>OX465417.1:7278017-12078017 GCA_950005045.1 Agrotis exclamationis | reverse complement strand
TCTAAAAAGGTTCCACCACTCACCACTAGATGGCGTTGTGCCTATTACGCGCATTTCTGAATCGCGGTGTTAAGATTCTCCGAGAGTTAATGACTACCGCGACTTTATTATTTTTCCGTGTGACATAACTAGCAGTGCACTTGCGGGCTACGTCCTAATTGGAATAGCTACACAAGACTCGGCTACTAAGTTTTATTATAAAGTTAAACAGTAATTCAATTCTGTTATTTTTGGTTTAGAGGACCAAAAACCCGTGCTTTTCAGCGCGACCTTTTTGATTACTGTTCCGAGCAGTTATTTGTAAATACAAGGTCGGAATTACTATGAAAAAAATACTTACTACAGAACGCGAGCAATAGCAGTAGCTCAATAGATCTCCTTAATTATTATAGGCTTACCCGTATTTGGGTCCAATAGATATTTATAAGATGTCATTGTCAGAGTTACTCAAAATGGAGAAATAAACCATCCACGCGAAGACCGACATCTGCGCGGACGGAAGCTAGTTCTATAATAAATATCTTGTTATGATATATTTCAAGTATTAATATTGTTTCCAGTGACTATTTGGAATTTATAACTTTTTTTTTAAATTAGATTTTTGTGATTATTTAGAATTTACGATATGGTAGTCTTCGACTTATACAGCAAGCAGTCATTTATGTCATGTATTCAGAGACATAATTATGGACGCAAAATTAGCCACTTGGGATAATTAAGGTGACATAGATAAGGAGATATAGCCAGAAAAGTTGGGTTTAATGGTCGAATGTTCCCAAGTAGTGCTTCAAAATTTTTGAAACCTGTGTCAAGTGAGGGGTAATATCACAAAACGCCGTGATCGGACAAAAATGAGTAAGGCCCAAGAATCAAGTTCGTTGAACCGCGCAAAGAGAGCGGTAAATCTACCACGTGGACCATACAAACTCTATTGCGACGAGCCACAGGCACCCCTATAATTGACTAGGCTATTTTGAATCGACACCATGAAGATTAAAAATATTCAAGAAGCTGCTTGGTTCGCCTGCAGTGAACTGTAGCGTATGGTGAAAAACGGTAAACAATTGCAAATGAGAAAATTTATTGTAACTGTAACTGTTTTGACTGGGCTTCAGTGCTTCCTATGGTGGGTTACTGCTGGGTTATTTTTTTTTATAAAGTAAGATCTATTAGAGTGTAGAGAAGATCTTAACAACAGGTTTCAGATCTTTCTTGAAACAGACTGTTTCGGTGAGCTCTAAATATGCTCTGGGATGGTTATTTCTATTTTGCAAAACTGGGCTTGCGCTTCCTAACGAAGATATATGTAACTGCTCAAAATTGCGTAGAGAATGTGGTGCAACTTCACATTATTTCATTCGTACAGCAAGGAGTACCTGAGTTCAACTTAGATCAATTTGATGATCGAGCGAATATGACGCGACTAACAGTGCACAGATTCGCTGATGCTCGAATTACGATGTTACAGTGGTCACTCAGAATTTTTATCTGATTTCTACTGAGCATAGAAAATTTTCGGTATTTAATCCAGAACATTTCACCTTCAATCAAATAACACAGGGTAAAAGAGAAATTTTGAAGAACTCTTTGGAACATTGGTAACGTTATTTTTCGATTTTATATGAAACTTGATACATTCCTGTAATTTCTCACTTTCGATTAAATTTCGTTTATTTTAACGATTATTGAAATGCTGACTTATTTTTTATGTATTTCCATCTAAAATCGTCAATGAAATTTAATATTTTGTTTTGAGTAGTATATTCATGAATAAAATTCACAAATATCAGGCGAAAAACCATGGTCGCCCAAGCAACACGTAAAAATTAAACACCAATTAGCAGTTTATAGCTGCATTACATCTGTAAAAAAGCTGACGTGATAGCTTTATCTTGAGTAATACAGTATTTAAACTTTAATTACACTGAAAGCTTGATAAGTTCTGCATAAGATTGTTTTTTTTTTTTACTTTATTCAAATAAAAGTGACTGAGACAGCTAGTAGCTACATAACAGCGAAAAATTCAGCTTTGTGCTGAACAACTTTTTTTTCGTTCGATCAGCTTTTATGCAGAAGTTAACCAAACGTTATTCAGATTTAAGCGATTAATTATGTGCCCAAATTGCTTGAATATTGACTGTATAAGCATTTATACAAACTTTATCCCTACATCTTTTACAGCGTTTAGTCATCAGAATTGCTATTATACAAAAGTTAATCAGCTAGTTTGTGTTGCTTGGGCGGTTGAGTGCTTGAACTTGTCTTTGAAGGTAATCTCCGATTGTGGCGCTGCCAATTTAGTCAGGATCAATGACGCTAAGACGTGGCTTTTTCCGCAAAAAGGAGCTAATTCCACCCGGTTCTATCTTTCTGAGGTGTAACTCTGATCATTTTGGGGTGCCGTTGACATCGACCCTCAATTTTTGTCCACTTATTGAGTTGGCTGCAAAAAAGTTAGGGATCCTTGTCAAGATGAGAGGGTACTTCACGCCTCAACAGTTAATGAACTTGTATAATGTTCAAGTCCGGTAAATGGAGTACTGCTCCCACCCGTGGGACAGATATGCTAAATTGATGCACTTGAGTCAATTTATCAGCTCCCCGCACTGATCGAGGTCACGCTCCGGGAGGAGACGGAATGGGAAGTAGTCACCTCCTTATGTAAGGTAGCCATGCTAGCGAAGGAGGTGGTGGAACATGTGAGGGAGAGTACAGCCGGATGACCTACGACGTCGCGAAGCGATTTCCAATCAGAGAGGTACGCCTGAGAGGGCCGGAGCCCACCGTGGTCACGGGATTGTCTCATCAGGTAACGGTGACCCTGGAACGTCAAGGGCTATTGAAGGACACCGTGGATTAAGTCAGTACAAGTTTGAATGACCCGCCCGTCCTTCCCTGGGTGGAAGGACTGATCTGATGATTTTACCGCGAAAAAAAAGACATACCACTAGAGGAATGGCCAGTGGTATGGTGGGTCCGCAGCGAACTATACTATACAAGTGAACTGGCATGCTTGGGAAGTTGGCAAGTCTGAAATTACATTAAATTATCAATTCAGAAAAAAAAGCTATCAGAATTAACATTTATCTTCTACTATATAAAAATAAGTCGGGTTTTCCTTCCTGACGCTATAACTCCAGAACGCACGAAAGGTCTCGGGCTCCGTGAGGTTTATAGCAAAGAAAATTCAGGAAAAAAAATATTTTTCTTCTTCTTTTAATCACCAAATGAAATGTTACATAAAACGAAGCCATCTGGTGGCGAAACGGAGTTCGCCGGGTTTGCTAGTTATCTATAATTACATCCACATTCGAATATAGTAGGAAAATACAATCAACACATTTATTTATTTACATTGCAATCTGATCAGAATTAAATTTATTCAAAATATTAACTTGTATCAAGAAAGGTTGGTTACGCTGTATTCTTGGCGATTGGAAAAATTCCTGGCCACCACTTATGACCTGCGGAAAATTCGAGGTACTACATTTATCAAGTGCAATTTGATGTAATGACAAAGACACTAGCGCCGCGTCTAAAGGTCATGAATGGTGGCGTGTATTTTAAATTTTAATGATTACGTGACTAATGTCAAAATGGTTGCGAGCGATACGTCCTCCCTCAGAAAGCGCTCCGCGCTGTCTAAATCAAAGAACAAACCGTTCTTGGTTTTATATTGAATTTTGTCATTGCATATTATAATTGTTTAATATCTCTTTATTCATTTTTTTACCTCATTATGTACATTTTTAAATATTTTCACAAAATTAAAAGAAATATAATAAAAAACATTTAAAAATATAAATAATAGTGGCCCACCGGTATCGGGAACAGGGTCCAAGCTACCGACGGTCAGGGCTCCAGAGAAAGGAACCTCCTGACAATGCGCGCCGTGTCCAGAAGAACTGCTCTCTGAATCAGGCCCTTGATCCAGCTGCCTAAAGAGAGCCTCCTTAGATGTTGGTCGAGGCTCTTGGCAATTAAGCCATGGGCCGACACGACTATCGGCACAATGATCGCTGAATCCACATCCCACATATCGACAACCTCGCGAGCCAAATCAAGATACTTGATTTGCTTATCTTTTTCAGCTTTCACGAGGTTCTCATCATGCGGGACGGTTATGTCAACAATCATTGTGCGCCGCTCTGATCGATCCACCACCACTATATCAGGTCTATTGGCTACAATAGTCCTGTCAGTGATGATGGATTGATCCCAGTACAGTGTGATATCGCCACTTTCAAGAACTGGGTCGGGCTCATACCTGTAGTACGGCACTTCCGATTCCACAAGGCCGTATTTCAGAGCAAGTTGCTGATGGATTATCCTGGCTACAAGGTTATGTCTATGCAAGTATTCTCCGTTAGCCAGACGAGAACACCCGGAAATAATGTGACGGATTGATTCGCCAGGACGGTGGCATGCCCGACATATGTCAACCGTGCCATCCTTCACAATAAATCTCCGGTAGTTATTCGTCATCATAACTTCATCCATAATTGCACAGACAAAACCCTCTGTTTCACCAAACAGGTCCCCGGATCGTAGCCAGGCCACGGACGCTGACAAATCTACATCAGGCCCATGTAGAACCCGGAAAAAGCGTCCGTGAAGCTCTTTGCTCTGCCATACCTCCATGCGATCATTAGTGTCAAGCACCGCAGGTTTGCGCCAGTTCTCTTTAGCCAAGGAGAGCGGGGTGAGGCCCTTGTCCACCGCTACTACATCTCGATGCATTCCCACGTCGGCTTTTAGGAAATATTCCCTGAGATTGCATATCTCGCGATTGTGGAGAGTCTTAGCGTTTAGAAACCCTCGACCTCCACATTTTCGCGGGATATACAATCTCATAACCGAAGACCGTGGGTGATGCATTCGATATGCAGTCAGCAATGTACGGACCCTCCTATCCAGGGCATCAAGTTCTGTTTGAGTCCATTTGAGTATGCCAAAAGAGTACATCAATACTGGCATGACCCAGCCGTTGAAGGCGCGCACCTTATTACCACCTGATAAAAGGCTATTAAATACTTTTTTCAGGCGGCCAAAGAAACGCTCCTTCAACGATTGCTTCATGTCAGCAACATTGATGCCCAACGCTTCGGACATACCCAAATACTTATAGGTTTCGGTTGCTGAGAGGGATCTAAGGTTTATGGAGTCCGTGAGTTGGGTGCTCACAGATTCCATAATCTCCCCTCGCTTTACATGCATGACCGCACATTTGTCCACACCAAACTCCATCCTGATGGCGCTACTGAAGGTTTCAGTTACCTTCAGTAGCTTCATCAGCTGGAAATTGTTGGGGGCAAAGAGTTTCAGGTCATCCATGTAAAGGAGGTGAGATATAACCTGACCGCCTCTTTTCAACCGATAGCCTAGACCTGAATCCTCTAGCAGTGTGCTAAGAGGATTCAGAGCTAAGCAGAACCAAAGTGGACTCAAACTGTCGCCCTGGAATATTCCTCGCTCTATCCTTATCGGTTCGCTAGTTCTCTGAATATGCCGACATCCTGGATAGAGAAGGACTGTCCTCCATTGCCGCATGCACGACATCAGGAAAGTGCACAGAGTTGTATCAACTTTATACAACTCCAGCACCCTCATGAGCCATGCATGTGGCACCGAGTCATAGGCCTTCTTATAGTCTATCCAACATGTTGACAGATCCTTTCGGGAACGGCGAACCTGTTGGCTGATGGCCATATCAATGAGGAGTAGCTCCTTAGTACCGCGGGACCCATTCTTACATCCATTTTGAGAAGCAGACATTATAGAATTTTCATGAATGTGTTTGCTAATTTTAGTTCTCAAAATGGATGTAAGAACTTTATAGAGTGTGGGAAGACACGTTATTGGTCTATAATTTTTGGGTTCCGCAGTACTACCCGATTTATGGAGCAGGTGGGTTATTCCTGTCGTTAGGAACTCGGGTATCGATCCTGACTCTAAGGCAGACTGGAAAAGGGTTGCCAAACGAGCGTGCGATTTTTTGAACCATTTTATCCAATAGTTATGCAGTCCGTCCGGCCCTGGAGATTTCCAATTAGGTAACGGACGGACTGCACGACCTACGTCTTCGGGAATTATTGTTATTTCATCCATCTGTGTTATTGGATCGCACGCTCGCTCGACCACTCCAGTCCATTCACCCTCGGTATGGCTGGCAGGCACCGACCAGATGCTGCGCCAAAACGAGCACATAGTATCATCATCTGGCAGATGCACGTCAGCCACACCTTGATCCGGTCGATCCCAAGCCCTATAAACCCACCTTTCATCTCTTTGAAACGTGCGATTCTGAGTGTACCGCTCCACACGCCGCTTATACCTACGAATACGGTTTGCCCATGCATACACTTTCTGTTTCAGGAAGTCGATGCGCTCTGTGACACGGGCTAAATAGTCACGAGGGCTGATATCAGTTCCCGCGAACGCCCGTCTCACAAAGCGCATCACTCTAGGGCGAGTGTTGCCCTCTCTGAAACATATCAGTTTGCCGATGAGTGCTCTGGCCCCACCAATACGTCGTTCAATCCTGTATTGCCAAGCCGGTACGGCTGGTTTAGGTCGTGTAGCACTTTCATACGAAAATTTTACGTGAGCCACACGACATGCCGCTACAGCTGCACAATACAGGATTGCATGAGCATCAGTGAGGTCTTCGCAGTTATCAAAATAGTTTGACAACTGCGAATCCAGAACAGCCACCAGCACCCTGTTTTTGTTATGCATGGGCAAACGAGGTAACCGTGGTCTAAGTTCAGGCGACATGAATCGATACTCTCGAATCGCACCTTCCAAAGCCCTCCTCATTTCCTCACTGCACTGGTTACTTACATTAGTAACCATGTCATTGCTTACCACGTTAGTATGATTGTTTATTTGATTCGACTGTGATGCAACTACAGTCTGCAACGGTGGGGCAATGACATGGTTACATTGCGTTTCAGATCGCAAGCGATCAAGTACGGAGTCGTCCAACATATGGTTACGCTGGATAACCCGCACCTGATCCGATAGTCGTTGTGCGGACACGTTGACAGCTGGCTCAAGTACCTGAAAAAGAGAGAGCATTCGAACACGGTATGCGGTCAGATTGTTACCTCCCTCTGTAGCCCCATAGTATGAGCGCATGACATTTTCATTGATGGATTGAGTCCATCTCATGCGCTGCACACTTCCGCCGGGAGCTGGGACCCCATCAGAGGCCGGTGGGCCTCGAAGTCCTAAGCCGTCCGGCGGCCGGCGTCCTCCCCGTCGGCGAGCAGGTGGTGGCGTCGTTGGCGGGGAGAAATACTCGTCGCTAGAGCTCGACGCGACTGCCACGGCCGATGTCACAGCACTCACGATGGGGCTGGGTTCCGGCGGCGGCGAGGCGGAGCTCAGCGACGGGCCCGGAGATGGAGGGCGTGCACGGCGAGCCGCTGATCTTGTTATCATGTCTTGATCATGTTAAATTGGTTCTAAAATTCCTGACAGGTCGTCATAAAGTAAATGACACCTGCCATAATTCTCCGTCTATTTTTTCATTAAATGATTTTGATTTTGATTTGCACATAATTTATTTCTAAAACGGTATGTATAGTATTTTTCGTTATTGTAATTTATATTTTTGGTTGATATATATTTTCTAAACACTTATGTTTGCAGATTATTGATATTTTTATCTTCAGAAAACCAATTTTTAACCTTTGACATTTAGTGTTGCCAGCGTTATTGTAATATTATTATTATACTTTTAAATGAACTAATTATTTTTTTCATGCAAGCTAACATAGTAGCCTTAGTTATTCAATACTTTTTGATTGAATATCTAGTAAAATATTGATAGATAAAAAATA
Source organism: Agrotis exclamationis (assembly GCA_950005045.1). Lineage (NCBI taxonomy): Eukaryota > Metazoa > Arthropoda > Insecta > Lepidoptera > Noctuidae > Agrotis > Agrotis exclamationis. Next base: position 12,070,170 of record OX465417.1, on the reverse strand, counting down.
TAATTTCGAACGAAAAATTGTCAATATCTTCCTGTTTTGCAGAATTATTTTTGGTGTATTTCTGAATGAAAAATGAAAAACTGATTAATACAGTCCAAATATAAACATTTAGTTGTACCACGGACATTTTCAAATATTATTTTACTATTATAACTTCTATGTAATGAGGTACCAAACATTGACAAAATGTAGAATTTTATGAAACATCCTTTGCAGAGACAAGGTTTTTACTCATGTACGTAAACAAATCTAAAAATTTGTTTAATACACTCCACAGAAAAATAATCAAACTTTCTCGGGTATATATTTTTTTTTAATTTGTGGCCATATCTTTCCCAGAATCAGGTTCCAAAGTTCGCACAAATGTAAGGAAACGTGTGAAAGCCCTCTTAATAAAAAATCTACAATCCAAGTCAGCAAAAACGGATCCACGAAAGCAACGTCACGGGATATCCATGTTATATCAGTGTTATATACTAAAACCTTCTCCAGAATGTAATGAACACTTTCCTGAAAACCGCATCAAAATCGGTTCAGCTAAACGCGAGATAATCGCGGACAAACATACATACAAGGTGCATTCAATAAGTACCTAGCCTCATCGCCAGAGGGCGCTGTAGTTTCAAAAGAGTTTTACCACAGTGTAGCACATTCTTTTTTAATTCTTTTTTACCGACTTCAAAAAAAAGGAGGTTATCAATTCGACCCGTATGTATGTAAGCATGTATTATCAGAACTGCCCAGTTTTCATATATGTTAGTCTATATCAGCGTCTGAATTATGCATATTAAGCATGTATGTATGTTTTTATGTTTGTGCACGCATATCTCCGGCACTATAAGTTCGAATTAAGTAATTTTTTAACCGACTTCAAAAAAAGGAGGAGGTTCTCAATTCGTCGGAATCTTTTTTTTTTTTATGTATGTTCCCCGATTTCTCGAAGATGCCTGGACCGATTTGGATAATTTTTCTTTTGTTTGAAAGGGTATTCTTTCCAATTGGTCCCATGATCATCAGGTCAGGATCTGATGATGGAATCCCAGGGAAATCGAGGGCAACCTTCAAATTTTATAGGCACATAGTACCATTTTCATATATTTTCTAAAGCTGTTCAAGTATTTGCATCTGATAATCATCATCTCAGGTGGATGAGCTGACGATGGAAGGTACAACTCCTCAACGGCTTCGAGTAGGCATCGACTGCTTTAGTTTGTGTTCGCATATCTCTGGAACTACAAGTCCGATTTAAGTAATTCTTTTTTTTGTTGTACTAAGTATTGTTCAACTTACGGAATACTGCAAGTTTCATCAAAATCGGTTCAGTAGTTTTTGAGATAGGGAATTTTATTAGCTTATTGTGCACTTGAGAGAGAATGATTTATTTGACAAGAATTTGAATTGAATATTTAAACTAAAAAGAGTAAAATAAAAAACTTTTTCAAAAAAAATGTAACCACCTTCAAAAACAACCACAAAAAAGGGTAAAATAACCTACAAAATAACTTTTCTTTCAGAAGTCGGTGGCAAAAAAACAATGAAATGAAAAAAAAACAAAGGATGTTCGAACCCAGTCAGGCGCATTACTTTGTGTAATTTATTTCAACACCACTGCTCTCAAAACGGTGAAGGAAAACATCGTGAGGAAACCGGCATGTCCTAGAACCAAAAATTCGAAGACATGTGACATCTACCAATCCGCACTGGGCCCGCGTGGTAGATTATGGCCCACTCTCTCTCACAGAGAGGAGGCCTGTATCCCAGCAGTGGGAACATTTTAAGGCTGATGATGATGATGACGTCCAGGTGCACCGAAAACAGCTGCTACGGAGGAAAACATTAAAAAAAACCATGATTTCGTATTGGCAGATCGCCGATTGAAGGTTCGGGAGCTAGCTGAGACTGTAGGCATTTCAGAAGGAACAGTGCATCATATTCTTCACGAGGAACTCGGCATGAGAAAGCTGTCGGCGCGATGGGTGCCGCGTTTACTCACACCAGAAAACAAGCGCAACCGTGAGACCACATCGGAGACGTGTTTGGCGCTGTTTAAGCGGAATCCAGCGGAGTTTTTGCGTCGTTTTGACCGTCGATGAAACCTGGATCCACTGGTACACACCAGAGACCAAGGAGCAATCAAAACAATGGATCCAGACCGGGGAACGTGCTCCAAAGAAGGCGAAAACTGTAAAATCGGCCGGAAAAGTTATGGCCACCGTTTTCTGGGATTCACAAGGTGTGATCTACATCGATTACCTCGAGAAGGGTAAAACAATTACAGGGCTTTACTATGCCGATTTATTGGGCCGATTCGACGCCGAATTAAAGAAAAAACGACCCCATCTGGCGAAGAAAAAAGTGCTGTTTCACCACGACAACGCACCGGTTCACACGTCTGCCGTTGCCATGGCCAAATTGGTCGAATTACGCTACGAATTGCTGCCCCATCCACCGTATTCTCCAGATTTGGCCCCCTTGTGACTTCTTTCTGTTTCCTAATCTGAAAAAATCACTCGCCGGGAATAGATATGGATCGAATGAGGAGGTCATCGCCGCCACGGAGGCCTATTTTGCAGAGTTTGACAAAAACTATTTATCGGACGGGTTAAAAAAGTTGGAGCATCGCTGGGCTAACTGTATCGAACTAAAAGGAGACTATGTTGAAAAATAAATTGCCACTTTTCCAAAATTTTCGTTTACTTTTTGTAGGCTAAGTATTTATTGAATGACCCTCGTACGGTCAGCCAAGAAAGTGGTGTACCAGTTTTGATTTAGTTTCCCGGTCATCGAAAGGGGTTTGAAGATTTTACTATGGAGCGTGGCATACCTACTGCCGCCATTTTGATTTTTTTTCAAAATCGCGGCCAGCCATGAAACCTTTATAAATCGATAGCTGAAATCAATAACAACAAAAAATATTATGACACCAACCCTCGTAAAGTGTCCGGTTTCTGAGATAATAACCGTGAAAGTTCATCACGTGACATTCACAATTCTAAGCTAGTTTAGGTGTTCGAATGTATCAAGATGTTAAAAATAATAACTTTTTGAACGTAATATGTATGTTGCATTATATCTGGATGTTATTTAAACATTATACGTCTGACATAATCTACTTTTGAACATAATAACTTATTTTTAGTAAAGTAAAGTGTAATTCTCCCTCGTAAAGTGTCCGGTTTTTGAGATATAAAGTGTTAAAGTTGACCACATTAATTCGGAATAACAAAGGCTTAATATTTTTTTATAAAATATTTTAGTAATTGATAATCCTGGTCTGGGAGAAAAAGAAAAACGTAGAATGTGACAGCTGCTTCTCTTCCCGGGCAGACCGTAAAAGTCGGTCGAGGGATAGGGCAAAATGTAAGATCCATAGCCCCTCAGCTTAAAACTCTTTCAATGGGCAGCAGCGTTGGAAGACTAATAAGCTGAAATAAATGCGCTCGCCAACCCGCCTGCCAAGGGTGGCGAGTATGGCAATAACCATCCAATGGAAAATCCTTGGGTGAGGCCTTAGTCCAGACTTTCTACGGCTGTTATGATGATGATATGCCTCATGATGTTTGTGCTTACTGTGGCCATCACACCAATATATCTGGATAGAAGTAATATGTTCTTCAATTTGTATCGAGACGAGCGTGTCATATTTTGCTTAGATATTTTGATGATACAACTGTAATTTAGTATACAAACTTAGTCATAGTCGTCCCACTTCTTGTGTATTGTTTCTACAACTCAATTCGGCACAATTAGGCATTTTTTTACTTTTTGTATTACCTCTGACTGCGGAGAATATTCGAGCGCGGACTCATTAAAAGAAATCAAAATATCTCCTTTTTTTACACGCGAAGTAAATACACTTCCGGTACAAGCCAATCCAAGTCTGTACTGGTCATAATTGTTGATGATAGGGATACAATGTAACGGCTAAGTTATGCCTTCAGGTACGAACAAGAAAATTCGATATTTAAAAATGTGGCAAAATCTAACCATCCCTACCAAAATTTCAAAAAGTAAAGGTGACATGCCATGGTTATATTTATCAAATAAAAACATGACGCCTAAAATTGTTTGATAGGCAATAAAATGTTCTTAAAACGGATTTTTAATTTTTCAATCCCTATTTGTGCCAGTATATTAGAAAGAGAGACAGGTTTATGCAACCAATAGAAGACAATTTTCGCGAGTTGACGTCAGTTTATTACGTTATATGCTTAAAATTAGAAATTGTAGTAACCACAGAACCATCACACAATATAAATGTAACGAGTACTGTTAGTTGTATTTTAGACTGAATGTTTAAACCTGTCTCATGTATTACATTTACATTGTTTAACATTTATCGTATAACTATCGTATTGATAGTTAAATCATTTGAAGATATTACATTCAAACAAGTGTAGACGGTCTAAAAATAAGTTATTAAGTTCAAAAAGTAGATTATGTCAGTCATATAATGTTTAAATAACCTCCAGATATAATGCAACATACATATTACGTTCAAAAAGTTATTATTTTTTAACATCTTGATACATTCGAACACATATTCATCAACTTTCGCGGTTATTATCTCAGAAACCGGACACTTTACGAGGGTTGGTGTCATAATATTTTTTGTTGTTATTGATGTCAGCTATCGATTTATAAAGGTTTCATAACTGGCCGCGATTTTGAAAAAAAATCAAAATGGCGGCGGTAGGTATGCCACAAATCTTCAAACCCCTTACAACAAGGTTCGTTATAAAAAGATATTACTGAAAGAGACAACATTATCATGACGTAAACCTATGTATTTAGTATTCATACGTCATATGTCACATATAAGTACATGACATTTTAACCTTTAGTATAAATGAAAAGGACATTAGTTTCTACAAAGCAATTGAAATGTTTCCAAACAAAAGTAATAAAAACTATTTAAATAGACAACCGAATTCCATTTGAAAAAGAAAACTGACAATTGACATTTTGTCAAATATATGCAAAAAATCGATATATTTTCCGTGTTATTTTTCAATCAACTGCATATAAAATCATCTCAATGCCTGCCAACTTGACCATTGCCGAAAGAGCACAAATAATTGCCCAATTTAATGAGGGAAGCAGTATCAGTGCGATATCCCGGAATTTGAATATATCGAGGCGTTCTGTCCGCTTTTGGATTCGTCGTGAAGGAGAGGAGGGAAGTTTGTTGGATCACAGAAGAAGTGGTCGCCGGCCTGCACTCTCCAATAACGATAGAGAATTCATGAGACGGGAATATGAAATCAATGGTTTTAAGCCCACAAAACATTTTGCGGAGATGTTCGATGTGAGTGCCCAAACAATAAGGAATCATCTACATTACATGGGGTTGCACCACAGGCATTACACCAAGAAAATATATTTGACGGATGCTCACAGACTTGCTCGTCTGAACTTCGCCAGAGAGCACTTAGAGTTTGATTGGTCTAATACAGTGTTTTGTGATGAAAAAACGTTTAAATATAGTCAGCATGGACGTCTTCACCTTTGGCGATATAATTCAACACGGTATAAAGATGATCATGTAATCCCAAATAGAGAATCAGGTCGAATTTCCGTAAATATTTGGGGCTGGATGAGTGCGGATGGTGTAGGAGAATTGTGTTCTCTACCTCCTCGAGCAACGGCTGTAAATTATATCGACGTGCTTCAGAATGCAATGCTACCGACAGTCCGTAATGTTTACCCGGAGAACGAGGTGCCACAATTTGATTTTGTTCAAGATAATTGTTCAATTCATAATGCGAGGATCGTAAGAGCCTGGTTTCGTTCACACACTGACGTAAGGGTAATTCAGTGGCCCTCAAGATCGCCGGACCTCAACCCGATAGAAAATCTTTGGGGCCTTATGGTCCAACGATGGTCGCATCAAAATGAAAGAACCAAACAAGCTCTTATTACTTATTAGTCAGTGTAATTATATATGGGAGGAAATGCGGGGAACCGATATTTGCTCACGGCTTGTTGGTTCAATGAGGTCTCGTCTTTTAGAGGTTATAGAGGCCAACGGCGGTTACACCCGTTTCTAATTTTTAAAAAATTTCAATATCTTCTAAATATTACTATATATGCTATGTTTTTGTTTGTTATAAGTATTTTAAAATTGATTGTAGAAATTTAATAAAAGGATAAATCTATTTTTAGCTTGTTTTTTATTGATATTGTAATTACAAGTTTACAGAAATTGTAGGTTTGTGGATTCGCCTTGTGCCTTTACAATTTTATGTAACTTGTTGATTACAATTCTGAATTTGTAGATACAATTTTGTCATCAAAATCTACAGACCGGGCCGTTGATTTTACGACGTCATTGGTTCCATCAAGTTTAAACTAATAACAATAATGACAGCAATAGAAGTTGTCAGATCGATCTGCAAGCGAAACTAATCTTTATCACCTATGAATCTGCAAGCGATATTCAACCTTAGGGTGGTACACCACTTTCTTGGCCGACTGTACATACATAACATACATACATACAGGTCGAACTGAGAACCTACTTTTTTTTGAAGTCGGTTAAAAAGATCTGTTTCCACAAATAAATAAATCTGAATCCATGGTAAAGTTTAAGCCACTTTGTCTATAGTAGTGGGCACTTTAACTTTTAGGGCGCTTTTCGAACACCGTGTGTACATTTTTTTTTTTTTTTTTATTTTTCGTGGTAAAATCATCATATGAGTCCTCCCACCCCGGGCAGGGCGGGAGGGACTGTCAGACTTGTACTGACTAAAATCCACGGTGTCCTTCAATAGCCCTTTGTGTTCCGGGGTCACGGTAATGAGATAAGTCCCGCGACCCCGGCAGGCTTTGGCCCTCTTGGGCGGGGCCCCGTCATCGTGCTGACGCTCTTTGTCTGACTGACGTTGTGTTCCACGCGCGCCTCGCGCGTGGAACACAACGCGCCGTCGACCCGGGCATGGTCCATGGTCGGGCGGCGAGTTGCCCTTTACTCGCCGCCCGCATGCCCGCGCCTACGGTGGCCGGAGATCGTCTTGCGACGTCCGTGGGCGCCAACCACCGCGGGTGGGGCGGAGGGAGGACTCTGTCCTCTCTCTCTCGTGGCGCGCCTCCTCCTTCGCGAGCATTACTGCTTCGCAGAAGGAGGCGACCGCTTCCCACTCCGTCTCGCCCCGCAGCATGGCCGCAACCAATGCTGGGCGCGAGAGGTCTCCGCCTAAACACCGTGTGTACATAGCGAAAAGTGAAGAGAGAGGAGCTATTATTTCACCAATTCTTAGCCGGGTGCTAGGGGCACGGCAACAGGCTATATGACAAAAAAAAACTTTAGTCCGTCAGTAAGATTATCAAAAAATATTCGCCGCGTATTTTTTCTTTTTGTACGACTGCCAAAATTGACGGAGATACAACGCTTTCAAAATTGGCAATAAGTAGTGATGGGCAGAGGATAAATACTCGTATTTATCCGTTTTTATCGGATATTTACTCAAAATGGTGGATATTTATATTTATTGCGTATTGGACAAAATTGACGGAGATACAACGCTTTCAAAATTGGCAATAAGTAGTGATGGGCAGAGGATAAATACTCAGAGGATAAATACTCGAGTATTTATCCGAAATGGATAAATACTCGTATTTATCCGTTTTTATCGGATATTTACTCAAAATGGTGGATATTTATATTTATTGCGTATTGGGTGTTTTTTTTTCATTCAAAATGACTAGTAATGTAAATAAGGCTTTCCAAAACACAACAATATAACATTATTATTAGTTCTAATGTCAAGACAAAGCAGCGCGCAAGCATCGTGGCTCTCACTGCGCCCTATCCCGCTCTCTTTTTGTCCCGTTTCTTTTGTTTGTCTTGCTCTCTATCCCCCCGCGCCGCATGTCCTAGCAGTGTATAGATTTTCGTCATAAAGAGCACACCCGCGTGTTTGTTTAACTACAACAAATTGATACTTACGAGTGTGAATTATAGGAAACGTAAACAGGATGCATAAACATTTAATAAAATGCTTCAAGTGCCTGGAAATAATTCGAACAGAAATGAAAGAAACTAACTCGCCTTCTAAACGAGTGCCGTTGCAAACAAATTCAGAAAATGTATCAGTCTTGTGATTGTACGAACAAAGCACCAAGTAAAATTAGTGATTACTCAAATATGAGCGAAACTCTGAAGCAGATTAGAGAAAGAACTCCAAGACCGATCCCTGTGGAACACCGCACGACACCTCTCGCCGGTTCCATTTTCCCCGGTGACCGGGGTAGTTGACGTAGTCTGTCCGTCAGGTACAGTACGATTCAAACTTAATGGCGGCTCGGAACATCCTGCGCAAAACACAATTTTGGGTATCAGCGGGGTGTAGACGGGCGGGGTACATCCCGCGCACCCTCTGTCTCACTCGCACTCGCGCGACGCGGTGTATGTTTGTTGTCAACTTGACTGTACCTGCGCGCAACTGCACTCGCAGCTAACTTCCGAACCGCCATTAAGTTTGAATCGAACTGTAGTCCTCGACTATACGACGGAGGTAGGTCGGCACCCGGTGATACCGGAGTGCCTCCCTGATGCAACTCCAGGGCAGGGTGTTGAAGGCGTTGGTGATGTCCAAAGACACCGCCACGACGACCCTGCCCCGGGCCACTGCATCCCCCGTCGTGAGGGCTCTCAAGCGCATGATGGCATCCACCGTCGAGCGCCCCCTGCGGAAGCCAAACTGGCTCTCCGCAAGGTCCGGACCCACCCGATTCAGGTGCCCGACGAGGCGGTTTGCAATTACTCTTTCAAAGAGCTTGCCCACCTCGTCGAGCAGCACGATGGGCCGGAATGCGGACGGAGAGTCCGCAGGGCGCCCGGGCTTCTGGATCAGGACCAGCCTCCCCGTCTTCCAGCGAAGCGAGAACTGGCCCCTCTCCAGGCACGCGCTGAAGAGCCCCCCCAGTCGAGGCCCGAGAGTCCCGGAGGCCAGGACCCAGGCTTTTCCTGGCAGGCCGTCGGGTCCTGGGGCGATATTTTTGGCCTTGAGCCGTAGCACCACCACTCTCAGGTAGACCTGATAGTGGTACACTCGTAAGTCGAGGCCGATACTACTGGGCCACCACTGCTCCACCGCACCTGGACGTGGTTCATCAAAAACCGACGTACGGCCACGTGCAAACTCGTTGAACCAATTCTTGACGGTGGCCATCGATGGAGAAGAGTCACCGTACACAGCATCCAAGCGCTCTTTGATTTCGATGCACGTTTTCCCTTCCAAAAATAGGAATCGAATCACCGAACGATATTGCTCTTTTCCATTTTTGTAAAACCGATCGACACGTTCGCTTCCATAAGTTGTCAAATTAAAACAAATGAAGTGATTGGAATGAAAATTTGAATAAAAACTTTTTTTTTTAAAAGTACCGACTTCAAAACATATACAAAAAAGTTTAAAATAACTTTTCTTTCGGAAGTCGGTGGCAATATTCAATGACACAACAAAACAAAGCCACCGACTTCCGAAAGAAAAGTTATTTTAAACTTTTTTGTATATGTTTTGAAGTCTGTACTTTTTAAAAAAAAAGTTTTTATTTTACCCTTTTTAGTTTATTTATTACATATTCAACCCAAATTCTTGTAAAATACAAAATTTTCTTACATATGCACTAATCTTGTAATCGGTCACAACATAAAAAAATCCATATCTCTAAAACTACTGAACCGATTTTGATGAAACTTGCAGTGTACCCTAAGTTGAACAATACCTAGTACAACAAAAAAACTTAAAAAAAAAATGTAACCGCCTTCAAAAACAACCACAAAAAAGGGTAAAATAACCTACAAAATAACTTTTCTTTCAGAAGTTGGTGCCTTTGTTTTTTTTTCATTTCATTGTTTTTTTGCCACCGACTTCTGAAAGAAAAGTTATTTTGTAGGTTATTTTACCCTTTTTTGTGGTTGTTTTTGAAGGCGGTTACATTTTTTTTGAAAAAGTTTTTTATTTTACTCTTTTTAGTTTAAATATTCAATTCAAATTCTTGTCAAATAAATCATTCTCTCTCAAGTGCACAATAAGCTAATAAAATTCCCTATCTCAAAAACTACTGAACCGATTTTGATGAAACTTGCAGTATTCCGTAAGTTGAACAATACTTAGTACAACAAAAAAAAGAATTACTTAAATCGGACTTGTAGTTCCAGAGATATGCGAACACAAACTAAAGCAGTCGATGCCTACTCCAAGCCGTTGAGGAGTTGTACCTTCCATCGTCAGCTCATCCACCTGAGATGATGATTATCAGATGCAAATACTTGAACAGCTTTAGAAAATATATGAAAATGGTACTATGTGCCTATAAAATTTGAAGGTTGCCCTCGATTTCCCTGGGATTCCATCATCAGATCCTGACCTGATGATCATGGGACCAATTGGAAAGAATACCCTTTCAAACAAAAGAAAAATTATCCAAATCGGTCCAGGCGTCTTCGAGAAATCGGGGAACATACATAAAAAAAAAAAAAAAGATTCCGACGAATTGAGAACCTCCTCCTTTTTTTGAAGTCGGTTAAAAAATTACTTAATTCGAACCTATAGTGCCGGAGATATGCGTGCACAAACATAAAAACATACATACATGCTTAATATGCATAATACAGACGCTGATATAGACTAACATATATGAAAACTGGGCAGTTCTGATAATACATGCTTACATACATACGGGTCGAATTGATAACCTCCTTTTTTTTGAAGTCGGTAAAAAAGAATTAAAAAAGAATGTGCTACACTGTGGTAAAACTCTTTTGAAACTACAGCGCCCTCTGGCGATGAGGCTAGGTACTTATTGAATGCACCTTGTATGTATGTTTGTCCGCGATTATCTCGCGTTTAGCTGAACCGATTTTGATGCGGTTTTCAGGAAAGTGTTCATTACATTCTGGAGAAGGTTTTAGTATATAACACTGATATAACATGGATATCCCGTGACGTTGCTTTCGTGGATCCGTTTTTGCTGACTTGGATTGTAGATTTTTTATTAAAGACGCCGATTATTATGAAGATTTTTTTTTGAAGATTTTTGTTGAATATCTAAACTAAAAAGGGTAAAATAAAAAACTTTTTGGGGTTGGGTCTAGTATTCGGTAGCAGGCGGAGGGGGGGGTGAGGGGTGTGAGGGGGAGGGGGAGGGAGTCCCCTACCCCCCAGTACCACTCCCATGTTAAGGTCATGCACCGTTCTGGAGAAAAACTAATTTTTGTAACCTAACCTTAAAACTTGTTGTAGTCACATAATAGGCGTATTCCAAAAACTTGGTATAGTTAAGCATAAGGAGGGAGGTGCCCCCTGTGTCCTGGCACCACTCTCCTGTAAAGGCAGCGCCCAGACCCCCCCATCTCTTCGAATCTAACCTGTCCGTGTCGGGGTGACCCAAGTCCCGAGCTCTAAGAAAGGCTTGCAATTGGTAAGGTATAAGTCCCCGATTGTAATGCTACCACATTTTTCACAAGATAATGTATTTTTCGAGAAATTAATGAAAACCAATTTTTCTAACCTTAAATCAGATAAAATCGAAAACGGAACTTAAAAACGGGCGATTGACAACCATATATACACCACGTATTGTCTATGGTGCAAAATCAGTTGGAAAAAAAAATCAATGCAGTTTTTCGACCTAGGATGCAAGAGCGAGCGAAGCGAGCTCGGGACTTTGGGGCACCCCGACACGGACAGGTTAGGTTAGAAGGGGATGGCGGGGTCTGAAAGACCCCGCCATCCCCTTCGTGGTTATTTTTTTTTTAAACCACCCAGAAGTAGGAGCCCCGCGAAGCGGGGCTCCGTCGAGCTACCTTGGTAGGTAGTAATCAATGACCTAGTTGACCTAGGATGCAAGAGCGAGCTCGGGACACCCCGACACGGACAGGTTAGATTTAGGTTAGATTCGAAGAGATGGCGGGTTCTGGGCGCTGCCTTTACAGGAGAGTGGTGCCAGGACACAGGGGGCACCTCCCTCCTTATGCTTAACTATACCAAGTTTTTGGAATACGCCTATTATGTGACTACAACAAGTTTTAAGGTTAGGTTACAAAAATTGGTTTTTCTCAAGAACGGTGCATGACCTTAACATGGGAGTGGTACCGGGGGGTAGGGGACTCCCCCCCCTTCCCCCTCACCCCCCCCTCCGCCTGCTACCGAATACTAGACTTTACCCACTTTTTGAAAAAATGGAACCGACTTCAAAACCAAACCCAAAAAAAGTGTAAAATAACTTTTCTTTCGGAAGTCAGTGGCCATAGTTAATGAAATAAAAAACAAAGCCACCGAGTTCCGAATGAAAAGTTATTTTACACTTTTTTTGGGTTTGGTTTTGAAGTCGGTTCCCTTTTTTTCAAAAAGTTTTTTTTAAAACACTGTTTCACTCTTTATCAAGACGCCGGCACATCAACACGAGAACACTTTCTTAAAATTAGGTATAAAAGGCTTTTTTGGTAGATTAACTATAAATTTCAAGGTAAAGCTGCATATTTTGAGATGCATACAATCTAGTCTCTAGCTAGGAAGAACAATCCATCAACGATTATGGATGGAAAGATGTGTGTTGGTTAATCACACTGTTTACACATTAACTTCTTTATTCAATCTTTTTCTGAAGGCAGAAATCAATACAAATGTGATGTATAAAAAGAAGGAACATCTTTTACCTTGTTCAGCTTGTGGTTCTTCACCTTCTGCCAACTGTGCCGCAGCATCAATATCCAGGCCATCACTGCTACTGGTAGGGCCCCCATTTGCTGCTATAATATTATCTTAATTGTATTTGATGATCAAATTTAATTGGGCTTATACACTAAATACAATATAAGTGTTATTGCCAAGAAAATTGCACCAAAAGGAAAATAAAAATAACGGTGTCGCTTCTAAATAGAATGAATCAAAACATACTCCACATTATTCAAGATTACCTGAATCTTCGGCGGCAGCGGCTTCTTCGTTACTTGTTACATTGCCATCAGAAGCATCGATAGCATCTCCGGCCTGATTTTCTTCTAAAGGCAACACTTCCGCGCCATCAGGAACATCAGCGTGAAGTGCAGAATCCGACTCCATTTTACAAAGAATTAAATTTTAATGTGGCATAAAATTGAAAAACATTGAAACTTAACAAGTAATTATAGACTAATAATCAACATTTTCAGAATATTCCGAAAATAATTAAATTTTTTGACAACTAATTGCCATCGGTAGCCATAAACCATAGAGACCTGTTAGCGTCTTCTCGTCTTTTTCTAATTTTCAAATCAATAGACAAATTAAGTTAAAAGCATACAAGTCTTTTGGAAAAAAAGCTCTAAATCAAGCTGAAATAGATCAAATGCATTCCTATGTATCTGTTTACACTGGTTTACTCGTCAGCTTTTTTTTAGAACTGTATTTGATTTTATGTACTGAGCGGGGTGACATTCAGCGTTTTTTTAACACCCTTAGAAAAATCACTGGTGCGAATGGGCTTAGTTTTAATTTTTCACTCACAAAATATAAATGTACTCTGTGCACAAAATATAAGGCCATATACGCACGAGCGCTTTTTTTTTGAGCGTTAAAAAAGCTTCCTGCTAAATAGCTGACGTGTGTGTGAACAGACACACGGAAATACATAATTTGTTCTATTTCGTTGCTTTTTAACGACGGTAAAAAGCGCTCGTGCCAAAGCAATGGATAGGATTGAATGGATTGCTTACCCTAGCCAACTGACAGACAAAGCTTACGATGACACACTCTCGCTCGAGTAAGCTCGTTGAACCATACACGTATGTACAATACGTACGGTGACCGCGTACTTGCTCGCGTGTCTATCACCCACTTTACTTTCATGGACGGCTTCCACGTTCTTGGCGTGAAGGCTTTTTAATCATGCCAGAAACATTACAAAAAAAAACTGCTTTGCTGGGTGCGTTTAAGTTGGTATAAGTAAGCCGGAGAAATTTTCACCGGATAAAAATAAGACTAGCGAGGGTTCGCTCGGGCACGCCGCAATCGCGGCGGTAAGACCCCTCTTTGAGGAGTGGCTGGATAGGAGTCACGGCGTCCTGACCTACCGCATGACGCAGGTCCTCACCGGACACGGAAGTTTCGGGAGGTACCTGTGTCTGAGGAGAAAGGAGGAAACGCCTGGGTGTCACCACTGCGAAGATCGCCCGGAGGACACAGTAGAGCATACGGTGCAAGACTGCCCCGCTTGGGCAGAGCACCGACGTGTCCTCACGGCGGCGATACGCGGAGACCTCTCGCGCCCGGCATTGGTTGCGGCCATGCTGCGGGGCGAGACGGAGTGGGAAGCGGTCGCCTCCTTCTGCGAAGCAGTTATGCTCGCAAAGGAGGAGGCGGGCCGCTTGAGGGAGAAGACAATGTCCTCCCTCCGCCCCACCCGTGGTGGTGGACGCCCACGGCGATGGACGTCGCAAGTCGATCTCCGGCCACCGTAGGCGCGGGCATGCGGGCGGCGAGTAAAGGGCAACTCGCTGCCCGACAATGGACCATGCCAGGGTCGACGGCGCGTTGTGTTCCACGCGCGTCTCAAAGAGCGTCAGCATAATGACGGGGCCCCCTCTCTAGAGGGCCGAAGCCTGCCGGGGTCGCGGGACTTATCTCATTACCGTGACCCCGGAACATAAAGGGCTATTGAAGGACACCGTGGATTTTAGTCAGTACAAGTCTGACAGTCCCTCCCGCCCTGCCCGGGGTGGGAGGACTCATTTGATGATTTACCACGATAAAAAAAAATAATACTAAGCGAGGGTTCGCTGAACGGAGTCATAGGTTTCTATCCTTAGATAAAGAAATACCTAGATTGTTGTTTGGCGTAGCGACATCGACATGAGATAGAGAATGTTGACGTCACAAATGGGGAGTGTTGTCATACTGCAAACTTTTTACCCGACTAGCGGGTACATTATTATCACGCGTGATCGTTGTTGGTCGATATGGGTAATAATAATTATGTCAAAAGTATAACCTGTTTATCAGACCGATTGCCTTTCGGTGAAGGAAAACATCATTGCATGTGACTTTTTCCCTTAATCTGCCTAATTAAGTACAGGGAAGAATTTAATGGCGTAAGTTTGTGAAACCTGCTAAGCCATACTAAGTCAACATTATGCAAGGTGGAGTATGATGTGACCCCAACCCTTGAACGTTAGGAATATATCAGGGTTGAAAAAAAAAACAGTTATTTATTAATTTAAAGTGTTTTTTTTTAAGTTCGAATTAAATTGAAATAATGCCCTCACATTATTTCAAATTGTTTCGACCTAATATTTCATTTCCAGATTAGGTCTTTTTAAAATGGCCATTGTAAACTCTAATCAATACTCTTGTAGTAATATCAGTTGATTTTTATATTGAGCGATATAGGGACTTTCCTATCGGGTCTGTCGATCGAGGAATTACCTATGAACTATGAATAGGCGAAACACCAATACATACCATCCTTATAGTGGTGGAACCATCATGGTATGGGCGGGTATTTGGATCGGCGGAAGAACTGAGTTGATTTGGATCAGAGGCAACCTCAACGCTCAAATTTATGCTGAGACGATTGTATCAGACGTCATCGTTCCTCTACAAGTGCAAATCGGTCCCTTATTTCAGTTAATGCATGATAATGCACGACCGCACACCGCAAGAGTTGTAAGACAGACTCTCGCCGCAGCTAACATCAATGTCCTGCCCTGGCCTGCTCAGTCGCCAGACTTGAATCCGATTGAGCATGCATGGGATATGCTACAGAGAAGAGCTCTGCCGAATATGGAGGGTATCCAGTCGCAAGAAGACCTTTTTTTGTTGTTGCAACGAACATGGGCGGCCATTCCACAGCGTGATTTGGATGAACTCATTTTGAGTATGCCAAACCGATGTTCTTGTGTTGTTAGTGTTCGCGGTAGAAACACGGATTATTAATTGTTTAAGTTACCCAATAAAATTTTAAAGAAAACTGTTATTTCAGTCTTTTTTTCGAACTTTTGTGTTAGTGGTTCAAATGTCAAAAATCCCTTTATTAGGAAAATGGCAAATTTCTTTATTAATGCAAAGGTGACTTGGTTTATCGTTACTGTGACAAACGAAAACACTTTATTTGATGAATCCTTAAAGAAAATTTTAATTAATATCAATCAGGAGAAAAGTTATTGCAAAAATATATGTTGATCCCTAGACACTTTTGATGTGTGTAATTATTATCTCACTCATTTTCGTGGACAAATAAATAAACAAAAAAAAAATACATCGAGAAAGAGCTGAAGTCTCCTACCAATTCATTTTTATAATTATCTTATTACGGATTCAAATTCCTGTATCCTGTATAACATGTAGAACGTTTGGTAAAAAATAATTATCCGGGAAACGTATTGCCCGAATCTGGTATCCCTAAAATCCGCGAAATGTTGTGTCTGGCCTTGAAAAAACTGGCTACGCGCTGAGAGATGGCGATAGCTACGCTCTGTCCCTTTTCTTCTTATGCGATTTGTCGATTTGTTTTTCTTTCTTGAGGGAAAGAGAAGGAATTATCCCGCGTTCTATACTTCTTCTCTTTCTACGTTTCTATCAATGTTAGCTGTCAAATTCAATTGACAGCTCAGTTAATCAAACAAGTAACAATTCAATGGGGATGGCAACTCAAAGCTATTCGTAGATGTCGCTGCGATCGTTGTCCCATATGTCAGATTACTGTTTAGCTTGTACAAAAAACAAACACGTATTTTGTTATAAAAATTGAGTTTATTTTAAAAAACAAATATGGAAAATTATTCGTCAATGCAAGTGCATACACTATAACAAGAACTAAGACGCCGCGGTGCATCTACAAGAAGAAAAAAAATTGATTTAGTTGAGAGGCTAGAAATTTGATTCTACCACATAAACACACATTTACTTGTAGTTAGGATTTAAAATTGTATTTTTAAGTAGGTATTACTTGTGCTAGACTCTACAAGGAATATAGTAATAATAATAATAATAATGCTGACTAGACGTCGGGCCAAACAGCAGATGCAAGAGGCACACCTACCATCTCCGGGCTCGTCGCTGAGCTCCGCCTCGCAGCCGCCGGGACGAGCCACATCCGTGAACGCCGTGTCTCCGATAGTTGCAGCCGCGTCGAGCTCCAGCGACGAGTTTTACTCCCCGCCGTCGACGCCTCCACAAGCAAGACGACGAGGAAGAGGACGGCCACCAGCGGGCTTGGGACCTCGAGGCCATCAGGCCCCGAACAGGGTCCCCGCTGCCGGTGGAAATGTGTCGCGCATGCGATGGACTCAGTCCATTAATGAAAACGTGATGCGCGCATATTATAGGGCTACTGAGGGGGGAAGCAACTTGACTGCGTACCGTGGTCGAATGCTGTCTCTGTTTCAGGTGCTGGAACCAGATGTCAACGTAACGGCGCAACGATTATCGGATCAGGTACGGGTCATTCAACGTAACCATATGTTGAATGACACAGTACTTGATCGACTACGCTCTGAATCACGGAGTAACCCAGTTACTGATCCTGCTTTGCCATTGACTGCGGTGCAACTACAAAACATTTCCAGTGTGCCGCCGCGGTCTGAGGACATTGGTGAAGAGGATCATGACGAAGTTATATCCGTGAGTACCCAATGCAACGCACAATTGAGGAGCGCTTTGGAGAGTGCGTTCCGGGAGTACCGCTCCGTACCGCCGGAACTTAGACCACGTTTACCTCGTTTGCCTATGCACAATAAAAACAAGGCGCTTATGTGTGCTCTAGACTCGGAGCTGTCAAATTGTTTTGACAGCAGTAAGGATCTTACCGACACCCACTCAATCTTGTACTGTGCAGCTGTAGCGGCATGTCGTGTAGCTCACGTCAAATTCCCAGACAGCGACAGAGCTACACGACCAAAACCAGCAGCTCCAGCTTGGCAGTGCAGGATTGAGCGGCGTGTCGGTGAGGCTAGAGCACTCATCGGCAAATTGCACTGCTTCAGGGAGGGTAATACTCGGCCTAGAGTGATGCGTTTTGTGAGGCGGGCGTTTGCGGGGATTGATATCGATCCTCGTGAATATTTGGCCCGCGTCACAGAACGTATCGACTTCCTGAAGCAGAAGATTTGTGCATGGGCAAACCGTATTCGTCGGTACAAGCGACGAGTGGAGCGATACACTTTGAATCGCACATTCCAAAGCGATGAAAGGTGGGTCTATAGGGCTTGGGAGCGACCGGACCAAGGTGTGACTGACACGCCCCTACCGGATGATGACGCCATGAGTTCATTCTGGCGCAGCATCTGGTCGGTGCCTGTCAGTCACACTGAGGGCGATTGGACCCGGGAGATCGAACGAACGTGTGATCAGATTCAAGAAATGGGGGCAATTACCATCAGCCCCCACGATGTAGCTTGTGCAGTCCATCCGTTGCCTAATTGGAAATCCCCAGGACCGGATGGGCTGCACAACTTCTGGATCAAATGGTTTAAAAGATCACACGTCCGCTTGGCATCCCAGTTCCAATTAGCCTTAGAGTCAGGGTCACTGCCCCAGTTCTTGACTACAGGAATGACCCACCTGCTCCATAAATCGGGTAGTACTGCGGAACCCAAAAATTATAGACCGATTACTTGTTTACCAACGGTCTATAAAGTTCTTACATCCATTTTGAGAGCTAAACTCAATCAACATATTGTGACTAATTCTATCATGTCTGCCTCTCAGAATGGATGTAGGAACGGGTCTCGCGGTACTAAGGAGCTCCTCCTCATTGATATGGCCATTAGCCAACAGGTTCGTCGCTCCCGAAAAGATCTGTCCGCATGTTGGATAGATTATAAGAAGGCCTATGATTCGGTGCCCCATACATGGCTCATGAGGGTGCTGGAGTTGTATAAAGTTGATATATCTCTACGTACCTTCTTGATGTCGTGTATGGGGAGCTGGAGAACAGTCCTTCGCTATCCAGGATGTCGACAGGTCCGAGGTAGCAGCGAACCGATAAGGATTGAGCGTGGCATATTCCAGGGTGATAGTTTGAGTCCCTTGTGGTTTTGTCTGGCCTTGAACCCGCTCAGCACATTGCTGGAGGGTTCGGGGCTAGGATATCGGTTGAAGAGAGGTGGTCAGGTCATATCTCACCTTCTTTACATGGATGATCTGAAACTCTTTGCCCCCAACAACTTGCAACTGATGAAGCTACTGAAGGTAACGGAAACTTTCAGTAACGCCATCAGAATGGAATTTGGTGTGGACAAATGTGCAGTCATGCATGTGAAGCGAGGAGAGATTATGGAATCAGAGGGAACTCAACTCTCGGATTCCATACACCTCAGCCTCTCTTCAACAGAGACCTACAAATATTTGGGTATGTCGGAAGCATTAGGCATCAATAATGCTGACATGAAACAATCGTTGAAGGAGCGCTTCTTTGGCCGCCTGAATAAAGTGCTAAACAGTCTTTTGTCAGGTGGCAATAAGGTGCGCGCTTTCAACGGTTGGGTCATGCCAGTGTTGATGTATTCTTTCGGCATACTCAAATGGACTCAGACAGAACTTGACGCCCTGGATAGGAGAGTCCGTTCACTGCTGACTGCAAATCGGATGCATCACCCACGGTCGTCGGTGATGAGGCTGTATATCCCGCGGAAGTGTGGGGGTCGTGGCTTCTTAAATGCTAAGACCCTGCACAACCGTGAGGTATGCAGTCTCAGGGAATATTTCCTAGAAACCGACGTGGGGATGCACCAAGATGTGGTCATAGTGGACAAGGGTCTTACTCCGCTCTCCTTGGCTAACGAGAACTGGCGCAAACCTAAAGTATTAGACACTAATGATCGAAAGGAGGTATGGCAGAGCAAGGAGCTTCACGGACGCTTTTACCGGGCATTACATGGTCCCGATGTAGACTTTTTAGCGTCCGTATCCTGGTTGCGCTTTGGTGACCTGTTTGGGGAAACCGAAGGTTTTGTCTGTGCAATTATGGACGAAGTTATGATGACGAATAACTACCGGAAATACATTGTGAAGGATGGCACGGTTGACATATGTCGGGCATGCCACCGTCCGGGAGAATCGATCCGACACATTATTTCTGGGTGTTCTCGGCTGGCTAACGGAGAATATTTGCATAGACACAACCTCGTCGCCAGGATTATCCACCAGCAACTTGCTTTGAAGTACAATCTTGTGGAATCGGAAGTGCCGTACTATAAGTATGCGCCCGACCCAGTTCTCGAAAATGGCAATATCTCGTTGTATTGGGATCGACCTATCATCACTGACAGGACTATTGTTGCCAATAAGCCTGACATTGTGGTGATAGATCGATCGGAGCGTCGCGCAATGATTGTTGATATAACGGTCCCGCATGATGAGAACCTCGTGAAGGCAGAAAAGGATAAACAATTCAAGTATCTTGATCTGGCCCGCGAGGTTGTTGACATGTGGGACGTGAATACAGCAGTCATTGTGCCGATAGTCGTGTCTGCCAATGGCTTAATTGCCAAGAGCCTCGAACAACATCTGAGGAGGCTCTCGCTTGGCAGCTGGATCAGGCGCCTGATTCAGAAGGCAGTACTTCTGGACACGGCGCGTATTGTTAGGAGGTTCCTCTCTCAGGAGCCCTGACCACCGGCGGCCCGGACCCTGTTCCCGGTGCTGGTGAACTGCTATTTTTTATATTTTTAAATGTTTTTTATTTGTTTTTTGTAAAAATATTTAAAAATGTAATTTATAAGTAAAAAAAATGAATAAAGAAATAATAATAATAATCCTTCCATGCCGTTTTCGGCTACGGCGACCGTTTCATTATTAACCTACTGGCGTCTAACATGGGCTCTCATGTGGCTAGCAAAACCGCCTTTGTTTACAAAAATTCTTGTACAGAGTGGACACGTGAGAGCACCATTAACATAGTTGTAACTGATTGCCGCTGGTGGTCGGGCTTTTAGTTCGTCACGCTTAGAGTCTAATTTTGAAAGCCGACGAGTCTCAAAGTCAGAAACTTTCTGATGTACCAGTGACCTCCACTCTCTGCGGTTAGACGCAAGCTTTTCCCACTGAGATGGATCTACGTCACATCCCTTCATGTGTCGCTTAAGCACATCCTTAAATCTCAAGAGTTGTCCGCCATGCTTTCGCTTGCCCTCCTGAAGTTCTGAATAAAGGATGCGCTTCGCCACTCTCTGCTCCGACATGCGCGCCACATGACCGCACCACCGAAGTTGCCTTCTCATGAGATACGCCTCGATGCCTCCCACATTTGCTCGTCTCAATACTTCAGTATTGCGCACTCGATCAGACCAATGAATATTAAGAATTTTACGAAGGCATTTGAGATGAAATCGGTCCAATTGTTGAATGTGACGTCGGTACGGTGTCCATGTCTCGGCAGAGTACAAAATATTGGGTAGTACAACAGCCATATATATTGATATTTTTGTGGCGAGCTTTAAGTCGTGTGAGCAGAAGACCTTGGCATTTAATTTACCGAAGGCTGCAGCAGCAGCACTGATTCTGCTGTTGATTTCGGCGTCAAGGTCACACTTCGATGTTAATGTGCTCCCCAGATATCGAAATCTATCAACCTGCTTCAATACGTCCTCACCAAGCTTAATGTTCAGCGTCTCATGACCATGAACGTCCAGAGACATAATTTCTGTCTTCTTGACGCTGATCTTCAGGCCAAATTTAGAGCACTGCTCGTGAAGGTTCGTAACAAGCTGTTGAAGACCTTCCGGAGATTCTGCCACAAAACATAAGTCATCTGCGTACATAATTTCTTGAATATGTGCAAGACAGACTTTAGTGCTTGCCTTTAGTCTCGACAAATTGAAAAGACTGCCATCTGTTCGAAAGCGCAACCGGACACTCTCTGAAGATATCGCAAGGACCTCGCGAATGATCACTGCAAAATAAAGGGCGAAAAGAGTGGGAGCCAAGACGCAGCCCTGTTTCACGCCACAGGTAACGGAGAAGAACTGCGACTATTCATCTTCGACCACCACACAACACTCCATATCATCATGTAAGAGACGCACAAGTCTTACGAACTTTTCCGTACATCCCAGTTTTTGCAGTACCATCCAAAGGGCCTCACGAGGAACGCTATCGAACGCCTTTTCCAGATCGACAAAGCAGAGATACAAGTGCCTACCTTGCTCTCTGCTCTTCTCCTGCAGCTGTCGGACCGCGAAGACTGCCCCGCAAGTACCCCTATCCGGTCGGAAACCAAACTGCGTTTCTGGCAAGATCTTTTCAGAAAGTTTTCTTAGGCGGTTAAGCAACACTCTGGCGAAAACCTTTCCGGGGACCGAAAGGAGTGAAATGCCACGGTAAGAATTGCAATCCGCTCGGTCACCCTTGTTCTTATAGAGGGCCCTAATGCGAGAGATTTTAAATGTCTTAGGGACTTGTTCCACCTCCCACATGCGAACAAATAATTCCCAGACCAGCGTCTGCAACTCAATACCGCCACATTTTAGAAGCTCACCTGGTATAAGATCCAAGCCAACCGCACGTTTATTTTGTTGTTCTTTTATAGCACAGACAACTTCATCCAGAGATAAGGGATCATCTAGCTCTTTCTCAATTTGGAGTTGAGGTAGTTCAGCGATGTAAGTTATATCTACAGTTCGGTCCACGTTAAGTAAATTGTCAAAGTGTTCTGACCAGCGCCTAAGAACTTCATCCTTGCTTTTCAGAAGATAATCACCATCAAGCGACTTCAGAGGCACCTTGACAAAATTGGATTTACCTAGGAGTTTGCGAACCTCATTATAGAATTCTCCAAGTTGATGACTGTCAGCAAGCCACTGCATATACTGCGCCTTATCCCTCCACCACTTGTCCTTAGTATCTCTAGTTAGTTTGCGCAACTTTCGATCACTAGCTTTTATAATCTCACTGTTTTCCTTGCTTCTAAGCACAGCTCGGTGTTTGGCAATTGCTTCCGTCAGGACGATGTCATTTTCGTCAAACCAGTCTTCCCGTTGCTGAGGTTTAACACCTATAGTTGCAGTTGCAGCATCCAGTATTGACGACGACAGAAATTCCCAAACAGAATCAATATCAGGAGAATCAGGGATCGTCGGCACAACATTATTAGTTACAGTCTCCGCAAAAGCCGTCCTCGTGTCGGAATCGGCTAGCTTCTCTACATTTAACCGTTTAGCTTTACTCTGGCTGGCTCGACAAGGACGACGAAGGCGGAGACGCAACCTGGCAATGACAAGTCTATGGTCCGTCCAACAATGTGCACCACGCATAACACGGGTGACTAGGACCTGGGACACGTCTCTTTGTCGTACGATTGCATAATCAATTAGGTGCCAGTGCTTAGATCTTGGGTGCATCCATGTCGTTTTGTGCTTAGCAGAAAGGCGGAACATAGTATTTGTTATAGCGAGTTGATATTGAGCACATAAACTTAGCAGCAACTGACCGTTGGAATTCATGTTTCCAACTCCATGCCTTCCTAGAACCTTAGGCCAAGCTTCGAAGTCTCGACCTACTCTTGCATTAAAGTCTCCTAAAAGCAAGATGCTCTCTTTAGGATGTATCTTTTGAAGGCACTGTGATAGTTCTTCATAAAATTTGTCTTTAATATCTTCAGCACTATCCAGAGTCGGTGCATAAATACTGACCACATTTAGGTAGTTATGGTCACTTAAGTGAAGACGCAAGGTAGTTATGCGGTCTGAAACGTGAACAGGACATTCCTGAAGACTCTTGGCAATGTGATTTTTGAAAAATGTCATCAAGTTTTGTGTTTGTCTTCTTTATGTAATTTTACATCTATTTTATAGATTGGAGCAATATGATAAGAATTTTAACTTTCTAACACCACAACTATCACAAATCTCGGTCCCGGTGATAATTCTTCCACCAGAAGAACCATTTCATGGTATAAAGAGCGATGCAATACTTAACCTCCAATAGAAAAGTAGATATTATTTTCAAATGTGTATTGGTTGTTCAGTTATGGTATAATCATAGAATTTCATTAATAAATTCAACTAACGGCCTTTCCCGACTTCGCAAGGGTAGATATTTGTTTAATAAATAGCTTTTCCTTTACCCTTTATTTCTTGATAGAGTGAATTGTCGGAAATTTGTATGTTCCATGATTTTTACAGCCTTTTACACAACCTCTAGTCATTATACATCAATAAAACGCTTTTTTTCAGAAAATTCCTTTGATTTGACAGTTCTTTTGGGACACAGATGTCACTTTTCACTTTGAGACTTGCCTTCCCCATTCAACTCAATCGAGACATTAAACTATAAACTCAACAGTCCGAATATTTTATTGTAATCTCCGTAAAGTTAGGATTTAACTTGTTATCTCGAAATTATTACACAGTAAAAATCGTTTTTTGACATATTATTACCCATATCGACCATTACCGATCACGCGTGATAATATTTAATGTACCCGCTAGTCGGGTAAAAAGTTTGCAGTATGACCACACTCCCCATTTGTGACGTCAACATTCTCTATCTCATGTCGCTACGCCAAACAACAATCTAGGGTTTCTTTATCTAAGGTAAAAATGGACCGGAACATGAAAAATCAATTTGCCGGTGTAATATTTTTAACCATGATCCACAAATAATATTCACCGAGACGATGAATTACAGCTTGGCAAAAAACAGTAGAAAACCGGAAGTAGCCACTGTCTTCTCGCTACCAACACTTTGAATGATTTTATTTTATTTATTGTCACTTATTACGTTAGTTTTATGGCACAATAATAAATCTTACAAACCTGCGTCTTTTGTTTACATCAAATATCAAATATTTTAAAACGTTGTCAGCAAATAAAAATATTAGTTCCGTTTCAAGACGTTCTGGCCAAGCTGTAAGTACTCTCTAAAATAAAAAAAAAACGTGTGGCACTCGGTGACTGCCTGCCGCGGTAAAGCTATTGCATAGCATTTTTAGGGTTCCGTAGCCAAATGGCAAAATTGGAACCCTTATAGATTCGTCATGTCTGTCTGTCTGTCTGTCCGTCGAAAGTATAAGAGCTATCCTGTTGAAACTTGGTAGTTAGATGTATTATGTGAACCGCATTAGGATTTTCACACAAAAATAAAAACAAAACAAATTTTGGGGGTGCCCCCATACTTAGAATTGAAACTCAAAAATCTTTTTTTCACCAAACCCATACGTGTGGGGTATCTATGGATAGGTCTTTAAAAATGATATTGAGGTTACTAATGTCATTTTTTTCTAAACTGAACAGTTTGCACGAGAGACACTTCCAAAGTGGTAAAATGTGTGTCCCCCCCTCTGTAACTTCTAAAATAAGAGAATGATAAAACTAAAAAAAAATAGATAATGTAGACATCAACAAAAACTTCCAAACAAAATTGGTTTGGATGAGATACAGTTAGCAGTTTTTGAGATATAGTACATTTTCGAAAACCGCAAATATAACTTTGCCATTAATACAAACACTATGAAAAACAAAGTTATTTTTATTGTTTGTGTATATTACTAACTAATCTCAATATAAATATATCCCTAATCTATGCTTGCTACTACGGAACCCTTCATGGGCGAGTCCAACTCGCACTTGGCCGGTTTTTATCAACTTATGCAATTTTAATTATTTATTTATTACTGTACTAAATAGGCTATGGTCAGCCACGTCAATCAAGTGAAACGTCAAGAAACGTTCTCCTCCTCCTCCTCCTCCCACTCCCTCTCCCTCTCCATCTCCTACTCCCTCCCCCTCTCCCTCAATAAAATTGCCCCTTGCGCAAAAAAAGCATTCTGTCGAGCTAGTACTGAGCACGTCTGTCCGTACCTTTATGATTGCTGAAGTCTCCCGAACTGAAACGACGACGTTAGACGATGCGTGCTGTCAGATGTGGTCAGGTTTTTTCGTTACGTTTTTCGCGCGCGCCGAGCTCAGAGCCTGCGATAAAAGCTATGCAATAGCTTAAATTTTCGTTTTTACGGCGCGAATCGAGCATTAACAACAAAACTCAATGTCAATCTGACAGCAGGATAAAATTTAGCGAGGTAAAAAGGTCGCTAAAATTTATTCTAGTCAGGCGAAAACTTATACCAGCGGACGACCGTGAATAGGGCAGATTAAATAATCAGTTTAATTTTTCACCTCGCGGTGTGCTTGAACAGGCTTGAACGTGGTGTTTGACGTTTAGTCAGTAAAAATTTTAAACAGGATAATGGGGAAGGCAAGTGTAAAAGTGACAAGTGACAATATGGTCCCAAAAGAAATGTCAAATCAAAGAAATTTTCTGAAATACGCTTTTATTGATGTAAAATGACTAGATGTTGTTAGGCTGTAATAATGATGGAACCTACAAATTTCCAACAATTCACACTATCAAGAAATAATGGGTAGCTGCTATGACTGCTGTGAGAACAAAAAATGTATTATCAATAAAGAAAAGCTATATAATAAACAAATATCTACCCTTGCGAAGCCGGGACAGGCCGTTAGTTGAATTTATTAATGAAATTCTATGATTATACCATAACTAAACAATCGAATACACCTTTCAAAATAATATCTACTTTTCTATTGGAGGTTAAGTATTGCATCGCTCTTTATATCATAAAATGGTTCGTCTGGTGGAGGAATTATCACCGGGACCGAGATTCGTGATAGTTGTGGTGTTAGGAAGTTAAAATTCTTATCATATTGCTCCAATCTGTAAAATGGATGTAAAATTAGATGAAGAAGACAAACACAAAACTTGATGACATTTTTCTCAATATAGAATGTCAGAAGCAGTATTATATTCTTTGTAGAGGCTAGCACATGTAATACCTACTTAAAAATTACAATTTTAAATCCCAACTACAAGTAAATGTGTGTTTAATGTAGTAAAATAGCCTCTCAACTAAATCACTTTTTTTCCTCTTGTGGATGCACCGCGGCGTCTTAGTTCTAGTTTTAGTATATATGCACTTGCACTGACGAATAATTTCCCATATTTGTTTTTAGAATAAACTCAATTTTTATAACAAAATATGTGTTTGTTTTTTGTACAAGCTGTATAGTAATCTGACATATGAGACAACGATCGCAGCGACATCTACGAATAGCTTTGAGTTGCCATCCCCATTGTCCGGGAAATATATTGCCCGAATCTGGTATCCCTAAAATCCGCAAAATGTTATTGCTGGCCTTGAAAAAACTGGCTGCGCGCTGAGAGATGGCGATAGCTATGCTCTGTCCCTTTTCTTCTTATGCGATTTGTCGATTTGTTTTTCTTTCTTGAGGGAAAGAGAAGGAATTATCCCGCGTTCTATACTTTTTCTCTTTCTACGGAAGGAAAGAAAAATACCAAAAAAAACTCTATGGTTAAGTAAAACAAAAATACCAAAAAATAAAACTCTATGGTTTCACCATAGACAGTTTCATAATGGGTTTCATGGTTTCACCTTTCAATCTTTCAATATAGTTTATATATGTAGGTACTCTGTGGTTTCACTCTCTAATCTGGAATCCATTTCATTTTCTCTTGAAAGGTGATTATTATCATTTAGGAGTTTTAAGACTTCCCTAGAATCTTTTAGCATATATTCGAGAATCGAAATAGACGATGGACTAAACAGATATAGCAGTAATAAATATCATCAAGTACTACCAGGCTACCTGCCAATTCTCAAGAATTTATACCAACAGCACAGAATAATTCCAACAGTTAGCCATGGAGCCACCTTCCCAAAATAAACAAGAAAAGCCTGGAGATGGGATTCGGTCAATGAGATCGACAACAGCCTTTCGGGTTATCAATTTTGAACTTTATGCGAAGCCTGTAAGTTGAAAATAATTATAACTAATATTTATATAACTGTGACAATATCTACAATGTATTATTTCAATCATTGCTAAGAATGTTTTATTATTTCATTAAATCCCTGCGCCTAGTATTTATTTGTACAACTACTGGTCATTTATCAGTGGAAATTGGTAGTTTTTTTTTTTCATATTTAATTTGAATTAAAATGATGTTAGCTATTTTCACTCCTTTTCCATAAACTCAACTGTGCCAAATTTCACAGTCCACATCTATGAATTTTCTTAAAAATGTACAGTAATCTTAGGGGCTAACTTTATTATATGATTTGTTCCAGAATATTGTTGTTATGACTATAGGAGCTGCATGTTTTACTTTCGCCCTTGGTTACATGGCTTATATGAGAACAAAATATGAATCAATGGGATACTATGCTACTGTTGATAAAGATGGAAAAGAATATTTTGAAAAGAAGAAATCAAAGTGGGACTAAAATAATATTTATGTGTATATAGTAGTTTTAAGGATTCAACACCCTTTTAGTTAGGTAGTAAGCTAGACAAATGTACATTAAATATGAAAGCCATAAATGCTGAAGCAGAAAATTTGTAATTAGTAATGAAAAAATGACTGTCTTCCAACAAAGAATATTAAAGTTGTTGTAAGATCATGTTTAACTTTTTGAAGTAAGACAGTACAATATTTGAGTTATATTAAAAAAAGTTGATACTAAGAAATTCAGTTTCTTAAAAAAAGTTTTTATTATTTTCTATTTTTAGTTGAGATATTCAAAAATCAATGCACTAGTCTCTATACCCAACCAATGTCTTTGAAAATGCGCCATCCATAAGCAATAACGGATCCATGCAGACTTCGTCATAGGATATTGTTAAGACCTCCAGAATGTAAAAACACTTTTCTGAAAACCACATCAAAATCAATATAGGGTGTATGTAACCTTTTCATAATTATGGAAAAAATAACCAGGGTAAGACTGGGTATAGTTTGCTATTTACATTATTTTAGACCACTGCTCCACCCTGAGCTCACGGCTGGCTATGCTTTTGACTGTGCATGGACGAGGATCAAATTCTGGGAAGAAACTGCAAACAGCAAAGAACAAGGTTCAAAATTGTATGGACACCGTCCCCATCCTTGTAGCATCTTAAAACCTATATTAATCGAAGGGCCTTATCCATCTTATCATTTTATTGTACTACGGCGAAACTGAAATGTCCATCCAAAAAAAACTTTTTCAAAAAAAAATGTAACCGGCTTCCCACAAAAAAGTTCAAAATAACCTACAAAAAAACTTTTCTTTTGAAAGTCGGTGACTTTCTTTTTTATTTCATTGAGTTATGGTCACCGACTTTCGAAAGAAAAGTTTTTTTGTAGGTTATTTTGAACTTTTTTGTGGGAAGTCGGTTACATTTTTTTTTGAAAAAGTTTTTTATTTTACTCTTTTTAGTTTAAATATTCAACTCAAATTCTTGTCAAATAAATCATTCTCTCTCAAGTGCACAATAAGCTAATAAAATTCCCTATCTCAAAAACTACTGAACCGATTTTGATGAAACTTGCAGTATTCCGTAAGTTAAACAATACTTAGTACAACAAAAAACCGGCCAAGTGCGAGTTGGACTCGCCCATGAAGGGTTCCGTAGCAGCAAGCATAGATTAGAGATATAATTATATTGAGATTAGTAAGTAATATACACAAACAATAAAAATAACTTTGTTTTTCATAGTATTTGTATGAATGGCAAAGTTATATTTGCGGTTTTTGAAAATGTACTATATCTCAAAAACTCCTAACTGTATCTCATCCAAACCAATTTTCGTTGGTAGTTTTGGTTGAGGTCTACATTATATATTTTTTTTAGTTTTATCATTCTCTTATTTTAGAAGTTACGGGGGGGGGGGACACTTTTTACCACTTTGGAAGTGTCTCTCGCGCAAACTGTTCAGTTTAGAAAAAAATGATGTTAGTAACCTCAATATCATTTTTAAAGACCTATTCATAGATACCCCACACGTATGGGTTTGGTGAAAAAAATTTTTTTGAGTTTCAATTCTAAGTATGGGGGGCACCCCCAAAATTTGTTTTGTTTTGATTTTTGTCTGAAAATCCTAATGCGGTTCAGATAATACATCTTTCTACCAAGTTTCAACAGGATAGCTCTTATACTTTCGACAAAAAGTGGCTGTGACATACACGGACAGACAGACAGATATGACGAATCTATAAGGGTTCCGTTTTTGCCATTTGGCCACGGAACCCTAAAAAGAATTACTTAAGGACGCGTTTACGAATCTGACAAAAATAAGCAGTTTTACGGTACATTTTGCGGGAAAATGATACAAAACCAAATGTAACTAATAATTACCACAGATAGATTACTCCTTAATCTTCAAATGGTAGCAATTTTTTATTCGAAAATTTTGGTTTATAATATTGTAAAAAGTAATTTCCGTTACCTCTTCACACAAATTTGACGAAATCGTACTGACTTTAGGGACATTTTTCTTTTATTTAATAACATAAATTTATGTATTTAAAAATATTTTATGTAAGCAGACATGTTCAACTCAAAAAGGTAGCAAAAAAAAAACTAACAAAATGTTACAATACGCTCAGAAAACAAAAAAATTGAGTCTTATTTTTTCACATATTTAGCGGTAACACGTGATTCTTATTGGATTGAAATAAGGGTTATTTTACTGGTCACTGTCTTGATTTATTGCACAAAAATTTGTAATGAAATATTAGTCTGCGCTCGGCCGCCGTCGTGAGTGGACACTGTGACGCTTGTAAGCAGCTCCTCGTATAGGAAAAGATCGCTGTACGAATACAAAATATTTGACCTAACAAACTTGATCCTTCACGCATTCTGCACGGACTACGGACAACCAAGGTAAGATTTTATTCACAGTTTCTTATATGTACTTATAAATTTCATATTTAGTTTCGGACTTGATGGAGTGACCTGAAATGTACTTCGAAGACTGCTACTGGAACTAATAGACGAGTAGAGCTAGGTGTGTCGAGTTTGGGCTCGTTTTGTTAGTTATGTTGAGACCTTACCTCCGGACTTGATGGAGAGACCTGCTGGTGTACTTCGAAGACTGCTACTGGAACTATTATACGAGTAGAGCTAGGTGTGTCGAGTTTGGGCTCGTTTTGTTAGTTATGTTGAGACCTTACCTCCGGACTTGATGGACAGACCTGCAGGTGTACTTCGAAGACTGCTACTGGAACTAATAGACGAGTAGAGCTAGGTGTGTCGAGTTTGGGCTCGTTTTGTTAGTTATGTTGAGACCTTACCTCCGGACTTGATGGAGAAACCTGCTGGTGTACTTCGAAGACTGCTACTGGAACTAATAGACGAGTAGAGCTAGATGTGTCGTGTTTGGGCTCGTTTTGTTAGTTATGATGAGATCTTACCTCCGGACTTGAGGGACTGACCTGAAGGTCTACTTCTGTGACCCCTACTGGAACTCCTCGACAGATCGAACTAGATGTGTCGTGTTTGGGCTCGTTTTGTTAGTTATGATGAGATCTTACCTCCGGACTTGAGGGACTGACCTGAAGGTCTACTTCTGTGACTCCTACTGGAACTCCTCGACGGATCGAACTACATGTGTCGAGTTTGGGCTTT
This sequence comes from Agrotis exclamationis, assembly GCA_950005045.1. NCBI lineage: Eukaryota > Metazoa > Arthropoda > Insecta > Lepidoptera > Noctuidae > Agrotis > Agrotis exclamationis. The sequence goes on along the minus strand of OX465417.1, from coordinate 12,038,759 downwards.
TTTTGTTAGTTATGTTGAGACCTTACCTCCGGACTTGATGGAGAGACCTGCTGGTGTACTTCGAAGACTGCTACTGGAACTAATAGACGAGTAGAGCTAGGTGTGTTGAGTTTGGGCTCGTTTTGTTAGTTATGTTGAGACCTTACCTCCGGACTTGAGGGACTGACCTGAAGGTCTACTTCTGTGACTCCTACTGGAACTCCTCGACGGATCGAACTACATGTGTCGAGTTTGGGCTCGTTTTGTTAGTTATGAGGTGACCTTACCTCCTGCCTTGATGACGTGACCTGAAGGGCTACTTCTGTGACTCCTACTGGAACTCCTCGACGGATCGAACTAGATGTGTCGTGTTTGGGCTCGTTTTGTTAGTTATGATGAGATCTTACCTCCAGACTTGATGGAGTGACATGAACGTCTACTTCGGTGATTGTAACTGGAACTCGGCGACGGATCGAACTAGATGTGTCGTGTTTGGGCTCGTTTTGTTAGTTATGATGAGATCTTACCTCCGGACTTGAGGGACTGACCTGAAGGTCTACTTCTGTGACTCCTACTGGAACTCCTCGACGGATCGAACTACATGTGTCGAGTTTGGGCTCGTTTTGTTAGTTATGTTGAGACCTTACCTCCGGACTTGATGGAGAGACCTGCTGGTGTACTTCGAAGACTGCTACTGGAACTAATAGACGAGTAGAGCTAGGTGTGTCGAGTTTGGGCTCGTTTTGTTAGTTATGTTGAGACCTTACCTCCGGACTTGATCACGTGACCTGAAGGTCTACTTCTGTGACTCCGACTGGAACTCCTCGACGGATCGAACTAGATGTGTCGTGTTTGGGCTCGTTTTGTTAGTTACGATGAGATCTTACCTCCGGACTTGAGGGACTGACCTGAAGGTCTACTTCTGTGACTCCTACTGGAACTCCTCGACGGATCGAACTAGATGTGTCGTGTTTGGGCTCGTTTTGCTAGTTATGATGAGATCTTACCTCCGGACTTGAGGGACTGGCCTGAAGGTCTACTTCTGTGACTCCTACTGGAACTCCTCGATGGATCGAACTAGATGTGTCGTGTTTGGGCTCGTTTTGTTAGTTATGATGAGATCTTACCTCCAGACTTGATGGAGTGACCTGAAGGTCTACTTCTGTGACTCCGACTGGAACTCCTCGACGGATCGAACTAGATGTGTCGTGTTTGGGCTCGTTTTGTTAGTTACGATGAGATCTTACCTCCGGACTTGAGGGACTGACCTGAAGGTCTGCTTCTGTGACTCCTACTGGAACTCCTCGACGGATCGAACTAGATGTGTCGTGTTTGGGCTCGTTTTGCTAGTTATGATGAGATCTTACCTCCGGACTTAAGGGACTGACCTGAAGGTCTACTTCTGTGACTCCTACTGGAACTCCTCGACGGATCGAACTAGATGTGTCGTGTTTGGGCTCGTTTTGCTAGTTATGATGAGATCTTACCTCCGGACTTGAGGGACTGACCTGAAGGTCTACTTCTGTGACTCCTACTGGAACTCCTCGACGGATCGAACTAGATGTGTCGTGTTTGGGCTCGTTTTTTTAGTTATGATGAGATCTTACCTCCAGACTTGATGGAGTGACCTGAAGGTCTACTTCTGTGACTCCGACAGGAACTCCTCGACGGATCGAACTAGATGTGTCGTGTTTGGGCTCGTTTTGTTAGTTATGATGAGATCTTACCTCCTGTCTTGATGGAGTGACCTGAAGGTCTGCTTCTGTGACTCCTACTGGAACTCCTCGACGGATCGAACTAGATGTGTCGTGTTTGGGCTCGTTTTGTTAGTTATGATGAGATCTTACCTCCAGACTTGATGGAGTGACCTGAACGTCTACTTCGGTGATTGTAACTGGAACTCGGCGACGGATCGAACTAGATGTGTCGTGTTTGGGCTCGTTTTGTTAGTTATGATGAGATCTTACCTCCGGACTTGAGGGACTGACCTGAAGGTCTACTTCTGTGACTCCTACTGGAACTCCTCGATGGATCGAACTACATGTGTCGAGTTTGGGCTCGTTTTGTTAGTTATGTTGAGACCTTACCTCCGGACTTGATGGAGAGACCTGCTGGTGTACTTCGAAGACTGCTACTGGAACTAATAGACGAGTAGAGCTAGGTGTGTCGAGTTTGGGCTCGTTTTGTTAGTTATGTTGAGACCTTACCTCCGGACTTGAGGGACTGACCTGAAGGTCTACTTCTGTGACTCCTACTGGAACTCCTCGATGGATCAAACTAGATGTGTCGTGTTTGGGCTCGTTTTGTTAGTTATGATGAGATCTTACCTCCGGACTTGATGGAGTGACCTGAAGGTGTACTTCGGTGATTGTTACTGGAACTCGGTGAGATCTTATCGCCGGAATTGATGAGCTGATCTGAACGTATACTGTTTTATATACTTTTGATAATTAGTATAAATTCCCTTCGTCAATATTATTTGTGCATAGTGCCAGTGGCATAACTTTCAGAGCTAACGAGCTCAAACTCGACACATCTAGTTCGATCCGTCGCCGAGTTCCAGTTACAATCACCGAAGTAGACGTTCAGGTCACCCCATCAAAGCAGGAGGTAAGGTCACCTCATAACTACCAAAACGAGCCCAAACACGACACATCTATTTCGATCCATCGAGGAGTTCCAGTAGGAGTCACAGAAGTAGACCTTCAGGTCAGTCCCTCAAGTCCGGAGGTAAGATCTCATCATAACTAGCAAAACGAGCCCAAACACGACACATCTAGTTCGATCCGTCGAGGAGTTCCAGTAGGAGTCACAGAAGTAGACCTTCAGGTCACTCCATCAAGACAGGAGGTAAGATCTCATCATAACTAAAAAAACGAGCTCAAACACGACACATCTAGTTCGATCCGTCGAGGAGTTCCAGTAGGAGTCACAGAAGTAGACCTTCAGGTCAGTCCCTCAAGTCCAGAGGTAAGATCTCATCGTAACTAACAAAACGAGCCCAAACACGACACATCTAGTTCGATCCGTCGCCGAGTTCCAGTTACAATCACCGAAGTAGACGTTCAGGTCACTCCATCAAGTCTGGAGGTAAGATCTCATCATAACTAACAAAACGAGCCCAAACACGACACATCTAGTTCGATCCGTCGAGGAGTTCCAGTAGGAGTCACAGAAGTAGACCTTCAGGTCAGTCCCTCAAGACAGGAGGTAAGATCTCATCATAACTAAAAAAACGAGCCCAAACACGACACATCTAGTTCGATCCGTCGAGGAGTTCCAGTAGGAGTCACAGAAGTAGACCTTCAGGTCAGTCCCTCAAGTCCAGAGGTAAGATCTCATCGTAACTAACAAAACGAGCCCAAACACGACACATCTAGTTCGATCCGTCGCCGAGTTCCAGTTACAATCACCGAAGTAGACGTTCAGGTCACTCCATCAAGTCTGGAGGTAAGATCTCATCATAACTAACAAAACGAGCCCAAACACGACACATCTAGTTCGATCCGTCGAGGAGTTCCAGTAGGAGTCACAGAAGTAGACCTTTAGGTCAGTCCCTCAAGTCCGGAGGTAAGATCTCATCATAACTAGCAAAACGAGCCCAAACACGACACATCTAGTTCGATCCGTCGAGGAGTTCCAGTAGGAGTCACAGAAGCAGACCTTCAGGTCACTCCATCAAGACAGGAGGTAAGATCTCATCATAACTAACAAAACGAGCCCAAACACGACACATCTAGTTCGATCCGTCGAGGAGTTCCTGTCGGAGTCACAGAAGTAGACCTTCAGGTCACTTCATCAAGTCTGGAGGTAAGATCTCATCATAACTAACAAAACGAGCCCAAACACGACACATGTAGTTCGATCCGTCGAGGAGTTCCAGTAGGAGTCGCAGAAGTAGACCTTCAGGTCAGTCCCTCAAGTCCGGAGGTAAGATCTCATCATAACTAGCAAAACGAGCCCAAACACAACACATCTAGTTCGATCCGTCGAGGAGTTCCAGTAGGAGTCACAGAAGTAGACCTTCAGGTCAGTCCCTCAAGTCCGGAGGTAAGATCTCATCATAACTAGCAAAACGAGCCCAAACACGACACATCTAGTTCGATCCGTCGAGGAGTTCCAGTAGGAGTCACAGAAGTAGACCTTCAGGTCAGTCCCTCAAGTCCGGAGGTAAGATCTCATCATAACTAGCAAAACGAGCCCAAACACGACACATCTAGTTCGATCCGTCGAGGAGTTCCAGTAGGAGTCACAAAAGTAGACCTTCAGGTCAGTCCCTCAAGTCCGGAGGTAAGATCTCATCGTAACTAACAAAACGAGCCCAAACACGACACATCTAGTTCGATCCGTCGAGGAGTTCCAGTCGGAGTCACAGAAGTAGACCTTCAGGTCACTCCATCAAGTCTGGAGGTAAGATCTCATCATAACTAACAAAACGAGCCCAAACACGACACATCTAGTTCGATCCGTCGAGGAGTTCCAGTAGGAGTCACAGAAGTAGACCTTCAGGTCAGTCCCTCAAGTCCGGAGGTAAGATCTCATCATAACTAGCAAAACGAGCCCAAACACGACACATCTAGTTCGATCCGTCGAGGAGTTCCAGTAGGAGTCACAGAAGTAGACCTTCAGGTCAGTCCCTCAAGTCCGAAGGTAAGATCTCATCGTAACTAACAAAACGAGCCCAAACACGACACATCTAGTTCGATCCGTCGAGGAGTTCCAGTCGGAGTCACAGAAGTAGACCTTCAGGTCACGTGATCAAGTCCGGAGGTAAGGTCTCAACATAACTAACAAAACGAGCCCAAACTCGACACACCTAGCTCTACTCGTCTATTAGTTCCAGTAGCAGTCTTCGAAGTACACCAGCAGGTCTCTCCATCAAGTCCGGAGGTAAGGTCTCAACATAACTAACAAAACGAGCCCAAACTCGACACATGTAGTTCGATCCGTCGAGGAGTTCCAGTAGGAGTCACAGAAGTAGACCTTCAGGTCAGTCCCTCAAGTCCGGAGGTAAGATCTCATCATAACTAACAAAACGAGCCCAAACACGACACATCTAGTTCGATCCGTCGCTGAGTTCCAGTTACAATCACCGAAGTAGACGTTCAGGTCACTCCATCAAGTCTGGAGGTAAGATCTCATCATAACTAACAAAACGAGCCCAAACACGACACATCTAGTTCGATCCATCGAGGAGTTCCAGTAGGAGTCACAGAAGTAGCCCTTCAGGTCACGTCATCAAGGCAGGAGGTAAGGTCACCTCATAACTAACAAAACGAGCCCAAACTCGACACATGTAGTTTGATCCGTCGTGGAGTTCCAGTAGGAAGTAGATCTTCAGATCACTCCATCAAGTTTGCAGGTGAGGTTTCATCTTAGCCAACAAGTACATATTACTTAAAAAAAAATTACAATTTTCATCGTATCAAAATTAGTTCACTTGACTATTTATTCCCGCAGCTAACACGCTAACGCTTGTGTGTGTGACTTGTGTCTATGTAGTAGTTCAATTCTCAACTTGTCATTTTTGCATATACGTCCTTAAATCGGACTTGTAGTTCCAGAGATATGCGAACACAAACTAAATCAGTCGATGCCTACTCCAAGCCGTTGAGGAGTTGTACCTTCCATCATCAGCTCATCCACCTGAGATGATGATTATCAGATGCAAATATTTGAACAGCTTTAGAAAATATATGAAAATGGTACTATGTGCCTATAAAATTTGAAGGTTGCCCTCGATTTCCCTGGGATTCCATCATCAGATCCTGACCTGATGATCATGGGACCAATTGGAAAGTATACCCACCCTTTCAAACAAAAGAAAAAATTTCCAAATCGGTCCAGGCGTCTTCGAGAAATCGGGGAACATACATAAAAAAAAAAAAAGATTCCGTCGAATTGAGAACCTCCTCCTTTTTTTGAAGTCGGTTAAAAAAGTTATATCGACCTGAAGGAACCGGAATCAGTAATCAGTAAATATTGTTACCGATCACGATGGTTTTCTTCTTTAATTATTACTGTGGGATGATTTTGTTCGTTCCTGGCTAATTGAGGAGTTCGTGGCCAAATAATTACAGCTTCACAGGCCGATCATTCGGGTTAAGCCGCGCTTGCCGAGGCTGGTCTGTGGATGGGTGACCATCTGTCGTAGCTCGAGTTTCCTCCGTGCCTCGGAAAGCATGTACCTGAAGCCGTTGATTCCGGCCATCATTTTTAGATTTTTGACAGTTGTTACTGTTAGTCATGGCAGGTGCATAAAAATCTCAATCTTTTTATGCACCTGCCATGTTATTTCTCCACTACCCTTGGTTGACTGGTAGAGAATGCCTCAGGCATTAAGTCCGCCTATGTATCTTTGGTGTTGCAAGAAGTTTTAAATAAATTAGTCAGAAGCTCTAAAGTCTGACCACCAGTCTTACCATGGGGTATCGTATCACCCAGTTACTGGGTTGTGGAGGTCCGATAGGCGGTGGCTCTTTATAAAATACTGATATCCGGCTGCATCTGGTTCGACTGGAAGACGACCCCAATATAGTTGGGAAAAGGCTAGGAAGGTAGTGGATGATTTTGTTCGGAATTTTCAAACAGCTCTTTGGAACTAAATGGTGACTTCCGCACCACGGGATCAACTCGCGGAGCAGTAAAAAAAATCAATGAAGAATTCTTGAATATCGTTATTACGAAGTAAGCATCGGTTTTTTAGGAGTTTTCAAATAAAAATGTATTTCTAAAATATATAAGGTGCTATATTATTATCTGCCACCGCTTTAATGGGGGGTAGTATTGTGTTTAAACATTACAATAGTGAAGAAATTTCGTACCTTGGAACAGTTGATTCAATTTGAGAAAAAAACAAGTTAAATTAACATTGGCTCTATTCTGCATAACGTGGTTCTCAAATTACGCGTGATGTGTCGCGGGGCGACCGACGAGTCGGCGTTTTGCGAAATGATTTCAATGAATTCAGTGCGGAGCGGCAACAGGTTAAGTCTACTGGATGGTTTTATACTAATAAATCCAGTCAAATTTATACGTACTTAATAATTTTTGTATGAAAAAAAATATGACAAATAATCAATTATTTATCTTTACTATTGTAATCTATACACGCAATACGATCTCCCATTAAAGCGGTGGCAGATAATAATATAGCACCTTATATAGAAGATCAGGGTATGGTTCCGTCCGCATGCCCGCGCCTACGGTGGCCGGAAGCAAGGGCGGATCCAGCTTTTACTTCAGGGGGGGGGTCACCATGTCGCAGACAACTTGTCTCCGTAGTCTAGTTCGGATAGATATAGCTATACCTACTTAATATTATAAAGCAGGGGTGGCCAACTCAAATACCGGGACCCAGGAACGTAAAGGGCTACTGAAGAACTCCGTGGATTTTAGTCAGTACAAGTCTGACTGTCCCTCCTGCTCTGCCCTGGGCGGGAGGACTCATTTGATGATTTAACCACGCTAAAAAAAAGGGTTGGCCAACCGGTCGATCGCGACCATTAGTCAAGTCGATCGTGGCAAGACAAAAAAAACCGGCCAAGTGCGCTTTGGACTCGCCCATGAAGGGTTCCGTAGTAGCAAGCATAGATTAGGGATATAATTATATTGAGATTAGTAAGTAATATACACAAACAATAAAAATAACTTTGTTTTTCATAGTGTTTGTATGAATGGCAAAGTTATATTTGCGGTTTTTGAAAATGTACTATATCTCAAAAACTGCTAACTGTATTTCATCCAAACCAATTTTCGTTGGAAGTTTTTGTTGAGGTCTACATTATATATGACGAGGAATCGTCATCAGTGGGTCGCGATATAGGAAATAACACTCACAAAACCTTCGTTAACACTTTTAATTACTTGCTAGAGCACAATGAATACAAAATAACCAAGAATGCCCGAGATATGGCTCGATTAAAAATTTAGGAACGCGGGAAGTTTATCGTGGAATAACGAAGACGTCTACCCAGCTTGACGGACCGATTAAAAGTGAAGTGATCCTTCACTCAACTATCACCACCCACGTGGCCTACGTCAGTTACAGAGTAGCCAACCTATATGTCAACGACACTACCTGTCAACGTCGAATAGCTGATTAAACTTCCGAATTCGATTCAATCGAATTCAACTCGACTATTTGCTCGGTGTCAACATTACTCCACGCTAACCATCCCAAAGTTATTACCTACTTGCCGTTCCTAAACGTTATCTGTCAAATCTAACTTCATAGTTCCTCCAATGAGAGATAGATGGCGTTATTCTAAATTAACAATAATCAATAGAGATTCCAAATTGTGTTTCTATTTTGATTCCTCGGCAATGACAATAGATGGCGTTATTCTGAATTATTGTGCTTCTGTGTTGATTCTGCGACATATATTTTTTTTAATTTTATCATTCTCTTATTTTAGAAGTTACAGGGGGGGTCACACATTTTATCACTATCTCTCGCGCAAACTGTTCAGTTTAAAAAAAAATTACATTAGTAACCTCAATATCATTTTCAAAGACCTATCCATAGATACCCCACAAGTATGGGTTTGGTGAAAAAAAATTTTTTGAGTTCCAATTCAAAGTATGGGAGGCACCCCCAAAATTTGTTTTGTTTTTATGTTTGTGTAAAAATCCTAATGCTAATAGATGTATTGTGTGAACCACACAATACATCTACCTACCAAGGTACAACAGGATAGCTCTTATTGTAAAAATTTACGCCTTCTCATAAGGGCATGGAACGTGTGAGCAGCACCATAAATATTAGTTCCCTTTTTCCCCTTATCCTCTGAGTGTCGCTTCAGTATTTAGATTGGTTCTTTATCAGAAAAACTCACTAATGACCAATTTTAATTTTTTGATAGACTTTGCATTCCCTGGTTTGCCTTCTTTACATAGTGTTAGTTTTAATAAAAACATGAAATAATAATATAAATATCTCAAGGGTGTCATTAGTGGCAGAGCACCGACGTGTCCTCACGGCGGCGATAGGCGGAGACCTCTCGCGCCCGGCATTGGTTGCGGCCATGCTGCGGGGCGAGACGGAGTGGGAAGCGGTCGCCTCCTTCTGCGAAGCAGTCATGCTCGCGAAGGAGGAGGCGGGCCGCGTGAGAGAGAGGACAGTGTCCTCCCTCCGCCCCAACCGCAGTGGTGGACGCCCAAGGCGACGGACGTCGCAAGACGATCTCCGGCCACCGCAGGCGCGGGCATGCGGGCGGCGAGTAAAGGGCAACTCGCTGCCCGACCATGGACCATGCCCGGGTCGACGGCGCGTTGTGTTCCACGCGCGCCTCAAAGAGCGTCAGCAAGATGACGGGGCCCCCTCTCTAGAGGGCCAAAGCCTGCCGGGGTCGCGGGACTTATCTCATTACCGTGACCCCGGAACATAAAGGGCTATCGAAGGACACCGTGGATTTTAGTCAGTACAAGTCTGACAGTCCCTCCCGCCCTGCCCGGGGTGGGAGGACTCATTTGATGATTTTACCACGATAAAAAAAAAAAAAAAGGGTGTCATTAGTGACAATCTATGAAACTAGGGTCCATGTCTGTAATCTATGGTTTTGTAGAACTGTCATCATCTGTCAATAAAAATAAAATCGTCTTCACTGTGTCGTACATATGAAAAGTTATTTTAATTTATATAATAATAATAATAATAATAATAATAAAGCCTTTATTAACAATCTAATAGGTTACATTTCATTTTATAACTACTTAGTACTCTATGAAAAACTTTGATTATGAAAGTAACTGTATAATATTGTTTTTGTTAGACACCGGTTTCTGGATTGTCTTGCTTTCCAGCATAGGCCTCCCCAAGTGTTCTCCACAACGATCTGTCCCTTGCTTGTCTAGTCCAACATGCTCCTGCTACCTCCTTTATATCATCTTCCCATCGTCGATATTGTCTTCCTTTACCTCTCTTGTTGTATCTAGGGCACCATTCTGTTACCTCTCTGGCCCACTTGTCAGTCTTGCTCCTTATTAAGTGCCCTGACCATTTCCACTTTAATTGTTTGATTTGGTATTTTATGTCGGTTATCTTTGTCTGTTTTCTTATTGTTTTTAACTGAATTTTATCTTTTAATTTAATTTTTAGTATGCTTCTTTCCATTCTGTGCTGACAAGTTTCCAAGGATTTAATATTTTTCTTTGTACAACTCCATGTCTGACATCCGTAGGTCATGCTTGGTAGAACGCATGAGTCAAATATTCTCTTTTTTCCTTCAATTGGTATATACGAATTTTTCATTACGTCTTTTAGGGCCCAATATCTCTTCCATCCTATGTTTATTCTATTTCTGATTTCTTTTGTTGTAAGGTCTGTGGGAGATATTATTTGGCCTAAATATGTGTACTCCTTTACATATTCCAGCATAGTAGCATTTTCAAGTTTAATAGGAGTTTCAACGCTGTTTGTCATCAATTTCGTTTTACTTTTGTTCATCAACAATCCTACTTTTTCGCTTTCGTATAGCAGCTGTTCGATCATAACCTGTAATGTCTTTGGATCTCCACTTATTAGTATAAGGTCATCGGCAAATCGTAAATGGTTAAGTAGTACTCCATTAATATTTATACCATATTCGTTCCATTCCAGCTGTCGAAATACATGTTCTAGGGTTGCTAAGAAAAGTTTGGGTGATAAAGGGTCTCCCTGTCTAACTCCTCGTCTAATGGGGAAATATTCTCCTATCTTTTCTGTTCGTATTTTGGCTTTCATATTTCTGTATATACTTTTAATTATTCGGACGTATTTATTCTGGACACCTTGAGATGTTAGGGCTTCCCATATTTTCTCATGTTTAAGCGAGTCGAATGCTTTGTTGTAGTCGATGAATGCCAAGTAATATTTGATTTTGTATTCGTTACATTTCTGTATAATTTGTTTAATGGTATGAATATGGTCTATGGTTGAGAAACCACTTCGGAACCCTGCCTGTTCTTTTGGCTGATTTTCGTCTAAGGTCTTTGTTATTCGCCCTAGTATTATCTTAGAGAAGACTTTATATATATTAGACATTAACGAGATAGGTCTGTAGTTTGAAACATCATCTGTTCTTCCTTTCTTGTGTAGTAAAGTTATAGTGGACGCGGTCCATTGAGCAGGTATATATTCAGTTATAATGATCTCATTAAAAATGTCAGTCAATGTGTTCAAAATAGTTCCAGATATTCCAATTAATAGTTCATTCGAAATGTTATCTTCTCCTGGTGATTTCCCTCTCTTCTGTGATTTTATGGCTTTGACAACTTCTTCTTTTAGTATGCTTGGAACTCGATTTTCTTTTATAATTGTAACAGTCTCATCAATTATATTTGGTGCGATTTGTTCATCATGATAAAGATCTCGATAGAAATCGGTCGCTATATCTAATATTTCGTATCTTTTGGATTTGTGTTTTTTTGTTTTGTGGTGTGTCATGTTGGTAATCCAATTTCTACTTTCTTCAAGTTCCTTCCATGCATTCTGGATTCCTCCTGATTTTGTTATGTGGGATTTTATTGATTCTGTTCTCATTGTTTTTCTGTACTTTCTTATTTCTGAATTTATTTCTTTACTCAGTTTGGTTATATTTTGTCTATTATTTTTTCTGTTTTCAAATAGCAGTGCTCTTTGTTTTATTAGTTTTCTTGCTTCGGATCCCAATCTATCCTTTGGTGGTTTGTCATCCCTTCCTAGTTTTTTATTGATTTCACTAATTTCTTTTTCTAAAATATCGTATTTTTCCTGAACTGTTCTGTAATCATGTATTGGTATTAGCTTTGTTTCTAGAGATTCTAAGATCTGTCTTGGTATTGGTAGTACAATTGGTTGTCTGCTATTTTTTATATGTTTCCTTGATTTCTTTGGCGCTAGTATGTGTAAGTGGCCTCGGAGTAGTCTATGATCAGTAAAATAATTAAAGTTGTTAAGAACTTCTACATTTAAGAAAAGATTTGGTTTATTTGTAGTAATGAAATCTATCTCATTTGTTGTTTTGCCGTTAGGAGATTCCCAAGTCCATTTCTTTTTAGGTTTTCTTTTGTAAAAGGTGTTCATAATATGCAAGTTATTTTCTAAGGCATAATTTATCAGTCTTTGTCCGTTATTGTTCCGTTTACCAGTTGTGTAAAGTCCAAGAATTTTATCTTCGTTTTTCTCTCTCTGGCCAATTTGACTGTTGAAGTCTCCCATGACAATAATGGTGTTATGCAAGGTTTCCATGTTGTTATTAAGGGTTTCGTAGAAGCTATCTTTAATTTCCTTCTTTGCTACCTCCGTAGGGGCATATATTTGAACTATGGAAGTCGGATGTTTGTGATCAGGAAAAATGATGTTTAATACTGCTATTCTATCTGAGATTCCTTTAAATTCAATTATGTTATTTTTCAGATACTTTTTAACTAGGAAACCCACACCGTATATTCCTGGTATTTCGTTTTTATAATAAAAAATGTAATCTTCGTGTTCTTCAATTTTTTCCACAGATCTCCGTACATCACTTACTCCAAGAATATCCCAGCTAATATCATTCAGTGCTTGTTCTAGTTCTGTTAAAGATTCGTTAGACTTTAATGATCTCGTATTAAGTGTTGCTATGTATAGCCTCATTTTCTTTCTTTTTATTTGTTGACTTGTTTTCGTTAGTGTGAGATTTTGGGGGGTTTGGTCAATAACCCCACGGTGACCAACCGTATTGGGGCTTTTGTTGTTTTTTCTATTTCTGTTGTTTATTTTGTTTTTTGATATTTCGTTACCGGTGTCTGACAATTCCTATGCATTATATTGTTGCGATGGGTTTTCAGTTAAAGACAAAGATCTTGCTTTCATATACTCAAATGCATTTGTTTTATGTAGTTTAGGGGGTGCCATAATAGTATTTGAATCGTTCGAGGCTTCTGATGTATGCATGCTGTTAGGTGACGCCGAAGCTTCTCTCTTCCTTTTTTCTGGTTCTGATGTTTCTCTTATGACTATTTTGTTATTTCGAATAATGGCATCTTTTCCACTCTGTTTTTCTTCTTTAAGTTGTTCCTGTAGGTTTTTGCGCATTTCCAAAGTTTCTTTCGAAAAATCTTCAGTAATATACGTGTGCATCGGCATTTTCATCTTATTTTTCATTATTTGTTTTCTTTTGGTATGACGTAAACGCTATAAGTATTGGTCTTACTTTTTTTCCATCTTGTTTCTTTCCTAGTCGGTAGTAGTTATCTATTTCAAAGGTGTCGATGTTTACATTTATTTTTTCTAATGTTCCTTTTATTATGTTAAACAATTCTTGGTGGTTATTTTCTGTTTCTTTTATACCATGTATTATCAAATTATTCTTCCTGTTCTTATCTTCTAAGTATTTCACTTTTTCATTCAATCTTTGTATTTCATTTTTCAGATGTTTATTTTCTTCCAAAAATGGTTGCATTTTGTCATCAATTTTTTGCACGATACTTTCAGTTAGGCTCTTTGTTATTGTTGTTGTTTGTTGGTCTAGTTGAGATTTCAACATTTCGAACAGTCTTACTATTTCTTCTGACATTCCAGTAGATGACATGTTGAAAAAACAAAACGTTTTGCTCTGCGTATATTGGAACGAAGCTTGCTGTCGCTGTCAGATGCAATTGTCCGTTGTCACTGTCAGATGAAATTGGCAGCTGTCACTGTTAGATTTTTCTGTTTGCTTGTCAATTGATAGTGAAATATTTCTAACCTCAATGCCTCAATGGAATGTTTTAGCAGTTTTAATTTAAAACCTCGTAAATCCACACGATATTTCAAAACTTATACTTTCGACAAAAAGTGGCTGTGACATTCGGACGGATAGACAGACAGACTTGACGAATCTATAAGGGTTCCGTTTTTGCCATTTGGCTACGGAACCCTAAAAATATATAAATAAAATTATAGGACCGGACCTATACAGGGTCTTTCTTTTAAATTGACCATAAGGGAAAAATCCGCATCCATAAGAGACGGGAAAACTTTCTTAGGAACCTTTAGCTATATATTTTGATGTTGATAGTTTTGGCGTTTTTATTTTTTGGTCAAGTGTGAGTGGTCTACAAAAATGAGTGCTGAGACTGGTCTACAAGAATGAGCTTTTATCGCGGGCTCTGAGCGCGGCGACCGAATCAAGAATTCCGTAACGAAAATACCTAAGAAAAAAATCTAACACTCGTGTAACGTCGTTTCAGTTCGGGAGACTTCGGCAATCATAAAAACATCCGTCATAAAGACAATTTACTTTTTCTTACTGATTCTAAAAGGCCAGCTACAAAAAGAGGTTTTCACAATTAAACCTATACTTATAAAATTCTCCTAAAATGGGTAACTTTTTCGTTCATACAATTTGTATGAAAAAATCTTTTGCTTTTGACAAACTTCCGCCGTCCGATAAAATTAAATGATTTTTACATGCAACCGAGTCGAATGGCACTAAAAAATAATGCCCAACTTCACTCATTTTGTGGACAACTCACACTTGACCAAAAAAAATAAAAACGCCAAAATTGTAAACACCAAAAAAAGCTAAAGGTTCCTAAGAAAGTTTTTCCGTATCTCTTATGGATTCGGATTTCTCCCTTTTGACCAATTAGAAAGACCCTGTATAATTATGTTGATTAAACATCATCAACTCAGACTTCAAATCCAAAGTATTTAAGGAAACAATCTCACATGTGATTTGAAAAGGAACTCCTAAGACTGGTCAATAAAAATAGTACCTACATGATTGTGTACTAAACTATGCTGTTTCATTTAAGATTTCAAGAAGTATGTAATTTGTACATCGCACAGCGTTTCGAGTAGGTAAACAGTAAATCTTATGTCTAATCTAGTTGGCCACCCCTGCTATAATATACAGCTTGGCCAGAACGTCTTGAAACGGAACTAATCTTTTTATTTGCTGACAACGTTTTAAAATATTTGATGTAAACAAATACGCATGTTTGTAAGATTTATTATTGTGCCATAAAACCAACGTAATAAGTGAAAATAAATAAAATAAAGTCATTCAAAGTGCTGGTAGCGAGAAGACAGTGGCGACTTCCGGTTTTCTACTGTTTTTTGCCAAGCTGTAACCAATAACAGCACTGAATTGTATTATTATGATTATTTGCGTCTTTCGCGTATAATTTGTTAACGTATATAAATAAAATTTAGACAAAATTGCAGTGGCCACCTATGACCCAGTCTATCGCCCAGGGGGGGGTCATGACCCCCATGACCCCCCCCCCTGGATCCGCCGTTGGATATGTCTGGCTCGCTGTCTTTCACAGACTACGCTGTCTGTGCCAGGAGATAGCTATGCTCTGTCCCTTTTCTTCTTATGCGATTTGTCGATTTGTTTTTCTTTCTTGAGGGAAAGGGAAGGAAGTATCAAGAGTTCTATACTTTTTCTCTTTCTACGGTGCCAGACCAGTCTGGCCAGTGTTTCCACAATGAGGGGAAATTCCCGTTTTAAGGGGTAATCAGGGTCCAGAGGGGAAGAAAAAGGGGAAATACTATAAAAGGGGAAATTGTAGGAAATCATATATTAAACCTCGCCTGAAATGTTGCATAATGAGGGTTTTTGCGTATGAGAAATCCACTGGATATCAAGAATTCAAGACGTTGGCTTGTAGGTCTGCTACATGATTGGTGAATTGTGACATATCTGACAATGTGATGTCGAAAAAAAACCAATCATGCTGCAGTTGGAACTCACGCCTACGTATTGCCATCTAGCGGATTCTTTATACGGGAAAACCCTCATTATTTATGGACTAGCGTGTGAAATTGACAGCTAGTCATGTGCAGTTACATCAAAGTAATTATGTGCAAAGTCGACAAATCTTGTCGATGATTTTGTTAACGAATTGTATTTAGTGTAAATATAATTATTACCTATAGTTAGAAGGCAGGCTATAGAAGAAAAATGATAGAAACATTTTTTAAGCTATTGCATAGCTTTTATCGCAGCCTCGAGCGCGGCGCGGCGCGGCGACCGAATCAAGAAATTCTTAAAACCTAACGAAAAAACCTAAGAAAAAGTAACCGACTTCAAAAACAACAGCAAAACAAAAAAAAGGGTGAAATAACCTAACTAATAAATTCTTTCGGATGTCGGTGGCTTTATTTTTTACCGACTTCAAAAAAAAGGAGGTTTTCAATTCGACCCGTATGTATGTAATATTATCAGAACTGCCCAGTTTTCATATATGTTAGTCTATATCAGCGTCTGAACAAATGTGCCTTTCATAAGTGTATGTATGTATGTTTTATGTTTGTGCACGCATATCTCCGGAACTACAAGTTCGATTTAAGTAATTCTTATTTCATTGATTTTTAGCCACCGACTTCCGAAAGAAGTTATTAATTAGGTTATTTCACCCTTTTTTGTTTTGCTGTTGTTTTTGAAGTCGGTTACTTTTTTTTGAAAAAGTTTTTATTTATTAAATATTCAACCCAAATTCTTGTAAAATATTTTTTTTTCTTACATATGCACTAATCTTGTATTCCGTCACAACATAAAAAAATCCATATCTCTAAAACTACTAAACCGATTTTGATAAAACTTGCAGTGTACCCTAAGTTGAACAATACCTAGTACAACAAAAAAAGAATTACATTTTCTTACTTATTCTGAACGGCCAGCTACAAAAGGAGTTTTCACAATGAAACCTACTTATAAAATTCCTACAACAAAGAAGTTACAGTAGTGCACCACAAACTTTTTAAATAAATTATAAATTCTCGTTAAATATACGCGGTAAGCGATTTTTTTCTTTTAAAATAAAAAAAATGTTATGGCAATAGCTTCACCGCGGCAGTCTCCGAGTGCCACATGTACTTTTTTCTTTTAGTTACTACACTAGTGCCAAAACTACAGCAAAATAATTTTTGAGGGGAAAAAGTCCTGAGAAGGGGAAATCGGAATTGAGGCATGGGGAAAGGAAATCAGTGGAAACAAGTGACACAGTGTGACCAGAGCCAGTCTGGCTCTGGTCACACTGTGTCACTGTTTGTGTGACTGGCTCACAGGCTCACTGTGTCCCATAGACATATAATCCTACTGTGTCCACTGTGACTGTGTCTCACTGTGTCTGTCGAATGCACAGTCGAGTTTTTTGTATTTGTATTGATAATTTTTTCATCAATGTTTTTGTATCACTATTGAACACCAGTTGTTATTGGTTTCTTTTTCTTGCAGCTTAGTGTTGTGGTTTATTTACATCTTATTTGACATGCTAACTGCTACATAGTTAGACATCGGAAAAAGAAATAATGTTTTCTGCTCTCAAAAAACTAGCTAGAAGCGGCGATGATCGCTGTCCAGCTCCTTTACCCATGTCTTCTTCTCTGCAGAAAAAGTTTTCTAAAGGAGTTCATTTTAATAGTAAGTTATTTGTGTCATTGTGTGGCATTCCTGCTACCATCTGTTTTATTCACGACCATAATCGGAATTTATTGATTGTAGTGAAAATACTGATAAAAGGCGACAGAAACGTAGGCAAATCGTGCCTATTGCAGCGTCTTCAAGGTGGACCATTTATAGAAGAATATGCACCAACTGATCAAATACAAGTTGCCCCCATACACTGGACATATAAAAATACAGATTACATAGTTAAAGTGAGTGAATGTAAAAACAATATTAGCCCTCCCGACCAATTTAAACAAACGGCTTATCATGCTTTCCGAGGCACAGTAGTATTATACTGCCAACTTC
This sequence comes from Agrotis exclamationis, assembly GCA_950005045.1. Taxonomy (NCBI): domain Eukaryota; kingdom Metazoa; phylum Arthropoda; class Insecta; order Lepidoptera; family Noctuidae; genus Agrotis; species Agrotis exclamationis. The sequence goes on along the minus strand of OX465417.1, from coordinate 12,021,093 downwards.
CAAATTCTGGACTGCTACTGAGGAATTCTAAAAGAAAAACCCAATAGCACTATTTGCCTACCCGAGAATCGAACCCAGGACCCCCACGCTCAGCAGTTGCACATACAACCACCAGACCAATGAGGCAGTTAGCATAATTATACCGTACCGACAATTACAAAGTCTGCTTGAGTATTGTTTTATGATTTGCATATTACCATCAACACACCACCTAATAACTCCACACTACACATTGATTAATATAATTATAAAAGCACTAACAAAAAAAATTAGCACACTAGAATTTGTTCCGTTAATGATAATAACTTTGTCCAAGTAAATAATATGTGCAAAATGAAAAAAAAGTATGTGCCTCAATCTGATACCGGGATCCGTGGAGACAAACCCCTATCTAACTGGGGCACAAAAAAAAATTAAAAACGTTCTCCTCTTTGAATTTGGTTAATAAGCTTATCAAAAAGTAGGAGATCCTACAGCTTGTGAATAAATAACTTTGTTTTAATGTATTTAATGAAACTGGTTTTAAATTGGTGGTTCATTTCATTTAAGGTAGAAGTATGGGAAGTGGTAGATAAAGGTCGTACAAAGAAGAAACCTCCTCTCGGGCTAAAACTGGAGAATCAGTCTGCTGCTGCAGCAGCTGAAGAGGGCTTCGAAACACCAGTTCTTGATGCCACTTTCTTAGATGTATACAAAAACGCTAATGGTGTTATACTGATGCTTGATATAACAAAACCATGGTATGTATGTTTATAACAAAGTAGAAAGGAAAACTATAATTATGTATACTTTGTAAATATAATTGCATACTGACTTCACTCTGGTATGATTGGTTCTAGATAGAATGTTATAGGCTGTCTGGTCATCAATATTAGGGTTCCGCACGTCCGAATACAAAAACGGAACCCAGGATCACTCGAGTGCCTGTCTGTCGCTTACAGTCTATTATCTCCGAATCTACTAGACCGATTAAGTTGACATTTGGTACACATATCAATTCCTGTGACCCAAGCACAGAGGTGTGACGTGAATAGATGAAATTAATCTGTATATGAGAGGTAATTTTTGGGGGGGAAGGTCTTCTTGAGAAAATCTTAAATGTTTTTTTTTGTAATTTTAAAATTAATAGTTTCCAAGTTATTCAAGAAATAGACGAAAATTGACCATTCCCCCCCCCCCTTATCTTAGAAACTACTGAACCTAAAATTTTGAAAAAAAAAACACAGAAATTAGTTTTCTACTTATGGATTACAAGAAAACCACCAAAGAAGTCCATGATATTAAAATAACATGGTAAATCACTCAATATTGTGCGTATGGTAAATCACTCAATTTTGAAAACTGCATCGTGTGACATATCAAATGAAAGGTCTTGTTGAGACTTGAGAAGATCTTAAATGTATTTTATTGTAATTTTAAAATAAATAGTTTCCAATTCATCTATTATTTGCGGTTAAAAATATAATTTTCGGTCGGCAAAAAATAAATCGTACGGAACCAAAGAGATTTAAAAGAACTATAGAGCCATTGGGAATATTGTCATACAAAAACGTTGATGTCGGGCGTCAGTAGCGCTATCTAGCGTTGTATAGCAAAACCACGTATTAAAATAATTCATCAGAATATAATACAGCCATTACACAACCATACATATTTTATTAAAAAACAATAAACAAAACCTAGCACTAAAATGAACAAACAAATAAATCTACTCAAATTAGTGATGGGCAGAGGATAAATACTCAGAGGATAAATACTCGAGTATTTATCCTCTGAGTTTGCTATACAACGCTAGATAGCGCTACTAACGCCCGACGTCAACGTTTTTGTATGACAATATTCCCAATGGCTCTATAGTTCTTTTAAATCTCTTTGGTTCCGTACGATTTATTTTTTGTTCCAAGTTATTCAAGAAATAGACGAAAATTGACCATTCCCCCCCCCCCTTATCTTAGAAACTACTGAACCTAAAATTTTGAAAATATATTACAGCCATTACACAACCATACATATTTTATTAAAAAACAATAAACAAAACCTAGCACTAAAATGAACAATAATTTTCAGAATATATTACAGCCATTACACAACCATACATATTTTATTAAAAACCAATAAACAAAACCTAGCACTAAAATGAACAAACAAATAAATCTACTCTCAAATCTGTTTTTGGTTCTTTTTGATGTTCTTGGGCGCATAAACAGAAAGTTCCAACGTCGGCGTCGCAAATAGCTGTCAAATATTTACAAGTTTTAATTAAGTAATTTGGTAAAGGAGGTGTTTTTTTTTCGGCCCAAACATGTACCGAGGTACAAATTACTATTAAAATTCCTTCCAATAATTAGTATTTTTAGCACTATTTAAAATCCTTCAATACTAGATAGAAAAAATAAGTTAAAATAACTAAAACCCGACTACGAAAAAATCGCGCACTAAAAAGTATAAAACAAGAACAATCCGTGTTACAGAAATTTTTAATTAATAGCCGTGGTCGTATGCCACCTAGCCAATAAAGATTGTGTGAAACAACCGCAGGTGGCATACGACCACGGCTATTAATACAAAAATTTCTGTAACACGGATTGTTCTTGTTTTATACTTTTTAGTGCGCGATTTTTTCGTAGTCGGGTTTTAGTTATTTTAACTTATTTTTTATTTACACTATTTTGGGGTTATTTGATATAATAAGCAAAGCAGCGAGTGAATTTAAAATGTACTCATTAAGCCTTTTCATTTGATACCCATGTTGACACTGTTAGAAACAGGCAAAATAGCTAGTAAAAGCTATATAATGTACATATATTTCAAATGTGCTCATCAAGCCCTTTAATTTGATACCCATGTCGATACTGTGCGAAAATATATTTTTTTTCGGTTACGACTTTTCATCCCCTAGAGGGCGCCATATTGGATTTGGTGACACGTCACCTACCCTATAACCAGCGGACAACTGAGACGCTTCTAACGACACCTCATTTGTCAAGTAGTGATAAGTAGTTCAGAAGTTATGAGGGAACAGATGAACATACATACATACATACAAACATACATACATACCGGTCAAAATCATAACCCTCCTTTTTGTTTCGCCGTAGTCGGGTAAAAACAAAGAGATTTAAAAGAACTATAGAGCGGGCATTGGGAATATTGTCATACAAAAATGTTGATGTCGGGCGTCTGTAGCGCTATCTAGCGTTGTATAGCAAAACCACGTATTAAAATAATTCATCAGAATATATTTTAGCCATTACACAATAGATGGCAGAACTGAGCATCTTGTGATAGGGGTGCAACATTTTAGAATGGCACAATTATCGATACATAAACATCGATAAAGTTAACTAGGATTTAAATATTAGAAAAAAATTAAAAAGTGTGTAAGGGCTGAACAGAAATTAAATTATTAGTTATTAATACAATCCTATATTATCAATTTGACGATTATGTTCAACAGTATTGTTATTAATCTATCGTCATTAACTTAGTCAATGAACAACATAAAAAAATGTTTTTTTTTTCGCTCGTATGATTTGATGAAAACGTCTTTTTCTTTTGACCTACTTCCACCGTCTCGATTTTATTCTTCCCATGTCATAAAATGATCCTAACATTAAATGTGTCAAACGGCATGAAAATAAATGTTTTAATTAATTTTTGTGGACAGCTCGCCCTTGAACAAAATAAAAATGTTTCAAAAGGGAGCTAGTCTCCTAAAAAAGTTTTTCCGTAAGTATCTCTTTCATTCATAAACAAGTCAGTATACGAAATTAATCATTTGGTATTTTAATTACTCATCGACTTAATAAATATCGATAACACATATCGATAAACAGACAACTCTAATTCTTTAGCATATTGTCGTACAGCTACTGAGCAACAGATGGCGTTTATTTAAAAAATGCAAGAGTTCTAGAATAATATCAGACAAACTCTTAAAAACCAGGTAAAGATAAAAAAATATTTAGAAAAACAAATTGATTTCAAGTCCACATGTTTTCTTATATCTTGATTTGGAGTTACGCAAAGCGCAACTAGGCATATTTTCCTATAATCGTCCAACGAAGTTTGAATTTTGACGCACGGTCACACGACCTGTCAGGCGGACGTCTCAAACTAGACTGGTCGAGTTTTTACCGAGTGGTAAAAATTTGTGGATCACAACTTTCTTCGTGATGTCCCGTCTATTGCTCGTATATAGTTTAATGTCTTTGGGTAAAAAGAAATAAAAGTATATGAAAAAACACTACCTCGCAACGTAACTGCGTTCAAAGAAACGTTTATGACAGCATTTACGGCTGTCAATCTGATTCATCTGTCAAAATCACGTCAAAATATGATATCGGTGTTTCAATATTTAAATGTAGCGATGGGTAGCTATAGCCATAACTAGCCAAATACCGGCTATGAGCAAAATAGCCACGGCTATGATATCTGTCAACACGATAGCTAGCTATCGGCTACTGGTTGGCTAGAGAACTGACAGGTTATGACAAAACCAATAGCCGCTGGGAACCGCGTAGCCGCTCGTAGCTGCGTAGCCGCCACAGGGTATAGGTAACTGCTACGTTTTGTAGCCGTCCCGGTATTCGGTAGCCGGGTTGCAAGAGTAGCCAAAATAGCCGATAGCTGAGTGCGCGCTCACTGCACTACGCGTATGTGATCTTCATTCGTATCGTCCATCTTTTTCTCACAATATTCACAAAATAGATTAGACAGAGAGCATTATACTTAGTAATTTCGTCCGTTTAATAAAAGAGCTTATGAAATGCGATAATTAGAAAGGTGGTTATTTACCGTCAGGTTTAAAATAAATAAATATTTGATAGTTACTATTCTGGTTATTATGACCTCCGAGAGGAAATCATTTCTTGTTATGATTATAAAATAAAATTAAAAAACGAAATCTTTCACCATCTAGGCTTTGTTGTCGTTGTTCTTTATTTAAGTCCTACCTAGCTACACCGGCGCCGCGTCGCCGCTCTGCTAGTTACTAAACGCTATTGTTCAATAGCCAAATAGCTGGCTAGCTAGCTGGCTATTACACCACAAATAGCCGGTTAGTTTAGCTATTGAAATTTCGGCTAGTTACCCATCTCTAGACAAATGGATATCAACAACAATAGAAAAAAAAACTAACGGCCTAGGTCGGGAGCCCTGGCTTTTGGCCGGTAGATAACTAAACGCAAAAAATTATACGAAATGTGAAATAAAAGTATTTCTTTAATTCTTGTTCCCATGATTATTCACAAAAAATGTGTACCTACTAGAAATAAAAACTTATCTATAATACTTAAAAAAATTCCATAAAGTACATTTTTGGATTTTCACACGTTTATAAAATGAAGAAACGAAACGCATCATCGGAGACGGAAATCATGACATTGCCAGATTGAAATTCTTGGGTTGCAAGTTTTAACATCTTTGATCGACGATTTCTGGTGGTACAAATGCGCGAATAAATTCAACATATTTTTATTCAAAATCTACGAATTTTTTCCTATTTTCGTACTTTTGTCCTTGAGGTACACGGTTGGGCCATTATTGTAGGAAAAAAAACCGCAACCGGCCAAGTGCGAGGTGGACTCGCCCATGAAGGGTTCCGTAGTAGGAAGCATAGATTAGGGATATAATTATATTAGTAAGTAATATACACAAACAATAAAAATAACTTTGTTTTTCATAGTCTTTGTATGAATGGCAAAGTTATATTTGCGGTTTTTGAAAATGTACTATATCTCAAAAACTGCTAACTGTATCTCTTCCAAATCAATTTTCGTTGGAAGTTTTTGTTGAGGTCTACAATAAATATTTTTTTTTTAGTTTTATCGTTTTCTTATTTTAGAAGTTACAGGGCCCCCCCCTGTAACTTCTAAAATAAGAAAATGATAAAACTAATGGGCACACAATTTACCACTTTGGAAGTGTCTCTCGTGCAAACTGTTCAGTTTAGAAAAAAAAACATATTAGTAACCTCAACATATTTTTTAAAGACCTATCCATAGATAACCCACACGGGTTTGATGAAAAAAAAATTTTTGAGTTTCAATTCTAAGTATGGGGGGCACCCCCAAAATTTGTTTTGTTTTTTTTTGTGTAAAAATCCTAATGCGTTCACATGATACATCTACTTACCAAGTTTCAACAGGATAGCTCTTATACTTTCGAAGTTTCGACAAAAAGTGGCTGTGACATATGGACGGACAGACAGACAGACAGACATGACGAATCTAAAAGGGTTCCGTTTTTGCCATTTGGCTACGGAACCCTAAAAAACATCTTTACTGTATGAAAATAAGAAATATGGCTCTGTAGTGCACTACAAAGTTGATATAGGAATGAAATTAAAACACTGAATTTGATGTTGTCACCAGGTGTTGTTTCAGGTGTAAAAAAGGCATTTGGAAGGTTTCCAAATACTTTTTTTGCATCTAAAATTATACATATATTCGGTGTTACGATATTTCTTATTGCATTCACTTATCATTTTTTTTTGCACTACAGTCATATTTCTTGTATCCATACAGTAACATTGCTAAATTAATTAGAACTTGTTAATATTTGACAACTATTTGCGACGTTGTCAACTTTCAGAATATGCCCTCATAACACCTCTTAAAAAGTATTCACACATTTTTGAATAATATCACTTTTAAACAAACAAACAAATAAACAAACAAACAAGAAAAGTGAGTGTATAAAAACGTGGGAAAAACTGAAAACGCAGATGACATCTACAAATCTTTATGAATTTATGATACAACTTGAGGTATTTTACTAATTGTCCCTTGAGAGGAATGTGGTTAGGTAAATCTGTCATTGGCCTTCGGGCTATTTATAAACTCCCACAACACAGAAGAAATTCCTGGTTTGGGGCAATGTTTTTTCAAAAAAAAAGTACATTGTCAGTTTTTGTCATTGCCTTTCTACCTGCAACCTGGATCCTGTACTGCATTACTTACAATACTGCACAATTTTCTTCCAGGACCTTTGACTATGTGGTGAAGGAGCTGTCACAAGTGCCTGCAGATATACCAGTAGTGGTGCTGGGGAACCATTGTGACATGCAGCATCATAGACAAGTTCACCCCCACCATATTGAACAAGCTCTTCACCATGCCAAGCTTATCAGGTATGGTAGAGAAATCAGTAGGTATTTTCCATTGTCTACAGAGATTTGCAACATTTGGCTAGGCAAAGTTGAGAATCGAATTGCATGCGCAAATTGCGCATTGTGTTTGAGGGCACAATTGCTGCAGTGGCTGAGTGATCAACTGCGTGTCAGGTGTTCGATTTCCGCACGGAACCAATATTTGTATGACCTACAAGTAGTTTTTTTGTAAACACTGGGTGTTTTTCACCCAAGGGTGTGTTTCGTCCACACACAACTCAGGGAGAATTGGCCTTTCAATGAATTTGCAAATATTTTTTGTCTCTAATGGAAAGAACAGGTCCCTACGGACAAACAGACATGTCAAAAACCGAGGTTTACAGGAAAGCGTTTTTAAGGTTCAAATCGCTCTTAGAAATAATTCAATAAGTACACAGAATTATTCCCAGAGAGGTATATTTCAATTCTATGTACAGTCACGGAATGAAAAGGTTCGTCACCTTAGAGTCGGTTTTCGCTTGCACTAGTACTGCAAGAATTATGCCAACATACCAGCGCAAGAAACAGTGCTGTTAACAATGATATTATAAGTCATAGATATGTTATACACGTACAAAACAACAGAAAAAAGCGTGCCGCGCAGAGAGGCAGCACACATACACACTTTTTATTCACACACATTACATTTCACTACAAGTAAAAAGGATAGCTTGATAAAACCAATATGAAAAAAAGTGACAGCTAGATGGTGACGCTCTCTCTTTTATCTCACTCGCACTCTCACTCGCACTCTTTCTTTTACGACGCCATATTATAGAAACGTGATGTTTTATTTGTGAAAATATTAAGATAAATAATATATTTACGAATGATAAGTGATTCTTTGACTTTTAGAAGTCTTGCTTGTATAATTTGTACAATATCTCATCACAAACGACGGCATTTTCGGTGGTTTTGAGTCACTTTTACTTTTGACTCACTTTGTAGTACGTGAAGTGCATCCGTTGTCGCTGGCAACGTCGGACTGAGGTCAAGGATTGTGAATCAACCACATTTGAGCGCATCTGTTTTTGAGCGCGTATAACGTATCTACACCTTTTTTACTTATAATATCATTGGCTGTTAACATTTGAATAAAAATGACGTTTCCTATCGAATAAGGTTTTGCTTATTTTTCCATCCCGTCAATATTACAAAATGTAATAAAACAACAGTAAAATGACAACTATAAAATAACAAGTAAAAGTTAATTAAAACTACGATTAGGTAAGTTTAATAGCATTTATTTTTAATAACGGGTATAACTACCATTAGCTTCAATCACACATTGTAACCTATTTCTCATGGAACCCACAAGACGAAAGCATAGATCCGTGCCTCTAGTATCTTCCCAAATAATGCGGCAGTGGTTTTCTACAGCCTCTTTGGTCTTTTTTTCATTTCTATTTTCCCATTGCTGTACCATTAAACCCCATAAGTTTTTTATCGGATTTAAATCTGCAGATCTTGCTGGCCAGGGTATCACCACTATATCGCTATGCCGGTTGAACCATTCATTCACAATACGAGCAGTGTGCGTGCGAGCATTGTCCTGGACATAGCTGACCTCAGGTAGCTCATGAGCTGGATACACAGTACGGACACTTGGTAGCATACTGTCTTCTAAAACAGACAGACAGTGTGTTGCGTTTGCTCTTGAAGGAAGAAGAACGAGCTCGCCTGCTCCATCCGCTGACATCCACCCCCATATATTGGCTGAGATTCGTCCAGAACTGAAATTGGGCACTACATGGTCTTCTGTATATCTCGTACTATTATATCTCCACAAATTAAGCCTCCCATGTTGGGTTGACTTAAAACATTTTTCGTCGGTAAATATAGTGGTACTCCAATCGAAGTTCAAATAAGTCTGTGCAAATCTTAAGCGTGCTTCTTTATGAGCCGTTGTCAGAGCAACTTTTTTTACGTGTCGTCTATAATGTAATCCCATTGAATGTAATGCATTTCTTATCACTCTTGGACAAACATCATAATATATATAATTGGGCGAAATGATTTGTTGACACAAAGCCGTTTTCTTCATATTGCCTTCTCATGTCTGATTTTTGTGCGGCGTTAAGAATAGGACGTCGACCAGAATTATTTTGACGATGATCAACAAGTGCACCTTCTTCGCCATGTCTCCTTATCCAGAATCTCACACTATCCCTGGTCACATTAAGACGGCGCGATATCTCGGTGATGTTGTAACCAGCTTCATGTTCGGAAATAATTGCTGCTCTTTCTTCAACACTCAAAGGTCTTGGCATTGTATTATATGATAGTTATTTAGAGGAGAAAATAAGAAATTTTACAATGATGGATTTGACAGATTGACAATAGTTTTTCATTACTCATACTCTGAAAGTAGGTCATTACATTTCTGATTAGCCGTTTGAAAGTTATCCATTGCCACCCTAGGGAAAATCGCTTTCAACTGACAGCTGCCAAATTTAAGAAAAAAAAACTAGTTCTATTTTGACATTTCTATTGAACCATGTTCAAACTTTTCATACAACCACGAAATTACAGAGCGATTTAAAATTAAAATAAAATAAAGTTAGGTATTAAGAATATTTAATAACGACTTTAAAATAATTTAGTTTGAACTATTTCTCTAAAATAATATAGATTTCGACAAAATCTTTTTGCCAATTTTTAAATAGTGAACATGAAATATCCTGGCTGTATAGCTGGACGACCACAGCACAAAAATTGAAAAAAAACAAGCGGCAAAGTGACAATCCGATCTACACTCATTTTTTCTTTAGCTAAAATTTATGTTGTTAATTTCTTTCCTCGTATTCGTAATGAAAAGCACAGTGTTTACCTCGGGTAAATTACTTATTTAGTCCCTCGAACTATTAGCGCCCTCACTACGTTACGGGCGCCGAACCCCGTCTCGGGACGTAAATAAGTAACTTTCACGCCTTGGATAACAATGTACTATTAACTGAATTAATAATAATGACAGGTTGAACCAACAAGAATGTTTTGGTTCATCAAACATTGACTTCCTAAGAGATCTTGTTGACAAGATAAATAGTCAAACAACTTTGAGCTGAATAATTTTGAACTTTATTAACGAACATTATACATTATTTTTTCCCACGTTTTTATACACTCACTTTTCTTGTTTGTTTGTCTGTTTGTTTGTTTGTCGTTCCGGTTGGACTTTTGCAACTCAATTTTGAGGCACTTCCCGATAAGCTAGCAGGCTGAAATTTTGCACACGCTCTAAGTTCTGATGACAATGCATGACTAGCTAAGAAACGTCATAACAAATCCAATATGGCGGCCTCCCCAAGATGGCAGACTGGCTGTTTGAAATCCACCCCTATGATATGGGTATCAAATGAAAGGGTTTGCTGTCAGGAATACGAAAAAAATGATCACGTGACTTAAATCCAATATGGCGGACGTCCAAGATGGCAGACGGGCTATTTGAAATGCACTCCTAAGATATGGATATCAAATGAAAGGGTTTGCTGTCAGGAGTACGAAAAAAATAGTCACGTGACTTAAATCCAATATGGCGGACGTCCAAGATGGCAGACTGGCTGTTTGAAATCCACCCCCATGTTATGGGTATCAAATGAAAGGGTTTGCTGTCAGAAATACGAAAAATATAGTCATGTGACTTAAATCCAATATGGCGGACGTACAAAATGGCGGACAGGCTTTGAGGCACTTCCCGATAAGCTAGCACGCTGAAATTTTCAGGGTAGCTTCAAACCCGATGAACAAAAATAAAAATAATAAAATATTTAATAGATTTTAAAAAATCTAAAAACCCACGTTTTTAAATGTCCTAAAAATAAGAAAATAACCCTACGGGGCTGAGAGAGGGGCCACTCAAAACGTGGGGGCGTATCTTTGCAAGTTACACCCACGATCTATTACACGTCATGTAAATATATCCCATAAATAATCCCTTAAATAATATACGCCCCCACGTTTTGAGTGGCCCCTCTCTCAGCCCCGTAGGGTTATTTTCTTATTTTTAGGACATTTAAAAACGTGGGTTTTTCTGTAACTTGAGTCTATTCTGTAACAAAGATTCAAAAGGTAATAAATGTGCTCGCAATACGTTAAACGTACAATTTGAAAATCGACGAACCTTTTCATTCCGTGAGTGTACATACTCCATACTCGTAATTATTTCAAGAGCAATTTGAACATTTTATAATATACTAAAACCTTCTCCAGAATATAACGAACACTTTTCTGAAAACAGCATCAAAATCGGTTCAGCGAAATAATCGCAGATAAACATCATCATCAGCCTATAAATGTTCCCACTGCTGGGACACAGGCCTCCTCTCTGTGAGAGGGAGTGGGCCGTAATCTACCACGCGGGCCCAGTGCGGATTGGTAGATGTCACATGTCTTCGAATTTTTGGTTCTAGGACATGCCGGTTTCCTCACGATGTTTTCCTTCACCGTTTTGAGAGCAGTGGTTTTGAAATAAATTACACAAAGTAATGCGCCTGACGGGGTTCGAACCCACGACCTACAACTCGTAAGTCGAGGCCGATACCACTGGGCCACCACTGCTCTACTGGGCCACCACTGCTCTAAAAAGGGGTTTAGTTGCCTGTAGTGTCCCTCTATCGGACGAAGGCCACTTCTCATACTGAGAAGGAATGAGCTTAATCACCACGCTTGCTCAATGCGGGTTGGCGATTTCAGACCGAAGTCCAGGGTTTCCTCACGATGTTTTCCTTCACCGTCAGTCAGTGGTGTCTAAGAGTAGAAAACTGCTTAGAAAAAAGTACGTATGTCTTCGAAAAGCCACATTGGTAGATAAACATACATACATAAAACATACAAACACACAGGTCGAACTGAGAACCTCCTTTTTTTTAATTCCGTTACTAAGCAATAGAGTTTACGCCTTGGTGTACGGTAAACAATACCATTATGTGAGAACATTCTAAGCGCTTTCTAGCGCTCTACTCTAAGAACAGTTAATTTTACAGAAAAATGCTGGAGGCATTTATTGTAGATAATTTCACGAGAAACAATTTTATAATGACCTGTATTGACCTACGAAAAATAAGTCGCGAGATATTTGCAAAAAACTGATTTTCGCGACCTTTTGACCTTGATAACTTTTTTAGCCGGCACGATATTAATGTCGATTTTTCACATCTTCATTACAACACCGCAATAAAGGTGTGTAAAAAAATTCAGCTCAATAGGAATTATTCCGCAGATAAATCTAAAAAGACCGGACTAAATGTGTAGAATCACTGTTGTATGATTGCAAGAAAAGAGGCCCATGATAAAAGTAATAAATTATTCTCATTATTAGGACTGCGCCAGTGCGTTATGCCGAGTCTTCAATGAGAAATGGTTTCGGACTAAGATTGCTCCACAAATTCCTGAATGTGCCGTTTTTAAGACTACAGAAAACTAGCTTGTTAGAACAACTGCAGCGAAACCAGAGAGATGCTGAAGAGACTGAAAAAGAACTTGATGACTTCCAGGTAAGTGTTTGGGCTAAGGCCCACTACACCATCTTAATCAGTCTTTATACAGGGTGTAATTAGACACATCACAAAGCCGTTAACTACGCATACTGTACATCTAACTAAGTAGCTTTACGCTAAAATTATCGCTGGGAACCGACTTTTATTTTTAGGTATAAAAAAAAAAATATTGCGCGCAATGTAAAGCAAACAGGTTTCGTGTCGTTGTGTGCGTAGGCGGGCGACTTGACGCACACAAGCGCGCCTATGCTGGAATAGAATAGAATAGAATAGAAATATATTTATTTGATATAGGACACACACACAGAACGCGAACGCGCTGTGCTAAGAACGTATCGACGTGCGTGCGTATTTTTTTTAGAAAAATCGTAAATTCAGGTAATGTTTGTTTGAAAAAAAAATTTGTAGTAATACTTAGAATACAATTTCGTAAAAAAAAAAGTTTTAAAAAAAGCAACTTTGACCTTCAATATCTCGAGAACCCGTGGAGTCCCAGGTATGGTCTAACGGGCACGCCGCAATCGCGGCGGTAAGACCCCTCTTTGAGGAGTGGCTGGATAGGCGTCACGGCGTCCTGACCTACCGCATGACGCAGGTCCTCACCGGACACGGAAGTTTCGGGAGGTACCTGTGTCTGATGAGGAAGGAGGAAACGCCTGGGTGTCACCACTGCGAGGATCGCCCGGAGGACACGGTGGAGCATACGGTGCAGGACCAAAGTATAAAGACGGGAAGTAAGTTATCTTCATACAAACGCACCGCGCGCAGCTTGTATGTGTGCGCCGTAGTATCTATGCGTCGCCGCACGCACACTTAACAAAATCTCGGCCCATTTCGGCGTGCGCCAGTCGGGGCTAACATTGCACGAGGTTCGCGCGTCACGGCTTTTCGGCACCGCTAAATGAATGAAAAATGTGTGATAATCGCAGGAGAACGTATTGTGTGATTCAATAGATGTTATTGCATTATTTATGTATGTATTAATTAAAATTAAAAATAAATAATGGTCCTTTATGTGTAAAAATACTACATTATGCCGACTAAAAAAAATACAAAAAACTGACTAACATACAACGTGTAACATAATTAAAGATAACTTCTTATGGATATAAATACAACTTCCCGACTCTTGCCAATTTATAGGCACCGAATTAAAATTTAGCTAAAAGTTACAACCCTGAGACAGTAGTTCCCCTCTTTATACTATGGCAGGACTGCCCCGCTTGGGCAGAACACCGCCGTGTCCTCACGCAGGCGATAGGTGATGACCTCTCGCGCCCGGCATTGGTTGCGGCCATGCTGCGGGGCTAGACGGAGTGGGAAGCGGTCGCCTCCTTCTGCGAAGCAGTTATGCTCGCGAAGGAAGAGGCGGGACGAGCGAGGGAGAGGACAGCGTCCACCCCTCACCCACGCCGCAGTGGTAGACGCCCACGGCGACGGACGTCGCAAGGCGATCTCCGGCCACCGTAAGGCGCGGGCATGCGGGCGGCGAGTAATGGGCGACTCGCTGTCCGACCATGGACCATGCCCGGGTCGACGGCGCGTTGTGTTCCACGCGCGCCTCAAAGAGCGTCAGCATAATGACGGGGCCCCCCTCTAGAGGGCCAAAGCCTGCCGGGGTCGCGGGACACGCGTATGCCGCGACCCCGGTATACAAAGGGCTACTGAAGGACACCGTGGATTTTAGTCAGTACAAGTCTGACAGTCCCTCCCGCCTTGCCCTGGGTGGGAGGACTCATTTGATGATTCTACCACGATAAAAAAAAAAGGTATGGTCTAAAGGAAAAAAATGATCCAAATAATGGCCAATGGGTAGAATACGTGGCTTTCGGCTTCGTTAAGTGTCTTCTTACACCCGGTATAAATCTCTTTCCCATCCGGAAAAAAGAGCTGTCGTGGCCAACTCTAATCTACTTTTTGGGATAGAAAATAAATTATCTTTTCTTAAAAGCAATATATTTTAAAGTTGTAGAAGTCGACTTGGTAAAGTTCATCTCTTTTTATTTCTAGAATTCAGAAGAGTCCCACTACAACCTATTTGTTGATCGTCTTGCAAATAAACGGCGGCAGAGTGCGGGTCAGGCGGAACCTCGACCTGCTAGTGATCGTTCCCCCAGCATTGTACTTGGCGCAGGCAAACCTATTGTGCCCCCGAACGTGAACCCACTTGTAAGTTTATATAAATTCTCTTTCGCACCATGAACCCTAAAAAAGAATCTTTCACCTGTTCTTTATTTTTATCCATTACCATTGCAGGTAGCACAGTCACTAGCTGGCAATGGATTGAAAACGCCAACTCAAGTTACACAAAGTCATTATGTTAGTTCAGAATTAACAAGGCCTAAAACTCAAGTAAGCATGGAAATGACGCCACATCGACTGCCACAACAAGACAGGTAACGACTGTTTTACATTTTTAAAAGTGGTTGCTTCCAACATGGCGATTCACTCACGATGCAATCGCCAAGCCTTTCCTTTACCTTGCTCACTTTCCAGGAAGCTCGAGATAGAATTACGCTTTTATATCACTAAGTTTTTTTTATAATTATATATATATATTTCTTATTTTAGCGGGAAAAGTACGCCATCCGGCACCAATATATCAGCCTCATCTGGATGCCTGGATGAGTTTTATGCTGGAACATTAGATAGCAGCTTTTTGGAAGACCTTCCTGCTATATCTGGCTCTAATCAAGATGTTACTTATGATTCTGAAAGGTATGTTACATTCCTTTTATGTTCATAAGCCACATAAATAGATTATGAATGTTCTAAGTATCCATTATTATTGCAGTGACGATGAGAATATTACTAACCCCAAAGTGACTATTGATCAGGAAGATTTAGACTTCGACTTTAGTTCGTCAGTAGATATTAGAGCAGAGACAAAATTATCAACAGAATTAACGTCAAGATCAGAGACAAAGTCATCAACAGAATTCACATCAAGGCCCGAAACAAAGTCGACAACTGAATTCACATCCAGAATAAATCAAGCTGAAGATACTATTCAACTTGACAAAATGATGAATCGCGTTATAATGGATGAAGAGGTTGATATTGACAGTGTAGATATAGGAAGTATGCCTATATTTGATAACAGTCGTCATATTGACGTACAAATGCCGATGGATAACGACTTCCCGCTCTGGGCTGGCGATACTAGTGCAAGAAGATCCCCCGAAGGTTAGCTATGACTGATCATATTGTAACAATAAACAAAAAATTCTCATTTGACATTAATAATTGTCTCCGAAATTTGGTTTCAGGTGGTGAAGATCCAGACACGGCTAAAGAACCTGTTGAAAAGGTAGACTATTTTTTTTTTCTTTACAGGTGTAATCAGCAGTGCAGAATCGTGATTTTTTTTCATGTGTATTTTTTGTTACAGGAGAAAAAACACAAGAAAAAGAAATCAAAGGACAAAGATAGAGGAGATTATAATGAAAAATCAGAGAAAAAAGAAAGAAAGCATAAACATAAGAAATCTAAAAGTGACAAGAAGACTACTAATCCTCAGCAGGACTTACTGGGACCTACACCGGCGACTGAGTTCAATTACGAGGAATATGACAGCATTTAACATACAATACCTACTTACTTAATCTTTCGCAATTCTACATTCCATTCGTCGTATTTTTGTGGCTTTTTTGTAAATGCCTATATGTTAAGATTATAATCGTTATTTTATAAACATTAATCTGATAGTGACAAAGAAATGCATAAAGCCACAGACTTTATTTTTTTATTATTTCCGGTAGATGCAAATATTATAGCCTGGCTAGACTCCCACATACAATTTTTTAGGCACGTATAGTTTTAGGAATCTCAAAATTAAAGTACGTGAATTTGGCATTTTTAACCGACTTCAAAAAAAGGAGGAGGTTCTCAATTCGGTCGGTATGTTTTTTTTTTTTATGTATGTACACCGATTACTCCGAGGTTTCTGGTCCGATTAATGTAATTCTTTTTTCGTTCGATGCAGTATACTTGCAGTTTGGTCCCATAAAAATTTCATCCAATTTGGTTCAGTACTTTTTATTTTGTAAGCATTTTTATTGATGGATGATGTGATGATTTTTACTTTTTTGAGTGTTTGTTACGCGATTACTCCGCCAATTGTGGACCGATTTTCAAAATTCTTTTTTTGTTGTACGAGGAATAGTTCACTTTAGGCAACACTGCAAGTTTCATCAAAATCGGTTCAGCAGTTTTTGATAGGGAATTTTATTAGCTTATTGTGTACATGAGCGATGTTAATACCAGTGCTAAGGATTACCAAATTCTAGTGCACATGTAAGAAATGATGTATTTGACAAGAATTTGGGTTGAATATCTAAACTAAAAAGAGTAAAATAAAAACTTTTTTTAAAAAAAATTAACCGCCTTCAAAAACAAACACAAAAAAGGGAAAAATAACCTACAAAATAACTTTTCTTTCGGAAGTCGGTGGCATAAAAGACAACGAAATAAAAAAAACAAAGCCATTGTTTTTTTGCCACCGACTTCTGAAAGAAAAGTTATTTTGTAGGTTATTTTACCCTTTTTTGTGGTTGTTTTTGAAGGCGGTTAAATTTTTTTTTTAAAAAGTTTTTTTATTTGTTTATCTTTCTAAAGGGGCGAAATACAGAATAGAATGCAGTACTTATTATTTTACTTACCTGCGTAATTTGGAATGGTTTAGCAACAAAATGGTGCAACCGAAACCATTGTGACTTAAAACAGTAATACTGGGACAGGAAAATATCATTATGTCTAATATAGGTAGGTACTTATGAAGACTTAATTTTTCCATTATCAGTCTTGAACAATTATTGTTACGGATTTGTTACCTATTGAAAAGATGAATTGCCATATTAATTAGTAGCTTTTGCCCGCGGCTTTTCGCGTTAATTTAGAATTTGGGGTTTGAATCGGAACTCGCCGCATCTATAATACTTCTCCAGAACTTTCACTTGATAGTTAGGCTTCCTATGCTGCCTGTGCTCGCTGCGTTCTATTCGCCGTCTTTCTCTCTAAACTTCAACATAACGTGCCAAAAGGGGTTCCCTTTTTTGTATCAGAAAATATTGTTATAGATTTGAGATTGTTTATGCGATATAAAAACATAATTATAAATATTATGGCCTTCTTACGGTTACATATCTGTTTTGACACTACCCTCCGACTTGCAACAATGTCGATTGAATACGTGCAATGTAATTTTGTATAATCTTACTAATCATAAGTTAAAATTTTAATAACATACCTCGTTACAGCATAAAATATTTTATCACGTTATATAATTATGTATGCTTGTTGTCTAAATAAAATGTTTGAACATGATGGATGCTTTGAATCTTTGATTTATTGGATTGTTCCCACTAGTTCTACTGAACAGTTCTACGGTAGAACTAATGGAATATTTTTTTTCTCACTAGTTCTACGATATCAGGTAGAACAAAATAGTAGAACTATTGGGATTTTCTATTCCCACTTGTTCTACTGGACAGTAGAACGAGTACTAGTTCTACGGGACACAGAGAAAACAAAATGTCGTAAAAACGACTGGGGGGGCACCCCGACTCGGACAGGTTAGGTTATTTTTTTTAAACCACCCAGAAGTAGGAGCACCTTCGCGGTGCTCCGTCGACGTTTTCTGACATAGTTATAGTTAGTGGAACTGTTCAGTAGAACAAGTGGGAATAGAAAATCCCAATAGTTCTACTATTTTGTTCTACCTAATATCGTAGAACTAGTGAAAAAAATCCCATTAATTCTACCGTAGAACTGGTCTGTAGAACTAGTGGGAACAAACGGATTTATTTACCTGAGCCCTCATTACGAGTTTTCACTATTTTACAGCTTAATCTTCCCAGTATTTACAGCGTTTCTTGTATGGGAAAATGGAACAGCGCCTCTGGTGTGCGAAGAAGGAACTAATTTTTTCCTTGAAATTCGTCAATTGACAGTGTCAAAGTTCCAGTTTACTTTACAGCAAAATAACTGAAAACTCATGATAAGGCCTCGCTCTTATCACGAGTTTTCATTATTTAATTTTACAGCGTCTTTCCAGTATTTACAGCGTTTCTTGTGTGGGAAAATGGAACAGCGCCTCTGGTGTACGTAGAAGGAACTAATTTTTTCCTTGAAATTAAATGTCTAAGTTCCAGTTTACGTCACAATAAGGGTCAGTTCAGACCGAGACGCGAAGCGACGCGACGATGCGTGAAGAGGCCTGTCATTTCAGGCTGCGTCGCGCTACGCCTCGCGGCGCCGCGATGCGCCTCGCTGCGCCGCGAGACGCATCGCAACGTCGTGAGGCGCATCCAGACGCCGCGCAGTGCAGCAGAACGTGTCTAGATTTTCCACGTGCTGCCGCCCCGCCCCGCGTCCTCCCGCAGTCCCTTTTGCAAATGGCGGCCTCAGCTACATAGTCCAGGGGCTAGAGGTAGTTGAGTATGCAAAATCCGAGTGACGGGAACTATGACCGAATTCATAAACATAATAATATTATTATGCGCTTTATTTGTCCCGCAAAAAGGTGATCTGATTTTTCTATAAATTATTACGGAAATAATCATTAAAATGATTTTAAATCATGTACTCAATGCATTCCGTTTACGATGAGAAGAGGGCGAAAAAAAATGAACCAAAAAATTGACCGGCAAGTTCTACATTGCTATTCTTTGACCTTTTCGTAACTTAAATCGGTTGGCGAAATTCGTTACAATTATGCATACTCAGTCACCTCTAGCTCCCGGTCTTCACATCGCATCGAGGAGCGGCCGCGAGCGGCGCCGCGCTGCGCCGTGCGGCCTTGAGAGGCCCAGCGCAGCACCGCTGCTTTGAGATGCGTCGAGCTGCGCCGCGAGGCGCCGCGCGGCGCATCGCGGCGCATCGCTGCGCATCTCAACGTATTCTAAATTCTCACAACGAAATGTGTATCTTTTGGTGTAGAAAATAAAGTCGTATTTTGAATGGCTCTTAAAAGTGTGCGCGCATCGTCGCGTCGCGGTCTGAACTGACCCTAAGTGAAAATTCATGATAAGGCCTCAGGCCGTTTTCCAGTATAAGCACAGAATACCTAATAGTACTACGTACAGAATTCCTACTCCCAAAAAAATCAAACAAATGTAAAATCTATGTACGAGAGAATAAAGTACATTTTAATTGGCAGCCGTACCGCCCACCTACTTTTATATTAGCCTAAACTTCCCGTGCGCAAGCAAAAATGTACTGAATGGTTACGCGCGAGAGTTTATTTTGGTTTATCTGACGCCAACGACAATAAAAGATTACTATGGGTCAAGCTCAATAGGGTTGCGACTTGCGAGTTTAGGCACAAATAGCTAGGTACCTATGCGTATTTTATGCATTTGTTAAATTACATTATTACCATAAATACCTATGTTCCTCAAGGAATTTTGTTCTTATCATCAGCCTATATCTTTTTGGTTTCGTCATCGATTACTACATACTTACATTATCGATTGTTAGCACAGAATGTTAATTGTAGCACTCTGAAACATAACTCCGGCGAACGTTTCTCCGCTGAACGATTCGCCGACACAACGATTCATTCATAGGCGATTCGACGACAAAATCTTTCACCGAAGAACGATTCGTCGACAAAGACATGGTTTGACATAATAATACTAGTAACTAAATCCGACATCAGGGGCACCCCCAGGTTCGGTTAGGTATGTTCCTTTAACGGGGCTTCGTGTAAATGGCTTCATTTATACAATACTTCACGAAACACAATACTCACTAATGACTTAATCGTTCTGTCGGCGAAACGTTCGTCGTGGAAAGGTTCTGTCGTCGAACCGTCCAGGAATGAATCGTGGTGTCGGCGAATCGTTCAATGGAGAAACGTTTGTCGGAGTTGTTTCAGAATCTAATAGTAGGTACCTACGGCACCTTTTTTTTTTGCGTGGTAAAATCATCAAATGAGTCCTCCCGCCCAGGGTGGGACGGGAGGTACTGTCAGACTTGTACTGACTAAAATTCACGGTGATCCTTCAATAGCCCTTTACGTACCAGGGTCACGGTAACCAGGTGCGACAGTCCCGCGACCCCGGGGACCCCGTCCCCCTCGCTTACGTCGTACCTCAGCGACCTGGCAGAATAATTTTCGTTAGTCAGATCGTGCATGAGGCGTCTAGATATAAATGGTCGTTGCAACCTAGTAACCGACCTATATATACAGGAAGACTTTTACCACCGTCCAAATTTTTTCTTGGCATTAGGTATCAATCACTAACCCCATTTTTGAAAAAAATCGATACGTAAAATTTTCATATGAAATCATTTTCTCATAACAATTATCCGCTCTGCGTGGTCACCAAGCTAAACGTTAATAATACTACACTATATGTCTATGGGCAGAGCGCACCCCGCTTACCCCCCGCCCCACCCCGCTACACCTGAGCGACACATCACAGCGCGCTGTCCAGATTCATCAACTTTTTATAGATAACTTTGTGACGTGATATCTCAATTGAGTGATACAAAAAGAAAAAAAAAAAACCGCCCAAGTGAGAGTTGGACTCGCGCCCATGAAGGGTTCCGTAGTAGCAAGCATAGATTAAGGATATAATTATATTGAGATTAGTAAGTAATATAGGGACAAGTGGGGATCTATGTAACACGGGGCACAATGTAACAGTGCGAATAAAATCCAAGGATATTTGAATTTTCGCGCTTTTATTACTCGACGAATAAGGTGATTCTCGAAGTATTACGTGAAGTTAGTCACCCAAGTGTAAAGTCGAGCGTAGAAGTTGTACATGAAAGAAAATAGAATTCCACGGTTCAAAGTGATTTTTTTTTGTGAAATATCTTTTCGATTTGCGGATAAACCATTGGCTCCAGGTTTGTAATAATTATTTTTGTATAATCTGCATGTTTTAAGCTTTCATTGACATATTTTGATTCACATAACCTCAAAGTAAAAATGTGTGTACCGTTTTTATTTGTTTTTTTTGGCACTATGGGGCACAATGAAACAGTGTTACATTGTACCCCAGTCATTTTGTTATGGTTGGGTTTTAGTTCAGTCAGTAATGTCTTTCGACAAATCTTCTTCATGTTTATTTCCATTTCGCTATTAGATTTGGTGTTTAGATGCCTATTTTAATTTCCAGGAAATACAAGATGGTGCGGAAGCGTCAAAGAAAAACAGATAAAGGGCTTCACAGTGAAGTGAATATGCGTGAAGCTGTAAAGCAAGAAATCGAAGACCTTGCACGCCAAAGGGAAGAGCAGAAGAATAAAAGCTCAAAGTCTAAAAAAGTTAAAAAGACGGACGTAGAAAAAGCAACAAAAAAATATTTTCTACTCCTGAAAGTGAAAGTGATGCCTCGGAAGTTGATCTTGAAGATGATGACAATGTGCCCCTGATTACGATGAAAACACCTTCTATTGATAATTTTGTTGTGGTCAGATTTCCGGGGAAGCAGACAAAGTTTTATATTGGGCAAATATTGACCGAAGCTAATGAGAATAATGAATACGACATAAGCTATTTGAGGCGAAGCAATAAGAAGGATAATAGCTTCTTTTTCCCAATAGAACCAGATCTTGCTTTGGTGTCAATAATAGATATTGAGCTTGTTTTGCCCTCGCCAAATCTTTCCGGTAAGACAAAACGACAGACCAATATTTACACGTTTCCAGGAAACATTTAAAAAAAGTATTATTTTGGATAGTATGTTAGTTTAGTTTCATAGTGTATCATAGCCCCTTGTGTTTTATTGTGCCCCAGGGGGTGTCACAATGTACCCCAGACCTGGGGCACAATGAAACAGAAGAAAGACCTTAGGAAAATTAAAAAAAAATAGACTTAGAGTTGATTTTTGTTCTCATTCATAAGACTGATTGTTCAATTAATAATTAAAGTTTATAAGTATGTAAAAATTATATTAAGTTAATAAATACTTTTTTTGTTAAAAATAAAAATGCGTTTTTTGTTCCATTGTGCCCCACTTGTCCCTACACAAACAATAAAAATAACTTTGTTTTTATAGTGTTTGTATGAATGGCAAAGTTATATTTGCGGTTTTTGAAAATGTACTATATCTCAAAAACTGCTAACTGTATCTCATCCAAACCAATTTTCGTTGGAAGTTTTTGTTGAGTTCTACATCAATTTTTTTTTTAGTGTTATCATTCTCTTATTTTAGAAGTTACAGGGGGGGGGGACACACATTTTACCACTTTGGAAGTGTCTCTCGTGCAAACTGTTCAGTTTAGAAAAAAATGATATTATTAACCTCAATATAATTTTTTAAAGACCTATCCATAGATAACCCACACGTACAGGTTCGGTGAAAAAAAAAAATTGTGTTTCAATTCTAAGTACTTAGGTATGGGGGGCACCCCCAAAATTTGTTGAGTTTTTAAGTTTGTGTGAAAATCCTAATGCGGTTCACATAATACATCTACCTACCAAGTTTCAACAGGATAGCTCTTATACTTTCGACAAAAAGTGGCGCGCTGTGACATTTGGACGGACAGACAGACAGACATGACGAATCTATAAGGGTTCCGTTTTTGCCATTTGGCTACGGAACCCTAAAAACACGTATTCAAAGATTTTCGCCAAAGATTAATATATCAAAATTTGGATGGTGACTAAAAAATCATCCTGTATATACTATCGCATACTGTCACAGGCCCCGCGTTGCGTGTCTTTGTAGGTAGGTAAAAAAGTCGCGCAGCGAATTACGAGCGCTGACCTTGAATGCGTTGTGTGGCCATTTTCTGAGTTTGAACGTGCTGAAGTTTTCATGTGTATTGTATTGTTTTCCCTCTTATTATATTGTTTTACACCAGTTAAACCGTATTTCCTTGAAGAAATCCCGTCAACCCCATGAGAAGGCCTAACCCACACACCCGTCGGTTACAGGGAATATTTATGGGGATATATTTACATGACGTGTATAGATCGTGGGTGTAACTTGCAAAGATACGCCCCCACGTTTTGAGTGGCCCCTCTCTCAGCCCCGTAGGGTTATTTTCTTATTTTTAGGACATTTAAAAACGTGGGTTTTTAGATTTTTTAAATCTATTATGTTATTATTTTTATCATTGTTTATCGGGTTTGAAGCTACCCTGAAAATTTCAGCCTGCTAGCTTATCGGGAAGTGCCTCAAAGCCTGTCCGCCATCTTGGACGTCCGCCATATTGGATTTAAGTCACATGGCTATTTATTTCGTATTCCTGACAGCAAATCCTTTGTTGATACCCATATCATGGGAGTGCATTTCAATTAACCTGTCTGCCATCTTGGGGGTGGGTTTCAAACAGCCAGTCCGCCATCTTGGGGAGGCCGCCATATTGGATTTGTTATGACTTTTCTTAACTAGTCATGTATTGTCATCAGAACTCAAAGCGTGTACAAAATTTCAGCCTGCTAGCTTATCGGGAAGTGCCTCAAAGAGTTGCAAAAGTCCAACCGGAACGACAAACAAATAAACAAACAAACAAGAAATGCGAGTGTATAAAAAAAAAAGAAAAAAAAACGTGGGAAAAATAGCTTATTATTTGACTCAATAGTAAAACTTGTTGTCGTTTAAAACAGAATCTATGCACTGGTTTGAGCACCAATTTAAAGCATATAAACACAAAACAACAGAAAGACTGATTATTTTTGAATCATTACCATTACCTACACCTCAAAACAATTACAGTTCAAAAAAATATCCAACTAACTTCCTACAACTTAATCAGCGTAGATATATTATCATAAAAGCCTACTGAAAAAAAAAATAGTTTAAAATAAAATTGCGAATAATATTGAA
The DNA here is from genome assembly GCA_950005045.1 of Agrotis exclamationis. NCBI lineage: Eukaryota > Metazoa > Arthropoda > Insecta > Lepidoptera > Noctuidae > Agrotis > Agrotis exclamationis. The sequence goes on along the minus strand of OX465417.1, from coordinate 11,996,659 downwards.
ATAAAAGTATGCATAAAGGACAATCGGCAGAAATGTATGGAAGCTGGTCTAGAATCCAATAACAACCATGTGCATGTCATTAGATAGCACAACAATAGTTATTATGACGGTTCATTTCAAATCGCTGTGAGAAGAAAGTTATGGTGTTGTATCGCAAGTAACATTGGTTTCTGGAAAATGGTGTAGTTTAGTAATAATAAAAACAAATTAATTAAGTAATAATATAGTTTAATTATGTCGTTTATTCCATTTCATTAGCAGCAGGTCTAAGGGTCCAAGTTACCGGTGGTTAGAGCTCCAGAGACAAGAACCTTCTCACAATGAGATCCAAGAAGAGGAGTTTTAGTCTGAGATCACAGTTCACACTAAAGAGGTCTGAATAATATTATGCAGTTTATATGTGGACGAGGCCAGCGAGCCTTACGACATTTTAGCGAGAGTATTGAGCCAGTGTGCGCCTGAACTGTATTCTGTAGACACGGTTGTTCCGCCTCTTTCTTGTTAAAAAAACCGGCCAAGTGCGAGTTGGACTCGCCCATGAAGGGTTCCGTAGCAGCAAGCATAGATTAGAGATATAATTATATTGAGATTAGTAAGTAATATACACAAACAATAAAAATAACTTTGTTTTTCATAGTATTTGTATGAATGGCAAAGTTATATTTGCGGTTTTTGAAAATGTACTATATCTCAAAAACTGCTAACTGTATCTCATCCAAACCAATTTTCGTTGGTAGTTTTGGTTGAGGTCTACATTATATATTTTTCTTAGTTTTATCATTCTCTTATTTTAGAAGTTACGGGGGGGGGACACTTTTTACCACTTTGGAAGTGTCTCTCGCGCAAACTGTTCAGTTTAGAAAAAAATGATGTTAGTAACCTCAATATCATTTTTAAAGACCTATTCATAGATACCCCACACGTATGGGTTTGGTGAAAATTTTTTTTTGAGTTTTAATTCTAAGTATGGGGGGCACCCCCAAAATTTGTTTTGTTTTGATTTTTGTGTGAAAATCCTAATGCGGTTCACATAATACATCTTTCTACCAAGTTTCAACAGGATAGCTCTTATACTTTCGACAAAAAGTGGCTGTGACATACACGGCAGACAGACAGACATGACGAATCTATAAGGGTTCCGTTTTTGCCATTTGGCTACGGAACCCTAAAAATGGTGCCAAAATCCTACCCAGTGCTCAAAAGTGGCGATCGTACAAACCTACTCATTACCATCCAATCGCCATTACCTTCTGTATAACGTTATGGAAAGGGTAGTGAACAATAAGTTGTTGACTTTAATTGAAGACTGATCTTCTCTCAGTGACCGTCAATATGGCTTTCGCTAGAGACGGTCCACTGGCGATCTTCTTATGTATGTTACCCACTACTGGGGCAAAGCCATTTAGAAACACAATGAAACATTAGCGGTATCGCTTGACGTCCCGAAGGTTTTTGACAGAGTCTAGCACACTGGTCCACTCAACACGCACCAGACATCGTTAGTGCGCGATCGATCAGAGTAGTCGTTGATGGCTGCTTCTATGAGCTTATGGCAACAGGTACTGTTCTCTCTATTTTTCTGCTGCACTTCAGTGACTTATTTTAGCCGGGTATAGTTGGCTACGCAGATGAAAACACTGTTTCAGAGAGATACTTGTCCAGCGCAAGAAGCAGCGAAGATGAAGTTCGTTCCCTGAGAGACGCCATGGCAGAGTTGACAGATCTGATCTTAAGCCATGTCTCTCAGTGGTGTGATGACAATCTCGTAACCGATCTACGCCCTGGCATGGAGTTAACATCGAGTTTCAACTTAGGCGCGACTATAGAGCAGAAAGGCCAAACAGTGGACAAAGTACTGGGCATACTAAATTGTGTGCAGCGATACGCTGAAACGATTTAGCTCGCCTCAAGAATGCGACACCTGTAATATTGGAAGTACATGCGCTAAGGAAGATTATTATTTTTTTTTTTGCAAAATTATTATTTTTTATTTAATGCAAAAGCCCAAGCAAAATACCAACTACTAGGGGTTCTTTTCGAGCTAGAGTAAAAAAATATTTAGTAATTTTTGTGTACAATTTCATGTTTGCCTATGTTTTTTTGGTTCATTTTTCATATTATTTAGAAAATCGTAAGTTTTCAAAAAGCCTCAACGTTTAACTTTACAATAAAGTCATTTGCATGTATGTAGTGGTCTCTTGGATTCAAAGATATTTTCATTTTATTGTAGTACATACCCCAGTTCGACCAATCATAAAACTAAAATGGCCGACGCGAGGTGTTGGAGTAAGAATTTTTTTAAAAGCAGTTTTGTCGATGAAAATGTGTCTATAATATCCCCTTCAAGTATCGCTAGTTCGTGTCCGGACACACTGTATAGTTTTATGGTGCCTTATATGACAGTGACAGAAATCGAAAGTGGGATGTGTGGATAAAACAGATGGGATGATGTTTCTCAACAAAAGAAGTTTAATAAATAGTACATTCTATTCAAAATGTAAATGTACAACCACATCGATATTTTATTGGTTAGATTATAAAAATTGGACCACCTGTAAGAAGTCCGCTCGTAGTGTAACAATATTACAAACAAAAATCTCTACATAACAGAACTTACAGATATTAGTCAACTTTATTTTATACATACTATAGTACACGATTATTTAACATAATATTTACCTAATATTATATTTATACATTCTATGTATAGAAGATAATAATTTTTCATTTTTAATAAGTTAATAAAACTATAAAATATCTCTTCAGTTAAAAGTTAGGCATTTATAAGGCTAATGTAGGTATTGGAAACAATATTTGGTGGTTTTAACGGTCTCTTTAAATACAACATGAAGTATGTACCTATGCAGTATAATATACATATTATAATTCATAAAAAAGCACTTTGTACTTGGCTTTAATTTTAAAATATTTAGGTTTGATATTTAGACTTATTTTGCCTATAAAATCTAACTTCATTATCGTCACTGATAAAAGTACAAAAATATAAAATGATATTAGAAGATCAAGCATGATTTTGATTTAAAGTATGGACTTCTGGATCTAGAATTTTAATTACATTGTAATACTCTATTCAGGATTTTCTGACCTTGAATATAAGTATGGAGGTGTTTATTGAGATTCATACCAATTTGAAGATAGGTGCAACCCTAGATCCGCGCCGCTTTATTGCAAAATATGTTTTTGGAAATAAATCTTAGTTAAAAACAATTATACTACTTCGACAATGAAACTAATAAAAACCAAATATAATAAATCCTAAACCTGACATTATAATGCATGGGTTGATCTAAATAATCAGTATTTTTTTCCGAAAACTTAAAATGCAATAGAAAGTAATAATGAATAATAAGCACATGTAGAATAACAAAACAGCATCATTTATTCACGTATAATCAAGACAACAAGCAGATGCAATTTCAACAGCAAACGTTAGATTTAACAGCCGAGATTGTTATAAATTATGCTTACAAGAAAGATTTAATATGAGGCCAGACATTCTCACAAAATAAGAATCTTGAGTTTGTGTTTAATGTAAATGAATTAATGATGCTGAGTGTAATTATGTAACTCAAGTACACAACACACTTAATAACACAAGTACTTTCACAATATCTAGAATTATTAGCTGCACCAGTTCACATAGGTAGGGTTGAACCACATCTATCAGCACGGATTCGCATTTTATGCCCCATGAGCGATCACGTTGCTGTAGCGTGTCGAATGCGATAGCGCGGTGGATAGCTACTCTGATGCCGCTTTCTTCTTATCGTAGTTGGAACTATACTGTGTATTCAAGTAGTTCCAACTAAGAGATGAATAGCAAAGATTACAATAGTATACTTGATAATGGACAGGATCGTAGAAGCGAGAGCGATCTTGCACGAAATACAAAACCATAATGTCTTCACATTAAGAAAAAACGAATTCGCAAAACTTAGATGCTTGATTATTTTTGGAAACTACCGCGTTCGATAACACGCGTCACCACGGCATCGGCATTAATTATGGTTTTGAGCAGCAGAGAAGAATAGATTTAATATAGAAAGTGCGAAGCTCTGCTGATAGATGTAGTTGACCCTAAAATTTCATTCATAAATCTATAACACAAATACCTCAACAGTGCAGTGGTTAGAATAGACATCACTTTGTTTTTGTGAAGTAAGGGAAACTAAGCTCTATGTAATTTACAAGATGTCTTAAATTCAGAGTACCTGCTACCAAATGGTTGAATCATTAATGAAAATCTGACTCTCAGGTATGCGGAGTCTGTCTTGTTAGAAATCTTTTCGATGACTAAAATAACAAGTACCAATCAGATAGATTGAAATGAGATTTGACAACAATTTCTTTTTGTAAAGTTTCCGCAGTAAAAGATAGTTGAATAGAGCTTGCAAAGTTTTAACAACATTGTGGACATACTATATATTAGAGACATGCAACTAGTTATCTACTTCAGAATATTGTGTTATATCTAACACCATCAGAGACTCACTGCGGTATTTTCTTCTTTATTTATTTCAGTTATAAACCAAATTATGTAAACTTTATACCTATATTTATGGCCTACTCTAAAGCACGTCAACAATAAAACTTTTCTTCATTCATTGTTAACACAACAATTTCTAAAATATCTAACAACACAAATAAATAAGTAAATGTTTAGGGTGTCGGTAATTTTTAAGGTAAAGCAGTGTTATACGTAAACAATTTTACAGACAGTATAAAACGGAATGTTTTTATGCTATTGCAATGATTGGATCGAAAGTAAAACGAAGACAATGTTTTTTTTTTATTAAATATACCTTTCGTTGAAATATACTATAAAAATTAGAAAAAAAAACTCATTTCACAAAAGTAAACAAAACGGATAGAAATAAATTAATTTTGGCCTCAGTGAAACAGGTTTTGGCATTTCAAAATAAAGACTCATTTTAAAATGTAACTCATGAGTATAATCCAACAATATCTTAGTCGATGGATGAATTTTACTATCCTTAATAATTATAATTTTCTTATCTTTTATATCATTTCATAAACTATCGGCTGCAAAATAACATTAATGCATTCCTAGCTTCATTACTCTTAATTCTAACTAAATAAATCTTATTTACAATGTCTATAATATAATTGTTCAATCATTATTAAATACAACATCACCCTATAACCCCCCGAAGAAGGAATTTTATCATATAATATACTTTGTCCATAACAACATTCAGTTTCATTCGAGTTACTTTAAACAAGGCGGGCGAGAGCGTCATTCCACGCGGGACGTCTCTGGGAAGTTGTCGTCCAAGTAGTTCTGTAACGAGTGCGCCTGATGCCCTAAGTGAGCACTCAAGTCGAAACTGTTCTGATCTACAAACGTATTGTGCACATGGTGCGGCTGCTCACGGAATTGTCCAAAAGTCCACGGATCACTTAAATCGTCATTAGGTCTTTGAACACTAGTGTCGAAGGAGGGTAAACCGGGCCACGTCTGTGGCGATGGCGTGTTGAGCATGGCGGGAATGGTTTCGACTCGCGGCGGCAACGGAGCCGGCTCTGTGCTGAATGAGGACGCACCCCACACCAGAGACTCGATGGACGAAGTAGTGTTGGCGTTACTGATCTGGTTAAATCTGTCCATACCCCAGGAATTCAGAATCTCGGGCTGTGGTGCACTACTGTGCATATTATGCACTTCTGGAGGCTTATTTATATTTCTTCCGTATATGTCTTGTTGCCTTCCACCGATTGTAGGTCTTGCGGTGGAGCCTCTATCCGGACTCGGTAAGTGACAATCTGGCCGCATCATCGGGCTGTAGTTACCGACTCCTGGGCTCTTTTTGTTACTATAGTTCACATCTACACTCGGTCGGGGTGAATAAGGGCTTTGATGTATGCGGTCTTGTCGCGACATTGGACTATGTCCCGGAGTTTTATTAGGATTGCTTCTAAGGTTATCGCTTTTTAAACCAACTCCTGGGTCAGGACTAGCATGGGTTGATGGATGAGGTGAAAATGGTGGGTGATGTTTAGGCATAGGACTGTAGTTTCCAGTGTTCCAAGCATTAGTCTTTTGCAACTCGGGTTTAATAATTTGACTTGTATCTGGGCTTGGTTGGGCTGAATAGGGACTAGGTTGTGAAGAGTATGGGCTCGGTTGAGTCGAGTACGGACTGGGCTGTGTGGAGTACGGGCTAGGTTGAGCAGGACTTGGTTGAGCTGAATAAGGACTCCTTTGAGAAGAGAATTGAGTGTCTTGGCGGGGCATAGGACTATAATTACCATAATTCCAACTATTAGGATTCTTCATATTATCTTGTTTGATACTATGGGTTTCAGGACTAGGTTTATTATCGTGAGAGGTGGTTGGACTACATTGCTCTATAACTTTACCATGTTTTAATTTACTGTGACTTTCTAACCTATTTAAAGGACTGGCTTCAGACTTATGCGTGGGAGTAGTTTTAAATTGACCAAGATTCCATGAGTTACTGCTCTTTTGGCTTTGATTCAATAACTCTGTCTGGACATCTGGGCTATTTTGTACTTGACTGTCTGGTTTCGCAACTGGACTGAAATGGGGACTTCCGAGGTCTTTAACGGGATCGGATCTAGGCGTGGAAGAAGAATCTGGTCTTAACTGTGTAGCAGGACTTAGTAGTTTAGGTGTGGTTCCCCTTGTTGATCTTTTCCCTTCAGGTACTGTAGCTATCATTTCTTTGCCGGATTTTCTTTCAAGTGTTTTACTATCTGGAGAAGATCTTATTGGAGTCTTTTTTGGAGCCGATTGCTTGTCTGCAACAGCTGAAGGGGATTCCGAAAAGCTTTTAGGTTCTTGAAACACAATAGAAGAAGTGGTATCCTTTTCAGATGGCGATTCCATTTTGACATCAGATTTATCAGAAACTTCCGCAGATGTCTCTTGTTTGTCCGAATCAGTTTTGGAGTCAGCTGCTGACTTTTTGACACCTTTCTTTGTCTTTGCACTTTCCTCTTCTTTCTTTTCTTTGGCTTTAATTTTTTCCGGATCTAAACTATCTTTGAGGTCTTGTATTTCTTTGCCCGTGTACAACCGTTTCATTCCTCGTGGAAGAGCGCGACAAGAGCTAAGGTTTATGGATTCAAGATGAGGACATTTGAGAAGAACTTTCTTTATGGGTTCCAAGGAGACTGATGAACCACACAAGTTGAGTATTCTGGAATAATAGGGTTATTGTTATAAAATATGATTGTGAATATAACAGTTACGGCATGCTTCTGGTTGAGCTGCCTCGAAAGAATCGGATATTCCCGGTTCTCTAATGACGGTGTGTGTATGACTTACTTGAGCTTGGAGTCGGGCGAGTCAGCGAGCGCGGCCACGGCGTCGTCCAGCACGCGCGCGGCCGAGGCCCACGACAGGTCCAGCTCCAGCAGGCTGTGCGACCACTTCTCGCAGATCAGCTCCAGGCACGCGCTGCTCTGCCGGGTCACGTTGCAACCTGCACGCAACATTCACATCAACGTAGTAACTCGAACGTGCCAGAAAGATGTGTCATGTCGTGTTCCATATCTATACTTACTAATATTATAAAGAGGTAACATTTGTTTGTAAGTTTGTATGTAGGGGGTAATCTCCGGAAGTAATGAACCGATTTTAAAAATTGTTTCAATGATAGAAAGCTACATTATCCGTGAGTGCTATACGCTATAAATTATAAAGATATCTTGCATATTAGCCGAACTATCTCAAGTTTTGTTTAGCCAGGCGGAAAAAATAACTCTTACAACAGAGTTATTAGCATGCGCTGCCTTAATCTACATATTATACAGGGTTGAATTTTGTAATGCCACCTAGAGGGAAAGTACTCTTAATACTGCAGATATAAAATTTTACTCAAAGGAAACATTCCTTTATTTTTGAATAGAAAGCAAACTGCATTCAAAGATTTTCGAAAATTCTCTTCTCCCAGACCCGGGAATCGAACCAGCTAAAATCTGAAAAAATTATACCCTGTACTTTTATTGCATCGATTGTTAGGGTCAATTATAAGGATGAAATCTCTGTAATAAACATGATAAATTAAATGAAAGGAAAACCAGGAAATCTAAACTAATTAGTTGCTCAAAATGAGCTCCATTCTCTTGATACACAAAGAACAATGCCCAAAACGTCCCCACCCTTGTAGCATCTTAAAACCTATGTTAATCGAAGGGCCATAACCATCTTATCATTTTATTGTACTACGGCGAAACTGAAATGTGCATCCGAAAAGTTATATCGACATGAAGGAACCGAAATCAGTCACAATATTATGTTCCCGATCACGATGGTTTTCTTCTTTAATTATTACCGTGGAATGATTTTGTTCGTTCGTGGCTGATTGAGGAGCTCGTGGCTAAATAATTACAGCCGCACAGGCCGATCATTTGGGTTAAGCCGCGCTTGCCGAGGTCGGTCTGTGGATGGGTAACAATCTGTCATAGCGAGTTTCCTCCGTGCCTCGGAAAGCACGTAAAGCCGTTGATCCCGGCCATCATTTGTAGATCTTTGACAGTCTTTACAGTCAGAAGCTCTAAAATCTGACCACCAGTCTTACCATGGGGTATCGTATTACCCAGTTGCTGGGTTGTGGAGGTCCGATAGGCAGTCGCTCTAAGTAAAATACTGATATCCAGCTGCATCTGGTTCAACTGGAAGCCGACCTCAATATAGTTGGGAAAAGGCTAGGAAGATAATGTCGTTCGAAGTTTTCAAACAACTCTATGGAACTAAATAGTGACTTCCGCACGGGAACAACTCACAGGGCAGAAAAAAGTTCAATGAAGAATTCTGTTGAATATCGTTATTGTGAAGTAACCATTGACGGGTTTTTAGGAGTTTTCAAATAAAAACATCCTTTTAATTAGGTACAAATAAAACCGTTTACTTTTTATCACAACAAATACATTATTCGGTGTTTTCACGGTCTATTACAATATTGCCCCAGGCACTGGCTAGCCCAACGAAATTATCTAAATGCCTTCCAAGTCCAGAATACCACACGATACTGACGGCATGCGCGCAGGCACCAACTGTCAGGAATCAGGAAAGTCACGGGAGCCCCGTATTATGTATGTCCGTAACGATAGTCTCCATTTAGATTTTAAAATCCCCACAATTCTTCAGTTCATGAAACGCCTTTCCCCTTTCAAAGCATTTCTTTGAATCTGCTGATAAGCACCCAAATCCCCTCATCGCATCGGCCGATACGATCCATCGCGTATTAGTACAATTCGCCGCCCCAGGCATATCCTCATCACTCCGGGCACGCCGCAATCGCGGCGGTAAGGCCCCTCTTTGAGGAGTGGGTGAAGAGAGGCGCCACAGGCGGCATCCTCACCTTCCTCTTGATGCAGGTCCTCACCGGAGACTGAAGTTCCGGGTGGTTCCTATGTCTGATAGGGAGGGAAGAAACGCCTGGGTGTCACCACTACGAGGATCGCCCGGAGGACACGGTAGAGCATACGGTGCAAAACTACCCCGCTTGGGCAGAGCACCGCCGTGTCCTCACGACGGCGATAGGCGGAGACCTTTCGCGCCCGGCATTGGTCGAGGCCATGCTGCGGGGCGAGACGGAGTGGGAAGCGGTCGCCTCCTTCTGCGAAGCAGTCACGCTCACGCTATTCAAGCTTATTACTGCTCATGTTTGACGGGTATGAGGACAGTTGGTGCCTGCGCGCATGTTGTCAGTATCGTGTGGTACTATGGAGTTGGAAGACATTTAGAGAATTTCGTTGGACCAGCCAGTGCCTGGGATAATATTGTAATAGACACTGAAAACACCGAATAATGTAATTAAAAAGATATTTTTATTTCATAACTACTAAAAAAACGTCAAAACTTCACAATAACGATATTCAATATATATCGATTCGATTATTATTCGATATATACAGGATAATTTTTTTTTAACTGGGCGTTGATGGATATATCCGGAACTATGAAGAATATCCAAAAATGCTGAAAGGAGCCTCGAGGCCGATTCTGACGAAAACTAAAACGGCATCATTGGAATTTAGAAAATTCAATAATCCAGGAATCGAACCCGCTCATTTTGGAAAAAAATCTCATCCTCCTGTATTACCTATTACACCATTAAATGGTTTTGCCAATAAGGATCAAATTCTGGGATGTTATGATATGGCAAACGTTAGGAATTTGCAGATTTTTGTTTATAGATTACGGTAAGAAACTTTTCGTGCGTGTGTCCGACTCGCACTTGGCCGTTTTTATTTGTTGTTGTGTGTATTTTCCGCGTCATATCAATGAATACTTATTCCTTGCACTACGCATTGTTTTCATTCGTTAGAAATAGTGATCCATCCCTGCTTCGCACACCTGTGCGAAGCAGGGATGGATCGCTAGTAATAAGATCGCCATTGCGTTGACTGTAAGGTCATGCGTATCTTACCACCAAGGAAGAGATGCTGCAGGTCCCAGGCGGGCACCCTGACGAGGCCGGAGTCAGTGAGGCGCTGCAGGCCGCGCAGGTCCAGCAGCCGCAGGCGCGTGGCCCCGCGCACCAGCCGCGCCAGTGCGTCGTCCCCCAGCCGGTACTCGCCCACTCCCACGCGCTCAGTCGCCGCCTCGCCCGCTATTGATAGTTCCTCAAGCAGAGGCCAGCCTTTGCATTCCATCTGTAAACAAAAAATGTTATTATAAGGTCCAAAATGTTGGCACTTGGTTGAATTTTTTATAACATTCTTATTATCCGAGATTATTGACACTTAATTTCATACAAAAAGTTATTATTATTACCAGATCGAGTATTTTTCAACCACAAACCTGTTGCGAAGTGGAGGCATTAGCCAGCACTAGCTGTGAGTTGGCCGCCCGGAAGACCCTCATCTTGGGGCAGCCCTTCTGCAGCGCCTCCAGCGGCACGGCCGCCGGGTGCGACGCCGCCAGAGTACCAGATATATCCAGCACTTCTAGATTCACGCAGTGACTCTGGAAATATACACTTTTTACTTTAGAGACCTGATTAAAAATGTAACTAAATTTTAAATCTATACTAATATTATAAAGCAGAAGAGTTTGTTTGTTTGTTTGAACGCGCTAATCTCAGGAACTACTGGTTGGAATTGAAAAATTATTTTTGTGTTGGATAGAACATGACGCGGGTGAAACCGCGGGCAGTAACTAGTACTTAAGATATGTAAGCACTCTAATTCAGATCTAACTGTATTAAGTTTTCGGCATTTTCATAACTATCAAGCTGGTACTTATAGCGAAAAACTTTAAAAAAAAAATGTAACCGCCTTCAAAAAAACCACAAAAAAGGGTAAAATAACCTACAAAATAACATTTCTTTCGGAAGTCGGTGCCTTTGTTTTTTTATTTTATTGTCTTTTTTTGCCACCGACTTCCGAAAGAATAGTTATTTTGTAGGTTATTTTACCCTTTTTTGTGGTTGTTTTGAAGGCGGTTACATTTTTTTTGAAAAAGTTTTTATTTTACTCTTTTTTGTTTAAATATTCAACCCGAATTCTTGTCAAATACATTATTATCTTACATCTGCACTAGAATTTTGTAATCCGTAACACCGGTAATAACATCGCTCATGTACACAATAAGCTAATAAAATTCCCTATCTCAAAAACTACTGAACCGATTTTGATGAAACTTGCAGTATTTCCTAAGTTAAATGATACCTAGTACAACAAAAAAAAAGAATACTTAAATCGGATTTGTAGTTCCGGAGACATGCGAACTCAAACTAAATCAGTCGATGCCTATTCCTTACTGTTAAGGAGTTGTACCTTCCATTATCAGCTCAACTACATGAGATGATGATTACCATACGCAAGTACTTAAAATGCTTCATAAAATTTGCGAAAAACTATATGCGGGCCTATAAAATTCGAGGGTTGCCCTCGATTTCTCCAGGATCCAATCATCAGATCCTGATTTGGTGACAATTGGACCACCTCAGAAGTAACTCCTTTCGAACAAAAAAAAAAAATTAAAATCGGTCCACAACTGGCGGAGTAATCGCGTAACAAATTTACAAAAAAAAAAACATACCGTCGAATTGATAACCTCCTTCTTTTTGAAGTCGGTTAAAAATATTAATTAATAAAGTTCTAGACGAAACACAAAATTCTGCCTGCGTTTATTTTATAATTTAACGCTTATCGTGTTTGGAAACGCGCTAAAGCGGTAAATCGCGTTCGAATACACGTGAAGTGACGTTAAAATGTTGTTTTTTATTATCAAGATAAATATCATGGTAATTCACCTCAAACCCTGGTATGCAATAACTGGGTCTGGGTCAAATAAGAAGATGCTCCATGTACTGTTATGAACTTAGGTATTGTCAATGTAATAGATAAAAGATTACAATATATAAACTACACTTTTCACTTTTATATTTTGACTGGCGTTTCACCCTTAAATTCAAGCATTTATTCCAGAACATTTATGGGCCTCAAAAATATGATCATTTTGTCAATTAAAAAACAAAATGAAAAATGTAGTTGATATAATTATCAACTACTTATTATTAAAATATAACGTGAATGACGTCTTAAAACTATAACATAATTTATATTGGTCTCAGTATGACACAAACGAGTCGAAACCGGATTGTCTGACTATTTAATTTGGGAATCCCGAAATACTTACGCAAATACTAAGGAAACGAAAGTATCATATCGAAATTTGGCTGTGGAATAATTTAGTTATAATAATTAAATATAATTAGGTATTATTAAATATGAATGACCTAAAACAATGAAGTTCATTCATTGTTTTAGGTCATTTGAGAGAGATCTGAAGGTCTAAAACGGCCACTTACAGCGTCGCGGGAAATGTACGAACTTTTTTCGACCATTCTCTGGATGGATATTGCGTGGAACCAAAATTCTACATGCATAAAATGTCCACCAAAAAGAAGAGGATAGTCTCATTGATCCCTTTTGCAGCAACAAACCCAGATTAACGTGTTCTGATTTCGTGGAGTTCGGAACCAGGTATTATTGTTTTATTGTTCACCTGGTATCAACTAGCTAGGACGTCGCGAAAATAGTAAATTTCATTACAAGTGCGGAACGGCTGTCATTGCAAAGAGTTCCGACAAATATCTACCCGAGCCGAGGCGCAGCCGAAGGCGAGGGTTGACAGTCGGAACAACTTGCAATGACGGTTCCGCAGGTGTACTGAATGACTATTTTTAATACAGTTGCGAAAAATGAAGCAATTTAATAAAATAATAAAAACACAATAAACTCAACTAACTAATCATTTATCTTAATATACAGGGTGATTGGAAGATGGGTGCAAAGCTTTAAGGTGAAGATAATACAGACAATTTAGAACCATTTAAGCCATGATTGTCTTAGACGAAGTCTTACCAATTTTTTTTAACATAATTTTTTAGTTATTTTTCGGAAATTCCCAAAATTGTATGTAAACTGCTTATTTATGGCCAAATTGAATGATAAATGAATACATCTTTATTTTATTACAGTAATGTGTAAGCCATCCAGCAAAACATGTTTTAGGCTTGTGTGTCATTAAACATTTCCTTTACAGACATTTAAAGTTAAGAAAAAAAATTAAAATTTTGGCAATACGTTTTTTAAACCATAATAATAAAAAAAAACGGAGGGTGCTTCTTTTGTTCAAACTTTTTCAAAATATGCTTGATAATAAATTGTTCTTTCTTTAGAAGTATCATTTACGCGGTTATCATACCAATTATTGAAATTAGGACCTACAAACCAATTAGAGGGAGATTTTTTTAATTTTAGGAAGACTAATCAAAACAGACATTACAATCAAAATTATTTATTTTTCATGTTCAAAATGACGGCCGTGGTTTCTAATACAAGCACGGCTCCGTCTTCTAACTTTTGTAGTTGTTATTTTCAACATTATCTCCTGCTTCATTGTTTCAAACGCTGGATTAATTTTATGTATCAATTCTCTTCTCTAGTATTTATTTCTTCATTCGTATACACCAGTTCTTTGGCCCGGCTCCACACGAAAAAGTCCAACGGGTCAGATCTGGTGAGCGAGCCGGCCAAGGGATGGGTACATCCCTGCCGATCCAGTTGTCAGGAAAGCTATGAACACCGTTTAAGGTCCAAAGCGCTGGGCAGCCGTCTTGTTGAAAAAATACTGTTCGGTCTCTTTCGAAGATCGAGACACCTGATTCCTCTATCAGCAGTGGTAAATCGATTTGCAGAAATTTCAAATAATTTTCACCATTCAAAGGATCCGGTAGGAAGTGGGGCCCAATCAACGTTCTGTTAATTATTCCAGCCCATACGGTGACAGAGAATTATTCTTTTAAGCAAAAATTATGTTTTTAGTAGGCTGCCTAAAATTTTCTCTTTATAATTGGTTTGTAGGTCCTAATTTCAATAGTTTGTAAGATATCCGTGTAAACGATACCTCAAAAGAAAGTGCGATTATCAAGCATGTCTTTAAAAAGGTTTGAACAAAAGTAGCACCCTCCGTTTTTTTTTTTTTGTAGTACGGTTTAGAAAAAATTTTAATAAACTTTTACATTTTTCTTGAACATTAAATGTCTGTAAAACAAATGTCTAATGACACACAAACCTAAAACATGTTTTGCTGGATTGCTTACACATTACTTTAATTAAATAAAATAAAAATGAATTCATTTATCATTCAATTTGGCCATAAATAAGCAGTTTAGATAAAATTTTGGGAATTTCCGAAATAAAACTTAAAAATTAGATTAAAAAAAATTGGTAAGACTTTGTTTAAGACAATCATGGCTTAAATGGTTCTAAATTATCTGTACTATATTCGCTCCAAAGCTTTGCACTCATCTTCCAATCACCCTGTATATAAATCTCGTGTCACAATGTTTGTTCTCAATCTTCGATCATTAATAACAACTACCTAGATACACAATCCCGTACAAAAACGAACTAAAAACTGTCCTCAAGTAGGTCGTAAAATAGAAAGAGAAAGAAAACAGAAAGAAACATAACTGGCAAACATATTATACCAAAAGAAATTAAACCTTATTCAAATGAGTTAAAGTCGAATTTAGAACGGTCATAAAAACATATTAAATTTTACGACCGCGACTCGAATACACACATGTTACCCGACTAAATCAAGTAGCAATGCGACACTACGAACTGTACGTTTAGTAATAGTTATTTTCGATACAAGTGCGAGAAGTCTGTCTTTATGAACGAGTTCCGAATAGCTGGAACGAGTTGTAAAGACAGATTCGCACGTGTATTGAACAACTATTTTTAATACAGTTGCGAAGAAATAAAAATTTTAATAATAAAAAATTATTTATTTTTTACAAAAATTATAATTAACATAAACATTAAAATTAGAACATTTTGTAATGTTGACTGGCGCAGTCTTAGGCGGTAAGTTTAGTGTTTGAGACAAACTATTGTTGATTTCATATGACGTATTTTCAGGAATAAGTGTTGTACAACGGCGGCGTTTGGTTGTTGATGGAGAGTTTGTAAAGTCAGTAGAGGTAGATGGTAAAACAATCTCTTCAATATTGTTCGGTGGAGGTGTTGATTTTATTTTAATTGACTGTGTTATTTTTTTCCTGTTTCAAGCTTATTGTTAAATGAATCCTCAATGTAGCCTTCAGCCACTTTATCTGATTTCCACCCTCCTAGCCTTTTTATTGAGGTTAAAGTAGCTCCAGCATCTGCAAACATAGTGGCAGAGGTCCGCCTGAAAGAGTGCCCGGTGTAACTCTCAGCATCTGGCAAACCGAGAAATTTTGCGATTTGTTTAGGCATGTTGCCGAATTTATTAATACCAATAGATTGTGCTGTACACTTGCCCTTTTGGTAATTTTGGAAGAAGCGATCGCTTTTTCCTTTGTGTGATCTTTGGGCTTCATACTTTTTCACAATTTTAAAAAATTCCCCATCAATAACAAAACTTCTTGAAATTTTATTTTTAGTGTTCGGTATCTTGATTAGCATCATATTTTCACCGTGTGTCGCGATGTCTTTTAAGGTTATATTAGATAGTTCTTCGCAGCGACATGCGCCAACTACGCCGAAAATCAGCGCAACCTTTGTTGCCAAATATTGATCATCTGGAGCTTCATTGAGAAATCTTTCGATATCATTTGACGTTAATATTTTAGAAAGCAGCCAATGTTGCGTATTTACTTACATCCACGTTATTTTTGATTTTCAAGATACTTTTGATCATGGAAAATTTAGACCACAAGGTAGAAGGTTTGTATTTCGTAGACATCTCATAAAAGTAAGCTAAAAGTACTTTTTCAGAAAACGTAACTGCATTTTTATTATTTTGTTTTCCAGGTTAGAAAATCTTCATATGCACTCATGTATAGGTTTTTTGATTTTTCCGGTAAAGTGCATTCACTAGCATTTTGGGCTAATAAATCCAATTCCGGTGGAGTGAAATCAAAAAAATTTTCTTCCGTGTCACTCATTTTTATAATTATTTACTTTTTGCAAACAAAACTTCACTTAGCGTAGAAAATTTTACGAAAATGGCGCCAAGTATATTTTTTGTCATCATACGCAAAGGCAGTGTACTCATACAGCCAATGTTTTGTTTATGTCGATACTAATATTGCTTTATTATTTGAACAAATAAATAAGAAATAACAAATTTCATTTTTTTTGCATGATTATTATCAGTCTTGTAACGAAGAAAAAAATATTGAATTAATACTTTAGTAAAAATGAAAAAAGATTAGACTAAAGTCTCTTTGGTTGCATAGAGAGCCCATATTAATTTATTATGTTGGTAGTACGGTTTTTTATTTAACTAGTGCGAGAAATTGCATTTTACGCACAGAAAACTCCCCCATAAAATGTCAATTTTCATGCAACTGTATTAAAAAAGTCTTTTCAATTTAGGTGTTTTATAAACCCGGCTGATAATTTCGTCAATTTTAAAATAAATGTTTTACGGCGATTTCTTAACGAAATATCAGTATTTATAGTACAGTAATAGTTATTATATATTGGTAATGTTAGAACTTACTAAAAAAATTAAATTACATCCTTTTTTTCGGTCCTGGAAGAGTGATTTTGCACTTTTTAAACGAGCACGGAGGCATGTTTACGTTCCGAGCGTTAGAACAGTACTAAACCAAAAGGATGACCGATCTCTGATTTGGTCATTCTTTTGGTGAGGACGTTTTTTGTCGCTGATTGTGTATCTAGTTGTTATAAATGATCGAAGTTCTCAATGGACTCCTAAACCACTTAACCGATTATAATAAAATTCGCACACCATGTGCAGTTCGATCCAACTTGAGAGATAGGATAGTTTAAATCTCAAATTATAGTCGCAATTTTAATTTATTGCTAATTATTCCTAATATAGTAGAGATTGTACCCGTACGAAGCCGGGACGGGTCGCTAGTTTCTTATAAAAGTTATAGTACACATGTACATTGAAATTGGTACAGCTTTTTATACTAACTGGGGATGTTTTAGGTTGCATATTTACTGTTTGAGACAAACTATTATTAATTTCGTAAAAAACAAATAAAACAACTAAACTCGCAAAGAAAATTTCTGGAAAATGGCGCCAACCATAGAATATAAGAAGAGTTTTTTTTTTATTCACCCATTTTGGTAGGCAAAGGGAACTATGCCCATACAGCTTAGTCTTCAGTAGATTTTTTTCATTGATATGAAATGAAATTTAATGAGATGAAATGAAACCTAACCTAACTCATTCAATTAAATCTGATATTGAAATAAATTAGTAGCTTCTTTTTAGAAATATACGTATTTGTATGAATCACAAAAACTCTTTCATGGTTGGTTTTTCTTTTTAATAGACATTATTTTGACAGTTGGGAAAGAGAACGCACGAGTTCGGAAAAAGTAAAAAAAAAAGTATGTAATAGCCTACATCCCGAACGCTATACGTCCCTGCAATACGCTACTTTTTGAGCAACTGTATTAAAACATTCTAAACCTCTATGTACGGCGCGAGCTAAAAAAGTTTGGGAACCCCTGGCCTAGATGACAATATTACGGCAAGATAGGCGACGTTGTGCCAGCAAATTATACCGAGCAGCAAGTTGTAAGGGCAAGCCAATTTTTTAGGCAATGAAAGGGCCGCATAGCGCATTGTCCCTCCGAAATTTCGACGATGTGAAAGGCCCAGTTCCCCGTTAATATATAATCAATTATATTAATAGATATATAATACGATAAAGGAACCTACCGCTATCGACTGCAGTATCTGCGGCATGGCTATGAACTTGTTGTTCGCCAGCATGAGGTGCGTCAGTCTCGCGCCGAAGTTCTCTGTGATGCGCGTCATCGAAGCCGCTGCCATGCACGAGTTTGAACCGCCCGTTTCAGACTGCAATAAAACCATTTCAAATTATTGTTTCATTACAAACCTAATAGTCCTCCTGACCTATTTCGGTTAGACGCAGGAAGTGACTGAATTTATAAAAAGACGTCCCACACTAAGAATTTGTTCCCGAGTCGTGGGGCGTTTACAAACATTTAAACTCATAAAACCAAACAGTCAGACCCGACAGAACTACCCGTATGGCATACCTTTTTTTCCGTGTAGCCAATGGCTCAGCCACTGCATAAACATTAAGGTTGTGTTTAAATGGTAGTCAATAACAAGATGTTTCGTAAAATCCCTATCATCTGGACAACACTTACGTATTTTAACAACGGAATTAGCGCGCGTGAATGACTATCTTTGGTATGTGTTGTTGTGTAGGTTTTACCTACTCCAAAAGGTAAAAGGTTTACTGCGGTATAAATCTTAACCAAATAATAACTACTACATGAAGTACCCACGACAACCTACATGGACTATTAAAACGTTACTAAGGTAATTTGTGTATGTGAGTTTCTATGTTTGTAAAACGCACCCACGATACAGGAGACATTCCTAGTGTGGGGCAAAGTAAAAAAAAATACGTCATACCGTCAACGATAAATCGATCCTCTGCAGCTTAGGTAAGGCCTGCATGAGATCGAAGAGTTGCTCGGAGGTGATGCGGCTCCAGCCGGCGACGCTCAGCTCCACCAACTGAGGGCAGTAGTCGGCGACACACGCTAGCACCCATGACACGTTGCTCACTTTCCACTGAGCTGTAGAATTAAATGGAAAATGTTAACCAATGACTATTGACACAAGGCAGATTGACGTATTGATTAAGATAGGAATTCTCTGGATTAACTGACTGGTCATTGTAACGATGCTTGATCTATGACCAACAATAATCGTCCGATGGTTGATACATATTGGATGTAGTTGAGACATGCTTTTGTCAACATCATTACATCTCCTACACTGATACAATCTTTTATTTGGGTATATACCAAATAAAATAATCCTATCAAGTCGGCCATCATTTCCGCCTAGGTATGTTAAACCATATACGGAATACGGACTAATAACAAGATATGAATACTCTTTTCGTAAATTTTTCACACAACAAAGTAGATCAGCTCAATTATTCACTTACCAATATTTAAGATTTGACATTGCGGCAACCGGTTTTCCAGGAGCCACACCAGTTTGTAATCTGTTTTACATTTTTCACTAGTGTATTGCGCAAGGTCTACATTCTTCCACAACTCCGGTCTACAGCTCACGCTGTGCCATAACTTACATACCCTACCGATTCTGGAAAGAAGAGTAAAAGAGTGTTATAGAAGTGAATATAAAAGCGGTGTATATTGTTACTAAAGATTCGCCAAAAATGTTTACCTGATCACAGAAGGCAATGTGCCCTGAGAGGCCACAACATATTCAAATATCTTTAATAGAATCTCCTTAGGCATAGAATGTCCCCAAGGACTTTGTGGTCCAGTCTCTTTACTTTCAGCTCCACTTATTCTAGTTCTTTCAGTCTTTTCACTTTTCTCTGCAAAAATGTAACATTGAATAGTTAAGATATGTTAATAATGAAGATTGCTGCTTATCAATACAATGTATGCAGATGTAGGTGTTTGTGAAAGTTTTGCGCATTAAAATTAAATAAGAATAGGCTGCAAGGTGATTTACGTTTCCAAGTACTTACAAAAGAATATGTTCTTATGAAGACCGAAAATACTAATAGGTATATGACAGTGGTATACAAATGCTACGCTATCTTGTTATCTCCTGGCGGTTATCAAATACAAACATGCAACTAGCAGCTGAGGTAGAACCGTTGCTACTTGTAGCGCTATTCGGGAGAGTCTTCAATACTTAGAAATAGTAAATAAACTTACAATAGACTAAGATGAGAATGTACTTACTTTTAGAACTGGTTGCTTTCTTAGGCTTAGGAGTCTTGGGTCGCGGATGGCGTGGCTTGGGCGCAGCGACGCTCATGGCGGCAGCAGTGTCACCTCGCGACGGGTCATACTCCTCACCAGAGCTCACGCTAGCTGGCGAAGCCGCCCGCTTCTTCTTAGATTTCCTTTGGCCAATATCAGCAACTGATGTTGGCGTTGGTGTTACCTGTAATATTAGTTTTACATGTTAAATGTGGTACTATGTAGAACTTATAACCACAGTTATACTATAAAATCGAGGTATGTGTAAAGGAAAATTCTCTAATGACTTAAAGGTGAATTAAACTTTTAGAGCATACAACCATTTCCAAACAACATAATTAAAAATATTAAGTGGTAAATGGCGGCGCAGCCTTGGTGGCGCAGTGGCCGCAAGTGCGATTGCTGAGCGAGTACTGGATTCGATCCCCAGGACGAGGAAAACGCCTTCATTTATTACTCTAACAAAATTTATCAGTATTAGTATGCAGGAGTGCAGATTTTGAACTGGTGATATAATATGGAACTTGAATAAAACGTGATGTGATCAAAATAAACAGGATTTATATTTATCACTACTAATTGATGTAATAAATAGTAGGACTATTTAAATGGCCCAGTGGTTACATTAGCAAGTTGTTGTTGTATTTGTGTTTGTTGTACAAAATATAGAGACCAGCAACGCATGTCTAATTATATGTAATGTAACATCTGGTACCTAATTAAGGTAGCCATGCTCACCCTCATGGTTACCTGATAATTTATAACTAAAATAAGAAGAAAAAAATATAGTAAAATTGGCCTGAACAACATCACCCAATTTCTTTATCACTCTTCCTGTTTCATTTTATAAGCGTGTAAAGACTAGAAGCAAAGGTCCCAGTATCAGTATAGGGATAACAAATATAATAAAGCCGTGAAAAGCAAATGGTCTGATGCTAGATCCTGAAATGAATGTCTGCTGGGAGAAATTTCTTAAGAAATAAGCAGTACCCTTGTACTATAGTTTTAATTTTGCGTTGTTTCATGTTCTGTTTTGTGTGTACATAAATTGTTAAATAAATAAATAAATAAATAAATGAACCGTGCATACTACTGTATTGCTTGTGGCCATTTTAAGTTCTTTTTTATAGTGGTAAAATCATCAGATGAGTCCCTCCCACCCAGGGCGGGGAGGAGGGACTGTGACTAAAATCCAGTGATTGTTCAATAGCCCTTTACTTTCCAGGGTACCGGTTACCTAATGATAGTCCCGCGACCGCGGCAGGCTTTGGTTCTCTAAAGGGGACCCCGTCAGTCCGACACGGGCATGGTCCATGATCGAACGGCGAGTCACCTATTACTCGCCGTCCGCATGCGCGCGCCTACGGTGGCTGAAGATTCCGTGTCCGGTGAGGGCCTGCGTCAGGCGCAAGATGAGGACGCCGTGGCGCCACTCCAGCCACTCCTCAGAGAGGGTTCTAACCCGTACCCGGCCATTTTATGATAAGGAATGAATGATATAATGACAGTACAAGCTATGTTTACACACAACCTTAAGTTTTGTTTTCCATAAACCAGTTGAGGGGTCATTGAAATCATAGTTTTGAATTGAACAACTTTTACTATGGAGAAAATTTTGAAATAGATTGACCTTGATGGTTTATCTACATACAAAAGTTACAGGAAAACAAAAATTAAGTTTATAGTAGGTACATTCACTATATGTATAACAATTTTAAGAATTTCTAACTAAAACAGAATTAAAAGGAGAAATATTTAAATTGTCCAAAAACGAACTCACTAGTTTTAAGGTCAAAGCGCGTCCGAGTAGCACCCTTGGCTGCATTGTTGTTGGTACAAAATAAAGTGGTAATTAAGTTATGATAACTCCAATTGTAAATAAACTCATCCTGAAGATGTTCAATTGTAAAACTGAACATTCAAAGTAACTGAGTTGCTATGCAGCTAGTTTTCTACTTTCCCCAATCAATTACTTCATTTTTTTTCTAGGATTTCTCATTTAGACACTGCATAAAAATAGAAATAACTAACAAAATAAGTTTAAAAAAAAATAACACTATATTTTAACTAAGGACTAACTATATTTTGTGAGTAAATTTGTTTCTTTTAGTTTTTTAAATTACTTGAAGATTTTGCTTTTATTCGCCTTTTTTTCAGTAATATTGTGCACATAATTTACCATTACAAAATTATACCTAGAGTATGAAAGTTATTAAGTACTGTAAATACCAATCATATCCATTACAGCTAAGTCAAGATTACTAAATTTTATTAGTCTTAGAGTCTTAGGATTCCCAAGCAACAATTGACTCGCCAAAGTGGACTATTCTTTCATGGGGTACTGGTCATCTCTTAGTTGCCATGGTTTATTTTAATTAGCTATAGATCATCTTGTTTCTGAATTGTCCTTGTTTTAATTTTCTACTATGGACACTTTTAACTTGCTACATCGTTCTCACATAATGTACCATCTCAAAATGAATGATGTAACAAAGGTTTTTGTAATAATTTTGGCGATCTAAAAAGATCGCCATGGAGTTTCTTGCCCGTTCTTCTCCATAGAGATCTACATCTTGGAACGGGCATCTACGGTACTTTCACATTTTTTTATGTCTTGTGACTGGGACTGTAGCACCATAACATTTTAGTGTTTATATACATTTTTATTTGTCTATGACAATTCAAAAGTGCCTGTAACTGGCCTACTTGAAATAAATGCTTTGATTTTGATTTTAGAGGAATATAGAGCTGCTGTTTGGGATCTCATATAAGCTTTTTAATAAAAAAAAATATCAAAAATTAATTAACATGTACCTGTTTAACCTAATAAAATTTCTGTCTGTCCCTTAAGTACTTTGAGATTGTTTTAATTGCCCCAAATTAAGAGGTTCCTTTAAAAGTATTTACAAAATATTTATAAAAACAATGTATGTTGCAATAAATCAATCATTTGGGGATTTCAAAATACTAAGACTTATGTGTCAGCTGTTTGTATTTATTCCTTGTGGAATATCCATTAGCAAGCAGTTACTTTACAACAAATTACCTTATCAATACATAATTTAGCTTTATAATAAAGGATTTATTCTTTCTTTATAATCATATATATTATTTCTGATGAATAGATAAATTTTCTTTAAATAATATTAATCGAATTTGTGTGTTACTAAATGTTTATGTAACCAGTCCAAAACAAGTTAGGTATAACAACTTGGAAACAAGTAACAGCTGAGAATGGAAAGTGTAGCTCACTGATATGCACTTTGATACTCTTGTTCTCAATGCATTGTGAACAAATAAAGCAGTTTATGTATCAGTTATTGATTGAGCAGATTGCAACAATGATTGATATTTGAGCAGAG
Organism: Agrotis exclamationis; assembly: GCA_950005045.1. NCBI lineage: Eukaryota > Metazoa > Arthropoda > Insecta > Lepidoptera > Noctuidae > Agrotis > Agrotis exclamationis. The sequence goes on along the minus strand of OX465417.1, from coordinate 11,973,002 downwards.
GTTTTACTTTGCCTACAAAAGAAAGTAAAATAATAACTGTTGTTTTGAGGTTCTAACAATGAGAAAATATTTTGAATTACTGTGGAATAGTAAATTGTTACACTGTCATTAAATCTCCCAAATCTTTATACTAATTTGTGTTTAATATGTACACAACATAGTAAAGAGTAGTAGTAAAATGTGGAAAAACAACAACATTTTTATTAATAGTACGTAGGTATGTTGTTTAAAGTAACATGTAGTAATAGTAATCAATAATTTAAGTAGGATCATCAAGTTAGCCATTCATAGATGGTAAGTGCAGAAAAATAAAGCATCTACTTACAGTTTCATGAACACTTGTCCTCCTAATCTTAATCTTCATAGAGTTAGTATCCACTATCTGGCTTCGATATGTGGGTGCTGCACTCTCTGACTTCTTTGATTTCTTTTTACTACGCGAGCTGCGAATGTCCAACATAGACCTTGGCTTGCCACTACATGGTATAATTGCATGAGTTCTATGCTCTCTAGAGTCCTTTTTACTCTTTTTTGTTGATAATTGACTAAGTTCATGACTGTATGGTTTACCACTTTGTCGGGGCATTAACGGTAACTTTGAATTGCGCTTGAGCTGTTCATCCTCTGAACTTTCACTATCTTCAGCGTCCTCTTCATCCTCCAATTCCTCCTCCTCCTCCTCGTCAGCCTCCTCCTCGTCGTCATCATCCTCCTGGCACTCACTACTACTGACTAAATTCAAGTTTTTACCACCTTTCACTTGTGACACAACACTATGTTTAGAATGTGTTCTATATGATGAATCTTTTGATGAGTCTTTTCTCCTTTTGCTTTTTGGAGGAAGACAGCCATTCACAGTTGACGACTGCGAACTCTGTCGGGAGTGGTGCTTGTGCTTCCTGTGTCGCGGCCGCGTAGGACACGGCAGTGCCCCATTAGCTACTTGCGCCTTATGACTGGCGATTTCGTCTATACTCTGCTCGAAATCAGTCTCCAGCTTAACACCAGAGACTGACTCGACTTCTTCTTGGTCGGAGTCAGCACCAGAGCCATCAGTCGCCAGCTTGGGAAGACGGACCTCCGGGAAGAGGTCCTTGCGGACGGTGAGCCTTGCGGCCTCGTAACCGCCGTTCACGGGACTTGATCGATCAGACATACCGCCCGCCTCCCGCCGCCCTCGCGTACCACTTCTACAAACCACTCACCTGTCCGCGAGGTAAACAATCAGTTTGACACATCACATTTTCACTTTTGTGACCAAGCAATTCACCGATCGTTAGGCGATGGCATGAAAAGGTAAATGATTGTCGATAATCGATGTAAGAAACATTATAATTATTTCAGTTTACACTTCTTGTGAGTCCCAAACATCTTTTTTTCTTCACATATTCGCATTTTAGGTCATCCATGTTCATGTAACGTTGTGATTGCGAAAAACAAAGTACAGATCATTTTCGCGGACACTTGTACTTGAATATTTGGTGATGACACATAAAATGTACGATTTTTGAAAGTATGGACATAATACACACTTATTTTTAATTATTTTCGTTCACTACGAGTTGATGAAAACTGTTGACCTTGTTTAGAAGCTTATTATGTTTCAAATTTTAATCAACAGATGCAGACATTGTCACAAAAAAAGTTGTACTTCGTATAAACGCAGTAGCCTTGGAGCGACGTTTAATTTGCAGTGCTATTATAAGAAAAATGTCTAGAATCCAATATTATGGGAATTACGACAATTTTTCTCATTTGATCTGTTTTTTCAAATGTTTATGAATTGAATTATAAAATAATTGTTCACAAATATATCGCTTTTTGTTTTTAAAACATTCATGTTATCACCTCCTTTCAAGCATATCAGCAAATGTCAAATGGCTGTGTTTTCTATTTCATCACTAAATGTTGTCCGTAAAAATACAGAGATGGCAGCACTCGTTAAATTTACGGAAATTCAATACCAAGAATTTGTTGTTTTTTAGCGTTGCTTCTGGTTGCTTCTCTTTCTCTCAAATCCTTTCTGATATTGTCTGTAGAAGAAATTAGTAGTTACATATTTTGCTATAGCTAAAATGATATTGGTTAGTTATATTGTTTAGTTTAGTATTCATTGAAAAACTCGGAAATGTTCAAGTGTGGGCGATTTGTGACGACGTGTGTGTTCAATGTATTGTGTGTGACGTTCATCAATAGTGATAATGATAACCTACACGGTCTTTCTGTAGCAGAGTACATAACGGGTGAGTCATATTTATATTTATTACATTTGCTGTATAAACATATCGATGATCTCATACATAAAATTGTACTATTGGCTTACACTTCATTGCTATGCTAAGTTTCGTCAACAACTGGATGTTCAGGCCGCTGAGTAGAATCGGTACCTGTTCAATAATTTGTACAGAAATATATTCCGTCGGTATTTACCTCCATAAAATATGAAGAAACTAAATATTTCGAAGTTTGTAATTGACTATCGTTTTATTTTTTTCTTACAATTTACCTGGGTACCATTTTGTTAATTTAATAGGTAGGTATTGTAAGGGTAACGCAAAAGTTTTGGGTGGGCTGTGCCAGCTGGCTGTGAGTGTGAGGGTAACTTTTCTATAGAAAAAAAAAATAAAGCAAGAGGTAGGTTGGATGATAATATTCTACCTACTTTTATGTAGAAGATAATAATATTATCATCATCTGCCTAGCCTTTTTACCGACTTCAAAAAAAAAAGGAGGCTATCAATTCGACCCGTATGTAAATATTTATGTAATATTTCCAGAACTGCCCAGTTTTCGTATATTATGTTAGTCTATAGGTATTATATGTATAAGCGTCTGAACAAATGTGCCAAGTGTATGTATGTATGTTTTTATGTTTGTGTTCACATATTTCCGAAACTTCAAGGCCAATTTAAGTAATTCTTTTTTTGTTGTACTAGGTATTGTTCAACTTAGAAAATACCGCAAGTTTCATCAAAATCGGTTCAGTAGTTTTTGAGATAGGGAATTTTTTGCCAACTTGGATTGTAGATTTTCAAAGTCGATACTATGTTTGTTCGCGATTATCTCGCGTTTGGCTGAACCGATTTTGAGACGGTTTTCAGAAAAGTGTTTGTTACATTCTAGGGAAGGTTTCAATATATAACAATAATGGATATCTCGTGACATTGCCCGCATAGATCCGTTTTTTTTGTTGCTCATTTGGATTATAGATTTCTAAACACGCCGATTATACGAAGATTTTTGTTGAATATCTGAATTAAATAGGGTAAAATAAAAACTTTTTTTTTTAAAGTACCGGTTTCAAAACAAATAACTTTTCTTTCGGAAGTCTGTGGCTTTGTTTTTTATTTCATTGACTATTGCCACCGACTTCCGAAAGAAAAGTTATTTTAAACTTTTTTGTACCTATTTGTTTTGAAGTCGGTACTTTTCAATAAAAAAGTTTTTTCCCAATTACCTACATGTCCAATCGAAACGGTTATAGCTGAATATCTACATTTTACATGGAGCGATTGCCTATCTGACCTCCACAACTTATTATTTTTCGGGGTCATTACCCAGACAGTGCAGTGGTGTAGCTAGGTTGGGGCGAAGCGGACCCTAGCCTGGGCTCCGGCGTCGCATCTGAATGGGCCTCGCGTTCGAGGAAAACCAAAAAAAATCTTGACAACGGCGATCACCAGTTAGCAAAGCAATACAAATTATATTTATACTTCTGGTTTATGAATGGGAACTGAAAGAATCTAAGAGGCCGCGCAATGCTGATGTCGCCGACGATCACGTTTAGCCTATACTACTATTAAGTACCTATTCTGTGGTTTAGGTCAAGCGCCTCCACTGCTCGCGCGAGGCCCAATTTTGCAAAATAACTTCGTAATGCTGATGCTGATGTCGCTGTCACATCACAAACACATTTGGTATAGATGACTTGGCGGAATCAAGTCATCTTAAAAAAATGGGGGCCTCGAGGCAAGTTATATACTCGTCAAAACAAAATAAGGGCCACTTTTTAAATTGCACTTTAAACAAGTATTGCTCTTATTCTGGGTACATAATAAATACTAAATATCTTGTTATGGTTTCTTTCAAGTATTAATATTGTTTCTACTGCATAATTGGAAAGTCATAACTTTTTTTTAATTAGATATTTGAGATTACTTAGAATTTACGGTACGGTGTTTTTTAATTTTCAAACTTCTAACGGAGTTTTCTTTGACTAATACAGCAAACAGGCTATAATGATCTTTCAATCTCATAATGTCATGTATTCGGAGACATATGGACGCAAAAACAGCCACTTGGGGTATCACCTTAATCCAGGGGGTCCGTAGCCATAAGAGAAAGGTTTAATGGTGGAATATTCCCAACGAGTGGTTCAAAATGCTTAAAACAGGTCTTAAAAGAAGGGTAATATCACCAGACGACGTGATCAAGGAAGAAAGTAAGTAAGTAAAGCCCAAGAAGACCAATAAGGTTTTTTAACCGCGCAAATAGAGCGAAAATGTACTGCGCGGACCGTACAAACTCCATTGCGTCGAGCTACAGGCACCCCTATAATTGACTACACTATTCCGAATCGACTCCATAAAGACTAACAATACTCAAGAAGATGCTTGGTTCGCCTCCAGTTAACTGCAGCGTATGGTGCAAATCGTGAAACATTTGCGAAGGAGAAAATTTATTGAACTGTTTTGACTGGGCTTCATTGCTTTTTATTGATGACTGGTGGGTTATTATTTTTCAATAAAAACTGATTCATAAGAGTGTAGAGAAGATCTAAACAACAGGTTTCAGATCCTTGCACTCTTAGAACAGACTGTTCCGGCGAGTTCTGAGTTATGCTCTGGGGCGGTTATCTCTATCACGCTAAACTGAACTCGCACTTCTTAACGAGGCTGCTGTAACTCCTCAAAATTGCGTAGAGAATGTGGTGCAACTCCATATTATCCCATTCGCACAGCAAGAAATACCTGAGTTCTTCTTGAGGCAGGATAATGCTCGAGCGAACACGACGCAACTAACAGTGCACACATTCCCTTACGCTCGAATTACGATGTTACAGTGGACACTTAGGATTTTTACCTGAGTTATATTGAGCATTTAAGAGAGGAGTTAAAGAAGAATGAAAAAGAAAGTAAAATTCCCAGCAACACCTAGCTGGATCTCATAAATTGTCTGAAAACTTGCTGGTAGAGTATCCCAAAAGAAAATGTTCGGTATTTAATCCAGACCATTCCACCTCCCATAAAATGAGCAGAACAGAGAGAACAGAATTAAAAGAGAAGCTTAAAAGAACACTTTGGAACATTAAAGACGTTATTTTTTCGATTTTTTTTATGTTTTATGTAACTTGATACATTCCTGCAATTCCTCACTTTTCATTCAATTTGTTTTATTTTAACGATTTATTGGAATACATATTTAATTTTTGTCTATTTCTATCTAAAACCATTAATATTAATCAGATTCAGTCATTGTAACTAGTAATATTTGAACATTATTTAATAAATCGAAAAAAACCAGGTGGCCCTTATTTTGTTTTGAGTAGTATATTTTTCGTTCTGAAGAAAAAGGGGCCTCACACATGCGTCTTGATCCCGCCGCCTAGATTCAGTCTCGCTACGCCTCGCTTCTGGGGTAATACAATACCCCACGGTAAGACTGGTTGTCAATCTTTGAGCTTCTGACTTACGTAACAACTGTCAAAGATCTACAAATGACACACGTGACCAACTGCTGGACGTGCTTTCCGAGTAGTGTTGCCAGGTCCGATTTGTTGTAAATCGGTACATGAGGTCAAAAAAAATCGGGATTTAGGGTTGCAAATCGGGACAGTAACCGAAAAAAAAAACGTGTGGCACTCGGGAAGTGCCGCGGTAAAGCTATTGCATAGCAATTTAAAGAAAAAAAAACAAGAAAAAATTATCGCCTACCGCGAATATTTAACGAGAATGTTTGTAATAAAAAAAAAAATATAATGAAGATATCAGTAGGTCTTTTCTATACAGGATTCCCAGGTCTCACTTCCAAACTGTGTCAAAATTTTCAACAGGTTATGGGCCCAGCACGCTTCCACTGCGCCACTCTGCTTTGTTGTAGGAGAATTTTATAAGAAGGTTTCATTGTGAAAACCTCCTATGGTAGCTGGCCGTTTAGAATCAACAAGAAAAAGTAAATTGTCTTTATGACGTATATTTTTTATGATTGCCGAAGTCTCCCGAATTGAAACGACGCGACGTTAGACGATGCGGGGTGTTAGGTATTTTTGTTAGGTTCTTTTCGTTAGGTGTTTTCGTTACGGAATTTCTTGATTTGGTCGCCGCGCTCAGAGTCGGCGATAAAAGCTATGCAATAGCTTAAAAACAATGGGTTTTAAGTCTACTTAATCTTACATAACAAGTAATCAGTCTTGCTAGACTAGTAGAAATTATAAAATAAAATCGTAGGTACTTTAGGGGATGGCGGGGTCTTCCAGACTCCGCCGTTCTAACCTAACCTGTCTGAGTCGGGGTGCCCCCAGTCGCTTTAACGACATTTATTATTACCTCCGTACCCCGTTTCGTACACTCCTACTTAAATACCAGCTGAACTTCTGCATTTGAACGAGAAGAAAACGGATTCCATTGGCACCCCGAGGTACGGTTTGGTTAGATTCCTTTAAACACTGTAGACAGAAATATCATCAACAGTATTCTTTATTTCACTACATTTAGTTTAGTGAAATGACATATCTCTGACTTTATATTAGTATTTTGTCATATCACTAAATACTTTTAGTAAGAAGACGTAATAAACAAGAATATTCCGCATCTTCCGGGATTTCGTGAAATCACTGATATCCTCATCTCCCTTAAAAAAATTACGTAGCCCAAAATATAGGTACATTTTTTTAATTTTTTGATTAATCGGGACATTTAGCGTCCCGATCAGGTCCAAATCGGGACGCGTCCCCAGACCCCTGAAAATCGGGACGTCCCGCGCAAATCGGGACACCTGGCAACACTATTTCCGAGGCACGTGTGGAGGCACGGAGTAACTTTGTAACTTGCAATGGTTCAGAATCCACAGACCTACCTCGGCAAGCGCTGCTTTACCTAGTAGATCGTCTTGTGCGGCTGGTTTTGTTTAGCCACGAGCTCCTCCCTCCCTGCTTCCTCCCTATGTAGATAGAATATCTTGATTGGGAATTTATTGCCCCTTTGTAAAAGTATCGATGAATAAAATACCTACTTAGGTATCTAACTGTCGGGCACGAAGCCTTTGCGGCTTTAAGATCCCTCTTTGAGGAATGGCTGGGGAGGAGTCATGGTGTCCTCACCTTCCGCAGGTCCTCCTCACGGAGGCGATAGGCTGAAACTTCTCGCGCCCGGCATTGGTTAGGCCATGCTGCGAGACGGAATGGGAAGCAGTTGCGTCCTTCTGCGAAGCAGTCATGCCAGCGAAGGACGAGGCGCGTGAGGGACAATCTCCACCTCACGACCCAGTGGCCGCGGGAGACGCCCACGGCAACGGAGACGTCGCTAAGCGATTTTCGGCCACCGAAGGCGAGTAAGGGTGCTCCCACATTTATCGCCGATCATTTTGTAGGCGAACGGCTCGTTTCTCCGTCGGCCGGTGTCGCGACGTGTCGTCCGAGCCGAGCCGATGCGAATGGTTAGTAACACCCTTACTACGTAGACATAAAGGTTTTTTTGACCGGCGTTAGCCGATTCCGCGTCGATAAATGTGGGAGCACCCTAATGGGTGACTCGCTCCGTCTGATGATGGACCATACCCGGGTCGACGGCGACGGCGCGACGGACGTTTTCCGTGCGAGGCTCAAATAGCTGTCAGCATCGCGGTTCCTCCTTGGAGAGCCAAAGCCTGCCGGGTTCGCGGGACCGTCTCATCAGGTAAACGAAACCCTGGAACGTAAAGGGCTTTTGAAGTATCACCGTGGATTTTACCACCCACTATACTAGAGACTCTACTTCTGGTATTTACTTAGCGCAGTAATTACTTCAGTGGTCTCATCATCTACCCATTGCTCATAATAACATAAACGATGGGTAGCCTTCTTATCAAGATTTTTTAGGAAGTTTGTACCTACATAGCAACAATAATAACCATTGCGGGCCAAGAAGTCGAAACCTGCATTAAAAAAGCAGAAGAGAACATGGCAAAAACGGAACCCTTATAGATTCGTCATGTCTGTCCGTCCGTATGTCACAGCCACTTTTTGTCGAAAGTATAAGAGCTATCCTGTTGAAACTTGGTAGGTAGATATATTATGTGAACCGCATTAGGATTTTCACACAAAAATAAAAACAAAACAAATTTTGGGGGTGCCCCCCATACTTAGAATGAAAAACAAAAAAATTTTTTTCACCAAACCCATACGTGTGGGGTATCTATGGATAGGTCTTTAAATATTAAGTATATTGAGGTTACTAATATAACTTTGCCATTATACAAACACTATGAAAAACAAAGTAATTTTTATTGTTTGTGTATATTACTTACTAATCTCAATATAATTGTATCCCTAATGTATGCTTGCTACTACGGAACCCTTCATGGGCGAGTCCAACTCGCACTTGGCCGGTGTTTTCAATAGCCGAAATCTAAATTTGAGGCCTGATATTAGTGGAATTGAACTTCAATTCAATAAACTGAATGGAATTTAGAATAGGCCGAATATGAAATTTACTTAGATCACAGTAACACGGTTTAATGTCGTTCAGTCATGAAGATTCGATAAAGAAAAATTACAAAAGAAATACCAGAAAACCACCAAAAATACAATGTCGAGTGAAGTGTCAGGTCATAAGTACACGAGGAAGTGAGTCTCGAAGGGTTTGACTGCTTGGTCTGGGTGCCCCCTCATAACCACGCCGTTAAAAAAAATTAAGCCACTTTCAGGGATGGCTTAGATTTAACCATTTTTAGATTTTTTTATTTCTTTCCCTCTAATTGTATGAACGAACTATCCCAGCCTGCGCGCGCCCCATATCCTACCTACCGTTTCCTGCACGCGTAGCATGGCAAATCTCTATTCTACCAAGAATAGACAAAGTTATTTCATCGTTATTTCTATACAAATCGACTGTTTTTTTGCACAAATAAGACACCATTCGTACACTATTGAAGAAAAGAACGTTTATTTTCTATATTTTTTACATTATCATGCATAAAACGCTAAAAATACTTCTACGTACTGTCATTTTGTCTTTTCTTCCGTCGACAAAACCCCTTTCTACGGCGCCATGCTACGCCTGCTGCTTGATAGGAGGGAAGTGGAAATTACGCGTTTTGCTAATCCTCTGATATTCTATTCTGATTAATTTCGTTGCGGAATCAAAGACAGTGAAATTCATTCTTCTTGATTTCCATCATGCTTCATTGTTGTTTGGGAATAGTGCGATGGGATTGTCCCAAAAAGGAAACGCCATCCGTCTCTATGACCAGTCCGACGCTCGCCGACGATGTTCAACTGAGGTTAGAAGATAATTCATTAGGTCAGTACGAGTCTGACAGTCAGGGACTGTCAGCCTCATACTGAATAAAATCATGTCGATAGGCCGCTGGAACCAGTGGCGTAGCTAGGCGGGGGTGAAGCAGACCCTAACACCTTGTCTCGCACCTGAAGGGGCCTCGCGCGCAGACAAAATAATAATTTGATAACGATGACCACAAGGTTGTTAACAGTCAGAAAACCAGGACAACTTCTAATAAGAAAACTTATTAAACTTTAAATTTATCTCTATCTATACATATTAATAACAGGGTTATTTGAAAAACACCAACAACCTCTTAAGAGGTTGTTCCACTCATTATTTATTTATTTAATGTTCGGAGAGCTTACAGACTAATACATAAGTTAGTAACAACAATTGCACTGACATTTGCCATTTACAAGCTTTCACAAATAAAGAACAACTTTTACTATGGGACCAAACCTGAAATCAGGAAAAAAAAATCAGCTGCTCAAATCTTCGGTCCAAATAACGAACTGGCTCAATGACAACCTTCTGACACTAAACACAGTTAAAACTAACTACATTTGTTTTACCATCACGAATCGTTCACAACCAAGTGAAACATTTAGCGTCCATATACACTCTTGTGATGAAGTTTCAAAAAATAACTGTAGTTGCCCTGCAATTACTAAAGTCTCACAGATTAAATATTTAGGCGTCATGATAGACCAAAAACTATCATGGTATGCTCACCTTGAGCATGTCACGGGAAGAGTTAGGAAACTGGGTTGGATATTTAAAACATTACGACATGTCCTCCCTACAAATATAAATAAAAAAGTAGGCCCTAATAGAAATCTTCTTAATGAAGTTTATGTGGCACTTGTGCAATCAGTTTTGGTCTACTGTATTCCCATATGGGGCGGTGCGGCAAAATCAAGATTTATAGACGTTGAACGAGGACAACGAGCACTAATCAAAATTATGTATTTCAAAAAGAGAAGATACCCTACTGACAGTCTATACCAGATTAGCGGTCTGCTTTCTGTTCGTAAACTGTACATTATATTAACGGTCCTAAAAAAACATAAGACACTTCCTTACGATATTAACATCATTTCTAAAAGACGAAAAGACATTATTGCTCAAATCCCACAAACTAAAACTAAATTCGCTGCTATACAATACAATGTACGTTCAGCTCAACTATATAATAGGTTAAACAGAGAGATATACTTATACAATAAACAAGAACATGTATGTAAAAAAAATCTTATTGATTGGATTAAACCATTACCTTATGACGACACTGAGGCACTATTGCAACGCATAATTTAACTCACTTGCTTCTTTCAACACACACATATATACACACACACACACACACACACACACACACGTGTTTATTTTAATTTTATTTTGTTTTTATTTTTACTTCTCTTAAATTTGTTTTTGTTACTGTTTTTACTTGCTGTGAAAGAGCGGAGTCTCCTAATACAGGCATTTTTTGCTTACAAGGAGGCTCCAATCACTAACATGTTTTTTTTTTTTTGTGGTAACGAAATAAACAAATTTTAATTTTAATTTAATTTAAAAAGCTGCTCCGTACTTTATGTTCGCATAACTCGTCAAAATGTAGGGAACACCTGATTTTTTTTTCACGATTTCGGATTTGGTCCCATAGTAAAAGTTGTTCATTATAATCAGTGGAATGACCTCTTAAGAGGTTGTTGGTGTTTTTAAAATAACCCTGTATATACATAATTATGATATATACGTATACTTATGGTGTTCCATGAGCGGAACTTGAAAGTGCCTAAGAGGCCACGCAAAGCTTCTATCGCCGACTAACACATTTAGTATAGATGACTTGGGGAACCAACATTGATAGGGTTTTTATATTATCAATGGGAACCAAGTAATCTTAAAACAAGGACGCTTCGCGCGAGCAGCCGAGGCGTCATGAATTCTAAAATATAAATAACATCTATACTAATATTATAAAGCTGAAGAGTTTGTTTGTTTATTTGAACGCGCTAATCTCAAGAACTACTGGTTCGAATTGAAAAATTCTTTTTGTGTTGAATAGACCATTTATCGACGAAGGCTATAGGCTATATAACATCACGCTATCACCAATAGGAGCGGAGCAGTAAAGAGAAATGTTTCAAAATCGGGAAAATGGATTCCATTTCGAGAGCTTCCGTTGCGTGCGCTGCGTAAACGGTTAAAGATACGCAAAAATAATGTACTACGGAATTATTCCTGATAAAAAGTTCTAAAATAAAGTCCGCGAGAGCATACATTTATCTTTTAAGGTTAAGTCATTATAACCTTTTTTATGGAAATCAAATTTGATTTTAAAGTAATGCATTACTTGCGAAGGTATTTTCATTGACACAATATTAATCCTAATAATAACCTAATATTATAGGATGGGATAGGATAGGATGGGATAGGATGGGACACGATGGGATAGGATGGGACACGATGGGATAGGATGGGACACGATGGGATAGGATGGGACACGATGGGATACGCATAGGTACGCCCTGTTTCCTTGAAAGAATGACTTTCGCCTATGTCTGCTTACGTCCTGAGGCTGCCAGTAAAGGCAGGAACGGGCAGGCTCCGGAGTCCGCCTATACTACTCAGGTCCCAGAGGCGTTTAAACGTAGACTTTTCTCTTGCACGAGCATGCGGGCGGCGAGTATGCCTGGGTCGACGGCGCGTTGTGTTCAACACGCGCCTAAATGTGTCATCACAATGACGGGCCCCCCTTAGAAGGCCAAAGCCTGCCGGGGTCGCGGAACTATCGAATTACCTTGACCCCAGAACGTAAAGGCCTATTATAGAATTTATAGGACACCGAGGATTTTAATCAATACAAGTCTGACAGTCCCTCTTACCCTGCCCTGGGTAGGAGGACTCATTTGATGATTTACGTACGCATATTTATGTATGCTCCAGAATGATGGTTTACAGCTAATGTTGTTAATAAAGAAGCACTAAAAAAATACATTGTTGAGTTCCGACCTTCACGCGAACGAAGTCGCGGGCACAGCTAGTATACATATGATTATATATGATTTCCGATAATTATTTGGATTCACAACGACGCGGGAATTCGATTTGGGCTCTGAAACAAGAAAGGGTGCTGATACCAATAACTCAAAAGTCAGAAGAGCTTTAATTTAAACTTGACAAAACAGAGCAGGCAAAATCGATGGAAGATCTCAGCACGATGCTCGGCGACAACTGTCGAGTTTCCCAACAGGTGGGTCTTAAAATGAACGTGGACAAGACAAAGGTAATGTGCAATGGTCATGTTGTGCCCACCCTATTGTCAGTTGGGAACACGGTTCTAGAGGTTGTCCAATCTACCTTGGTAGGTGGTAGTCAACAAATTGACCATGGATGCAAGAGCGAGCGAAGCGAGCTCGGGACTGGGGGCACCCCGACTCGGACAGGTTAGGTTCCTAACCTGCTTCGCGGGGCTCCTATTTCTGTGAGCAAGGTTTAAAGTAACCTAACTAATTAAAGTAACCTCTCCGAGTCGGGGTGCCCCAAGTCCCGAGCTCGCTTCGCTCGCTCATGGATCCTAAGTTCTCCTAATAGCAATAACAATCCTGAAGGCAAACAGTCAAAGTCCAGAGGATACGCCTCGCCACTCCACGCCCACACAGGCTTAAATAACTCTCTAGGAGTACGGTAGACAAAACTACGTGGAGCCGGTTTTGCAGCAATTCGTTTCTGGCACTGACTTTGTAGAATGAGAAACGAAATTCCGATTTTCAATATTCCGAAAAAATCAGTTTATTCGGAATATTAAAAATCGGAATTTCGTTTTTCGGAATGAGAACTCATATTACATTTTTCGAATATGTGAAAATCGGAAAACTAAGAAATCGGATATACGACTTTCGGTTAAATAAATTTCGTGATTCTTAAAAATAGATATTGTAATTTTTAGGTATTATGATATTCGGAGTTTTGAAAATCGGAATATCGAAATTCGGAATAAAATATTTCGGAGTATTTGGGTGTTCCCGTTTAATTTATTCCCGAATAGAGAACTATTTTAACTTTACTTCCCAGTAGTTCTACTCTAAGAAACGTTTTGTTAAGTACTCATTTTGCCTCGGGCTTAATCAACAGGTGCGTCCACACAGGGCGCGCAGCCTCGCGAAGCATTTGCTGCGCGAGTAAATTGACAAGCGAGGCTGCCCACTCTGTGTGGACGCGTCTATTGTTTTTCGACCGAGGCACGAAACAATATACGCGAACAAAACAAAAGCCGACACTGGATGGTTCGGGCGCTCGGTCGCTCGACCGCGGCAGCGCTGTCACTTGTCTCGCCCGAGACACGTCCACACCAACCAAGCTGCTTCGCGCGGAAAATGCCTCGCGAGGCTGCGCGCTCTGTGGGGACGCACCTAACTAATAGGCACCGAGATAAACAAAGGAAATACATATTTAAAAATAATACTTTAAGCAGGCACATCATGTTATCTTCTACAATTATCTATAGTCGCCGGCGTCGCCTAAAGGTGGGCGCACACCTATCAGAGCCGAACGCGCCGAAGGAATCGAAGGAATCGAATTTTAGAATTCTTTATATGAAATCTCATGAAACCTCGCACACTTATCCGCGCCGAGTCGTCCGAATCGGAAGAATTCGAATGACGTCATCAGATTCGGCGCGGTCGTCGCGGTCGGCGCGGTCGATTCCGGGGGGCGGGGCCTCTTCGATTCCTTCGGCGCGTTCGGCGCGGTCGACTCTCGCACACCTATCAGAGCCGAACGCGCCGAAGGAATCGAAGGAATCGAATTTTAGAATTCTTTATATGAAATCTTATGAAACCTCGCACACTTATCCGCGCCGAATCTGATGACGTCATCAGATTCGGCGCGGTCGACTCCTTCGGCGCGGTCGATTCCGGGGGGCGGGGCCTCTTCGATTCCTTCGGCGCGGTGGACTTCTTCGGCGCGGTCGATTCCGGAGGTCGATTCCTTCGATTCCTTCGGCGCGTTCGGCTCTGATAGGTGTGCGTCCACCTTTAATTGTCAACTTCTTTCCAGCCATATCATCTTCCACAATTTATTCTTCTTCTACTCTATACTCTTTATTAGTCGTTCACAGCACTCGAACCTTTTCTTCATTCTTCTGCATTACGACGTATCCATGCCCAATGTTGTATGGGAATTGGACATGGGTACATCTGGGTTCACGACAACCAATTTCCAAACATTTTTCAGTTATCAGTCCCACCAAACAAAACAATTTTTAAGCAATTATTAGTTTTTGTAATAAACGAGAGAAAAAAATTGATATGTATTTTTTATCCCAAATGACTTTATTTGTGCTAAAAAGTTATAATGACGTTTTTGTTTGTTTCAGGTCATTAATGTGTTCTGGATGTAGCCCTGCAATCGTTGGTATAGGCGAAGTATAACTTTAACTTGAAACCCCACACGATAGTATCGTATTGAATAGCAACCTCAAGTGATCAGGTGTCAGGCAGGCAGGTTGTGAGGGTTCTATATGTACATTGTGATGTCAGTGTGGTAGTGGCGGTGTGGTGGGTGGTGGTGAGGTGACGGGGCGAGGTGGCGCGACTCGCAAGTGATGCCCATCGCGGTGATGCAGAGGCATGGTAGACGCGGCTGCGGAGCGCCGGGCCGCCGCCGCCGCCGCGCGCTGCGATGCTACCTCCAGCCTCACCAAGTGAGTATTAAAAACACTCTATTTTTACTGACCGGAAATTGCATAATTTGTCAGTACAAAAGATTCCCTCATAAAATACGCATACATATATACTCGTAGGTACATAAAGTTCTGTAAATTGTAAAACCAGGCAGACCCTGAAAGTAATGTAGGTAAGCACTGAAACTATAATTATGTTATACAGCAAAACTTTGTGGACTTCATAGCCATAGTTTATCACCAAATTCTTTTGAAATGCTGGTCTACTCAATTTGCCATCGTCGTATAATTACTACCTACTACACTTTAACATATTCTTGTAGCCTGAGGCAAGCAAAGGTAAAATTGTGCTGAAAAACATTTCACGAGGTCTTCAAAATACGTAGGTATGTTGTGTAAATAGAAATGCTCTTGATATCAGTTCTTTATGTAGACATAAACATTACCATATAAATTAACGAGTTACGTCCGACGAGCAACACAAACAAAATATTCTTGGCAGGAAAATAAGAGTTTAATTGATTGATTGCTATTCAGTTCGGATGTCAAGCCATCATTATTGACCGTTGGCATCTCGCCGCTGACCCCGATGCTCTGCGATCATTTTATTGAGCTCACATTATTGGCAATGGCTGTCAATAACTAGATCTTTACAATATCTTTATAGGTACTCTCTTACAGTACGTTGCTAATTACGTTGGCGCATAACCGAGCTGTGGGTTATATTTACATGTGATGTAGCCTGTAGCTATCTTTTATATTTAAAAAAAAAATATTGATTTTATGTCATTTTTGTTGTCCAAATTTTCTGCTTGCATTTTCATTGCAATCTTCCCCCAAAAATCATAAGTTTGGGTGGCCGTGACATGTGTCGCACCATTTGTATTATTTTTCTTTTCGTGTTGTTTTGTTGGCACGGTTGATTCCTGCTTGCGTCGGCGTCGTAACTGCAGTGCAACAAATTGTTTGATTGGGTGTAAGCCGAGCTGAGCACGCAATACGAGTTGGTTGGTTAATGAGAGCACCGATACGTCTCGTCAAGTCGTCACGGCAGCGCGTTATCAGGGCCGTGGGCGACTATGTGTGCAATATTGACTACGCAACGGTTTGCAAATGTGTGCGGCCATAGTAGCGCTTCCAGGAAACGCGAGTAGGTTTCTCGGAACCGATTCACTGTCGCGCGCGTTTTGAGCAATGAATGGCTTAGCAAAACGTCTTCACAAACACATTCCACTTTTTATTAATATAATTATTAACACACCGATTGCAACTATATCTTATCGTTCCACATGGCCACATTCTTAAGGCGTTGATGTAGAGACCATTTTTTACCGACTTAAAAAAAAAGGAGGTTATCAATTCGACCCGTATGTATGTAATATTATCAGAACTGCCCAGTTTTCATATATGTTAGTCTATATCAGCGTCTGAACAAATGTGCCAAATTTCATAAGTGTATGTATGTATGTATGTTTTTATGTTTGTGCACGCATATCTCCGGAACTACAAGTTCGATTTAAGTAATTCTTTTTTTGTTGTACTAGGTATTGTTCAACTTAGGGTACACTGCAAGTTTCATCAAAATCGGTTCAGTAGTTTTAGAGATATGGATTTTTTTATGTTGTGACGGATTACAAGATTAGTGCATATGTAAGAAAATTTTGTATTTTACAAGAATTTGGGTTGAATATGTAATAAATAAACTAAAAAGGGTAAAATAAAAACTTTTTTTAAAAAAAGTACCGACTTCAAAACAAATACAAAAAAGGTTAAAATAACTTTTCTTTCGGAAGTCGGTGGCTTTGTTTTGTTGTGTCATTGACTATTGCCACCGACTTCCGAAAGAAAAGTTATTTTAACCTTTTTTGTATTTGTTTTGAAGTCGGTACTTTTTAAAAAAAAAGTTTTTTCTACTGTCGGTATTTTCCTACCTTTTGATTGCAATCGGAGTTAAGGCCTACTTCAGGCTACTTGTCATTACCAATAAGACATTATGGTGAATGTTAAGCCTGGATCTCTGAAAACATACATTTTGCATGATCTGAAGTTTAAATGACCGAGTCAATAGATTAACCGCGATTTGGAGCTTACAAAGGATAATTTGAAAACTGAGGTAACCGAACAACACTGCCTGAGTGACATGTCAAAATTGTGCTCCGTATTTTAAAATTAAAAATAATTAGTAATAATGTTATAATCCGGTGTAATTATAAATGCAAACGTATTATTTATGTATAAATACTCACATATAATACCACAAGAGCTTCAAAATTATCGGGTATTTTCCGATAGGTTCGTTGCAAACAAATGAAGGAGTCAAGTTTTTCAGGTTAAAAAATCACGAGCGCGAAGCGCGAGTGATTTTTCCTGAAAAACTTGACGACTTTATTTGTTTGCAGGGAACCTTGAGGGAAATGCCAGATAATTTTGAAGCTCGTGTGGTATTCAGGGGATTATTTTTCCGTCCCAAATGTCGGCCAATAGAATTGCACCATTCGACGTCACGTGGTACAACCTACAAATTTTCAAAAAATTATCAGTATAATACCATGTAGGTTGTACCACGTGACGTCGAATGGTGCAATTCTATTGGTCGATATTTGGGTCGGAAAAATAATCACCAAAATTGTTTTCTGGAAGATTGGTAAAGTTTTCGGTGACATAAAGTTACCGGTAATCTACAAATAACAGCTGACGTTCTAACTCCAATATAATTACGGATTTATACGGGGAAGTATTGTTTACTTTTATTATAGAATAGCACACACATAACAGAAATCATTTCGGTCGACCCGGGCATGGCACCCAGGACAAATGTTTGTGTGATGAGCACGATCATTTGTTGTGTCTGGGTGTAATCTTCTTCTTCTTATATGTATATAAAAATCAATTGCTGTTCGTTAGTCTCGCTAAAACTCGAGAACGGCTGGACCGATTTGGCTAATTTTGGTCTTGAATTACTTCTGGAAGTCCAGGGAAGGTTTGAAAGGTGAGGCGGTACGAAGTTTGCCCGGTCAGCCAGTTACAAATAAAAACGGTTCGCTTCGGTTCGCCTTCGCCTGTCTGTTTGACAATAGCTTTATAGATTCGTCATGTCTGTCTGTCTGTCCGTATGTCACAGCCACTTTTTTCGAAAGTATAAGATGACGGGGCCAAAGCCTGCCGGGGTCGCGGGACTTATACCATTACCGTAACCCTGGAACGTAAAGGGCTAATGAAGGACACCGTGGATTTTAGTCAGTACAAGTCTGACAGTCCCTCCCGCCCTGCCCTGGATGGGAGGACTCATTTGATGATTTTACCACGCTAAAAAAAAAAGCTAATACAACTGTCACGCCTTGGTCTCTTTTTCGGCGCGAAATCGCTTTATAATTCCATACATGACGTAACAAAAATGCTTCGCCTTCGCCTTCAGTTCGCTATATATTTGGCACTGGCTTCATACAAAAACTCGGTTCGCTGCACCCAGTTTGACGTCTCGTATCGCTTCGTGTTCGGTTCGTGTTCGGTGCGGTTCGCTTTCGCCTGTCTGTTTGACAATAGCTTTAGGGTTCCGTTTTTTGCCATTTGACTACGGAACCCTAAAGACGTGTGCAAGTAAGAATGAAGAATACCAGTAAGTAAGTGTATTAAGTGTTTCCATCAACAAAACGATTTAATATCGTGATATTTGATTTCATTCCCATGTTTGCTTCTAGCTGATGTTTGTGCCGTTTAAATGACTCAAAATATTCTACAGTTGACAGTAGGTATACGAAGATGAGAAGAAATGCTATGATTTTGTAGAAGCAAAGCCTGGAGCCTCCATACAATCAAACAGGTATGATAGTACCACCACAGAAATAAGGATGACGGATGGAACCGGAAAGAGGAGTAATATTGTTCACGTTGTTCGATCATGCAAAACGGGTTAACATTACTACTTACTATTATAAGTTGTGACAAAAGAAACACTGACACATTACTATACATACCTACGAGTAGATACTACGCTAAGTTACAGTCGCAAGAGTTGTCCTGATATTTTCCTTATCTATATACAGGGTGGAATTTTGTAATGCCACCTAGAGGGAAAGTACTCTTAATACTGCAGATAGAAAATTTTACTCAAAGGAAACATTCCTTTATTTTTGAATGGAAAGCAAACTGCATTCAAAGATTCCAAGAGAATGGAGCCCATTTCGAGCAACTAATTAGTTAGTTTACACATTGTTTGTAAATAATTAAATTAATTTAAGATTTCCTGGTTTTCCTTTCATTTAATTTATCATGTTTGTTAGAGAGATTTCATCCTTATAATTGACCCTAACGATCGATGCAATAAAAGTACAGGGTATAATTTTTTCAGATTTTAGCCGGTTCGATTCCCGGGTGTGGGAGAAGAGAATTTTCGAAAATCTTTGAATGCAGTTTGCTTTCTATTCAAAAATAAAGGAATGTTTCCTTTGAGTAAAATTTTCTATCTGCAGTATTAAGAGTACTTTCCCTCCAGGTGGCATTACAAAATTCCACCCTGTATATAAAAGCGAAAGGTCACTCACTCATAGGACACGAAATCTCAGAAACTACCAGGGTTAGGTGTTTAAAATTTTTGCATAGGGGTTCTTTTTAGGACGTAGGCGCTCGCTAAGACGGGATTTTGCGAAATTCCACCCCTAAGGGGTTGTTTTTGGGGTTGATAGTTTGTATGAAACTTTGTTACTACAAGTACTAGGAATTTAAAATTTTGCATGCGGGTTCTTTTTAGGAAGTAGGTACTACTTACGAAAGGGGTTTCTTGAAATTCGACCCCTAAGGGGTTGTTTTTGGTGTTGATAGTTTGTTTGAAACTTCGTTATTATAAGTGCTAGGAGTCTCAAATTTTGCATGGGGAATATTTTTAGGAGGTAGATGCTCACTTTGACGTGATGTTGCGAAATTCGACCCCTAAGGGGTTGTTTTTGGTGTTGATAGATAGAGGTCTCAAATTATGCATGGGAATTCTTTTAAGGACAAAGATGCTCACTAAGACGGGATGTTGTGAAATTCGACCCCTAAGGGGTTGTTTTTCGGCATGGATAATTTGTATGAAACTTTGTTACTGTAAGTACTAAGAGTTTCAAATGTTACATGAGGGTTCTTTTTAGGACGTAGGTGGTACTTAAGACGGGATGTTTGGAAATTCAACACCTAAGGGGTTGTTTTAAGGGTTGATAGAGGAGTCTCACATTTTGCATAATGGTTTCTTTTTAGGAAGTAATTACCTACTCAATAAGGCGGGATTTGCGAAATTCGACCCCTAAGGGGTTGAGTTTGGGCTTGATAGTTTATATGAAACTTTGTTCCTACAAGCACTAGGAGTTTCAAATTTAGCATGTGATTTCTTTTTAAGACGTACGTACTGCTTAAGACGGGATTTGTGAAATACGACCCCTAAGGGGTTGTTTTGGTGTTCATAGTTAGGTGTCTCAAATTTTGCATAATGATTTCTTTTTAGGAAGTAATTACTCACTAAGGCGGGATTTTGTGAAATTCGACCCCTAAGGGGTTGTGTTTTGGGCTTGATAGTTTGTATGAAACTTTGTTCCTACAAGCACTAGGAGTTCCAAATTTTGCATGGGGTTATGTTTAGGACTTTAATGCTCACTAAGATAGGATTTTACGAAATTCAACCCCTAAAGGGTTGTTTTGGGGTTGAGAGGCAGAAGTTTCAAATTTTGCATAGGGATTCTTTTTAGGACGTAGATGCTGCCTATGACGGGATTTTCTGTAATTCTATTCCTAAGAGGATGTTTTTGGGGTTGATAGTTTGCATGAAACTTCGTTATTACAAATGCTGGGAGTCTCAAAATATGCATAGAGATTTTTAGGACGCGGCCATCGCACACTTTTAGGCACGCCCGCAATCGCGCCAATAGCAGGCATGCTAGCGAAGGAGGAGGCGGGACGCGTGAGGGAGAGGACAGCGTCCGCCTTACAGCCCAGCCGCAGTGGTTGACGCCCACTGCGACGGACGTCGCAAGACGATCTCCGGCCACCGTAGGCGCGGGCATGTGGACGGCGAGTAATGGGCGACTCACTGTACGACCTTGGACCATGCCCGGGTCGACGGCGCATTATGTTCCACGCGCGCCTCACAGAGTGTCAGCACAATGACGGGGCCTCCCCTTAGAGAGCCAAAGCCTACCGGGGTCGCGGGACTAACGGATACCGTGACCCTGAAACGTGAAGGGCTATTGAAGGACACCGTGGCTTTTAGTCAGTACAAGTCTGACAGTCCCTCCTACCCTGCCCTGGGTGACAGGACTCTCATTTGATGAATTGAACACGCTAAAGAAAAAAGATGCTCACTAAGACGCGACTTAGTTTTTGATAGTTAGGAGTCTCAAATTTTGCTTATGGGTTTGTTTTAGGACGTAGGTGCTACCTCAGGCGGGATTTTGAGAAATTTAAACCCCTGAGGGATTGTTTTTGGGTTGATAGAATTTTTGTTGGATATTGATTTAGATTTTCCAAAAGTATCCCATAAGGAGGGTGGCCGGGAGTAGAAATTTACAGAGAAAAGTTCGAAATACGCGCAGACGAAGTCGCGGGCGAACTGCTAGTAAATTTATATTAACAAGATAATTATGCCGTTCTCAGAACAAAAAAAAATAGATTATTTTAGATCTGTTGTAAATTGTAATAGCTGTCACTAAAATCTTGTATTTTCTTTTGGTTCTTATTCTTGCAGACCTATTGGAACAATTCTTTTCTTGAATTCAGGATAAGGAAAGTCTCCTTCAGTAATCAAGTCAACAGTCGAAATTTCTAAAGCTGCATTGTTTGTATAGTTGCACACGCTTGTCACAGGAATTTACGTTCGTTTCAACCGCGCGGCCGTTTTTTTTTATAATAAAAACCAACCCAAGTTTTTGTAAAAAAACCGGCCAAGTGCGAGTTGGACTCGCCCATAAAGGGTTCCGTAGTAGCAAGCATAGATTAGGGATATAATTATATTGAGATTAGTAAGTAATATACACAAACAATAAAAATAACTTTGTTTTTCATAGTGTTTGTATGAATGGCAAAGTTATATTTGCGGTTTTTGAAAATGTACTATATCTCAAAAACTGCTAACTATATTTATCATCCAAACCAATTTTCGTTGGAAGTTTTTGTTAAGGTCTACATAATATATTTTTATTTAGTTTTATCATTCTCTTATTTTAGAAGTTACAGGGGGGGGACACACACACATTTTACCACTTTGGAAGTGTCTCTCGCGCAAACTGTTCAGTTTAGAAAAAAGTGATCTTAGTAACCTCAATATCATTTTTAAGGAGCGGACTGACTACGATTTTAATCGCTTATGACCGCGTAAACTATTGTCACCACTATGTAGCGTCAATAAGATTGAAAATTGAAAAATGATATTTGTGTTGAAATGAGACGTAAGCTGCGAATGGGCATTTATTTTACTGCTTTTCTTTAGATTATTTAAAATATAGACATAAAATTAAATAATGGTTTGGTTAAAGTTTTAAAAAAATGGAAAACCTACTAAATTCTTAAAAAAAGAACTGTTGTTATCGCTGGAAATACAGAGATCTTCGACGTCAAAGTTTATTTTTATGCTACAACTTCCCAATTTTTTATTGGGAATATCAAACTATTTATTTATTATTCTGTTCGGTTTAAATTCTTCTTTATACCCTTCTCTGTTCACTGTATTTTTCGCGTTACGTATTTTTATTAAATTACGTCATACTCGACGTTCTAAGAAACCAATTTTTGGGAATATTGAGATAACACCGCACCTTAAAGACCTATCCATAGATACGCCACACGTATGGGTCAGGCGAAAAAAAAATTTTTGAGTTTCAATTCTAAGTATGGGGGGTACACCCAAAATTTGTTTTTGTTTTATTTTTGTATGAAAATCCTAATGCGGTTCACATAATACATCTACTTACCAAGTTTCAACAGGATTACTCTCATACTTTCGAAGAAAAGTGGCTGTGACATACGGACGGACAGACAGACAGACATGACGAATCTATAAGGGTTCCGTTTTTACCATTTGGCTACGGAACCCTAAAAATGTAAAAGTTGATTCCCAAAAACCATAAATTTGTTAAAGCAAAGGTTAAAAAGTTATAAAGGTTTGAACGTGGCCGCGCCATCGAAACACGGCGAACCGCGCGGCCATGGAGATCTTTAAAACTAAGCGTCGCGTCGCAGAGACCTGAAATTGTGGGAAATAGTAGATTGATTTTGTATAAAAAATGTAAAAATATTGTTACGTCGATCGAATTGCGAGACCTATCTATAAGCTTCTCGAAAGTTCCACAAGGTTCTCGACAATTCTACTGAAGATTGGTCTGGAAATTTCTAGAAAATTCTACCCTGTTCTAGATGTTTCGAGATGGTTCTGGAATGTTCCAGAAGGTATGGGACTATGTCGAAGTCTATGGATGTTTCCAGAACATTCGACCATCTTATAGAAACATCTAGTGGGTCCGGCCGGGGTATAAAAAGGGCGCCGATCGGCGACCTGAGTCATTTGTTTCTACTGCAGGCGCGCCACGGCATTCGACAATGCCGTGGCGCGCCTGCAGAAACAAACATTGCAACTACTCTCACAGGCGCGCGCACAGGAGCGCGCGCCCTAAGGCGAAAAGGCCTATACGGCCGCCCCAACGAGTGTGCCCGTAGCTACGGGCACAACACTGATCCTGCGGGAAAAAGGACGAAGTCCACACCCGCCAGCCGCGCCCCCTTGCGGGGACGCAGCGACTACTACAACGCTACCTGAGTCAGTCTGGTTTTGACTACGATCGAGGCAACTCGAAGTGAACTGGTAGCGATCTCTAAGTGACTTTTACGTGTGATTAAGTGTGTGTATACATAAGTGTTTAAGTGTTGAGTAGTGTTTAGTGTTTGTTTTAATTAGTGATTCGTGTGTCAATAAAGTTTATTTGGTTTTAATTGGTGTTAATTAATTTATCCCGATACCCAGCTCGTAACAATATAGAAAAAATCCTGTGTTTATATTTTAGGAGCTGTAAGGGTAAAACCTCATGGCCGCGCCATTGAAACGGTGACGAAAACGTTATCACCGATATCTCGCTGAAAAAACATCGCAGATGTCTGAAGTTTTTTGTAAAACACATTTGATTTTGTCAAAACTAGCAAAAATACAACAATAAATCCTAGGTTTATATTTCAGGAGCTGTTGAACAAAATCTTCAATACGTCTAAAATAATGTCGATTAGGGTGACCACGGATTATTATTTACAGAGACTTTCCACCTTTTTAGGGTTCCGTACGTCCGAATACAAAAACGGAACCCTTATAGGATCACTCGTGTGTCCGTCTGTCTGTCGCTTACAGTCAATTATCTCCGAATCTACAAGACCGATTGAGTTGAAATTTGGTACACATATCAATTCCTGTGACCCAAGCATAGAGGTGTGACGTAAATAGATGAAATCTGTATGTGGGAGGTAATTTTTGGGGGGGAAGGCGAAAATTAAAAAAAAATAGTTTTGAAAACTGCATCGTGTGACGTATCAAATGAAAGGTCTTGTTGAGACAATCTTAAATGTATTTTTTGTTGTAATTTTAAAATAAATAGTTTTCAAGAGAAAATAGACGAAATTTGACCATTCCCCCCTCTCCCCTTATCTCCGAAACTAATGAACCTAAAATTTTGAAAAAAAAAATACAGAAATTAGTTTTCTCCTTATATATTATAGGAAAACCTATAAGAAGTCCATGATATTAAAATAATATGGTAAATCAATCAATATTGTGCGTACCAATTTGGGTCAGATTTAAAAAAACGTGATAGGTAAGTAACATCGTACGGAACCCTCTTCACGCGAGTCCAACTCGCACTTGGCCGTTTTTTTTATTAGAAATGTAATCTCAAGGATTCGGTGAACAATGAGGAGCAATAATATGGCTATTTCTTTAAAAATCCTGTAAATTAGAGATTGTTCTCTTACATTAAGACATGAATTTCTTTAAAAATCACTTAAATCACAGATTGTTCGTATACACTGAGATACGGATTTCTTTAAAAATTTACAAATTATTTCGTAACAGTAAGTTTATTTCTTGTAAATACGACCTTGTGGCTTTGTTAGGTTTACAGAAGGTAAACCTAAAAAAATTTACATGACTTATATTATTAAATTAACTCATTGTTCCAATCCTTGAGATTTCATTTAAAAAAAAAACGTGGAAAGTCTCAGTAAATAATAATTCGTGGTCACCTTAATCGACATATTCAAGACGCATTGAAGATTTTGTTCAACAACTCCTAAAATATAAACCTAGGACTTTTTGTTGTATTTTTGCTAGTTTTGACAATTTTAAATCTAGTTTTTACAGAAAACTTCAGACGTCTGCGATGTTCTTTCAGCGAGATATGCGCGATAACGTTTTTGTCACCGTTTCAATGGCGCGGCCATGAGGTTTTAGCCTTACAGCTCCTAAAATATAAACACAGGATTTTTTTCTATATTTTTACAATTTTTTTACAAAATCAATCTACTATTTCCCAAAATTTCAGGTCTCTGCGACGCTTTGTTTTCCATGACCGCGCGGTTCGCCGCGTTTCGATGGCGCGGCCACGTTCAAACCCTTGTAACTTTTTAACCATTGCTTTGACAAATTTATGGTTTTTGGGAATCGACTTTTACATTTTTTTACAAAAACTTGGGATGGTTTTTATTTAAAAAAAACGCCATGGCCGGTTTGCCGCGCGGTTGAAACGGACGTAGAAATTTTTGAATAATATACACCGTGTTCTTCACGTTATCCATAAACTTTAGCAAATACTTCTATGGCTTTTACAAATCAAATCCAACAAAGGAAGTAGTACTTAAAAAGGCTTCGTTACAAAGATATTTGTAATTTCATTTAATGAAATTTAATTGAGCTATGCAGTGAGAAAGTATCTTAATTTGAAATCTATCAAATACTATTTGCATTTCATTTGTTTCAGCCCGCCAAATGTTATGAATGAAAATACGACGTTGCCAATTCGGATAAAGAGGCATGCATATCGGGTTATTTACGTCTAGGTATTTAGTTTGTATGAAAATTAACAAAAAATAAAAAATAAGAATTTATTAATGTGTTCATAATGAAAAATGCTTACTTCCGTGGTTTGAACATCTGGTCGAAGTTTATGTATATCGTCCGGAACACGGTGTATATCATCAACCCAATAGGAGACGAGCAGCTGGTGTGAAACCGTTGTGTTCATTATTTTCAGAATAGAGGTAAGCATGAAAGAAAGTTTAAAAATAATCCAGAAAATCCACCGATGTCAAAAATTTGAAACTAGGCAAAGCTACGCGCACTGCCACATCCTACTTTACAAGAATTAGCTTCTTCGAAGCTAATGTGTGAAGCATTTATCTGCCTGAGTCCTAGGTGGAGTGGAAGGAACTGTTCAAGACTCCTACTGGCTAAAATCCACCGTGATCCTTTGATTGCTCTTTACATTTCAGGATAATGGTCACCTGCGTAGACACTCCCGCGACCCCGGCAGTCATTTATCTGAGGTGCAACACGCGCCGCGGCCGCCGACCCGGGCATGTTAACTAACGCAAGGAGGTGACTGTTGACTGCTTCCCATTCCGTCTCGTCACGCAGTATGGCATCAACCAATGCCGGGTGCGAGGAGTCGCTCCATAAGGACACGGCGGTTGTCTGTTCAAGCTGGGCAAATCTTCACCCTGAAATGCAAATTGGACAAATGAGTCGATAAATCAAGAGTGACGACTGGGTACCGATTATCCAGTTCTCTTCGAGTCGTTCGGTTACCAAGTGCCTAGCCAAAATGCATTCTTTCGTTATTTTCATGTGAGGATGTAGTCACGCTCTGGTGTCAGAGTTAATTAAGCCGCGTCTGTAAACCCCACACGCCTCTGCCATATCTGAATATTTTTTTTGAATAGCATCCCTACTCATAAAAACAAATTGCTGTTACCTTCAAATCCTAACAATAGTCATGTTAAGTCGATCAATCAAGTCTGCTTATATCAATCCTCGCCTAGATATTAGCTTATCCCTAAATGTCTGTTATTTTAAGGTTTACGGTCCATTTAGCTGTGAGGAGGATATCCATAACTTTATTCGTAATCATACTGCTGCGATAAGGCATTAAAAAAAACCATCACTATTAACTTTCCCTCCATAGCGTCGGTCATCCACTTACTGATGATGTGGGGTAAGCCACACTACCTTTTTAAACAAGTGCGAGTTGGACTCGCCCATGAAGGGTTCCGTAGTAGCAAGCATAGATTAGGGATATAATTATATTGAGATAAGTAATATACAGATGCAGGTCGCTTCCAACCGGTATATGTGGAGATCTAAAGGGGAGGCCTATGTTCAGCAGTGGACGTCCTATGGCTGAGATGATGATGATGAAGTAATATACACAAACAATAAAAATAACTTTGTTATTCATAGTGTTTGTATGAATAGCAAAGTTATATTTGCGGTTTTTGAAAATGTACTATATCTCAAAAACTGCTATCCGTATCTCATCCAAACCAATTTTCGTTGGAAGTTTTTGTTGAGGTCTACATAATATATATTTTTTAGTTTTATCATTCTCTTATTTTAGAAGTTACAGGGGGGGGGACACACATTTTACCACTTTGGAAGTATCTCTCGTGCAAACTGTTCAGTTTAGAAAAAAATGACATTAGTAACCTCAATTTAATTTTGAAAGACCTATCCATGGATACCCCACACGTATGGGTTTGAAAAAATTTTGAGTTTCAATTCTAAGTATGGGGGGCACCCCTAAAATTTGTTTTGTTTTTATTTTTGTGTGAAAATCCTAATGCGGTTCACATAATACATCTACCTACCAAGTTTCAACAGGATAGCTCTTATACTTTCGACAAAAAGTGGCTGTGACATACGGACGGACAGACAGACATGACGAATCTATAAGGGTTCCGTTTTTGCCATTTGGCTACGAAACCCTAAAAACTGATTACATCAAGTATACCTACGTGTAGTGGGTGGTGGCTCCGCGGGTGTAATAAATATTCACTAAGCTTCACCATATTGGTCCAAAAACGTCTACAATAACAACCTATTAAGTCAGACATGAACGTATTGAACGGTCGAAAGGGAAAAACAAGTATTGGTAGTGGTAGGCATTTAGGCGGGCAGACGACATTAATCTTTTTAAAAGTTATACTATACTAGTACATCTTATAAGTAATCTATTTCGAAAGTTATAAACCAAAGAATTAAAAATACTACATCGTGTGGGGTGGACAATAAAGAGCTTTTTGAAGTTCCAACGCGAATTTTTATTTTTTTTCAGAAAACAAGAAAAAGCATAAGTTCAAAGAAAATGAGCAACAGGACTGCATTAGGCAAGATCATTGTTGTTAATCTAAATCTTTGTATACACCT
Source organism: Agrotis exclamationis (assembly GCA_950005045.1). NCBI lineage: Eukaryota > Metazoa > Arthropoda > Insecta > Lepidoptera > Noctuidae > Agrotis > Agrotis exclamationis. The sequence continues at coordinate 11,944,417 of OX465417.1, read as the reverse complement.
GCGCCTGCGGTCAACAGGCCACCCTCTAAACATGTAAATGGAGTGTCTTTGTTGGGTTGGCATGGCTGTTCGCTGCCGGTGCTGAATGCCGACCGCTTCGCTCGCTAATTTGGTCGGTGACGAGGCGAGGGGCCGCGGTCGGTAGCGGGGCGGGGACTATTTTCGTCTGGCGGCCACGTTTGGAAAAGGCGCGGTGACGTCACGATCCTCCATAGCGATGATGCCATCAGGCGCCCGCGACACGCACTGGTCGACTTGCCAAAATATAGCAGCATGCTCCCCGCAATGTGCTGCGATCAACTTTATTTTGGTCATTGTCCGACAACGGATGTTGTGTTAGTGCCTGGGGCAATGCATCTGCTTTCTTTGATTCATGATTGTTTACTCAAAAATCAGAAAATAAAAACCTGTTCAAAGTAATGTATCTTGTCAATTTCTATTGTGATTTTTCACCTACGTACCTATTACTTTTTCGAATTTTAGTAATCTGAAAATTCAATTTGTTTATTTGATCACAAAATTCGTTGTAAATACTGTCTATCTATACTATAATGTAAGTACGTAGTTATAATTAACACTTCCGGAAATAAACACTCGTCACGTGCTACACGTCTCATTTCTTGTTTTAAGCTGTCTTTTTGACAAGGCAGTCTTCTCATCTAACTCTGTGATTTCTGGGTCGTACCACTCGTACCTGCACATCAGAATAAAACTTAATAAAGGTGCCTGCCTGTACAATTCTGGCTAAGTACTTTCTGCATTATTATAAATAATAATCGCATGGACAGAAAATTTGGCAAGGAGAAGAATTATGACGTGAATGAGTAGTTTCGAAATGTTATTCTAAAAAAAAGTCTTAAAAATGTATTTTTTGAAGGAAGCTAGGCTGATGCCAATTTTTGTTTTGATCACACGTGGAAGTACGTTACAGTGATATTTCATTTACAGTCATCTAAAACTTGTCAAACAGTTCACTATAAACGAATTTTTGATTTTTATTCCTTGCTTGCCGTTTATAAAATTAACAGTACAGAACGTGCAGTCCATGCAGCGGTGCTTATTGCATAACCATTCTTACTTCGCACTGTGTTCATGGCGTTTTTCATTTTTTTCTGTGGCGTTTCAATCTAGCGGTCTTAGAATAGTAGGTACCTGAGGAACACTATATTTAATTTGGTACAAGGAGATCTAAAAAAATGTCAAAACATGAGATCTATTGCACAGAAGATGAGTAGGCAATAATTATGTCAATATATATCGTGTAGCGGACACTTGACCAGGACTATTGACCCTGCACTGACACTAATTTGATGAGGATGCTGAAAGAGGCTCACGCGCCAATAATTCACTCGTAGTAAATATTTAAATAAAAGAATACTTAATAGTTACTTTATACTCGTATAATACTACACAGTCTATAGAGTGGCATGTGGATTATGTGGATCCATCCGCTTAGAGAAAAAGTTGTCTTGTCATTCTGTTTTAAGGATTTTTTGACACAATTCAGTGTAAGGTAAACGTTTAAAACTCTCAATTAATTTCACATACAATGGTACACTTGACAATTTCCGCACTCTGTCTTCATATCCCAGTCAACGAATGCTCAAAAAAAGGTATAGAGGGAAAGTCTTAGAACACATTTTTTGACTACGCAACTAATGTGGCCCTGGACGACCGAGCGTGGCTGCAAACCACCCTCCCTATCCGATTTGGTGGACTCGGCGTCCGCAAAATTTATAGTGTGAGTTTACCGGCGTTCATGTCCTCTGTCCACAGCACTGAAACCTTAACCAGGAAGATAAGTCTCTCCCTGGTTGACTCCGAAGTACCGCGCTCGACAGATGCAGAGAACGCCTGGAAAATGACTTGCCCGGATTCAGATCGACCCGTGAACCCATCTTCCCAGAGGCAGTGGGATGAGCCGCTCTTTAGGTTGGTACGGTATAAATCATGAACTGTGGCCATTTTTTTAACAATTGTTTTGACAATTGAATGCCGATCAATTGGTCGCCTCCACATTCCACCGGATAATCTTATTAATATGTCAACCAATTCTGTAGAGCGTGCCCGCCTGCTGGCTGTAGGCGAGTGGGAGTCAGGTCTATGGCTTCAGGCATTACCGTCTCCCAACATAGGTAGGGGCAAGTGCTTTACCTGTGGACAGTTTCCGGAAAACGACATAAAACATTTTTTAAATCTGAACCTTATAATTTTTATTATTTTTTAATAAATCACCAGTCTTACATAATAATCAGCCTTTCTTAAAAATCAACTTAAACCTTGAAATGAATTATACTCATGAAAATAATCAACTTTTCTGAAAAACAACAGTTTTGTCCACAGGTTCATAACTCAATTGTTCCTATGGACAGCAAAGTTGTACCTATGGACTGTGTTGTACCTAGGGACGCAACTCTTTAATATAATAAAATTAAATAAGAAACAAAACAATAGACCTCTAAAACTATCTTAGTTGTTAGTTAGTTTGTTTAAGATGCTTTTAAAGGTGTTTTTGTTTTAGCCGATGATACCCGTAGCTTTATTGATGAATAATATTATTCATAAGCTTTACGACATTCTGCAAATAAAATTTCCGGTCGGAGATCGTCTGGCGACGTCCGTCGTCGTGGGCGTCTACCACTGCTGCACTGCGGCTAGGGTGAAGGGAGGACGCTGTCCTCTCCGTCACACGGCGCGCCTTCTCCTTCGCTAGCATGACTGCTTCGCAGAAGGAGGCAACGGCTTCCCAACTGAAAGCGGTATTTCCGTTATTGTGGAGGAAGTAGTATTAGCTGTAGCTGGGTTTCTAAACATATACCTTTTCTTTTTATACCGGTTTTACTGTGAGGCACTGAAAAATACAACTAATTAGTAAGATATTAAAAAAATAAATAACCTGAACTGTCCATAGGTACAAAGACAATTTTGTACCTGTTGACAGTCCATAGGTACACACAGTTGTTTGTCCATAGATACAAATTTCCGCAAAAAAATATAAAAATAGGTCTATGTCCACCGGTACGTTGGTTAAAGCATTAGTTAAAATCCAGAAAATAATCTAGAAACTACAGAGACTACATTGCATATATAAACTATCAGTTATGTTCTATAACTTGACTGTAAAACTTAATCAAATACAGCTTAGAAACTTACTTTTTTGGTCCAAAAACTTTCTGCGCCGGCCTAATAAAAACAACATGAAAGAAAAAGATGGCGATACTTCAAGTCTGTCAACCATAGACAAATGCGGCTGCGTTCAAATTAGAATTTTAGGGTTGCTCGTTTTCCCAAAATTAACGGTGTCCACAGGTAAATGCGTCCATAGGTACAACACTTTCCCCATGCTGGGTGACGAAACCTTCCGGATCGCTACATGCCTGCGTCTGGGCGCTCCTTGCGGGGCTCCACATCGTTGTCAGTGTGGCGAAGGCGTCGACTGCCTCGGGCACCATGGCCTTTCCTGCAGCAAGAGTGCAGGTCGGCTAGCACGGCACGCTAGTATGAATGACATTATCCGTCGTGCTCTTGTCACCGCCGGGGTGCCAGCCGTTTTAGAACCCAGTGGCTTGGCACGCGACGATGGGAAGAGACCAGATGGGATGACTATAATGCCTTGGAAGTTGGGTAGACTTTTGGTGTGGGATGCAACATGTGTCGACACCCTTGCGCCATCCCATCTTCCTGGTACTACATGCTGTGCTGGTGCGGCTGCTGCAAGTGCCTAAAACCTAAAACGGCGCAAATACAATGGCTTGACTTCTAGCTATGTTAAATGTTATGAAAAATATCTAGTTTTAATTCCGCTACAAAACTAGATATTTTTCATAACATTTTATGTCATGGATTTCCGCAAAGTAACGCCTGATTCTATAATCTATTTCTAGCTATGTGTTTAAGCCGTTTGGGGTTGAAACACTAGGGCCATGGGGTCCGAGTGCCCACCGAGTCTTCAAAGACATCGCCAAGCGTATAGTCGACGCCTCTCGTGACCAGAGGGCTGGCCTATTTCTCGGTCAAAGGATCAGCATTGCCATTCAACGTGGCAATGCTTCCAGCGTTCTGGGCACTTTCCCCATTGACAGCGATGTGGATGAATTTTTTGACGCCATATAAATTTTTAATTTTAGTTTTAATTTAGTTATTTTTGTAAATATTTTAGTTTTATTTTTAGTGTTTAAAGGTAGTGTGCACATATATATAGGATTTTTTATAATTAATAATTATGTAAGAATTCCTAGTAGGTATATTATTATTTTGAAATAGCTTAGAACGTATTATATAGTATATACGCAACTTTGTTTGGACTAGTTAGGAGGTGAACATATCATTTTTACCTTTTCACATTTGAAAAGTTGTATTTGATATCGCCAAAGATCCAGAAAACAGCAGCACAGTCTTGTCAGACCCTCCCTTAATCACCTACAATGAACAAAACCCAAGTGAAACCTGCATCTTGAAGTGATGTGAGCCTCCAGCTAAAGGGGTCTCTTACAATGCCCACAGGTATAAGTAATTCTTGAATTCGGTAGCCACCATCCAGCTTGATATCTCTTGTCTTCCTCCCACCGAGGGAGCAGTAAAAATTGCTCAGAAACTCATTCTAGTTTATAAATTATTAGTATGTTCAGGGTCATGTTTTTAAGTTGACCAATAGGGAGAAATCCGCATCCCTAAGAGCCACAGAAAAACTATCTTAAGAACTTTTAGCTTGTTTTTATGTGAAAAATTTTGGCATAGGTACTTATTTAATTTTTGGTCAAGTGTCATCATAATCTTCCTGCCCTTATCCCATTTTACTTGGGGTCGGCGCAACACGTTTTTTTCTTCCATTCTCCCCTATCAGACGTCACAGTATCATTTACTCCTTTTTCATTCATATCATTCCTTAGACAATCCATCCATCTTTACTTTGGCCTTCCTCTTCCTCTCCATCCATCAACATTTTTGGTCAAGTGTGAGTTGTCCATAAAAATGAGTTGCCCAATTTTTTTTAATGCCGTTCGACTTTCATTCAGGTAAGGATCATTTTATGATATTGGAATAAAATAATCGGGACGGCGGAAGTTGGTCAAATATAGCAAAATATTTTTTTATTTATGATGCTATTTGGTTTAGTGTCATCGTGTCATAGGATAATTTCATTGTATGACAAGCAAGGATAACATTTGGGCAACAGAAGTGTGTCAAATCTTATGAAACGACTCGAATGTAACGAAATACGACTTAAGTTGTAGATGTGTCTTCCTCCCACCGAGGAAGCACTTAAAAATAGCGCTTTTTAACTGCTTCCTCGGGGGGGGGGAGACAAAAGATATCAAGCTTGATGGTGGCCACTGACTTCAAGAACTACTTATACTAAATACTTGGGGGCATTGAGGGAGACTTCTTTAGCTGGAGCCCCATACCAGCTCAACATGCAGGTTTCACTGGCTGTGTTCATCGTAGGTGGTGAGGGAAGAGTCTGAAAAGACTGCTGCTGCTTTCTGGATATTTGGCGATATCGAATACAACTTTTCTAATGTGAAAAAGTAAAAATGATTTTTCCCAAATTACAGACATTCAAGAGCAGATACTTCGAAAACTTTACAAGATATCGAAATGCTCACTTAAAAAAACTTATGGGGAATTTATTCAGCTTTTATTTCGCTCATACATGTTATGCCGCTAGGACGCATGCATGGTTTCCGAGATATAAGCAAAAAACCAAAAAATGGTACTTTCAAACCCCACCCCCCCCTCCTCCACAGCTCAAGGGCTAAGGGCGGGGACTTTTGATATATTCATCTCCAAACTAGTCCAAACAAAGCTGCGTAGTCAAAAATTGTGTTCCAAGACTTTCTCGTTGACTGGGCTATCAATAGAGCGCTGATATTTTTTTTAATACTTTGACATTGGAGTTTACTGCTACTCGCTTATAGCGGCCATACACCATACTGCCTATCGTACAATCGGCATGACGCTGCCGATTTGATCAGTTAGATTTGACCGTGTGTGGGCGTGGAATCCATCAAATTGGCATGATCATGCCGATTTGATCAAATCGGAATGATCAAACTTCAAATCGGCAGCAGTGATACCAACTTAGCAACTTTATAGCTAGATCTAGCTAATATTCGGTAGCTACTTTTTAACCGACGTAAAAAAAAGGAGGAGGTTCTCAATTCGAAACGTTTATTTTTTTCGAACGAAGTTCCTTATGGCGCGTTGCGAAAGGGGGCTAGGCGGAAAAAATTGTCACGACACTTTTTACAGTGGAGTGGAGTGGAAAAAACTGGTACAAGCGATTTTCGACCTTATTGACATTTAAAATTTAGTTTGTTTTTTCTCACATTCTCGTTAGCTAACATTGCTCCTTCATTAAAATCCGGTGTTTGCATAAATGTTAATAAGGTCGAAAATCGCTTGAAGGTCGGAAAACATTTGCTTAACGATAAGCAAATGTTTTCCGACCTTCACTTGTATTACCAACTGATTCCCACCAGTGGGATAGACCGGTAAAAAAACAAGTCGGTAAAACAGTAGCTAAAAAGTTAAGCCACAACTTTTATAAAATTGTTGCTGTCGGTCACCGAATAATAGCTAGATCTAGCTATAAAGTTGCTAAGCTGGCATCACTGCTGCCGATTTGAAGTTTGATCAAATCGATCGTCATGCCGATTGGACGATAGGCAGTATGGTGTATATGGACGAACTGCCAATTTGATCAAATCGATCGTCATGCCGATTGTACGATAGGCAGTATGGTGTATGGCCGCTATTACAAAGTCATTATTTCAATAGTAATGTCCTTCTAATCTGATGTGGCAATAGTTTGCGTTCAGATGTTGCAAGAAGAACGTACATAAGAAAATATTTAAACAATTTTGTCATTTTCAGATTTTGTTCCTTCTTACTTTTCATACCTAATTTCAGGGATTAAAACGGCAATCTTTTCAATTTTGCTCAAATTGTTCGAAAGTATCGTTAGTTTTCACGACTTTTATGTCATTGTGTTTATCGTTTCTGTTTGTTTGTTTTTCATTAATACGTTGTAAATTTTCACTAAAAAAGGACAGACGTACTTACTTATTAATTACTGTCTAATTAAATACATACATATAGCTAAAGTTGTATAGACTAGAATCAGATATAGTAGGTAAGTGGAAGTATACACAGGTTGTTATCAGCTTCGGCCGCTGAAGCCACAATACAATGCTCGCATGGTAAACACGCTTGTTTGGCGTCGCTGGTACCTACAATCAGTAGTAGCCGCGATGGGGCCGCGATCGGGCACGGAACTCGTTGTTTGCGATGCTGTTGCGCTAGTGCGTCGCGTCACCGGTTTCGTGGTACCAGCCGTAGGGTCGGAGTGTCGCTATCGTTCGCCGGTCACCAGTGCTGCGCGATCAGCTCCGCCGCGTGGTATATGCGCGCCCACATAACGCTCAAGTTTTTAAAATTTCGCTAATTGAACAAATATGCCAGTTTATTTGCAGTGACGTTGTGTGAAACTGATTTATGAACATATTATTACACTAGTGGAAAACTGCCATAGCTATGTTTAGCTTATACGGGTGAATACAACTAGAAACATACTTTTTGTTATGTATGTCAGTAATGGATAGCAAACTGTATACTTACTGATACTTGTATTCCGCTCGTTATCGAATTGTGGTGAGGGATATGTAAGGCTTTTATGAGAATTGGGTGGTGCAAGTGCTGCTAACTCGTCACTATGTGCGTGGGTATTAAAACATAATACATAATTAAGACACTCTTACTTGTTGAAAAGCTAAGTTTCAACTATTTGGTTACGCTGACGTTCATTTGACCAAAGTTTGGCAAGGCACCAAAGACTTGGCTATCATAATGTTTCATTTTTACCAGATCTCTGCATTAATATACCTATTTTAAGGTTCCAAATATATCTAGTTTTGTTATTATTTATTGCCACTTATAAAAAATATGTATTCCATATAACATATTATGATATGTACAATGACCATTTGTCGTACGATGACGATACGTTGTTACATTATTCATAACATACAAGGAAGTAGTTCTGCGGTTACATATACTTAAATAATATTAATAAAACTTTACAGTATATTTTAGACACTAATTAAGGAACATAATATACCAATTTCCCCAAACAATAGAAACTGCAACCTGTTCATAGGGACACTTTACCACCGATAACTGATATTCAATACATTGCAACAATATCATCAGGAGTATTACCTATCATATCTCTATTATGTACATAAGTCTATGCCTACATACATTAGTACACAAGTAGAGTAGTGTGATAAGGCGTATATCTGACATACGAGTATGTATGAATATTTGTTATAAAACCTCTGCTGGCATGTTTATATTTTACAAAAGTCTTGAACCGTGTACAAAATTAAAAATATTTGTTCAACACACTATTCTACCAGATCTTAGTAAAAAAAACACAAATTGCAAAAACATTGATCACGTATTTCAAAATCAATCTTACGTCATTTGCAAATTTTTACTAGTCGTAACAATTTTAAACAATTTGGAGGTCATTTGTATCGTTATAGAATGTGATATTACGAGCGAATGATCTAATTACGTTTTGCCATAGAATTCTGTCGGAGTTGAATGACCAACTCGATTCGTAAATTGCAGCCATATAACAACTACTTTATCTGGTAGATGAGTAGGTACCTATTGCCTCTGGCAATGTACATATTTCTGAATAACAATTAACTAGGCACCTCATTTAAAAAACAAGCCAAATCTAAGTTGTATGACTACCAACTACTATTTCTACAATACAACCCGAATTATAACAATGTTTATTTTCAATCCTATATAAAATCTAGATTTTCTTTTTGTCGGAATGTTTTAGAAAGTAATTTCCATGTTTATGTTCTCTCTATAGAGAGATATAAGAGAGGAATGATACTTTATGCTACTTCGACTAGTTTAAGAAAACTGAAGAATCAAACCAAAACTATTTTGCAAGTAGGTACCTACTAGGATCCTATACATCTATTCATAGGTATATTGTATAAAATATAGCCTCCTTTACGAAATTGCTGGTAGGAGTAAAAGTACTTTGTTGACAAAATAGGACATTGAAATATAAATACATTTGGCTTACCTTGATCATATACCCTTTATTAATAAATAAATAAATGAAGTTTATCCAAAACACACTGGACTATAATTAAAAAAAAACATAAAGTAAAATATAAAAGGTAACTGAAAAAATAATGATAAGCAGACTGTTAGAACTTTTATCTAAGAGATAAACGATATTGTCGTTAATAGATTTTCCTATTAAATGAATGACCTAATTTGTTTACAATAGATTATTTGGCATCATTAGAATCTAGGCCCCTTTGACACAGTTCTGGAATTTAGAACTTCAAGTTAGTCAAACAATAATTTGACAAACTCTTCTTTAGCTTTAAGAAAGATGCTTTTGAATCGAGTAGTCCATTGAAATGATTTTTTGTAGGCTTAGCATTTGTCAGATTTCGCAATTTTATTACTTAGATGTTAATAATATAGGTAATAATATTCCACAACTATCACACAACGCCATCTAGTCCCAAGCTAAGCAGAGCTTGTGTTATGGGGACTAGACAACTGATAAACATACTTATATATTTCTAAATACATAGATATTTTAGATAAATTACACCCAGACACAGAACAAATGATCGTGCTCATCACACAAACATTTGTCCTGGGTGGGAATCGAACTCACGACCTCCGGCATAGCAGTCAGGGTCACTAACCACTAGACCAACAGGCCTGTCATCATCATATGTCAAGGGGGTTAGTGTAAAGTTAAATACAAAATTGGGAAACAACCTTGGTCTCGCGGTCGCCACCTTGGAAACGGGATGCAGGTGGCATTTATCTGGAAAACTATTGGTCTACTAGAAAATTCGATAACGACCGCGGGACAAAGGTTGCGACCTCACAAACTTCTATTTAATTTATACTGAACCCCTAGACATCTAAAAATAAAATCGCGTTCAAATATAACTTTTCAATGGACTAATAATAAAAAGCAATACTCATGCTGTTATAGAGTTTAACAAGATCTCAATTCAAAACCATTCAACTCGCGAAACTTTCTAACTTTTTTGTTTGCACTCTAGTGACCGTGAACAAGATAGAAAGAGAGTCCACTTCATGAAAACAAATAACAAGCGTTTATTATTTAATTTTTAATGCCTTTAGTGTCTTTCAAAAACCGACGAGACAAGGAAGTCGAAAGACGATTCAAAATGCGTGGAAGACCTTCTGGGGCCTTACCTCAAGCTCTTAACGCGATCCAGTTTATGACCTAAACTGAACTGTTCTTCTAATTCGTACCGTGACACCAGCTTAACGTTCAATCTAGTAGGTCATGCCATCTGACAGCGATTGTGCCGAATTGAGTCGCAAGTTTTGGTTTCATTCATTCAATTTTGTACTGGTTTGGTACCATGACGTCGTATAGCAGCTCAACTGAAACGCTCAAACTGACAAAATAAGCAATCCAATAAAAGTTACTATTTCTATTCTATTTTGGTGAATTATTGATGAATATCAAGTAGAGTATTTTTTACAAAAACCAACGTAAGCGTACTCTAATCTTTCTTTTAAAGTTATAATAGCTATCCTACATATATGTTTTCAACCGCATTTGGTTTTCTCTAATAGGCTAATGATTATTTTTTATTGAGTTTTTGAACGTAAGAGGCTCCAGTTTCGCGGTCAGTTGGACCCCTTCAATAGCGATGATGCCGAATTCATTAGGCGCTACCTAGGCTATCCAAAGAAACTAAGTCTGTCAAAGTCATTTCAAACGTTTTTGGTGAAAGAGAGACAACGCTATTTAATAATAGCGTTGTCTCTTTCCCACTAAAAACGTTTCAGCTACAAATTGCGATCTTTCACTTATATCAATCCAAATAGCGCTGAGCTCCATCGCTGAAAGTCGCACCTGACGTGCGACTTTCAGCGATGGAGCGCAGCATAATAGGTGCGAAATCAGTAACACCACCCTGCGCTCCATTACCAAAGTAGCTGATGTATTAGTTAAAACAGCCAAGCTGAAGTGGGAGTGGGCGGGCCATGTTGAACAAATGCACCCGAAGAGGTGGGCAAAGATCGTCACTCACTGGAAGCCTGAGGGAGGACATCACCATCGAGGTCGACCGCGGCGGAGGTGGTGTGACGATCTGATCATGTTCGCGGGGCAGACATGGCCAGAAATTACCCAAAATAGAGAGGTTTGGAAGGAAAAAGGGAGGTTTTTGTCCAGCAGTGGGACACAAAGTAAGCTAAAAAAAAAAAGAGTAGTGACTCGCCCTGGTTTGGCTTAGTAACTCGCTGATTATGTAGTTTAGTAAGTAAGTATATTTTTTAAATTGGTTTAATAGTGTTTGAGTTTATTCATTAAAAACGAAAAACCTTTACTTTATTAGTTCAGAAGTACCTATATGTACTACTTTAGTAAGGGTACGAACTACCTACCTTCTAATTTAATGTAATTTCTTTTCCTTGATGTTTCCTCGGTACATTTGCAACGGTTGTCTAATTCCAAGCTGCTGGTTTGATGACGAATGTCGGTGTCGACGGACACCGACAACGATGACTTCATTGGTCATGTGCCCGTTTTTTGTTAAAATTGCTCATGTACGAGTTTATAATATTAAAATGAACCTCCGGCACAATGTAACCACCTCGGTTCAGTTTTCTTTGGAAACTATGTAATTTGTAATTAATATGAGCGAACAACTCATCGGTTCAAATTTGGGTTGGAACATTAATCATACTCGTAGTATTCCAAAATGATAAATAAATAAAATTAAAAAATGATTTGATACAGCACTTATTCCACATTATTTAGATTAGGCACACTATCGATTTTATCACTCTTTTCATTATATGTAAATAAATTAAGCACATCATTATTCGCCCAAATACTATGTCACCTTGAAATTATTTCAGATCCGATAGTACCTACCTACATGATGAATTCAGAATACGTAGAAGGTTATTTGAAATGCGACATTTTTACGATAAGATAAATATTAATTTATGCATAATTCGTGTGATACCTCGATCCTATAATGCTACGAATTATGATTTCAACTAGCTCCCCTATGTTTACCAGCTAACACCAATTTCCTGCTTCATTCTTGCTCACTGGCAAATAAATAAATCAAACCACATCGTTATACTGTATGACTAATAGAAATACCTCATATGGCTACAAACAGAATCCGGAATACTTACAAGAATTCTATTTCGAGATATACGTACATCTACTGCGATAGGCGCTCCATTTGCCAAGTGGAGGTCGTATACCTAAATCTGAACGCTAGCTAGCTAATAAGCACATGGATTAGTTAGTCGTCCTTTGACATTTATGGTACATAACATATGGACATATGGACCTATATCTCTAACAAGATCTATAAACGGAGACTGCTGGAGGTTTCAACATACCTACGCGACTTGATTGTTGTAGCTTGAATCTATCTTGGTAAAAAATAATAATAATATCTGGTTCTATCTCAGTCCCTATAAAGCTATAGTAGATTTCCTTCTCACTCCAACTTGCAAATTCAGATAGACTGAATTTTGAACAGGTGTCGTTTGTTTTACTCCTCAACCTGTAACAAGCGGTAGCTGCAAAGGCAGTGGTAAGTACATAATAAGAACGTCATCCATCAAGCTCATATTATAATTAAATTTAAAAAAAAAACTCCATTTAAGTGGTTCGCCACCCTAAATTATAAAATTAGGACAATCGATGCTAAAAAAAATTCCCCTTGAGGATGTTCCATCAGCCTTTGTGCTTTATTTATTATACTGTAGACCGGATTGCCTATTCATCCGCTTGTTAGTTGACATTACTATGCAAAGATTGCGAGGATGTTCTGAAGTCGTTCTTTAGATGAGAACACAATCAATGAGCTACAAAAGTCTGACCTCGGACCTCTATTGTTGACGATCAATGGACAATACTTACTTGCCTCTTCGCTCGGACTCGGCACAATCGTTCTTAAATTACAGGCCACATCCGCGTGCACACCACGAGATGCCGTTAAACCTGTTTATGCTATTATACCAATTGTTAACACCTAACGGTTTGGAAATAGCTATATTTTTTATGATATGCGTTGTGTTTAATTGAAGCGAACATGCTCGTCTTGTGGATTAATATAGAGTTTATTTAAGTATGTATGTATGTATCAAATAGCTGTGCGCATCTCGCCGGTCGATTAAAATCGCGTCGTGAATTCAACGGCTTGTACGCACTACAGAACACACCACCCACGTACAGTGGCGGCGGCAGGCCGACGGCTCCGCACCGCATCCGTCCCGCCGTGATTGATAAACCAATTTGACATCATTGCCGTGGGAAATGTGGGGATGCATAGTGCTTTACGTTTCATCAACTGTTCCATACGTCACAACGATTTAACATAAAACATGATTGTGCACAGTTGTGATCAAAGGATCCACTGAGGTTAATAGGAACATAGTAGTACCGTATCACCTCTAATAGTCAACTATTAGCTCACTGGTATACTCAATAGAGAACACATGCATACAATGCAGTTATTGTGTTCTTGCTTCACAAACTGTATCTAGTAGGTAATTACTTTTGGCGTTATTGAAATTTGGCATCATCTCTGTTATTTACTTGTAGATACTACAAGCCAAATCCTCTTCTGTTGATACACTATTTATGATATAATTCAATCAGAAATGCTGAAATATACCTAAGCTAAAGTAACTTTAAAGAGGGTAACCACATCGTGAAATTGTTCTGTACAATTTATTTGATTGTTCCGTCATCTTCATTTTCCAAGAAGGTACTCGTATATATTATTTATTACTTACATTATTTTCCCTAGTTAGTCTTCTAATACAACCGCCCGCCGTTGATGCTAATTAACTAGTTAATAAAAGGTACAATATTATTAATGAATGCTAATTGCTAGTTTTCGTGGGCGATATTAGCCTTGATTTGATCTCTGCTGGACAGTGTAGTAATTGAATAAAGGCTTTTTTTTTAAAATACGGTTATTCGTAGCTTGGATCAATGGTTCTGTTGAATAGTACTTAATTCATTATTCCAAAGACATTTTAAATTATAAGCTCTCTGACCTGTGTGATACGTGACGAACCAGAGGATCCTTTAAATACACTGTGTTATTGATCAAATAATTATACATTGAGATAAGCTTGGAATTAGTGCAATAATATGTAAAGAAAAATAAATCTTGTGCGAGTGTGTGTACGGTTATCGATTTTCAATATGTGTAAAAGTAATGGAGGGGAGGTGCGGGCGCGCAGGCGGTACCCAGTGGGAGGCAGTCGACGGTGATGTAAGATCGGCTGGCTCCGGCGGTGATGTCAGCGCACCTACGACCGCTCCCCCCCACCACCCTCCGGCAGGCCTGCGGTTCCACCGTAAAGCCTTCCGCTAAATCGCGAGCCTTTCATATAATTAAGTAAAAAACTGACTGTACAGAAGTTCTTAAAATCGACTGAATAGCGCTAGTGGGAGAAAATGCCAAAATATACCTAATGATACTCGTATTTGCAAACTCGCTCTAAAACGATGTAGAAAATCTTCGCAATGACGTTCTTGTACGAAATCGATGCCGCAATGCAGTCGAGCATGCATCTCGCCAAGTAGACCGCATCGCCACTCATTTTGCTAGCGAACTAATTTGCTTTACCGTTCGTTAGTGACGTGTAGGTGGTTAGGCACATAAGTAATAATATAATTATCTAGTCATCGAATTATACTTAATTGCAATACCTTTTAGCTTTTAGATTAAGGTCAAGTTATACCAGATAATGAACTAAGATGACGTAGTCCTTCGATGACTTGCAAAACTGAATTCTACCTCACATTATTTTAATTTTAAATGAGAGCAGGATCTCAATGTGCGTGATCAGTTTATTTATATGTCTGGCGTGATCTATTGCTTACACGAACGCGCCTTCTTTATTAGTAGAATGTTCCCAATATTATCTGAATTGTTTAGGAAATTCGAACGAGAACGTTATTTAAGTTTTAATTGCCAAAATATTATAAATAATCATTATAGATTAATATAATTTTATTATGAAACGAAAAAATAATATCTACGTTCAAGCACAAGCACTTGCACCACCAATGTTTAGGAATTTAGTAGGAATCATATCGCCCGAAATTAATAATTATCCTAATTCAATAAATAACATTTGTTCCACATGGAGAAATAAACCCACGAAGCTTGCCTAGCAATATATCCGTGGAGATTAAGTGTCTTATATGTTTTAAAAGACATAGGAATAATATCAGGACAGTATTATGGCACACTCTTGGGATATTAAATGGTCCGTTCGAATTCGAACTATTCACCCAATGAATGAATTCTTCTACTTCAATCTTGGGCGTGGAGATTGAGATACATTATCAATTTCGGGCGCATTTATCTTTTGGATGGTTAATATACCTAAGACGAAGTTTAAAAAATATTATTGGAAATAAAGTTAATTTATTAGTGTATATTTTGTCACTTGTCTTGAATTTATGGTGACATGATGGTGACTGACTCCGCAATAGGAGAAATATCAACTTAGCAATAGTGGTTGTAGACTTTTATATAAAATAAAAGTCGTTTGATATTTTTTATTTCAAACTTGTAACATAAGGAATTGATGAATATACTAAATGCTCAAATTTAAAAATGCAATAAGATATATTGGCTATCCATAAAATATTATGGTTCAATAAAGTTCCACCATAGTAATTGGACGTCTCTTTGTGTAGAAGGTTGACTTCAATGAGATGGACGGCGCTAACTCTCGACAGAATTGAAATTTGAGACAGAGGTAACTGTTGACAAAATAGACTAACATGGATTCAAAAAGGTGATAAATACAGTGATGAAGTGGTTTAATACCACCATGGATTCAAACATACATTTTGTACAGTGAAAGTATAGTGGTCGGGGAGATGAAGATGGAGGGCGGTGTACTAAGTGTAACAAGTAACAACAGCAGATTTCGATCCCATCTGAAAAATGCAGCAAGTGCATTATGTGCCAGGACATTACCTAAACAGAGGCGAGGCGAGCCAACCGCCATCAGCAGCGCCCGCCACCACACCTACCCTCGAGCAACGCCGCCTAAACGGGCCGCTATCTCTTGTCGGATGGAGCCGCTTGCATGCGCACCACCTCTGCATGCTACTACGATCGAACCGCCTCAACCTATGAAGTGTGAAATCATTGAGGACCAGACCACGAATAAATCCAACGGTTTAATCAAATGGAAGGGAACATTAGCCAGGTGAGACAAAATGTTTATTACTAGGTTACAGTGGCGGTTCCTTCATACAAGCCCAAAAGCCCGGCATGCCTTATTAAAAATGCTCGACAGAGAATCATAATCAAACCCGAACTATTTAAAAGTTCGCGCGCTTAATTCTTATCAAAATAACACAAACTATCCACGCCACACACTTTACATCGCAATTGTTCGCGCGCAGTTTCGTATTTGCAACATCTATATATAGCTATCTCGCTTACACGTACCGGCTTTTACCGGGCTTTCAAATACTATCTCTGTCCCTTTCGCGCCTAAAGCGTTGTGCCGTATAACGAGTTAGAACCTTGTGCGTCTACAAATCGATCAGTATGGAAAATATAAGCCAGGCATGCGTGTGAAGTTGGAAGCGTATGCGTGACCTTGTGTCGCCTTGCCAACAATATTCTGCGTAAGTAGCTCACTTCAGTTTTATTTGCTTGAGTGGGGAAAGCTTTGTTGTTAAAGTTTTTTGTGTGTTTTGTTAGATTTTCTCAGTGATACAATTGTTTTGGTGACTTACCTGCAACAATGGAGGTAATTGTACCTTGTGAGGATTTAAAATGCGTTCAAGTTTTGATTGGCGAAGATAAGGTAAAATCTTTAAACTTTGCTCAGAAAAAACAGTTAATTTCTTCACTGTAACCGACGCCGACGCCTAATCTGTGTATTTCTCTGACTAGTAAATAGCATAAACGAAAATTTCATATGTGTATAAATCATGCAATAGAATTCAAGAGGTTAGTTTATTTTTTTCAGCCCTTCAGACTTTGTGTAATTTTTTTAGTACCTAATAGTACAAAACTAGCTGCTTTTTACGATACTCATTGCAGCAAAAAATTCGTTGGACATACATGTCGCGAGTCGTAAACACGGTTTTTGAACAAAAAAGTAAACTTATTGAGTTGTTTTCTGATCTGTGCGACAACCCACAGAACTGGGACGAGGATACGATTTTAGCTATTGAAAAACAGTTGTTGGTAGAATTAAAACGATCACCAACATTTTACTCTGATGTAATTAAATCATTTCTTAAGAAAGATAGACGATTCCAATTAGAATATAAATAATTTATTTAAATTCCTTATTACATTCTATCTAGCTATTTTTTAACTTTCGTTTTGTAACTTTCTGTTTTGTTTTTTTTTTGTCTGTAACCTGTTAGTCCTGTTACAAAACAAGCAACTACTTACCATAACTTTGTTCCTTCAAGCAACAAATGGCTTTTTTCAAAGCCACCAAAGGTATGCAATTGCTGATATGTTTATTATATTCAATCTAGCACTAGCATGCCTTCAGTGTGCTTTGGTTACCTCATTCACAGCACAACAAGCAAGAGTGAAATTGAAGAAAGAGGAGGAAAGAAGAAGATGGATGAATTCACTTTTAATTTATTGTACCTAACCAGTAGTTTATGAGAAAATTGCGATGATACATACGTAGGTACCTACATACTCAGTCGAAAACTGAACTTTCTTTTTTTGAAATCGGTTTAAATTTTATTGGGCTTGCCTTATATTGAAACCCTAGGCCCGCCACTGCTAGGTTAATAATTCATAACATCAGATCCAAGAAAACTGTAACTCGCTAGCGATGCTACAATATTGACTTCCTTATTGATCAATTCAATAAAGCACATAAACTATGTCATAAATGTGTGCAGTCATTGTACAATCAAATCTTTGAATCAACTTTTGGCAATCCGAAGTTGGAACACATGATTGGTGGAACAACAGGCGCGAGTTTTGCTCTTGTGGTTAGGTCAACAACATCAGCAATCTATGACATCATGGTGAGTTGTTTACCCAGGTCGCGGGGTGGAGGTGATGTCGTTAATTACGATGCTACACCAATTGTTGATTTAGACACGGATTATATTTATTTTTATGACTACACACGTGTGTTTTTGCGGAGTGAACGATGTCCTCATCTGTTCGTAGTGACATTTGAAATCATGCATGACCACATCTTTGCGCAGTGACAATTATTTTGACATTTTTTGCAAAGAATAATTTGTTCGTTATTTATTTATCTTCTGCCTATAAAGCCTCGAGCAGACACACACGATTAATCGCGCGGGGCGACTTGTCGCGGTCCGTTCGCAGTACATTTAGAGTGGAAATTAGCTTGGCTCGTTGTCGCAGCGCGATTAATCGCGTGTGTCTGTTAGAGCCTTTACTCTGAATCACTCTTTTTAGTATTTATCAGTAATTTCTGTGATTTTTCTTATTATTCAGGTTATGGTTCCAAGTTAATCTATAAAAAATATCATTAGCATTTCCAGTTTTTTAGTTTTTGTTGCAGTTGTACGTCTTCTTAATGGAAATATAAACATTATAGAAATTAGTTACGAGTATGACATCATCGCCATTTGTCATGTTATGTTTTATGTATTGGGCATATTATATTATTTTCTTTAAGTTTATGACCGTCCCGATGAAGACATATGTAGGGGTTTGGAATAAATGAGTAGGATTCAAAGAAATGTAATCTCTAACATTATAAAGAGGAAAGATTTGATGCTATAGGGGCGGGCGAAGCTGCTGGCAGGTGATAAAGTGGCTTAGTGATCATCTTGAGTTTCTTCCAAACATCCATTTTATTATTCAGGGATAAGGCAAAATCTAGAATCGTTTAAGGAATTCCTTTTATATTATGAACCAAACAACGACATCATTGTACCTCTTAGTTTTTAGGGTTCCGTACGTCCGAATACAAAAACGGAACCCTTATAGGATCACTCGTGTGTCCGTCTGTCTGTCGCTTACAGTCAATTATCTCCGAATCTACTAGACCGATTAAGTTGTAATTTGGTACACATTACACATATCAATTCCTCTGACCCAAGCACAGAGGTGTGACGTGAATAGATGAAATCTGTATATGGGAGGTAATTTTGGGGGGGGAGGGGAAAATTAAAAAAAAATTAAAACTGCATCGTGTGTCATATCAAATGAAAGATCTTGTTGAGAATATCTTAAATGTATTTTTTTGTAATTTTAAAATAAATAGTTTCCAAGTTACCTATTCAAGAAAATAGACGGAAATTAACCATTCCCCCCCCTTATCTCCGAAACTACTGAACGTAAAATTTTGAAAAAAAATACAGAAATTAGTTTTCTACTTATAGATTATAGAAAAACCTATAAGAAGTCCATGATATTAAAAATAACATGGTAAATCACTCAATATTGTGCGTACCAATCTTCAATTATTCGTAAATTTCAATTCATCTATTATTTGCGGTTAAAATTATCGCTAAGGCAAAAAATAAATCGTACGGAATCCTCTTCACGCGAGTCCAACTCGCACTTGGCCGGTTTCTTAGTATATTATGTAATTGCGAATGCTATGGATGGAGTTTGTGAAGTGACCAATACCTGTCACGTTCTGTACAGGTGCAAAATTTCCAAGCACAAAGGTGGATTCATACAATGAGTGATACGTGGGAACTCGGGTCAACAACTTAAAATGACGTCAGATCAAAAAGCTTTCTTAGTCATGCATAGCCATTATGCTTCCAGCATTTATGTCGCGTACTGTGGACAGAAGACACTGTCTGTGACGTCACGTAGGTAGTTAGTACAGTTTAAATATATGCTCAAATATTTTAATAAAGTTAATTTATGAGCTCACATTATGATTGAAATTTAACATTGGAACTGCAGAGCTATTTACTCAGTCATTGTTATTGTAGACACATACAATACATAATGTAGTAAGATACATAGTACGTGTGAAGTACTCATCAATTACCTGGCGGGCACCAGCCTCGCCAGGGAGATATTTTTGTGGCTATACTGAAGGAAACGCCTTTTGAAGATTCACTTATAGGTTTATTATTCCAGCCACAATGTTTGTATGTTTACACATCACATAAACTTTTAATACTTAAACAATTATATGCTTAGAAACTTTTTGTAGTGGAGAGCTAAAGAATACGTGACCGCGCCCTCGGGTGCGAGCGGTGAACAGGAAGTTAGGCTGGCAGTGTTGCCATACACTTTATGTTGTTGCCAACATAAGTTGGGGGGGGCCTACGGCAGTAGGACTACATTAAGTTAATGAAAAGTAAATTAACTATACTTATACTAAACATTACAAATCAATCAATATTGATCTTATAATAAAGAAGTTGAAATTTGACTCGAATCTTATTTGTCCGAGTACATACATGGTAATATACTTAATTAAAGACATAAGTAACACTTAAATTCTTATATCTAATGAAAAAAAAAAAAAACTTAGACCTCTATAGGTAACACACAGACCTTTGTAATGGACCTGTTGTGCGTATATCCATTAGCAGTTTTTACTTCTATGGCACGAACCTTGCCGTCTTTTCCTGGAAAAACATTAGTGATACGAGCCATGGGCCATTGCAAAGGTGAGGTGTTGTCATTACGTAATATAACTAAACTACCTATTGAAATATTAGGAACATTATCGCGCCACTTAGGGCGGCTTTGAAGCAGAGTCAAATAATGCTTGCTCCAATTTTTCCAGAAAGTTTGTTTCATATTAGTGATTACAGACCAAAATTTTAATAAATTAACATTAGTATCGCTCAAATTTTGTTCAGGAATACAATTAAGAGTTTCGCCTGTTAAAAAATGTCCAGGTGATAAAAAAGAATAATCATTAGGATCTGCTGTAAGAGCAGTTAATGGACGGGAGTTAAGTACACCTTCAATCTCTACTAATACACTATTCAATTGTTCATAAGTGAGTAAGGCTTTACCTACGACACGTTTCAAGTGGTGTTTTGCACTTTTGACGCCACTTTCCCAAAGTCCACCAAATATTGGACTATAGCTAGGTATAAAATGGAAATTGATACCGCGTTCTGCAGCATATGAGCTTACAAGAGTTTGGTGACTTTGAGAAGCGTGCAAGCGATACATTTCATCTAATTGGTTCCTTGCCCCTTTAAAAGTTGAGCCATTGTCACAGAAAACGTCGCTGGGCAGGTTACGTCGAGCAATGAATCGCTTGAAAGCTGCGAGAAATGCATCTGTCGTTAAATCAGATACTAATTCAATATGAATCGCCTTTGTTACAAAGCATACAAATAAAACGATGTAACCTTTACTGATGACTGGTTTTCTGATACGACTATTTTTGACGGATACCGGCCCAGCGAAGTCCACTCCGACCTTCTGGAACGGGCGACATGCGGTGACCCGCTCTGCAGGCAAGGAACCCATCAGCTGAGATGCCGCTACCGCTTTCAGTCTGAAACAGGTTATACATTTATGTATTACTTTTTTTACAGTTCGCAGTCCATCGACAATCCAAAATCGTTGTCTGATAGAACTTAATACCAACTTTTGCCCTGCATGGAGCATTTTTAAGTGTTCATCCCTCACAATCAAGCTTGTGATAACAGATTCCTTAGGCAAAATGATAGGATGTCGTTTATCATATGATATGGGCGCATTCTGCAGACGACCGCCTACCCTTAGAATGCCCGAGCTATCTAGAAAAGGATTTAGTGGCCTTAAATTCCCTGAGACTTGATTGTTTGATGACAAACACTTAATCTCGTTTACATAATACTGACATTGTTCGTATTTTATAATTAATAATAATGACTTTCTTAATTCTAAAGTTGTTAAAACACCCTTTTGTTTTGTACTGTTACTTTTAACATTATTACAAAATCTAATTACATAAGAAAGTATACGAGTCATTTTATTGATATTTGAATATTTCTTTAACATTTCAAAGATATTAGAACTATCAGTATTTAATGTGGTACATACAACCTTTGTGTTTTTTTCAGGTTTTAATTCAGGTAGCTCTAAAGGAGATTCATGAACAATTGACTGAAATTGATATTCTATATTATGCAAGAATGCTGGTCCATGCCACCATAACTTATGATTATTGAGTTCATGAGGCTTTAACCCTCTACTGAGACAATCAGCAGGATTGTCTAAAGTATCAACATATTGCCAGTGACAGTCACGCGAAAGCTCTGAAATTACTCTTACCCTATTTGCAACATAAGCCTGTAGCTTTGTTGGTCCGATTTTTAACCATGCTAGGACAATTTGAGAGTCAGAAAATAGGTGAGTGTCAGTGATATGTAAGTTTATCGAAAGTGTGAGTAGTACCTTTGCAGCCAATTCAGCAAGCAGCAGTGCAGCATTGAGTTCAAGCCTAGGAATTGTTAACTTTTTCCTAATGGGATTTATCCTAGATTTGGAAGCCAGTAGCTGAACATGACAATTACCTTGTTCGTCAATACAACGTAGGTATAAACAACAACCATACGCCACCTTGGAGGCATCAGCGAATCCTACCAGCTGGATGCAAACAGTATCAGGTGGTTTGACACAGCGAGGAATATTAATTGTCCCCATATTAGATAAATCTTTAACAAAATCATTCCACATTTTCCTGATATCTTCAGGTGGACTTGTGTCCCAGCCTGTTTGACTGACACACAAAGCTTGCATGATAACTTTAGCACGAGTTAATATAGGTCCTATTAACCCAAGTGGGTCGAAGAATGAACTGATGTAACTTAATATTTCACGCTTAGTGTCACATGTACTGTCGTATGGTTTGGGACAACTGGCCTTGAACATGTCATCATTGACATTAAAATTGATACCTAAGGTTTTTACAGACATGTCATGCCGCTCTATTTCCAAGTCACCAAAATGGTGAGTTTCTCTAGGAACATTTTCAAGGACTGAATCACAGTTAGACGCCCACTTGTGTAGCTGGAATCCCCCCAGAGCAAGAAGCTGAATTAACTCAGACTGCATTTTTACTAATTCAGTACAGGTTTGACTATTCGATAAGATATCGTCGACATATGTATTGTTTTTTAGTATCTTAGATGCTAATGGAAATTGACTTTCATACCTATTTGCAAGTTCAATGAGGCAGCGAGTAGCAAGATATGATGATGGTTTGAGACCATAAGTGACAGTTTTCAACTGTATGCACTGAATATCTGCGTCAGGTGACTCACGCCATAGTATATTTTGCAGTGAACATTGATTAGGATCTAAATTAATGCATCTAAACATCATACGAATGTCGCTAATAAAAAAGAATTTATTTAATCTAAATGCGATAAGAACTTCGAAAAGATCTTTCTGCACTACTGGACCATTGAGTAGAAGATCATTTAATGAAACCTTTTTATTAGTAGCCATGGAGCCGTCAAACACTGTTCTTAACTTTGTAGTGCGACTGGACTCCTTGATAACAGCATGGTGAGGAAGAAAATAGACAGGATCTGTAGACATATTGTATCCACGTATGTCATAAAACGCACCATGGTTTAATTCAATGTATTGATCAATGAACTTTTTATATTCAAGAAATAGATTTTTATCTTTAAGCAATTTTTTCTCTAAATTGATAAATCTTTTAAATGCAATGTGAAATGATTGTCCCAGTTCTGAGTTTACTTGTTCTAATGGAATCTTAATGGGCATTGAAACTTGAAACTTATTGTTTTCAAGAATAGTAGTTTCCTTGAAGAACTTTTCGCAATAATCATGTTCAGGTAATTGCTCTGGGAAAATTTCAGGCACTTTTTCAGTATCCCAAAAAGCCTGCAAAGTGTCATTTAAACTGCTACTACATTTATTACAATGCAAAGATACAACCTGATTTTCCTTATGTGGAATATTAGTGAGCCCAGCGACAATGTGCCCGAGTGCTGTGTGAACTACTGATGGCTGCTGTTGTGAAGTGACGCTTGCAGAACTGGCTTGGCTGCCTGGAGGAGCCCTCTCAAGCGGCGGCAACAGAATCTGAAAGAAGATGTCAGCTCCAAGCAACAAGTTCACCTCACCAGGCACGTTAAAGTTTGTGTCAGCTAGCTTGCAATTCGCAGGGAATGTAATAGATGACACATCAAGATGCATTTGAGGCAATTTGGTTGTGATGGATTTTACCACATGACAATTGACATTTATTTTGAATGGATAAATGGTGGAATGAACCTCAAGATTTATACATTTGTCAACTGTTCTGGCTATGTTAGTAATGCCAACAATGTTGGAGTTAGTGTGCTCAGGGATCAAGCCTAATGAGTCAAGCATGCGCTGAGTGATAAAAGAAACCTGTGACCCACTGTCAAGCAAAGCTCTTGCATAAACAATGCTGCCTGACTGAGTAATTAACCTAACTTGTGCAGTAGGCAGTAGCACTGGGGTCATTGTGTTGCAGGTACTTTTGAGTGCCACACTTGTTGAAGCTTGCTGTGCATCAATACCATGCAATAGGGTGTTGTGCCCCTGTTTACATTCTGCACACTTAAAATGAAATTTGCATTTGCGTTGTTTGTGCTGTCCTAAACAAATTTTGCATAAATTATTATGTTTTCCAAATTCAACCCGTTGTCCAGGAGCAGCAAGCGCAAAGGCTTCACACTTAAAAAGTTTATGTTCAGATGACTTACAGTAAGGGCATGCTGGAGCTGTCAGTGCTGTAGCTACGTGGCTGGCCGCCTTGATTGCTGGTACCTGCGGCTTCCTTGAAGAATTACCGGCCTCCAGGGCCAGAGCACGACGTGCTAGGTAGTCTAGCAATTCCTTTATAGTTGGTTTTACCGTAGGGTCCCGCTCCAATGTAAACGCTTGGGAGGTAGCAGGGTCCAGCTTGCGGGAAATAATACATATTAGTATGTTGTCCCAGCCCTCAACCGGTTCCTTCAAGTTTTTAAGAGCCGCAATATGCTGTTTGATATCTGAAACAATGCTTCTTAAATTGGCAGGTGTCGACTTAATTGGTGGAATATCCATAATTGTGTAAATATGTTCCTGAATCACTGATGTGTCGTTGTCATATCTTTCCTTTAGTAGTTTCAGAGCTTCCGCGTAACTATGTCCCTGAAGGGGCAAATTGTTGATCAGTGCAAGGGGCTCCCCACGAAGGAAACTTTTTAAATAATACAGTTTTTCAACAGATGACATGGATTGATCTTTATCAATCATAGCGTTAAAAATGTTAATAAACTCATAGTATTCTGTGTACTTTCCCGTAAAAGTGGGAATATTAATATTAGGCAGTTTTATTCGCGAATTACTATGATTTGACAGGGAAGTTTCCGAGATTTCTGAGGAGGGAGTATTATTTCCGAGAACTGTATTAATTTGGGCTATGAGATCAATGTAAAGTTCCTCTATCTGCCCAAAATCCTCGGAATCTTTCTCATCAATCGATAAAATCGTTACACACAATCTATTGTATTCACGGAATACCTCCTCCAAACGGGACCTTTTAGCTTTTAGATTTTCAATAGGTATAGATTGAATTTTACCTTGTAGGCTATTTTTGAGGCGCGTTATTGACGCCTTTGTATAGCCTCGATTAGCAACAAGATATCCCAAGTCGGTTGACATTGTGAACTAAAAAAATTGCACGACACAAAGGAAACACAACGTGGATTGAATTTACACAAAATGGCGATTTCACTCGACGTTCAATGAGCGCAGAGATGAAGTGCCGGAAGTGCGCGATGCGACGCAAACGCTGCTTGGCTATGGCGGCGCTCGGGTGAAGTCGGCTTGTCTCGGCTACACTCGTCTCACGATCGTCGATCGTCGGCTGCACTCGGCTGTGACTCGGCTCCCAAACGGCGCGACGAAGATCTCGTAGCTTTATCTGTGTTTGTGGTGTATTATCGGGCGCGTTTAGCTCGCGACGCGCATACACACACAAACGTAGAACTTGAGAACTAATTTTTCTTACAGGGACACGATTCTAGCTTCCACAGGTTCTGATTCCTGCTGCCTTCTGTATCCTTGACTGCTTTTAAATAAGTATCGCTAGTTTCACTAGAGCAGTCGTTTCTTGAATGCAGGCACGCAGGCGTTCGGCGTATGAAGGACCAAAATGGCGGGCACCAGCCTCGCCAGGGAGATATTTTTGTGGCTATACTGAAGGAAACGCCTTTTGAAGATTCACTTATAGGTTTATTATTCCAGCCACAATGTTTGTATGTTTACACATCACATAAACTTTTAATACTTAAACAATTATATGCTTAGAAACTTTTTGTAGTGGAGAGCTAAAGAATACGTGACCGCGCCCTCGGGTGCGAGCGGTGAACAGGAAGTTAGGCTGGCAGTGTTGCCATACACTTTATGTTGTTGCCAACATTACCAACGTATTGCAAGAAACAGGTTTCTACGATGTTATAGCTTCATTTTCTACTATTTATCTAAAGAAAAACTGTTACTTAGTTTTTTTTTAAAGTTATTTTCTTACCTCCTTATATGAGTTCCCTCGAAAGGCAAATTTATTGCGCAGCAAAAAAATAAAGTAGTACCTCAACCTATTCATTATAATAAAATCTAATTTGGCATACATGATCTCACACTTCATAGCAGAACAAAACAACAAGCAGTCGTTAACTCCGTTATCCGTCCGGAAATGGGGCATGACCATTTTTTTATTTTGTAGCAACAACTGCTGTGTGGTAAATAACTTGAGTCGTTTTCATCGACCTTGTTCTGTTAAACCATCTCTTAATCGCTATTTAATGTCGACTGCCAAATCGAACATACATAATCGAACACGAATGGAGTAAATGCACTCGTGTATTTATAAGCGTGCCAGTGTGAACGAGACCGAACAGCGCGTCTCACTCGCACACCATGATGTCATGGTATATTTTTGTAAGCACTCAACTCGGTCGCACGCGCTTTTCGTTTGTAGTTTACTATCGGTATCGGTTTTGTTGAATGTCATTATAGGTCCGTTTTCAACTGTTGAAAAAAAAAAGGACAAAATTCGAGACAATCTAAATCCGTGCTACATAGGAAAAAAACGTATTAATCACAAAGTTCGTAATCTTTAGGTACAAACTCTGTACCTAACCATCTAACATTGAGCTAGGTTATAGAAACAAAAAGGTTACGGAAGTTTGGCTTGAATTCTAAATCTTTCAATTGCCTGTGTTTATAACCGAAATGAATAGAAGCAAAACTGAATATCTATTGCGGAATATTATTAGAATACTGAACGCTTTGGTTGATTTGCTAAAGTGTAATCCGAGCGCGACTCCGCGCACAAAATCCTGGTGCAGCCAAAATTTTGTCAGATAGCAGCGCGGTCAGTGACCTCCACTTAAACTTATGTAAAGATACAAATGTTTTAAGCGCCTCTTCAACATCTGATAAAGTTCTTTGAATTGGATTTTAAAGTAAAGACCTCGTTAGACCCATAAATAAATAAGTGTACATCAAATTTTCTCATAGACGTGATAATGCAATAACGATGGAAATAACTGAAGACAGTTTAGTCAGTTGACCAAAAACTGCGCATATCGTCTACGCTGTGTCTGCACAGTGTCTACGCTTCATACACAGCGTCTAGACAGCGTCTACGCAACGTCTACCCAGCGTCTTAGCGGCTACGTTTGACAAAGTTCGAAGACACGAAACAAGAAGATTACCGACTATTTAAATAAGTACTAGATTTTGTAACAACAAATCTCGAGAAAGTTGTCGTCTATTGATGAATTGTATTTCCTTTATTTTTTTTAGAATTCTGAGTAAGAGAGTGAGAACGTTAACTCGATATAAAAATGTAAGTATTTCATTTATCATGAGACTTTCTTTTATGTTAAAATAGGTAATGATACAATTCGATGTAACTACATACATTTTGTTACGTTCTGTTTACGGGATAAATTAATTAGAATTGCACTTTTTAATCGCAATATTATAAGTCCTTATAATTATCTTCGTATCGTTCTCATTCGCCAGTCAAACTTAGACTGTAGGACCCGCTAGAGATTCATGCTATTTATACCCCGACCGGTAATACCAGAAGATTCTAGAATGTGATAGAAGAGACGAGTTCCTCCAGAACCTTTTCGAACCATCTAGAACGAAAGTAGTGGAACCTTCGAGTACAGTGTAGAAACTTTGCGAAAATTGTAGAACGATCTCGTAATACGGTCGACGTAACAATATTAATCAGAAGCTTTCGTCGACCTACCTCTATTTGTCTTCTTAGAACGTATAATTGAATGATTGAGGGTTACTCATGCATCTAACCATTTTGTTTGAAGGGGCTGACAATGAAATGTCATTATGAGTAATGTAATGGTCAACTTAACGTTCAATAACTGCCCACAGCT
The DNA here is from genome assembly GCA_950005045.1 of Agrotis exclamationis. Lineage (NCBI taxonomy): Eukaryota > Metazoa > Arthropoda > Insecta > Lepidoptera > Noctuidae > Agrotis > Agrotis exclamationis. Next base: position 11,915,961 of record OX465417.1, on the reverse strand, counting down.
TATTACTCATGTCATCATGAGGTCTAGAAAACTCCTGTTGCAATCCACTAGGGTTATTTCTTTATGACATCAAATCCACAGAAGTAACTACTACCTACTCAGAATTGTTAGCTACAAGAGTAACTTCCTTTAAAATATCCAACCAATTCTTTAACGACACCACTATCCTACGTTACTCAAGACCTTATGAAAAGAATCGAATCTAGGTTATCTCATCAGGCAAGCAATACAAATATACTCTTTTGAAATAAAGTATGTGGTGTAGGTTCACATTCCAATTGCTCGCAGTAATGTCCTATTTTAAATTATGTAAATAAATATTGTGTCATATTTTAATAATTAATCATTAAAATTATCCTAACGGAACAATACATGCTTATAAATAGCTGCTCATGTACCTAACCAATTATATTTAATTTGGTTTTAGGAAAAGGAAAATTGTCGTTATTATAATATTTATCGACCGGTTATCGCTGGGGTCAATATCGAGAAGTGTAAACGCTAACGGCACTGCGAAAAGATTATTCACTACATTTAAAGTAGCTCAGTTAAGTATGTACAATTTGTCTTATTCGAACTCAGTACATAGTTAGGCGGCGCCCCGAGGGGCGTATGTTTCAGTATCCGCCTCCGGTGATACTCAGAAAATAATGAAGTTTTCATTTTCGAGTGTAAACTTAATTTTATTCAATGTAATCTATTTAAAAGTGATTTTAACTTGTCCGGATTCATGTAAATATGGATTTTCATTTGAGTATTCGTAAGTTGAAAATACCATTAGTATTGTGAGTGAGAGATTATTAGTCAATAATAAAAAGTATAATGTGCATATAATTTATTATTATTGTAACGGAATAAAATACAATCAATATTCTGCAGTGCAGTAAGTGCAGATGGTATCACGTGCAAACTTTTCGTATAGCGAATAAGTATCCAAAATTCACAAACGAAAATTGTAGCGTAGCTTAGCCGTAGCAGCGTAGCTTTGCATGAGAAACTATTCATTTTTTTATGTCTTTAATAAACCAATAAGTACCCCAAAGTATGCATGTTATTTATTTGCAAGTTAACCTGTTTGTTTCACGTGGGAACATACGGTATCGCGGGCGCTATCGCCTTATAAAGGTAACCCAACGCCCTTAGTGGATGTTCTGTCTGCCGACCGCCAGAGATCTTTGTTTACGGCTGCGCATTCACTCGGGATCGAAGAAGTGTGGTGCTGATGCAACAGAACTGAAAGCTGTCTCGCCTTCCCACATCTTTATTATTGCGTAGGTTTAGTTTGTGTAACATCTACTAGCGGTACTTTGATATCTCAGCGTGGGTGTGGAGTTCATTAAGTTCCCATGAAAACTAGGTATGCTAATTATGTTTTGTCCAATTGATATTATGTTGTTGATTAAAGCAAGACTTCTAATATATTATTCCAATTGTTGGTTTCATCTAGCGTCGTGACAAAAAAGAGCTTTTGTTGTAAAAATGAGATTTACGAAACAATTCCAACCATTATGCCAACTACATAGTTTCACACTGCTTCAAATTAAATGTGTTGGCTTGTTCTTTGAAAACTGTTACGATACTTAGCTACTCGTATAATAGGTAAGTAGTACATAAATGTACTGAATACACACATAATTATTGTCATCATACCTTCGATCGATAAGCTATTATTGATCGAAACATAATTCTGCCGATGACTTTGATGGGGTTATGGTTATATTACTAACATTAATCCCATTATTGCACGAGTACGTATTAGTAAATGTGTGTAAAATATACTTGTAAATAGTGTGTATGGTATGGCGTCACATGAATGACTTACCCAACTGATTAGGTTGGCTTATCTTTGTTCTTCAGTTAACACCAACATTTAAAACAAGTTGTAGACTCGCGTAAACTGATTCATGTGTGGTGTTTCACTTAGGCACATTTATTATAAGCCTATTTTATTTCATATTGGTTTTGTGATAATAAAATCGTAGTTATTTATTGAATGCGACAAAAGTAGATTAGATCATCATATCTCTTTATTTAATTAAATATTCGATACAAAGCTTGATTGTATTTCAGAATGGTGATACTAACTTTATCGAGTGGTAGGTAGGTTATTAATGGCTATGTTAGATAAAATCAGCATTACAGGAGTATCAGATAAGGTAGAGCACATATCAGTTTGTGAATGAATGTCTGTTGTTGTTACAGGGAGGTAGCGAGTGCATGGGAGTGCCGTGTGGGCCCGCCCGACGAGCCGGCCTCTGCCGACCGCGTGCAGAGCCTTTTCAACGACATCGAACTATACCCTACTAAGACTCAGGGTAAGGACCTTTAAATAATAACCATCTATTAGGGTGCTCCCACATTTATCGACGCGGAATCGGCTTAAGCCGGTCAAGAAAATCTTTATGACAACATAATAAGGGTGTTACTAATGCCATTTGCATCGGATCGCGTCGTCCGAGCCGAGCAATGTGGGAGCACCCTTACTATTCCACTGCTGGGCAAGGGCCTCTTCTCATACAGAAAAGGTAGGTACAAACAAGAACATTGATCACTACGCTTCATAAAAATAGACAGGCGATTTCATTCTTATCGACAAATTCCTAGTGAACAAGCCAGTCCTCGTACCTACCTATATGAGACATCGGAAATAGAGGTCCTCCATAAATATCTGACCAGTCTGATTTATTGCCGTTGACGATAAAGATGTCATCGACTTCTAGTCAAAGCAATCAATAACTTTACCATTTAAGCTATTAGCTAATGCTTATTTATAACACTGACTGATTTCTTGGTTATCCCGCCGCATATGTGTAGGTAAATAAATGGCCTAATTACATCAAGTAAATAACGACACTACAGAGTCATTAAGAACGATTAACAATTAACTCGCAAGCCATGGAATAACTGTAGCAGCTATTTTACTGCCTCGGAATTATAAGTTTGGCTTCCGTTTTCTTTTCTCTAGGATATAAACATGGGTGTTAAGTTGATAACCACGTATCATTTTATTATTTTCCTAAGGAAATAGATTGCATTCTTACTTTTAGAAAAAAATTATATAATGTACAGGCAAAAAAATAATGATTGCGTGAGAGTGCGTTGGAGTTGTATGTTGACATTTATAAAGTTTGATAAAACTAATAGGTATTTGCCCAAACTTTAGCTCATAAGCTCTGTAACAAAAACGTTAACGTGTGTTATCTCATTATTAATAACCGCGTAATCTTAAATGATAATAGTCATTGATATACGGAGTTAGCTAACCGTATAAGCATACCTCCAACTATCTACGTGACAAAGCTTATACACGATTCAATTAAATTGTAGGTAAAACTTTGCTATCAAGGGATTATTATAATAAAGGAAGTGCCTTTACACGCTGCCCACAGTGACGCAATGACATCACCGCCATTTATTATTGTTTTGGCATTTATTTCCAATGAATAAGTAGCTAACAAGATAGAGTTTATCACTAGTTGACGATAAATTTGTATCTTGGCAGTGATAACGGTGACGTCAGCAAATATTTAGTCAGTGATTGACTATTTGTTAATAGATTAATAATCGATTTTCATATAGTGAAGTTTCTCGATTTAATTTACAGTGGAAAGCCTATTACACATCATTTTCCTCAAGCGCCCTGGGGCGGGAACTTAACGTAGAAAATGGAAGCTTTAACGAATTAAAAATAATTGATATGATAACAATAGTCTAGATTCATATTATTGTTTATTTCAAAATCTGATTCGTACCAAAATTGTTCAAATCAGGCAATGAGGGAAGTTATGTATTAAATCGATACAAATTGAGGTCCCCGATTGGCTGCTTTAGTTATCAAACTGTTGCGGTACACCCTGTATGTTTAACAAGATAATTTTCCCTACTATATCGATTAGTAACAATATTACTTCATAATTCGTTATCTGATGGTAAACGATGTTATCCAATTTTTAGGGTTCCGTAGCCAAATGGCAAAAACGGAACCCTTATAGATTCGTCATGTCTGTCTGTCTGTCCGTGTATGTCACAGCCACTTTTTGTCGAAAGTATAAGAGCTATCCTGTTGAAACTTGGTAGAAAGATGTATTATGTGAACCGCATTAGGATTTTCACACAAAAATCAAAACAAAACAAATTTTGGGGGTGCCCCCCATACTTAGAATTGAAACTCAAAAAAAAAATTTTCACCAAACCCATACGTGTGGGGTATCTATGAATAGGTCTTTAAAAATGATATTGAGGTTACTAACATCATTTTTTTCTAAACTGAACAGTTTGCGCGAGAGACACTTCCAAAGTGGTAAAAAGTGTGTCACCCCCCCCGTAACTTCTAAAATAAGAGAATGATAAAACTAAAAAAAATTTATAATGTAGACCTCAACCAAAACTACCAACGAAAATTGGTTTGGATGAGATACAGTTAGCAGTTTTTGAGATATAGTACATTTTCAAAAACCGCAAATATAACTTTGCCATTCATACAAATACTATGAAAAACAAAGTTATTTTTATTGTTTGTGTATATTACTTACTAATCTCAATATAATTATATCTCTAATCTATGCTTGCTGCTACGGAACCCTTCATGGGCGAGTCCAACTCGCACTTGGCCGGTTTTTCAATTTCTGTTATCACAAGGGCATTCAAGTTGCCCTTGCGTAGGCTCTAACGCATCCTTCATTTGGATAAATAAGCTTTTAATCGAACTGTAATATTTCAATCCATCCAAGTAATTGATGGACAGGAATATAATTTATAGAATTATTAATGGGTATTGATCTTTGGCGTATATAAATATAAAGCTCCAATATGTTTACATAAACAAAATTATGTATTTTGACCCATCTATCTAATTAATTCAATCTGATTAATATGAAACTAATAACATTAATTAAAACCTTACTGATCTCTTAACAGTTGTGTCAGTAACCATGATCCATTATCTTGGTTCCCGTCTTACATACATAGTTATGTTAGAATATGATATCATTGATACGTAGTACACGGAAAATATACATAATATTATTTTAACATGTATCTACGCATGAATAGAATACATAGTTGAATTGTTTATTTCTCCTTTCGGATCAGAATGTGAAAAAAACTTAGGTCAGGAGCAGTCTTGTCGAGTGATTATGATTAGCTAGATACATAGTGCCTAATGATTGATACGCTTTGATGACGGCTCACCTATTGGACAAGAGACCCCGCGGTGACATCATCATCATCAGGCTGATTCAACAGTAAATGTCAATACGCCAGCAAAAATTACACATTTAAGTTCCGCGTGTTGCCAATCATACTTGCTTGTTGCCAGTTAATTGCTCAGTATGATGTATTGCAACAGTTAGTACTACATAACTGCACAGATTAAGATCAAATAGCAGTTATTTTATGCATTTTATAATTTATTTGCAATCAAAGAATAAACGTGTTATAAACTGTTAAATTAAATAATACCGACCGGTACTACAGTTACTTCGAAATATGGATTGTTATCTTGTATTTACTATGAGTAGTTACTTGTTGACTCAAACACATTTCAAATACGTCGTAAAAGTACCCGAAATATCGATGACTCGCTTATTCGTTAACTAATGGTAGGTACCAAGTACTCTAGGTACTCATTTAGTGTACTTAATTATCGCAAAAAATAACAATAGGTTTTAAAGTTCCGCGCAGCACAATATAGATAGTATTTCGATAGCATACTTTATATCTTTGTACCACTATATTTATATCTTCATATTTTATGTATTCTTGAATATGTCCATGGATGGAAGCATTTTTACGTAACATGTGAGACCTTTTTAAAACCCATTGTTAAATTTATGGTAGTAATTAACTAACAATAGTGTTTTCTCATCGAAATAAGCGATGAAATGGCGTTTGCGCTACTGCTACGCAGCGCGCCTACGGCGTAGCCGCGGGGCCTACGGTTGTGCTACGCTCTGTCTACGGGACCTCGTAGTACAGCGTAGAGCCTCTACGCGGCTCCTACGCAGCAAATGACAGCTACGCTTGCGCTAAAGTCTGCGTAGCAGCCCCCACTGGTCGGGTGTCGGATCCGCTTAATAATATAATCGGATGTCCGCCACGTTCGACGACGCGAGGCGACTATGTACAATGGACATCGACAAAATTCTTGTTGTGTATTATTATTGAAAAAGAAAGCGAGAAAATATAGCCAAAAAATTTCATTTGAGTAGGTACGAGATATTTCAGAACTTAATAACAGAATTGAGAAGTGACGAAAATTTTTAAATTATTTTAGGTTGTTTGTGACATTGCGCTTAGAATCAGCATGCTGAAGTGGAAGTGGGCCGGCCACGTCTGTAGGCGGACAGACGGCAGATGGAGCAAACATGTGCTAGAGTGGAGACCGCGAATGGGCAAACGCAGTGTAGGACGCCCTGCTGCAAGATGGGTCGATGATTTAAGGAAGGTGGCTGGCAGTGGATGGATGCGGGCTGCCCAGGACCGGGATGGTTGGCGCTCTTTGGGGGAGGCTTACGTTCAGCAGTGGACGGCAATAGGCTGACAATATAACTACATCCAACCATCTTTCATCTATCAAATTAAGTAATTATAAAATAATTCTCAAATATCAAAAACGTGAACGAAACGTGCCAAATGTGAACAGCGCCATTCTTAATCACTGGCGAGCGAGCTCCGACCCGATTTTTTTGCGGACGTAGAGGGCTGGCAAAACACCCGACATTTTCTTGTCGGATAAAAAATCGGGTTTCGATAAGTGTGAATAGTTTCATATATAATGTTCTGCCACTATAACCTCCGATTAATAAACGGATCCGACACCCGGCAAGTGGGAACGAGCTGTAAGACGTCATGCATGGGCATTGGGGCATAACGTCCGACTCATACCATGTATTGTACTGACATACACTGATGGTGGTTTCTGGATTCCGATCTAGGAATTTGACATTGATAATATTTTAATGAATATTATTCAATATATCTCTGCAACGAGCAGACATCTTAAGGCGGCGATGATATCGCAACAGAACAAATGTATTCTACGATTAATATCTGTCATATAAAACAATTTACGGGCTTGCCACGTTAAGCTTCGCCCCTTTTGTATATTTAGCGGCCATAAATCTAACAACTGCAATCAACTCGCAGGTCACACGGTTAATGACCACTAACAAACATGCATTTTGATCTACAATGTCTTTGTAAAACATTGTTTCATACGTTCGTTTTCAATGTATCTGAAATTGTCAGCGATCGCTTGGAATTACAACTAGCTTTCCGGTACTGATAAATGCACAAAATTCATAGTTACAAGCAATAGATTATGTAAAATGTAACTAGCGTCGCTTCTCGACTTCTCACGGTTCAAATTTTCGACCAAACCGGTGGCTACCCCTAATGTTTTTAAAATGAAAGTTGATTTTTCAACAGTGAGTGCCTCTACGTGAATACCAATACAATAATCGAGGTGATTCCCAAAGTAATCTTTATCCTTTTTATGTAAAAACGCACTAGATATCGATTAATTCCCCGAGCTCTTTACTTGGAATGATAAGGATCTTTAGGTGGAATCAAACTTAATTTTGCATATCGCAAAGAATTATAATTTTTATATTATCTCGTATCAAAATTATCAATGTCGTCATTTGCTAATCAATCAATCTTTTAAGGACGAAGTGGCGGACAGTTGGTCTTAATACAAGCTTTTAGGACAACTCTTTGACAAAGTTTTACTGCTATCACATAAACTCTTTAAAATATTAAGTATTGAGGAAGTGATCTAGGTTATCTATGTATTAGTTTGATAATAATCCTTTCCTGATATTAAAAACTAACGTCCGACACCGGCTTCGTACGGGTTCAAACAACTTACCCGCTGGATACCTAATATCTACCCTGAAAACTTTTTACCGAGAAACCTGATAATAACGAACACAGCCAAAAAGTTCTCCGACTTTATTTTTGATGGGAAAAATACCTAAAAAAATTGTCCCAACAACCACTCTCTTTGCCCACAATTATTTCAAAATTCGCGTGATTACTTCAACGTCATTGTCCATTATATTATTATGTATTTCCTCTGAAACTGGGTCATTCGTTTGCGTTTTCTTCTAGGTTTTAGAACGAATGCGTGATGCCTAGATTCTGTAAGTCACGCAATTTAGGTACTGTAACAGTTTCTTTGCACTTATTTCGGACACTTTTTTGCTCTTTTAGCAGCTACGGATAATTTAACGATAGCTAAGAAAACTAAGTTGGAATAATTTCTACCCTGACACGATAACAAAATAACCAACTTTCTTATCTGAATTAGCTGAGTAGTGAGTACCCACTGCCACTGTATTGAAGCATGCGATGTTTTGATTTCAATTCAATCATGTTTCCTGGTTAATCGAACCACAAATAATAATTATCCTTTATATCTAATTTGTAACAAAAGTACTAAGTACATACCAAGACGATTCCAACTAGAGATGCATCCGATACCGATATTGGCGATACTTCGGGTTAGCCGACATATCGGTATCGAAGATATTTTTATGACCGATTCAACGATACTTTTTAATTTAAAATGTAGTGTAAACGAGCGTGTTGTCTCGTCTTTTAGTATTTTAGTTTCCAAATGAGTTCTGTCGCATCTGAGAGACTATTTTCCAGCGCAGGTCTTATTCAAACAGACTTGCGAAAATGCATTTCTCTGAAAAATTAAGTTTACTTATTTTTTAAACAGAAATTTTATTAATGTTAATTTTAACTAGAAAGAAAAGAAGAAAGAAATAACATTTATTTGTATTAATGTAGTAATTACGTTAAGTAATTACTAAATAACTAATTATGTTAGTAATTACTAAAATTTATAATTATCTAATATCAACCTATGTCACTACTTTTTATATTAATAAAAAAATAATTGACTTATTTATTTTATCTTATTTTTTTAATTCACATTGATATTTTTATAAGAGTATCGGCGAAAAGGCGTATCGATGCATCCCTAAATTTCCAACCCTGATCTTTGCAGTCTATTGTCGACGCTCAAAATCGTGATATACATATGTAAATAATTAAAAAGGTTTATTGGCAATCATATCAGTTATAACGTAATCGTTATTTTACGCTTGGAATCGGATACTACGTGTATAATTACGGTAGATATCCGCTATTGTTATTGCGGCAGGTGTGCGCGTGCGCGTCCAGTGATCTCACCGTTATTGCTCACTGATGACCAATTGCCGCCGAATGAGTTCATGACTCCACGTTTGATTCGCCGACTGTTTATTGCAGGCTTCACACGGACGGACGTCCGAAAACGTCCTTTCATTCTTTATGATATTAATGCGTCTTTACACACACTCATATTTTTTTATTGCGTGTCAATATTTAAGTTGTTGCTCGTAGAACCTTGAGATATGTTGACACTAAGCTTAAAATTATTGATTGAGGTGTGTACGTATGACTGACTATATTGGACAAACCGCTCCATTGGCGTCCTCTGGAACAGTGTTCTTCTATGAAGATAGAAAGATTATACTGTAACTTTGTACCTAGGTCCTATAGGTTACGAGTAGGTTAAGTTGAATCTTGAATTGTGCTAGGAGTTGACTTCTATTTTTCGTGTGACCTACCATTCTATGTCTACCGACAAAACTAATAGACCGGTATACGGTTTTTGACACCATTTGTATTCTCAAAGATGTTTTTTGGCAAGTGCCCCATATGAACCATCCGGTTACGCCCATTATTGTATTATTTTACTTTCAACTTTGTCGCAGATAGCTTTTACTAATTCATCAGAAAACAAGGCATAATGTGTGTGAAAATAGCATAATGTGTGTTTGTTGAGTGTGTGAAATGTTCATCACTTGGAATAGAATGTTCCCTCATTTTCAGGCAAGTCAATTTATCTCGTTTCAGTAATTTAAGAAGTTTTTGTTGTGGTTACTATGCTTGAAAAGAGTAGTATCATCTAAAATATTTACCTTTTTCAGATGTGTAGTAAGTAAGCAAAGCTTAATGATGACATAAACAGATCGCAAAATTATGAGCTTTTCACTAGGTGAATCTGCAAACGACTTCGTCAGTTGGAATTCCGACTCTTGCACCAAGCAGGTCATTATTACATAAAATATTGTTTATTGAAGTGTCAGTATAATATATTTATAAAATGGGATAATTGTTCTAGTTCATTGTATTTATGTAAATAGGTATGAGTCGTTAGGTGAGTGTATAACTAGATAATTGTCTTTGTTATCCTCGTAGTTGAACTCATTGTAAATAGCAACCGGTTTCGTGCCAGTACATAATATTGAAGACTATATAAGTTAAAAATATATAATATATAATAATAATTAAATTTACAAAACAGCCAAAGACTCCGTGTAACAAGTTAGTCACTACAATCAAGGAAGAATATATGCTTGTAGGGGGAATACATACCTTACATTCCAAGTAGGTATACAATACTAATATTTATATAAAACATTTATTAATATCTAAATTATTTGGACTTTAATCCTCATCGCCCTCGTTGGATGACGTGACTGTGCAAAGTACTTTATTAATTATTCGAATTCGAAAGAGTCTCGTCTCGCGTGGGTTCGTTGTAAATTAAATTAGACACATTTAATTTGTATTTAAATGTTGTCCGGCTGGTGGTTCTAGATTACGAATCTCATTTAGTATGAAATAATCACGGATCTTAACAAATCGTAAATCACACCACGGAACAATAATGTAATTTGAGTTTTGTTTAAAAAAATGAGATCTGAATCATTAAGTTTCTTCGTAAAGTTTAATTTATAACAAGAATTTGGTATGACTACTGCTTTATCATCTGGGACATTAAATTTACATAATGAGATAGGTACGTAGCATCCGTAGCGTCCGTGTACGCGCATAAATATATATCTATACCTACTTCAGAACCTATTACCGTATCCACACAGACAGGACATTAAGTTCCATGACAATAAGAAATAGGTACCTAAGTACCCAAGTTATAAGAATAGAAGTTACTTTTCCTCAGTAGTCTATGATGAGTATTAGTTGATGTCATGCAACTATTCCCCCACCCCAGGTTTTGTATTTGTTTATTATTTAACTGAATTGTTATTGTTTTAGTATTCGAAATGCTGGTCTGCGCGCGGCAGTGTGCCCGCCGCAAGTCGCTCACTCTCACATTCGGAGAATTCTGCGTGTTTGCAGCTGAACTGCGTCGGTGTTCGAGGCAAGCCAGGCAGTAAGTGTTCCATTTGTTTCTACTTTATACTCTTCTATACTTTCTATACTCTTCTTTCTATTTTATTTTGAAATTAAACGTGAAAGACCTACCAATTTGCTCATTTTACAGTAAATTGATCAATTTATTTATGTAGTTTACAAAAATTACATCATCATCATCATCATCATCATCATCTCAGCCATAGGACGTCCACTGCTGAACATAGGCCTCCCCTTTAGATCTCCACATATACCGGTTGGAAGCGACCTGCATCCAGCGTCTTCCGGCGACCTTTACAAGGTCGTCTGTCCAGCTCGTTGGTGGACGTCCTACGCTGCGCTTGCTAGTCCGCGGTCTCCACTCTAGCACTTTTCGACCCCATCGGCCATCTGCTCTGCGAGCAATATGGCCTGCCCATTGCCACTTCAGCTTGCTAATCCGGTGGGCTATATCGGTGACTTTAGTTCGTCTACGGATCTCCTCATTTCGGATTCGATCACGTAAAATTACATAAGTGCCGGAAAATATACCTATGTAATGTATAAACTAATTCAGAATTAAACTGTATCCTCGACTCACTCACCATCTCCACACAAATATCCATACTTGGATGGATTTGATGGTCTCCAATGTCCCATTTTCTAAAAATGTATTTTTCTTATCGGATTCTTTGAAATTCTTTAGAAAATAATTTTAGTCACTCAGCCCTTGTGACGCGCCGGAGCACATGGTTGTTACAGAATTAGTCAGTCGTTAGTCAGTTTCTGCTAATTAACCGTTTCGACCCACATTATTTCCTTCCGCCCCAGGTTGTTCCAGATCTTTCGCCAAACATAATTGTCTCTTCTTAGTGAAAATGAAAATTCACTTTTCCATGTCAATAAGTTCAATAACTCGTACATTTTCACGATAAGCCTGAGCTTTGAGATTTAATGGAATCCCATGAAGAAAACTTGTTTCTTTTTAGGGTTCCGTAGCCAAATGGCAAAAACGGAACCCTTATAGATTCGTCATGTCTGTCCGTCCGTATGTCACAGCCACTTTTTGTCGAAAGTATAAAAGCTATCCTGTTGAAACTTGGTAGGTAGATGTGTTATGCGAACCGCATTAGGATTTTCATACAAAAATAAAAACAAAACAAATTTTGGGGGTGCCCCCCATACTTAGAATAGAAACTCATACGTGTGGGGTATCGATGGATAGGTCTTTAAAAATTATATTGAGGTTACTAATATCATTTTTTTCTAAACTGAACAGTTTGCACGAGAGACACTTCCAAAGTGGTAAAATGTGTGTCCCCCCCTGTAACTTCTAAAATAAGAGAATGATAAAACTAAAAAAAAATATATAATGTAGACCTCAATAAAAACTTCCAACGAAAATTAGTTTGGATTAGATACAGTTAGCAGTTTTCGAGATATAGTACATTTTCAAAAACCGCAAATATAACTTTGCCATTCATACAAACACTATGAAAAACAAAGTTATTTTAATTGTTTGTGTATATTACTTACTAATCTCAATATAATTATATCCCTAATCTATGCTTCATCATCATCATCATCAGCCTATAAATGTTCCCACTGCTGGGACACAGGCCTCCTCTCTCAGAGAGGGAGTCGGCGATAATCCACCACGCGGGCCCAGTGCGGGTTGGTGGATGTCACACTTCTTCGAATTTTTGGTTCTAGGACATGCCGGTTTCCTCACGATGTTTTCCTTCACCGTTTTGAGAGCAGTGGTGATGAAATAAATTACACAAAGTAATGCGCCTGGCCGGATTCGAACCCACGACCTACAACTCGTAAGTCGGGGCCGATACCACTGGGCCACCACTGCTCAATGGGCAATCTAATGCTTGCTACTACGGAACCCATCATGGGCGAGTCCAACTCGCACTTGGCCGGTTTTTATATGTTATTATACAGATTATAGAAATTCAGCAGATTGAGAACGGACTAGGTACATTCTAGTTTGCCTGAACTGTAGTTTAAACAGTAATATTAGCGTATTATGGTATTCCTGTACCAGTTCTTAGTTAGGCGCTAACTGTACCTTCTGTGAATTCATTGTGTTAGTAATAAAATGCGAAATGCCAAATAAAGCGGAAATAGTATTAAACCGTAAAATACCCCAGTTAGTGTTATATTGTAAATACCTACTACGACATAATTAAAGAGCCAAGCAACGTCCTTATTGTCTGCAGAGACCACAACGTGAATCAGGTTTATTTTACCGATGACGTAAAAATGATTGCTTTCCTTTTCCTCGGTCTTGAACTGAGAGCTGGGACTACGTATGACGCGTGCGTTGACCCTTACATGCCTAACAATAAAATATTTGTCATGCAAGGAGTCTCCTATATGTATAAGGTCAACTATAAATACTGTATAATTATACGTTTCTCCCTTCACAAATGATTTCATTGAATGTCTGCACCATTCATTGCATTATCATGCGGAAACTCCCACGCAAGTTCATCGATTTTGTTTATTTCTAATTTCAGTTTTCATTCGCAGGAGTTCGAACAAACCTGAGTCGCCACAATGGAACGTAGACAAGGAGCTCAGAGATAAGGACAACATTTGTAAACATGTAAACGGTAAGAACAAGAACTTTTACTTTAATCTTAGTACAAAAACACCTGTTTGATATTCAAAAATAAAGTGACCTTATTTTGGTCCGTCACGAAATTACTGAAATGGCTACCTGGCTGACTTTGCGGAAAGTTTTTTGCCAATCATATTTTTTGGTTTCATTTTGTGCTCCAATCCCCACTTCAGGATGCACACTCGTGCTGCGGAAGGTCGATCGTCCCGTGACGAAACAAATGGTGACTAAACTTTCCGCACGGTACCAATCCAGAAATACACATTGGTAGTCCCTATGGCTACGCAACAATATCTCATACACTATAAATTCTGTGTCGCCGTCCACTTCCCACACTATTCTATCAGGTTGTTTGATAGCTGCTGAATTACTGATATTCGATTGGTCGATACTTAAAGAAAATAAATATACATCTTAAATTATCGTTTTCAAGTAGAACGCAATTGAAAACTATTTTATCGAATAATGCCTTATTTATTGTTTTTTTTTATCGCCTAATTTTAAATTTATTTTGTACATCGCAGGAGACATTTTCTTTTCATCTGTTTGTATATAGGAATCGGGTGAATTAGGTACTTGTTTCATCAGATGAATTCATTCACCCGATCCTTACCAATTATAATAGATCAAATATATTATACACAGTGATCATCAAAGACTGCAAAAAAAATAATAGCTACATATCAATCAGAAGCTTATCAACAGTTACGTACTCGCTTCGCTAAACACACAGATAGACAGCGATGATGTTCATATTCATAATAACAAATAGGAACTAACTCACATTCGTGGGACATGTGGTCATCACTTATTGCGTATATCTATGTTTTTAATTGTTCTGCTATTAATGCGATTGCCCTATGCTACAGTTATTGTACGTTCACTCCTATTTGCACCCGCACATGTAATGCTTGGATTTGCGTCAATCTCCCGGCGCATCTGACTAATGTATAATATTAGAGACAACTAAATTAAGCTTCAGAAGCTTTAAAATGTCAGACATAAACCTCTTTACCTATCTTCGGAACATTAGTGAAAGTTGAGAGGAGTTTCATTTTCATGATTATGGAGTGAAATGTGGCGTTTAGATATGAACCTCGTAATACTTATCGGAAAGAAGTTCCGCTTTCGCACGGTAATTCGTAAAAGGCAGAGATCAGTAAGTAAAATGATGCGTGGCCTCCCAGGCTCTTCCGCACATACTATTAAACAGAGTACGGAAGCGAAGGCGCGATGCTCCGCTCAGTGTACTACGCGCCCACGAATTCGGCCGCTAAATGCTACGAAAACATAATACAGATGACATCTCACTACTACAACTACAGTCACTACATATATATACCTAACGTAAACAAACGATGAAGCGATACTGCGTCAACTTCCTTATCTCCCGGAAGAAATATTCTGTTAAATGACGACTTCTTGAGAACAAACAAACAATACATTTTTTCTTTATTTTCTACAGACATGTTTGTACGTCTCCAAAATTATTCATCGAATGTTAGACTCTCTTTTAGAGTAGACACTCTTATGCAGTTTTATCTAAGTATCCCATTTATTACCCTTGAAGTAGCAATTAAGTAAATTTAACTCTCATAATGAAGGGAAAAGAAGTACTTAGCTTTGATTGATTATTCTGATTCTTAATAATATACGTATTTTGCATCATTGGATTTTATTAACGCATTCGGATTTTGGTTGTATTCATATCCAACCCAATGCAATCAATCTATCATCTAAAAAATAAATAGTATGACTCGACTTTAATGTAAGTAACCGTCTTTTGATTCTTTGAATGATGATATGCGCTCATTATAATCATTTGTGGATGAGATGAAAAATACAGGTTTGCGGATGAGTTATGGTCAACATCAACACCATAAGTCTTTGTGCTATGTCTTTGTAGTGCTATAGAAATAACGGAATATTTTAAAATGCGGAATTGGCTAGTACTTGGGCGTAGATGTAAGTTGTGAACGAACGCCAGTTGGCCGCCGACCGTTCGCGGGTGGACAGCGTGCACGCCAGTCTGCACGATACATCCGCAACCATGCCGCCGACCACAATGATTGTGCCCTGTGCGTTTCTTACATACTTCTTTACTACTTTCATCAATGAAAAAGTGTGTTTCACGACGCAGTGTTTACTTAATTATTGATAATATATTTACAATTAATTCCTCCGTTATAAACGTATATACAGGATTTCTCTCCTACATTGTTTTGTATCATACATTTTTTTACCAAGTGACAGAGGATGGCTGTGTAAACTGTGGATTTTGGTACATGTGTCGTGAGTTCACGTTGAAGTAGTGACAATTCAGGGACATTCTATTCAAATCTGTGTTCTGTGTGCGGGCGTAGCAGTCGATGTTAGTGCGTTTGTTGATCTGGCGTTGTGTTTACGTTTTCGTTTTGGCATTGAACGAAGATCCCGAATTGGATGATGTGTTTGGTTGGCCACGTTTTATAAACTGCAGTGTAAACATGAATGAATACTTACCTGTGCGTGTCGTTCTGTATTGTATTCAATGTTGTGTGCAAATAAAACCAAATTAATATTAGCATTATCTAGGTTTATCAATTTGAGATACACCGTGTAAATTTGACTGTTTTCATTCCGGAGTTTGTTGATACCATTTCAATAGGTGTCATAAATAACTATCAACTATAATAATTGTAAGTAATCGTAATGACCGGGAAAGTTAGAAAGTAGGTAATAGATCTTTGAAATAAGATTGAAAAGTTTAAGGAATTACCTATGCAGAATTAAAAAGAAACTTACTGAAAGCTCTCCAAGTTAATGTGAGTGTATGAGTATGTCATGTATTTGTAAAATAGTATTTCTTTTTTTAAATTTAATAAACATATCTTCACTGGTCCATGTGCTACAAAAATAGTCTAAGCACACCACGGGATGAATGATAATCAAATTTTTTTGGTGAATGAATAGGAAATAGGTACAAGATTTTTAAAAATCATTGTTCGTTAATAAATTGGTCATGCTTACGTAATGTGATCAAAACTAGTATCGACCATAATAATGTTATTTTTTCAAGTTTTTTTGTCTCGGCCGAATGTCCGACCTTTTATGGTAGTCATTAATCTACGAGTATGCTATGCAAGTAGGTGTTTAATGTATGTAGTACGGTGGTCGGCCTACATATGTGCAGCCCACACAGTCGATACTCATCAATCATTGACGATGAGTATCGCTGGTTGAACGAACCCAGCGCCGGCACTCGCCTTGCCGTGATGCTTTCTAATCCACGCCGTATGTACCTCTTGCTATCAACTGTCATGATCATGATCAATGCACCTATTATCATGCAGATACACTACATTTACATATTAATTGGATATCACTATTTTCGGTATGCCTCTTAGCTCTTTGTATCGCGTATAATAAGTGTTGGCGCCAAGGTTTCGTGAATTGTTATTGGATATAGATTTAGTCTCTACGTAGATCCGACGTCATGTATAAAACATAAGGTACCGGTTTGTATAGGCCACTTATGAATCTCTAACAAATAGTAACAAACCGCTTTGGTTTGAGCTCATTGCTTGCGTGTCCAACCGCAGTACAATTGTTAACAATTAACAGTAGTTCTTTTGCGTGCCTCGAGCCCATCTTAGAAATAGGGTCAACTCATCCTATTATGAGTTGTGTCTCAAAGAACACATCAAATACTGTTCACATGGTGATTGATTGTTTCGTCTTTCATACAATATCTATGGAATTATTCATGTTGTTGACGTAGACAGTGCGTTAGACATGGTGTTTGCAATGAAACGCGTGGGTTGATAACCACGTGAAAAGAAGTTATGTGTACTTACATCAGCTAGTAGGTATAGATTGGAAGTCGAAGCTTATTTAAAGGCACTTTATAAAACAAGCAGATGTTCTGAAATGATAATTTCCGGCGAAAGGAAATATGCATGTATTCAGCAGTTATCACACAGTCCATCCTCTATTCGAGTTCCCTATGTGTTCTTATTTGTGACTACTATGTATGTTATGACAATGTTTGACGTCTGGTGTTGCGCAGGCAGCGAGGCGCCCCCTCCGCCTTGCGAGGTGTTTCTGGGCGGATCCTGCAACCCTACTACTTGGAGATCGGACATAGCCATTCCGATGCTGAAGAAGATGGGCATTACCTATTTTAACCCGGTAAGTTTTACACTTTTATTTTTACACTTCAATTAAGTTGTATTACAAGAAAAATGCTTGTTTTCAAACAGAGAAGCGATCAGTATTGATTACCATATAATTTTCGAGATATCCTCACGATGTTTCGTATAGGCAAATTAAGATTAACTAATATAGAAAGTTCATAATTAAATGCCACGATAATATTTTACACAAATATGTAGGTAGGCTGTTGACAGCTGTCAAGCTGCTATCACATCAACATGAATGTGTGTAATGTCCATAGATAAATTGATAACTAACGAGCTCTAACTTTATAGCATATTAAATTAAATGTATTTTATAATTTTATTTTAACTGTGCATGGTTTTACATGCTGAAATGTAAATAGAGAAGATGGCGCATTTCACTGATAGAGTACCTATATAACTAATGTGATAAGTGCCTTCAAATGTTCAGTTTTAGCGTTCTTAGATCAAAGTCATCTCCAATAAGCCATTACAGCGATGTGTATAAACAATCGAACATTGTTTGCCATTTATGACGTGATATTAAGTTAATTAAACAGTATTGAAAATGAAAACCTGTGTGAAATAATATGATAAAATTCCAAACATATTAAAGGTCAGCTGTTGATTGTCGGCTCGTGTCCAATTAAATTATATGAAAGATATGTACCATATTGAGCTAGTCACATGGTTATGGTACGAGACGCGCAGCTTCAATAAATTGACTAATTTGCTAATAGACACTGATCCCCGCGTAATATTTATGGTTGAGCTATAAAGTGAACAAAGCGATAGACAAGTGCTTCTCAACAATAATTGATAAGTAATAATGTGCGGTTATTCTAAAAAGTATTTATATAACAATTCTAGACTGAGAAAAAATAAGTTTATCATTACTTATTTTTAGGGTTCCGTAGCCAAATGGCAAAAACGGAACCCTTATAGATTCGTCATGTCTGTCTGTCTGTCTGTCTGTCTGTCTGTCCGTGTATGTCACAGCCACTTTTTGTCCAAAGTATATGAGCTATCCTGTTGAAACTTGGTAAGTAGATGTATTATGTGAACCGCATTAGGATTTTCGCACAAAAATAAAAACAAAACAAATTTTGGGGGTGCCCCCCATACTTGGAATAGAAACTCAAAAATTTTTTTTTCACCAAACATATACGTGTGGGGTATCTATGGATAGGTCTTCAAAAATGATATTGAGGTTACTAACATCATTTTTTTCTAAACTGAACAGTTTGCGCGAGAGACACTTCCAAAGTGGTAAAAAGTTGGTCCCCCCCCCCGTAACTTCTAAAATAAGAGAATGATGAAACTAAAAAAAAAATATAATGTAGACCTCAACAAAAACTTCCAACGAAAATTGGTTTGGATGAGATACAGTTAGCAGTTTTTGAGATATAGTACATTTTAAAAAACTGCAAATATAACTTTGCCATTCATACAAACACTATGAAAAACAAAGTTATTTTTGTTGTTTGTGTATATTACTTACTAATCTAAATATAATTACATCCCTAATCTATGCTTGCTACTACGGAACCCTTCATGGGCGAGTCCAACTCGCACTTGGCCGGTTTTTTTTGCAATAAGTACTCAGTGCTTTCACTCACGTTTATCAGCTACAATAAATATTAATAACTGAGGATGACGTTATCAATTTGCAAATTGAATTCGTAAACTAGTTTGTTTTTCATTCGTAAAATATTTAAACAAACTATAATTAGGTACAATTAATATAACAGAAAGGTATAGGCGACCAATATTCATAACGTACGTTGGTTGTTATTACAATAACATCGGAGCACAACTTTAAAAGGCCTCAGATAATGAGTCGATGCACAGAATTAATTGGGCTTGTGTACACACATTACAATTAAAAATGTTGTTCACAAGAAGACCTTCTCCAGTTAATAGCAGATAGTGCGAATGATAACGCCTATATTTTGTTTGACAGCTTCTATGAATGAAACGTGCTCTCGATAAATATGATTTTGGTAATTAGATATGACACGTCCCATTGAAACATCTATCACACTAACGTAATAGATATCTCTTCAAATGTAAACGGTTTCTAAATACACATGAAATCATGTGCTTGCGTCATCCTCACTTACTTTTAGCTGAACACTCGTACGTAGCCAAAGTGTTTTACGATATTGGTTTACCCATATTTCTTCTACGTAGGCACTCAAACAGGACGATACATAAGTATGTACCTAAATGCATGTTCGCTGCAAGTGGTCCAGACGGCTAGTTAATATAAATATAATTGATGCTTAATGTAAGCATTTTGAACTGCTCAGCAGCACCTGCCCACCATAATACCTAATAGAAAAACCACTTTTTTTTTCACAAAATGAATAACAAGTTTGATTTCCAAATCTCCATATACCTAAATTGCGGTTTGACCGAACCTTGTTCCACCCACAGCCGACTATGGTTTCTGCCTTTTATCTCAATAGAACTTAAAACGGGACTTTTACCATCTTTATTATTTATTTTTAGTTTCCGATATTTTGGAACTGTCGTAAGCACCATGATTACGCATATTCCGTGCCGTGTTTTAAGTTTTAATGATAGTGTTGGAATGCATGTCAGTTTAAAACCTCATTTCTTCCTTGCCCAGTTGTCACTAGTTTCAACTAGGTATCACTCATGATCGACGAACGAGAAATGAGACGTATTTACTTAACTTATAAAGCTGGGTACTCACTTAGCAGTGTTGCATGTAACGTATCAACCTGCAAGTGGGTACGGCTCGTCCGAGCACACTACGAGCCGCCTTTGTGTTTCTTACTAGCTTACAGCGAGCGGTTCGTAGCTGGCTCGTGCCTACTACGTGCGTACTCACTTGATACCGTATTTGATACGTTACATGAAACACTGCTAAGTGAATACCCAGCTTAATGCTTTTTCTATTCTACAGCAAGTGGATGACTGGTCGACGGAGTTGATGGAAGTGGAGCACCGCGCGAAGGCGGCGGCACGCGCGCTTCTGTTCGTGCTGGACAGCGAGACGCGCGCCGTGGCCGCGTGCGTGGAGGCCGCGCACCTGGCCGCCGCGCCGCGCGACCTGCTGCTGGTGCTGCGGCCCTACACGCGCCACCAGAACATCGGCCACGAGACCATATCAGACCAGTCAGTATTTTATCACACTACATTTTGCCCGCGGCGTTGCTAGCCCCCATAATCCCTGTAACCGTTTTGAGAGCCCCCCAGGTTTTACTTTTATGAATATACTTTTGCCATACCGTCTGTGATGTCAATAACCACCAAGTGATATCATCATCATCTCAGCCATAGGACGTCCACTGCTGAACATAGGCCTCCCCTTTAGATCTCCACATATACCGGTGACATAATTATGTCTTATTTGTTGATAATGCTTAAAGCAAACAAACTAAGTAGGTATCTCTAACTTGGTGAGCCTTATACCCGGTTTCCACCAAAGCTGAAGGAGGAATCGTCCAATCACACAGATTAAAATTCACATCGCGGCTATCTTAGTTTTTCCTACGTTTTGGTCGAATCTTAAGTCTCAGTCGTTATTGCACTAGAAGTGAAGTGCCATGCGATTTTCTACCATAGACGCAAACAACTGTAAAAAGTCAAATATGTCTTCCATTTAGTAGATACTGAATAAAACATCGATGAACATATTACTTGTCTAAAAAGGAAGATAAATGGCATACAGAAAAAAACGATAGATTATTTTGATTAGCAATCGTAAAGCAGAGCAAAAAGTTTAGCTAGCAATAAGCTGAATGATTAATTTGTCATCAGTCGATCGTCATCACGAGGATTAGGATGATTCATGTCTTTGAAGTTGATGCGCGTTAGCCGTTTGTCATCATCATGTCTGACTGACTATTATCATTTTCCTGGTGTCAAATTCTCCGAAAAGAGGCATTATCTGATGACGATAACTTACCACTGGGGGGCAACTATAACCTACTTACTAAAGTTAAACATGTATGAGTCTGTTCAGCTCAGCAGCATATGCCGTCAGAAAGATTCGTCAGTATACTGACGTAGATACTGCGAGACTTGTATATTTTAGTTACTTTCACAGTATGTCATATGGAATTTTATTTTATTTATTTATTTATTTATTTATCAGGAACAATTTACATTGTGTTCGATACATTTCATACATCATAAATTAAAAAAATATAAATTCTAACAATAAAAAAATATTGTGGGGACGCGGACGGGCTGCAGACATCGAGTCTATTTTTATTCTGGAAAAGAGAGCCATCCGAGCTGTATACAAACTCCGAAGACGCGACTCTCTAAGATAATTGTTTAAGGATACTAACATCATGACGGTAGCTTGTCAATATATCTATGAAAACATAATGTACGTTAGAAAGAATCTGCATCTTTTTGGTAAAAGAGGTGACAGACACAATTATAATACTAGAAGTAGGGACCAATTAGTTCAGCCGGGCTTCAGACTTGCTAAAGTAGACTCATCTTTTATGGGGTACTGTTTAAAATGCTATAATAAAATTCCACAAAGTATTCTTGAACTAAACGAGACAAAATTTTAATTGGGCGATTATATCGCTGATAATAATGCTTGGCTCCATGCTGGTCCTGCTCCATAGGCCAGTGATGTATTCATTGATAGCATATTTAATAGGTACTACTTTCGGAGCTGCAAAAGATTGTGAAACTATAATTGCATTGTATAAATTCATATTTCTTTGAATTATATAGCTGCATATATTGTGTGAGTTCTATGTGCACAAAGCTATTCACCAGATACCTACGTATTAATTATTATTAATTATTTTTTTGACATGAATATGCTCTGGCAGTTGGGAGTATGTCATGCTCACTCAAATGTCTCGCTGATGGTGGCGCGTGTGTCGGATCATTTAGTTCCCCAAGATGGTTGAGCTGAATGGTGCTGATATCATGCGCCATGTTCGTAAACGGGCGCTGTCAGTTGAGACTGGTCATCTCTTAGCTGCCATGATTTATTTTAATTATCAATAATTTTGTTTCTGAATTGTCTTTTTTATATTTCCTATGGACACGTTTTACTTGCTACATCGTTCTCACATAATGTACCATCTCAAGTTGAATGATGTAACAAAGGTTCTGTAATTATTTTGGCGATTGAAAAAGAGTGTCCATGGAGTTTCTTGCCCGTTCTTCTCCATGAGATCTACGCTTTGGAATGGGCATCTACAGTACTTTCACAGTTTTTATGTCTTGTGACTGGGACTGTAGCACCGTAACTATTTTTAAACTATTTAATTTTACTTTTGACAATAATTTATTTCAAATAAGCATAATAATATCTGGCTTATTTGAAATAAATTATTTGATTTGATCTGTCGTTTTGTGTTGACGTCAAACGACTACATTGTGTAGATAAATGTGATTCTTCTCGTACTACCAAAACATACAGATTGCCACTTACCTACAAAATTTTACAAACAGTAGCACGTCAAAGCATTCGTAACGGTCGATAAAGGTAGAGACACGATCATCTCGTTAAGTATTGACGTCAGTCGCTCTAACCCATGAAGTAAGATCACGCGCATCGATCGTTGCTTGCATGTGTTTCTATTGTGTCAATTTGTATACAGAATGAAAAGTGTAATAATGATTTGTTTGACTGCAGCGAGTACGTGGAGTTGTCGCGTGCGCGGGCCACACTGCAGGAGGCAGTGGAGCGGCGCGGCCTGCCCGCCTTCACCGACATCCCCGCCGCGCTGCGCTGCGCACGAGCGGTGCTGCGCGGCGCGCGCACGCACCCGCGACACTCGCTCGGACACACCATCCTGCGCCTCAAGCGCGCCTACGACGCGGCCGGCGGCAGGAACGCGCGTCTGTCTCGCGCGCGCGCTCTGGACGCGCTCATGGATGCCACCAGAGCCCCTCGTGAGCTCGCCGAGCGCTGCCTGCCGCCCGCGGCCGACCCTGTCGACTTCGAGACGTTCTGCGCCGCCGTAGCCGAACTTGCAGCCGACGCAGGTCAGTACGGATCCACTTTATGTCCGAAACGCTCTTTAAAGTGCTGTCATTTTCTGCTAGTGTACCGTCTATAATAGTAGATTAGTAGCCAAGGGCTGTAAGGTATCAATTGCAGCCCGAGATATTTAGGCGCACGAGCGCAGCGAGGGCGCCTATAGTTCGAGGGTGCAATTGATGCTTACACCCGAGCTAACTACTCTGCTTTACATCTCGATTGTGAGGTAAGTAGAAAAAAAAAACCGGCATTACAAGAATAAAACATTTTATTAGTTAAAATTTATAGTGAAATGAGAACAACTTTCATGCAATGCATGGGAGTGCAGCTTATATCTTCATCACTTGCAGAACTCATGTTTTTTTCCTAATTAGCACGTAATTATAAAAAAATCACAAAAACAAACAATATTTTAAGTAAAAGTTTTCTATTCCCGCCTTTTTTCATCTTTTTTTTATTTATTTTTTTCAAGAACGAAATTGAGCTTCGCCGTTCGATATTTAAAATTGATGACTATTATTATACTCATACGAAGACAAGGCTGAATAGCGAAGCGACCTCTTTTGTCATTGGGCTGAATGCATGATGTCTGTTGCCAGTATGATGGTTAGATGTACGCGAACTTTTTGAAAGAGTTTTTTTTAATTACTTACCGCCCTAGGGCTTTTCTAACTACATTATTAACCTAGAGCGCTAATTGGTTACCTACAAGCCCCATTTGGGGGTAATAAGGACCTACTTACCGAATATGAGAGATGTAAACTTATTTTAATGTGCCATAAGCTGTTTATGTTGTTTGTGGCTTTCGATTTATTGCTGCATTTGACATGGACGATTTGTTATGGAAACATATAAACTGGCAGAATTGTCAGTGTTTTTACGAGTCTCGGTTACTAAACGTGTATTGGTATATTGGATAAAAATATTTGGGTGGCGGGTATGTGGTAAGGGGTGGTGTTTGTTGAAGGGCGCAGTAGCCCGCGCGCGGCGACGGCGGCGAGTGAGAGCGTGGCGTCGCGCGTGCGGCGTGCGTTCCGCTCGCTGCGCGCTTACCTCTCCCCGCCGTCCCCGCAGTCCCCGCCCACTCCCGGTGCGTGTGCGCACTACTCACTTTACATCATCATCATCATGTCATCTGCCACGCGTCCACATCCGGACGTTCGTCGCACTTTCATAAAGAATGGTTTTTGAGCCAGTTGCATTCAACGACTACCCACGACTTAGCTAAGTCGTTTGTGTACGTAACAGTCGTCCCACGCTCCACTTGTTTCATACAGATCTCATTTTCATTATTTTGGGTGCCACTTGCTCTAAATATTTTCAATTTTATGCTACCTTGTGTTGCTTCATGAACTTTTGTTTTTGATCTCATCTCTCAAAATGTTATGGCAATTGTTTATTGATAATTTCAATGTTTAAATGCTTGCAATCTTTTTGTATAATGTATTTTTTAAATAAACAACATAGCAAATAATACACTCTTGCTGTTCTTATTCAAACTTGATGTGCCTATTCTATAAAATGTCGCTAGGAGCTATACTTTCACACTCATTTGCAAATTCCCAAACAAGGGCAATTCAACCATCTGTAGTTATTTTGTTATTTTTTGCTGCTGTAAATATGAAAGATACCCTTTACCGGACACTGTATATCATAATTATGAATGTTCTTTACTTACAGAGTCTCAAAGTCGAAATGGCACGGAGGCAGAGACGAAGGGAGTCTTGCTCAGTGAGACGCTAGTACATGAACCTGCTTCCAGAGACGCAAACAACGGGCTCAGGCTTGTCAACCCTAGGCTTAAGGCTTACGGGAAAAAGCTTGGTTTATTCATTCCTAAGGTACAGAATAAGAATGTAATGTTAATTTATTAGTGGTGATAGTATTAGGTACTGACCATGTCAGTTACAAAATAATATCCTCATTTATCCATATTTATGTTCATTAACATAAAAGTGAAAAACGTTCTAGCAAACCATGACTGGACGTTATTCACCATTTGCGATTTTCACCTGAACATAAGTCCACGTTTTGATCAGCTACTTTAAGGGCATTTTTCTTTTTTTTTTCTATGAAATTTATAAAGCCGAGTCCAGACCGGTGTAACGCGTAATGTAATCCAGCGTGTAATGTAACGCGAATACTACGTGTGGACGGCACTACGAGCATTACATTGAACGATTGAGGCTTAAGATATTCTGTGTGAACCATATGCCCCTATATCCCATGGGGTATAGGGGATTCCCATCAAGTATTAGCAGACCATGAAATATTGGGTATCTTACTTACAGGTTACTTTTTTTTCCAGAACGGTGGTCACCGGCCAGCAGCTGACAGTGCAGGAGCGGGGGCCGCGGGGGTGGCGGGGGTGGCGGGGGCCGCGGGACTGTCCGGGGACTCAGTGTTCACGCCGGGCACTGAGCGACGGCTGGAGCGACTGCCGGCCATGCTGGGTGCGCCTACGCATGATGTCTACCTCGGCGGGACCTTCCCGGTAAATGAAAATGTTGCGAATGCCACCGCACACTTGAACTACAAAAATCGTTATAACTTCTACCTTGCTAAAGTACTTATGAAAGCGGTTGACTGATTGAACCAAACTGCAATTAAAAGCAATGGTTGACTTTAGTTTACTTCAAAAAGCCATCGTGTCTACTTCGACACGCTTTCATTTCGGACTACCTAGATAAAAAAAATGCATTCTTCTCCAGATCAACACCACCCGACCGGAAGAAGTCCTACGAAGGGAAGGCTTCACATACGTAGTCCCTCGCGCCAACGACTACACGCGCATGTTCTCGACGCCCGCACGCCGCACTGCGCCCGCGCACCCCGAGTCCCCCCGCCGCGACAAGAAGCCACGCCCCTCCAGCACCACGCTGGAACTACCCGACGACGTACAGCTCAGAGATCGCACGCCTGAAGATAGAGCCGACAGGAATGATCGACTCAGTGCGTCCGACTTCTATACTGTCACGGAAGATGTTACGCCGCAGCCCTTCAAAGGTAACTTAGCTGTGACCGTATTTCTTTTTGGTGTCACTTGCACTTGTTTTATTGTTGCGAATAGAATCAACTGAGACAGTCCGCTGCGGCCTATTTCGTTGTCAGGGCTACATCATCATTCTATTTTCAACTCTCTTGAACGCCAAAATCTGCAATGACAACCAACAGGAATTATAGAGGCCATGTACTGAGTCACAGCAGCTCACCTTCAGACACTTATTATTAGCCTGCTTTGATGTTCCTTCTTTCATCTGTTTTTTTCGACCTCCCCCTTTTTCTAGTCTTCTAACGATTACGTTCATTACAGGAACATACGACGAGGATTTGTTACTGGGCTCCCGCGTGCTAGTGTTTGCTATGAGTGCGGACTCTCCGTGCTTCGCGGCGATGGTCCTGGCCGCGCACTACATGGGCCTGAGGCCGGCCAACACCGTGCTCTTAGTGCAACCCATGGACCCGCAGCAGGCACATGGTGTAAGATGAACCTTAGTATCTTAGCAACTCTGGTCATAACTGATACCACTAAGTAATAATTTGTGGTTGCATTTCACGTGTCATTGTAATTCAAACCTTAAGTCAATGACATTAAAGTCACATTGTTGGTGATTTGTTTCGACAATACTCATTCACTTAGAGCAATTACTAACTATTAGCACCTTAATGTGAAGCTACGAGTATGGTCGTCACTCTTGCTTTTTTTTTTTTTTTTTTTTGCGTGGTAAAATCATCAAATGAGTCCTCCCACCCCGGGCAGGGCGGGAGGGACTGTCAGACTTGTACTGACTAAAATCCACGGTGTCCTTCGATAGCCCTTTATGTTCCGGGGTCACGGTAATGAGATAAGTCCCGCGACCCCGGCAGGCTTTGGCCCTCTAGAGAGGGGGCCCCGTCATCTTGCTGACGCTCTTTGAGGCGCGCGTGGAACACAACGCGCCGTCGACCCGGGCATGGTCCATGGTCGGGCAGCGAGTTGCCCTTTACTCGCCGCCCGCATGCCCGCGCCTACGGTGGCCGGAGATTGTCTTGCGACGTCCGTCGCCGTGGGCGTCCACCACTGCGGTTGGGGCGGAGGGAGGACACTGTCCTCTCTCTCACGCGGCCCGCCTCCTCCTTCGCGAGCATTACTGCTTCGCAGAAGGAGGCGACCGCTTCCCACTCCGTCTCGCCCCGCAGCATGGCCGCAACCAATGCCGGGGTCGTCACTCTTGCTTACGTTTATTTTTTGTCTTATCTTCCCTAGCAAACGTGCTACCTACTTACTTGTTCATATCAGTTTCGCAATGCTAATGAGATCATACTTTCTTTACAGTATAGTGAAGCAGCTGTCAAGGACTACAACCGGGGCCGTCACTATCTCTCAGACTTAGCAAAACGGTCAGGAGTGGCCGTGTTTGATAATGTGGACTCGACGATGCAGTGCGTCGTCAGCCGGCTCCGAGCATCGCTATAGTATCAATAAGAGAAAGTCCCCGGGACTCACATACTCTAAATCTATTGATGTATGGATGATAACTGTGTTATAACCCGAGTATCGATTATTATCGGTATATCGGAATCATTTTAATACAGGCAGCAGTGATAGCCGCCTGCTAATCATAAATTCCGCCGCTTCTTATTATAATAATAGAGTAATTAAATACAACGTCAGTTGAAGCGAATCTCATCTAAAGCATTGTCACATTAGTTGTGATCGCGATTTGATTTCGTTTTCGTTATTTCATTGCGATGCTTACAGAAGCGGCTTATCACAACTCACGTAATAAAGACATCACAAATGTAATTCATCATAAAACAATCATAGGGTAATTATTTTTACTTGCGTGGCGAAGAGTCTCATAAGAGTGTACTTATTAATTTCAAGACGTTTAGTTTAGTACAAAGAATGTCTCTCTTTTATTTCATCACTCTCTATTGCATTATCTAATGTAATAATATATAGATATTAAAATAATTTTAATTCAATGAATGTATGAGCGAGAATGGATGGTGACGGTAATAAGGTTATCTTGATGAGGATATAACAAATCTCTGTGATGAATTTGTCTAGGAAATTTTTATAGTGAACTTTCAATGCATAAGCATATAATTAGATGATAACTTTACATATTACTATTGTTGCAAACACAGGTACAGGTAGTAGTCACATGTTAGCGCGGTTGGAGGAATATTGTCATGTCAGGTGTGCATATGAAGCTTTATAGGTAAAGGACTCGAAGTCCCACATCAGAAGACGATGAAAATGGTCTAAAATCAATTTGCTCCCTCTGCTGTGACTTGTGCCTTTCTTAGTGCCTTATTTAGAAAGAGTATGATAGACATACAAGAGTGAGTCAATTGTTGTTGGAACTTGTTTTAGCTTCTGACATTCAACTTTAACCTTTACCTATAAACGTGATGAATGCACAGTGTTATGTTTATCATGATGTATTGGGGCTGACATTGGAATTGATTCAGTAACCTAGTAGTCCTGGGAACTTCGCACAGTGGGTCTATTAGCCAATTTCTTTCAAAATCTTGTTAGTACTACATTATATTGCATTGACGAATTCTTACGTAGGACATCAGCACTATATGAAACTGATTGAAGAAAAGTACAAATAACTTGCTCATGTAGCAATTTTAAGAGGTTTTAGTAGTTATTATTTGAATTATGGCAATGCAAAGTTAAAATTTTATAATAATTAACATCTTATACTCATTTTTTTTTAATTATAATAATTGTACCTTTTCTAAAATATCTAAATAAGCAGAGTTAACGCTTGCAAGTGGATTATGATGAAATTAGGTAATTAAAGCCACAATTCCATACCTAATTTAGGTATAAGCTATAATATTGAGTAGTTTAGTGGTAACATATTTTGACCCACTGTCACTAAAATTTAATTCATAATTATAAAATTCAGCAAATATTATTTGCTAGTCACACACGCCCATTAACATTTTAAGTACTTTGTTAATATTGATTGATAGTACAAATATCTAATTTATAGAAAAATATGTCATATATTAATTGTAATTTTATGCCATGTACGCTTATTTTAAACTAAACAACACATATGTAAATATAGAAATTTGTAATTACCCATGTGTTTTATTGTTGCTGCCAACTGGCATCTACTTCATAGACACCAACTCTTTCTACTACTATAGTGGTGGAACATTAATCAACGTATAGGTGTCTACACACCGAAGCCCCGGCCCGCCGGGCAAGGCCGGGCCTGATTAAGACGATTTTGCATTGTCCAGTCTCGCAACTCCTAAAGCCGCGGTTGTGCCGCGGGCCGGCCGGCTTCGGTGTGTAGACAGCATAGTATACAAACTATTGACCCCATTGTATTGGTAATTAATTATTACATTATCACACGGCACACCCATATTTATAGAGGGTGAAGGCAGACGTCACGATAGCACCCTTTGCAATATACTTAACGACTCATTGCATTACGAGCTGTAAATCCAACTCAAGTGTTCTGTGATCCAACTTTTGGAGATTATTTTTTCTTATGAGGATATGGCCATTCTGTTTTGAGTCGCGTCTGAGAAACCCAGAGGTGTGTGCTACGTAAGCGTGACTACTCGCGCCCAGCACCGGTTGAGGCCATGCTGTGGGTCGAGGGGGAATAACCGCAAAGCCAGACAACAAGGCTCTGCTGTTTGCCTTGCTACTTGACCGATATTTATTTTAATATCTAACACACTGCATTAAAACTGATTAGTTAGTAAATAAAGCAAGGCTCGGTTCAACTAAACAAAGATCAAATCAGAAAAGCCTAACAAAAATCGGACAAGCAACCAAAAAGCCCGACTGTCCGACTTTATCCGGACGCCTAGCAACGCTAACCGCGACTAATGTGGACAAAGTGCTTTGGTGCAAGAATAAGTCGTAGCATTATAAGAAAGAAGATCATACTATATTGAGTTAACCAAAACTATTGTTAAAACATTAAAACGTATGGTTTTCACTAGTCAGTCCACTAAAAAGAACAATACAATAATGTGTTCTGTCACTCAATACAATAGCAAACAAATAAACCTATTTTATTTCATAATTTATTGATAACATTTATCTTTTTTTAATACTTAAAATTAATATTATCCTAAATGAACTCAATGTTAAAAAACAGTCATTTTCTGTTTGTCTTTTCTGTGTGCTTGCTCTTTAGATATTTGCTTTTCTTTCTGCACAAGATTGTTCAGTTCTTTATTTTTCTCAGCAATCTGCATATTAATATTTTTGTGACCATTTGATCCAGATGCATGTCTGACCAATGAACTGTTCAGTTTTACTATCTCCCTTTCTATTTTTTTTTTATCTTCTGTTATTTTAAATTGCTCAATGTTCAAGTCTTTACTTGAAGACTGCTTTACATCTAGAGAGGTTTCCGGCTCGTTATCTGCTTCGGTCTTATCCCCTAAAGTTTTGTTAAGGAAATTGAAGACATTTCGTCTTTCTCTCTCTTTTTCTCGCTCGTAAGCTCTTTTGTTACGTTCTTCTTCTTTCTTCTGTAACCTTTTCAACTTTTGCTCTACCTATAAACAATAAAAGAATTTAGTACACAAACATCTATGTGTCTATTTGTGTTTATCTACTGTTAGAAATATTAGCTATGTCCACGAAAAAGTATGTTACCTTTAATGGGTCTTGAGCCGCATGTTTCTCCGAGATAGCCATACACTGGTCGAGACTCTTCCCTACAGGTAGAACGCGAGCTTCAACCGGCTTCACTCGACCGTCGCTTGCTGCGCCGAGCCCAGTCCCCGCAACATAGCCCATTGCAAACATTATTTTGGAACCAATACCCTGTAAGGAAATTAATAAATTTTGGTCAAGTGGAATTTTTATTTTAGTAGTTATATTTAAATGTAATAAACGTTAATACATACTCACTCTAGTATGTTGCTCCCATTGCCCTAAAGGAGTGACGTTTTGGTTCTGAAGACTTCTTTGAACCATGAGTGCTTGATTATCAACAACTGTTTCTTCATACTTAGTTTTGCATTGCGGATATTCTGTATCACTTAAACTGTCGTCAGAGTCTTCGCTTTCTTCATTTTCAGCTTCATGAAAAACAACAAATTGAGTAAGTCATACAAATCATAGCAACTACAACCTCCCACCCTGGATAGAGCAGACTAAAACTGAATGAAATTTACTTACTATTCAATGGAAAAATTTCCTCAATTTTCACTATGTACTCATCAACTCCTTTTTTTCTTTTCTCTCCTGCATGGACACCATGTTCTAACTTTACTGAACATGTTCTCTTCTCCAAATCTATACTTCTTATTACTGCTCTATGCCATAAGTGATACTTTTCAGTTGATTTAGTTGCTAAACCTACTTCCTGTAATCATCAATTTAATTTATGTATTAGGCTAAGTTCAGATGAACGCGCGACGACGCGCGGGTCAACTGAACAGGTCGTTATAGGAGTGTAGATCTTAAATCGCGCGTCACCGCGCGGTGACGCGACGTCATGTACACAACAAAATTGATTTGTTACAATCTTAAACCGCGCGCCGAGCCAACCGCGTGTCGTCGCGCGTTCATCTGAACTTAGCCTTAGGCTAGGGTTGTATAGAGTATTGGCACCGTGCAAGACTTTAGCGCCACCTAGCGTTCGCAACTTTGATGGCTCTGACTGTTCTCGTGCAAGACTTTAGCGCCACCTAGCGTTCGCAACTTTGATGGCTCTGACTGTTCTAATTGAAATCAGATTCTTTTACAAATCACTTGGTTTTAGATTCCATGGCGATCCATTGGCACTGAACAAAATTGAATAAACATAGGCAAACTTTATTCTATAAGAAAAATATTGAATACATGATTAAAATGAGGAGTATTATGTTATTTACTTTTTCTCTTCACGGCAGCTAACCATCTCCTGCATTGTTCATCTTTCCAAGAACCGCTTGGGAATCAATAAAACTTAAATTTACAACACAAAAGTAATATTAAATTTGAACCAGAAGTTCCTGAGATTAGCGCATTTTTAACAGATGGCAAAGTTGAATGTACTCTGAGATAATCCTACCTTAGTTCTACTATTCGCCACCATGGGCGCTGCAATCGAATAGTACTACCCCCACCTAGTACTTGACACCTAGCGAATAACTAGTGGCCCACCCAGCCGTGAAACTGGTTCAAATTTTCGACTTGTCTGGTGGATTTTTCAAAAACTTTGTTACATAAAACCTTGTTCTGACAATAATACCTCTACGGTACCGCCATTTTTTGTTTTATGGTCAGCTGTCAGGCCACTTCTGCTTCTGGGTGTTCCCGCGCGATAACGGCGCGTGTGATTAAAATGACAATATCTGTTTAGTTGTGTATCATACAATTAAAACGGACCTGTATTACAGACTGTAACCTTCTAAAAATTTCTATCCTTCTAAAAGAATAATTACCTCATTATCTGGTGGCTTCAGTTTCATCAATATTCTACAACCTACTTTAAGTGCACTAAAATCAGGTTCTATTGCTTCTTTTAAATTCGATAATTGTACTAAAGCACCATGGGAATATCTGTAATGTAAATTATTTAAAATTATAGCATTAACATAAAATGATATCAATGTTGAAAGCATTAACTCTGATGATGACTCACCTACATTGTTCATCACTGAATTTACATTCACCATCCAAAAAGAATGGACACGGTAACATCTCAGCATGTGTTGGATGAGTGAACAGGACACGGACCTGTAATTTTAACAAAAACGTTGTAAGTGTTTTTCTAGGTAACATTAGCACAAATTCCTAAATTTCCCGGGCTGATAAATCATATTGTTGTTGAGTCAGTTACCACCAAAAACATTTTATGACCTCATTTCGGAACAGACTGTTTACAACAATAAAATGAGGTAGCATAATACCTGGAATAGTTTATATAATTAATAGATCAAAAAGACTGTTTTAATTAAAAAATCTTAAAAAAAATCATTTAAATAGTATTCAATTCATCATAAATATCCACTCTCAATTTATTTATGGTAGGTGCTTTTCTTCTTTGTCTTTAAAAGTAAACAAATTAATCAAATCATAAGTACTAACTAGAAGGTCTTGAAACTGGTCCTCAACCTGTCGGGGCATGACTGCACTGACCATAGCATTGTAGAGGCCGGGCTGGCCACCCCACTTGTGTGTGTGATACACTGCACACTTCATGCCCAGCAGTGAAGACAACTCATCCTATGAAATAAGTAATAATATTGAAGCAGAAAACATGTTTGCTATAATATATAAATAACACAGTAACTGAGACTGAACATAACTAGCTATTGGCAAAAGACTGCCTTCAGTCATTATTATTAATTTTCTGTGTCAGTTTAGTAGGATTTGTGATTATTCAATTTACCTCTATATCACTATCATCATCAGCAGTATTTTTAGAGTTTTCAGATTTGTCTTCTTTACTCTCTTCATATGCACCACTTTTAGCCATTTCTTGCTAAAAACAAACAAAAAGTACCAAATAAGCACACAGTGATAAGGAGCTCTTATCTGTTAATAACTATGTAAGTATTTACCATAAACAAAGCATATTCATCGTCCAATTCATCTTTTGGTTCAGCAGCTTGAGCCTCAACCGGTTGAGTGTCTTTAGGAACCAGTGCTTCCAAGTTCTCTCTAGTCAGTTGGATTAGTTGTTGTAAATCTGACTGCAAGGCTAATAGGGATTCTCTTTCAGTTGAATCATTTACACTTTCAAGTGTTAAGTTGACCATTGTCAGCTGGAATTAAAATAAACTTGATAAATTTTACTTTCTTGGAAAACATGTTCACTATGAGTGTTTTTAGTACCTGTTCTTCATATTGGTTTAAAGATTGGCGCAAATCGTCCATGTTTTTTATCTAGAACTTGTGTGGAAATATTTAAATTGAAAGTTTAGCCCAACAATATCAAAGAGATGATTATAAACAATAAGGCCGGTTTCAGTGCTTGACCGACCGTCCGTGCGTACATCGGTCGCGCTTCTCATTTGTATGAAAATTCACAAGTCGTCACAGTGCTCGACCGACCGTACGCACGCGTATATTGCTACGCACTGCGTACGAGGACCGTCGGTCGAGCGCGTCCGCATGCGTGCCGTCGGTCGACCGACGCGCTATGGAAACATATGAACGCGTTCAGTGCTACACCGATCGGTGGACCGACCGTACGGATGCGTGTATCATCGTAAAAATAATCGAACCTACTAGTTCAAAACTTCAATAATATTGTTTGATTTTATCTTTACTTTTTAGTGATTTAAGGAGCTATTATGATCAGACATGGCATATATTGTCGAATTTCGGTAAGTTCGACTTCGTGAACTTCTGTGGGACAAAGGCCAATTGTTATACAAATAGTTTGTACATCTTTGTGTCCGAATTTAGATGAACAGTCGCAGAGTGAACGAAAAAAAATATAGGTAGCAGCAATTAAAACATTTGTAAACGCGTCCATTTTTGTGACTGTACCAGTCCGGCCTGTTTGCTTGGTCAGGACAGCACTGAACGTTACAAACTGACGATCGGTTATGCGTATCGTCAGGACCGATGGTACGCACCGACGGTCGGTCAAGCACTGAAACCGGCCTAAATACAATCAATAATTCTGCAATTAAATAAAGCCAGGGCTCAGCAGTGTTGCCAGTATGATTTACCAAAAAAGTACGGTTGGCTTTCTGAAAAGGTACGGTTTTTAACTTCAAGGTACGGTTGGGTCGGGATACTTCTGCAAAAACTATTATTTTTCTTGGATTTGGCTGTCTGCGACCATAGGTTGGAAA
The DNA here is from genome assembly GCA_950005045.1 of Agrotis exclamationis. Lineage (NCBI taxonomy): Eukaryota > Metazoa > Arthropoda > Insecta > Lepidoptera > Noctuidae > Agrotis > Agrotis exclamationis. The sequence continues at coordinate 11,880,200 of OX465417.1, read as the reverse complement.
ATAAGCGATAGGAAATCGAATATTCAAAGGGATATGATAAATTAGAATATTACCGGTTGCCATTATCGAACACATTCATTTGTAAATCAATTAGAGAATGAAGTAAACTCATCACCTAAATTCATTAATGGTGCAATGAGTAAAACATTTTTTTGATAATAATTTATCATAGGAGTAATGTGATGAGGAAGTTCAGATATGAAGCGATGTTATTCTCTATATTTAAAGGAACAAAAAATTTTGTTTTATTTTATAGTTTTTATACAATTGTGCAAAATTCTGCTGTTTACATACCTGTCTGAAACTTGAAACTATTTTGAGGTCTAAAAAGACTTTGTAAATCGAAGTACGAACAAATCGCAACTTGAAGAAAACAAAACTGATCTAGTTCTTGCAGAACTATTCCGACCCGTACGGTTTTGCTAGAATTTTGAAAAATTCTATAGTATACTGTTTATACAGTGAAAATAAGTTGTTTGTCAAAAAAATATGAAAATAATGTTTTAGAATTAAGAAAATTCCATTTAAGTCATTTGTGTCCATATTTTAGTGTCAAATGAAAGATAACCCAAACAGCCAAGTCTTATTTGGTTGGAATAAAAAAGTTTTTTAAACGCAAATTCAGAATGTTGAGAAAAACAGGAGAAGGCGATTTTTTTGTTTTTTTTTTACCCTTGGTAGTGAAAAATAAAACACTAGTATAGAAAAGGTACGAAAAAGGTACGGTCTACACAGAGGTACGGTTGTGGTACGATTGTGTGATGAATAGTACGGAAAACCGTACTTTTTGGTACGGTCTGGCAACGCTGGGGCTCAGGTAGGCTCATGAAGTCATGACCACAGGTCATGACACTTGAGTGACCAGTGTTGCCAGTATGATTTCCCAAAAAAAGACGGTTGGCTTTCTGAAAAGGTGAGGGTACGGTTGGGCCGAGATACTTCTGCAAGAACTAGATCAGTTTTTTTCTTTTTCTAGAATTTTGATAGAATTTTGAAAAAGTCTTTTCTGACACATATGGGAACTTTATTTCATAGATCCATCTTTAAATAAATTATTTATATTCTAATATAGGTAATACATACTATATTTAAAAACTAAAATTAAAAGTAAAATATTTACAAAAATAACTAAACTAAAACTAAAATATTAATAAAAAAAAACAATTATAGGGCGTCAAAAAACTCATCCACATCGCTGTCAATGGGGAAAGTGCCCAGAACGCTGGCAGCATTGCCACGTTGGATGGCAATGCTGATCCTTTGACCAAGAAATAGGCCAGCCCTCTGGTCACACGAGGCGTCGACTATGCGCTTGGCGATGTCTTTGAAAACTTGGTGGGCACTCGGACCCCATGGCCCCAGTGTTTCAACCCCAAACGGCTCAAATACATAGCTAGAAGTCAAGCCATTGTATTTGCGCCGTTTGAGGTTTTCAGCACTTGCAGCAGCCGCACCAGCACAGCATGTAGTACCAGGAAGATGGGATGGCGCAAGGGTGTCGACACATGTTGCATCCCACACCAAAGGTCTACCCAACTTCCATGGCATTATAGTCATCCCATCTGGTCTCTTCCCATCGTCGCGTGCCAAGCCACTGGGTTCTAAAACGGCTGGCACACCGGCGGTGACAAGAGCACGACGGATAATGTCATTTAAACTAGCATGCCGTGCTAGCCGGCCAGCACTCTTGCTGCAGGAAAGGCCATGGTGCCCGAGGCAGTCGACGCCTTCGCCACACTGACAACGATGTGGAGCCCCGCAAGGAGCGCCCAGACGCAGGCATGTAGCGATCCGGAAGGTTTCGTCACCCAGCATGGTACCTATGTTGGGTGACGGTAGTGCCTGAAGCCATAGACCCGACTCCCATTCGCCCACAGCCAGCAGGCGGGCACGCTCTACAGAATTGGTTGACGTATTAATAAGATTATACCGTACCAACCTGCAGAGCGGCTCATCCCACTGGCTCTGGGAAGATGGGTTCACGGGTCGATCTGAATCCGGGCAAGTCATTTTCCAGGCGTTCTCCGCATCGGTCAAGCACGGCACTTCAGAGTCAACCAGGGAGAGACTTAAGATCTTCCTGGTTAAGGTTTCAGTGCTGTGGACAGAGGACAGGAACGCCGGTAAACTCACACTAGAAATTTTGCGGACGCCGAGTCCACCAAATCGGATAGGGAGGGTGGCTTGCAGCCACGCTCGGTCGTCCAAGGCCACATTAAGGATGGATGTTAAAGTTTCGCGAATAATTTGGTCAATTTTGTCCAAAATATGTGTATGCTTCCACAAAGGAGAACACCGGAGAAAGTACATAAAATTTGGACCAAAACAACAATCTATACATATAATAAATCTGTAGAAGGGTCAATTCTGTACATTGAAAATATTGAAAAAAAAATAGCGGGGGGTGTTGCTGGATCGATACCAAACCCAATTATGTGATTAAAAAAAATTTTGTCTGTCTGTCTGTATGTGCAGGCATCACGTGAAAACTAACGGTTCGATTTCGATGAAACTTGGTATAGTTATACCTTATTATCCTGGGCATAAAATAGGATACTTTTTATCCTGGAAAAATACGTAGAAAAAAAAAATCTGTAACAAACCTTATTATGGAACCACTGGCGACACCTATTATAAAGTAGAACATTACGCCACGCCTGCCTCCATTGATTTCTAAAAAGGTTCCACCACTCACCACTAGATGGCGTTGTGCCTATGACGCGCATTTCTGAATCGCGGTGTTAAGATTCTCCGAGAGTTAATGACTACCGCGACTTTATTATTTTTCTGTGTGACTTAACTAGCAGTGCACTTGCGGGCTACGTCCTAATTGGATTAGCTACACAAGACTCGGCTACTAAGTTTTATCATAAAGTTAAACAGTATTTCAATTCTGATATTTTTGGTATAGAGGACCAAAAACCCCTGCCTTCGTCCTCCCTGGGAAAAGGTGGTCGGGACTTGTCCTATTTTATATAAATAATTTGTACGTTGTGGACAATAAATCTTTGTCAAGAAACCGAACTTCTCTTCGTGCCGGCAACGGTGATTAACATCCCTTAAAAATCTTATTTTTCTTATTATTAATCTTATTAATTATTATTATTATTATTATTAGAACGCGAGCTCAACAGCAGTAGCTCAATAGATCTCCTTAATTATTATAGGCTTAGCCGTATTTGGGTCCAATGGATATTTATAAGATGTCATTGTCAGAGTTATTCAAAATGGAGAAATAAACCATCCACGCGAAGACCGACATCCGCGCGGACGGAGTCGCGGGCGGAAGCTAGTACCTAATAATGGTGAAAGCCGAATATAAATTAATTTGGGAAAGTCGATCTGAAATGTCGTTAAAATTGTTAATTTTTTCATTGATGAATGATGAAAAACTATCTTCGAAAATAGGGGAACCTAGCAGGTGCAGAGAATTTTTGTCTAAAATTTTGATCTGGGGAGCTATTGCATTAAATTTATCAAAGGTGGATTGTCTGTCAGTCGTGTCAGAGAGAAAAATTTCGCATTTGGAAGGGTTAAGATCCAGACCAATGGATTTAAATTCTTCTTTGAGAAATATAAAATCATTGATAACGGTGTCTACATCACCTCCTAAAGTTCCGTCATCTAAATACCAAACATTAAATTTTGAATTTAGTTTGTGGATGATGGGATGTATGGCTAGGCTGAAAATGACAGGCCCGAGAGGGTCACCTTGTTGGCATCCAACTGCTGACTCCAAAACATTATTTTTTTATAATAATTTAGAAGGGTGCCGGTAGCACTGCCACAAAAAACCGAAAATTTCAGGTAATTCCTTTTTTGCTTCAGCCAACAAAGTGTCCCTGTTCACAAAATTAAAGGCATTCTTAACGTAAAGCTATAGTTAACTCATATTCTAAAGCGAAAACAAGTTATTTGTCAAAAAAAATATGAAAAATAATGTTTTAGAAAATTTCATGCCAAATGTGACAGAAAATTTTAAGAAAGTATAAGTCTCATTATTTTCTATTAGTTTCTCGACAGACTGTAATCTTAATATAATAATAATTTAAGTTACTACAAGTTTATAAATAAACAACTTGCTAATACATGCTTGAAAGTCCAATAGTTTGGATATGTGTAATTCTGTCTGTAGATATGCTTTGCTTCATTCCAAAATACTTTTTTGTTTTTTTTTACCCTTTGTGTGAAAAATAAATCACTAGTATAGAAAAGGTACGAAAAAGGTACGGTCTACACACAGGTACGGTTGTGTGATGAATAGTACGGAAAACCGTACTTTTTGGTACGGTCTGGCAACCCTGTGAGTGACAGTGAAGTGACAGGACAGCATGACAGCATCATGCATGACAGACATCTACCTACAGACAAAAAAGGGATGGCAACTCAAAGCTAATCGTAGATGGCGCTGCAATAGTTGGTCCGTATGTCGGATTACTGTCTACCTTGTACAAAAAACAAACAAGATTTATTGTTAAAAAAAAATTAAATGTTATGAAAAATATCTAGTTTTAATTCCGCGACGAAAATCCAGGCTTGATGCAGGATGCAATCCCACCCTCATGCATATGCAGCAAAGGACCTACCCTCCCGCCCACATGCATATGCACACGTGCAAGAAATACGGAAAACAACATGCATGCAAACATGCCATGCAATCAAACCTATACTCGACACGTGTTTCGCCCCTCCACGGGGCATCCTCACAACACACGGGGAGTCACAACGTCGTATCGTAGATTTCCACGACGCGACGTCGTATCGTGGAAATCTATGACACGACGTCGTAACGTGTGGATGCACGATACGACGTTGTGACTCACGATGCAATCCTGCGCAGTTGTTATTCGAAATTTAAAGATGACGGATGGTATTGAAATCGATCATTTAATTACCCTAGTCGAGCAGCGTCCCGTACTATGGAACAGAATGCGTCTAGAGCGGTCCATTTTTCGGAATGAACTAAAACAGTCTTTGACTAAAACAGCACCCCACTGTAACGATGCTCATCGTACAACTTGGTACACAGAACGACCGTCTTGAAACGGAACTAATTTTTTTATTTGCTGACAACGTTTTAAAATATTTGATATTTGATGTAAACAAAGACGCAGGTTTGATAGATTTATTATTGTGCCATAAAACTAACGTAATAAGTGAAAATAAATAAAATAAAATAATTCAAAGTGCTGGTAGCGAGAGCACAGTGGCGACTTCCGGTTTTCTACTGTTTTTTGCCAAGCTGTAGATTTCTACGACGCGACGTCATATCATGTTTATGTGTGGGAGCCCTAAGAAGGGATTTCGCGAAAATCTACCTATAAGGGGGTGAAAACCTTTGGATGTAAAATCTTATCCCTTAGGTATAAAAACTTGATACGACTATGAGTATATTTTAAGTAAGTAATTAAAAATGCGCATTATTATTTTTTTTAAATTACCCTGTATTGGTAATCTAGACGATGATAAAGTTTGTATGGGAAAATCATACCGCGCTGACCGATTCAGTAACATTAAAATTAGATCAAACATAATCAAACTCGTGTTTTTCGAAAATCACCCCCTAAATTGGTGAAAAGGGGTTATTTTTACTGTTTGCTTCGATAAACTCAAAACATGTGGTGACATGGTATGTTTTTAGATTTTCCAAACGTATCCCTTAAAAGGGGTGGCCGGGAATTGAAATTCACCAAGGAAAAGTCCGAAATTCGCGCAGACGAAGTGCTAGTTGAACATAATATTGATTTATCAGAATTCTAAGATCGTGAGGATCGTTTAGACTTCGCCTTTCGCTGTGGCCTTTCGTTTGCTTGTCAAACTCAAAAGTCATGCACACAAATAAAGTTGTCTTTTGCCTATATTATTTTTCTGAGTACCTAATTAATGTAGGTAAGTTATTGCCTAAAAAGGTCGAACGCGTAAACATTTCATTGTAGAGAAGTGATAAAATGATTAGTTTTAAAGAAAGAGTGCCTGTGTTGTCAGTATAGCTGTAGCTGCATTCAAAAATGTATGGGACGGACGGTAGACATTTCAATTTCAACACCGACCGGCATATTCAGACGTTGCCATCACTTGGCTATAACGAATTCACATGAAATTCACAATTCATACTTAACTACCAAATTTTGGCATGGCGGAAAGGTTCGGCCAATGCTTGGCCGAAACTTGTTTTTTTGGTCGAAACTGACAGAAACCGAACTTACGGAGTTACGGTCGGACACTAACGATTAACCAAAATTCATATTTATTATCCTAATAATGCTACAGAGGCCTATTTTTAGGCCCTCTGGTCTTGATCAAAATTAATCAGGGGACCAGCGCAGCAGAATAATTTCGTTAAAATATAGTTTTCGGCATGACGATTTAATTATGGGGACATTTCATAGTTATCATTTCTATTAAAATAAAATAGCTCAAATCTTTTCATATGTTTAATTTGTTTTTAAGATATTTTAGTTTATAATATCAGTTACAATAGGTATCTCATACATTAATCCTTATGTAGTCTAACTTTTTTATCCCTAAATTTTAAACTAATGTTATACAATCAAACAAGTCTTTTTTGCAATAATAAACATGGAAGGACCGTTACTTAATGGCTACATGGAAACACTGGAATCAGCCCAATAAGACCAAACAATCCATAATTATATTAGAATTCACTTAATGTCTGTATTGTTATTTTTTTTATTACTGTTGCTACAATTTTTTTGACAGTTTCACCTGTATAACTTTCATTGTTATCAAAATTAACTGATATAGTTTGAAATGTATCATTCATTATATTCTTCACCTTATGACTAATATTATCATTACTAGTACTTCCATTAGAGACTAAGATTTCATATTTGTTTTGAATTTCTGCTAGTTCCTCCTCTTTTCCTTTATAATCGTTTTCCAAATTACTTATTTTTGTTAGTAATAAACCTTCCTTATTTACTTGTTCAAGTCTTTCTTCAGCATTCTTAGACTTCATAAGTTTAATTTCTTCCTGAAGTTTTAATATTTCTTTGCTTTTCTCCTGATTATTTTTTTCAAATTCAGAGATTTTTTTTTTAATATTTCAACTTGATTATCACTATGATTAGATGTAGTTACACTTTCAATTTTTTTATCAGTTCTAGAATTAAGTAATTCTTCATATACTTTAATTTTATTTTCATATTCTGCCAGCAACTTCATTAATATATCTGTTTGTACATTTGTATTTTCTTTTTGTTGAACATTATTAATTTTGTCTAAAACTGCATCCACTTTGTCTGTTATCCTATTCATATTTATTCTTAACTCACTGTTACTTATTCTTTGTTCTGTAATAAACATACCCATCTCATTACTAGGAGCTGTAATGATATTGGTGCTAGTCATGGGCAATAACTGCCCAGCATGTGATGCATATAATGGAATGTTTCCTATGGAATCTGTTTTTGGCACTATTGTTCTCTGATGTGACTCAGTTATTTGGTCAGACATGTTTTCCAAATTATTCTTCTTAATATAATTTTTCACTGGTTTGTGTCTCACAGTTTTTGGATGGGCTTCAGTTTCCATTGTGTCTGATGAATCACTAGTTTTTTCAACAGGTAGAGTTCGAGTTGGTAGAACTGAATGACCCATATTGGCCATTCGATTTAAAATGGAAGCCTTTGTTTTTCTGTTAACTGAAGAATCAGTATCACTTCCTTTATCAATTTTCTTGTTTTGTATTGAATCGACATCTGTCTTAATTTCCACATTTGCAGGGTCCGGTGGGCCTTGATCTGTGTATGATGAATATTTGATGTTTACTTCAAAACTAGTTAAATGATCTGTGACTTTTTCCACTTCATCTTTTGTACCATATAAACTCCAATATACTCCTACATTATCATAATAAGATATGTAAGTGTCGTTTTTGATGATGACCTCTAAATTAGGGGAAATTGTGGTATATGACAGGGTCACTTTATTTGAGTCATAGAGTACAATATTATGAGCACCAGATTTCTGAATCTTAACAATGGCAAAACCTAGTTTTCCTTTTGAGGAGTAGACATTGTTAAACCTGAAATTATAAAAGGTTAAATTATTATGAAACTTTTTACTAAACTTGAAATTGTATTCTATGAGACTGACCTGACAAATCATCATCAAAAATAGTGCAACACATTAATATTAATTCAGCTCAATAATTATGATTGATGCAAATGGTATGTTAATAAAACTAAATGTCAGTGCTATTTTAATCACACAAATCAACTTACCACTGATGGCCAACAAGAGCACAGGCATATATACATTCTGTAGTTTTGGTTTGTTCTGGCTTTGGTAGAACGCTAGTAGGCTTGGGAGGAACATATTTTAATGATTCATTTGCTTTTCCTTCATTATTTTTTGTTACATTTCCAAATATATTCGCCAGAGATGTGCTGAAACGATACACAATTTTATTTTAATAACTGAATGAAATCAACCTGTGGCGGGGCTGTGAGAAGTTATAATAAATTAATCATTTTTACTTCAACACAGGGCGACACAATCGTATGACTTAAAGCAAACTTCAATGTAACAATAATTAAAACATACCCAGCTATTGGTGTAAAGAAATCATCATCAACTTCATCAGTTTCCAACATCCTGACGCTTTGGACTTCTATACTGTAGTAGAAGAATATATTACACCATTACAGTGATAAGAGGTCAATGATTCCGGTAGGAATAACGTTTCAACATAGTTTGTATAACTCATGTATAACTACACAATATCACAATCAGCCGATTTTTCTGGATTCTTTCCTTCTTATTCCTGAGTCAGTCAGTGTCATGAGTGTCACTCTAGCAAACCATGAGCAAACCCAAACAGCTGTTATTGTCAGTGTCAACACTGTCGACAACCGGTCTTGGAGTATTGTTTTTAAAAGCCTATTCTTTACTTTTTTAACATGACCAAGTGTTTATTAATAAAATAACAATAAGTAAGAATCTGTAACAGCACCGTTTATTGAATTAAAAGTTTTTAATTTGACCTAGCCTTGTCTTGACCAAAGGTTTCTTCTGAAAAACCCGAAAAACCTGAAAATGCTTTTAGGTCGAATTTTTTTTCCCACTGGCAAACTGAAAACCAATGTCAATGTCAAAAATGCTCTACGAAAATAGTGTTGTCCAGTTGTCCTCATGCTAAACCATAGACATAAACTACCATCAATCGTCTAAACTAAATTAATGTAATAAAATAATGACCATTTCTATATTTTATTTTATAAGTAAATACCAAACTTTTACTATCAAATTCTGATTTGAACACAGACATCTAGGTAAGAAAATTCTTTCGAAACTTTTTCACACTGTGCTGTCCAAACAATAATAATAATTAAAGAACATATTAAAATAATCGATTATTGAAAAATGGTGTGTAGACTAGTGGTGGGATTACTGTCATTGCTGTCATTGTGAAATGTAGTGTGCGTGCATCACTAATGGGCCTTATGTATGTGCGACGTACATGAAAGTTTTTTGTTCGTCTTTATCAATTTTATCAACGTTCCTTTAATAATTTCTCATTCTATTCTAACCAATTAAGTGAAATCGATTCCAGTCCAGTGTTCATTTGGCTCTGATTACTGCTAGTTGTGAACTGAAAGAAATAAGTTACAATGCCAGACACATTTACTTGTATAACCTGCCAGGTGATGTTCAAAACGCCTGAATTACAACGTGAACATTATAAAGAGGACTGGCACAGGTATAATTTGAAAAGGAAAGTGGCTTCAATACCGCCTGTTACCCTTGAAGAGTTCGAACTGCGAGCTAAGGAACACAGAGAACAGAGCCAGAACTTAAATCGTGATGAATCACAGTACTGCAAGTATTGCTCCAAGTTATTCAACACAAAGAATGCTTTTGACAATCACTTGAACAGTAAGAAACACAAATTGTCTCAGGAGAGATATATTGAAAATAAGGAAGAGGAGCACAGTGGTAATTCAGATACGGACAGTTTTGTGAAGGTCGAATCCAGTGCAAATGCTTCTAGTGCAAATGCTTCCAGTGCAGTTGGTTCGAAACAACCAGGCAAGTTTGTTGTGGTAACTGCAACTGATTCTGGCGATGAGGATATTGAAACAGATTCTGAAATTGAAGAGGTATGTTTTACCCTTGGTTTTACCATAAGTTCATTACTTTAGAGGTTACTTATCTACGTGATTTAAATTTAAAAGTTATTGCATTAGGTATATTGTGAAAAAGTATCTTCATTCACAATTTAATTAAAATTCACAAAATTAAATATTATTATTACTGACTATGTAGCAACCTCCTAAAAATATTGACAAACATGACTTGACAGAGTGATTCTTATCAGACAGATATTACTAGTTACTGCTAAACAAATTTATAATTATCCTATCCTACTAATATTATGATTTTTATACTACCATAAAAAAAAATCCTACTAATTTTATAAATGTGAAAGTTTGTTTGATGGATGGATGGATGGATGTTTGTTACTCTTTCACGCAAAAACCACTGAACGGATTTGGACCAAATTTGGTACACAGAACGTTTATAACCTGGATTAACACATGGGCTAGTTTTTATCCCGATTTTTTATTCCTGTGGGATTATTTTCGATTTGTAGCCGGTGAAGCTGCTGGCAACAGCTTGTTAATAATTATTCTTATTACATGTATAATATTCCATGATTCGTGATCATGATTAAGAACTTTTATACAGTATTATAATACTGGCTCAGTTTAGTTCCTGAAAAACTTATGATGACAATAAAATAATGATTTTTTTTCAGCTTGACTCAGACGAGTGGGAGGAATGTAGAATTAAGGGCAGTGACTCGCTGATCAAGCCCCGAGACTGTCTGTTCTGCGGTCACCACAGTAAGAACATGGTCAAGAATCTCAAGCACATGTCTGAGGCCCATTCATTCTTCATACCTGATGTGGAATACTGTATCAACATGAAAGAACTGCTTTTGTATTTGGGAGAAAAAGTGAGACACTTCTTTTTTGGTTTGTTTTAACTTTTTCTCAACTTGTAAAAAAGGATGCAATAAGCAATTGTATTTTTTCTACTCTGTTTCTCTCAACATGAGTATATTGTCAACATAAACATGTTTGTGTTTGTTGAATCAAACTGTATGTATGTTAATGTAAAGTATAATTAAATTAAATGTAAAGTAAAATTATGTAAATCACACTACACAACAAATCTGATGTAATATTCTCACAACATAACTTATTAGTGCTTAAAATGACAATATGAAATTGTTTACATAATTTGTCTCTGCTATTTCTAATGTTCAACAGATTTCACAAGGTTATATGTGCCTCTGGTGCAATGATACAGGCAAAACATTCTACTCTATGGAAGCAGTCCGGGGCCATATGATAGACAAAGGACATTGCAAGATGTTGCATGAAGGCCTTGCCTTGGCAGAGTATGCAGATTTTTATGACTACAGGTAAATGGAGACACAATTACATAATAAGGTTTCAGAGCTAATGTATTTTAAGCTTGTGAGGGCTAGGCTTACGTGACGCACTGAGGCATCTCTCTCACAAATTTGCTTGTACAAGTTTATACACTTGTCAACTCTCGCCATACTTAATGCTTTGTATATGAAGATGACAAGAATACTATGTGTTATTTGTATATTGTCATAGGGATATGATATTAGGTACATATTAGGTAATTAGGTCTCATATTAGAGACTAACAAAACAACAGGTTAAGATGATTAGAAAACCTTTACTGCAAAACAAATTTACAAATAGTTTTTGCGTTTATATTTCAGCTCTTCATACCCAGACCATAAAGAGGAAGAAGGTGAGGAGGGCATGGAGGTTGATGAAGAAGTAGAAGGCCCTACAGCACTCCAGGGCGATGACTTCCAACTGGTGCTACCTTCCGGTGTCGTCGTCGGCCATCGATCTCTTATGAAGTAAGTTTGGTTGTAATTCAAAGCAAATGTGATGGTTATTGATGTCCTTTAATAATGAAGCATCATGACAACACCCCATAAAACATGTGTTTTGCTAATTAAGAAAAAAGGCTTTTTTGTCTGAAAAGCAGCATACGAAAGGTAATACGACAAAAAAAATTTGGCAGTACTAATACATCACAAAAATAAATCCTGTTTCATGCTGTTTGGAGCTGACCAGTGTCCTTTTGTTTTTACTGGATTTAAAATACAAGCAATCTGAAACAGTAGTTAAGTACCTATGTATTGCGTAGTTTATTTACATGCAATTATATTCAGTGGTTGCGCCTTCTACGTGCGCAATTCCAGTTTTAAAGGATATTATTATGACCTTCGCATCCGAAAGTTGATTGGAAGTAAATGAATTGCAGATCAAATAAATCAATGTTGATAATTTCCTTCCGATTACATAACTTGTTATGGTAATGACGTATAATGATGTTCTCTGATAATTCTTATCAAAGAAAATTTCCGTCATATTCATTTGTCATGGAAGACCCACTAACACCTACAATCGGTTACAAAGTCTTATCATTTGATAATGACACCATTTTTATATGTACAGTAGCTAATCCATGGCCACTTAGCTGGGTGTCAAACACTATTATGTATTTTAAAAAGTAGGATTCTAGGATTAGGACAAAAGAAAAATCATTAAACGCTGTTGAGTCGTTTCAGGGGAGGGCTACCCACGGCTACCACAATCACAGTGACAGGAGATTTTTATATGTAGTCTGACACTTGAAATGTTGTACTGTTCTACAATTATGTCTAAAACTTTTACTGATGAATTTATAATCTGATTTCAGATACTACAAACAAAACTTGAGTACAAATAGTCAAGCTCTAGTGAAGAAATCGGACCGCAAATTGCACAGGTTACTTGGTGTCTACCGTGCCCTCGGCTGGGCGCCTAAAGAACAGGCATTAGCTGCAAAGTAAGTTTACTCCTTAGCTCCTTACAAGAAAAATTTACGGATCATTATTTATTTATTTTTTCGGATAATTTAAGTAACGCGATATTACATCATACAAAAAAAAACTAGTGTTTAATCTTATTCAAATGTGAGTGAATGATTTTCGACTCATTGTAAATCACTAAACGCATTTCGCTCGAAAGATATTTTTGAAATAATTCTGTCATTTTTTTAAACATTGCCCCCACAATAGGAATTTATTCTATATTATGCGTGCATATACAAACATTTAAGTGTTGTGGTGCTAGCAGGCTAAAATGTATTAAATATTATTTGAAGCATTATTCTGTCTTGTAATTTTTAAACGGTAATAATAGCTGTACATTGTACAAGCAGTAGCCTTTACTCTACAAGCAGCCACATGATTTCTAAAATGTCGTATTTGATTACAGGAAAGCACGTGACATCCACTTCATGAAACGCGTACAGGCGAAGTGGCAGATGAAGATGTCTCTCAAAAATAATAAATTCCAAAAACATTACCGAGCTCAAGTCAACTTCTAGTACAATTTTGAACTAGTGTTTATCTATGAATTACTGTTACATTAGACATTTTAATTTAATTTGGCACACTAGTTGATCCTATTCATTCCATTTGTTATCAGTTCAGTCATTTACATAACATAGTATGGTCGACCTCATACAATTTCCATTCAGTTTTTTATGCATTGTAATATCTGACTTATAGCAATGTCTTTAAGGTACATTTTTTCATATTAAACTAGATGAAGTTTCAATTTGATAATCATTTAAAGATATTCTAAAACCTTGATGAGAGTATGCCTACTCTCATCACCTTTCATGTTCTTCCCATCCTCAATATTTAGTTGATTTATGAAGTAACGCAGAAAATGACTTCGTAAGCCGTCGGCCACGTTAGAGCGTCTGCGGAGAGCGGCGGCGACCAGCGGGCACGTAATGTACGCGGACGCCGGTCGCGCCAGTGTGGCACACTTGTTTTGTTTTTCCCGCCCATCGCAGACGCAAGACGCGCCGCGCTAACGTGGCCAGCGGCTAAGTAAGTAACCCAATATTTATTGAAACATCTAACTTAATGATACGTAGCGTACCTAAATCTCTCTGTAATGTTAAATGTGCGCTTGCGACGCTGTGAGAGTATTCCACTTTGCCCCATCAGTGGGACAAGTTAATAAATAAAATATTGATGGCCACTTTGTCCTAAATTAGGCAGCTCCGGTACTATTATTAATTATGTATAGTCATTTCATAATTTATTATGAATATTTTCGTTGGTGCTCTAAATAAGGAGGAACACAGTCTGCCATTATGTACTAGTGAGTGAGGAATGCGGTTTGAATGTTAAAACTTAGAATTATCAATTAAAGGTTGGGTTGAATGAAGTATCTTTGTTATTAAACCTGTTGTTACACCATTATGCCTTCGTCATGTTTCTGAGTTACAAGTAAAGAAAAAACAAACGTGTACAATAAATATTTTCAGATCAATTTTAAAAGTCGCTTCAAGTGTTCACACAAGTTTTCTTAAATCTTTCATAAACCTCGTCGTTGTTGTGATTAATTTTAATAATTAATGAAGTCTGAAGCAGGTGTTATGATTTTATACTTTTTTGTAGTATCAGCGAGCTTTTTATTGTTTATGTCATTTTCAGTTAATAAATTAAATAGGTACGCACAATGCAGTGAATTATTATACATAGATAAATATTTAATCACAACTGCTGCCGATTGTGTTACCATAGAAGTCCATAAACGAACATAAATGTTTGTCGATCCTAATGTTCCTCGTATGCTGATTTAATCAATTGGAATATTTTATTATGAGCCATGTATATACAATAGGTACACTGACAAACTTAAACACGTAATGTTGAATATGTGGTAAACTGTTATTACGTAAATACTTATTATATAAAAAGAGCAATAGAAATAAAAACCAAACAATATAGCGTTGTTTTATTGTGATCCTTCCGGAGTTGGTGTTGTGATGGTCTGCTCCTCGTGGATTGAAGATAACGTCGTCGTATCGGGTTTCTCAGTCGATGTTTTAGCAGCGGATAACTTTACTACCTTGTACTGCTTAACATGTTTATCAGTATTATCTTGGTCGGCTGACTTGTATCTTTGCCCTACCACATCGCCTCTTTGCATCTCTGGTGTCTCTAAAGCCCATGGAATCTTCACTGGATTCCTATCAATCTTCAAGCTTATCTTGAACAAGGGTAATGAAGATATCTTCCCCTTAAAATAGTGATTTATCACGCTTGATAACTTGTCGTTGATAACGTAGCGTGATTCTATATCGGGAACTTTTTTCAAGTATTTACTGAATATTGTTTTTATGTCGTCATTTATTCCGTTGTCTGATTTTGGTTTCAAACAATTTGCTACCGTAACCAAACTTATAATCTGTAAAAGTTAAAATTATTTTAAACTTACTAACTCTCCGAGCGATGTGTTCTCACTGGGCGTCCACATTGTGGACATTGGGATAAATTAATAGTCTACGACCTATTCTGTACGGTGCACGTAGGTACAACGTTTCGGTTGCTGACAAAGCGACCCAATTTATATATAATAATAATCACGGAACATTACAGTTAGTTGACATATTGCAATTATCGCGATTGGCACGGATTGGCATCCAACTTATAACTATTTTGTAACTTTAAGAAATAAACTATTTCTTGTGGTCAACCGTGGTTTACCGTCAACTCACCAAACTCTAACTAACTCTGAGCCATACATATTCTCCTACCTATTACCGAGGAGGACCATTTCGGAGGCGTTCTACCACAAAAACCCCATGGCAATTTATTTTAGCACAATGACACTCGAGACAAAGCTGGAAACGCTCACTGCTACTGCTTCCTCTACAGGCAAAGCCACCTATTCGAGTAGGCAATGGCTGGGCTAAAACGGATCAACAAAAGGCTAAGAGCTGGTTCACATTAGGTCGGACCGACAGTTTACCGTTGACCGGCTGTCGGGTCTTGCTGTTCACACTAGACGCTGCCGACCCGTCCTAATGTGAATATAACCGTCGGTACGATCGTTTTACTGCCCGGGTCGTCACAAAACAGTTGTGAGTTGGCTTTCGTATAGGATGGACGACGACGACGTTTTCATTGCAATGTGGTATTTAAATAGAAGGCAGAAAAAAAGGAAATATTGGGTGCATCCAATAATTGCTGAGCGAAATGAAGTTGGAATCCACAAGAGAAATCAAAACTTCTACATTTATTTCGCCCTCCATATTTAAACGTGTGTTCTCTGCATACACGTCGACGAAAGTTCTTGCGCGAGTGCCGAGAGCGGGGAACGGGCGGGTGTCGCCGCCGCTTCGCGCCGACAAATGTGAACGGCGCCATACTTCCTAGTACGCCAATATTATGTCCGTCCGACAGAAATCGTGGCTGAACGTACGGTAAAAGTGTCGGCTCCGACAGTTTTGTCGGGTCGCCCTAATGTGAACGGCGCTATTGAAATACGTATGCCAATATGGATCCGACACGTTTGCCGGCCCGATAAAACTGTCGTTCCGACCTAATGTGAACCAGCTCTAACGCTTTTGCTAGCCATCTATCAAAAGTCTTCGTCTTCGTCTTACGAAGACTTAGTCACTGAAACTCTTAATCGACCTATGTAGCTTTCACTACCTTCGAAACCAGTCACAGCGATTCTCTCGCTGTGTGTGGAAGATTATAACTCAAGGATAAGAAAGCTTTGACCTGATAACTAAAGAGATTTTGATCCAACTAGTTACCTAGGAAGGCAATAGTGCTCCTTACTACTTATACTTTACATATTTGAGAGCAGTGGTGTCCCAATGGTATCGGTCCCGACTTAGAGCTGGTTCACATTAGGTCGGACCGACAGTTTACCGTTGACCGGCTGTCGGGTCTTGCTGTTCACACTAGACGCTGCCGACCCGACCTAATGTGAATATAACCGTCGGTACGATCGTTTTACTGCCCGGGTCGTCACAAAGCAGTTGTGAGTTGGCTTTCGTATAGGATGGACGACGACGACGTTTTCATTGCAATGTTGCAAACCAAAATGTTGTCCTTCTCTTTCATTTAATTCCATAAAATCAGGCTTTAATATGCAACAAATTTCACGCCATGCCGCTAGTTTTAAACTTTTATTTTTGTACTGTTCACACGTTTTATCCCACAGTAAACTCCTGTTTTCCACAAGAGAAATCAAAACTTCTACATTTATTTCGCCCTCCATATTTAAACGTGTCTTCTCTGCATACACGTCGACGAAACTACTTGCGCGAGTGCCGAGAGCGGGGAACGGGCGGGTGTCGCTGCCGCTTCGCGCCGACAAATGTGAACGGCGCCATACTTCCTAGTACGCCAATATTATGTCCGTCCGACAGAAATCGTGGCTGAACGTACGGTAAAAGTGTCGGCTCCGACAGTTTTGTCGGGTCGCCCTAATGTGAACGGCGTTATTGAAACACATATGCCAATATGGATCCGACACGTTTGCCGGCCCGATAAAACTGTCGTTCCGACCTAATGTGAACCAGCTCCGAGTTGTAGGTTGTGGGTTCGAACCCCGCCAGGCGCATTACTTCATGTAATTTATTTCATCACCACTGCTCTCAAAACGGTGAAGGAAAACATCGTGAGGAAATCGGCATGTCCTAAAACCAAAAATTCGAAGACATGTGACATCTACCAACCCGCACTGGGCCCGCGTGGTGGATTATGGCCCACTCCCTCTCACAGAGAGGAGGCCTGTGTCCCAGCAGTGGGAACATTATAGGCTGATGATACACTACTATAGGTATTTAACGCAATTCTGCGAGTGCAATATTTTCCCCAGCTATGGAAGGTGTCGTAAATAATAATGGTGCATAAAGTGGGAAAATCGCCCAATGATTCTACATCTTACAGACCCATCAGTTTGCTATCAATTACATCTAAAGTCTTTGAGAAGGTCGTGTTACGCAGAATCCTGCCTATACTGGTGGAAAATCAAATAATACCCCACCACCGGTTTGGGTTTCGCCAGCAGCACTTTACGGGTGCACAGAGCCTAAAGATAAGACATACGCTCGAACACAAGGAATACTGCTAATCAGCTTTCCTAGATATCCAGCAAGCTTTTTGACAGGGTCTGGCACAAGGGCTTACTATTCAAAATTAAATCATACCTCCCTCATTCATATTATTGCTTACTAAAATCCTATTTAGCAGACAGGCTATTCCAAGTAAAGGAAGGTGAGGAAACTTCAAAGTTTTATAACATATTAGCTGGAGTCCCGCAGGGATCTGTCATGGGACCCCTCCTTTACACCCTATTCACAGCGGATCAAGTAGACGGTATCACCACCGCTACATTTGCTGATGACAGCCAAAGTAGCCAGCAGTACTGACCCAATACGTGCCTCAGAAATGCTCTAGAATGGACTAAATGAAATCACTAAGTGGCTCCAAAAGTGGAAGATCAAAGCTAGCTCGTCAAAATCGGTACAAGTAACCTTCACCTTGACAAAAGGAAACTGCCCCCCGATAACATTAAATAACACCATATTAGGCTGCGTTTCTACTGAGGCGGAGCGGAGCAGAGCGGCGAGAAATTCACCAATCACATGACTTGAAATCCAAATCTTTTCTCCACTAGCAAGCCATGTGATTGGTGAATCGCTCTCCGCTCTGCTCCGCTCCGCCTTAGTAGAAACGCAGCCTTACTCCACTCTGACTGCGCTCGGTACTTAGGATTGCATCTAGATCGAAGACTGACAATTGACATGGAAGCGCCATATTAAAGCTAAAAGAGAAGAATTAAACATACGATACAGAACTGGCTGCTTGGACGTAACAGTAAATTCTCCGTAGACAACAAACTTCTAATCTAGACAGTATTGAAGCCTATGTAACATAACCGTCCTGCAAAGAATGCAGAATATAATACTCCGCACTATTAACAACTCACCTTGGTTCATTACTAACGATGAAGTACACGATAACCTCAACATGCCTACTGTGAAAGATGAAATCAAAAGCACTACGCAAACCTACCAGCAACGGCTGCAAAATCACCCCAATCCTCTTGCTTCACAATTAAAATGTCGAAGCTACACAAAAAAAAAAAGACTAAAAAGGAAAGATGTAATCAGTAGTGATCGAGTCTGATTAACTTATGGCGTAGATGCTCTCACTCTCACTGTAGATCCCACTCGACATGACAAGCTCCTACATCAAATCTGCTTAAAGTGGAACTGATTGCAGATAAAAAAAAAATATTTTAGGAAGGTGGTCATTCGGTCAGAAGTATGTATATTATGGAAAAATATTTCAGGCAGGGTTTGTGCTCTTCAATGAGTGGTAAATTCACATATTACTAAAGCGCATCACACACGGCTAAGATACGATAATATTTTATCTGAAGATACCATATCGCTCGCCATACTATTCAATGGACCGTCACACACGACGAAGATACGATATCTTTCATATTTTCGTATCGTAAGATAGAGAGCGATATTCGTATCTTAAGATGTAAAATATATCGTAAGATAACATCTTAAGATAGAAAATATATCGTAAGATACCATCTTAAGATAGAAAATATATCGTAAGATATAAAATATATCGTAAGATGACATCTTAAGATACAAAATATATCGTAAGATAACATCTTAAGATATAAAATATATCGTAAGATAACATCAGATGCAAATACGGGGTGTTGTTAACTTCGTTGGTACGAAATAGTAGTGTTCAAAGTTGCTATATGGCAATAACTTGCTAAATGACATTTTACTTGCTATTTTATAGCATGCTATTTTATATGCGTAGGTTCACTAGGTAGGTGCGAATAAAGCAAGCGCAGTAACTGTTTGCTGTAGTTGCATGCTATAGGTACAAGAAATTAAGAATATTACATCGCGTTTATGAATTCATTACGATAAAATGGAGCAGTAAAAAAACCGGCCAAGTGCGAGTTGGACTCGCCCATGAAGGGTTCCGTAGTAGCAAGCATAGATTAGGGATATAATTATATTGAGATTAGTAAGTGATATACACAAACAATAAAAATAACTTTGTTTTTCATAGTGCTTGTATGAATGGCAAAGTTATATTTGCGGTTTTTGAAAATGTACTATATCTTAAAAACTGCTAACTGTATCTCATCCAAACCAATTTTCGTTGGAAGTTTTTGTTGAGGTCTACATTATATATTTTTTTTAGTTTTATCATTTTGTTATTTTAGAAGTTACAGGGGGAGGGACGACACACATTTTACCACTTTGGAAGTGTCTCTCGTGCACACTGTTCAGTTTAGAAGAAAATGATATTAGTAACCTCAATATAATTTTAAAGATCTATCCATAGATAACACACGTATGGGTTTGGTGAAAAAAAAATGTTGAGTTTCAATTCTAAGTATGGGGGGCAGCATGAGAATGATAAAACTAAAAAAAATATGTAATGTAGATCTCAACAAAAACTTCCAACGAAAATTGGTTTGGATAAGATGCAGTTAGCAGTTTTTGAGATATAGTACATTTTCAAAAACCGCAAATATAACTTTGCCATTCATACAAACACTATGAAAAACAAAGTTATTTTTATTGTTTGTATATATTACTTACTTACCTCAATATAATTATAACCTTAATCTATGCTTGCTACTACGGAAACCTTCATTTCATGGGCGAGTCCAACTCGCACTTGGCCGGTTTTTTTTTATTTTTGTGTGAAAATCCTAATGCGGTTCACATAATACATCTACCTACCAAGTTTCAACAGGATAGCTCTTATACTTTCGACAAAAAGTGGCTGTGACATACGGTCGGACAGACAGACATGACGAATCTATAAGGGTTCCGTTTTTGCCATTTGGCTACGGAACCCTAAAAAACCAATGAACTTTCCTTCATACTTTTCAGGCTTAGGACTGTCTATAATTGATTTTACATTGTCGCATGTTTGTATTTTGTTTCTCAAAATCTCTTTGAACTAAACTGTGAAGTGCGTCGAACTCTTCTCTTGACATTTTAAAATACTCATGGAACTTTTTTTCTGAAAGATCGTCAAAAATGTTGAATTCCCCACGATCTTTCCTATTTTTAATGTGAGTTTCGACCCAAATTGATCTTCTTCTGGAGTGTGCCAGAACCATGTGCAAATCGAATTCAAAATCGGAATCGTCATCCGTAGAGCTATCCAGTAAATCTAGCAGGCATGCATGAGACATAGTTAAAACACCCTGTATTTATTCGTTCAACAAAGGACACGACCGTGCGATCGCGACGAATATCGTAAGATACCATCTTAAGATAGAAAATATATCGTAAGATACCATCTTACGATAGAAAATATATCGTAAGATAACATCTTAAGATAAAATATTACAGTATCGTATCTTCGTCGTCTGTGATGGCCTAAGATATATTAATATAACATCTTAAGATAAAATATTATCGTATCTTAGCCGTGTGTGATGCGCTTAAGCCTGCTCAAGTTCTTGATATTGCCTCTGAGGTGTGGCTTTCCGTACTATAATTTTATTCTTCAGCACAGAATACTTAATAGTATGTCTTCCTTCGGTTCAACTCGACGGCGGGGAATTACAGGCGTGATGTTATTTTAGATTTCAGACAACCTCTTCCTTTGAAATAAACGTTCTACAGCCTACTGTTGTTACTGCCGAACCGATTCACAAAAGTATTATATGAAAATTATTTAGATAAAATTACGAATCTAATAACTTATTGCTAAAAGCCTTTTTGGTTATAGTAAAGTATTGCAACAAGGTTTCCCCAGACTAATACGGAACCCCAGTCAGCTATCAAATACTCACCAGAATCACAATCATGTTGACATTTATAAAATTAAATACCATGACTGTCTAGCCAACACAATGGAACAATCTATAAAATACGGTTTATGATTTTAATTCTAGAGATCGTTACGCTGATTTTAACTTGGCTTTTTAATGGCCAGATCGTAAGCAATAAAACGAAGACATTTTTTTAATACTTTATTGTGAGTCACTGGTAGGTACTACACCGTCGTGCATTCAATGTTCTACAGGAATCATTTCAGTCACCAAGTGCATTGTAATATCCCTAACGACCGCGCCACGACTGAAGTCCTTTTGACTTGGGGCTAGTGTCTATGTCATTAAATCAAATTGCATAAGAAAAATGTAGTATCACGAATTTTCCGCAGGTCATGAGTGGTGGCGCAAACTCTTTCATAATCTTGGACGTCAAACATGCTATAGTCGGCAACATTATTATGATATTGTTGCTTTTGAGTTTGTTTTAATTTAACCGTAGATACTTACATGAATTGGGAGTTTCGGACCTTTAAATATTAATTTCGACCTTTAATTAATTATTATATCTAAAAACGTGAAGTGTTGATGGACTTTTGTTGTTGGCTGTACCGATCTACTTCACTATCTCTATTGAACTTGAGGCGCGTTTCCATTAGGCAGGTCTTGTACTCGTATGTATCTTTGTGTCTTGTAAGTATGACGTCACTTTTGTTTACAACTTGCTTGAATTGAAAAAAGAAACACAATCTACAGTTCAAACTTGTAACTTGTATGCAGGTTTGTTCAAGTTGCATTTATAAGTAGGTATCTAATTTGCAACTTGTGTACAAGTAACTCGTATAATGGAAACGGCCATATTAGAAGAAAAAATATAGGTACAGTTCGGCTATGCATATTTTAGAAATTTTGAAATTAATTGTTATAGTACCTACTAATGATGGTGCTCATTTCTTTGTAGATATCAGACCTACTCTGAAATCGTAAAAAAATCAACTGTTCGTTACAGTTAGGTGAACCGAACATAAACCCCGGTAGATTTTGTAACAAAGCTCTGCTGGATATTCACAAATATATTAGACAGGTATTCCCAAAGATTATAACATTAATATATTTTTTTTTCAGTTATTTATTACACACTGTTTAAACGGATTTGTAAATCTATACTCTACACTAATATTATAAAGCTGAAAAGTTTGGTGGAACGCGCTCAGAAATTACTGGTCGGAATTAAAAATGTTTGTATTGGATAGTCAATTTATCGAGGAAGACCATAATTAGGTTATTAAATATCACCAATAACAGCCGAGCAGACGAGGTGAAACCACGGAGAACAGTACCCTGAGCACGAGTTTTCACTCTTTTACTTAACAGCGTCTTTGCAGTATTTACAGAGTTTCTTGTATGAAAAAATGGAACAGCGCCTCTGGTGTGCGAGGAAGGAACTAATTTTTTCCTTGAAAATTGTCAATTTGAAATTGTCAAAGTTCCAGTTTACTTTACGTCTCAAATACTGAAAACTCGTGCTAAGGGTACTGCTAGTGGGCATGCGGGCGGCGAGTAAAGGGCAACTCGCAGCCCGACCATGGACCATGCCCGGGTCGACGGCGCGTTGTGTTCCACGCGCGCCTCAAAGAGCGTCAGCATAATGACGGGGCCCCCTCTCTAGAGGGCCAAAGCCTGCCGGGGTCGCGGGACTTATACCATTACCGTGACCCCGAGACATAAAGGGCTACTGAAGGACACCGTGGATTTTAGTCAGTACAAGTCTGACAGTCCCTCCCGCCCTGCCCGGGGTGGGAGGACTCATTTGATGATTTTACCACGATAAAAAAAAAAAAAAGGGTACTGCTAGTAACTTATCTATACACCGTGTTCCGGACGATATACATAAACTTCGACTAGATGTTCAAACCACGGAAGTAAGCATTTTTCATTATGGACACATTAATAAATTCTTATTTTTTGTTAATTTTCATACAAACTAAATACCTAGACGTAAATAACCCGATATGCATGCCTCTTTATCCGAATTGGCAACGTCGTATTTTCATTCATAACATTTGGCGGGCTGAAACAAATGAAATGCAAATAGTATTTGATAGATTTCAAATTAAGATACTTTCTCACTGCATAGCTCAATTAAATTTCATTAAATGAAATTACAAATATCTTTGTAACGAAGCCTTTTTAAGTACTACTTCCTTTGTTGGATTTGATTTGTAAAAGCCATAGAAGTATTTGCTAAAGTTTATGGATAACGTGAAGAACACGGTGTATACATATAATAAATCTGTAGAAGGGTCAATTCTATACATTGAAAATATTGAAAAAATAAATAGCGGGGGGTGTTCCTGGATCGACACCAAACCCAAATATGTGATTAAAAAAAATTTTGTCTGTCTGTCTGTATATGCAGGCATCACGTGAAAACTAACGGTTCGATTTCGATGAAACTTGGTATAATTATACCTTATTATCCTGGGCATACAATGGGATACTTTTTATCCTGGAAAAATACGAAGAAAAAAAAATCTTATTTTTCAGTTTTATTCATAGACGTTGTCCTGTAGAACCGCGAACACACGTTGCATTACCCGCAGTGGATTTAGCGCCGTAACCTGTAGCGCCGAAAGTCGGATTTGGCTTGAACCGTTTGCGGCACACGCGGGCCACGCCTCCCCGACTCCTATATAAGGAGCCGCGTTCCGCGCCGCGCGATGCTTATAAATTCTGAATTTTGATGCGAGCGGACGTGTCCAGTGTGGCGAGCGGTCGTCCGTGGAATTAATATTGTATGCGTGTAATTTTAAACCGTGCTTTTCAGCGCGACGGAGTCGCGGGCGGAAGCTAGTAATAAATATATGGTCACTACACAAAGCGTTATAAGTAGTTTTGTCATAGTTTACGTGCTAATCAGTCGTCTTTTCTAACTTTCTAAGGTTCAGGGTCCTGGATGGGCAGGTCCAACACCCCTCGGGGGGCAGTGCCTCTTCTCGAGAAACCCAGGGCTGCCTTCAAGATACACATGCCAGCCTCAATGGTCCGTTTTCTGTCGTTCTCGTTGCCCAAAGCAGGGTTGATCTCGACGAGGTCTACAGCGCGCAGCCGGCCAGTTTTGTGCACTATCTCCATCAAATTGATGGCCTCACGAAGTGATAGTCCTCCGCGAACTGTAAAACACCACATAGCTTCTGAATCTGTAGAGGGACCTATACATTTATTAACAATACAGCCTGCAAAATCAGTTTTTCACATAAACTAACTTGAATGACAATCGAACAGCAAGAAAAATGTAGTAAAAAATTACAGTACAAAAATGGGGTTTTGGAGTTTGGAGGCTGTTAAACTATATTTTGAATCACCACAAAATGTGAAAATTGTAGATACAGATCGGACACTGAATCACACAAGAATAAAGATAATGCATACTAACTAGAGGAATTGCACAGAAGGAATCTTTCGTGTAGGTACCTATTGATGATTTCAACAAAATACCACATTCTTTTTTTTATTTCAATGTTTAAAATCGCGGAGGATACTTTTTGAGCGTTCTTGATGGAAAGTCGAAATAATTGCTAAACAAAAAAATATAAAAACCTGGTGTGCCAGTGCTGGGCGCTTCTAATGCGTCTAAAGAATCGATGTCGAAGCTCACGTGGATGGGTCTGCGGCCTTCAGGGTCCAGTCTCTTGAGCACATGTTCAATTGAGTTCTTAATACCATGCCTGGAAGGATAAGTTAACCAAAATAGGTATACTGGGTTAAATTCGAACAGTTTGCGAAACAATTATTATTTTTGTGGGGGGAACACAGGTTAAATATCAATATTTATTTTTTGTTTTACAGTGTTATATAGATTAGTTAGATACTTTAATTTTTCCTTGTGTCCTCAGGCCACAGCTACTTACTTGTAGAGCTCCAAACTTGTTTATTTTATACTTACTCGTCAACATCCTCCATTGCAAATGTGGGTACATTATACTTCTCTATGGCAAGCCTTTCATAATGATCTACGGACCGTAGACCTATGTATCCTAAGCTCTTTATGGAGAATCTGCAAGGAGACAATAATACTTTTAAGTGTATATTTTTTAGAGTCATCTTCAGGAATTTTCTGGAGGTCACCGGACACCTACTTGTCATGTTAATGATATTATGTTACTTGCAATATCTAGCGAGGGATCTAAAAACGATACATAAGAATAGGATAGCTTAAATGTGCTGAATCATTGTTTTATGATCAGGATGGTGGAATCAATTTTATTCGCGATTCCAAAGAAGAAAGCTTAGTATAATACTGAATTTTCTTACAAGGGTTGTTGCCAGTCCATTGTGGGTAAATAAGGCCAGTAATTATTGAATTCTTTGACTAAAAGAGCGACTGGCATTCCGTGTACGGATCCTGAATCCGACGTCTTGTTAGTATTGATATCTGCATGAGCGTCTACCCAAATGAGGATCATGTCATTGTTAACTTTGTAGTGGCCGTCGACTGTGCCTGAAATGGAAAAATACAGAATCAATTTGAGTGTCCTAAATAAATATTGGGTGTTCTTCTTCTTAGCGCCTCGATGGCGATCTAAATTGAGTTGGCCCAGAATTCAAATTCAAATTGCATTATATTATTGCAAATTTTAATGTAAGTAAATACAATTATTTTCTATTATTACAATAAACGTGAATTTTCATCACGCAAATACAAATTATTTATTTAATGTGATGAGATGAAACTAATTGCATTCCGATAAAATTATGAACCGACACTTGATGGAGTATCATAGCTATTAGGTAAGTGGTGTCCTTACCGACTCCGATGGAGTGATCGCCGCCTATGGTGACAACTATCCTGTCGTCCCTGAGGACCTCGGTGACTTTGTCTGACAGCTTCTTGTTGCAGGCCGATACCAGCGCCAAGTTCGCCATGTTTTCCATCTTCACCTCTTTGATGTCTGGTGTCCCGATGTCTCCATAGTCTTTCACATCGAGGCCGTCTGAATTTCAACAATAGTTGGTAAGAAATTTTGATAAAGTTCCTATACTTAATATACAGGGTTATTTGAAAAACACCAACAACCTCTTAAGAGGACATTCCACTCATTATAATGAACAACTTTTACTTTGGGACCAAACCTGAAATCACGAAAAAAAAATCAGCTGTTCCGTACTTTATGTTCGCATAACTCCTCAAAATGTAGGGAACACCTGTTTTTTTTTCACGATTTCGGGTTTGGTCCCATAGTAAAAGTTGTTCATTATAACGAGTGGAATGAACTTTTAAGAGGTTGTTGGTGTTTTTCAAAAATAACCCTGTATATTAATAGTACTCTGAAGACACGTTTACGGTATGACAATTTTGATCAATTACCTAAATATAGTAGGTACATAGGTCATTGTTTAAACAGTCATCTTGAAAACTATTCCAAAACCATAACACGTAAAAATTAACTTCAATTTTAGTCGTTCCAGAATGTGATGTTCTACATCTTGTACATTTTAATTAGGAATAAAAATATCGGTCGGTTTTCTAAAACTTGTTTTAGTTGCCTATTTCACACTTGAGGCTTGTGGTACCTATGCCCTTAAGATCCTTTAGAATTTAGTTTATTCGATAAACAATTTCTGCGATTAGTTTTTATTTTAAGAAAAGAAGATACTTACCTATTTCACTAAGTTGTTCTATAAGACCAGCGGACCGCATCGCGGCAGGCGCCACACTCACTCCGTACTTCTTCTGTCCCTTCTCGAAGGGCACGCCGATGATGCCGGCCTTCTTTAACGGCTGCCATTTCTTCTGTTGGCTCATTTTTCTCACTAACACCTTACAAAAATTCATTTTCTTTTAATATTTAGACACAGTCACCAACACAAAACAACATCTACACAGACACATCTGACGCTATGAGATAACTCAATGGAGACTAAAATGTACAGTAGCTTATCATCAGGGACCCAGAGTCAAAGGTTAAAATTATATTTTAGAGCTATTTTTTCATTACATCATCTCATAACTATGTGGTTTTATGTAGTTATCACAATAAATTTTTGTGTTTGACATCTAGTAAGATATAAACAATATTAAGCTTTAATGAAAAAAGTACCTATTTTAAATTATGATTGTGAGTGTAAATATTGTTGGACGTCAAGTATTCTGATACTACAGATTAAATTCATACAATTTACCTTTTAACACTGATATTGGTATTGAAATGAATACAATACACTTTAATATTCTTTAAGACTTCACTACACTGTGTAGCAAAAGAGCACCACTGCAGCTTTTATAATACATGTTGATACGATAACAATATACAAGTGCAATGCACTTTCGACCTATATGTATAAGTAGGCCTGACAAAGTGGCTATCTTGACGACTAGTTTGAAATATTAGCAGAACATGACGTAGGTACTTACAGGATCTCGATCAAACAATATATGAGCCGCTAACGCATCGTACGACTTTTTTATTTCATACCATTGTGTTGTTTACCACCGCAACTAGTTCTAGATCGTAATATACGCTAATTTACGCTCCAATATTGGCAAATAGTGACTCAGTATCATAAACTCGTGCTAGTTTACCCATTTTAGTTTATCATTTGATGAACAGGAAAAAATCTCATTATTTCATAAAAGTGCTTTACTAATTACTAACAATAAACAAAAGAGTTTTAATAATGGATTTGTTTGCAGGTTGGTGGTGCGATTAAGAGCATACGTGTTCGCTAATCTTGTACTAGTTTGTGATTTTTCTATCCATGGCAGATACGGCCCGATTACAGTAAATATGTTATATTTAATTCCCAAGTTTTTCATCGAAAGGGTTCCACAAGGAGTAGCAGCGATGCCCACGACTTCGTGACCGTACAGTACCGGCGCTCCCGTACCGAACTCGTAAGAATAGGTCTTCATGTACGTTGAATACTCGATGCCGCACACGCAATAGTACCACTTAGGGTTCGTGCACGGGGTCTGATGGTACGCTTGATACTGTAATGCTACCATATCAGACGTATCAAGTCTCCCATAACCAACTGCTAATAGTCTTTTGTCCTTTAACTCTGAAGCGTAATAGTTTCCTATATCAGCTGCAATAACAAAAACTTCCAACACCGGCTGTTTCACGAACACTAAGCCTATATTGCTGTGCATCCGAGTGACATTGGGGTCCATCACCTGCACATCAAACATGTAGTCGCCGTGGAGCTTCGTATAGGCTACATCAAATAAAGTTTTGTTATTCATTTTTTTGTTGTACAATGCTGCAGTTATTAATACATATTTAGGACCGGAGGACACGCAGCTGCCTGACGTGAGTACCGACCGCTTGCTGATGATACTACCCGTACAGATATAATCTCTGGTGCCGCTCAACAGGCCGACTAAGTACGGGTGCTGTTCTGCCAATATTTCTATTGCTCTCCAATCTTGAGGACTTGATGACGGGGCGATCCTGAGTGACGACGCTTGATGTGTAAATGCTATAATTATAAAGACTTCGGTCATAAGTCGCCATGTCAGTACCATGGCAGGTCAATAGAACGAGCATTTGATAATGTATTTATTTCATTTTAGCAGAAGTAAACCATTTCTCAAAATATGTCTATCAAATATGTAACTGTCAGTTGTCATCACCTTCTTGACAACTCGATTATTCCTTGACTAGTTTATTTTTTGTAAACATTAAAAACGTTTAGACTCGCTACAAACTTATCTATGAGCCCAATTTTGTACTACATAATTTTATTAAAAAATCGAGGTCAAGAAGAAATATCACTTGTGACTGAGATGTTAAGCAAATAAGCCAAATTACCAACCGGCTATACCTTGACCAAAGATGTTTACTCGCACTAAATCAAGTTATCGCCCGTATAGATATCAAAACTAATTTCGGGGACGTCCTACTCAATTTTAACCATTTTCCAATTTGCTCTGTTTCATTTCTTTCTAATTTTATTCATGAACGAACTATCTAGTCACATGTTTCCGGCAAGTCCGACAAGACAGGCCTATGAGGGAGGGGTCAGCGTAGGTTAGGGCCCAGCTGTCAAACGCTATCTAGACTAGACTATGATGACTAGAACTACGCTGACCCTGATAAGCCGTAACACTGAGCAGATCCAAGTAATGAGAACTTGGCGATTTTCGTTTCTTTTTTTTGTGATTGAGTTTCATGAAAGCATAAGTAGTAAGTTTAGCTCGGTGGAATTATTATAACAATGGGCAGATGATGCTGCACTAAATTCATAGGACTAAATTTACAGGATTCTCTTCTTCTTCCTGCCCTTATCCCATTCTACTTGGGGTCGGCGCAACACGTTTTCTTCTTCTTTTCTCCCCTATCAGGCGTCACAGTATCATTTACTCCTTTTTCTTTCATATCATTCCTTATACAATCCATCCATCTTTTCTTTGGCCTTCCTCTCCCTCTCCATCCATCAACATTCATACTTATCACTCTCTTAGTCACATGGGTGTCATCTCTCCTCATCACATGTCCATATCAAGATAGACGGTTCCCTTTAATTTTTTCTGTAACTGGCGCCACTTTCAAACTTCCCCTTATATACTCATTCCTTACTTTATCCATTCTTGTCACTCCACACATCCATCTCAACATCCCCATCTCTGCTACATGCAATCGTTTCTCATCCATCTTTTTCACAGCCCAGCATTCCGATCCATACAATACGACAGGTCTAATCACGGATTTGTATATTTTCCCCTTTAACTTGAGGGGCATCCATGGGTCGCAAGTTGTTCCGGTGACCTGTCGCCATTTCATCCATCCCGAGTTGATACGGTGTGTTATGTCCCGGTCTACATCGCCGTCTCCTTGGACAAGTGACCCGAGGTACCGAAAGTCGGAAAAGACTGGTATGGGCGTTCCTGCAAGAGAAATGGGACAGGAGAGACCGCCAAGATATTCTGTTTTGGTTCTGCTTAATTTCAGGCCAACGTTCTCCAGTCTTTGCCACCACACCTCCAATCTGTTCTGGACCTTTAGGCCGCTCTCGGCAATCAGCACAATGTCATCGGCAAACAGCATGCATCAGGGGGCCTCTTCCTGGATGTCCGACGTCAGAGCATCCATTACTAAATTCACAGGATTCTGTGATATATACTAAATTCACAGGATTTTATGATGTTTTATTTTATTTAATTTTTTGATTATTTTATTTTTTGACCCAAGACTTTTTGCAGAAGAAGACACAAACAAATAAAAAAATAAGTTAAACCTTTTTCTTAATGATAAAGTCAGGTGTTCTTGGCGTGGAGTTGTGAAGTGTGCTTGTATTTCCATTCTGCCAGTCAGCGGCGCGGTGAAGCTGCGTGCGCTATCTAGACGATCTCGGCTTGTTAACTTCTCGCGGAGTTGCGATGCACTTCGCACGGTTGCGTCTGGAATTTCCGCAAGTAGAGCTTGAGGTACAACCACTTACAAAAGCATTCTTGCAAGTCAAAAGACAATTTCTTGCTGAAATGAATTCTTTATAAAATGCAAGAACTTGCATGCAAGTTTGACTACTATTATATTTTATTGCATTGCGATATTTGGTTGATCATCTGAATTCATTGTCCATTTTAGTCCGAAATGTAGTTTAACTCGCGTGCAAGTTCTTGTATGTCTAAATAACACTAAATAAAATTGTTACTGTCAGCTTGTGTCATCCCACTGCTGGTCAAAGGCCTCTCCCCATGACTTCCAAATATTACCACACTGCGGTTCAAAACACAGATCAACGACGTTGTTATATAGCCGGTAAGCTGAATTGGGACTGGGCTGGCCACGTCTGCCGGATGCCCAATGAACTATGGGCCAAAATAACCACTATGTGGAGCCTTGACACAGCCAGAAGGCGTCGCGGCAGACCTCGCAGAAGATGGCAGGATGAGCTAGACAAAACTAACGATCAGTGACCAGTTACTGTAATGTTAACATGTTGGTGTAGTAGTTGGAATACTCTGCAATAGATGGCGCTAAAGTTCACCTTGAGACGTTAGAAATGGAATGAAGAATTCACCGCGGCAGGTAAAATCCTCGGTAGCTCGGTTGGAAATAAGCGTCGGTTGTACTGAATCTGAAGGTCGCAGGTTCGAATCCTGCCCGCGGGTCGAATTCTTCGTTCCAAAGAAAATCTTTGAAAATTCGCTACGCATGCGTTAATGCGTTTAATCATTATAAAAAATATTAACGACCAGTGGCTTACATTAACCCTAAATAATTATTATATTATTTTTTTATTCTTTCTTTGGTTAAAGGAAATGATAACCACTATTAGAATAGGTAATATGTGAATTGATTTCTATTTAATTTGCTGGCTGCTCTGTAGTTTAACAGGTAACATTGCAAGAAATATATTTTCCAGGAACCAATCAATATTTAATTAAATTCATGAACAATAGTCAGAATCAACTGGTATCACCTGGCCAACTCATGGTAAGTAAATAAAGTAGGTAAAGTGCTGACTTCGAAACGTTGGCTTTGATACGTTTGCTTGGTAGCTGTATGAAGTTCGATGTTTAACTTGCAAGATGAGTAAATATTCATCTGTGCATATTCCAACGTATCTGTTTGGAATAATTGTGAAATCGAGGGTAGGGCTGATTCAATATTATTTTTAGAGAGACTGAAGTTCAAAGTTCGAGTGTAGGTACTTTTATACAAATGTAGGTCGGAACATTGGATGCTTACTAAGTCTAGTAGATGGATATTCTATAATCATAGGTATAAGGGTTTAAAGTGTGAGTGTGTGTGTGCAATTATTACCTTTCGCTCTGCAATATATATCTACATCTATAAAAATGTTAAGTTTGGAGAACCCTATGGGTTGGGGCACGTCTACTTGTTGAAGATTTACATATTAGAAAGGTTCTTTATTACCTAAATACTTTATTTTATTTTAACTCATGACTTCGAGTTTGTGGAAAACCCTTTAGGGTGGAGATATATTTAACACTAGCTTCCGCCCGCGACTCCGTCCGCGCAGATGTCGGTCTTCGCGTGGATGGTTTATTTCTCGATTTTGAGTAACTCTGACAATGACATCTTATAAATATCTATTGGACCCAAATACGGCTAAGCCTATAATAATTAAGGAGATCTATTGAGCTACTGCTGTTGCTCGCGTTCTGTAGTAAGTATTTTTTTCATAGTAATTCCGACCTTGTATTTACAAATAACTGCTCGGAACAGTAATCAAAAAGGTCGCGCTGAAAAGCACGGGTTTTTGGTCCTCTAAACCAAAAATAACAGAATTGAATTACTGTTTAACTTTATAATAAAACATAGGCACAACGCCATCTAGTGGTGAGCGGTGGAACCTTTTTAGAAATCAATGGAGGCAGGCGTGGCGTAATGTTCTACTTGCTTGATAATAGGTGTCGCCAGTGGTTCCATAATAGGGTTTGTTATAGATTTTTTTTTTCTACGTATTTTTCCAGGATAAAAAGTATCCTATTTTATGCCCAGGATAATAAGGTATAATTATACCAAGTTTCATCGAAATCGAACCGTTGGTTTTCACGTGATGCCTGCATATACAGACAGACAGACAGACAGACAGACAGACAGACAGACAGACAGACAGACAGACAGACAAAAATTTTTTTAATCACATATTTGGGTTTGGTATCGATCCAGCAACACCCCCCGCTATTAATATTTTCAATGTACAGAATTGACCCTTCTACAGATTTATTATATGTATAGATATTCGATATAATTAATATGGATTACGTTTGAAAGTCTACAGGCTTTATTTAAACAGCTAATGATGAGTTATCGACTTCTTTTGATTTGATGGATCTTCTTTGGTTGCTCAGCGTCTCGCCTTCCAAATAAAGAGCGTAAAATGTTTCGCTTTGATGTGTTGCCTTATTGGCAACACATCAAAGCGAAACATTTGGTAATCATATGGGCCTGCACGTCTTCGGATAAAAAATAAATCCCACCTTAATGCGAAAAATATAATTTTTTGATTTGAATTTTCTGCAGCAATTTATTTGTGGTTGTACAAAATCTTTCTAAGACGTACAAATACACAAATTGTATATTTGCTCGGCTTGTCTTCAATCGATTGGAAATTCCGTCGTAATGAGTGTACAGAGGGAAAGAAATTCTCGGCAGGAGACTGAAGACACGCGCCACAAAAAGTCGATGCGAATAAAAAACTCATTTCCGTTCGTAGAATGACAAACGATTGAAATTACGTATCTAGAAAAAGATTCTAAAAACAACTACATATGTAACGGCCCGTTCGCGGATTTGGCCTAAGCGGTGAGCGGAGCGACGGGGGGCGCAAATAAGACATTAGTTACCTACTTTCTAAGTACGCGAATTCGCCACAAGCGGCGCCTCATAGGGTTTTTCAAACATTTCTATACATTTGATTTCTGACCGCATGCCGCCGCGGGAAGGTCGTGAACGTGAATGTTTAGGCCAAAAAAGTTTCTTTCATACATAGAAAGTGGGCTTAATATAGGTGTAGACTACCTATTTCTGACTCTGACGGTTCTCACAATATGTTTTTTCACCTCTGCTACCATCCCTACCCAACATCTTCGTATCATTAAAAATACACATTTCTAATTCACATTTAAATATTTTGCGGACCTTCACAACTCGGCAACCGTTATAAGGGTCCTTAGTGCTCTTGAATTAACACTAAGCAGTCTCTAGAGGCGACGAATTTTTTACCCAGATACTAATTACATTTGCTAACCTACATTACGACGCTTTTCTTCTTCAGTGTAAAATATATTTTTGTAAGTGCTCTGTTTTATTTTTCATCTCAGTCGGGGAGGTTTTTGGGATTTGCTAGTCTTTATGCCACTTCTTTGAATTTTCGCTAAAGTCTATTCTGTCGTTTAGTTTCTAACATAGTGTTCGTTTCATCAACATTTTCTGAAGAGAGTAAATAAATCAGGATGTCACTTACCATTCGTATCTTCGTGATCTTGGTCCTCCCTAACTCATGCGAGAGTGTTTTTTCAAACCTATGTTTAAAAAATGTTCTGTTGTGTGTTCTGTGAGATAATTTCACATTCGTTCTGTGATATAATTTCAAATTCGTTTTGTGAGATAATTTCAAATTCGTTCTGTGAGATAATTTCAAATTCGTTCTTACTGAGACTGTAGTTGAATAATAGTAGATTATGCACCGAGGGGCTAAAGTTGTGTCTTATGTCACGGGCGTCATATTGAATCTCGAGCGCAATGAAGGATTCGGGAGTTAAGAGTTTAACTCACGAGCGAAGCGAGGGAGTTAATACAAGAATCCTGAATGCAGCGAGGGATTCAAGCTAGCCCAAGGCAAAGACACCTTTAGCCCAGAGGAGGATACTCTACTTTTTACACCTACTGTGAGAAAATAATAGCCATAGTACGAAAAACAAAGACAAGACAAGACACGATCAATTCGATTTTCGAAAAAAAAAGTATCTTCTATGGTTTTGTCGTGTTTGTCCTAATGATATCACTCTCATGGATGTGGCGTTTGTGTAAACTAAGTTTTATACAGGGCTGGTAGAATGGTTTTGGATGATTGGCTGTATGCATTTTGAATTAAGAACGTCATTGGAGACGCTCGTGAAAATAGAGTATTTTTGATAAAATGTGATAAATCGACTATATTATAGATAGGTTTTATTATTTATTTATTTATTTACAAAATCCACAGCAATCTTAGTGCAGTTTATTTAAAATAAATTAACTAATGTTACAGCCAATTACTATTACCTACGGTATTACGGCGCGGTACGGTATTTGTTATTATTAATGCCAGTTTTAATGTTATTTCATTCCTTTTAAAAAATGGTTCGTAGGTAGTTATCTAATTATTCTTACAATATTATGTCTTCGAAAACATGGCAACGATATGAAGAAGCAATCGTTATGATTTTTTAGGAAATCGAGAATATCATCCACGCGTAGTAAGGGTTTCGAGAATAGCTTTCCTCTTTCTGGCACACTAAATCAGACTTGGCTGTATGGGCTCAGCTCCCTTTGCCTGCCCCAAAGAGGGACGAAAAGAACCAAAAAAAAAAAATCTAGGCTGCATGGGCTAGATAGATCCCTTTGTCTTCCCAAAAGGGAAAAGAAAATTAAAAAAAAAATCTTTCTGGCACCAAAGGGTGTTTGTTGTTTATAAACATATTCCAAATTCAAATCACATTATTGACCAGCGGGTAATAATGAAATCCAGTACAACATTATTGACCGGCTGTGCCCTCGGCCACTAATGACTCACTTTAGGTTAAGGTTGCTTGACATATAATTTGACATTTTCGAGCAGGTGGTGTGAAAAATATATAAAGTATCACTTATTTGGTATTTATTTGCCTTTTACGACTATTTTCTATTACTTTTCTGATATTTTATATCAATTTTATCTACAGCTTTAGAATAATAATATCTAAACTATATATTTCAACAAACAAAGCATCGTTAAACACATAATAAAATTCAATGACATTACTCATTATATAATCCATGTAAACATACTTTATATAAGTTCGTTCATTTCCTTCGTAATTGAACATAAAAGGTACACTAATGGAATGAATGCGAATCCTATTCGTACTTTGTGACAGAACTTTATTGAATAATAAAAAAGTCAATTGTTATTGAGTATAACGATAATTCGATTCTAATGTTTATTGTGTTTATTATATTGTGTTATTAGAGATAAAAATTATCAAATGAGTCCTTCCACCCTGCCTGGGTAGAGGGACTATCAGACTCTTACCGAATATAAAACACCCTGTTCACATGTGCTTTTGCTTTCCAGGGTCGCGGGATTCTACTTAGACAGTCCCGCAACCCATTGCGGGTTGTGCAAAAATACAAAAATTAATACTTTATTGTTTATTTTGATAAGCTTACCTTCATGCATATTTCCTTAGAATTGAAGAGCATCGAAACACGAAAATATAATTTTTATACTTTTAAATTAAGGTAGTCGTACTTATTACATATTCACGCTTTATTTTTACGAGAGGCGTGATTATACAATAAAGTTTGCCAATGTTTGCGTGTCCCTAATTAATTGTTAATTATATGCGAAGGCCCTTCCAAGTGGGCGATGTGAACAACATAATACATATGTTTATCTTACAATGAATAAACATGTTATTTCATTGTATTCTTAGGACTTATTTTAAAAATAAATTAATCTGTGGCATATATTTTAAAATGAGATTTACTGACATATGCACTGTTTAAAGCACGAAGTTTTATACTGAACTAGCGACCCGCCCCGGCCCGGCCCTTTGTAGTGATACTCAGCCTTAGTGGTGACGTCAGGGGATTTGGTATGTGCGGCGTAGCCACGTGATGCTTACGTGCTACGTATCCGTCTACGCCGTAGCAGCACTGCAATCACATTACTAATTAGTGGTGCAATCCTAATGAAAACCCTAAATAATTAATCACACAGACTAACTAGTAACTATACTTACTAGTTAGTAACTTTACTTGGATGGTATAATATACATATATGTATGTATTTTTAACGGACTTTATGTTAAAATGAATAAATTCTATCTGAATTGTAATAATATTTTATTGCTGCATTTTTCTTTATTTGCAAAGATTGAAGAATTTTACTCGTTACATTCCAGGAAAACTTGAGATTGTACGCGTTGAAAGAAAACTTGGAAAAAAGAGAGATATTTAAAAAATGAACAACAATGTGACGCTGCAGGCATTTCCGTTGTTCACGAGTCGCGAGGAAGCCTTTAAAACTGCACCGTTTGATTTTATTTTATTTAAACGGAGCGCTTTCACGCCCGCTGCCGCCAGCAGACAACGCGACGCCTCGGTTCAGGTGAAATATAAACTTGCCTTTGCTCTTAAACACTTTTTGAATTAAGGGTTTCCTTTGATTAACACTGTAGTTCACTGAAAAATATGTAGGTAGGTACAATTTTCAGAAAGTAGTACGTAAGTAACAACTGTTATTCACGAAATGCTACTTAATGTCATTCTCAGATTTTTCTCGCACACTTTTGCGTACATAATAACTATGTGCCGCAACGTTATGTAAGGTTTTCGTGGTCGAATATATTTTTCATGATGACATGCATTCATAGAGGAGGGACTTGCGGCATAATAACATCTATTCGATATTCTCGCCTGTAAAAGCACTTGGGCCGAGTTGGGGCTTTCTTTCCAAAGCGCTCAAGGAAAGGGCTTTGGGTTTTCATAATACACAAAAAGAAACCTTTTATAACGTAGCACAATGAAGCCCAAATCACACACGTGCCTGTCTTAGGAGGGACAGGCACTCGATTGTTCTCCCACAGGGTGCCCGCAAGATTTTCACAGCTTTATATGTATCCAGCCTCTCCCGGGTACAGCTTTCATTTGAATGGGTCGTCAGATTATAATAACTTTTGCGGACGCAGGAGGGACGCGGCGTGAACGTGATAAAGCTGGTAGAACAACTTTTTGCTTCCACCACTCTCCCGCGGGTCGCGACTGTGCCTCTATTAGGCCCAGAACGCACTCACGATGTTGCGTCAAATTTCGTCTCTTTAGTTATTTTCTGAATCTCAACGCAAACGTGACTGTGAGACAGCACTAAAATACTGTCAATTTGTCGTCGTTATTATCACACCACATATTCAAGTTGATTGTCGAAATTATTAGCGTACCTGTTACTTACTGTGTTTTCACAACTAAATTCGCGTCGCGGTTACGCTGAATTGCGTGACGATACAATTAGAACAATTTAAAGTGTGACGTGTTAGACATATTATATCTCGTCTGTTTTCATTGCTCACACGCCCACATTTGCCAAAGTGTATCCTAAGCGTTACGAAGCTTTATAAAACTCAGCCATTCGTATGGGTAAACTTTTGGTCTTTTAAGATGCAAATATATGGGGCTTTCGTCATCATTTTCACATACGGAGGGGCCGAGGCAGTTGTACCTTCATATTAGACTATGCTTATGTGTAGGCAGGGAGTGTTGGTCAAGTGTTACTGTTAGAGCCAGTAACACTTGACTAACCTAAGTTGAGACTTACAACAATGGGTTTACCTCAATCGACATACTTTTCCTAAGCAAAAACACATTGAGGAAACAGATTCGTGCAATTCTCAAGGATCGGCAGTCGACCTTGTGAAGTGATATATAAATAATAATAATAATATTCCACAACTATCACACAACGCCATCTAGTCCCAAGCTAAGCAGAGCTTGTGTTATGGGTACTAGACAACTGATAAACATACTTATATATTTCTAAATACATACATATTATAGATAAATTACACCCAGACACAGAACAAATGATCGTGCTCATCACACAAACATTTGTCCTGGGTGGGAATCGAACCCACGACCTCCGGCATAGCAGTCAGGTTCACTAACCACTAGACCAACAGGCCTGTCGTAAGTATCCGTAAGTGATATATGGAATGTGTTTCATGGATTACATAACACACATTCTATACATACATATATCGCATGTTTTTGTTTTATTTTGTATCATGTTTTAACATTCCATAATTATACTTATGCCATTTTGCATCTAAATGTATCATAGGCCTGGTTAATGCAATTATTTGTATACTGTGCAATTTACTTACGATGACGGTGTTTTGCTTGGTACCAGATTTGTTTGTGATGCAATCTAAAATATAGTTATTGAGGTACGTCTCTCTAGTTGATTATTATCTAAGTAATCTGTGGAAAACATAGTGGGTAGCATATGAATCATAGTTTGTTTGTAAGCCTTGTTGTATCTCTGTAATAATTATGTTACTGTTTGTTTTTTCTTAATAAATAAATAAAATAGTATGAAGCTAGCATAAATCTACTTTAAGTATCTAGCTCAGCGTTAAGCAAATTGTCAAATAATTCCCAGAACAACTCAAAGTATCTTCTTCATTAAAAATTAAAAAAAACAACTTTAGAGGTTTGAGACTATTTTTAATTTTGTTCTCGTAGTCCGTCTGGGATTTGCTCACATTTAAATAAAGGACGTTTTGCTAAAATAAAACCTCAGATCGGCAGTTCGTGTAATTTTAGTGGAGCACGTACAACAGAAGTGGTAAGAGAGGTTACCGGGTCATGATGCGAAATATGACTGACGTAAATGCAAATTGTGTGTCTCAGGTTTTATACTCAGTCGAACTACCGCGGTTTATTGAGATTTGATGAGAGTCTTCCGAATTTACAGTAGGACAGAGGCGTCTTTACCTATAGTGCAGGGTGTGCGGCGCACACGGGCGCCGGGTCTAAGAGGGCGCCGAGCGCCCTCTAATGCGATACCTCATCTCCAAAGATGCGTCGATCGTTGGCTCAGGCGCAAAATGTTGCTTTTGCAAAATGTCTCCTGGTAGTAAAATGTCTCTTTCGCAAAATATCACTTTCTCTTAATGTCGCTTTCCCAGAATGACTCCTTAAAAGGGCTCAGGCGTTAAATGTCGCTATCGCAAAAGGCTCCTGGTAGTAAAATGTCTCTTTCTCATAATGTAGCTTTCCCAGAATGACTCCTTCTTAAAAGTTCGCTTTCTCAAAAAGCCTCTTTCGCAAAATGTCGCGTTAGTAACTTAGAAAAAATTAGCCAGGTTTAAAAGAAAGATTGTTTTTTTTTTCAATTTCTTAGACTTGTTGGTTGATTCTGTTCTGGTTCTTGTTAATATTGTATCGCAACGTTGTAAATTCGATTTTTCGAGTGAAATTAATAATAAAAAAATACTTTTATTATGAGTCCTTTACAAGATCTGATAAAGTGGCATAATATTTGAAACATCTATAGATAAATATGATAAAACAGTAAAAAAAACTGTGTCTGTACATTGAATATATAAAAAAATAATACCACTCTAGCAGATCTTGGACTTTTTTTTATTTCACTTTCACACACATTTTGCGAAAGAGATATTCTACGAAAGAGGCATTGTGAGAAAGCGACCCTATAAGAAGGAGTGATTCTGTGAAAGCGACATTTATGAGAAAGAGACATTTTACTACCAGTACCAGGAGACATTTTGCGAAAGCGACATTTTGCGCCTGAGCCATTTAAAATTGCACCATTTGCATCCGAATTTCCGTTTGAAAATAATTATAAAATTAAATGTTAGTATTCCATTTTGATCCCGCTCCTACTAGACTAGAGGGCGCCAGGATACTGGTTGCATACGGGCGCCACAAGGGCTAGAGACGCCTCTGTAGGACAATGTTTTTTGGATCAAAGTACCTAGAGTCCGCGCTATTGCTTAAATCCTGTGAAAAATTCATGCAATTTTTTAATGTAATTGGATGTAAGTGCATAGACACTAGTACCTCGTCAAAAGGTCATGAGCGGTGGCGGGGGCTTTAAATATACTCGTTAGTCACTAGAAGATAACCACCAAATAGTTTAAATATGTACATTTAAGACCTCGATAGCGGACGTATAGACTCACGGAAGTGTAAATTATGTACAACTTGACCATTATTCGAATGGCCGTAGCTGAAAGTCCTGCTGGTCGGACATATAACCACCGCAACGAATAATACTGCGACAATATTGCTGTAATAAACCACACAGCACGCCATTATTTGTTCACAGGTGGCTGCTGCGTTGCTATTGCTCATCGTCCTGGAATTATCCCGCGGTGGGTTTGTTGTTAAGAGGTATTTTGTAACTGAGTACAAAACTGTTTCTTGTATTAAACTAGCTTTTACTCGCGATTTTTTTCGTGGTGACTGCTCTAGATTTTGACAATCAATTCTGTTAATAACACCTCTAAAAGAAGTAGCCTAAAATGCAGGCCTATCCCCTATCCCATCTATCTCTGTACCAAAATCCATCAAAAATGATTCAGCGATACAGGAGTGAAAAGCTATAAATACCAAAGTGATTTTGTTAGTTACATTTTACTAACAAAATCACTTTGGTATTTATAGCTTTTTGTTTATTTTTCCTGCGCTAATTAGAAAATGTTCTTTCTTTATTTCTAAGAATATTTTTTTTTAGAAATGAAGAAATGTTTTATGTCCAAGCTCCCTTCCCATGCTTTTTTTTTTTTTTTTTCGCATGCTTATATGTCTTTACAAAGGCACAAGAGAAAAAACAACAGAAATAATTATGTATATTCATTCTCACATTCTGTACACAGAACCCATCCATTGATATCGGAGTATATTGCTCCGTTTGATGTTCGCTTATTACCTGGCAGGCTCAATAAAAAGCTTTGGTAAAATACAACACTCTGGAATTTTTAGAAGTGGGCCATGAAAGGAACGTTTATTTAGAGCGTCCCTATTTCAATACGTCGCACGTGACTCGTCCTCTACGGCATCCTTGTGATTCTTGCCGTTAGAAGGACGTATCTACGTAACGACGTAAGTGAGTTGGCGACTCAACGCGATTCCTTGAAACGGTCCGTCGAATAAATACACAACTGTGCGCAGATCTGCGATAATTTGATATTTTCCGAACTGAGATTTCAATGTTATTGTGTTATCGAAGATATATTTGTAAGCTTTTATCATCGAATCGTT
Organism: Agrotis exclamationis; assembly: GCA_950005045.1. Lineage (NCBI taxonomy): Eukaryota > Metazoa > Arthropoda > Insecta > Lepidoptera > Noctuidae > Agrotis > Agrotis exclamationis. The sequence continues at coordinate 11,837,963 of OX465417.1, read as the reverse complement.
TTCGTTTCAGAACGAAACGTGATCTCTTTCATAAGTATTACATTAATAATACCTAATAATAATAATATAATATTCCACAACTATCACACAACGCCATCTAGTCCCAAGCTAAGCAGAGCTTGTGTTATGGGTACTAGACAACTGATAAACATACTTATATATTTCTAAATACATACATATTATAGATAAATTACACCCAGACACAGAACAAATGATCGTGCTCATCACACAAACATTTGTCCTGGGTGGGAATCGAACCCACGACCTCCGGCATAGCAGTCAGGGTCACTAACCACTAGACCAACAGGCCAGTCATACATTACAGTAATAATAAAAGATGAGTCGGCTAAAATGTAGCTGTAAAAATAAAATAAACTTAATTCTAAGCACTTCTTAAGATAACTACAAAACAGTAAATAAAATTAAATATAGTAATCAACCTTGAGTGTTAATCAACGAGAGTTAAAAGATTGATAACGCCCCGAGCTTTTTAAAAGGAAATTAACTGGGAACCCATTTCTAATTAAAGTGGAGACGATGAAAAAAAGATGGCGTAAGTAGGTTTTGGACTTGGGCACAGACAAGGGCAGATTTAAATGAAAGAATCGATCGTTAGCGTAGCAATGAGAAATGAACGCGTCGATTAGAGGAGAATTTATGGCACCACGTAGAACGTACCAATCGTTGAAGAGAACGATTTACTGCCTGCGATATGCTGCAGTAGACTCCAGTGAGATACAATGAAAATGCAGAGAATACACCCATAATATCGAAACCATTTTCTATTGTTTCTTTAGGAAATACGAACTCCCGGAGACAGTACAATCAATGGAGTGCACGTTTGATTGGGATTCTGTGACTCGATACATACTACATATGTCTTTAGGGGTTTCTGTAGTTAGATTCAGTTAAAATAATACATGTAGCGAACATTATAAAACAAAACGTTAATTTTATTGATTTAAAAAAAAAGGTAACATCACTTTGATAAACCTTTTTAAATATACTTTTGATGTAACTGGTTTGAATTTTAGAAAAAACGTGTAAAGCCATAAAATATTTTTCTTATATTCTTTTTTATTTAGTATTTTAATGGCTACTCAAATATTTTTTCTACTTTGGTGGCCTAACATTTTGATTGCTTTTAACCGTATAGTTCGGTACCGGGTCCGAAACGGCCGCGACAAGTAAACCTACCTACGCTGGCTCAGTAGTGGGTCCGAAATGGGCAGACGTTGTAGTCATACGACATCCTCATTAAAAAATAAAAAAATATAATATTCTCTGCGTTAAATCCTATGAGTGCGCATTAATTAAGAATGTTAAATAAAAATCTGATTTGTTCACGCCATTAAAACTTCTACATTTACAACGCATTTTCTTAATTTACCATTACAAAATCCAAAAGTGTAAATACGATTTACGCCATTTTGTAGGCAGTGCTGGGTTGGGCTAAAAATCATAAAAAATGTGGTTTCCGGATATCCAAGGTATCACTATAGAAGGGATGAATAACTCGTAATTTAGTATTGTAACGAATTCATACGTAATTCAACATAAATTAGCAGTGGTAATGAAGAATTTGATATCTGAACTCGAAGTTTCGCGCCACTTGTGTTTGTTTACATTTTTATTTTTCACTTAGATCACACACACACGCTTATACTCAATAACAATTACGATAAATATCATGCCAAATTTTATAAATTACGTAAAAAAGCCCAGATCTTAGCTTAATTCTCTTATACAGGGCCAAAAACACGAATTTTTCATTACCACTACTCAATTTGTACTCGTAATCGACAACCATGTTATTTTTTTTAATCGTAATGATGTGTGAAAGCGAGTATTCTAATCGATTCCATAATTGAATTTTTTGTCAAGTCGAGTGAAATAAATAAGGAATTTAAGAAATCGATTCATAAAAATTAAAATAAATTCGTTTTAAGCTTAGAATACAATTATTATCCATTATATTCTTTTTTAAAGCTATAAAATAATTTTACGTGCATTGTAATAACCAAAAAACAAAAATAGACAAAGGAACAATGTCAGTAATAAATGTTTGAATGCGCGCCAATTTATTAATTCCAAAATTTGAATTAGGAATGCGCTCGCTGATGTACTCGCTATTCAAAATAAGAACATTTTAATTTATTAGCTATTTTTTAATGTACAGACGCCAGGCTGATCAACCTACCCCAATCTGTCAAATTTTACCAATCGAACATTGACCTTCCAATATTGTGATAAGTTTGAAAATCTATTAAAGTTTGTCAGATTGCGGTAGGTTGATGCTAGCACATCAACCTACCTCAATCTGTCAAATTTCTTCAATAGATTTTCAACCTTATCACAATAGTGGAAGGTTAATGTTCGATTGGTAAATTTTGACAGATTTGGGTAAGTTGACCTATGCTGGCATGCATACAGATCAATACTGACGATTCGTCAGTATCGACATTAGTATAATAATATTTTTATTTAGGTATTTGTTATGGATACTTTAGATGTGATGCTGTCGCGACTTAACTTCAGTAAAACACACTGTTATAGTTTAAAATCTTTTGATGATTCTTTTCCTGGGTGGAGCCGAAGGAGAAGTCAGAGACTATTACTAACTAAAAATACCCTGTTCCTTTACATGCCTTTTGCGTTCCAGGACCGCAGTACCCTTTCAATGGTTTCAATACAATTCCGTGAGCCCGGCACGCGTTTGGCACTATTATGGCCTCGTCAGTTCGCTGATAGTTCCTTGAAGGTCGCTTGGAACACGACGCGCATTCGTCTCAGGCCTAGTCCTTGATCGGACGGTGAGTTACCCAATACTCGTCGTTCGCAAGCCCGCAACTACAATCGCAAAAATTAAGTCTGCGTCTTTAGATTTTTGTAAAATCAATTTGCTTGTCAGGAATCGAGGTTGTAAATTAAAATAAGAACACACTATACACTATTCGATAGGGTCGTTGTTAAGGATCAAATTCGGTGAAGTATTAATCAATAATTTAGTCATCGTACGCAGATCAAAAAATTTCGTTATGTATTTGTACCGCGAGGTGATTATAAAAATTTGAAATGAGAACACGATGTAGTGAGCTATGGCCATTAACTAAAGTTTGAATTTTAAAAAACCTTTTGCCATACGTTTGTCGCATGTAATTACTTCACATAACATTGATGGTTTGATTGCTGGAAATTATGTCAATTTAATTTTTATGCTGTAATTTTATTTTTCATCAAAATCAGCCACGAGACTTCTTTCAGTATTTTTCGCTATTCCTCATAGATTCTAATTTAGCCATTCACGCCCAGTTGGAAATTCAATTTGTTTATTACTGCAAGGAATCATTTGGAAGTACTCCCATCTCTTACTCCAGCATTTGATCCGTACCCGGTGTTTGTCTTTCCACGTTTTTTAGATTCGTTTTTTATAGTGAAATAATCAGATAAATTGAAATTAATTACCGAAGACACAGTATAGGTAAAATTATATGGTTGAATTTAAATTTAGAACACACACACACGTTTGGCCTCCATTGAAATACCGATATTTATTTCCATCGAAATCATGAATTAAAAATTAAGTAATTTATTGTGTAATAAAAAATTCATCAAACGAAATAATACTCAAAATAATAGGTTGGGGAAAAAGTTTCTTCGCATTTTTTAAGAAAATTCAAAACATTTTTTAATAAAGTTTATTTACATTTGACTAAAGTATGTAGGTACCATTTTGTTCGATAACTTTTTGCCATCTTGTAGGTAGGGACATGATCCCATTGCTATAGAAATTTTGGGACTTCTGGTCAAAATACCGCGACAAGTGGTTTTGGCAGTCCTCTCGTGATGTTAACCTGACACTGCCTAAAGAATTCTGAAGAGACCGAAACAGGTGGAAATCTGAAGGTGCAAGGTCAGGACTATACGGCGGATACATTAACACCTCCCAGCCAAACACTCTTAATTTTTGTTGGGTGGCTAAAGATGTGTGAGGTCTAGCGTTATCATGATGAAAAACCACACCCCTTCTGTTGATTAATTCCGGCCGCTTTCTTTCAACTTCTTGCTTTAATCTCATCAGTTGTTCGCAGTAGAGTTCAGAATCGATGGTCCTGCCTGGTGGTAACAGCTCATAATGAATAATGCCCTTCCAATCCCACCACACACACAGCATCACCTTGTTGCGAGTTAACCCGGGTTTCGCCACAGTCTGTGAAGCCTGACCGGCCTTTGACCACGACCTTTTTCGCACGTTCTTGTCATACGTGATCCACTTTTCATCACCAGTTATCAGCTTCTTCAAAAATGGTTCGGTTTCATTACGTCGTAATAAAGAATCACAAATGAGTACACGGTTCATTAGGTTTCTTTCAGTGAGCTCGTGAGGTACCCAAATGTCGAGCTTTTTTGTGTACCCAGTTTTTTTCAAATGCGCCAAAACTGTTTTGTGGTCAATTTCCAGTTCTTCAGCTACGTCGTAACTACTGGTATGCCGATCTTGCTCCACTTTTTCAAAAATGGCATCCATTTTATCCGTAATAGGGCGACCAATCGACGTGCATCTTTGACATCAAAATTTCCGGATTGAAAACGCTTAAACCAAATTTTTGCTACTCTCACAGACACTACACTAGGTCCATAAACATCGCAAATTTTTTTCGCGGCTTGCGTTGCGTTTTTACCTTTTTTGTAGTAAAATTTTAAAATGTATCGAATTTATTCATTAGATTCACTCATCTTGATGGTACGAAAAACAAATGAAAATCACACATTTTCTTAGTTTGAATTTGGAATTATGTTCTTTAAAATTTCAACTTTCAATGATACCAAAACCAGCCAGATATAAATAGTATAGCCAAAGAGATTTTATTACAAGTTCATACATACTATAATGCGAAAAGACTTTTTCCCCAACCTAATATTATAAAAAATAATCTTCAGGTTCAGTTTCATAGATGTATTGCATGGACTAAGCTAACTATAGTCAAATAAGCGGATAAATCGGTCCATGCTCTATGTCTTGTTTTACTTTTTTTTTCCGTGTTCGATTATATTGCGAGTATCGATTAGGCTGAATGAACCTTTTTAATCGTTATAATGAACATTGGGATTACGGCAGCACTAAGAAGTGTCATGTTGCAACATAGTTTTTGGTAATTTTTATCAAGACTTTGTTTCGTTATTATTATGAAATTATGTATGAACACTGGCAAATGTAATAATGCATGTAGTAAGTTACTTTATTTATTTCACTGTATAACCGTTTTTTATCACGTGAGAAGCTTGTTTATGTACATATTTTCAGCACAATTATATTATCTAGTTTTTGGAATGATGTAGCATTTTGTATGGTTACACACATTTTACAGTAGAATCACGCAGTTTTAGTGACCTCAACACGTTCTTAGAGATATTGTTCACAAACTTATCTTATGAAATAGCTGTAGCAATATAATTTTGATTGAAAATCGGATGCTGAAAATGTACAAAAAATCTTGAGTGTCGTCTTAAATTTCGAATCACCCGGTCGACTCAGCTGATGTGTCATGTGTCAAAATGTTGTCGTGCAGAGTGGTTAAATATGAAAAATGAATAACAAATTGAGTACAAGATTCATTTTGTACCTATTCGGTTTAGAAATACCTATAGTTTGATTATTAATTCGAGTCAGTAAAATGACAAGTGCAACTGTCACTGTTACATACAAAATGAAACAAACCAGGAACATTAGAAATGTCATTTTACTGACTCGAATTAATAATCGTATTTTAATAATAATTTAAATAAATAAATAAATTTCTAGTTATGTACATACTTATAAATAATATTTGTAAAAATGTATACCACAAATTATCCAAATAATAATAAATTAAACAATATCTTACACATCCATTTTTGTATCTAAAAATTTAAATAATATTAAGATTTTTTTTCTCTATGGTTTAATAAATAAAAAAACAAATTTGACAGCTAATAAAATTGGCGGGGTGAATAGTATTTTCTGATTTTCTGCAATATTGAAAAGTTTTTATTCGCTGTGATGTTTAGTAAAACTTTTTAAAAATTATCACAACATACCTAGTGGAAAATTAAGGTAAAAAAAAGAAAAAAAGGGCAAATATAAAGTCAAGGCATGTAACGCAGAGTATCTAACCGACTTAGTGCTTACGCAAAAGTTGTAAAAGCGACCGGCACTTAAAAATGGCTTGAAAAAGGCATCTAGCCGTAGAAAGGTAAACATCATCACTGAAGTAAATTAACTCGTTGGCTGTGAGGGCTTTACTCGGGTTTTATTAGGATATTGAAGAACATAAGCGGTATTTCAAAATCAGGGTACAATGGTGGTAAGATACTTGAGTATAGTACAAAGTATCTCTATGTAGTCTGTGGTCGTATAAGCCGCAGACACACTCAATGTTGTCGGTTCTATTTACTAACAATGGAGAGAAATGCAGTTACCTACCGACTTAATTACCAGAATGATTAGATTTATGTCATCAGATTTTAAGAAACTAGAATTTGATGTCGATGATCGACGATCCTTTGCGACTACAGAAAATGTGTTTGGTAAAGCTAACGTCCATTTCAACCTAAAAATTCGTTTTTAATGCAACGGAATGCAACACTATTTATTATATTTTATTTATAAATCAAGGTTATAGAATAATCCTAGAATATACTTCAATTATATATTTTTTACAGATTCTTCTCATCATATCAGATTCCATCAACGAAACCTTCTTATAATACTCCAGGAAGAAACTAATGATGCGTGTACTATAATAGGAACTTTTGTTTATTAAAACTTTATAATTATCGGCGAAGGGAATTAAGTCTGCTTGAAGCAGAATGTTCTTTATTACCACACTTAGCGAGTAGTGGCGTACCGTGAGCATAGTGGAGTATTCGCAACATGTGGCTCGCAACTCGTTCACTAGTGACTTAATTAAGTGAGCACTGAGTACCCACGCTCGAATGCCATTAGCTTCTGGTTACGGTGAAGTAGCTGCTACGTTAGTTTGAGATTTCACTAGGTATGTGTGCCTTGAAGTTGTCAAATTGTTGAGTAGAGTCTTTGCTACCACTCATGACCTGCGGAAAGTGGTAACACTTTTTTTTTTAACGCAGTTTGATATACTTATTTACATAAACACTAGCGCCGCGTCATAAGGACTTGAGTTGTGGCGCGGACCATATTGAGATTTTTGAGCCCACGGTAATAACTTACCGTTCATAGATTTACTCGAAAAAAGTGTTACTTTATTATAGTTAATGTTTAGGGCGGTATAAAAAAATATTTAAAAAATATATTGCCAACTTTATACCTAATGATATTCTGAAACATTCAAGGCCTCGAGAGAACGTCTTACCCACAATGATATTCTGAATTCAGCAAGTTCAAAGGCGACAAACTTGGCATCGATTATCACGATTTTCTCATTGCTTAGTCAGCTGAGAAATAGACGACACGGCTCGGATCTCTGGACTTGGCTTTAGTCATACATTATAAAACAGTTTGAGAGGTGTTTCAAGTCCTTCGTCGTCAGGTAAACTGAATTTATAATTAAGTCATTATCGTTTCAGTATCTATATTCTACTCCAATAAAACTCTTTGACTTACGAAGAAAATAAAGCGCACTAATATGAAGACTTCTAGCGTTACCAGTTAATAATATAAATAAAACGCCTCAGCCATAAATACAGGATATGCTGCAGTACATACGTTATGCAAATACGACGACATGACTTACGGCGTTGTTGTAAATCAAGTTCAATTTAACATTTTCATATAAAGTGTTAAAGGCAGTGTGGCAGTGCTGCGCGCGCGCGAGATCTGTCATCGACTGTGGATTTATAGCGCATCGTTCGTCGGGATTTGCTTTTGCTTCACGTAATGGATTGCTTTAGAATTCCAACGGTTCCGCCTGATATATTTTTTGTCCATTCCCCATATGTCTACTTCAGTGTGAAACACCAGGTTATTGTTTTCCTGATGTATTGGATCGTTGGTTTTATGGAGGTATAAACGACCTTATATTTTCCTATTGTGCTTTTATCAAAATATTTTCACGCGCGAAGCTTATTTCAAAATGTTTTCGCTGTATATGAAACAGTCATAAAAATATTTGTGGTAAAAATGTGAACAGTGAAGTCTATCAGCGAAGTATTATTATATTATTATTTTAAGTGTGCCCAGTTTTTTTCACTCAATTACAGTTTTCCACTTATATACTCGATACGTATCTGAACGAAGTTGTCGTGCAAAGGAAAAAATAAATGTTTATTCATGTTCTCGTAATTGAATTCTGTTGGGTGTGCGGCTGGGCGCAAATTGAAGTGGAGACGGCGACAGGAGCGGCCAAGCCGCGGCGGTGGCCAGCCGCTGCAGTCGACGCGCACCAGCACCATCGCCCTTGATATTTTTAAGCTCTCTTATTTCTAACTAACCTCTACTTGTTTTAACACAATGTTATTTTTACATTTCAGAGTAGGTATAATTAAGAACGTTTCTGCAACAATGTTTTAATTCAAACAAGTGAATGGCTCGCCTAATTGAAACAGCACAAAGCACCTATTTCAGATGTTGGTAAAAGTTTCGAAGCTAGGTAAAAATAAATGAAATCTTTGTTAGAGATTTCTGAAACTAGAAGTAAGAACTATATAGGACGCAAGATATTTAATTAAGCGGGTAGCTTAGTACGAAGCTGTTTTGGTTCACCGGCTGGTGCGGCTGGCCGCCTCGTTATTAAGATATCTTCGGATCTCCACTAATGGTCATGCCCTCAGTGCGCTGCAGATGCTGCTGAAATTCGTGGTAAGTGCAAATTCGGAATGATAGCTACCGACTGGCATGCATAAATAATTTGCGAAGACGAGACGCACAGGCAGATTTTATTTGCATATGTATTTTTCTGCTTTTGACAGCTGCCGCTGTCAGCTTTTTCACTTTTTTATGCCATGTTTATTTTCTGTACCAAACAAAGGATAAGTATTTATTTAGAAGTTCATTTATGTGAACCAGTTACATGTTACTTTATCAACGTTAAACATAACATCTGTGAGTTGGTATGTTGTGTACCAGCGATTTGGGGTCACTGTGTGGTTAGCCAAAATTACAACAGAATTTAAACGAAGGTTGCATTCGCCTTGAGAATATTATAAAGTTTAATCTAATACTTAAAGTAGGGTTATGTTTCGCCTTCATTTCATTTTAAAATGCGAAAATATTAACTCATTTTGCATTCATGGCTTGAACAATTTTCTTAATGCATTTCAGCGCAAAATAGACACCTTCCTTTAGTAGGATTTTATTAAGATTTAAAATAAGGTCTCAGTGGAGTACACAAGTAGTGTAATCCTTTAAAATGTCTAGCAGGCTTCCCGTGCCGGTCGTCGTAAAGAGATAAGCCGCACAGAGCCCCTACATTTTTCCGTCTAGCCGGTGAACTTTACTGCAAGTGCAAAGCCAATGAGATTCCCTATGCAGCACTCATGTTTCATGTGATTGAAATTCTGTATGGATGTACTGATCAGAAAAAAATATATGATACTATTTTAAGGTTGCAGCGTATATTATTCTTTAAAAAATAAGAAGAATAATAGATTTCTTCGAAAACTGGCTGGCAGGATTAACATATTGCTTGAGCAATAGAATATTCCATTTTATGAATTTATATTATTCCATATTACATTTTTTTATTATGATGTTTCTAAAGTGGCTTTCTTGGCTGTATAGTTTGTATTCATTTTGTTTTTTTTTTACCAAAATGACAAATGCTCACAAAATATTATTTGGACTATATAATTCAGAAATAGAAGCCCTGCAATAGAGCTTCGTTGACATAACTTAATTTATGAACACACTTGGTGCGTATTTATTCATTCCGGCAGGTGTTTCCAATTTATTGGTAGTTAATTAGATGCACTTCTTTAGACACAAGCTAAGCAAAACCACGAAAAACATTTTTACTCTACTAAAACCTATTGTTGAGGACTTGGTAACATATGGACAGTGGTACTACGATGGTCACCAAGGGAAAATTCTTGCGTTGCGTGACTTGAAAAGTAAAACAAAGTAAAGATCTGTCAGTGGATAAACGAGCATCCGGCTGCTTACTTTCGCGAGATCCCGCGTCGTCCCGTAATCCCTTAAAGCCAGCTAAATGCGGGACTTGAATAATCCCGGGGACAGGTGAGCTGCCGTGCTTCACTTCGAGGATTTGAGGTCGATAGTTTGTTTACATTCTGCGCCTAAACAAACTTCGGAGCCGATATGTAGTGTAAATAGGATGTCAACCAATTTATAGTTGGTAAACTTTGTTGCGAAACCTTTATAAGGCGTCTTTTGGGTTATAAGTTGTTCTCTCTATAATTCTATAGCTTGGTGTTATCATTGGTAAATGGTAGATATTTCAGTTATCTGTCGTTATGTTCTTGTTCAGGTTATGTAGGTACTTATATTTCGTGTAAGACTATCAGTTACCTGTATTACTTGGGTAACTAACATACTTAATGTCAGGAACGTGTCTAAACCACAACTTATTATAATATCCAAACTTCTTCGCCTCAAAGGAAAACGGTGTGTGGCGACAAGTTGCTTGTAGCTGCATGTAGCGTTGCACGAAATGTAATTTTAGTTGGGCGTCCGACGTGGAGACGGGAGGTGTTGCCTCTTGCAACTAATAATGTACGTTGGACTTGAGAGCAGTTCACAACTTCACTCAAAACTTGCTGCTGCTATCGCTTCCCGCAGTAACCTTCCTAGTTTCGTTTTCCTATTAAATGTGACCACATTCATTTAGATTTTTTTTCTATAATTACGTTAAACTTGTAATATTAAAACTAAGAATTTAAGTAGATCTCGTCTCGAATAATGACCCATTTTGTTTCCGTAGAAATGCGTAATAAGGATTACTTGTTATAGCCTTCATACATCACTTCCATTTTCTTGGAATGCGCTATTATACGAGAAAGAGTTCCTTTTTATTGATAACCGAAATTAAAATATCTTTGAAGTTTTGATCTCATCTCTCTGTAAGTAATATTTCCCACAAAAAAAAAAATATACGAAATTGTTTCCGAGAACAAGAGACTATTGAATTTTTTCATGACGGTTATCTATTCGTACAAGCAATGGGAGTGAAAGTTAATAGAACATGCGTATTCCATGCTAATTGCATTGTTTCAGAGTCACGTTTTAATTACATCTCCGCATTGAACCAGTTTATGAAGAACCTCGATGTATCAGGAAGCATTACTGGAATCCTTTTACCGATGCAGATCAGCCTAGTTGGTCACCATTGCACATGATGAATTCAATGATTGCAGTTGACATAGTTTGCGGTGAAATTGGAATAATTAAGTCAGAAATCAAGCAGACTGTAACACTGAAATGGTAATTGGTTTATTATACGGAGGCGACGTGAATAGCATTTTATTATTTTGTTTACTGTTCTTCTATAGATGTTGACATTGATAATGTTACTGCCACTGTTTTTCTGGATAATTTCAACACAATGTATTTCATTTCGAGGTCTCATGATGGTTGACCTCAAAGTCTTTTGCCGTGGTGGGACTACGATTTTTATTGTTTTTACTATTTGAAGAATGTCTTCCTATCTAGAACTATTCTGGAATAGTCTGGAGCATATATCATGCACGAGCACTAACTGACACCTCTATTCCATTTGCTAACTCCTTGGATAATAAGACACACTGCTTTTCCAACAAAAAATATGCTTTTATAATACTTTCTAATTATAATTCTTTCTTTTCTTTCGCGAGTGAGTCTAATTATGAATATACGGTTAAAGTAAACATAGTCATAGTCACTACTTACTTTTTAACTGACTTAAAAAAAAGGAGGTTATCAACTCAACCCGTATGTATGTAATATTTTCAGAACTGCCCAGTTTTCGTATATGTTAGTCTATATCAGCGTCTGAACAAATGTGCCAAATTTCAAAAGTGTATGTATGTATGTATGTTTTTATGTTTGTGTTCGCATATCTCCGAAAAAACAAGTCCGATTTAAGTAATTCTTTTTTTGTTGTACTAGGTATTGTTCAACTTAGGGAATAATGCAAGTTTCATCAAAATCGGTCAAGTAGTTTTTGAGATAGGGATTTTTTTATCTTATTGTGTACATGGGCGATGTTATTACTGGTGCTATGGATTACAAAATTATAGTACACTTGTAAGAAAATTATGTATTTGACAAGAATTTGGGTTGTATATTTAAACTAAAATAAAAAACTTTTTCAAAAAAAGTAACCGATTTCAAAAGCAACCACAACAAAAAAGGATAAAATAACCTACATCATAACTTTTCTTTCGGAAGTCGGTGGCAAAAATGTCAATGAAACAAAGCCACCAACTTCCGAAAGAAAAGTTATGATGTAGGTTATTTTTTCCTTTTTTTTGTGGTTGCTTTTGAAGTCGGTTACTTTTTTTGAAAAAGATTTTTTAAATACAATTACTGTTCCATAAGAACATGATCATATTTAGTGGCCGTTGGCTCCTTAATTTATTAATTTGATAAGGTACTTGTCCGCTATTATACAATAAAAATTTATATTAGAAAAACAAAAACTTTACGAGGGTGAATGGAAAAGAAAAAGTTTGCCGTCCGTTTCCGAAAAATCTGTTCTTACCTAGTTATTAGGACGAACTTTAATGGTCGCTAATGTGTGGTTAACTTGTTCTGATTTTTTATTGTTTTCAAGTGTTTTTGTCGCAGTATTTGTCCGTTCGTTTTATATAGTGCTCGAAAATGTCGGACGAAGAGAAAGCAGTTGCTCGGGAAGAAATCCATGAAACTCTGAATCTTTGCAATTTTTGTATTCGCGCAATAGGCCTTTCTTTCTTAGACGCTGCACCGAAAACCTTAATTTACCGTTTAAGGAGTTATCTGTTGTTCATAATATCCTCATCTTTGTTGGTTCTGATGCTGGGTGGTGAGATAGCGTATGTTGCTAGACAAGTGATTCATACCGCCACTATAGAGGAATTTGTCGGCAGCTATTTACACATCGCTGGATACGACACTATGAGTGAGTATTCAATGTCTTAATAGCACATTATCATGATGTATTTGGCAGTAATTAGGTCATCGGGATGACGTATGTGTTAATAAACACATTAAAATATATATGTTAATGCTACATGGTTAAGGATAAAAAAAAAGTTTTGGAATAATAGCTTCTGACCCACCCTAAAAACGAACGTATTTGAACCCTCGGAGTGTAACATTAAGAGTCCTATAATTTGTATGTGTTTGTCAGGAGGTAGGACGCTATCCTCTCCCGCACGCGGCCCACCTCCTCCTTCGCGAGCATGACTGCTTCGCAGAAGGAGGCAACCGCTTCCCACTCCGTCTCGCCCCGCAGCTTGGCCTCGACCAATGCCGGGCGCGAGAGGTCTCCGCCTATCGCCGCCGTGTGGACACGGCGGTGCTCTGCCCAAGCGGGGGAGTCCCGCACCGTATGCTCCACCGTGTCCTCAGAGCGATCCTCGCAGTGGTGACACACAGGAGTTTCTTCCTTCCTCATCAGACATAGGTGCCTCCCGAAACTTCCGTGTCCGGTGAGGATCTGCGTCATGCGGTAGGACAGGATGCCGTGACGCCTATTCAGCCACTCCTCAAAGAGGGGCCTTACCGCCGCGATTGCGGCGTGCCCAATTACATCGGTATAACGGCCATCTTATGTCTTATAGCGAAATCATCCAGACATCCTTTATACTCTAAGCCTTGAGCGTCTCACGTGGCTGGGACTTGAAGAGGAGGACTCTGCCCCTTCCTTACGCCTTTCGCCTCTTTCTACCCTAGCATTACTACATTGCAGAAGGAGGTGACTGCTCCTATTTCCTCGCTCGGTAACATAGTCCGCACTAGGGCCGGACGCGAGAGGCTTCCGCCGGCTAGCGCCTCCGTGAATACACGGTAGTGCTCCGCCCAAGCGGGACAGAACCACCGTGTCCACCGTGTCCTAAAGCAGTTGACCCTCATTAATGTTATAAGCAGTCGGAATTCTTAGTAAGGAAAAACCGGAAACGGTATTAGGTAAGAATGAATCATTGAATATCCGTAAAAACATTTCTGAAGTTATACTTAATAACATATATACTTAATAATATTTCTCCAAATATCTAATTATCCGTTGAAAATAGAATCATTTATTTTGAAATCACTAACAAAGTTAAATGTAGAAAAATGTTTGGAAGATTCTGATTTGGGAGTGACTGAACATAAACTTTCCGAGGAACTTTCTACCTGGTTATTAAAGACTTTGAAGGTTGCTAATGTACGGTCCACGTGTACCTACATAATTTACTAGTCCTACGTAATTAATTACATATTAAAATAAGTTTTAAAAGGCAAAGATGTCACATAGGTAAAGTTTTTCCTGGTATAATATTATTAACCTACCCGTCGCGTCGTGATCAGTGTTCGAAAATGTTGAGAGATGAAAATGATGTTGCTCATAAAGAGATCCAAGACACGTTGAGTCTTTTTGTATTCGCATATTAGGGCTTTCCTTTATTGACGACAAACCGAGAACTTACTGCGATAGTGTAGTGACAATGTCTACACTTCATTGTGTCGTCTACTCTGTTGGTCCTAATGCTGACTGGTGAGATAGCGAATGTGGTTGGGCAGACGATTAGTGCCACATCTGTTGAGGAATTCATCAGTAGGTACCAATTTTATTTACATAATATATTTGCACTATGAGTGAGTATTTTGAACTATGTAACGTCATAACACAGTTTATTGTGACGTATTTGAAAGTAATTAGGTCCGGCAAGGTGTAAACACACTAGGAGGTTCTGTATCGTAGGTTTTTCAACAATCTTAACTCACAATCACAAACAGCCAGATCCAGAGCATCAATTTTATTATAGTTCAAAGAAGATTTGTCCCGTATGGGAATTGAGCCTGAGACTCTTAGCGTAGTAGCCTTTCGCTCAACCACTTCGTCAACTGTGCCGTTAAAGCTTGTTGAAGGACTATTTGTATCTCAGCTAGAAGTGTGAATAGAAAAACCAAATCCATTTCGGTACTTGTCCCTCATTTGAATGGTACATTTGCTAAGAGCTCTTACAGGACAAAGTCAGACGGAATGAGTTAGTAGTATTTAAATTGTAAAGGCTAAGTAAAATGATGACCGTCGTCAAATCGGGGTGTTCAAAATACGTAAAGTGAAGAATGTTATTTTAGTTATATTTGACCCCTTTTCAATCTCCTGTAATGATTCAGTATCGTTTTTACTTTAATTTGTCTTGTAAATGTTTTAACTTTGACAACAACCATGCACGAGTAAAAAAATTATATTAGAAAGAAATAACATTTATTGGTACAGACTGGGGCATAAACAATAAAAAAAAAAGATTAAAAAAGTATAGCTTAATTACATTATTGTTTACTACACGGCTATCACACATGCATTTACCAAAAGTCTGTCCTTTCTTGTCATAATTATATTTACTACCAAGTTAAAAAAACGAGTCTGCTATTATAACCGAAACGGTATTGAAGTAACCGGTTTGAATTCCAGGTTTTGGCAAATTGGTAACGATCTGGTACAAGAGACATACATTCAGGCAACTGGTGGTTGAATTGGCTGAGATATGGCCTGTTTCTATCAAGGAGGGGGTCGAGATCAAGACGAACAGCCTCTCAGTACTGAAACGCAGACAATTGAGTAAGTTATATCTTTGGATATAAGTTTTGTTTACTAGCGCAATCTTGGCTAATATTATTAAAGGGAAAATTTGAATGGACGGATGAATGTTTGTAACTCAATTACGTCAGAATAACTGAACGGATTTGGATGAAATTTGGTACAGAGATAGGTCTAGTCTGGAATAACACTCAGGATATCTTTCCTGTGAGATAATTTCCGACATATACGCGGGTGCAGCCGCTGGCGGCAGCTAGTGGTAATATTTTTGAGGCCACATCATCGGTAAACGTTGTAAAAAAAGCCTTTTTTTTATCGTGGTATAATCATCAAATGAGTCCTCCCACCCCGGGCAGGGCGGGAGGGACTGTCAGACTTGTACTGACTGTAAAAAAAGACTTAGGTTTGAGGTGAAGAAGTTCGCAGATAGCTTGTGTTTACCTACCTATAACTAAAAGAAAAATGCGTACCTATTATAAAAATCATTGTCCATCCGAATTTCCTCATTTTCTTTTGCGGGATAGTTTGTGCAAAGCAAAACAAAATCTCCAAGTGTTTTCACAACTTCAGAAAATATTTTGCCTTTACCTTCAGGTGCAATATTTTTGCTTTACCAAACCACAGACGCTTCGCTTCTTCAAAGTTTCCTCCCAGACATTGAATCACTGAAGTTTCTTTTTTTTAACGATGTTTTTCAGTGTACGCCTTTTGGAATATCTTAGGCGTGTGGTTGTACAACTTGACGCCGATCGCGGTGCTGGCGTACCGTAAGATACGTGGCATTCCGTCAGCTCTCGGCTACGTGTGGCAGATGGCGTATCCTTTTGATAAAACCAAGCCAGTCATCCACGGTGTAGTGTACGTTTTTGAAACGTGCTCAGGTTTGTAGTTTCTTTCATATTATTTTGTTTATTGTAGCTGCAAGATAAAAAGTAAATCTAACTAGAAGTAACTTAGTGGGTTTTTTTTGCTACATAATGACGCGGACGGGGAGAATGACGGACGTACGAGTAAAACCGGACCCTATTACTAAGATCCTATATGCACACCATGTTTTTTAAACGCGCCGTCAACGCGCGTTTGTAGCGATACAGACGCGATGCGCACGCAAGTCAGACGCAGCCTGTCTGCTCTGTTCGATAAAAACGCGCCGTCTCGACGCGCGTTTCAGAAACGTGCGTCGTCGGCGCGTTTATAAAACCTGGTGTGCATAGGCCCTTAGACTTCGCTCTCCGTCTGTCACCAGGCAGTATCTCATGAACCGTGATAGTTACACTGTTGTTTCACAGATGATGTATTTCTGTTGCCGCAACAACTACAAAAAAATAGAACAAAATAAATATTAAAGGGATTCCCATTTAAACAAACCTGATTTTTTGCCCATTCTTGCTCTTTTATTGATAACGGCAACAGGTAGTTGCTTGTAATATTCAGAAAATATTTCATTACAGGTATATTCACTTTAAAAGTAAATAATGAAACTAAAATAAACATTTAAGGGGCTCCCATGCTCCCATATAACAAACCTGTCTTATCATGGGGTATCGTATTACCCAGTTGCTGGGTTGTGGAGGTCCGATAGGCAGTCGCTCTAAGTAAAATACTGATATCCAGCTGCATCTGGTTCGACTGGAAGCCGACCCCAATATATTTTTGTGTAGTGATTGGCCCGCGTAGCGTGCCGTAGCGCATCGCGTCATAGCCGCCACTCGGGATTCGTTGTTTTGTGCGTTTTATTAGGGTTCCGTAGCCAAATGGCAAAAACGGAACCCTTATAGATTCGTCATGTCTGTCTGTCTGTCTGTCTGTCTGTCCGTGTATGTCACAGCCACTTTTTGTCGAAAGTATAAGAGCTATCCTGTTGAAACTTGGTAGAAAGATGTATTATGTGAACCGCATTAGGATTTTCACACAAAAATCAAAACAAAACAAATTTTGGGGGTGCCCCCCATACTTAGAATTGAAACTCAAAAAAAATTTTTTCACCAAACCCATGCGTGTGGGGTATCTATGAATAGGTCTTTAAAAATGATATTGAGGTTACTAACATCATTTTTTTCTAAACTGAACAGTTTGCGCGAGAGACACTTCCAAAGTGGTAAAAAGTGTGTCCCCCCCCCCGTAACTTCTAAAATAAGAGAATGATAAAACTAAAAAAAATATATAATGTAGACCTCAACCAAAACTACCAACGAAAATTGGTTTGGATGAGATACAGTTAGCAGTTTTTGAGATATAGTACATTTTCAAAAACCGCAAATATAACTTTGCCATTCATACAAATACTATGAAAAACAAAGTTATTTTTATTGTTTGTGTATATTACTTACTAATCTCAATATAATTATATCTCTAATCTATGCTTGCTGCTACGGAACCCTTCATGGGCGAGTCCAACTCGCACTTGGCCGGTTTTTTTTTGTTTTATTGTGTGTTTCGTTTGTCGATAATTGTACGATGCGCAAAGCGATCCCCATTCTTACGCCGCTTAAGAACCGTGCCGGTATTTGTACTTACCATACTAAATGTCCCTTTTCAAATCTTAATGATGATGTTTAGTTTAAAAAGTTAATTTAATTTGTTCAAAAGTTTGCTTCTATTTTTCCAGGATGCATATCAGTGTGTTGTATGTTGGGTTCTGACCTCCTATTTATGACGATGGCTAGCCATATAAGCATGCTTCTGCGACTGCTACAGGATCAAATACGCCATCTGGGCACCGTTGATAGTAAAGACTCAATGGAACCTGGAAGCACCGACTGTTACCAGGACATCGTCGAGGTTGTTAAAATACACCAGAGACTCATTAGGTAAGGAAAAGATACGAGGCTTCACGAAGCGTTAAAAGACCATAGATTTTGTCTCTGTCCGTTTTCAGCTAGTCGAGAGTCAAAAGCAAAGACAACAATCAAATAAAAAAAAAAAATGCATTGAATAGTACATGGATTATACAAGTATTTTTATCATTTAATACTTGTATTACTTAACACTCCTTTTTTGGGTAGTGTCGTGTAAAAAATACACTACACTCTGTAACTAGAAAGTTCCCATAAACTGGAACAGGAATATTTTTTCTGTAACAAGTATGGCAATAATGGGAAGTCTTTTTACTCCCTTTAAATTTTACATGCGTCAGCATTAGTTGATTCAAGACGGACCGATGCGATGACGTAGTGAAGGTTGTTACAGTCCTCTGGAAGTGAAACAGAGGACTGGTCAAATGGCAGGGGAGGCTTCACTGATGTGCATTTTTCAGTTGCATACTCAATACTTATCTAAGAAAGGGTTAGTTGGTGTCGTTGCGTTCCTTGAGTTATGAGTCGAGCTACACGATAACTGACACGATTGCACTGACTGGATAAGTCACTAAAATCTGTGTGGTTCTATCTTCAAAAGACCATCTCAGACACAAACCTGCAGGGTCCTAACCAAATAGACTGGATTTTAAAAGAGACGATGACCTCTGAGTTGGTTTCGGCTGATTCTTCTCAGAGTAGTCAAATACAAAACACCGGCCTCATCTAGTTATAAAAAAAGTGTTTTGACATAATATAAAAGTGTTGGCTAAAGCCTACTTGCAAAATAACAATATAAATATAATTTATAATTATTAACAGTAATAAAATAATTGTATCATCACTTTCTAGGTATATCAATGATTTGGAGGACGCGTTTTCAGTAGTAAACCTAATCAATGTGTTACTGAGTTCAGTAAATATTTGTTGTGTTATGTTCACTATTGTGGTAAGTATCAAACCTATAAATGTTTAATGACGTATTTTACTCGTCCTACAGAATATTTCTTTTATTACAGTTTCTAGATCCGTGGATGGAAATGAGCAATAAGTTTTACCTCGGAGCGGCTTTAACACAGATGTTCATAGTTTGCTGGTATGCAGACGATATTTATAGAGCGGTGAGCAGCTTCTGTGAATTTAAGTTGTAAAACAATTTGCTCAAGCTCAATAGGTTATTTTACTAAAAAAGTTGGTGGCGATTGGACTGCTGCGCTGCGTGTCGCGGGTTCGATTCCCGCACGGAGCAAATATTTGTATGATCTACAAGTAGTTGTTCCGGGTTTGGGCGTTTGTTATGTGAGTTTATATGTCTGTAAACGCACCCACGATACAGGAGAAATACTTAGTGAGTGGCAACGTTTTAAAAAAGAGCAAAATCATAAATTATCAAAAGATGTCTCACCCCTATTTTTTCATTTGTCAAACCAAAATTGACGAATACAACGCTTTCAAAAATCATAAAACGTCACTCAGTCAGTATAATTTTATAGGCGTTATGACATCACAAGCCCCCACTCCCGAATTTTGAACTTTTGCCAATTCATCGATTTAACAAAAAAAAAACAAGTACGTGCTCATTATTTTTCAATACTCCAACTGACGGACTATACATATTTTCAATTTATTTATACAGTAAACTACCCTATTGAAATATTTTTATACAACTGAAATAAACTACACCAGTCCAATTTAAATATTTAACATAGCAAAGCAAACATTTCCCTAATATAACAAAAGCACAGTGTGATATGTAAATTAACTTGAATAAACGTGTAAGTTTTTCCTGCACTTTTTGTTTGAGCACTTCAATGTAATAGCTTACATTCAAATGCACCAGACGTGGGAATATTTTTGAGTGTGTTTTCAATGAATCTCGCAGAGCATAGGTGTAGCCGACGCGGTGTATGAAAGCGGATGGTATAAAAGCAACACAAGAAGCCGACGTGCGATGCTCGTGGTACTCCGACGGTACGCTATTTGATTTAATTTTGCAAGTAGCTTTATTTGCTGATTTATTTAATGACTCATGTCTACTGCATCGTTTGAAGGAGGCTTCCGGCGACTGGGACCGCAATAAACTGACACCGCGGTCCCAGTTGCCGGATGCATTTAATTTTAATATTTGTATTCCGTCGACTGGGACCGATCCATGAATTGAACCAGAACGGTACGGTCAGACGAAAAATGTCTATGGAAATTGTCTTGTTCAATACAAACCAGGAAAAGTAATAGGCTAGCATAGGTTCGCAGTGGTCTGTATTAAAATAATTCTCGGCAGGAATAGGTTACCTGAAATTGTCTTGTATCGATTCAGAAATATTTAAATAAATACCACTTTGAAATTATGCTAGCCTAGTACTGTTGCTGGTTAGTCAATGAAAAAGGCAAATTCAGGTAATCTCCTTCTTAGAATTATATAAATACAGACGTATACTGAACTCATGCTAGCCTAGTACTTTCTTCTTGGTCAATAGGGATTTTTTTTTCCTAAAAACTCCCTGGCGACAAACTGGAAAAATATTCCTTTTTGTCACCAGTGAGACAATTAGAAGCTAACAAAAAGTACTAGGCTAGCATGAGTTCAAGATGGGTCTGTATTTAAATAATTCCAAGTAGAAAGTTTCCTGAAATTGTCTTTTTCATTGACTAACCAGCAAAAGTACTAGGCTAGCATAAGTTCAAAGTGGTATTTATGTAAATATTTCTGAATTGATACAAGACAATTTCAGGTAATCTATTCCTGCCGAGAATTATATTAATACAGACCACTTTGAACCTATGCTTTTTTTTTTTTTTTTTAGCGTGGTAAAATCATCAAATGAGTCCTCCCACCCCGGGCAGGGCGGGAGGGACTGTCAGACTTGTACTGACTAAAATCCACGGTGTCCTTCAATAGCCTTTTATGTTCCGGGGTCACGGTAATGAGATAAGTCCCGCGACCCCGGCAGGCTTTGGCCCTCTTGGGCGGGGCCCCGTCATCGTGCTGACGCTCTTTGAGGCGCGCGTGGAACACAACGCGCCGTCGACCCGGGCATGGTCCATGGTCGGGCGGCGAGTTGCCCTTTACTCGCCGCCCGCATGCCCGTGCCTACGGTGGCCGGAGATCGTCTTGCGACGTCCGACGCCGTGGGCGTCTACCATTGCGGGTGGGGCGGAGGGAGGACGCTGTCCTCTCTCTCTCACGGCCCGCCTCCTCCTTAACGAGCATTACTGCTTCGCAGAAGGAGGCGACCGTTTCCCACTCCGTCTCACCCCGCAGCATGGCCTCGACCAATGCCGGGCGCGAGAGGTCTCCGCGTATCGCTGCCGTGAGGACACGGCGGTGCTCTGCCCAAGCGGGGCAGTCTTGCACCGTATGCTCTACTGTGTCCTCCGGGCGATCTTCGCAATGGTGACACCCCGGCGTTTCTTCCTTCCCCATCCGACACAGGTACCTCCCGAAACATCCGTGTCCGGTGAGGACCTGCGTCATCCGATAGGTCAGGACGCCGTGACGCCTTTCCAGCCACTCCTCAAAGAGGGGTCTTACCGCCGCGATTGCGGCGTGCCCGTTGAACCTATGCTAGCCTATTACTTTTTACCTGGTTTGTATTGAACAAGACAATTTCCACAGACATTTTTCGTCTGACTGTACTGTTCTGGTTCTGTTTATGGATCGGTCCCAGTCGACGGAATACAAATATTAAAATTAAATGCATCCGGCAACTGGGACCGCGGTGTCACTTTATTGCGGTCCCAGTCGCCGGAAGCCTCGTTTGAAGCTCACTTTTTTTGACACTGTTTTACTAGAAAACTCACTGTGTGAGAAGTAATTTATAGTAAGCAAACGAGTGACTTTGCTTAGTTAATCCTTACACTAGGGCCACACTAACGGGAAATGCCATTGATCTCGCGTAAATATGGACGTTTAGATGAACATTTAAGACCTATTGGGAAATGACGTTAGTGTGGCTTGACTATTAGCAGACATATACCTACTTAGTAATCGTAGTAAGCAAATAAGTGACATTTCATTAGGGCCACACTAACGGGACATGCCTTTGATTTATCGCATTAATGGACGTTCAAATGAACATTTTAGAACTTATCGGGAAATGACGTTAATGTGGTCCGGCTATTAGCAGACATGCCCTTATAGTCAATAGTTGTCATTTACCTATTAGTCAGTTACAGTAATGTAATGTTACTGAATTAGTTTTCGGTCAAGCGTTGTTCTCATAACGCGAACAGTGAGCTACTGACGGTTCGCTGATTGACTCAGAGCGGCGAATCGGTCTTCAACGGCAAACTCTTGGTAAAGAAGGTAAACTCAGTTCTTATCAGTGCATTCTGAGAAATGGATATATTCTCTTTATGTCGAGTCCCGTTATGTCGAGTCTGGAAGTCTATTGTTCTCCAAAGTATTGATATTTAAAGCTTTCTATTTATTACCTTTATGTCGAGTTTGGTGAAGAAGTACAGTCAGGGATGTAAATTAAAAGCCAATGGCATAAAAACTTTGTTTTATTATTTGTTCTATTACACACATCAAAAGTGTCTAGGGATCAACATATATTTTTGCAATAACTTTTCTCCTGATTGATATTAATTAAAATTTTCTTTAAGGATTCATCAAATAAAGTGTTTTCGTTTGTCACAGTAACGATAAACCAAGTCACCTTTGCATTAATAAAGAAATTTGCCATTTTCCTAATAAAGGGATTTTTGACATTTGAACCGCTAACACAAAAGTTCGAAAAAAAGACTGAAATAACAGTTTTCTTTAAAATTTTATTGGGTAACTTAAACAATTAATAATCCGTGTTTCTACCGCGAACACTAACAACACAAGAACATCGGTTTGGCATACTCAAAATGAGTTCATCCAAATCACGCTGTGGAATGGCCGCCCATGTTCGTTGCAACAACAAAAAAAGGTCTTCTTGCGACTGGATACCCTCCATATTCGGCAGAGCTCTTCTCTGTAGCATATCCCATGCATGCTCAATCGGATTCAAGTCTGGCGACTGAGCAGGCCAGGGCAGGACATTGATGTTAGCTGCGGCGAGAGTCTGTCTTACAACTCTTGCGGTGTGCGGTCGTGCATTATCATGCATTAACTGAAATAAGGGACCGATTTGCACTTGTAGAGGAACGATGACGTCTGATACAATCGTCTCAGCATAAATTTGAGCATTGAGGTTGCCTCTGATCCAAATGAACTCAGTTCTTCCGCCGATCCAAATACCCGCCCATACCATGATGGTTCCACCACTATAAGGATGGACTTCCTGGCAGGATTTTAATCGCTGTTGGCGTCCAGGGGTTCTCCAGTGTCGTATACGTCTTGTATCCGGTCTCATACCGAAACGAGACTCATCAGAAAAGCACACGAAACGCCATTGTTCTTCTGCCCAATTTCTGTGTTCAAGAGCCCATTGATATCGAATCCTACGATTGTGCATTGCTATAGGTGGTACCCGTAGCGGTCTTCGGGAATGAAGGTTCACTTCATGCAAGCGGTTTCAGACTGTTTGGTCGCTAATTAAGTTCCCTGAAGAGTGATGAAGCCTCACGGCTAACATCATGGCGGTTATTGTTGGAGCTCTTCGAGTTAAGATTTGAATGTATCGGTCTTGTCTCCGTATGGTGCAGCGATACCGTCCTCCATGGCGCTCAGCCACGGTACCAGTGCTTCGGTAACGTGTCCAAAGTCGACTGATAACACTCTGACTTGTATTCAGAGCTAAAGCCACAGTACGTTGCCGGGAACCAGCTTCTATCATTCCCACGGCTCTGAGCATTTCTTCCCTGCTTAAATGACGTCGCCGCTCCATAATAACGTTGGTTTTAATCAGTAGTAGGGAAACAGTAGCACTAATAATGTCTTCAATGCGTTGTATGTTTTTATAGGGAAAATATTGACAGCTGATTTTCATCTTTTACTCGAATTTGATTCACAGTTCCTGATTCAAATTATGAAATGCACCAAAAAGGATCCATATAAAATTATAAAATCATAAATTTATTACAAAGCCACATCTCAATCTCAAGAAATCCGCATAAAAATGCTTGATCCCTAGACACTTTTGATGTGTGTATTTATTTTCATATATCACAGGATCACAGGAGCAAGTCGACGGGTACTTCTGGGTTGATAAAAAAAATAACCACGAAGAGGATGGCGGGGTCTGAAAGACCCCGCCGTCCTCTTCTAACCTAAATTGTCCGAGTCGGGGTGCCAGCAAGTCCCGAGGCTAGACCTAGTTCTAACCGGCTAAACCTAGTTCTACCTGAACATAAGTAGGATACACCTAGGTTTAGCCGGTTCAACCAGGGTAACCGCACTTCGGGCTTTAACCGTAACATATACATTTCATTGGTCGTGACTGTACTTCTAAAATATGCTGGAATTAAACTCGACATAAAGGGAATAGAAACGGAACGAGGCTAATAGAAGCGAGGCAAGGTTTTCGGCTCGACATAAAAGGAATAAACTGAGAAATGATAGCTTTGCTTAGTCTCTAGTTGATAGTTATCTAGATGGCATTACATGATGATACATTAATGATAAGAAGTACCACATTGTTAGTCCTCGCTCCCAAAGATTTCGAGTTTTTGCTAGTGTTACGTAGGATTTTTTTCCGGCGATGACGTAGCGAGCGTATACTTTGTCAAATCAGACAAGAAAATTGCGTATAGTTGGCGTTGCATGGACCCTCCATGTTGTCTGTGAGGAAGCCAACTGGAAACATTGTTCGTATAATGAAGATACAACTTTAGTATTAGTAAATTGTCTAAGTGAGTAAACAAATGCCGTTCTTATTTGCTGAGCCAGAGAAGCAAGCCAAAGATTAACTGCCTAGATTCCCTAATAGGGCATTTACACATGTCATTTTTCGATCGAATTCACTGGTGCCTAGACGTGAAGTTAGCCGTTTGACTACGCCCAGTCATTTGCAAGCATTAGTAGTAAAGAACTAGGCGAGTGTGATTTTAACCGTACGGTAGGTAGCACAGCTAAAGGATGATTTACGCTACACCGTGCTTGCGGCCCGGACGAGGCACGGACGAGGCACGGTTAAGCATGAATCACTTCATACAAAAAGTACACCACAATGTTCGACAGTGTCCCGTCCAGGGACCGGATACGGCATTAACGGGACACGGCCCGGACACGGCACGGTGTAGCATGAATCATCCTTTAATCGACCGAAAAATCAACCCGTGTAAATTCCCCTATAAGTAGCTAATGACAAGTTTTAAATGACGTATAAAGTAGTCGTAGACAGTACTTGAAGCAAGTGGGTACATTTTATTTATTTAATGTAGGTACTTATATGTATTTGTGTTTTCACGTGGTATTTGGTACGCAGAGCCAAAATATTCGCTAACAATAAATACTCGTTTATTCGGCGTATAAAATTGTGAATGTTAAAGTGAGTTCTGTTTACAGGTCACAGAGGCCTTTGTACTTCACAGCACTCAAATTCCGATCTATTACAATGACCACATACAGTTCTGTGAGTATTATCTATGACATTTTTTTCTGTTAGATAAACATAAAAGAGTAATGCTTTGTTTAAAATATACCTACTTACCGTTGTATAAAAGATAATTCCAATGGTATAATGCCTAGGATATGAATTATGCTTCCCGCTCACACTTTACTGAGTTTTTCTTTTGGATTCTGAAAATAATATGTCACCAGAAAAGCAAAGGCATTTAACAATATTTGTTTGTGTAGGTTAGGTTCACATTAATATTTAGAATTAAATGAAGACATAAATTTTATTATTAACAGGAATTTCATAGCATATTTATTGTTACAGATCCTGACGACTGCGTATTCTTACTTCACACTGTTGTACACTTCATATAGTCAGGATTCAATTATGCAGCATAAGAATTAAAGTTTTTCATGTAGGTAATATTATTGTTGTTTGCTATCATGAGTCACTGTAAAATAAAATTATAAAATATCCAGTTGTTCAAATATTTAGAGTGAGTAAAAGAAACATAATATTTTAAGATGTAGATTGACTTGCGCACCTTATTTTTACGTTACCATTTTTAAGTAAGGATAAAGGCTAACTTTCAGCAAGCCTAGCCATACATTTCAATTCCATTTATACACCGAGGTGTCTTCGCTCCTTGCTACGAAGTCAGTTTTTTTTTACTTTTTTAAAAATATATTTTAATACTAGCTTTTGCCAGCGGCTTCGCTTGCGTTAATTTAGAATTTGAGAAACAATACGGATCGTTTAAGTGGCGCCATCTGGATTATGAACGTAATTATTGTTTTTCTCGGCTACAGCTCTCTTCTTTTTTTCGGGATGAAAGATACCCTGTAAGCGTGTCTGTACTCCTAACAACGTATATGCAAAATTTCAGGACGATCGGTTCAGTAGGTTATCTGAGCGTGAAAAGGTAAAAAAACACTCGCATTTATAATACGTATTAGTTTAGAATAATTATATAATTTTATACATAGTTTGCATACTTAGGAAACGTCCAAAGATCCGTGTCTATCTATTATCTATTACATTTTTCGTTGATTTACAGTATCGCTGCAATTTGTTAACGAAATCGAACGTACGAAATCGGAATCTTATGCACTGGTTTGAGCACCAATTCAAACACAACTGGCTTGGACTTTAACACTATCGACGTCCGGTCTCCGGAGGGGAGTGATGTTGCGTACATAATCTTCTACAAAAAAAGAACAGCCAGCCAGCCAGCCAACCCCTTAACCTCATCATCACCTGCATCACTTCCTCAAGCTTTCGAGCAAATGAGTCTCACACCCGTCTGGTCGAACTTTCCACTCTGTTTCTCCTTATTTGAAATTCTCAAAGGATAAATAAAAACAAAAAGAAAAAACGAAAAGTGAAAAGAAAGAACCAAGAATTGACCCAAGACTCGTGTTTCGTAAGTCAGCTATGTTACTAACTCGACCAGCTGGTTTGCTGATAGTGAGTTTCAAATAGCTGTTCTTATACAAATGTCAACAATGACTGAAAATCAACAAATTATAACATTGCTAATCCCTCAAGGCGATATCGTAATTATACAAATATCTTCTTAATTGAAGAGCAATTTAAGGAATATTTGAGGAAAAATTGAATAACTATGATGCAGTGGTTCAGCCGCTAACTCAAAACATGCTTATAAAATAACATAATTCAAAATTGCTTATCTCCGAGGGGATATAGCGTAATAATACATAGCTTATTAACAGAAGCATATTATTAGGAATATTTGAGGATTTGATCGATAATTTATTTTACAGTAGTTTCGGAGATAACTCAAAACATACAAAAAAAAGAAATACAAAAAGTTGATTCGGCATCAGAATCGATCCCTTATCTCAAAAAAATACAAAAGAAAAAAAAATCAATGTACAAGAATGACAGCTCTACGATTTTATTATATGTAAAGATATACTCGTAGATAAAGAAAATTTCAGTAAGTAAGACGCCTCGAACAAAGTATGGTTCAAGAGCACGAAAAATATTTTCATTTTAAAGATCATAAATTATGGACAGCTTCATTTCACTGTAATGGGAATCTATAAAATGCCGCCAGAAATTACAAGAACTATAATAAACGGTAATCTTATCTAACGATTTTATGGAGTTTTATATTTTAAGCCCTGTTTTGTATTGAATATAAAATTTTAAGTACTGCAAATAAAATATTTATCGTAAAATCGAATCTGATCTACCATGATTTACAATAAACGATAAATGAAAAACATTTAATAAATAATAACATAGCGATTGGCTTAAATATAATTACAGCCCGAAAAATGAAGAGGTGGTTAGATTTTAGATGGAAGCAGGATTTTGTGGCCATCAAAATTAAGTATTGTATTGAGTTCAGTTTTGCTAACACATTCATCTCTTCTTAGTGCCTTACCAGTTGATTTTGGTAAAAGTGGCATTCTTTAAGTCATTAAATGATCAAATATACGAGCAGTTAATAAAATACAGTAGATGGGTTCTGGTCTGATGATAAATTCGAAATAAGGTCACATAAACAGTTCTTGGATAAGTTGGCAACCCTAAACCGTCAAACGGACAAATAGTTAAATTGTAATGATGCGGCATATCAATGTCGTCCCAAATCACAGCTTGCCTATTAAATGAGCATCGAAAATTAGTGAAGTGGAATAAGCTTGGTGGCTAGGGTGCTCGAAGTGAGCGCGACGCGACCGACGCGACGCGGCAATCACTCGCCGCTAATATCCCAGCCTCCAAAGTTAACGTCCAGCCATAAATCAGCACGTCCTTGCCCATTGCGAACCACCCCATACGACAGAATAATTTCCTACTCTCGGAAAATAAATACGAACGCACTAACGACACAAAATCGTGTCCCAAAATTCCCATCCAAAGATAAATGTGTTATCACAGTGACGAATTGCGAATTTAATTAAATTTTATAACGTAAATCTCTTGTTCGAACATTAAAAAGTAATTCCAATAACACGGCGACTCGGGTCTACGTGCCGACTAGCGTGGCGGTGTACCATTGACGGCGTTATAATCTGAAATGAATCTGAAAAATGTTATTTCATATATTTTGATGAGTAAGTATATGAATTTATTAACCCCACTCTCTTTTTTTTTTTTTTTTTTTTAGCGTGGTAAAATCATCATATGAGTCCTCCCACCCCGGGCAGGGCGGGAGGGACTGTCAGACTTGTACTGACTAAAATCCACGGTGTCCTTCAATAGCCTTTTATGTTCCGGGGTCACGGTAATGATATAAGTCCCGCGACCCCGGCAGGCTTTGGCCCTCTTGGGCGGGGCCCCGTCATCGTGCTGACGCTCCTTGAGGCGCGCGTGGAACACAACGCGCCGTCGACCCGGGAACCCCACTCTCTGCTATTTTCCATAGGATGCCATAATCGTACTGCTTATTCCTTAGTAGCGATTCTGCATAAAACCTAGCAGGTCCGCACGAAAATATTAATGAAAAATTTAATTTAATATTTCCACGTATTCTGCTTTTATACTTTTCTATCAAATTAATTCTTACGACTTTTATGTTGGATAAATTAGGGTTTTAATAAGATTTGATTTAGATGCTGCTTCAATAGATGATGAAAGAACAGAATTCTTAATAATATTAGTAATCTGTGATAATATGTATATACTATACGCTGTTATAAAAATCAGACTAAATAATAATTATTTGCGAGGATACTTTACAAATAACTGTCTGCTCTACTTATTTTCAGTTTGGTTGATAACCTCGACATTAGCAGAAAATTGTGACGACATAATATGTTCCAATATTTTCAACGAAGTTTGTGGAATAGCGGAGCTAAACGACGGCACTCGTATCAAATTGATATATCAAAATATATGCTATATGAAGAAAGCGGCGTGTGAACAGGAATCTTTTGTAGGTTCGTTAAATATATTAACAATTCATATTTTATAGGTTAATCGAGTTAGTATTCAATTGTATTCGGAGACAGAAACGACTTTGTTGGTAGATTTTATGCCGCGATTTCCATATTCCCAAATTGGAACCGATATTGGGGGAGGGCTTCAAGTTTTATGAGTATTTCTTGTCTTATCTTGATGCTAACTTTTTATGTGCCTTACCAACCTGCCCGACGCTATGTATAGAAATTGTAAAAATATGTTTTGCTTTGGGAAAACTCTCTTTTGGTGAAGAATGTAAAAGAACACGTCTCTCGATTTTAATCCTTAGCTTTTTAGTAACAATTAGGTGCGTCCACACAGAGTTAGCAGCCTCGCGAGGCATTTGCCGCGCACCTGCCTTGCGAGGCGTTTGGTCTGTGTGGACGCGCTTATTGTTTCTCGACCGAGGTACAAAACAATATACGCGAGCAAAACAAAAAGCCGACACTGGATGGCTCTGGCGCTCGGTCACTCGCCGCGCGCGGCAAATGCCTCGCGAGGCTGCTCACTCTGTGTGGACTCACCTAATGAACAAAACATTTAAAATTTTAGACGTTTATCAAGTAGACTTGGAGTTCTGTGAATCGGCACTAAGGAAGAATATGTCCAAATCCGACGAGAACCAAGATGAGGGTCGTCGTTTGGCTGACTTCAGTATAGTAGGGGCTCATCAGGTCTGCAACCACTCTTGCCCAACGCACTGCACTGACGCCTACCAGCCTGCGTGTGCGCAGATCTGGAAGAGAAACATGTACTCCAGTCGATACAGAGTTATGATAAACCATTGTCATATTGACTTGTTCTCCTGTGCTACTGGACTTAGTAAGTGTCACTAGTTTATACAACGTGTAAACTACAATAATAATAATAACTAACTATAATTACTAACAATAACCAATGTGCCCTGCCAACGATGACTTACGGTGTCGAGACATGGATGCTTACAAAGGAGACTGCTGTGTACCGAATACGAGTTGCACAAAGGGCCATGGACCGAGCCATGCTCGGCATTACTATTCTAGAGCGAGTGCGTAACACCGAAATCCGTCGTCGGACGAAAGTCTACGACGTCGGGGATAGAGCAATACGCCTCAAGTGGAGTTAGGCAGGGCATCTGGCTAGACGCAGAGATGGCAGATGGAGTAAGGTTTTGACCGAATGGTGTCCAAGGTTCGGCCAAAGAAACCGGGGCCGCCCGAAAGCCCGTTGCCGATATCGTCAAGATCGCGGGAAATAAATGAATGAGAGACGCACAGAACCGAGAGATATGGCAAAAAAGGGGCAGGCCTATACCCAGTTGGTGATCCCGGGCTGATATGATGATGAACAATTAATAATTCGAAAAGCGGACGAATTTTATTTTGAGGTGATAATCATCGAATGAGTTCTTCCGTCTAGGGTGGAGCGGAATGGACTGTCAGACTCTTACTGAGTAAAAATCAACCTTATTACTTTGGTTTTACATTGCGTTCCAGAGGCATTGTGCCCTTTGTCCCGCAATCCCAGTGATAGTTGCATGTCCTTTTTTTTAGCGTGGTAATATCATCAAATAAGTCCTCCCATCTGGTTGGAGCGAAACAGCCTGTCACACTCGTACTGGCTAAAATTCACGGTGTACATTCAGTAGCCCTTTACGTTCCAGGGTACGGTTACCTGTTTAGATGGTCCTGCGACCCCGGCAGGCTTTAGCGAGCCATGCTCGGCATTATGGGGGCCTCATTGTTGTCTGAGCCTTAAATGTCAACTTAAGCTAAAGTCCACATTTGTTTTTTTTTCTTCAGCCTACACTTTCCTACTGCTGGGCAAAGGCCTCCCCCAAATTTTTCCACATGTTCTTGTCCAGCGCCGCTTCGAACCAGCCCTCACGGTACGAGTACAACTCGTCTCGCCACCTCTTTCTGGGGCAGCCTTCGCCCAGCGGTCAATGTTCATGCGGCTGACGTGCCCCGCCCAGTCCTGTCATATTTCTTTAAGTACTATTAATTACCTGCGACTCCGGGATCATGATCGACTCAAATTTTTTAAATAGCTATTATTTACTGTCTCACTGCTGGGCAAAAGCTTGGCTATTCATATTGTTCTAAAATATGATGTTACTAGCACTCCGCCCGTGACTTCATCTGCGCGTGTTTCTAACTTCGAACTCAGTGAATTTAAATGCCCATTGCAGTCAGTTTCCTTATTGGATACTTTTGGATAATCTGAAAATGGTTCAATAGTTTCGCAGCCTATTGAATACAAACAAACGATCAAATATTTCCTCTTTAAAATGTTCGTGTAAGCAAACTGATTTTCCGATATTTACCCCTCTAAGGATTGTTGATTTTATAAATATAGATAATTACGCGTCCTTTATTCGATCGAGAGACTATTAATGACAAGTTTTGAGTTTATCGAAGCAAGCAGTAAAATCCTTCCCTTAAAATTAAATCACCCCTTTTCGCCAATTTAGGGGGTGATTTTCGAAAAACCCAAAAACACAGTCGTGTTTGATTATTTTTGATCTCATTTCTATATTCTGAGTTTCAAATTCATCAGCTCACGCGTTATGATTTTCCCATACAAACTTTAACATAGTCTAGATTACCAATGGAAGGTAGTTTTAAAAAAAATAATAGTTACAATCTTTTTTATTTACTTGTGTTCTTATTCGTGGCAAGTTTAAAATTTATAAACCCAAGGAATAAGATTTTTCATACAAACGTTTTCACCCCTTTTCACCCCCTTAGAGGAGGATTTTCGCAAAATCCCGTCTTATTGCTCCCCTACATGGTAGACTGTAACTGCTGTCCAAAATTCAAGTTTCTGCGTTTAGCGGTTCCGGCTGTAGTCGAGTCTTAAACCAAACCCTGTTCTTTTATATACATAGATAATTACCATTTTTTTTTCAGTATCAATGTATTTCTGATGCAGATGTGACCATTCATCCGCTTGGAAAATGCTATAGTAATCCGTCGGAACTCCTGTTTACGCAGAATATAGCAGCCATGAAATCCCTGAGATTATTAGATGAAGAGCATCTGAGACGTAGAGCAAATGTGGATGTTTCTGATGATCGTAGCGAGGGCTCTCACAAAATTAACTTAAAAGATGTCCTGAGAAGAATTTATGACAAATACTTAGAGTAGCAGTTTGGAGCAAGACGAATCATAATATTGAATCTGAAAAGTGTTTGCATTTGTATGTTTTCAAATAATTATTTATTTACCTCTTTGATATGATGTATGCTAATTATTTATTTTATTCCCTGAATTTCTAATTTTGTGGCAATTTGTCCATGGAAATATTTTAAACTCTGATTACGATGACTGTGAAGAAAAAGTAATTATCTGATTTAAAATAAAAGAGGAACAACAACGACAAAAATAAAGCTTTACGATTTGCAACGCATGTGTAAAAACAACATTATTATATAGATACTCGTAGATAGATAGAATACACTTTATTGTACACCAAAATTGTTACAAAAACGATTCACAGTACTTCTAATTCTATGGTTACGACGGCGGTCTTATCGCTAACAGCGATATCTTCCAGACAACCTTTAACAACATACAACACATAAAAATAAAAATCCACAAAAACTTTTAAACGTCTGTTGAAGACTTGTCTAATAAAAAATTGTCAGATTATGACGTTGAAATAAGGTCCGTTTTGCAGTCACACTTATTTTAGAGAAGTGTTCAACAGATGTTTAAGTTTTTGTAGTAAGGCTGTAAATAATTAAACATGTTACACATTTTTAGGGTTCCGTAGCCTAATGGCAAAAACGAAACCCTTATAGATTCGTCATCTCTGTCTGTCTGTCCGTCCGTATGTCACAGCCACTTTTTGTCGAAAGTATAAGAGCTATCCTGCTGAAACTTGGTAGGTAGATGTATTATGTGAACCGCATTAGGATTTTTACATAAAAATAAAAACAAAACAAATTTTAGGGGTGCCCCCCATACTTAGAATTGAAACTCAAAAATTTTTTTTTCATCAAACCCATACGTGTGGGGTATCTATGGATAGGTCTTT
Source organism: Agrotis exclamationis (assembly GCA_950005045.1). Taxonomy (NCBI): domain Eukaryota; kingdom Metazoa; phylum Arthropoda; class Insecta; order Lepidoptera; family Noctuidae; genus Agrotis; species Agrotis exclamationis. Next base: position 11,804,042 of record OX465417.1, on the reverse strand, counting down.
AAAAATTATATTGAGGTTACTAATATCATATTTTTCTAAACTGAACAGTTTGCACGAGAGACACTTCGAAAGTGGTAAAATGAGTGTCCCCCCCCCCTGTAACTTCTAAAATAAGAGAATGATAAAACTAAAAAAAATATAATATAGACCTCAACAAAAACTTCCAACGAAAATTGGTTTGGATGAGATACAATTAGCAGTTTTTGAGATATAGTACATTTTAAAAAACCGCAAATATAACTTTGCGGTTCATACAAACACTATGAAAAACAAAGTTATTTTTATTGTTTGTGTATATTACTTACTAATCTCAATATAATTATATCCCTAATCTATGCTTGCTACTACGGAACCCTTCATGGGCGAGTCCAATTCGCACTTGGCCGGTTTTTAAAATAAGAACCAGTTATCTCAAACCTAATTGACGTTAATAATAGCAAGGCGTGCAGCCAATTGCTCAATCACCGTAAATACCCACGTAATACGTACGTATAAACCGTATCGATAGTTTCTGCATTGATATTCGCAATGACCGGGCGTTAAATCGTGGAACGAGCTTAAATCCTCGGCCTCGTGATTAATGCTCCCGTCCGCTTCGATTTACAGCCCGCGGTTTTCAGGGCCAAATTAGCCAACGGGCTCATAAATCCTACAAAAGGTACCCGTGATGTTTGCCTAGTTTCCCATTCAGTGTTTTGCCGCAAAAGTGCACTGTGCGCTTTTGGAATAGATTTTTTTTATCACGTCTTTTCACGTTTTTGAGACGTAATGAGCGGGAATTATGATGTTATTTTGATGGAAAAATTTGTAACACGTTCGTACACTAGTGGCGTTTTTTCATTTTCCTTGCAATAAATGCCGTTAAAACTTCAAGTACGCTGTAAGTACAATACAGTGTTTATCAACAAATTTCTGGCTTCTGTACGGTTGAGTAAAATTAACATGACTTTTTAACAGACTTTAAAAAAAGGAGGAGGTTTTCAATTCGTCGGAATATTTTAAATGTTCCCCGATTTCTCGACAATGCCTAGATCAATTTGGAAAATTCTTCTTTTGACCTGTCAGACAAAAAAAAATGTCCCAAATCAGTATACATTCTAGATAATAATATTACACAATTATCACACAACTGATGGTCCAAACATCTAGTCCCAAGCTAAGCAGAGCTTGTGTAATGGGTACTAGACAATTGATAAACATACTTATATATTTCTAAATACATACATACACCGTGACTTTTTAGTCGTCTTACAACGGCAGCCCAGTTCATGTATCCAATGACTAGAACACGTTTATAATAAAAAAATAGGTATCCAAGAGATTTGATTTTAAATAAAATTTTAATTCATTATTATGACGCAAGGAGTAGTTAAAAACACCCTTGTCTCATAGAAAATGGAGATGGAATGATCTGCCCGACCTACCTACCTATTTATTAATAAAAAATTACTTTTAACGATTAAAAAAAAACTCAACTCGCCTAGATGTATTTTAGGTCGGGTACATTATGTGGACCACTTTTGTAAGACGACTAAAAAGTCACGGTGTATTATAGATAAATTACACCCAGACACAGAACAAAAATGATCGTGGCACAACAAACATTTGTCCTGGGTGGGAATCGAACCCACGACCTCCGGCATAGCAGTCAGGGTCACTAACCACTAGACCAACAGGCCTGTCCTATGATATGGATCGGATCAGATTAAATCGAGGGAAATCTTCAATAAATGACGGCAATTCAACCATGACTCAACATAATGTAAGGCCCACTAAAAAGGGTAAAAAATAAACGACTTCTAAAACTTTTTTCATAAAGTTTAAGAACACAAAAGGAAATTAATTGAGATAAAAGAACTGACTTTTAATTTGTAACGTTTTACTGAATTCTGGCAATTTAAATTAGTGCAATTTGTTCTATATTAAGTTTAACAGTTTAATTCGAAATACTTGCCTGTTAGTAGCTGTTACGAATATAATGATAATTTTATTATCCGAGCGGTCTTGGAGCTGATACTGCGCTCGTTAATTTAAAAGGCCAATTCCGAGATTTAATTAAATTTCGTACTAGAATAACATTAAAAAATTAATAGCGTCTGTACCTCGGTAGCTTCAGTAAAGAAAAGTTTAAAATGTTGGATGTTTAACATTATCCAGCGAAAGAAAACCTTTAGAACTTTTCCGCTTTCATTTTATGTTTATGTCTGAAAAGTTTTATGAGGATTATTAATCACAAATGCGTCACAATTCGTATTAAGAGATAATTAGATAATTATGGATCTACTGTCACACATTTTCTTGAGTATTTTGTTGGTTGGTTATGGAATCAGGCGTTACTTTGCGGAAATTCAGGAAATTCATGACATTCAATATTATGAAAAATATTTAGTGTTAATTCTGTATGACCATCCACCGTCCCGTCCTGATTCCTGCATCTTGTATCCTCTTGTATATCCTTGTATCCTCTTCTTCTTCTTCCTGCCCTTATCCCATTCTACTTGGGGTCGGCGCAACACGTTTTCTTCTTCCATTCTCCCCTATTAGACGTCACAGTATCATTTACTCCTTTTTCTTTCATATCAATCCTTAGACAATCCATCCATCTTTTCTTTGGGCTTCCTCTTCCTCTCCATCCCTCAACATTCATGCTCATCACTCTCTTAGTCACATGGGTGTCATCCCTCCTCATCACATGTCCATACCAAGATAGACGATTCCCTTTCATTTTTTCTGTAACAGGTGCCACTTTCAAACTTCCCCTTATAAACTCATTCCTTACTTTATCCATTCTTGTCACTCCACACATCCATCTCAACATCCTCATCTCCGCTACATGCAATCGTTTCTCATCCATCTTATTCACAGCCCAGCATTCCGATCCATACAATACGACAGGTCTAATCACGGAATTGTATATTGCATCTTGCATCCAAGCCTAGATTTTTGTCTCACAGAAGTTACACTAAATATTTTTCATAACATTTAATATTCTGTTGTGTATCAAGTTTTATTTTTGTTTTAATTTTGGCTCTGATGGAAGTCTTGCTGGACATTTTGTTAACTCCTATCTCTATTGGATTTTAAACGTCTCCTCAAGAGGCACTCCTCACTGCCAAGTTCACCAAAACAACAATCAATCGGTAATATCTTTCAAAATTCTAATTGTACTACTTGGTATTCAATGTTCACTTTAATGAAAATGTTTTGAACACCTTTTCACGAAATCTTCGTAAAATTCATTGGAATACCAAACCTTTTATACCTTTAAAAGGGGTAAAAGGTAAGAACGGCAGAAACGTGAAAATATTGCGGATTTTTTTTTAATAGCTATTGTGCTCTTGACTAAATAATTCGTGCCTCGGAAAGCACGTAAAGCCGTTGGTCCCGGCTGTCATTTCTAGATCTTTGACAGTCGTTACTATTAGTCAGAAGCTCTTAAAGTTTGACAACCGGTCTTACCATGGGGTATCGTATTACCGAGTTACTGGGTTGCGGGCTTCGATCATTAATAACGTTGCGGGGGTCCGATTGGCAGTCGCTCCATGTAAAATACTGATATTCAGCTGAGTCTGGTTCGACTGGAAGCCGACCCCAATAAAGTTGGGAAAAAGGCTAGGCAGATGATGATGTTTGGTGCTGCCAAAGTAACTTTAGCTATTAGCATATTTTTTTTTTCGTAAAAATGTAAAAGAAAAACATTTCTATTTGTAACATTACGTTAAAGGATTTCAAATGTACAATTTGAAATTGTTTTAGTTGTTTTTTTTATGTTAACACGCCATTTCTCTACTACTGCAGAATTCCGTCAAAAGTTTATCTCGATTGTTAAGCGGATAAACATGCGGGTGAATCGTTCGAAACAAGCGGCACAGGTATACATGTAAGAGACTAAACTTTTGTAAAACTATCTGTAAAGCGATCTAACGCACTCCTGAAACTATGTTCTCCAGTTGTTTGTGTAAAGAATCATTGGCATTCGCGACATTATCCCGTCACTCACGCCGCGAATTTTCTAACTAAATTACTCTAAACAAATGGTGTTTTGCTAGGGCTGACTTAACCAAATCAGATATCTATTATCCGTGAAATAAAATAGAGTAGAAGTATGGAAATACTGTCAATAAATTGGAATTTATTAGGGGAATAAGATCTATCCGTACCTATAAAAGTAAGATCGAATCCATCTTTAATAGAATGTGAATCGGCCTTTATGTAAGATATCGCAAATTCTATTCATAATTTCAAAACGTTTTTATTCCTGTTTAACAATATCAATACCTATTGTTTTAACGACCTTTGTGGGAACCAAATCGGTCAGGTCAGTAATATAAATTTCCGATTTAGTAATTTCAATAATAATTATTTTAAACAAGTTAAAGTCGAGTCAGTGCCCCAAATAATACAACATTTTGTAGTTGACCTTTATGAAGTACTTATCCCAGTTGAATCTAGGTTATCCTCCTATAAAAGGTTATAAGCTAGGATGAATAAGTACGCCCACTGCTTATCCTAGTCTAGTTCGATCGAGTTTAATTATTTTCAGGGTTTAACCCAATTTTACGGGTCGAATGGACATTGTTCTAATGTTCTGTTTTATTTTACTTGATGGTTTGTGTCGCAGTGAGTAGAAGAAAACATTCTAAAAAATACTGGGATTATAATTACTATTGATTTTGGCACACGGCATACGTACGGCACTGTTAGCGCAGTGGCTGAGCAATTGGACAGCTGCGCTGCATGTCGCGGGTTCGATTCCCGCACGGAACAAATATTTAAATGATCTACAAGTAGTTGCTTCAGGTTTGGGCGTATATGTATATGTTTGTAAACGCACCCACGACAGGAGAAATTCCTAGTGTGAGGCAAAGTTTTTTTTTTTTGTTAAAGCTATACTATATCCCACCAAAAACATTTCATGTAAAATGTTGCCAGACGACCGTCTGGCAACATTTTACATGAAATGTTTTTGGTGGGATTTCAGTTCTATTTGTAAGTTGCTAGGCAGACTTAATTTTTTTTCTTTTTTTAAATTATGTTTTTGGGAAGAAAACTTCCCAGTGGCGTTTACGCAAGTTTGACAATACTTATTAATAGGTTTTTTAGTTACTGTCTAGTATACTGTCTACAGTACCGTGTTAACTTACATGTCCTAATTCATAAAATTGCCCCCCCCTAATTTTAGGGGATGGGGGGGAAAGTTATAAGCTTATCTGGGGGCATGATAGTGTTTTTATAACTTTTTTTTATAACGTCCACCCTCCCCATTTTAGGGGATGGGGGGTGAAAGTTATAAGTTTATGAATTTTTTTGTTGGTTGTATTCTAAACTGAGATTACATACCAAATTTCAGCTTTCTAGCACTTCAGGAAGTAGGCCAAACATTTTGATGATCATCAGTGTGTCAGTGTGTCAGTGACGAAATCGGTGTATTTTAGATATCAATAAAATCTAAAGTATTAGAGCTATTCAATTGAAACATTGTAGGTTTAATAAGTTTATTATTGACATCATATCCTGGGAATATGAACTATCTGGTATATCGGAAACCAACTCTATGAGGGTTCAAAAAAACGACGAAACACTTCGAGAAAAGGTAGGTAGTGCCCTGGCGCTTCGCTTGGCTCGTCTTGGCGGGGCCACTACCGTGGCCCCAGATTCAGTGGCCGGCTAGAAAAGGCCAGTATACACTTTTCTCTGATGGCTATCATTAAGGTAAAAGGAAAATTGAAAGGAAAGTGATTTAGCCTAACTGTGCTGAATCAGCCAGAAAAGCGAGTTCGACTGAAACTATATTGTGGCCTAAATTCCGGATCCCTGATAAAACTGCTCACATTTTACATATATGTATAACGCGTCAGGACTCCGGAGTACCTACTACTCCATAACGTAGGCGTGTTGTAGGATGTTCAGCAAAGGAAACAAGGATTCACAGTATGCACACTGTCATGTCCCGACACAATAGGTACTAAGACGTATGACAGTTGCTAAATCGAAGGCTGGCGAAGTCACCGTTCTCTTCAACAGTCCGGCAAGTCTTGTCATCGTGGCGCTGCTCCATTGGCTCGGCTCCGTCGGTTGTTGCACGAAGATAGCCGAACTAATCTGTGGCCGAACTCCTGACTTCTTCTCGGGAAGGCTCGGGTCACGTGACGCGCCACCACTGTCGTCGCGTCGGCGTCGTTTAGCACCCGTACCAATATCTGTCTCCGACATAATATTTATTACCCCGAATATACTGTGGGTTTCTTATTTATATTGTTTTAATTTATGAGTGTATTAGATAATTATGACATTATTACGTGTAACTGGTGTAACCAAAAAAATAAGGAGTGTGGTATATTTAAGAACAGAGGGTCAGATTCACTTCGTGAATGAATAATACAAGAATAGCCAATGACGTTGTTGGAATTCACTGGAAATTCGTGCATTTACCGCAACTTGGCTATTCATTCACGAAGGTAAATCATTTGGGAAATTGCTAAGTGGCCGTTTTATACCCTCAGTAATTATGTTGCAAACAAGTCTGAATCACCCTACTTGTAAGACATACCAACACGTTATCAAACATCTTCGTACATTATCCCTTTCCAACTTCTAATTGTTCCGACTAATCGGTTAATCAACTGGAATAGCTCTCGTTACCTCGGTTTCTTGGAAAAGAAATCGTGTTCGTAACAAACTAACAAGGTGCATTTGTGATGTCGATTTGTAAGAACAAGTTAGATCTACCCAAGAATATTCGGTGATAAACGTGAGTGCAAGTCTGGAACATCAATTTGCAGAACAATGCTTTGTGTGAATGTGGAGCGTCCTAATACAATTTAGCGGTGGGAGGGAACAATAATTCTCGACCCGACAATAACTTGGGCACCTACGCTGCGTTCAACTATTTGGATGGAAGACAGCTATTCGGTTCTTTTGATAATATGGGTTCTAAAGTTAAGGGTTATGATAAATGTTTGAAAGGAGGCGTAAATAATACGGCAAACTGCTTCTATTCGTACCTACAGTATTATAAAATGCTAGGCTATACTCCGGAGGGAGGTAATTTGCGAATGTAGCAGATAATGTAGGCAATATATTTCTCTTATAAACGCATTATACAGTAAAGATGGTTTGATGCAGTGCTTTGGCACAATCCCCGGGGGCGAACAAGCATTGTTACAAGGCTACGTTAGGGATCATTAACATTATTAACATTAGATTATGCCATGTTTACGACATTAGGTGTAAGCTATTACCAGAAGGTATATCGCGTTTACATCGCATGCCAGATAGACTTATTAATTAAATGTATTCAATTATAGCGGTTGGTAATTCGTAGAGATAATTAGAACATAACTTACATTGACATTTAAGCTTGCCTGATAATTTGTTTTCAAAAAGATTTTTTACTTAAATAGATTTTCGTATTTACGAACTCTGAATACGAATACCTACATATAATAAATGAATGAGGAAATAGAAAATATTCCATTCTATTCTTATTTATTTACTAGCTTCTGCCCGCGACTTCGTACGCGGATCCTGTTGCTTATGCCAGCGACACGGGGTCGTCAAAATCGAACATCTGATAAGTCTGATGTCCAATTTCAAGAGCCCGGGTAAAAAAATAAATTGAGTTTTGGCCTGTAGAGTCAAATTTTTATTCATATAATATAATTATTCATCGTCATTAAAAATTAGTTCCAAGCTGTTACCGCCTTTACTGCGTGGAGGTACTCCCAGCTTATGTTATTTTAAAATTATACAGTGAAATTAGTGATAGCTTTGATTTCCACATCAGGTGTTCCCGATCTTCAATTTTTATACATCAACAGAGAGTGCTCATCAGGCTGTACAACTCTTGCTAAGATGTCATTTTTGTATATGTTATAGTGTAGCTGGGCTCTTGGAGTTCCACATCAGGTGTTCCAGATCTTCAAATTTACTATCTCAGCAGAAAATGCACATCACGTGGAACAATTTTTGCTATGGCACCATTTCTGTATCTCTTATAGTTTAGCTGGTCTGTTGCGGTTTTTTACCAGTTGTTCAAGTTTCCAAGATAAATTATAGCCTATATGTTGGCCAGACATAATATTTATTTATTTATTTATTTAAACTTTATGCACAAGTTAATAAAACGTGTACAGCGGCCTAATACCTATACAGCGAAAAAAAAATCATTCAAATCCGTCCAGTACCTACTTTTTGAGTATAACAAAAATCACGCGTTCCAACTGCTCCCCATTTCCCTCGCCTGCCAGCGAATCCCTGAGGTACCTCCCGCAACAACTCCGTGCCCGGGAGGACTTGCGTCAGGTTGAGGGTGAGTACGCCGCAGCGCATCTCCAACCACTACTCAAAGAGGGATCTTACCGCCGCAATTATGACATGACCACTATGACCAGGCAGTCATTAGGTATAAATTTTGTTGTGGTATTATTTTGAAACTATGATATCTCCTAAGATATTCATTGAAATCAAACAATGTCAAGCGCAATTTTGTTCAAAATTAAATGCTTGTGATGATTGACGTATTTATTTGGATAAGGATTAATATCGTGTTAATGAAAATACCTTCGCAAATAATGCATTACTTTAAAATCAAATTTGATTTCCATAAAAAAGGTTATAATAGCTTAACCATAAAAGAGAAATATATGCTCTCGCGGACTTTATTTTAGAACTTTTTATCAGGAATAATTCCGTAGTAATAATTTTTGTGTATCTTTAACCGTTTACGCAGCGCACGCCACGGAAGCTCTCGAAATGGAATCCATTTTCCCGATTTTGAAACATTTCTCTTTACTGCTCCGCTCCTATTGGTGATAGCGTGATGTTATATAGCCTATAGCCTTCCTCGATAAATGGTCTATTCAACACAAAAAGAATTTTTCAATTCGAACCAGTAGTTCCTGAGATTAGCGCGTTCAAACAAACAAACAAACAATCAAACAAACAAACTCTTTAGCTTTATAATATTAGTATAGATGACATGTATAAGTTACATTCGCCCCATTTTCCTGCGACAGAAATTTAATTTGGTCGGAGACACCTGGTTGATATCACGGCGCGCAAAAATTCTTTGTATTAATCAAAGTCGGTTTGATATATTTCTTCGTTTTCCCTTTCAGTGTAAATAATGCTGTTGAAAATTTTACCGAGTTCACCGAGTATAAGATACATCATTAATATGATATAAGTATTGAGATCAAGTATATATAATCATCGTAAAAAGCCGATGTGTTTGGTGTCGTAAAATGTAGGAGGTAGCACAACCTGTCATGTTGGGCATGAATCATAGTTGTGACGTGAAACATGGAGTGTCAGGCTGTCACATCAATGATTGATACTCAGTGAGTCGATAAGTCGATATGTTGCTTACCCAGCAAAACAGAAGTAAACATGAAGATAAATTGGTAAAACAGCCTGAAATATTTTTAGACATGATGATAATTACAATGAAAAAAATACATGTGGCACTCGGAGACTGCCGCGGTGAAGCTGTTGCATAATTTTTTTTTTTATTTTAAAAGAAAAAAATCGCTTACCGCGTATATTTAACGAGAATATAATTTATTTAAAATGTTTGTGGTGCACTACTGTAATAAAGAACTTCTTTGTTGTAGGAGAATTTTGTAAGTAGGTTTCATTGTGAAAACTCCTTTTGTAGCTGGCCGTTTAGAATCAGTAAGAAAAAGTAAATCCCTCTTCGTACCTTTATGAGCACGTCTGTCCGTACCTTTAAGATTGCCGAAGTCTCCCGAACTGAAACGACGTGCTGTCAAATGTGGTCAGGTTTTTTCGTTAGGTTTTTCGCGCCCGCCGCGCTCAGAGCCTGCGATAAAATCTATGCAATAGCTTAAAAACTAATTTAAGTTGAGCTCGTTATTGAAAACGACAATATCTTTAGAGGCCCAAAAAACAAGGTGCCTAAAGAATTTCAATGAAATTGGCTGTTAAATTAAAATGGTTCACGTTTAACGTCGTTACAGCTGCGTAAGAAACTTAAATGGTAATAAACAAAAGCAAGAAAACTAGGTGCATAGCTGGTTGGTATTATTATATTCAACTTAGGTACAGTAAGTCTGCAAATTGTGCTCATAGTTCAGTTTTAGTTTCAAAGGATAGTCTGCCGTAGTAATATGCATAGTTCAGGTCACCTGGCGGCCACGCCGTACCAGACCATGCCGGACTTGCAATATTGTTAATATTCCTCGGTAATGTTGTTAGAGTTCGCAACCAGGGAGCACAGAATGACCTCCTCAGTCGGTGGGTTTGTTACTAACTAAAACATCGCTGTATGAACACTAGTATAAACACAACGCTCTCTACAATGAAAATGTACCAACATTGTTCTCGTGTGTTTTTATTGTATGAAGCTTTTTTGTTTGCGTGTTTTTGTAGAATGCCATACAATAAACTAAAAAAAGAAGTACAAAAACAATACACAAAAGTGGTATGTTTGAGTCTCATAAATATAATATTTGGCCTTGTCAACGAACAATATACAATATTATTTTTAGTATATGCGAAACCTGAATATATGTAGTTTGTTCAGAATCAGTAACTGATTCGATTCCAATAATTTTTACACCGTGTTATAATAAAAAAAAATATTACTAGTTAATTACAATACAATCACCATACGGTAAGGTACCCATTACCAAACTATTATTACGAGTGTATAGTGTCGCGGCCGCGGTACACCCGCGTAAACCGCGTCTCCTGTGTAGGAGACGAGGTTTACGCGGGTGTACCGCGAAATGAGCATGTTTTTGAACGGACAACCAGGTAAATTATACAATCTTATAACTTTGTGATTTTTTATGATACGGTTTTAAAATTTTGTACATAGATTCTTTACACAAAAATACTAGACGGGTCTATCGTGTTTCGAATAAACAAAAAAAATTTTGTTGTAGAGGGAAAGTCTTGGAACAAAATTTTTGACTACGCAATTTTGTTTGGACTAGTTAGGAGGTGAACATATCAAAAGTCTCCTCTCGCCTCTATCTTTTGTGTTCTCTAGTTACTGATTTTTTCTCAAATACTTAGCTAATAATAACGTTAGGAAAAGTTACCCGTCAAAATAGTTCTAAGCCCTGTTCATCAGGGCACGCCGCAATCGCGGCGCGGCGGTAAGACATCTCTTTGAGGAGTGGCTGGATAGGCATCACGGCGTCGTGACCTATCGCATGACGCAGGTCCTCACCGGACACGAAAGTTTCGGGAGGTACCTGTGAGGTACCTGCACCGCCGTGTCCTCACGGCGGCGATAGGCGGAGACCTCTCGCGCCCGGCATTGGTCGAGGCTATGCTGTCGGGCGAGACGGAGTGGGAAGCGGTCGCCTCCTTCTGCGAAGCAGTCATGCTCTGGAAGGAGGAGGCGGGCCGAGTGAGGGAGAGGACATCGCCCTCCCTCCACCCCAGCAGCATTGGTAGACGCCCACGGCACCGGACGTCGGCATACGATCTCCGGCCACCGTAGGCGCGGGTATGCGGGCGGCGAGTAATGGGCGACTCGCTGTCCGACCATGGACCATGCCCGGGTCGACGGCGCGTTGTGTTCCACGCGCGTCTCAAAGAGCGTCAGCATGATCCTTTAGAGGGCCAAAGACTGCCGGGGTCGCGGGACTTATCAAACTATCGTGACCCTGGGACGTAATGGGCTATTGAAGGACACCGTGGATTTTAGTCAGTACAAATCTGACAGTCCCTCCCGCTCTGCCCTGGGTGGGAGGACTTATTTGATGATTTTACCACGCTAAAATAAAAAGCCCTGTTCATCAAGATTAGCGTAGCTAAAATTCAAGTTTATCGATTTTTATTATTGTTATTATTGTATATGGGAATTTTTTGCCTGAAATAAAACACAATTATTCTCTTTATTCATTTTTTACCTTATTATATGCATTTTTAAATATTTTCACAAAAATAAAATAATAAAAAACATTTAAAAATATAAATAATAGTGGCCCACCGGTATCGGGAACAGGGTTCAAGCTACCGACGGTCAGGGCTCCAGAGAAAGGAACCTCCTGACAATGCGCGCCGTGTCCAGAAGAACTGCTCTCTGAATCAGGCCCTTGATCCAGCTGCCTAAAGAGAGCCTCCTTAGATGTTGGTCGAGGCTCTTGGCAATTAAGCCATGGACCGACACGACTATCGGCACAATGATCGCTGAATCCACATCCCGCTCTGATCGATCCACCACCACTATATCAGGTCTATTGGCTACAATAGTCCTGTCAGTGATGATGGATTGATCCCAGTACAGTGTGATATCGCCACTTTCAAGAACTGGGTCGGGCTCATACCTGTAGTACGGCACTTCCGATTCCACAAGGCTGTATTTCAGAGCAAGTTGCTGATGGATTATCCTGGCTACAAGGTTATGTCTATGCAAGTATTCTCCATTAGCCAGACGAGAACACCCGGAAATAATGTGACGGATTGATTCGCCAGGACGGTGCCATGCCCGACATATGTCAACCGTGCCATCCTTCACAATAAATCTCCGGTAGTTATTCGTCATCATAACTTCATCCATAATTGCACAAACAAAACCCTCGGTTTCACCAAACAGGTCCCCGGATCGTAGCCAGGCCACGGACGCTGACAAATCTACATCAGGCCCATGTAGAGCCCGGAAAAAGCGTCCGTGAAGCTCCTTGCTCTGCCATACCTCCATGCGATCATTAGTGTCAAGCACCGCAGGTTTGCGCCAGTTCTCTTTAGCCAAGGAGAGCGGGGTGAGGCCCTTGTCCACCGCTACTACATCTCGATGCATTCCCACGTCGGCTTTTAGGAAATATTCCCTGAGATTGCATATCTCGCGATTGTGGAGAGTCTTAGCGTTTAGAAAACCTCGACCTCCACATTTTCGCGGGATATACAATCTCATAACTGAAGACCGTGGGTGATGCATTCGATATGCAGTCAGCAATGTACGGACCCTCCTATCCAGGGCATCAAGTTCTGTTTGAGTCCATTTGAGTATGCCAAAAGAGTACATCACTACTGGCATGACCCAGCCGTTGAAGGCGCGCACCTTATTACCACCTGATAAAAGGCTATTAAATACTTTTTTCAGGCGGCCAAAGAAACGCTCCCTCAACGATTGCTTCATGTCAGCAACATTGATGCCCAACGCTTCGGACATACCCAAATACTTATAGGTTAAGGTTTCGGTTGCTGAGAGGGATCTAAGGTTTATGGAGTCCGTGAGTTGGGTGCTCACAGATTCCACAATCTCCCCTCGCTTTACATGCATGACCGCACATTTGTCCACACCAAATTCCATCCTGATGGCGCTACTGAAGGTTTCAGTTACCTTCAGTAGCTTCATCAGTTGCAAATTGTTGGGGGCAAAGAGTTTAAGGTCATCCATGTAAAGGAGATTATTATTATTATTATTAAAACCTTAACACTAACACCGACAAAGTTGAAACATAGGTACTTTATACAGTTGCTACGGAACCACTTCTTACCTTCGAGGCACTTACGGGCTTCCGATCGGGGTTTTCTCAAGATTTTTACGTCGATTAATGTTAGCTAATGTTCTAGTTCGTGCCTTGTTTTAATTATCTACACAGAGGAATCCGGGGAACTTCAGCAACATTGCTCGTAATATAAATTTACATTTTAACGGCCAGTTACTGTGCAGTCGGGCGGGGCGGCCGCTTGAGATATAACCTTATAGTGCCCGACATGCATTTAAACTGCCTTATGAACACTTTTAAATTATTATCGTATAACCCACATATTGAATACGTGAACATTTTTAGTTTCCATGCAGGTAGCTTCTATCCGCAGAACAATTTACTGTTGGTAGGGGCTTCACGATTAAGTTTAGGTTATCTCAGTTTGCAGAAAAGTTTCGTGTCTGGGCTCGAACGTAATTACTTCAATTTAAATACCATTTCTTTGATATAGGTAAGTTAAGCAACTTTATCTAACTTAATTTGAGATAGTGTCGAGTTTCCATGAACTTATTTCAGTAGATGTTGCTGCACAGACAACTTTTGTGCTTTCGGGGCATTTAACAGTTTCAAAGCACAAATGAAGCTGCGACAACAAAAGTGTTTGCATACTTCTGTTTACACTTTCTTTACACCTCTTTTCTTGCCTTGGTGTCAACTTTAGCGTCTTAAAAAAATCGTCAAGGGGAAATAGTCGGGAACACTTTAAAACTTTTTTAATCTGTGACGAAACTTCGTTCTCGTTGTCAGTGAACAGCGAGGCTTAAGATTTTTCTGAATTGCTTTTAGGAAGTTCAAATTTTAACTTTACGAATTGAAAAGGAACTTTTGTAGTTCGAGAGCAGGTCATCTAGTTACCCGCTTTAAGTATCTCACAGCAACTTTGACCAGGAAGTGGTGGAACTTTTGAGTAGTTTCAACCTTATCTAAATTATTCATGAGAATGTATGAATTATATAGTTACCGCAATCATTTGCCACTTGTCACGAGTTTTTGAGGTTTACAAAGTAAGGCCTATTGTTACAATTTCATTAAGTAACGTATATTTTGTAATGCCCGAAAAGGTTTTTAGTTTTTATAACTATGGCCGGAGTAATTTATCAGAGTACGTACCTAGAAACTACATTTATCTAGTGTTAGAGGACAGTTGGCGATAGTTCCGACCCTGTTAGACGGCTAATTAAAACGTCCCCGGGGTGAAGCGTGTCGCGGCTAGCCGCATGCTTGTCACTGTGACTGCAGATTCCGCTTCGATTATACTGGCCTCGGAAATCCACCAGCTCCCCAACAGGCACGTTACATTTTGTGAGGATTTAGCCTGTCCGACAAGAATGCATGTTACCAGTGATAAGTGGTCGCCATAAATTAAGCATTTTGTGTGACCTATGAAATGAGTCGCATAATTATGTGTGTTTTGAGGCCTTTTTAAGCCTGATTGTTATCTTACCTCATAATTACTTAATGACTCTTGAGTTTCAACGGCCATTTTCTCGCATAAAGTGAGTTCCACGCAGATATTATGGGAAACAAGCACGGCATAATCGTATTTCCTCAAAAGCTGTTAAAATTAATCACACGTTACGTGAATACGCGTTATTAGCAATTGAATAGGTGCTACGTAGCTTAGTGAGTTAATGTTGTCATATATCTGTAGCGGTTTTACAGCGAGCGCAATAAAACGTGATGTTACGATATGTGCTCAAGGAATTATGAGCCGAAATTAAATTTTTAATATCTTCGTAGTAATAACATCCTAAAATTGTTACGATCGTAGTATCATAGTACGTTTTTACATTACTGGAGAGCATTAATCACGAGGGCTGGGCGAGATCGATGGACGGTAAATAATTTACTGCTGATATCGAGCCTTCGCTCCATAAATCCTCGTCATGAAATAGCAACCGGATTGACAGTCACTCGATTATAATCAGCGGTGGCGGCCCTCATCTGATATTCTATATTAAGTGCTGGCTAAGATCGTTGTGGGCGTGAGGCTTTCTGTTTACAGCTTAGGATTACAGCAAACTGACCGGGGGATCGTTGGGCTTAATAGGAGAGCAACAAAGTCGCTCATAGAGAATTTTGGTGTGTTGATAATGGCTTGCACAAAGGATGTGTAGTAACAAGGAGCTTAGATCCACGTGTGTTCATGCTGTAGCGTGCGGTAAACGTGGATCTAACGGCTGTAAACACAAGGCCTGCAGGGGATCCATGAATTTTGCGCGTCGTAATAGCGTATCATGTAGGTATCCTACGGCAATTGTGTAACATAAGCAAGCTCTTATGTTTAAATGCTAGTGGTATAGTGTTTTATTAATTTAATTTGTTTAACATTCTCATTTGACTTTGTATAGGTAATCGGTGTTTGAAAGCTGTTTAAATCCTGAAAAGCTAGTAAAAAACATAAATAACAACAGAATCCGTAGATATTGTATATAGTATGAAAAACTATTTGGCACAGATTCCATGATCCCATTTTATTTGCATTGCCGAAGCTTTGTCCTTAATATTGTAACATATTTCATACGTTGTCGGAAAAAAAAGTGTAGATAATAGTACTATCGTCCGTCGAATCTAACAGGAAATTGTGCTATATATTTGAGCGGTACAAGAATTACTTATATCGGCGGATCCAGAATTTTATACACGTAGGAGAATCATAAATAGGAGGACCCTTTCTTCCCTGAATCATTTATCGTCCGATACGATAACTGTGTATATGTATCAGTTTTACATTCTTGGAGCAGTCAGTGATATTTCAGCTTTGTGAGATTACGTTTCACTTCGCTCCGTCATTGCACTTTATTAAGAGCAATCGCGTTTGCTATCTCACCGCTTATTATCTGACTACGGCAAAGCCAAAAGGAGGTATGTATGTATGTCTGTCTGTTCCCTCATAACTTCTAAATTACTTATCACTACATGACAAATGAACACCTCATTTGTCATGTAGTGATAAGTAATTTACGTTAGAAGCGTCTCAGTTGTCCGCTGGTTATAGGTGACGTGTCCCCAAATCCAATATGGCGCCCTCTAGAGGATGTAAAGTCGTAACCGGAAAAAAAAACATTTTCGCACAGTATCGACATGGGTATCAAATTAAAGGGCTTGATGAGCACATTTGAAATATATATACATTATATAACTTTTACTAGCTACTTAGTCCGTTTCTAACAGTGTCAACATGGGTATCAACAATGAAAACGTTTAATGAGTACATTTGAAATTCACTCGCTACTTTGCTTTTATTGTTATATCAAAGTTTAGGTATTAATAATATAACTCCAAAATGGTGTAAATAAAAAATAAGTTAAAAAAAATAAAATCCGACTACGAAAAAAACGCGCACTTAAAAGTATATAAAACAAGAACAATATTCATTTGACCGATATTGTGTTAGCCATGGTCGTATGCCACCTGTGCGGTTGTATCACACAATCTTTATTGGTTAGGTGGCATACGACCACGGCTAGCACAATATCGGTCAAATGAATATTGTTCTTGTTTTGTTACGTAGAAATTATACAGCCTCTTCAGTTTGTTTATGAAATGCGACAAGATTGTTCTAAGAGAAGGTAAGATGGTTGTGTTACCTTTCCACAACGGTCGATGTGCGACCCTCTTCAATGTCCATCCATGTATTAGTATGTCAAAAGGTCTATCGAAGATGAAGTCCATTAATGGATGGGCATCAAGCGACATATTATTTAGAGCGACTTTATTGCCTACTAAGCTATATCTTTGTTTACATTTATGAATTGGCAATGTGTTTCAATGGTAGCACATATAGGTAAGTAGGTATGTTACACACATTGTAAGTAATACTGTTATTACGAACGTCTAACTTGAGTTCAACTTAAATATTCTTCAAGTCGTAGTCGAAGTTATAAGGAAAGTTAAACGGTTGTTGCCTTCAAATGTACGAGTAAGTCTTGCATATGAATTCATAATCATTAAAGTATTATTTCTAACTGTTCTGTTCCTTGTTTTTTCTATTAAGTATACCGTCTTTTTACACAAAATCGTTTCCAGCGGTTTGTATGTTTGATGAACTTAACCCATGACTTGCACGATGTCATGCCGGTTTCTGATTTTCACGCCTAGATCACACATCAAGTTACGATAATCTAGATATTAAAACAGCATTCTAAGATAATTACCAGGAAATTAATTATCTGTAGTTTTCAAACTATTAGATATATAAAGGAAGATTCATCTGAAAATAAAAATCGATGAGGTTGAATAAGTTCTATTTTTAGCAAAGAGGCTTTCTTTTTAAAAGGCCTTTGTTCAAATATTTTAATAAAAAACATAAATGATACCGGACTAAAATATCATAAAGCTAAATATAACTTCCTTGTTAATTCTTTTCATATATACGCATGACCTCGTGTATCTATTTATAACGGTATTATATCGCGGGTCGCAAAATTTATGTTTGAATTAACTGCCTCCTGGCTACTGTTTTGTAGGTCAAGCTCGTTCAAGCTTCAATTTTGTATCCCGTTTAGATATTAAGGTGTGAGGGTGTAACTTAGCGAAGTGGTCCACCTGAGCTCGTCGTATCTTAGCCGAGTAAATAATAGTCTAGATTAAATAGTAATAGAACTGCCCCGGAGTGCGGGCCCTGTCTGTGGAATATTAATTCCCCGGACAATGGGGTAATGGAAAATTATGCATTGACTTGTGTATTGAGGTATGCCTTTCTTTGGTCCGGATTCATTGTGCTCCTAGATTTATTGTGTGAATATGGAAGCTGAAGGTGAATAGTGCTCGTAGCATTTAATATGCATTGTCTTATTTCAAGATATCAAAATCAAATATTTATGGTTCGCATAGACCCATGAGGGCACTTATAAAACGTCGATAAACAGGTGCTCATACATATATGACTTACTGAGCAGTGAGAAACGTAGTTTATTGTCAGTTTAATAAATATAAATTAACACAAATGACAATACGAGCACAAAAGCTGATGAAGCTTTTTTCCGTCCATAATTCAATGAAGCAAAATAAAGACTAATATTTCCAACAAACGTTCATTTTATACTGTCAGTGCAAAATCTGACCGACAGGTAACCACAGCACGTGTGCTCACACCATGTGATGAAATGCGGCAGTTGTTTTATACAAAAAACAACATTTTAAACTTTCTATATTTCGCATTTCAACCGGAACACAACAAAACTGGCCAAAACAATGGCTTGGAATTCTGTTTTTCATTCAATATGTTACAAGTTCGAATAGGTATGTTATATTCTGTGGGATTTATAGGCGAAACGCGATACATGTGAATACGATACACAGACTAGCGTATTACAAAACAAAAAGCGCTTAGCTGTGGCATAACTTGTTGGGTGAATCGTTTTAGTGATGTGTGTTGTTCCAGAGAAAATACGGGATTTTGCAACTGCAATGAAATAGATGTATCTAACTATCATGCGCAATCTATTGGCGTCTAGATTGTGCATGATAATTAAATTTTCAATGATTTTCTTTAACTTCCCGTGAAAATGTATTTGCCTCTTTCTTTGATTCAATAATACTCTCCCTGGTTAATATAACGCCTAGATTTGCGTAGTTACTTTAACTTGCTACGAGGCGTTACGAATGTGCTACGCCGTAGTAACATCAATTAAAATGGGAGATAAAATCTACAGCGTACTTTATTAACAAGGATTTTAATTATATAGTTGCTTCTTCTACGTTTTTCTGTTACCACAATTTAATGTGTCTACCACATAAGGTAGTTATGACGACTTTTATTTTAACTGCTACACGCAGCAGAAACAAGGTCTCTGTCATAACAATTTCCTTTCCGCTAGAAGTGACGTCACGTGTGTAAAACCCCGTGTCCGGGTTTAGTAGGCTAATCGCGGCAGCACTAGGTGTATCGGGAGCGGGGCGTGCCGCGCGCTATCGCTGGCGTTTTCGCGCTCCGCTGGATATAGTGAAAAGCGTCCGTTGCAATCTCTGGCCACGCTTGAACACTTCGCTCTCACTCCGTATATATTGTGCCCCGCTATCACTTAGATATATTGTTTTATAAATGTTATGTGTCACAGTCCTCGCAATTCTATACCCCGCTCTACTGGGACCAACAAGGAAAACTTCGACCCATTTTAAAACGCAGCTATAAATTATTTCGGAATTTATATGGAAGTGAAAGGAAATCGAATAATGGAAAAACTGGCCGTTTGTTTTTTCTGCTCCATAAATGTCCGTTGGAGGAAAGGAATTACGAGTTGCGTAAGCAAGGAGGTTTAGTTCATGTTATGTTTTTATTTTTTTTTATTTCCTTTAAAATATTGTAAAAGGAAAATACCTATAGTTTGATTATTAATTCCAGTCAGTAAAATGACAAGTGCAGCTGTCACTGTAACAAACAAAATGAAACAAACCTGCAACACTGGAAATGTCATTTTACTGACTGGAATTAATAATCGTACTTTAGTTTGATTATTAATTCCAGTCAGTAAAATGACAAGTGCAACTGTCACTGATATAAACCAAATGAAACAAACCTGCAACACTGGAAATGTCATTTTACTGACTGGAATTAATAATCGTATTTTACGTTTAATTTTTTTCATAATAATGACGCGTTCTGTTCGATTCTGCGCATCATTAGTGGATAGGGATCAGATCAGCCGTAAAGTTTTAACGAGCGGTCCCGAGGCTCACATACATACACTTGTAAGCAACTAAGTATAAAACATATCTACGTATGTCAAAGTTATTAATATGACTCTTCAAATTATGTTACTATGGCAGCAATTGCGTAGATATTTGTATTTCGTTAGACTGTCAATTGAGCTAGATGCAAACTACACAATTTAACATAGTTAAAACTTTATACATGTGACTTAACATTTGAAAGTGAACTCAAATCACACTCTATTGAAATGGTTTAAATGTGTGTTAACTTGGAACATTATATTGAAAAAAAAACAGTTGCGACCAAATTAACAGGGAAGGTAATGGCATATTTTGACTACAATCAGTATTAATTTAACTACAATTAAATTTATAAAAAACTAGCTTTTGCCCGCGGCTTGACTCGCGTTAAGAAGTATTATTATTTATTACTATCCTCCATCATCCCTTATTTTATCCCCATGGGGGTTGAATTTATCAAAATCCTATTTAAGCAGACGTCTTCGTCATAGTAGCTACAATCTTTAATTTCAGTTTAATCAGTCGAAAATCTAAGAAGATTTATACAAACTTTCATTCCCTATTTTATCCTCTTAGGGGTGGAATTTATCAAAATCATTTCTTAGGGGATGCCTACGTCATAGTAGCTTTATGCATGCAAAGTCTCAGCCCGATCGGTTTAAAATCGACAAAGTTTCATACAAACTCATCCCCTATTTATCCCATTGGGTATAGAATTGATCAAAATCCTTTCTTAGCGGATGCCTACGTTATAACATCTACCTGCATGTCAAATTTCAACCCGATCCGTCCAGTGGTTTGGGCGGTGCGTTGATAGATGTCGGTCAGTCAGTCACCTTTGAGTTATATTTTTAGATATTCATCATCATCCTATAAATGTTCCCACTGCTGGGACACAGGCCTCCTCTCTGAGAGAGGGAGTGGGCCGTAATCTACGCGGGCCCAGTGCGGATTGGTAGATGTCACATGTCTTCGAATTTTTGGTTCTAGGACATGCCGGTTTCCTCACGATGTTTTTTAGATATTACTTTGTGCAAATTATTTTAATTCATATTTATCTTTAATCATATTTATTTTATCAGGGTACACTACGATAATACGAAAAACTTTATTCCGAAATTCATAAATACGAATTTCAAAATACCGATTTTCATAATTCCGAATGGTTCAAAATTCCTAATATAACAACTCCGATTGATCATTATTCCTATTTTCATAATTCCGAAATTTCAATATTCCTAACATTTATAATTACTATTTTCAAAATACCGAGTTTCAATAGACCGAATATCAAAAATCCCGGATTAATAATTTTCCGAAACATCAAAAACACGAATTCCGATGGTTAAAATTCCGATTATTAAAATTCCGAATAATTAGAATTCCGAAAATTTAATCTCTTATCAGAGAAAAGTATGCTTTTAAAACGCCTTGTCAAAATGCCTCTTAACTTTTCAATAAAAGAATTTCTTTTGAATAAGAATATTTTCTTTTCAATGATAATAATTTCTTTTATAAAATTTTTTTTTGAGTAATTAAAATAATTTATTTTTGAGTTACGTATTTTCATTCATTATATTACAAAAAATCCCTGTGAGAAGAACGAAAGCTGTCAGAGTCGGGGTGCCCCAAGACAAAATTTGCTCGCTATCGCATCCTGAATTCCTGAGTTATATTACCACTAAGGTGGTTCAACGGAGCCCCGCTTTGCGGGGCACCTATTTCTGTTAGCTTAACCTAACTCGAACCTAACCTGTCCGAGTCGGGGTGTCCCCAATCCCGAGCTCGCTTCGCTCGCTCTTACATCCTTGATCAATTTGTTGATTACCACCAAGGTAGATCGACGGAGCCCCGCTTTGCGGGGCTCCTATTTCTGTGAGCAAGGTTTAAAGTAACCTAACACGAAGGGGATGGCGGGGTCTTTCAGACCCCGCCATCCCCTTCGAACCTAACCTGTCCGAGTCGGGGTGTCCCGAGTCCCGAGCTCGCTTCGCTCGCTCTTGCATCCTTGGTCAATTTGTTGACTACCACCTACCAAGGTAGATCGACGGAGCCCCGCTTCGCGGGGCTCCTATTTCTGTGAGCAAGGTTCAAAGTAACCTAACACGAAGGGGATGGCGGGGTCTTTCAGACCCCGCCATCCCCTTCGAACCTAACCTGTCCGAGTCGGGGTGCCCCCAGTCCCGAGCTCGCTTCGCTCGCTCTTGCATCCTTGGTCAATTTGTTGACAACCACCTACCAAGGTAGATCGACGGAGCCCCGCTTCGCGGGGCTCCTATTTCTGTGAGCAAGGTTTAAAGTAACCTAACACGAAGGGGATGGCGGGGTCTTTCAGACCCCGCCATCCCCTTCGAACCTAACCTGTCCGAGTCGGGGTGCCCCAAGTCCCGAGCTCGCTTCGCTCGCTCATGGATCCTAAGTTCTCCTAATAACAATAACAAGTCCAGAGGATACGCCTCGCCACTCCGCGCCTACACAGGCTTAAATAACTCTCAAAGAGTACGGTAGACAAAACTACGTGGAGCCGGTTTTGCAGCAATTCGTTTCTGGCACTGACTTTGTAGAATGAGAAACGAAATTCCGATTTTTTCAATATTCCGAAAAAAACAGTTTATTCGGAATATTGAAAATCGGAATTTCGTTTTTCGGAATGAGAACTCATCGAGCATTACATTTTTCGAATATGTGAAAATCGGAAAACTAAGAAATCGGATATACGACTTTCGGTTAAATAAATTTCGTGATTCTTAATAATAGATATTGTAATTTTTAGGTATTATGATATTCGGAGTTTTGAAAATCGGAATACCGAAATTCGGAATAAAATATTTCGGAGTATTTGGGTGTTCCCATTTTATCATCATTAGGCATATTGTTAATGTTATTTTGTTATGATGATTTTTATTGTTTAAGAGACCAATTTGTTGTTAGAAAAGTGTGCATGTTGTCTCAACATGGCGTCTGCAAACCTGCTTCGTTAATTTTGTCACATAGTACTAGAAAATTGATTAAAGAATTAAGCCACGAAGTAATTATTTAATACCACACATCCCTAATACTACAGTTTTTGAGTAATTAAAATAATTTATTTTTGAGTTACGTATTTTCATTCATTATATTACAAAAAATCCCTGTGAGAAGAACGAAAGCTGTCAGAGTCGGGGTGCCCCAAGACAAAATTTGCTCGCTATCGCATCCTGAATTCCTGAGTTATATTACCACTAAGGTGGTTCAACGGAGCCCCGCTTTGCGGGGCACCTATTTCTGTTAGCTTAACCTAACTCGAACCTAACCTGTCCGAGTCGGGGTGTCCCCAATCCCGAGCTCGCTTCGCTCGCTCTTACATCCTTGATCAATTTGTTGATTACCACCAAGGTAGATCGACGGAGCCCCGCTTTGCGGGGCTCCTATTTCTGTGAGCAAGGTTTAAAGTAACCTAACACGAAGGGGATGGCGGGGTCTTTCAGACCCCGCCATCCCCTTCGAACCTAACCTGTCCGAGTCGGGGTGTCCCGAGTCCCGAGCTCGCTTCGCTCGCTCTTGCATCCTTGGTCAATTTGTTGACTACCACCTACCAAGGTAGATCGACGGAGCCCCGCTTCGCGGGGCTCCTATTTCTGTGAGCAAGGTTCAAAGTAACCTAACACGAAGGGGATGGCGGGGTCTTTCAGACCCCGCCATCCCCTTCGAACCTAACCTGTCCGAGTCGGGGTGCCCCCAGTCCCGAGCTCGCTTCGCTCGCTCTTGCATCCTTGGTCAATTTGTTGACTACCACCTACCAAGGTAGATCGACGGAGCCCCGCTTCGCGGGGCTCCTATTTCTGTGAGCAAGGTTTAAAGTAACCTAACACGAAGGGGATGGCGGGGTCTTTCAGACCCCGCCATCCCCTTCGAACCTAACCTGTCCGAGTCGGGGTGCCCCAAGTCCCGAGCTCGCTTCGCTCGCTCATGGATCCTAAGTTCTCCTAATAACAATAACAAGTCCAGAGGATACGCCTCGCCACTCCGCGCCTACACAGGCTTAAATAACTCTCAAAGAGTACGGTAGACAAAACTACGTGGAGCCGGTTTTGCAGCAATTCGTTTCTGGCACTGACTTTGTAGAATGAGAAACGAAATTCCGATTTTTTCAATATTCCGAAAAAAACAGTTTATTCGGAATATTGAAAATCGGAATTTCGTTTTTCGGAATGAGAACTCATCGAGCATTACATTTTTCGAATATGTGAAAATCGGAAAACTAAGAAATCGGATATACGACTTTCGGTTAAATAAATTTCGTGATTCTTAATAATAGATATTGTAATTTTTAGGTATTATGATATTCGGAGTTTTGAAAATCGGAATACCGAAATTCGGAATAAAATATTTCGGAGTATTTGGGTGTTCCCATTTTATCATCATTAGGCATATTGTTAATGTTATTTTGTTATGATGATTTTTATTGTTTAAGAGACCAATTTGTTGTTAGAAAAGTGTGCATGTTGTCTCAACATGGCGTCTGCAAACCTGCTTCGTTAATTTTGTCACATAGTACTAGAAAATTGATTAAAGAATTAAGCCACGAAGTAATTATTTAATACCACACATCCCTAATACTACAACTGTAGATTAGGTCTCCAGTTAATAATGGGAAATGCATGACTAATCAAGTATTTGCTCATCAACAGAGAGCTATCCGTTAATTCTAATTGAATCCGACCAGAAACCTGTTTGAATTATACAGATGTAAATATTAACGATAATCGCCGCATTGGGTTCCAGGTGTATTGCATCTAGGTATATTTCAATGGCTGCATCAAATGCTCAAAATTGAATGTTACCTGTACTTTTCTTTTGTGATGAAAATCATCGAATGAGTCCTCAGGTTTGGGCTAGACAAGGGACTATCAGACTCATACTGACTAAATCCCTCTCTGTTTCTTCAATAGTCCTTTACGTTAATCCTGGTATTTCTGCAACCCTGGTATTTCTGCAACCCTGGTATTTCTGTAACCCTGGTATTACTGCAACCTTGGCATTCCCGCAAGACATTTTTTTTCTTTCATTGCCCCCCATAAATCGTTACGCCATCATTTTATTCTTTTTCTCTTTCATAATATGATTCCTCATACAATGGCCTTCAACTTTCTGTCAATCCATCAAAATTTATATTCATCATTTTTTTAGTCATATGAGATAACTTATACAGCATATTAATATAGAAATAGTCTTATATCTGACGCTGGTCCTATGTGACATAAGCATATTTATTTTCTCGAAAGCTGTTGCCGTACTTATAATAGTCATATAAATTGCCAGATATTCATCTCATTTAACGATTGTTTGTGAAGAAATATCGATGCAATTAAGTGTAACGGACTAATTGTGGCTCGGCGGTTAGGACGTCCTTCCCAAGCGTCACATCAATCGTTCTAAATTAGATTCGGGTACTCGCGTCCGTATCCCAACTTATTTCGATAGAAAAGAATATATATTCCAAGCTGATACATGAGATAGGGAGAAAATATGAAGACGTTCCCGAACAGATCAAATATCCAGCGAATATGAACGACCATGTACCTAGCTATGTGTTTCTGTTACATATGAATGTAGTTGTGAGTCTTCGTCATTCAGACTTTACTTTGATGTGCAAGTACTGACCTCGAGCTAGTTAATTAATGTTCTACCAGTTCTTTCTCATTATGAGATGGTGGCTGTTTTTTGCTGATGGTGAAACCTCAATTTCATGTAGATGTAGAAATTATAGGTACGCTTGCATTGCTGTTCTAAGTGTGGGGGCTACTTTTTAAAGAAACAAGAATAAATGTGTTTTTATGGCAAAATTGTTATTCAATTTAACTTGGTTTTCGTCGTAAAAAGGGAAATTTTTATTGTACGTGATTATGTAAATATATGCCACAAAACTTTTCTCGTGGATCGAGTTTCAGTTTCTGTTTTAATGTCTATTTAATAAGATGGAGCAGTTGTCAAAATATTATTTCTAGGGTTCCGTGCCCAAAGGGCAAAACGAAGAAT
The DNA here is from genome assembly GCA_950005045.1 of Agrotis exclamationis. Taxonomy (NCBI): domain Eukaryota; kingdom Metazoa; phylum Arthropoda; class Insecta; order Lepidoptera; family Noctuidae; genus Agrotis; species Agrotis exclamationis. Next base: position 11,777,877 of record OX465417.1, on the reverse strand, counting down.
AAGTACTAAGACTTCGCTGTCTGTCCGTCTCTCACCAAGCTGTAGCTCATGAACCATGATAGATAGAAAAGGTATGAAACATTTCGTACGCGAGTCCGACTTGGCCGGTTTTTGGGTTCTGATTTTACTTACAAAAAATATGATTCCTACTAGCTTTTGCCCGCGGCTTCGCTCGCGGAATCAGTCGAAAATTTAAGAAGATTTATAATCCCCTATTTTATTCCCTTAGGGGTAGAATTTATCAAATTCTTCTTAGCGGAATCTTTCTTAGCGGATGCCAAATTTCAGCCCGATCCGTCCAGTGGTTTGGGCTGTGGGTTGATAGATCACTATGTCAGTCAGTTGGTCGGTCAGTCACCTTTGAGTTATATAAAAGATAATTGTATACCTAATATTAAGAAATAAATTCTATGACAAACATTATAAATACTACAATTGTTAAAAAAGCCGTTTGTAAGACACTCCGTTGCAAACAATCCATGATCGGAACAGCGATTGAAAACGCAAACACAAATATTTGTCTGCAGCATTCAATAAGCATTGTAACCGAACAGACTGGTCACTATGTAAGCATACAATTTAATCTAAACCTCGCCATTTATAATTTCCCTTACAATTGGAATCTAGTCGGTTTTCACAGCTTTATAGCTTTCATGACTGGCTTTCATTGTGTTGTAATGTGATTTAAGTCAATTTCCGTGTCTATGTGACTGATTAAAGGGAACTATATTTTCTGTCACCAAAATTTAGATTTGTCACCAAGTTGTATCACCTAATAAATAGATCTATCACCACGAAATATTTTCACCCTCAGATAAACAAAAAGTGTTCCCAGGTATGAATTACCAAATTATATAATTATAATTATTTTCCTTGTAAGGTGGTAATTAGTAACAAAATAAACAAAATGTTGAAACGATGATGACAGCATGACAGGTAGTTATCAGTTATTTGACCTAGGCTGCAAGAGCGAGCGAAGCGAGCTCGGGACTTGAGGCACCCCGACACGGACAGGTTAGGTTCGAAGGGGATGGCGGGGTCTGAAAGACCCCGCCATCCCCTTCGTGTTAGGTTACTTTAAACCTTGCACGCAGAAATAGGAGCCCCGCGAAGCGGGGCTCCGTCGAGCCATTATGAGGACAAACCTATTATATTACATACAGAAATATTATTTGGTACTAGACCCTATTTCTTCAAGATTTCAGGTGATTTATTATGGAATTGATTTTATATTGTTTGGTGACTACAATTTGGTGGCAAATCTACTATTTTGGGGACAAACTCTATTTTTTAGGAGACACAAAACTAATTAAATTGGTGATAGCTTAAATCATACCCCTGATTAAATCGCCAGTTGTTCTATTACAGTTGGATAAGCAATGAGTTTAAATATGAAGACAACTTAATTTCATCAATATTTCCTTATTTTAAGATGCTTTCATGTTATTAGTACTTATCTTCTATTGAGTTTTTTAGGTAAAAATTCAGCCCCCCTAGCCAAGTGACAACAAATCGTAAACGATAATTTTAAACTTTATACTCTAGAGCCTAAAGTTGAAAATCTTTTTAGGATATCTGAGCGTTAGCGACAGGAAAGATCGAAAATGATAAGCAATCTTCACTAGATCTTCAACTCAGCGTTTGCGATTATCGTTTGTGACATGGCTACAGGGCCTGATCTGGATTTCAGCATCATTCATAGTAATTATTCTAATATGTATGTAATATTTATGTATTTTACTTTTTTCATTCAAACAAATAAATAAATTATTAAACTAAGAAATAAAAGACATCCTCATGTTTTATGAAGTCATAAAACCGTTCGAAGCAAGTGTGGGTCAGTACTCGTAGATAAAAGGTTTCTTTGATGTTTTTCTATTGTCATAAATGGAATTTTGATTCACGTAATGTTTTCCCTAAAGATATATCTATTTGTCGTAAAGTCCGATATATTATCGGACCAATATAGGACACATATCTTTATTCAATATTTGGCGATCATATCAAGCTCTCGCCGTCTCTCCGTCAAGAGGTCTGGCGAAGCGAACAATAATGCGCGTTTCCAGTTAATGCTTCGATGAATTGGGTAACATTACGCGTTTCGAATTTGTAACATTCTCAATGGAAATAGGCACTACCAATATTATGAGTTTTTGACTGAAGGTGTCAATGATTTTCGGTACTTGATGATGTGCAAAGTCAGACGTATACTCCAGGTCAGTTGAAACGAAATGGGAAACTATCGATGGAGCCCCGCTTGACGGGGTTCCCACTTTTTGGTGGTTTTAGTATGTGTACTTGACTTTTTGCATACCTAACCTGTGCTAGTCGGAGTACGGTCAGTGGACAAGACAAGGAGCACTGTCGACAAAAAATGCGTTGTTTTAGTCGATCCGATCACTTTACGAATAAAACTATTAAAACTATTTCAGTATATTTTATTTTACGACACGAGATAATCTTATTAAAGCCCGTCTGGGCATCTTAATTTCAATTAATATTCTTCTTTTGATCGAGAGGCCTTTACGACGTCGTCTAGATTGGTTTTGAGTTCATAATTACTAAGACAACGAGCCGAAGAACACAAGAATAAATTGATAATATCTTCAAATAGAAGGTTCTCGAGTTGTTTGCGCGATCGAGTTGGGCTCAAAACAAACGAGAACGATCTTAGTCAAACTCCAATGTTTTGTTAGATCATTTATTTGTGTTAATCTGAGTAATTTTAATTAAATTTTGGATGCGTCACTTCTGGCACAGAATTAAAATGTATAAAATCTTATCGATATCATTATACATAATATTATTATGTATATTGATACTAATTAATGATTCCATCATTTATATTTGCCGACGGTTGTGGCGCGGCGGCGCGGCGGCGGGCGGTGCGGTGCGATTGTCATACAAAAGCCTGACATGCTAGGTAATTGTATATCAGTCGCTAACAGTTCAGTCGGAAACAATTTACGTGGGGATTGGTCGGTGTCGCGTTAACGCAGATACTCGTACTGTCACATGACAAATACCGAAAATCTGTAACAAATAGAACTACTGAAGAAGTTTAAAATGATACGAGAAAATGTGTCTAAAATATTTAGTAAGTAAATAGTATTTCTTAAGATAAGTATGCCTTTTTGTGTTAAGACTGCGAAAGCTGCTGAATTGAGGGTCTTTATATTTAAAGTCATGCTCATCTAACTGTAAGTGAACTTCCACCAAGTGTTTTACTTTGTAGAACCTAAGTCTTGGTTAAAATAAAAGGCAGGGCACAAAAAGCTCTTTCAATCATAATTAAGAGAAGAAAAAAAAAGTTTAAGTAAGTAATTACTTAAAAGTTTTTCGTCGTTACCGTTTTTTCTTGACGTAAAAACCTTAGATTTTTATGTAACATAGCGCTAGCGAGAAGTCACTTCCAAATCCTTTCTGATATTACGGTCGTGGACGAAGCGATGAGAAATATGATGTATGAAGTGTGTAGTATGATAAATGCGAGGCGAATCCAACCTAAACCTCCCGGGACGCTACTCTCCTAAATTCAGGTAGGTGTGCAAGTACTGAACTCATCGCACAAATGGTTTTGTTATTTAGTCCGTCCCTCCGTCCGTGAAAACGCATTTTATCCCTTTTTGCTCCACTTGTGGTTGAATTTGTGATCCTTTCTCGGTGTGCGTCCGCGTGGTAAAAGGAATGTGCTCGGCTAGCATGTTTCAAAGCCACGTGTTTGCCGAGGTCTGCCAACTGTCAGAAGCACGGCTACTTGTTAGCTAATGATAGTGCACTTGCTATGATGTTTACATTGGCACTGTGGTACTGTTGCCTGTGATGTTTTCATAACAAGGTTTACTGCCAACGTTGATATTTTCTTTTTCTTTTGCATTTTCTTAATGTTGAATATCACCTGATGGAACAATTATTAGGTTTTAAATTGTGATTGTTGTTTCTTGTACACACTATAATTAGGTAAATAACACTTCTCATAAACCCTTATGAGAAGTGTTGAAAGTTATGATGTATAAAAGCGAGCTTAACCCAGAACTTGATTTTCTTGCTCCGAACCTTAGAGCGTTAAAAAGATAAAAAAAAAGTTTTAAATCATACAGGTCACTCAATCTATCCAATTAAATTACAATACGTCAAAATAATTGATTTAAGTATCTCAAGCATTGATCCGGATAGGTTTCCAATTCCTAATTCATTACTCCCTTGGGGTATTCTGTCATCATGAATCACGGGGCGGGTCATAATTATTCGCTGGATCTACGGTGATTTTCCCTCAGCACTGCTAAATATAGATCGATTCTAATGTGACTGATGAATTGTTTAGTCAACCGAGATTTGGCGGACTCCTAATGTTTATTTAGGTTGCTATGTGCCTTGGTATTGGATTTCACGAGGCGTAGGCGTTAATGTATATTTAATTCAAACGGTATTTATGAAGTTTCTGTTGTCGGTTTCTCGTGGATCTGTTGGTGTTTGGAGTCTTGGAGTATTGGAACACCATTAATTAAAATAATGGTTTGGAAGTACTTTTACCATTTTTAATTACATGTTTCATTCCATTGAAAGCATTGGGTGGAATATGTGTCATACATACAAAAAAAAAGGCATAGATTAGATGCTGATTACATCGCTTTCAGTGAAAAGCTTACGTACATATATACTCATATGTTTAAAAGCTAACAACCCGAACTATACAAGGCGCTCTTACAAATTATAGAGCAATCAATGCTAAGAGAATTATATTAAAGTTTTAATAGCTCTGATTCTTGACGCAGCCCGGTATTCAAACCAGTTTCAAAGCTCCAGATAATATCTCTAAATCCAATTAAAGTCCTCGCAAAGACTTGCATGTATACCTACCCACAATGGTCTTAATTTAAGGTTTCTAATTTCTGAATTGTTCCCTCAAACTAGATTACATTTTATATTTTTAATCGAAATAAGATAGTGGTAATAACGAACGAACTAACATTATACGGAACTGAAAATTATAGAAATAGAATTTGGCGTGGAGCCAGGAATAACAGGCTCGCGGTGGATTGGTGATTGCGCGCCAATGTATGGCCCATTCTATACGTATATTGGCGAAGCTCGATACTGTTTCCGTAGAATGTCATGAGTTTAAATGTTAAAATTGCAGATGCTTTCATTTCTACTACTCTAGCACTTAAATTAGAAACAAACGTAACGACGAGGGTTAAATGGTGGAAGAGTAAACATAAAAATGCATGCTTGCCATTAATCATCCATTGTTTCTCGTACCGTACGCTCGGATTTAAATAGCGCTGGTTTTCTTTTTTCATTTCTGAAATAAAATAATTTCATGTTATGCTCATTTTTCAAATGATTAATTTAACTGCAATGGTCAGAAATTGCACAAAGCACAATGAAACGAAAGGTTACGATAATGGATCTGCGTCCAGCTGTGGGACATTTTATGGGTAAAAAAAAAAGGATCTATGAATGAAAATATGAGTTTTGATATAAATTGTAAACCTAAGAACTCAGTTGTTGTTTACCAAACAGCAGGTACCACAGGCTATATTAATTCATTCGTAATAATTACTTAGATGAGGAAGTGCCTCGGAGAATGAAGTTGCGGTTCGCGGCTGACAATGAAATTCTTCTGCAAAGTGAAACAGCCGAAACTTGAGCAATTGCGGTGTCCCGCAATGAGTTGCGCTCATGCCGCAATGCACTGTAACATAGTTTGTGAGATTTATTCCTTCAATCTCCGCTACTTTGGCGGGTGAGGGAAGTGAGGGCGCGGGGGGCAGCGCGGCGCAGTCACTCACTATAATGGGGTAATAACTACACTTGAACGTGGCAATTTGTACTACATTTTTTCGCTATAAACTTTTTCCTGTTAGTGAGCTTTGAACTCGGAATGTTGTGTTACTGCGACATAATCTCGGAAAAATATTATATACAGGTTTTTCCTCTCCCATCTACCTTGCTCTGATTATAAAAATAAATTTAAATGTTACTGTAGGAGGCTCTGCGCTTCAGTAATTAACGTTTGTTTTCTTAATGCTACATAATTAACATCTTTTTCAGAGAGCAGCTTTTTTGCCATTAATGTAATGAAATACCATTCAAAATAATTAATAAATTGTATGGTTGTTGTGTACTTGCGAGACAAAACAGGTGCAGTACGGACAAACACGTTTAGCATCGTCTCATTTGGACGTAAGTAATTTGCATACATGCATAATAAGGTCATGTGCATATACTAGCTTTCACTAAATCCATTGCATTAATTTATGGCAACGACCAATTAAATTATAAATCGACCACGGTATCTATAACATGAGAGAGAATTCAAAATTTCCTTGTACATTAGTGCTGAGGGGTGTTAAGAGAAATATTCTAATGAGAATGCAAATGTTAAGCGAAGCACAGCGTGCTCTATTTTGCTGAAACAGAGCTGCAGTTTAGTCAAATTGAAACTATAACCAGATTTAAAAATAAATCCGGCTCTTTTTATACAAGTGTTATCCCGGGTTAGTTCCCGGAGTTTACCTAGCGGATCTGCGACGTTATTGTGATTGGCTTTTGCGTTGATAGCTTCACTCGATTCTAAAGTTTTTAAGTAGACTTTAGATTGGCTTTACGGCTTTTTGGTTTTATAACAACAAAAATAAAAGCTTGTTTGAATTATGATGTAGAAATGTCATTGCAAATATTTAAGCTTTATAAAATATGCACGTTGATGAATAGCATACAAAACAAAGTCATGAATAATTTAAAACGATTGCGGTGGACGGATCGTGCATGTTAAATAAAATTAATCCTAAACTGATTATTTCATTCAAGCGTTGACATATTGACTATTTAACAAAGCTGAAAATTCAAATAATGTAATAATTTCGGTTTGTTTGTGTTTTGTTTCGTTTATGTTTGTGTAAAAGCACACGTTAATCTTTTTTTTTTTAACGAACACATTTGTTTTTTTTTATGTAAACTTCGTAACATTTCGGAAAAGTTTATAAGGAAAGAAAAAATTGGAAAAGTTTTCCGGAATATTGAATTCGATTTGGGTAGGACCTGTGCACAATGTCTGTGGGACAGTTATAATATACACACATCAAAAGTGTCTAGGGATCAAGCATTTTTATGCGGATTTCTTGAGATTGAGATGTGGCTTTGTAATAAATTTATGATTTTATAAATTTATATGGATCCTTTTTGGTGCATTTCATAATTTGAATCAGGAACTGTGAATCAAATTCGAGTAAAAGATGAAAATCAGCTGTCAATATTTTCCCTATAAAAACATACAACGCATTGAAGACATTATTAGTGCTACTGTTTCCCTACTACTGATTAAAACCAACGTTATTATGGAGCGGCGACGTCATTTAAGCAGGGAAGAAATGCTCAGAGCCGTGGGAATGATAGAAGCTGGTTCCCGGCAACGTACTGTGGCTTTAGCTCTGAATACAAGTCAGAGTGTTATCAGTCGACTTTGGACACGTTACCGAAGCACTGGTACCGTGGTTGAGCGCCATGGAGGACGGTATCGCTGCACCACACGGAGACAAGACCGATACATTCAAATCTTAACTCGAAGAGCTCCAACAATAACCGCCATGATGTTAGCCGTGAGGCTTCATCACTCTTCAGGGAACTTAATTAGCGACCAAACAGTCAGAAACCGCTTGCATGAAGTGAACCTTCATTCCCGAAGACCGCTACGGGTACCACCTATAGCAATGCACAATCGTAGGATTCGATATCAATGGGCTCTTGAACACAGAAATTGGGCAGAAGAACAATGGCGTTTCGTGTGCTTTTCTGATGAGTCTCGTTTCGGTATGAGACCGGATACAAGACGTATACGACACTGGAGAACCCCTGGACGCCAACAGCGATTAAAATCCTGCCAGGAAGTCCATCCTTATAGTGGTGGAACCATCATGGTATGGGCGGGTATTTGGATCGGCGGAAGAACTGAGTTGATTTGGATCAGAGGCAACCTCAACGCTCAAATTTATGCTGAGACGATTGTATCAGACGTCATCGTTCCTCTACAAGTGCAAATCGGTCCCTTATTTCAGTTAATGCATGATAATGCACGACCGCACACCGCAAGAGTTGTAAGACAGACTCTCGCCGTAGCTGACATCAATGTCCTGCCCTGGCCTGCTCAGTCGCCAGACTTGAATCCGATTGAGCATGCATGGGATATGCTACAGAGAAGAGCTCTGCCGAATATGGAGGGTATCCTGTCGCAAGAAGACCTTTTTTTGTTGTTGCAACGAACATGGGCGGCCATTCCACAGCGTGATTTGGATGAACTCATTTTGAGTATGCCAAACCGATGTTCTTGTGTTGTTAGTGTTCGCGGTAGAAACACGGATTATTTATTGTTTAAGTTACCCAATAAAATTTTAAAGAAAACTGTTATTTCAGTCTTTTTTTCGAACTTTTGTGTTAGTGGTTCAAATGTCAAAAATCCCTTTATTAGGAAAATGGCAAATTTCTTTATTAATGCAAAGGTGACTTGGTTTATCGTTACTGTGACAAATGAAAACACTTTATTTGATGAATCCTTTAAGAAAATTTTAATTAATATCAATCAGGAGAAAAGTTATTGCAAAAATATATGTTGATCCCTAGACACTTTTGATGTGTGTAGTTAAATTAAAAACATTCCTTAAGTAATTTTCGTCCGAAGGTCCGTCTTCTTAATCATTGATTTTCTTAATATACAAAGATAAATAGTGACGATATCAAACAACGATATAAATCAAACACCGAAATCAAACAACAACAACGAATTTGCGACCACGATAAGAACGAAAACATCAATGACCTGTATTTATATATCAAGTGTCACTTGGAAATTGCTTTTAGCAAAACATACTTTCATCATCATCATCATCTCAGCCATAGGACGTCCACTGCTGAACATAGGCCTCCCCTTTAGATCTCCACATATACCGGGAAAATATACTTTGGGCAATTATAAATTTACTGTTATTATTTTCTTTATATTATTTTCAAAGTATTATTGTTTATTTAAGCGGGTACAAGTGTTAGAAAAATGTGCATCGTACTTTACCTTTTTTTACTTTACATCGTTTTTATCTTGGTCGCACAGTACAGGTATAAGATTACCACCTGCTCTCCTTTTCGGTATTGAACTGCACGATTTGGTTCTGTCTGGCTGTTTCCTAAGGTTTTTATCCAATGTGTGTTGCCAGTGATGACGTCATTATGGTATACGGGTCTGAGATGTGGTTGTTGAGTGCTGACCTCTTAAAGAAACTCTCAACGAGCAGTGGAAAGAGTTTCTTTGCGGGATAAAATCCGGAACAAGGATATTTGCCGAAGAACCAGAGTCACCGAAATGTTTCGTAAAATTTTCAAATTGAAATGGTAATGGGCAAGCTACATCGCTCTTAAAACTGATAACGATAAGAAAAATAATGATAGATGGGTAAGAAAAGTTCTCGAGTGTCGATCACGGACCGTAAGCCGCAGAGTAGGCACACGCAGAGAAATGTATACGAGAACTTCTGGTTGCAACCGTGACAGCAAGACTCTAGTGAGTCTTGCTGTTAAACTCACTAGTTGACTTTACAACATTTCTAGTAATAAATACTAAGTCCTTGTTATCTCTACTACTTACTTAGTATTTATTGCTAGAAATGTTGTAAAGTCAACTAGTAAGTCTTGCTGTCACGGTTGCAACCAGAAGTTCTCGTATAGGTAGTCAGACATTTCTCTGGGTGCAGGCCTCCCACTACGTGGACCGTCTACATCGTGAGAGTCCAACCGATGGATGCAAGTGACGAATTGTCGTTCGGCATGGTGGTATAAGGTGGAGGTGTATATTCAGCAGTAGATGTCTTCCGGCTGAAGATGATGATGATGGCCCTTTCCATCACTAGAGTACAAGACTTACGGCAATGTGCCATCGGTACATGGTGGACATCCCATCGTTACGTATTTAGCGTTTTGCCAATAATTTTATTGTTCGCACAGCTGTGGAAATTGCAGCTGTGGAATTCCCTGGCGGGGTCTGTTTCTTGTTTGCTAACCATGGGGTGTTCATGTTCAAGTCAAAAGTGAATAGGTTACTTCTAGGTAAGCATGTTTCATCGTCGACCACATCTTTACTTTTTTTTTTTTTTTGGGGTGGCAAAATCATCAAATGAGTCCTCCCGCCCTGGGTGGGGCGGAAGGGACTGTCAGACTCTTACTGACTAAAATCCACCCGTGTTCCTTCGGATGCCCTTTACGTTCCGGGGCCACGGTATCCTGGATTAAGAAAAATCCGCGACCCCAGTAGGCATTTGGCCCCATAAGGGGCCCCGTCGGTGACGCGTGAAACACGACGCGCCACCGACCCGGGCTTGGTCGGACGGCGAGCATACCCATTACTCACCGTCCGCAAGCCCGCTCCGCCGCTGTGCCCTCTACTATTCAGAGGAACACGCGTTGGAGCATCCACCCGACAGGCTATTCGCATACGGTCAAAGAGACCCCTTAGGCACACAGTGCCTAAGGAAGAGTTTTTGCCCGCATCCCAGGGTGCACCGTCCCGAAAAACTGGTCTTCCCCCCGGACGTACCCGAGAGGGAACTCCAGTCCACGGGCGCACGTGGAGGTTTCCTGTCTTAGCACCCCATCCACATCTTTACTTAAAGATAAAAATAAAATAAAATTGCCGCAGTGGGGTAAAAAGAACTCGTTGCTCAATACTAAAAGACTAATTGATACATAGCAGTGGTTCTTTTGTTTGAACCAAATGAAATATGTCATTCTCGTACTCATACAACTTACATCTTGTCTCCTGCCTCATAAACTACCACAGAGGTTAGTAAAGTGTTATTGTTCGCGATCGTTCACCAAGTTTTTCATAGCTCACAACACTGCCCTACATCGTCCTTATGATAGTCGGATAAATAAAACATGTTACGACTACAACTTGCTACGGTTATTACCTCTTTTACATTTTATTACAATTTTGTAAGAGTTTGTGCTATAATTCTGCTCGCACCTCCCAGGCAAGACGTGATGTTATGTCATTTGGTTGTGGGACAATAATTTACCTTCCTTTACATTTGCTAAGGTGTAAAATACAATAATGTTGTCACCCCTGGCGGAAACAGGAAACAATTTATAAATTATTTTATTTCTCTTTTGACGGATTTTCCATTATTGAAAGGAAACAGGTACTGGTAATATTGATAGAAAATTCAAGGAAAAAATTTCTTATAAAAAATATCCTTCCTCAACCAATCTAACAGCGAAATGAAAAATAATTAATAGATTTAAAAAATCTAAAAACCCACGTTTTTAAATGTCCTAAAAATAAGAAAATAACCCTACGGGGCTGAGAGAGGGGCCACTCAAAACGTGGGGGCGTATATTATTTAAGGGATTATTTATGGGATATATTTACATGACGTGTATAGATCGTGGGTGTAACTTGCAAAGATACGCCCCCACGTTTTGAGTGGCCCCTCTCTCAGCCCCGTAGGGTTATTTTCTTATTTTTAGGACATTTAAAAACGTGGGTTTTTAGATTTTTTAAATCTATTAATTATTTTATTATTTTTATATTTGTTCATCGGGTTTGAAGCTACCCTGAAAATCTCAGCCTGCTTATCGGGAAGTGCCTCAAAGACTGTCCACCATCTTGGACGTCCGCCATATTGGATTTAAGTCACATGACTATTTTTTTCGTATTCCTGACAGTAAAACCTTTTATTTGATACCCATATCGGGAGCTGGATTTCAAACAGCCAGTCTGCCATATTGGACATCCGCCATAATGGATTTGACTATTTTTTTTGTACTCCTGACAGCAAACCCTTTCATTTGATACCCATATCATAGGGGTGCATTCTGGCACGACAGCTGAAAGGGAAAAAATTCGATATAGCCTTAATTCAGGAACCTTATATATATAAAGGGGACGTTAAGGGCCTAGGTGGGACTGATGGTGTAATATTCTATCTATGCTCCACTAATGATGTGAGAACATGCATCTATGTCAGAAATGGTATACATGCACTGCCCTTACATGATTTCTGTTCCAGGGATCTAACAACTGTCAAGATCCAAATAAGTAAGGGAGATGGCAGAGGCAACGTTCTTGTTTCATCTGCTTATCTTCCGTACGAGGCCGAGGAACCGACGACACAACAAATAAGGGACCTCGTGGAGATGGGCAACCAAGCGAACCTGGATCTAATCGTGGGGTGTGATGCAAACGCACACCACGTTATCTGGGGCAGCTCGGATGTCAACAAAAGGGGAGAGAAGCTTCTGCAATTTCTGGTAAGCTCATCCATGCAAATCCTTAATAAAGGCAACAGGCCCACTTTTGTTAATGCAAGACGGGCAGAAGTCATTGATCTCACGTTTGCATCCAACAGGGCCAGCAAAAAGATCAATGAATGGCATGTATCAAGTGAAATCTCATTATCAGACCACAACTATATATGCTTTAGGTACAGGACAAGACAAATACTCGAGACTGTACAGCGGAGGAACCTAAGAAATACTGACTGGTGTTCGTACGTGAATGACCTCAAAAACAATTTGGGTAACTCAAAAGGTAAGCTCAATTCAATTATAGACATAGAATTTGAAGCGGACAGGGTTAGCCATGCCATACAACAGGCGTGGGTCGACAACTGCCCTATCAAAACAACAAAGGGCAAAAAGGAGCCGTGGTGGACGACTGAATTGGACGGACTGCGGCGGGAAGCCAGACGTGCCTACAATGCCGCCAAGGCTACAGGTAACTTCGATCTCTACGCCTGCAGTCTGACCCAATACAACAAGGCTGTCCGCAAGGCTAAAAGAAAGGCTTGGAGAGATCACTGCGAGAAGATCAGCACGATACCAGAAGGTATGAGACTCTCTAAGGCAATGTCAATGACAAGGGCGAATCCACTATCAACCGTAAAGGGGGAGAATGGTAAGCATACCGAGACTGGGAAGGAGACCCTTGAAATCATGTTCAAAACTCACTTCCCGGGCTCCAAGGTGGTAGAATATGACACAGTAGAGGCCATCAGCCTAGAAGAACAAAGGTCACGCACGACCAAAGCTGATTGGGAAATAGCAAAAAAGGTAGTAAATGAACACAAGCTAAAATGGGCGGTGGGTAAATTCCAACCATTTAAGTCACCAGGCCCGGATGAGATTTACCCCATTTTACTACAAAAGGGTATAACAATATTAAACCCGCACCTGTGCAGGCTGTACAAGGCATGCATAGCTTTCGGACATATACCCAGGAGCTGGAGACAGGTCAAAGTCATCTACATCCCTAAACCAGGTAAGGCAAACTATGAGGAGGCGAAGTCATACCGACCTATTAGCCTAACATCTTTCCTCTTGAAAACCCTGGAAAAGATGCTAGATGAATATATAAGGGAGGGACCTCTGAAGAAGATACCTCTACACAGGCTGCAATGTGCGTACCAGCCAGGAAAGTCCACGGAGACAGCTCTGCACTTCGTGGTATCCAAAGCTGAGGAAGCACTACAGAACAAGGAAATTTGTGTGGGGACGTTCCTGGATATAGAAGGGGCATTCGACCGCACAACCTTCGAGGCCATCAACACGGCGGCGCAGGAGCATGGTATAGAACCCACCATACGTAAGTGGATAAACTGCATGCTCAAAGGTAGGATTATACACTCTAATCTACTAGGTGACAGTCTCCGAGCGACGACCACTAGAGGATGTCCGCAGGGTGGGGTTTTATCCCCTCTTCTGTGGAGCTTGGTGGTTGATTCGCTTCTGAACAAACTGAACACAGGGCCACTCTACACAGTGGGATATGCAGATGATATTGTCATACTAGTTAATGGTAAGTTCCCAGAAACAGTGACAGGGTTAATGCAGAAGGCGCTGGGAAAGGTAGAGCACTGGTGTAATCTAAACCACCTCTCTATCAATCCGAGCAAGACCACGGCGATAGCCTTCACTAGAAAAAGGAAGCTCGCAAGGCTGATGAATCTTCATCTGTATGACACTCGTATTGAATGGTCCACAACGGTAAAGTATCTAGGGATAACACTAGACAATACACTGACGTGGAGTACACACCTGGAGAACACAACGACGAAGGCACTTAGGGTCTTTGGCATGTGTCGCTCAACATATGGAAAAACTTGGGGCTTAAAGCCAAGGGTTCTACATTGGCTCTATACTATGATTGTGAGACCTATTCTCACATATGGCAGCCTAGTATGGTGGCCGAGAACAAGACTGGTCACATGCAAACAGACACTGTTGAAAGTCCAAAGGACGGCATGCATGGCCATAACGGGAGCGTTCGGAACAACGCCCACGGCAGCGATGGAAATGATGCTTAACATGCCCCCACTGCATATTGTGATACAGTCGGAAGCTGCAAAAGCTCTCCACAGACTATCAGTAAATGACATGTGGAACTTCAACATGCCGAGGACGGATCACACAAGAATGGAGATCCCAACCACTCTCGAAAAGGTCATGTCCATGGGATGTGACAAAATGCGACCCACGCACATGTTCCGGAAGAAGTACAAGATACATGTGCCCAGCAGGGACGACTGGAGGGAGGGCCTGCAATTCACAGACAACCCGAAAGTCACATGGTATACGGACGGCTCAAAAATGAAGTCCGGAACAGGAGCAGGCATTTATGCAGAGGACTGTCAAATCAGTCAAAGCATGGGACACTATGCTACGGTCTTCCAAGCGGAGGTCTACGCTATATGTGCCTGTGCCCAGGTAAACCTAGACAGGAATACTAAAGGTAAGACTATTTACATACTAAGTGACAGTCAAGCGGCCCTCAAGGCCCTGGACTCCTACCGAATGGACTCCAGACTAATCATGAACTGTGCCAAAACCCTAAATACTTTGGGGAGGCAAAACAAAGTCAGATTAGTCTGGGTTCCAGGCCACGTGGGCATCCTGGGAAATGAGAAAGCTGATGAACTAGCCAGAAAAGGATCAGAAAGTGATCTTATCGGCCCGGAGCCATTCGTGGGACTATCAATTAGTACCGTGAACATGGCCATGAGGGCGATAGCCAGGGAGGCCCACCAAGTGGAGTGGTCTAGGACGACGGGAATGGGCCACTCGAGGAGATTCATTGACACAAAGGACACCAGGTGGAATGGACAAATAATCTCACATGGTAGGAAACAGTTAAGGCTGATCTTGGCAGCATTCACAGGACATTACCAGACAAATGACCTGCTGTATAAAATGCGGTTAGAGGACAGCCCATACTGCCGTTTTTGCCCAATGACAGATGTCAAAAAGGAGACCATGAAACATCTTTTATGTGAATGCGACTCTCTGGCTGGAAAGCGTATGGGACTTCTGGGCCAAGCTTACCCTGACCCAGAGGACTACAGGAATCTGCCAACAGAGGGAATTATATCGCTTATGAGGTATATTTTTGCCGAAGAGGCAGATTGAAAAGGCTAAGGGCAAGACACAATAGATCCAAAAGGGTCGGAGTGTCGCCAAGGTTACATTGGGCCCGCAATAGCAAAAAAAAAAAAAAAAAAAATAGGGGTGCATTTCAAATAGCCTGTCTGCCATCTTGGACGTTCGCCATATTGGATTTAAGTCCCGTGACTATTTTTTTCGTACTTCTGACAGCAAACCCTTTCATTTGATACCCATATCATAGGGGTGCATTTCAAATAGCCTGTCTGCCATCTTGGACGTCCGCCATATTGGATTTAAGTCCCGTGACTATTTTTTTCGTATTCCTGACAGAAGAAAGAAAGAAAGAAAAAACGTTTATTTGGGTAACCAGTACACACAACATAAACAAATAAAAGAAAAAAATAAACAAGAATAAATTATAAGTTAAAAAAAAACAACAACGAAATAAAAAATAAAATAACATTGTGTGTCTCACGGCTACGCCAAATGGGTCCAGTTCAGCAATTTGTCGAGCAGCTAAGTGCTCGACGCTGGTTTTCAACTGGACCAGGACGCTGACGTGACGGACGCAAAGCAGTCTTAAAACATCCAAACGTGTTATGTGTGTGTTTGTGAAATATATAAATACTTATATTAACTTAGGAAACAAATATATACGTGTTAAAATAAATTAAATATACATGTACCTACAAGATAATAAATAAAGGGTAGAAAGTAAAAATAAACTAAAAACATAAACAAATATAGGACAGACGCAGGACGATAAAACTTATGATAATTTAACAAAGAAACCTGTTTCGCACGTTGCCAGACTTCTTGTTTACGTGCCTACAGCCACCTAAACTCGTAGCTAGGCCTTCATTACGCAACAGATCTCGTGCGCAGAGCACTCCCTGACAGACAGCAAACCCTTTCATTTGATACTCATATCATGGGGGTGGAATTCAAACAGCCAGTCCGCCATCTTGGGGAGGCCGCCATATTGGATTTGTTATGACGTTTCTTAGCTAATCATGTATTGTCATCAGAACTCAGAGCGTGTGCAAAATTTCAGCCTGCTAGATTATCGGGAAGTGCCTCAAAATTGAGTTGCAAAAGTCCAACCGGAACGACAAACAAACAAACAAATAAACAAACAAACAAGAAAAGTGAGTGTATAAAAACGTGGGAAAAATGAAATAAAAAATCGTCACAATTGAAACCACGTAATTGAAAAAGCGGATAAAAGCCAAGCAATGTAGATGCAATAACGTACCGGAATCGAATAAACAATAAAACAATGGGCATTTCCCAAAATACTTTGATCTGTTGTTTTTCAATTCGTTCTGGAACGTTCAGCTGTGCATTATCCTGAAGGGTAATCGTGTTCAATCAATCACTTTATTAGAGTTCTTGGGCGCGGGAAATTGTTCCTTGTCCCGGTATATTAGGCCCGTGTCAAAATGGCCCAGATGACGGTATGGCTGTTATATTATGTATGCATACGTAAATTCATAACAATGTAAACATTTTCGATGTTATTTTGTCAGATGACGAATTTATGGATGAGTTGCGGGTGTTCTCTAATTAATTGATGCATGTGTGTTTCTAAATAAATAATAACCAGGCCTATAATACCTTCCATTTGTAGTCAAAAAGCAAACTACCAAGTTTAATTTTTGTTCATTTTAAGTAACTAAACGAAAAGACGGCAATGTTTCTTTAAAGGATCAATTTTTAGAGACTAGTATACCTAATAGTGGATTGAAGGAAATTATGAAAAATAAATCAATACATATTAGTATTAAGAGAAAGCTCTTTGAGATAACAATCTTACCGTGTTTGACGTATGGTTGTCAGAGTTGGTCATTAAGAAAAAGCGAGGAAGATAAGTTAGCAATATGTCAACGCAAAATGGAAAGAAGTATGTTAGGAATCAGACTTTCAGATAAAATTAAAAATCAAGATATAAGAAAATTAACAAAGGTAACCGATATTGTTGAGAGAGTGCGGGCTCTAAAATGGAACTGGGCGGGTCACATAATGTCGAATGGCAAATGAGAGATTTACCAAAAAAGTCATAGAATGGATTTCAAGAGAAGGAACAAGATCTAGAGGACGCCAAAGGAAAAGACATATTTACACAAAGACTAGGACCGAACTGGATGACCAAAGCCAGAGACAGACAATTCTGGAAAAGAATGGGGGAGGCCTACGCCAAGGGGCGACTACTACGGACTAAACTAATTTAATGACATGAATTTTAATAAATAAAAATTGTATCTTATTTAACGTCAATTAAAATTAAATTATAATACTTAAAATTTGACATATGAATCTAACTAATTATTCAGATAAATAATATATTATTGTTTAATTGTTGCATGTTATAAATTTTATTGTAATTTTGTATGTTGGTAGTAGAATAAAAAGGCTATTTTATTCTTATTTTATTTATACCTAATAGTGTTCGGTTGCGTTAACGTGACAGCACAGTGCAAGTATGTTTTAACACTGCGACTACGTAGCGCTACGTAGCACACGGCCCAAAACTGAGACTGCACTGCGCTACGCGAGATCTACGCGGCGCTACGCAAGCTCTACGCTGCGCTACACAAGGCCTACGCGGTGCTACGAGAGTTCTACGCAACAACTTTATGGCGTTATTGATGTTATGTGATATCAACGCCTACACTGGGGTACGCGTAATGTGAAAAGTCAGTGAACACAAAAAGCCTTGTTTTCACCTTACAGCTGCATAAAAACGGGCGTCAAACTCGTTTTAGTGTGCGACCTGGTATAGGGCGATGTTTTAGAGAAATGGGAACACAACGTAGATTTTCCCTTAAAATGGGAAAACCCTTGTTGTTGTTTTTTTTGGTTATTTTTTAAGGTTTTAAGCTCACATGGTCACTACAACTGCAACCAGAATTTAAAATGGGATATACTCCTATTAAATTATTTATTTTCTGCTATATCGGCACTATTGCAAGTGACGTCTGAAATGATTATAAGGGATACTTCTGATACCTGTGTATTTTAAGAGTAGATTTAAGCTTTTTAAAACGACTGTGAATTTTTTACCTAAAGGTTCTGAAAATAAAGTCATAAATATAAAATTCCAAAAAGCAAGTAAACCTGCCGAATTTTAGGCCTTTACATTTTTAAAGGTTATCGATAACGGAAACGATTACTGTTCCAATGCTTACCGGAAGGAACCGATTGGATGCGAATTATTTTTTATAGCTTATGGAAGCGAATTTTAACATTGATACTGTAAATAAGGTAAAATCTTTCCTCTTTTGTTGGCAATTACGATCTAAAATAAAAAAAAAGTTAATTTGTACTGATCATTGGTTTAGGATACGCTAGGCTCCTAATTATAAACCAGAATTACGCAATATCGTTAAAAATATTTCTAAAAAGGCTTTGTTCTCAAATAAACTGAAAGAAAAATATTCGTCCCTTGATATTCCTTTTAATTATCATCTGGCCACAATGAGCCCCTTATTCTTAATGAGACCATTTAACTGTATTCAATTTAATTACTTTCGTATTATCTTGAGAATGGCGCATGGCCTCCATTATTATATAGACAGACAGGCCAGGACAGATTATACAGACAGGCCTGTTGGTCTAGTGGTTAGTGACCCTGACTGCTATGCCGGAGGTCGTGGGTTCGATTCCCACCCAGGACAAATGTTTGTGTGATGAGCACGATCATTTGTTCTGTGTCTGGGTGTAATTTATCTATAATATGTATGTATTTAAAAATATATAAGTATGTTTATCAGTTGTCTAGTACCCATAACACAAGCTCTGCTTAGCTTGGGACTAGATGGCGTTGTGTGATAGTTGTGGAATATTATTATTATTATTATATTATATTTTCCGACGACAATATTTTACCATTATAGAATCGAATTCTCGAATTCGAGTTGGTTGTTCGGCTTAAACATTGTCATCTATCTGTACCTACCTAGTCTTTTCCCAACTTTTTTACGGTAGCACTCTATTCTACCAAGAATAGAATAAAGTAATTTCTATACAATTCTACAACTTTTTAGAATAGATTTTTAAACTTCGTCAAGCTTAGGACTGTTGTGTAATTGCACTAATGATTATGATTATTATTTAATGTAAGTGTCTGTGTTATGATTTTTTTATTTAATGTAGGTGTCTACCGTTATCTTGTAAAAACAATAAACAAATCGACGTAACAAGGACGATACAAATCATTCCACATTCGAACATTTCGTCTATTCTTTCGTCGAAAAACGTCCGTTTCTACGGTGTTACATCACGCTTGGAGTGTTACATATAGAGCGAATACCCATCTGACCTCCAGAATCTCTAACATCAACTAGAGCAGGTAATACTCTGTCTGGCCCCCAATGGAAAATAGACTTTAAATTTAAGTTAACTAGAGCTTAATTTCGATATCGCGAAAAACTACGACGAGCATAAAACATTATTTCCGATATTAAAAACATTGTGCGGATACATTAGTGTTTATTACGTCTGTTTACGAGTGGAGCGAGCAAAGCGGCCCGCGCTCGAATGGCTCTCTTTACAAATGGCGGCGGCAAATTATTGTTCTACCACTAAATTATCCATCGGGTGTAGTCGGCCCTTTATGTGCTCTTCAATGGATCCCTTCGTAGGTTTTCATTATCGTTTAGCGCTATTAGACGCGTTTTGGCATGCTTTACCGTTAAAATGGGGATAGTTAGCCGATGTTATGGAACCCCTATTAACTAAGAATTATGATGCGGTCGGACGACTTACAATGTTATTTTATTTATTATGGTATAGACATAGGTTAGTTATTCATATTTCTGAGAACAAATTCTTATTCATATTTCTTAATTAATTTTTAAATTACGAATGTGTACAAAAACCCGAAAACTCATTTTCTTTTTTATGTACCAAATAACTAATGGTGTTTTTTGTCGGTGGCGATATGTATCACTTTCAACTAACTTCTAGGAGATCCGATTCGGGTGATCATTACCTAAATTCAATTATGTTTTAGTATAAACATAATGTTTATAAACCTTATGAAAAGTTCATAATTTTCCGTGCAATTTTCATTTCCTTTCGTTTATATCGCCCTCCTTAAAAAATCAAGTAGGGGAGCTATTTATTACCAATTTGTATGTATTTCAACTATTATTTATTAATTTGAAAATTTTAATTCACTCCTGATACCTATTTCGGCCGTTTTTTTTTTTTTTAAACAAACTTCTAATCGAAAATTATGTGGAGACACGATTTCGGCCGGGATAATTTATATTCGTAGGGATAGGTAAGCCACGCGCAGACGCAGTTTACTTTATGGAAACGTATCGCCGGGCCGCACTGACTTACTGTGTGCTTATAAGGTGATAGATCGAAGGTATTTGACAAGGGTCGCATTACACAACTTCCGGTACCCGATATTTGATTAAAAGGACCTGGTACTTACGTTCAACGGTTACTGATTTGCTGATTCAGTCACTGTGGGCAAATATGAAGGAACGTACAGAGACTTAGCACAAGATTTTTCATATTTTACCATACATGAAGTATTATGATGTTAATTGTACGGAAAATAAAAAAGCTCCTCTTGTGTATGAATGAGAAACTATTCGTCAAGTCTCCGTTTACTTTACGTTACAAAATTGTGAAAACTCGTGATAGGTCTTAGTATTCAGTGCAGTTCGTAGTATAAACGTTATCGTTGTAAAATTCCTTATCAAATATTTCATACAATGAAGAATTTAAAGCAAAATATTTCACAATTTCAGTATGGTATTGTTCACAATACGAATTACAGTTCGGACGATGTTTTAGGATAAAATAGCGGACGTGGTTAAGGCAGCGATATGACAAATATCATATATTCGTGACAAGGGTTTGTCTCTTGTCGCCTTTTCACGAATTCATTATGAGGGAAAATGGGAATTATGGACTTTATAATGAAAACAGTACTCATCGGTATTTAAATAGGTTCGCGGATATTATGTATAGATACTATTTATAAAGGTTCATAAATGAGAGCAGAGTATTTCATAACTTATTTACTAGAGAATTTTGTATAGAATATATGATAAGCTTGCTTACTTTTCGAAGTATTAACTGTTTGCTAACTAAAGTAGGGATTCAGAATATTTAAATTTTGCCATATAATATTAAAAAAAACCTACATAAATACACTTAATGCAATATAATTGTTCATTCTGCCGTTCGTTTTACAAATGAAGGCATTAGTATTTTGCATTTCCGTTATTGGAAATGCTGTTTTGCTAAATAATAATAATTTATGGTTAAAGTCTTACATGTTACCAGTACTACATGTATAAGATAACAAACTTGTCATAACATTCAGTGTAGAGGTGTTAAAACAAAAGTATTCTTTCAACATAACGAAGGGAATTTAATTAAACCTGGCTATTTAGATAATGGAAGTGCCATCAACGCGTCCGGCCGCGCGCAGATTATAAAATTATCACTTACCCCTTTTCAGTGGTGACAATTGTTTTAAGCCAACCCTATCAATGTAATTTATTTTTATTTCTTCAACATTGTGAACGAATGGAACGTTCGCAGGCTCACTGGGAAACATTCGCGGAACTGTACAACATTTCGACAACGAGCCGATAACGAGATGAGAGGAGATAACGCTGTAATTGCGCTTTTTTTTCTTCGACTTCACAGATCTATGCGATAATGCAAATTGTTTCTGCGATTTATTATTTCCGTTTTATTTAATTAAGCACAAAACGAACTCATATTCCAATGTTTGAATATTGTGCATTCACATTTATGTAAATTGAAAATGATTGCTTAATTTCGTATAATGGATGAATTTTATTGTTGAGCTTTCAATAAACTGTTATTATTTCTCGAAACCACGCAGCTTAAACGGATATTATTCTGAACGTTGTTATAAAATAATCGTATCAAAGGATATTTTCTAATTAATATTCATAATGAGTTTGAATAGGGAGCAATCAAGACCCACAGAATACAAGCAATACGATCGCATTGCGTTATTTTCGTTTAATTTAGAGTTTTATGTATTTCCATTACTTTTGAAATTAGCTGTCTTATTTAAAATGTTACTTATGGAGTTATAGGTATATCGAAAAGTTCAAAACTGTATGAAAAGGTAGATTTTGTGTGAATATGAATTAAGTTCATATTTTGTTTACGCATACACGCGCCACTCTGTACGTGATGAGGTACCTACCATAAGTTAGAACAAGGTCTTTTGTTAGCTAGCTAGACATTTTAATCTTAGTGTGAACTATCATGTAGGCAACATTAATTTGTAAAGTTACTTTTGTAACCTATTCTATCTATTATCTAAATGTACATTAAGACTGAAATCAAAATTAATATGATACCTAGGGAATTCGTAGAATGAGCCTGTCCTTATACAACACATCAGAAGTGAGCCATCTCCGTTGTCAGTTGAGCCAGTGGCTGTGTCGTGTTAATATGAGTGTGAGACAAGTCGGCGAGCTAATGTATGTAGATGAGGGCGGTTAACTTGACATCGGCTGCGGCGTGACAGGTGTCATGCGGCTCCACCGCGCCGGATGGCGGCCGCGATACGGCTCCGGCGCGCCGGTTGTCGCCGCCGACGATTTGTCAGTGTCTCCTGACGCGATGTTACTAGCCGACGACCTACACGTCACGCCCACCGGATACCAGACCCGCTTACATCAGATTTCAGAACAAATTTTCACTTCCAATGACAAAGGCGACGCTACATAACCGAAAACCTTTGACTCCACTCACTTATGATCTGACGGACGTTCGTTAAATCGCAACGATATCTTTTTGCAAAACATTTCATCTTTTCTATAAAGGCTACATTCGATTTTATGTAGCAGAAGAGATGACGGTCGGCAAAGTCACTACGTGAAATTGAATGGAATAGACTTTGATCATATCGCGCCAGAAAATTGATTGCCGCTGTTTCACCTGACAGTCTTTATTTTTTTCGTGTCGGGGTAAAATATAGCGCAAGGTGGAAGCAATTTATCCAAAATAAATCTAAGCTGAGAAAAGCCATATAGCTGCCGTTTTCCAATGTGACCTCGATCTCATAAATAAGAATGAGGAACGCCGGAGGAACAAAGCGGCGGCGAGCGGTTCTCAAAGACGATTTTAAAATCTTATCTAAGTCTGAGGCGTGATTGACAAAAGTCGGGCGGAATTCGATACGACTGCGGATGTTTGTCGAAGGGTTTTTTGTGGGCGCGGTAGGAGCCGCTATCCGCCGCGGAAGCGTACAAAGAGATGTGGCTTTTGGGCCGATCATAAAATCCGTCGTAACTGTGCGTAATAGCAGCTGGGCTCTCGGCGCCGAAACACGGAAACTGAAAGTTGCTTCAAAATGGAATAAGGATTATGTGTGTGTGTTATGTTTGTTCACAACTTTGATACATGAATTTTGGTCGAGATAGGCTGGTTTTACAGGCTATGAATGTTTTGGTAAAGTTAAGTTAATTTTCAATAACAGATAAGCCTAAGCTTTAACATAATATTCTTTGTGTTCAAACATTACGTAAAAAATATAGCCACCCAACCCAAGGAAATGGAAAGCGATTTTCCTCAAATCAATAATCCGAATCAAAACGATTAAAGAGAATCGAACGTAATGGAAAAAGTACATTCGCACCATTAAACTTATTTCACGATTTCATCGAGAAGATAATGTCATCGAAAAAAGTCGGCAGCGGAGTCATCAATCAGACGGACGCTCTCGAGCTCGAACTGAGTGTGTTTTTATTTGTCCAACAGTCGCGACTCTCGGAACGGTAACGCCACTAAAATATATTGTGTGCACTCACTAAACAAATTGTTTTAAAACGTAAGAACGTTCCGGTTCCATCGTAGCCTGTTTAAAGTTTAGCTGCAACTATTCATCTTAAATGATTTACGAATTAAGTGAAAAATGTTACTAGTTGACTACCATTTTTCTAAGAATGCAGAAAGGATCTAAATCGTTCCACAAAATCTCTACTGCAGTCTTTTACAAAGTTTTCAGCAGTTTACTCCGATGCCAATTTGACTCCTATTCCTATAAAAATTCACGTTCTATGTAAACGTAATACTTTGTAGCTGCATGAGGCGCTTATTAGCATGATTGTCAGAACATTTTTACCTACAGTGTAGTTGAAGTATTTACGGTATTTATTGTATGGAAAATGAAAAAGCATCTCTAGTGTATGAATGCCTCTAGAGGGCCAAAGCCTGCCGGGGTCGCGGGACTTATGACCATTACCGTGACCCTGGAACGTAAAAGGGCTAATGAAGGACACCGTGGATTTTAGTCAGTACAAGTCTGACAGTACCTCCCGCCCCGCCCTGGGTGGGAGGACTCATTTGATGATTTTACCACGCTAAAAAAAGTGTATGAATGAGGAACTAATTTTTTTCATCAAATTAACGTTATAGTTCCCGTTTACGTGACAAAAACGTGAAAAGTCGTGATCTGTGATGACATTGTCGAAGCACTAGAATGGATGTTCTGCAAAGTACTGAAAATATTTCCCAATTATCTGCTGATATATTTGTACGTGATCTAAATTTATATTCTAATAAAACCTGTCCAAGGCACGTCCTACCTCAAACGCAGACGCAATTATAATGTAGTGCTGAACAGAGATCCAAGTAATTATCAGGCTGTTCGTTAATTGAAATCTGGTCCTGTGATATTGTAATCCTGTTGAGCACAGTTACATTGATTATGTTCAAAACAGGCAGATTTTAATTGCTCCGGAGACAATGTTACGGGTGTTGATTCAAAATGTAGCAGTAGCTGCATGTAATGCGATCTCAACAGTCAGCCACGCTAAACTATTAAACGAATGAAAAGTACTTCCAAAAAAACTCTATTATTTAATTTTGTGTCTGTGGGTTCGAACCCCGTCAGGCGCATTACTTTGTGTAATTTATTTCAACACCACTTCTCTCAAAACGGTGAAAGAAAACATCGTGAGGAAACCGGCATGTCCTAGAACCAAAAATTCGAAGACATGTGACATCTACCGCGCGTGGTAGATTACGGCCTGCTGCCTCTCACAGAGAGGACGCCTGTGTCCCAGCAGTGGGAACATTTATAGGCTGATGATGATGATGATTTAGTAGATTATTGCGTAAGAATTTGACCTCAAGAAGTATTTGCGTTTACATATATATATATATAAAAACCCGTGAAAAAAACAAACAGATTGTGTAACTATTAACTAACATGATTTTCAAAAAGCTTTGTTTTAATGTTTCGTTATTTACGTGGCGCTTTATTCAAATCCTTAGTGAGTGAAACATAAAGACTACAAGTGCGCATAAGTTTAAAACTTTATCCAGCGGACTTGGAACTTGTCGCGTGATTTGAATATCCACTTTGTTAGGACGTGCATTCACCACTAGCTTATATGCACCCGTCGTCGTACTGAATTTCAGCCTAATGGATGGGAGGTAGGCACTTTTCATAGCAGCTGCAAATATTTATAAATCTTTTTTTTTTTTTTTTTTTTCTCTGTGTTTATTTGCAATCAGCCCTAAGACTATGAGCAAATCTGTTCTGTGATGCTGTCATGCGGAGTGGCTTCCCATTGGAAGCATCTACTCATCTGCTGCCCAAAGCTACTGCCGGTCTTCTAGCTCTAGGATGTGATGACGTTTTAGTCGTCTCACATATTCGTTCATAGTGAGTTGGCGAGCAAGTTCGTTAGGGTGATGGATTAACCGTTCTTTGTACTTAGCTGCCAAACTCCGTATTTCCTCTTTGATTGTCTTCATTTCTAGGTGCTCATGAATTTCATTGTTGGTTATGCACCATGGTACTTTTGCAATTGTTCTTAGGATCTTGTTCTGTTGGCGCTGGAGTAAATTTATGTTGGAATCGCTTGCACTGCCCCATAGTTGCAGACCATATGTCCAAATGGGCTTTAGGATGACTTTATATATAAGCAGTTTGTTGTCCAAAGAAAGTCTCGAGTTCCTTCCTAGCATCCAGTATAGGCTGTTGTACTTTAGCTGAAGCTCCTGCTTTTTACATTTGATGTGGTGCCCCCAGGTTAGTTTACGATCGATGTGTAGGCCAAGATATCTGACATGGTGACTGTGGGGTAAAGTACTTTGGCCCAGCTTTACAGGTGGGCAGTCTCCTTTTTTGAGGGTGAATGTCACCTGTACTGACTTTGCAGCACTGGCTTTTATTTTCCATTTTTGGAGCCACTCGTTTACTTTGTTGAGGCCTTTTTGGAGGTTCTCTGATGCCACTCTTGGATCTTTATTACTTGCCAATATAGCGGTGTCGTCTGCAAATGTAGCTGTGGTTATCCCTGGCGTTAGCGGTAAGTCAGCAGTGTACAATGTGTAGAGCATGGGGCCGAGAACAGATCCTTGTGGCACCCCGGCGTCAATCTGTCGGAACTCAGAAGTGGCGTCAGCTTCATTTCATTTATAAATCTGGGAAAAGGTCTATTTCTGTATTAAATAATTATATTGTTGTACGTCTTTGCGCTTATAGATGTTAATGGAAATGTATACATTTCCTAGGAAATGTATCATCATCTGCCTAACCTTTTGCCAAATATATTGGGGTCGGATTTTCCTATGAAATGTATGGAATTCCTAAAATCGCGCGAAAATATGTGAAACCTAATCAAACCGAACCTCGGCGTCTATTGTCAAAGGCACCATCTGCTCTTGGGCACGTCGCGGGACATACGTATACCGCGACTCCGGTACACAAAGGGCTACCGAAGGACACCGTGGATTTTAGTCAGTCCAAGTCTGACAGTCCCTCCCGCCCTGCCCGGGCTGGGAGGACTCATTTGATGATTTTACCACGAAAAAAAAAGAAAGCTCTTGGGCACCCGAGGTTCGGTTTGGTTAGGTTGTTTAAAACCTTGCACGCGGAAATAGGAGCCCAGCGAGGTTCCGTCTACCTGTACATGTAAAACTCTTTTTATACATTTCCTAAATAGCTTTTGAATAATATACATTTCATAGGCATTGTATACAATTCCTAGATATCATACATTTCTAGTAACATTGACATGTTGTAGTCGCCTTTAAAGATCGAATTCGAGTGTGAGTTATTCAATACAAAATTCACAATTATTTTGCAGGTATGCAACCTAGATTCTATGTAACATAATAAAGACCTATCTTAAAACTATAACTAACTTCATGCTGTCGTTTGTTAGTTTATAATTTAGTATCAAGATTAATTTATACACTTATTTGTAGTTTTTCACTTTTGTGTCAGTCCCCATTACATAACCAAATGCAAATAAATGTGCTAAAGTGCAATGTCCGGTCCACGAATGGCGGTGTCACATGCAGGGCGCGTTTGTGAACATTTGTCGGTTTCTCGCCTGGTGAATACTCCGCTTTATATGTCGAGTCGGATGCAGTCAGCGCTGCAAGGCTTTGTTGTCTAACTAACCGACTTACGAGCACAAGTTACGGGAAATTACTTCAAATTGTTTAACTGCGAGTAAGGAGCGGTGCGGAGTTTTGACGGTGAAATTATGAGAAGGCAGGTTAGTTATTGTTAAAACACCGTGTTTAGTATAATTAACGTGGCTTTCACAAGCGGAGTTAAGGTATCATTTCTTCCCTTTCGTTCTGAAAACGCTGGGCTTGCTCCCAGAAGATATGGCTATAAACACAACTCAATTGATGTTGGTGACACTTATAAGAAGACGGTTTTTTGTTTAATCCAATTTCCAGGTAAGGAATCTCCTTTTATCGTGAAATATAAAGGACAGCTTTATCATCGTTTCGTATCTTACAGTCACGCGAAATAAAGAAACAGATTCAAAAGAAAATATAAATACTTACCTCCAACAAAGAGGACCGGATATCGTTATTTTGAAATCTGAAAGCGCTCTGAGAATCATGGCAGGCGGCGCAACCTGTCACACTGTTTCTACGACGATCTTCCAACGTAACTCGAATACATGAAATACCGCGCATTCATGGCGTCGCTTCTGATGACACCACATTACACCCAAGACTCACAGTGTGGTGATATCTCTTTTATCACCATAAACCGAATTTACAGCTTCGTTCCTCTTTTGTTCCTTTTTTCTCTTACCATGTTTATTTTGGTGCAATCCCTTAAGCAACATTTTATGGAGAAAAAGTCGAAAGGCAAATGGGATCGTGGGTTACACTATCTTTTTCGTTTATTTGTATTTGCAAAAGCCTTGGAGCATATTTACCGGTACTTATGAATACTGAGCGAGGCATACACATTTCAAATAGCGAGACGTCATATCGTACGGGGAGCACAACGCGATATTCATGGGTCGGCAATTTTCGTAAATCTCTCAGTAAGTGAGCTCGTGTTGCGCTACACGTACAGGATTAGACTAAGCTCTGAGAACTGTTTTTCCCTCCGCGATTCATTCGAGAGAAAGTGTGCCGGAAATAAATAAAGCGAAGCGGGAATGCGAGACAAGAATACGACTTTAGCCAACGAATTTTCAGCGAATTTTCCACGAATGGCCTTAAGCTGGAAGATAATACAAAAAGTATTGGACCGCATCAGAAGTAACATACGAGTTTCAATCATTTTAATACAAGTTTGAGCTGAGAGTGCTTCAGAGAAAAATGTTGAATTACACATCGACAAAGGAAGATGCTTAGACAAGCGAAGTTTTGTTGAAAAAATACTTTTGCAATGAAAAAGAATATTCTTTCTTTCATCAACGATGAGTTTTCTCGCTCTTGAAGCTGAGATAAGTCATCAAATTATGCGAGCGCTATGTTGTTTACAAATTGTTTCTGAAACGAGTCACGTTTCCATTTAGAGGTAGGCGTAAAAATTGGCCCAATTTAAATAATGTTCAGTTCCTTACGCCCCCCTTGCTCGAAAGGCACTTTGTTTGTTTGGATTAGGTGACAAGATGACACTCGCGCAATTATCCTAATACACTTACATAAATTGTCTCTGATTTGTATTTTTATGGGAGTATATTTTGTGATGGACTATCAAATCGAACGTAGCGCATGATGTGGCAGATATGTAAATTAAGGGGCGCACCACAATATTTGAACTTTTTTAGGTTTTATTTAATGTTTAGTGAAGAACAATCCGAATGTTTATCAAACCATATAGTTGGCAAGAATTAGCAGACATTATGGCCCCCATTAACGTCGTCAGTGTGATGCGTTGTCATCGCACACACAGGGGTATACATCATCATCATCATATCAGCCGTAAGACGTCCACTGCTAAACATAGGCCTCCCCTTTAGACTTCCAATAGGACCGGTTGTGAGCGTCCTGCATCCAGCGTGACCTGTGGCCTTCATAAAATCGTCTGCCCACCTAGTGGGTGGACGTCCTACGCTGCGCTTGCCGGTGCGTGGTCTCCATTCGAGAACTTTACGGCCCCATCGGCCATCAGTTCTGCGTGCTATATGGCCTGCCCACTGCCATTTCAACTTGCTAATTTGTTGGGCTATGTCGGTAACTTTGGTTCGTCTACGAATCTCCTCATTTTTGAGTCGATGGGAGTACATGCGAGAGTATTTAAGTGTTTTTATGCAGGTACTGGTATATTGAATGTTTGGTAACGTCGATAAAAGCATTGGTAAGTGACGTACATTGTTCATAAATCGTTCACGTTTCCGACGTGTATTCAGCTTCGCACGTAAAATCGGTGCCTATCAGCGCTATATTTTCACAGTGCACATTGTTCAATAATAAACATGTACTTATTTGCATAATGACAGATTTATTATATCATTCATTGGCAAGAAACTCGGTTGCGGAGAATAAATTTCATTCGTAAATAAATCAAATTTGGCCGTTCAAAAGGTTAATTCGTCAGTGTGTGCGATGTGTATTATGAAAAGTAATTGTATATCATATTTTATTGTTCTAAAATGATTGTATGCTGGAACAATTGGCAACTTTTGGATTATTTTATCAAGCTTTTAATTTTAGAACCGTAGGCTGTTCAATTTGTTTTAAATTGAACTATTGGTAATTTTGTTTCTTTTCGCATAAATGGAGAATTTTTGAAGCGATTATTTATCGCGTTGAAGGTGGTATGACATACTTAGATGTGAAGATAAATGTACATACGTAGATATATCTATAACAGCAGGGGATCATAAATTGTGTAGATTATATGTGTGAGACATTACATTAATTATTTTGAAATATAACAAGTGATTTTACCTACTTCTGACAAAACATAAAAACTTGAAACTAGTCTATAACCTGACGAACGAGGAACAGACTACTGGGGGGGTATTACAACATCCTTAAACCAGGCTTATTTCAGTGAGTGAACGAGACGGCGCTAGACGACTTGTATAGCTCTGTCACTTTCACTCGCCGGAGTAAGCCTGGTTTTAAGACGTTGTAATACCCTCCCCTGAGCCTCTACCATGAGTTGTCATTACGATACTCGATCATACGCATCGACCGCGTTTGGCGCTCTCATTGGTTAAGAGTTCATACAACCTTGAAGCGGGCCAATGAGAGCGCCAAATGCAGTCGATATCGATGACCGAGTATCGTAATGACAACTCATGGTATGGGTACTGATAGTACTTTTTTTTTGCGTGGTAAAATCATCAAAAGAGTCCTCCCACCCCGGGCAGGGCGGGAGGGATTGTCAGACTTTTACTGACTAAAATCCACGGTGTCCTTCAATAGCCCTTTATGTTCCGGGGTCACGGTAATGATATAAGTCCCGCGACCCCAGCAAGCTTTGGCCCTCTAGAGAGGGGGTCCAGTCATTATATTGACGCTCTTTGAGGCGCGCGTGGAACACAATTCGCCGTCGACCCGGGCATGGTCCATGGTCGGGCAGCGAGTTGCCCTTTACTCGCCGCCCACATGCCCGCGCCTACGGTGGCCGGAGATCATCTTGCGACGTCCGTCGCCGTGGGCGTCCACCATACTGATAGTACTTAAGAAAAAATACTTCAACCAAAAATAAATATAATGTCGAAACTGTTCAACTTCTACGCGAAGAGAACGGTTTCTAGACATTAATTTGGCTGATTAAAAAAATGTTTGCCCTTTTTTCTATAAAATTGAACAAGCAAAAAAAGTAACGCTTCAACAACCTACAAAATCAAAAAGCTTTTCTAATTTGTAATCAGTTATGCGTAGTTTAAATAAAACTTCGCTTTAATTAACGGCGTTCTTTAGATCTGAGTTTTTCCTTAAGTTCCATTTTAATCCTTCCTCCCTTACTCCCCCTTCAAGTCATTTACTTGCACCAATGACTAATGAAATGGACTCGCAAACAAAGAGTTGTCCTATAAAGGTTTCAGGCCTCTTTTCATCAAAATGCGAATTAAGGAGACCGCATTGACGAGGCTTCTTCCTTCTCAGTAATAAAGATTAAGAAGTAAAAGAAAATTTATCAGCAAAGATGAGGCAAAATAGACCTTAAAGTCGGATGAAAAGTGTCTTAAAATTTAATTACAAGAGAACACTTAAGTTTACACGACCGACTTCATATCCTTTGTTTTATAGACAAAGGGGGCGTCTGACGACTGCCTTTACATTAAGTCCCCGCTTAAGTTCCGTCGCAAACGGCCACGGCTAATGTATGGAGCGTACGAACTGATATTGACTCGCTCCAGCATTGTGAGTCATTTCCCTGATTGCATTCAGCTGAGATATAGGAGTTGTAGAAGTTTGTGTGCTCGTGGAGGAGTCTTTATTATCTTTGTATTGAATGTTATGTTTAAAGTTTTCGATTACATATTATATGTTTGATTTTGAGGTTACATACTCGTATATGTAGAAATTCGTCATATATTTCATTACTTAATTGAATTATAAATAAATGCTATGAGGCTTTCTCTGTTTATTTTCAGAACCTAGCCAAATTATAATCTGACGTCAAAACACACGCCCACGACCAAAAGCTTTGTCAAGTGGAATTTATAAAATACGTCTACAAATAGAATTTTCCCATTTACCATTTTGTGGCCGACAGTAAAATGAAATTTTGTTAAAAAAAATCCGCACACAAACGTTTTAATAAAATATCAATTTTGAAAGTTATTCACTTTGTTGGAACGGAAATAAAAAGTTATTTGATCTGAGTGCTCATTCCATCTATCTGTATCCATTTTGTGAAACCTTGTAGAGAATCTGACGATATTATGAACACTGAATTTCATATACGATATCTATACATATAATAAATCTGTAGGAGGGTCAATTCTGTACATTGAAAATATTGAAAAAATAAATAGCGGGGGGTGTTGCTGGATCGATACCAAACCCAAATATGTGATTAAAAAAATTTTTGTCTGTCTGTCTGTCTGTCTGTCTGTATGTGCAGGCATCACGTGAAAACTAACGGTTCGATTTCGATGAAACTTGGTATAATTATACCTTATTATCCTGGGCATAAAATAGGATACTTTTATCCTGGAAAAATACGTAGAAAAAAAATCTTATTTTTCAGTTTTATTCATAGACGTTGTTCTGTAGAACCGCGAACACACGTTGCATTACCCGCAGTGGATTCAGCGCCGTAACCTGTAGCGCCGAAAGTCGGATTTGGCTTGAACCGTTTGCGGCACACGCGGGCCACGCCTCCCCGACTCGAGCCGCGTTCCGCGCCGCGCGATGCATATAAATTCTGAATTTTGATGCGAGCGGACGTGTCCAGTGTGGCGAGCGGTCGTCCGTGGAATTAATATTGTATCCGTGTAATTTTAAACCGTGCTTTTCAGCGCGACCTTTTTGATTACTGTTCCGATCAGTTATTTGTAAATACAAGGTCGGAATTACTATGAAAAAAATACTTACTACAGAACGCGAGCTCAACAGCAGTAGCTCAATAGAGGGATCTCTTTAATTATTATAGGCTTAGCCGTATTTGGGTCCAATAGATATTTATAAGATGTCATTGTCAGAGTTACTCAAAATGGAGAAATAAACCATCCACGCGAAGACCGACATCCGCGCGGACGGAGTCGCGGGCGGAAGCTAGTACGTAATATAATAAAGCTTTCATATTATCTTCGCAACAGCCTGTATCTATGCTTAGTTGGTTACCAGTAAATAAGATTTGTTAGGTTCATGATATTTTTATCATTTGAGGATAAATGCAAAATCTTTCGATTTATCGTCTGCTAAACAATAATGTAATATAGTTGTTATTTAAAACACTCTTTTTTTTTGCAATTAATAACTTTTCTCTGCACTAGGAATTTCTTCTACATTATCGGATTGTTTAGAAGGACCAGAAATAATATTCCACAACTCTACAACTATCACACAACGCCATCTAGTCTCAAGCTAAGCAGAGCTTGTGTTATGGGTACTAGATAACTGATAAACATACTTATATATTCCTAAATACATAAATATTATAGATTTTACACCCAGACACAGAACAAATGATCGTGCTCATCACACAAACATTTGTCCTGGGTGGGAATCGAACCCACGGCCTCCGGCAAAGCAGTCAGGGTCACTAACCACTAGACCAACAGGCCTGTCAAATTATGTGTGACTGAGACACACGGACTCATGTAGAGCATGCAAATATTTATTCCGTGTTTTTTTAAAAAAAACGTTGCCCCACATTAGTATTTTCTCCTATGTCGTCTACGTTGTAAAGTCACATACACAAACACCCAGACCCGAAACAAACACATGTAGAGCAAACAAGTGCTTGTTCCGTTTGGGAATCGAACCCACGACATACAGCGCAGAAGTCAATCACTCAGCTTTTGCGCCAACTGTGCTGTCAACAACATTGCCCTTTTTATTAATTATTTTTAAACGCATTAACGCATGCGACGCGCATCTTAAAGTTGATTTTTGAGGAAAGAAAAATTCAGTTGCAAGTGGGATTCGAACCCGCGTCATCTGGATAACCCTACCCTTTTTGTTTTTGTACATTCACAAAAGAATCTATAAAAGTACCTAACCTAAAACATTAACTAATATATTTTTCAGTTCAGTTGTAGTTCAAATCTACTCTAGATGCTGAAATATGAAGAGAAAGTCAGTCAAATCTCTGCCTCATTGCGTTGTTAGCTATTATTCTTATATGATGAGCCTCGAGGGAGCCAAGTGTTTCAAACCGAATATTTTTCAAGGAAAAGTATCTACAGTCATTTATCCTTGCATTTATCATCCCAACCTCTTCTTTCAACTTTTAGGGTTGCCATCGACTTCTTGAATGAGACTGTGTTATATGCATTTTTATAACTAAAAAGTCTTCTATAAAATCAAACTTCTATAAAACCAACTATCCCTCAACTGTCTATACATTTAAAACAAACTTTAACCAGATAAATTGATCTAAAAAAAGTACAGTGTCAGCCCTAACCTCTAAAAAGCACGATTCTACTTCGCAGTCCGTAGGTATTCGGGGTTGTCTAACGAACCGTGTTTAAAGGCTCGTTAGTATCACTTGTCTACGCTTGATGATGTACTGCGGACTACCACACCTATTTGCGTACTGAGAAGGAGAACGTACTAATTTAGAGAACATACAAAAAGTTGGAGTTTGTGGTACGATTCAGTATTGATTCTGGTCGTAAAGTTCCCGACAGTCAGATGTTTTATAGTGGCATGCGGGCTTAGTGTGGTCTACTGTTTGCAGAAGTCAAGGCTTTGATCCTTTTTATTATGTTTGTTGATTGTACTTTGTGTATAACAGTATACACCTGCGCAGAAGGTGTGGTGATGTGTATTGTCCTCAAATGTATATGTAGCATATCCGGCGTAATTTTGAAGCTACCAATTGGTCGGTTTTCAATTGGCAAAACAATTGTTAAAAAAATGCCCGCAGTTTGAGATTTAGTATCAAAATGCTTAGTGATTAAAGTGACAACTGTAGTGTCTATTGGAATAACTAAGTGAGTATATTATTACTAGTAAAAGTTTGCGTAAAAAGTCTCACGCCACGGCCATAGTGGGGCCATAGAATGAAATTCGTCAAATGCTATGATAGAATTAAAATTAGGCTGAAGACAAAAACGTACCTTAAAAATATACCTTAGTCATACTTGTGAAACACTGCCGCAAAAGTAAACAAAATTAATAATATTCGTAAAGCTATTCTTCACTTCAAAGAATTTGAAACATTTCACTAGGTACTACCTACGCTAAAATGTTAGGGTATTTAGAAGAAAATCTAAAGTCATTACGGATATTTCATAAAATCTTAAGAGAACTGGAAATATTTTTCATGTTTAGATGACGTACGGTTGATTTATTTTTGTATCTAGTATCTGGTAAAAAGAAAATTGTAACAGCTTTTTTGCTTTGAAAAAACTCAATAGAAAGATATCACGAGTCCGAACCATTGAATTCTTGATAGAAAATATTTCAAGTTATTTGTCCATAATAATATCTTGGAAGTATTCGCACCTGGTCCTTTATTGTGAAAATCACTGTTATTATTCTTTTGGAATCCGTCGATGGCTGTTACGAACATTACTATTTCACGAGTCTTTCGGTGTCGACACCTTGTCAGCAAACTTCTTTTGTGTTGTCTAATGAATACCGAAAGTGTTTGAAGTTCAGGCTGACAGTGTCAAACTTTTACAATAATCTTCCCTCTTCATTAAGAAGCCAAACAAAAACGCGGCCTCATTGGCGCCCAGCAGGGCCACTCAAACTGGCCTATTGAGATTAACCAACTTCGGCAGAAAACAACGTAATTAAGTTTAGTGTTGGCCCTCCTCCGTGATGTTTATTGGATCGCCACCTTACTTATTGATTTTCCAGTTCTTAAGACGCGGACTGACTACGATTTTAATCGCTTATGACCGCGTAAACTATTGTCACCACTATGGAGCGTCAATAAGATTGAAAATTGAAAAAATGATATTTGTGTTGAAATGTGACGTAAGCTGCGAATGGGCATTTATTTTACTGCTTTTCTTTAGATTATTTAAAATATAGACATAAAATTAAATAATGGTTCGGTTAAAGTTTAAAAAAAATGGAAAAACTACTAGATTCTTAAAAAAAAAAACTTGTTATCGCTGGAAATACAGAGATCTTCGACGTCAAAGTTTATTTTTGTGCTACAACTTTCCAATTTTTATTGGGAATATCAAACTCTTATTTATTATTCTGTTCGGTTTAAATTCTCCTTTATACCCTTCTCTGTTCACTGTATTTTTCGCGTTGCTTATTTTTATTACATTACGTCATACTCGACGTTCTAAGAAACCAATTTTTGGAAATATTGAGATAAGACCGCGCCTTAAGTCCCACTTGTAGCTAGTTATAAATAGCTTGTTACATTAATTTGGCAAGGTCACTCCACCGTCGTCATTAACGAAAAATAAATTCAATTCAGGTTGGTTATTTGTTAACAAACAGATTTTCAGGAATTTATTTAGGTGGCGATGCCTGTTAATGAATTTAGACGGTAGCTGGCTTGTTTGTCAAGTAATTATTTCAGTTTATAGCAATATTCTGAGTTATTTTGAAAGGTATTATTAACAGCTTCATAAACTTCAACAATGTTATTGGATAGTTGACTGGAAATCCTTTGTGCGTAACTATAATAGCACGTTTCTCGTAACTAATTTCTTTGTTACTGGATTAGTTTTCACGGTTTATGTTCCAATGGAACTATTTATCCTTTTGGAGGTAAATCGTGTCTTTGTGTGACGTCTGTGTCCTTTGTGCAAAGTTTCCTTGCCGTCCAAGAGACGTGATTGAGTAACAAACGAAGGTATATGGATTACAGCTTCAGAGGCCCAAATATATTCAACTCTACCCAAATAAATTGTACCGGAAATATCCAATCTTTCTTCAAACAGTACAAATTAGATGTGTTTTTTATAGTTTATTTTTGTTTTCAATGGAGATACAAAAAAAGAAGTCCAAAGAAAATGTATGTATTTTGCGTTTTGCGAAAGCTATCAAAGAGAGACCACAGTAATTTCTGTTTCAACCCACTACGTGTATTTATGCACCTATATCATACCTTTATGGTCTATTTACCTGACAAGATAATACTTACGAGTATTATCATAGACAAACATATTATACCTTTTTTACCTGTTCAATTGTTTACGGGACATAAAACAGGATTTCTTCCTCCTGATATGGACCTTTGCATATAAAAACAAAATTACGCCTATGGCATTCTGTAAACCTTTACCGAAACCCGAGATTTCTTTTGCTACAACATTTATATTTTTTGTACAAGTAAACGGAAAATGTACCTACAACAGTAGTTCTGAGCCCTTATTACGAGTACGCCGAGAAATGTCTGGCTACCTATACGAGAGCTTCTGGTTGCAACCGTGACAGCAAGACTTACTAGTTGACTTTACAACATTTCTAGTAATAAATACTAAGTAAGTAGTAGAGATAACAGGGACTTTTTTTTTAGCGTGGTAAAATCATCAAATGAGTCCTCCCACGCCGGGCAGGGCGGTAGGGACTGTCAGACTTGTACTGACTAAAATCCACGGTGTCCTTCGATAGCCCTTTATGTTCCGGGTCACGGTAATGAGATAAGTCCCGCGACCCCGGCAGGCAGATAACAAGGACTTAGTATTTATTACTAGAAAGTTGTACAGTCAACTAGTGAGTCTTGCTGTCACGGTTGCAACCAGAAGTTCTCGTATACATTTCTCTGCGTGAGTTTTCACTATTTTACTTTACAGCGTCTATCCCAGTCTATCCAGTATATACAGCGTTTCTTGTATGGAAAATGAAACAGCGCCTCTGGTGTGCAAAGAAGGAACTTGAAATTAATGTCAAAGTTCCAGTTTACTTCACGTCAAAATAAATCAAAACTCGTGATAAGATCTCTGTTTAGGATTCCATACCCAAAGGGTAAAACGGCACCCTATTACCAAGATTTCACTGTGAGTCTGTCTGTCCGTCTGCCACCAGGCTACTGAGCCTGAACTACTGAAACTAGGTACTGAGTTTAATACATGTATAAGACCTGCTACACACATGTTCATATTCAAGTCGGCAAATTATTAGGCACGATTCGGCTCGACATGGCAGCACAATGTACAGATGCCAGCAGCTCAACTTCCCCCAATCTGTCTGTTTTTGCCGGTCTTTCCCTAATTGTCTATTTTATTTATTTAAATGAGTACTTTACTGTAACAGTAAGGGGTCGCGGGACTATCTCATCAGGTAGCAATGACCCTAGAACGTAAATGACTACGAGTCTGACAGTAT
The DNA here is from genome assembly GCA_950005045.1 of Agrotis exclamationis. NCBI lineage: Eukaryota > Metazoa > Arthropoda > Insecta > Lepidoptera > Noctuidae > Agrotis > Agrotis exclamationis. The sequence continues at coordinate 11,739,282 of OX465417.1, read as the reverse complement.
GCGTGGGAGGACTCATTTCATTATTTTACCACGATAAAAAAAAACAATACTGTTAAGGCTGCTACACACATGCCGGCGGCAATGCCGCCGGGTTTATGCTGAGCGGCTATGCCGCCGGCAATGCAAGCCGCGGGCACAAGCCGCGCAAAGCCGCCAAGCATCATTCCGGTTGTGACAGTCACATAATATAATAATAATAATAATAAGCTGGCAACACTCGTTAACAAAAGTCAAGTTAAGAAAATCTCCGAATCTTTTTTACAAGAAAATTATATTTAAAAAGCGTACACAGTTCTGTACCACTCCACAGAATAGAGTTTTATAAAGTTAATAAAAACTCGTAGTAATGAAAATCAAAAACCACAAAATATCAGAAACCAAGTGTAAAAACGAATTATGACAGCTGTCACGAAGCGAAAAATCATATAATGAAATTAAATCGGATGCAATTGAAATGAAATGAAATGTTAACGAGAGCAGCTACACGACGCGCACGCCTACCACCCCCGGAGTCGTCGCTCAGTTCCGCCTCGCCGCCGCCGGACACCGGATCACCTGCGTCACCGGCAGCGGCAGTTGCGTCGAGCTCGAGCGGCGAATATTTCTCCCCGCCGACGTCGCCAACACCTGTACGTCGGCAGGGGAGAGGCCGGCCACCGAGGAGCCTGGGACTTAGGGGCCAACCGGCCCCGAGCCGGGTCCCCGCTGCCGGTGGTTGTGTGCAGCGCATGCGATGGACTCAATCGATAAATGAGAATGTCATGCGCGCATACTACGGGTCTACAGAGGGGGGAACTAACCTCACTGCGTACCGTGTTAGGATGCTGTCTCTGTTCCAGGTACTTGAACCAACCCTAAACGTTTCGGCCCAACGATTGTCGGATCAGGTGCGGGTCATCCAACGTAATCACATGTTGGACGACACCGCACTTGATAGGCTGCGCTCAGAGGTGCTAAGCAACCGTACCATCTTATCTCCACCACCACCAACAGCGTCCGTAGCTGTAAACAGAGTTCCGCCGCGGTCTGTTATTTCTTCTGTTGTGGAGGAGGATGATGCGGTTGCCACGGTAAGTAGCCAGTGCAACGAACGAGTGAGGAGCGCACTGGAGGATGCGCTTTGTGAGTACCGCTCAACTCCCATTATGCTTAGACCCCGATTGCCACGGTTACCCATGCACAAAAAAAATAGGGCGCTGGTGTGTGCCTTGAACTCGCTGCTTAAGAATCTTTTCGAGAGCAGCGAGGATCTTGTCGATACACATTCAATCCTGTTTTGCGGGGCTGTTGCGGCATGTCGATTGGCTAATGTCAAGTTTCCGAACAGTGACGGAGGTAATCGACCAAAACCAGCTGTACCAGCCTGGCAATGCAGGATTGAGCGTCGTATCGGCGAGGCCAGGGTACTCATCGGCAAACTATATTGCTTCAGGGAAGGAAATACACGACCACGTGTGATGCGCTTTGTGAGACGGGCATTCTCGGGGACTGACATCGGTCCTCAAGATTACATGTCCCGTGTCACAGAGCGCATCGATTTCCTGAAGCAAAAAGTTTGTGCATGGGCAAGCCGTATTCGGCGGTATAAGCGACGAGTTGATCGGTACTCGCAGAATCGCATGTTCCGGAGCGATGAGAGGTGGGTATATAGAGCTTGGGAGCGACCTGAACAAAGCATGGCTGACCTGCGCCGTCCAGATGACAGCGCCACCAGTACATTCTGGCGCAGCATCTGGTCGGTGCCGGTCGGTCATGCTGAGGCTGACTGGATGCGTGATGTCGAGCGAGTATGTGAAACTATTCCAGAAATGGAAAAAGTAATAATAACGCCACTGGATATAGCCAAAGCAGTCCGTCCGTTACCCAATTGGAAATCTCCGGGACCGGACGGACTGCATAACTTTTGGCTTAAATGGCTTACTAGTTCACATACTCAATTCCAGTCATCCTTAGAGTCTGGGTCGCTACCACAGTTTCTTACAACTGGTTTTACCCACCTGCTCCATAAATCAGGTAGTACCACGGAACCCAAGAACTATAGACCGATCACTTGTTTGTCGACGGTCTATAAACTTCTTACATCCATTTTGAGAGTGAAAATTAACACACATATTGAAAGTAACTCTATTATGTCTGCCTCTCAAAATGGATGTAGGAACGGGTCCCGTGGTACTAAGGAGCTACTCCTCATTGACATGGCCATTAGCCAACAGGTTCGTCGATCTCGCAGGGATCTGTCCACATGCTGGATAGATTATAAGAAGGCCTACGACTCGGTGCCACATACATGGCTCATGAGGGTGCTAGAGTTGTACAAGATAGACGCAACCCTACGCACCTTCCTTGAGTCGTGTATGGGGCAATGGAGAACAGTCCTTCGCTATCCGGGATGTCGACAGATTCAGGCGAATGATGAACCTGTATGGATCAAGCGGGGAATATTCCAGGGCGACAGTTTGAGTCCACTTTGGTTCTGCTTAGCTCTGAATCCTTTAAGCACATTGTTGGAGGATTCAGGTCTAGGCTATCGGTTGAGGAGAGGTGGTCAGGTCATATCTCACCTCTTATACATGGACGATCTGAAACTCTTTGCCCCCAACAAATTGCGACTGATGGAGCTACTGAAGGTAACTGAAACTTTTAGTAGTGCCATCAGGATGGAATTTGGTGTGGACAAATGTGCAGTCATGCATGTAAAGCGAGGGGAGATTATGGAATCTGAAGGGATTCAGCTTTCAGATTCCATACACCTTAGATCACTTTCCTCATCCGAGACCTATAAGTATTTGGGTATGTCGGAAGCGTTAGGCATTAATGTACCGGACGTGAAACAATCGTTGAGGGACCGCTTCTTTGGACGCCTGAAAAAGGTTTTAAATAGCCTTCTTTCAGGCGGAAACAAGGTGCGTGCCTTCAACGGTTGGGTCATGCCGGTTTTAATGTACTCTTTCGGCATACTCAAATGGACTCAAACTGAACTCGACGCCTTGGATAGACGAGTCCGTACGCTGTTGACTGCAAATCGGATGCATCACCCACGATCATCGGTGATGAGGCTGTACACCCCGTGGAAATGCGGGGGTCGAGGCTTTTTAAATGCTAAGACCCTCCACAACCGTGAGGTGTGCAGTCTCAGAGAATATTTTTTGAAAATGGAAGTGGGTATGCACCGAGATGTGGTCACAGTGGACAAGGGACTCACCCCGCTGTCCATGGCTAAAGAGAACTGGCACAAACCTGTGATACTCAGTACCGAAGACCGCAGGGAGGTATGGCAAAGCAAGGAGCTACACGGACGCTTCTACCGGGCCCTTCATGGGCCCGATGTAGATTTTCTAGCGTCCGTGTCCTGGCTACGTTTCGGTGACCTGTTCGGGGAAACTGAAGGTTTTGTCTGTGCGATTATGGACGAAGTTATCTTGACGAACAACTACCGGAGACATATTATAAAGGATGGGACGATTGACGTGTGTCGGGCATGCCATCGTCCAGGTGAATCCATTAGACATATCATCTCTGGTTGTTCTCGTCTTGCTAACGGCGAGTACTTGCACAGGCACAACCAAGTAGCCAGAATCATCCACCAGCAACTTGCGTTGAAATACAAACTTGTGGAATCTGAGGTACCGTATTACAAGTATGTGCCCGACCCAGTTCTCGAGAAAGACCATGTCACGTTGTACTGGGATCTGCCTATCATTACTGACAGGACTATTGTCGCCAATAAGCCTGACATAGTAGTGATAGACAGATCAGCGCGCCGCGCAATGATAATCGATGTTACCATCCCACATGACGAGAACCTCGTGAAGGCTGAGAAAGATAAACAAATCAAATATATCGACCTAGCGCGCGAGGTTGTCGACATGTGGAATGTGAGCTCGGCTATCATTGTGCCGATTGTCGTTACTGCCAATGGCCTGATGGCAAAGAGCCTCGACGAACATCTTTCGAGGCTCTCATTAGGGGGTTGGATCAAGGGCCTGATTCAGAAGGCAGTTCTCCCTCGATACGGCTCGCATTGTGAGGAGGTTCCTGTCTCTGGAGCCCTAACCACCGGTAGCTTGGACCCTGCTCCCACACGGTGGATCACTATTTTTATATTTTTAAATGTTTTTTTATCTCTTTTTTGTAAAAATATTTAAAAATGTATTAATATGAGTATTCAAATGAATAAACGAAATAATAATAATATTCCACAACTATCACATAACGCCATCTAGTCCCAAGCTAAGCAGAGCTTGTGTTATGGGTACTAGACAACTGATAAACGTACTTATATATTTCTAAATACATACATATTATAGATAAATTACACCCAGACACAGAACAAATGATCGTGCTCATCACACAAACATTTGTCCTGGGTGGGAATCGAACCCACGACGTCTGGCATAGCAGTCAGGGTCACTAACCACTAGACCAACAGGCCTTGTCAAAATACGCAGAACGCAGCTTTAATGCCAGGAACGAACTGACGCCGGCAAGCCGCGTAACTCGCACACCCCGGCGGCCATACCGGCAGCTCCTTTGTATGGCAAAGCCAGCGGCTTTGAATGCCGCCGGGTGCACCGCGGTTTGCCTGGCGGCCCTGCCGCCGGCACTGTGTGTAGGAGCCTTAACAGCAAAAGACTGCCTTTTCTGAATAAATACTTTACCAGCAATGGTCAAACAAGTAAAGAAACAATATAGATACATACAAATTGAAACACATGACCTGATTATGTGGTGGTCAGTCGAATTCAATCATGACCTCTGTCGGAATGCCCCAAAGGAAATGTTTTATCTCGAGAAGAATTCGTAATTTTTTCGACGCCCGGAATGATTTCCCCACTGCATTCATGGATGAGAGGTCAACCAGAAAACTCAAGGAAGCCTGGTTAAATCTCCAGTAGATTTAAATAATTCTGGTTGAACTTTAAATATTTATGTTCACAGGAGCCGCATTGTGGCTGTTTGCTGATTAAATATGTATGTGTGTTTCATTGAGATGGTAGGTGCCTATGTGGAAACAACCTGGCTTGTAAAGTAATAACATTTTGGAATTCACTGGTTCTGTTTCATAAAACAGAAAGAAATACACTTACAGTAAACGTTAAATAACAGTGTTAAATGTATAAATTTAAGTTTTTTAACTCAATTGTAACTTTAAAACGGAATATTTCCATTTAATTATTTTAATGAGTGTTTTACGGCATCATTTTAAAGTCAAAATAAGGTAGGGATATTTCGTTTAGTTTTTTTTAACTATTTCCCGTTTTATAGGACTATAAACGGGAAATAGTTAAAAAACTAACGAAATAGTTAAATAGTTCAATACTAGGAAAATGACAGATTTCAAGTTCGCAACAGTATGAACGGAGCTTGGAGCTTTAGAAAACACATTGAAAATGTCATATTCACAGGATTATGACATTTTCAACAGATTTTTAAAAAAACTTGTCATAAACTACAGCTTCCGTTTTCGTGAAGTGTCGTTATTTATCATGTTCAAGCGCATCCATTTGCCACCGATCCTTCCGTGTCCCGAAAGAAACAAAAACGTTGTGTATGACATTTGTCAATTCATAGAGAGGGTCGTTGCTATTTCGGAAATAAAAGACCTTTCGGGGACACAAATTATAATCCCGAAATGGGTCGTTATTCACAGATATATCTTTTATCTGTATACGCTCTATGGAATCTGTCAAATTACGGAGATGGTATCGTTTTTGTAAAAGCGATAGATGTTTCCGATGTCAGCAGAGGAGTAGCGTGCCTTGGCGGGGCCCCGTATAAAAATTTGGGGGCCCTAAGGTAGGGATTTATCACTCAAGAAAAAAAAATGCATTTCTCTGTATCTACGCCGAAATATAAACAAAAAATTGGACCAAAGGTCATCAAAAAAAAATCAAGATGCGACTGATCAGATCCAGAGGTCGAAATTAGGTATAGAGTTATTTTAGTACTTGCATCGAAATGTTGATATGGATCTTCCCGGGATTTCTAATAGGACAATTTCGTGCTTAAAACAGTATTACATATAAATAATAATAATAAAACACCAGAGATAGATTAGACAAATAAATTGTGTAAAAGTAAATCACTATTTTATTTAATAAATCATTAAGTTTTTATTAATTTTTGTTTACGCACGTTGGGGGCCCTGTGGCCCGGGGACGATTGATACGGCAGATACGGCGGTAGCTACGCCCCTGGATGTCAGTCAATCGAAATTGCAACGTTATTAAAATATCGATGTTATTGAAAAAATGATAAAGCCTTTGTCACGTTTTTATGCTCGTAATTTAAATAAAAATTTCTTGTTTTTAACAAAAATTGCATTTTTTAGATTGGTTTACTTATAAGCCGAGTCAATAAGTGCGTTGAAATACCTACGTGGAAAATTGATGTTCAAAAATGTTCACAAAAACGCTTTAATTGGTGGAATCTCGAGGTATCCAAATATTTACGAACACGGTATGTGCAAATAGGTCTATGGCAATTTACGGAAAATGGTTGTAATACACATAAAAAAAAAACATAACCCTCCTTTTAGCGAAATCGTTTCGTTCATGGGCTTTATCGGGATAATGATGAAAGTTTTTTATTTTTGTCGTGGTAAAATCATCAAATGAGTCCTAGTACCTAGGGCAGCTTAGGGCGGAAGGGACTGTCAGACTCGTACTGACTAAAATCCACGGTGTCCTTCAATAGCACTTTACATTCCAGGGTCACGGTAATGCGATAAGACCCGCGACCCCGGCAGGCATTAGTCCTCTAGAGGGCCCCTCATCATGCTGACACTCTTTGAGGCGCGCGTGGAACACAACGCACCGTCGACTCGGGCATGGTTCATGGTCGGACAGCGAGTCATCCATTACTCGCCGCCCGCATGCCCATAATGATGTTACTTAGAAGAAAACATTCCGAACGAATAATATTTGCGAATAGTTTTTTTCTAAGTACCTAACTTTTTTCAGGTATTTTAAGTTGCGGAGTTTTAAAGGAATATGGTTCTCATGCTAAAAACAAATGAATTTAAAGACAACAATAAATTATCTCTTTGTCGGAAACTTTGCTACCTTAGTTCGTGTCCCTCGATGCTTAGTTTTTTGTAAGCAAACTCGGCCTTCTTCTTGATAAATAACACAATCTAAGTTCCGAGTTTTTGGTCATAAATTGCCTACTTTGTATTCCTCAAGTATTGGCTACCTGCGAGCTTGGGGGCTTTTAATGAGATTGGAAATATCATCTGGGGACTATGTCCCGGGCTTCTGTAACATTATATTTTAGAAATAATTTGTTTTGTAATTATTTCGTTACTCATTGTTATGAATTTTAATTGAAATTATAACTTTACGAATAACTACTTTCTAAAGAAGGATTTCAAAGTTTGCACATTAAGTATAGTAGTGATGTCCATACGCTATGTGCGAAGTCTATGGTGGGGAGTATCAAATCATATATTATTATGCATTACCTAATGGGCGCATCCGCGGAGTGAAGTGCGTGGTAAGTTCATTATGCACCACAATCTATTTATGTACAGGTGCCAGCACATCAAGCTGCCACAACCTGTCAATTTCTTGTAATAGATTTTCGACTTTATCACAAAATAAGAAGGTTCACGTTCGATTGGCAAAATTTGACAGATTCGTTAGGTTGTGCTTGCGTCTGTGCCTTTTAGGTTTTATTTATTTTTTAATGAAGAATAAGCCGAAAGACAATCAACGTTTCTAGTTAACAAGAATTGGCAGATCTTATGGCCCCCAATAATGCAGTTATTACCAGGCGCTGTCACCACGCACACAGCGTTTACCAACACGAGTGCATAGCTAAATTTTGTACGTTTTAATTTTTAAGGCGCACTGAAAACGTAGCTACCTTTATCATTTCCGCAGCTGTCTATTCTCACAAAATGGCCATATCTGAAGGATTTATCTGCACATAGCAAGACGACGCGAACCGAAATTCAGGGGCCGACAAAACAATCTCGACTTGACAAATCCCGGCTAATAATCGACGCTCGTTATCCGCACACGTCCGGCCCTATCCGGATAGATTTCGACGTATTTGTTACCGGAATTTAATATCGTTAATGTTTTATTGACAATCTTTGTGGCCTGATAAACGTTTTCTTAGAAGAAAAAAAAAACTTCTCATACTTAACTGAAAAATCATTTTGACAAGCAATTGTAATGCACGTTCTAAAGTCTTATTTAACTAACTTATTTCCTTATACACACATATAGTACCCGCAGAACGTGAGTCCAATTTCAACATCTCCAAGTTTATTTACGTAAGTGATGCTACAGCTTTTGTTTGTGCCAATTAAGTTTATTGTGGACGCAGTAAAAGATACGTTGAACAAGTGAGACAACTTCTACAGGTCACGACCTACATGATAACTACTTGCGTACTTTGTTTTTACCCACCCTAGTGCCTTTCCTAATCTTTATTTGATCGGCTTATTGGAGTACTATTAGACCTGGATCTTTATATTTTCTGTGTAAGCTGAAGTTTTAAAAAGTTCTTAAGATAGGTGTTGGATAAGTTCAGGATCGCGGGACTGTCTTGAAAGGGCACCGTGAACCTGATTCGCAAAGTGTGGCTGAAGAAACAGGTGGATTTTTAGTCAATTAGACTGACAGTCTCTGCAGCTTCGCCCAGGTGATGAAATCGTAAAATGAGTACTGTGGGAGGACTTTACGAGCTTAAAAAAGGTGTTTTAATAAGTTATCCCATGCAGCAACACGCCACCGATGTCTGGTGTTGCAGACGTGCATAGGTTACGATGGCCGCTTTCCATCAGGCGGGCCGTATGCTTGCTTGACCACCTTATGGCATAAAAAAATCATCGCTCCAGGTTTAAACAAAAAATAAATACATCACACGAACAACGTCACGCATATTTTTGTACATCGCGATCTCCCGGAACAATACGCGTCTACAATTGAAAGATTCACTATCGGGTCAAAGTGACACATTTCTCTTTGCCGACTATCTTTTCAGGCGGTTTACGTAAGTTCAGAGAACGCCTCATTCAATAGGGGAACATGTGTGTTGACATCTGATTAATGGTCGTTTCGAGCTTTCCCCCGTTTGGCTTCCAAGATTAAAAAGGAAAACACGGGAAAATGTTTTTCGCGCATCCCGTTTGTAGGCGCAGTTGTTGTGATGTCCATCAAAAGATATCTTTTGTTGGGGCTGCGTATCTATTTATTAGCTTTCTTTTGTGTTTACATTATGTATATTTTGTTTCTCTGGTCATATTCAGAGAGCTACGGATCAAAGATGGTCACAAATAATCACAAATTGGTACCCAATATATAAAAAACGAAGGAAGGGTAGACCATTTAAAAGATGGAGTGACGACATCGTAGAAATAGCCGGAAACTTATGGTCCAGACGGGCAAATGATAGAGCCACCTGGAAGGGTTTGGAGGAGGCTTTCACCGCAAAAGGCGGCCCTTACACCTAACAATACTAACCTTATTTAAAAACAGAACTAACATTACTAACAAATAAATAAATAAGCATACATAATAGTAGATAAGAAATACATACATGTAAGGGATTAAATAAAGCTAATAAATAAAATAAAAAAAATATTTTGTTTCTCTTAGAGAGAGAGAGAAAGAGACTGCACGACAAAGGATATGTGAAAAAAAAATTCAAGATATTCTTTTGAAATTAAAATTAAGTCTATACCTACTTACTTTTACTGTTGACATTTCGCATATTATACATGCAACAAACTACAATGGAATTTTATACATTTTGATGTAACTGCGTTCATTTGTCCGTGTTGAGCATGTTGGACATTGACGACTGCTATGTAGGTACTCGTGTGCTAAAACAACGCGAATAATAACGTGTTGATGTGACGTCACACAGATTAATGACGTCAATTCATTGATGGAACAGAACAAGGAAAATATTTATTTTTTGAACATTTCTGACAAAAGCTATTGATTCGTTAACAAAAACATAACTGTGTTTTTGTTCCATTCTCATTGGCAGGTAGGTACGTATTGTCTCCAATAGTGATTTTTTTATAAAGTAGTTAGTTAACTTCGTCAAGTTATAGACAAGATTGTTACTGCCACTATTATTTTATAGATTACTAGCTTCTGCCCGCGACTTCGTACGCGGATTCTGTTGCTTATGCCAGCGACAACGGGCTCATCAGATTGTACAATTTTTGCTAAAACGCCATCCCTATTTATGTTATAGTATAGCTGGGTGCTTTGAATTCTACAACAGGTGTTCCAGATCTTCAGTTTTTATACGTCAACAGAGAATGCTCATCAAACATCTCGTGCTAAGACGTCATTTCTATATATTTTATAGTGTAGCTGGGCTCTTGGAGTTCCACATCAGGTGTTCCAGATCTTCAATTTGTATACGTCAACAGAGAGTGCTCATCAGGTTGACCAACTCTTGCTAAGACGTCGTTGCTATATATGTTATAGTTTCATCATTCTAGCTTTAAAAACAATACTTCCATACAACCATTCATCCCCCCTTTCAACCCCTTAAAACCCCCTTTCCGCAATAAAAAGTATAAGCCTATGTTCTTTCTCAGGCTCTAAAGTATTTGTGTACCAAATTCCATTGAAATCGGTTCAGTAGTTATAGCAGGAAAGCGAGACAGACAGACAGAGAGACAGACAGAGTTACTTTCGCATTTATAATATTAGTGTGGAAGTGTGGATTATTTTCTGAATTTACTAAGACGCACGCAAGCATGTGCTAATTTAGTAGAACTCATTTAACATGTAAATAAGAGTGAACATACAAATTATCAAAGATTTAGAATTCGGTACAATTCAGACTAAGGATTAACTTTCTTTCCCATTAGTTTTTTTTTTTTTTTACTAACCTGTACTGTCCCACTGCTCGGCAAAGGCCTCCCTCTATTCCGGAGGAATTAGTTTTATTAAAAGAAAAAAAACTAAAACTAAATTTCTATGGCGAGTTTATTAAAGTTATCAAAACAAAATTGGTAATGAAAAACTAATTATAGTTAAGATAATATTTTCAATATTAGAACTAAATTGGCAAGCTTTTTAATTAACTTTTAGGCGTTTGGAAAGAAAATAATTAAACACATTGCGTTGAAAATTTATTTGTAGACCAATTTAAAGCTTCAAAATAAATAGCCATTTCACTTCGTTTTATTCTATGAAGAAATTCATTGGTTTTTTAATGTGATTAGGGCTGATTTATTTTCTCATTTATACACAATACATTTGAATTTTTAATGAAATTTTAAAAGTTGTAATAAATGTAAAAACATTTATTTTGCTGGCAAAATGTGTATAAATAATTAATTGATTGTGAATTGTAATCGATGGAAAGAACTGCACTATAAAATTCAAATTCTAAAGCCTCCTGCAGACACACGCGATTAATCGCGCTGCGACAACGAGCCAAGCTAATTTCCACTCTAAATGTACTGCGAATGGACCGCGATATGTCGCCCCGCGCGATTAATCGCGTGTGTCTGCAGGAGGCTTAAGAAGTAAAATAAACTATATTCTGATAATAAAGTGTCTGGATTCATGATCTAACAGTATTCACATCCAATATCGCCTTTTCAACAATTCTCGAATCGATACGAACACGACTAAAGAGCTATAATAAACATAAAAGTTACAGTAATGAGTATGAGTCGAGCTCGAGTAACTTTTGACGAGAAAGTTATCGTCGTATTGATATGTTCTTATTTCTTTGATTCATTTGTTACAGTCATATATAGCTGATACAATTCTTGCATATGAATACTGTAGACTATTGCACTTGTAGGATCGCTGGCGGTAGATACTGAAGGCTTCAAGTAGGGTTCGGCGCTAATGAGACTCCGGATTACTTTCTTACTTGTTGTTTATTATAATACTGCTGGTTTTCGGAATGAATGCCATAGAAAACTACCCCTTTTTTATACAGAGCTCTGACCAATCAGAACCCTTAAAATTTGCACACGACCCTAATATTTTTTCCTTCAGCCAATCAGAGCAATCCATTTTTGCACACGGCACTAATGCGACTTTGTATGGGGAACCTTAATTTGGCAGTTTTCTATGGTAAACCTTCCCCTTTTGCTTTACAATTTGTCTTATAGCCTAGGGGTTAACTTATTCTATCTAATTACATAAAAACCTTATAAAAACCTTAATTTTTAGACCCAAAAAATGACAAAAAACCAATTTTGCATCAACCTACAGGCAGAGACACCAAGTGCCAAAAATTGGAATTACAATTATTTATCACTGTTTTAAAGGGTATTTGTAAAATTTACACTTTTTACGTCTACCTATCACTTTGCTTACTTTTTCGGGACAACACAGTTTCTCAACTTACTTGACGGTGTATGTAAAATGTGCATTTTTATGTTTACCCTACTATGGGTTTACTTTGTGGCATCAGCAGAGACACCAGGTGGGAAAAATAAAAAACAAAACAAATTATCAATATATTTGAAGGTACTTATAAAATGCACATTTCTACATTTACCCAATCCTTATTAAATATAATAACAATAGTTTTATTGCTAAAACTAGCCTAATCTTTAAAATTACTACATATGTACATAATTGCTTGATGCGATTATTATTCGTCGCTAACATTCTCCCCCACGGTGCGCAGCACATCATCCTCTTGAAGCGACGAAGCCGCGGGGACTAGCACGATGACCCGTCGTGTAGGTCGCCGAAGCACTCCGCCTGATGTCCTCACGTCCAGCACTCTGGTTCTCCCATCTGGCCCAGGGTACGCCTTGATAACTTCCCCTCGAGGCCATGAGTTTCTGGGTAGCGATGCGTCGACTATTAACACGATGTCTCCTTCCCTCGGGTCGGTTGTCTGCCTCCCTTTGATTGCCCTTGGCATCAAGAGCGGTAGGTACTCATTGATCCATCTCTTCCAGAAGTGGTCAGCAAGCCTTTGGGTAGTTTTCCAGCTTGGCTTCCCAATCAACTCTGTGTCGTCGAATTCTCCCGGCGCCATTGCTCCACACGATCTTCCCAGTAGAAAGTGGTTTGGTGTCAGACTTTCTTCATCTTCTGGCTCCATACTGATTGGGGTTAGAGGTCTGGAGTTTACTATGTGTTCGACCTCAGTCATAAGAGTATGAAGTACTTCTTCAGGTGGGTTTCTCTCGTTTAGCACTGCCGCCAGCGCAGTCTTGACTGTTCGCACGAGTCTTTCCCAGGCGCCCCCCATGTTTGGGCTCCCCGGGGGAATAAATTTCCACTTGATGCCCCTTTCTTGCGCAGCCTCTTCTAGCTCCTTGCTTGCCCCAACGAAATTGGTTCCGTTGTCGCTGAATATGGTTTTTGGGGTTCCTCTTCTTGCTGCCATTCGTCGAAGTGCCATTATCATTGAGCTGGTACTGAGAGAGGGTACCAACTCCAAGTGAATGGCTCTGGTTGTAAGACAAGTGAATAGCGCCCCCCAGCGCTTCTCGACTCTTCTCCCTATAGTGACTTGCATCGGCCCAAAGTAATCAACGGCAGTGCAAGCGAACGGGAACTGATGATGTTGCAGTCTCTCGCTTGGTAGGTCTCCTGTCGGGGGCACTTCTGGCAAACTCTTCTTTGTCTTGCATCGCTGACAGCTGTGGGCAACCGCCTTTAAGGTCGCTCTTAAACTTAGAATCCAATATTTCTGACGTAGCTCGTTCATTACTGTGGCAGTGTTCCCGTGAAGAAACTTCTCGTGATAGTGTTGTATGATGAGACGCGTTATTTTCTGTTTCCCATCTAGTATGATAGGATTCATTTTTCTTCTTTCTTCGCCTTGAAACTTCATTGTTCTGCTTCTTAATTTAATGATATCGGCGTCATTTAGGTAGACGTCGATTTTCTTAAGCCGACTTGCGTTTTCCAAGGGCTTCTTTTCCTTTAAATTCCTTATATCTGACTTGAAACTGTCATTCTGACTTATTTTCATTAATATTTCTTCTGCTTTTCTTAAGTGTTCGTCTTCTAGCGGCAGGTACAACCTCTTCTTCTCTTTGCTGACTGGTAGTTTGGCGATTTGTGTCTTCTTCTTCTGGGATCTTCTATGGGGTCTCCAGGGCTCTTCCTTCTGACGGACGGCGGCGTTGGTTGCTTTACGGGTCTTCTTCAATAAGAGGCATGCGAAAGCAACCACTCTGGCCGTCACGCGCAGCAGTCGCTCCCAGCTCGAGAACCTCTCCAGGTTGAGTAAGACCTCCTCAGCCTTTATCGCCGTCACTCTTTGCTTGTTCTTTTCTTCCAACATAGTACCCTCTGGTTTAAAGTCTTTGTATGGCCACTCTTCTTCTGGTTGACGGAGAAATGACGGCCCTTGGAACCACCTTGCGTTGTGATCGAATTCAGTCGGGGTTCCCCTCGTGGCGTCATCTGCTGGGTTTTCTTTAGTAGGTACCCATCTCCAGTCTTCGGGCTTGGTCTGCTCCTCGATCTCTGCCAATCGGTTGGCCACAAAGGTTTTAAACCTTCTTGGTTCTGCCTTGATCCACTGAAGTACTGTGCTGGAGTCCGTCCAGTAGGTGCGGGCTGTTGCCTCAAGTTCCATCTCCTTTTCTATTGTGGTTGCCAGCCTGGTGCCAAGCAAGGCTGCTTGTAGTTCTAGCCTTGGAATTGACACTGGTTTTGTTGGTGTCACTCTTGCTTTGCCGGCGATCATGGAGATGTGAATCTTATCGCCAGGTTCAACCGTCCTCCAGTAGACTACCGCTGCGTATGCTTCTTCACTTGCGTCGGTGAATGTGTGCAGTTGCCCTTTTCTACTGCGGGGTGAAAAGCATCTTGGTATCCGAAGTCTCATCAGCGCCGACACCTCTTCTAGGTACTTCAACCAGGTCTCTTTCTGGTTTTCATTGATTATTTCATCCCAGCCAATTTTTGTACGCCAAATGTCTTGAATTAATTTCTTTCCTTGTATTAAGACTGGCGTCGCGAAGCCCATAGGATCAAAGGTTGACATTACGGCGCTTGTAACTTCTCTCTTCGTCGGAGTTCTTCTTCCTTCTAGTAGGTCTTGCGATGTATTGCGCAGACCAACATTGAACGCTAGCGCGTCTTCCTTCACCAGCCATCTTAGCCCCAGTGTCTTCTCTTCTTTCGTCAGTTGTAGGGAGTCTTCTTTATTAGTATCTTCTACTTCTGACAGAACCTTCGCGTCGTTGCTGGCCCAGCCTTTCAAATGGAAGCTTGCCACTGCGTGAATTTCCTTTACTTCTTTTGATATCTTCTTTGCTTCAGCTGTAGTTGTAAAACTCTGAAGATAGTCATCCATGTAATGATTTCTTTCTATTGCTTTCACCGCTTCAGGATGAGTCTTCTTAAAGTCTTCTGCGTTCTTATTCATCACATATATTGCTGTTGCCGGTGATGATGCTGCTCCGAAGATGATTGAAGACATTCGAAACTCTTCAGGCTTGCCCGTTCTTTGACTTCCACGCCACAGGAATCGGAGGCTATCTCGGTCGCTTTCTCTTACTTTGATTCGAAGAAACATATCTTGGATATCAGCCATGACAGCCACTGGCCCTTCCCTGAAGCGCAGCAACACGCCGAACAATGATTGTAATAAGTCTGGCCCCGATAACAAGGCGTCATTGAGGCTCTTTCCTTCATACTTGGCAGCTGCGTCGAAGACTATTCTTGGCTTCTTCTTGACTGGGTGCACGACGGCAAAGTGTGGTAAGTAAAATAATCTTCTTTTATTCGCAGTTTCTGGAACCTTCTCTGCGTATCCCTTTTCAATCAAGCTTTGGATCTGCTTCTCATAGGACTCTTTGATTTCTTCATCTTGATCCAACTTCTTTTCAATATTGACTAGGCGACGGAGTGCTTGTCTGTAGTTGTTGGGTAGGGTCTCGTCTTCTTTCTTCCACAAGAGCCCTGTCTCGAATCGACCGCTGGCTAGTCTCTTCGTAGTCTTCTCGAGGGTTTCTAGTGCTCTTCTATCGCTGTCATTAGTTGGCAAGCGATTCTGGACCCCAAGCGATTCTAACTGGAAGTGCTCTCTTACTAACTCTTCTAGATTCTGCTCTTCGACTTCTTCGACTGTAGACTTGCCATGGTGAATGAAGTTTACAATGGCATTCGTCCCTGATTCACATCCATGCAGCACCCACCCGAGGCTAGTGAGAGAAGCCACGGGATCGGCTGGCTTGCCTTTCTTCAGTCTTCTTGTAACTATGAGTCCCCAGTTGTCTTGACCAATCAACAGCTTGGGTCTTTCTGTGACGTAGAGAAGTTGCTCTTCAATTGCCTTCAGATGCTGACAATTCTTCACCGTGTTCTTGCTTATACTTTGCTCTGAAAGCTTCAGGTCGTCGATGGTTCTTGCTATGATTGGCCTCTTGTCTCTTCTATGAGCCCCTTTTATCTTCAACTCGATCTTCTGTGAACTATCTTTCTTTATAACTTTTCCGCCGACTGTTTCGATTGCGAGAGTTTCTTTATTTCCCTCGGCTCCGATCTTCTTGGCTATTGATGCGTCCAAGAGTGTGACTGTTGAGCCTTCATCTAGCAGCGCCAGCACGCGAGCGTGGCCTTTCGGTCCGTAGAGATCCACTGGAATCATCTTCAAATAAATTTTCTCTTCCCCTTTGCTGTTGTGGATCGAGGCGACTGTCTCTTCTGATGCGCTTTCCTTGTCTTCTTTCTTCTCTGCTGACTCTGGTGGTTTTTCAGAGTGCAGGATAGTATGATGCCATCTTCCACACTTCTTGCAGACTGGAGCTTTGCAGTTGATTCTTGAGTGCTTGAACCGAAGACACTTGAAGCATAGTCTAGCCTTCTTGATAATGCCCCATTTTTCATCTATGTTAGCTTCTTTAAACTTCTTGCATTCTATCACAAAATGCTCTTCTTCACAGATCGGACATGACTTCTTATTTTTCTCTTGAGACACTTCTTGCACTGTATGTACAGGTTTTCTTGACCCTTTCTTTTGCTCCGAAAACACTTCAGGTGGAGCAAAGTCCCCGCACATGTCGCTTTCTATTTCTAGAAACGCTTCGATGAGTAGCAACTCTTGAATTTCTTCCTCCCTTCTGGTTCTATGGTAGGCGAACCATCGGAATTTCATTGATGGTGGCATCTTGTCTACTATGGCCTTCAATGTTTCAGGAGAACTGAGGTACTGCGACTTCTTCAATGCCTTGATGGTTTGGACGGCGTTCTTCACTCTGCTTGCGAACACACATATGTCGCTTGGGTTCTCGCCCACCTTTGGCAGGTTCTTCATCTTCTCTAGTTCTGCCAGTGCCAATGCCCCAGGTCTTCCGAATCTGGCTTCTAATCCCCTGAGTACTTCGCGTGGATCTTCAGCTGTAAACAGCAGGCTCTGGACGGCTTCTCTGGCTGCACCTTGAATTGCTCTTCTGAGGCGCGCTAAGTTCTGTGCGTCGCTGAAGGAGGCAGCCCCGTCTTCATATGATCTCTTGAACGGCAACCATTCTTCACAGGACCCGCTGAAGTGAGGGAGCTCGAAGTGCTTCGGTGTTGCGACGTCACGTGACTTCTCTGACAGCTTGACGATGACTTGGGCTAACTCGTGGATGTCACTCTTCTTTTCTTCAGTTTCAGTCGGCCTACTATTGCTAGGCTTGACCCCAGATTGGATGAACCACCTCTCGACTTCTTGAGTTTGCTCGTACATCTCTTCTCCGGCACCATCTTCTTCTTCTGACTCTGCTGTTGCTAGTTCTAGTTCAGCCTGAGCCACTCTTGATCGCGCTTCTGCCAATTCCAATTCCCTTAGTGCCACTGTTAACTTTGCTTGCGCTTCTGCTCTCTTCCTATGCGACGAGCGGACGGACTGCGTGTCTATTTCGCGGGTCGGCTTCTTAGGGCGAGGCTGCTGCAGACTCCCATCTATTGACGTCGGTACACTTCCTTCATCTCGACGTAACTTCACAGCAACACTTCTATCTGGGTTCTGCCGCGTAGTGTTGTGGCTTTCTTCTCGGCGTGCGGGATCAGACGCTTCAACTTCCTCTTCCATGGTGCTGGCTAGGGGTGCGGTGCGAGTCGCTCCCCCCGATGCTGATTCCCTCCCGGCAGTATTCTGCTGACGAATGGACGACTGGTGGGCTCGTACGCTAGGCGGCGGCGATCTTCTAGTGAGCGTTGACCGACTTGTAATTGACGCGCTCGTAGTCGCCTCGCTTGTAGATTCACTTGGCGTGCTTGCACTCCCGTCGACCGACGAAGTACTTTCTCCCGTAGCCTTGGACTGCACTGATCCTGATCTTGTAGAAGGCATCTTCAGTTTTCTTGAACCCGATCCGGCTTCTCGAAGGACCACTGTAGACTATTGCACTTGTAGGATCGCTGGCGGTAGATACTGAAGGCTTCAAGTAGGGTTCGGCGCTAATGAGACTCCGGATTACTTTCTTACTTGTTGTTTATTATAATACTGCTGGTTTTCGGAATGAATGCCATAGAAAACTACCCCTTTTTTATACAGAGCTCTGACCAATCAGAACCCTTAAAATTTGCACACGACCCTAATATTTTTTCCTTCAGCCAATCAGAGCAATCCATTTTTGCACACGGCACTAATGCGACTTTGTATGGGGAACCTTAATTTGGCAGTTTTCTATGGTAAACCTTCCCCTTTTGCTTTACAATTTGTCTTATAGCCTAGGGGTTAACTTATTCTATCTAATTACATAAAAACCTTATAAAAACCTTAATTTTTAGACCCAAAAAATGACAAAAAACCAATTTTGCATCAACCTACAGGCAGAGACACCAAGTGCCAAAAATTGGAATTACAATTATTTATCACTGTTTTAAAGGGTATTTGTAAAATTTACACTTTTTACGTCTACCTATCACTTTGCTTACTTTTTCGGGACAACACAGTTTCTCAACTTACTTGACGGTGTATGTAAAATGTGCATTTTTATGTTTACCCTACTATGGGTTTACTTTGTGGCATCAGCAGAGACACCAGGTGGGAAAAATAAAAAACAAAACAAATTATCAATATATTTGAAGGTACTTATAAAATGCACATTTCTACATTTACCCAATCCTTATTAAATATAATAACAATAGTTTTATTGCTAAAACTAGCCTAATCTTTAAAATTACTACATATGTACATAATTGCTTGATGCGATTATTATTCGTCGCTAACAAATACTAAAGTTATTTTTTTTTTGTTTATTACCAAATCTTACACAGGAACCTCCAGAAACAATCGTGTTCGGATAGGACCTGCGTCAGGCGGAAGGTGAAGAGGCTGCGTCCTTCCAGCCACTCCTCAAAGAGGCATTTGCTCGATAATTGTGATCCTGGATCCAACCTTTTGCGAGGTTAGTAATTCAGATAGTCTAATCCTTATAAACTGATCATTTTGCACATAGATCTACGTTCAAGCGACGGATTAATTTAGCTAAGTACTCATATCTATGTTTTAAGTTCAGTTTTGGTATTTTTAGTTTATTCCTAGTATCTATAATAGCTAACAGAATCAGCAAAATGTCGGATGTCTGCAGAAGGTCAGATGGTACGTCAGCACCAGCACTATTTACTACATATTTACTAATTGGAATGATTATCTATTAATGCTTAACGATTTTCCAGTAATTGAGAGAACTACTCCAACTTATTCTTTTCCTTATCGCTTAAATGACCGAACATTAAAGTAGAAATGGGTTCCTTTAAAGTAAGCTCTGGAAATTGGGACAATATCGGAATATTTTTCAGATTCCAAATTGGGTATCTCCGCCTCAGAGCCATTGGTATGTAAATACAGAAATTTATATCGTTCCGAATGTCTGTCGCGATATAAAAAAACTTTTCTTTTCTCACAATTGATGTTGATCCCTTTCATATTTTTCTCCAATCCAAATTGAGTTCTTTTTTAAGAAGAAAAGTGCGGAGTTTCTTTTCCGAGTATTTTTTCAGCCTTATGTAACTACCTAAAATATTCATGGCTTTGGTGAAAGGTTAATTGCGTTTTGAGATAAAGTTGTATTAGAAGAAGTGGTGGGAGCACAATCAACATCTCCTGAGGATGCCTCGTGGAGGGGCGAAACACGTTTCAAGTATAGGTTTCATTGCATGGCATATTTTCCGCTTTTCTTGCACGTTGCATTTGCATGAGGGCGGGAATGGTAGGACTGCATCCAGCATCTAAGCCTGGATTTTAGTCACGGAATTAAACTAGATATTTTTCATAACATTTACTGTCAGGGATTTCCGCAAAGTAACGCCTGATTCTATAATTTTTCTTTATTATTGTAATATTTTTTGGAAACTAATGGTAAGCGCCTTAAATGTAAGAAAAACCTATTTCAGTAGGTATGTTCACGAACTTTAATCCAGTCTCCGTATAACTCAGTAAATAAAAGTAAAGCTTTTACTTAATGTTTCTGAGACAATAAACATAATATTTTATCAAGCTTTACAGAGGGTAACAGATATTTATATTCTTGTGTAATATTATTATGATAGACCGTTTTGTGGAATGCGTTTCAAATACATTCGAATGTTTCGTTGAATAAGTAACTGTTAGTGTTATTGGCTTATTTATTATTATTTTTATTTATGTTCATTTCATTTATTAAAGAACGTACTGTTTAAAGCAACTGGTTAAGTCTTATTTACATAAATGCGAAAGTTTGTCCCAGTTTGACGTTACCGACGGATGGTTACCGAAAATCGCGCAGGCAACGCCGCTAGTAGATAGTAATTCTAATATGTGTGTATTGTTTTATTTATTATATTGTATATAATGTTGTACACCGATTATCTGTCCTCGCTAAATTACAAATATATCTATCGCTCTAAGGTTTGCTGTAAAAAAACCCAATTCTGGGTTAAGCTCGCCTTTGTACATAACTTACTCTTATGTGAAATGTTATTTTAATTATATTATGTGTGTACAATAAAGAATAATAATAATAATTGATGGTCAGTGGTGTGGGATTATTATGCAATGATGTAAAGAGAGGATTTGAGAATAAAGTAAGTTGTTGCTGAAATTTCGTTCTTTTGTGATGACTACGGTTCAAATATAAAGAATCCTTTTTACACAGGAGGTTAATTAAATAAAAAATAAAACATGTGTATTTGAGTCTTTAATGCGGTACTCATATAAACTATATGACTAAAGTTTTACTACAAACGATCTTGTTTCAGTCCATTTTACAACCAGCTGAAGCGATTTTTCAACTCTATCATAATACTTCAGTAACTTTTTAATTCAATTAATAAAAGTTTTCAACGAAGAACGTCATTTTACCGAGATGCTAATTTTTCTTTTAGCCTTTTCACTCATCTGCTTCTGAAAGGCATTTGAAAACTTTAATTTTATTCATCAAAAGGTTGTAAAAATGCGGGAAACGTCTGTTGAAATTATCTCTACCCACTATGATTGTTCGTAGGGTAGGTTTTTTGTATGTTAGAAAGAAAATGAATGATGTTGAGCGTATGTATATGAGTGAAAATAAATGTAATACAGTCACACGTAAAAGTCACTTAAGCTATTGTCAAACGGGCACGCCGCAATCGCGGCGGTAAGACCCCTCTTTGAGGAGTGGCTGGATAGGCGTCACGGCGTTCTGACCTACCGCATGACGCAGGTCCTCACCGGACACGGAAGTTTCGGGAGGTACCTGTGTCTAAGGAGAAAGGAGGAAACGCCTGGGTGTCACCACTGCGAAGATCGCCCGGAGGACACAGTAGAGCATACGGTGCAAGACTGCCCCGCTTGGGCAGAGCACCGACGTGTCCTCACGGCGGCGATAGGCGGAGACCTCTCGCGCCCGGCATTGGTCGCGGCCATGCTGCGGGGCGAGACGGAGTGGGAAGCGGTCGCCTCCTTCTGCGAAGCAGTCATGCTCGCGAAGGAGGAGGCGGGCCGCGTGAGAGAGAGGACAGTGTCCTCCCTCCGCCCCACCCGCAGTGGTGGACGCCCACGGCGACGGACGTCGCAAGACGATCTCCGGCCACCGTAGGCGCGGGCATGCGGGCGGCGAGTAAAGGGCAACTCGCTGCCCGACCATGGACCATGCCCGGGTCGACGGCGCGTTGTGTTCCACGCGCGCCTCAAAGAGCGTCAGCATAATGACGGGGCCCCCTCTCTAGAGGGCCAAAGCCTGCCGGGGTCGCGGGACTTATCTCATTACCGTGACCCCGGAACATAAAGGGCTATTGAAGGACACCGTGGATTTTAGTCAGTACAAGTCGGACAGTCCCTCCCGCCCTGCCCGGGGTGGGAGGACTCATTTGATGATGTTACCACGATGAAAAAAAAAAAAAAGCTATTGTCAAACAGACAGTCGAAGCGAATGCGAAGCGTAGCGTTTTTGTTTGTAATGTATGGAATTGTTTGAAGCCTGTCACATAGACTTGACACTTCCAGACCAATCTTCAGTAGAATTGTCGAGAACCTTGTGGAACTTTCGAGAAGCTTATAGACAGGTCTCGCAATTCGATCGACGTAACACACAGCAACTAGGCCCTTTCAGCATGTCGGCATCGACTTTTGTGGCCCTTTCAATTTAAAGGTATCGAGAATCAGGAAACCACTCGTAACAAAAGGATATGTAGCTCTATTTGTTTGTTTTTCCACCAAAGCTATACATGCAGAAGTTGTGTCTGATCTTACAACCCCAACTTTCTTGGCATGCTTTGATCGTTTTATTTCTAGGCGTGGTATACCGTCTAAAGTGTATTGTGACAATGCAAAAACTTTTAAGGGAGCTGAAAACCAATTAAAAGAATTATACAACTTACAAGCTTCCAGAGCTCATAGAGACTCTTTATATAATTATTGTAAACTTAAATACATAAAATTTATGTTCATTCCTAGTTACTCCCCTGAATTTGGTGGTCTTTGGGAAGCCGGGGTAAAGAGTGTAAAGCACCATCTCAAACGTGTCGTCGGCACTCTGTGCTTGACCTATGAAGAGTTTAACACGGTGATAGTCCAGGTAGAGGGTGTTTTGAATTCTAGACCTCTGCTTTCCAACCCCAATGAAGGTGGATATTTAACTCCAGGTCATTTCCTAATTGGTACGGCTTTGTCAAGTTACCCTGAGGTTGATTTATTGGAAATTCCGTTAGATAGATTAAAATTTTGGAAAATTGTGTCTAAACTCAAGCAGCATTTTTGGAAGGCATGGTCAACAGACTATCTCACTCAACTTCAGAGCCGTCCTAAGTGGAAGCATAGCGCTAATAACCTTAAGGTAGGTGATCTTGTTCTCGTTAAGGATGTAAATGCCTCTCCTTTACAATGGCCTATGGCAATGATTGTCAAAGTGTTTCCTGGGCCAGACAACAATGTTAGAGTGGCTGAAATAAAATTTAAAAATAAAATTTATTTAAGATCCATTGCCAAGTTATGTCCTCTGCCAGTGGAATAATATTGTGTTATAGGTTTTATTCATTTTTTCATGATTGTGTCTCATTGTGCTGTTAATAACTTGTCAGCCCCTCCCCCCCAACTATGTTCAATACAATGTGAACATATATTTTTATATTTCTAAATTATTGTAAATCAATGCAATTAATTGCAGTGATTTACAATAATTTAGAATCAAACCAAAATGTTAGTGGTTTATTTTTCATTTACTTGTTTTTATGTGTGCAACATTGTTGTAATTTAATAATGTTTTTTAAGTGTGGCAACACACATATTCGTCAGAGGATCTTGTAAATGGTCGTTGAGCGTAGCTCGCCATTTTTTCCCTTTTTTATTAAAATAAAAGTGAAATCAATATTTTGCTTTCTCTCTTTGTTTTATTACAAACACCCTCCATGTAAAATACTGATATTCAGCTGCATCTGGTTCGATTGGAAGCCGACCCCAATAAAGTTGGGAAAAAACTACGCAGATGATGATAAGGCTGTCACCATGTCTATTTCAGTGCAGCCCTGCTGCATCTCAAACTCATTGACAATGTTTGTTGTCAAACAAGATAAAAGATTTAATGGCGTCCTTAGCAACCGTGTCGCCACCATTGTTGCGAAACAATTTCCAGCCTTTAATCGCTCCCCTGAACAATTTGCCGCGCGACTGTCGCCCGCACGCGGTTACTTATTGTTTTGTACTGAAACAGCCTTTTTGTTCCCTTTGTACCACGAAGCTTTATGAATAATAACAGTTCCACTACAATCATGTTTGCCGACATAATTGGCCAAATAACTTGTTATTAAAACAAGTGAAGCCTTTTATGTTGTGGAAGTTTGTGTTTGAAACAATGTTGAAGTTTGTTTTGATGGAGGAGTGCCACAAACATTCATGGAAACAAACAATTATTACAGCCTTGCAATTTTGATGAATATTTTACTAGTTTAGGTACAAATTCATGCTTTAGTTATCTCGTAATAATAAAACGTATTTACAGATACAATTCGATTGGGTATATTTAGGTCAATAATTCCAAAACACAATTTTTTTAAAACTATACCCTATGTAATGCCTTAAACCCGATTGTACAAAAACTATTAGGTAAGTAAAAATTTTTCTAGATCTGAAATCAATAAATGGTAAGATCATTGAGTTGTCTTTTTAGTGACGCCATTCAATATCTATGTGAGAATCACGTTTTGAAAGCTCATAAAAAGTATGTTAATTGATTGGTGTTCAAATACCTAAATCTTACTTATCTGTTGTCATCCCTACAATTAGAAGAGAAAATTCTGGTCAATAGATTCACAACAGAATACTTTAATGGAATTTTCCGTAGATTTAGACATCTTTCATAAACGTAAATATCTGTTTAGAATAGAGGTGTCGCTCCAAGTTGTTACTATTCCGCCCTTCCCGCTTATCTTATAAAGTTTGGTTATAATTAAGCGTCATCTCAGGCGTCATAATAGTTATCGTTCGTCAGCGTTGTGGTTAATTAGTAGTAGTGAGAGCTCCAAGAAATGGTTTTGTTGTGAAATATTTTAACACCTCTTAATTAATTGTGTTTCTTAATTAACATTAATGTTAATTGTTGGTAATTCTATTTACTTACCTACTGTTTTATTGTTTGGTTTTTAAATGTGTGAGTAGTGGAAGGAGTGGAGGGAGGCCGTTGCCTCAGTACATTTAATACTACACTGTGCAAACTATCGGTCGCGGTCGTAAGACGCGGACGTGACCTTAAGACGCTCTTGAGCGTTCGGACGTCCGAACTGGCCGGCTGGTAGGGACACGATATCGAATCCGATACTTTACTCATATCGCTACTTTTTGATTCGATACTAGTATTTAGATATTCGATACTTTCTTTCGATACTTGTACTAATATCAGTACTTAGTATCAAGTATCGATTCCATAAAAAAATAATTAAGATAACAACTAACTCATAAATACCAATTTAACGCATCAGCTTAACGTACTTAGATAGGTATTCTGAACCTCAAAATAATAACTAAAACAATAGAAACCTTAACTAAAATAGCAACAGACTGTTTTTGTCTCTGTCCATTGTGAAGGCGTAAGAAAGGGATGCATAATTATACATCTCAATATTCGTGATTCGTAACGTTGCCAATGGTTTTCTATAAGCGTGTGTTGTAAAAGTGATGTTCAACACACACACAAATTCACTAAACCGTCCACACTAATGCCGGCCACACACGTTATTGTACAAATTTCTAACATTGTCACTGTCCTGTGTTGTGCAAGTCTAGATTTGCACAAGTATACTGGAACCGTTTAAGGTCGGCATAAGACGTATACCATTTTCAGTTGGTCTGACTTTACGAAAAAGATCATCGCGCGGTACGTACTTTTAATTTAGTAGCAATAGTACGACCAAGTAGAACCACTTGACATTTTAACTCGTGACTCATTCGAAAATAATAAGAACTGTGCGGTGTTTTTGTTTCACTCACTCTCGTGTTCAGTGTACTGTCAGATATGAGTAAGATAGCTGTACATAGCTTTTATTTTTGTACCTATCAAACCTTTTTTTGTACCTATTTAAATTGTTATTTTATTTTAATTGTGGTCCATTAATAAATCACAACAAGTCACATTCATGATCTGCGAATCTCTGTTGTGGATCATGAGGCTGTGAATTAATTTAAAGTAGTAGAAAAACTATGGCGCGGGCATGCGTGCGGCGAGTAATGGGCGACTCGCTGTCCGACCATGGACCATGCCCATTCCACGCGCACCTCAAAGAGCGTAAGCATGATGACGGGGCCCCCCTTTAGAGGGCCAAAGTCTGCCGGGGTCGCGGGACTTATCAAATTACCATGACCTTGGAACGTAAAGGGCTATTGAAGGACACTGTGGATTTTAGTCAGTACAAGTCTGACAGACCCTCCCCTCCTGCCCTGGGTGGGAGGACTCATTTGATGACAACCATTAAAAAGCTAAAAAAAAAAGTAGTAGGGAAACTCCAAATTCATTCGATACTTACTCATATCGATACTTTCGTTTCGATGCTATTACTAATTTGATACTTTTGTTTCGATACCGATACTATATCGATATCGCTACTTATGGTTGCGATATCGTGTCCCTACCGGCTGGATGTTTGTGCGTCCGCGGACGGTGTGTCCGAACTACCGTGCATACTGCTAAGCCGCGTCTTTAAGCCGCGGCTGACGGACGCGTCTGATAATAATTTGCTCTTAGCTTTAAGGGCTGATATAAAAAGGTAGGTAATAAAAACGTGCGAGAAATGGAAGGTAGGCCTTTGCCCACTTGTTAGACGCTATGGGCTTAAATAAAAATTAAAATAATTATGATCCAAAGCCATTCACATCTGTCATCATTTAAATAGGGGTTTGATTGAAGGCCATACAGATTGTATGGGTAAAATAAATAGTAGTGTAAATATTACTTGACAGCGATATGTTTTAAAAGCTTAAAAAATGTTTCACATTCAGAAAAATACTACCTAGTAAATCTGAAATAAGCTGAGACGTATCTAGAACAATCGTTAACCTGAATAAAGTGGACACATAAACAGCATTTTTTAGTCCATAAAATATTCACGATACATTTTCATTACATTGTTCGAACACTGAACGGACACAAATACTCGTATTGAGAGTAACAACAACGGGTACATACACAAAGAGTTTAGTTCCCGATCAATTGTTCATTTAGATCCCACCCGGGGGTGTTCTTGGGACGAATCCCCCTGATGGAAAATGTATGTTGCGGTTGGATGCCCGTTACTGTGCAATTAATTTCACCTAAATCTCCCGCCGCAATGAAATACCCTGCTTCACAAAAATATAGCCAGATTTTCCATAAAATTTTAATCTCTAAAACCGTTATTGCGTTCATATAAAAGTATTTATCGTCTCTAAAACTCACACGAGTGACGATATTTCAAATTATTTAAAGGGCTATCACTTTCATTTTATATTGCTTTCATGAAAATAAGTCAGCCAAAATCGTCTCGGTACTTTTGTGAAGAACTTGAGTTCACTGTATGTCCTTTATAAGACCTCAAGTAGAGTAATATGTAGTTAGTTAAATACATAAAACATTAATTGTCGAAACATTGCTCAACTATGCTGGGGTCGGCTTTTAGTCCAATCGTATGCAGCTAAATACCAGATTTTTCTTTTAAATAAAATAAAAAATCAATTTTATTTTAGACTTTGGCCCATACTAACAATTCTCCTGTCTCGTGGGTGCATTAACAAACATAAAAAAAACTCATATACACAAATGCCCAGACCCTGAACAACTACTTGAAGATCAGACATGTCGGATCCGGTCAATAGTACGGACAGCAAACGAATCGCAAGCACGCCATTTTGAATATCACGAGGTCTACGCGCGCTTCTACAGAGTTGTGATGTTTCATCGGGGCTGCGAGGAGGACATTCAGTGCCTGATCGCAGCAATGTAAAGACATCCCGGAACTGTACTCGATTTTGCGTAAAATAAAAATAACCAGTGAACCGCACCCAGTGTATTTTCATTGCACGAGACCCAAACTCCGCCCACGTGATGTCTTAATCTGTCGGAGTAATATCGGTGGATCCTACATTCATATATTTGCTGTGTGTGGGAACTCGCGACATGCAGCGCAGCAGTCCAGTCGCTCAGCCACTACGCCAACCGTATCATTAATTTTATATGGTGCCTATCTGACCTCCATAACCCCGTAAATACTGAGTAAGGCTGCCTATCCACTCGGGCGGAGAAGGTAAAAGGGGAGCTGTATGAATTTTGAATTGCAGTCATTAATAGAGCAGATTGGGGTTTAGATTTTATATATATATTCCCACAGCTCCCCAACCTCTCTCTTCTTCGCCCCAGTGGTCAAGCAACCTAATACGATAACTCTAAATAAATATATACCTAATGTAAATTAAAGGTTACGTGGATATATAAAATCCTACACAAGATAAATGTCATGAAAAGGGTTCACCTGTCCGAATACGCTGAGCGATTTTAATTAATATTTTTATTCTCGCAATTAAAATTTACGCGTCCGTGTGATAATTGAGAGGCACGTTTGGATTTTATTCGTGTCAATTAAGATCGAGTGACAATACGGGCGCGAATGAAATCTGTGCCTCGTGATAATACCTAGGTATAGATTTAAAGCCTATACAGACATTTCATAGGCATTTTGTTATTGACAGACAGACAGAGGGAGATAAGATTTTTACTAAAGAAGAAGGTGGAACTTATACACCAAGAATTATTGAAAGTTTTTATTGTCTCAGATACTGTTGTGTTTTTAAACTGTATTGTGTGTGACAATTGTAGAAGTTGTTTGTGACCTATAAAAACAGATTGAATTACTTTTCACACCACTTGCTCGTAAATGTCAAATTATATGTCATGCAAACAAGGAATAAAACATGTCATTACTGCGCCCCGTTCGAGCCGGGCAATAATATTGTACTGAATTTCATTATTCCCGTGGGAATAATGTGATTTGAATTTGGACCCTCAAATAAAACAGTACATAAGAAAACTTTTACCAAGGAGTTGTAGCAGTAATGGCGGCCGGTGACCGCAACAGCTGATCGCTTGCAGTGGTGCCAATTTATTTCCTCGCAGTAGAGTACGCTGCTCGGGAATAAACCTGCCTTGTCTTGGGCTAACTTGAATCCCTCACTACACTAAGGATTCTTAACTTAATTCCCTCGTTTGACTCGGGAATTAACACTTGAACCTCCTCGCTGCGCTACGGAGGTTCACCCCCAGAATCCTTAGTGTCGCTTCGGGATTCAATACGCCCGTGACGTAAGGCAATGCTTTACTCCCTTGTTGCGTAATCTACTATTACTTCACTTACTGTTTATGTTTTTTTTTTTTATGACTAATACTAATATCATAGTAAAAAAGAAAATTTGATTTCAAATAACAACCCTCTACATATAAATATATTTTTTAAACACATGTTGTGCCTGTTTTGCCACGCCACTGATTGTGTATAAATTGAGGCAAAAAAGGGAAGGTTTTTAAACGAAAATTGCCGATAGCACGATTTAATCTACTGTAGATTTTTGTCGACCTCATAATCTTTTTCCCTTGGGTTGCGAGACAGTTTAGGGGCCTTAAATAAGGGGAAGGTGGCAGATTATTACCCTCGGCGTCTAAAAACATGAAAAGGGTATTACAGAAAATACTGTTACGCTTTGAATTTCCAATTTATTCAAATTATACGTACGTGTAAATAATTTTCTAATGAAGTTGTAGAAATGTTCGTTAAGTAACAACTAACTTTGCATAAACTTGACTAGTTAGTGAAGTAAATTAATGTGATACATAAAACATTTCAATTCCACTCACACGGGTCCAAGAACTACCTTAACAACTTCACAACTAACAACCATATTCCAAAACCTTTCTTGAGTCAATTGCTCAGTTCTGACTCAGGGCTCCCCAACGACCCCACACATAAACACGATACGACGTCGCGTCGTAGAAATCTACGATGAGCATCGTTACAGTGGGGTGGTGTTTTAGTTCATTCCGAAAAATGGACCGCTCTAGATGCATTCTGTTCCATAGTACGGGACGCTGCTCGACTAGCGTAATTAAATGATCGACTTCAGTCGATCGTTCCGTCATCTTTGAATTTCGAAAAACAACTGCGCAGGATTACATCGTGAGTCACAACGTCGCGTCGTATCGTAGATTTCCACGACGCGACGTCGTATCGTAGATTTCCACGACGCGACGTCGTATCGTGTTTATGTGTGGGAGCCCTCAGGGTCGAACGCCCAAAAATCGTAGAAATTCTTAGCCGTAGGTAATTGGTACGTACTACAGATACCATGTTAAAACGTATGTTTGTGTGTCAAATTATACAAAAAGTAGCTGTCAATGTGTCTAATGACGCAGAGTTGGGACATGTCGAGTTAGGTTTGAGCTGAGTCGACGACTAAGAATATCCAATGACAGGACCAATCTACAGTGGGCTGCAGAAGTCCATGGACAGTACAGAAAAAAAAACGTTTGAAACAAGATTGACGTCGTCTAGCGTATTCGCGTGTAACTTAACTCTAACGTTTACGGGAAAATAGACACTAAGTCTGTTATTCATGCTATTTTGCTATAGAGTGTACCCTCCAAGAAGGTTATCGCAATCGAGAAATTCAGGAGACAATATACCTAATGAACATTAATTTACGAGTATTCAAGACGAATTTCGAAATTAAGCTGAATTCAGAGAAATGTGTACGAATACGCACGTGTAACATAATCCTTAGACACGTCAAAACTAGATATGGCGTGTGTATTGACTCAAATAAAAGGTCACGAATGTGAAGCTATATTTTTTGTAGGCTTTATTTAATATTTGTAACGCCTACTTTCAGTTTCACTACGAGAGAACAAATGTGGTTTTTAAATTCAAAATATTTTTACATTTGGTCCACAAGACAGAGGCTACTTTTTCGTGACTTTCAACCAGGGTCAACCTTAGAGGTTGTGTTGTTGACTATGAACTACATTATGATGAACTTACCACTTGATTATAAAGACCTCATTAAAGGGTTTTGAATAAGATAAAGTAAGCATGCTGATTGTTGAACCTCTTTTTTGTCTTCGTGTTGTTGCAATTATTATTATGCATAGTTTGTCTTACTCCAAGAAAAAATCAAGGAAAACTTGAGGGTAATGGCTTTGCCCTGTCTCCATTGTATCTGCTTTAAGGACTAGCACCACAAGAATTAGAAGCCAAGTCACGATCCACAACGAGTATTATTATTCCATTATAGGATCCGCAGAGTGTGGATAGCTTAACAGTAATTATGGCGATGTACGTGCCGCAAGGAATTTCTCATATAATTTCGCACGAGGACACTTTAATTAGGCAGGTGACAGGGGCTCTCAAGTTTGTAAGCCGACCTAATTAGGTATATTTTGGACCAGGAAAAGTCAAAGGAAAAAATGATTATATCACAAGCTACTGCAGCAATAAATATCTTCTATACATAATAAGTGTATTATAAAGCTGAAAAGTTTGTCGTTTGGTTGATCGCGCTTATCTCAGGAACTAGTGTTACGATTGATTGGATTTATTGGTTGGTTGTTGGAGTGTCCATTTATCGAGGAAAACTATAAAAAAACATGCTATGACCACCAGAAGCCGAGCGGCAGGTGTGAAACCACGGGAGGCAGCTAGTACTTTTTTAGAGGCTTATTGTAGTTTAGTACCTGCCTATTATTATCCCCCATAGATTAATTTTGTACCTTTGGTTGTACCTTCCCGAATTAAGATGGATATTTCAGTTAACCCTTTGTCCATTTTAAATACAATTTCTCTAAACGCCTAACCCTCAAAATCCTTTCGCCCGTAAATATTTACGTGTCAAATAATCGCAATTTCACTATAAGTGGGAATACCGGGATTCTCTCAAAGGGTTTAAATTTAATTATAACGAAACTCATCGCACGGTCACCTTTGGATACAAAGTCTGTGGAATCCAGTGATGCTGACAAAATGGCTATGATTTCAATAATAGGCAGGTACGGTAACGCCTACTAAAAGATTTATATAGCATAAAATAATACCATGTTTAATCTCTGAAGGGTTAGGTGGAGGTGCAATTAGTCTTCTTCTTCTTCTTACTGCCCTTATCCCATTCTATTTGGGGTCGGCGCAACACGTTTTCTTCTTCCATTCTCCCCTATCAGACAATTAGTAGTACATCCATATTTCGGAAAAAAACCCAGTAACATTTTCAATCGCAGTGCTGGTTTTTGCTTACACTAGGCTCGGTGAAATCAAAATAAAAAATTTATATAAACTTAATTAAGAGCAAAAACTCGGTTTTCATTGACGGTATCGCGTTCGTATTCATCGGTGAAATCGATCCGATTTGCCGTCAAATCGTGGTTGTATGTAGAAACAATCAGAGTAATTTTTTGTCCTATATTTATTCTTTCTTGTATTTTCCAAAATACGAACAAAATTAATAGAAAATTATTCCGTATTTATTTTTATGTCACAAAAAGTTCTATTGCTCGTTATTTGCTTTATCTCTAAAATTCATAGCCAATATTCTAGAGCAATTATTATTTGGTATTGTTGTTCGTGGAATTTATTGAAGAAATACTTATCTAGAATTTTCGATAAATCTTTATTAACTGTTTACGCTGAAGCTAGCTATGTAGAAATAACTGAAACAATAAATCTCTATGGTCGAAAGTAGCAAAGCTATACCATTTTATGGGAAGTGGGTGAAAATACAGGGTGTAAGGGACAGCCCTCCACAAATTTACAGGGTGCATTCAGCTCCTTATTCTGAATCATATTCCAGTGAAAATTCTCTCAGGAAAATTTCCATTTTTTTTTTCGTTTTTCCAGTTCAGATAGCTTTATTTCAATGTATAATTACATTCTCTGTACGCAGAACTACATTAATGTAAATAAAACAGCTAAAATACAAAAAAATGCAATGGATGTTGAAATCCCCTAAAGAACGACGCATGAAATCAGCTGTTCAATTTCTACCTAGCTAGAGTTTTTTGAACTCACCGCGCCGTATACCTACTATGCGTCCCTTTCTTTTGGATCATAGGCGCCGCCCCGCCTAGCGCGGCCTCCGCGTTTGCACAATTGCAACAGTATTGCCAACTTTTTAGAACTCAATTATTAAACGAAAATGTTAGAACTAACTTGATTTATCTTTACATTCATAATTACATTGATAAGATTTTCATTGATCAATCAATGAAAATCTTGTCGTGAACCTAATTTGAATAAAAAAATAATAAGGATAAGACTAGTTTTATTTTTAAAGCATTTACAAAAACTACCTAATTTATTAATTGGTTGTTCTTTTCAAGCGATCACTGGCTAGTTTTTAAGCCACCTAACAGGTTTTTACATGGCTTCACAATAGCCACTGATTGATAGTCGAGCCGGGAATTGAAAAAAAGCCCCCTGGAATGGAAGCCATGCTTTTTATCACACTGCACTTTCATTATTCTTAATTTACTAAACAATTAAATTGGAATTAAACTGATGTAATCAATTAATCTAAAAAAAATAACAGAATGATAACTTTAGGTAATTTAGGATCAAGCATAATTTTTATTTAATTTTTTTGCACGAAATGTCGTGCAAAAATTGTCGTGTAATTGGCAACAACAGTATGTTTGTATCGAAGTGTCGTGTCGCGTCGCATGCAGTCGCCGTTGTGCCGTGCTGCGAATGCACTGCGTGTATACCGCGAGCGTATGTCGGTGCGGATCGCTCGCGCAGTCGGCTTGTTAAGTTTTGTTGTAGGTAGTGTTGTTAAGTTTTGTTGTAGTAGTGCGAAATGACTACGTTTAGTGCGCGTGAGTATGGGGAGATGATAATGTGTTACGGAGAAGCTCGGGGAAATGCTAGAGAAGCGCTCAGAATTTACGTTGGTAGGTATCCTGACCGTCGGCATCCATTAGACTCCAGGATAATTACTGGTGCCTATCAACGCTTGCTATTGCTAGATAACCGGCCCATTGTTCCCAGTCAAAAAGGCGCCGGAAGACCAATACGCGGTCAAACTCGCGAAAGAATTTTGGAATTGGTTCGACGAAATCCACGCCTGGGCACACGTACTGCAGCTCGATTATTGCGGCGGAATAATGGAGCCCGCGTCTCACACTGGTCGGTGCACAAAACTCTTCGAAGGGATCGGCAACGTCCTTATGTAATACACAAGGTCCAAGCCGGTCAGTGGGTCGTCTTAGGGGCGGAGTTTCTTTTAGTTTTTTGTGACCGTGTTGTGATTGTTACATTTTCTCTTGCACGTAACGCGGCAATCTTTTAAATAATAATTTATTGTAATAAACCGTGGCGCGAGCGCGGCCGTTCGTCCGAAAGGTCGCTGCGCTGCCGTTCGCTGCGTGCGTTTTGCGGTGGTAGCGATACATTGCGTGTAAGGTAATCAAATAAATCAGTTTTATTGGATTCCCATAACGTTCCTAAAATAATATCATGTACCGGTCAACTTAAGACGATATACTGAATTCACCATATCAGTTTGCGGAGGGCTGTCCCTTACACCCGTTATATGACGTTGATGATAGGATTACGTTTGTATTTTAACATTAAAGGCTTTTTTTTTATCGTGGTAAAATCATCATAAATGGGTCCTCCCGCCCAGGGCGGGACGGGAGGGACTGCCAGACTCTTACTGACTAAAATCCACGGTGATCCTTCAATAGCCCTTCACGTTCCAGGGTCACGGTTACCAAGTGAGACAGTCCCGGGAGGCTTTGGCCCTCTAAAGGGGGCCCCGTCAGATTGCTGACAGCTCTTTGAGGCGCGCGTGGAACACGATCACACATCCGGGCATGGTTCATTATCAGACGTCGAGTCACCCATTAATCGCCGCCCGCATGCCCACGCAGCATTATGGGCTGATCTTATTTATATTATTATGCTCAGGAGTTTTACTAAGAACCATAAGACCAAGGCGACAGTTATCTGGAATAAAAGTCTAATCTGCCTGTATTTAAAAATCTTTCATCTGTTTTCAAAGTTAGCTACCTGTTCATTTTTAACTATTTAAAGTAGCATTTTGACAAGAGAAGTAGTAAACGTTAATAGCTCTAAGCTGTTTGGAGACACGCTTAGCTTTTTTTTTTAATTTGTTGTTCGGACTTCGAAGCGCCCTGTCTCTTTAATCCTGCTTTTTGCTCTGAAATGGCGTCAGGCGTCCATAGACTGAGGCGATTGTTGAAACTGAGAGACTAACATTATTAAGGAACTATTTGAACTGAGTGAATTGTTGTTTTGGAATGAGTATTTCTATTCTTAACTGAATTGAATGATGAATATTAAAGTGAATGTCGTTTTCAGATGCAGCTTCATTAATCCATTTATCTCCATTAATCAAATTCCTTTTTGTAGAACAATATTCTATACATAAATTATAATAAATCTGTAGAAGGGTCAATTCTGTACATTGAAAATATTGAAAAAATAAATAGCGGGGGGTGTTGCTGGATCGATACCAAACACAAATATGTGATTAAAAAAAATTTTGTCTGTCTGTCTGTCTGTATATGCAGGCATCACGTGAAAACTAACGGTTCGATTTCGATGAAACTTGGTATAATTATACCTTATTATCCTGGGCATAAAATGGGATACTTTTTATCCTGGAAAAATACGTAGAAAAAAAAATCTGTAACAAACCTTATTATGGAACCACTGGCGACACCTATTATCAAGTAGAACATTACTCTCCATTGATTTCTAAAAAGGTTCCACCACTCACCACTAGATGGCGTTGTGCCTATGACGCGCATTTCTGAATCGCGGTGTTAAGATTCTCCGAGAGTTAACGACTACCGCGACTTTCTTATTTTTCTTTGTGACTGAACTAGCAGTGGACTTGCGGGCTACGTCTTAATAGGAATAGCTACACAAGACTCGGCTACTAAGTTTTATTATAAAGTTAAACAGTAAGTAATTCAATTCTGTTATTTTTGGTTTAGAGGACCAAAAACCCCTGCCTCAAACCGTGCTTTTCAGCGCGACCTTTTTGATTACTGTTCCGATCAGTTATTTATAAATACAATGTCGGCATTACTATGAAAAAAATACTTACTACAGAACGCGAGCTCAACAGCAGTAGCTCAATAGATCTCCTTAATTATTATAGGCTTAGCCGTATTTGGGTCCAATAGATATTTATAAGATGTCATTGTCAGAGTTACTCAAAATGGAGAAATAAACCATCCACGCGAAGAACGACATCCGCGCGGACGGAGTCGCAGGCGGAAGCTAGTTTTTAAAATAATGACATTGAGTACCTAATAATTGTAGCTTTTGCTATGACTTTGTTATCTTGTAACAATTGCTGAGTTTAAAAATATTTAGATCTGATTGTACCTTATTAAATACTTGAATAATTATATGCGATAGCTATATTGTTTGTTATAGAGTGAGTAAATTGTAAAATAGCATTTAGTCATTGTAACTCTGTATTATAACTCTTGTGATAACAATAACAAAACCAACACTCGTTGGTGTAACAAATAAGAATCTAGCATTTAAAAAAAATGGGGCTGTAGAATTGTGTAACAATTATGGTAGACAATAAAGTGTAATATTCTATCTAGGTAAACATTGTTAAACTTTACACTTACTAGACTTAATAAGCACCCACAGTAAAATACGTTTAATTAAATCAAATATAGACTTAGTACCGTCTCAATAGTTGGCATGATATAACTAGTTACCTACTCGTATATTTCTATGAACAGCATGAAAGCGCCTATATAATTACAAAACACAAAGATTTGGATTGTTAGATTCACCGTACAACGTCAAAACTGATCATGTCTTTACTACCTGACATGACATTTTAATAATCCTACTCACTTTTACTGAAAAACGTATCTAACTTAACATGGGGGATGTGTCGTAAGCTTCAAAAACGGATAAATTCAGAAGAGATCTACACACATCATTGTGTGGGTAAATGTTCATCATCATCATATCAGCCGTAAGACGTCCACTGCTGAACATAGGCCTCCCCTTTAGACTTCTCATAGGACCGATTGTAAGCGGCCTGCATCCAGCGTGATCCTGTGGCCTTCATAAGATCGTCTGCCCACCTTCAACCTCACCTTCAACTCATCTTCAACTTCACCTTCAAGCCGAATACACCGGTGTATATCTCACGCCTACACTACACCACTAAGGCTGAGGACATCGTGGAGTACGTGCGTCAATACACGCCGAGAGTTCAGCTCCTGGTGTCGCGCCGCAAGGTCAATTTAAAGGCGTTCGTGGTGCGTGTGCCAACATTTGTTTGCTGCACCTCGTCATGGAGGAGAACTTTTGGTTGCAGGACGTGGTGTTCCGTCGCTTCCGCCGACAAGTGCCACTGGAGTGCACTATTTAATAGTGCTAAGTGAAGTGTTTACTTACATAGGTTTAAGTTTCTGTAGACTAACACAAACTGTACTATAATAATATACACCGTGACTTTTTAGTCGTCTTACAAAAGCGGTCCACATAATGTACCCGACCTAAAATACATCTAGGCGAGTTTAGTTTTTTTTTTATTCGTTAAAAATAATTTTTATTATTAATAAATAGGTACATTAGAAATTTGTAAATGTTTACGTATCAAGCTGTAGAGTATACCTACCCAGCGCAATAGTCGGGCAGATCATTCCATCTCCATTTTCTATGAGACAAGGGTGTTTTTAACTACTCCTGGCGTCATAATAATGAATTAAAATTTTATTTATACATTTTTCAAATCTCTTAAATACCAATTTTTTTATTATAAACGTGTTCTAGTCATTGGATACATGAACTGGGCTGCCGTTGTAAGACGACTAAAAAGTCACGGTGTATATGTTAGTCTATAAGGTATATATCTATGGGCCTAAGTAGCCCGAAATAAAATGGATATTATTATTATTACCTTGTGGGTGGACGTCCTACGCTGCGCTTGCCAGTGCGTGGTCTCCATTCGAGAACCTTACGGCCCCATCGGCCATCAGTTCTGTTTCTGTTACTAGTTTTAGTACTTAAGCAAATTTTTGAGTAGGTAAACTTGTATCGATTAAAATGTTTTTTTTTTTACTAAACTGTGCAATGTGATTGCACAAAACATAGTTGATTGCGATTTTTCAAAAATGGGATCAGTGATTTTATATCTTTCAAAATGTCGAAACGTGCGAGCGAGAGGTGACATTAGCTATTGTCAGCGCCTTAAAACAACATCTAACGATTTAAATCATTGACAAAACATTATAACTGATGCGAAAGTAATTGATGTTCTGCCTACATCAATTTCTCTTTCACATCTGTTGCCACCCTTATTGTCAACTTGAATACACCGTCGCTGGCTCCAGATTATTCCACGGTTCTTAGAAAAGCCATTATGAATCTACCTAGTCTAATGGAAAGTGTTATGGCGTCGGTCGCCTTTTATTATCCCCTTTGCTTATTGTGAAGTGCTGTCAGAGTAACCACATTGAAAGAACATAGGTATAAGTACGTATGCACAGGGCTGTCAATCACCAATGGTGAGGCCTTTAATTTGTTATTAACGATTTCATAATTATCTTTTTGTAATAGTTGTCTTAGTGCGACTAATTTTGTACGCCTTGATTGGCAAAACATGTCTCTACCCCTCATTATTTTTAAGACCTGTATAATTCTGCACTCATGTTTTACAAAATAAATATCTTGTATCTTGGGCACTTTCGAAGTATGAGGCAGGTGTAGGGTGCTAAGGCGAACCAGCGGATCGAAATCATTAGCGCACCGCTTCGGATACTTTTGTTTTTCTAATGCAGAATAATATTCAGAGTACTATAAAAATGTACCTAGTAAATTAGGCGAACTTTTTGTGATGATTACAGAAACTTTGAGCCCCCAGGGATCACAGGGATATACGGTCTCCCAGGGATGTACCCTGGCAGGCATTACACAGATGATCTATGGAACTGATCTCCTATAAGAAGACCGAGAGCTCCTCTTTGTACGCTGATGGTTACCTCGAAGACCGAACTCCTTTTCAAGATTTGAGCCCCCGACAAAAAAAAGGAATCTCGGGACTGTAAGCCCTGAGTGCCCCATGGGAAAGACGGCCCTGACTATGCAAACAGCTTAGTTCCTAAACGTTTCCGAGAAGGTATATTTTCTTTTTAGAGCCGGTTTATCGTACCTTCGTTGAGGTAAAGTTTTCTTACGTTACTATATTTTTATCGGTAAACAATAAATCTCCGCCCGCATGATCTCGGAATGAACTGAAATGGATTGTGTCAGCAGGCCTGTGATTTAAGGGAATCGTTGTGTGCTGTGTGTGTATACAGGTGTTGTCAGTATATTTACTCATTGTCTGATTTAAGCCTTTGCGAAACAGGCAGGCGAGGCGAATGCGATCCGAAGCGTTTTTATTTGTACTAATGTATGGAATTGTTTGAATTCAGTCACATTGAAAAACGAAAGCGGTCCGATAGTCTCGATGAATCTCATCGAATGAATGACCTATATTTTTCCACTTACGTTAGTATAAGTAAGAGCCCAAAACATTTTTATCATAATTAGGTGCATAAAGTTGACTGTGATTTGATTAAGCTATTAGAAAATGCTTTATTTTTTTGACTGATTAGTTTTAATAGTTGGGGTTAGCTAACATTAAACCTAAATAATTACGAGAATTGAA
Source organism: Agrotis exclamationis (assembly GCA_950005045.1). NCBI lineage: Eukaryota > Metazoa > Arthropoda > Insecta > Lepidoptera > Noctuidae > Agrotis > Agrotis exclamationis. The sequence goes on along the minus strand of OX465417.1, from coordinate 11,699,703 downwards.
ACTAGAAGACTCTGTTTTAGTTATTTTTGTTTTTTACAGAGTTATTTTTTTTACAACTTTAGGATTTAATTTAACATTTTGTATTAATATAAGATATTAGGAACTGTTTTTTTTTTAATAACGCTGTCGAGTATCTAGATCAAATTCTATTCAAATAATAAGTTTGTGAAATCAAAAAATACATTTTTTTAGTTATTTTGCTAACCAGTCACAAAAGCCCAAAGCTATTGACAAGCCCTATTCTGGTTGATCAGATCTTCAAAAAACCAAATAATGATTCTATTGCGACTCCCTTTTGTTTACGTATCACCGAGTTGCTAATTGCCTTCCCCACTGCTATTTCAAAGCTTTAAATGGAGGAAATATAGCGCTTTAATCTTTTTCGGGATGTTCGTTTCACGAAACCAAGTTACGAATATGTCAGCGTCTATTTGCGTCGGTTGTATACCATTAATTGAATGTGGATCCACCAGTGGGTACGAATAACCTTTCAGCATGAATGATAAACTTCGTTACTCGTACTTTTGCAGTTTCTTTGAAGAATTTTATTTTTATATAGTTTTTTTATTTTAACTATGTTTGCATTATTCTGTTATTAATAAATAACTGTTACATCTTTAAGTTATTAGAGGAAGGGCATGCGGAGGGCGAGTTATGGGTGACTAAGCGTCTGATTAAGGGCCATGCCCGGGTTGACGGGGCATCTTGTTCCACGCGCACCTCAAAGAGCTGTCAGCAATCTGATGGCCCCCCCTTAGAGGGTAAACTCTGCCGGGGTCGCGGGACTGTCTCATCAGGTAACGGTGACCCAGGAAGGAAGGAAGACTCTTTTCTGACTTTCTTAAAATACAAAAAATATCGTGAAAAACTTAACAAGCCCTCTGATTGCTGCGTGGTTACGGTCACCCCTCATTCCAAGAAATAAGGCTCGTATCCCGACACCTACAGTTCAAACATGACAGACTAATTACTTCGTAAGACATCAAAGGTAAACTTATTCGATGAAAAGGTAAAAGTCTGCAAAAAGAGCAACACTTACCGTGATTAAGTTAATTTACGCCGCATGCAGCGTAGGCATTTCAACTTTGAATGGCCACTTGAATCACCAACTTCTAAATCTCAACACAGTCATGACTAATGAGTACTTTACTCACTTTTACTGCACTTTACTAACTAGTAATGGCACTTGATGAAGTTTTCCGAGGAAAAACAGCCCGGAATGGCCACATCGACGAACTTGCCGACTGCTTGCTCTTACTCATTTGAAATAGCCCATTATGTTGGCACTAGCTTTATCACTCGATTTCATCTGTCATTAAATTGTTTTTGGGAAATAGTTTGATTCATTTCTTGGGGATTAATATCCAGAAAGTCGAAAGCCGTTTCCAAAACATAATAGGGAAAAGTAGATCGTACCTTATTTTTACTGAGCCACTATATTGAAGCATAGATTTTACTTTCTGCCGATTACTATACGTTTGCAAATAAATTCAGTGTGCTTTCGCACTACTATTTTCGATATCCATATATTGAAAATTTTAGTGCATTCGCAATGAAATTGCCCAGAGTTGTAAAATGCGATATAAAATGGGGAATATTTTCAGTGTTTATACTCGAAAATTAAATTCAACACGTCATTAAAACATAAGTATTGTTCTGATTTAATGCAACAAAGCTATAAATATTTAACGAACCATTATTCAGTATTTTACAACTTTTATGATGCACTGAAACATTATTTATTGGCAAAAAACAGTCGAATGATTTTAATATTACATATTTTATGTGAGGCTGTCGGTAAAATATGTATGGAACCGAATGCGGTGCCTTTTAAAGTGTACATAAATAATTTCGAATGTATTCGCTCTGTTGTTTCCGAAACGTCACGCCTACATGCCTAGAAAGGGTAGGTTGTAAGCAACGCAGAGTAATAAATTCAGTCGAGTCAAGCCTATCGCTTATCACGATATACAGACTTTTAACATAGGCACTTTAAAACGAAGATTTAAAAAAAAAAACGTTTCCCCACGCTAGGATTTTTTCCCTGTGCCGTGGTCGCGATTATAAACATGTATATCACATACACAGACAACGAGACTCTGAACGCCTACTTATAGATTATAGATCATACAAATATTTGTAGGGAACGAACCTATTTTTAGGGTTCCGTACGTCCGAATACAAAAACGGAACCCTTATAGGATCACTCGTGTGTCCGTCTGTCTGTCGCTTACAGTAAATTATCTCCGAATCTACTACACCGATTGGGTTGAAATTTGGTACACATATCAATTCCTGTGACCCAAGCATAGAGGTGTGACGTGAATAGATGAAATCTGTATGTGGGAGGTAATTTTTGGGGGGAGAAGGGGAAAATGAAAAAAAAAGTTTGAAAACTGCATCGTGTGACATATCAAATGAAACGTCTTGTTGAGACAATCTTAAATGTATTTTTTTGTAATTTTAAAATAAATAGTTTCCAAGTTATTCAAGAAAATAGACGAAATTTGACCATTCCCCCTCCCCCCTTATCTCCGGAACTACTGAACCTAAAATTTTGAAAAAAATACAGTAATTAGTTTTCTACTTATAGATTATAGGAAAACCTATAAGAAGTCCATATCTGTATATGGGAGGTAATTTTTGGGGTGGAAGTGGAAAATTAAAATAAAATATTTGAAAACTGCACCGTGTGACATACCAAATGAAAGGTCTTGTTGAGACAATCTTAAATATATTTTTATTGTAATTTTAAAATAAATAGTTTCCAAGTTATTCAAGAAAATAGATGAAATTTGACCATTCCCCCCCCCCCTTATCTCCGAAACTACTGAACCTAATTTTTTTTTTTTAATTCAGAAATTAGTTTTCTACTTATAGATTATAGGAAAACATATAAGAAGTCCATGATATTAAAATAACATGGTAAATCACTCAATATTGTGCGTACGAATTTGGGTCAGATTAAAAAAAAACGTGAGAGGTAACATCGTACGGAACCCTCTTCACGCGAGTCCAACTCGCACTTGGCCGGTTTTTAAGTCAAATCCACCTCGCTTGTGTCCCGTAATTTAATCAAGTTGAAAAATCTGATACTAATACAACGAAGTGTTACGAGTATTATAAAGAAAACTCGAAAGGTAAGAAACTTCAAGGCCTAGTCGTCTACGATTTTGTTAGGCTGATAACAAACAAAGAAGTTTGGGAAACATATGGCGCACGTGTTTCTGCATATCAATTTGTTTGTGGAAGCTTTTCGACGAGGTTGATGCTGTGGATTATAATAAAATTGCTTTGAGCATATTATTCGTTCGATGTTCGTTTTAAATAATTGTATTCAGTCAATGTACGATAAACGTAAATTAAGGAAAGAAACAACTCTTTATTATGTTGTTTAGAAAAAAAGCTTGTAACAGTGAGGTATTCAACCTCTTCTGTTGCCTCAACCTCTTTACTTTTAGATCTATTTATTGATTTAATTTTTTTTTATTCATATTTAAAATTTTCATTCTGTCATTCATTCATCTTCAATTATTTTTTGGTCATTACAATTTTACTAAGCCTTGCAGCAGTACCTGTTCTCCAATACGTTTAAAATCTGCATATTATCAAAGTATTCTCACTCAAGTGCATTTACTTTAGTGGCGTTTTAAAGTATATTTTTTATTGTTGTGTAAAATAACTGGAATATTGTCTACCCTGATAAAGGTTCGTAATGTACTTACTAGATTTTTAATTGTTATACAGGTCCTCAGGAGCATTTCATGTTATTTAATTGTTTTATCTCGTTGTTCATAGGGTTCCACCTTCGGAGTGAAAATAAAAATAGAATATTAAAACTTGTAGTGGTGATTTATTTTAAAGTCCCTTACCTCTCCCTCCTAAATAGGCTATTTGACTAAAAAATTCTAATTAATCTGTCAGTTAGATTATCAAATAATATTTGACCCGTATTTTTTCTTTTTTTACGTAAACCAAAATTGACGGAGATATGATGCTTTCAAAATTGCCAATACGTCACAATTTAGTACATTTTTTACTGAATTCTGACGTCACGAGCCCCCACTCTCGAGTCTTGATGTGTTATATATCTTGGTAAATATTCATTGATTTTACATAAGAAAAAATATGTGTCCGTTATTTTTCAAAACTCTAAATAACGGACTTATTAGATTTATAATTTAATGATACTGTCAAATAGCCTATTATTACGGCTGCGTCCATTGGGACAGGACGCATGCCACAAGCTAATGCATAGTTTTAATTGAAATTGATTCATGGAATATAAAAGTCGTGATAGAATGGAATGTAAAGAGAGATTTTTTTAACTTAAATATGATCAAATTTCACGAATAAACGGATACCAGTCGGTAAAAGATCGCGAGGAACATAGCATTGCTTGCATGCTTCCATGATTTTATGTTATCTACGATTCCATATTATCCAAGTATGTTCACATTCCGCTCGATACGTGAATGCACCGATAGTCTGTATATTGCCAATATGGAGAGCTTTTATTCTCTTGCATGGATACTTCTTCTGGCATCCGAAATTAGACGAGACAGTAAAATAAACAATGTTGAATTTTTAATCCATTTTTTTTTTTACAAGACGTGAAGGCTTCTTGAAATCTTCAATTGGGTCCTACCGTCCTGGGTATAGAGGACGGGGCTGTCAGACTCGTACTGACTAAAATCCACAGAGTTGTTTCAATAGCCCTTTACGTTCCAGGGTCACGACTACCAAATTAGACAGTCCCGCAATCACAATTTTTAAGATTTTAAGGTCTATACCGAACCTTTAAAATGTGGACGTACTCCGTAAAAACTTATTAAATAATTAGTATCTCCCTATATTTTTTAATTTTGGTTTACTATCTAGAAGCAGTGATGAGACCTAAGATTGAGCGAGTTTATCCAGGTACTGGAAGTCCTGCGCACCGATGGAACACCTTAAAAACTGTTTGGCGGGGAATTCTGACAGGATGATGGCCATAAAAAATAGCTCATAAAATTTGCAAGTTGAAGTGGCAATGGGCAGGCCACATCGCTCGTAGAACTGACAACCGATGGGGATGAAAAGTTCTCGAGTGGTGACCACGGACCGGAAGACGCAGCGTAGGTAGGCCTCTCACTAGGTGGACCGACGACATCGTGAGGGTCGCGGGCAACCGATGGATGCAAGTGGCGAATTGTCGTTCGGCGTGGCGGTCTAAGGGGGAGGCCTATGTTCATCAGTGGACGTCTTCCGGCTGATGATGATGATGATGATGGCCATTGGACATTTGGACGTTGACAAATGTTAGTAACTATAAATCTCATTTGAAATGAATTCGCTTGAAAAAGGGACATTATATCAAAATGGTCGTATTTGCTATGCTCAAGAGCAATGGTCAAGTCAACCTTTGCCTGAATTCAACCTTTAGGTAACCGATCAACGACCACTTCCGGCAGATTCATCCCTCAAATGCTTTTTCTTAAGATATCGGTTAAAAAATCTATTAACATAATACATTATTGTTTTAATACTTACTCTTGTAGTATCTTTATCACACGATTACATTTTTTAATTCATATTGGGATGAATATTTAAACTATAGCTGTCGTACCACAAAAACTTTTAAACGTCTGTTGAACACATGTCTAAAAAAATGTCAGATTATGTCGTTGAAATAAGGTCCGTTTTGCAGTCACACTTTTTTTAGACAAGTGTTCAACAGATGTTTAAGTTTTTGTAGTAAGGCTGTAGAAGACTATTGGCTCAATTTGCATGCTTTGATTTATTTTTCAATGATAACTTTGTAATTTCTCCTGAATTGTGGGTGCGTTTACAAACGTCGAAATAAATTAATGAATTACATTCATAACGTGTAAACTAAAAAAAAACTTGTTCAAAGACTTGTACATGGGCCAGTAAATAAACAAGGGTTTATGTAAACACAAGACTGAAAAAGAGGCACAAGTGGTATTCCAAGATAATAGGAAAACGTTGCATACCAGGTAGGGATCTGTAGGAATAAATGTGATATTGATACAGCCGCGGCAACGCTTTCCCTAAACAAACATTCCGACTAGTTTTTATTTCCATCGCAATGCGAATAATTCCGGCCCCTTCTCAACATGTCTCCATAATACCGGGAAAACCCAACTCGAATCGAAAAGGGGGAATTTGTATTAATGCGGGTTGCGAAGCTCGGTAAAGCTTTTATAAGTGATGAGATCTAAGTTCAAATGCTCCAAATTTTGAAGTTTGTGTTGTATAAAGTCCTTGGTAGACCTTTGCAGAAGCTTTCGAAACTCCAAGTTTGTTTGATCTGCATAAATATGTAAGGCTAATAATACTGTATTGATTACCTCAATATAAATTAAATTCGTATCGTTAAAATTATAAATCTGCCCTATTAAAGTATTTATATTGAATGTTTTTATTGTATTATGAATAACACACAAAGCTTGCGTTCAACTGAAATGTAGTTTAAATAAAAAACCGGTAGCTTTCAGCGGATTATGTTTTTTGCGTTGCAGAAAAAAGCCAAATTGTTCGAGACTTTTATCCAGCGAATATTACTTACAACAATATGAATGATTGCCTTCATACCGCTACCAGTTTATACCTCAACCAGCTGTGTTCCTTTCTGTATTAATTAATATGCAATATGTTTGTTATTTCGTAAGGGTATCTGAGAACCCTCGTAATAATATAATACGTACCTGCCTAATATCTACAGAATATGGGTGCGTGGGATTTACACGCCATTCTACCTTGGTTAATAAAGATTATGTGGAGTTGAGACTTAGTAGACGTACTCGGCTGCACAGCAGCTTTCATACGTTTTAATATTCATGGAATTTTAAGAACATAATCCGTCGACATACGCCTATCAGACTTATCTTCAGATTTCAATCGTTCGTTGCTGCTACATATTTTATGTGTCTTTGTTAGCGAAATTCAAAAAGATTATCAAGTCTCTAACGTGAAAATTCAGGCCATTTATTTTTTCTTACGCTTTTTAAAGTAATCTGAAGATCTTTACAGTCTTTGAGGATTCTGCTTTAGCTTTGTATTCATATAAAAGGGCACACAAATGTATATTTTCCACGAGAAAATGTTCAACGTTTTCCGAGACGTTATACCCAATAAACGACCATTCCATGGTTCTTTTATCGAAGTCCCATTGTGGCATCCCTGTTGCCTATCGCCATCACTTAATTTTTCCATGACATGGCTGTAAAAGTATGGGCATTTAACTACGAGGAGCGTCTGTCCTAAAATTCTCTTCTCCGTTGGGAATCGGAGGGTCGTCCTCTTTATCATTGGACCTAAAAAGTTATCGACGGGCTTTAGATGTAGATATTTGTATTTATGGCACTGCTTACCTCTGGGAAAAGCCTTGCTAGGCCTGCAAGGGCAAAGTTTATAGTGCCCGCATAATTTGTAAAGGGTGTGAGAAGTGTTAAGTCGTCTTAGCCTCTTCGTATACAACGCGATGCAAGTCTCCGATACCTTACGACTTTGGTATCCAGGCGGCTATCGCAATACAAAGAGGTTTGTAAAAGCATGTGTCAATGGATATCAAAGTCGAAAAGCATCGGAGACTAGCGTCGCCATTTGTACTAAGGGGCTTAAGCAGACTACTTATGTTGAAACTGAGGATCTCACTTTTCCGAAACAAAATGTTTGACATAGTGACTGTTCTTTACTTTCAATTTCTTTGTTTTCTACATTCTGATTAATTTATTATCACTCGCGGCATATTTTTTGTGTTGGAAGTTATGAAAATGTTTCTAACTCTCTTGAAGCGGAAGGTTATAAGGCTGCTTTTCCACCAGAGATGTGCTATGCTGCGTTGCTATGTATGCGTTTGATATTCACCAATCATATTCATTTGTGCATATAACATAGCACTGGTTTAAAGGGATTCAACTAAGATATGTTTTTTATATAGAAGGATGCGTGTTATGGATGTGTGCTATGGATGCGTGCTATGGATGCCTGCTATGGGTCGTCTTCCCTACTATTGATACATCGCATAGATCGAGCTGCGCGTCTTTCTCGCGCATGAGCTACTTTGTGGCGGCGATCTTCATAGCACACCTTACTCGCACCACTACGTACTAGCTTATTAGCATCAGTGGAAACGGTCACATAGTTTCGTAGCCCAGCTTTTACATTCTCGCTGCATAGCTGCATAGCACATCTCTGGTGGGAAGGCACCCTTAGACTTGCACTAACTAAAACCCACCCTGTTCCCATAATTGTCCTTCGCATTCCAGGGCAATGGCAACTACGTCCGCCCCGTCAGTTTGCTGACGGGTCTTTGACGTCTCGGGCCTGACCTTTATCGGACGGCGAGCTACACTTGTTTTATGGGATGAGAATTTCCTGATGAAAGAGATTAATCGGTTACATTAAAATATAGATAATCATAAATAAATATTTGATTGGTTTTCGATTAGTGCTACAGTCATCATCATCATCATCATCAGCCAGAAGACGTCCACTGCTGAACATAGGCCTATGTGCTACAATAGAAAACAATAAATTCAAAACCTATTCATGATAATTGGTTTCCCGGTAACTTTTCATTGCAGTAATTATTGGAATAATGTTCTATTCAAATACTGATACTATGTAATGTAATGCCGCAAAACATATTAATCATATTTAATTGCTAATTGTTTTAATAGGAATAATTTATCAGAAATAATTGGCATAGATAAGTCATTCAATTAATAATTAATAATATTTGTTATTCGATTCGTTTTAATTTTCTCGCTTATGAAATGAAACAACCGTGTACATTATATATTTATCTATATTCAGGATCTTAATGGTTTACTTTGTCACTAACTAATCAATAATTAAATTAAAATCTACATGTACAAAAATTGTTTTATATACACGAATTCATGCAATTACTATACTTAATCTAATTGGTAGGTACATAATGACCGTGACGCTCGTTACTCGAGGAATTTACAAATACAATTAATATAATATATCTGACGAAATTCATCATTTTGACACATTCAAGTAAATCCAAGTTTTTAAAACTTTCACACTAATTAGGGTTGTTATTTATTTAAGTAGCTAATCGCTAATTATATTTAAATTACAATTTAACGTCTTTGTGAACCTGTTTGACGATTTTTGCAATAATTAAAAATTGACGATCATCAATTACATTCTTAAGATTATGAATTTCATACATGAAGATCGTTAACCTAATGCGATTCCAATGACACTGAGTATGAGTAAAAGTTTGAGAATAAATATGATTTATATATTCTGAAAATGGGAACCACACGACATTCCACGTAAATAGTTTGCAACCAAGCGCTCGCGGCGCGGAATGAAGGCCTGTGCAATGGTGGTCCAATATCTATACCCGCTAACGTTAATGTCTCTATACGAAAGGAATATTATGTTATATTTACACGCACACACAGACGCACGAACATTTGGCACAAAGAGGCGTTTCACGCTCACACACGGGCCACGGCACGATCCACTACAGGTTCTGAGCAAATATAGGTATGCGGAGAGATATCTACACAAGTACTTCGTAGCCTCACCTATTAGTCTCCACTTATAATATTGGTGAGTTCTTATTCTACTTATTTACATCTCACAATCAGTCGTAAATAGTTAATATTTTGGCAGATAATTTCCATTTAATAACTATTTTTTAATTACAGAAATATTGTTGTTTACAAAATAAATATCAAACGCGACATAACCATCTGGGTTGGCACTGTAAGTCCTAAATAGGCCGGACTAAAAGCTGCTAAAAATATCATGCAAAATGTAAAGTCGTATCGTATATAAATTCAGAAATACGAGTCTAATTTCGATCTAATAATGTTCGGTTTCATAATGATAAAATTATTTCACAACCTGTTACAGTATTTTTTGAAGTTAATGACTAATCTACACAGAATGGATGAAACGTTCTATTCGAGTATTATAAATTAGGGTTCGAGATTAAAAGGAGATATTGTCAAGATTGTGTCAAGTCTCAGTAGGCGAATGTATTTCTAGAAGGGTCTAGAAGTTGCTGTCGTAGTCGGAGCGGCGGCGCGAGTAGTGCGAGCGCGGGTACTCGCCCGTGTAACCGTACCCCTGGGAGCCGCCACCCGTCTGGCCGTAAAGCTGCGAACCTCCGCCGTATCTGTCGACATAACACACGTCTATTAACATACATAATATGATCCCACATTTATAACTTGGCCGAGCCTGCTCCGGCAGACAAAGTTTTGCCATGAAACAAGCAGCATCGGTTTTCCATGAAACATGTAAGGCAGGGTTTCGCTGCGGAAAAAGTTTGCGGTAAAAGTAAGCTTTGGTCGTCTCTAGCGTATTTCAGGGAAAGTTGGACGAACGATACCTATAAAAATTCTACAGTATCGGACGATACTTATTTATCCCGTAAGCCGGCTCGCACCTGTCGTATTTTTCATGCGAGTTTTATAAATAACTGAGTAGGGACAGCTTTTCGTCGAAAAAGTATCTTATAGGATTAAAATACAATCAAAATTCGTACCCATAAGCATTTCCAACGGGCCCGTAGATCTGCGAGCCGCGTCCTGAGTCAGGCGTGTAATGCTGCATATATTTCTGGAGCTGCGGTGTCCACTCTGACCGCCACGAGTCACCCGGGTTAGGATAAGCCAATTGCTCGATGAAGGCAGTTGACATACGCTGTACAAAGAAAAATAATAATTAAGACAATGAGTTGACAAAAAAATTAACAGTTTCAAATATCGAATTAGATGTAATTTTACCTTGCCTGAAGGGAGATACGGCAATTCACGTTCTTTCACTGGATGCACGTCATCAAAGCCTCCCATATGACTCTTATCCAAATCGCGAAGCATTTCTTCACTAAGAGGTATTGGCTGTTTCGCTTTTGCACTCTTCTGACGATTAACCAACTGGAAAACACAAAAAGATTATATTACTAGACCTTTCCAACTAAATCAGCTGACAGTCTCTCGATTTGGTTTTGGTTCACTTACTACTGTCACTCCAAATATTACGACGAACAGAAGAGAAGCCAGCGCAATCACGATCACAGCGATACCCCATTGAGGCAGGAAGGATTCTTCTTCAGGAGCCACTGGCGTAGGTGCCTCGCGCTTTGGTAAAACTATGCAAAACAAAGAAATCAATAGTCAGTAATTTAAAAAAATATGTTATTGAAACTACATCAATGAGAATAGCTTACATACCTATGAACTCGGTATAAGCAGGATCCATAACGAACTTTCCAATTTCTAATTTTCCAGCAGACTTATCAATGGTCTTAGTCATTTTCTCATTGCTCTTCTTCATCCTGTCTTCATCAGGTTGATCACCTAACATCACGTCAGGGTCAAAATCATCATCATCATCATTGGGTGCTTCTGTGACAGTTACAATCACTGAACCAGGCTTTGCGTCGTGAAGAGATTTGTGGAACATTTTCTTTAAATCCAATGTGTCGACTCTTTCTTCTACCTCTTTGAGCTCAATGAAGTAGTCAACAAGAACTGAGCCTTCACTGAACCCATCAATTCTAATACCCTTGTACCATTTGCTTAGATAGTCTGATTTCGAATAGACGGAATTTAACTGAAATATAGAAAAGTTTTGTTTTAGTATTTCAGTGTCGTAGCAGTTCGCATAAATTAATTTTAATTTATAACTCACCTCTTCCTTTACATCTGTTGCAAGTCGTTTCCATTCTACGGTATTGTGATCTAATAATTCAGGTATCCATTTAACTCCTAAAACAGTAAAACAAGGTTAAGGTTATTATTCTTAATATCGTAAATTGAGAATGATTGCTAATTTTATGTTTAGATAAATTCTAATTTTTGAGGACACCTTTGTTTTAGAAGATTTTTGGATCAGGGAAATAGAGAATAGAAATATGTAAGCACCTGAAACAATTTTGATAGTGGCAGCGATGTCACACTCTTTTTTACACAATCCTGGAGTGGTCGGTGGAGGGGGCACTGGCGTAGTCGTCGTTGTTGTCGCGCGTCGTGTCGTTGCTTCAGTACTAAATTCTGGCAGTGGACTAGTGGCAGTGGCATTTCTTTGAGCTTCTAGAAGTTTTTCTATAGAAAATGGTGTCGTAGACGGCGATGGCCAACCAGTGAATTCAGTTGAAGCTCTGAAAAGATTTAATAGATAGTCATTATTTTGCGAAAAAAATCTATACTTTAAAATTAGACTGGATTAAAAACGGAAAATACCTTGTAGGCCAACCCTTCTGTATTTTCGGTGTATCTGGAACAGGACCCAGCGGTTTAGCAGTAGTTGTTTTTCTTTGTACTTTACCGCCCGGTCTTGAAGGGAATACAAGTTTAATCATGCCTCCGGGAGCTTTTGTGGTACTACTGGGTGGTGGCGGCGGCGGTGACTGTGCTGGTTCTTCTTCAACAGTTTCATTCAATTTAAATCCAGGCGGCAATAGACTTGAGATGTCAGCAACTTTGAGCTTAATAATTGGAGCCTCTTTTTCTGTGTCATTTAGTTTGAACCCTGGTGGCAATAAAGCTGATACGTCTATCGGTACAGCATTTGTTGGTAATTTGAGTTCAACTTTTGGTTTTTCTGTAACCGTAGTATTTAACTTAAACCCTTTGGGTAATAGAGCAGAAATATCTAATTCTGGAACTGGTTTCGCTTCTGAACTCTCTGTGCTTGGGGGTTTATAATTCGATGGCAACAATTTGCTTAGATCATCCTTTTGTAATTTTTCTTGGGGTTTATTTTCTTTAGGCTTATATTCCTTAGGAAGTAAAGATTTATAATCTAATACAATAACTTTATTCTTCGCGCTGATACCGGATGACCGACCCTGTGTTCCATTAATAATGAGGGGAACTTCACTAGTTATCTCTGGTGCACTAGTAGTTGTAGTTGTAGTGGTGGTGGTGGTGGTGCTGGTTCGTTTGTCTTTATACGAATGTCTTGGTTTATAACCAGCAGGTAAGAATGCCCCTATGTCATCCATCACAGTCACTAAGGAAGGCTTTTTCTTCGGCTTAGGTGTAGTAGACGTAGATGCACGATGAGCGAATTTTTTGATTTGCACTGGCAGTGGCTCTGGAGATGACTTTTCCGTCACGGAAGGAGACGTAGTGCTCTTTAATGTAAATACTTTTATAGGTGCAGGAGTCGTGGTAGTGGTAGTAGTGGTCGTAGTTGTGGTTGTTGTACTTTCAGTAGTGGATTCAGTTAATAGTTCAATATTTTTATTTTCGTTATTTAGCGATCCCGATAAAACTGCACTCGACAGTTCTGACTGAATACTATCCAATTTGTCATTAATATTTTCAGTAGATGACGCAGTATTCATTAGACCATTTGTTTCTTGTCTTGGATCTTTTGTCACAGATTCCACGTCATCTTCATCTTCCTCTTCATCGTCGTCTGCTAACACTTGTTTCTTTTCATCTTGCTCTACGGTAGGGAATGGCAAGAAACGAGCACCTGAAACACTTCTACTTGTCTGAACTGATGCAACTACAATCCAGTTCTCAGTTGTTACAGGAAAAGAGGCATCATTCATCTGGTTGCTGGTAGGTGAAGTATTTTCTGAAGGTGAATTTAGCTTGGTTGTACTTGGTGCATAAGTAACGTCTGGAACAGATATAGTCCCATTAACTACACTCTTTGTGGTAACTACAGACACAACTTCTTGTCCGAGAATTGATGGTGTTTCTAGGGACGTAACATCTTCTTCTGAACTAGGTCCACTATAGTCAGTGACAGGACTTTCTTTTTCTTCATTGTTTTGTTTGTGTTCAGTTTGATCTATTACAGTAGTATCTACAAAATGTTTAAAATTATCATCCTTAACCATCGTGTTTTCGGGTTTCATTACAAGGACGTCAAAAGATTCCGTATTGTTTATTTTGGCCACTTCTGTAGGATTTTCAGGTTCTTCAGTTGTGTCGTATTCTTCATCATAGATGTCGGTAGCATGTTCTGTTGAATGTGGTCCTTGAGTAGTTTGTTTCACTTCAGTACTTTCAACATCATCGTAATATTCCACATACTCTCCTTCATCTTCTGGGTCGGCACTTTCATGATCTTCTTCAGAATTAATACTACTCTCCGTAGTAGTAGTAGTAGTAGTTGTTGTCGTTGTTGTAGAAGTAGTCGTGGTTGTTGGTTTAGCTGTACCTGTTCTTGGATAATTGTCTGCATTCATAGAACTTGCGTCAGGTTTACTGTCATCAGTAGATTCAGATTGCGTTTGATTGGATTTAATTACTTCCACATCATAAGACCCTTGAGTATTCTTCATGAGCTCCCTAAACGAACTTATATCGCTTATGTCATCTTCGAGTAAAGGTTCTATGTCTAGGAGTCCCTTATATTCAGTGGAAGAACTCTGATATAAGTTGGCGTTTGTTTTGGGTGCATTGAAATTATTGTTATTTCTGTTAAATGCGTTGATTGGTGTATTTTGAGAGTTCGTGTTTTCATTTAAAGATGGTGAATCTAATTGAGGGAATCGTGGAGTATTAGGTTTATTCAGTCTTTGTTTGATTGCAAGTTTATGAGGATTATAAGTGGTCACTCTGTGATGGTCAAATAAGTCTTGGTTGTCATTTTCGGTATCTTCATCGTGTGGAATGTGACCGCTCTGTCCGTTGCTCTTTAGGCTGTTACCGTCAAATGGCATGTTTTTAAACCTGTTATTTTGTAAGTAGTCAATATCAGGATTGTTTAAAGTAATTTGACCTAGGAATGTTTCTGGTTTTGAAGGATCATTTTGATACGCTACAGAATGTATCTGTGGTGGCACATCGGGCCTTTTTGTTGAAGCCGGGTGTATAAATTGGAAATTGTACGGTAAAGCTGGCCTGAACCTTGATCGTTGTGCAGTAAATTCGGGTTGGTTTACATAATACTGTGTTCCGGCTTGACTCCTGCCCGTTGGCAATTGAAAAGGTGTCGGATTTTGGTTGTAGTTGGGGCTAGGAAACCGGGCTTGCCCATCATTGTAGAGCGGTTGCTGCACAGTCGGCGCAACTCTGTAATTGTCCCCATGTTCGAAAAAAGAAGATGGGCGAGTGTTCGGAAATAAAGGCGGTTGAACTTGAGCAAAACTTTTTTCTACCGGTGATAAGTAGTAGTTAGCATCTGAAACAAAGAAATAAAATAAAATTAATATTCATATTCTTATCAATGATTCAATGCTTGCTTATACATATATAAATTCTCTATAATGCGTTTGACATGTTTTGCAATTTAGAAATAATATAAAATGGTTAGGATGGGATATTTCGCATTGTGACTAAGTAATCGTAAACAATGTGAGGAATGTGTGCATACAGATACAAAGAATGGTGGTTGAGGGAATGCAAATCTCTGGAATAAAATATTATATTGCTTTGCCAGACATTTTAAATGCAGTATAAATTTTGATAGCACGCGTTGCTACCTGATGAAACTACAGATAGCTTTGGTATGATCAAAGTTGGGGAAAACTCGTTTTTATAAACGTTTACTTACATTTATTGACAGCCTGTCGTCTTTCATCTTTTCTTTCGATAGGAAAGAAAATATAGATCTTCAAACATAAGTAGGTATTTGTAATGTGCTACCCTAAAGTTTATTCAGATCGGCGATTCAGGCGTATAATGTGGGAACCCAAAGCATTTACTAATTAGGATTAGTGTATAGAACGAAACCTACAATTACTTAAATTCACGATGAGATAGTAGTGACGTAATGTGTGACTATTTCACATATAACGCGAATCATGAACTGTACAGCTTTACGTGATGTATCAAATGCATGACTTTGACTTACTGCTCAATTTTATGGAAATTAACTAGTTTTGTTAAAAGCCACTCCTATGGCTTTTTTGCATTATATTGTGTTGGCAGAATGTTGTGCTTTTTATTAATTACGGAATCTAAACTAATATTACAAATGTGACAGAGCAGATCTTGATGAATTTAGCTCATTTTCATTAGCGCATTACATTATCGTGTGATATTTTCCGATGATTCCCGATGTCCACCCCTAGCTTGTCCCCCGCCGGGGGACAGCGCAACTTTTTCTAAAAAAAGTTCCTTTTGTCCCCCGCTGGGGGACAGCGCAACGTTTTTTTAGAAAAAGTTTCGCTGTCCCCCACCGGGGGACAGTGATACGATTTTTTTTAAATATTTACGTTGTCCACCACGGGTGGACATCGCTACGATTTTAAAAATGAAAATTCTCAGTGTCCACCGCGGGTGAACGGAGATATTTTTTTTTTATTTATTTCCAGTAGCCAACCCTTTTAATTGTTTTTATAAACTTTAAGAGAAGACTCGTTACAGATATAAAGACTTTAGAAGGAAGATGATGAGATTATTATAATAATAATTTAAAAAAAATGTATTTTAAAATCAATGTTTATTTTAAAAAATCTGCTTATTAACACCATAATTAATTAATACAAAAGTAGGCTTATTTATTGTATTTTTTTTTATTTACTTTTGAAATTGACTAGGATATGACATTTATTTCTAATCATATACACCTGAAAAGTATATAATCATTTAAAATGGTCATACAAAGTAGAGTAACATCAAACTAATTTTTCTAGTCCAATTTTACAGGCTCGCTTTATCAACCAAAATTATAATAAAACGTGCCCAGAAGAATGCTAACTAAAACTTTACTAGTAGGTACACACGGCTACACATCAACCTATAGGTACAATACAATATTAGTATAAGCTGACCGTTGAGTGTGCGGAAAGATTACACAAAGCTAGATCAAGACAATTAAAGTAAATAAAAAAAAAATACAATAAATAAACCTACTTTTGTATTTTTAATTATGGTGTTAATTAGCAGATTTTTTAAAATAAACATTGATTTTAAAATACATAATTTGTTTTTATTATTATTATAATAATCTCATCATCTTCCTTCTAAAGTCTTTAAGTATATCCGTAACGAGTCTTCTCTTAAAGTTTATAAAAACAATTAAAAGGGTTGGCTACTGGAAATAAATAAAAAAATGTCTCTGTTCACCCGCGGTGGACACTGAGAATTTTAATTTTTAAAATCGTAGCGATGTCCACCCGTGGTGGACAACGTAAATATTTAAAAAAAAACGTATCACTGTCCCCCACTGGGGGACAGCGAAACTTTTTCTAAAAAAAGTTGCGCTGTCCGGCGAAATCTGAGCGTAGATACTAAAAAGCACTTCAGCTAACCCCCTTTGGGATTGCGGATGTTACGATGTTATGTCACCTTTCATTGCCAATAAATTAACAAAGTTCCATCTTAGCAGTCACATTAACTGTTCCTCAGTCCATAAGAAATTTATTGAATGATACATCACAAACCACAGGGAGTATAATAAATAATCAGATTAATAAAAGTGAGTGAAAAGTAATCCTATTATTCGTCCATAAACCAAGTTAGTGTACAAAACAACTCCTCACTTGTGGGAAACTGGGGAAAAACAATATCGTAATGGCTTCGGAGTTTGTTTTGTATGAATTTTTGTTATAGTCGGCTTTAATACAATTTTGTGAGTGAAGGGTATTGTTGTGTCAGCTAATGCGGATAGCGTGGCGGCTTCTAAGTCTGCTTCGTCATAATTTCATACATGTTTAGTAAATAGCGTCTCAGTTTTTGTTTGAAAGTTTTCATTATCAGTGAAACAATTATTACATTGAGACGAAGTCCTAACTGTGGAAACATTACGTGAAGACTGATTATGCTGAGAGTCTGTCGGAACAGGTTACAATGGCTCTGAAATGTGAAGGACTATTTTAGAAACAGGACTTTTTAGTCAATCAGGTCTCACAGTCCCTTTCGCATCAGAGACGCAAAGTTAAAAAAAAAACTAGTAATTAGGATGGCAATACACCTACGCTATATATGAAGGATCACATCGCGCGATCATTGACAGAGTTGTGTACCAACTGCGGGAGACGTGTGTCAAGTTTAGTATGCACCACAACTTTTTTTATGCCATAAATGTTTATCAATTTTTATTTGGCAAGAATAAGTAAATATCATAAGTCCTAAATGATGTGCTCACTAGGTGGCGCTTTCATCGCACACACAGCTTATACTATGGTTAACCCAGTTCACATTAAAGCATAATAAGGCCGAAGGTACAATAACCAACGGGATTTATAGCCACTACGTGCGAGACTACGAAACGATTAATACAGTGATGAATGGACATTCTCTATCGTGGAATAAATTTACCGTCTCTTTGTAACACGAATATGTATGATGCGAATATTTCAGGACTTTCCTGCCATTTTCTTTTGACCTTGTAATAAATACTGCAGCTTAAGTACTCGTAGGTCTTAGTGAATAGGTTAGGTACCTACTCAATGGGTCTTTATTAGGAGCTTGTGTCTAGCATATAGAATTTGAACTTTTTTAGTTGGTGCATTTGCGGAACTGTCTCAGCAGTAAAGCGCAGCCGTGGAACGCAAAGGGCATGGGAAGGAACCGGGTGCTTTGTTCGTCAGACAGTCCCTTCCACTTTATTCCGTTGTAATGACCAGTTTATGAACCTTGACGAAGTGTAACCAGTAAGGAACGTAGCAAGCAAACTTTTCAATAGAATAATTTGTTGTTAAAATCGTTGAACAATTTCCAAATTTAATTCTGGCAAATATTTTTGAAGGTGCCGTATTTTTCTAAACCTTAGATGAGGTTATTAGCGAACAAGAGCTACTTGAGTTTAAAAATTATGTAGGTCAGCACCTAATTAGTTAAAATTGGTTGAGCCAATTATGAAGGTACATGCTGTTCCTAATTAACACTCCTTAATAAAGGCTTCAACATTTTTTTGCTAAGATTTTCCAAGTACCTACCGCTGTAGTAGGCTTCAATATTTATAATGAAAAAGTGTAATTTTAGCAAAAGATATTATTATCAGTTACTGAATTGTTATTTAAGTATCTAGACTCATGATTGTGTCCCCGCCAGATAAGTCTGGAATAAAGGTCATTGATCCTAATAATGCATCGTTCGAATTTTATAATACCATCGTTCGAATTTCAAAATAAAATATAAGTTCAAGGTCGCATCTTACCACGATACGTTTGTTTTGATCGTGTTACGACACTTTCTTTACATTTTTTCTCATCGTTTTGAAATATTGGAATACATTGGTACACGGGGGTCAACGAATTTTATTCCAGACTTATCTGGCGGAGACTATAGAACTTATTATTCTGGCGTAACCTTTTACTTAGTATCTAGGCGTCCACTTTCCCAGTACGTCAACGAAAATACTCGAAAGTAACTCGAAACTTTTCTAATGAACTTTTCTATTCTAACTTCTGAATTCATAAGTTCTGACAACATATCGGGAGTCAGGACAGGTATCAATATCAATAAGGTTGTCACCAATTTTGAGTTCGTATCACTAACTAATCTTAGTTCTAATCATAGTAATCGGCCGAAGCTACGGGTATCATGCTTAGGTAGTAGTAGTACCCAGGGGTAACCCTACTACCTAAGTAAGATACCAACCTGAAATTCTTCTATATGACTTACGTACAGACGCCAGCAGGTCAACCTACCCGAAACTCAGATTTTACCAAGCGAACATTAACCTATTTGTGATAAGGTTGAAAATCTATTGAAGAAATTTGGCAGATTGTGGTAGGTTGATGTGCTGGCGTCTGTACATAGCTACTTCGAGCTTACAATCCAAAACATTATCTCGAAGCAGACCGCGAACTCTAATCACATTTTATGACTTCTCGAGTTTATCTCATTTTTGGTTTCGTCCTTCATATGATTCGGAAAGATTATCTCGAGGAAATTACTTTCTTGTGGATCATATCCCTAATTAAGAATGGCGGCCGTGTTCATCAGATCCCAACTGGGAGTATCGTAGGCTTAATAGGAAATCGATCAGTCGAATAACTCATAAACTACAAGGACTCTTCAGCCGTGGAAACTTTCAGGCCTGCTTACGTAATATATACCCATTTTAAGGGTACTTTGTGAACAACTTATAGCAATAAAGGTCCCTTGTTACTTGCCAAAAGTGTTTTGTACATTTACCTAAAATTATCTCGACATTTAGTAATTTTAAAGTCTACATTTTTGTGTCATGAAAAGTTCAAGGTAATCTAATTAACTTTTTTTTATTAAAATTATGTTAAGTAATTGCTCTACTTGCTTATATCGTAACCGAGAAATGCATAATTTTAATAAATTAAGCACCATTTAAAATCAGAATAGGTACCTACTAATGTCCCCAGTGGGGACATTAGTAGGTACCTATGTACTGGTACATGTACTAGTAGGTACCATTTCTCGGTTACGATATAAGCAAGTAGAGCAATTACTTAACATAATTTTAATAAAAAAAAGTTAATTAGATTACCTTGAACTTTTCATGACACAAAAATGTAGACTTTAAAATTACTAAATGTCGAGATAATTTTAGGTAAATGTACAAAACACTTTTGGCAAGTAACAAGGGACCTTTATTGCTATAAGTTGTTCACAAAGTACCCTTAAAATGGGTATATATTACGTAAGCAGGCCTGAAAGTTTCCACGGCTGAAGAGTCCTTGTAGTTTATGAATTATTCGGCTGATCGATTTCCTATTAAGCCTACGATACTCCCAGTTGGGATCTGATGAACACGGCCGCCATTCTTAATTAGGGATATCATCTACAAGAAAGTAATTTCGCCGAGATAATCTTTCCGAACCATATGAAGGACGAAACCAAAAGTGAGATAAACTCGAGAAGTCATAAAATGTGATTATAGTTCGCGGTCTGCTTCGAGATAATGTTTTGGATTGAAGGCTCGAAGTAGCTATGTACAGACGCCAGCACATCAACCTACCACCATTTGTCTGAAAATTTAAAGATCCATCGTTTATATCAAGCTGGAGGAAAATTCAAAGCAAATTAAAGAGATTTATGTTCCGATTACAGTTTAGGGCACGCCTCTAAGCTCGGCGTTTTTAAATTTAATATTATGTGAGTCAGGAGTGCCATTGGAAGTAAAGTAAATATGGGTAAAAGAGCATTTTCATGTTCGATGTAAATTGGCGAACGGTTTTATTCGCATTTCAAATTACGCTACCTAAGCGTTTCAGTCGTATAGGTACACAGAATTGTTTCTTTACTTGCCTACGACATTCCTTTATAAAGCTACCTTCATTTGCTGTCGCTTTACAAAGATCGCTGAATTCATTATTCCACAAAAAGAATTTCTATTGTGAGACGAAATGTATTAAGCTTTGAAGTCAACGGAGTGTTATTACTGCATTCCTTTTATACGAAGATTTGGCAATGGGGCGGATTATAATAACTGATTGCCGCCTGACCTCGAGCCTCCCGGAAAAATTTCGTATATTTATCAGAACAAATTACCAACCCTAAATATACTCCGGCAAACTGATGGATTAGAATAAATTTTGATGTATTGTATTCTTGCTTTTCTTTTATACGGCTGTCAGAGCTCGGAGAAAATTCTGATAAGAAACGAAGCTCGATGTTATACAAGATTGGTTTCACTGAAAGAAATATTGGATTCTTTAAATTTGTTCGTCGCTTTTCTTTTTGCAAACTCTAAAAAGAGCTAATCTCTGCCGTTGTCAGGTAGAAAATATAACTTAAACAAGTCACAAAAGTGAAAAGGGCGCACATAAATCATATACTTATCTGGAGCTCGATCTTTGGGCCAATTTCAACTTAATTTCATCCTTTTCAAACATTAGCTCTTGCTCAAAAAGGCACAAAATTGACAAGCAAGGAGCACCTGATAAAAGAAATACTGTAACATTCACAGTACCTCCAATATATTTTCTGATTAACTCTAAGGTCGCAAGAAACTGGAATTTCCCCTGAGACTGGCCGAGTTTCGTGGTTTTATCGCTCATGTCAATGTTTATGCGCCGAGGTTGATTATGAGAGAGGAATTGCAATACCGACCTAAGTAGCAGAAGTAGGTGTGTTGACCCTTCAAAAGTTTTCTTTATGAATACAGAATGAAACGAATCGGTTATAAGGGCCGTATGTGAGGGGTTGAAGTAAATACATTACTTTGTCTTTTCTGTGTTTGATAATTCGTTTAGAGGCTATGTATGAGTATAAGATTTATTCATTTGTTTGAGTTATTGAGTCTTATTAGGAAATATGGGTAATGATATCAAGTCTAGGGAATCATTACTAGATAGGATATGTTCACTCCTATTTAATTATTTCTCTTAGGGAATAGATTCAGTCCTTTATCCTGTATGAAAAAGTCACCTTATCAGGGTGTAAGAGACATCGACGCACAAATGGATACCATGGGTCCAGGAAATGATTCTGGACATCGTGTTGGAATTTTTCGTCTGTTTTTTCAAAATAGTATTCAATCAAAAATCACAGTAACAAAATAGTATTCAATGTCAATGGATTTATTGAAACTAATGTTTTATGTAATCCAACTATATACAATCAAATCCGTTCAGTAATTAATGTGTTAACACATCTAAGATCGATCCATCTATTCCTACAAACGATCACATAATTATTGGTAGTAAGGTTTCAGTGAGTAAAATTTTAACCGATATGATTCTAATTGCTAACAGCCGTAGCAACAAAGTTGCCGGCTCACGGTAGAATGAAAGGGCTTTCTGTAAAACAAACACATGTCAAGTACACGCATCGTCATGGCAACCCCGCACCCCGCACCGTGATCCCCTCCCTCACTGTAGGTATTCACTCACATTTAGGGTTACCAGATAGAAAACTTAAAAGTCCGGAGGAAAAGCCTGACTTTCTCGAATTTTGCGAAATATCTCACAAACGTAATTAACAGATTTTTAACCAACATACGACATGCGTGGGCAGTGCGTGGAGATACCATCCACCTCAAAACACTATGTGTTGATTTTTTGGTGCATACACGACCAACATCTATTGAATTAGTCTACATTATGTATTAGAATTTAGAAGATAAGTATTGGTTTTTGCAATAAGAAGATGAAAAAATTTGCTTTTTTTTTAAATTATAAATGTTATCAGAGTTTTCTCATTCTTGCCACAATTCCGAGAAAACGCTTGAAGTTTCTGAAATTTCAGGACAAATCCGGAGATGTGGTAACCCTACTCACAGCGGTTACTCATATGAGGTCCTCTCACGTTTTGATCAAGTGATTGATACCTATGTGTATTAGGTAACAAAGGGAAGTGACGTAGGTGTATCGGTTTAATTAATATAAGAGAATTATGGTCTTAGGTAAAATTTCGAGACAGCTATAATATTTATTTGGAGTAAATGTTATTTCTTTCATTTTTACGGCCTACTCATTCTTATGTAGAGGGTGATAGGATGATTTTGCTTTGTTAATTAGAATTAAATGTATCTAGTTTGAGCTAGTTAAGTTATACTTAGTAGAAGAAAGAGTAAGCGATATTCAGAAGGCCGCGGGTAAAATATAGCACCAAAGAAAAGATAGATACCTAGGTACACTAATTAGTGTGTTTTTTGAGACAATTCCTCCGCGCGGTTCTCAAACCACTGCAACTCCTGAAAGCCAGAATCAACAGTGGTGAACAGCAGTCAAACACCGAGATAATGAAGCTCGACGTGTCCGGAAAATTAATGTAACTTTCTTAGAACAAGTCTGCCAACAATAATGATGAAGCAGAAGAATACACAAATAAATAATCAGACTACATTCGAGATTACCCTTTCTATCTATAAAACCCCAGAATAAAAATAATAAAAAGATAAAATTAAGGTCAAGTATAATTTTGTTTGCAACCCTCGTTAATGAGGCCGACGTATCAAAACAACATTATTTACATGAAGCTATCTAGGATCAAATGAGGATGAAAGGATGTCTATATTTAGATAGGTCGACAGCATCAGGGAACTCTTCATTAACCCTGATACACCTACGCATGTACAGTAAAAATGTTTGGCTGAGACACACATGAAAAATTAACTCGTCTGTATGAAAACGACCAGGATTTACGAGACCTTTGGGACTGAATGTGTTATGTTATGGTCCCACTAATCTCACTTATCCTTCACCTCAAAATCCATGTTTGTTGAGGATCTTTTAGCTAGTGGGAGCCGCAAAATTGGGACACCGTTTTGGGTTTGTAAAATTAAGAACTTCAGAACATCTAGGTCTATTGAAATATTAACAGCTTTATTCAGTAAACCCAAAGGCATTAGAAAGTAAACTTTACAAAACAATGACTCTTAATGATTACATACCACCAAAAAATTAGCCCAAGCTTTTCGCAAACATTTTGAACTTTCATTAGAAAGTCACTGGGGTCCAAAAAACAACTTCCATTAGAACAATATGTTGTAATTAATATTGGGGGAGGGGCACACGTCGTAAATCGCAGGTAATTAGGCAGGCACACGCGTCGGCTAAGGCCGGTCTGCACGTGACGTGTGCGGAAAGGGCTTAAAAGCTCTTTGTAATACCGCTGGCCCGAAGTGTAGCGCGCTTAAAGGTAAACATTTCACTTTTTATTTCCACCGTAAAATGTTTGCATGGAATTTTTTTACGAGATAAAATAAAAACAGGTTGTATATGTTTTGTTTTCTTTTTATTTTCTCTACAGACAGTGTTATCGTTTAGTTAAAGTGACATTAAGGAATATGTAACTGAACTCGATTAGTAACTTTTAACATTCACGTGACGACCCAAAATTTTAAATGAGTTCATGTTTACTTAAATGGGTCTGGAGGTAAAACAACTTAATTTTCAATTTGTAATCATAATATTAGGACAGAAACCCCCAACGTTGTAGACGATTATCCCGAACATTAGTTTCAAAAAGTGCGCTCCCAATGAAGTCGTAACGTGGAAACTGGATTAGTCCCTCCTCAGTGCTCGGGTGCCCGGGGGCTTTGGAACTGGATCATAGTCTGACGAAGTGTAATCCCTGGAGCACACTGCTGTGCGGTACGATCACAACTTTATCACTAGCTCCATAGTCTAATATCATTTAACATTAGAAGTCTCCCGACAAAATCTTGCAGCAATTTGTAAAATTCTGCTTTAAACCCATTTATCCCTTTTAAAGGTTCATTATGGCAACATTTTAGCAATTTGCTTACGTCACTGTAGCTTGTTCACTGCTTTTTAATCGTTTTAGAGGACGTTGGTTAATCTTTTTTTTTTTTTTAGCGTGGTAAAATCATCAAATGAGTCCTCCCACCCCGGGCAGGGCGGGAGGGACTGTCAGACTTGTACTGACTAAAATCCACGGTGTCCTTCAATAGCCTTTTATGTTCCGGGGTCACGGTAATGAGATAAGTCCCGCGACCCCGGCAGGCTTTGGCCCTCTTGGGCGGGGCCCCGTCATCGTGCTGACGCTCTTTGAGGCGCGCGTGGAACACAACGCGCCGTCGACCCGGGCATGGTCCATGGTCGGGCGGCGAGTTGCCCTTTACTCGCCGCCCGAGCATGCCCGCGCCTACGGTGGCCGGAGATCGTCTTGCGATGTCCGACGCCGTGGGACGTTGGTTAATCTACCTAAATAAATGGTTAACCAAAAAATGTTTGGTAGTCTATCACATGATGTAATTAATTTTGAATGTTATTTCTTTGCATTAAAATTAAGAAAAAAACCGGCCAAGTGCGAGTTGGACTGGACGGAGCAAGCACAGATTAGGGATATAATTATATCGAGATTAGTAAGTAATATACAAAAAAAAAAATGACTTTGTTTTTCATAGTGTTTGTATGAATGGCAAAGTTATATTTGCGGTTTTTGAAAATGTACTATATCTCAAAAACTGCTAACTAGGTATATCTCATCCAATCCAATTTTCGTTGGAAGTTTTTGTTGAGGTCTACATTATATATTTTTTTTTAGTTTTATCATTCTCTTATTTTAGAAGTTACAGGGGACACACACATTTTACCACTTTGCAAGTTTCTTTCGCGCAAACTGTTCAGTTTAGAAAAAAATGATATGAGTAACCTCAATATCATTTTTAAAGACCTATCCATAGATACCCCACACGTATGGGTTTGGTGGATTTTTTTTTTAGTTTCAATTCTAAGTATATTCCAAAATTCGTTTTTGCCATTTGGCTACGGAACCCTAATAAACCAACATGCAAACATGTCTTATTTCATTCACACATTCTAACCACATCAAGGCTAGATACCCAGACGTTACCGAAAACTTCGTATTGATCAAAGTGATAGCTTATAAAGAGATTTAATGGAGTGCTTCAAAGATAACACGTTACGTCTTTAAGGCCAACATATTTTACTTAGTTGTTTAAGTAAAAGTAGCTGTTTCTCATGGTTTTGGTTATGGTCGTAGCGTGATGTAAAATAACATATAGCCTTCCTCGGTAAATGGACTATCCAACACAAAAAGAATTTTCAAATTCAACCCAATAGTTTCTGAGCTTTATATATTAAGCATAGATATGGTCGACCGGAAGGCATAATATATTCAAATAAACATCCGGGATTAATCTTGTCCAAATAAATATTAAGTAAAACCAGTATATAAGTATTCGAGTTAATTTTGCACAGTTCCCCAATTACACATAGAAAAGAGCTTGCGGCTGTATTAAATTAAGGTCGACGTCGACCTCGACGGGCGCATAATTTAGATTACCTATCATTTAGTCTTCCCCGACTAGATCAAGTTATGAATCTTTCACACTAACAGATATACGCTATGTGGTCCAGACGAGGCAATTAGTATGCAAACTGGGCAATCCGAGCACAGCACAGAGCGCCGTTATTAGTACTCGCAAATAGACCGTATGCATCTCGCGTTTTTATATAAAATCTAGCGGCTGAGTACATCGTTCTACTTAAATACCATAAAAATTCTGCAAGAGATTTCAGTTTCTTGAACCGCGAAGTTTAATGGAAATCTTGTACCTAATTATTTTTATTTTATGCTAACAGAATATTTAATAAGTAACGCGTCAATGTTCTGTACGTGTCTAATGCCAAAATTACTATTCCTTACATGTATTTTTCGTCTGACCAAAAGCAGTTTAACCATTATGGTAAAGATAAGATCCTAAGCACAACGCCTCTCTTTACCTTACATTTACTTTTTATGACGGAACCTTGTTAAAAAACTCGCCTATCCTCATTGTATTAAAGATAATGTAAGTAACAACAAAAAGGAAGCGCATCAACTTTTATAGGATAGAAAAGTTTCCCTTAAGCGAGGCGGAGGCGAAAAGTTGGTGTAATATTTAGCAGGTACACCTGTGTTGTAGAAACAGTTGCGTAGTTTTACCGTTTTGTAATATTAATGTAACTTACCCGTTCGAATTACCGCCGGTTTAATGGCCCCCTAATGAAGGGGAAAAGGAGTACCTTATACGGAAAAGGTTTAATTGCTCGGGGCCGTTCATCTACGGAACCTTCAAAAAAGGAAAAGTAACTATCATTAGCAGAACTCCTGATGGGAGGGTACAGTATAATAATTAGCGACATTTAACGCGAGCTCCACTTTTCCATTTTCCGTTTCTTTTCTTTTACTTGAAAGGATGTTTTTAATATCTCGAGGAAAGTCTTTGGTGTACCAACGAGGAAAACTTAAGTGCAGTTGGTCCGTTTACTTGGAGGAGCAAAAAGGTTGGATTCAAAAAGTATTTAGAACGCTTAGGGATTTATGTAAAAGTCCATTTACTACTTCCGTTTGTGTTTTTTTTTGGCATAATGGCTATTGAGGCCTAAGGCTAGCCGCTCACCGGAGACTTTATGTCGCGGTGACTTTTGTTTCCCAGTCGAATGTATGATGTGTAGCCGCTAGAAACTTATTTATTAAGTACCACAATCAGCGCATCCATCTTCATAGCACTCGACGGGAAAACAAAAAGTCACCACCCCGTTCATAACCTTGCCGCTGTGAGCGGTGACTAAGCGCGGGGTGGCAAGCAGTAACATGAAAAAATGTATAGGAATGTTTGGAACACGCCACGAGGCGCCGCCAGTGGCGAATTCGAGTACTAACAAAGTAATTATTAGGTGCGTCCACACAGAGCGCGCAGCCTCGCGACGCATTTGCTGCGCGAGGAAACTGACAAGCGAGGCTGCTCACTCTGTGTGGACGCGTCTATTGTTTTTCGACCGAGCCACGGAACAATATACGCGAGCAAAACAAAAGCCGACACTGGATGGCTCCGGCGCTCGGTCGCTCGACCGCGGCAGCGCTGTCAATTGTCTCGCCCGGGACACGTCCACACCAACCGAGCTGCTTCGCGCGGAAAATGCCTCGCGAGGCTGCACGCTCTGTGGGGACGCATCTAATGCCTGATTTGCGCCGCCCGCCGCGCCGCCGCTTAGACTACAGTCGTAAACGGGCCGTAAGTCTCCAGTGAGCGGCAGTTTTAAGTGACGCAGTTCAGACATTGTTATTCACAATTGGAAATAACTCTGGTAGATAGTACATATTGATTTTTGTCTAGACAGAACAATACCAAGAATGCTAGTCAATAAGAGTCAACTTCAACTATTGTTACGAAAGTAGAAATAACCAGCGAAAGTTTATGAGTTTGTTTGTTCGTTCCATGTTAGTAAATATTGAACTGATTTGAATATCTTTCAACAGGGCAAACTTTACTATTGACGATAAAACTTCGCGAATTGCAAGAAAAGGAGAAAGACAACATGCATCGAAGAGTATTTCAAATAAGATTTGTTTATTAAATGATTTTCCATTACCAGAGTATAAACAACGTAAAATTATTAAAGTTTCCATACTTCAGAATGTCGGTAACAAAGAATAAATCAAAATACAATTTAGAATTAATGCGAGAAGAAACAAAGTCTGAGAGAAGTTTTGCTAAATTATTGTTTCATTATATTCACACTAGCGACCGCTTCTGACTTTGCCCGCACAAATATTTTCGCTTGATATTTTCCAACCCCATTTAGGATATGACAGGTAACTGAGAGCAAAGCACAAGTAATAAGCTTGTCAAAAATTTGATGTAGGTTCAATCGAGTGAAATTAGCTTGGACAGGTACACAGAATGGGGAAAATGTGAACCAAAATACATACATATTTACTCGACTCAATCGATCTTTGTAAATGATATGATATTTACCGAAGCTTTCATATTTTATTCGGGTGGAAATGAAATGTTAGATAGGCTTGAACGCACGTTCGATTTTAACGCGATTTTTGTAGCTCGTATTAGTTATATAAACTCATAAAGTCCTGCTATTGAGTCGATCATTGAAGAGATCCAATACATTTTTAACCATTTACGTCGCGTCACAAATCGCCCGTGCAAACGAGGGCTAAGACGGATCATAAAAAAATGTAAATACCGTCAAATTAATATTCTGTTCGCGTGGGGATTTTAGATATATGAGCAACATACGCAAAATATTTTGATCCAGATACTTTGTGTAGTATATGAGAGGGCTCCACATTGAGCCACTTGATCCCTAATTAAGTAGGGCCCTCACGTACGCACCTCTGCAAACCTTTGAATAAGAGATGTTTGAAGCCCACACGACCATAGTTTTATACACCGGTGTCACGTAAAATGCTTTTGAAATGTCAATAGGAAATATTGACAGTATTAAAAAAATATATATTATCTAACTAGTCCGCCAAAGTTCCGGAAAAAAATAAACCCGTATTTTTTCTGTTTTGTTAAACCAATGAATTCTGGCATCAAAACTCGGGTATATAGTTAGTTCTGACATAGTTCTGACATTGTACCCCTCTGACATAGTTCTGACATTAGTACCCCCGTAATAATGTCAGAACTATGAAAAATTATACCAGCAAATAACGTATTGTAAATTTTAAAAGAGTCGTATTTTCACCAATTTAGGCATATGTTTTAAAAGAAAAAAAACCGGTCTATTTTTTTTTTTTAATCTGCTACTATTTAATTGTATTTTTTTTTCAGCTTGGATCACTTATTGACTAAAACATAACAGACCAAAGTAACTTTCCCATTAGCAAATTAAAAAGCGGAACCGAAATGTCGAATTAAATTGGGGACCAGCCTACGCTCACTGGTGGGGGCTGGAATTATTTAAGATAGCTTTACATTTAGAAGACTATCGGTAGAACCCACCTACGTTCCAAAATAAGCTCAGAACGTGACAGATCGTGTGGGAAGATACATGTGACATCTTGGTTTCAAAATAGATTTATCATTGTATATCCTTTTCACTAAGGTTGTGTATAGGTACAACATTTTAATATACATGTTTAGAACAATGTTGTATAGTAATATGTCGCAGGATAATTTGATAAACCGAATTTCTAGAGATTTCGCGAAAACACGATTATTTAGAAAATAGCTGTGACTCAGTAGAATTTCGAGCTAAGCGGGATCGAAGTAGCCTCGCTGAAGCGAGACATCTATTCCTGTTTGCAGGATTTAAAGGAACCTAACCCAAGCAAACTTTGGGGTGTCCCCAAAACCTTACTAAAGCATGACGTTTTTGCGAAAACCATAGTAACTTTAACGAATATCACAGCCATTTTCTAGTCATGTTTTCGCAAAATCCCTAGTTTTTAAGCTATTGCATAGCTTTTATCGCAGGCTCAGAGCGCGGCGGGCGCGAAAAACCTTACGAAAAAACCTGACCACATTTGACAGCACGTCGTTTCAGTTCGGGAGACTTCGGCAATCATAAAGTTACGGACAGACGTGCTCATAAAGGTACGAAGAGGGATTTACTTTTTCTTATTGATTCTAAACGGCCAGCTACAAAAGGAGTTTTCACAATGAAACCTACTTATAAAATTCTCCTACAACAAAGAAGTTCTTTATTACAGTAGTGCACCACAAACATTTTAAATAAATTATATTCTCGTTAAATATACGCGGTAAGCGATTTTTTTCTTTAAAAAAAAATGCTATGCAATAGCTTCACCGCGGCAGTCTCCGAGTGCCACATGTACTTTATTTTTTATCACTTACGACAAATACAAAACTTTATGTTTCAAAATCTCGATAAAAGCGAGGAGTGGGATGTTTGAACAATCTCAATACATGTTTAAAATAAATAATTATATCTTGACAAGTACTCCAAAAGTTTTTTATTAGAAAGCATTAGTCGGATATGTTTGTCCAAATCTTTAATGACTTTGGCTTTACATAGACCATTAGAATGTAGTTATAGGTATTACAACAAAATAGGTAGGTTTTAAAGCCCTGTTCATGTTTTATAGTAAGAACATTTAACAAATATAGGTACGTTTTTCTCTGAGGGTATTTAATTTATATTACAGTAGTAACTTGAAATGAACCAGGAAATTCATTTCATTGTCTCTCCCGTATTTTTGTGTTGTCGACTTCATCACGTTTTATTGTAAATTGTTATTAGCAGGAACAAGAGTTACGTTGCTTTACGATGTTTTTTTTATTTTTATTTTGGTACTGTTTTTATCTTCCAGAATACAGTTATATTAAGGCTAATTTCAAAGGCTTTGAGGTGATAATTTTCGTTATTTATCATTCCAGATTTTAATTTGATGATAAGAAAGGGCGGCGACGAGAGGAGATTTATTTTGAATGTCCAATCAGATTTCCACATCTCCTCTCGTCTCCACTCCTCTCCGCGTTGGTGGAAACTGGGCCTAAAAGCGGTGAATTGTGGCGACTGACCGTGAATTGTGAAGTTGGATAAATTGATTTTCTGAACTCATTAATTACTTAATGTTTTAATTACTTTCTACCCACTCAAAATTGATGCCAAACTCAATCTGAAAGTACTAACAGATTTATTTTAATTTTATTATAGCTATAACCTTGGGGTCTTCAAGTCAAGAGTGAACACTGTGAACAGGTTACTTCTAGGCAAGCGTGCTTCACCGTCGACCACATCTTCGCTTACCATCCGGCGAGATAGTGGTCAAACGCGAACCTATCTTTAAATAAAAAAAAGTGGCACTCGGTGACTGCCGCGGTAAAGTTATTGCATGGCATTTTTTATCAACTTCATCACCATCAGCCAGAAGACGTCCACTGCTGAACATAGGCCTCCCCCTTAGACCGCCACGCCGAACGACAATTCGCCACTTGCATCCATCGGTTGCCCGCGACCCTAACGATGTCGTCGGTCCAACTAGTGGGAGGCCTGCCTACCCTGCGACTTATCAACTTATGCAATTATAATTATTTATTTATTTATTATACTTATTTATAACTGTACTAATTAGGCTATGGTCAGCCAAGTCAATCAAGTGAAACGTCAAGAAACTTTCTCCTCCTCCTCATTCTCCCTCTCCCTCTCCCTCTCCTCCTCCCTCTCTCCCTCTCCGTCTCCCTCTCCCTCAATAAAATTGCCCCTTGCTCAATTAAAGCATGCTTTCGTGCTAGTAATGAGCACGTCTGTCCGTACCTTTATGAGCATGTCTGCCCGTACCTTTATGATTGCCGAAGTCTCCCGAACTGAAACGACGTTAGACGATGCGTGCTGTCAGGTGTGATCAGGAAATTTCGTTACGTTTTTCGCGCGCGCCGAGCTCAGAGCCTGCGATAAAAGCTATGCAATAGCTAAAAAATAAAATAAAAAATTGGACCTTTTACAAGAACTTGCACAATAAAAGTATCTATTTTAGAAATAACTATCGTAGAATTTTTAGATTTCAAATTGAGATGGGTCCGATATTTGTGTCTTGTTCTCGTGTAAGCCGATCATAGTATTAGGTCTCATATGATACTATCGCAATTTATTGCAAACTATTCCAATACTCGGCAATAACTTGGAAATTGTTAGTGATCGAAAAATTCAATTATATGTAGAGCTCAGAAGCTCTTAGTTTGATGTACTAGACAATAAGACTGTCTAGTTTCGAAATAATAGTTGATATTTATGTAAAACTAGGTCTTGCCTACGGCTTCGCTCGCAGTAATTTAGAATTCTAAACGACGTTATTATATATTTTTTCGGGAATAGTACTTTTTTGGAGTGCAAGGATACTCTATAAGAATAAGAATAATTTATTTGCATAAAATATACACACATCAAAAGTGTCTAGGGATCAACATATATTTTTGCAATAACTTTTCTCCTGATTGATATTAATTAAAATTTTCTTTAAGGATTCATCAAATAAAGTGTTTTCGTTTGTCACAGTAACGATAAACCAAGTCACCTTTGCATTAATAAAGAAATTTGCCATTTTCCTAATAAAGGGATTTTTGACATTTGAACCACTAACACAAAAGTTCGAAAAAAAGACTGAAATAACAGTTTTCTTTAAAATTTTATTGGGTAACTTAAACAATTAATAATCCGTGTTTCTACCGCGAACACTAACAACACAAGAACATCGGTTTGGCATACTCAAAATGAGTTCATCCAAATCACGCTGTGGAATGGCCGCCCATGTTCGTTGCAACAACAAAAAAAGGTCTTCTTGCGACTGGATACCCTCCATATTCGGCAGAGCTCTTCTCTGTAGCATATCCCATGCATGCTCAATCGGATTCAAGTCTGGCGACTGAGCAGGCCAGGGCAGGACATTGATGTTAGCTGCGGCGAGAGTCTGTCTTACAACTCTTGCGGTGTGCGGTCGTGCATTATCATGCATTAACTGAAATAAGGGACCGATTTGCACTTGTAGAGGAACGATGACGTCTGATACAATCGTCTCAGCATAAATTTGAGCGTTGAGGTTGCCTCTGATCCAAATCAACTCAGTTCTTCCGCCGATCCAAATACCCGCCCATACCATGATGGTTCCACCGGGTACACTACGATAATACGAAAAACTTTATTCCGAAATTCATAAATACGAATTTCAAAATATCGATTTTCATAATTCCGAATGGTTCAAAATTCCTAATATTTATAATTACTATTTTCAAAATACCGAGTTTCAATAGACCGAATATCAAAAATTCCGAATTAATAATTTTCCGAAACATCAAAAACACGAATTCCGATGGTTAAAATTCCGATTATTAAAATTCCGAATAATTAGAATTCCGAAAATTTAATCGCTTATCAGAGAAAAGTAAGCTTTTAAAACGCCTTGTCAAAATGCCTCTTAACTTTTCAATAAAAGAATTTCTTTTGAATAAGAATATTTTCTTTTCAATGATAATAATTTCTTTTAAATTTTTTATTTTTGAGTTACGTATTTTCATTCATAATATTACAAAAAATCCCTGTGAGAAGAACGAAAGCTGTCAGAGTCGGGGTGCCCCAAGACACAATTTGCTCGCTATCGCATCCTGAATTCCTGAGTTATATTACCACTAAGGTGGTTCAACGGAGCCCCGCTTTGCGGGGCTCCTATTTCCGTTAGCTTAACCTAACTCGAACCTAACCTGTCCGAGTCGGGGTGTCCCCAATCCCGAGCTCGCTTCGCTCGCTCTTACATCCTTGATCAATTAGTTGATTACCACCAAGGTAGATCGACGGTGCCCCGCTTTGCGGGGCTCCTATTTCTGTGAGCAAGGTTTAAAGTAACCTAACACGAAGGGGATGGCGGGGTCTTTCAGACCCCGCCTTCCCCTTCGAACCTAACCTGTCCGAGTCGGGGTGCCTCCAGTCCCGAGCTCGCTTCGCTCGCTCTTGCATCCTTGGTCATTTTGTGGACTACCACCTACCAAGGTAGATCGACGGAGCCCCGCTTCGCGGGGCTCCTATTTCTGTGAGCAAGGTTCAAAGTAACCTAACACGAAGGGGATGGCGGGGTCTTTCAGACCCCGCCATCCCCTTCGAACCTAACCTGTCCGAGTCGGGGTGCCCCAAGTCCCGAGTTCGCTTCGCTCGCTCATGGATCCTAAGTTCTCCTAATAACAATAACAATCCTGAAGGCAAACAGTCAAAGTCCAGAGGATACGCCTCACCACTCCGCGCCTACACAGGCTTAAATAACTCTCTAAGAGTACGGTAGACAAAACTACGTGGAGCCGGTTTTGCAGCAATTCGTTTCTGGCACTGACTTTGTAGAATGAGAAACGAAATTCCGATTTTCAATATTCCGAAAAAAACAGTTTATTCGGAATATTGAAAATCGGAATTTCGTTTTTCGGAATGAGAACTCATCGAGCATTACATTTTTCGAATATGTGAAAATCGGAAAACTAAGAAATCGGATATACGACTTTCGGTTAAATAAATTTCGTGATTCTATTGTAATTTTTAGGTATTATGATATTCGGAGTTTTGAAAATTGGAATACCGAAATTCGGAATAAAATATTTCGGAGTATTTGGGTGTTCCCGGTTCCACCACTATAAGGATGGACTTCCTGGCAGGATTTTAATCGCTGTTGGCGTCCAGGGGTTCTCCAGTGTCGTATACGTCTTGTATCCGGTCTCATACCGAAACGAGACTCATCAGAAAAGCACACGAAACGCCATTGTTCTTCTGCCCAATTTCTGTGTTCAAGAGCCCATTGATATCGAATCCTACGATTGTGCATTGCTATAGGTGGTACCCGTAGCGGTCTTCGGGAATGAAGGTTCACTTCATGCAAGCGGTTTCTGACTGTTTGGTCGCTAATTAAGTTCCCTGAAGAGTGATGAAGCCTCACGGCTAATGCTCATGGCGGTTATTGTTGGAGCTCTTCGAGTTAAGATTTGAATGTATCGGTCTTGTCTCCGTGTGGTGCAGCGATACCGTCCTCCATGGCGCTCAGCCACGGTACCAGTGCTTCGGTAACGTGTCCAAAGTCGACTGATAACACTCTGACTTGTATTTAGAGCTAAAGCCACAGTACGTTGCCGGGAACCAGCTTCTATCATTCCCACGGCTCTGAGCATTTCTTCCCTGCTTAAATGACGTCGCCGCTCCATAATAACGTTGGTTTTAATCAGTAGTAGGGAAACAGTAGCACTAATAATGTCTTCAATGCGTTGTATGTTTTTATAGGGAAAATATTGACAGCTGATTTTCATCTTTTACTCGAATTTGATTCACAGTTCCTGATTCAAATTATGAAATGCACCAAAAAGGATCCATATAAATTTATAAAATCATAAATTTATTACAAAGCCACATCTCAATCTCAAGAAATCCGCATAAAAATGCTTGATCCCTAGACACTTTTGATGTGTGTAGATATGTCCTTTTCTGAACACTGAAAAATTTCATTATGATTGGTTGTACTCTAGGCGTGTAAAGGTGACAATACTTTCGCAATAGGTCTATTCCGAATTTCGTGGCCTCTAATAAAAATACAATTTTAAATTATGTTTTTGAGGTTACAAATTATTATTTACAATAATAATAATTTGTAACCTCAACGCGGGAGCCAACAGAGTTTTCAACAATTTCAAGTTTAGAAACAGAGCGCCATCAAACCGCAATATCCTTCATAATTAAAGGAAAATTATCTCTAAGAATATCAACTAATTAATATTCAATCAAACGTTGATAGTAAGTCCGCCATTGGGGGATGTCAGAAGTGTCCAACTTCGGCCGGCGCCTGTCCGAAGTAAGTCTTATCTTCAAATCTCCGGCTTTAATAACAATTTGAAGAGGTTTTAACAAAACTCGAGCACTATTCCTGTCCTGCTATCTGCCCTCTTTTATTTGTAATACATTGGTTTAAAGAAAAAAACACATTTAGCGTCTCACAAACGTCCGAAGAAATGAAGTACACTATTTAAATTATATATAATTGTGTGCACAAGTACATCTCATATTAGTACATCGCAATCAGCCGTGTAACGAGAAAAGCTAAGATTTTTTTTTAATATTAATTCTAAATAGTGTTAAGTGAATCAAAATTCGTGACGAACATTAAATATACCTTGTTGTATGTATGTATTTATTATAATATTTATGTATTTTCATATTAAGTTTTCTTGCTGCACCTACTGTGTTTTTTTTTTCTGCATCACCCTAAGTAGACTGGCTGAAAATGCCTAAGGCATTAAGTCCGCCTACGTACTCTGTGCATGAAGTTTTAATAAATAAATAAATAAAATACGTTAAGCCGTTTCGGAGGACTGCAACATCAAACACCGTGACACGAGATTTTTATATAGATACTTGTTAGAAAAGTGGGTTTTATTAGATGTTCCAATGCTGTTCTGAAGTGCATTTAGTAAAAACAATATTCGACTCATATCCTTGAACAACGTTATATCCGTAACAAGGTTTCACAGACCTTATATTTCAATTTGCCGGAAACACTAAAATAATTGACCTACATTTTAACATTGAGCTAGATCCGATTAATTTTACTAACGAATGTGGTCATTTCGTGCAAAGACATGACAATATTCAAATGGATTTGTGGACATGCACAATTTTGTTGAATTAATTTAACAAGTATAAAATCAATTTCTGTATTGTTAATCAAAATGTCAGATTTTAATAATGGTTGCAATATTTTTTTGAATTTCCGAGAGTAATAATAGTTGATTTCAATATTTTCCGTGCTGGAGCTTCAAAGGCGGCAATTGTAATAAATTATTTGTCAAGACAAGAAATGGAAATCTGTAGAAAGAAAATTGCTGAAGTAACGAGGAATAAATTCAGCTTCACCGCAGTATTTTCTTAGTTTTCCTTATGCTGTCTCTATTAAACATTTTCTTGAATGTCTTACAATTATAATACTTTATTAAAAACGTCATAAATGAGGTAGTACATGACGTTACGAAACAAGTACAAACTTAGTTGCTTTAGATAAAAAAAAAAACCGGCAAATCAACGCCACTCAATCATATTTTACGTCAAAGGCATATCGTAATTACAGAGCAGGCGTCAAAATATCAGAGAAAAGATACAATTTGCTGATAGTTTTTATATAAAAATTTCTCTCGCAATAAGTGTCAAGCATAGGTACTTGAATGGATAGTAATAAGGAACCATGAACGACATATCAAGAAATAGGTGACCCATTTTTTATGACTTTATTGGCGACAAACCAACGACCATTTATATCTAGACTCCTAATCACAGGCGACCGATGTCTGTCAACACATTAGGCAAAAAAGTCTTAAGTTCGTATTAGTTTCGACCAATCCTGTGAGACCCTCGTCGCACTGACCTTGAGTTAGCCAATCAGAACGCAGTACCCCGTCCCCCTCGCTTACGTCGTACCTCAGCGACTTGGCAGAAAATTTTCGTTAGTCAGATCGTGCATGAGGCGTCTAGATATAAATGGTCGTTGTGACAAACAGTCATACAGGCCACCTGATGGAAATCGTCAGCGTAGCCTATCCTAGGCGGACGCCTGTAAAAGCAGAGGTACAGTTACCGGCATGGATCTTGAGCGCTGACCTTCACCTGCGTAGAAGTGAGTTATTAGGTCTCTTTGGTAGATGAAGTGGGGAAGGGGGCGGGGAAAGTGTAGTGATTGGCCCGCGTAGCGTGCTGTAGCGCATCGCGTCATAGCCGCCACTCGGGATTCGTTGTTTTGTGCGTTTTATTTGTTTTATTGTGCGTTTCATTTGTCGATAAGTGTAAGATGCGCAAAGCGATCCCCACTCTTACGTCGAGCACTCAAGTATTTCTATCACCGCGCGTTGTCGACCCTATAGAAACGTTTTCACGCCTATGCTGATATTTTCATGTTTATTTTTATATTTTCGCAAGTCGAAAAAGGCAAGAAATCTATTTGCGAGTACTAAAACCTGAAGTCGATCACAGGCTGTTGCTATTCTCGGCCGGCTCTTGAATAATAAATAAATAGAGCAGCAGTGACTCGCACGTGGGTGCTCGTTGCATTGTCCGCCCACATTCGGCTTGCACGCCATTTTTATGTCATTTTATGGCATTTCTGCCTTTATTGTCTCCTTGTTTATCTTTTATCTAGGTTATAAAGCCAGTATTGACTCGAGACCTTTCCCGTACACCCTGTTTTTCAGATGACCTTATTCTGCTGGAGCGAGCGAATGTTATCTTCGTACATAACAATTTCTTATTCTACCTACACGACACCGTGGTCCTTGTTTACCTGAGCAAATTACGTCACTTGGGATTTCAAAGGGTACATTATTAATTCATGGCGCTCTAAATACATCGATTAAACTTGATTTTATAATCAATCTTTTTCTCAATAAATTAGTTTGTATAAGTTTATTTTATTTAAGAAGACTTTTCAGGGAGAATTTGTAATAGCAACATCGTTGAGAAAAAACTAACGGCCCGCCCCGTGCTTCGCTACGGTTACAAAAATGTGATAAATGAAGAAC
Source organism: Agrotis exclamationis (assembly GCA_950005045.1). Classification (NCBI taxonomy): domain Eukaryota; kingdom Metazoa; phylum Arthropoda; class Insecta; order Lepidoptera; family Noctuidae; genus Agrotis; species Agrotis exclamationis. The sequence continues at coordinate 11,660,604 of OX465417.1, read as the reverse complement.
CGCTCGGCAGATTTTGTGCAAACTTCTCTTAAATAATCTACTAAATAGTCCGAACAAAGCCTAAACATTTGGTTTGGATAGGTGAGCCCGTTCTTCAGTTATAAAGTTACAACGAAAAGTGGCATTGATTTTTATATATATAGACTAGCTTTTTCCTGCGGCTTAGTCCGCGTGTTAGTCGAAAATCTCACGGGAACGTGAAACTCTTCTAGGTTATAAACTCACTATCTGCCAATTTTGTTCAAGAATTTTTGTGTAAAAGAGTAAGAACCATCCATCTACCCAAACTTTCGCATTAATAAAAGTAATAAGTATTAAGATAGCAATACATAGAATAGAAGATGAGTCAACTTTGATCACGCTACATGTGTGCACAGCCCTACTACACATCTACCGCACACTGTTACTTAATGTCGAACACGAGAACAAGTTGTTTGCACCGAAGAGATTACCACTCACCTTGACACTGCGTGTCTTTTATAACGAAGAGCAAGAACGCCGTGATCGTAACTAATCTCCAACGTCGCCTCCCCATTGTTGTGATTAATTTTCACCGAGTCATTGATACCGTCACACACACCACTTGAATGTCCACTTTAGAGTACATTTGAAGTGTCCCGAGGTTTGGAGAAAGCCATGCTTTGCAGTGGAGAAATTTGAAGTCTTCGCTACGCCATGCCGGTAGCACTGTCACATCTGAAACAAACAAAACAAGCGTCACTACATTGTTCTTACTAAAATAGATTGTTCTATTGATGACCATTTTAAATAAGTTTCAAACCATCAGGAACTTTGAAGTGAAAGAAAACTATCATTCGCCACACGGCGTGCTCAAGTGGGTTAACAGTTTTATGAAAAAAATATTATAATTGCGTGTAGGTACATGCTTCTTAATAAAAAAGTTAATTCAGTGTAGTTGCTGGATGCGCCATTAACATGCTGGTAGTACTATTTTTCCTTACTCAATTAAGTCTTAAAACATGACAACTACAACATTATTAGTTGGTAAATAATTATGATAAGTTAACTAACTACGACCCAACTCTAAAGCGTTCGCAATCAACAAATCCCAAAACTGAGTGGTTCAATGAGTGATCCCGAGACGAGGTGTCAGGTAGCGAGTAAACTTTAGAATAGGTTCACCGAAAGCCGACCAACAGCGATACTGTTAAAGATTAATAGAGCATTGTCAGACATAGGACACTGTCACACTGTCACACTGTCTCACTGTCAAGCGAGTCCCAAGTTACGAAACTTGAACGGGCCCGGACGTGACCACAAAGATGGCCGATATCAACTGTCATTGCGCCGCCTTTGATGTTTTGATTTGCTTCAGTTTGGAATGTTGATTCATTAGTCCAACGCTTTAAGGGGTTTTGTTTGACCTCGGGGGCTTCAAAGTGATTTTAAAGCCCCCGGGGTGCTAAAACACCTTTCGGGGATATGGCGTAGTTTCTGAATAAGGTTGCAAGTCAATAGTCAAGCAACTCAATCGAAAATTTCCAGTGACTAGAGCCGTCAGAATAAACAGTTTGGACGGTTTTGAGTCAACTCATTAAAAAGTTGTTATTGAAGCTGCTCTTACCTTCAAGTTAACTGGTTAAAAGCAAGTATAGAGGTGTCGGAACGAATAAGGAGCGACAGGACGGAAAACATTCCAGTAACGCACTCGCTTTAGGATCAATTCGCACCGAGACGCGACGCTGCGAGCACATTTCAATAGAGCGATTTAAAATCTAACTTCATTTCATCATCTGCCTAGTCTTTTCCCAACTATATTTGGAACCAGAAGATGTGCCATTTTTTTTCTCGACGTTTTACAAGTGCCTATTAAGGCCCATGTAAAATAAAATATTTTGATTTTGATGCAGTTGAATATCAGTATTTTACATGGAGCGACAGCCTATCGGACCTCAACATCCCAGTAACTGGGTAATACGATACCCCATGGCAAGACTGGTTGTCAGATATTTAGATCTTCTGACTAATACTAGTCAAAGATCTACAAATGACAGCCGGGACTAACGGCTTTACGTGTTTTCCGAGGCATGGAGGAAACTTGCTTTGACAGATGGTCACCCATCTACAGACGAACATCGGCAAGCACGGCTAAACCCGGAAGATCGGGCTGTGCGGCTAATCTAACTTCATAAACTACATGAAAAGATACACATTTCCCCGTTGACGCTGCGCAGCGTGGCACAGCACGTACATCTTAATAACGACTTAAAATCAAACTTTATTTACTACACAAAAAGATAGATACTTCCAGTATCGTAGCGTCACGTCGCGTCGCGTGTTGGTGTGAACTGACCCTTAACGACCTAATACCAGCATTAAGAACCGGAAAATATCTATTTCCGTCTCCCCTGGAGAGTTGCAAGTGACATTATAAATATTGTGTTTTATAAATTATATTTATCTCCTAGCTGTATTCATGGTAGTGTCTTTGTTAAATTGTACTCTGGAGGAATATTATGTCCTGTTATTTACGCAGGTTTCTTGGTCCCGATGGGACGACGCACTTCGCACTACTTTCGTACTTACTTTTTATTGTATTTCCATGACGGTTTTTTAAACATAAAAAACGAGTACTTTTACTGTTTCTTACTATGTTAGCGGCTGGTAGGTAATGTTAAACGGTCCCTCTATCTAGAGAAATGAATCTCTAGTGCTAATTTAATTACATAGAATCAGATACCTTAATAAGTCGTTACGTTCTAATGTCGACCCTAATCCAGGTAAAGATATCCAGTGCCTGCATTTGACAATTAAGACCTAGATCAAGTCCTACTTGAACGTTTTGTAATGTGTTCATAGAATCGGCTCATTGGTAAATCTTTGGGGACTGCTGTCAATATTTGTTACATTGTGAAGATACTTTTTGATTGCGAGTGAAATTGCAAGACAGATTGGACTGCAGATCACTTATAATAGAATAATTAGTATGCAGACATCGTCCGTACAACTATGTTACATACGAGTAATAATCACAAATTCGACAAATACAACATAACAATTATCGCCAAAAACGAGCTTAATGTGTAGTTATTGGCTAATTACAGTGATTAGTGTCACTTCTGGTCGTTCAACATCTAGGTCCCTATTACCGGAGGTAGTGAAACGTGTAGTGACGTCACTTCGCGTCACGTATAGAGTATACACGCCGCGCGTTTACGGCGTACGCCTGCCGAGTCGAGAAAGCGGCGCGTTCCGGCTCGACGGACAGTTTCACGAACACATAGCCCGATACACGGTGATGCGTTAATGTCTCGCTAATAATTCACGTAATCAACAAAATAACTCGAGAAATAACAATAGAAAGTCTAAAAGACGAGACGAGGCGAGAGTTTGTGTCAAAGCGTGTAATTAGAAAACTTAGATCTGAAGATTTTTGAATAAAGTCTACCCCGTGTATTCTATTTTGTGTGAGTTTAATGAGATCCACCTGACAGGTACAAAATTGTTTACTCCGAAAGAAGAAAACTAATCTTAGAAGTAAATGAGAAACGTTGAAAGTAAACAACACTATTGTTTATGTAATATAGCTGTTCCCCGTATTTTCACCCCCGCTGCTAAGCTTCTATTGATCGTAGCGTGATGTTTAGAGCCTATAGCCTTCCCCGATTAATTGACTATCCAACACTAAAATAACTTTTCAATTCGAACCAGCAGTTCCTGAGATTAGCGCGTTCAACCGAACTTACTCTTTAGCTTATATAATACTAGCTGACCCGTGCCCACTTCTTTGGGCGGTAAAATATACATGATATCTTTATAATTTAGCCTATAGCACTCACGGCCGGTGGAACTTCAAGGAGCACTTCCTGCGTTTGGCCCCAAGGCTGAACCGGGCGGCAGGCGCCCTCAGGCGACTCCTGCCCAACCTCAGCGGGCCAAACGCCTCCTGCCGGAGGCTGTACGCCGGTATCGTGCGGTCCATGGCCCTCTACGGGGCCCCCGTGTGGGCCCTGAGCATGCGGACGCGACCAGCGAGGCTGGTCGCATGCCAGAGGGTCATGGCTATCCGGATGATCCGAGGATACCGCACGATCGCCGGCGAATCGGCCAACCTCCTTGCCGGATTATTGCCCTGGGATCTGGAGGCGACCGCCCTCCAGCGCGTCTATGAGTGGCGCGTGGAGGCGCGGCGCCGGGGAGAATTCCCGCTGCCCCGACAAGTCGAGGCGCGGCGGGAAGAGGTCCGGCGCGATCTCAGGGCAGTATGGAGGGAACGACTGTCGCAACCGAGGTTCGGGCACGCCGCAATCGCGGCGGTAAGACCCCTCTTTGAGGAGTGGCTGGAAAGGCGTCACGGCGTCCTGACCTATCGGATGACGCAGGTCCTCACCGGACACGGATGTTTCGGGAGGTACCTGTGTCGGATGGGGAAGGAAGAAACGCCGGGGTGTCACCATTGCGAAGATCGCCCGGAGGACACAGTAGAGCATACGGTGCAAGACTGCCCCGCTTGGGCAGAGCACCGCCGTGTCCTCACGGCAGCGATAGGCGGAGACCTCTCGCGCCCGGCATTGGTCGAGGCCATGCTGCGGGGCGAGACGGAGTGGGAAGCGGTCGCCTCCTTCTGCGAGGCAGTAATGCTCGTTAAGGAGGAGGCGGGCCGTGAGAGAGAGAGGACAGCGTCCTCCCTCCGCCCCACCCGCAATGGTAGACGCCCACGGCGTCGGACGTCGCAAGACGATCTCCGGCCACCGTAGGCGCGGGCATGCGGGCGGCGAGTAAAGGGCAACTCGCCGCCCGGCCATGGACCATGCCCGGGTCGACGGCGCGTTGTGTTCCACGCGCGCCTCAAAGAGCGTCAGCACGATGACGGGGCCCCGCCCAAGAGGGCCAAAGCCTGCCGGGGTCGCGGGACTTATCTCATTACCGTGACCCCGGAACATAAAAGGCTATTGAAGGACACCGTGGATTTTAGACAGTACAAGTCTGACAGTCCCTCCCGCCCTGCCCGGGGTGGGAGGACTCATTTGATGATTTTACCACGCTAAAAAAAAAAAAAAAAAAAAAAAAGCCTATAGCACTCACGAATAATGTAGCTTTCTACCGGTGAAATAATTTTTAAAATCGGTTTGTTACTTCCGGAGATTATTAATAATAATAATATTCCACAACTATCACACAACGCCATCTAGTCCCAAGCTAAGCAGAGCTTGTGTTATGGGTACTAGACAACTGATAAACATACTTATATATTTCTAAACACATAAATATTATACATAAATTACACCCAGACACAGAACAAATGATCGTGCTCATCACACAAACATCTGTCCTGGGTGGGAATCGAACCCACGACCTCCGGCATAGCAGTCAGAGTCACTAACCACTAGACCAACAGGCCGTGTGTATTAGTATAGATTAAATATTAGTAAAGATTTCCAACGGTAACGTTAGTATTAATAACGATACGTTTTATTAATAATAAATCGTCATAGGTCATCAGTTCATCATTTTTGAATGTTTCAATGCCAAAAACTTTAATTAATTCAAAATTTTGACAAGTTATATCTGTTTAGGTTACGTTTAAATGCTTTAATTCCAATTTGATTTCCATATTTATACGTGAATAACTAAGTTAAAGAGACGACTCGATACAATGAAGTTCTAATTGCGTTTTAGAAGTCTTGTTATACACCATTTCAATATTGTCTTTGTTTCAAGATATAATGGAAAAGTTAGGATTAGTTTCCAATCATAAAATTGTTGAACTTCAAAATTTGATTTGATTACCAAAGAATTACAATTTTGATTGGATTTCTACCGCATCTGTGTTGATTTAGGAATACAGAAGGCCAATTTTGAGCCAATTCTAGAAATTCTATGGTAATGAGTGTCCAACGAGCGACATACTAGATCAACTCATTGCCAAATGCAATCTCGAATCTATCTATGTCAGGGTTAAAATAATTAAGTATCGCCTTCCTTCTGATTACTTTATTATAACTTATATTCTCCGGATAATTTATTTTCAGAATAAATTATGCAAAATAACAAATTCATATTTCGTTACCGTCTCAATATTCATGAATATTACTTTGTGTTTGAATTACGAATTATTTAATGCCGATCTGTTATGGTAATTTTGATAATAAGAAAATGATAACTTGTGTTGCTGCTGGCTACAAAATGACTGCCAAATCTATCGTATTACAAGATGGCTGCCTGTCAAATAATTTTAATTGGGAACTTCGGTAATTCTGTTTGTATTTCGTTTTCATTTTATTTACGTTTATTTACCTGTATTATTTATTTAATTTAATGTAGAACCTCACTCCTTAAAATTAATCAAAGAGTGGGTAGTCGCCTATTTACTTAAATAAATGTGAATATTTAGCCAGTGCCAGCGAGTTAAACTTATACTTTAAAGTAATGAACCTAAGTGTAAAAATCAAAGCATTTTATTTTATGACCAGTTTAACAAGGGTCAGAGCCCATTCGTCCCCTAAAATTCGTACCCCAGCATAAAAGTTGTGGATTCGGCCCCTATATAGGTGCCCATTGGTCTCCTGGTAGGGGACCAATTAATATTTTAATAAAAATATTATTTTTAAGGTACCCATTCGTCCCCTCTAATATATATACAATATAAGTTAAAGATTCGGCACCTATTCAGGTGCCTATTGGTCCCCTGAGATAAAATTAGCTATATTTTACATAAGAAACGGTTAACATAGTACACTTGTGAACAGTTTATTAACGGAATTAATTTAATAAATCATAACAGATCATTGAAAAAAGAGCTATGATGAATGATAATCCGTCATGATAGTAATATAACCTGTCGACAGGCTTACGATGTAAAATTGTCTCTCTACGAATGGCTTGTTAAAAAAACGGGTTACAAAAATAATAGATAAGGTGTTTTGTTTGTATGTTATGGCTGCCTATTGGTGGTGGTGGTGGTGACATATTGGTTCTTGAAAGTGACTGCGAATACGAGACTGTTCAATGTGTCTTTGGTCTTTTATTAAATGAAGTTCGCCTAACGAAATAAACAATACTATTAATATTATAATAATAATATTTTTGACTTGAATTGAATCGAATTATCTCATTTGAATCCTGGAATATGATTAGTATTATTTTTGATGGTAATTCACTTTATGGTTCACACTTTTATATTTATTTTTTTCAGAATAAACGATATTGTATTACCTATATATAATTATAATAAAAAGAACCTATATATACTACTATACTACATTTAAAAACTAATATTAAAAGTAAAATATTTACAAAAATGACTATATTAAAAATTTATGGTGGAATACTACAGTCATATTTTGACTAAAAAGTCAAAACTAAATTATTTACTCCTAAATATGTATAGCAATTTTTTTTCCGCAATTATTATTTTATCATATTAATGGATGTTATTATGTTCTTGTATTCTAAGTGTTTCGGTTTAGCTTAATGTGGAGTCGTTGTCACCCTTTTTAACAAACTTCAAAAAAAAAAGTAGGTTCTCAGTTCGACCTGTATGTATGTATGTTTGTTTGGCTGAACGGATTTTGTTTCGGTTTTCAGCAGTGTTCATTACATTCTGGAGAAGGTTTTAGTATATAACACTAATAGATATCCCGTGACGTTGCCCGCGTGGATTCGTTTTTGCTTACTTGGATTGTAGATTTTCAGTGACCATTGCATGTTTTTCCGCGATTATCTCGCGTTTGGCTAAACCGATTTTGATGCGGTTTTCAGAAAAGTGTTCGTTACATTCTGGGGAAGGTTTTAATATATAACAATAATGAATATCTCGTGACATTGCCTGCATAGATCCGTTTTTATTGCTTACTAGGATTGTAGATTTTCAAAGTCGACGATTATAAGAAGATTTTTGTTGAATATCTAAACTAAAAATAAAAAAAAAATTGAAAAAACGAGAACCGACTTCAAAACCAAACACAAAGAAACTGTAAAATAACTTTTCTTTCGGAAGTCGGTGGCCATAGTCAATGAAATAAAAAACAAAGCCACCGACTTCCGAAAGAAAAGTTATTTTATAGTTTTTTTGTGTTTAGTTTTGAAGTCGGTTCCCTTTTTTTCAAAAAGTTTTTTTTAATGTACAAAAATAATGAACGTTTTAACATTAATTCTGTTTTGCTAACATTAATTTTTTGTTTTACCCTTTTCTGCGCGACTGTACCAGGACTACCAAGCTGCAGTATACTCATGTACATGTACTTATATTAGAAGAATGAATAAAAATAAATATTCTTCAAGGGACGAATGGGCCCCTCAAAAGTTCCAGGGGACGAGTGGGCACAGGGTGCGAATCTTAGGGGACGAACGGGCTCTGACCCTTTAACAAAAATAGCAACAAAACACTCAAAGTCACGTTGAACAATATGTAAATTAATTGACCTTTTAATAGACACAATCCGCACAGGTGAGATCTTAATGTCACGAGAGTTATAAGTAGGAGTGACTATGTTGTTATGTATTCTGTAGCTTAAAGGTGCTGATAGACTTGATCATTCTCCGTTTTTAATTTTGCCGAACTGATTAACGCACAGCGCTGAGAATACAGCCAAACATCGCTACGAGCATTAAGCATTCGATACAGCATCTTTCTAGCGAACTCTCAACTTGATGGTTGTCAAAAATTTTTTCTTCATTAAAGATCTCGGACTTGAAAAATGAAAATGAAAATTTTTGACGACCATCGAGTTGAGCGTTCGCTCAAGCTCGAGCTAGCTATTTTTTGAAAAATGCAATAAAGAATGACAAAAAACGCACATTACGCATCTCGGCGATTGCCATTAATTGAGTCGACCATTGATTTCAGATAGGTAAATGTAAGCATAAACCTACGCGTTATTTTCTATAATTTATGTATTTGACTTAAAAGATAAAAAATATTCTATACAATCTTGAAGTTAATCAGTCAGACAAAACTCAAAATAATGGTTACGTATCATAAGATCGAAAAACGTTTAACCGAATTTCATTTGACCTAAAACTTTTCAACTATTTTCGTTTCGTTTTTTTTTACTTCATCGAAGTCACGTTTGCCACTGTTTCAGTTAACCTTTTATCTATTCGTCTTTTTTCGTTACTCCAACAATTCATTTGGCCGAAAAACTTTTTACCGATGTTACCTACACTTACTCGAAATAACGGTTGTTCGAAGTTTTATGTTTCCAAACATTCATTAGACCACTGTTTTAATTGCCATATTTTCATTTCACCAAATAATCGCCTTATCGCCTAGAAATTTGTGCACACTAATTATTGCTGTTACATTTTTAGCAGGCGCCATTGAAATGCAGGTAGACAATACAAAATAATTGTGATAATGTCATATACGATAATATAACTCTGACGGGTATTGTATTATCATTAATGACATTTGCTGTTAATTACATGGTTTTTTAGTTGGACTTTAGGGGTGTTCTGCAGGCTTGCACGTGTGTTCGAATCTTTTTGCGGTTTTTGTGTGATTCTTGATACTCTTTTGTGCCTTGTTATTGTGTATTGTGTTGTTCTAGTGTTTGTACAAAGGTTTGTATTGTGATACACTCTTGCATAGAGCATACAAACAGACATGCAACATGCAAACAAGCACCACAAAACATGCAAGCAAGCATGCAGCATGCAAGCAAGCATGTAGCATGCAAGCAAGCATGCAGCAAGCACGCAGCATGCAACATGCAGCAAGCACACAGCATGCAACATGCAGCATTCAAGCAAGCATGTAACATGCATTGTTGCTGTCATGGCTCCGGCGCTGCGGGGTTTTGGGTGGCCCCACGCGAGCTTATCGTCGCAGATGATTTAAACGCTCACCACCGCAGCTTCGGCTTATTGGCCGGCTTCGCCGGCCAGCCTCAGCCGCGGCGGCGGCCGTTCTAACCACCTGCTCCTCAGCTCGCGGGCCACCCCACCCCTCCGCGCCTACGCGATTTTAAATTACACTCTAGGGGTAGGGCAGACAAGACTACGTAAAGTCGGCTTTGCAGCATTTCGTTTCCGCCACAAAGTTTTGTAGCACAATATATTGAATTTTTATGACAGTAATTTAATTTTTCGATAAAATGTTGTTTCGGTATGGTGAAAATATGGCAAATAAATCATTTGGCAATTGAAAAAAGTTTAAAAGAGGCTTCGGTCAATAGTAAAAAGTTATTTTGTTAATCGGCGGAAGATACTTTGGTAAAATAATACTTATGGCTAATGATACTTCGATGATCTGAAAATATGTCAAATAATGCATATAGCAAAAGAGATGTCGGTCAATAGTTTTCGGTATAATAAAATTCGAACAAACAAAATTCGGTTAATTGATCGGTTCCCCAAAATAATAGTTGTAAAAGCACAAAACCATCCCTATCGCTATCGTCATGCTAATTTCAATCAGGGGATAATTTCACGTTAGAACGTGACAGCCACACAATTATTGTCTCTGACAGAATCCTCATCTGACGCTCGGTTTGTTGGTACGTCACATTGCTTGACATCATCTCCTAATTTCGTGGGCGCTGTGTTCAACAATTTACAATTAATAAACCGGACCTGTCTGCTTCTACGGAACACTTCGATGAGCCATCAGGCCATATCAAGGTCGCAAAGGAATTAAACTCTTTGTTTGGTCGCTTGAATTTGCATTCGCGCATAACACCTTTTTTAGCTTTTATCTTCCGCTAAATCCGACAGTCCGAGGTGCTTGAGGTAGTTTATTACCACGAAATCTTATTTTGCCTATTAAAGTCCATAAATACAAAGTTTTTCCAGAAGGTAGAACCTTCTGCCACTTAATTATTATTTAAAGTAAAAAGTACTTATTCACGAAGTTGTTGAAACTCGTTCATAATAGCAATTTATCCTACGTAATTGCCCACCTTAAAAAGTGAAAGAAAATTTTAAATTGCACCGCGACCTTTTAACGAACTAAGTATATTAAAAGTTGTTATACGAATTTCACAACTTTGGACGTGGGCGGTGAAATTTTCATTCACATTTTACTTAAAATGTCGATTAAGTAAAATATTGGGACGTGTTGACGAGTACTACGCAAGTTAATTGCATGTGTGTTGTTGTAAAGCGTTCTCGCATGCAAATGGGGAGTCCGAGCGTGTCTGAGGCGGACTTAAATTGCCCCTATTGTGGGCTATTGTGTGCGTTGCAACACTAGCGTCACATTCTCACGGCCGACGCGACCCGCGGCTCATTGCTGACGCGTACGAGTAAGCTAAGTTCATACACATTCAATACGTTTAGTGCGCGATGACAGCTCCTCACATACTTACATTATTGGGGGCTATAAGATCTGCCAAATCTTCCCAACTAAATATTTTGTACATAATAATTAATAAAACCTAAAAAAGTCCTTAAAAGGTTGTGGTGCATATTAAACTTGACACGTAATCCACTCCGCGGGTGCACCTCTTTTTGCAGATCTCTACTTATCACATCGCGCGATCCGATCAATTTGGCAGTCCAGCGACTTATAAACTATACAAACATCTTAATGGATAAGTAATTACATCATTTTACTAACGATTTCCACAAAACGCCACATTAACGCGGAGGTCAGCAACAATAATCAACTATGCGGTTTCCGATGTAATTCTTTCGAGTGTTAACAATAATATTGCAAGGCATAAAACCTTGTTATCATACGTGTCATTGATTGGCGTTAACAGTTTAATCAATAAGTTTCCAAATATAAAATAACAAGTTTAACGAGTGATTACTTAAGAGGTATATTGGTGCTAAAATATTACCAAATACATTTAATTTCGATACAATAACGGTTGATGTTGTAAATGACCACAACACTTACGTAAAGCTGTCATGAAAAGTTTCTATTAAATGTATTATATGAATCATTTCTCACTCAACATTCACATACATAAAAAAAACATGTTTATTTTATAAATGTAAATTGAACAAAACGCCCAGCGTCGGTATTGCACGGGCACTACTAAGTAAGCAGTTTTTAAATAAAATACAGCTGATACCTTTAGATAGGTGAAACATACTTTTAATAGTTTTAGAGTCTATCCTTTTCAAACAAATATACAAAATCTTAATCTTTTCTCTTTACAATATCGATTGAGGTATAGAATACCTCTAGTATAGCTTCAAGAGGTACACATAAATCTCAAAGTGAGAGCCAAGATCACGAACTTAAGGTCACAACGTCACAGCGCTTTCATCAAAACTAATTCGCATTTCTAAAGTAGCCAAGACCGCATATATTTCTCAATCGAACCTTTACATAATATATGACAATGTCAACCCAAAGGTTTTCAAAGGACACGGAGTTTCGGTCAACCCTCAACTGTTTCAAGGCACAATATCGCGCTAACAACACTATGAAGGTCCATTTGACACTAAATACGCCATATACTCGTAAATAAATCACGATTCTCCTATAAATACGTACACAATATACGCCCAAAGTGATAAATGTTTAGCACCAGTGACCTCTGCGAGTTTGCGCCTTATTGGTGATAAAAACAATACTTTTCAACGATTTTGTGTTTTCATGGTCTCGTGTTTATTTTCTTGGTTCATTTATTTGGCGATTTCTAATCAATTTACTTGATTACATATGCTAGGGCATTGAGGGCTTATACAATATGAAAGTGTAAAAACGTTTATAAAATTGTAATATGGTGGAAAAGGAAAAGTAAACAGTTAGAATACCCCGAAGGTTATAAATACGCTTGATTGAGTTACATTAAGCTATTTTATAAATTAAACTTTACTTCTTTTTTTTTTAAACGTCGACTAAAAAAAAGAATATTGATAGCTAGCATCTCGGTTTGAATAATTTGGCTAAGAACACCAGGTTCTCTTTTTATTTATTATCGAGCTCAATTTCTACCCCGCATTACTCCGACCTCGCCTTTTTGGAGTAATCTGATAAAATAATAATCAATCAGTTTTATTGCTCGAGGGATAGTAGTAAATATAAAATACTTTAGGCTATAAAAGTAAAGGCCGTCTGCACACTTAGTAAGTTTTTATAATAAATGGTTTATGGAGGTTCTCGCCCGGATTTCTTAGCGCTTTGCCCCACTTTCAAGGGTTACATCGAGTGGCCTATTTTGCGAAGCTTGTCTATACTTACGATCGTCAATAGCCCGTCGACGGGCACAAAACTTGTTCAAACAAACAACTGTGGCTGACCTTAAATAAATATTAGATTGAGTTTTTAAAGAGTGAGAGAGTCGTAAAAAATATTTCTTTAATTAACTTTGACGGGCTACAAATTTAAAACCCGTAGATTACTTTTCTATAAAGATAGATACTTCTGCAATACACATTATGCTTCAAAATAAGCTTGATCATAAAGTTTTAATAGGACGGTATAATTAAGCAGAGAATAACAAACTAGTAGGAAATGCTCTTCATTGTTGACTGTGAAATCATTTCTATGTTAATGAAAGAATAACGAGACGCTTCAGTAGTTTGTCTTCTCATTTAAATTACAAGTAAATTGGTGCGCGTTAGCTCCAAGAAATAGGCTCTTAAATGATTTTCAAAGTAATCTTGCCTCAAAGACAGTTTTCGAGCTTCAAACGAGCGAAAAGCTTACGTGCATTAGGCAAATTCTCTGAAAGGAATTTGAGTACTTTAATACTCGGGTCTATTACACTGTATTACTCTCATCACATAACTGTTTTCTACAAAAAACAGTCATTTACTGCAGTGGTGAGATACGAATGTTATGATGAGTGTGAATAAAGTATAAATTAATTAGATTAATCCCTCGCCGAGTTCGTTACATCGCAAACCGCTGCCCTGATGAATTAGTATTCCACCGACGTAGCTTTGACCACTAATGCAAACGGGTCAGAGCCCATTCGTCCCCTAAGATTCGCACCCTGTGCCCACTCGTCCCCTGGAACTTTTGAGGGGCCCATTCGTCCCCTGAAGAATATTTATTTTTATTCATTCTTCTAATATAAGTACATGTATATGTGTATACTGCAGCTTGGTAGTCCTGGTACAGTCGCGAAGAAAAGGGTAAAATAAAAAATTAATGTTAGCAAAACAGAATTAATGTTAGAACTTTCATTATTTTTGTACAAAAGGGTGACAACGACTCCACATTGAGCTAAAACGAAATACTTAGAATACAAGAAAATAATAACATCCATTAATATGATAAAATAGTAATTGCGGATAAAGAATTGCTAAACATATTTAGGAGTAAATAATTTAGTTTTGACTTTTTAGTCAACATAACATGACTGTAGTATTCCACCATAAAGTGAATTACCATCAATAATAATACTAATCATATTCCAGGATTCAAATGAGATCATCATCATCATCAGCCTATAAATGTTCCCACTTCTGGGACACAGGCCTCCTCTCTGTGAGAGGACAAATGAGATAATTCGATCCAATTATGTCAAAAATATTATTATTATAATAATAACAGTATTGTTTATTTCGTTAGGCGAACTTAATTTCATAAAAACTTTTAAAAAAATTTAACCGCCTTCAAAAACAACCACAAAAAAGAATAAAATAACCTACAAAATAACTTTTCTTTCGGAAGTCGGTGGCTTAGTTTTATTTATTTCGTTGTCTTTTATGCCACTGACTTCCGAAAGAAAAGTTATTTTGTAGGTTATTTTACCCTTTTTAGTGGTTGTTTTTGAAGGCGGTTAATTTTTTTTTTTTAGTTTTTTATTTTACTCTTTTTAGTTTAAATATTCAACCCAAATTCTTGCCAAATACATAATTTTCTTACATGTGCACTAGAATTTGCTAAGTAATCCTTAGCACCGGTATTAATATCGCTCATGTACACAAAAGATAATAAAATTCTCTATCAAAAACTGCTGAACCGATTTTGATGAAACTTGCAGTGTTCCCTAAAGTGAACTATTCTTCGTACAACAAAAAAATAATTTTGAAAATCGGTCCACAATTGGCGGAGTAATCGCGTAACAAACTCTCAAAAAGTAAAGATCATCACATCATCCATCAATAAAAATGCTCACAAAATAAAAAGTGTGGAACCAAATTGGATGAAATTTTTATGGGACCAATGGGAATGTATACTGCATCGAACAAAAAAGAATTACACTAATCGGACTAGAAACCTCGGAGTAATCGGTGTCCATACATAAAAAAAAAAACTTTTTCGAAAAAGTAACCGACTTCAAAAACAACAACAAAACAACAAAAAAGGGTGAAATAACCTAATACGAAAGAAGTTATTAATTAGGTTATTTCACCCTTTTTAATTTTTGTTGTTGTTTTTGAAGTCGGTTACTTTTTTGAAAAAGTTTTTATTTTACCCTTTTTAGTTTATTTATTAAATATTCAACCCAAATTCTTGTAGAATACAAATTTTTCTTACATATGCACTAATCTTGTAATCCGTTACAACATAAAAAAAATCCATATCTCTAAAACTACTGAACCGATTTTGGTGAAACTTGCAGTGTACCCTAAGTTGAACAATACCTAGTACAATAACAAAAGAATTACTTAAATCGAACTTGTGGTTCCGGAGATATGCGTGCACAAACATAAAAACATACATACATACACTTATGAAATTTGGCACAGTTCTTTGTTTGTTCAGACGCTGATATAGACTAACATATATGAAAACTGGGCTGTTCTGATAATATTACATACATACGGGTCGAATTGATAACCTCCTTTTTTTTGAAGTCGGTAAAAAACAAACCGACCGAATTGAGAATCTCCTCCTTTTTTGAAGTCGGTTAAAAAGACCAAAGGCACATTGAACAGTCTTGTATTCGCAGTCACTTTCAAGAACCAATATGTCACCGAGGCAGCCATAACAGACAAACAAAACACCTTATCTATTATTTGTAACCCGTTTTTTTTAACAAGCCATTCGTAGAGAGACAATTTTACATCGTAAGCCTATCGACAGGTTATATTATTATCATGACGGATTATCATTCATCATAGCTCTTTTTCAATGATCTGTTATGATTTATTAAATTAATTCCGTTAATAAACTGTTCACAAGTGTACTATGTTAACCGTTTCTTATGTAAAATATAGCTAATTTTATCTCAGGGGACCAATAGGCACCTGAATAGGTGCCGAATCTTTAACTTATATTGTATATATATTAGAGGGGACGAATGGGTACCTTAAACACAATATTTTTTATTAAAATATTAATTGGTCCCCTACCAGGAGACCAATGGGCACCTATATAGGGGCCGAATCCACAACTTTTATGCTGGGGGACAAATTTTGGGGGACGAATGGGCTCTGACCCATGCAAACCCCTATCCACCGCACTGCCAGCAAATTTTATAAAAACATACTATGTTTGTCTAGATTCTCTGTAGTTTTATTACCTCGATTACCTCGACGTTAATAACATGACTCTAGTCTTGGGTCTTCAAGAAAAGGATCAAATCCAACCTTTGCCAGGTCATCGCGAGCTCGTTGTAATGAAAAATGTGATTAATGGCTTGAAAAAAATACACTTATCTGTAGACGTCAGGCCGACGCTCGGAGCTACGTTGATTTAAGATAAACCGACGTTGATAGCAAGGATTCATCTGGTTTTTACTGTTTGTGTAATTATAGCCTGAGAATTTAAGCAGCTTGTAGAGGTGTGGCGTATTTTTTCATACATATTGTGTACTACTGTATTACTAACTTATCCCGAATCATCTTTACATCTGACTGCACTTGTTTCTCATAGCATATAATATTTCGGTAATCTCCGTATCCCAGCGTCAGCTTTGCGGAATGTTTATGCACGACTGTTTTCTACCGCCGAAGAATGGAATCCTGGCTCAATTTTCGTAATTTTTCTCAATATTAAATTATAATATTTCTCAACTGCGGCAAAAATAAAGCAACCTGTCACGTTTCAATGCACACGGACACACATAACTGGAGCGTAATAAATTCTCGCTTTTGAAGTAACGCCAATCATATTATTTCACAGGCGAGTACAGTTACTGGTGCGCGCCGATAATGTTCGTTACTCAATGGGATTATTTTGTGTGATCATAGCGATTGAGCTCGATCACCTCAACCGCAAACCAATCACATTTTACACTTTAACTCTTTTATAATTAAGTCCAAAATGAATTGGCAGTGTACAAAAATTGGCCAGTTCATTTGGCAAGCGCATGCTTTCAAATTCGAGTATTGACGTGAACGCCTGCCAAGTTTGGAGTGGTCAAGTATCTGACCGAGTTATATTTACGTATACTGTATTTGCTTGCAGCTAGCTTTGCCTTGTGAATGCATTGCAAAAACTGGTAGTTGAATATGTAAAAGTCATCAATCCATATAAGTCTAGTGGATCCAAGTATTGATGGACTGTTGTGAATAGATTTTATTCTGTATTACTTTATTTGTGTCGTGACAGTCTTGTTTTCTTTAGCTCATGGCCACCGACTCTAGAAAACTAAACCTACGCAGTGCCAACTTGATCTAAATTCATAATCATGTCAAAGGACGATCTGGTGCGATGACCGGAACTCTGTCGGCAAAATCCATTAAAATATTTACTTTTCGTTCAATTGAGGATGTACTATTATTCCGAGCAATTTTCAAGCATCTTTGACGAGGAACCATGAGTTGCTCACGTAACTAGACAAGCCCGGAGATGTTTTATGTAATTACATCTTTAACGCAATCATAATTACTGATTATATACGAACAGACCACACTGAAACAACATGTAATTTGGATGCAAAACAATTAACCTTGTTCCATGTTATCTGAATAGGAAACCTGAGTGTCTCAACATCACAATGGCACCATACATCACCGAATCATTAAAGCAGCTAACGCAACGCTTATTACTTATTACTCAATGCGTTGTTTGGCATGTCTAGAGTCGGTGCAGCCGGTTCGCAACCTTGTGCCCCCCTCCCCCTCTCTATACAACCTCCCCCCTTCCCCCAGTCCCCTCCATCGCCCTCGATTCACTTTCACTAGCTTGGCTACTCGGGCCAAAGCTTCGGCCTCTCTCGGCCTTCTTCGACCGTCTTCGGTATTTCTGTGTACAACGAAAAACCGAATTTGAATAACAAAAATGTTTCCTCGTGGCTGTTTGGTGGTTTCGCAAGAATGTTTGTATGGATCCGCGTTTTCAATGAAACGAAATACAAACTCTTTTGTCGTGAGCCTGCTCCTAAACGGATATGTTTTAGAAAAGTTTTCTTAAACATGGGTACTATTGTATTCAAACTATTCAAAAGAAACCATGTGAAATATGAGAAAGCATTCTTGCACAAACAATTTAATAATAACCATTTACTTAAATTACCAGCTGTTTTAATTGTACACACGAAATATACTCAAAGAAGGTCAAAAATCTCGTAATGGATTCCGTGACAAGACTTCGCTAAATACTTCAAAATGTTTTAGTACAATAAATCTTAATTATTTTTTTTTTACTTCCTTTGACAGTTTTAATTAACGAACTAGGAATGCATGTCGATTCAATCAGCGATGATCCGGCCTTCTCATCAAATTCAAGTAAATGTAGGTATAATAATATTTCTATGGATATATTTTCTATGGAAAGAAAAATTCACGAGAAAACCCACGAGCAGGTTTTTCTTTCCATAGAAAATCTTTGAAATTCGCGATGCATGCATTAATGCGTATAATATTTGTAAAATATCAATGAATGCTATTAAATTGTATGGAATAATTTAGTAATTTCATCCGATGTTAAATAATAGCGGCCTCTAGGCGCGGCCAAAAAAAAAAAATATGTCATACCACAACTGCGTAGAGAATTAATTTAATAATAGGTATGAGTTGACCTTAAAAATATTATTAGTAAATTAAATAGTTATTTGTAAGAAGTAGTAATAAAACAAGTATTTCTATTAAAAGCTTCTGATGACTAACGCGTTGATGTCTTTTGGATGACTTGACGTTGCGACATGTGACTTCACACATCATGAGAATATATTTTAAAGACTTCTACTGAATACCAACTTTTTGCTCAAAATATACTTTCAAAAATTGATTTCAGTATTTTTTCTGAAAAACGTTTTCCTGCTCTCGGAATTATTCGTGGTCCTTTTACAAACATTTAAATTCACATAACCGAACGGTCAGATCGGGGCCAATTATGTGTAGGTCAATAAAAAATAGTCCCGTGCGGGAATCGAACTTGACACACGCAGTGCAACAGTCGGTTGCTCAACCACTGCGCGAAACGTGCTGTCAAAGTACCAAAACTAGGTAAGCGTAGTTATTTTGCGTACAGTTTATTAATATTACTTGAATCCACAACCATGACTAATTAATAACTTTTAATAATTAACATTTTACGTTATTTCCTATGCCTAATCATAAGCTATATAAAAAAAATAAGCAAGCAAAACCGATGCTATCTAATAAACTAATTACAGTTTCATGTGCGGATATGAAAATAATGTTCACCTGTGCAAAGAAACGTGTTACAAAAAACCAAGATGGCTGCAAGGGCCGGTTTATGCAAATATTCCACGATGAGTACAAAATTGCGACTGTCCGAGTCGCGGAAGAAAAACTAAATGTCACTTGATCACCTTCTGGTTGAAACCGACCAGATAGGACAGCGTCTCAATTGGTCATAGTTATTAATACGAGACGACAACCCACTGTGTATTAATTATATACATTATTTTTCGTTGTTTAAATATAGACTTGTTAATATTATCAGTCCCTAGTGTCCCACTTTTCGGCTCCATTCACTGTTTCAACTTCTCGCGATTATTGCGTAGCCCAGTCCTTTATAGAGTGATCTAACTCGTCTCACCATTTTCGCTTAGGCATGCCACAAGATCGAGATATTTAGAGGGTGCATTTTCCAGCTGGGCCTGGATGGCCAAATCTGAAACTATGAGAAACAGCGAAAACTACTGAAATGAGCCTAAGCTTTTGTATTTACAATATTACTTAGATAAGAAAGTTGGATTAGATTGATTAAGTTTAATTAATTTCCAAAATAAAAAAATCAAAACCTTAAAGGTATGAAGTGATACCTTTAAGTACCACGAAAAAAAAAAAAGGTATGAAGTGAAAACCAAATTATAAAAGCTCTAGGTCGATCAAGAGTCACTGTTAAAATTTTCCGTCCGTTCTAAGAAACCCCAGAAAAGTTGAATAATATTCCACATAATATTCCACAACTATCACACAACGCCATCTAGTCCCAAGCTAAGCAGAGCTTGTGTTATGGGTACTAGACAACTGATAAAAATACATATATATTTCTAAATACATACATATTATAGATAAATTACATCCAGACACAGAACAAATGATCGTGCTCATCACACAAATATTTGTCCTGGGTGGGAATCGAACCCACGACCTCCGGCATAGCAGTCAGGGTCACTAACCACTAGACCAACAGGCTAGTCAAATCAATGAATGAATCAAGCAGACCTTTTTTTTTTTCGTGGTAAAATCATCAAATGAGTCCTCCCATCCAGGGCAGGGCGGGAGGGACTCTCAGACTTGTACTGACTAAAATCCACGGTGACCTTCATTAGCCCTTTACGTTCCAGGGTCACGGTAATGGTATAAGTCCCGCGACCCCGGCAGGCTTTGGCCCTCTAGAGGGGGGCCCCGTCATCTTACTGACGCTCTTTGAGGCGCGCGTGGAACACAACGCGCCTTCGACCCGGGCATGGTCCATGATCAGGCGGCGTGTTGCCCAATCAAGCAGACCTTAAATAATCTCTCAACGTCACTCTCATCATTACACTGGAATTGAACCATAATTTAAGAGTCCAGAATCTTAAAACATTATAATATTATAATTTTAAACAAACATGTATTTTGACAATAGGGCTTGAATTGAGTACAATGTTCAGGGAACACAGGCCACTTTTATATATTTTTTTATCAATTATCTACTCAGTTGTTTGAGTCATATGTTGCTTGACAATATTATTTATATTAGGTATGATCCTAACAAAGTGAACTTCATAAACCGTCTGATCCAAATTCTTTTATAGCAACTTCGATTTAGGAATTCGGCGATGACGTGACACCAGATGGCGACCGGTTTTGCAACATCTTTGCAAAGCGGACCTTCGCAAAAACGACAATACAAGAGAAATAAAAACTATATGTACACTGACGATAAAAAAGTAAAGTATCCAGCCAGGCACGACTGCGGAAATGGAACGGTACCTACCAAGGAGTTTTTAAACCATGGGTAAAACGTATGTATAAGCCTCGGCTATATTTATGACATAGCATTATAAAGCCTTACATGTGTGTGTTGCCAGTGATGACATATGGCTCTGAAACGTGGTCTCTGACTGCTGGCCTTTTAGAGAGACTAAGAGTCACTCAACGAGCAATGGAAAGAGCTATGCTCGGAGTTTCTTTGCGGGATAAAATCCGGAACATGGATATTCAGCGAAGAACCAGAGTCACCGACATAGCTCATAAAATTTGCAAGTTGAAGTGGCAATGGGCAGGCCACATCGCTCGTAGAACTGACAACCGATGGGGAAGAAAAGTTCTCGAGTGGCGACCACGGACCGGAAGACGCAGCGTAGGTAGGCCTCCCACTAGGTGGACCGACGACATCGTGAGGGTCGCGGGCAACCTATGGATGCAAGTGGCGAATTGTCGTTCGGCGTGGCGGTCTAAGGGGGAGGCCTATGTTCAGCAGTGGACGTCTTCCGGCTGATGATGATGATGATGATTATAAAGCCTCAGCCTCAGCACTGGCCATCTCTCTATGAGAGTGGGGGGGGGGGGGGTAACGGGGGGTAAGCGGGCCCTGTTGGTAAATGTCATGTGTCTTCGATTTTTTGTTTCTACGACATTCTTCAGCATTTTGAGAGTTGTAGTGATGAAAAAAATTACATAAAGTACCTAATGCTGATGTCTGGGTTCGAACCCATGACCTATAACTCGTAAGTTGGGGCACATCACTGCTATGACAAATTTAAGTTATAAATTAAATATTTGACATAGCTTCTGAAAGTATTTATAAAGTCAATAAAAGGTTATGGACATAATCCATTATATAGGTATTGCGTACAGCATGCAAACATATTTAGTTTTTGCCTGCATATCTTGTTTATGTTAATTATACGTTTACACGTGTTTTATGTAAATATTATGTTGTAATCATAATATAACCTGTGTCCGAAACATATTCAATTGAACTTTGCAAAAGTTCATAATTTCCATTACGAAAGTTTGATTAAAATTCATGAAAGCAAATTGATAACCAATAACAATTTTAGATTATCCGACCCATCTATTTCGGACAAGCCCAACTTTAAAGGCTTCGACTAAACTAAATCGTAGTTGTGCCTGCGAACGACAGCTACTCAATTATCACAACTAACCAAGTTTATTCGGCCATCAACTAAGGGACTAATATTTGCAAATTGTGTACAACATCAAAAGGCAAATTTTGTCATTATCCAATACAAAACAGGGATCGCGATAACTAGTGTACGTGCTATTTTCAGCTTTAGCGTCAAAATAATAAATGCCATAATAGCGAACACATTAAACAGGCATAATGTTACAAGAGTTGGCAGCTGTGTGGAATTTCGGCGGAGCTCGTTTGTTTGACGAAATCACGTCGCGATGGCAGCGAATATCGACCATCGAGCTGTTATTACCGCGAATTATGTAAATGTACGCAGAGTTATCAAATTAACGTTTCCTTCCTCCAATTAGTGGAATAACCTCTGCAATACTGGGATCCATTCATTGAATTCACTCCGATATGAAAGCGCCCATTCAGTGTTGCCACGCTCTGTCTACTAGGCTTTTGATAGAGCTAACTCACGTAACGATTTTGATTCAGCTTTTAACAACAAACCAATTAATTTTCACAATAGTAAACCTAAACAGAATAAAATCATTTTCATTTGGGCGTGGGATTTGTGCTT
Source organism: Agrotis exclamationis (assembly GCA_950005045.1). Classification (NCBI taxonomy): domain Eukaryota; kingdom Metazoa; phylum Arthropoda; class Insecta; order Lepidoptera; family Noctuidae; genus Agrotis; species Agrotis exclamationis. Next base: position 11,637,718 of record OX465417.1, on the reverse strand, counting down.
GAGAAGTAAATCCTTTTTGAAATTAATTAATAGATAGGTCTTGATGAAAATAATGAACTTCCAATTAACTATAACAAAAACGATATAATTACTGTAAGAATGATAAAAGTAAAGCCTTATTTATAAAATCTGTATAAATCAAAATTGGGGGACGGAATTACAATATTAGGAGGAGATACATTTAATGTTACTTCTTAGTATTAAACTTAATGAGTTTCGTGGAATCTATTACGATTTCAGAGCCGTCATGATCCCTCTTATGAAATCTGTAAAGAACATTATCTCGGCAATTTATTACGACTTGAATATTAGCTAAGTTTTAGAGTTATAGCACCGAATAAGAAACTTTTATATCCGCCTCGGCAACTTGCTGTCGGCGACGAAAATCGTTATAAATCTTTTACCATTTCTCCAAGAGCGTCGAAAATATTTCTGACTAAATTCGCTGGATGGCTTGTGAAAAAACCTTTTAACTTGTTAACTTAGATATAAAATAGGTAACCGTCGGTTTACTAACCACCAAATCACATTAAGGCGGTTTCAATTGTTACGAAGTCGGCGACTTTGTAAATCAATTATAAGTTGCAAGTATTTTATTAATTAATATCTAAACGTGACGCCTACTTGTATGTCTGATTGCAATTCGAAAGTTTTCATATCATTTCCTTCATCATCTCAGCCATAGGACGTCCACTGCTGAACATAGGCCTCCCCTTTAGATCTCCACATATACCGGTTGGAAGCGACCTGCATCCAGCGTCTTCCGGCGACCTTTATAAGGTCGTCTGTCCACCTCGTTGGTGGACGTCCTACGCTGCGCTTGCTAGTCCGCGGTCTCCACTCTAGCACCATTTCCTTGTTAATTAATCATTATTTTGTTGTGTCTTATAAAGCTATATTAGTTAAATCGATAATTCCACTCACCAGGCTTAGTTCAAACTTCACTGCGGATATAACCACGCTTTCGCTAGGTTATTTGCTTCGATAAATATTAGAAAAACACTAAAAGCATTGAAGAATATAGTTCAGATTTTCCAGCAATTTGTAACGCAGCAAAAACGTTTACAAGAGCAAAACAACTTGTTCCATTTATCAACAGAAAATAACAAGTTTTGTACGGAACTTAACCATCCATTAAAATTAATATAATGAGTTAATCGACTGCTTAAATTCTTTGTCATAAAATGAATTCTTCCTAGTTCCTATATAGTTATAAAATGGCTATTATAGCAATTAGATGCAAATTTTTGTACGTCAGTTAAAATCAGAGTATGTAAAAAAATTGTGAGGTCATGTCCACATATCAGAGAGCGTTCGACCTTGCTTTGTCGTGGCTTATTTATGCAGGAATTTCTTCTACAAAGAATAAATGTATTACCTACAGTGATCTTTTTCTAGATACGCTGATAGACATATAAGACTTGAGTTCATAGATAGTAAACCTTTACGAATGACACAAAGAAAATGATAAAAACCTGTTTGTTCTATCCTTTTTGCTCGTAAAATTTCCTAGCCAACTCCAAATTAATTATTTCTGTGACGAAATCACGTCACGGTTTATCGTGCAACCATAAAGTTGCTCCGGTTTATTCACTGTTCTTTTTTGACCTCTTTCTACCTATAGGGCAATGTTTGGCGGAGATAAACGTGAACTAATATTCGTTATGCCTCGAGCGGTTGCCTCACAAAAGCCACCGTTCAGTATTTTGGATGTCGTTTGAACAGGCAAATAATACCAAAGAAAATACTGCGAAAACGATATGGGCACTTGGATAGAATTTTGTCGGCAAAATATCTGAAGTATAGTAGTAAAGATCTGGCAATACTCTACCGAATCTCGTGTGCGATACAGGAACATTTTGCTAACTTCGATTACTTCCATGACATGCCTTTATCATTAAAACAGTCAGAATCTCGCAAGGGGGTTACCTCAGTATGACCAGAGCTTAATGCGGCAGTCGTAAAGACCCTCAAAATGTCGAGTATCAAACTTTCACCGCCTTGTGTACAAAGAGCCTTAAAGGGAGGGTTGCCTTCCCTTCTGATCTGCATGAGCCCATCAACGAAAACAAAACAACAAACAAATACGGGCTTCGTAAAAGCCGTCACATAAATACTTCGCTTGTGTTTTACATTCCTTCGCTTCCCGGATGCAATCGATCTTGAACGCGACTGAATGTTGCTTTATTCCCTCTCATTTTTATAGTTGGAGGAAAAGGGAAAAGTCAATATGCTTTACCGGTGTAACGTTTTTCTGACATCCAAGTTTTCAAACTTTTACGTTTGTTTGGTTAATTTAAATGGAGGCGTAAATAAAGTACGTTTTCTTTTCTTAGCTCAAAGTTTTTCGTCGAATTCCGTTTTCTCAATTAAAGTTTAAATTGAAATATAACCTATAAATTGAAAAAGGTTTTTATGAAGTCGACTTCTACTCAGAACTGTTAATAAAACTTCGCCTACAACTTTCGATTATTTTGTAAATATTTGACGCACTTTGCGGCCGACTCGCCTCAGGCTTTGACGACCCAAACCTTTTTAGTCATTCACAATTCAACACAGTCATTTCGACGAACTGTGTGTACCTGAGAACCGCCTACAGTTATTTATTACTAGATAGTTTTATAAAGAATACAAGAAGAAATTATAAAATACATTTTTAAGAGATGTTCTATGAAAATAGTCATTCAAATTGAGAAATGTTAAGTAATGTTGAAATAAGCAATATTAATTTATTTCTTTCCTCGATTAGACTCCTTGTAGATCTTGGTAAAATATTACACAATTCCTAAAAGTTGTGTAATCTATTTCTTCATCAGACTTTGTGCTGCAAATAACTTATGTATCTGTTTCTAAAAACTAGTTAGCGCTGTTTTATTTTATAAATATTCTGTCAATTTCACTAGCAGGTTTGTCACCGGGGAGAATTCCCGCTGCCCCGACAAGTCGAGGCGCGGCGGGAAGAGGTCCGGCGCGATCCCAGGGCAGTATGGAGGGAACGACTGTCGCAACCGAGGTTCGGGCGAGCCGCAATCGCGGCGGTAAGACCCCTCTTTGAGGAGTGGCTGGAAAGGCGTCACGGCGTCCTGACCTATCGGATGACGCAGGTCCTCACCGGACACGGATGTTTCGGGAGGTACCTGTGTCGGATGGGGAAGGAAGAAACGCCGGGGTGTCACCATTGCGAAGATCGCCCGGAGGACACAGTAGAGCATACGGTGCAAAACTGCCCCGCTTGGGCAGAGCACCGCCGTGTCCTCACGGCAGCGATAGGCGGAGACCTCTCGCGCCCGGCATTGGTCGAGGCCATGCTGCGGGGCGAGACGGAGTGGGAAGCGGTCGCCTCCTTCTGCGAAGCAGTAATGCTCGTTAAGGAGGAGGCGGGCCGTGAGAGAGAGAGGACAGCGTCCTCCCTCCGCCCCACCCGCAATGGTAGACGCCCACGGCGTCGGACGTCGCAAGACGATCTCCGGCCACCGTAGGCGCGGGCATGCGGGCGGCGAGTAAAGGGCAACTCGCCGCCCGACCATGGACCATGCCCGGGTCGACGGCGTGTTGTGTTCCACGCGCTCAAAGAGCGTCAGCACGATGACGGGGCCCCGGCCCCGTCATCGTGCTGACGCTCTTTGAGGCGCGACTTGGGCGGGCCCAAGAGGGCCAAAGCCTGCCGGGGTCGCGGGACTTATCTCATTACCGTGACCCCGGAACGCAAAGGGCTATTGAAGGACACCGTGGATTTTAGTCAGTACAAGTCTGACAGTCCCTCCCGCCCTGCCCGGGGTGGGAGGACTCATTTGATGATTTTAACACGCTAAAAAAAAAAAAAAAAGCAGGTTTGTCAACTAGTAATATTGTATTATTGCTGCTTTTAAATATTATTCTTGGCTCTCGAACACACCTTTAAGCAAAATACTTTCTGTTTAAATACGGTAATACTGATAAACACATATTTTCTAGAAAATTCTTCTACACCTTGACACTACAATTAGTAGTATGGTTGGTCCGTAGTAACTAGTTCAGTCTACCACAGAGTATAGTCAATTACAGAAGCTCAATAATGAAATAAAAACGAGTGCATCAGCACTCGAAACAGCTATCATCTATATTCATAGCCTGTCTTCTCTCTCTTTCTTTTCTTATACTAAGCTGTCCTTATGACTGGCTCATTCAAATTATACCCTCGGTAGCTACAATATTGTTAACATTTATCAAAAACCCAAAGGTCGACTGGTAGAAAATACCCATGGCATTAAATCCGCCTCTGCACTTAAAGTATTCAATATTCATAAATGCAACTGGCAGTTCGATATATGTATTTCCTTTCCTAATTAAACCGTGCGTGTTTACATATTTAGGTTGTCGAGAACCATTATAACGCTTCGATAACTTAGTGAGTTAAGTGTTTAGGATGAGGAAATAATAAATAGAGCAGTCTTCCCACACAACTACATAATTTACAGAGCAAGTCATTCATCATCTGTTTATTTTGAATTGAAAGCGCTAATCTCAATAATGGCTTTTTTTTTTTTTTTTATCGTGGTAAAATCATCAAATGAGTCCTCCCACCCCGGGCAGGGCGGGAGGGACTGTCAGACTTGTACTGACTAAAATCCACGGTGTCCTTCGATAGCCCTTTATGTTCCGGGGTCACGGTAATGAGATAAGTCCCGCGACCCCGGCAGGCTTTGGCCCTCTAGAGAGGGGGCCCCGTCATCTTGCTGACGCTCTTTGAGGCGCGCGTGGAACACAACGCGCCGTCGACCCGGGCATGGTCCATGGTCGGGCAGCGAGTTGCCCTTTACTCGCCGCCCGCATGCCCGCGCCTACGGTGGCCGGAGATTGTCTTGCGACGTCCGTCGCCGTGGGCGTCCACCACTGCGGTTGGGGCGGAGGGAGGACACTGTCCTCTCTCTCACGCGGCCCGCCTCCTCCTTCGCGAGCATTACTGCTTCGCAGAAGGAGGCGACCGCTTCCCACTCCGTCTCGCCCCGCAGCATGGCCGCAACCAATGCCGGGCGCGAGAGGTCTCCGCCTATCGCCGCCGTGAGGACACGTCGGTGCTCTGCCCAAGCTGGGCAGTCTTGCACCGTATGCTCTACTGTGTCCTCCGGGCGATCTTCGCAGTGGAATCTCAATAATGGCTTAGCGATTTTCATTCACAACACGAACATTCATTCATTGAATGGCAGCCCTAATCCATCCTCTGCTGTGTATATTATATGCCTTCTCCCTTTTGTGCTATATTTTCTGATTTGCACTAGCCTTAAAGTGTTAAATAAATTTTCAAGATATCGCCTGTCTGTCCGCTTAAACCAATATTGTAAGAGTGTAAGGTCGAAATAAATAGTCGTACCTAAGCGATAGCCAAGCAAAAGTAAGTGCTTGGCTATCGCTTAGGTACGACTATTTATTTCGGCCTTAGTGTCCATCCTACTAACATCTAAAACTACTAACTAGCATCTAGGTGGACCACAGACTTACTGGTATAAGTCGCAGGAAACCAACGCAAACACGAGTCACTTAGACTTCTGGACTACATTACTCTGTGGTCCACCTAGATGCTAGTTAGTTCCTGCGGCTACCAAGTGGTCGCACTTTCAGTCTTGAGCACTCGACGACCTCGGCCCGACACGCCTTGTCGCCGTTCACATGCCATACCTGCGCGTGATTCGTCGTGATCTAAACTTGTTTATCAACACTGCTTTGCGCATTCGCGTCGATTATGCTTTGGCAATATTAGAAACTTGTATGACTTGTTTCGGAATATAGTTATTTTGCATATAAATTTTTAGCTCGCTTGATTACCTTTGCTACATTCAATATGTCTGCACAATATTTGGTACAATATTGTCTGACTTTTCTTTTTATTATAGAGAAATTTCGACAATGCCTTTTATGGTTATAAAAGTGGAAGAAATAGTAAAAATGTAAATTTTATAAATCTACTACTATAACAAATTTTCTAAAAACCTGATTTTCTATTAACGTTGAAACTACATCATTATCATACTTGTCAGATATTCCCAAAATTAACATCGCGTAGGCGTTGAAAAATATCTTCCAATAGAGTAAAATAAACGTTAAGTTTATTTTATCCTGAATACGTTTAATGTGTTCTTCATGTTTATACACTGTGTAGGAGAGAATAAACAATAACTTTAGTAAAGTTCTCCACCACAGACAAGAACAAAAACAAAATGTTCCATTTTAATAACATAATTATCAAAAACTTACCTATTTAAACATCAGATGGATTGACTTTCCGAAGGATCAATAATTGTTAACCATCGACTTCAATTATTCCAGTTTCATTTTGACTTGATTGTTCCTGGTAAAAATAGAAATGGCGGTCCAGCAAAAAATCATAACGAATATGTCCTTCAAACCCGATAAATAATAATTGAATTTGAATGACATCCAATACCACTCAGAACGATGTCCTGAATATAGCCACAAAAAAGCGATCGATCCATAATTTGATCTGGCAAAAACTCAAGACCAATGCTATTTTTTCAGTCAGAATAATAATTTATTTTGCAAACAGAAATGTTTGGAGCGTTCCACTAAATTAAAGGCACCGAAAAATCGTACAGTCACCCGGTCGATTTCCAATGTCATTAACAGAACTGAGGAGCGTCTGTAGCGAGCTGAGGGCGCTCGGCTCTCGGCCCACGGACTCGGCTCTTTGTGAATTTCTCGATTCGTCATGGGGACGCTACACCGGCTTTAATGGGAAACGCTTGACAATGAACGAGGAAATTCCGGTGTGCAGCAGCTGTGTCCTATCCAATTATTTTCGCGAATCACAGCATGGTCGTTGCTGCTGTTAATTTGACGCGAGCAAATAATCCCACGAGGTACATTTTTCACATTAATTATTCGCTTGTGACCGTACACGAAGCAGGATATAGTTTGACTGCAAATATGTCAAATATGTTTATTTTACTAAGCATTATTTGACCCTGAGATCATCAGTACAATGTACGAGAAGGCGCGGTGGTTACGTCATCTAAGTCTAATTTCGTACTAGTATTTCCAAAGTCGATGCCTGAGACTGAGTCACTGGGAACACAGCTTGAACTTTAATCGCTTATTTGTACAAAAGCAGAATAATTTAAGTCGTATTAACAAGACAAGTAATCGTTTTTATCGTCAGTCAGTTCCAATAAAGGGTTATCGAATTAAGGTATCAGGTGCAAAGTTTATACGTCGTGAGAAACTTAAATGTTCGCACGAATGAAATAAGTAGAAGTACTTGATTGTTACTCTATCTAATAAATCTCCGACTTTACTTAATCTTGTCGAGAGAGAAGCAAGAGTTTCAAAGTAAAAGAAATAAATAGTGCAGAACTTTTAACTACATAATGATGTTACGTTACCGGTTATCTCATCTCTCTTTATGATGTGGTTCCGTGGAACATCAAACTTGTTATTTCAAAACTCAATTAGGTACACAATAGCAATCTAAGTCAGAGCTTAGGAAGTCACTTAAGTTGAGCCTGTAGCTTCCAAGTTTAATTGGTTTTTGAACAAAATTACCTGGATTCAAGACTTGAAAATAACTTTACAGAAATGAAATTAATTTGTTGAATTAGAAGACACGCAAAGACAAACTAAATATTTCAATGTCTAGGTAGTTTTAAATATTATAGGTACGAGTGATTTTCCAGTTTAATTTCTAAATAACCTATAGGTACACTCACAATCACATACACTCCTCTACATACACACGATCATACATATACAATCTCACACGTACCTAATACATACATAAAAACACTAAACTTGCGAAACTAGGTTGGTTATATCATTCTTTCTTTTTATTTTAAATTTATGTTTCAGTTTTTTGTTTTCGAATCACTCACTTTTTTGGAAATTTTTATTTTAATCTAATATTTTATAAATAAATGTAGCACTAAGCAAAAATCAGTTTTGCATCTTGAAAGAGGTGGGGACCTGGTGACCTGTATGACAGGTGTTACTCTACCTACCACAGGCACCAGCGATCCACAACCAGAATCTGTTCAATCTAACTAGTATTTTTGTATTCTTTTGTATCGTGTTTTTTTGGTTTGTGGTGAGAAATAAATGTTATTTTTTTTTTTTTTTTTTTTTTTTTTTTTTTTTTTATTTTCTAGTCTAAAACACAAACATTGAATCAGGCGGTCGGTGATTCTCCAAGTTCTGAATATTTTGTAGATTAACCGTGAATTTTGACGACACAATTGACGCAGTCGCTAAGCGATTGACTGCTGTGCAGCTTGTCGCGGGTTTGATCCCCAAACCAACGGGACAAATATTTGTATGATCTACAAGTAGTTGTTTCGGGTCTGGGTGTTTGTGTATGTGAGTTTCTTTGTTTGTAAACCCACGACACGGGAGGAATTCCTAGTGGGAACAAAAAATAAATATGGTGTTCAGAATAAAGCCACACAAACAAATTATAAACACATATAACCAGAAAAGCGTTATCAGCTGCACGATATAACACAACTGATCGATTGCACTTAAAGGTAGGTTAGGTATGAACAATCGGAAAACTATGAATCGGAATAGTTTCAAGGTCTTGTTACTTAATGTTTTAACGTCAAGCTCTAAAAATAATACTACATTAACCTCGGACTACAACTCGAGCATAGCAATGAGAAGCATTTCTTTAAAAATAATTGTTACATTTTATAAGTGCAAATATTTTAAGCTATCAGTTTCCGTTGGATTAAAAGCTACCATTCGTGTGTGAATGTTGTTAAAAAAAAATAAGTTAAAAATAACTAAAACCCGACTACGAAAAAACTCGCACTGAAAAGTATAAAACAAGAACAATATTCATTTGACCGATATTGTGCTAGCCGTGGTCGTATGCCACCTAACCAATAAAGATTGTGTGATACAACCGCAGGTGGCATACGACCACGGCTAGCACAATATCGGTCAAATCAATATTGTTGGTTATAGTAGTAATAGTTATGTACAAAGAATAAATGATCATTTTGCTTATTCAAATTCAAAATCCTTATTTCGAGCAGACACGTATAAAGTTAGTAACATTGTCCTTAAAAACCAAGTGTTCATAAAGTCTCTCTCCTCTTTATTTGCTGACTAAATCCTTCAGTACAGTTTATTAAGTTTTAAATTAAAATAACTATTCAACCCGAGAAAGCAGGTAAAATTTTGAAGAAGCTTTAATAAGTGACAGGCTGTAATATAGACGGTGCAGCCGGCAGCGGCGAAAATTGCCTCACTCACCTACAAAGCATATTTCATTATGAGCCGTTTTTGTGTCGCAACTTCTTCAACTTTACTTATCCTGTAAGTAGCTATAAGACTCTGTTAAGTCGCATTTTCCTGAAAGTAACTTGAATTTTAACATGTTTCCTGCACTATTTACTTTGATAATGCAGTTTTTCTTTAAGGAAATAAACTCATTCACTCTTTTTAATTTCTGGATTGATGTCTACTATAAACTTACGTAATAATAACATGACTTAGTCAAAGTAATACCAAGCCTTGTCTAGATCTTGAAAGGAAGTAAATCAAAGATCTGCGACAGACATTTCATGAAGTGTTGTCTGAAGACCAAAAGGCACCAAGGAGAAAACTGGATTGTTGAAGGCAATCGCTCCATATAAAATACTTGAATTCATCTTGCATTTGCTGGACTAAAAGTTGATTACATCATAGGTAGGAAAGATTAGGATTTTATGAGGATTTGGATTTTATTAAGGAACTGGCTGAACAGATAAGCCACATTCGTAAATAAAGAAAAGGAAAGTAAAAGGCCATGTAATAGCAGTAAACACAAATCTAGCTAGAGCTAGATTTAAAACAAATAAAAAGTGCAATTCATAGTCTCGCTTCTAAAAGAACATCGTGTAAAGTGTAACGATACCCGACCAAGTTTATTCATCCTAAGGCTGCGTTTCCACCAGAGATGTGCGATGGAAATGTGTCGTGGGAGGATGTCTAGCTGTGCTGTGAAAATGTGTGGGCGTTTCCACCAAATCTGTCAATGAAAATGTGCCTACGAGGATGTGTAGCGGAGCTGTGAAAATGCTCATAAATGTGTGGTGCGAGGATGCGTTGCGAAGCTGTGAAATGTGTCGACGAGGGTGCGGTGTAGTGGGAGCGGAGACACAACACATCCCACTCACACATCCCTCGCAACACATCGCTCGCACACATCTCTCGCTTGTTTTGTATGCAAAAAAATCTAGCTCCGCTGAGCCGTTTCCACCAGAGCTGTGCTGACCGAGGCGAGGTAAATGAAGCGATTCGATTGGTTCTTTACAAAACACATCCCTCCACCTCTGGTGGAAACGCAGCCTAAAACTAGAAGTACGAGTACCGGGCAAGTTCATGTCACTTGCAGTTTTATTACAACTCATGTAGATAAGGTTCAGTTTCCTAGTCAACAATTGTCAACAACTTGTACCTATCTTTAGATCTAAACGTTTACAACACGTTGAACGATTATAATCTTTATTTCCGTGAATCACTGTTAAACGTTTAATCTGATCAAGTGTAGGAGAAAGTTTGTGTTTTTGTTTTGTATCGAATGTTTAGCGAATTGTTTTGAGTCGAATTCTTAATAGGAACAATTCTAGGGATTATTTTAGAAGTTACATTTTAATTAATTTAAAAGTAATTGAGTAACTATTTCTTGGTTTGATTAAGGCAGTTTCCGATTTCAAATGAATTTTAATTGCCCTAGGAATTCAGTACTTAACGAAAGTCTTTGGTACGACAAACTGTGATAGGTACAAAATAACTAGGATATCAGAGTCTAAAGGCAATTACTTATATCGGTGAGTAATACATGTATTTGAGGGTATAGAGTACAATCCGGGTCACAGGAATGTGTTAATTAATAGGTTAACACGGTCCCTGAACAGTAACGGCAGTTGAAGGAACAGTGCAGAAGGAAAACCACTCTACTTTTATCCCTTGGGAAAAAAACAGGGGGGACGTTGTGTTATCCAGTAGGTAGGTATTAAACTTTTTAAACAAAATTTCTGAAAAAATTCTTCTTAAAACTCAGCGAACAGCTATTTTTATCTGGCACAACGTGCGCTTCAATAATTTCTGAAATAGATGTCCTACATCTGATTCAGTTTAAATGTACCTAAAATATAGCGAGTACTCAATATTTATCGATAGAGAGGGCGAGGGAATTTCAATATTGTCTCAGGCCGGGCCTCTCCGGCGGATTGACACAAAAACTACCTACAAGTAAGATATTTTCATATACGAAGCAAGACGGTAGTAATATGTAGCTGAAAATGTTAGCTCTATTTTTCTCGTCAGTTCTTAAAAGTTAAATTGCTGTGGTTTAAAAATTGTTCAATAAGGAAAATGACCCGGTACGTTTCAAACTGCACGTTTACAGCACATAATTTTTAAAATGTTACTTTTATAATCTTGCTTGAATATCTTTTAAAATGGCAAAGATAGGCAAGTCAAGCGTGCTTCAACTTTCACTATATCATCACTTACCAACAGGTGAGATAGTAGTCAAACGCGAACCTATCACTAAATAAAACTAATCTTGATGTTGTTACATATTACAAGTAAGTACCGTAACAAAGATATGGTCCCGAAACACCGAAGTACCTGATGCTTAGTCAAGCTACAAGAAATAAGTAGGTAACATAGCAATACTGGATAAGGTAACTAATTGCTGTACCTAGCCTACCTAAGCTAGAAATAATTAACGACCCACCGGTACACTGCAAAATCAGATAACTGGTAATATATTTATGAATACCAGACACTTATCTAACCATGTTGAAATGCAAGCGGTTAAGAAATCAAGCGTGAACTATGTGGTATCTAGCGCAAACATACTATACTTAAACGTAAGTACGTATAAGTTTTTGTAAAGAAACGTGTGGTAGTTATGACAAAAAAGTAACTGCCCAGTATAAAACACATTGAATATTCCATAAACACGGAAAAATATATCCTACTGCTCTACAATAGAGAGTTTACAACTGCTTTACTTTGATTTAGTGATACCATTCGTCTCAAACGCTTATGGTTGAACGGTTGTCGAAAAACGACTGAAAATATCCGATTCACGCAGGGACCCACAACAAAAGGAGAAAAAACAGTTTTATCCGTGGATGCGTGAATGATTCATGGGTTTTGTCGTGCAGTGAGTCGGCATTGCGTGGGTTGGACGCGGCAGTGCGAGTGCGAAGTTCTGCCGACCCTACGGCCCGCCCCGCAGTCGTGAGCATAAGCCATTGCGTTGCGGTCACATTCCCCGCATGCCGATGTCGCCTGCCCGTGGATAGGGCTGCCCGGCCCCAACAAAATGCTAATCTTGACAGCACTGGTGTCACATGTCACCGCATCGCCGCTCTTCTGGGCAAGGTCCGACATTATCGTGCAATAAAGAATATTTTGAACAAGCCTTTTTAAAGATAAATGTATAAGTAACGAGGCAGTCATATCATCAACCAGTTTTTTCCATAAGCTTTAAACTGTAACACTGCTCTTTTTTTTTAAACAAAACGATAGTATAAGTATTGCAAAGAAATTACAATTAAAAAAGATTTATTTTATTTTAGATGGGTTTGTTTCACTCTAGTCTAGATGACAGAGACAAAGTATAATTTAAAATTCCAACCATAATTTATTAGAAGCACAACCCTAGCAGCTTTTTGCGAAAAAAAAAAATCAAACTACATGGGTTTAATTGCTTCATTCTGCTATTTACATAATTGTTATTACATGTGATGCCGTGGAATGCGCAATCAAAATGTGTTTATACGCTTATGAAAACCGTATTTTTACAAAACGAGTCTTTCACAACACTGCCTTAGTTATTTGCCAAAAGAATGACGGCATTTTGTATAAATCAGGCCTCGCACGAAATGCAATTTGTTTGTTGTTGGTAAATATAAAGTGGAAACTTTACAGGCATAATGTGGCATATTATTTCTATAGCTTATTTATAATATGCAAGCGCGTAATGAAATTGAACGACCACACTGTTATATCATTTTAATGCCACTCGGTTATGCATGACGGATTATAATATATTTTTAATTATTATGATTTATGAACGATAGCATCACATGCTAAATATTTTAGGGCCGATTCCATAATTAGCGGTGAAAGTAAACAGACGAGTTAGAAAGTATTTGTTCACCATCTATTGATATTTGCATTAGAAATCTGTGAAACACAAGTGTTACTTTCTCACGCGGAGATTCGACGCATCAGTCGAAGGCACTTTTTATTAAACCATCGCTTTTCTACAATTTTGTGATTCGCTAGCTACACAGTTATAGCTTGGGTCACACAATTGTGCAAATTCCTTTGACACACAACATATAGGACCCTCGATTTCCATTTTATTATGACGTAAGAATCACAGTAATACCTCACAATACTGAGGTGAAAGGTTCTGTATAAATTCAGTCTTCACTGAGTTTCCATCAATATTATGAATGGTTATTAGGCAAGCTGGCGTAGGCGGTGCGCGCGTACGCAAAATACTAAAAATATTATAAATTTAGATGAAAAGTTTTATTATTGAGGTCGTCGTTCACGAAAACACGACTCTTCAGTATGTACACCGTTATTTAGTTAATGTTTAGAGTGAGCCAAGTTTCATCCCGAACACGACGGATTGATGTCCTCGGGGGAATCGGCGATGTCGCAAACAAAACAAAAAGATTCAAGACGCTGTCAGGGGAGGAAATGTTCTTACATACGACGCTAGCCACGTGGCCCCGCGGCCCCGGGCCCTCAACTTATTATAATATATAATGGAAAGTCTTGATTCGTTACAGTCCCTTTTAATTTTCTAAGAAATATTTTCTAAAAAAATATTTATATTTTCGACTTTGTTGTCAAGTTTGGACTTCAAATTGCCCCTTTTCTTGGAAAATCCGTGAGGGTGAGAGATAAGGGGATACAAAGTCAGGCAATTTTAACGAAAGATGAAGCGTAAAGTGTGAACCCGTTTTCAATGGTCGAAGTTGCTTTGACGCGAGTTGGAAAAAGTTTGAACATTTCTGATTCTGCAGGTAAATAAACCTTTACGTAACAAGAATCTGCTGAATATTTTCTATTTTCATGAATGGATAAAAAATAACAAAGTAAAATCAGTTACAATTCACCGGTGTATTATTTTGCCAAACAATGAGTACCTATTAAAAGCAAGTTAATTTAGGTGATTAGAGTAAATATTCTCAAATCACAAGAGGTTAAGTAACAACCGTAGAGGGTCCTAATTTAAATAAGTTCTCGTTGGAACTAGCGCCATTACCCCGAAAAACGGCTTAAAAATAATTGAGTGGGGCCAAATCCTCTGCGGGGAAATTAAAAAGGAGTCCACTGCAGTGTCTTCCGCAAATAAATGAGCTTTGCTTTCAAGTGGCGTTTATTGCCTTATCTCAAGGAGAATGATAGCATTATAACCCAGACAAAAAATACTTGTTCCATGCCTTTGAACCTTGGCGAGACATCTTGGATTCAAGCCAATGACACTGCCTGAGCCCGAGCTACTCTAAAAAGGCAAGAACGTAAAATTAATGTTAACATTTTTACGGAATTTAGTTTAATTAAAGGGTTGAAGAAATGCTGGCGTAGATACAACTTCAGGCTTCTTACTTAAATTTTTAGTTAGCAAACTGGAAATAATTAAGTTTTAAATAATTGCTTAGTAACTTTATTTTAATTAAACAGCTCAGAACTCTGACTTATGAAGACGACGAGAACAAATTTTATTTTCCTTTTAAAACATCTGTTTACTTTTACTTTGATACATAAACTAATAGTTGTAAATGCATGTCACTGTATACCATTACAAAGGGAATTTTCTCACAACAACGACCACTTTGATGTTCTTAGCTTACCCGAGAGAGCTTCGAGGTCTCAAAGGCATGTTACTTCCCTAGACTAGCCCAGTCAGATTAGTCAGATACAGATTGAATAAACGGTGTCAAAGACGGCGGGGAACGCACCATACCTACTTATGTGCACAAGACTTTTTAAAGGAACTAGCTTTTATTCGATTTTCTTTGCGAAAATTGTGACTTTTCTTTGAGAAAATTGTGACGTTTTCTTTTAAAAAAGTGTGGCCAATTTCTTATCGAGAAAAGTGAGAAGGGGGTGAATTTCAACAAATGCCATTTTTATCATATCGGTGTACTTTTTCAATAATATATTTTTTTGTTATTTTGTCAGGTTTTATGTAATCTTTAGGATATTAGTCGACTCTTCAGATATTCTTTAATGTGTGCACAAAACAATTTAACTATACTCTAACATTTTGTTTATAACGGTGAACTTATCTCTTTAAAGAGATCTCTTCCAGCCATGCGTATACCTGTGTTTCATTCCAAAACTTGTAAATATTTCTCAACAGAAAATGAAGAAATCTAAAAAAGTTTTTTTTTTGGAATCCCAGCCTAAACTTTTTGTTGGAATGAAAATGGAAAAGCCAAAAAATAGCCTTTTCCTGAATGGCAAACATGCGGATTGGTCGATTGGGTCTAACGCAAAAAACCGACCGTATTCAACATATAACTTGTGTACACACGGCTACGCATCAAGCTATACAAAACCAGTTTACCGTGGACTCGCTTTGTATGGTCTTTGCGCATATTCAACGATCAGCTTATACTAGTTTTGTATAGCTTGATGTGTAGTCGTGTGTACCTATACCTACACACAGTTACACATCAAGCTATTTAAACCACTATAAGATGACCGTTCATTGTGCGCAAAGATCATATAAAGCGAGGCCAACATATACCGGTTTAGTACGTGTGCAAACATAGGTTACATTCCCAGCCATTTGTTCAGATTTATTAGACTCCTTAAAACTTGTAATGCTTGTTTGTTTTACAAGTACCAACGTATAAAGGCCAAGTTATAATTTCACATAAATTAACGTAACTTAGCTTACTTACCGGAACGTGTTAAACACATTTTTACATTACTCTTTGTATAAATTATGCACTCTGATTAATATTTAGGTGCCGAATAAATTTGAAATATTTAGAAATTAACGTTTGTTATTATCATTTGAATAATCCGTTTTACACACGAGCCCATTCATTAGTAATTTAATAAGAACTTTTTTTTTGTTTCACTTTGATGCCTGTACATTCATAGGTATTTTACTTTATACCACTTCAAAAGAAATCACTCATAGACTGACTGACTAAATCAAGTTAACTTAAAAGCGACCTAAAGTAACAGACGAACATTAAATGAATATTTTACCTTAAAATATGTTTATTAAATTTGGATATCAAAGAAATGTAACTTTCCATTAGGAATGAGAGAAAACATTCTATGTTCGTAGAACATTAATTTGAGCAGTGACACTCGGACTTGTTTCAAGTACATAAAGTTTAGTTTAATATGTAGTACCTAAAGTGCATCGTACAATTTGTACACTTCGTGCAACTTAGTTGGAGCACTTCTAGAGCAATCGATAGCTGGGTCACTTTAATTTACGAGCACCACAAAGTGTACTACGTCCCATATAAACGGACATTGAGAAACGCGCACATAAAACCGCTTCAATCAAACCATTCACAGTTAATATTTATGCGTAAGTTATTATTAATCATATTCAGCTCACATCCCGGTCCTTCGGCTCTATTCACTGACTGAAAGTGGCTCACGTAACAAAGGAACGGTAACCTAATACGTGACAAGAAATATGATGTATTAGTCGCGACGTCTATTCTATTGTAGTAGACCTATTTACCGACTAATTGGTTCCGACTGTTCCAGAGTTATTCGTGACTTTCGCAGCGTATCGCGTGCGTAGTGAAATCTCGGCTCCGCTACGGTGACGCCAGACGCCTAAGTTTCCACCGAGAAGCGGAGTGTGGGGCAAATTGAGCGGATAATTCGCTGGAAGATGCTTAGCTCTTACAGTAGCATTGACACTATAAATCTTAGTTTACTTAAAGAATAGAAGACAGTCTTTCTTTTATTTGGATTATCTAGCTACGAAACTATGATCTCTCTCTAAATTCAAATTACCGTATAAAGTTTAACCTAATTCCGAATACTTTTACGAAACCCGAGTCGATCACGTAAAATAACTGTTAGAATAACGGATTTTCGGTTTTTAACTCACTTTACTATATAGGGAAACTGTGAATCATCATTACCATAAGTAGTTTTTTGTTGTTGATTATTGCTGATGACAATTTGTTTTGCAACAACTACAGATTGCAGCAAAAATGTTACCAAAAGCTGCGAATTTAGCGTGCAATGTCTTTAAAACCTGATTCAGGACTAAAGAGACGCTCCAAAAATGTGAGAAAGGACGTATCATCGCCATACCTGACTCATTCTCAACCTGTTTATATGACAGACACTCGAAGGAATTTTAAACCTTATTGCTAAGACAAAGTTGTGTCACTGAACGACCTTATGCAATCACTTTGAAGGCACAGACACGTTGCGTCATATTGTTGTGGCATATCTTCTCCAAGGGAATAAGTGTCTATTACATACTAATTATAGTGTACAAGGTCGCGTTTATATTGTCTTTATGAAGACTTTTATTTAGTTACTCATATAAGATGAACAAAATGAGAGAAGGTTATTCAGAAAATTAACGATACAAGACATAATGTCTTAAGCTTTTTTAAGAAGCTTAAAGAATTTCTGGATATAATTATATTTTAAAAGGAATTTCAAACTGTAGCTGGATAATACCATTGATATTCGAAACGCCACTCCATTTTTAATATTTTTATATCTCAAATGTAAGGGTGACAAACTCTTAACAATATTTGTTGTCTGTGGTAAGCTGTAAATACTGGCTACACCAGGGGTTGCCAAACTGTACGCGGAGGACCCGTGGTAAGCCGTAGAGAGCCATGAAATGCTTACATAAGTTGACCGTTCGGCGGATTGAATTTAAGTCTGTCATAAGTCACGCAAATTATTTCTATGCACTATGTCCAGGAGAAAGAATACATAATAGTCTCATTGAACTCGGATCACGTAATCCGATTTGGTAGGTACTTTTCAACCAGATATCATTGTCATCTCGCATCGAATAGCTAGGGCACCGATACAAATTTTACTAACAAAGACAATCTAGTGAAGTGAAGTGCTATTAACAAAGTTTTAACCTATCTATTAACACAATTTTGTTTAACACTATCTATAATATGTTAGTTTGTAAGGTATCTATGGGCCATTGTAGCGTGAAATAAATAATATTAGAAAAGTAATGCGCCGTGAACTGACAAACTTTGGGAACCTCTAGCTACACTATACAATAAAAGCTATATATCTGTTTGCCCACAAGTACAAGCTTTGCGGAAAACAAACATGGTGAACTTTTGTGCGCAATGTATCTACAATGTGCTCCGAACTTGAGAGAACAAAATAATTAATAAAAAATACATGGTCATGCTACACTACGTACATACGTTTAGTTTTTGTAACTAATTTGTGTGCTTATCTTTTGAACATTTAACTAATTGCCTTTTGTGAGACTTGATTAGGATCTTGAAACCTTTTAGACGACGATTTTTACTCATTCATGAATGGTGGACATTATTGTCGGAGTATCTTTGAAACCACTTCTAGATAAAAGTACTATTTGACATGAAATATGCAAATGATTGCACAAGTGGACATTATAAGCATGTAAACTCAAACTCAGGTAATTTATTTCAAAAATAGAGCGTTTCAAGACGGTTTTAAATATTCAAAAATTGCTTCAAAATTTTTAGGTAGATGAACGGGGAGGAACAAATATAAATTGAACAAAACCTACAAATTGTAATGTTATGTAACAGTGTTTGTTTATGTATAGTGCAGCATTCAGTTCATGGATCTCCACTTAAAATCCGATAGCTTCAGGAAGGAAATATAATTAAATTACTGAAAACTGAAAACAGTTAATGAATTTCCCATTAACCTACATCGCATTACCTTTGTTGGCAAAATGTCATACCAACTTAATTTACGTTTTCAAGGTCGTGTTAAAGCAGGTGCCCAAACTAGTTTGAGAATCAACGCGAAAACAGCAAGTTTGACGTTATCCTGGTAAAGTTATCCCCTCCGGGGGTACTATTTGCGTCAACTCGGAAATTAGCTTTAATTCCACTAAATAGAAGAGAATTAATGTTAGTTCCTCAACTAATTTGCAATCAAGAGCTGAAACAACCGTTATTGGAATACCTCGTGCTTAATTTTGATTACAAATGGTAGGTATGTACGCGCGTGGCTGAACAATAGGCGAAATGTAGGTAATGAGAATTAAACTAAATTGATTGCGGCAAGATAAGTTTAAATATTAATTTAGCATAAACATTGAAGAAGAACAAATTTTAATAGGTGAGTAAACAGACTGTACGTTCTATTGAGTATGTTCCCTACGATTATGGGGCCGGATTCATAAATGACTCTTACTTCGACTGAACAGCAACTAGATTTTACGATACCTTTTGATAAGACTGGCTTTCAGATTTTTGGGCTTCTGATTACCTGTAATGATGACTGTCAAAGATAAAATAAACACATTCAAATGGCAGATTTATTTCCTACACGCAAAAATGTACATTTTTGCCCTCAAGTACCAAGAATAACTTTCACGTGAGATATCTAAGATACATCCTTACCTTTAAACATACACTAAAGTGGTTTGTAAAACTTGCACGTAAGTGTAGTCACCGCATTTATCCTTACTTTTTTCGAAGACTTTAGTTCTTGTGCGTGATCTCTTTGCTTGATTAGTGCGTAGTACATAGGTTCCTACCTCCGTTCAGGGCCGTAGTTAGGGGTGGGCATCGTGTGGCACAATGGCCTGCCTTATAATATCAACGCCCTACCTTAGAACAAAAATTATTATGCTTAGTAAAGTGGTTTTAGATTGTACTGTAATATTATTTAAAAAAAATACAACTTGAATAGCTGAGCCATTTGTCACAATAATTCACTCCTAGTCTCCTACATTACTCTCAATTACTTTATTTTTTCCCACGTTTTTTTTTTTTTTTTTTTTTTATACACTCACTTTTCTTGTTTGTTTATTTGTTTGTTTGTTTGTCGTTCCGGTTGGACTTCTGCAACTCAATTTTGAGGCACTTCCCGATAAGCATGCAGGATGAAATTTTACACACGCTCTAAGTTCTGATGACAATGCATGACTAGCTAAGAAACGTCATAACAAATCCAATATGGCGGCCTCCCCAAGATGGCAGACTGGCTGTTTGAAATCCACCCCTATGATATGGGTATCAAATGAAAGGGTTTGCTGTCAGGAATACGAAAAAAATAGTCACGTGACTTAAATCCAATATGGCGGACGTCCAAGATGGCAGACAGGCTATTTGAAATGCACCCCTAAGATATGGATATCAAATGAAAGGGTTTGCTGTCAGGAGTTCGAAAAAAAGAGTGACGTGACTTAAATCCAATATGGCGGACGTCCAAGATGGCAGACTGGCTGTTTGAAATCCACCCCCATGTTATGGGTATCAAATGAAAGGGTTTGCTGTCAGAAATACGAAAAATATAGTCATGTGACTTAAATCCAATATGGCGGACGTCTAAGATGGCGGACTGGCTTTGAGGCACTTCCCGATAAGCTAGCAGGCTGAAATTTTCAGGGTAGCTTCAAACCCGATGAACAAAAATAAAAATAATAATAGATTTTAAAAAATCTAAAAACCCACGTTTTTAAATGTCCTAAAAATAAGAAAATAACCCTACGGGGCTGAGAGAGGGCCACTCAAAACGTGGGGGCGTATATTATTTAAGGGATTATTTATGGGATATATTTACATGGCGTGTAATAGATCGTGGGAGTAACTTGCAAAGATACGCCCCCACGTTTTGAGTGGCCCTCTCTCAGCCCCGTAGGGTTATTTTCTTATTTTTAGGACATTTAAAAACGTGGGTTTTTAGATTTTTTAAAATCTATTAATTTTTTACTTTCGGGTGCCCCTAATTTAATCGTTTCTGTGCCTCCTTAAATTCAACCCTAGCTACGTCCCTGCCTCCGTTGTGTAATGAAAAGTTATGTGTATAGTGCATTGGAGGCGGATGTTGACCGACCTCGATTAAGTTTCCAATACTATTGTGACTCATTCGAATAGAGAATCCTATATTTCTGCCCACTCCTCTGTTCCTTCAATGTCATGACACCCAACTGTTGTCTAATAAATAACCTTATGTGTATGACATTCACTTGTCAGCTTAGAAACAATGGCTTTGTTTTTCTGCAAAATCTTCGTAGAGCATGAAAGATAATTGAGATTTCTTTTATGTGAAGCCTCCTCGAGAAAAAGGTCTTTCTTTAATTTGTAGCAAAAATGTCCAATTATGTGTGCAGGTACGTGTGCCTAATCATGGCATTTGAGATTTTCCCATTATCGTCTTAATTGGGTAATGTTGATCAGCCAGCACTTCCTATAATTGAACAACACTTAATCCATAGAACAATGGACCCGCTGATAAGTCATGTCTTATCTGTATTGTACTCTAGGACTAAAGCTAACATGCTTGTCCAAATTATAGCATATATACTACATATATGTATATATTCTCTAAAGTCACTCGAACACAAACTACATAAATACAGAAGGTCAATTCCATACATCGACCGAAAACGCACGCACACATAGACACGCTTCACATAAAAAGAGCGCAAGCGCACTTCCAACGGACATCATTAAGATTTCCATACATGTGTTGTCCATGTGTGCGTGTCTGTTTTCGCCTCTAATATGGAGTAGGCCTTCTGAATTATTAATTTGTAATATTCTACGTCAGTATCATATTACATTTATATTGGTAACAGGAAAGCAGGTTCAAGCGAAATTTGACTGACACCTTAGTCGAGATACAGAGAAGGTGTCTGACATGCTAAAGCGTTTGTGATCTCTGATATGTAAAGGAGGATTTGCATAAAGATAGTTTGTTGTTAGAAAAACAACCTTACTGCTTACGAAATAGATAAGTCCAGACAAGTATGCTAATCTTTAAAAGCTCAAGAATACCTATTTAATGTATATTTTAAATGTATTCTGGAAAAGTTAATATGATACATAACGTGTTGTGAATAAACCAGCTTTAAGACCCGAAATCGGAGCGGGTCAGCGAGTGAAATATAATATCCGAGCATAGATAAATTAGATCCCGCAACATTGCTCGATGTAAGTACAAAATGATGTCGGGAAACACAAAGAGAAGCGTCTAATTTCGTCGTCATTAGTAGAAACCACCAAACAGGAGAAAAAGTACACGGCAACTAATGTAATTAAGTGTAATGTTAGAGAATGAAGGAACAAAGTGAACGAGATTGAATCGAGAACCGGCCAGTGTCCACTTGAGCGGAATAAAGATAGTTAGGTAAAGAATGCATCGTTTTACAATTCTTGAAGCAGAAATGTGCGAAGTTCTATCCAGCAGAAAACGTGTCTAAGTGACCAACAAAGACTTGACTTAGCTTTTGCAGCTCATCTCGAGCGTTTCAGACGGTTTACTGAATTATCCTTCAATGCAAATAGTCGAGTGACTTATTGAATGAAATCGTTGTAGATTAAAAGACAGTAATAGTAAAAATATGAAAGTCATGGTCGTATACAATCGTACAAAACTAATAATATAAACTTGATGAGGCCAGTTTGTTGCAAAAGGGAACATGCAGTTAATTTTAATGAAGGCTATTTTACATTGTGACTGTGAATTAAATGACACGCAAATGTTCCATATTATTATGGGTAGTTATCCTAACGAAGCGACTGAGTAAAATCAGGGTCGGAAATGAAATGTAAGCGCTTGAGGTCCATAACGTTTAATAGAGGTTAGATGAAGTCAAATATGACGCAAGATATGTGCACTAATATGGCGAGATCAATAGTAAGATCATAGGATAACAGACAAAGGACCGCGGGTCCCTACATCCCAGTTAGGCCTTTTTTCCAGATGGATGAGCCTATAGCATAGGTCACTGAGCAAGACGAAAGCAGACTAAGAAGGAACTAAGGTTACACGCCATGACCGCGGGTAATGGTGACTTGCCATGCGATCATGGACCAAGCTCAGAGGCCTTACCACGAGCTCTTAACGCGATCCAGTTAACGCTGTGGGAAAGAGATGGCGCTAGACGACTTGTATAGCTCTGTCACTTTCCTACAACCTAAACTGGATCGCTTTAAGAGCTCGTGGTAAGGCCTCAGGTCGACGGCGCGTCGTGTTCCACCCGCGCCTTAAAGAGCTGTCAGCAATCTAAAGGGGCCTCCTGGGCTAAAGTCTGCCGGTGTCACGGGACTAGCTAGCTATTGAAGGAATTTGGATTTTATTCAGTACGAGTCTGACAGTCCCTGGGAGGACTCATTTGATGACTATAACACGATAAAAAAAGATAACACGGGTGGAAAGCGAGAAGAGAACTTATCTCAGCTTTGAATGGAATAAGAGTTTCAATGATGATGATGATGTCATGTAAAATGATGGCAAAGAAACTATTGATTAGATCTCGATTCAAGATTCTACGAAAATCTTAAAAAAATCGGAAAGAACCTGAAAGAGCCGGGTACTTAGCTGATAGCCAAAAACTTAAAAGGATGGATTGACCAATAGCTACCTAAAATTGACCATACTCTCTAGAAAGGGAATTCACAATTATTTGCATAGACTTACTCGTAAGTATCAGCAAAAACTTATTTTCCTCTCATTCTAGAGGGTCCAATTTTATCTGTCAGTTAGCTAGGGAAGGCGCAGTACATCCTTTTAAATCTATGATGATAACACTGTTATCCGCGCGGTCGGGCGGTGTACGCGTGTTTGGTATCGACGGATTTAATACAAGCCAATGCAAGATCAGATCCGCATCACCGCTCAACCGCGCGATGTCGAGTGAGAATCCCCTTATAATTTACAATTCGCATCGAAATATACTAGAGTAATGATTGAAGCACGTTCTACTTACAGCAAAAACAATGATTTCCCTTGAAACTGCTCCAACAGCCACCGTCAATGACGAATCAAACTGTCATTCTAAACCGGATCTAGTTAACGCGTGTAATATATCTAGTTACGTATATCATTAAATAAAAAATAACTATGTGATTGCGTTGTGAAACCTTTGAAGCAATGATTGATAATGGTGTGGAGAAAACTTGCTGGCAGTTAAAAAACAATTTTCTCGTTGTCTATTACCAATGATTGTTTTAGAATAGAAGACAATATTTGTATAAAATTTTGTGTACTTTCCTTTGTCTTTTTACATAATAGATTTGTGGAAAGTATTGATTGTAAAGAACAAATATTGGTTACAAAAACATTTCCGCTTTCGGATGAAAAAAATATCGTCATTAGAAAGAAATTGTTAAACAATCTTTTATTTGCTGACGACGATGTTTTATGACGGACTCCCAAAATGCGGAAAGAGTGCAATGATCTACTCGCAAGAACTTATCAAAGATCAAACTTATTACCACTTTCTGTTGAGCATTCAGCAGCGATTATACGAGTACGTTTAGGTTGGATTGGCCATACAGTCGAGGTGGCGTATGCTGGCCGGGCCCAACTAGGGCATTCAAACTCGGACAGTTATCAACTCCGGAGCTGGTTAAGATGTTGAGCAATCAAATCCGGAACTCCGGAGTTGGCTCCGGAGTGGACAGATTTTTTAAAAATTAATTAAACGGGCCCTTATTTTAATCAATAGAAGTTTTAAATGTTAAGGGGTCAATGTTTTGTTTAAAAACATTCTGTCTAACAGACAGACGTTATAATAGACAACTAATACGCATTATAAAATATTAAAACAAACATTAAAAATAAACATTTGTTTGGCAAGTTACAATCAAATAATAATCATGAACTTATAGATACCAAAAACTCTCAAACTATACCTAACAAATGGTGCTAATCCAGCTGCACGGAGGGCGAACTTCAATCGCTGTAGCTACCACTTTCTCCACTGTTTGGAACATGCAGCAATGGTTTTTCTTACTTAAAAATTGATGATCTTACAGATGAGCGTTTCTTTTCTTTGAAGGTACGGAATTACGAAATTCCGGAACTTCGGATTGAAAGCCCTATAGGCCCAACCTACGCTTGCCTCAACGACCCAGGCTTGTGGGGCTTGCTCAAGCCGGCCAGTAAATAGGTAGAATCACGGGTCGGTCGCGAACACAGACTATCTAACTACACAAACCAATTAACATAAAAATGTATTTGTTTGATTCTATTTTCAAGTTATTTTAATTAAAGAAGCTTAATAATGCTAAAAGCAAATGTATGTTTTCTAAATTCTGTTCTTCAAAAGAAAGATTAAACCATTTTAACTAAAAAACTATTTGATTCATACATTTTGCATTAACATTCTATTAGCCATAATGGATAAACTGGTTCATTTCAACTCATTGTGCGTAAGTTGTATAAAAACAAAGGCCATTTAGCAACAGAATAAAGTAAAAGGTTTTAAAAGGCTGAATTAATCATTGTCTTGTAAAAATTCTGTTTATCTATCGTTAATTAAAAATAAAGCTTATTTAGCAGGATCGCAATTATTCCTGCTACGTTGGATTGCAAAATATTTAGTAATGTGCCCCGTGGTTTAAGCAACGTTTTTGATTTGTTTGCCGGCTTCACAGATCGAATGTATAATAATCAAAAATTGATGTATTAAATGCAAAAAGTATTTTCAAATCCAACTTGTACCTAGTTCCAAATATTAGAGCGATAACACTTCTTCAGCTTATTGTATTGGTATGGATATATATACACAATCGTACCTATCAAGAAACTCTGACTCAAATCATATTTATATCTAAATCCTGCTTTATATTCTGGGATTTCCAAACTTCTTCTTCACCTACTCATTTCGGCAAACAAGTAAATTTGCCAAAATGAGTAGGTGTGTCATCAGAATAAAATAAATATATCTTCGTTTTGGTGAGAAATCTCAGACGTCCTTAACAATAATTTAGATAAAGGTTAAATGTAAGTTATTCCGTTCATTTCATTTCTTTTGGATGCTACATCGTTATTAATATTCTGGTTAATAGGTACGTCTTTTCGAAGAGAAATGTTAAAATAGTTTGGAACCTTGTACTTTATTGTTTCTAACTACAAGGTAACTAACAATTCGTTTAATCCTATACATTTCTTATCATTCATATTTTTTTTTAGCAATACCTCTAGTTTAACTATTGATCAAACGACTACCTATAGCCCTTACTGACTTAAGCCATCCTAATATTCCTTCGGTTGTAGATACTTTGGGTTACAAGGCCGCACTGTTAGATGTGCCACGATCCCAGTTTCCTTACAGCTCCTCGAGGCGCCCGTGGGACACAACACGCCATCGACTCGGGCATGAACGACCCTGCCCGAACGGCGAGCTACCCAATACTCAACATCGTTAGTTTGTAATCCTACTCTATACATGGCCGATAATTTCTGAAAATTCTGAGTAGCAGATTCGATTAAAGTTGTTAACACTTCGTCAAACGATAAGCTGATAAGCTATAAAGCAGCCTTTGATAACAAATTGAATAAAACAAATTGTATCAACGCCCCTTTGTTTCTAGAAACAAACTTTTAATTCCCAAAAGGTTCCACCCACGCATTATTTATCTTTTTTCTTGTTCTAAACTGAAATACCTATTTATGTTCTATAGCTATTTGTTTAATGTTCACAAACTGTGTCGACGGAATGTATGATGAGAGGATGTGAGCTATACAATTTTGATAATAATCTAAAGAATATTATGTCTTCAATGGTATCAGGAAGATGGACAGCAGCACAACACTCCTTCCTACTTTCTTCACACCCTCAAAAAGGGTGTTAAAAACTTGCAAGGTAGGCAACGCGTAGGCGATACCTCTGGTATTGCAGGCGTCCATAGGCTACGGTGTCACCATTCCATCAGGCGGGCCGTACCTACGCAGTTTCTCACCTTTATGGCAGCTACACACCTTACGAAAAACCGTTACGATTGGACGGTACAGTTAAAAACTGCAACGATAAATCTACAAGTGTGTATGAGAAAAATCGAACAAACTGTAAAATTTTATTCATACACACTTGTAGATTTATCGTTGTAGTTTGAACTGTACCGTCTAATCGTAAAGATTTTTCGTAAGATGTGTAGCAGCCATTATGGTAATAAGAAGCAGTGCTCTCTTCTGGATTCCGTTTTACGAAAAAAAGTATCATTTCGCCGCTCATAATAATCAAAGCTGAAACTCTCTGTTCTGTGGTATCCACAAAGATTGAACACTGTATTTACCCCAGTCAATTTGTTTTTTCGAATTTGTGCCTTTGTGATTCTACTTTCTAGTCGATTCTTCCTTTTAGCCATGGGTGAACATTGTGTGTATGGCTAACTGTGGCCTCCTAAGTCCTAATCCCAGCCCTCGGTACCTCAAAACATGTAGTCATATGACTCTACCACCGCTGACGATGTTGAAGTTTAGGCCAACATAAATCCAGCGATATGAAGAAGAAATGTGAATATTATGTTGTCTCAGTAGTTCATTCAAATACCTAGTGTCAGGTACTTTTAAGTTTTCTTAATCTTTTTAAACAATAAAATACTCAAGTCCTTTTACAAAGACGGCCTCTTTGGTCCGGCAATTGCAATAACAGTAGCTTCATCATTGGGGCCCTAGGATCAATACCCAAGTAGTAATTGAGTTTCCTGTTGGCGAATTCTCAAAAAGAATTCGAGATAAATCTTGTTCCCGTTCAATAGCGTTGATCACGCCTATTGTATCATTGCCAAACTTATATATGTCGGCGGATGTGTGGTCAAAAAAACGAGATATCTATAGATCTATTTTATGTTTTAATTTTTAAAAACGTTGGCCCACACTAGGAATTCTTCCTGTATCGTGGGTGCGTTTAAAAACAAATTGAAAAACAAACATAGAAACTCACATACACAAACACCCAGACCCGAAAAAACTATTTGTAGATCATACAAATATTTGTTCCGTGCGCCAATCTTGCCTACCTAAAGAAGAACCTAAGTAGGTTCTTGTACTAGTTATAACCCCTCATAACTTCTTTACGCTTTAAAATACCATTACGCCAACAATACTCAAAAGGTTGGGCATAGGTGTATTTATCAGATTTCCGATAGAAAACCTGTGCCTTTCTTTGGGCCTAGTAAAATCCTGCCGCTCTGTATGCAGCCGAAGGGTCTGTTAAACTGACTCAAAATACGCCCTCATCCTTTGATAGCCTTCTGCTTTTCAGGGTCACATTGTCCTTTAAAGGCACGAAGTAGCCCTATGCTTGAGCTGGAATCGAACGCAAGACTTCTGCTTCAAATGTGATAAAAGGAGTCGTTATGAATATCAAGTTCGCAGTGTGACATCAGCAACTGTAAAATGATTTCCTCTGCTGCAGCTTTTTTTTTTGCGTGGTAAAATCATCAAATGAGTCCTCCCGCCCAGGGTGGGGCGGAAGGGACTGTCAGACTTGTACTGACTAAAATCCACGGTGATCCTTCAATAGCCCTTTACGTACCAGGGTCACGGTTACCAGGTGAGACAGTCCCGCGACCCCGGCAGGCTTTGGCCCCCGTCAAATTGCAGACAGCTCTTTGAGGCGCGCGTAGAACACAACGCGCCGTCGACCCGGGCATGGTCCATGATCGAGCGGCAAGTCACTAATACTCACCGCCCGCATGCCCGCGCCTACGGTCGCCGGAGATCGTCTTGCGACGTCCGTTGCCGTGGGCTTCTCCCGCGGCTGCTGCAGCTTCCATCTGCCTTCGACTTTAGTCTGATCATCAAATCCAGATGTAACTGCGGGTATATGACGCCGCACTTCCCAAGGTTGGTTTGTGGATGGGTGACCATAATCATAGCGAGTTTCCTCCATGCCTCGGAAAGCACGTTAAGCCGTTGGTTTCGGCTGTCATATGAAGTTCTTTAACAGTCGTTAGGTACTGATAGTCAGAAGCTCGTCAGTCTGACAACCAGTATTACTAAGGGGTGTCGTATTACCCAGTTACTGGGTTGGGGAGGTCCGATAGGCAGTCGCTCCATGTAAAATTCTGATATTCATCTGCATCTGGTTAGACTGGAAGAACATGGTTGGGAAAACAATAGGCAGATGATGATGATGGTGATGGTTTTCATTCATCATCTAGTCTATTAAATGGTAGATTATGAATATGAGGCATATTGTTATTTTTCACGAACAAATCAAGCGAACAAACCCTCATTTGACAGGAGACCTTTATTAAGGTATTTACATGTTTATTTTAAGTTATTCGGATATTGATCTGAGTGTCAATAAAACATAACATAAATAAAATGATAACGAAAACTAT
The DNA here is from genome assembly GCA_950005045.1 of Agrotis exclamationis. NCBI lineage: Eukaryota > Metazoa > Arthropoda > Insecta > Lepidoptera > Noctuidae > Agrotis > Agrotis exclamationis. Next base: position 11,608,412 of record OX465417.1, on the reverse strand, counting down.
TAGAGAAAATTTGACAGTAGGATATAAAGGACAGTGGGCAACTACCATTACTCAGCTGAGAGAACCACGTAACATAACCAAAAACACATGTGACATGCTCGGCTTTCCAAAAGCTTCTCTAAATACATTTATTTTTAGGTTACTTGGGTGGAAACAACCATGCAACAACTCTACTGACTTTACACGTAAAATGAATAAATGGCTTTTTTCATAGAAATGAACTCAATGAAAATGAAAACGAAAAAGAAAATATACAATAAAATATTATAAAGCTAATTATGAAAATAATAAAAATAAAAAATGAACTTACCAACAACTCCAGTGACAATCCAAAGATAGAGAAATAAATCACAACAGAAACACAGAAATGGACGATACAATGAACACCACGGAGAGGGTTACAAAACAATATAATAAAATAAAATCACCAGGGTCAAACAGGATCGCACAATCAAACTTAACGCGGACGCACCATGCACACTGTTACGTAGGGATGTCCAGGACTCGGCCTTACAGTTACAGACGTTTCATAATCAATGCGTGAGTGTTGTAATATTTACGTAATTTTTTTTTCAGCTTGTCAGTCTGTCGGCGCGATGTAGTGTGGCCGCAGCCAAATGTACCGCTCCCGGTGAACGCACGGGCCGCACTGCTTGCCCATAACGGCAAAAGGTCGTTCGTTACCCACATTCTCTTTCCGCGCAAGCCTTCTCAAGTTAGAACGAGACAGAACATTTATAGCTCCACAAACCCACCTGCTAGAGCGAGACAGACGCAACACAGCCTCACAGGAAAACCCGAACTCGAGTCTTGATAGTTCTAACTTAAGACCGTGCTTTGCCTTTGTGAATTATTTGAAAGGTATATCTCATTGCACAAGCATTTTATTATGTGTAAAACGGAAACAACAAAAACGTTCTAATTGTCATATGAATGGGCAGGCTTGCAAGGTAAATGTCTATTTCCACACAAATTCGCACTGTGCGTGTGTTTCTCTCATTCCCATAACGTAGTAAGTAATATGCGTGCGCCTCAGGCACTCGGAAATATTTGATTGTTTCAGCATTATTATTTATGTAGTTATCCCGGCTCGTAGTAAATATTAACTGTACAAGGATCTATTTAGGGGAATTATACTCTAATTAAACGTAAGCCCTTGTTATCTCCGTTTTAACAGCACAATTAATAGTTACATATTCAAATTCCCAATTTAATATTTTGGGTAAACAGAAGATCCTAAATCATTAATTTCGGCTAGTATAGTCTATGGCGTATAATCCCCGAACCGTAACTGTGCGTTCTCGATTTGAATTTTCGCCGTTCAGTGAGTTTTATCCGCAAACCGATAGCTAGCTGTAGCTAAACCTGAACGATTACTCAAATTACTCGGTGAATTTCGCAATTCAATTTAGATTTCATAATGAAGGATATTCTCTATGATTAAGTAAACTTTGACTTTTGCGCTCTTTTCAGGGGGACTGGTAGTTTCAATTCCCCCAACCGCAGATTTCATTTCTACTGCTCTATATTCAATCCACGTTTCTTATATTTTATTACCTCTTTGTGATTGAAGTCGAAGGTTACCTTTTATGTATTTTCTTTGGCGTAATAAAAAGGCGTAGGTTTTATTCTCAAATTAAAATATTTTCCAGGTTCGTAAAATTATTCTATTTGGCTCTACCTACACAAAAATGATTAAAGACACCTTGAACATTACAAAGTGTGAATAATTACTTACTTCAGTATAATATTTTATTAGCTTTGAAATTGAATAGTTACCAATTAATATTCAATGCTGATTTCCGTCCGAAGCCTATTATTCAGATAGAGCCACCTAGCCCTACCTTCTGCCGTAGTCAAAATTGAAGGTTTATTCATAACATATTCAGTTAAAACAAAATAAAATCCCAACGTAATTAATGATTATTAGAACTTTGAAATTAAAATGTATGTCGACTGTATAAATGACGATGATTAAAATTATCTCACAATTTTTCATAACGAATAGTGCCGAGGCACTTGATAGAAACTTTCGGCGTTGGCCAAGTCTTCGGCAAAATTGGCTTCAAAAGATTTGTGAAGACAGAAATGTTGACCTGGCTGAATTCACGATTTCAAATTAAATAGTTTCAGTAAAGTTTCGTTAATAGAGAAATTGCTTTTCTATGTAAAAAAAATGATTTATTCTTAAATTGAGGGGCTGGTACGACTGGCAAAGAGGAGAGTGGCAGATAAAATTTTCGTTTTGGTTATATTTTTTATTATCATTTGAGCTGGGTTTGCTCTTAACTCTATTTTATGCCATAGCTGATAGAGACTAAGCCTATGGAGTGAGCTTACCTAGAAGAAGACCCACTACACTGTAACTTAGAAGAATGATAAGTTAAAATTAGTGTTAATGTTTTCAACCCTCTATAATATAGAGTATTCACCTATACATATATTCAGTTTTATCTCTCAAAAACGTATAATCAATAAAAAATCCATCTTCACTATTTGCCACTTTAAGGTAAACAACACATTAGACAGTAATATTAAACAAAAACAACAGCAAATCAGAAAGAACACAAACATTCTTCAACGATGAAGCAATAATGTTCAATTCTGATTAAGGACCTGTTTACAAATGATCAGTAATTGGGTCGGACGGACTAGCATTAAGCATCATTGTTTATTCAGCACAGCACTGTTACTGGTTACAACACAACTTGCTGTTGCGACAAATAATTAATGCTGTGGGTGGCTAGCCTTAATTAGCGGTCATTATATGTGACGTCACTTTAATATGTTGAACTTTCAGCTTTTTGGACCGTAAAGCGTTGGTGTTGCGAATTGTTTACAATATATTTTAGTATGGTTCAGGTAGCAGGGTTCACTTATTATCATAGTTTGTGCTGATAGCTCATGGCCAAATAATTACAGGCGCACAGGCCGATCTTCCAGGTTAAGCCGCGCCAGTCGAAGTTGGTCGGTGGATTGGGTGACGTTGACGTTGGTCCGCATTTGTCGATACTTAACAGTGGTGGTACTTAGCAGTGGTGGCCCAGTGGTATCGGTCCCGACTTATGAGTTATAGGTCGTGGGTTCGAACCCCGCCAGGCGCATTACTTTGTGTAATTTATTTCATCACCACTGCTCTCAAACGGTGAAGGAAAACATCGTGAGGAAACCGGCATGTTCTAGAACCAAAAATTCGAAGAATGTCTAGAACATCTACCAATCCGCACTGGACCCGCGTGGTGGATTATGGCCCACTCCCTCTCACAAAGAGGAGGCCTGTGTCCCAGCAGTGGGAACATTATAGGCTGATGATGATAACAGTCTTTACTGGTAATCAGAAGCTCGGAAGTCTGTCAAACACTCTTTCCAAGGGGTATCGTTTTACCCAGTTACGTGGTTGTGGAGGTCATATAGGCTGTCTTGACAGGTCCATCCAGAGCTGGAAGTCCGATTTGATTTTGCCCAAAAAATAGCATTGTAGATTAATAACAACACACAAAGACTTACCTATAACGTATAATGAAAAGCCATAATAAGTAAATAGCTTAAAAAATGTAAAAAAGAAATTGTGGTCAACATGCTTTTTTTTTTTTTGCGTGGTAAATTCATCAAATGAGTCCTCCCACCCCGGGCAGGGCGGGAGGGACTGTCAGACTTGTACTGACTAAAATCCACGGTGTCCTTCAATAGCCCTTTATGTTCCGGGGTCACGGTAATGGTATAAGTCCCGCGACCCCGGCAGGCTTTGGCCCTCTAGAGAGGGGGCCCCGTCATTATGCTGACGCTCTTGGAGGCGCGCGTGGAACACAACGCGCCGTCGACCCGGGCATGGTCCATGGTCGGGCAGCGAGTTGCCCTTTACTCGCCGCCCGCATGCCCGCGCCTACGGTGGCCGGAGATCGTCTGGCGACGTCCGTCGCCGTGGGCGTCCACCACTGCGGGTGGGGCGGAGGGAGGACACTGTCCTCTCTCTCACGCGGCCCGCCTCCTCCTTCGCGAGCATGACTGCTTCGCAGAAGGAGGCGACCGCTTCCCACTCCGTCTCGCCCCGCAGCATGGCCGCGACCAATCCCGGGCGCGAGAGGTCTCCGCGTGGTCAACATGCTTGCAAAAGAAATCAAGGCTTGCGATGCCAGAGGGGATGGCAAAGATCAAAGAGACTTTGTTTAAATATAATCCACTCAAGTGTAAGTCGGATCCGTCAGTCAACTCGAGAAAGCACAATCAGAATTTTATTCTGTTTTATTTTAATATACCATTTATTTTCTTTCTTTTTAGAGTTCCGTACGTCCGAATACAAAAACGGAACCCTTATTGGATCACTCGTGTGTCCGTCTGTCTGTCGCTTACAGCCAATTATCTCCGAATCTACTAGACCGATTAAGTTGAAATTTGGTACACATATCAATATTCCAGTGACCCAAGCACAGAAGTGTGACGTGAATAGATGAAATCTGTATATGGGAGGTAATTTTTGGGGGGAGAAGGGGACAATTAAAAAAAAATGATAACTGCATCGTGTGACATATCAAATGAAAGGTCTTGTTGAGAAGATCTTAAATGTATTTTTTTGTAATTTTAAAATAAATAGTTTCCAAGTTATTCAAGAAAATAGACGAAAATTGACCATTTTTCTACTTACCTATAGATTATAGGAAAACCTATAAAAAGTCCATGATATTAAAATAACATGGTAAATCACTCAATATTGTGCGTACCAATCTTCAATTATTCGTAAATTTTAATTCAGCTATGATTTGCGGTTAAAATTATAGGTAGGCAAAAAATAAAATGCATAAACAAATTTGGGTCAGATTAAAAAAAAACGTGTTAGGTAACATCGTACGGGAGTACGAGTACGGATCTTCACGCGAGTCCAACTCGCACTTGGCCGGTTTTTGTAAAATTAAAAAGAAATGTAGGTACCTACTACAGACTATATGGAACATGGAATTTTGCAGACGTCTTTGTAAAGATTTTACACACTCGAAATTAATGTTTGAATATCTTCTCTTCTTAAAAGTTAATAATTTGTTTATTGTAATTTTTTTCGCCTTTAAAAACTTACACGAACACCCATATCGCACCATACCCCGGACACCTACTTGCAGATTTCGTTTTGGTGAATCAATTTTGAACATTCCATAACGTACTTTGTTGAAAAAAAAATACAATCAAATATTTATCTTATGTATAAGAAGATTAGGTTTTAGGTATTGATCTCCGTAACATTCAGTAAATATTGTATAAGAAGCGAGTATTTCCAATTCTAAAATCGAAGTGTTTAAGTATTTTCCTTTTAAGTCGTGCACGTTTGATAGTGCTTCGTCAGGCAAAGTGGTACTCGGTGTTTCAATGAGATTTTTTTCAATAGCACCCTTTTTTTTTAGGCGTGGTAAAATCATCAAATGAGTCCTTCCCGCCCAGGGCAGGGCGGGAGGGACTGTCAGACTTGTACTGACTAAAATCCACGGTGTCCTTCATTAGCCCTTTACGTTCCAGGGTCAAGGTAATGGAATAATTCCCGCGACCCCGGCAGTTTTTGGCCCTCGTCATCTTGCTGACGCTCCACAGTGTTTTATGAAGACCATTTTTCAGACATGGCTTTTTTATGTAAAAATCTGATAGTTTAAGTTATTTAGATGCATTATTTTGTATCCCCATTTCACTAGTATGTTTAGTTATTGAGATAGAATTTTTTGAAAATCGTCTTTTTTGCAACCAGCTATTTAGAAAAAAATCATTTCTCTGAAACTAAATATGATACGCAATTATGACCTTAGAAACACCGACGGCGTTTTTTATGCTGCATATTTTAGAGTACAAATAAACTTAAGAACTTCCATAGATCCGGACTTATACGAGGTTTTTCTTTTTTAGATTTTATTTTTTTTCTCAGTAATTTAGTCGAATTTGGAAAAGTTATTTATACTGAAATTATGCCCTTTATCTTCCCTACCCACCACAAAAATACCACATCCCAATTGCGTGGAATGTAGAAGTTCTTCTAAATAAACTGTTTTTGCTTGGGTTTTCACTTTCGAATCGGAATTACAATGAATAAATTTTTATTTGATGGGATGTATTAGTCATTAGAATTTTGACTATTAAACTTAGGCTTCTTTGAAAGTCATTATCAGATCATAACAATATTTTTATGGGACCAAATCGAAAGTATAACCGTTCAAACAAAAAAATGTTTAAAATCGGTCCATAATTGACCAAGAAATCGGTGAAAATACAGAAAAAATAAAAAACACACCCAAACAAACATAATTAAAACCTTCTTCTCTTTGAAGTCGGTTAAAAAAGAAACCATTTGCAAAATTTCATGTTTCTAGGCCTGTATTTTTGTTTTTTTTGGTATAACTTCTACATTCTACGCAATTGGGATGTGGTATTTTTGTGGTGCGTAGGCAAGATAAAGGGCATAATTTTAGTATAAATAACTTTTCCAAATTCGGCAAAATTACTGAGAAAAAAAATAAAATCTAAAAAAGAAAAACCTCGTATAAGTCCGGATCTATGGAAGTTCTTTAGTTTATTTGTACTCTAAAATATGCAGCATAAAAAACGCCGTCGATGTTTCTAAGGTCATAATTGCGTATCATATTTAGTTTCAGAGAAATGATTTTTTTTCTAAATAGCCGGTTGCAAAAAAGACGATTTTCAAAAAATTCTATCTCAATAACTAAACACGCTAGTGAAATGGGGATACAAAATAATGCATCTAAATAACTTAAACTATCAGATTTCAACATAAAAAAGCCATGTCTGAAAAATGGTCTTCATAAAACACTGTGCGCTCTTGGAGGCGCGCGTGGAACACCGCGTCGACCCGGGCATGGTCCATGGTTGGGCGGCGAGTTGCCCATTACTCGTCGCCCGCATGCTCGATAGCACCCTAAGAGTATAGTTTTGGGCTCAATTAGCAATTAGGCTCATCCATAATACATACAAGTAGACAGTGGCTCTGCACAAACGTTTCGTCGGGTAAAAGCAAGCATGTAATGTACTGTACGGAATAAAATCAAGTGTTTAACAGGTAGGGTCAGCTTTGGCAAGTCGGTTTTGCTTCTCCATTCACTAGTAAACGAACTGTGATTCAGGGAGTTTCTGATTTCACGGTGACCCGTTTAACTGTAGAGTTCTAGGCAATCCCAGGTGAATAACTTGGAACAGTAAATAATTTTCAGTCAAAAATTTACGTTCTTAACAAAATTAAGTATTTATTGACCCTGAAAAGAGCTTTAAAAGGTTTTGGGAGATCCTAAATATAGATTTATACCTAAGGGCCTATGCACACCACTTTTTTTAAACGCGCCGTCGCGGCGTCGACGCGTGTTTTAGAAACGTGCGTCGAGACGGCGCGTTTTTATCAAACAGAGCAGTTTGTTGTCGTTTGTTTGGCTGCGACGGCGGCGCGTCTGTATCGATACAAACGCGCCGGTGCCGCGCGTTTGTAATTTATACAGGTGTTCAAAGATCTACAGGCTGCGTCTGACTTGCGTGCGTATCGCGTCTATATCGCTACAAACGCGCGTCAACAGCGCGTTTAATAAACGTGGTGTGCATAGGCTCTAAATCCTATTTTCGCTTCTCTCAATTCTTACTAAACAAAATAAAGTACTTAACCAAAATCAGATAAAATTTGCTGACTTATTAGATTCTGCTATCTCATTATATTATTTATTAAATGAAAATATTTGTTGGAAAACAAGATAACTCCTTACCTTTGTGACTTCTAAAATATAATGGCATTATTTCCGCACAGGTCGAGCCTCCGTCAGAACTTGGTACCACTATTGTGTTTCTCGTACAGAGGCGTAGTTAGCCCCGTATCAGCCGTTTCAATTATACAGGGCCCTCAAGTGTCAAGGGCCCCGACTGTTGGATTAAGATTAAGATTATTACACATGAAAATTTATTGCGGCCATAAAGCTCCAATTATCGAACTCCTAACATAGCTCAATTTTCAAAAAGGCTATACTTAGACGTCGTGGCAGGCCCAAGTGAAGATGGTGAGATGACTTAGACCAGACCACTTCATGAAGGACTGGACCACGGTCGCAGAAAGCCGTGAGAAGTGGAAAGAGTGGAGAGAGGCTTTTGCCCAGCAGTGGGACACTATGGGCTGATTAATAATATACTTAGTTGACATAAAAGAGCTACAATCAGTCGACCAGCATTCACATTTTTTTAGCTCCCTTCAAAATTTTCTTAATGACATCAGTAATAGCATTAGTTGCACGATTCAGGATGCTATGGTCTTTATTCTGCAAAACTGTAGACTCAGATTAGAAGGGCCCCAAACAAGTTTTGAGACGGGGCCCCTTATGGACTAGCTACGCCTCTGTTCTCGTATAAATATTATTTACATATTTAGTTTATTCGGGTACGTGGTTCTAATCTCACGTCCATTGTTCTAGTTTCACACGGTTCCGCTGTTACGGCTGGGATACATCCTCGCGCATATCGTATGAAATCTATTTCCTTTTCATTTGTTTTGTGCTGTGTTCGTTTTATTATTTTGTTGGATAACATATCGCACTAAAACTAGATTAGTTTTTGCTTGATGTTACAGTTATGTGTGTTTTAAATTAGCCTCAGAAATTGTTTAAAACAATGTATTTTTAAGTTGCGTCAGTCTTTGGTGTAGTGAACCTCTCTCTCGTGCTGCGAACCAACTTTAAAAGCTTCAATATTCCGTATCTAGCTTCTCACGCTTCTATTGAATTGTCTATTGATATTCATTGGATTCCACAGTCCATGATCGATATGTGTGCTTAAATCAATCACATAGACATGTTGTTAGAGTCCTAGAAACCAATGACAGTCGCGAGGGCTTTAAAATTGATGACAAATGCAATCAAGTAAATGCATACATTTACATATCTACATTTTCACTAAAATATTGAACGATATAAAATGCAGGTAAGTTTACGTCTCAATAAAAATGTGGAAGCTATTTTGTGAGTATAAAAAGGCCACGTACTTGCACTACAATGTCAGAGTGAACGCGGAACTGGTATTGAATGCTAACAACAGTAACAACCTTCAGGCAGCCATGATGCAGTTCGAAATATTGCGATAATGTGAGGTTAATACACCCTCCCCCTCACTGTACAACCGCCTCCTTAGTGCAAAGTGTTTGGTAACAAAAAGTAACGATTCTTTGTCTTTGGAATGCTGACCGTTGAGAAAGAATAGAACCTAGTCTATGAGTTATGATAATATTTGAATATCGAATTTTGCAGTTCATTAAAACGCAACTTTTTTACATAACATTGTCTCGTTGATCTAGCTCTCACAAGTGCTACTATTTAGCTTGACGTCCGGGTTTAATTTCTAGGTTGCGCAAAGTTTTATTGAATTTTCTTCGTTAGGAACTCGTTGTTGTCGGTAGCAGCTTAAGGTCTAGACTATTGCCCAGTTAATGGCAGAAGGTTTGCCGTTTGCGAAGATTACCCCAACATACAAACCAATACCTCTTTATAATATCTCTCATTATTTGAAGGCACGATTGGCGCAGTGATTAAGCTATGCACTGCTGCGCTGCGTGTAGCGGGTTCGATTCCGCTGGGTGCTAGGTGTATGTGTACGCGAGTTTAAAAAAAATGTTTGTAAACGCCCCCACGATACAGGAGATGTCTAATCACCCAACGTTTATAATAAAAAATTGTATAGTTTATGTCAAACGCAGTGCAGCAATATTAAAAGTTTGCACTAACATAACAAAGCGCTACTAAATAAGTTATCATCTCCACAAGCTAATGAGTATTCATGCATATTTCAACAATAAACGTTAAACTCAGGCAGTTAAATTAGTAGCTACGTTCATGCAAAATGAGCTACATTAGTCAGGCGTAATAATTCAGACTGAGAGTATTTAAAATTAGCAATGGAGTATTTACAAAGCAGAGCTACTTATAACTTGGGACATTTAGTACTTTATCAAGTTCAGTGCGTTCAATGTATGACATCTTTGTTGGTTATTTCAGTAGATTTTTTGGTTTTGTTCGAAAACGCGGGCGTTTAAGCATACATTACTATGTTTGGTCTCTAGGGATTTGATTCTTATAGCGGCCATACACCATACTGCCTATCGTACAATCGGCATGACGATCGATTTGATCAAATTGGCAGTTCGTCCATATACACCATACACCATACTGCCTATCGTCCAATCGGCATGACAATCGATTTGATCAAACTTCAAATCGGCAGCAGTGATGCCAACTTAGTAACTTTATAGCTAGATCTAGCTATTATTCGGTGACCGACAGCTACAATTTTATAAAACTTGTGGCTTAACTTTTTAGCTACTTTTTTACCGACTTGTTTTTTTACCGATTTATCCCACTAGTGGGAATCAGTTGGTAATACAAGTGAAGGTCGGAAAACATTTGCTTATCGTTACGCAAATGTTTTCCGACCTTCAAACGATTTTCGACTTTATTGACATTTATGCAAACACCGTATTTTAATGAAGGAGCAATGTTAGCTTACGAGAATGTGAGAAAAAACAAACTAAATTTTGAATGTCAATAAGGTCGAAAATCGCTCGAACCTGTTTTTTTAACTTGCTTAACGATAGCAAGTTAAAAAAAGGTTCAGGCGATTTTCGACCCTCCATTACAGTCCAGTCCATTCCATTCCATTCCATGGTAATACAGACATTACCCTCCTTTGCGTCGCGCAGTCTGTAAAAAGTGTCGTTACAATTTTTTCCGCCTAGCCCCCTTTCGCAACGCACCATAAGGAACTTCGTTCCAAAAAAATATACGTTTTGAATTGAGAACCTCCTCCTTTTTTTTACGTCGGTTAAAAAGTAGCTACCGAATATTAGCTAGATCTAACTATAAAGTTGCTAACTTGGTATCTCTGCACTGATTTGAAGTTTGATCATTCCGATTTGATCAAATCGATTTGATCAAATTGGCATGATCAAATCGGCATGATCAAATCGGCATGATCAAGCCTATTGTCATGCCAATTTGATGGATTCCACGCCCACACACGATCAAATCTAACTGATCAAATCGGCAGCGTCATGCCGATTGTACGATAGGCAGTATGGTGTATGGCCGCTATTAGGCTGTATCAAGAGAATCAAGTCTGAAATCAAGCTTAACACACACAATACCCGCGCTATTTAAAACATGGACAGGTATAGTTTTTTGCAAATTAATAGAAACGACTGGAGAATGTTCATAACTCAATCATCCGCTTTTCAGTATGTGCATTTATCCGTTGCGACCATGACGACTGTGTTTAGCTAACTTGAGGTATCGACTTAAGACGGGTTTTGAGTGTCGGGAATATGAGTGTCTTTCTAATGAGAAAGACACTCATATTTATAAAGAATAAAGACTTATTATTCGAGATTATTTGAGAGTACTGATTCTAGTGACACAATAGCCTTGGTCTTTAGAGCTATAGGAATGTGCATTACACTTCGCATGTCTCTCCACGATTTCGAGAAATACAGACATACTATTAAGCGTAACCAATTGAAGCAGTTCATTAAATAGTTATTACAAGTTAATCTCGATAAAGCAATTTCATTCATCGAAAGCAGGTGCCAGTTGGCGGTCACCGCGCAAAACTGCGAAAGTGAATCGAGGCCTCGAGGGCACGCCAAGGTCCCAGTTTTTTGCGATGATCCAATAGTACACGACTGAAAACGTAGCTACCTTCATAAAGTCACGTATTGTAAGGGTTGATTCGTGACGAGAAATATAAAATGGCGTCGTACGTTCGTAGTCCGGCCTTTGCCGGTGGATATTGGTGTCCTAAACGTTTTTGGAAATACAAATTCGTCTTGCGGTTCTTATTTTAGCTTTGACCGCACTTTTGTATTTATTTGACGGTAACCTGAAAGGAACATATTCAACTTATAGGCAGGTTTTCTCTCTAAACTGCTGAGCTGAACTCATTTATTTGAGTCGGTTAGTTCACTATCACACAAAAACAGTGATAAAAACGCTCTACAGACGTGTAAATGCTATAATAGCTACACTTCAACGTAGAATGCTCTTTAAACTCTTCACTTGGGCCCATTTTAGGGCAAGAAAGCACTATGCCTTTCGTGATAATTATACTGTGCTTACTCTACTCGCCTGAAAAAGGCTTTGTTTTCAGAGGTAGAATCAGTAAGTCTTTAAAATTCTTTAGTGAACTATGAGTAGGTACTTACGAACACACTTGAATTATGTAATCATTTCAGCAACAAATACTCTAAAAAACTAAACGGTTTGTGTCTGTACAGCAATATAAATCAAGAGATAAAGTACCGCTTTAACATCATGTATTTACATCGTACAGTTTCAGTAACAACACCGACAATGCCGTAAAAAGTAGCAGACCGGTCACTGGCAACACCGAACAAAATCCATAAATTATTTAAACAGATGTAGAACAAACTATATCGAGAGTTTAAAACAACAATGTCCACTTTAGCGCACACGGACAACCAACTGTAAATAAAGTTCAACTAACTTTTACGAGCGTCCACAGAACCTTTTAAAAATGGCGATGAGCTTGGGGATTCTGTTTTTTATTTAATCTTCCCGTAATCTGGTCGTAAAAAGGACAACAGGCCGCAGCGCCACCTAGCGACGGGGCCCGACTGCTGCCGAAGCGCGCCCGTAAAGTTTTTATTGTTTCCGGGTCACGGCGCGTCGACAATTCGGTTTTCCAATCAACATCTTTATAGTGATAGAGAGCTTGAGAGTAACTACAATAAAGCGTTTAGGGTCCGAATAGTGCTAACTGTGCCTTTATCTCTTTCACACATGAGCGACCCTCAAGATCCTCTGATATTGGTTTGTAATGTTTGCGTGTGCGATGGAATGAATAAACAGACCCTCTGAGACTCGGAAAACACGTCAATCTCTGGTCCCGGCTGTTATTAAAATACGATTATTAATTCGAGTCAGTAAAATGACATTTCCAATGTTCAGGTTTGTTTCATTTTGTATGTATCAGTGACAGTTGCACTTGTCATTTTACTGACTCGAATTAATAATCAAACTATACATAGTATATTTTCGGCAGCATATATCAAAATGGCACTTGTATATATTTCGGAGTAGGTGTGAAAATTACATAAGCATTGTTTATAATGAGGAGGAGCTCATGGTTAAGTAGTAACAGCCGCATGTCAATTTAACCCACGCTTGCTTGATCTGAGGATCATAAACTTACTGCGTTTCCTCCATGACTCGAAAAGTAAGTTAAGCTGCTGTTCTCGGCTGTCAGTTTTTTGACAGTGATTACAGGTAGCCCAGTGGCCCAAAACTCTGACGATCATTCTTACCAAAAGGTGTGTTAGGTACAGTTCCAATTGGGTTGGATTCAGCTGTATCCGGCTGAACTAGTTGATTCCCAACATAGACAAATAAATGTTTTTAAAAAGCTTCACGATATCACGAATTGCAGATGCAAATAAGATTTAAAATCTTTCTAAACATACAAAATGTAGAATTAATCAACCATTTTTTCGCTTTAATTTCGCCTGGGTCATGGCTGCGTTTACAAACATAGAAACACACATACACAAACACCCAGACCCGGAACAACTACTTGTAGATGATGCAACAACGGCATGCTGCGAACAGGTCCAATTGCTCAGTCACTTCGCCAACCGTGCTGTTCATCATCAGCCTTTAAATGTTCCCACTGCTGGGACACAGGCCTCCTCTCTATGAGAGGGATCAGGCCGTAATCTACCACGCGGGCCCAGTGCGGATTGGTAGATGTCACATGTCTTCGAATTTTTGGTTCTAGGACATGCCGGTTTCCTCACGACGTTTTCCTTCACCGTTTTGAGAACAGTGGTGATGAAATAAATTACACAAAGTAATGCGCCTGACTGGGTTCGAACCGACGACCTACATCTCGTAAGTCGAGGCCGATACCACTGGGCCACCACTGCTCTTACATGCTGGTGGTGCGGGTGCTGTTACATTTCAATAATTATTTATCTAATTAATTATTTAAAAAAAAGGTTGTACTTTACCTAGTTGTGAAAGGAGGAATTCAAATAAAATTCAACAGCTTCCCTGTCTATTAATAGAGCAGAACCCAGTTGAAAATCCGCGTTTAAGCCTCATTGTATGAAACGAATGAATTAATTTCATGCTTACGTTTGGTTTCGTTATGAACAGCGGTCTCTTTTAACAAGTGGAAAATTCACGGAACGTTACACAGATAATTTAATTCCTTTGAACCGTCCCATTATACGTATTGTGGCACCAAACGTTTGTGGATTAGGATTCACCGAGTTTCGTTTAGTTTATGCTCAGACGTATTTATAAAACAGTTAGATTAATGTGGTCATTCATGTATTGAAAACATGAAAGCTCACAAAGAGAACAGTGTTGTCTAAAGGACAATGAACTACAATGAACATTTGTAGCACCAAAAAGTCTCGCGCATCAAGACTTAAACCATTACCATTTATGGTAATTAGTTTCATTTTTTTTCCGACTTTATGCGTCGAGGATTTGATTTTTGAATAGGGAATTTATTTTGAGCTTAAAAGTATGGTTACGTCTTCTGTATTTAGGCGTCTGGAGTACTTATCCAGAAGACGCGGGTTCGAGTCCCACTTGCTGCTGAATTTTAATTTCCTCAAAAATATTTACGAAAACGCGACCCAGGCGTTATTGCGAAAAACAAATAAAATTAGATGTATGGTTATGAACAGAAACGCCGCGATGGTATTATAACTCGTAATTATTACTAATATGGCTCGAACAAAATAAACCCAGTTTTTAGGTTATTTTGATTTTTATAAAATATCTCAGATTTTTTTTCTTATGTTTTTTGTAGAAGTTAAAACGATCAATGTAGTCTATAGAAAACATTGTTTGATTTTGATGCAACATGGTACGGGACTCGGTACATTCGTGAATATTTTCCTTTAAAGTTTTCGTTTTGTCCTCTCCGTGTCAGTTCGTGATGCCACCCACCGTTTTAAGAAAGTGCCAAAAACATTTTCCGCAGTTCCCAAGTGCAGCGCAGTCGGAGTTTAAAACCGACATTTCTTGCGAACGAATCGTTCTTTTCTTCAGAAGTGTACATTACTCTTTTAAACAGTTCCTGATTTATTCGAGACGAAAGCGGAAATTCACTCTTCGTAGAATATTTTTGTTCATAAACGAAAACAAGTCATCAGATTATTATTATGCCCGTTTATACTGAAACGCCTTAGATTTTAACATAATGATTGACACCAGCTCATTCAAAATTCATTAAAATAATGCCAGTCAGTATATTTTAAGGGGTTGTCTAATAGCTAAGATTATGGTAACGCGCCTCCCTAAGATTTGAAGAGGCTTTTAGGGAAGGAATTATTACGCCGCTTTATAAATTATCATCTGCTTTTCGTATTAAAAACGATCATATAATTTACGAGATCTTTAACTAAATTACGTTTTGATGGAAATATCGATATAAATGTGATTAATAATGAGAAGAGACGCACTTAACAGACTGATATAATCTGGTTACAGAATCCAATTAATGCTAATGCAGCACTATGCCAGTAATTATATTACTTCTAAACGGAAATCGCTGTTAGCTTCACAAAAGCTTGTCTCACTCTAAGGTTCTTAACAGTATTACCTATTGACGTTAGCTAATTAATCAGGAACAATATTATCATACTGTTTGTTGTGTTACAACCACAGTACTAGTTTAATACAATATTAAATTAACGTTGTACGATGTAGGTACGTTGTTACCTAAATGATTACACTTTAGTGTATTTGGACAAAACATGTACGTTTTCTAATTAAAACAATACGTTCTACGTTCGTGTAAAATTGTACTGACCAAAAAACAGTTGAAGATGGCACAATGACAGAATGAAATTCGAAATATGAATGTTGAAAAATTTAAAAATCAATATACATAGATCTAAAAGGAAAGAGGTTGGGTCAACAGAGGAGGTAGAATAACCACTCTGTTACAGGACTATCTAACCAAAAAACTGTGACCCTGGAAGGTAAAGGATTTTTCAAGGAGCACCTTTTGAAGGAGATTTTAGTCAGTACGAGTCTGATAATCCCTTCCGCTCTACCCAGGTGGAGGACTCATTTGATGATTTTACCACGAAGTGAAAAAAAGGGCAAAGGTCTCCCCTCCCTTTCTATCTGTGGCTAGTTGAGCCCAATCCGAAATTATAGACAACTCTTTTGTGATTACCGCTGTTGTGATTAAAACTGGTTCTTGTAATATTTGCAACCTTTTATTGATAATAATGAACGGATACGACATGAGAAAATTTTTCTACATATGAAGTGAAGTTACATTTTCATAGACTAGGTACGCCAGACCATAGTGTCATCTATCATTCCAAGAAGGCGGCAATTTCAAATGTATTTCAACACACCCACCAAATTGAAGCCTTCCTGCAAGTAACTAGTAATTAACAACAAAAAGCTTAACATGTTAAAGTTACACAAACTTACACAATTTTTTTTTTTTTTTTTTTTTTTTTTATAATGTTTCTACATAACAACATTACACCTTTCATTCAACAAGGGTTAAGCAGAGGTACACATAATAACATTAATAACAATAGTTTTACATGTTACTTTAGAGATAGCATTATAGTTAGCACAAAATAATATTGTAGTATGCTGACACAGTTAATAATATAATGGAAGATAATTATTTGCAAATTGTTATTCCCAATTTGTCTCTAAGATATTGAAATCTTACTCGAGGAAGAGCTTTTGTAAAAATGTCAGCACACTGCTCACTTGTACAAACATATTTTATATCAATTTCCTTTTCTTGAAACTTCTCCTTAATGAATTTATATTTAACGTCAATGTGTTTGCACCTTTTATGAAAGTCTATGTTTTTAATAATTGATATTGCACTTTGATTGTCCACACATAAACAAATTGTGTCCTGATTATAGGCACCAATATCAAGTAATAGTCTTTTGATCCATAATGCTTCTTTTGTAGCGGAACATGCAGCCATGAACTCCGCTTCAGTAGAAGAGAGTGCTATGCATTGTTGTCGTTGACTTGCCCAAGTGACAGCTCCACCATTCTTGATAAAAACATACCCAGTAGTAGATCGCCTTGTGTCGCTGTCGCCTGCATAGTCTGAGTCACTATACCCTTCCACTTTATTGTCCTTCATGGATGAATAAAGTATACCACTTTCTTTAGTTTCCTTCAAATATAGAAATATCCTTTTTACACCAGCCCAATGTGTATTATTGTAGCAGTTCATAAAACGACTTACTAAGCTTACTCCAAACATGATGTCTGGTCTACTCACAATTGCTAGGTGCATGAGAGATCCGACTGCCTCTCTGTATGGTATCTTCTCTTCAACTGCTGTTTCTACCTTTTCCAAGATTGTGTGAGGATCTACAGGAATGCTGTTTCCATTAGCATCATTCATATTGAATTTTATAAGTAATCTCTCAATATACTTCTTCTGATGTATAAATATTTGATTTTTAGACCGCTCTATTTGCAGACCTACAAAGTTCTTTGGCTCCATGGTCTTTATTTCAAAAATTGCTTTAAGGTCTTCTAGTACCTTATATAAAACATCTTTCTTCTTGGATATAATTAATCCATCATCAATATACAATAAGATATATACTTTGGTCCCTTCTATACAACCTGTAAAGACACATTGATCAGAGTGGCTATTTGCCAAACCGAATTTGTTAAGTACAGATGTAAATTTATTATTCCAACAGCGTGATGCTTGTTTTAATCCATAAATAGATTTCTTTAATTTACATACATAATTAGATGGATTATCAATTCCTTCCGGTGGATACATATATATATCTTCTTTGATGTCCCCATAAAGAAATGCAGTTTTGACATCAAACTGTATCATTTCAAGGTCATATTGACAAACTTCTGAAAGCAAAATGCGTAAGGAGTCATATCTCACAGTCGGAGAAAATGTTTCTGTGTAATCAATTAGATAATTCTGTGAACAACCTTTAGCACACAATCTAGATTTGTAAATCAAACCAGATGGACCATCTTTTATTTTAAAAACCCACTTATAGTCAATTATCTTTGAACCTTTTGGTCTCTCCACCAATGTCCATGTTTCATTTTGTTCATGAGCTTTTAGTTCATCTGCTATTGACTGCTGCCATTTATCTTTATCTTTTGATGATATGGCTTCAGAGTATGTCTTTGGTACAGCATCATCATCTGGAATTTCACCTGTGCAGAGGTAAGTATTATTTTCTTGTTTAGATTTCATTGATCTAGTTTTAATATTACTGGGTTGATCCAAATTAATTTTTCTTTCAGAAATATACAGAGAGCCATCGAGATCAGAATGATATGAATCATCACTGTTTGAACTGGAATTATGAAAATTATCCAATGGAGTTTCCTGTATCTCTGTAATGTCCATTGAAGGCTCTGCTTCCTTACTTGTATTACCAAGCGTTTCTGAAGTTAAGGGCATAACTACACAGTTTTGTTTTATTGAGTTTTCCATAAATACCACATCTCTACTTATGGTTATTTTTCGAGTTTTGGGATTTATTAATCTGTAACCTTTTGTAGTTTCACAGTACCCAATAAATATTAACTTCATTGCCTTAGGATCAAGTTTTTGTAATTTTTCTTTAGGCACTTTAACCATGGCTTCACATCCAAATACTTTTAAATTACTTACATTTGGTTTCTTCCCTGACCACATCTCCTCCGGTGTTGCATATGAGAGTGCACGTGTTGGACAACGGTTAGTAATATACGCAGCTGTAGCTACTGCCTCTGCCCAATAGAATTTCTGTAAATTAGAATTAATTAGCATACAGCGTGCTCTTTCCATGAGTGTGCGATTCATCCGCTCTGCCAAACCATTCTGCTGAGGAGTATATGAATTGGAAGTTTGATGAATTATGCCTGATTTCTTTAAACAATCTGAAAACTCATTACTCAAGTACTCCCTTCTATTATCAGTTCGTAAACATTTAATAGTAAAATTAAGTTGATTCTCTACAAGTGCTTTGTATTCTTTAAACTTTGCAAAAACATCTGATTTATTATTTAAAAAATAAACAAACACTTTCCTTGTAAAGTCATCAGTAAATGTGACAAAGTACCTTGCCCCTCCAAGTGATTTCACCTCTAGTGGTCCACATATATCGGAGTGTATTAACTCTAGAGGTTTCTTGACTCTGGAACCTTCAGTTGGAAACGGCAGTCTCGACTGTTTTCCTTGTTGACAGAGTTCACATATTATTTTGTTTTTATTTTTCACTAATTTCACTCCATCAGCACTCTCTGTTATTTTATATAGGTCATTGAAGTTTAAATGTGCCATCCTTTGATGCCATAATACAAAATCTGATTCTTCAGCTTTACAATTGTATGCTGGAATAGTGTAAGTATTCAGCCGGTACATATTATTGATGAGATTAGCTGCTGCAACCTCAGTTTTCTTGTCATTAAATATTTTACAGCCATTATTGGTGAACTGTACGGAACAACCATTTTTAATAATTTGGCTAACAGACAGTAAATTGGTTGCTAATTCTGGAACGTACATAACATTTTTTATTTGAATAATATAGTTTGTACTTTACCTTCCTTTGTAATTACTTTTAGGTCCACTTTGCCACACCTTTTGACTGGAAGCATTTTATCATTTGCTATTTTTATATTTGTGATCGGTGGGGGTACATCATCATAAAGCCAGTCTTGCCTCATCGTCATGTGCATAGATGCTCCTGAATCAATGTACCATCCAATATCATTACTTGCTGTTGCTGAGAAAACAGCTACATAGCCAGAATTATGTTTCTTGTCTTCCTTTTTATTCTTCTTGAACCAACAGTCTTTACTAAGATGATTATAACGGTTACAATTGAAACATCTTGGACCTTTCTTCTGATTTTTATTATCTGTCTTGTTTGACTTCTTGTGCTTGGTGAAAAGAGCGGTAGTGTCAGAATCATTTACTTTTATTTCCTGAAGTAGTTTTGTTTTAATCAAATCTGCACTAATTTTCACCCCGGAGCTTTCTATTCCCATTATCATAGGTTTGTAAATGTCCGGCAATCCTGCCAACATTAGAGTACCTAGCCACTCATCATTCACCTCAAATGAAATATTTCGTAGCTTATGGGCTGATACCATAATTTTATTTACGTACTCTTCAACATTGTTACATGTTTCTAATGTTGTATTTACAAGATCTTTCAATAAACCAACCTTTCGAAGTAGACCGGAGTCTTGAAATGCTTTTGACAGGTTACTCCATACCTCTTTTGCAGACTTTGCATCTTGAATGTGTACGAACAAAATAGGATCCACTAAGAGTATGAGCTTGGATTTAGCCTTTTTGTCCTTAAGTTTGTCAGTGGGTTCATTTTCTATCATCTCCCATAGATCTTCGTGCTCGAGGTATGCTTTTACGGCAAAACTCCATGTTGCCCAATTATCACGGCCAGTGAGCTTCTCAATTAGCGATAGAGAACTGTTTGAAGTCATTTTTGAGAAAAATCCGGCGACCGCACGGCACGTGTTTGTCTAACTTCCTTGCTTTTTATTTTACGCGAACTTTTCACATAAAAATTATGCAGCCGTGTTCTGGGCCCATAACCTGTTGTGATTAAAACTGGTTCTTGTAATATTTGCAACCTTTTATTGATAATAATGAACGGATACGACATGAGAAAATTTTTCTACATATGAAGTGAAGTTACATTTTCATAGACTAGGTACGCCAGACCATAGTGTCATCTATCATTCCAAGAAGGCGGCAATTTCAAATGTATTTCAACAACCGCGTTTTCAGATCGTTGTTCGGAACTAAATATTTGCATTTTTTTATCAATTTCGATGCAACATGCGCCTTTTTATCTTACTTAAGATTTTTATCTACGAATCACTCACAATAAAGAAGAATACATAGTACATGAAGTTCTGTATTTACCGTAAGACCTGTTAATGTCATACAAAGTGCTACAGTTTTCTACCACTCAATATTTTTCTAAAGTTTAGATAAACTGATGAATGTTTGCACTTGATAGACACTTCGTACGTTCGTGTGCAAATGTTGGACACAATTGTTTCACTTGGCATACCTTTGAGTGGCGACAAACGTGACCAGTCGTGTCCCGGTTCTGCATTGCGGCCTTTTGTGACGCCGAACTGTAGTTGCTATTTATTATGTCGATTATTTGACTTCATTAATGTTGAGGCTATAAAAACTTAAACATTCTAGGGAAATCATTAGAATCTACTTTTATAGGTATAAATAAGCAGCATGTTGCTGAGCTATGCTACTTCTACGTCGTTGCTACGTGGTTGCTACGCGGTCTCTACGCAGGATCTACGTACATTCTTACAAAACTCCAATTGAAAAGATACTAGAGAAATTTGTAGTGTAAACAACTTATTGGCACTTCTATCAGTTTGTTTTCAGAGCTCCACTTCAATGCAAGCACCATTTTGTGCTATCTATCAAAGATAAAAATAATTTTATTTTAATTTTAATGTTTGCTAGGTACCAGTCTCAATCCAACAGCCGGCTGAGTTCCCACTTTTTCTGAAGTGATCTGTCTCCCAGCAATGGAAACGTTACCTATTTGCAAGATAACCACCTTATAAAATGTTAGCTGGGGATAACGCCACTACAATGTTACTAAGCGAATTGCGTTAAAATTGTTGAGCAGTGTCTATTACTTGAGTAATAGAATAGAGTACTTATTTCATTTTACAAATTTGATCGTAATACATACTATGATGTTGCAAAAGTGGCATTTTTTGACCTGCTGGTCAAGCTTTTTGAGCTGGTAACCTTTATCCGTCTTCCTTGCACGATCGATGTAGCTTAATTATGCTAAAGTATTGAAAAACTTCGAGCTCTTCTAGTCGCGATCAATCAAGGACTTGTGAAAAGTTTATGTCATTTGTGAATTGATGTTTATCTTGGCAACGAAAGAAAGGGAAAGATAAGCAACTTGTTATAAAAGCTTTTATTCGAAGTTCTAGGTGAGAGCGAAAGAAAAAACAGCGATCTGTACACCTCAACGGTTTTGCGAACTTACTTTATGTCAAGTTATTCTTCAGTTTTATTTAACGAAAAAGATAGAAGCTGGCGATAAATATTATATTTTAAATAAAATATAGAATCTTGCTGATAGCTTTTAAATACATTTCTTTGAGCATTTATTTAAATACTAAATAATGTATTTCAGTTTCATCAAAGTATGGTTAAATGGGTAGTGTTTCATTTTAATGTTAAATTGCGTTAAAGTTATATTTTATGGATGCGTGGCTCAAGTACGAGTTGAATGAATTCCAAGAAACAAAGATATTACGATATAGACGACGAACTTCATCAGACGCCTAGCTAGGCAAATAAGTACGGAGGTTATATTTAGACGACAAACACAGTAGCACCAGAGGCGGTAGCACAAGTACGCGACATAAACGTAAAGTAAATAATAATAAAAAGTTCTTAAATATTTACTCAATGTTATACATTTCATCTTCATAACAGCCGAACATAGGCCACCTTAATAGATTTGCAATAGGACAGGTTGGAAGTGGCTTGCATCCAGTGAGTGCGATCCTGTGGTCTTCATCAGCTCGTTTATTCACCTTGTGTGTGGACGTCCTACGCTGCGCTTCCCGTTGAGTGGTCTCCATTAGAGAATCTTACGGCCCCATCGCCCATCTGTTCTGCGTGCTATGTGGGCTCCCCACTGCCACTTCAACTTGCTGATTCACCGGGCTAGTTCCTACTTAGAGAGATGCTAGACGATGTGACGCGCTGTCGAACGTCACACACGACGCGACGCCTAAACAGTGACGCCGTGTCGTTCCACATGTAAACCAGAACGACAAGGCACATAATGCGTTGAAACGAAGTGTGCAACGTGTGCGTACATGAAACTTGTGACGACGCAACACTTACCCACCAGACTTGTCCTGATTCATTTGGCGTCGGCGCAGCATGACGTCCTCTTTCATACTTCAATTATATTAGATTTATTTTAAAACGTACCAAAGTACTAGCTAATAAAAGTATAACGAAAGTAAAAGCCGACACCGCATTACTCGTGTTTCACTCAGTGCATAACAATGACCGAAGTCCCGCATCAGCTCCCGTGTGTTTTGACCCTTATCTCTAATTGACTGGGCAGCTCTAATTTCAAGACTATTTAGTGAAAATTGACACTTCTCACCACTCAAGATCTTCATAATTTAGGTAGTTATGAAGGGTGTCTCATGGCAGATAATTAGCAATTTTGCAGAATTGATTATGATATTGAATTTTTTTAAACACCATTACATAGTAATGGCGTAATTGCGTTGCGACAACATTGTTTGTGTGGTGCAAAGCAACATCAGCTCCCGTTTGGCTTGAATCTTATATCTTATAGCTGATCCCTGCGATTTTACCCACTGCTCAGCTCCTATTGGTCGTAGCATTATGTTATATAGCCTATAGCCTTCCTGGATAAATGGACTTTCCAACACAAAAATATTTTTTCAATTCGAACCAGTAGTTCCTGAGATAAGCGCGTTCAACCAAACAATATATTCAGCTTTATAATCATCATCATCATCAGTCTATTAATGTTCCCACTGCTGGGACACAGGCCTCCTCTCTGTGAGAGGGAGTGGGCCATAATCCACCACGCGGGCCCAGTGCGGGTTGGCTTTATAATATTAGGTCAATTTTATTGACTTGGTAGTTCTAATTTCAAGAGTTACTGGAAACTGTCGCTCTTCTCACTACTCTAGATATTCGTAATATAGGTAGATGCGGAGATGGGTGTCGGTTGGCAGGCAATAAGCAATTTCGCTTGCTACAGCCAATAGCCACCTGCGAGACGTCACCGTTTGAGACCGCAAGTTATTAGTAGGATGCGAGGCGATAAAGGCCGCCTGTGCAAGTTAATTTAGTATAACGTCCCTCTAATGCCTATTTGGGCCGTATATGATAGACATTACTGCGTGCTTGTAACGCAGAAATTAATATTACGTACTAGTCTGGGAGATGCTTGACGACATTGTGGCAGGGTCTTAATAGTACACTGTATACTCGACCGAAAATATGTAGTAATACTTAGTAATAGGTATTACAGAGGTATGAATAACGTGGATGTAACAAATGAACTAGATCATCATTTCAGCCTATTGCAGTACATTGCTGGACCTACTCCAGGGAGTGCCACAGCGCACGATCTCCCCACTTTTTTCATCCAGCCTGCTACCTTCTTCAGGTCATCGGTCCATCTTGCCGGGGTGCTTCCTACGCTTACCTACGCGCCTTCTCCATTCGAGAACCTTCTTACTCCATCTTTCGTCGGTTCTGCATGCACTAGACATGACCAGCCCACCACCACTTCAGCTTGCTACAGCCCGCTCTATGAAGAGGATATGTAAACATTATCAGTAATTGGTAGCTCATCAGGACTGGGAACGGATCCCAAGCCGAAGTCAATAGGGTGATGTGTTCCATGTGCGATTCAGAGTAGTATCAGCAAAACTGAAGGGGCTGGGAGTCTGACAGTCCCTTCTTCTCCACCAAGGGTAAGAGGCGTCACATGATGGTTTTAAAATATATGTATATATACTACTCAAAACAAAATAAGGGCCACCTGGTTTTTATCGATTTATTAAATAATGTTTAAATATTACTAGTTACAATGACTGAATCTGATTAATATTAATGGTTTTAGATGGAAATACACAAAAATTAAATATGTATTCCAATAAATCGTTAAAATAAACCAAATTGAATGAAAAGTGAGGAATTGCAGGAATGTATCAAGTTACATAAAACATTAAAAAATCGAAAAAATAACGTCTTTAATCTTCCAAAGTGTTCTTTTAAGCTTCTCTTTTAACTCTGTTCTCTCTGTTCTGCTCATTTTATGGAGGTGGAATGATCTGGATTAAATACCGAACATTTTCTTTTGGGATACTCTACCAGCAAGTTTTTAGACATTTTATGAGATCCAGCTGCGTGTTGATGGGAATTTTACTTTCTTTTTCACTCTTCTTTAACTCATCTCTTAAATGCTCAATAGAACTCAGGTAAAAATCCTGGCTATCCACTGTAACATCGTAGTTCGAGCGTAAGGGAATGTGTGCACTGTTAGTAGCGTCGTGTTCGCTCGAGCATTATCCTGCTTCAAGAAGAACTCAGGTATTCCTTGCTGTCCGAATGGGATAACGTTGAGTTGCATCACAAATTCTACTCAATTTTGAGGAGTTACAGCACCCTCGTTAAGAAGTGCGAGCTAAGTTTTGCGTGATAGAGATAACCGCCCCAGAGCATAACTCAGAACTCCCCAGAACAGTCTGTTTTAAGAGTTCAAGGATCTGAAACCAGTTGTTTAGATCTTCTCTACACTCTTATGAATCAGTTTTTATTGAAAAAAAATAACCCACCAGTCATCAATAAAAAACAATGAAGCCCAGTCAAACCAGTTCAATAAATTTTCTCCTTCGCAAATGTTTCACGGTTTGCACCATACGCTGCAGTTAACCGGAGGCGAACGAAGCATCATCTTGAGTATTGTTAGTCTTTATAGAGTCGATTCAGAATAGTTAGTCAATTATAGGGGTGCCTGTAGCTCGACGCAATGGAGTTTGTACGGTCCGCGCAGTAGATTTTCGCTCTATTTGCGCGGTTAAACAAACTAAATGGTCTTCTTGGGCTTTACTTACTTACTTTCTTCCTTGATCACGGCGTCTGGTGATATTACCCGTCTTTTAAGACCAGTTTTAAGCATTTTGAACCACTCGTTGGAAATATTTCACCATTAAACCTACCTCATCTGGCTACGGGCCCCCTGGATTAAGGTGACACCCCAAGTGGCTGTTTTTGCGTCCATATGTCTCCGAATACATGACATTATGAGATTGAAAGATTATTTTAGCCTGCTTGCTGTATTAGTCGAAGAAAACTCCGTTAGAAGTTTGAAAATTAAAAAACACCATACCGTAAATTCTAAGTAATTTCAAATATCGAATAAAAAAAAAGTTATGAATTTCCAATTATGCAGTAGAAACAATATTAATACTTGAAAGAAACCATAACAAGATATTTAGTATTTATTATGTACCCACAATAAGAGCAATACTTGTTTAAAGTGCAATTTAAAAAGTGGCCCTTATTTTGTTTTGACGAGTATATATATATTTTTTCAATTTATGACTTTTTAAAACATAATAAGACACACAATAACAAATAAAAAACAAAGTTATAGGTTCAGCCGCGGGGGTCGCGGGGCTGTCTTAACCGGCCATCGTAACCCTGGAACGTAAAGGGCTATTGGACGAACACCGTGGATTTTAGTCAGTAGGTACTCGTTTGACAGTCCCTTCCGGTCCACCTAGGGTGGACTCACTGGATGATTTTAATATGTAAAAAAATATAGGTTCAGTTTCACCACGACCGAATAACCAGTAACAAACGGAGCAACAAGCTGACACGTCGTTTGTTGTGTCTCCGTTTGTTTAGTTGTCCTCGCCGGGATGTATTCAAATTGAATAACGAAGTGCGACGGTCCGCCCATTAGTCTGCCAGCAGCTACCAAACCTATCTCTGAATTATGGACGAATAAACCTCGTAATGGACGGCATTGTCGCGAAATTCGGACCACACTCGTGCTCAGCGATCAATCTGCAGCAATTAGTACGTGGACGGTTTACGGTTTTACGGCTATCGAATTTGTGTTAAACCATTATACGATTAAAGGATACTGAACAGACCAAATGGATGGTTTAGGCGCTGAAAGCCTAATTCGCAAAATGTCAACCGAGTCGCAAAAGTACAAGATTTGAAATTAGAAATTTGTTAAAGCATAGTTCTCAAAATGGCCAATTTTCAAAAAGCCTGATTTTCAAAATTTAAAATTCTGAAAAGCTTAATTCTCAAAATGATGATGGATGACTTTTTTTAAACAATTTGTTCGTAAAAATAATCTCTTTGATTTAACTAAGTTATTTCATGTCATGAGAAAAAAATTTATACCTAATACGAGTGTTTGTCCTTTTGCGAATGGATTGCCATTTTGCGAATTAGGTTTTCGACCTATACCAAATCGATGATCATGCCTAACCAGCCGTTCATAGTCGATGTTGTGCTGAAAATGATTTTGAATTAAAGCTCCAGCTCCTCGCATAATGGCGTTCAATTTGTTGTTAAGCTCAAAACTCGCATACCCATCTAAAACTAACAGAATGGTCGCAAGTAATTACTGGTGGTGACTGTTTGTCTCTCACAGTAGCACTTGGAATTAATCGATTCTCTCGTCGCTTCGACAACAACAGCTCTCGGCGATAGAAAAAACGGCTCGTGTCAACATGTCGCCGCGAAACCCGACAAGCACACAAGTGCCCATGCCCGGGGGTTGTGAAACGTCAAAGTTTTTCTCAGTGTGCTGTGCAGCCAATAACAGTTTATCAGTCGAAACAAAACATTGTGGTAGGCGCGATCCCGGCGGCACAATCAAGTTGCGAGTTTACAGTGCAGGGGCACTACTAGGGTCGCGGGACTGTGTCGTCAGGTAACCGTGACCCTGGAACGTAAAGCGCTATTGAAGGATCACCGTGGATTTTAGGTACTCAGTACAAGTCTGACAGTCCCTCCCGCTCGGCCTAGGTAGGAGGAATAATTTGATGATTTTACCTCGATAAAAAAGGGTTACTACTATCTAAGCACGAAACCCGTGACTTCGGCCAATGTTTTGGGTGTTTCTTAATTTTTATCAATCACGGACGGGACGTAACTAATTTATTAAAATTAATTAGTTAGTAACAAGACTACAGGTTGTCCCGACTCCCGGTGTGTTGTCAGAACTAATAGAGACTAAGGTTCTAAGGACTAATAGAACAAAAGTTTCGAGTTACCTACCTACCTACTTTCGTACGGGCCCGTATCTTCGTTGACGAGCTAAGAGAGTAGACCCCCGGGTCGTTTCACGCGCCGCCGCCCGCCGGGCCCCCGAGTAGGGCTTGGATATCGGACGTTTTTTCAATTCCGGAATTGGGTTTCGATATTCGGTTTTTCAGTTCCGGAATTCCGGAATTCCGGAACTGAAGAGTGGCTTTGTATCCACCAGTGATAGTTTAAATTTTTATTGACTCATAGTTATCCTGTGTTGTATTTTGTGTGTACATAAATAGTAAAATAAATAAATAAATAAATAACTGTACAAAATTGCAAAGGTCCTAATTTTTTGTAATAAATAAATGTAATCTTATGGAATTCTTTTTAAGGTTAGCACACCTCCGCCGCGAAACTAACTAGGTGAAACCGCAATGTGCGTGCCGCAGCGAAACCTAGCCAGACACGCCACGTTCGCCTCTCTCCTTCTCGCAAAGCAGAACCACCATTAATTACGCTAGTGACAAACTTGTGTTTAAATAGCGAATTATCGTCTACGACAAAAAAAGACAAGATTTTGCTCTAGTATGAACTATGAATAGACGAACATATTGAGTATATGAAATTACTGAAACGAGACAAAAGTCCTGTTATTTTTGTAGTCTGGATGACTTAATAAATAAATTTGACCTCTATTTTGAACGAACCTCCTCAATTAAGTTTCTGTAAATTCAACTGATTTAGTGTCATTTTTCAATAAAATCATTCGTTTTGCCTCCAAAACTTGTACATTCGATACAGAAATTCACCGCGTTAGAATAGGCAAATTTGCTATGGTTTTGTTTCGTGCGCCCTACAAATGACAGATCGGGTGGATCGTACAGCGGTTTCGCTACTATAGTTTTGATTTGATTGCAAAAATAACTGACCGGAGAAAAGCTCATTGCTTCTACACTCGTTGCTGGTATTGTTTTTGAATATTGAAAACAATTTTCCAAGTATGATCCTCCACCGCGTTTTTCCATTCTAAATAAAGCCAAAATGCAAGGGTGTGTTATTAAACACGATGACGCCGATTTAGAAAGGGAACGTAGAGCACTGGCTGTCAGGTGTAACATGCTGGCCCGCAGGTTCGCGCAGTGTACGCCAGAGGTTAAAATAACGCTTTTCAGGGCTTACTGCCAGTCGCTGTACACGTGCGCCCTGTGGGTCAGTTATACACAAGGCTCGTATGGTGCTCTAAGAGTCCAATATAATAACGTGTTCCGGGTATTGCTGGGGTTGCCGCGCTTCTGTAGCTTCGGGGATGTTCGCGGACCGCGCGTTCCAGATTTCGGCTCGCTACTGCGTCTGCGAATCGCATCACTGATGCGCCGGGTGCGTGACAGCCCCAACAGCCTCGTGGCTGCAATCTGCCTCGTGGAAGCCGGCAGGGTTGATGGCCCAATAATATGTCACTGGATGGCGGCACACAGGCCATCTTTCAGTTATGTGCTATAGTTTGTTTTATGTAACGTGTTTTAGTTTGTAAGTTGTTTTGTTTTAGTTTTTTAAGTATTTATGGATCTATGGTCTGAAATTAAAGATTTATTATTATTATTAACCGCGCATAGATAAAAAGTGACTTCTAGTCACTTTTTAACTAATGTCTTCCAATACATACAACAGTAGTGCGCAAATACTTATGTGTACTCCGTAGTAACCTAATCAACTACCGGTCAAACGCTGCAACTTTGCCATGATGCCCAACTTTGACTCCTTTGTTTCAACGCGCGAGGTTTATCGGTGATAACGCGGTGGTGGTTTATAGGTGGACGCCGCGTTATCATGGTAAAGTTGCAGCATGTGACGGTACCTGGCTACAAGACATACAGTGCCAGTACGCATACGAACTAATCCTGTATGGTTTGGAATAAGCGCACAAAACTCTAGATTCCAATCTATACGCGAGCAGTTGCATGCGTTGAGGTCTATTCTAAACTTTGCATCATACTTCGGCAGAAGCCATATAAGCCCAATGTTTTACGCTTATTAACCCGAAGACAGTCAACGCAAGAGGCACCCCAAGGTTCGGTTTGGTTAGGTTCCTATAAACCTCGTAGATGGAAATAGGAGCAAAGCCTAAAATTTAACCTTGAAATTAAAATTCGACTATAATTTGACCGTCTTACAACGAAGTCTCCGCCTCAGACGTACTACACTCCTACAATTATTTCAATAAACTTAATCAAGTCATAATTATATCACTAAACTCCATGGGCTCCTATTTCTGTCTGTAGAGCTTAAAGGAACCAAACCGGACCAAACCTCGGGGTGCCCCTGACGTCGGCCGTCTTCCCGTTAAAAGGCATAAAAACAATGATTTTTGTCGGACGTAAGTGATGTAGTATAGTTTGTAACCATCCTTATTTATACGTACGCATCCACGTTACAACTATACATGAAACATACGCAAAATTCATCTATAGATAGTAAATATAGTAATCGCAGATTAAAAAATAGGATTACAAAGCTTTTTATAGATTGGAAATACGCAATGCCACCGTTGTCAAAAACTGCCATCTCTACTCTTATAATACATAAATTTAAAACTATAGTTTCCCTTCTACTTCATATTGTGGTAATTTGTTGCGCATCAAGCTGCAGAAAAAATATTATTTCCTTCAATATCGAAACTCCGGTATTGATCTCGCCAATTCCGGAATTGGAAACGATATTGAAAAGCTTCGGAATTCCGGAATTATACCAATTCCGGAATTCCGGAGGCCAAGCCCTACCCCCGAGTAATGCGAGAAAGTTCCTTATTGCTTCCCACCGTATTCATCTCACCTGCCGATATTGTAATCCGGGAGTCTTTCATGCGATTGCTTCCGGTATCCCGGGCCAATTTTATCGTTAGAATATAAAAAAGAAGAACAAAAACGTGATCATTTGCCAGTAATACATTCAGATAGAAACCACCGGATGCTCATTGCCTTTTTCAATTCGTTATGTTTGAAATGTGATTTCGCGGTTCGACTGAGCAAAATTATTATTTATCTAGCAGAATTTTAAACTCGTCAGAGTTGGGTAAATCCAGGTTATCAATGCACATTAATTTGTGATTATTAGTATACCAGTAGGTATACTAAACAGAGATTTATTGGTATATCAACTCAAGACTTATAAGACCCAAGTCCTCTGAGAATTAAAGCTTACAGTTTACACTATATCGTACAATGAGCTCGAAGGATTCATTTCGATCAAAGTTTTCTTGAATAAATCCTGAATTCTGATCCAGCTTACTGTTTTTATCCACAAAGAAAATAACGACTGGCGACATTTTTAAGCAAGCAATTTTCAAACAACCTTAGGGACTAAGCGAGATAAAGCGGATTATTCACTTAACGTTAAATGAATTGAATGTTATTATAAACCGCTTAGCCTAATGCAAGGGCACACGTCCTAATGGAACAAAAATAAATTACTTTTCTTACATAAATTCATAACGCATTATAATCAATTTATCCTCAAAGTAATTTTTCATTTGTTAAATGTAATAAAAATAACATTTTCCCGGGAATTTACATTTTAAACCTTTTGTGGGATAAAACCGCTTTACCCAATAACAATTTAGGCTTGTTCTAAAAATACCTTCTAATAACAATTCAATGTTATCCCATTTGTTTTAGGCGAGACTTAACAATCTACATTATCAGTATAACTTGACCTCTCACTTCATGAAAAGCTTGAACAAGGAGAGCTCAGCTTACACTGGATATGTGAGCCTTGATGTATATGTCACAAGGTAATTAGAATAACATTGTTTTGGTGAAAATCCTAGTAGGTATTTTTGCAAAAACAAATCTTGTCTGATCAAAAGAAATGGAAACTGATTACTGCTAAACTAGTTTAAGAAATAATTCAGTTTTTTTCTTCTGACTAGTTAATCATTGCTCAAATGTGAGTAGCCTATGAGCAAAGTCAATACGTCATAAAGATCCTAAATGAACATAAACATCCAATCAGCAATCATTATCTGGCCGTGTAAATAAAGAAATTGGGAAAAAAAATACATGTGGCACTCGGAGACTGCCGCGGTGAAGCTATTGCATATTTTTTTTTTAAAGAAAAATCGCTTACCGCGTATATTTGACGAGAATATAATTTATTTAAAATGTTTGTGGTGCACTACTGTAATAGCGGCCATACACCATACTGCCGATCGTACAATCGGCATGACGCTGCCGATTTGATCAGTTAGATTTGACCGTGTGTGGGCGTGGAATCCATCAAATTGGCATGACAATAGGCTTGATCATGCCGATTTGATCATGCCTATTTGATCATGCCAATTTGGTCAAATCGATTTGATCAAATCGGAATGATCAAACCTCAAATCGGCAGCAGTGATACCAACTTAGCAACTTTATAGCTAGATCTAGCTAATATTCGGTAGCTACTTTTTAACCGACGTAAAAAAAAGGAGGAGGTTCTCAATTCGAAACGTATATTTTTTGGCGGAAAAAATTGTAACGACACTTTTTACAGACTGCGCGACGCAAAGGAGGGTAATGTGTGTATTACCATGGAATGGAATGGAATGGACTGGACTGTAATGGAGTGGAGTGGAGTGGAATGGAGGGTCAAAAATCGCCTGAACCTTTTTTTAACTTGCTATCGTTAAGCAAGTTAAAAAAACAGGTTCAAGCGATTTTCGACCTTATTGACATTCAAAATTTAGTTTGTTTTTTCTCACATTCTCGTTAGCTAATATTGCTCCTTCATTAAAATCCGGTGTTTGCATAAATGTCAATAAAGTCGAAAATCGCTTGAAGGTCGGAAAACATTTGCTTAACGATAAGCAAATGTTTTCTGAACTTCACTTGTATTACCAACTGATTCCCATTAGGTAGTGGGATAAATCGGTAAAAAAACAAGTCGTTAAAAAAGTAGCTAAAAAGTTAATCCACAAGTTTTATAAAATTGTAGCTGTCGGTCACCGAATAATAGCTAGATCTAGCTATAAAGTTTCTAAGTTGGCATCACTGCTGCCGATTTGAAGTTTGATCAAATCGATCGTCATGCCGATTGGACGATAGGCAGTATGGTGTATATGGACGGACTGCCAATTTGATCAAATCGATCGTCATGCCGATTGTACGATAGGCAGTATGGTGTATGGCCGCTATAATAAAGAACTTCTTTATTGTAGGAGATTTTTATAAAAAGGTTTCATTGTGAAAACTCTTTTTGTAGCTGGCCGTTTAGAATCAGTAAGAAAAAGTAAATCCCTCTTCGTACCTTTATGAGCACGTCTGTCCGTACCTTTATGATTGCCGAAGTCTCCCGAACTGAAACGACGTGCTGTCAAATGTGGTCAGATTTTTTCGTCAGGTTTTTCGCGCCCGCTGCGCTCAGAGCCTGCGATAAAAGCTATGCAATACCTTAAAAAATTAACGCATCAGTATATTGACGGTCCCACCCCTCCACGGAGCATCGCAGAAGTCTACTCAACAACCGATCCGAAATCTAGAATTTTCACAAAAAAAAACGGTTTTCTCGAGTACCTAACGAAATTCACAATATGTGAATACGTTTCGGTGACTTGAGCATTGTTCCCCTTTCCTTTGAGATCACAACATTAGGAGCTGAATGAAGAATCGCTTCAGGCACTAAGCATTCACCGAGTCGGCATCAATCATACCTTTTTGTGCGAGATGGTAACAAAGCAACCTGTATGTCGTTATCAGGTGACATTACCTTCCACATATAATTTAGAACTTTAATTTGAAGGTAGCAGGGTACAATCTTAATTATATTTACTTAGGTACTTTATGAGTACACATTTGATTTAGAACTTTAATTTGTTGTTAACAGGGTGGAGTATTAATTATATTTGGTTAGGAGAGCAAATAAGTTGTTTACTTCCCATAATTTCATAAGACTCAGTTGTTTACAAGATGTTACGTGAAAGAGTCTGCAGTCGCGACCAGTGTGTTGAAATTGGTGTGAACACTAGAACAGAACTTGTTTTTTACGTAGGTACTATGAGCTTGTATATAAGAGCAGTGGTGGCCCAGTGGTATCGGCCTCGACTTACGAGTTGTAGGTCGTGGGTTCGAACCCCGTCAGGTGCATTACTTTATGTAATTTATTTCAATACCACTGCTCTCAAAACAGTGAAGGAAAACATCGTGAGGAAACCGCCATGTCCTAGAACCAAAAATTCGAAGACATGTGACATCTACCAATCCGCACTGGGCCCGCGTGGTAGATTACGGCCCACTCCCTCTCACAGAGAGGAGGCCTGTGTCCCAGCAGTGGGAACATTTATAGGCTGATGATGATGATGAGCTTGTATAGGACATACGAGTACATACTCGTAGGAACGATAGTTAGGTGAATTGTCTCGGTCCTGAGTACTACAATGTCAGAAAGTGGTCGTTATGGTCCACTAATTTGGATTTACAGGACTAGAATTTACAACAGTGGAATAATATTTCGATATCCATTTAGCAGTTGCCTAGTAGACAGTGAAAACCTAAATAAGTAAGAGTCACATTGAAATTCGAAATCTTGAAACTACTTGCACAACTAAAAATGAAAAGTTTGTCAACTTTTTGTAATGCTAATGTAGCATAACACCGCTCCATATTTTTGTGAAACACTGAACACAATTATGTGCTGCTCTAATACACTTTTCAAAGTTCTTTGAACAACCTCAGCTCAGCATAATGAGCGTATCCATCAAAGGTGAGCAGAGCACGGCTTGCAATTGATTGATGATTTTGTGCTAAACTTAATTGAGCAATCAGTTGCGAACGCTCTTCTGGGTAGGAGAGTATTTGCACGTATGTAGGACCAGGTACCTATATAGATACGTATAGTTACGCCTGAACATCCCTGTTACAAAATAGAAAAGGAACAGTAAGTCAGCTTTATATGACAAGCGGGAAAATTGCACATACTGAGATTCTTTCGATCTACATACGCCAGTATACATCACCCTACCCCAATCTGAATATTTTCCTAATCGAATATAAACCTTCTACATTTGTGATAAAATTGTAAATCTACTATACATATAAAAATAAGTCGGGTTTTCCTTCCTGACGCTATAACTCCAGAACGCACGAACCGATTTCCACGGTTTTGCATTCGTTGGAAAGGTCTCGGGCTCAGTGAGGTTTATATAGCAAAGAAAATTCAGGAAAAAAAAATCTTCTTCTTTTAATCACCAAACGAAATGCTACATAAAACGAAGCCATCTGGTGGAGAAACGGAGTTCGCCGGGTTTGCTATCTACTATATAAAAATAAGTCGGGTTTTCCTTCCTGACGCTATAACTCCAGAACGCACGAACCGATTTCCACGGTTTTGCATTCGTTGGAAAGGTCTCGGGCTCAGTGAGGTTTATATAGCAAAGAAAATTCAGGAAAAAAAAATTCTTCTTCTTTTAATCACCAAACGAAATGTTACATAAAACGAAGCCATCTGGTGGTGAAACGGAGTTCGCCGGGTTTGCTAGTCTATTATAGATTGTGGTAGGTCGATGTGTGGTGTCTGTACTCTGTACATGTTGTTCTCAAGCAAATACGCACTTACGATTGGCTGTTGCAATACGTGTATTGGTTTTGCTTCCGCACGGGATTTAAACAATTGTTTGATTTACAAATATTTCTTACGGCTATTTGTGAGTTTCAATGTTTGTAAAAGCACCCACAAGACAGAATCAAAATCCAAACAGTACAACAGCGAACAGGGTTTTTTTTTAAGATACAGAATAATTCTAGAAAGGCCGTATTCTAGGAATTTCCTATACCCTTTCTTTCTTTCTTCTGCGTTATATGGAACTGAGCTTCTGCACCAATGTACTTATTCTGTGGCAGGGCTCTAATAACGTCCTCGTTAGCGACACTTGTATCCGTCGGTACGACTCAGCTATCGGTTGGGAAATTGGAACACATGCGCTAAACGATGACACGGCATCACTGATCAGATCCTTGTACTCCCTGCGTAGTGTACGATAATTTTGGTAATTACATTATCTAGTATTTGATATTATCATAGAAAAAACCGGCCAAGTGCGAGTTGGACTCGCGTGAAGAGGGTTCCGTACGATTGATTTTTTGCCTACCTATAATTTTAACCGCAAATAATAGATGAATTGAAATTTACGAATAATTAAGATTGGTACGCACAATATTGAATGATTTACCATGTTATTTTAATATCATGGACTTCTTATAGGTTTTCCTATAATCTATAAGTAGAAAAGTAATTTCTGTATTTGTTTTCAAAATTTAAGGTTCAGTAGTTTCGGAGATAAGGGGGGGGGAATGGTCAATTTTCGTCTATTTTCTTGAATAGCTTGGAAACTATTTATTTAAAAATTACAAAAAAAAATATTTAAGATCTTCTCAACAAGACCTTTCATTTGATATGTCACACGATGCAGTTTTCAATTTTTTTTTTAATTTTCCGCTTCCCCCCCAAAAATTACCTCCCATATACAGATTTCATCTATTCACGTCACACCTCTGTGCTTGGGTCACAGGAATTGATATGTGTACCAAATTTCAACTTAATCGGTCTGGTAGATTCGGAGATAAGTAATTGACTGTAAGCGACAGACAGACGGACTCACGAGTGATCCTATAAGGGTTCCGTTTTTGTATTCGGACGTACGGAAGCCTAAAAAGGAAAATCAAAAGCGGATATCCATGTCATTAAATGTTATGAAAAATATATATTATATTCCCTCAGACAAAAATCTAGGCTTGGATGCAGGATGCAGTCCCACTCTCCCACCCTTGTGCACATGCACACATGCAGGAAAAACGAGAAAAACTCAGAGTATACGTTTGGTTGAATGGCATGTTAACGTTTTTCTCGGTTTTCTTGCATTTGTGCATACGACGGACAGCCAGAAGACCAAAAAAAGCAGCGAAGGGAATTCAGTATTTCCCAGGTAATAATGTTTTTTTTTTTAACAAGAGGTTAACTTTTCGGGCAATAAAATAAACTCACAAATTCACATTCACTTTTCAATGGACTCTAACTCCAATTAATTTGAGGTTTCGACCGTCTCGAATGATAAATAGAGTTCATTTTGTAATAAATTGATGCAACATGTGACTACATTTCAGCTCGGTTACCAAGAATAGATTACATTAACATTATCAACCATTAATGAAAATTCCGAAGCATGTTCTTGAAAGTCCTTGTAAACTTGCGGAGACGTTTGACGAAATCAAATCAGACATTCACAGGAATATATTCAGATATTATTCAACGCCAATGCGAGTTAGCATGAATTTGATATGCGGGAATATAATTGAGTTAATTAATGAAAATCTTGACTTACGTGACATGCGTGGATCGCGACCGTGCGTGAAGTGTTCCCATAATTGAATCGCTGTCTTTATCTATTTATTTACATAATACGAGGGTTTGTATGTGCGGTTCGTCTGACGTGGCATAAGCCACAATTCTCCTGAAATGAGCCCCGTATTTTTATCAGCAGGGGATTTCAAAAGGGGAAGCGAACCGTCGCTTCACCCGCATTGAACAACATTTGAACCTCATCTTAATAAATTCGCGCAAATTGTTGTGAAATTGGGCCTTCTTTGTAAAAATTGTATGATTTGTAGATTTCCTTTGTTTGGTATCAGAGAATTGTTTTTTTTTTTGTTTTTGGAAAATTATTTTTTGAAATAATTGCTTATGATTTTTATTACAATGAAGTTTATTTAAATCAAATAACCTACGTATCATTTGCGAAATTTTTGTAGGTACTTATTATTATTACTTACCTTTCTGAGAAAATGTAACATAGTTTTTAAAGAAAATATTTTCTCTTTAAATCAGCAGTCTAAAAATAAAAAAAAATGGTTTTAAAGACACGCGCCTAAGTTTCCGAAAAGAATTTTAATCACAATTGTGAGTCAGCAACGAAATGGCTCACCCTCATTAACATGGAAAGGAAGAATAATTAAAACTCACGAAAAAGTCGCTTCGTGTCTTTGAAACTCAAATTACAGCTTCCTGCAGAAATTAAAAGATTCCCATACGTGCCGAGACGATGTTACATTTATCCTTGGCAAGGTTGCCAGGTATAACGTACCACACATGAGATTTTATCGAAGGAATTTCCACTGAGAATTAAAATACTTTAATCACATAAATGTTCATCATCATCAGCCTATAAATGTTCCCACTGTTGGGACACAGGCCTCCTCTCTACGAGAGGGAGTGAGCCATAACCCACCCACCATCACCCAGTGCGGATATATAGATGCCTCATGTCTTCGAATTTTTATGGTTTTTGGACATACCGATTTCCTCACGATGTTTTTCTTCACCGTTTTGAGAGCAGTGGTGATGAATTTATGTTTTCCCGATTGTGTATGAGACGTACTCAATGCCTGCCAGGATCGCCGGAGTAACGTAAAAGGCCCTGGGACACAAAGGGCAACTGGCCGCTCGACCCGAAGATATTTTTTTTTTTCATATAAACAGTAGAAATGTGTTCTATTACTGAAAAGAACCACAAAAAAAGATATCAGCTCTACAAAAAGAAATTCTAGGGGCAATTACGATTACCATACGAGCAGAGATGCAGGCATAATTTAACTTACGTAGGTACATAAAATGAGATTAATTTATCACTTGCTAAACTAAAAATATGAGAAACAATAAATAATAATATCAAACTTGAAACGAAGTCTAAAGTTTTAAAGCAAATAATATGAAAAACTACTTCACAATAACTCGCACAAAACGCAGCTCTTTAACAAGAAGAAAAGTTGGTAGACCGCTATTTTTCTCCAGCTTTCAAGAAAAACACTCTAAAGTTCGACCTCTGGCGAGGCTGAACTGTAAATGGTACTACAAAAATTGTTAGTCATTGGAGAAATCGCAGTAAAATATTGAAACTATGCAGACTATCAAATTACCTAGAAATATTTTTAATTTCTATTTTCATTATTTCTACTTGCTAATAAAGTCTATAGGACAAGTTAGTAGAATATTTTTTACTTACTGTTCATAGGTATTAAACCATAGATACATTAAAGAAGGAGATATGGTGTGGAATTCAAAATGTATAGAAATCCGGTAAAGCCACAATTGCGTACTTTTTCCGTATAATTTACTCACACTAAAACAATTATCATTGTTAGTTATCGTGTCACAGGGGCCGAAAACGACTCTCTTGCTTAAATACAACGGACGCACCCTGCGACATTACGGCTTGGTGAGGTATCGTTATGTCAGTTTTACATTGCTTGTCGAGTCACTCAGTGATAGACTGAGGTGGTTGTAAAAGATCAATGTATTTAATGCAAAAACAATACAGTCGGAGTAATATAGGAAAACAAGAATAAAGTAGTACAAGTCAATAGCTGAGCGAAACGCTCAACACCACGGTTTCACACGCCAAAAGTTTCGACACGCCCCCTTGCCACTTTTCCTGTTTTTAATATTTCTATGTTTTAAACGTTCTTTAGCTGCAAATGTGCACACAAAGAGATGATAGATGATAGATCTAAAGCTGGGTACTCACGTATCAGATACTGTATTAAGTGAGTACGTAGGCACGAGCCCACTGCGAACCACTCGCGTGTGGAGCGCTGTAAGCTCGCAGTGACCCGCCGAGTGGCGGTATCACTGCGAACACAAAGGGGGGGACGGCGACAAGACCACGACTGTAGTGAGTACGCAATTGCGAGCTTCAAAAAACTAATTGAGACAAATTGCTGTCGGCGGCGGCGTGACGTCGCGTCGTCACGAGCACTGCGGATCCGGCAGCTCGTAATTAGAGACGCGGTGGACCGTGGACGAGCCGTACCCACTTAAAGGTTGATACAGTATCTGATACGTTAGATGCAACACTGCTAAGTGAGTACCCAGCTGTACATGCAACACTGCTAAGTGAGTACCCAGCTGTACATGCAACACTGCTAAGTAAGTACCCAGCTGTACATGCAACACTGCTAAGTGAGTACCCAGCTGTACATGCAACACTGCTAAATAAGTACCCAGCTGTACATGCAACACTGCTAATTGAGTACCCAGCTTTCAACTTAATTTTATTATCACAATACAACAGACCGAATACGAGTCGTCATTATAAGTATTAAGCTCAATCAGACATTCACATCGTTGCGAAAAAGGAATCCAATTTCCGATCTGTAACAATGAACACGATAATTGAAATAATATGTTCTGAAAACGTTGAAAAAGATTTATCACATCGAAATACGTTTTATACTGTTTATACAGGACGGATCTATTGGCCCCGATTGATGAAAATGTTGTAGATGTGGTTGTTGAAAATAGTTTCATGAGTAAACGCAGCTTAGGAAGATAGTGAGTATTTAGTTAAATTTGCTGCAAATATTACTTAACTCAATAACGTACGAATTCTCAGTAATGTGAACCTTGTGAAAACTGGAATGCCGGGTTAAACTATTTTTGATAGTACTTTTCTGTTAAAAAATGATTATTTCTTTAATCGATATTTGTCATATGTAGTAAGTAGAAGCCCAGTCACTACCCGATAATAAGTTATCGGGTAGTGACTGGGCTTCTTATGAATTTACTCACTAATACCTATAACTTCTATTATAGCTTTCTACAGGTTAGGCAGACGTGTTCCTCTTCCTAATTGTACACGTCCACATTTACACCAATTAGGGTTTTGCGACCCAAGTAATAGGAGGCAAGAGTTTAGCGATCAATCGGCCACTAATCCAGACGACGTGATTGTTACTGGGATATTCCAGATGGAAATCCCCAACACCACGTTTCCCGGGAATTATAATCCAGGAACTCTAGCTTAGCAGACGCGCTTAGACGAATGAGGTCTACAGGCGAAAGAAGTTTTAAAAAGCTTTAGGTATATAGTAAATTTAAAAATTAACCATTAAAAGGAAATTTAAAATATCAACAGCCTTACTACAAAAACTTAAACATCTGTTGAACACTTGTCTACATAAAGTGTGACTGCAAAACGGACCTTATTTCAACCTCATAATCTGACATTTTTTGCAGACAAGTGTTCAACAGACGTTTAAAAGTTTTTGTGGTACGACGGCAAATGTTTTATTTCAAAAAAGTAAGGGTAAAATATAACAAGGTACCTATATTAAAACCCTATACAAATTATTATAGATTCGTACCTAATGTTATTAGTTCATAAAGCAAATACCTACAACAACAAAAAAAAAAACAGGCTACAAGAAAGTCCCGAACAACAGACTACCATAGACAAGATGCAGAAAATTACGATGCCATT
Source organism: Agrotis exclamationis (assembly GCA_950005045.1). NCBI lineage: Eukaryota > Metazoa > Arthropoda > Insecta > Lepidoptera > Noctuidae > Agrotis > Agrotis exclamationis. The sequence continues at coordinate 11,567,251 of OX465417.1, read as the reverse complement.
AACTATAACGATGGCGATGCCCAACAAAAATAATTGTTTCCTCCAACAATAGCGTCGCTCATTCCCCTCATTCCTCAACCAGTCATCAACAGCGGACCTCTACAGCTGATTAGTTTCTCTGCGGACGTCCATAATCTTATAACAGATAAACCAATTTGTGCCATCCCTGTTTGGCTCTGACAAGCGAATAATTGACTAGATGGAGGCAAACAATCGAAATGTAATAAATATACGTTGTTAATCGTTCATTATTGCATTGTCTTCAGCTTTTGTGCGTACGATGACGGTGGAATTCGGTTGAGGAGACGAGGCGAATTACTCAGTGTTTATAAATAGGAGTTATTGAGTTAGTACCTACTATTTATCTACATTTACTGTTACATAGGTAACTGTTGCCAGAGCGTCTACCATGAGTTGTCATTACGATACTCGATCATACGCATCGACCGCGTTTCGCGCTCTCATTGGTTGAGAGTTCATCCAACCTTGGAGCGGGCCAATGAGAGCGCCAAACGCGGTCGATATCGATGATCGAGTTTCGTAATGACAACTCATGGTAGCTTCACACGCGTGTTGTATAAAAATTATCCTACGGGAATGAAATACCGGTTTAAAAGTTATCTGTATTCCAAACATCCAAATCGTAAAAGAGGAACAAACACCCATCCATCCATCCATTTTCACAATCTTTCGCTTTCATAAATTAAGGCCCTACCCTGACCAAAAACCTTGAGCAATTCCTTCCCTCTTCGCCCAGCGCAATCAGAGAGAGACAGAGATAAACGAATAATTTATTTAATACTTACGCTCAGATTTTAGAATAAAATCTTTATAAAATCTAATTTTGGTCTTTTGAAAAAAATATTTCTACCATAATGTTCATAATTAAATTGCCTATCCATTAGTGTAAGTTCAAAAATCAAAATAATGGTTAGGTAGTTTTCGAGGAGATGCATGGTTTCAATAATTATTTGTCATTTCAGTGGTTTCGTTGTGAGGCGATTAATAAACATTATACAGAGTAAAAAAAAAACAAAATGTGAACATGACATGAAATTTAACGTTTTTTATTACATGATATTTCTTTTGGTTAAAGAGTATATAGCTCCAAATATAATAGATTTAAAAAATCTAAAAACCCACGTTTTTAAATGTCCTAAAAAGAAGAAAATAACCCTACGGGGCTGAGAGAGGGGCCACTCAAAACGTGGGGGCGTATATTATATAAGGGATTATTTATGGGATATATTTACATGACGTGAGATCGTAGGTGTAACTTGCAAAGATACGCCCCCACGTTTTGAGTGGCCCCTCTCTCAGCCCCGTAGGGTTATTTTCTTCTTTTTAGGACATTTTAAAACGTGGGTTTTTAGATTTTTTAAATCTATTAATTATTTTATTATTTTTATCATTGTTCATCGGGTTTGAAGCTACCCTGAAAATTTCAGCCTGCTAGCTTATCGGGAAGTGCCTCAAAGCCTGTCCGCCATCTTGGACGTCCGCCATATTGGATTAATAGCCTAGCCTAGCATAAGCCACATGACAATTTTTTTCGTATTCCTGACAGCAAACCCTTTCATTTGATACCCATATCACGGGGGTGGATTTCAAACAGCCAGTCTACCATCTTGGACTTCCGCCATATTGGATTTAAGTCACGTGACTATTTTTTTCGTACTCCTGATAGCAAACCCTTTCATTTGATATCCATATCACAGGGGTGCATTTCAAATAGCCTGTCTGCCATCTTGGACGACCGCCATATTGGATTTAAGTCCCGTGACTATTTTTTTCGTATTTCTGACAGCAAACCCTTTCATTTGATACCCATATCATGGGGGTGGGTTTCAAACAGCCAGTCCGCCATCTTGGGGAGGCCGCCATATTGGATTTGTTATGACGTTTCTTAGCTAGTCATGTATTGTCATCAGAACTCAAAGCGTGTACAAAATTTCAGCCTGCTAGCTTATCGGGAAGTGCCTCAAAATTGAGTTGCAAAAGTCCAACCGGAACGACAAACAAACAAACAAACAAGAAAAGTGAGTGTATAAAAACGTGGTAATAATAAAAAAACTGCACAAAAACGGCTGGCGCTGCGTTTTGCACAGGGACGCGCCTTAAGTTAGAAGTTTTGATCTAGTTTATCTTCTTCTATCTTCTCTATATTATAAAAAAAACGTGGAAAAAAAAATCAATTGCTGTTCGTTAGTCTCGCTAAAACTCGAGAACGGCTGGACCGATTTGGCTAATTTTGGTTTTGATTTATTCTTGAAAGTCCAGGGATGGTTTAAAAGGTGAGGCGATACAAAGCTTGCCTGGTCAGCTAGAAAGATATATTTTTGAAATTTACACCTACGATTTCGCTGTCGTGGTACCGGAATAAAACATCCAATGTGTTAATCGAGGTAAAGTTTATGTGCCGTACATCGTCGTCCAAAAGTTACGAACATCCATCCATCCAACCACAAACTTTCTCAAACATCTCGGGAGCAAGATAAGATTACTTATTATTCACGAATACCGCATACCTTCTATTGAATCCATTTATATGTAGATATCTCTTTTGTGTTATTCAAAGTCAAATAACTAAAGCTAATTTCTTAAGTAAAATTATTTGCATTCTGTGATTGGTAAGATCACTTAATTTAATTGTAACTAATTCATTCATTTTTGTGAATGAAAGGGTTGAGCAACTTTCAAGTACATAAATTACTGAGTAAGGTATTTTTGCTTTTTTATTAAAGCCTCCTGCAGACACACGCGATTAATCGCGCGGGGCGACATGTCGCGGTCCATTCGCAGTACTTTAAGAGTGGAAATTAGCTTGGCTCGTTGTCGCAGCGCGATTAATCGCGTGTGTCTGCGGGAGGCTTAATACGTAAGATGACGACGATATTATTATTTTCTTAAAACAAAGAAAACTCAAGCTAATTTTCTTAGGTAAACTACGTTGTACCTCCTGTTTTTTACATCTTTGAAAACTTTATTTACCGTCTATAGTGAATAATAAAAGCTCATTAAACCGTCTTTTGCAGCATAAAATGTACTGACTGGAGGCTCTTACTTACCTCTAAACTTCTTGAAATTTTAATTTGCTTATTTGCATTAAGTTTAACCTCGTTTGTCGCCGTGGTAAACCGACCGTTAATCTACATTTCTTTTGAAGTTACTGTGTCAAACGAAAATTTATAGAAAATTACTTTGTACTGACTCTTCCGTAAAAGTAATTAAAATCGCAAACAGCTCGACAGATTAATTAAGACAAATAAATATGCGCAGTTTTTGTAACGACCGCGACAGCGGGAATATTGTGACGAAACCAATTTTCGTGAGCATTCATTCGTTAAAACGCTTTCATGCACGCCTTCTGTGGACCACTTCGCGTCCGATTCATCAATTACATTCCCATTTTTACGTATTTCGCCATCGGCCCGACGAATATGTCCAACACCACAGCTATGGCGCAGACATGCGCCTCTCTATCTAATTGGGGCGTCAATATTCGTTCGCGGAGCGCTTTGCATATTTCATAGCTGGAGTGTAGACCTTTGAAACTTTGCAAACGAAGGTAGGACTGGGGGTAAAGCTACCTAAAGTCTAAATGTCAAGGGCAAACTTTTACAAATGCGTAGTGTTTGCTCGCATTGTGTTCTGACTCTATCTTAGAATGCTGATCTGACAAGGGACAAATGTTGGTTCTACAAAGGTATGAGAGAAGCAAAGGATTCATTAAGATGCGGATCGTAAGTGATCGACTGGCGTCTATCGCTGATTGCGTATTGTTGGGTCCTTGCAACAAAGTCTTGCTATTTGCAACTCACATGCTAATGAAACTTGCACATTCCCTATTCAGGGTAGGATTGTGATTCTATATTGCTGTTCATTTGTACAATTCGTTGCACGATGAGTTAATGCAGTGTAGGTTCCTATGTTTTTTCAGTTCTTGTATAATGATGGTATTTATTACCAATTCTTACATAAATTATAACTATCTACTGTTAACTGAATTAAACTTTCACCCTATAATATATTTTTCATGACTCATACTCTGAAGGTCATTACATGTCTGATTAGCCGTTTGAAAGTTATCCATTGCAGGCCTAGGGAGAATCCCTTTCAACTGACAGCTGCCATACTTAAGAAAAAAAAAACTAGTACTATTTTGACATTTCTATTGAACTATGTTGTAACTTTTTACACAGCCGCTAAATTACAGCGCGATTGAAAATTAAATACGGCTGTAATATAATTTTGTTTCAACTATTTCTCTAAAATAACATAGCTTTCGGCAAAATCTTTTTTTATAACGAACATCAAAAATGCTGGCAGTATAGCTGGATGACCACAGAAAAAAAAAAACAAAATTGCGCAAAAAGCGTGATGGCGCGACAGTCCGATCAACACTCAGTTTTTCTTGAGCTAATATTTACCTATTTTTTTTATTTTTACTTTCCTCGTATTCGTAATGAAAAGCACAGTGTTTACCTCGGGTAAATTACTTATTTAGTCCCTCGAACTATTAGCGCCCTCATCTACGTTACAGGCGCCAAACCCCGTCTCAGGACTGAAATAAGTAACTTTCACCTCTCGGATAACAATCTACTATTTAACTAAAAAGTGTAATTCGAATTGATTTGTTTTGCTTATTTCAACTTTATTCAGTTCAGACGTATTATATTTGTCTTAAATATCTTCAAGATTATCGTTTCTACACAAATGTATCAATTTCGAAACTTGTTAGTTTACATACCTCATAAAACAGTATTGTCCTGTAACACACCATTCAGTAATTGAAGTTCAGTTTGCCGTTTATGCCAACAGTTTCAGTGGTGATCTCGGTACACACGAGCTGCATTTGACGTGCTTCCTTGTAGCACGCTTTGTAACCACACTGTTGTATGTTCCGAGTTGCAACCCTTGTTCCAATATGCAGTTCAAGATGTAGCCTGTTGCAGATCAAATAGTGAGGCAAAATTATAATACGTCTTTATGTATTAGAAAAATCAAATGCTATATAAAAACGTCGCTATACCAATGAAAAATCCTGCATAATTTGATACAGACCGTATAGAAAAATTATATTTGTCAATGGAAATCATGAAAACGTATTGTATGAAGAGAAAACCTCATTAGATTGTTGGTTGAGACTTTTCAATGCCAACAGTATATCCAACCCTTTGATGGCCTGATGGGCTTTGCCGAAAGAATTAAAATTCCCCCTATTCATTTTTGATATGACTGTAACATCTTTGTAATCGCTTCTGTGGGAGTGATTTCGTGAAATGAAGTGAAGTAAAGGAAGTCGAACTGGATTGGATCAAATCAAAAAGCACACATTAGTTGATTTTACCAAGGAGCGGGCGAGGTTAAAGAGCTAACCGTAAGATGGTAACTACTCTTGGCGACCTCTGTCTTTTGATGGGTGAGTAAAGTTAAGCAACTCTTTTCGAGGTTCGTCTGTGGATAAGTCTGTTGTCTCTAAGCCAAAGTCGAAGTCGTGTTGCTTATTACCAAAATGAGATATCATCATGCTACACATAATTTATACGACTATGGAAAGGCTCACTCGCTTTTTTTCAGCTAAGGCTTTATTCATTATTGGTTTTAATGATTCTATTGGGAGTAAGAATTCGATTCAGCCACCAAGTCTGATCTCGAAGTTAATATTGCCGAAAATTGTTTTGCGATCGTCGGCCGATAATTTAATTATTTCGGGATCCAATTGAACAGGGCTGTTGTTTGGGCCGCTTACACTGACCGCCACAGATGTGATTACCCAGGCTGCCAGGCCAGGCCTCTGTTTGAGTTAATCTCCAATATTGTTGTTCGTCAGTTACACTCTCGGCCCGACGATGTGAAACATATTGCTGTTGACTAACACAAGCTAGGGGTAAAGTTGCTGTGTATTAGTGAGATTGGTTTGTGAAATCATGGGTAAAGTTTGACAATAAATAAAACGTTTTCGGGTCGCAATAAATTCTATCATGCATACGTTTGCTCATGTATAAAAACCTCAGTTGAAACTGAACATTGTACAACAAAATAAACAGAACAAAAAGGGTCCGGGAAATTGTAAGAACATACTTTAGGACGCACATTTACTCTATGGGAGTAAGGAAGCAAAAACCGAAAGTAAGCGCAATCTCATTAGACGAATAGCCGGCCGACCATCCGACCTAGCAATATTTTCCCCAAAACACTGGGCTTGTTCAAGATAAACTCTACCAAACGTACACAGGAAAAAATCCTTCGAGTTCTTGGGTGTACCATAAACACTTACCCTTGTGAACCATTTACAGTGAGCCCAGTATAACTTGACAGCTCATTGCTCTGTTTACACAAACAAATGTCAATAACATGTCAATTTCAGTACATTTCAATTTGGTTCCCTATCTCGCTGCGTGCCAAGAAAAACTGGGCCATTGTTATGTTGTTTATGGTCTGTCCCCTTATTGTCTATTCCTCTGTCGCAGTGAACGTAAGCGGAATCTAAACGAAACTTTTTAATTATTTTCGATTTGTGTTGAATCTTTTTCGGAATGCCTCAAGTGTACCGTTAAGTACGGTGCCTGAATTTCAGTTGAATCGATTTCAGGATTAAAAGACGAAGAGATAAAGCTGGGGATAATTACATTCAGTCCAATATTGTTTACCTACATAATAATATAGCGACATAGTTTATTTATCCGAATCTTGTATTCGTAAAAGGCTTTAGTTGATATCAGAGCAATATCTGTAGGTAATTGGATATCATATATTCAGAAATAATAGATTGAAGGATAAATTGAAACAGGTTTGAGTCAGTTTCTTTTGAAGATGTTGCTTTTCTTCGAAGAGGTAATGGTATGGAGGCAAACTAGTAATGAAGTGAAATATCTATTGATAAATATGTTTCTAATGAATATCTTATATTGAGTGACAGACAACACGCATCAAACCGTTGGGTTTAAAACGTGTTGCAGGAAAGTTTGAAGATTTTAGAAGCTATGATAGATTTTTGTTGAAAAAACATTTAATAGAAGTCTGTCATTTCCGCCGATATGAAAAAGTAAAAAAAAAAAACAAGTTATTTGATATTCTTGATATGGAAGACTTCGGTCGTGGGACACAATGTTTGATTTTGGTGAAAAACTCTTTTGATCTTATTAGTTGAGAAATGGTGCCGATGATAGCTTTAAATTCCCTTAAGTACCTAAGCATTGTACCTAGTCGCACAGAAAGTCTAAGTAATAAAACTAGCGATTCGCTCTTGCTCTTATAAAACAGAGATTTCTTTTCCCCAAATGTCTTTATTGAAAGGGTAACCCTCCGTTCCCCGGAACGAAATGTCTAAACGATGGCGAAAATCGCATTCTCCGCAGTTCAGAAGAATAGCGGTAACACAAATGCCCCCACCAAAAACGACTTTATGACTGACTAGCTTCTGCCTGTGAAGTTTCGACTCCTACCACAGGTTTCTCTCCTCCTACCCGCCAACTCCTAACCAGCGCTTTTGTTATTTCTGGCTTGCTAGACAAAAAATGTGATAGCTCCTCATGTTCGATTCCACCAAATTAGTATGCGGCTTATTTGCTCACGCATTTCAGCAGTATTCTTAGCCTCTGTGTCCACTGGCAAGGATGCGCAGCACATTTGTATGCTAAAATTTTCAATGAACTACTTAGGTATGTCTAACATAGTGCGCGCACAAATAACGAGTCCACTGCTCTCATGTGCGCGCACAGAAATATTCAGGTGTTCACATTTTGTCCGTGTTTGCTTGAGTGAGTCCCTAGATCAAAAAGTTGTGCTGCACACCGGTGGAATTGCATCTTAATATAACTTATAGTCTACGGCATTCAGGACTAATGTAGCTCCCATCATCACTAGTTGCAGAAATTACCTCCAAAATAAAAACAAATATCTCTTTAAAAAATTAGTATGAATTTATCAGACCAAAACGTTCCAATTGATCAAAATTGCCTCCAAAAATCTAACATCTTTTGTAACAAAACATCTACCTTTCATATTAGGTAATTAGAACGGCACGTGGAATAAGAACGCAACAAAGTTCTGCCCACAGGCACAATCAGATAATGGTTTTCGATATTATGATCAGGTATTATCTAATAAGAACACAATTATAACGTCGCCGTTGGGCATATCGACGTAACTTTCCCAGGGCTAAGTTTATTTTTGGATATAAATACCTTACTTTATTTTCTAGCTTTAATGAAAGCCAGTGAGATACCTATTCATCGACCAATACAAGTCTATCCAAATTTCGCAACTATGAGGTATTCCAATCGTGCGCATATAAAATATTTATAATAATATAATGCCCAATTTATGTAATCGAACAGAGGCTTAGCGGCTCTAGCACGAGCACATGATCTCAATATCATGTAGTATGCAGTTCAACTATGAAGGAAGATGTCAATGAACTTCATCTGTCAACTGTCACTTGAAAATAACGTTCAGCAATAAAATACTTAAATTTAGTGCAAATATTTATTATTAATCTTGTCACCTTCAGTTATTTTGACATGTTAATGGTAGATTTAAATGAACTGCGTAGTAGAATTGCCAATTTTTGAATCTAAATATATTTGTGCTTATGTTAATAGTTTAAATATTTTGCTTATCTATTGTTAGTTGTACAAAAAAAAGGGGCCCCAGTATCCTAATGGGCCTGGGGCCTCCAACATGTTAAATACGGCCCTGTCTCAGTGGATGACACGAGTATGTTGACCATCCGACACCTTCCCTCAGGACAGAGTTGCTTGTTCTTCTACCAAAGCGTTGTGTACATGGATAATATGTTTAACAACCATTATTTACCGTTGCGCCGCTGAAGCCATGCCCGAAATTAAATGTAAATAAGACTTACTGAACAAGAGGTTTAGATGTTTATGATTGAGGTAGATAAATAGAAGTTTATATAAACTACTACTTTATACAGGATTATTTGTAAAACATTAACAAACTTCCAAGGGCTAAGAAAGGTCTGGTGTTTTATACCAATTTTTTTTTTGTAGACTTTGTGATTGTGAATGAAATAACTGTTCTTTTTTATGGTTCCGTAGCCAAATGGCAAAAACGGAACCCTTATAGATTCGTCATGTCTGTCTGTCTGTCTGTCCGTGTATGTCACAGCCACTTTTTGTCGAAAGTATAAGAGCTATCCTGTTGAAACTTGGTAGAAAGATGTATTATGTGAACCGCATTAGGATTTTCACACAAAAATCAAAACAAAACAAATTTTGGGGGTGCCCCCCATACTTAGAATTGAAACTCAAAAAAAAATTTTTCACCAAACCCATACGTGTGGGGTATCTATGAATAGGTCTTTAAAAATGTTATTGAGGTTACTAACTTCATTTTTTTCTAAACTGAACAGTTTGCGCGAGAGACACTTCCAAAGTGGTAAAAAGTGTGTCCCCCCCCCCCCCCCGTAACTTCTAAAATAAGAGAATGATAAAACTAAAAAAATATATATATAATGTAGACCTCAACCAAAACTACCAACGAAAATTGGTTTGGATGAGATACAGTTAGCAGTTTTTGAGATATAGTACATTTTCAAAAACCGCAAATATAACTTTGCCATTCATACAAATACTATGAAAAACAAAGTTATTTTTATTGTTTGTGTATATTACTTACTAATCTCAATATAATTATATCTCTAATCTATGCTTGCTGCTACGGAACCCTTCATGGGCGAGTCCAACTCGCACTTGGCCGGTTTTATCTTTCTGGACTGAATTGATTCTGAAAGAGTGATGACCTCTTTTTTGCGTGTTAAAATCGCCATGTGCCATGACTTGTTAGAAAATGTCGCACCATATACTCAATTTTTTTTTCATACACCTTACATAATAAATTCTTTATGTGAGGGCCGCACTAACGAGAAACACCGTTAATTTTCACGATAATACTCTTTAAATTGAAGTTAGTGTGGCCCTAGCACAATATGAAAACTATTGAAGAGTTGGTAGGAAGTCCCAACTCGATAAGGTTGCTTCGTTTCATTAATCCAAGAAACCTGCAAGATTAAAAAAAATCTTACAATTTTCTATGATTACATGCAGAATACTGACAGACAACGGACTTATAATAAAACGCGTGAGTTATAAGATAAGAGAAAAGGTTAATAAACCCTTAGCTTAAACTTGCCAAACGTCTAGTTTATTTAGTAATTCGAAAAACAAACTAAGAACACTTACATGAGCCAACGTTATAAATGCGGCCCTTATATCAATGCTCGGCCATGGGCAGCGCTAGCGGCACAAAGCTGAGACCAAACTAAGTTTACCAACATATTAGGTGCTTAAATCGCTAAGTTTATAATGCCGTTATTAAACGTGATGCTTCTTCCAGCGCTTCAACTTCAGCTTTCAGGAAAATCTGAACTTAATGTACGGACATAAGCTCTTGGACAAGAGTGATTTCAAAATGGGAATCTATACTATCATAAATTCGATAGTAAATCTGCCTCTATGATATTTTTTTCAAGCCATCATTATATTTCGCAGGCGGGAAGGTTATATATATGTTATATAACATTAAAAGAATATAGCTCTCATAATTATTTATTAGTTTGATGATCCAAATGACACAACAAGAAGTGTGAATAATTCCAATTAAAAAAGCTTGTTTGCCTCAAACAACTGATTATTTAGATATGAATGATAATTCGATCCAGCTATTTAAGGCCTACAATGCCATAAATAAACATATAATTCGTTAAATAAAACAAAAATATAACGTCGACACAACTGACTGCCAGCAGAATTTTCATTTTGATTAATTTCTTAAATTAAATCTACAAACCTAATAAATTCAGTCTCATAAAACAAGAAACATAAAAAGCTGTTCGTTCTTATTATTGTTTTACATCTTTAGAGTAGTTGACATTATCAGAAAACTAATTAAGTCGAAAACAAACTTTAAACGCAATAAAACGTAAAGACGGTATTGTACAGTAAGGTGCCATCACAAAATTGGAGTTTAAATTGCCTGCAAAATGGCAATATTAAAGTCTTTTTATTGCATAATGCCGACGCTCACGAGCCCGGCCCTCAAGCCAAGTAGCTGAGCGACGGTAATCTGAAATGACAATATTATCCTTCTCACGTACCAACTCCTCATCCTCTCTTCAACATAAATGCTTACATAATGTGCCTATAACAGTTTCCATTTAAACCTGATATATCAGAACGTTCGTAATCAATTTTAATTAGAGCCGATGATTAAAGACATTCGCTCGCATTAAATTTTCTTTATGTAACTTGACGTAAATGATGGAGGAAAATAACGTGAGAGCAGGGCCGCGCCGCCCCTATGTGCGAAGTGTGCGGCGCACACAGGCGCCAGGGCTACAGAGGCGCCGGATGACCAGTGCCAATTGTTGAAATTATTTTTGTCACATTACAACATAATATATTAATACTTGAGTATCGATAAGTAAGTAGATACAAGTCTCCCAAGACGATACTTATCTAAACTATTTGAATTGAACCACTGTTTATATTTTGGGTTTTGTTTTGTATACATGAATCGAGCTCTGCTTTAAAATCAAAAGAACCGCCGGCCGCGCCACACTCGTTATGATAGCCGACTATTATTATTAGTATATTAATCTATGTATTTTATTACAAAGGCCATTAGTTTATAAACGTAACCCGATGCGAACCGACGGGGATTCCCCAGAACGATTACAAACATTCTATCGAAATGGGTATTAGCTAGAGGAGTCGCGAGTCCGGCGCGTACTGGCGGAAAATTGATAAAATTGATGAAAATATTTCAGCAAAAAATTTGAATTTATGAAAAAAAATTGAAAGACGACAACATAAAAGGCGCTTCAAAGGTTTGGCACACAGGCGCTACATAGGTTTTGCACACAAGCGCTGCAAGGGGTCGGCGCGGCCCTGCGTGAGAGGCACGTTATTCCACATTGTACGAGTTTGTTATAAAACATAGACAATGACTTGATTTATGTGAAAATGGCTGTCATGAGTGTTGGCGCCATTGAACTAGAACTGTCAATGGGTTCACATAATACGAATAATGGTACCTACAAACGTCTTATCTCATCAGTGATTGCCTTGAAACATAAGAAATATGTATTCGACTTACCAACAAGTAACAATTTATAAAGAACTGTGGTTGTCACTGATGTATCCACATATGAACGCAGTTACAATCTATCAATCAATCATAGACTTTACATTTGTTATATGCGAAGTTCCACAAGACAACATGCAAAAGTGTGATAAACATGAGCTGCAATCAACCCAATGCTAACTGTATAAGACAGTTAGTAGCTACACAGATATCCACAAATGTTCAACATTCGCCATTGTATAAAGGAACCATAACATTTTCTCTACCAGCGCTTTTCTTTTGTTTTTACAACAGACATTTTCCCCGGGCGACCGCAACCTACCAGCTCGAAATGACATTAAAAATAAATTCACGAAGGAATGCGACACGCTGTGCGACCCCTAAACTGGTGTTACAACTATAAACAGCACATTAGGGAAAGCATCTCCGTACCTTCGTAGCAATTCAACTTTCATTTGGTATATGTTCACACATTAGGACGGGCGCGGGCACGTTTATATTGTTGTGGTGTCGGCGGCCGCGCAAACTGCCAGTTAACTGGCAACGGACACTCCGGACAGCCAGGGACACGGACACCGCCACATATTATACTTGCAATAGAATTTACTTGCGACAATTTATCTTTACAACTGCTAGCACGAACAACGTGGTTAATGGCACTGCACGCCCACGCAAACAGAGCCTCGGTTCCTGTACAGCCTTAACATATTCCAAATGTATATTTATGCTGTGTACAAATTCCGTCTGCTACTAAAATACTTTTTATTACAATAAAAGGCTCTTTAGTTGTCTGATTGTGTCTCGCTGCAACCACTATTCTCTATTTCCGAAGTACCAATATCCTGTTTTTGGATGAACGAGTAACACACCAATAGGTAACTTTCGTAATAAAAGAGATATAATAATAGGGTTTCTCTTATTTCCTGTGGTATCTCTCAAGATTATCGTAGCGAATAAAAGTGGACGAAATTGAATTCCGAGGCCCGTGATTGGGCGCTGAACAAATGGGTCAACGATGTCTGACTACTGAAATCAAAACGAATTAGGTATTCACCTGCGTTCGTGGTTGATTACACGATTCATTTAGAATAGCACAGGGAATGTAACGGAACGGCAGGTAATCATCCTATCCCTATTCATTGTATTCTATTGTACGTTGATAAAATCAATGTAGGGAAGGTTTTCGAGGAAGAAAAAATAATTAGGTAAAAAAAAAACGAAATGTAATAATGTAAATAAGGTTTTATTTTCTTATATTTGCCTGTCGTCTGCGAGAAAATCATAAACAAGCAACAATTTATTAAACACAATATTTTTAATTTATATTTCTATATACTCGTAAAGTGGACTTTTCCTTAATACAAAGAACATTGTAACTTGAACATAATTTTAACCGTTCTTAATTTGGCATTGTACAAACAATGCTTCCCTTAATATGTAACATAACATGCTCTAAGCCCAATAAAGGTGGTGCCAAGACCATTTGTAAAGCTCTTCCGGCTAATTACTTTGTGCAACATTAATATCCAGGAGTCGGCTTGCCTCTCTTGAATTAGTGAAATGTCCCAAATTATTACGTCATAATACTTGTATCACGATGTTGCTTGGTAGCATTTAAAGGAGGGTCTTGTTAACATTTTGGAGTAGGTGGTGGCAAAATAATATAGTAGAGAGCAGTGGTGGCCCCGTGACATTGGCCTCGACTTACGAATAGTAGGTCGTGGGTTCGAACCCCGTCAGGCGCATTACTTTGTGTAATTTATTTCAACACCACTGCTCTCAAAACGGTGAAGGAAAACATCGTGAGGAAACCGGCATGTCCTAGAACCAAAAATTCGAAGACATGTGACATCTACCAATCCGCACTGGTCCCGCGTGGTAGATTACGGCCCACTCCCTCTCACAAGAGATAGGAGGCCTGTGTCCCAGCAGTGGGAACATTTATAGGCTGATGATGATGATGATGATGGTGGCAAAATAATAACAAATGCATGAGTCGATCTTTAAACTGACAGGGCCAAACTTTCTGGAGTTGCGGGAATGTCTATACTGGGTGTAAGGGGAGGGCTGTCCCTTACACCCAGTATAGACATTCCAAACTTTCAGGGCTTGCTCAGTAGACGAAACTGAACAATCTTCCACAATTTTTTTTTCAGGAAATGAAAAAAGTCAGCCTCTCCATACAAACTGTTCAATCAAGTTTATAATTTTATATGGTGAGGCTCTTTTTTTTGTCATTTCTGAAAAAAAAATTGTGGAAGATTGTTCAGTTTCATCTACTGAGCAAGCCCTGAAAGTTTATAGAGGGCTGTCCCTTACACCCGGTATAATCACTGGAACTGAAATAACATTAATATCTGGAATTCAGAGGGTAACCAATGGAACAGGGTAGACTTATAGTTAGTACAAATACCGGCATGGATCTTGAGCGCTGACCTTCACCTGCGCAGAAGTGAGTTATTAGGTCCCTTTGGTAGATGAATGAGGAACGGGGGCGGGGAAAGTGTAGTGATTGGCCCGCGTAGCGTGCCGTAGCGCATCGCGTCATAGCCGCCACTCGGGATTCGTTGTTTTGTACGTTTTATTTGTTTTATTGTGCGTTTCATTTGTCGATAAGTGTACGATGCGCAAAGCCATCCCCACTCTTACGCCGAGCGCTCAAGAACCGTGCCGGTTACTGTATAAGAGTCTGACAGCTAGGGTTCACTTATGTAGTGCTACTATTAGGTATCATGCTAGCGAAGGTGGAGGCGGGACTCGTGAGGTAGAGGGCAGCGTCCACCTCACGGACCAGCCGCAGTGGTAGACGCCACGGGGTGGACGTCGCAAGACTATCTCTGGCATCCGTGGGCGCGGGCATAGCGGCGAGTAATGGGCAACTCGCTGTCCGATCATGGCCACGTCCGGGTCGACGGCGCGTTATATCCCTCCTGCCCTGCCTTGGGTGGGAGGACTATTACAGTTTGCAACATACAGTTTATACCAATGACAGTTGGTAAATTTCCGAAGGTTGTTTGATTAGGTTCATTTATACAGAAATAGCCTGAGGCAGCAAGCGTTAAACATTGACATTATAACAAAATTGTCACTGAACACAATAAGCAATGGTAAATCTTAGGTTTTACCGGAAAATCCTAGAGTTTACCGTAATTTGGGCTTTTACAGCAACAGATACATTGTAAGTACATTAACCATACTTGTAGGTAAGCAATTATCGTTAAACAATAACCGCATACGGCCCCGACAATGTCATAATGGAGTACGGTTTTCGAGTGGTGACCAAACTACACAAATATTCGTGACTATTATTTCTGATCAGCTTTTGTAGTAGATAGGTATATAGATACTACAGAAACCTTCGTCATTAGTAAAATACTAGCTTATATACCTCATTAATAACAATTATATCCGAAATTGGAATCATTATTCTCTTTTAGGGTAGCGTAGCTAAATGCCAATAATCGGAACCCTATAGATTCGTCTTGTCTGTCTATCTGTCCGTCCGTTGCACAGCTTTATACTATATTCTGAGACTATTTATATTGGACTACTTCTATGAACTTGCTACACATAGGTAAAGTGTTATTATATTTAGAAAAATACAGGGTTGGAACTCCATACATGTAAATGAAAGTTGAAAAATATATCAAAGCATATGTAACTGTTATATAAATATGTATTAGATGTCGAGATTCCTGAAATACTATGTCGATGATGGATGAGACATAAGCTTTAAAATGTAGAAATATTGTTATTATATTTTTGGTGCTACGGAACCGATCGTATGCGAATGCGACTTGACCAGTTTCTTTTTTGTCCATTCGTCTATTGAGTGCCTAATCCCTAGCCTAGTTAGATAACAACTAAGGTAGACTCAACATTTCCAATCAAGACACGAAATAATAACAAATAATAACCTAGATCGTGAACAGGCGGCTTGCAGGGCCCCAGTATGCCCGGGCCCCCAAGGGGCTAACTTGTGGAGGTGCCAAGCGGCAGCATCGAGGGCCCGCACAGGTTAGGTGTAAACTAGATAAAATAATACGTACAATACATTACAGAGAAATTAAATAGAATACATTAAAATATGCTTGACCTTGAGTAGGTCATCCATGAAACTACAACTAGCATGCCTACGAGTATGTCTATGTTTGATATTGTAACCTTTGTTTTATATGAATAGGCTGAGCCTGAGCGATCGACTGTTACAGCGTAATTCAATCTTCGCACGGGACAAATTTGTAAAATCTGCAAGTAGTTGTTCTGGGTCAAAAAAATAAAATATTTTGTTTTTTTTTTTAGTTTTGTAACTGAATGCCGATAACCCAGGCTTCTCCCGAGCCACCCGGGCCCCTTCAGTCTAGTTCGACTCTGATGTTGAGCAACAATACAAGTATCTAGGTGTAGATCACCTTAAGCATAGGTATTTTTTTAAAGGCAAAAGCAAATATTTATATTACCTACCCTATCTTTATGTATAAAAGATACATTTTTTGGTAACACATCTAACCTAGATGTATCACCAATGATGTCTTCCATCAATTACCGTTTCCTTTAATGTAGGTATCGAATTTTTTTCCTTCTGAAAAAACATTGCCAATATAGAAGAGACCTAAATTTTGCGCGTGTTAGCGAACTTAGATAATCATTACGGACTCTAAACACCAAAGCAACTAAAAAAATTGTGTTAAAACCTATTACAGACTTGCTACTTTTTTTCACTATTCCCAAACCACTGCAACTCCTGAAAAACTATATCAACAGTGGCGCCTAGGCCGAAGTTCAACTAAGTCTTGAAGTAAAAATTAAACTGTCTTTTAACCCACAACAAAATCAATCAGAAAATAATAATAAGAAAAATAATAAATCATTTTATTTCGGACAACTATGAGATCCATAAATTGTTAGTAACAGGTTTGAAACTTAAAACACTATTGTTAGTAACTTAACCTAAAGGTAAATTATTGAGAGGACCACCCATCCACTAAATGAAGAAGTACTAGGGTATAAGTCTTCTCACAAATTCCCTTATTATGGAGGAGGAAGTATCTGCCGCCACTGTCTCCAGAATGCTATTGCGACTACCCCTTATTCTGCCCAGGAGGGACGCCGTTTTCTTGCGGATGATGGCATGAAACCCATCAGTATGAGTTACCGCGAACATTTCGGACGCACTGCAAAAACGAGGCAATCGCAACAGCATTCTAAAAACATTATTATATTGGACGCGCAGGACATCCAGCGATCTTTTCGAGTAGTTGACCCAGAGATTGCCGGTGTAAAAACTCTGACAGTAAGCTTTAAAAAGCGTTATCTTTAGAGAGTGCATTAGCCCATCTAATTTGATTTGTCTGGCTACTATACCAGTACTGCAACACACTGAGCAATTCCTCCGGTATACCGCTACTCCTCAACTTTCTCCAAAGCACAGCGTACGAAACGAGATCAAAAGCCTTGGAGAGGTCAAGGAAGCAGGCGTACACCGGCGTCTTACGGTCAATGTAGTATTTGACAGTATGCTTAACAGCCAGGATAGCACTTTTCGTTGACAGTCCAGGACAAAATCCAAACTGTGCATCGTGCAACTTCACATAATAGAGAAGGGGTTTGAAAAAACTGAAATAAGTGTGTTTCTGTGCATGTTCTTTCCTCCTTCCAAGTTGTTTGTTTTATTTTTCGTGTGGGTAGTCACGCGGGGCACACATGAACTGGTACTTCTTCAAAGCCTCATCCTGTTTGTCTACAGATTTTTAATTTTATACCCTAGCGCACAAAGTTGGAAATCAATTGAAGATCGTTTGCGTTTATCGGTTGCCGCTTGTTTAGTAAAGCGGTAGATTCACTGACAAACATTAACGGTATTTGTACCTAAATAACGACAGTGCTTTTAGTAAATTAGGTACGCTACAATCACCCAATTTGTAAGCACCTAACTAGCAATTTCTCTCATTGCACTTTGCAGTGGAAATCATATAATTCCCCCAATCATTTTAAATTAATAGAAAATTTACTTTCTCAGCGAAAACAAATCTTACTAGAGCATATTCTAATTACCTAAGCATTACTCTTTCTCCCATAAGCTATTAAACGGAATTGCATGAAATGGGTCGTTCCCAAAGGTCCACGATTCTTTGGTTGTCTGTTTTCCAACGGCTCCATGACAAATTATAATATTCTTTTGCCTTCATGAGTTCCCAACGGGTCCACGAGATTTATAAAAAGTACAGTCTGTAAGAACGATTTCATGTAAGAGAAAGAAAAATGTTCAGAGTTGTCTTTTCGACTGGTTGGATATGCTTGTGATAACAACTAATGAAATGTGAATGGTCTCTTATTTACACCAGCTTCTATTATGTGATATTTTATAAAAGTACTAGGCAGACTTACATGAGCACAAACAGGGACCAGGGTGGTTTGTTTTAAAAATATATTTATTCTAGGAAGGTTTACTGAAAAGCTTACCGGCAAAAGTACTAGGGTACCATAAGTTCAAGGAGGTATATATTTGATTGAACACCGTCCTGCACTAGACCGGTCTTGATCTTTTACTTTATGACTATTAAAATAAAAACCACGTTGAACTTATGTCAGCCTAGTACTTTTGCTGGTTAGTAACATTAATTCAGTTTTTAAGCTTATAACCAAGCTTTTGCTGTTGACTGTACCAAACATTGTCATGGACCCGTTGGGAACAAAAAATTTAATATTTTTAAATGTCGTGGACCCGTTGGGAACTAATGTATGAATGTTCAATTTTTGAGAACAATAGACTCATGGACCTGTTGGGAACGACCCCATGAAATGCACTATAGATATTTTTTAATAACACAAAGGATGTAACACATATTTTGTTCCGGTACGAGACTGTGGAACAGTCACCGCTCACATAAGCAAGTGATTTACTAAAAACGTAGTTAAATGGAAGGTATGAAAGATGTACACACATCGAGATCTAATCGCGAGACAATGTCAAGGGCAAACTCATTGTTTAACCGTAACCTTCGCCTAACTATTCGAATGAAAGGAGTTTTTATTGCTAAATAATGATATAGAGGCTACATCAATTACCAAATATGTCTATTCATGCCCTATTATTTTGTCGAGACTCCCGCGATGTTGCACCGCGTTGCCACATCTCGTGAGTACTAGGCTTAGGCACAAATATTTACATGGTAATCCCGTTCACGCCTGCACTGCCTCAGTTCAATTAAATCTCGTAGAATTTAATTTAACCTGATGTTATCTGCTCTGTTTCTTGCCAGGACATTCATTACGTGTCCTAGTGTTTATATTGCTGTTGTACATCATGTGTTGTAGCATTTCTTTTTAGTCTCAAATGCATAAATTATCTACCTATAATCACGGTTAGCGCCAGAAGCAATACGATTTATTTGGTGACAAATTAAAGCCATTAATATTATATACAAATGGACGTAATTTTACCAATAATAATACAAGGTTACGCCATTGATTACAACTTTCCTACAAACCGAAAGTTAGAATTCACTTTCAAATTGAAACAAATGACATGCTGAGAGTCAGAAGTCATAACGCTATCAGCTCGAATACTCAACATAAACATTCTATCCTCTCAAATTTCCACCTTAATGCTTGCGAACTCCAATTTACAAAGTTAAAAGACAACTTCTAAATGGGCTAATGGGACACAGAAGACTTTTAAACTTTTCAACGCATTAATTAAACACAATGATGTTTCTTAGTTGCCATTCAGTTAATTAATATCAATTACTTATACAATGCCTTATTTGCGTCATTACTTTTTGATTAGTATGCCCATATAAGCTATAGGGAACTCAACCTAAAAGTCTTTGAAAAGATGAACTTTCTTCATTGAATAGACGAACTTGATACAATTTTAAGTTTGGAACACTTTCCTTTCCAAACCCGGGACCTTTCAACAGTTCTTTAATTATAAAGTTTTCCATACAACACGTCTGACGTTGAAAAAAAGATTATTCTCAAAGAAAGTCTACAAATGAAGGAAAGTAAACCCGTTGGCTGTCAGCTCCCAGTGGAAATGTCCGCTCTCGCCTTTAACATTTTTGCTTTTTTTTCCAATTGCTTGACGTTGACTGTGTAAACCTCAAACACTAATGAATTTAAGCCGCAGTGTTCCCTCGTGTATCGCGCTAGGTTAATTAACGGGAGCAGCGAAGGTGACAACTACACCTAATTTATTCTCAGATCCCTGTGGTAAAATACCACAGGATAAAATTGAAAACTTTATCTAAGCTTTTGCTCTGATAAAAAATATTTTATACCCAAAATAGCCCCTTTTTTATTGGCAAATATTCATATTTGGAAAGAGAAACGCTGTTCACTTGAGACGCTCCAAAAAGCGTGAAGTTTTACTCATCCCAATTTCTCAATTCGGAGTGAAAAGTATTTTAACCGCGCAACGAGTTGTCTTGTAAAAGCTTTTGTTGTTCCACACAATCAATGGATCCTAAGTTTTTTTGGGATCCGTATCCAGCCACCGCACACAATCCCATTGACACTTTATCTGTCTATCCAACTGTCGAAGCAAATATAGGTAAGCTTTTATCGTACCTTTGTTCGTAATACTTGTCGATCAACTGGCGTTTTTATCAGGGGAAAACAGACGGAAATCCCGGGATTGGGGCACACTGTAGCCAAGCTACATTGATACCTTTTGAAGGTTACCAACTACCGTAGTATCGGTATAAAAGTAACCCAAATTATTGATTTATACAACAAAGTAAAACACTTACATAAACTTACGCCTTTTCCCGTGGGGTAGATAAAAAACTTCAGAACGCGGCCTTCTTCAATCCTTATAAACTTTTTTAGACGCGTCCACGTTCCCAGTAGGTAGAATAGTTTCTTGAATATGCAGTAACCTTGCAACAGATGCAGCCCTCACAAAGTAGAGCAACTATTTAGTTACGCTCAATATAGATTTTCCTTTCTACGAGATCCAGGAAAACAACCTGTTTTTGCGAAGTTGTGCAGTTTTACTCGATTATTATTTTCCAATGAAACGTCTGAAAGCACCTGTGTATCGTAACGAAATGATTCCTTTGAGCAATCGTGATTCCAATTGGAAGCTGGACGAGAAATCCTTTTTCTTGTTACGAAATATGAAATTGCCGTCGGCAATGGTTAGAGAATAAAAGGCAGCCCCCGCCATCTGGAAACGGCAAATGGAACTATTTGTCACAACGATGTGTAAGGTAATCGATTGACCCCCGCCGCCGTATCTCTTCCAGGGATGTATTGCTCTTTGTTTTGATTCAGAAATTCTACCTTATATTTTTCTATTTGTTTTAGAACGCAAATGGTTCAGGGCGAGTTATTGTGTTTGTTGTCGTCCAAAACAAATAGCTACCCTCCTACATAGGTAGGTATCGAAAAGATAAATATAACAAAATCATAAATAAATATAGCAGGCTCGTATAATAACAGGGTTATATTTATTTATATTATTATTGTTTATAAAAATATCTATTCGGAATGTATTTTGTACGCGTGGTTTTATTGTTATTTTTATTATAATATCCTTCGCAAAAAAAAACAGCTAGAGACGCGACTACTCCAGACATGGCGTTTAGTCACAATTATAGGTACCTGAAGATTAAATGGGTGCAATCCTCATTTGCACATCTCCCAAAAAAACATTCACGATTAACTCAAAATAACACAGAATTTTTGCATTAACAGATTCAATCATGCAGGATTTATCGCGAACGACGGTGAAAATTGGACCTTTTGTTCACCCCGAACGGCAGTAAAATCTGGAAATTAAGTACCGTAACAGCTCGGTACCGGCATCAGGCGAACACATACGGACGATAAAAGACACAATGACCATACATCGGCCCCTGAGGAGGCGCGGTGCCCTTGGCAACTACGTCACGACAATTGCGCCATTTTTCATTTACAGCCCATTAAATACACTGTTCCCGAGGCTTGTGCGACGGCCATTACCACAGCCATAAACATACACAGCAACAGTCCATAAAGACATAATCTCAGTCCCAAGTCCGCTTTTCGTTGTTAAAATAACTCAATAATAGGATTACACTACAAATTATTACATAGTTGAGACGCTCGTATAAAGTAACAGTGGTTTTAGAGAATATAAATAAAGTCCGGTTTGTGTGGACTTCTGTGGGCAGCGACTCATAATTCTAACTCACTTATTTGCGGTTGGAATTTATAGTTTTATGCTCCGGTCAGGGCACCCAGGAGTTGCGCACTAAGCACTTACTACAAACCCTGGATATTTTCGTCATTATTTCTTGGGAGTCACGACCTTTCATTTCTCATACAATTTATAGTTAACAAAGCACTTTTCCTGCAACCGCAAACCGAAAAAACTAAATAGAGCTACCTACCTTTTTATTTTTAATCAACTAGTGTTGTTGCCAGGCTTCGCTCTCTACAGCTGGGATCATAACATCGGTATAAAAATCTTTTATATGTTAATCCAGGTTGTAGACTATCTGTGTACCAAATTTTGTCCGAATCCGTTCAGTAGTTTTTACGTCAAAGAGTAACAAACAGACATACAAACTTTCGCATTTAAACACTAGCTGTTGGCAAAAAACGGAACCCTTATAGATTCGTCATGTACGTCTGTCTGGCTGCGTGTCTGTCTGTCTGTCTGTCCGTCCGTATGTCGCAGCCACTTTTCTTCGAAAGTATAAGAGCTATCCTGTTGAAACTTGGTAAGTAGATCTATTATGTGAACCGCATAAGAATTTTCACGCGAAAAAATAACAAAATTTGCGGTTCCCCATACCTACTTAGAATTGAAACTCAAAAAAAATTTTTCACCAAACCCATACGTGTGGGGTATCTATGGATAGGTCTCTAAAAAGGTTGAGGTTACTAACATCATTTTTTTCTAACCTGAACAGTTTGCGCGAGAGACACTTCCAAAGTGGTAAAATGTGTGTACCCCTCCCCTGTAACTTCTAAAATAAGAGAATGATAAAACTAAAAAAAATCTATGATATACATTACCATGCAAACTACCAGCGAAAATTGGTTTAAAAGAGATCAAGTTATTACTTTTTTTTTTAATACGTCATAAATCGTAAACCGCAATTTACCTTTCAATGTTACAACCAACTACAAGAACTTTTATATTATGTTACTTGCTGCTACGGAACCCTGTAAGGGCGAGTCCGACTTGCACTTGGCCGGTTTTTTATTATAAAATATCAGTGTACCTATACCAAAACCGTTCAGCTGTTTTTGTGTGAAAAAGAACTTTCCATCTTACCTAAATCTTCACGTTTATAATATTAGTAGGATTAGTGAGATTAGTACGATTCAAGTGCTGTTCGTGTGCATTATTTGAAAACTCTTTTATAAACATTGTAGCAAACTGTTTACATTATAAAAACAAAATGGAAGCGAGCGCAGCCGGAGTTTGGACGAGGCAGCAATCGTTTGATGATAGATGAACCACAGCGTAGCAACCTGAACTTATTGGATGTCAATCATTTTCCAGTGTGATTGACAATTGATTAATTATCGTCTTACTGATACTTAAGAATTGAGAAACCCTGATCACTTCGAGTTTCGACACTAGCGATTAATATTATTTAAATAGCAATATCATTATCACATCAGAAATAATTCATATTGTAATACCATCACATTACAGCGGCGACGTATCACTCAATGTACATTACTGGACATACATTCAAGATTACGTAAGATATGATCATAATGCTAAAAGGTTGCCGATAGGTCAACATAAGAGCGCATATTCTGAAAGTTGGCAACGTCGCACATAGTTGTCAAATATTAACAAGATTTAATTAATTTAGCAATGTTACTGCTGTATGGAAATAAGAAATATAGCACTGTAGTGCACTAGAAAATTGATAAGGGAATGCAATAATTAATATCGTAACACCGAATATATAGTTTTAGATGTAAAAAAATTTTTTACACCTGAAACGGTTACAACATCAAATTCAGTATTTAATTGCATTCCTATATTTATTTTTTAGTGCACTACAGAGCAATATTTCTTATTTACATACAGTAAATTTGCCAAATTAATGAAAACTTTTAATATTTGACAGCCATTTATAGGTAGGGCTAAGCATTTTCTTGAATTGTTACCATACACTGGGTTTATATTCTGATCGTATCGAGGTGGGTGCGTTTCTTAACATTTAAAATGTATACTCACTCAAACAGCCAGACATGCAGTCATTCTTTTAAGTTGGCGAACAGGAGGAAATTAGAATTCATTAGAGATACTTACGTCAACACTTTGTTAGGAGACTTTAGCTCTTTTTTATGTCAACAAATTTGGCATTTTTTTTTCAAGTGTGACTTGTCCCCAAAAATGAGATAAACAGACCAATGTTTCCGTTCGATTCTGTTTCATATAAGGATCATTTGATTAGATTGATCTATCTTTTCAGCGCTGGAATAAAGTTCATTTTTTAATCATACCTGCGTAATTAATATTTCCAAAATACATCACAACATAATCATCCCGTGTACCAAATCAAATCTTATGTTTGCCCGACACGTACGGAATCTTCTCGTTAGGATTCCGTCATAATTTTATATCTCTTGATTACACTTTGATCTCTCACATCATGGGTGACCCTTCGGTACCCGAGGTATAATTCTAATTTCAAAACAATGGGATTTTGCTCACCAGTATTTCTTTTTTTTCATTACCAGTTCTATAACTACGTCAAATAAGTGATTCTGCCAAATGCACAATATTACCTGGGCGTAGAATCTTTAGGTAGTACTTATTATTAACATGCCCAGTATAAAGTTTAAGTTACAATTTTATTTAAGTTTTCTAAGTTCAGTTATTTATTGTACATAAGTAAGAAATTTTCAATAGGCAGCACAACTATTTAGAATAATTTTGCCTCTATCACATGCAATTTTTAAGTAAAGTGTTTTCTAGTGTGGGGGCGTTTTTAAAAAAGAAGAAAGAATAACATTTTTTTTTATATGCCACTCGTAATTTTAAAATGTTTTTGTTTATCGAAATAGGTAATCACACAATTCGAATCATCAATACACAAATATTATACGAAAAGGAAGGTCGCCCTTTGAAATAAACATAAAAGTAATGGTTTCTATCGTCGTCACACGATTTTATTCTTTGGATGTGGGGAGGGCACTTTTATTGAGTGGGTATTATTTATGCAATATATTATGTATATTATTTGTATGCTTACGGGTATTTGAGTTGAGTGGCTCACAACAGAATTCGAAAAAGAGACAATAAATTGACATCACTTAACCTGAAGACAGGCTGGGCCTTGTATTTTATTTGACTAAAATACTGACTAAAATAGAACTAAATTTGTTGAGTCTTCTAAATGTAAATATTAAAACAACTATCTAAAGGCGAAATACATTAGAAAATGAAACCATTGAAGGTTAGCTTTTCCCAAAATAATGGGGTGTCCCAGAAGTAAAGAGACAAATTTATTTTCAAGTTTTTTAATATAAAGTAAATATCAAAGGTAATAATTTTGGTTGAAAGTAATTAAATTATTATGTTTATATTAAATTTGCGTTGGCCACACCTTTGTAAGCAATTTTTCTTAAATTTTCTGAGGTCCGCCGCATTACGGCTGTTCCTGATTTTGCAGCTATTTCTTTGGATAATTTGGTCCATATTTGCTTGAAAGCTTTTATAGATTTAGGTTTCTCTGGTCGTTTCTTGTACACCCTTTTGCACAGGGACCAAAACATTTCGATACCGCGAGCTTGTGGTACATTCGGAGCGTTTTTTTTCTTTACGTACAAAGTCGATGTGTTCGCGCTCTAAGTACCGAGTAACATCAGTAGCGTAGTGTACACGTCGCCATGTCCGGCCAAAAGATAACCTTATCCCTGGAATGATGCTTGTCTATAAAAGGTATCAACCGTTTAATAATGCATTCGTTCAGATACACTTTTGCGTTCATGGAGGCTGACGAAATGTATGGCTCGGAGACATTGCCAAATTGGTGTATACCTTGCCATACTAAATATTTTGCGAAAAATTTGGCTTTTGTTGCAACTTTTTGATCGTAAGCCACATCTTTACGACTGGTACAATGGAAATACTGCTTTCCAGGAACATCGTTGGGATCCACCGGAACATAAGTTTCATCGTCAATAACGAGTACTTTGCTTAGCTGACTGTTGTAAACTCTTCGGCACCCTCGTTTTGCACGTTGCTCTTAGTCCTTTTTGTATTTAGGAGCTGATTGTTTTACATATGCTTTCAAACCTAGATCATTCTTCTTTATTCTGGCGACAGACGACTTAGGTATTTTTAATTTATCAGCTGCCACTCTGACGGACGTCGAAGGAGTCTTATCAAAAATCGATTTAACCCGATTTATATTACGAGTACCGCCACTGTCCTATTTCTTCCCGGAATCTTCTTAAAACTAGTCTCACCCGTTTGTTCCTAACGCCTTATTATTCTATATATACTAGTTCGCCTAGGACATTCTTGAAGAAAGTGGTTTACTGTATCATTTTTACTATGAGACTCTTAAAATAGAATAATTCTGTTAGCAAATACTTCATATTCTTGACGCTTCATTTGGAAAAAATATTCCGCATTTAATGAAATTCCCGCTATAAATGACAGATAACAAAACCATAGACGCTATGACACCTAAACTTTTTTTTCTTTCTTATAAAATTTTAGCCCAGTAAGATTTTTAAAAATGTCTCTTTACTTCTGGGACACCCTTTATTACCACAACAACAGCTGTTTTCTATTTTTGGAGACAACTACTTTCAAGTTCTGGCTTATTGTACAGAGTGCCAATCGCGGCGTCATAGACGTCACAATATATAATATAGAGATGAAACAAGAGCAATTTAAACTTTATCGTTTCGCTCATATTTCACTGGTCCGGCGGGGAACAATTGGTGTTTTGTTAACACGGCATGCGGCAATGCCCGAAGTAAGTTGCCGCTCACCGTAAAAAAGAACGAAACTGCCGTTCAACTGTTCTCTCTTTCACCCTTTTTTTTTTTTTGCGTGGTAAAATCATCAAATGAGTCCTCCCACCCCGGGCAGGGCGGGAGGGTCTGTCAGACTTGTACTGACTAAAATCCACGGTGTCCTTCAATAGCCCTTTATGTTCCGGGGTCACGGTAATGAGATAAGTCCCGCGACCCCGCATTATGCTGACGCTCTTTGAGGCGCGCGTGGAACACAACGCGCCGTCGACCCGGGCATGGTCCATGGTCGGGCAGCGAGTTGCCCTTTACTCGTCACCCGCATGCCCGCGCCTACGGTGGCCGGAGATCGTCTTGCGACGTCCGTCGCCGTGGGCGTCCACCACCGCGGGTGGGGCGGAGGGAGGACATTGTCCTCTCTCTCACGCGGCCCGCCTCCTCCTTCGCGAGCATGACTGTTTCGCAGAAGGAGGCGACAGCTTCCCACTCCGTCTCGCCCCGCAGCATGACCTCGACCAATGCCGGGCGCGAGAGGTCTCCGCCTATCGCCGCCGTGAGGACACGTCGGTGCTCTGACCAAGCGGGGCAGTCTTGCACCGTATGCTCTACTGTGTCCTCCGGGCGATATTCGCAGTGGTGACACCCAGGCGTTTCCTCCTTTCTCTTCAGACACAGGTACCTCCCGAAACATCCGTGTCCGGTGAGGACCTGCGTCATGCGGTAGGTCAGGACGCCGTGACTCCTATCCAGCCACTCCTCAAAGAGGGGTCTTACCGCCGCGATCTCTTTCACCCTTTGCTTCAAACATGCTCCTACATTTCTGGCACAACACTAGCAACACTTTTTTTATTGGAAACGTACCTACAGTTTGAACAAGACAAATAACAAACAAGGGAGAAAAATTTGAAATTTCAGTTGATTTTTCTTGGAAAGGAAAACAGCCGCACGTTTTTATCGATGAAACAATAATATTTATTGTGGACAGGACTTGCTTATCTCGAGGCTTTTTTTTTATTTTTTTAGCGTGGTAAAATCATCAAAGCGGGAGGGACTGTCAGACTTGTACTACGTTCCAGGGTTACGGTAATTGTATAAGTCTCGCGACCCCGGCAGGCTTTGGCCCTCTAGAGGGGGGCCCCGTCATCTTGCTGACGCTCTTTGAGGCGCGCGTGGAACACAACGCGCCGTCGACCATGGTCCATGATCGGGCGGCGAGTTGCCCATTACTCGCCGCCCGCATGCCCGCGCCTACGGTGGCCGGAGATCGTCTTGCAACGTCCGACGTCGTGGGCGTCTACCACTGCGGAAAATATCTCGAGGTTTAGAGTTTTCTACTCTACAGGTACGGCTTCTAGTAAAAATTTCTACCAAATATTTGACCAAGAATAGACAAGGTTATTTCTATATCATTACCCATAGGCGACTGAAGAATAGAAACAGTTACTTTTTGCATTTTAAACACCACCATGCGCAGGAAAAAAGAAAGCTTTTTCTACATTCTGTTATTATGTCTATTCATCCACCGACAAAACCCTTTTCTATCTAGTTTCATGCTACGCGTGTAGGACTGAGGGTTCCGCATAGCAAATACAATTTATCTACACATAATATCCACTTACCCATTCCTATGGGGAACTGAATATTTACTTACCAAGACGCAACGTTTTGAACTTGATTCTCAATATATAATATATCATCCTAAAGTGTTTTCTGTCGAGTTTCTTGATAACAGAAATGAAAATAATAATACCCATTCAAATACTTAAGAATAATGGCAGCTAATTTAAAAAATATATGTCTGAGAATAGAATTAGAGTGGTTGTCGGAGCTAAAAACTTTATCTTCACAATAGCCAAATTTTTTTAGTAAGTTTTCAACAATACGTTTTGAAAGCAAAAAGGAACGTACCACATATTCCGAAAAGCAACGTAATGAAAAATGTTATCATATAATTATGAATTGTTATCCTTACTTCACAAAAGATTAAATAAAAAATCAAGGCTTTTGAAAACAATGTACAAATATAAAGTTATATAATAAAGGAGGCTTTTACAACAGTAGAGCTGTTTAATTTCGGCAAATGTTTCAGTGGCTTAATTAAAAACATTTCGAGCGAATTTTTGTGGCTTACAACGCTTTTAATAAAACCTCCACAATGATCTCTGAAACCTTAGGAAACTTATTAGGGTAGTCTTTTGTTCTTTCGAATGCCCACCGGGCTTTATTATTTTAGTAAAGTTTTGTACATGTATCTTGTAGCATACATAGCGTAATGATGTTATATTCTTCTCAGAATTATTGTACATTTGTACGGATTTCGTCTCTTTGTTATTTTGATACCGTGATTAGGTATACGCGTTCCTTGTGTTACAAAATTTTGTTACATTGTTATAAAGCTTATTGAGCTTTTTTGTTTAAACTCTGTTCTTTGATTTGTTAATCCGTCTTAACAAAAACATATTATATTCATTAAGTTAACTCAGATATTTTGTATGCCTTACACTTGAATTCCGCGTACGTCAGTCGCGCGTAAGAATATACATTGCGTTCAACTACTCGTATATAGCACCCCATACTGCGACGTTAACATCTGCGGCGCGTACTACATTGTTATTTCTCACGAAATACGCGACTGAAACCAGCTTTAGAAGAATTGAGGCCTCAGAATCATTCAAAATCAAAGAGGGTCCATTCATTCTTTACTGTACAAAACCGTTTAGATCAGTGATTCCCAAAGTGGTCCAGGTGGACCCCCAGGGGTCCACGGGAGACTTGCTGGGGGTCTAAGTAGGCGTGAACAAAAAATGGGGGTCCATAAGATGTTAATGGGGGTCCACGTAAATTTATCTGCTTTTGATAGTAAAGAGCAAAAATGTAAGCATAGTTTTTATAAGGGCCTACCTACATTGTTTTAAGTACCTAACTAAGCAGATAATATTTTAATAAGGCAAGCGACTGTTACTTGTCCAAACTTGCGTATTCGATATTAATAGTCAATCATCGTCAAATATTTA
Source organism: Agrotis exclamationis (assembly GCA_950005045.1). NCBI lineage: Eukaryota > Metazoa > Arthropoda > Insecta > Lepidoptera > Noctuidae > Agrotis > Agrotis exclamationis. The sequence goes on along the minus strand of OX465417.1, from coordinate 11,537,174 downwards.
ATAGCTTTTCCCTCCTCATACCTTGTCGAAAGGAGTTTTAGTGCCATGCCGTTACAAACCTCTTAACAAAAAAAGGAGCTAATTAAAAATCACACAGGATTTGCGGTTATTGCTCACTAAAATAAAGCCAAACATTGATCGTTTACTGACACTCTATCAAATACTTACATCCTTCCTATTAGGTAATTAAAATTATGACCTGAACCTATATTACCTTCTTAATTTTTTCTTGTAATTCTATTCTTTTAATTATTGTTATAAAATGTACCATTTTTCGTTTTTATTTTACCTATCGGAATATAGGGACAGAACTCAGAAGCGACACAATTTTTATTTTTTGGCGACTTTATGAATGTGGTAGAAATGTAGCAGCAGGGGGTCCACCGAAACCAGTAAAATTTTGAAAGTGGTCCACGAGAAAAATAAGTTTGGGAACTACTGGTTTAGATGATAGTACATTTAGTTTCCCCGGAGTCATGCCATCATTATGGACATATGACGCCCTTATTGTTCCTAATATTATTAGAGCTGGGGTAATGTATGACGGGGCTCCTATCCCGGGGTTCTATCCCGGGGTCCTATGCATATAGCCTTTATTGTAATATGGGAAATATTACATGTGCCCCTTTGTATTTGAGCGGCGTGATGGAAATTGGTGTGGTAGACAGGGAATAGGAAGGTTTATTATGGTATAGTGTGTCTTTGATACTGCTACGGCTTTGATTACTCTTGGGAGGACAAAGAGTAACAAATCAAGGATACCATAATGTATAGATTCAGCAGTTCACTTTGTTATGAGAACGGAATTTACTTTTTTCTATATAAGTACATATTTTTTAAACGTTGCCCCACACTAGGAATTTTTCCTGTATCGTGGGTGTGTTTAAAAACATATAAACTCACAGAACAGCACCCAGCCCCGGAACAACTACTTATAGGACATTCAATAGCTGCGAAAGTTCAATACAAACACATACACACTGTTAATTCTTTCCTTTGAAGTTGGAAAGTCACCAGGTAGTACGAGTGTACTACCTAAAACCCACCACCCTTTGATTGAGCGGTAACACTTTAAGACATGTCCGTAATCTTGGCAGAAATTTTGCCCAATCCTTTCTCTGTCAGTAAACGTTACATCTTAAGTGATAGATGTGGTTCAGAGCACGTTTTCATCTTGTTTGAGCGCACCCGAATAAGCTCCGATCACACACCCCAGGTACTGTTTAATGGAGAACCAACGTACATTCCGCCTACAAAGAACAGACATCGGTTTATGTTTAACAAACGATGTTGACGGTAGCATACATACATTATACACCAATCAGCGAGCTTTCCTAGCGAGCCCTTTGACAACGCCGCTAAGTAATTCATTTCATGCAAATTGGGGCGATACGTAGCACCTATGAATAGGGTATTCAATTGCCACAATATGCTATACAATTTGATGTTGTATATATTTGTGAGTGAATTCATCATGACTTTTGATTATATTCGCGTTTCATGTACCCAGCTGTTTAACTCGTATGTGAATAATTTGTAATTGAAATTTTGCGCCAGTTTGCTAGTGAACTTCTGTTTTGGAAAATTTATAGAATGTATCAAGGCTGTCTCTTACAAAAAGGGGGCGTTTTAAATTACTTAAAATGGATGTATCCAAGAGATACAGTTCTCTTAGCACGGTCACTACGATAACTGTTTTCAACATAGTTTAAAATTACTTAAAAAACATTGTTACTGTTTCATCGCTATATTTATTTATATCATAACTACTTGTCCTCTGGACTTAGGTGTACATTGCTGGACATAACCAAGGACCAGTGGTCTACTCTATTTATCCCTGTATAGAGGAAACTGTAAATCATGGATGAACCTTTGCCCAGCAGTGCTTTGCAGTATTAGTACTTACTAGTAAAAGGCTTAGGTATAATAATATAATAAATAATAATATTCCACAACTATCACATAACGCCATCTAGTCCCAAGCTAAGCAGAGCTTGTGTTATGGGTACTAGACAACTGATAAACATACTTATATATTTCTAAATACATACATATTATAGATAAATTACACGCAGACACAGAACAAATAATCGTGCTCATCACACAAACATTTGTCCTGGGTGGGAATCGAACCCACGACCTCCGGCATAGCAGTCAGGGTCACTAACCACTAGACCAACAGGCCTATATATATTGGGTGTCTATCAATTTCTAGCTAAATAACATAAATTATACATATTCATCTAACAGAATATTAATACAGAATGATTTATGCCTATTCTCCGTGGACCTCTAATTCAATTCTGGTTTTAGCAATGCGCTGCGCAGTAATATTTTTATTCGGTAAAGCTCTTCAGCACTCTATAGCGTGTCAGTGAAGAATGAAAGCCTTGAAAACAAAATAGAAATATGTAATAAGAAAGAAAGAAGGAAACGCATTAGTATTGAGAAATGTTTCCTTACTGTCTTGACCTTCAGACGCATTGCGCTATTTATTGCATTGTTAAACACGCATTAACTAGTCGATATTTCATTAATAATAGATTTTTTACATTTTGTAGTGTAGCCTTAATTTAAGACTGCCACGGCATGCATTAATCATGTTAGGAGGAATAAAGTGTCAACAGAAATGTATGAAGCCGAAGAGTTTGTTTAATTGAACGAGCTAATCTCAGAAACTATGGGTTCGTATCGAAAAAATATTTTTGTGTTGAATAGTCCATTTATCGAGGAAGGCTATAGGGCTATATAACATCACGGTATGACCAATAGGAGCCGAGCAACGGGGTTGAACGGGAGCAGCTAGTTTTGTATAGTATTCGTAACATGGAATATATACGTATTGCTCGAGCAATAGAGTACATAATTTGGCATGTTGCTAATATCAATGTTGCTAAAACATTGATTTTAGCAACGCTGCTAAAGTAGCCATTTTAGATCCCCTGATTATTCAATTCATGATTTGATTTTCCCTGATATACAAAATTGTACCATTCAATAAAATCCACAAATTTTTTTACTGAGTGTAAAAAATATAGTTAAAAACAACACGGCAGTAACTGAAACGTATTTCATTTTTTAATTTAATTTGCATGTAAATTTTTATTTGTATCCCTTAATAAAATGTAAATAAATGCAATGACTGCGTTACGGTCCATTCAGGATATTATGACAGTTATAACGTGATATCGGTGCATGTGATGAATAACAACTTTTTGTAGGAGATTATAAAAGGTTTTTACGGCAAGTTAACATGATTTTTAAAACAATTAAAATCGGTTACAGAGCTTTTAAAAGAGATAAAGTATTGCACTCTATAAAAATCTGAAGCCTTATCAATGGCTAGCTTTTTCTTGTGGCTTCGGCTGCGTGGAATTAGCTGTTTTTTTTTTGTAAAATCATTATTTACCAAGATTTAGCGCATGAAAACTCGAAAGTGGGGCTCGTGACGTCAGAATTCAATAAAAATTGTGCTATAGTGTCCGCAAAATAAGTCTGGAATAAAATTCGTTGACCCCGTGTACCAATGTATTCCAACATTTTGGGGGTAGGAGGAACAGAGTGGAAAATTCCTCACTACCACGGTGAAAAGGAAGGTACCCTCCGACCAGACGGGTATTGTGTCTGGTGGGCTTTCTGCTCGACATTCATTGTCGGAATATTCTATGTCTTCTAAGTTCGATGTTAACTTTGATTGCGCGATGTAGACATCCGTCGCTTCATGGATGGCGCTAGTGTACTTTTTGTAGATGATTATGTACGCTACAACATTACAAATAGATAAGAAAAAATGTAAAGAAATTAACACACGATCAAAAGAAACGTAGGTATCGTGGTAAGAGGCGACCTTGACCTTATATTTAATTTTGAAATTGGAACGATGGTATTATGAAATTCGAATATTGCATTACTAGGATCAATGACCTCTATTCCAGACTTATCTGGTGGTGACTATAAATTGTGACGTATTGCCAATTTTGAAAGCATCGTTTATCCGTCAATTTTGATATTAGTAACAAACGAAAAAATACGGCTCGAATATTGTTTAATAATCTAAATGACAGACTTATTAGAATTTTTTTGTCAAATAACAAAGTCTCACGCGATCGTAACCTATATGATAATAGTTCTGTTTAGAATCAGTAAAATTCTTTATCATCTGTAATTTTTGCACTTCCTGCCGGAGTCTGTGTTTCCTGATAGCTACATCCTTGGGGTCTTCAAGTCAAGAGAGAAAAGGCTACTTCTAGGCAGTCGTGCTTCACCGTCGACCACATCATCGCTTACCATCAGGCGAGATAGTGGCCAAACGCGAACCTTTTGTTAGAAGATTTTTTTTTAAAGAATAAATGACAAGCATTCATTACAAACATTTCGCATAATAGTAGTAAGCTATCGGTAACAACAACAAACAACATTTAAAAAGAGCTCGGTGCGAAATTGTAACAACTACAGAACAATCGCTCTAATGTCACACGCTAGCAAAATTCTACTTCACATCATAAACACCAGATTGAGGTCATTTCTGGACTGGCAGATACCCCAGGAACAAGCCGTAGAGAGCAAGTCTTGAACCTCCAACTTATCATTGAAAAATGCTACGAATACGATACTCCAACAATTTTGGCGGCTAATGGTGACCGGGAAGATAGAGCGCAAAAGAACTAGAGGCCGAAGTCCAAAACGGTGGTCTGATCAAATCTCGGCAGTACTCGACATGCCTATCAGCACTGCACTCCATCAGGCCACTGACCGCAAAAGTTTGATTGACAAATTGAAACGGAGTCACGATTCTCAGCAGTGAGAGAACAATTGAGAAGAAGAAGAATCAGAACATATACAAATAAGCCATACTTTCAACCACGTTTTCCACGAAATATTATTTTGCACGAAATATAACGAAATTCCTGAGCTTGACAGACAAGCCAAAGCTAGGTATTTGACGGGGCACACGCTCTCAACTCCACATATATCGTACATGCAATGCTTGCACATTTTACAAGGCGAAAACTAAATCCACGTGGATTTTCTGTTCAGTTTTGCATAACACAAACCTCACTCGATATCTACGTGTGCTAAATAAGTAAACTTGGTTAGCAACTTGAGTAGCATGTTATATTATTTCAGTGCACATGATATTTTGTGAAAATTACGACTGTTATTGTAAAAGGGAAAAATTATTGGAAAAAGGAAGAATTTCGCCGTTGGGGAAAGAAAAATTTGGCTGCGAGCAGGACTTGAGCCTGCGTCCTTTTGCATAAGTACTCCATATGCTTAACCAAGTAAGCTATCACAGCCCTACTGACGAGGTTGCGGAACCGTCTAAATAAGTAACCGTGACCCTGGAACGTAAGGCCTATCGAAGGAACACCGTGGTTTTTAATCAGTACGAGTCTGACAGTCCCGTCCGCTCCACTATTGGCGGGAGAAGTCTTTTGATGATATTACCACGTAAAAAAAAGCCCACAATTTATTGAACAAAATAAAAACAGATTTCTCAGCTCTTTTTAAATGTTTCTGAATATTATATCCCATGAAATGAAGGTTATTCAAATTCCTTATTCATTTTTCCACTACAGGAAACTTTGAGGACACTTTGAGTCCACTCTCCTTTCAAGAACAAAAGCAATAGTCTTTGAAATAAAGTCTTAAAATATGCACTGTGAGACATTATTCCCCGTTTGTAGTGCACAACAGGACTCCATAGTGTTCACGAAGACGGCTACGTCTCAAAGAATTTGATATTTCTCGTCCCTGTGAGCGACCGAGCGCACGGGAATACACGTACGAACAAGAACAAATAGAAAATACCAATTCCACATAAAAATGTAAAGGAAATTGAATAGCAATCCTTGGCTTATTTAAAATTTCCTTTTGGAGAATGTAGTTTTACGGAGTTTTCCATCACCTTTTTCAATATACTCTTTCTTAGTATATTAATTACTTATGTAGGTACAAACGCCAACTTATCAATCTACCCCAATCAGTCAAATTTGTCCATCGAACATGAATTTATTCTTTTGTAATAAAGTTGGAAATCTATTAAAAAATAATGAAAGGTGGGGGTAAATTGATGTTCTGGCGTTTGTACCAAAGAAAAGACAAAGATAACCACTTTCTACAAACAGGCTTAAAAAAAAGAAAAACGTGTAATTCTGTAATAATAATTTAAGTAACTACGTAATTTATGTTCTATTTATAAACTGCTCGAATCCCGGATACAGTTCCAATAGACCATTATATTTTAGTAACGTTTTTCTTTTCCCGATTTCTACGAAAATGTATTTCAGCGGAAAGTAAGGCTGATAAATTATAAGGAAAGTTTATTCGTTTACTTTAATAAAACAATGTGCCAGTAATTACTTTCACGAGTCTAATGATTTCATTCAATTTTATTTTCGCGACGATTTTGTGACGATTCAAGAAGGCTTTGAATTTATTAGCTGCTTTCATCATCGTATCTTACTGTACTACATATTTTAAATATAAAATTTTGTGAGGGTGGATGAATAGGTGTTTGTAACTTTTCACACCAAAACTACTGAATCAAATTGGATATTAAGTAGGTACACAGATAGTTAATAACCAGGATGAAATTATAGCATATTTTCTATACAAACATAACGTTCCTGGAAGATAAAATAGACCCAGGAAACCTCGGTACTAATATAGAATCCAGAGCCCCGAAAGATTAAGATAACTGACCAGCACGTTCACCAAAGTGAATCCCAAAATGTCTTGTTCTTGTCTGAGTGGTGACGTTCGTCTACTCTCTAGATTGCTCTACTTTGTCCATGACAAAAACGTCTTCATCGTTATCATCAGCCTATAAATGTTCCCACTGCTGGGACGTAGGCCTCCTCTATGTGTGAGGGACCATTATCAGTCATGATTAATGAAGGAAAACATCTTGGGGAAACCGGCATGTCTATCTTTTCCTTCGCCGTTTTGAGAGCTGTGGTGATTAAATAAATTACACAAAGTAATGTGCTGCCAGGGATCGAATCCACGACCTACAACTCTTAATATAATACCACTGGGCCGCCACTGTTCTACATATATTACTCTTTACTTTATTTCCTTATACTATCTACCGTGCAAGAGGCACTTTACTAATAACCTTCCACTAACTTTATAAATCTTGAACACCGCACCCACTAAAGGCGTTGTAAGGAACACTTGAGTCAGAACAGCAATAAGGTTAGTTCAAATATGCTTACCTAGGGCTACAATCCCTATATAATGAGGACACACTTGAGCAAAGTCTAATAGAAACTTAATACTCACACATTTATACTCGAGGCTGAGTAAGGGCGGGATCTTCGTCACGTCACCGTCGAGAAAAGTCATCCTTTATTATTGCGTGCAATATTAATTGTGTGCCGAGAGCTCATATCGTACGCCATTGTGCGACTAATGACAAAAAGATGAGACCCGAAACATGATACATTAAGTATTTAAGTGTGGGACATAATGTTCGTATTAATCTTATTAGATTTTCGTTGTGTATATGTAAAGTAGAGTGAGAGGGAGATATTGTGGTAAAATTATTATCAATCATGGGCGTAGCCAACCGTGGGATCGGGGTGGGGTAGCGCCATGGGATCAGGGTGGGGCAGCAATCTAAAATAATGTTTTATTTTTATTTTTGCGTGATGACTGTCAAGTGTTAACTTTTTTACGGATATTAAGTATCATAATAAGTAGGTACCTAGATACTTTAGCTTTTAAGGTTTGGTTAGGTACCTTACAGGTCAGAGTCAGGGTGGGGCGAGCGCCCCACTCTGCACCACCGTGGCTACGCCCATGATAAGTGTTTAACAAAACATATATTATGTGAAAAATAAGTAAGATATCTATCAGCCCTTCTTCTTTTTCAAATAAGTTTTGGTAAAGCTTAGCAATCTTAATATATTATGTTTTTTTCAAATGAAAACTACATTGCTCACGTGTTCTTTTTAATACTTTATACAATCGAATAAAATTCGCCTCAGTTTTAAATATTGTAAGGTTTCAACTTTGCCGTACACTTTGAGGAAAAACGTAACTAGACCAACCAAAGTTGTGAGTAGCGTGTAGCCGAGAAAAAAATTTTAACGTTTAAGTAAAATAAAGTAGTCGACGTTCATAGAAATCATATAATGGACCGTTGGCAACACTGCGACATTTATTTTTGTTCTAGCACAAACCGGGTTATAAGGCGAGTCTACACGATGTTATAAACTTCTTATGGTGCCCGAAAAGGAGAACATAAAAACACGTAACAATAATACCAACACATTAGGGTCATATTTTCAAGATTCCTCGCTGGAGTCCGGGAACAACATGTCGCCATGGCAACGCTTCCGCAAAGGAAATTGCCTCTCCCCAGCGTTCCATAAATCAAGTCTCAGGTAAAATTTAATATCATTGCACGAATCAGGGCTCGTCTTGCTAGTTGACATTTTGTTTTAAAAAATGGCAACACTCCAATTTTCCGGGCGCCATTGTTGGGTTTCGGTACGGTATAGAATGTTGGATCAATTTTGTGATATACTCTGTCAAACCTATTTCGTTTTATTTGGTATTTGCTCGCTCTTTCATTTCCTCACTTGTTTTGCCCGCGGCGATAGTGTCAAGTAACGAGGTAACTTGATTTTTCTCATTATTTCTGTACTCGTGTGTACTGTGGTCGGGTTCTGCGGAAGGATGTTTTGTTATGTAACCCCAATTAGTAATCATAAACGTTTCCATATCACGTATTATGAGCAATTAATCACGGACTCATACTTGTTTGCCTATTACCAATACTATTTTCCTATATTAATCAATCTTGTATTTAGGTACTTATTTCCTATTTCTGGCCACAGCTGAATATAAAAAGTTATTCATTTTCTCCTGAAACAGGAAAATGTTACTATCCCTAGCATATACCACACGAGGCAAGTCACAAGTGAGCTCATCTACATAATGTGACATAATGTTGTTAGACCCTCATAACAGATCTGCCACTGCTGACCACTAGTGGCTCTTATATTACCCTCTTTAGACAATAGGTCAACTGCCTGATCAAATAGTCCGTCCAGACTTGGGTCCATTTAACTATTTGTTCGAATCTTGAAAGTTTTAAACGTTCATAACCGAAGCTTGAAACAAAAGAAGTAACTGTTTCCGTGTGGGGCTTGAGACTGGAGTGAACTCGAAACGTCGAGAACTATTCCAGTCGGGGAACAGACTAGGTTTGAACAAGTCAGCCAACGTTTCTCGCACGATAGTACTTGAGCTGATGTCGACTTATCTGCAGCGCTGAGCGCGCCTCTAACTACACACAGAAGAGTCGTTCAAACAGCGTCTGCCTACAACTCCTACAAGTTTGAAGCGCTGCAACTATCAACGGACTAATGAATTTAATTTAACTTCATAACGTTGGCGGGTTAGACTTAGAACTGCTTTGGAAAGTAAATTATGCAATGATTCATGTAGGTAAGTTGCCCGAAGGTATTACTTATTCAAGATGCCAAGAGCTATCTTTGCTGGTATATTTGGGTCTTTTTTTTTTAGGAATCTTCATTGATGTCCTACGTTGGGGACAGCAGAATGGTATTACAAACTGGACGCTTCGGCAGACTGCTCCAGACTGGACACTTGGGTATTTTAGGTACTCCTAACACTAATTTATAACCACTATTCACGAGTATATTTGGCTGCTTAGTAAAGAAACGATGACTAAACGCTCTACGAACTCTTGTAATTTATAGGAGGAAAGTTTTTGGCTCGATAGAAGAAGAAATATTTCCAACAGCTTTCTTACTATCCCTAGTTCGTGAATCTTCGCCCGGCATTGGCCGAGGCCATGCCGCGGGGCGAGACGGAGTGGGACGGCGCGGCGGCGGTCGCCTCCTTCTGCGAAGCAGTCATGCTCGCGAAGGAGGAGGCGGGCCGCGTGAGGGAGAGGATAGCGTCCTCCCTCCACCCCAGCCGCAGTGGTAGACTCCCACGGCGTCGGACGTCGGCAGACGATTTTCGGCCACCGCAGGCGCGGGCATGCGGGCGGCGAGTACAGGGCAACTCGCTGTCCGACCATGGACCATGCCCGGGTCAACGGCGCGTTGTGTTCCACGCGCACCTCAGAGAGCGTCAGCAAGATGACGGGGCCCCCCTCTAGAGGGCCAAAGCCTGCCGGGGTCGCGGGACTTATCTCATTACCGTGACCCCGGAACATAAAGGGCTATTGAAGGACACCGTGGATTTTAGTCAGTACGAGTCTGACAGTCCCTCCCGCCCTGCCCGGGGTGGGAGGACTCATTTGATGACTTTATCACGCTAAAAAAAAGTTCGTGTATCTTAGTACCTGTATCGGCCTGTACCACGTAGACCTGCGCCAGTCATAGAGCTACGAGCATCTACTACGAACAGACGAGCACGGTGCGACGGCCGCCGTCAAGCGCGAAGCCTCGAGTGTTTTCATCAGCTTATGCTCTCTCACTCACTTTGCAAGTTGTTTGCAAGTTCTAGATTTCAACTGTAATATTCGACTTTAACTGATTTATGTACATGTAGTAGCAATTTGAACCGACGAGGTGTAACTGAAATAAAATGGGAAAAGAAAACATTGGTGTCATTGTGAAAGTTTTTCATTTATGTTTAAGTATTACATAAGTAACTGGTGGAATATAGGTTTATAATATTACAGGCGTGTGTGTTAGTATTAGGTATAAAATAATTTTAGTCCCTTTTTTCGATTATAATTTAATTTAAATCTTATCTTACTTATATTAAAACTAAAAAAGATTGTAAGTTTGGATGCACGGATGGATGTTTGTTACTCTTTCACGCAAAAACTACTGAACGGAATTGGATCAAATCTGGCACACAGATAGTTTTTGATTTGGATTAACACATTTTTCTTTTTCTTTTTTTTTAGCATGGTAAAATCATCAAATTATGAGTTCGCACCTAGGGCAGGGCTGGGAGGGTCTGTCAGACTCGAACTGACTAAAATCCACGGTGTCCTTCACTAGCCCTTTACGTTCCGGGGTCACGGTAATTCATTAGTCCCGCGACCCCGGCAGGCTTTGGCCCTCTATAGAGGGGCCCCAGCATAATGCTGACAATCTTTGAGGCGCGCGTTTCCACGCGCGCCGTCGGCGTCGGCGTCAACCCGGGCATGGTCCATGGTCGGACAGCGAGTCGATTTTTTTTTTAACTATCAAACAACGTCATCTAAGCAGAGGTTGTGTTATGGGTACTAGACAACTGATAAACATACTTATATATTTCTAAATAAATCATCAGCCTATAAATGTTCCCACTGCTGGGACACAGGCCTCCTCTCTGTGAGAGGGAGTGGGCCGTAATCTACCACGCGGGCCCAGTGCGGATTGGTAGATGTCACATGTCTTCGAATTTTTGGTTCTAGGACATGCCGGTTTCCTCACTGATGTTTTCCTTCACCGTTTTGAGAGCAATGGTGTTGAAATAAATTACACAAAGTAATGCATCTGACGGGTTTCGAACCCACGACCTACTAATCGTAAGTCGAGGCCGATACCACTGAGCCACCACTGCTCTCGGCCACCACTGCTCTCTGCAATATAAAAATATAGTTCAAAAATACACATGGAATTTAATATCATACATAAACTTTATAGCCTTATTATTAGGTAAATATATTTCCCAAAAAAAAACTTTTTTCAAAAAAATGTAACCGCCTTCAAAAACAAACCACAAAAAAGGGTAAAATAACCTACAAAATAACTTTTCTTTCAGAAGTCGGTGCCTTTATTTTTTTTCATTTCATTGTCTTTTTTACCATCATCAGCTCATCCACCTGAGATGACGATTATCAGATGCAAATACTTGAACAGCTTTAGAAAATATATGAAAATGGTACTAAGTGCCTATAAAATTTGAAGGTTGCCCTCGATTTCCCTGGGATCCTATCATCAGATCCTGACTTGATGATCATGAGACCACTTGGGAAGTATACCCTTTCAAACAAAAGAAAAATTTTCCAAATCGGTCCAGGCGTCTTCGAGAAATCGGGGAACATACATAAAAAAAAAAAAAAGATTCCGACGAATTGAGAACCTCCTCCTTTTTTTGAAGTCGGTTAAAAAAAAAAAAGATTCCGACGAATTGAGAACCTCCTCCTTTTTGAAGTCGGTTAATAAATATGACACAATAAAATAGCGATATAATAACTCAACATTTTCCACTCCTCATTAATTTCTACTTAGGTTAGATTTAGGCTCAAATTTCAAACAAGTAAATACTGTATTATTTATTCACGTTTAAATTACAATTTTCTTCATAAATTGCGTCACAAGCGTCCTCTTAAATGATATTATTATGACATTTAAGGCTTACACCGAAAATGGTAATTGATAAAAAAATGGAAGCGACCACCAGCAGCCATTTCTGACCTAATAGGTTCTGGGACGGAACTTACGAGGCACTTTAAAATTTACACATTGTGTTGGTATTGCCCAACCACCATGATAAACGTTGGTAATTACTTTCAATCATATTATTTTGTTTAATATGATTGAAAATATACTCTGTATACATAATTATATTTACCCCCTTAAAAAAAACACTTTATTATCTTACGAAATACGAGCAATAAATTTGAACTCTGTTAAACAAATATGATTGAATCGTATAAGGTCAAAAGCGATAATTGTAATCATAAAAACCACGAATGGTTGTATTTTTATTATTTCTAAACAAAAATAGTTTATTAAATCAACAACAGAATTAAGGTACATTTTTCTGTTAAGTTTTATTAATTACTTAAGATCAAAATTATAATTACCAAAATACCTAAGAATAAATACCGTGTTGTAACAAAAAATCGTTTTCGACATCAACTTGTGAGCGAGCTTAGATAATTTGTAAGTAATATTTGTCCAATAAATCGGATAATTATCGGAAAAAATATTAGTCTCAATAATTACGAACCTCGATTCTTGACATTGCTTATACATCTTAAGCAAGATTAATGTCACATGAGAAGAGTCCTTGGCCCTCCAAAAGGACAATAAATAGACTAACCAGTACGACCATTGATATATAAAAACTATCAATGCCTACGACTGAAATGACTGAATATTTTTTAAGGCGCTCCCTCAACGGGGGAGCACCGCGTGTGATGTAACATTACAGATTCGACTTTGAGCTTCACACACGGCTTAGATACTACGTATAATATTTTATCTTATGATGTTATATTTATATACTAGCTTCTGCCCGCGACTTCGTACGCGGATCGTGTTGCTTATGCCAGCGACAACGGGGTCGTCAAAATCGAAGATCTGAAACGCCTTATGTCGAATTCTAAGAGCCCGGGGACGGGAAAACAACGGGATGCGCGAGACGATTCGAGATGCTCCAGATCTTTCATTTTTGTAATTCAACAGGAAACAGCCATCAGACTAAACAACTTTTGCTAAGACGTCATTCCTATGGGGTGCTAAGACAGGAAACCTCCACGTGTGCCCGTGGACTGGAGTTCCCTCTCGGGTACGTCCGGGGGGAAGATATTTATCTTTTTATTTATTCTATTATACAATTGAGCTGATCGTTTACAATATTGATTACATGCAGGTCTTTGTTGATGGTATAACCGCTATGCTAAACTTCCTTCTTTTCGGAGTAATACCCACATTAAAGGGCAAGGACTTTTTTTTTATCGTGGTAATATCATCAAATGACTCCTCCCACCCCGGGCAGGGCGAGAGGGACTGTCAGACTCGTACTGACTAAAATCCACGGTGTCCTTCAATAGCCCTTTATGTCCCGGGGTCACGGTAATGATATAAGTCCCGCGACCCCGGCAGGCTTTGGCCCTCTAGAGAGGGGGCCCCGTCATTATACTGACGCTCTTTGAGGCGCGCGTGGAACACAACGCGCCGTCGACCCGGGCATGGTCCATGGTCGGGCTGCGAGTTGCCCTTTACTCGCCGCCCGCATACCCACGCCTACGGTGGCCGGAGATCGTCTTGCGACGTCCGTCGCCGTGGGAAGGGCAAGGACTTATGCTTTTTTAATGTTGTTTGGACTATGTACAGCTTTCTGACAGAGAGTACATCACTGATCTGATAAAGGTCTACAGTAGGGAATCTAAGCCTTTTAAAATGCATAATCTTTAGGAGTGCGCGTTGTGCTCGTTCTAGATGTATCTATTTGGTCTTTGCTGCACCTCCCCAAACCGGAATACAGTATCCGAGCACAGCTTGTACAAGTGCAAGGTAAACTTGTGTGAGTAAATTTTTAGACGGGCTATTGTTGTTCGCTTTAACCATTGGTGCAACATGTCTTAGGGTTTTGAACAACCAACTTAACTTTCTAATTCTGGCGGTAACTTGTTCTACATGAGAGTACCACGATAGCCTATTATCCACAACTACACCCAAATACTTAATTTCGCTAACTTTGCAAATACTTGGGCAGTTACAATTATTGCCGTATTCACCCTTACATGTATGTAAAACGATACCAAACTCATCAGTTGGTTCGTTACGCTTAGAAATGCTAAAACAAATGAATTTTTGGTTTTGGAGGTAATTTAGTTTTGGAGGTAAAAGATTTGTCGATTTATTTTTCTTTCTTGAGGGAGGAAGTATCACGAGTTCTATACTCTTTCTCTTTCTACGCCCAAATTAATATCACCGCAGCTGTCAATTCTGACAGAAATGCATTGTCAATTTTGTTGACGTTTCTTATTATGTGTTATTTTCCCGCTGGGTTGGAAGCAAAAGTTCCCATCCCAGCTCAGAATAATGACTAAAGGTTCCCAGTTGCGTTTAAAAACTTTTTTGACACATATGACAGCTATTGACGTTGGAGCCAAAAGGGCGTTTTGGCTTTAAGACTGTTCTTTCTTCCACAAAAACAATGTAGTTGCTACTAAAACCGAAAGTAATAATGGTAAGTAAAACCTTTACAGAAACTTCACTAAGTACCTAAGTAACACCGTATAGCCGTGATTTATATCCATCCATTACACATTAAACCACAGGATCTTAAAATGAAGCGGCTCATAAAACAAGTGGAATACTCCCAAGTTCCCTAGCCAATAGCTTTATTTCGCTGATTCCGCAAACGACATTGATAAATGGGCCACTCTATCAATCAAAACAAATTGTACTGTAAGCTTTTAACAGGTAGCTTCAAATGAATGGTAGTGTCAAAATATGATTAAAACGGTATTCTCTCTCTCTTTTGTGGATGTGATACGCATAATACAATGATAAAGCTGTACTTATTTATTAGAGGCTTTCGCAGAGCCTTTTCCGCGGGTGCCCTTAGCGCATGGTCGCATAGTTTTTAATAGCTATAAGCCCCTGGCTGGAGGCCTTAAATTCATTTAAGGCTTCCTTACACGAAAGTTAAGCAGCTCACAACCTCCTCTAGGTTGACCTGCGATATGCCATTAAGGGCTGATTTTTCAATACTCTCTCCGCCTCAGATAACTTTTATCTGAGGAATAAAAATGGCGGTTTGACAGCTTATCTATAGAAAATATGTCAAACCGCTATTTTTATTTCTCAGATAAAAGTTATCTGACTATTGAAAAATTAATCCTAAAAAAAAACATTTCCGTATTTCACCGTACAGCATACTTGAAGTGTGAATACCTATCAATTGTATGAAAAATGAAAAACACAGGCAAATATCTTGAAAACGTCTATCAAACTTACCCTTTAAGAATAACCTCATGCGGTCCCCAAATTCTGAATTTCCGAACGTAAAACTGTCAAACATCTGAATTATATATTTTTCCAACGACAAAAAATGTAATTTAATAAACTCATTTATCTCAGAAAACATCAAGTGGGACACTTAAGAGTCCCTCTTAGATAAAGAGCGCTTTATTAATCCGGAGCTTCAAGTAAATTACCGACATGAGAAATATTACAGCGAAGTAAGAAAATAAAATATCGTTGTAACTTGTAAAGGCCTAAAATTGCGAGGGTGCGTATAAGCAGCACTAGTTGCTTTACCGATGCGTGTACACCACGTATACGTTCAATTAGAGTTGATCTATCCATATTTTTGGCAGTAATAATTTTGAAATCACAGAAAAAAAATCTATAACAAAAAAATAATTAAATAGCCTGTGTAACTCTCATAAAGACGAATTTAACGGCACCTCTCAAGCTAAAATCCTTCAATACGTTCAAGCTATAGGTAAAGCGTGCCCAAGAAATATACATACATACATAAGTACTCTCGAATAACATAAACCTTCTCCTGGCACAGTCGAGTAAGGGGCCAGTTAGCTGAATCATAATATGAATAGCGATTATTATTTTTTATGTCGGTTTGCTCTTGACAAAGGTGATAGAGACAAAATCAACGATAGAATAGGTGTTCCATATCACGATCTTTTTCAATTTCAGAACTAAAATAATTTTACAACTGCATCGTGCGTAGGTAAACGTGGTGTGGGACGTCCCAAGGAATAATGGACGGATGACCTGAAGAAGGCAGCTGGCAGTGGTTGGATAAAATAGCAGAAGATCGTGCGCTGTGGCGCTCCTTGGGGGAGGCTTACGAGTATGTCGATCAGTGGACAGTTGTGTTATTGAAACGGTGATCGCAACGATTAAGCGTACAACCTCCTTTTTTGAAGTCAGTTAAAATTATATCGTAAAAGATAATGCCGTGTCAAACATCAATCTCAAATAAACCGGTTACTTTTCATATAAATCGACTGATTGAGTCCTGAACACATCACCTGAGTGTGACTCAATTAAATCACTTCCTTTCAATTGCGTTTTAAGCGATTCACTGTTTGGGTGATTGGCGTATTAAATGCTTATTTGCAATCCAACTGTTAACTTTAGAATAAGCGCGCTATGTTTCGAAAAATACCTAGATGTCGTGAACATTTCCAAAAGGACACAAGTACCAATAAAATACATTATTAAGAATCTTTATTTTCCTCTGGCATATTATAAATTTGTGTTCAAGTCAACCTTCACGTGACTTAAACATTACATTGACCATGTCTTAACAGACATTCTACCTTGAATTACTTAGTAGACCTACACATTTCATAGACATCATATATATGTATTTGTATTGATTTTTCGTTTAACAAATTATTTCGCAGAATCATAATTACTCATTAACTGGTTAATACCCAGCTTAATTTATATTCCCCAACTAAATAAGATAATGTAGTAATGAAAATCATCGTATTTACAAACTTATCGACGTAATAGAGTAATTTCAACGTCTGCTGGGCTCATATCGTTTCATGCCACGCTTTACGGTTCTGCGACTCGTACTCACTCATAATTCAATTCAATTCAATTCAATTCAAATGATTTATTGCAATCCATAATGTACATAATACAGGTGGTAAAAATACTAATAGAGAGAAACAATTATGGACCCTGTCGGGCACAGCAAAATTTGGATATGGTTGGAGAGAGGAAGAGCGTTTTTTATTTATCGATATTTCCTATTATCATTATCATTAATTTATATAGAAATAATCATACCCTAAATAATATAATCATACCCTCAATTTAATAGTATCAGTTTAAAATTCGATATTAAGTAGAGTATTCATAACGTAATTAATTTTCCAATTTATACGATCAACATAATTAACAATGGCTGATAAAGTGTGCATCCTGTTGTAATTGTAAAATTGGGCTTGTTCGGCCACAACTTATGAAAGTTATTACCAATTGTCAGTGCCTAAGTAATTACCTTCCTTAGCAAATATGGAGATAAAGGTAGCAATTAAAAACTGTAATAAGTAACTAAGCAGTGTAACGAACTATAATTACAGAGTGCACACAGAATTTCTCAGTACGGCAACCATCTCAACCTTAAAATTGGAAATTCGATTCATCGTTTGAGCTAATTTAATTTTACAAGCTTTTTGGGACAGCCCTGATGTAATAAAATTTGCGCCGATCGAAGGGGAAACTTCTTAATTAGCGACGGCCTATAACGAAGGCCTCCACGTGACACCCCACCGATCCAACTACTTACTAGACATTTTCAATTCGTAACTAATTTGCAAAGCTATAAACTCGTCCTTAGACACTAACTTGGGGGAGACTAAACAATAAATAATCTGTATGTATCTCACGCTGAAAGTTCTGTATAGACAATATTTTAGACTAAAGGGAATAGAGATAATTTAAATTAGAAAGTATGTTTATATTGACCTTAATACACTTATGAGAGTTGGGGTTGTGGGAAATGTATTCGTTCGTACGAGTATTTACTTTGATTTTCCGCAGTAATACATCAAATCTCGGCAAAGAGGCAAAATGTTACGACTATTTGCGGGAAATGAAAAGATATAATTTCCTGCACATTTGTACGAGGCTGACGGATTCGGATTTTACGTGGAAAGTGAACAGTGTTAGCTGTGCGCACTGGGACGAGTATGTGGACGCCGGTGAACGTTCGTACACCACACTAATCGAATGACCGACACGTTCCGTCCCCACTCAAGCAAATTACAGCTGTAACACCAGAATAGGTGTCCGACACAGATTGTCGACTTACTGCTGACCTACAATCTTCCTAGTGTTTTATAAAAATTGACTCTTCTCAATTCGTATTACGAACCCTTGCGAACACAGCGGTTTCTTTACGTTCTTTCTTAAAATTACTTAGCTTTGTTTTCAAAGGTTCTGCAACATAACGCAAAACTTGAAGGGAATGTTATCAAAGGAAATGGCTTGGTTTTGGTATAAAAGGAATATTTCGTTTATTTTAGTTTCGTTTTTGTTTCTGTTAGTCAATATTATTATTGTATTTATGAAAAACAATGGAAAAACACAAATATTACGAAGTTTTGCATTAATTTAAGATATCAATGACTTTCTAAAAAAAAATCTTTATTTCAAGTTCCACCTTTGGTAACGTATGCGTCTAAATAACAAAAGAAAATAATAAATCTCAAGGTGAATAAACGCTAAAGTCATGAAAATTCCACTCGCTTTTGTGTATAATTTCGAGAAAGTGCATAAACACTTTACAAAAGCTATTTATCGTGAGTCCACATTAAATATTTAAAGCAGCAGTTAATATTGAACATTTAAAAGTCAACGAACGCGAATTTTGAATTTCAAACAGTATAAATGATTTATTACCCGAAGGCGCTTTTCATATTTGGCGACTTGGTTCGGTAAAAAAGTTCAATATTAAAAAACTTGGGTGGCCTGTCGATGTCATTATTTCTACAAGTCGCCCCTGACTTTACGTAATACGTTTTGAGAAAATTTTCTCATAAGTTTACCCATTCTTTTATTTTCTTCTCTTTCAGAAGTTGTTTTGGGAAGTTTTGAAAGTACCTACCAATTTTACGTGCTACTGTTGTATTCGGAGTTTTTAACACTGCTATTTTCGGACACTAGACTAGAAGTGGTCCGAAACATAGTTTATGGATCGAAGTCGCATTGGGTTTCAGCATTTTTCTCCATATTGCCCCATTATATGATCGTTCTGTTACTACAAATCTCTTGACACTAGTTTATCTTATATTTCAACATTTGGATAAAGGCTTACAGGTTGATGTAGGTTATTTCGACTTCCAAAAAACTTTTGATCGCACTGATAATGACGTATTATTAGCTAACTTTAGTCACATTGGCTTTTCACCTAAACTGCTTAAATCCTTCGCGAGTTACATGCGAGATCGTCAGCAGTATGTTAGGCATGGTTCTTTTGTTTCGAAACCATATCACGCACGATCTGGCGTAAGCCAAGGATCCATACTAGGGCCATTATTTTTTGGATTGATGGTTAACGATCTTGAGAAGGTTCTCAAACACTCCAGGTGCTTACTCTATACAGATGATCTCAAGTTAATTTATGATATCGAGAATTTGACTGACACAATTACTCTTCAAGAGGACATTAACTCAGTACTCAGTGTTCCAATGGAGTATTGAAAATAAACTTCTATTCAACACGACCAAATGCAGTGTTATGTCTGACACTCGTGTTCAATACCCTCGACATGTGCAATACTTCTTAGTAACTGAACCGATTGTCCATGTTAATTCATTTCAATTATTCAATTTGTTTTAATTTTTTTCTCAATGTTTTCTGTTGTAATCATAATTTCCTTTTTTTTATATACAAACTTTTGACTTTGTCTGTTACATCGTCTTCTTATATATAAAAATCAATTGTTGTTCGTTAGTCTCGCTAAAACTCGAGAACGGCTGCACCGATTTGGCTAATTTTGGTCTTGAATTATTTCTAGAAGTCCAGGGAAGGTTTAATAATATAATAAATAAATTATACGACATGTCTTTCTTCTTCCATATTTCTCTATTCTCCGTCGGCGTCGTCGAGAAATATAATGTTACGCTATGGTTTACGTTGACTCTTGGAAAGTCAGCGCACAGTTTTCTTCGACTGCTCTTACCCAGTTTCTTCAACACAATATTGCTATCTCTTAGGTACCTACATGTCAAAGGAATTTCATAACTTTTTCAACACTACACCGTATCGGAATTCACCCCTTCTTTTTCATTTGCACTCTCTAGTAGGTAGGTACCAACCATATCAAATTACTTGATAAGTTGATATACACCTGACAACAAAGCGAAACCTTACCAATTCTTTTTGGAATTTTCTAAGAGGGTGAAAAAACGTGACCTTTACAATTATTATGGAAAAGTCGAGGAGAAAAAAAGCCCACCTGTTCACTGCAGGTATGCGAGCCTTTCCCTGAAGGCAATATATTACATTACCAAAAACCTTCGCAATTATAATTACCTGTGTTGGAGGTATTTGCTTTCAAATACTCGGACCTTAGACCTGTTTCATTTTGAGGTTTTAATTTATTCATTTACGGGTTAATTATGTAGGAGTGGGACGTATATTGGTCTTAGTAAGAGAGCGTGCTTACTCCATTTAATTTATTTTGTAATTATTAACTAGCTTTTGCCCGCGGCTTTGCTTGTATTGATTCGGCGATATGTGGCGCCATCTTTTATCAAATGAACGTTATTGTTGTTATCCTCGGGTACTGTATTTTTTTTCGTGATGAAAAATACCCTTTGTCCGTTTCTGTACTTACCTACATCTGACAACGTGTACCTCCTATGCAAAATTTCAGGCCGATCGGTTCAGTAGTTTATTGTATTGGATATATTCTATACTCTGCTGTAGACACTTGTAATAACAATCCTAATTCACAAAAACAATACATTTATAATAATTATGTAGGTAAGTACAGTCACGAACGGTAATAACATGTTGTGAATTACTAATTGCAGTTTTGTTTGTCCACGAGTATAATAATTTTGCAACCAATACTTTTTTAAATATAATTTTAAATTTAAAAAAATGATTACCCCTCGAGCAAATTAGTTTTGATTTTTGCTAATTGTAAACACATTAGTACTCATGACTGTGTGAAAATAAGGGGTCCAGTCGGTACCAACTATTTTCGTCCCTCTTTTCCGTCGGCCCACTGTTTCGTACATTATTAACGTCTAAGCCGTGACGTCACTGACACGATCACTATCTGCCTAGCTTTCTCATTAACGCCAGAATATCCCTCACACCGACGTGACACTGTCCTCGTATACCAAAACGCCGTATCTCAAAAAAAAAAACATAATCATGCCCAAAATTGAGAAACTCCAGTGTGAGCAAAGCTATGGCGCCTATGTTTAGCACCCTATCAATAGAAATCAGATTTGAATAACATTTTCGGTTCCGATTGAGCAACTCGTCAAAACATTGTTATTAGGTGCTCAAACAAGAATACAATCGTACTCTAAACATAGATACCCTAATAACTAATTTGATTCATTTCTTGAATGAATTTTCAAATAGTGTCTTATGTTAAATAATCTAGTCAATAGGGAGTTTTGCCCTGCAAAAGGTGGTGTAGTCTGTTTTTTTATTTGTATTGCTTAAGTATATTTATGCTCCTCATGAAAAATGAGAGTTTTCGACCTCTAGGAGTGTCTGCGTTAGCCGCCATCTTAGCTTGAAGGGGCCCAAATGTGTTCTTTTTCATATAATGCTTCAACCGTTGACTTTATGACAAAAATGACTCAGACAAGTTTTAAAGGCAATAAAATTCCACAACAAATGGTATTTGTTTTTATTATGGGTAC
This sequence comes from Agrotis exclamationis, assembly GCA_950005045.1. NCBI lineage: Eukaryota > Metazoa > Arthropoda > Insecta > Lepidoptera > Noctuidae > Agrotis > Agrotis exclamationis. Next base: position 11,515,071 of record OX465417.1, on the reverse strand, counting down.
GTCTAATAGATATAAAGTTACAAGAGAAAGAAGGTTCAACATTCATAAAAAATCATCTACACAGCTAACGAGTATTTTGAACACGAATTCGTCCGCGAGGATTCGTATTTCGGGTTTACAATTATCAAACATCCTCTTAACACTTATTTTATCAAGGCAAAGCCTCTTTTTTGTCCCTATTGACAAGACTAAAAATAGTGTAATACCAATTTACGGCACTTTATTTTTAAATTGTTCACCTTATTTCTAAATTGTTAAGTATTATTAGAGAATAAATGAAAATAAGAATCATAAACGTAAGTAGGTGTGCACTTTTATTACCAATTTTTTTTTATCATATTCTAGGTAAACCTATTTTTGATCGAAACTATCTGTATGAGAATATTAGGAAATTCAACAGGATAAATCGTAGATTCCATTTTTGTACTGCAACTGCAAGAGTGAAATACACTTCGAGATAGGTTCAAATACCGGCACGGTTCTTGAGCGCTCGGCGTAAGAGTGGGGATCGCTTTGCGCATCGTATACTTATCGACAAATGAAACGCACAATAAAACTCACATTATAACAAATAAAACGTACAAAACAACGAATCCCGAGTGGCGGCTATGACGCGATGCGCTACGGCACGCTACGGGCCAATCACTACACTTTCCTCTTCTGCGCAGGTGAAGGTCAGCGCTCAAGATCCATGCCGGTCACTGTAATAATTGCTTTATCGAAATTTAGAAATCTCGAGTTACTGTTTATCCAACGGAGTCAGAATACTCAATATTGTACCTAAGTTTATTACATATCAAAAGAATAATGGTTGATTAGGCAACACAAGTATTATTTTTAATGCATGAAATGAGAAAACAAAGAGGAAAGTAATGTAATTTTCTTATTGAAAGCTACTCTTTTCTCCAAAGAAAGCCTAAGTACAGACTTTCCGAATATTTATTTGATTTCTCTTTTCATCTTGATTACCTTAGCCTTGAGCAAAGATTTGCTGTGAGATATCCCAGGTTATAACATTATTTTATTTAGACACCTTAATCTAGATAATGTCTAATGAGGCTCTCTTTTCAGGTATTAGGTTTCTCGTACCTACTATTTCCGATTATACCAGTTATATCTAAATCTTATGTAGTTGTAAGCGAACTTATTGCCGTCAATCGGGTACAAATTAAAACACTGCTCCAAAAACTTTTACTAGAAAATTTCAATTTAATTTTACCCGACCTAAGAATCGAACTCCTTAGAGTTGCAGAGATGATTCCTCTTCTGCCACTGGTAGACTGTTGACAGAAATTAATTCTAAGTAGGTAATAGTTGACAAAGATGTATTGTTAACTCCGGAAATGAAAGATCGTCCGACAATGTTAGGTTGACGCTACAATATCCGCGGTCGGGACAAGTTCCATTTGCATATACCTCAGCGAGACTATAACAAATTATTACACGTTTAAGATATAACCAAATAATGTTTTTTTCGTAACATATAACATTTTGGTGCGGAGGAGGAGGAGGAGAAGCTCGGTTGTAAATAATAACAGCCGCACAGGTCGATTTTCCATGTCAAGCAGCGCTTGCCGAGGACGGTTTATGGATGAGTGACCACTGACCATCTATCCGAGTTTCCTCCGTGTCTCGGAAAACTCTTAAAAGCCGTTGATTACGGCTCCCCGGCAGACTTTGGCTCTCTAAGGGGGCCCCCCTTTTTCTTTTTAGTTTTCCCTCATTTTTTTTAGTTTTTAACATTAACAAAATAATTATGAGTTCTCCTGCCCAACGGCACATGAAATGCCCATTCAGTTAAATGTAATTGTAATCTCGTCGATCGCCGCCCGTCACCCGTGCCGAAAACAATACGTCTGACAGAATAAAATAAAGGTATCCGTAAAAACAAATTTATCCGATAACGGAGGGATTTACTGGTTCAGATTATGAAAAGGATGTTACCTAACAAGAAACTGACTTGAAAACTTTAAAGCAACCACGACGATGCGTTTCTCATCACTTGTGCTTCTCCCGGCGCATGCTTCTCGGGAGAAGCATGCTTTCTTTCGGTGGTAGCTTCTCCCGGCGCTTGCTTCACCCGCCGCCGTTGCTTCTCGGGAGAAGCAACGGCGGCGGGGCGCATGCTTCTCCCGGTGATAGCTTCTCCCGGTGATTGCTTCTCCCGCCGTTGCTTCTCCCGCCGTATTTTCCCCCAGCGCATGCTTCTCCCGCAGTTGCTTCTCCCGCCTTTGCTTCTCCCGCATCTGCTTCTCCCGCCTTTGCTTCTCCTGCCTTTGCTTCTCCCGCTTCTGCTTCTCCCGCCGCTGCTTCTCCCGCCTTTGCTTCTCCCGCCGTTACTTCTCCCACCCTTGCTTCCCCCAGAGCATGCTTCTACCGCAGTTGCTTCTCCCGCCGTAGCTTCTCACGCCTTTGCTTTACCCGACGTTGCTTCTCCCGCCGTATTTTCCCCCAGCGCATGCTTCTCCCGCCTTTGCTTCTCCCGCATCTGCTTCTCCCGCCTTTGCTTCTCCCGCCTTTGCTTCTCCTGCCTTTGCTTCTCCCGCTTCTGCTTCTCCCGCCGCTGCTTCTCCCGCCTTTGCTTCTCCCGCCGTTACTTCTCCCACCCTTGCTTCTCCCGAGTCTGCTTCTCCCGCTGTTGCTTCCCCCAGAGCCTGCTTCTACCGCAGTTGCTTCTCCCGCCGTAGCTTCTCCCGCCTTTGCTTCACCCGCCGTTGCTTCTCCCGCCGCTATATTATAACTTGTTATAATAATCTGAAACTTCTTTAGCAATTTATCTTCTAAACCACTTATAAAAAATGTAATTTTCTCTCAATTTGCATTTAATTTATAAATTGTCGAAGTTACCAATTTGTAAGAAAAGATTGGCTGTGTTATTTTTCTGAAACATTTTCGGAATAGCTAGCAAGTATAATTTTAAACAAATATTTTATTTTTAGCATCACTTTAAAGACAATTAATAAACGTTTGAATAAAATCTCTATTCTTTTTGAACGAAGGTAATACTAATAATGTTGCGTATAGATATTTTGGTATAATGCGATTTGCTGAAAAATCCAGACGAAGGTCGAGACAAGCTTGTCACCTTTAAAAAGGGTTAAATTAAAATAGTGTTAAATTGATTGGGACCAATTGAGCCGCGTTGCTTGGTCAGTAGTTAAACTAATTATTTGTTAAAATATCCTTTATCTTTTAAAACTATTTATAATTAAAAAAACTGAGATTTTAACAAATAATAATTAGGTTTATTGTTGATAAAAAAACTAGCTCTAAGGTTTTCAATTTAGCAGCAGTAGGCTGCTATAATATAAGTTTCCACTTCAGGAGAGCGACAGAAATTAAAATATTGGGTTCAATGCTATTGTGGTCTTGCCGATTTTCTTTAGATAATTTTCTTTGACATTTTCCAAGTGGATATGATATAGATTTAATATACGCCTGCTTGGATTCGAAACCCATGAACTACCTATAAAGCCACAAAGTTAATTCACCACAAAAAAAAGTACCTATATGATTTAAATTAGCCACAGTTTTTCTTTTGTTTTTTTTTATAACTGTAAATTCGCCACAATTCTTTTTTCCGCACGGATAGCAGTACAATTTAATAAAAAAATCCAGTACAAAACTACAGAAACGAAGACACAATTTGGAATCTGAACAGAAAGTACTAGGAGAACAGGATCATGGAGGTGTTGGTGCCACCGTCTTAAGTAAAAATTATGTGAAATGAGAAAATGTGGCAAATCTAGCTGTGGTGAATTAACAGGTTTGAAAAACTGTGGCGAATTAACTTTGTGGCAAATTGACAACAACCCACTCGAACGTTGAAGCCATTACCACTAAGTCATTTCTTTCCCATTGAGCACCTCGTCAAAATATTGATTGTTGCTCTATGGGAATACTTTGGTACTCAAAAGTAGGTGCTGAAACTGGACTAACTGTAAAAATACTGAAAATAAAGTACACAAAAGACAATCACAGTAAAAACCCAGAGTTTAAATAACCGAATGGCGTTGAAATAAAACAGAATCCAATCTGGGGTCACAGTTGCAGTTATAAAAGACTTTAATCTAATCCTATTTCCGATACTCAATTTCGTTAGTCGCACAGTCGAGGTCGATCGTGAACCAAAGTGCTTTCACGCCGGCTAAGCTATTAATTTTACTTCAAACTAACGCCCAGCGTCCATTGTACGAAAGCGGGTATGTATTGTCAAATTATGTAAAAGGTTTTAAGACCTGAATGGTATGTTAAATGGTCGGTTTGATAATAACGTATTTGGATTTATTTAAAGTTAGAGAAGAATGGACCAACTAATCTGTATTCCCGTGACCCAAAGGCTGGCTTTAACAAAGAGGCAACACCGTCAGTCTCTTGGGCACATTATCAGCTGACAGCGTTGAGGAGTATTTCTTATGGATGTTGTTAGTTACCCAATCACGAAAAACTGAACGGATTTTGATGAAATTTGACTCAGAGATAGGCACAGCATGTAACCCACACACAGTACTAATACCGGCATGGATCTTGAGCGCTGACCTTCACCTGCGCTGAAGCAGCAGAAGTGAGTTATTAGATCCCTTTGGTAGATGAAGTGAGGAACGGGGGCGGGGAAAGTGTAGTGATTGGCCCGCGTAGCGTGCCGTAGCGCATCGCGTCATAGCCGCCTCTCGGGATTCGTTGTTTTGTGCGTTTTATTTGTTTTATTGTGCGTTTCATTTGTCGATAAGTGTACGATGCGCAAAGCGATCCCCACTCTTACGCCGAGCGCTCAAGAACCGTGCCGGTATCTGTACCTATCAGCAATCAGCATCACCCGCGGACACGTAGTAGTATTAATTAGTATTCTGTGCCGCACATCGGATATTTTTCTAGTGACACTCGGGTGAAGCCACAGGCAACACCTATAGTATGTTCATATATGTAAGATTCATTTACGAGATTTTCTTTGACATCCGTACTCGTATGTAGAGCAGCTTACTTGGCTCAAAAATAAATTGAATCCCGCAGAGCTTCACGTTCGGATACTCGTCTCTAAGAACATAAAGTTTTAGTTTATAGCTACATTGGCCTGTTTAAGTTTCGAGTTTAAGTTTTTAATACCTTTCATGCAAATTGATTGTGTTGGGAAGGAGGCGCCTCTAGTGTAGGAACGAGGAAATATTTTTTTCTTTAAAATTGACATCAAAGTCCTAGTTTACTAAGTCATGAAGTCATGATGGGGCCTCAGATTCCAGCCAGTAAGTATATCTTAGACAAAGATATTGGATATCTTAAAATTATTAATCATTGAAAGTAATTCTCAACAGAAATCTGCATTGAGCAGCAAATTGTTGATATGTTCATGTTACAAAATTCATGAACACATACAAAAAAGACAGTATCCAAATCAGTGCAAAGCTTATAAATCTTATCCGGATACGCAGCCATTATTCACGCTCCTTTTTGCTTCTTTCAGCATATCAATTTTACGTTATTCATTGATGACGTAGCCGTCAGCGTGACGTCACACTTCCGCAGCACAACACCCAAAGAAAATAACATCTATATAAAATTGCGTGCGAATTTTCTTCGTCGACGGCAACTTTCGATTGAACCTCCCGGTCTTGGCGAATATTGAGGGAGACGTGTCAAAAGAAAGTTAGCGACAAGGCCTCAAACTTTGCATAAAGTCTGCAATAAACGCTTTAGAGTTTCTGGTAGCCTGGTACCTACGCTACTCCTTGTAAGTAGGTACGACGCATGTGTTTTAAGCACACGATTATATAGCACGCGTTATTACTTTGTTGACACACCATTTCTCTGATTTTATGTTTCTGTTTCAGTAACACAAAAGTTTTGTGTAAGAATTCGTGACATATTTCTTAAGAATGTTCGCAGTGTGTCACGAATGTAAGAATTTCGTCGCTCTGTGTAACGTATGGGACTTGGCTGGCTACAGCTGTTATTTTTTAACTTTTTACTGTGAATATTGTTCTTCCTCTAAAATAGTAAGGACTTGCAAAATGTAGCTAACTATATCAAAAATTAAATAACCTACAGTAAATACTAATACATGTAGGTTGTATTAGCATTTACTGTAGGCTTGTAAATATGTAGATACACAATAAAGAATGTATAAAAATTTATTGTAACAGTGGCTCTTGAATTTGTTTTGTATTTAGATTCAAAGTTTTTTCTAAATCCAGGCATGTTTTTTCTTTTGTACTTTTTACGTAAATCAATGAATGAATCTTTTTGTTTCTCTGAAAACAATTTGTTGTGCATAGTTTTTTCATAAATCACCCAATAAACAAATCTAAACTTAATATTAAAAAAACTGAAGAGTTGTTTGGTTGAACGCGCTAATCTCATCTTACTATTCGAATTAAAGAATTATTTTTGTTTTGGAAAGCCCATTTCAACCCTTATCGAGGAATACCATAAGCTACAACATCATCCTAAGACCAATAGAAACCAAGCAACGCATCGGGTGAAATCGCAAGGAGCAGCTAGCGTACCTAAATATAAAAAACTACCACTTTTATCTTACAAATACCCTGGTGGCCTACCATGAACTGTTCACGCGATCCAGTTTAGGCTGTGGGAAAGAGATGGCGCTACAGGACTTGTATAGCTCTGTCTCTTTCCTACAGTCTAAACTGGATCGCGTTAAGAGCTTGTGGTAAAGCCCCGGATCGTAACTGAGTACCCTGTGAAAGTACCTATCGATTCAGCTCCTAATTTATAAGCCGAAATAGATACTCCTACTAACTAGTGAGTTTTAATGAAAATCAATTACCAATATACTCGTACAAGTATCTCCATAGCACTTAGGAACAAATAGCGTAGCAACGAATACCACTTGAGACATCGAATTTCTATTATACAAAGAGTAAGTTAATGGATATTGAACGAAATAATTTTAAGGATTCCTTTTGTGTAGTTAACGCAATAGAATAAAGAAAATGCTACTGAGAGTTGGTAAGTTTGAGCCATGTTATTGAATCAAGCTTTTCAAAGGAAAGTTCCTATAGTAAGCGTGTTTTGGAGAAACATGAGAATATGTACATAGTTATCGACATAATATAAATACCAGTTGCCGCTATAACTCGAAAATTATCCCTCGAAAACGTTAAATCGGGATAAAAACTATCCAATGTATTCAGGTTATAAACTATCTGTGTACTTTTATCAAAATCCGTTCAGTAGTTTTTTGCGTGAAAGAGTTAAGGCCAAGTCACACCGGAATGGCAGCGGCCGCCAGCGGCTGCCAGGCAGCGGCGACGCTGGCGGCCGCTGCCGGCCGCTGCCATTTCGGTCTGACTCGGCCCTTAACGACTGGTTAGCGAAGATGGATCATTTTTTTAAGAAAAAAGAACCACCTTCGAAAAGCAGTGGGACAGTGCAGGACTGTCCCACTGCTTTGAAAAGGTGGGAGGCTCTTGCCCAGCAATTTTTTCCAGGAACTCTTTTCCTGGGCCACTTTCAACCAGCCCTCATGATAAGCGTCTCGGTTGTCTCGCTACCTTTTCTGTTGACGTCCATCTCCCGTCACCCATTGTGTGGAGATTTTTTCAAAAACTTTCCCATCAATACTATTAGTCAGATTCACTCATTAATTCCAGCAAGTCAACAGTCAAAATTTTTTAATTCTAATACTCGTATGTAATTCTAAAATTCATCTTGGGCATGTCACTGACATCGGTGAACGTAAGCATCTCGAGTAAGTCTTGATAGTTTTGTTGAAGTATTGGACGTAAATTATCAATATATCCAAAGCCACATCAGAGGTCTGTGAGGCTGAAAAAGGCGCCTTTATGAAGTCAAACACAGAGGTTAGCCATATCCTCACACGAAAGAGAGAGAAAATAATTAAAATACGTGGAAACTCTGTTGCTATGTAGCTACAGTATAGCTCGGTAGCTCTGTAGCCTGTGTGACATACGCCAAACAAACTTTATTTTTTTACTTTATAACTACAGTAGTTAGGGAGCCAGTTAAAAGTTAGGCACAGAAACGCACCCAGTCATCGCTTGTTAGTATCAGTGGGTTTTAACGCAACGAACGGAGGATTAGTTACCGAATAACCCGGGTTATTCAAGTTTATAAAGCTAAGCCGGGAGCTAAACTGAATTTATTTAAAAACGTAAGTAAAAGCTGGTTTACTTTTATCATAGTGTCGTTGTCGTTTTTATAAATAGGTACCATAGGTAAATAAATATTATTGCTATTTTATGGTTCCGTTACCTAAGGGATAGAGGACCCTATTACTAAGACTCCCTGTCCATCTGTCTGTCTTTACGTATGTCACCAGATTGTAGGTATCTCATAAACTCGCGATATCCCAGTAGTTCCATTGTTTAGTTCCATTATGGAACTACTGGAATTTTTTTCTTCCTTAGTTCCATTATGGGAACTACTGGGATTCCGTTTTTTCTGAAAGAATGTTCCTAACCCACAAAACTACTAGGCTGGCATAAATTTGAGGTGGTATGTTTTTAAATAATTCCGAATGAAAAGCTTCCCTAAGATCAAAAGGGTATGTATCTAAACTACTTAATGGAACAAATGGGATTAGGTGAAAAGGTATTCTAGTTCCATGGAACTACTGGGAGAAAAAAATGCCAGTAGTTCCATAATGGAACTAGACAATGGAACTACTGGAATGTCGCGCATAAACTGATGGACAATTTAAATTTTCACAAATGATTTAAGTATTTCTGTTACCAAAACAACAAATTCAAAAGGAAAAAACAGGGGGCTCCCGTTCAACAAACGTATTTTTTGCTCGTTTTTACACAAATAATGATAAGAAACCCTTCGTGCGAGAGTCCGATTTGCACTTGGCCGGTTTTTTATGTTGTTTTAATACTTCTCTTGCCCTCAATCTACACCAGGAGCCTTACCACGAGCTCTTAAAGCGATCCAGTTTAGGCTGTGGGAAAGAGACAGAGCTATACAAGTCGTCTAGCGCCATCTCTTTCCCACAGCCTAAACTGGATCGCGTTAAGCTTTCATGGTAGGCCACCAGAGATTTAAAGTGGATCGCGTAGCCCCAGAAAGAACCAACAGGGGCCTTACCACGAGCTCTTAACGCGATCCAGTTTAGGCTGTGGGAAAGAGACAAAGCTATATAATAAAAGTCGTCTAGCGCCATCTCTTTCCCACAGCCTAAACTGGATCGCGTTAACAGTTCATGGTAGGCCACCAGGAACTCCTGCACATCGATGGTACACAGAAAAATGTTTGACGTCGGACTCCAGGTGGTTGTGACGCCATATACCTACGATTATTATCATATTTAATATGAAAGTAACTGTTACTTTTCTCGGTCACAGTACTTTTTTCGAAATGAAAGGTATTATAATATGTTTGTCTCTGTATACCAAACAATGTACAACGCAATACAAGATGTTCGGTTCAGTGTTTTAAGCATGGAAAGGTAACAAAGCAAAATTTTATTATACTTTAGCATTTATAATAATAAATTATTAGGATAAAAATCTCAATAGGAGAATATTTTCACATAAAAAACATAGGTATGATTTAAGCGCCCTCAAGCGACCGTCAAAACTCTTTTTGACGGTGATCTTTATTTATTTAAATCAATCTTCATTTAACTAAATAAAATTTCTTTTTCATTTTGCAAAATAACAAAGGTCATGTCAATAACCTTTAAATTTGATTTAAATGTTTTGTTGTTCTATCTCTAAAATAACGTAAACAAAGAAAAGCTTTGTATTCTCACCAGAATGTACTTTTATTTGTCTTTATTTCAATATCAGTTACAATCAAGAATATTTCTAAATAAAATAAAAGCTTAATTGAAATATTTTATCTCTAAATGAATTTGTTTTAAGACTAAATTCGATTGTATGGCTGAGAAAGGTTAAATTTATCAAATCTGGGAGATTCATTGTAATTATACTAATTATAAACTAAAATATACTCATTGAACTTATAAACAAAACTTTATATTGAAGATCAAGCATATACTTAGTGGTTATAAACACTTTATAGGTACTACATGTATAGCTTATAACCATTTTAATGATATTCAGTCATTTTGTTCGTACATTAACCCAAAAACTTAACAATCATGAAGTTTTCTTGAACGACCGCGTCATAATCGACATGCGCTAACACTAAAGGAACATTTGCAAACTTCCTCGAGAATTACGTGAAGCACAGCTCCCCGGGCTTGCTAAGTCCTCAGTCGTTAAAACTCCTTAACTACCCTCCCCATATTCACGAGACCCACTGCCCCTTCCGCAGTTTAATGTCCCATTAACAGAATATGAGCGACACCAGTGGGTGAGACACGTGCGCTTCACTAAACACGATGACAGTTAAGGCTTTGACAAACAGATATAACTAGATCACGGCGCTGCGTGACGCTAGCGTGTCCTCTGCGTGCTTACTTACTATGAAAATATGTGTAAGTCGTCACATACAATACGCCACGCTACCACCGGCGTTTAAGTGGATGACCAGGGTGACCAGGGTTGGCATGATTAAAACGAGTTGTTTTAAAACACCTGTTTAAAACAGTTTGAAATTAAACAGTGTTTTTTATTACCCGTTTCAACTACTTTTCAAGGCGGATGAATGGATGAATGCATATAAAATGAAAATAAATTAATATTCAGGAGTCTAAATACTTAGCTTGAAATAAAACCATTTGAGTCTATGCCATTGCTATGTCATATTTTTAACTTTTATTGGCATTGTAATGAAATAATACTTAAAAATATTAGAAAAAAAACGTCACAATCATGTTTTTTTCCCATTGATCAGTTTTCGTAAAAAATTCATTACAAAGGGCTAATTTGAAAAAATGTAGTCTATAAATGAAACATAATTGATTTATACGTTTAGACATGGACAAAAAAGGTGGGAATGAATTTGAGAAAAAAACAGAAACTAAAAAAAAAAAAAACACTTGTTTAAAACAATTTGAACTGTTTGATTTATAAATTTGGCAAAAAATGTTTTTTTTCCAACCCTGTGGACGATACACGCCAAGGAAACGCCACGCTAGCGTCACGCCGCGTACCGCACCGTGTTCGCAGTTTGGCAAAGCCTTTACACTAGCCGTCAGAGGACAGCACCACACTACCGTCTTCATTAGTGTTGGGTAACGGATGCGTCCCTCATGAATGATTACTCACAAACTTCCACCCGGCTGGGGACTGATCACAAGTCTCATTTATCAGTTGTACCAAAATAAATGAAATCCGACGCTTCTTAAGCTTCTATTAAACATATAATAGCAGCAGAATTAACCAAGCTCCCCATAAACAATTCAGATAAATTCGACGATCTCGATGAGTGAAAAGGACGCATTTTCCGAAGCTATTTCTTGGCCACGATAGTCTATTGTGATCGGGCCCGCGGCGAGCCGCCACCAGCGCAACCCTAATTGATATCAATTACCCGCTATCTCTCAAAATCTCTTTGAAACCGCCTTACATCTCCAAATATTCGAGCTCTCAGTTCGCGTTTAATTTTATGAAAGTTTAATAAATTATTCTCATCTTCTAAATGTGCGTCAGCGTTTTGTGTGGAAAAATGTTTAGTAGGTATTTCATTTCATTAAAGAGTTTTCGATTTAATTTCGTATTCTTCTAACTTACCAATTAAATTGTCAGTCAAGAAAGGAAACTGAGCCCTGTCAGAGTTTTCACTCACCAAACTTCTGTGTTTGACACTCGTTAAATATTTTCTTTAAAGTAGGTAAACTTTCCTGCAACTGGCGTGTTTGAAACTTGAAATGTGGGAATGTGTAAAGGATATTAATATTCTACAAGTTGGACTAACTTGTTTTAACTCGTACACGTCAAATGTAGGATACAAAACAATAGTTACAAGTATCCGACGGACGGCAAAGTTCTCAACATTAGTTCAAGTTCCGTGTGTGTGACTAGAACCGTCCTCACAACTTGCTCCCATTAGCAACAAACAGCTTTAATCCATCTTGTGTAACATGACTAAATAAACCAAAGATAAATGAAATGTAAACACAGTTAACGACAGCATTGAGATGTTCGAAAGGAGATAATGAGAACGCAATCTATTTAGGTACAGCTTCTTTAGTCACGCGACACAAGACTCATGAATAAAGTATTTGGAACTTATAATATTACCAACCTCCTTTTATCTAGAACGTTCTGAACATTGGAATAAAAGCTATAATTCACCTGCAAAGTAGGTAAAAAACAAAACGTATACCATTAATCCATAAGGTAAGCCCCTCCGTCCCTCGCATACATTCGTAGCCAGTTTTTATATTCTCCGTAAACGGTGAGGATAAGCCTTCACATTAGCACGCCTCATTACGCCTCCAATTTTATCGAACCAAATGTTTCCGCCAACGTTCCTGATCAAATTGCTAGGAAAAAGTTTGAATTTATTTAAATGCTTATTCAGGAGATCGTTTTCTAACGAAAATATGTATTTTAGTCTTGGTTGGTAAATTATGGAGAAAACGTATTTCATTATTTCACATATGACTTTCTTCTTTCGTAGATCTATTATTTTTCGACGACTTCTCGCTTTGACCTCTTTTAAATCCTAAATAATGACGGGTAGATAAGGCTTAAACTACCCTGAAATTGCTTTGCCCTTCGCAGGAACAGGTATTCTTTATCCACTGCCAGGTTTAACAGAGAGTCCAACATTCTAATAATATTAGTCCTGATTGATTCTATGCTCAGAAACCCAGTTCCCCAATAATATCTAAATAGAACAATAGGTTCCTATCACAAAACCAACAGACCAAGACAGTGTCATATTTGCTCACACAACATAATTAACTAGGTAAACTAATATAATGAAACAACATCGGAGGCTGTTTGCACAGAGTTGTGTTAGGTAGTTGTAAGTGAAGCTGAAACTATCGACACTAACTGGGGTAATCCTCCAATCGACTAATCCTGAACTAATTGAATGGATTACTTCCCCTGACGAATTGTTAACGTCTGCCCTCGTAGATCCCGCGTTAGAGGGTTAACTATTGATTATGTTGAGCTAACAAATCTGGGATACGTAACACGGTATTTATATCTTCGATTTAGTACAGTGTACAATTTATCTGATTCGATATTATTTCCCTATATATTAAATTAAAATTAATTATCAACTGGGATATTATAAGGGTACATTTTTTTCGTGTACACGTGGTTCGGAAATCATAAAACGACTGTACACGCTATGAGTAGAACGGAACGACTACAAGACCCACCCTCTTCCTACAATTTTATTGCCCTTTAAGTTCCAAGGCAGTGGTAACTTGCTTGCACATTCCCACAACCTTGTAAAACTCTTGGTTCTAATATAAGACATTATTCAAACTTATAAGTATAACATTTTTATATTACTGACACTCTTTCAACTAATACCACTTAGCTTTTTTCATTCATTTTCAGAGAACCTCTACTTTGTTACTTTTCAAAGGACTTAGTGGTTACGTCAGCAATAGTTAATTCACGTTGGAATGACCCTGGTTCCCTTGCTAGCCGCAGGAGGCAGCCGCCTGAATAGCTGACCCTGTATCGATCCCGGCTTACCAAACTCCCTAAAAACATTTGTCACTCGCTTTCCGGCGGAAGTAAACATCGTGAAGGAAATGTGAGGTCAAATAAGTCAACCTATATAAAATATATTTCCAAAGTCCGGACATTAATGACGTTTCATAAAAAGGAACGCCGACAGAAACGACGCCAAGCTTCACCATAAAGCGTGGTCGACGTTTTTGTGGAAATGGCATTCACATCACTTATTAAATACACACAATAAGTTACATTTTCTGTTACATAAGTTACGAACGAATTTACCAAAGTTATGAGGGTCTGTCATCTAAATAATGATTATTTTATAAGAAGCATTTAAATCTACATGTAAGTAGATTGACCTTTTTGCAAATCTAATCGTAATTTGCATCTTTAAGATTTCAAAGTTTTCCTTGACACTAATGTCGATAATGTCACCAACCTATGTGGTTAATAACAAGAAAACGCCACAAACTTTTGTCACCAACAAATTGGTTCCACGCGCCATATCCCGCACCACATACTTGTAACTTCTATTAAACTACTAAACACATATTAATTGCCTTAAATAGGTAATTCAGTAGAAGTTAAAACGTTCACAGTTGCGTAAACTAGAGACCTCTAAAAGGTGCATGGACCCAAAAGTTGTAGTGCGTAACCGAGCCGGTAAAGTGACTGTTAACTACACTATAAATAAACTTGCCTTGTATACTGTACCTAGGTACATTATGAAGGTACTTATGTAGAAACAACTTGGCCAAGTCCTCCACAGACATTTCATGAAATATGTATAATAATGTGGGTGCCACTTGGAACCTTAATAGCCAAACTGTACTAGTCTGACTTAACTACTTGGACTGTGTTAGGTGCTTGCGCTAACTTAAAGGTGCTCCTTCACTAATAAATTACAAAACAAAGTACTGTTTGACGAGCATTCGCGTGTAATGTAACGTATGCGGCCCGCCGGACGCATTTTTTCCCACGTTTTTATACACTCACTTTTCTTGTTTGTTTGTTTGTTTGTCGTTCCGGTTGGACTTTTGCAACTCAATTTTGAGGCACTTCCCGATAAGCTAGCAGGCTGAAATTTTGTACACGCTTTGAGTTCTGATGACAATACATGACTAGCTAAGAAACGTCATAACAAATCCAATATGGCGGCCTCCCCAAGATGGCGGACTGGCTGTTTGAAGCCCACCCCCATGATATGGGTATCAAATGAAAGGGTTTGCTGTGAGGAATACGAAAAAAATAGTCATGTGGCTTATGCTAGGCTAGGCTATTAATCCAATATGGCGGACGTCCAAGATGGCGGACAGGCTTTGAGGCACTTCCCGATAAGCTAGCAGGCTGAAATTTTCAGGGTAGCTTCAAACCCGATGAACAATGATAAAAACAATAAAATAATTAATAGATTTAAAAAATCTAAAAACCCACGTTTTTAAATGTTCTAAAAAGAAGAAAATAACCCTACGGGGCTGAGAGAGGGGCCACTCAAAACGTGGGTGCTCTTCCCGCCGCGCCTCGACTTGTCGAGGCAGCAGGGACTCGCCCCGGCGCTGCGCCTTCGCGCGCCACTCATAGACGCGCTGGAGAGCAGTCGCGTCCAGATCCCAGGGTATCCTCGGATTATCCGGATAGCCATGACCCTCTGGCATGCGACCAGCTTTACTGGTCGCCTCCGCATGCTCAGGGCCCACACGGGGGCCCCGTAGAGGGCCATGGACCGCACGACACCGGCGTACAGCCTCCGGCAGGAGACCTGTCTTGGATCCTGCAACGAAATTCGGTAGCATAATTACTATTTGATTTCCAACAACATCAACATCACACTCCCTCATTCATCACTGTATTTTTAATACAGTTGCTCAAAAAGTGGCATATTGCAGGGACGTATAGCATTCGGGAAGTGGGCTATTACACACTAGAACTTTTTTTTTACCTTTCCCGCACTCTCAGAATAATAACTAAAGCACCCTTTTAGTGCGTTCTCTTTCCCAACTGTCAAAATAATGTCTGTTAAAAAGAAAAACCAAACATGAAGTTTTTACTAAAGAGTTTTTGTGATTCATACAAAAGCGTAGGTATATTTCTAAAAAGAAGCTACTAAATTATTTCAATGTCAGATTTAACGATTTAATTGAATGAGTTAGGTTAGGTTTCATTTCATCTCATCTCATTTTCATTTCATATCAATAAAAAAAAAATACTAAAGACTAAGCTGTATGGGCGTTCCCTTTGCCTCCCAAAATGGGTGAAGAAAAAAAAAACTCTGCTTATATTCTACGGTTGGCGTCATTTTCCAGAAATTTTCTTTGCGAGTTTAGTTTATTATGTTTTTATTATTTATTAAATTGCTTCATTTTTTAACAACTGTCGTTCAGTACCTTCGATCATTTATAACAACTAGATACACAATCAGCGACAAAAAACGTCCTCACCAAAAGAATGACCAAATCAGAGATCGGTCATCCTTTTGGTTTAGTACTGTTCTAACGCTCGGAACGTAAACATGCCTCCGTGCTCGTTTAAAAAGTGCAAAAATCACTCTTCCAGGACCGAAAAAAAGGATGTAATTTAATTTTTTCAGTAAGTGCTAACATTACCAATATGTAATAACTATCACTGTACTATAAATACTGATATTTCGTCAAGAAATCGCCGTAAAACATTTATTTTAAAATTGACGAAATTATCAGCCGGGTTTATAAAGCACCTAAATTGAAAAGACTTTTACTAAACGTACAGTTCGTAGTGTCGCATGACTACTTGATTTAGTCGGGTAACATGTGTTGATTCGAGTCGGCGCCGTCGTAAAATTTAATGTTTTTATGACCGTTCTAAATCTGACTTCAACTCATTTGAATAAGGTTTAATTCCTTTTGGTATAATATGTTGGCCAGTTATGTTTCTTTCTGTTTTCTTTCTATTTTACGACCTACTTGAGGACAGTTTTTAGTTCGTTTTTGTACGGGATTGTGTATCTAGTTGTTATTAATGATCGAAGGTACTGAACGACAGTTGCTAAAAAATGAAGCAATTTAATAAATAATAAAAACATAATACACTAAACTCGCAAAGAAAATTTCTGGAAAATGACGCCAACCGTAGAATATAAGCAGAGTTTTTTTTCTTCACCCATTTTGGGAGGCAAAGGGAACGCCCATACAGCTTAGTCTTCAGTATTTTTTTTTATTGATATGAAATGAAAATGAGATGAGATGAAATGAAACCTAACCTAACTCACTCAATTAAATCGTTAAATCTGACATTGAAATAATTTAGTAGCTTCTTTTTAGAAATATACCTACGCTTTTGTATGAATCACAAAAACTCTTTAGTAAAAACTTCATGTTTGGTTTTTCTTTTTAACAGACATTATTTTGACAGTTGGGAAAGAGAACGCACTAAAAGGGTGCTTTAGTTATTATTCTGAGAGTGCGGGAAAGGTAAAAAAAAAGTTCTAGTGTGTAATAGCCCACTTCCCGAATGCTATACGTCCCTGCAATATGCCACTTTTTGAGCAACTGTATTAAAAATACAGTGATGAATGAGGGAGTGTGATGTTGATGTTGTTGGAAATCAAATAGTAATTATGCTACCGAATTTCGTTGCAGGATCCAAGACAGGTCTCCTGCCGGAGGCTGTACGCCGGTGTCGTGCGGTCCATGGCCCTCTACGGGGCCCCCGTGTGGGCCCTGAGCATGCGGAGGCGACCAGTAAAGCTGGTCGCATGCCAGAGGGTCATGGCTATCCGGATAATCCGAGGATACCCTGGGATCTGGACGCGACTGCTCTCCAGCGCGTCTATGAGTGGCGCGCGGAGGCGCAGCGCCGGGGCGAGTCCCTGCTGCCTCGACAAGTCGAGGCGCGGCGGGAAGAGCTCCGGCATGATCTCAGGGCAGTATGGAGGGAACGACTGTCGCAACCTAGGTTCGGGCACGCCGCAATCGCGGCGGTAAGACCCCTCTTTGAGGAGTGGCTGGAGAGGCGTCACGGCGTCCACACCTTCCGCCTGACGCAGGTCCTCACCGGACACGGATGTTTCGGGAGGTTCCTGTGTCGTATGAGCAAGGAAGAAACGCCTGGGTGTCACCACTGCGAAGATCGCCCGGAGGACACGGTGAAGCATACGGTGCAGGACTGCCCCGCTTGGGCAGAGCACCGCCGTGTCCTCACGGAGGCGACAGGCGGCAACCTCTCGCGCCCGGCATTGGTCGAGGCCATGCTGCGGGGCGAGACGGAATGGGAAGCGGTCGCCTCCTTCTGCGAAGCAGTAATGCTAGCAAAGGAGGAGGCGGAACGCGTGAGGGAGAGGACAGCGTCCACCTCACGACCCAGCCACCACCGGAGACGCCCACGGCAACGGACGTCGCAAGACGATCTCCGGCCACCGTAGGCGCGGGCATGCGGGCGTCGAGTAATGGGTGACTCGCCGTCCCATCATGGACCATGCTCGGGTCGACGGCGCGTTGTGTTCCACGCGCGCCTCAAAGAGCTGTCAGCAATCTGACGGGGCCCCCTAAGAGGGCCAGAGCCTGCCGGGGTCACCGGATTGTCTCACTCGGTAACCGTGACCCTGGTATACAAGGTGTTAAAAAATCAACTGCAGGAATTTCGTGAACGTACTCGGTATCAAAAACCAAGTACATTCCAAAGAAAAAAAAATTTTTTCGAGCATTTTTTTTTAAAAAAAAATTTTTTTTTCAAGCATTGTTTTTTGGTCATGTTAATGAATTTGATTGCTCTTTGAGGTCGTTCACCCGTATGTAGCGTTCACAGCTGATCCCAACTTTCCCATCACATTTTGCAGACTTTGGACTGGCAATTTATCGAAATACTTACAAATAACTTATTTTATTGGCCGTATTAATAGGCCAATAGAAATATGCTTGAAAAAAAAATTAATAATTTTATAAAAAAAAAATTGAAAAAAATTTTTTTTTTTTTAAAGTGCTCAAAAACAAAATTTTTTTTTTTGGAATGTACTTGGTTTTTGATACCGAGTACGCACACGAAATTCCTGCAGTTGATTTTTTAACATTATTAATTCGAGTCAGTAAAATGACATTTCCAATGTTCAGGTTTGTTTCATTTTGTATGTATCAGTGACAGTTGCACTTGTCATTTTACTGACTCGAATTAATAATCAAACTGTATAAAGGGCTATTGAAGGAACACCGTGGATTTTAGTCAGTACAAGTCTGACAGTCCCTCCTGTCCCGCCCTGGGCGAGAGGACTCATTTGACGATTATGCCACGCTAAAAAAAAGGATCCAAGACAATTTATTCCCCGGGAGTCACGTAGAGCTTCACTGTCTCGGCGTTTTTCTGGTGGTTATCACTGTTTATTCTGGCTTTCAGGAATTGCAGTGGTATGGGAAAAGTGCTAACTTAGTCAAAGTGTGTTTACCAAATAAGTCATGTAAGAAAAAACAAACTCGACACATAACATCGATTGATTGATTTCCCAATTCAACTTCAAAGAATTCCGATGAAAAAAGTCTACGTCCGCTTGTAATTGGGGCAACTTCAAAGAGAGGAAATATTCCGATAGGCTCTTTCAATGCAACGTGCAACATGGGCGAAGCGGTAAACCTACGAACATACCTGGGTATTGAGCTCAACTCAGTTCGACATAACCTAGAGGTTTCAACATTTAACTTTTTTTTTCTACAAAATGTTCTGCGGATCGCGATGGTCATTTCATGTCTTAAAACGGACCCCGAACGAAACTAATTGGTGACCCCTGCTCTATTTCTTCGAAAATGTGCATTGATTTAATAAAGAAAAAACACGTGTCCATTATTTTTTTTTTTTAATTCTAGCTGACGGACTAATTAAATGTGCAATTTACGTGTTGACACATGCCTATTATATTAACGGATGTCAAACTGGGCAACTCTTCCATAAAAAAAACAATTTCTACTCTAACTTGGACAAGTATACTGGAACTACTATGAAAACTGGTATTTTTTATAATGTTTGAACTACGAGTATACTGGAAGTTACTGAGTTTCAGATAGCTCATGTATGTAATGCTGATCTTCTGGCTATTCAGCTGTATCAAGTTAGACTGGAAGCCGGTGTCAACATACTACGAGTACAATTAATGATCTTATGCAGAATTAACACAGTTAAGGTCATGGCACACTATATCGGCACCGCAACTGCACAGCAGCAGCATGGCGTTGTCGGTATGAATTTTAAAATATCCTAAGATCTTTAAGCCCCATTTAGACAGTGTAAAAACTTGCAAGTTTGACTACAATGCGGTATTTGTTTCATCAACTGAATTCATGGTCCATTAATTGTCCGCAATGTACCTAATGAAACTTGCATGCCATTTCTTGTATCGTGTAAGTAAATGAGGCTGTACTCTTTCTTTATCGTGATAAAATCTTCAAATGAGTCCTCCCACGAGTGTCAGACTTGTACTGAATTAAATCTACGGTGTTCCTTCAAAAGCCTTTTACGTTCCAGGGTCACGGTTACCTAATAAGACAGTCCCGCGACCCGGGCAGGCTTTGGCCATTTAAGAGAGGCTTTACTCCTAAATTTAAGTTTAGTCGTTTACTAAGATACACTGATGGAACTTCTAAATTGTGTCGTACTGTACCAAGTTATGAATAAAAGATCCATTGGAAATATGAAGGCTTATCCCTAGATGTAGCAACAAACGACAGTTATTTCAATTTATATGTTTGTGCTAGTTTTCGCAATATGCACACTGCTGTGGAAAATTACCAATATAGTTGGTTGAAGATAATTAGAATAAATTAATTCAGATTAATTTAGCATCAGTCCTAGAACCGTTTGATTTAACTATCAAATTATCGCCTACACGTGTTATAAAGATCTTAACTCTAAATAGAATTTTAATTTAAATCTTTTAAATTTTAATTGAAAAAAAAACAGTATTTCTGATTACTAATTCTATAAATATATTTTACTGAAACAGAAACGTTAATCTCATTTCGTACTAGAAAAGTTTAGCTAACAGATGACATATTCCGCGAGGTTCCGTATCCAACGCAAGCGAAACTGTGGTTGGAATCAATTAATTATTTAATTAACGACAAGCGTTGACGACACAAACATAAACTAAACTAGATACTTACCAACTTACGTGACGTTAACATTGTGTACACACGCCTACACTTCAAGCTATACAAAACCAGTATAAGCTGACCGTTTTATGTATGGAAAGATCATACAAAGTGGGACCGTAATAAACTGGTTTTTTTAATAGCTTGATGTGTACGTACACCATGGCTTTGGCTAAGACTTGCGGATTATACAGCCATTTGCAAGTAAAATTATTCAAGTTATCTGTTAATCCTTTTCTTGACACTGACATGTTTCTGTTTAATGGTTAAGATACGAGTACCACTTTGATATAAAAATATAACGTAATGTATCTGAGATCCATGGTAATAAAGGTGAAGAAAAAAACGCTCGAACTTTTATTGCTTGTATAAACCGACGTTTCTCGTAGTATACCAGTACCTTTTTCCTGAAATTGGCGTTTTATAATATTAGTATAGAATAGAATAGAATAGAATAGAATAGAATAGAATAGAATAGAATAGAATAGAATAGAAATATATTTATTTGATATAGGACACACACACAGAAATAATAATAATAAAACATACAATTGAAAATACAATAAGAATTTTGCTGAGCATGTCCACACCAAAAGGGTTACCAACTCAGCATTTGCTGGGTGAAAGACACCCAGCGCTGGTTTTCAGTTGGCACCACGCAGTGACACACACACAGTATAGATTCACTTTTTTTTTAGCGTGATAAAGTCATCAAATGAGTCCTCCCACCCAGGGCAGGGCGAGAGGGACTATCAGACTTGTACTGACTAAAATCCACGGTGTCCTTCAATAGCCCTTTATGTTCCGGGGTCACGGTAATGAGATAAGTCCCGCGACCCCGGCAGGCTTTGGCACTCTTTGAGGCGCGCGTGGAACACAACGCGCCGTCGACCCGGACATGGTCCATGGTCGGGTGGCGAGTTGCCCATTACTCGCCGCCCGCATGCCCGCGCCTACGGTGGCCCGAGATCGCCCCGCGACGTCCGACGCCGTGGACGTCTACCACTGCGGCTGGGGCGGAGGGAGGACGCTGTCCTCTCTCTCTCGCGGCTCGCCTCCTCCTTCGCGAGCATAACTGCTTCGCAGAAGGAGGCAACCGCTTCCCACTCCGGCCTCGACCAGTGATAGATTCACATTTAGGGACCTTCGAAGATATCAATGCCCTTATAGCAAATAATATGTCAGTTGCATTATTTTTAACATACGAATAGCTATAATTGTATTTAATTAAGAATACCAGGTAGTTACCACGGAATTATATCTATAGGTAGATACTAAAAAATTGCTTTAGGAAAATAAAACCAGTAAAATAGAATTCCCAATTTGTATTGATAGCATATTTTGATATTAATAAATTAGCCTACCATAATTCATTCCTTTACTTAGTACTTTTTTTCACTCTTTCCCTTTTTTTTTTACAATTTAAGTTTTCCTCTTTTATCACTAACTTTTCTACATTGATTTATCCTGTTCTCACCGTTTCTATTTCTCACTTTCAGTAACCAATCCAATAACCATGCCTGTGATGACCCGTAAGGCTGCTGCTCAGGATATGGAGCTAAAGTTGAGAACAGCTCTCCATGAGCTTAAGGAATCAAATCTCAAAGTCCAACAAGAGAGAGAAGAGAGTGAGGTGGAGATCGTTAAGGTTAATACCAAAAACACAAGCCTAAAACGGGAGTTAGTTGACCTACATCAGCAATTCTTGGACGTTGTTGATGAACGGAATCAACTGCAGATGGTCATGGATGGGTTTAAAAATTGCACTAATTTATATGAAGAGGCTTTATGTAAGGTTAGGGACCTAGAAAATGAACTTATTTATGCTAATGATTTGATTTTAAAGTTACAAAAAGAAAAAGAAAGTTCTCAACTTAATCAAACAAATAACTTGTACGATGAAATATTAAATAGTAATTGTTACCCCTCTTCCTTAATTACTATAGATCTGACTGAAGATACTGTATTGAAACAAAACTACTCTCATAAAACTAGTCAAAATAGAATAAAGAAATATGCTAGATTAAATAAAATAATTAAAAAATGTAATAAATATAAGAAACAACAAAATTACTTTTCTAAAAATATTCAATTAAGGAAAGAGCGTGTTTCATTGGTTAGTAAATTAAATAACTATCAGATTAAATTGGAAGATAGTATAAATATTTATGAAATAGACACTCAGCGCTTACAATCTAATATACAGGTTTTGAATCAGTCACTAAAATCTTTGACTAATAAATATGAATGCTCAAAAAATCAAATCAAAGAGCATATTCTTGCCACGAATCAGTTGGTGGACAAAGTAGACTTGCTGACTCTCAGCAATAATCGGTGTTCCTGTCAGATAGAACCCACTCCGGTTGCCCTCCAGCCTGAAGCAACGGAGGACCCGTCTCAAGCTGTGAGGGCTCCGGATAGTATTACTAGTCAGAACAAAATATCTGACATTGTTCACAATAATCAGCCTGAGAATAATAGTTTTATATCTCCAAATAGTCATAGTGAGTGTCATTCAGTTATGTTCTCCGATGGTATAGGCAGAGGGCTAGGTAATTTATTAAGTAATAATCTAAGTTATTGTACTCTAAATCATTGCATGCCACATTCTAACTACAAAGAGATAATGGCATCAGTCACTAAACATGTGTGTTATCCTAATACTACCATTACTATATTTATTGGTAATAGTTCTAAGATTGGAAAAAAAGACATCACTGTCAGTGTCGCAGAGTTGTTAAAATTAGATTGTAAGAAAATTATTTTGTGTGCATTTCCCTATTTTGAGAAGTTATCAAACAGACAAAACAATCATATACATAGGCTGAATAAGCATGTACAGTTCTTAGCAACTCATTATAGTGACAAACTTTTATGTTTAGACATCAACACTGTTGTTGATAAACTTAGGTCGACCCAGGATTCAGCGTATCTGCCTATTAGATATAGACATATAATAGCTAGTCTATTAAGTTTTAATATTCACTCAGACATAAGTAGTATGTCTTCGTCTTGTTGTGTACATATTTATAGTAGTAGTTTTAGTGATAGTATTAGTCGTACGAAGGAGGATCCATGTGTCACCATGGAAGATTCCCAATCTCAAGGTGGGACTACTAGTAGTAGGATATTTTTGCCTGGTGATGGCATGGGAGTCCCGGGGCTCCCTCCGGATAGTATTTATTTTTCTTTAAACTTGTAAGTAAGACAACAGAAGGTACCATTAGCAATTTAGCATCTCCTACAGACAATGTATCTTCTTGCAACCAACCAGTTAGTTTTAAAAAAGGGCCTCAGCAGAATACCTTGAAATTGTTCCATCAGAACATTCAAGGTATCTCTTCGAAATTATTAGAAGTTGAAATGTTTTTAGAAAAAACCATGTTTGATACTATCTGTTTTACTGAACATTGGTTAAAGGATTACCAAATGCTATTTAATTATGAAAACTATACTGTAGGTAGTTGTTTTAATCGTAAAAATTTGCTACGTGGAGGTTCCCTAATATTAGTTAAAAACTCTTTAAAATTCCACCAACGTAATGACATAGTAGGTCTCTCAGTTGAACATTGTATCGAACTGTCTTGTGTTGAGCTAGATAAGCATGTAATAGTTTGTGTGTACAGACCCCCTAACTATCAAAATTTTTCCTTATTTGAATCTATAATGGAAGATGTACTGGCAAAGCTTGCAGTCAGGAATAAATCTGTAATAATTTGTGGTGATTTTAATATAAATATTTTGGAAGAAAATTCTAATAGCAGTAGGTTGTTAAATCTTTTTAAGTCATTTGATTTGACTAACATTTTTACAGAACCAACTAGAGTTACTCCATCTTCTGCTACTTGTATTGATAATGTTTTCTGCAATTGTGATTATTTGGATAAGGCCATAGTTAGTTGTCTGCCGTCTGATCATAGTGGGCAGACGGTAACTTTTAGATGTAACACAATAAAGCAACAACTTGAGATTAAATTTAGACCAATAACGGCTACCAAATTAAATAGCTTTAATAATTCCCTACAGAACAAGTTAAGTGTAATGAGTATGGACGACATTAATGTTAATAAATTCTATGATACTTTTTTTTCAATAGTTTATACTGAATTTAATAAAACTTTTGAAAAGAAAACAAAAAATATTTGCCCTAAATTTGTATTTAGTGACTGGGCGACTAGAGGTATTAGGAAAAGTAGGGAAAGACTATTTGAACTGTATGGCCTTAAGCCTTACATTAACACTGAAACTTATAATAAGTATGTTTCTGGCTATTCAAAAATTTTCAGAAAAGTATGCAAGGCTGCTAAAGCCATGCATATTAGCAATAAGATTAAATCATCAGAAAATAAAATAAAAACGGTTTGGAAAGTTATAAATAACGAGACTGGCAGGAAAAAAAAGGGCAACACTAACTATACTTTGCAGACATCATGTGGTCCTATAAGCTCAAATCTGGATGTAGCTGAAGAATTTGTTAATTTCTTTACTGATATACCGGTTAGGACTACGGAGGCTTTGAATTCCTCATCTGATATTTCAATGGATTTATTAAAGGCGAACGTATCTGGCAGCCCGGCTGATTTTAAGTTTAAACATATAAACCCTAAGACAGTTATTAAAGCTTTCCGGCAAATAAAAATAAAAGTGACCGAAGATTTATGGGGATTGTCTATCAAAGTTTGTACAGCCATAGTGGAAACTGTAGCGCCATATTTGGCTTTAATTTTTAATTTGTGTGTGGATCAAGGAGTTTTTCCTGATTTGATGAAGTTCAGTAAAGTCGTACCTCTTTTTAAATCTGGGGACTGTAAAGATACTAATAATTATAGACCAGTATCCGTGTTGCCAGTCTTTAGCAAGGTATTTGAAAAAGTAATGCTTAATCAGATGCTCGATCACTTTAACACCAACAAAATCTTACACGATCAGCAGTATGGTTTCACCAAGGGACGTTGTACAACTGACGCCGGTGTCACCTTATTAAAGCACATATTTACTGCATGGGAGGAAGCCCAAGACGCCATAGGAATTTTTTGTGACCTCTCCAAAGCATTTGATTGCGTTAATCACGATACATTACTTTTGAAACTTGAACATTACGGACTAGGTAAACTTGCGCTTAGTTTAGTAAAATCTTATTTGTGTGATAGGCAACAACAAGTTCAAATAAATGGTGTAAATTCACAGGGTTTAACAGTTAAAATGGGAGTTCCACAAGGCTCAATATTGGGTCCTTTCCTCTTTCTTGTATATATAAATGATCTACCCTATTTACTTAAGAACCAACTACACAATATGGTGTTATTTGCTGATGACACTTCCCTAATTTTTAAAATAAATAGGCGAGCCCAGAATCTTGACGACGTCAATAATGCCCTGCGTCAGATCCATAGTTGGTTCACAGCAAACAATTTAGTATTAAATGGAAACAAGACTAAATGCATTAGATTTGCCTTACCAAATGTTAAAAATAGTAATTATGACATAGTGTTGGATGATGAGATACTAGAATTCGTCGATAAAACGGTTTTCCTGGGGATAACACTTGATTCAAGGCTACAATGGGGCCCTCATATAACAACTCTTGCGGGACGATTAAGTTCAGCAGCATATGCTGTTTGGAAGATTCGTCAATTCACTGACGTTGATACCGCGAGAATTGTCTATTTTAGTTACTTCCACAGTATAATGTCGTATGGCATTTTATTGTGGGGACGGGCGGCTGATATCGAGTCTATCTTTATTCTCCAAAAGAGAGCGATTCGAGCCATATATAATCTCTGTAGGCGCGATTCTCTAAGAGAACGGTTTAAGGAAATTAACATCATGACGGTACCTTGTCAATATATCTATGAAAATATAATGTACGTTAGAAAAAATCTGCATCTTTTCTCTAAAAGAGGTGACAGGCATAATTATCATACTAGAAATAGGGACCAATTAGTTCAGCCGGGCTTCAGACTCGCCAAAGTAGACTCTTCTTTCATGGGGTACTGTTTAAAATGCTATAATAAGCTACCACAAAACGTTCTTGAACTGAATGAAACGAAATTCAAAGCATGCATTAAACGCACACTGTGTAAGCGGGCATATTACAAACTGAGCGACTATATTGCTGATAATGATGCTTGGCTCCATGCTGGTCCTGCTCCATGAGACAGTGAATATATAAATAAATTGATAGTAAAAGTATACTTAATCCCATTGTTGGAGCTGCTGAAGATTGTTCAACTGTATTAATTTGCATTGTATAGATTCAATTTTCCTAGTATTATATAGTTTCATAGCCAGCATTGTGTGAGTACTATGTACATTGGAGCTATCATTAACTGAGTACCTACGTCTCTTATTGACTTGAATAACCCTGGCGGTTGAGAGTATGTCATGCTCACTCAAATGTCTCGCTGATAGTGGCGCGTGTGTCGGATCATTTAGCTCCCTTCAAAATGGTTGAGCTGAATGGTGCTGATACATGTGTCATGTTCGTGAACGGGCGCTGTCAGTTGGGACTGGTCATCTCTTAGTTGCCACGGTTTATTTTAATTATCTATTGATTATTTTGTTCCTGAATTGTCTTTGTTTTAATTTTCTACTATGGACACTTTTAACTTGCTACATCGTTCTCACATAATGTACCATCTCAAAATGAATGATGTAACAAAGGTTTTGTAATAATTTTGGCGATCTAAAAAGAGTGTCCATGGAGTTTCTTGCCCGTTCTTCTCCATAGAGATCTACTTCTTGGAATGGGCATCTACGGTACTTTCACAGTTTTTATGTCTTGTGACTGGGACTGTAGCACCATAATTTTGTATTTAATCATATTTCATTTGTCTTTGACAATTCAAAAGTGCCTGTAACTGGCTTATTTGAAATAAATGCTTTGATTTTGATTTTGATTTTGACTACGCACTTAGTATTTCGATTATTATGTTTGGTACAATCTATGTACCTACTACCTACCAAAAACGATGTATTTCCATGTATTGTTATACGTTGAACTTGAAACATATACCTATACAAAAACGACCTCGGTATTTTCACTAATCTCAGACCCCTAGGGAAGCCCCTGGGTGCTAGCTGAATTACAGAACCCATGGCTGTTCAAGTTCTTGTTTCAAATTGGAGGTATTTCCTCTTTTACGAATTTCAACGTTATATAAGTGCACATTAAACTGTTTTCAGAAAAAAACTTTTTTTTAAAAAAGTACCGACTTCAAAACAAATACAAAAAAGTTTAAAATAACTTTTCTTTCGGAAGTCGGTGGCAATATTCAATGACACAACAAAACAAAGCCACCGACTTCCGAAAGAAAAGTTATTTTAAACTTTTTTGTATTTGTTTTGAAGTCGGTACTTTTTTTTAAGTTTTTATTTTACCCAGGTTTTTAGTTTATTTATTACATATTCAACCCAAATTCTTGTAAAATACGAAATTTTCTTACATATGCACTAATCTTGTAATCCGTCACAACATAAAAAAATCCATATCTCTAAAACTACTGAACCGATTTTGATGAAACTTGCAGTGTACCCTAAGTTGAACAATACCTATTACAACAAAAAAAGGATTACTTAAATCGAACTTATAGTTCCGGAGATATGCGTGCACAAACATAAAAACATACATACATACATACACTTATGAAATTTGGCACATTTGTTCAGACGCTGATATAGACTAACATATATGAAAACTGGGCAGTTCTGATAATATTGCATACATACGGGTCGAATTGATAACCTCCTTTTTTTGAAGTCAGTAATAAAAATAGGTACCTACTCTGAAAAAGACACAAAAATTTGAAGATGTATCGAAAATTAAACGTAATTTTGCGGGGTATTATAGTTGTTTTTCCAAAACTATACATTCGTTTAACGTGTTTGGAAACTAAATCGGGAACAAAATATGCCATACTAAAGCCTCCTGCAGACACACGCGATTAATCGCGCTGCGACAAAAAGCCAAGCTAATTTCCACTCTAAAAATACTGCGAATGGACCGCGACATGTCGCCCCGCGCGATTAATCGCGTGTCTGCGGCTGTCCTTCAGCCTTCGAACAACATTTCAATTTACCCGTCCTCATAATTGAATATACATGTAACAACGGATACAACACAAACTTCACATTAGTATAAACAGGGATATTAATTGTAATACATTAACAACCTTTCATACACTGAAAGTACTTATGGTGAACAAACTAAAAAAACGACCCTGAAAAAAAAAACAAGTTTTTCATACCTACATAGTCAACGGAAAAATATTTCATTTTGTACAAAAGTTGTTTATAACCAAATGTACTTTGAACCCATGATTCCCATGAATGTTAGTTAATGTTTTACAAATAACACTGTATTATAAACACACAAATTATAGTACCTAACTGTTTAATTTTGTAACAACTAAAGCTCACATAAGCAAGGATCCTGAATTTCGAGAGAAAACTTTACAAATGTTTCAGAAGTAGTTAAAAGGATTATTTTAATACTCGTTTCGAACCAATTCACAGAAGTTTTATTGACTTTCGAAATTAATATTCATCATAATGTATTTTGATAGGTACTCAAAACTCTGAAGCGCTTTCAAAAATTCTATTTTTGGAAAGTGGCCTTTCAGAATATTTTTAAAGTTCTGCAAAGGGTTTGTATTCATTACTGACATAGCTAGGTACCCAATATATTTTTGAATATTAATGTCCAAAGTTGGCCGAATACCGAATACGAAGTCATTTTAAAAGAAAGATAACTGAAGAAAAGGTGATTCTTTTATTAAGGTGCGGTGTTGTCTCAATATTCCCAAAAATTGGTTTCTTACAACGTCGAGTATGACGTAATGTAATAAAAATAACGTATACTAAGTAACGCGAAAAATACAGTGAACAGAGAAGGGTATAAAGAAGAATTTAAACCGAACAGAATAATAAATAAATAGTTTGATATTCCCAATAAAAAATTGGGAAGTTGTAGCACAAAAATAAACTTTGACGTCGAAGATCTCTGTATTTCCAACGATAACAAGTTTTTTTTTTTTAAGAATTTAGTAGGTTTTCCATTTTTTTAAAACTTTAACCAAACCATTATTTAATTTTATGTCTATATTTTCAATAATCTAAAGAAAAGCAGTAAAATAAATGCCCATTCGCAGCTTACATGTGACATTTCAACACAAATATCATTTTTCAATTTTCAATCTCATTGACGCTCCATAGTGGTGACAATAGTTTACGCGGTCATAAGCGACTATAATCATAGTCAGTCCGCGCCTTAAATGGTACCGATTCAGCAACCTCTTTCACAAGAAAAAGGGATACTTTTTAAGATAATTTCAAGTATCGCCGAATATTCTGCTGTTGGATATTCAGCGTTTCGGCTTAGAACAAGCAGAATATTCAGTATTTGGCAAAATCACTATTCGTGGCATCTTTATTTCTAACAACACACCTGGAAGAGAAGCGAAAGAAGTATGTAAGGATCGTAGCAGGTACTTACGTACGTACACCCCTTCTTTTGCTAGCTTCAGTTTTAACATAGCCAAAAAAACAGCTAAACATCCGCATGTTTAAATAAAAATACGAAAACTCACACAACGCCATTGCATAGTCCTTACATTCCTTCCGGGAGTCAGGGGCAGTGGCGCTACCTATCGCCTTTTCACGGAACTACGCACTCTCTCTCTCTCTGTAGTCGGTCCCTCATGTCTGAGGATCGTGGTCAGCTTCGGAGTTGCATCTGGAGCGGATGATCCGCCTCCACCGGTTTCTGTCCAGCGCGTCCTTTACCACCGAGTAGAATTTAGAGGATGATGATTCCTTCACCTGATCTGTCCATCGAGTTGGTGAACGACCGCGCGATCGTTTGCCTTCGGTTTTCCCAACCACAATCAGTTTTTCCAAGCTTTCATCGCCTCTGCGCACCAGGTGGCCGAAATAAGAGAGAATGCGTTGTTGGCATATAGTTGACAAGCGAGTTTTTATTCGAAGCTGACTTAGGATCGATGCATTGGTGCGTTTTGCAGTCCATGGTATTCTCAGCATTCGCCTCCAGCACCACATCTCAAAGGCATCAATCCTCTGTCTCTCTCGCGCCAAAATGGTCCATGTTTCCACTCCATACAGGAAGATAGGGAAAACGAGGGCTCGTATCAGTCTGATCTTCGTTTTGATTCCAATTCCTCTCTTCTTCCAGATGTTGTTTAAACGGGTCATAGCATCTTTAGCCATTCCTATTCGCCTTTTAATTTCGGGTACACAGCTACCATCATTGCAGATTTGCGAGCCGAGGTATATGTAGTGGTCGACGATGCCGATGCCAGGAATGTTGCAGGTGACATTTGTTAGCTTCCCGGCTCGATCCACAATCATTACCTTAGTCTTAGCTCTATTCACTGCGAGACCGATGTTGCCACTTTCCCTCTCGAGTCTTTGGAACAGCTCACTCATATCTTCCATGGATGTAGCAAGGAGAACGGTGTCATCGGCATATCGGAGATTGGAAACTCTTTTTCCCCCTATAGGAAAACCTTTCTCCCAGTGTTCGATAGTCTTACGCACTCTAGGAATTTATTATTAACGTGGCGGGTTCTTCCCATGTTTTCCTACACCTTTTTAGGCCCTTAATAAAATTGTTTACATTGTGAACCTAAAGCTTAAAGCAAGTAATGATTACGAACTCCATCGTTATTTTCTCTCGAAATATACCCATCTGATCATACTACTCCTAAGACTATATGCTGAAGGGTTTGTTTGTTTATTTGTTTGAAAGCGGTTATCTCAGAAACTACTGGTTCGAATTCAATAACTATTTTGGTGTTAGATAGTCTATTTATCCAGGAAGGCTATAGGCTATATAACATCAACATAGGAACCGGGGTAAAACCACGAAGAACATCTAGTATAAAGATAAACTGTAGGACAAAATAGCTCTAAACTGGTGCTCGGCGGAGTCGCGGCAGGCCAAGAAGGAGATAACGGGACGAACTGAAAAGGTACCGCCAAAACTGGAAGAAGTATTCACGGGTTCGCGAAAAGTGGAAGGAGATCTTTACCCAAGGATAGGATACAGCTTAAAAAAAATCCAATAAGCCTCAAATTTTCTATCGCTCTACATTTTATCAAACAAGTACCTATATTATGCAAAAGAGGCGTTGAAGACTCAAAGCGAATGAAGAAAGCGACGGGTCATAATATTCTTTCATCTCTTGACAAATTAAATTAAGTATACTACAAGAGCGGACGTCCTGAAAGCCTGAAATGTTTCATGAAGATATTATTTTTGGGATTCTTTTTATTTTTCTTATATTTTTAAATTCTATCTATCTTTTTAAGTGTTCTTTATTTTAAAAAAAAATTAAATACTAGTTAGCTGTTTTGTGTGGTTTTACCCCCGCTAAGGCACGTCGTGTTCCACGCGGCTCAAAGAGCTGTCAGCAACCTGATGGGGCCCCCATAGAGGGCCAAAGCCTGCCGGGGTCGCGGGACTGTCTTATCAGGTTACCGTGAACCTGGAGTGTAAAGGGCTATTGAAAGATCAGGCCGTGGGTTTTATTCAGAACGAGTCTAACTCTCTCACAGTGGGAGGATTCATTAGATGATTTTAACACGTAAAAAAAGCCATTTGAATTACTATCAGAAATTATTATATTTGGTAAAATCAAAACAGCTAAGGCGTATATTCTGCTCAAGACACTACACCAGAATTAACAAGCTTCATTTACATGCAAATCGATGTTATATAGGACTGAGACGTAATCTCTTTAGCCAGCCAAGCCCAAATATATTCAGATACGATTGCCATTTGATTGCATCCTGGCTGATAATTACCGGGTGTTGATATATTATGTTGGTATTAGCGAGATGAGGCACACTGATTGATATTTAGTTACAGAGGAGAATGATAATCTAGTTATTACTAAAGGACCACTATGGGTCGCGAGACTGTCTTGCCTTGTGCTCCTGTATGGTGCTATAACACAATACAGTAAAATGCTGCAACTTTGCCATGATGCTCAACTTTGCGTTCTTTGTTTCAACGACGTTTATTGGTGACTAGCTTCTGCCCGCGACTTCGTACGCGGAACCTGTTGCTTATGTCAGCGACAACTGGGTCGTCAAAATCGAATATCTGAAACGTCTGATGTCGAATTCTAAGAGCCCGGGGACAGGAAATCAACGGGATGTGCGAGATAGCAACAGAGAGTACTCATCAGGCTGAACTCTTGCTAAGACGTCATTCCTGTAAATGTTATAGTGTAGCTAGGCTCTTGGAGTTCCACATCAAGTGTTCGAGATCTTTCATTTTTGTAAGTCAACAGGAAATGCCTATCAGGCTGAACAACTCTTCCTAAGACGTCATTCCTATAAATATTATAGTGTAGCTGGGCTCTTGGAGTTCCACATCGGGTATTACAGATCTTTCATTTTTGTAAGTCAACAGGAAATGCCCATCTGACTAAACAACTTTTGCTAAGACGCCATTCCTATATATTATATGTTATACTGTAGCTGGGCTCTTGGAATTCCACATAAGGTGATCCAGATCTTCAATTTTTATACGTCAACAGAGAGTGCTCATTAGGCTGAACAACTCTTGCTAAGACGTCATTCCCATACATGTTATAGTGTAGCTGGGCTCTTGGAGTTCCACATCAGGTGTTCCAGGTCTTCAAAATTATTTTCGCAGCAGAAAATGCTCATCACCTGGAACTATTTTTGCTATGGTGCAATTTTTGTATCTCTTATAGTTTAGCTGGCCTGTTGCGGTTCTGCATCAGGTATTCAAGTTTTCAAGATAAATTATAGCCTATGTGTTGCCCCGACTTAATATCTATACGACAAAAAAGAAATCATTCAAATCCGTCCAGTAATTCCGAAAATTAGCATGTACAAACAAACAGAGACACAGACAAACAGACAGATTTTTTTTTGGATTCGTGCTCTATTACTGTTTCTAAACCCACCTCAATAATTATTTTTTAATATATTCAATGTACAGACACAGTTTTTTTACTGTTTTATTATATGTATAGATAACTCGGCATTCACCCGTGGACCACCTGCCGATAGGTGGTCCACGGGCGGACTCCGCGTTATCACCAAAAACCGTCGCGCATCGTGCGTTGAAACTATGCAGGCAAAGTTGGCCATCAGGGCAAAGTTGCAGCATTTTACTACCTACTTACATAACTATAAATGAGAAAGTTTCTGAGAATATGGACGGATGGATGTTTGTAAATATTCTTTCAGAAAAAAATACTGAACTAATTTGCATGTTGGAACACATATACACACATCAAAAGTGTCTAGGGATCAAGCATTTTTATGCGGATTTCTTGAGATTGAGATGTGGCTTTGTAATAAATTTATGATTTTATAAATTTATATGGATCCTTTTTGGTGCATTTCATAATTTGAATCAGGAACTGTGAATCAAATTCGAGTAAAAGATGAAAATCAGCTGTCAATATTTTCCCTATAAAAACATACAACGCATTGAAGACATTATTAGTGCTACTGTTTCCCTACTACTGATTAAAACCAACGTTATTATGGAGCGGCGACGTCATTTAAGCAGGGAAGAAATGCTCAGAGCCGTGGGAATGATAGAAGCTGGTTCCCGGCAACGTACTGTGGCTTTAGCTCTGAATACAAGTCAGAGTGTTATCAGTCGACTTTGGACACGTTACCGAAGCACTGGTACCGTGGCTGAGCGCCATGGAGGACGGTATCGCTGCACCACACGGAGACAAGACCGATACATTCAAATCTTAACTCGAAGAGCTCCAACAATAACCGCCATGATGTTAGCTGTGAGGCTTCATCACTCTTCAGGGAACTTAATTAGCGACCAAACAGTCAGAAACCGCTTGCATGAAGTGAACCTTCATTCCCGAAGACCGCTACGGGTACCACCTATAGCAATGCACAATCGTAGGATTCGATATCAATGGGCTCTTGAACACAGAAATTGGGCAGAAGAACAATGGCGTTTCGTGTGCTTTTCTGATGAGTCTCGTTTCGGTATGAGACCGGATACAAGACGTATACGACACTGGAGAACCCCTGGACGCCAACAGCGATTAAAATCCTGCCATGAAGTCCATCCTTATAGTGGTGGAACCATCATGGTATGGGCGGGTATTTGGATCGGCGGAAGAACTGAGTTGATTTGGATCAGAGGCAACCTCAACGCTCAAATTTATGCTAAGACGATTGTATCAGACGTCATCGTTCCTATACAAGTGCAAATCGGTCCCTTATGCATGATAATGCACGACCGCACACCGCAAGAGTTGTAAGACAGACTCTCGCCGCAGCTAACATCAATGTCCTGCCCTGGCCTGCTCAGTCGCCAGACTTGAATCCGATTGAGCATGCATGGGATATGCTACAGAGAAGAGCTCTGCCGAATATGGAGGGTATCCAGTCGCAAGAAGACCTTTTTTTGTTGTTGCAACGAACATGGGCGGCCATTCCACAGCGTGATTTGGATGAACTCATTTTGAGTATGCCAAACCGATGTTCTTGTGTTGTTAGTGTTCGCGGTAGAAACACGGATTATTAATTGTTTAAGTTACCCAATAAAATTTTAAAGAAAACTGTTATTTCAGTCTTTTTTTCGAACTTTTGTGTTAGTGGTTCAAATGTCAAAAATCCCTTTATTAGGAAAATGGCAAATTTCTTTATTAATGCAAAGGTGACTTGGTTTATCGTTACTGTGACAAACGAAAACACTTTATTTGATGAATCCTTAAAGAAAATTTTAATTAATATCAATCAGGAGAAAAGTTATTGCAAAGATATATGTTGATCCCTAGACACTTTTGATGTGTGTAGTTTGTAACCTGGATAAAAACCAAGGATAGTTTTTATCTTTCCGTAGGATACTTTTCAAGTTGTTGGGTGAAGCCGCTAGCAACAGTAGTATTGATACCTACATTTTGAAATGATAAATGGCTATTGAAGGACACCGTGGATTTTAGTCAGTACAAGTCTGACAGTCTCTCCTGCCCTGCCTTGGGTGGGAGGACTCATTTGATGATTTTAACACGCTTAAATTATCTGATCTGTAGGTACATCGCGAACGTTACGGCCCTTGAGTGGAACTATGTCATAAAAACTTCCAAACGAACCACTACTTACCACCACACACAGGGGACGAAGATTTACACATAAAGTTATTTCCAAGTCAAACACAGAACCGAACCCACGTTACTGGAAACATCTTTGATATTACGACGGTCGCAAAATACACCCAGATAAACTAGAAACTTTATATATTTATTAAAATTATATTTCAATCCATTGGTCGCCAATGGGAAATTCCATAGTTGCTTAATACAAGGCCAGGCGAAAAACCCTTATGCCAAAGGTGTAAGGATCGTATTCGTTTACTGTGACACCTATCTCAAAGAAGTAATATCCGATCCCGTATGAACCCGGCTTAGTAGAGCACAATATATCGTGTCCAAAAGACTTTAGATACCTACGGTTGACTTTATCGGAACACCCGTAACATGGGATTAAAGATCAACGATCTCTTCGTACCTTATATTCATAAAATCGAGTTTCTGGAAGTTATCTTTTTCTTAAAACAATACTAGCAGTCGCCATAGGTTTCACCCGCTAAAACTCGTAAATTAATTATCCCACGGGAACATCACAAAATCTGGTCAAATATAACTATCCTATGTGTTAATCCAGGTTATAAAATTTTACATTTTTTGAGACGTTTTGTAATACCTATCCATTTTTGGCATATATGCAGTCGCCTTTAATAAAAAACACAACATGACATCATTTTGAATCTGGTGGCTCTGTAATATGTATTTTTAATCTGTGGAACTCTTATGTCAAAATGACTGTCTAGTCTTTGATTCATCATCATCATCATCATCAGCCTATAAATGTTCCCACTGCTGGGACACAGGCCTCCTCTCTGTAAGAGGGAGTGGGCCGTAATCTACCACGCGGGCCCAGTGCGGATTGGTAGATGTCACATGTCTTCGAATTTTTGGTTCTAGGACATGCCGGTTTCCTCACGATGTTTTCCTTCACCGTTTTGAGAGCAGTGGCAGTCTTTGATTGATGTCTGTAAATCTATGGTTGTTGAACTGTCGTCACAATAAAAGTCTCACCAAAACGTGTTCGTTTGAAAGTTATTTTTCTTGAAATATGAAAATTGTGCGCTTACATATATGGGAATCCTTCTTACCAATGAAATCACATCTTTCCTTTAATTCCCTTTAATTTTCTTCCATAATTAGTAAATTAGTACAAAATAAACTCTTATAAACTCTCACAATAATTTCTTATGTTCAGAACATCTTTTCTCAAACCAAGCAATCAACACACTCTCGAGGGGCCACTCAAAACGTGGGGGCGTATCTTTGCAAGTTACACCCACGATCTATTACACGTCATGTAAATATATCCCATAAATAATCTCTTAAATAATATACGCCCCCACGTTTTGAGTGGCCCCTCTCTCAGCCCCGTAGGGTTATTTTCTTATTTTTAGGACATTTAAAAACGTGGATTTTTAGATTTTTTAAAATCTATTAATTTTTCACAGTGACATAAACTCTCTTTCTAAAATTTAAACAGAGCTAGAAGTCTAGAACAGACCATAAAGCTCCACCATAGAGTTTATTTCTAACCAGTTATAAGTCACATAAAATTCCTAAAAACTAATTCCCCAACAATTTTAATAATATCACAATAAATCCACACGATATTTCAAAACTGTGTACCCGTCCAAAACCAGTCAGTAGTTTTTGAGTGAAAAAAGTAACAAATATCCATACATCCATCCTCACAAACTTACACGTTTATAATACTAGCTGTTGCCAACGGCTTCGCCTGTTACCACACAAATTTCATCCAAACCCGATCAGAGGCCTTATCATGAGTTTTTACTTATTGTGATTGTGACGTAAAGTAAACTGGAACTTTGACATTTAATTTCAAGGAAAAAATTAGTTCCTTCTTTGTACACCAGAGGCGCTGTTCCATTTTTCCATACAAGCTGTAAACTATAAAAGGGCTCAGTGGTTTTTGTGTGAAAGAATAACAAACACCCATCCAAACTAACTTTCACGTTTATAATATTAGTAAGAAGTAGGATTAGTAAGGAGTAAGATTCTTAACGTCAAATAATAAAATTTAAAACCTGTAATAAAATGTTACTTTTACTTTTTGGAATGATTCTTTGACAGTGGAATCCAAAAATGCGCATCATAATTTGTTAAATATTGCTACGCGGTCTACGCGTGCTACGGTGCTACGAAATGGTCGCGTAATTTTATCTACATTATGAAAAATTTACGGGACGCGGCATTCATCAAGATTAATATGTGATATGACCACATTAGAATGCCAAGAGTTGTATGTTGAGAACAATAGGTCATGAATCTTTATTTATGTAGGTATGTTATACCTGAAAAATAAAGTTAGATATGATACGCACATTTTTTTTCTATAACGATTGATTTCGTTGTTCTTTTTTTGTTTTAAATACTTACTTTGCTCCACAGAATTCACACTCCTGTATAGTGGGTGCGTGTGCAAACACGGAACACCCAGATCCAGAACAACTACTTGCAGACCGTACAAATATTTGTTCCGTGCGGGGATCGAACCAGCGACCCACTGCGCATTTGTTGATTGCTCAGCTATTGCGCCAAACGTGCCGTCCAGGGGCATAGCTACCGCCGTATCAATTATACGGGGCCCCCGGGCCACAGGGGCCCCCAACGAGCGTAAACAAAAATTAATAAAACTTAATGATTTATTAAATCAATTAATAGTTATTTACTTTTACACAATTTATTTGTCTAATCTATCTCTGGTGTTTTTATTATTATTATTTACGAGATTGTCTATTAGAAATCCCGGGAAGATCCATATTAATATCAACATTTCGATGCAAGTACTAAAATAACTCTACTTGATTCCGACTTCTGGACTGATCATTCGCATCTTGAATTTTTTGATGACCTTTGTCCAATTTTTTGTTTATATTTCGGCGTAGATACAGAGAAGTGCATTTTTTTTCTTGAGTGATAAATCTTTACCCTACCTAAGGGCCCCCAAACAAATTTTTATACGGGGCCCCGCCAGGGCACGCTACGCCTCTGGTGCCGTCGCCGTCGTCAGCGTCGTTGTGATTGATAATCGATTCAATGAAATAAATACTCTAAACACGCAGATCAGTGAACAGATACATTCATATTAAATGTAGGTACACCATAGTTTGCGATTGTTGGGAACACGTACCTACGTAAGTTACGCTATAGGTAGATACGCACGTGCGATATCAACAAAATCATAAACATTTGGGGGGAGGCGCGAGGGGAAGGAGAACGCGACGCTTCCGGTTTCAGTTTCATTACTGATATTGGTACATAAGCTGCTTCGATTCAATTTCCTCGGGCATGGCTCAGATCTCGAGACTGACGTTTATATAACGAGCCCATGCGGGATGCGCCTCTTACCTACTCCATATTATAAGTAGGTAAGGTTATTTACATAAAATTACTCCGACACGCCGCTGAACAAATTCGTTCTTGGGCACAAGGTTAGATACATTCAGAGTACTTTAAATATTTATGATCAGCTACTTTATTTGCTAAACAACTTAGGTAGGTACTCGTATCTACTTACTCTGAAGACTCATCATCATGATCTGTCTACATTTCTACACCCACTCATTGCTATTCTTGTGGAATTCTTGGGCAAGCAGTGATAAACGTTTGATTCTCCCGTAAAAAATAATAGGCACAATTGTATTTGAGTGTGTGCTTTCCCTCCACTTATATAAAACAACATCTGCCCCCCGCCACTTCGACATTGCGTTGTTGACGCCCTCAACAGGACATGAGCTGAATAAAAATGCGGCCATTATTTATTCTACCTCTGTTGACTCGAAGGAGAACTGCCATCAAACCTTCGTGCCAAAATTCGTCGACAAATAGAAAATATTGACGTAGGCAAAATGTTTTTTTCGTCTCTAAAAAGGTCTCGAGGGCTTTTTAAACGGCTTTTGTTTAAACGCCTACCAGAAAAGCACCTATTTTAAAATATAATAATAATATACCTAATAATAATAATATAATAATAAGCGTTTATTTCTCCTCACACATATGTACATACATTTACAATATTGTGGTTGCACTTTGTAGGTTACAGTCTCATACATATTATGTGAGGAGCTGGCGTCTGAGTTAGGTTAAGCCCTGTATTGCAGATCACCAGGACCAAATTGTGTATGTGTATCATAAAGTATTGTAGAAATTAACCTATTTTCTGTAATAATAAAAGACCGGCCAAGTGCGAGTTGGCATCGCCCATGAAGGGTTCCGTAGTAGCAA
This sequence comes from Agrotis exclamationis, assembly GCA_950005045.1. Lineage (NCBI taxonomy): Eukaryota > Metazoa > Arthropoda > Insecta > Lepidoptera > Noctuidae > Agrotis > Agrotis exclamationis. The sequence goes on along the minus strand of OX465417.1, from coordinate 11,475,060 downwards.
GCATAGATTAGGTATATAATTATACACAAACAATAAAAATAAATTTGTTTTTCACAGTGTTTGTATGAATGGCAAAGTTATATTTGCGGTTTTTGAAAATGTACTATGTCTCAAAAACTGCTAACTGTATCTAATCCAAACCAGGCCTGTCTCACTCCGCGGTGTAGGCATAAAACTGCAAGTAGTTGCGGGGCCATTATGTCGTGGCCCATTCACTACGGCTGCCACGCGCCACCCGTTGTGCACGCGCTCCGTCTCCTTAATATTTTTGTTACGTTACGTGTAGTTACGCACAAGTTTCTTGCTTTAGGTGCTTCTGGGAAATTAATAAAACAATATTATTATGAAGAAAAAAAATAAAGTACTTACATATTTAGTAATGATGAACAAAATTATCTCCCTGCTTGTGAAGTATGGGTTTAATTGATCATGATTAGGTAGGTTACAAGTTTGGAAATGAGGCGAGGTACTAAGTGGAGGCGGGGGTGAGCCTACTAGACGACCAAGATAAAAAGACGACACTCTCACTCACCTTAAGCTGAGTACTAAGAATTAAGATCGTAGAAGAGAAGTAGAAAGATGTTTGCGTTGTTGTTTAAAAGTTCTAACTCAGAAAATGGCCACACTACGCATTCAAGGTCAGCTATCGTAATTCGCTGCGCGCCTTTTTTACCTACCTACAAAGACACGCAACGCGGGGCCTGTGACAGTATGCGATAGTAATTGGTCGGTTACTAGGTTGAGTGCAAAATAATAAGGACTGGCTATTTTGCCATTAACGATAAAAATCTTTTAAATATTATTCTTTTTTTTTTGTAAGACGTAATGTTCAAAAATATAACAATAATAGGTAGAAAAGATAATATTATTAAAAATATCATTCCTCACGTAAGGTGCCGCAGGTACCTACTATTAACATTCTGTGCTAACAATCAATAATGTAGGTATGTAGTAATCGATGACAAAAAGTAATTTAACAAATGCATAAAATACGCATAGGTTCCTACCTATTTCTGCCTAAACTCGCAAGTCGCAACCCTATTGGGCTTGACCCATAGTAACCTTTTAATGTCGTTGGCGTCAGATAAACCAAAATAAACTCTCGCGCGTAATCATTCAGTACATTTTTGCTTGCGCACGGGAAGTTTAGGCTATTATAAAAGTAGGTGGGCGGTACGGCTGCCAGTTAAAATGTACTTTATTCTCTCGTACATAGATTTTACATTTGTTTAATTTTTTTTTGGAGTGGGACTTCTGTTGTACTATTAAGTATTCTGTGTCCAAACCAATTTTCGTTGGAAGTTTTTGTTGAGGTCTACATTATATATTTTTTTAGTTTTATCTCTCTCTTATTTTAGAAGTTACAGGGGGGGGGACATTTTACCACTTTGGAAGTGTCTCTCGTGCAAACTGTTTAGAAAAAATGATATTAGTAACCTGAATATATTTTTAAAGACCTATCCATAGATACCCCACACGTATGGATTTGGTGAAAATAAAATTTTTGAGTTTCAATTCGAAGCATGGGGGGCACCCCCAAAATTTGTTTTGTTTTTATTTTTTTGTGAAAATCCTAATGCGGTTCACATAATACATCTACCTACCAAGTTTCAACAGGATAGCTCCTAAACTTTCGACAAAAAGTGGCTGTGACATACGGACGGACAGACAGACAGACATGACGAATCTATAAGGGTTCCGTTTTTGCCATTTGGCTACGGAACCTTAAAAACGACCTAAGCAGGGTGGACTATTTGTTTGCAGGGTTTAAAGGAACCTAACCAAACCGAACTTCGGGGTGTCCCTGAAATCTTACTAAAGCTAGTTTTAGATTTGGTGAGCATTTCCATTTTAGTATACACAATAGTCAATGACACAACAAAACAAAGCCACCGACTTCCGAAAGAAAAGTTATTTTAACTTTTTTGTATTTGTTTTGAAGTCGGTACTTTTTTTTAAAAAGTTTTTATTTTACCCTTTTTAGTTTATTTATTACATATTCAACCCAAATTCTTGTAAAATACAAATTTTTTCTTACATATGCACTAATCTTGTAATCCGTCACAACATAAAAAAATCCATATCTCTAAAACTACTGAACCGATTTTGATGAAACTTGCAGTGTACCCTAAGTTGAACAATACCTAGTACAACAAAAAAAGAATTACTTAAATCGAACTTATAGTTCCGGAGATATGCGTGCACAAACATAAAAACATACATACATACATACATACATACACTTATGAAATTTGGCACATTTGTTCAGACGCTGATATAGACTAACAATTATATGAAAACTGGGCAGTTCTGAGAATATTACATACATACATACATACACTTATGAAATTTGTCACATTTGTTCAGACGCTGATATAGACTAACATATATGAAAACTGGGCAGTTCTGATAATATTACATACATACGGGTCGAATTGATAACCTCCTTTTTTTTGAAGTCGGTAAAAAAGAATGATTGATGAGCATTTAAATTGTAGCCCTTTTCTGATCCTTTGCCATGTGCGTATACTTAAAATAACGTCTGGTTGTGAATAGCGAATTAAATAAGCACATCGTATTTTGCAAGAAATCTGATTCAAAGGTAATAAAGATCTCTCGCCAAATATTTTGGAACAGCTCTTTACCTTTATTAGAAAATTGCCTTCATGTTTCTGAAGGGAATGAGGGTTGACATGAAAGGCTTCGTCGTAATTGCTATTTGCGTGTAAACTCCATTATTATAGGTCGCGTCGCGTGTAACAAAGGGCTATTATTTCAGAGCACTCGAGTTCGTAGATAAATCTAATGCTCATATCAACTTGATACCGTCGCGACCTGCCAGATTGATAAATCTAATGTTTTAGATTATATTTTTAACGAAGATAAACCTCTCTCATCGTTCATGAGACACAAAGGTCGTGCATACTTAGAGCTATACAGGGTGAATTTTCATTGGCGTTTAGGGGCGTGGATGGCTATATCCGAAACTACGAGGAATATCGGAAAACATTGAAAGGAGTCTCAAGGACGATTTTGACGAAAACTAAAACTGCATCATTGGACTTTAGTAAAATCAATAATCCTGGCCAGGATCAGGAAATATTCATTCTGTATGTATGGCTTTCATGGAAAGAATTGGTTCTTACGTAATCATTTTGCATAAAATAAGAAAAGCGTTGTGTGCTATAACTCATATATTTTTCATAAATAAGTGTTAACAATTTAAAAAGTAGGAAAATAATTTCACAGCACGTTTAAAAACGTATCCGCGTGAATATCAGGTGTTCAATATCAATCACGTGAGAAGACATGCTCAACATCATTAACAAATGCAATATCTTGTGTGCTCAAGTATCAAACAACACACTCAAAGCATATTATTTTAGGGAATAATGACAAAAAGATTAAATGGAAAAAGGTGGGTAAATATACGTATAATTTATATATATACAGAACCCGTACGTAAATATGACACTTCAGGCCCTATAGATAAGTGGCAAACGATAAACATAAACGCGCAGTAGTCATTAGAAGATTTTTAAATGTATACCCAAAAGCATAAAGTTGAAAATCTATTAAAGACTACGCTTACGGTTTATGCTTGCCGCTTGTCTGGGGGGCTTTAGCTTTCAGAGATGACACTCCATAAAGCAGTTTTTTTCATAAATGCAATGTATAATATACGGTCGGGTACTGTAATATATGTAGATATATTTTAAAGACTACATTACTAATACCTACTAAGATAAACGTTAAATAAATGTTCTGTTTTCACACATCAAAGAAAATAAATAATCAGCACCAGTCTGATTTCTTAAATTATTCACAAGGCATCCCACTCGTTTATCATTATGGCAACGTACGAGTATGTATAAAACTAAAGTAAGGGTCAGTAGGTCTAGGTATGCACCGAGACCCGACGCGACGTAACGCGACGATACTGGAAATATGTATCTTTTCGTGTAGTAAATAAAGTTAGATTTTGAGCCGCTCTATTGCGCGTAGCGTCGCGTCTCGATATGAATTGACCATAAAGCAATGGGTAAATAATATACAATAAAGAGTAATGCCCGTTGTCACTAGCTCTAGGTCAGGACAAATAATATCAAACACGAGAAAGGATTTTCACCACTCGGTTCAGTGCTGAAAGTTCAAAATCCTACAGCGCATATTCGTGAGAACGAGCAATAGGTATATCTACATATTTATGACTAAGATTGTCATATCCACGTCATGATACACTGTATTAAAATAAATATGACGTGTGGTATGACTATCTTAGTCTCGACAAACATTTTAAATTCCGCAATGTATTGCACTGCCCATAAAGCTTGTTTCATCAGCAATTAATAATTTAAAGTAGAAGATTGAGAAATATAAATCCGATATTTTGGTCAATTATGATGTATTGGTTCACGTATGAAAGATCATGCTTATCCGGGTTTACCCTGTAGCCCTTTCACAACTTATTCATTTCTAGTTATTATATTGACTACCTAGCCTGAGTTTTGAAAGAATATAGAAACCGCGCCACGACTGAAGTACTGCGGAAAATTCGTGGTACTGCATTTTTAGTGCAATTCGATGTAAAAACATAGACATTAGAGCTGCATCAAAAGGACTACAAGATACATGGTTTTCACACAAACAACAGTTTAGACAATATAACAGCTATTGATAAATAAACTTACTTTAGCCCTATTTAGTCATGCAAGAATGTGCATATATTGCGGACTTAGAATGGACAATGAATTCAGTTGATCAAACAAATACCGCAATAGTCTAACTTGTTCCGGGGTCACGGTAATGGTATAAGTCCCGCGACCATGAAGGACACCGTGGATTTTAGTCAGTACAAGTCTGACAGTCCCTCCCGCCCTGCCCGGGGTGGGAGGACTCATTTGATGATTTTACCACGATAAAAAAAAAATAGTCTAACTTGCATGGTACAAGGTATTATTCCTCTCACTTACGCCATCTGTAGGATAACCGTAAAATCGATTGACAACCGGAAAATTCGGGATATTTCCTACTGACATTTATATTTACAGAGTAGGAATCCTCTTTTGTATGTTTATTTGCATATTTTTTTATAAAAAAGAGACACGGGACACCGGCACCGTTCTTATAAATGTTCAAATTTTAGGTACTCATAATGCGGTAGGGGAACAGTGTATAAGACGGGGACGTGAGGTATGATGGGAAATCACACACCTAAGGCAAACTTAACACAAAACTAACGTAGCATAAGCGCCAACAGGACGCTATTTCCGTCTGGCCGCTTGCAAATGACGTCCTGATGGCGCTTGCTCTACATTAGTGTTGTGTTAAGTATGCCTAAAGAGTGTATGTCCCCATTATACCTCGCGATTATTAACGTCCCCGTCTTATACACTGTTCCCCTATTTATTTTTAAATCATACACTTAAATGCAAACATTTTATGCACTACTGTAACAATTCATATTTTAGAATTTTATTGCTATTATGTAGTCTTAATTTGTTCCAATATATTTCATAACAAATGTATTCTATGGTCTGCTACCCCATGTGAGTATGATAGCTTAATATTTATTATTTATTTAACTAATATCCAATACAATACCAAATCTTTATTACTATTACTAAATGGCAAATTGATATAATGTATGTTCTAATTCTTTGAAACCTATTTATTTATGTGTATTGTTAAACAACTATGTTAGTGTTTATTATATAATAATTAGTCTTTACCGCTTATTGGAAGAATCTATGGGTGTTCTCATTTTTTTTTTTGCTAAAGCTTCCATTTTACATAATTATCTTATTCATAGAATGTAACAATTATTTTAGACTACTGATTAAAAATGTATTGATTATTATTTTAAGTTGTCGCACTTTAATTTTAATTATAAGTGTTCTGATTTTCTAAGGCATGTTGTGGTATAACACGCCGACAATGCATTTTTATCTTTGTTATAATGTAATAGCTCTAGAAAATTGTTACAAATAAAAATCTGTGGCAGGCATTATGCTGGTAAAATTTAATACCGGTCAGCACAGTCAGTCACCCAAAATTTAAATATATAAATCGGACTCATATTATCCACAATGTATATTTTTATGCATTTTTTCTGAGAACTTTTCGATACAAAGCCAATTTTCTTAAAAATACAAAGGCATTTCTGTACCTATTTTAACTGTACACAGTATCCTAGATGGTTACATTTGGAAATTTATTAAAGACTCAACGTCACGGCAGCGCTGAAGTTAGGATTTGTCTTTAGTGGATTTTATTCATTATACTCAAGAGAACAAAGATGAAATTAAAACCTCGTCAACGAGCTCCTCGGAATCTTATAAAACGTGCGTCAAAGGCCGCGGCCACTTGGACACAATGCCCTAACTGGGCACTCTTTCAGAGTGTGCTGCGCCGCGTTGTTGGGGCAGTAACTATACCACAACGACCAACGGGCGTCGGCTCCAGAGGTAGGCACCAGGTGCTTTTCGAAGAACGATGATTCCTACCAGTACCCATGTGTGAACCTCTGTTGATGGCACACGCAGGCACCGGCTGCCACGATCTCTCTCATTTAACATCATAACCCTCCACTATTCGGGTAAATACTGAACGCCACCATTTTGTAATAGTCCTCCCTAATCTAGCTCATCTAAATTAAAAGCTAAATTACTTATTTTATTAACCTTACATCGATAACTCATATTATTTGCATCTTATTGCGTGTGTTACTGTATGTTTATCCAGTTTACAGTACAGTACTTTACAGTTGATGCATTCCACAAACGCTCGCCAATGATTGCATGTCATCTTATCATCTATAGACTTTATGTCAACGGCATAAAGTTAACTGACGACGTGCGATAGTGATGTGCATCAACTATACGATGGTTCAATTGCTTACAATCTAATTTCGTTTATACAATGTATTATAACGTGCTTTGGCTAAAAAAACAATATTTTTTGAAATATACAACCAAACTTAATAATATAAAAAAGCGTTTTCCATATATTAATAAATCTATTTATAATAGTACAACATTATGACTTATTTAAAGAATAAATGAGCGTTTTATGGACAAAGATATAGAAAATATATTACACTACAACTAGAATTTTTCATGATCCAATTGGCACAGCCCTTGCAAGTATTTTCTTTCATCATTTAAAAGCATCAATAATGATAAAACTTGTTCATTGCATGAACAATATAGTAGAAAATTGATGGAAACAAAGCCCATCTTGACACTGGCATAAACTAGAAGGCACAATCTTTTAGATTGACTCTCATTACAGTCCCAGCCGGTAGCTGATTATTTTACAAGATATTTTGACAATTTAAGCTTGAATTTTTTTTTTGTTGTAACACCTGGTGGACCAAATTAATGTGTTATATTACAGTGACTAGTATGTATTTACATTACATTAACAATTTAATTCCATATACCTACACATAGGCATGTTGTGGATCCAGTCTTCTTTACTTGATTAACAATAATTTGATAATTAAGCTAAAAGATAACATCATTTTTCTGAATATTACATGCTTTTTAAAATACTTATATTGTTCGAAACTTTTGTAATGGCAAATATAATAAATAATTTACCTATTAATTAAACAAAAGTCTGTTGTTTCTAAAACTTGCGTTTTACGAATAGGAAATGCCACGGAAAATCTGGATTATTCTTACAGGATATTCCAATAATATGGACAAGATTTTGTTGAATATTGGGTACAGAAGTAAATCTAATCCTCGGATTTATTCGTGAGAAGATCGCTTTTTGGATATTTTCTTGCCTAATAAAATCACGTGACTTTCAGCATGTTATTGGTTTTGGTTTTTCTCAGCCGACAACAGATTACTTTCAATGAATATTAAAAAATATACGAAAACATTCACAACTAGAGTTGAAACATTCTTAATATTTTAAGTTGTAAGTAAATATAGTGCAAAGATGTTGGCATAAAAAGCTTAATTGATCAACTAATTGTGATTAACTTTAATAAATGAGGTCATAGATGACCCAATAATATGCCTGTTTTCCCAGAAGGTTTAGGTATTCGATACACAGAATACACCCACAGATCGCACATCACTAGTCATAGATAAACAAATGATTGATTGACTTACAAAAATGAAGGACAACTTGACGTTGGGAAATTTTGTAGTAAATGCTGACTTTCTTTGTTTGCCTGCAGTTTGTGCATCCTGAAAAATAGACATTAAAAAAATTAAGTACACATTAAATGCTTTGCATCCCGGCAACGAGAAATACCATTATTCTACTACTTACATAAATAATCTATACTAATATTATAAAGCTGAAGAGTTTGTTTGTTTGTTTGTTTGTTTGAACGCGCTAATCTCAGAAACTACTGGTTCGAATTGAAAAATTCTTGTTGTGTTGAATAGAACATTTATCGAGGAAGGCTATAGGCTATATAACATCACGCTATCACCAATAGGAGCGGAGCAGTAAAGAGAAATGTTTCAAAATCGGGAAAATGGATTCCATTCCGAGAGCTTCCGTTGCGTGCGCTGCGTAAACGGTTAAAGATACGCAAAAATAATGTACTACGGAATTATTCCTGATAAAAAGTTCTAAAATAAAGTCCGCGAGAGCATACATTTATCTTTTAAGGTTAAGTCATTATAACCTTTTTTATGGAAATCAAATTTGATTTTAAAGTAATGCATTACTTGCGAAGGTATTTTCACTAACACAATATTAATCCTTATGCAAATAAATACGTTAATCATCACAAGCATTTAATTTTGAACAAAATTGCCCTTGACATCGTTTGGTTTCAATGAATATCTTAGGAGATATCATAGTTTCAAAATAATACCACAATAAGCATTGCCATCCAACGTGGCAATGCTGCCAGTCTTCGGCACGTTTCCGGATGACAGCGATGCGGAGGAGTACTTTGACGCCTGAGTGTCTCTGCCTTTTTGTGTTTTTTTTTATATTATTATATTTTGTTATTATAGGATGGGATAGGATGGGATAGGATGGGATAGGATGGGATAGGATGGGATAGGATGGGATAGGATGGGATAGGATGGGATAGGATGGGATAGGATGGGATAGGATGGGATACGATGGGATACGATGGGACACGATGGGATACGATGGGATATGATTGGATAGGATGGGTTACGATGGGAAAGGATGGGATACAATGTGATAGGATGGGATACGATGGGATATGATGGGATACGATGGGATAAGATGGGATACGATGGGACACGATGGGATACGATGGGATACGATGTGATAGGATGGGATACGATGGGAAAGGATGATATACGAAGTGATAGGATGGGTTACGATGGGATACGATGGGATACGATGGGATACGATGGGATACGATGGGATACGATGGGATACGATGGGATACGATGGGATACGATGGGATACGATGGGATACGATGCGATACGATGGGATACGATGGGATACGATGGGATACGATGGGATACGATGGGATACGATGCGATACGATGGGATACGATGGGATACGATTGGATACGATGGGATACGATGTGATAGGATGGGATACGATTCGATACGATGGGATACGAAGGGATATGATGGGATACGATGGGATACGATGGGATACGATGGGATACGATGGGATACGATGGGATACGATGGGACACGATGGGATACGATGGGACACGATGGGATACGATGGGATACGATGGGATACGATGGGATACGATGGGATACAATGGGATACGATGGGATACGATGGGATACGATGCGATACAATGGGATACGATGGGATACGATGGGATACGATGGGATACGATGTGATAGGATGGGATACGATTCGATACGATGGGATACGATGGGATATGATGGGATACAATGGGATACGATGGGATACGATGGGATACGATGGGATACGATGCGATACGATGGGATACGATGGGATACGATGGGATACGATGTGATAGGATGGGATACGATTCGATACGATGGGATACGATGGGATATGATGGGATACGATGGGATACGATGGGACACGATGGGACACGATGGGACACGATGGGATACGATGGGTCACGCATAGGTACGACCTGCTTCCTTGAAAGAATGACTTTCGCCCATGTCTGCTTACGTCCTGGGGCTGCCAGCGCCGGTAAAGGCAGGATCGGGCAGGCTCCGGAGTCCGCCTATACTACTCGGGTCCCAGAGGCGTTTAAATGTAGATTTTTCTCTTGTACGGGCATGCGGGCGACGAGTATGCCTGGGTCGACGGCGTGTTGTGTTCAACACGCGCCTAAATGTGTCATCACACTGACGGGCCCCCCCTTAGAAGGCCAAAGCCTGCCGGGGTCGCGGAACTATCGAATTACCTTGACCCCGGAACGTAAAGGCCTATTATAGGATTTATAGGACACCGAGGATTTTAATCAGTACAAGTCTGACAGGGGATTACCCTGCCCTGGGTAGGAGGACTCATTTGATGATTTACGTACGCATATTTATGTATGCTCCAGAATGATGGTTTACAGCTAATGTTGTAAATAAAGAAGCACTAAAAAAATACATTGTTGAGTTCCGACCTCCACGCGAACGAAGTCGCGGGCACAGCTAGTAATTTATAATTATTGCAAAGATATTTACCTTAGTGTTCAATCATCATGCAATCATAACTTTGATTACCCTTTCTATGGTACACCTACACATAGGACAGTTCAATATTCCTTTGCCTGCACATGGGTTACAGCAACACATGTGTCCACATGGTACAAATACTACTTCGCTCTTTACCTCCATACAAATGACACACTCTGCCTCTGAACTATCCTCAGATTGGCTAGTTGTCACCACTCCTGTGCATTGCTGTTCTTCAGCAAGCTCTTCATCAATTGGGGCACTTGGCGCAGCAGCTGGTTCACAGTTGTGGTTTTGACTTTTAGCTGCTACATAAGAGTTAATTGCTCTAATTATACCCTCTCTGTCAGTGTTCAATGAAACACCACACTCCTTTAGTTCTTCCGGGGTGATATTCAGTAAGGGTTCTTCAGAAAATAAGAAATTAACCAAGAACGGCAGACAGTGTATAACACCTTCCTGTAATAGATAATTTGCCAACACTGGGTCTAAATTTTTCCCTATCTCCAGTAAAGTTCTTGGTGCTGAGTTGATTAACTTTTGATAATTTCTTAACCAAAAATCATTAGATTTATTTTTCTCATCATCCATTTCCCTCAAAGTATCAACAAGCTGTTTCCGTCTTTTATTCTGTTGACCAAAAAGATCATCTAATAAATAAACCAATTGAACCCTCTGCTGAAGCAACTCATTATAATTGTATGATATTTGCATTTTCTTCTTTTCTTGTTCTATAACACTAAGGCGTGCTAAATGTGAAGAAATCAATGCTATTTCTTGGTTAAGACTCCAGGTTCTAGCATCAGTTTTTTCTAGCAGTGATGCAACCATTGCCATTTGAACGTCCTGATCTTCCAGAAGTTGTCCAACTAATGCTGTGCGTGACTGATCTTTAGCATTCAATAATTGTGTTAATTTCTCACTTACTTCTAAATCTTGTAAGAGCACACTTTGTTTCATATTATTCACAGAATCTTCATAATGTTTCTTGGAATGCCTTATTGAGTAGTCTTCTTCTATAAGCTTTTCCATGGCTCTTAAAACATCAGCCTTTTTAATATTATCATAATTTTGTCGAGTGATTTCAAGTAGTCTATCATGTTCAGCTTGTTCATATGCAAGTTGTTGTTGTATTACTTCTGGCTTTAAATTTACGGACTGAATGAAGTTCTTAACTAAACATTCAATTTCCTTTTCATCTTCTTTCATAGCTTTGATCAGGTTTTGTCGTTCTATTTCCCTCCCACTGTGAACTTTAGCTATCTCATTGTCTAGCTCTGTCTGTTCTTGTATAAATGTAGTTAATAACTTTTCTCTTTGTTCTTTTGCTGCTTTATGTAACCTACGCTCTTGTTCTACGATGGCAGCCTCTTGTTCCTCCCAAGTAAGTGTATTGTTTCTTGCAAATGGATCCAAAACTATGGTTGGAACTTGAACTGTAGGCATGTCTTGTTCGATGGATATTGGAGGGTAATAGTCTATGTTCATTTTACAACACAAAAATTTCATAATTTCTGCAGTATCCTGAGTGGCAATATCTGATGGAGGGAATAAAAACTGTTCTCCATTTATCATAAGTGTTATTAAATTAGTAGCTAAACATAGTTCTGGACAGAGTTCATATAAATCTCTATTTTCAGTGAGGTTCAGTTTTCTTAGATTCTTCAACTTACCTACTGATGGTGTCAAACTTTGCAGCTTATTATTAGATGCATCTAATATTTTCAATGATTGCATAAACTGTATACTATCGGGTAGTGTTTTAATTTGATTATCTTGAATGTAGAGCTCAGTCAAGTTTACCAAATATCTAATATCACTGGGTAGCTGTGAAAATTTATTACTGCTAAGATTTATGACCTGAAGAAGGTATAAATCTGACAATAGACCCCCTTCTTCCAATGATTGCAATCTGTTATTGTACAAATACAAACGTTCTTTCCTGTAAACCTTGCATATTGAAAATGTACCGGACGGTACTTGGCGCAGCTCACAATCGGACAGGTCAAAATCAGGTTCAGGCGACTCTCTGGCAATGTATAATTTCCTTTCTAGTCTGGCTCGAGCTTCATTATTATCATTATTTTGTCTCCCAAACAACGACATCGTCGCTCGGTTGACGCACGACACAGCACAACCCATTAAACAATACGTATAATTTGTTAACAAGCTTCACAATCGTCACCGACTTTGAATATTCATTGCAAAAGTATTATGCTACAATCTTACGTAGAAAGTATTATCATAGCTTCCACTTCATTATCAGGCAAATATGACAAATAAACCAAAAAACAATAATAAATAATCAATCAGCCGTACTAAGAATTGACAAGAATGTTTTGAACAGGCACCTTGTGTTGTTGTTTATAAAATTCGCCAAAAGGCAGGCAAAGGAACAGAGCCATACAGCCTAGTCTTGTTTGAATTTTCCAATGAATTTTCCTTGTATTTTTGAAGATCTAAGCCAAGTCTGATTTGTCCAAAGGCACCTTGTGACACTGACAGTTAACGCCATTGACATTGACAATGTCACCAATGTCACTTAAAACTGTTCCGGTTCACGCATAAGATATTCCTTGAGATCGATTAAACGATTTTTTTATTTGCGAGCTTATTTGACGTCTTAAAAGTAGAACATTCTATTATTGCTACTACAACTAAGGACTTTTACAAATCATTCAACATAATTATGATTTATAATTTATTCATGAGCTAAGACATTAGAAAAAAAAATCTACAAATTTTAATATAGATATAAAGAATGGACTGCCTCTGAATAAAATCTCCACTATTTTAATTTTAAATAACTTAATTTCATTATCTGACCAAAAAATATCTCTTTCAGAATGATTTTAATGTTTGATCACCCTTTAGAAAGAGATGAACAGTTAATATCTCTGTCGGATGATTTTCTGTAACATCTTTCCTTTCGCTTCCGTGTGGGAGTAATATTGTAAAATGTTTCGGAGTTTCTGTCTCTAGCTTTTTGCAAGCGGAACATAACGCGCCGTTGACTCGGACCTGGTCCAAATCCATTACTCACCGTCTGCAAACACACGCATACGACTTATGACCGAAAAACACCACGTGATCCCCGACAATCTGGGCGTCGACGTGACCCGTTGATGTCACTGCCGCTTATCGCCTCCTTGAGGAAACGGCGGTACTCTTCTAGAGCGGGGTAGACCTCTGTCGACTGCTCTACTGCGTCGTTGGGGCGGTCCACACAATGGTAAAACCCAGGCATATACTGGCGCTAAATCCGAAACAGGAACCTCCCGAAACAACCATATCCGATGAGGACTTGCGTCAGGCGGAAGGTGACCGCGTCGTCTCTCCAGCCGAATTACATTTTTACTAACGATTGTTACGACGACCACAGCGACGACATAGCAAGTGTGTAGGTAAAGATTGAGGGAAGTGGCGTGCTTGAAATGCGATCACAAGTAATCGCGCCAAAAATGGTCATACTAGTTCGAACGTGCCCGAAAATATTTTAAGAAAACTTAACTAGGACATAGTTACTACCAGAATTTTTGTTCTCATTGAAAACATTAGGTAATTCAGACAGCTATCACAGGAAATTTTATATCTCATGCATACAGCCGTTTTGACTTGAACACATGAACACAACACGAGTACCTAAACACATTCACATCAATTTATGATGTTAGTTGGATTAGGGTGCTTTTCCACACAATATAATGTGTTATGCAGTTACTGATGTGCTGCGAAAATGTGAAAGCTAAGCATAGCAATGTAGCATGGCACATCTCTAAATAATAAAGCACCCTAGGCCTACATGTAATTTCTTTTTACATTTTTTTTTTGGTAAGTAACAATCCTTATTTTTTAAGCGTGGTAAAATCATCAAATGAGTCCTCCCACCCCAAACCTAATATAAAATTAAAAAAAAAATAACTTGTTATCGTTTATTACGTTTTTATTTATAAAAATTAAATCAAACTGTACAATATCTTAACAAATCCTTAACATCTACGAGTACTTTAAAAAAAATAATCATGGTATCCAACTTATCTATCATCATGACTCTCGTCATTGTACGAGCTTTTAGTAATTTTTGGTGGTAAACGGAAATCAGAATGGTCTTGAGTTCTTTTTGGAATTGAAGAACTATAAATATTTTCTTGCGCGTGCCATTCATCCGTTGGTCCTTCCGAACTGTCCTTTGAATAATCATGATAGTCATCATGATCAGGGTAGTGTCGAATAAACTTTTTATACCAGTCATCTTCACTATCGTTTTTCTTTTCCTCCTTACGTATTTTTGGAGAGTGTATACTTGTATATTCATCTTCTTCTCGATAATTTTCCAATGGTTTATAATCTGGCACAGAATCATAGTATTCTTTTTCATAATTTTTGTGCCACAGCGATGCATCGTCTTCGTCATTTTCCACAAGTTTCAACGGTTCATCCTTCAAAATCTTTCTCTTTTGTTCATATTTTTCCTCGTACATATTGTTGATAAATCTAATGGCAGATTTCATCTTTTCTTCTTCAGGTTTATTTGCTTCAGGTTGCAATGGATTTAACTGCTTCGTTATCGGGGTATCATAGTTATTAGTATAGTGACCATTTAGTTTATAAACACTCAGATCTGGTGTCTGAGAAGGATACACGTGTATTTTAATTATCTTAGATAATCTATCAAATGCATCAATTAAGTCTGCATCAACTTCTTTTGCATCTGGTGGACTAGAATGTTCATCATGTGTAGAAATATCAACAGCCGATTGTGGCTGATTTACTTGCTTCTCATCTTTAGTATTTGTTTGTTTGACTTCTGCAAGACCATCATTTGTCCCTTGGTGGTTTTCTTCATTATGATTCGGTTTGAATTCTGACATGGTGACAAAATTATTACCTGCTGAGTGGCTTACTGGTATCATTTGATGGATTTGCATGGGTTCAGGTGGACTGTAGGAATATGCTATTTCTTTACCAATACGAAAGCCTTCGTTTTCCGACGTCGACAGGATTTGCGGCTCTTTACTAAAATAATCAAACACATGAAAACTGGGTACGTCAGGTAACTTATATGTTTCAGCTGCTGGTAATATTTTGATAGCCACAGCTTTACCTTGGTGATATCCAATCCCGTGACCTTCAAATGGTTTATTCTTCCCCTTCTTTTTCTTAGTGACGGTCTTTTTTGGAGGCGCTTCATCTGCTTGGCCGCTGTCCGAATCAGCGTCGCAGTACATTTTGTTCAATTTTTGTATATCCTTTTCTGATAATCCTACTCTTTGACCGATTTCAGCTCCACCCTGGAAAGAAAAAAATATATAGGTAAGCACTATAGGCCTTGTCTTTTGCTTTTGATGATGACTTACTGAGTATATGCAGAAAAAAAGTATAACGGCAAGTATCACATCACACAAATACATACCTAATGACTGCATATTAATGTTTCTAAATAACTTATTTAATAATATCTCAATCACCTGTTTTGGAACAATCGTGTCCTGACCGTTGGAGGAGAAAGCTCGTCGGCTGTAATGCAGGACACTGTCGTAGTC
Source organism: Agrotis exclamationis (assembly GCA_950005045.1). Taxonomy (NCBI): domain Eukaryota; kingdom Metazoa; phylum Arthropoda; class Insecta; order Lepidoptera; family Noctuidae; genus Agrotis; species Agrotis exclamationis. The sequence goes on along the minus strand of OX465417.1, from coordinate 11,458,890 downwards.
GTACCCCACGCCGAAGTCTGACACGGAGAACGAGTTGTATTTGCGAAAGTTATGCCTCGCCGCTGCAAACAAACAAATATCGACTCAGAAGCGAACACCGTTTGGACGTTTGATTTCTCGACTGCAAAAATGCGACTTAGTTTCTGTTAACATACAAAGAAACTTTCAATAGAAATCGAATTTACTTCACACCGTAATTTTATTGCTTAGACAGGCGGGGTTAATTGACATTCGCATTGTGTAGCGCTCGTGACAGGCTTGTCGCCGGTCGCTGACATTAGCACAGTACAGATTTGTAACAAAAACAACCGGCCAAGTGCGAGTTGGACTCGCCCATGAAGGGTTCCGTAGTAGCAAGCATAGATTAGGGATATAATTATATTGAGATTAGTAAGTAATATACACAAACAATAAAAATAACTTTGTTTTTCATAGTGTTTGAATGAATGGCAAAGTTATATTTGCGGTTTTTGAAAATGTACTATAATTATCTCAAAAACTGCTAACTGTACCTCATCCAAACCAATTTTCGTTGGAAGTTTTTGTTGAGGTCTACATTATATATTTTTTTTAGTTTTATTATTCTCTTGTTTTAGAAGTTACAGGGGGGGGACATACATTTTACCACTTTGGAAGTGTCTCTCGTGCAAACTGTTCAGTTTAGAAAAAAATGTAAGTATGGGGGGCACCCCCAAAATTTGTTGACGGACAGACAGCCAGACAGACAGACATGACGAATCTATAAGGGTTCCATTTTTGCCATTTGTCTACGAAACCCTAAAACCGTAAGTGTTTAACGATTTAGTATGCAGTGAAAAACAATTACTTACGTTGTACTATATTGGCCCAAATAATGTTGACATAGTCATCTCTGTCGGGGCTGCTCTGCATGTGGAAGAAGCCAAGAGTATGCAGCAGCTCATGCACGACCGTGCCATGTCGGAAGCAGCCACGACCAACTGGGTGCCGACCTGACAGGTTCAACACTTGGTACCCACCCTGGTAGCCCACTTGAGAAAAACAACCACGTCGACTACCCTGCAACAGAAGAGCATTTGTTCGTTTTCTGATATCCATTGGAATTCATGGTAGGAGTGATTGAGTTAAAATACTTATTTAAAAAAAAAAACAGTACTATCTATATTATATTACAAAATTGAAATATGTATAAGTTCTGTCCACGAACTTGTGGTATAAAGTCGGGCGCACTTTGTACACGAATTTGTATGATAATTATTACATAACATACCTATGATCCTCGTACGAATTAAATGCGTACGATGAATCCGTTTTTCTCCGTCAAACAGGTAGATTTCCGGTCATATTGAACTTTTGAAGTGCTCTTTGGAGCTCGATGAATACCTAATCAATAATCAAGTTCGGATTGTTTTCTGGTCCCATAATTATTGTAAGGTCGGAATCATTCGTGCTAACATACTATGATACTACATAATTATGAAAAGGCGGTCTTGAAAAATTTAATTCGTACCTCCACGATCATTATGTTTACGTACGATCCAAATTTCGTGTCCAAAGTGCGCCAGGCCTAAGAGTAGGTACTATTACCTACAATGCTATCTCTTAATAAGTTTGTTCTTCATACCTGTATGACGACTGCATCGCGATCTCCTTTCCTGTACGGACGGAATTTGACACAAGACGCGCGTGCAAGGTCCTCTATACCACTTTCGATAGCTTGCAATTGATCGCTAGCTGTAAAATGATATGAGAGCCACATTAATTTCATTGATTGAGCATTATTCCCTGCTGGACACCATTAGAGAGAGATATACCTAGTTAAAAAAATATGCCATAATATTATCAATAAAAAAATGCAAACTAACATTAAAATGCTCGTAGCTAGGTAGGTACCTACTTAAGGTTAAAAAAACGTGTTTTACTCGATGGGCTTGCATTGTTTCATTATAGAGTTCCTATGTCAGCTCCATGTCATCATAACCGCCCGACCGACCATATTGCATTGTCACGCTATGTACCTACGTGCAAAATTTCAACTCAATTGGAAACCAGGAAGCGAGATTTGATTACAGACTGTCGACGGGACAAGACAAGTGAAACTAAATAAAAGCTTGTAAAAACACAATATAATATACTTACTGAAATGTTCTACTTGGATGTAAACAATGACTTCATTATTAGGCCACCTCTTAGCCCCGTCTCTGATGCCATTCCTAGCGAGACCCTCGGCGACATCCTCGACGATCAGCCTCCGCTGGCGCTCGTTGAGGATCAGATCACCTTCGAATTTGCCACTCTCCTCCCAAGCGTGGTCAGACACCACTTCCTCGTCATCATAATCGACGTCGGGGTCTACACCTTCTGTAGAATGAGGCGGTAAAAGGATATCAATTCAATATCGCAATTTATTGAGTTGTTTTTGAGCAGTTTCTTTCTGTAGGATTAGATCCCATTACTAATCAACTTGTAAGTGGGGTCCGACAGTGAACTACATAAATGATGTAGGATTGGAAATAATCCAATGTAACACAATGTAGACTAAGTTATATTTTGAAGCTTATAAGTTATAACTAACAGATACAGCGTGTTACTGCTAACAACACACGCTACAAGTGCTTGGTAGTAAAATGAAATAATTTATTATTGCAACAGGCCATGTGATAGTTGGTCACCACAAAAAACCATAACGAACATAATAATGTTTTAAGGACCACTTTCATTTTCAACACTTTTGAATCGGTATTTATAACCTCATAGAATACAACTTTTTGCTAGCTGCAGTTTCGCGAATTGTGAACTTAAACATTTTTAATAATTACTCTCATCGTACCTACAAACAGTCGGGAATAACTCGATACAGAAATAAACAAATCAATGCGTGGTAAGTCATTGTTTACTAATTCACTATCATAGGAAACAAATTACAAATTAGGAATATGCACTGTTGTTATTCACTTTTTAGGTCTAGATACTAAATTAGATAGGAATGGTAGGTTTCTTAATCCAGTCTTAAATTCCCACTGATTTATTAAACACACTTAATTTTTAAAGTTAAAATAATAACATTGCAAAGGCTATCTGACTTAAACTGTTTAAGTAACTATATTTAATGCAGAAAATGAGAAAAAAAGATTCACTTACTTTTCAAAGTTGGACTCAGCTGCGACGTCTTCTTGAGGTGCTCCGCAAAATCCTCCAGTTCGTCATAAGTCATCGACAAACACTTGACCGCACAGAAGATTATGAGCACCACCGATAACTTTGTCCGTTCCATGATAACTATAGAATCTTCGTCGGTTTTCAATTAATATTCATAAATGCATGCGATATTGATTTCGCTTTTTTGTAAACTTAACTCACACGATGTATCCGAAAAAAGTGTGTCATATTAACGGTACCTAATTGCGTTTATAAATATTTTGAATTTTTATTTATGTTAATGACTTGAGCCGCTGGTCTACTCCAGTCCCGCGCGATTTTTTGTATAGGACAAAACCCGCCGGGGTGGGGCGAGGTTTAATATAGCTTCGGATACGACCATTTCACAAGGTGGTGGGCCGCAACTGCGCCGGCGCCGCTTGCGTCAGCGCGGGCGCTGCCTGGTGACAGCGGCAGCACTCCGCGCCGCCACCCATAACTCATGCAACACAGAGTTGCTACATTTGCTAGCTCCAGTTATTCTTAACGTTTGCGTCCTCCAACAATAACACCAACTTGCCATTTTTGTAATTGAATGAGTGAAATAGTAAAGGGAAAGTAACAGTCGGCCGTTCCGGTAAAATAAGTATTGACATGCAATCGGATAAATATTTCCCATTGTTGAAACAATATTTTACACCTGAAACAACATTCAATAAAAAGATATTACAAAAGTAAATCTATTGTTTTATAATTCTTTAAAAATACATTCATTGTTGGACTCTACTTAACTGTTAGGAAACGGATAGTGGAATCTTCATTACCAAAGCTTCACAACACAGCACCAACACCAAGTACTCAGAAATCAATAACGAGTGGCCGTCGTATAGTCGTGCTCAAGTAATAATAGTAATAAAATCTATAATATTATCATTGTGCTGATAGTCGTTTCGGCCAATGGCCTGATGGCCAAGAATGTCAACGAAAATCTGTCGAGGCTTTCCTTATGTGGTTGGATCAAGGGTCTTGTAACAGAGAGGTATCCAACCTCTTCTGCTCCTTCAACCTCTTTACTTTAAGTTCTTTTTATTGTTTTAATATTTAAAAAAAAAAATCATGTTTCGAATTTTCAATGTGTCATTGCATCACCTTCAATTCTTTTCGTCACGTCTTCAATTTTTGCCACGGCTCCGACAGCATGTGCTGTGTGTAACTTTATTTTCTCATTTTACAATAAACTAAGTAGGTATTTATTAATCTCCATTGTGTCTTTTAAAACTGCTACACAACCAGCTTCCTCTCTCCGGAGGACGATGTGTGTGATGTCTCGGTGGACATAAACCCTGGACCCATAGCCGGCCTTGCCTTCGTGGCCGCTATCTTCGACGGCATCCTTGGCATAGCATCCTTGGTAGCAGCATCTCGGTGGACGGCGTGAGACCCCTGCTCTACCCCTAAAGGTGGCGTAACGCTACAGTCTGATTCAGAAGGCAGTATATTTATTATGGCTCCTCGATATGGCTCGCATTGTGAGGAGGTTCCTGTCTCTGCTCGCCCGCGCCGGTAGTTTGGACCCTGCTCCCACACCGGCGGATCACTATTTTTATATTTTTACATGTCTTTTATAATTGTTTTTATTTAAGAAATATTTAAAATTTAATAATATGTTTCAAAATGAAATAAACGAAATCTATATTAATTAAGGTACTGAGGACCCTGGAATACAGGCAACGAGGCAATAAAATAGGTACAGTTATATTTTATCCCGTAGCTAATTTTCTGGAACATTAAGTTAACGAAGCGTGACTCCGGTGAGAAGAGAGGTTTTTCTCCATTACTCATCCAATCACAGCGTCGTAATAATTACGACAAATTCAACAGAGCAAAACAAGAGATCACTCTTGATTAGTTGGACTCGGAAGACATTATACAATACAAATAAACTATTATCGGTTCTTGCAGAGCGTTCTGCAATCTTCAATGCCATTGTCAGTGCGGGTGTAATTTCAAGAATGCAAAAACTATCGGATATTTTATTTTATTTTAGCGTCCTTGTATGAAATGAGGTCGATGTCGTAAAGAAAATTGACCGTGACTATGACTAGTAATTACGATAAAATAATAGTAAGATATTGATTGTATCAATCACTATTTTGAAAGTAGTATCTAATCTACTCAATCGATACGGGCCTAGCAATTAAAATTTTCGAATATTATTTTTTTGGATGTTAAAAGTTTTAAAAGGACAGAATTCAGTCATGCCTAATCTTGCAAGGTGACTTCTGGGAAATTCGTCTATACTTAGCTTTATATATATTTGCACTCTTACTTGTCCCAACACAACTTACTTTTTTTACGCAATTTATTTTTTGTCTTTAAATATTTTGTTTAGGTAAATTATTTTATCTTGTGTACCTATATTTTAAATTCCGATTACAAAAAGTGAGCTAATCTACGCCGAATCTATTAAAATCCTACTTTAGATCCTATTCTACAATACAACCAATACCAATACAAGATGTTGCGATTAATTTAAAGTGCACCCATTGTTGGAATGTTCTGCACCAATTGACCCACTCAACTGAAACTGATACATTGCAAGTGACACTTGTGTAGCAAGGTTGCTAAACCTTGTGGATTCAGCTTGTTTTAATAAAAATGATGTTTTTTTTGTATAAGTAAGTACCTAATATCCCCCCACACATCAAAAAAGTTTGCGATCACTTTGAAAAATCGAAATCTTTTTTGTTACGGTAGATTTATTATTCGTTAATTTATTATCTTTTTTACCTACATATTTCATAATATATTTTGAAATATTTTTACGATAGCAAAAAAGATGAGAAATAAAACAATATTGTATTTTAGAGTTATTATTATGTTTTTTTCTTCTTTAATAGTTATTTGTGCAACAAGAGAGCAAAGTCGTTTTTTGCTGCGAGTGCTGATTTTGAATCCTGAGCAAGCGAAGGATTCAACGATTGAATCACGAGCGTAGCGAGTGATTTTAAAGTTGAATCCTGATCGAGTGTGGCGAAGGATTCAAAGGCACGAGATACAAAATACTTTGCTCTCGTGTAACACACATAACTTTTCACTTCAGCAGCGAGAACACTTTAAGTATTTAGGAGATGAAATAATAAACAGGAATAGATTGAAATAACTATTTATTGTGAATCAAAATAATTAACATTGTAGGTAGAGGTACCAATTCAATAAAATGGATTTCATGGACTTTTTAGCCTTATGCCCAACTGACATTATTTATAGAAGAGATACGAGTTTTGCGTATGTTTTAATATGCACGTTATGTTTTGTTTTTAAAGTAGCTTTCAACATTGAGTAAATACTCCAAATTGTAGATGATCGCCTCGTCTGTGATAAATCTAAAAAATAAGATAGCAACACCGCCTCCGAAAAACTGCTTGGGCCCTTTGTAAGTCTCCATTCATTGAAGACAGTGTCTGCTTTCAGATATTTCTCGCGAGACTTCTAAGGTAGGAAACTTAATTCTGCATTAATAACTTGTTGTTTCAACTCTTCCGGTGTTAAAATACTGTTCTCGTCGCTAGTTTCACTCATATTATTTTACGATTATTTTTATATTTTTTAACTTATTCAACTCTTTACGCCAGCCACGAAATTATATTCCCGCTCTTTTATTTAAATTAAGGCGTGTTCGGAAATAGCACCCATGATATTTTATTATTCAAAATATTGACGTAACATTATTGAAACTAGAAATAAATATTTACAGGTTAAATATCAGTTTTATTTGTAGTAAATACTTATTTTCGTTGAAATACAACAATAAGTTAAAAATTCAATAAATTACTTTAAAAGACACAATTATCTTTTTGCAAAATTTCTTTAGTTAGTCAAATTTCCGAACGTGTTTGTCTTTGAGGTCGAATTCAAAATCGGAACTTCGAAAGGGCTGGTCTTTGTCTCTCTCTCTTTCTAATGGCGGGAAAGAGATAGAGTGTAAATGTTTCGAATTGTATGATTAACCCAAGGCTGAATAAGATATTCGCGGCTTTCTGAAAACAAAAATTAAAAAGTTACTTTGTCTCACTCAGTGAGCAAAATCGCATTTTGCTCACTGATTTCAGGCAGCAAAACCTACATGTTTGAGCTACTGAAGTGAAAAGATTCTTTATTTAAAAATAGGTATAGATTTAGAATATAAAACAGTTAAATTGTTTTTTCGTAAATGTTTAGAAAAATTATAAGTTTATGCTAGTGGCAGTGAGCTAGTGGTCACAAACTTTTTTTATGTGTTTAGGTAAAAATACAATGACGTTACACTCCTGTGTAACTGTGCATTCCCAATAATGAAAAAATGTCTATCTTCTCTTAGTTGATGTTTTTTTATGTTATTAGACAATATACATGTATTTCACGAGTGACAATGCAAGGTAAGGAAGCAAATATTTAAAAAACGTGTCCTTGATGATTTAGGTAGCCCCCTCTTGTAAACAGAGTGAATTAAACACAATTACTTTATTAATCAAGCGTTTTATTTCACACTTAATCATACAATTTAAACAGCACTTTTTATCTTATTTAAGTTAGTGTTCAATTAATAATTAATCATCGATTTCATCAACAATCACAACCAATTTATCGCCATCAATATTGTCAATCAGTAATATTTCCATATCATCGGTTTCTTCACAATACATTTTGTTCAGCTTCAATATATCGCTTGGAGATAGTCCTTCTCTTTGGCCAATGGTCACATTTGCCTAGAATTAAACAATAAAGCGTGTTGGGTAAGTGTGTCAATTTATGTACATACGATGCACTTGAGTAGGAGAGCTATAACACGCTATTTTGTAAAGTAGGTTTTATTTTTCGAAAATGTAATATACTCGTAAATTTTAGATCTGAAAATTAAGCAATCAAGACTGTCTATTTTTTTTAAACAACCGGTTCCAATCCATTTTGTATGCATTTTACTTGAATATTTTAATATATCCATTACAATATTCAAGTTGGGTTCTTTTTGTGTCTTATTCCTACCATCGACTCAAGCGATTGAATTTAATACATTGACGAATGTAACACGCGCTCAAGGAAAAAAATAAAGAAACAAATGACGCGGCTGCATATAACCTCCACCATGACTGATAAAAAAAAATACTTTTCCAATTTTGAATTAAAAAGTAGGCATCTTTACCTGCAATGGAATAATGGTTTTATTGCCATTCACAGAGAATGCTGTCTCCGGGTAGTGCATCACACTACCGTAGTCATACGATACGCCGAAATCTGTCACTGTGTCATTGTTGTACTTTGCGAAATTATGTTCATGACCTGCAGATGTCAACATTGCAAAATTACTCCAATTGTACGGTTTGCTGGATCAAATCATTGACCTGTACCTCATTTTTTGGGTATTCTAAAAAAGTCTGAATGACTGTAGACAGTGTAGCAAAGTAACGAAACTAACTATTTGAAATAATGATCGGTCATGTCTTCGACTGCCTCGCTCTTGTATAAAACCTGAGATGCGATTTCCAGATTGACATTAATGTTACAGGATTTCTCAGGCGTCAGATTAGGCTCATGGGACTAAGCGGCTAAATATGAGTGTACTTTTAGGTACACCTCTGGTACCCATCTTGTATTGCAGGCGTGATAGTGTTACGTTATGATCAGTCATAAGATCTAGGTACAAAGTTAACAGACTCGAGCTGTCCGTCTGTCAAATTTGAGACTGATAGAGTCCGCACGATTGATGTACTTTTGACGCGGCGCTAAATATGCCATTACTTTGTATAATAATATGACATCAAACTGCATTAAAAAAAAAATGTAGTGCCATGAATTTCCCGCAGAAGGCGGACACATTTTTTTTTAAAACCAAAATTTAAAAAAAATCTAAATTTGAAATTGTTAATGATCATGTTCGTCTTTTGTTTTAATAATTTCTCACCAGGCTTAATGTTTTCCCACTCGATCTTAACAAAGTCATCCCTATCATAAGTGCTCTGCATGTGATAGAAGCCGAGGGTGTGCAGCATCTCATGCACAATGGTGCCGTGTTTAAAACATCCTTCAGCCAGGTGCAGCACTTGTCGAACTTCGCCCTCCTCATTCGGAGTGCTGTAGCCCACGCTTGAGTAGCAGCCACTCATGTTGCCCTGGTAAAAGAAATAGAAATATGATTTTGCATATCCACAAAGAAGACAGATGACTGAAGGTGGAGAATTTGGTGGATGTGAGAAAAAAAGAACAGATCAGTGTACTGAGGTAAGAGGAACACATTTTTTTTAGTTAGTTACATCATCAAATGAGTCCTTTCTTCCTGGATTGGAAAGGACTGTCAGATTCTTAGGACCGGTTTCCACCAAAGCGGGAGTTCTGTGAGAAGACAGAATAAAAGGAGTATTAGTATGAATGGCATATTTAGCTGTTCTAAATGTATTCAATAAATATATGTATATCCGATACTATACATGTAAAAAATGTAGAAAACACTTTGAAACTAAATGTGGCGAAAAAGATTTGCATGAGAACTATGATATGTACAGACGCCAGCACATCAACCTTCCCATATCCTCCAAAATTCTTTAATAGATTTTCTAACTTTATTGCAAGAGAAGATGGTTCACGTTCGATTGGCATTGATGTGCTGGCTTCTGTACCTAAGCATGTAATGAAAGACAGATATTCACATGTATCAGAACAGCATGTTCGTCTTCATTTTCTCTTCGGCGAAATGTGATGCACGAATTGTTCGCAATGTCAGCTAGAGCATCCTTAATCTTTTGCACTTGCTCCTCATCTGTTACATAAAACGTTGATTATGTAGGGGAAATCTAGGTAATACGCCCTAGTTGACAAAACACCACGTCACTCTAGCATAACATGGCCCTCGGCCATAATATTATACGCCAACAGTAGGTACTCGCGTGTGGTTCCCAGAAGTAAAGATTGAATGGTGGGACGTTTTGTGGTACGTAACTGGGGCGTATTACCTAGTTTTACCCTAATACATTTTTTTTAGCTTGGTAAAATCATCAAATGAGTCCTCCCACCCAGGACAGAGCGAGAGGGACTGTCAGACTCGTACTGACTAAAATCCACGGTGTCCTTCAAAAGCTCTTTACGTTCCGGGGTCACTGTAATTCGATAGTCCCGTACCCTAATACTAAGCTACTTTTTTTAAGTATTTTTAGTAGACTTCGATGACGATGAGAATTATAATATGACGACGTCACTTTTAAGGAAATTATTTCGCGGTTGAAAGTGGGACACGAAATAATTAATCATGCCTGCCTGACACATTATAATAAGGATAATATGAGTCTTTGTTTAATAGAGGAAGTGCTACAAATACAAATAATTTCAAAAACAATAGATTACTAACACTGACCACTGATTAGTAATTTAACTGATTAGTAATACGTAGCATGCGTAATAATGCGTAGTACCTAGATATTATTATCTTGGTTACTACTACGCCATTTAGTAATGCGTAGCGTGCGCATTTATCAATAAAATTAAAAATAAAATTACATTTTACAGGGAGAGATATTAATAATTAATACCGTGTCAACGTGTTCTGTTTTGAGACGTTACTTACTTCATCATTCAGTTAGCACCACAGTATTTAAATACCTACTTCCTGTTGCCAGCGACATCGTCCTGTACATGTACAATTCCAAAATTATATATAACATTGATTAATATTACAAACATTCGTATTTATAACACTAGTAAGATTGTAAAACTGGCAGCTAACTGAAGATTCAAATTAACCTTATATAATGATAAAGAAAAACAAAAAGTTTAAAATGTTAAAAAAATATCAAAAAGTACCTACAATATTGTTCAAAAGGGAATGTTAAAGAACTACATAAACGTCAAAAGAAAGCCATTCTATTCTATTATGTGTACCAACATACGACATGGTCTCAAAAGCTTTGTTCCTAGACCAGGTACACATTGTTTGTGTTACGTGATCAACGTCATTGTTTGTGACAGCCTGCAGCGCCAGCCAACTGCCTAGCTGCCTACTTAGTATTCACGCCATAGTGGTGAGTAACGGAGCAGTTACCTACTCCGTTATTTCGTCATTGTTTGGAGTTTTAAGTGATTATTGAATCACGTCACAGAAATCTCCATTATGGGAAAAGTTATCCTTACGGTCAATTCACACCGAGACGCAACGGGGTCAATCTTCAATATTTGAGACATCCGTTGAGGATAATGACGCCCGATCTTTTACTACTAGTGCAACCATCCACTGACAAAAAACAAAAATATAAATTATTTTAATTACATCTAACCTAAATGAAATTAAAATAATTTATATTTTTGTTTTTTGTCAGTGGACGGTTGCACTAGTAGTAAAAGATCGGGCGTCATTATCCTCAACGGATGTCTCAAATATTGAAGATTGACCCGACGCGGCGCGACGTGAGTACGTGACACAACGATAGTGCAAATGTGTATCTAATCGTGTAGTAAATAAAGTTAGATTTTGAGTCACTATTAAAATGCAGCGCGCTGCGTTGCGAAAGGTGTATTACTTTAGTGTAGGAAATAGAGTTAGATTTTGAGTAGCTCTACTGAAATGTGCGCGCAGCGTCACGTCTCGGTCTGAGCTGACCCTTATAGATGTGTAGCAGAGCCTAGCTACAAAATAAATAAAAGCCGTAATTAAAATGGGGCACCCTCAAAAAAAAGGTAAATTGGCAGACAAGGTAGACTAACCAGAGGTGCGGTAATAATGGGGAAGCCTAAATGAAATTGAGTCCCTAATAATAAATTATTACTACGAGTATGTCGATAAAAAAACCAACCCCCACTAGGCCCGCTTGGTGGGTTATGGCAAACTTCCTCTCACAACGAGGAGGCCTGTGCCGTAGCAATGGGAACATTTATAGGCTGATGATGAAGAAATTCTAAGAATTGAGAGCAGTGGTGGCCCAGTGGTATCGGCCTCGACTTAAGAGTAGGTCGTGGGCTCGAACCCAGCCAGGCGCATTACTTTGTGTAATTTATTTCATCACCACTGCTCTCAAAAAACGATGAAGGAAAACATCGTGAGGAAATCGGCATGTCTTAGAACCAAAAATTCGAAGACATGTGACATCTACCAACCCGCACTGAGCCCGTGTGGTGGATTATGGCCCACTCCCTCTAACAGAGAGGAGGTCTGTGCCCCAACAGTGGGAACATTTATAGGCTGATGATGATGATGATGAAGAAATCCTATTGGACAAGGCGTCTTGGCGATTACAATAATTATTATTCTATGAAAAATAAAATGATATCGGGCGAGGACATGATAAAACACTAGCGACCCGGCTCGACTTCTCAAGTAACGGGTGCAACTTTTCATGTATTTTATGTATATTTCCCTCTGGAATCAGTCTGTCTGTTCATGAAATCCGTTGCGTAGTTCGAAAGATCTAAGCGTGTACGCACAGGCTGGAAGCAACTTTGTTTTGTACTATGTAAAGATGTTGCTATCCTAGGAAAGCTCTATGAACTAGAAATATGATGCAAATACCAACCAAAGTGTTCTTCTTCTATATAATACACGACCGTGCGGTTCGGCCAGCGCTTGGCAACGTCCAGAAGTCCGTTGCGGCTGTCAGGGTCTGAAGCCTCGGTTATTGCTTCTCTTTGGGCCTTTGTCAGCAACATGTCACCCTCGAAGTGCTTTCCAAATTCACCTAAACCAAAATCGATGGACATCAAATCATTTATTTTCATTAGTAAAACAATGAGAAACAGACAGCGGGTCTAAACCAGCCTAAATGATTCGCTTACTGAATGCTGGAAATGCAATAAGTGAATCATTCGGAATTTAGCTTAATGTGGCCGTTTTAGATCAGCCGACAATTCATCTTTTCGGAGTTCTTTATTTTTGCTTGATATTCATCTGCGATTGACTATGCAAAGTAAGTTACAAATTCGATACATGTTCCTCGGATGAGGAATGCGGTGTGATGCATACTCATGCATGCGGAGAGGACCCATAATCCGCTGCACCCATATCCGCGTGACAGGGAAAGCATCAGTGCTAGCGATGAGGCAAACTCCGCTAACAAAGGTTCTCATAATATCCACAGACCATTACGAAAATAATAAGAAAACGCAACATACAATTTTAGATTAAAAATATTATGAAGGATAGTAAATATTTACCGTAATTCTGGACATTCTCGTCCTCCCAAAGTGGTGCAGCTGTGGAAGAAACTAAGATTGTACTTACAACTATCAATATGAAATTATGAAACAGTTCCATATTAAAATACTTTAGTTACGCTTCGACCGCCAACTTATAAACCACGAATGCACTGAACATCGTCACATTTCTCCACGCCTTTTTAAACGTGTGCTGCTCCTACTCACAGTGGTATAACAACGGGACATCACAATCGATCACCTAATTAGATAGTCAGGTTATCTTTTAACGCGTTTACTTACGAAATTGAGTGGTTTTTATTTCGCCACTCGAGTTATCGCTAAAGAACCCTGGTGCGCACTCATGAGGACACTGCTAATTGAGTAATATGCATTTTACGGTTACTGCAAAATATAAAAACTTTTTGAAAAAAATTAAATCAGCTTTACATTGTTTCCGCAATCACAAAAATTCTTGATTTCTACCCACTAAAAAGGGTGAAATAAAAATTCTTTTGAAAACAATGAAACCGAGTGTAAAATAACATTGACTGAAAAGTCCATCGTCGACCTTGTCTTAGCCACTCTTGTCCTAGACTAAGGTCAAGAGCAAACCCATTACACATAAAAAAAAAAGTCATTATTGGAAGTCGTTGACTTTAATTTTTATTTCCTTGACTTTTTTGCCATCGACTTCCAATAATAACTTTTTGATTGCTTAAACAATGCATAGACAAATGATAGCAGCAATCGCCTTTGATTTGCTGAAATTTATTGAAGAGTTCCCTCAATTTCACCAACATCCTGTAATGAGATCCAGACGTGGGACCATCTATGAAGTATATCCTTTCGTGCATAAGAGAAGAATTTTCCAAAATGGGCGAAGCATAATCGAAAAATCGAGGAATATACCTAAAGAAAAAAAAAAGATACCTCCTCCTTTTTTCAAAGTCGGTTAATAAAGGGCAACGGCAAATGAAGAACGTCATAGTAATAGATAGATATATTGTAGTGTCTATAAATTCGATTATTATTAGTATTTCATTAAAATGTTTGGCTTCATGAATAAGGTGTCTATAAAAATGACTGGAACGAAAAAAAATATTTGGAGTTTACGGCTTTAGTGTGTAGCCTGTATAAAGACAAAATCCCTTTCAAAGTATACATAACAGTTTCTTCACATGATAATTATTGAAACATTAGGTATCTATTATTATCATCTAAATAATTTTAAAAAGTTGATGATTGTTTTTAAAATTATTCACACTCACTCTGATTGGTTAAACTCACGGCATCACTCATAGGTTCTTCCATTCGCTTTGCTGCAACTATTCGGAATAGCATTGAATAAAGTGTGCTAGGTTTGTATTGCCAAAGATCAAGTATTATATTTATTTCTTTTCGACCTACGAATAATAAACTTGTGTTTTATTCGTAATATTGGACATATTTATTTCAATCGAATTTTATACCATATTACATAACAGTAATTATATACCTTACAGCACTACTAAACTTTGCCCAGCTAAAACGAGGTGCCCTAAAATATATGATTAAGTTTTCAGGACTCGGTGATTTCAGGGATATCATTCGAGCTTTTTAGGACAGGATAAAGCGTTCTTTAGAAGTTTATTCTTAATATTATGGGCATAAATTATAATAATAAATAAATAATAAAATAACATTTATTTCTCACCACAAACCAAAAAAACACGATACAAAAGAATACAAAAATACTAGATAGATTGAACAGATTCTGGTTGTGGATCGCTGGTGCCTGTGGTAGGTAGAGTGGGGGAAGAGGTGGGGACCTGGTGACCTGTCATACAGGTCACCAGGTCCCCACCTCTTTCAAGATGCAAACTATTTTTGCTTAGTGCTACATTTAATTATAACATATTAGATTAAAATAAAAAATTCCAAAAGTGAGTGATTCGAAAACAAAAACTGAAACATGAATTTAAAATAAAAAGAAAGAATGATATATAACCAACCTAGTTTCGCAAGTTTAGTGTTTTTATTTATGTACGTGTGAGATTGTATATGTATGATCGTGTGTATGTAGAGGAGTGTATGTGATTGTGAGTGTACCTATAGGTTATTTAGAAATTAAGCTGGAACATCCATGAGGGCTTCTGTCGCCGTGTATGATTGATTTTGCAGCAAGCTTGAAGTACCGTTTTATAATTATGTTTATCTACTCTCATATCGTTAAATTCAAAATACAAAACTCAAAACGAGTTTATAATGACGTACTTTACACACAGTATATCGAAATGAAATTAAAAAATTAAATTATGACACTATTTCTCTAACAAAATAATGTTATAATAAATTTTTTTTTCATTACGATACGGATTACAGATCATAGATACATGAATTTATTTTTTTATCTGTGGCTGCGCGCGCTTTGGGAGTACGTCTAACGCCAACGATACACAATTCCATATTCAATTTCATACTCAATTATAAATACAAAATGAACACTTATTAACAATATTTATCTTTTATTTGATAATTATATTCGTGTTCAATGAGAGTAGATAAAGTAGTGTATGAAACTGCACATAACTGGGTATTATACACTCGTGTGATACTTTTAAAAAACTCGCTTCGCTCGTTTTTTAAACTCACACTCGTGTATAATACCCCTCATTATGTGACAGTTTCATAAACTACTATTATTCAATGAGTGTAAGGTCAAAATTTGATGTAATTTATTATAAAGGTACGGTCCGAGGAATATAAAGAACCTATGACTAAAGGAAGTCCTAAGTGGAGTGGCTGTTGCAACAATATGGTTACGGCGAGTGGATTCCCGAGAGTACTTAGTAATGGTGTGCTGTTTGAGGGCAGAGGTCAGTATGAATAACTGCCGAACAGTTAAGACTTGGCAGTACTCATATAGCTTGACTGTGGGATAAAGCCGTGGTTTAAAGCAGCATACCTTAAGAATAGCTCTTTGCGCACGTTCTATCTGTATGAAGTAGGTTTTGGCAGCCCCGCCCCAGGAAGAGATGCAATATGTTAATATTGATTGGCACATTGCTTGGTAAACCATTTTCAAGACGACTGGATCAGCTGAATGACGTAGTTGCTTAAAGATGTAGATAAGCTTGCGTAGTCTATTTGATAAGTGCACTAAGTATTCTCTAAATGTTAGGTTGAAGTCAATCACTATGCCAAGGTACTTTATGGATGTGAACTTTTCAATGTTGAGGGGACTTTCGTCATGTGCATTATTATTGCTACTGGATTGGCAAGACTTACTCGTAGCATTGACGTTCAATGAGTTGGCTAGTGCCATATTCGAGTTACGGATTGAGAAATTTTGTATTTTTGTTTTTGTGATATTCAAAGTGAGCAAGTCATTTTTAGCCATACACTAACCCTGTCAAAACCTTTTTGCGCGAGGCGATAAGTTTCTTCCCAGGTTTCCGCCGAAAATACAAGTGCTGTATCGTCCGCATAGGAAAACATTGCACCTTTTTCCAGGATGAGAGTACACAAGTCATTCATATAAATCAAAAACAGGCTCGGGCCAAGAAAACTGCCTTGGGGCACCCCAATTGAAATATGCAAATCAGAACTGCAATAGGTCCCAATCTTAGCAGTCTGTAATCTGTCAGTAAGAGTAAGATAGCTTCGAAATAGGGAAAGCTGGACTCCTCGAATATACGTATAATATATAATAGTTACCTAGGCTAAGAACGTAGGACTGAAATGTATTTTTTCTAACCGGCTTTTGTAAAGGTGGGTAGGTAAAATATAAGGTTGTTAGTCTGTTTTGATTCTGTAACTCTGTATTTAAATTTCATCCGACACGGTTTTATTAATTTTTATTTAAAAAGCCGTGAAGTCATAAATCGACATGAGTTTTTAACCGACTTTAAAAAAAGGAGGAGGTTATCAATTTGACTGTATTTTTTTTTTAATGTTTGTTACCTCATAACTTGCGACTGGGTGAACCGATTTTCATGATTCTTTTTTTATTTGAAAGCTGGTGCTTCCCGTGTGGTCCCATTGTCACCATTTCAATATCTGATGATTGGTTCTGTAGAAATCGAGGGCAACCCTCAAATTTTATAGGCCCACACATCATTTTTCGCAAATATTATGAAGTAATTTAAGGACTTGCGTATGGTAATCATCATCTCATGTAGCTGAGCTGATGATGGAAGGTACAACTCCTTAACAGTAAGGAGTAGGCATATTTTTTTTCATTAAGTGTTTCAAAGCACTACAATTTGATAAAGGTCTGGAGTTTATATGATGATGGAGCCGAGAGACAGTCGAAGGAACTCCTCAACGATTCACAGCAGCTATCTTGTGTTTGAGCTTGATTAATTTGTATTGATAAGAACTTTACACCTAGATGAGTTGTAACTGTTATTAGGGGTCTGATGACGAAGACGAAGGACAGGTCAGGGAATTCCGTTTGGACTTAATTCATCATCAGTTTTGGTGGTTTTGGTTCGCGCTCATTTATAGTTTTTTTTTTTTCACCTGTACATTTGCATTTGATTTAGTATTATTGTAGAAAATGATAAGTTTTGCGTAGTTAGTGCAGTAATAACAAGGTTAGTTCAGTTCAATTGTATAGTTTGGTAAGTGTTCATCGTAAAACAGTGTCATGTTAGTTTCAAAGTTTTCAACTAGATGGCGTTGTGCAATTACATCACGATCCATGAATAGGTGAATGAATGAAAAACGTGTTAAGGTGAATGCTCCAGGATAGGTAGTGATTTTGATGATAATAATTCTGTAACTACATACGTCTCACAGTCGCGATCAATACTTTTATCAACATACAACCTAGCACTGGCCTGCAAATTGCAAAAAACCCAAGAAATTTTGAATTTCGCGGGCTTCCCTGGAGCATTCACCTTAAGATCTGTAGGCTGCGATTAGTATAAGGTTTTGTGAACATATTTTTTTAAAATTTATAACTGTGTACCAAATTTTATCAATAATGTTTAGCACAGAACATAATTACTCCTAGTATTAAACCGTCTACAAAAAAGGAGGTTACTCGATTCGTCCGTCTCCGTAGTATTGTTATGTTTTTTTTTTCTGTTTTTGTTCTTTTTTCGCGGGATAACTTCGTCATTAATGAACCGATTTTGATGATTCTTTTTTTGTTGAAAAGAAGATATTTCAAAAGTGATCCCATGGTAAGGAAATCAGGGTTTGATGATGGAAGACCAGAGAAATCGAGGGGAACTTTCAAAAATCGTAGGGGCGATTAGTGTGTTTGTAAGTTTTTTCATTAAATATTTCAAAGCACCACAATTTAATAAAGGTCTGGAGTATAATATCTGATGATGGAGCCGAGAGAGAGTTGAGAGAACTCCTCATCGATTCATAGCAGCTACTTTGTGTTTGAGCTTGATTAATTTGTATTGGTGAGAACTTTTCACCTAGGCCGCTAGGTGGGTTGTAACTATCATCAGTGGTCTAATGACGAAGAACAGTTCAGGGAACTCCTGAACGGTTTCTAGCAGCTATCTTGTATTTGGAATTAATTCATTTATATTGATGAGAACTTTGCACCCGTATGGGTTATATTATTCGATGCTGTATACCTGCCATTTCCTATAAAAAATAATTTAGTTTGGTTCAGTAGTTTTTATTTTATGAGCATTTTTAGCTTATTATGTATATGAGCGATGTTATAACCGGTGCACTATGGAACATAAAGGTCTCTTTCTGATTAAAAATCAATAACTTTTTTATTTCCGAATATTATGTTCTAAAATTTTGCACAAATATAGAATAGTGTATACGGCTTCAAATGGAATGTAATTTAATATGATTGAATTTAAAATCATACAATAAAAAATAAAACAAATTCAAAATTATCAAAAATGTCCAATACTTTTTCTTTTACAATGCATACTATTATTTTAATGTTTACAAAAACCAAATATCATATAGTACATCAAAATACAGATTAATTTAAATAATAAAAACATTTTTTAATTTCATTTTTTTTAATAAATTTTGTTATTGTAATCGAACACAAATTAAATGTTATTTATACTTGATGAACTTGGGGTCTAAAATTAATTCATTCACTTTTAAAGGATCGTGTCTTCATCTTTAGGAACATTGTCAGAAACTTTCCTTCACGTTTTTAGTATACGGTTTTCTAATGCTGATAAGGCTGTAAGGACACTCAATTTGTTTACCATGAGTCAGACTTTCTGACTTCAGTAACGACCGTCAAAGATCTAAAAATGACAGCCGGGGCCAATGCTTTACGTACTTTCCGAGGCACAGAGAAAACTCGCCATGACCGATGGCCACACATCCACAGACCAACCTCTAGATACTAATGGGGCGTCATCAGTGAATAAATATAAATAGAATTTTATTACCTGGCTTCGCAGAGACTGAAGAAATGACTGCTACAATGAGAGCTACAACTGTCACTAAGTGTGCCATCTTGATCACTATCAAATCTGAGGAACACTGAATGAAGATCACAGGTCCATGGAGCTTTTATTTCTACCTATAGGTATTAGAAGGTACCTAGTTTCGGAAAAAAAATAACAAGGAAAAATGAATAAATATTTTCGTACAGGGTGATTGGTATTTGAATATTTTCCTTGAAAGTAGTGATCTAGAAACAATTTGCAACAATGCATGGTAACCCGGCAACATGGGTAAGGACTAATCGAACCTCTAAGTATATAATTATATGTATAAAAAAAAAACAATTTTCCCCACAAAAAGAAAAAAGAAATTAAATAGTTAAATATCTACTCGATTTTTTTTATTAAACTTATTTTCAATAGTTTCGCCGAAAACAAATAAATATTTTTTTTCACAACAAGCAATCGAAAGAAGATAGCTGGGTTTTTTTCGAAAAAATTCTTAAAAATTCAAAACAATGAAATGCCTAACTAAAAGCAATAAACTAATGACTAAATATAATATAACTATTAAAACCCAAGGCGCGTAGGTGTCAAGTAACTCCTCCACATCGTTGTCGTTTGAAAAAGTACCTAGAAGACTGGCCGCATTACCACGTTGCGTAGCAATACTTATTCTTTGACCGAAGAAAGAGAAAGCCGTCTGAAAAAATCCTTAAGGTGCGTCCACACAGGGCGAGCAGCCTCACGAGGCATTTGCCGCGCGAAGCAAATGCCTCGCGAGGCTGCTCGCTCTGTGTGGACGCACCTAATAAGCAGACACGCATTTTTACCCCATGACCGATGCGTTTCTACCCCAATCGGCTCACAACTGAAGCAGCTAATAGATTTCAGTATTTATGACGTTTCAGGTGTCAGCAGCCGCAGCAACAACACTCTGTATATTCCTTTTTCCTTATTTAAGGAAAATACTATCTATACCTAGGACATTTTTTGCCGATGTAGTAGCCAAATATTTGTAATTCTCAGAATAGGATTAGGATATTAGGTAAAACAAGTGCGAGTCGGATTCACGCACCGCTGATTCCGGACCGACTTGCAGATATCTAAAGGGTTTGTTCATCATGAAAATGGAGTTAACAAACTTAAGTTTGCGGCGAAATGCACTCGCTTCGTACGAAATGAACTTCAAATATAAAATTGTATTAATTTTTTTCGAATTATTTATTTATTTGTACAGTAGGTAAGGTCTCAATTCTTGTCACATGATTCTAGGTCTACAGAAAGTATCCTATAGGTTTTGATTTCGTTGCAAGTGTAAAAAATTTGCGGCGTAAACGGAGCATCAACAGCTGTCTCTTTTGTTTGTGTTGACTTTTTTTTAGCGTGGCAAAATCATCAAATGAGTCCTCTCCTCTCCCACCCAGGGCAGGACAGGAGGGACTGTCAGACTTGTCCTGACTAAAATCCACGGTATCAAGGGTCACGGGTCACGGTAATTCGTTAGTACCGCGACCCCGGCAGGCTTTGGCCCTCTAAGGGGGGCTCCCGTCATTGTGCTGACACTCTTTGAGGCGCGCGTCGCATCATGGTCGGACAGCGAGTTGCCCATTACTCGCCGTCCGCATGCCCGCGCTGATTGTGTTGACTTAAAAGTTTATTTTTTTCTCTGCTCTAATTGATTGCATCTACTCATGTATTTGAAATTGAGGATAAAATTACTAAAAATACCGGCCAAGTGCGAGTTGGACTCGCCCATGAAGGGTTCCGTAGTAGCAAGCATAGATTAGGGATATAATTATATTGAGATAAGTAAGTAATATACACAAAGAATAAAAATAACTTTGTTTTTCATAGTGTTTGTATGAATGGCAAAGTTATATTTGCGGTTTTTGAAAATGTACTATATCTCAAAAACTGCCAACTACATCTCATCCAAACCAATTTTCGTTGTAAGTTTTTGTTGAGGTCTACATTATACATTTTTTTTAGTTTTATCATTCTTTTACTTTAGAAGTTACAGGGGGGAGGACACACATATTTCTTTCTTTCTTTTCACTTTGGAAGTGTCTCTCGCGCAAACTGTTCGGTTTAGAAAAAAATTATATAGGGTGTTAAAAAATCAACTGCAGGAATTTCGTGTGCGTACTCGGTATCAAAAACCAAGTACATTCCAAAAAAAAATTTTTGTTTTTGAGCACTTTTAAAAAAAAAAATTTTTTTTTTACAAAATTATTAATTTTTTTTTCAAGCATATTTCTATTGGCCTATTAATATGGCCAATAAAATAAGTTATTTGTAAGTATTTCGATAAATTGCCAGTCCAAAGTCTGCAAAATGTGATGGGAAAGTTGGGATCAGCTGTGAACGCTACATACGGGTGAACGACCTCAAAGAGCAATCAAATTCATTAACATGACCAAAAAAAAATGCATGAAAAAAAAATTTTTTTGAAAAAAAATGCTCGAAAAAATTTTTTTTTCTTTGGAATGTACTTTGTTTTTGATACCGAGTACGCACACGAAATTCCTGCAGTTAATTTTTTAACACCTTGTATTAGTAACCTCAATTTCATTTTTATAGACCTATCCATAGATACACTTATGGGTTTGGTGAAAATTTTTTTCTTGAGTTTAGATAAATTTAAATTTATTTTAAATAGAATAATTATAAAAAAAAAATATATTTTTTCTCATCTTACTGAGAAAAAATATAATTTAAAATAATTGTATTTTTGTTGTAACTGTAATTGTGTGTCTGTAATAATTGTGTTGTGTGTAATAATTATAATTGTAAATGGTAAGGAATCAATAAATCTATTTTTATTATTTTATTTTATTTATCCATAATACCCCACACGTTTGGGTTTGGTGAAAATTTTTTTTTTGAGTTTCAACTCTAAATATAGGGGGTACTTACTACTACTTACCCCCAAAATTTGTTTTATTTTTATTTTTGTGTAAAAATCCTAATGCGGTTCACATAATACATCTACTTACCAAGTTTCAACAGGATAGCTTTCATACTTTCGAAGAAAAGTGGCTGTGACATACGGACGGACAGACAGACATGACGATAATCTATAGGTAAGGGTTCCAAAGTCAAAGTCAAAGTCAAATCTTTTATTTCAAATAGGCCATCAAAGAGGCACTTTTAAACGTCGAAATATTAAAATTAAGGAAATGGGATGGGATGGGATTGAATCTACACCCATTCGCAAAGGTAGGTTGTATGAAGAAGAATGGGCAAGAAACTCCATACTTACTCTTTTTAAACATGTTTTACAATATTTTTATAACATCATTTGAAATAAATAATGTGAAAGCAATGTACCTTGAAAATATAGACTAAATATTATAAAAAAATAAAATAATAAGAAATAAAAAAAAAACGCAAATAGGTACATGGTGTTCACATTTTAACAAAATATTGCAATTACAGCTATTTTACAAATATAAAAAGTGTGTGAGCATTCAAATTTCAACCAGTTTGATTCTGCTTAAGCCCTACATTGTACTATGGAGCAGGACCAGCATGTTTCCAAACATTTTTATCTTGGATATAATCTTCTAATTTATAATATGCTTGTTTACTAAGTGTATTTTTTATATAACTTTTAAACTTTCTTTCATTTAGGGTTAAAATTTCGCTAGGTATTTTATTATAACATTTAACACAGTACCCCATAAAAGATTTTTGGACTTTGGACAATCTAAAATAAGGTTGATCAATTTTATCTTTATTTCTAGTATTAAAATTATGTCTATCGCTTATTTTAATAAAAAGATGAAGATTTTTCCTAACATACATATTTTCATAAATAAATTGACAAGGCACTGTCATTATATTAATCTTTTTGAATAGTTCCCTAAGAGATTCGCGACGACCTAGATTGTAAATTGCTCTGACGGCTCTCTTTTGCAAAATAAAAATGGATTCAATGTCAGCTGCCCGGGCCCACAGTAGAATGCCATAAGACATAATGCTGTGAAAGTAGCTGAAGTAAACCAAACGCGCAGTTTCGACGTCTGTTAACTGTCTTATCTTTCTAACAGCATAAGCGGCTGAGCTGAGTCGCCCCGCTAAAGATGCTATGTGGGGGCCCCATTGTAATTTATCGTCTAACGTGATTCCTAAGAAAACTGTCTGTTTAATAAAATCCAATTTTTCTCCGTTCAATAAAATGTCGCAATTGCTACTTCTAACATTTGGCAAAGTGAATCTAATACATTTTGTTTTCTTTTCATTAAGAACTAAATTGTTTAGAGTAAACCAATTTTGAACCTTAGAAATACAGTCATTAACAGTGTCTAGATTTTGTGCACGTCTATCTATTTTAAAAATTAACGATGTATCATCCGCAAATAACACCATCTGTGGTTGATTTTTTAGTAAATGGGGTAAATCATTAATATAGACTAAGAAAAGGAATGGACCCAAAATAGAACCTTGAGGCACGCCCATAGTCATTTCAGCCCCTAATGAGTTTATACCGTTTATCTGAACTTTAACCTGTCTATCTCTTAGGTATGATTTGAGTAAATCAAGAGCTGTATTTTTAATTCCATAATGTTCCAGTTTCAGCAAAAGCGTTTCATGGTTTACGCAATCGAATGCCTTTGAGAGGTCGCAAAAGATTCCTATGGCATCTTGCGCTTCCTCCCAGGAGTTAAAAATGTTCTTCAATAGGGTAACACCGGCGTCAGTTGTACAGCGACCTTTGGTGAAACCGAACTGTTGATCATGAAAGATGGAGTTTCTATTGAAGTGACATAGCATTTGTTCAAGCATTAACTTTTCAAACACCTTACTGAAAACTGGCAAAATTGACACAGGCCTATAATTGTTAGGATCTTTACAATCACCCGATTTGAAAAGTGGAGCTACCTTACTATGCTTCATGAGATCCGGAAACACTCCTTGGTCTACACTGGTATTAAATATAAAAGCTAAATAAGGCGCAACGGTTTCTATTAAAGATTTACAGGCCTTCACAGACATTCCCCAGAGATCTTCTGTTGACTTAATTTTAAGATCTTTGAATGCTTTAATCACAGCTTGGGGGTTTGTGTGCCGAAACCTAAACTCCATCGGGCATGCCTTTACATTATTTCTAAGTAAGGCAGCAGAGAGTGCGGGTGACGAATTTAAGGACTCAGTCGTTTTAAGAGGTATGTTCGAAAAAAACTTTTCAAATTCTTGAGCTACTTCTATATCTGTGTTTATAGGACCATGTGCAGTTTCTAAATTGAATTCGTTATTACGCTGTTTATTCCTACCTGTCTCATTATTTATAATTTGCCAGGTTGTTTTAATTTTATCATCAGCTGATTTAATTTTACCACTAATAAAAAGAGCCTTAGCTGTTTTACATACACGTTTAAAAGTTTTTGAATATTTGGCTACATATTTATGAAAGCTAATATTATTCATATTATGACTCTTAAGACCATAAAGTTCAAAGAGTTTCTCTCTACTTTTGCGAATTCCTGGTGTTGCCCAATCACTAAATAAGAACTTTGTGCAGATAGTTTTAGTTTTTAGAGGAAAAATACGATTGTATTGTGTGTTTAAAATTCCAAAAAACTCGGCGTAGAACTCATTTGGGTCACTTATATTATTAAAGCTATGATCACATAATTTACTTGCTATAGTATTATTCATGTTTGCTAAATTTTTATCTGTAATTGGCCTATACCTTATTTGAGTTTTTTGAATAGGTGTATAGGCGCAAAACGTTATTGTTTGGCCACTGTGATCAGATGGCAGTTTATTAACAATTTCCTTATGTAAGTAATCACAGTTAGAAAATACATTATCTAAGCAAGTGGCAGAAGAAGCTGTCACTCTGGTTGGTTCCATAAAAACATGTGACAAATTAAAAGATTTAAAAAGACTCAACAATCTAATACTATTGGAGCTATTTTCTAATAAATTAACATTAAAATCACCACAGATGATGATAGATTTACTACTAGTACATATTTTATTTAAAACATCTTCCATTATAGCATCAAACATAGGTAGATTCTGATAATTTGGGGGTCTGTAGACACATACTATAACATGCTTATCAAGCTCAACACAGGACAGTTCAATGGTATGTTCAACCGACAGTTCAACAATGTCATTTCTAGTTTTACATTTAATAGATTTCTTAATAAGAATTAACGATCCGCCATGTATCATACATTTACGACTGAAATGGCTAACTACACGATAATTATCATAACAAATAGACATAACTTGATAATCTTTTAACCAATGCTCTGTAAGGCAAACAATATCAAACTTTGTTGTTTCCAAAAACATTTCTATTTCCAGTAATTTAGAAGAGCACCCTTGAATATTCTGATTAAACAATTTTAAAGTGTGTTGCTCTCCATTTGCTATTTTATACTTAACTAATTTGCTAGAAGAAACCTGTTTATTGTTCACTGATAATGAGTTACTAATTGCAGAGGTTTCTTCTGTTGTCTTACAATCTAGTTTAAAATAATATCCGGAGTGATCTCCACAACGGGACCGTCTAGTGTACCAGCAGGAAGGGAATGCCCAACCTGAGTAGAAGTGGTCTCCAAGGCAGGTGGTATATTAGGTAGACCCTCCTTCGTACAGCATGCAGGTACAGAACACTGTATCACTATGTTGTTAGGGCAACCTAACAACACAGACTCGTCACTTAAATGACTACTTAACCTACTTAACCTAGAGTCTAATACATCAGCAACAACATGGTTAATATTGTATGCTATCAACATAGCAATCAAATGTCTACATTTACGGGACAAAGATAAAGTTTCCCGATTCAAAACAAAACTACTAACAAAAATGTTAGAATCAAAATACAATAATTTGTCACTATGACGACATGTCAACATGTGAATAGTACTGTTCAACTTATATATATGGTGGTTTTCACTATCACTAAAACTATTGGAATAAGGAAAAGCACACAACATCAGCTTTCCTACGTTTAATTTTAATAAGGCGTCCACACCATCCACTATGTCCTTTCTAGACAAACCTATGCTATTTCCTAATAGAAGAACCATTGAAGAATAGTCCTCTAAGTTAGATTGAGAAATTCTGTTTATTATTTGTTTAAAACTAATATTGTGATAGCAATGGTTAGTAAAACTATGGCTTAGGTAATTATGTAGTATTTTTCCAAAGCCTGAACCTAATTCGTCACAAAAAAAAATAGTTTTACTTTTTTTATGAAAATTACAGGACTCTTCTGAAGGAAGAGTCAACAAGTCAAGTTGGGGCTGAGGAGGTGGTTGTTGGTTGGTACAGCTGCAGGGGAAGCTATTTGTAAGCGACTCATACCGCTCAGCATTGTACTTTACCAAGTCCAGCAATTCCCCGGCTTCAAACAGACGGTCACTTAACTGTTCCTGTGATCTTTCGTATTTTTCAAAAATATCTTTCAGCAAGTACTCCTTATGTAATAAATCATTATGGAGCAGCTGAGTATCAATATCATACTTTTCCCTACATTTATCTAACTCACTAGTGCAAATATTAAGATTTTTTGTCAGGATCACACGTTCCTTTCTTAGAGATATATTTAACTTTAAAAGGTTTTGTTTTTTAATTGACCTTTGTGACCGTTTTATTAATTTCTTAATTTTAATATATTTTTTAAGTTTATTGTGACTTGTCATAATAGGACACAATGGGATGGTGTCATCACCAGTTAAATCTATAGTTACAGCCGGCTCACACACTAATTTTGATGAAGTACAAACCAACTCATGAAAAAGGCTAGTGGTGTTAGAAACCTGTTGACTAATATTTGCTGATTCTGAGAGCGAAAGGGCCTTATGGGCATCACATAACTCCTGTTCCAGTTCTGATATCCGGTGCATGGCCAGTTCATAAGTATCACTGCACTGTTGGAATGTCGATACTTGATGTTTAAGTTGGCTGTGCTGATCGGCTAAGTCCATATGTTCAATGTGAAGTTCAGCCAGCTGGTTCTTGAGGGAGGTGTTCTTTTCAACAACCTTCTGCACTTCCACTTCACTGTCATCAATCTCCTGGAGAAGTTTCTTGCATTCCGCTTTAGAACGGTCAAGTTCCTTTAATGTTGCTCTCAGCTTCGCTTCTAGCTCCTTGATGGTTGCACTGCGGGTCATCATTTTTTCTTTTGGAATGTCACCTGGAATGTGTGAAGTTAAGCAGATTAATATTTTGAAGAAAAAGATGGGTTGATATTTTAAGTGAGTGGGAGGTAGACTGGGAAAAAAAAATATTGAAAAGAAAATAATTAGATTGAAAGAGTTATAACAAATGAATTTAAATCAACTAGTAATTAAAAGTAGAAGGAAACGTTACAGATATAGATGAGAGTTTGCACTGCTTTAACTTTTATTTTAGTTATTTATTTGAACTTTTTTGATAATAAGTTTTTGACACATTACAGGGGTTTAAATCTAAGGGATACATACAGTGAGACAAGATATATGACATGAATTATTTTGTATAGTATTATTATGTAGTGTTTATTGTCTGGGCGAATGTTTACGTCTTCGATTTTGCTTCCACCTGTTGTCAAGCAAAAGGAGTCATAAACCAGTGCCAGTGTGTGATGGACGTTGCTCAGAGACCGTAGCAGTATTCTGGTTGTTCTGTAGTATATAAATATTATCTACAATTACATAAACAAATAAAAAATATACTCCCCGGGTTTGAAGATAGTTTGAAATCCGTCACCGTTGAGATGTTCAGTTGACAGCTGATTTTAGTTACTCGTTTTACGACGATTCCGGGACAATAAAACACTGTATTATTACTGTATTGTGTATCTTATACGTAGATTAAACTAAATAACACTAATTTAACTTAAATTTAACACTTTTCCGTTTTTGCCATTTGGCTACGGAACCCTAATAATGATGAACATCTAAAAATAGACATTTGAAGTACCTAGTCAAACTTGCTATATGATTTTTGGGGCTTTTAAGTTAAATTAAATACGTGTGACCGATGCAAAGGTACAATTTATTGTGTGTACAATTCTTTATAATTAATAAGACAAAAAGTACTTGGGTGCAATCCCACCCACGTACAGCAGGGCGACAATGCTAAGTCAGCGTTTAATCTAACACGGAGGATATAGGTGGATGTATAACTCCTTCCTCCCCAAGAGCGGAATTATCAGGTTGTTCATTTTTAATAACATTCCTATAATTTCGCATACATATAAAAACAATTTTCTTGCGTAACAGATAAAATACAAGAAGAATAAGACATACTATAACTAGAAATAACGTAAAATTTAAAACTACACTGATGTTAGAGTCAGGTTCTTTCAAAACACTTTTCACTAATTCACTTTGCTTTAACGCGTATGACATATATTTAACCTCATCTAGGTTCACTTGTCGCATGTTCAGTGCATGTGCACTGGATAGGAGCACATCCGTACTCGATCTTGCGGGTAATTGGGGTAAATTGACAATAGGAATAGGTTCCACGGAGTCGCTCTCGGTGTAGCTACGATGTCGCCGAATTTTAATTCCATAGACTTCGAGTTCACATGGTTCATCCATGGTTATAATGTAAGTTCTTTTTTTTTAGGTCCATGTGTAAGTTCCGAGGACTGGATACTTAGTGATCTCAGTATCACAATTCAGTGTTAGTGTCGTTTTTATTCGAGTATATAAAATCCAACTTGCAGCGGCGATCGGTTGGATTCGGACGGCCTCAATGTGGATTTGGCGTTGCACACAGCAGGTAAAGTCATCTCCAAACTGCATGAGTTGCTCAATGCAGGTGAGTTCAGGGTAAGTAGCTCGGTTATCATCAGCGCAGAGGTAGTGGTCTCCAGCAGCGAGTGGCCGACACGGTTTCTCAATCGGAAGGTATTTCATTCCCTTTGCCAAAAGGAAAGGGTATTGGGGGAAGATAGTAAGGGTTTTATTTTCAGTTTCGTGAAATATTGGCAACGAGTAAAGTTTAAAATAATTGTAAGTATTATTATCAGTTAGTGGGTTGTGCTTAATATAAGACTTAATGTTAACAGTTTCTTCTAATTTTATCAAATTCCTTTCAGTTACAGTATACACTAAGTTTTCCGTATTAGAAATTAATTTCAAATGGTGTAACAATTCTGTTGAATTTACTATGGACTGATGCAATATACCTACCTTACTGAATGCTAGGGCAGTTTCTATTTCTCCTAATTTTACAAATATCGTTCGGAATTCACTTATTAATAAATTATAGAAGTTTACAATATATATGAATGAGTCACCGCGTTTCTTTTGAGAAACTAACTCCTTAAACATAGATTCCAGAGTTTTCATTCGTGTCTCTAATAAAACAGTGTTTCGATTAATATTGTCTGTAACATTAATAAAACCATCAATTATTTGTGATACCAGAGTCAACTTTTTGGAAACATCGATTTGATTCTGGCCCACCTCGGAGATGAGCTTATCATACATTAATGCGTCGTCATGGTCAAGATTTCCTGTGACAATTTTGATAATAGAACCTAAAGGGTTCAAGAGACCTCTCTTAAATCGCTGTTGCGGAACAAGCTGTTTGTATTTTTGAATAGTAATTCTTTGTAAATATTCTAAATGCATATTCAATGTTACAAAGTCGCGAGTATATAATTCATCACTTTTAACCAATTTCCTCAATTCGTAATAGTTGTGCATAATAAAGCTCAGATCTTCATATATTCTAGTCAAATTTAAATTTTTAATTATAGTCCAATGATCGGTTTGCATATAAGCTTGAGCTTCTTTAACTGGAAGTATGCCAGGGTTTCCCTCTAGTGATTGCAGATGAAGGGCCAGCGCCGGCATTGCTATCATCAGGAGGCGCCACCTGCGGAGGGCGTTTAATGTTTTTAATTGGCACCTTTGTTAATCTTTCACCTATCTGTATTGGCACCACATTTCTTTCCGCCTTGCCTGTCACCATTGCTTTCTTATAACGCGCCTTATCTTTGCTTATTCTTTTGTTTACATCTTTGGTGAAAATAATTTTGCCTTCGGGAAATTCTATTTCTGATTCACCTTTTTTCTTTTTCCTAATCTTTTCCTTATTTTCCACCATCTTAGCTGTTAATTGCTTATATAAAAATTTGGTCCGTTTTGCATGATCCTTGACCAGCTGTTGCATGTATTGTTTTTCAAACTCTATTGCAAAAAGACTTCCGGAGTCCGTGTGACCAAAAACTGTCTCAAATGGAGTTAGTCCTGTTACTGAATGAATAGAATGATTGTAAGCTATTATCGAATACATCATAATTGAAGCCGCATCTGTACATTTCTGTTCATACTTAGCACACCTATAAATTTCGCAAATGGTGGAATGGAAACGTTCTATTAGTCCCATGGAGTTGGGGTTATTGGGAGTACCTATATGCTGTTCTATTTTATGCAAGCTTAAAAACTCTTTCATTAAATCATTATTGAACTCGGTGCCCGGATCTGAACTGATCTTTTTGGGGATGCCATAAAAAGAAAAATACTTCATTAGACCTCGGACTACTTCGGGTGTAGATCTGTTGCATATTGATATGGCTTGGCCTAATTTGCTGAAGGCATCAATGAGAGTCAAAAAATACTGTCCTTCAATTTGGAAAAGATCTATGAATAGTTCCTGGAACGGGGCGTCTTGTGTTTGAGTTAGTTGCAAGGCGGGTTTAATTGGTTTCCGATCATATTTATTTTTACGACAAACTTCACAAGCGTTAATAATTGCTGCAATGGTTTCCCGCATGTTATTCCAAAAATAAATTCTACATATGCTTGCTAATGTTTCTTTGATACCTCGGTGACACGTTTTTCCCTCGTGGTGCTTTAACACTATCGCTTTTTGTTCTCTTTCTTCGTCCACATACACCACCCGTTCCGTACATTCGATCATTTGTACCGTTCCCTTTCTAAACAACTGTCTAACTGTATGACCGAACTGCCTACGGTGCTCTTCGTGTTCGAAATATATAAAATGTTTAGTCTTGGGCTTAATATATTTTTTTAGAAATTTAATTATTAGTTCAGGGTTGTCTGTTGGTAAGAATACTTCTAAAATTTTTTGCTTAGCACGAGAAAGGTCACGAACCTGTACATCATTTTTATACCACGTAAATACAAGAATTTGGTTGGGTTTTGTGTCTATTGCTTCGTTCAGGATCGGTATATCAGTTGAGTCTACATTAACTGCAGAATGTATTGTGTCGAGTTTAGTATTTTCAGATGGTTCTACAATAGGATGTTCTCGGTCCATGCTTACAATAGACAGCGTTTCAGAGTCAGAATCAGATACACAACTACGGCTTGCTGTAATAGTGGCACTAGTGTCAGAAACTGTCAGGGTCACAGAGTCGTCCCTAAGTTTCTGTTCTTCACTATCGATGTTAACTTGCATTGATTGTCTTTCATCATCATTGTCGGTGAGAGCGTTCACCCGGATCCTCGACAATGCGTCGGCATTCGTGTTCTGTTTACCCTTTTTGTACACAATTTCATAGTCGTAGTCTAAGAGTCGTAATCTCCAACGAGTCAGTTTGTTACTAGAGTCTTGTTGAGCTTCAAGCCACGATAAAGGTCTATGGTCGGTATAGATGATAAATTTACGACCATATAGATACGGGCGAAAATGTTTTACTGCCCATATGATAGCAAGACATTCCCGTTCTATTGTACTGTACCGTGCTTCGGTATCACTTAAAGTCCGACTAGCGTATGCTATCGGTTTGTCGCTACCAATCTGGCCTTGTGATAACACTGCACCTAATGCAACGCTAGACGCGTCTGTCGTCAAAATAAATGTCTTGTCAAAGTCAGGATATTGAAGTAGTGGTGCGCATGTCAGAAGTTCTTTGCATTTTTCGAACGCGTCAATGTAATTTTGGTCTACAATTATCTTGTTACGTTTTTTAAGGCATGTTGTCAATGGTTTGGTAATTTGGGCAAAGTCCTTTATAAATCGTCGGTAATATCCAATTAATCCAAGGAAGCTTTTGATTTCGGTCGTCGATTTGGGCAAGGGGTAATTTAGTACAGCTACAATTTTGTCATCATTTGGTTTCAGTCCGTCCTTAGTAATCGTATGACCTAAATAAAGGACCTCTTTTCGCAAGAACTCCGATTTGTCCAGTTGTACTTTTAAGTTAGTCATTCTCAGTCTTTCAAAAATAGTCCGTAGTTTCTGTATATGTTCATCCAAGCTAGCGGAGAACACAATGACGTCATCTAAGTACACCTTGCAATGTATGCCCTGTAGTCCTCGCAGGACATTGTCCATTGCTCTTTGGAATGTCGCTGGAGCGGTTTTAAGACCAAATGGCATCCTTAAAAATTCGTAATGTCCATTTTGGGTGCTGAAGGCAGTTTTGTCTCTGTCCTGTTCCTGTACCTCGATTTGATGGTACCCACTTGCTAAATCGAGCGTGCTAAAGTAAGTACTCTTACCTAATTTGTCAAATAAGTCTGTAATGTTAGGGAGAGGGTAACGGTCGTCAGTCGTGATGTCATTCAGTCGTCTATAGTCTACAACCATCCGCCATTTGAGTTCCCCAGATGCATCCATCTTTTTTGGAACTAGGTGTACTGGTGCATTCCATGGAGAATGGGACTCCTGAACCACGTTGTCCTTGAGTAGCTGGGCTACTTGGCGGTTAATTTCTTCTGCTTGTGCAGGTGCTTGTCTATAAGGCCTAACAAATATTGGATCCTCATTTTTAGTACGAATTTTATGTTTCACTTGATTTGTGAAACTCAACGGAATTTGGTCGCAATAGAAAATGTCCTTAAATTCGTTACAAAGTTTCAGAATTTTCTGACGTTCTTCGTCATTGGTATGGTCTAGTCTTAATTTCTGTAAGTTTTGTAGTAATAATTCATCTGTCTGACTCTGTGTGTACATATTATGCCCGGTAAAATTTATATTGAAGTCAGTGTCATCAAATTCCGTTGCTGTGAAAGGTCGTGTTATATTCAAAGTCTTGTGACTGTCTGAAGCGTTTTGAATTACCGTTAATGCATAGCCGTTGATACAGTTCACTAAAGCACTGGGCATTCGCACGTCGGAAGCGAATTCTTCAAAGTCAAGTATAGCTTCGCCTGTATGTATGTCGGTTGGGATATTAAACCGCTGTTCGCATCGCGGTGGTAATTTGATCACGTAGTTTAAGTTATTTACGATAGGGATACATGTTGTTTTAGTTCCTAAGGTTAAATTTTTAAGGTCGATAATTGCGTCTAGTTGTTTGAGTAAGTCATTTCCGATAAGGCCTTCGTATCGTTCGTCTACGTCGTATATGTAAAACTTATGATGCTCGTTACTATTAAAAGTCGGCGGCAAAGGGATGTCTATGACTTCGTCATGGCGACTACTTGCATGAGTGCTTACTACCTGGAATGGTTCATACCTAACATATTCAGGAAATTGCTGATAAGCTATACGGGGGCTTATAAAAGATCTAGTACTCCCCGTGTCGATCATAAATTTTGAATCTAATTCGGGTAGAAAAATGTACGGCAGCTTAAGGTTGGTATTACAGTTTAATTCTATGACTTCTCGTTTTTGAGAGAGGCTGGTTTGGGAAAATTTTCCGTCTTTGTTTGAGAAGTATCACACTTATCCGAAGTATTTACTATGTCATCGTGGTTCTGAGTAGGATTCCACTCTACGTCGTACATGGGGTACACGTCATACATGGGGTACACGTCATACCCATAGACGTCATATCCGTAATCGTAAACATTGCAATATTGTACGTCATCATTATTCAAGGTAAGTTCGTTTAACCTAAAACCCTGTTGAGGCACTTGTGGCTGCGGCTTTGGAGGTATTGTCCTCATTGAAACATCAGTGGATTGTAAGCGAGGATCTTGAACCTGTGGTGGTTTATAGCCGAATTGCTGAGGTGTCATACCAACATTTGATTGTGGCCTATAAACTAACTGCTGCGGCCTATATCCAAATTGTGGCGGCCTGTATCCGAATGGTGGCGGCCTATATCCAAATTGTTGTTGAGGGCCAAATTGAGGGCGGTATCCTAACTGAGGCCTAAACCCAAAACCTTGTTGCTGCGCAACTTGCGGCCTAACATTTTGTGGGATGCCGAAATTAAATTTTGGTGGCATACCAACGTTATTCTGAGGCACCAAAGGCTTGAAACCATTTTGTTGTTGTGACATCATTTGAGGGGCATTGCCAGACTTAACATTGTTATGCATACGGTTTCGCATAGAGTACTGCTCATGAAAGTTGACCTCTTCGAGCACTACGCTTAAGGCGTCTTCTAAGGTGACAGGTGATTTAAGACGAACAACTCGTACCAAATTTTCTGGTAAGTTATATAGAAAAACATTTAATGCAGTGTTGTTATATATGGCAACTTTCGCTAGTTTCATGTCACGGTCATTTAATAGGTTTACTTTTGAGATCAGTAACGAGCGTATGTTCTGTAGTCTATTACAAAATTCTAGGTAACTTTCGTCTGATTTTATTTTACACGTTTCTAACTCTATGTTAATGCATTCCTCACTACGCGGATCACCAAAATGCTGCTGTAATAATTCTCTTAAAGAGGACCAGTTGGACACGTCTTCTCTTTCTGATAGCAAGGCGGCTGCATTATCTATCAGTCGACTTGTGATCGCGTGGAGTACGTATACATTTTGTTCTTCATGACCTCTATATCTGCTAATAACATACTCGCACTTTCTCAAAAATAAACTTAATTGTCGCTTATCTCCACCAAAAAGTGGTATAAGTCGCAACATCTCATTAGGAATAGGCACAATTTGCATAGCTGAATTATTCGAAGCTGACTCTGGTAATGGAACATTGCATGGTTGGCATGATTCCATTTTTATAAAACTATAATAAAAGTAAGTGGCAACTAACTTAATATAATTATAAAGTACACGATTAAAATTAAAACTTATCCGAATGAATACTCCGTTACAAAACTGCGCTACGATAATGAAACTTCACGCTCTTATCAGTTCCAGACGTTCTAAGAATGAATCTATTTTTAGAATGGCATGCAGTAGAGTTACATACTGAACAACCAGGTACGTTATAATGAGAGAAGTTTAATCCCAAAAATAACTAAATCTTTGACAATAAGAAATTTAATCTAATAAAACCCCTTTTATGAAAAATACGGGAATAATAATGGATAGGAAGGCAAAGAGTTTTACTCACCAACCAACCGGTACTCCCATATTCGGCACTTAGAAGAATGACAAATTTTTCTTTGTGGTTCGTGGATTATCTCACAGCTATTCGCGCCGCACTCGCGATTTTCAGGCGAATTTGGACACCCAAATTTACGGAATACGACACAGCCTTATCAAGATAATCCTACCGGCTGCGCCAGTCAAACTTGCTATATGATTTTTGGGGCTTTTAAGTTAAATTAAATACGTGTGACCGATGCAAAGGTACAATTTATTGTGTGTACAATTCTTTATAATTAATAAGACAAAAAGTACTTGGGTGCAATCCCACCCACGTACAGCAGGGCGACAATGCTAAGTCAGCGTTTAATCTAACACGGAGGATATAGGTGGATGTATAACTACCTAGAGCGCAGTGTAGAAATACGTACCGAACATCACAATCAATATTTTCTGTCCTCAAAAATCATTGTGATGCGCGTCGCATTTTAATAGCATAGGTAGTTATTTGTTATGCAAGGCTGCAAAGTTGTTTATTGGAGCGAGTACTTGAATTGAAATTGAGCAAGAGATGTGACCTTCACGGGTCACCTCCGAGCGTGTGAGGTGACCTTCACCTCACACGCTGGAAATATTCTATTTGTCATTCGAAATCTAACTGCAAAAGTCAATTTTCCAAAAAACAACTTTGAAGACTTGTATAACAACAGTGCCGATGGATCGCCATGGCATCCAAAACCAAGTGATTTGTAAAAAAAATCAGATTTTAATTAGAACAGTCAGAGCCAACAAAGCTGTGAACTGCAGTGCCCACAAGGCGCTATCGCCCACTTTGGGAAAGGCTGGTCTATTAGGAATTTAGGAACCTTTTTCTTTCAGGAAAGGGTGGAGAAAGCAATTAAAATCGTATACAATCTATACCTATAATAAATCTGTAGAAGGGTCAATTCTGTACATTGAAAATATTGAAAAAATAAATAGCGGGGGGTGTTGCTGGATCGATACCAAACCCAAATATGTGATTAAAAAAAATTTTGTCTGTCTGTCTGTCTGTCTGTATGTGCAGGCATCACGTGAAAACTAACGGTTCGATTTCGATGAAACTTGGTATAATTATACCTTATCATCCTGGGCATAAAATAGGATACTTTTTATCCTGGAAAAATACGTAGAAAAAAAATCTTATTTTTCAGTTTTATTCATAGACGTTGTTCTGTAGAACCGCGAACACACGTTGCATTACCCGCAGTGGATTCAGCGCCGTAACCTGTAGCGCCGAAAGTCGGATTTGGCTTGAACCGTTTGCGGCACACGCAGGCCACGCCTCCCCGACTCCTATATAACGAGCCGCGTTCCGCGCCGCGCGATGCATATAAATTCTGAATTTTGATGCGAGCGGACGTGTCCAGTGTGGCGAGCGGTCCGGTCGTCCGTGGAATTAATATTGTATGCGTGTAATTTTAAACCGTGCTTTTCAGCGCGACCTTTTTGATTACTGTTCCGATCAGTTATTTGTAAATACAAGGTCGGAATTACTATGAAAAAAATACTTACTACAGAACGCGAGCTCAACAGCAGTAGCTCAATAGAGGGATCTCCTTAATTATTATAGGCTTAGCCGTATTTGGGTCCAATAGATATTTATAAGATGTCATTGTCAGAGTTACTCAAAATGGAGAAATAAACCATCCACGCGAAGACCGACATCCGCGCGGACGGAGTCGCGGGCGGAAGCTAGTATATAATATAATCTATACATATAATAAATCTGTAGAAGGGTCAATTCTGTACATTGAAAATATTGAAAAAATAAATAGAGGGGGGTGTTGCTGGATCGATACCAAACCCAAATATGTGATTAAAAAAATTTTTGTCTCTCTGTCTGTCTGTATGTGCAGGCATCACGTAAAAACTAACGGTTCGATTTCGATGAAACTTGGTATAATTATACCTTATTATCCTGGGCATAAAATAGGATACTTTTTATCCTGGAAAAATACGTAGAAAAAAAATCTTATTTTTCAGTTTTATTCATAGACGTTGTTCTGTAGAACCGCGAACACACGTTGCATTACCCGCAGTGGATTCAGCGCCGTAACCTGTAGCGCCGAAAGTCGGATTTGGCTTGAACCGTTTGCGGCACACGCGGGCCACGCCGCCCCGACTCCTATATAAGGAGCCGCGTTACGCGCCGCGCGATGCATATAAATTCTGAATTTTGATGCGAGCGGACGTGTCCAGTGTGGCGAGCGGTCGTCCGTGGAATTAATATTGTATGCGTGTCATTTTAAACCGTGCTTTTCAGCGCGACCTTTTTGATTACTGTTCCGATCAGTTATTTGTAAATACAAGGTCGGAATTACTATGAAAAAAATACTTACTACAGAACGCGAGCTCAACAGCAGTAGCTCAATAGAGGGATCTCCTTAATTATTATAGGCTTAGCCGTATTTGGGTCCAATAGATATTTATAAGATGTCATTGTCAGAGTTACTCAAAATGGAGAAATAAACCATCCACGCGAAGACCGACATCCGCGCGGACGGAGTCGCGGGCGGAAGCTAGTTTATAATACTTGGGTCCATCGGAATGCCGATGGATGCCAAAGGATACGTTAGAGCAGAGAAAACAAAAAAAACAAACTTTTATGTCAACGCAATCAAAGATACGGCCCGTTTATGTTCTGTTTGTGCCTTGCATTACTGGACTGGAATCAAAACATACAGGATATTTCCTGTCTCCCTAGATTCTACTGTGCAAATAAACGAGTAATCCTAAAAAAACCATAAAAAAATTATATTTGTAGTTGATTTCATACGAAACGAGAGCATTCAGCCGCAAACTTAAGTTGGTCAACTCGGTTCTCATGATGAACAAACCCTTTAGGGGAAACCGATCAATTTACCGAATTTTGTTTGTTCGAATTTCATTACACAGAAAACTATTGACCGACATCTCTTTTGCTATATGCATTATTTGACATATTTTCAGTTCATCGAAGTATCATTAGCCATAAGTATTATTTTACCGAAGTATGTTCCGCCGATTAACAAAATAACTTTTTACTATTGACCGAAGCCTCTTTTAAACTTTTTTCAATTGCCAAATGATTTATTTGCCATATTTTCACCATACCGAAATAAAATTTTACCGAAAAATTAAATTACTGTCATAAAAATTCAATATATTGTGCTACAAAACTTTGTGGCGGAAACGAAATGCTGCAAAGCCGACTTTACGTAGTCTTGTCTGCCCTACCCCTAGAGTGTAATTTAAAATCGCGTAGGCGCGGAGGGGTGGGGTGGCCCGCGAGCTGAGGAGCAGGTGGTTGGAACGGCCGCCGCCGCGGCTGAGGCTGGCCGGCGAAGCCGGCCAGTAAACCGAAGCTGCGGTGGTGAACGTTCAAATCATCTGCGACGATAAGCTCGCGTGGGGCCACCCAAAACCCCGCAGCGCCGGAGCCATGACAGAAACAATGCTTGTTGCATGTTGCATGCTTGCTAGAATGCTGCGTGTTTGCTGAATGTTGCATGCTGCGTGTTTGCTGAATGTTACATGCTGCGTGCTTGCTGCATGTTGCATGCTTGCCTGCATGCTGCATGCTTGCTTGCATGCTGCATGCTTGCTTGAATACTGCATGCCTGCATGCTGCATGCTTGCTTGAATACTGCATGCCTGCATGCTGCATGCTTGCTTGCATGCTGCATGCTTGCTTGCATGCTGCATGCTTGCTTGCGTGTTTTTGTGGTGCTTGTTTGCATGTTGCATATCTGTTTTTATGCTGTATGCAAGTGAATCACAATACAAGCCTTTTTACAAACAAGAACAACACAATAACAAAAGAGTATCAAGAATCACACAAAATCCGCAAAAAGATTCGGAGACACGTGCTAGCCAGAACACTCCTAAAGGTGAAACCGCACTAGGCGGAACTGCACTGCAGCGGAATTGCGCGACATGACGCGTCAAAATATTCTTTATATGAAATTGTACGAGACATCACGCACTAAGCGGCAACGGAACTACACTGCAACCGAACTGCGTGGCAAAGAAAAGCGTCGTGTCGCGCAGTTCCGCTGCAGTGCAGTTCCGCCTAGTGCGGTTTCACCTTTATAGTCCAACTATGTAATTAACAGTAAATGTCATTAATGATAATACAATACCCGTCAGAGTTATATTATCGTATATGACTTTTGTACAATTGTTTTGTATTGTCTACCTACATTTCAATGGCGCCTGCTAAAAATGTAACTGCAATAATTAGTGTGCACTTGGTGAAATGAAAATATGGCAATTAAAACAGTGGTATAATGAATGTTTGGAAACATAATACTTCGTACAACCGTCATTTCGAGTAAGTGTAACATCGGTAAAAAGTTTTTCGGCCAAATGAAGAGTTGGAGTAACGAAAAAAAACTAATAGATAATAGGTTAACTGAAACAGTGGCAAACGTGACTTCGATGAAGTAAAAAAAAACCAAATGATAATAGTTGAAAAGTTTTAGGTCAAATGAAATTCGGTCAAACATTTTTCGATCTTATGATAGGTAACCCCCTTTAGGTAACTGACTGTTGGCCCGGAACCTACAGCGCGTGAATCTGACTCGCACTTATTTTACCTACGTCTAGTTCTGAAAACTACATAAATTAATAAATTTGGCTGCTACATCGGCAAAATGTCAGTGGGTATTATAGTATTTTCCTTAAACAAGAAAACATACAGGGTGTTTAGCAAATGGGTAATAAATACCAGAAATAAACTAATGACGGCACGGTTGGCTCAGTGGCCGAGCGATCGACCGCTGCGCAGTGTGTCGCGGGTTCGATCACCCGTAACAAATATTTGAATGAACTAGAAATATTTCTTTCGGTTCTGGGTGTTTGTGTATGTGAGTTTCTATGTTTCTAACCGCACCAACGATATAGGAAGAAATTTCTAGTGGGGCAATGTTTACCTAATGAAAAATAAATTGCATCCATGTTAACTCTGACAACACAGGGTACAAACTTGGATGTTTTGGAGATTATGAACTTTTTTAATGATTTGTCATTCGTTTACTTTTTAAGCTATTGCATAGCTTTTATCGCAGGCTCTGAGCTTGGCGCGCGCGAAAAACGTAACGAAAAAACCTGACCACATCTGACAGCACGCATCGTCTAACGTCGTTTCAGTTCGGGAGACTTCGGCAATCATAAAAGTACGGACAGACGTGCTCATAAAGGTACGGACAGACGTGCTCATTACTATCACGAAAGCATGCAAAATCAAAATCATCAAAATCAAAGCGTTTATTTCAAGTAGGCCAGTTACAGGCACTTTTGAATTGTCAGAGACAAAAATATTATTAAACACTAAAAAGTTATGGTGCTACAGTCCCAGTCACAAGACATAAAAACTGTGAAAGTACCGTAGATGCCCATTCCAAGAAGTAGATCTCTATGGAGAAGAACGGGCAAGAAACTCCATGGACACTCTTTTTAAATCGCCAAAATTATTAAAAAACCTTTGTTACATCATTCATTTTGAGATGATACATTATGTGAGAGAATGCTTTTATTGAGCAAGGGGCAATTTTATTGAGGGAGAGGGAGAGGGAGAAAAAAATTGTTTCTAGTATCACCTCTTTCAAGAAATGCACTCAAATACTCGTACCAATCACCCTGTAGGAAAATATTATTCACATTTTCCTTGTTTGTTTTTTTTTCCAAACATCCTTCTAGTTAAGATATAAAAGCTCCATGGACCTGTGATCTTCATTCAGTCTTCCAAAACATTTGATAGTGATCAAGATGGCGCACTTAGTGACAGTTGTAGCTCTCATTGTAGCAGTCATTTCTTCAGTCTCTGCGAAGCCAGGTAATAAAACATTTTAATTCATCTATTCACTAATAACGCCACCAGTACCTACTACCTTAGATTTTGTCAGTCAAGATGATTTTTGAGGAAAGAAAAATTCAGTTGCAAGTGGGATTCGAACCCGCGTCTTCTGGGTAAGTACTCCGGACGCCTTACCAACTAGGCCATCGCAACTCACACTTGCTAGCTGCAATTCTCTATAACAACGCCTATGGGCCTTCTATCATCTAGTAAACTACATATTATGGGCGTTTACAACAGTAATGATTATTTGTAAAGTATTTAGCTATTGCAAGGAAAAGTTATATAATAATGTACAGACGCCAGCAGGTCAACCTACCCGAATCTGTAAAATCTTGCCAATCGAATATCAACGTTCCACTATTGTGATAAGGTTGAAAATCTATTAAAGAAATCTGACTTTTTGTGGTTGGTTGATGTGCTGGCGTCTGTACGTAACCTTAAACAGTGTACGGAAGACAAAAAGAGATAAAGTGTGAGTATATGTGTTTAGTTAATTGAAAGCCACTTGCGAATTTTATATAGCCTTCCTCTATGAATGGGCTATCCAACGCAATAAGGTTTTTTTAAATTCGAACCAGTAGTTCCCGAGATTAGCGCGTTCGTAGTATGGATATCAATATCATGAGGATTTTGATTTTGCTGAGGAAATGTAAGGACGTTTTCTGCAATTGGGAAACGATCGTTTTTTCCGTCCATTCGTATACACGGACTTACTTCGACCAAAGCCATATTCCAGACTGAGTCCGAGAGGACTACCCTAAACATAACAAGCAGATCCGGGGAAGGGAAACCTTTAATCTGGCAAGAGCAAAATTTGTCGAAATGTTGAATTATGTTCACATTTTTGTTTCATCCTTTGTTCCAAACTCAAGAAAAAAACCTATACGCACTTAGGTACGGTATACTAGAAGTCAGGCTAGATCCGTCCAAAAGTACAGTAGCGTCGTCAAAGCTCAACTTTGAGTAGTGTTCCCACTGTTCAGCCTGTGACTTAAAAGTCCAGTATATACGGACTAGTGATGGGTTTTTGCCCGGGAATTTTCCCGAGCTGGGAAAATTCCCAATAAATTCCATTTCTTCCCGGAAATATTCCCAAATGACGGGAAAATATTTTTCACATAAAATTATGCAATTTAATTTCTTTTTTCATAAAGTTTTGCATTTGTGCGAGTCTATGCATGCATGTGAGTGGTTAAAAAAGAAGACGTATTTCTATAAAAAATACTTAAAATCAACGTAAAACAATTGCGCACCGCTCTGATCGATCCACCACCAGTGATGATGAATCCATCATCACTGGTGGTGGATCGATCAGAGCGGTGATTTTAAGTATTTTATAGAAATACGTACCAAAAAACATTTCCATGAACAAATATCACAATGGAATAATGGAAATATCACAATGTACTGGGATTAATCAATCCCAGTACATGGTGATATTTCCACTTTCAAGAACTGGGTCGGGCACATGCCTGTAGTACGGTGCTTCCGATTCCACAAGGTTGTATTTTAGAGCAAGCTGCTGATGAATTATCCTGGCTACAAGGTTGTGTCTATGCAAATATTCTCCATTAGCCAGACGAGAACACCTGGAGATAATGTGACGGATTGATTCACCCGGACGGTGGCATGCCCGACGTTGTCAGCCGTGCCATCCTTCACACTAAATCTCCAGTAGTTATACGTCATCATAACTTCATCCATGATTGCACAGACAAAACCTTTGGTTTTTTCCAAGAGGTCTCCGGATTGTAGCCAGTCGGACGCAGATATGTCTAGATCAGGCCCATGTAGGGCCCGGAAAAAGCGTCCGTGAAGATCCTCCCAATTTTTCTTTCCCTCCGACCCATCACTACATCAACTGTATCTAGCGACAAGTTCATACTGGTATGTACTAGTTGCACTTAAGTTAGCTCAGACCGAGACGCGAAGCTGCGCGCTAATTTCAATAGAGCTACTCAAATCTAACTCTATTTCCTACACGAAAAGATACACCTTTCGCAACGCAGCGCGGCGCCGCGCTGCATTTTAATAGCGACTCAAAATCTAACTTTATTTACTATATACACATTTGGCGTCGCGCCGCGTAGCGTCTCGGTGTGAACTTTACCAGACGTTGCGAGAGAATCGCGTGCAATTCGACGTGAACATGCGCTAACATCTCAAGCGTTTGGTATTGCCCGCTACTTAGACCGCACGTGCGTTTCGTACGTGAACACACGAGATATTACGTCATATGTTTGACTAGCACTCCGCCCGCGACTTCGTCCGCGTGAATTTCGAACTTTGTTTTTGTGAATTTCTACTCCCAGCCACCCCCTTTATGGGATACTTTTGGAAAATCTAAATCAATATTCAACGAAAATTCTATCAACCCGCAATTTCCCATTTTGGGTAGAACCTACGTCCTAAAAACAACCCCAATGCATAATTTGGAATTCCTAACTAACAACCCCAAAACGACTCCTTTCCTTAGGCACATCCTTTTTTTTATTTTGCGTGGTAAAATCATCAAATGAGTCCTCCCACCCCGGGCAGGGCGAGAGGGACTGTCAGACTTGTACTGATTAAAATCCACGGTGTCCTTCAATAGCCCTTTATGTTCCGGGGTCACGGTAATGAGATAAGTCCCGCGACCGCGGCAGGCTTTGGCCCTCTAGTGAGGGGGCCCCGTCATCTTGCTGACGCTCTTTGGGGCGCGCGTGAAACACAACGCGCCGT
Source organism: Agrotis exclamationis (assembly GCA_950005045.1). Classification (NCBI taxonomy): domain Eukaryota; kingdom Metazoa; phylum Arthropoda; class Insecta; order Lepidoptera; family Noctuidae; genus Agrotis; species Agrotis exclamationis. The sequence goes on along the minus strand of OX465417.1, from coordinate 11,414,482 downwards.
CGACCCGGGCATGGTCCATGGTCGGGCAGCGAGTTGCCCTTTACTCGCCGCCCGCATGCCCGCGCCTAGGGTGGCCAGAGATCGTCTTGCGACGTCCGTCGCCGTGGGTGTCCACCACCGCGGGTGGGGCGGAGGGAGGACATTGTCCTCTCCCTCACGCGGCCCGCCTCCTCCTAGGCACATCCTTAGGGGTCGAATTTCGCTACATCCTCACTTGGTGAGAAACTATGTACTAAATAGAACCCCCTGCAAAATTTCAGACTCCTAGCACTTGTAGAAGCGAAGTTTCATCCAAACTGTCAACCTCAAAAACAACCCCTTAGGAGTCCAATTTCGCGAAATTCTGTTATGGTGAGCATCTACGTCTTAAAAAGGAACCCGTTGCAAAATTTGAGGCTCCTAGCACTTGTAGTTACTCAGTTTCAAACAAACTATTACCCCAAAAACAACCCCTTAGGGGTCGAATATCGCAAAATCCCGTCTTAGGTATCACTTACGTCCAAAAAATAACCTCTATGATGCAATAAAAACAAAGGCGTTTATATAATTTATACTATGTATTTAACGCGTAACTAAATATAACGGTATGAGAGTACACAATGTATGCAGACGAGAGAAAGAGCCTAGAGAATTGACAAGTACAAGTTCGGTAGATAAAAAGGTTTGCTATCTATTTAGCGTAGGCGTCCACACTTCTAACATCCTCTCCTGGACGCAGATGCTTTAAATTTAGACCTATAGATGCGGTGAAGTTTTCATACTTCGGTCGAGGGAGTCTTTTCGTCAATATGTCGGCGACCATCTCACCAGTGCATCTGTATTTGACTAGGATTTCTTTGGCGGCAATCATCTCTCGCACAAAGTGATACCGGAAATTTTTTATAGGATATACGTATACTCGGCGAGAAAAATCATCAGTAAAGGTTACAAAATACCTTGCTCCTCCTATTGATATCTGCTGCATCGGTCCACACACATCACTGTGGATAAGTTCTAGCAAACTGGTTGCCTGAAAGTACGGGGTAGTGTGCGTAAAATTCGGTAGTTTTGAATTTTTGCAGACTCGTTTATGGTGTTGGCTCAATGAATAATCCAAGTTTGTTACTTCGAGCACTGAACCGGACTGAACGCAACATTGTCAAAACAAAAAAATCACGATTTCGGTCCTTTTCAGATTTTGGCGATTGTAACCCTGAAGTATATCACATTATTAATTTATTATAATAAGCAGTTTTAATAGGTACGAAAAGCGAATAAGTTGCGTAAAAAATAATCACTGCATAAAACGATAAGACCGCCCATTGTATCATAAGTTCTACATTGTAATTTGTCTGGTGTGCATAATATACACTCGAGAGCAATGAATCCGGGTCACTTAAAGAATGTTAAAAATCTCGGAAACTAAAAATGATAGGTTAATGCAATAAATTGTATTTAATAGATGTTCAAGCGTATCGATAGCTCTCATTCAGACCGTTCATTCTTCACTCAACGTTTCATTCGTCTGTCGTGCGCCGTCAAGCTAACACCGCTAATACTCTTTGTACCATTGTAAAAATCATATTAAACGCAGTTAATTGGAGTCAGATTTTATATTTTGGAACCCTGGAAACAACCCCGAGTCCAAACATGGTGACCACGACGTGATTCGACGCAGCTATCGGCATATTTATTCGTCGCATCGTACTTCATTGTCAAGCGGACTTTGGACTCGACGTCATCTCGAACTTTGCCCAGCCGTTGAACATCGTTGCATCTTTTAATTTAGAGATTGGTTTCTTTATACAGAGGAGAAACCGCTTGAATATCTCAATAGTGGACACGGATATAATAGTGACGAGGAAACACGATTGGAGTGAAACACCACATTGCCAGGAGATCATCTTAACCACAGCTTGTAGCCCGCCGGTCAGCTGATTTGTGAACGAGGAGCACCGCAGCCACGGTTAAGCCAGGGAAGTGATCCATCCTGTATTTCCCCTATTATTCCCATATTTCCGACCTCTATTTGTCTGAGCATTGTGCTAATTTTCTTCATCAGTTATCCGCCTGCGGGGGAAGCGTTACTTCATTGTGAGACTAACGCAAAACCAAAGGCAAGATTATACCAGTTTTTCCATAATCCTCTAATCCCTATTAAGTACATAAAAAAAAAAGTGTCATTAGGGTGGGTGAAAAGCTGACAAAAATCGCATCATTAAGCGAATGTCATTTATTTATAGGTTTTACACAAGTTTGTTAGCTATCCATCATTTTATTTCATCAAAATACTGTCTAAAATCAGTAATAAGTCGCAAGCCGTGCAGCCCATTGTTTTCCCTAGCCACGTGCGCATGCGCAAGTTGCCAATCCAAAGCCTAATCGCACATATTTGTAAAGATTTTTATTACATAAGCACGTAGTTGCCGTTAAAACTATAAAACATTGAATATTTTAGCTAAACTTCATCTCATACAGTTATAGGTTAGTACATTACCTAATTGCTAATCCATTTAATTTCCCTTAGTTTCACCTAAAACCAAACGTTTCTTTTATGTAATTAATGTTTATTTAATTACGCATTCCAGTGCATATTGTGTGTGAGCGAGGTGCGTGCGGACCAGCTGACGCCTATTGTTCTTTCGGCGCGTTATCTATCGCCAGCCGGCCCATCAGCTGTTTTGTCCCGTTACATGCGATCGTGACTTTGAATCATCGTCGCATACGCTGGAGTGAATTTAAGTATTTCTTTGATTATTTCATTTATCCTTGTGTGTTCAATTTTGTATTGCTGAATTTTTATTATGTCGCATACCAGTGCAAGTGATTTACGTTCAAGATCACCAGTTGAAGGTGTTAAACTTCAAGTTCCTACAGCTAGTCATTCAATAAGAGACTTGAAGGATTTAATTGTAAAACGTAGTTCAGTTAAAGGTCGAATTACAAAGTTTAAGAACTTTTTAAATGAAATCATTTCTTTAAAAAACCCAACCGATGCTCAAATGCATACTTTATTAAATAGGTACGAAAGGTTTCGTGAATTGTTTATTCATTTTGAAGATCTGCAATCAGACATAGAATTATTAAATTCTTCTGATTTAGATAGTGAACTCGACATTAGAGACGCCATTGAAGGTGACTTTAATTCCTTGATTGCAGAAGCGAAACTATTTATAGATGCTAATCTTTCAAAACCAATTAGTAATGCTGATTCTTTACATTCTGCACGTGATTCTTCTAAATGCTGCAGTATTAAGCCTATGGGTTTCAAATTGCCTTTGATTAAAATAGCAAAGTTTGATGGTGATTTCTTTAAATGGATGGAGTTCCGTGATACATTTATTTCTTTAATTCACAGCAATGACAGAATTGAACCTGTACACAAGTTTCATTACTTGAACTCTTACCTTGAGGGGGAGGCTTCCAATGTCATTAGCAACTTGCCAGTATGCTCTGCTAATTATGAAGATGCCTGGAATCTTCTCTGTGAGAGATACAACAATGTTAAGCAATTGAAGAAGAATCATTATAATTTATTCTGTAATTTTCCACCTACCACTCGAGATTCTGCTAAATCTATGCGATATTTAATAGATCATGTTTCCAAAGGCTTACGTGCCTTGAAGACTTTGAATGAGCCCACGGACTCGTGGGACGGTCTAGTTGTCGAATTGGCCTCAGCGAAGTTCGACAGTGGTACTAAGTTCAAATGGGAGGAATTTACCAACTCATTAGAAAATTCTCCTACACTACAGGATTTTTTTAAGTTTCTCAATAGTCGAGCAAATGTTTTGGATGCTGTTAAAATTAATAAATCGAAAGGTGAAACAACTTCCTCTTCTCATAAATGTGATAAATCTCACACTAAGTCTTTTACAGTTTCAGCTGATGTTAAGGCTGTTCCTACTGCCGCGTGCCTCCTGTGCAAGGGTAGTCATCGTGTGTACGATTGTGCGTCTTTCTTGGCCAAGTCACCAGCAGATCGAGCCGCGGAAGCGATGAAATTGAGACTATGTCTCAATTGTTTGCGTAAGGGACACTCATCGCGCCAATGCAGGTTAGGTCCATGTTCTACTTGTAAAAGGCGACACAACACCCTGTTACATAGGGAATCGTCTCAACCTGTGAACACATCAAATGTTCACACGTCTGCATCCTCAACTGTGAGTGCAGTCGAACAGGTTTCTACTGATATTGTTGCTACTGATGACGTAATTAGTATGTCAGTCAAGGCCAACCATAGTGTGCTGCTTTCAACAGCCCTGGTTGATGTTTTCAATCCAGTCACAAATCAATACACAACAATTCGAGTTCTGCTAGACAGCGGGAGTCAGTCGTCTTTAATCACTGATAGTTTAAAAGATAAGCTTCAGTTGACTCCTCAGCCAATCCAGGTCGATATTGTAGGTATAGGAAATGTGTCTACGTCTCATTCACTACAAAGATGTGTTGTGCAAGTTAAATCAAAACACAATGATTTTAAATCAAATGTGTCGTGTTTAGTGTTGCCTCAATTAACAGGTAACTTACCTAAGAAAACATTTAATATTTCGCAAGTTAACTTACCTCCTCATGTTAAGTTAGCCGATCCCACCTTTAACCAATGTGCTAAAGTTGACATGTTAATAGGTGCTGATTTGTTTTGGTCGGTTATAGAGGGTGAGCAAATATCACTTGGTCCCAACCAACCTATCATGCGTAAGTCAAAGTTAGGCTGGATTTTGGCAGGCCCGCTGTATGTTCAGGATATTAGCAAGTCACGAAATAAAACTGTAAATTGTAGTCATATTTCTGTCAATTGTTCAGATAGTTGCTCAAATGAAGTACTAGACAAGCAATTAACCAAGTTCTGGGAGTTGGAACAAATCCCTCAGTCAACCAATATTGAAACTGAGGAGGAGATTGCATGTGAGAATCATTTTGTTATTAATACTACCCGAACCGATGAAGGCAGATTCATAGTTAAATTGCCACTTCATACAGAACCCGACTGTCTAGGCACTTCATTCATAATGGCTAAAAGGCAATTTTTCGCGTTAGAAAAACGTTTTAATAAAAAACCGGAACTGAAAGATATGTATTCAAAATTCATTCAAGAGTATTCTGATCTGGGGCATTTATCGGAATCCACTGTTTTGATTCCCGAACAATCTTATTTTATTCCGCATCATGCAGTATTGAAACCAACCAGCGAATCGACAAAATTACGTGTCGTATTCAATGGTAGTGCACCTACATCGTCGGGATATTCCATCAATGATCTACAGTTAACCGGTCCAAACATACAAGATTCATTGTTAAATATTTTACTTAGATTTCGTCAACACGCTTATGTTTTGTCAGGCGATATAGAAAAAATGTACAGACAAGTATTGATTCACGAAGATCATCGTAATTTGCAATTAATTTTATGGCGTAATTGTGATAATGAGCCATTAAAGTCACTCAGATTAAATACGGTTACGTACGGGTATACCAGTTCAAGTTTTTTAAGCACTCGTTGTTTATGGCAATTAGGCGAGGAGTGTAGTGACCCTAAAATAAGAAACATAATACAAAATGATTTTCTTGTGGATGATTTGTTGACAGGTTGCGATAGTGAAGCTGAATTGATACTAATTAGAAACGCGATAGAGAATGCTTTGTCAGCTGGTTGTTTCACATTACGTAAATATAGGTCAAATTCACGCTCTTTGATCTCTGAATCCCAAAATGTTCAACGCAATCTGATCATCAGTTCTTCACTACACACCCTAGGAGTAGGGTGGAACCCTAATGAAGATTACATTCATTTTCCCACAAATTATGAAAACAAAGGTGACAAACCCACTAAAAGATCTATCTTATCTGATTCCTGTAAGGTTTTTGATCCTCTTGGCCTGCTAAGTTTATTAACTATCAAGCCTAAAATATTAATTCAACAGTTATGGGTACAAAAAATAGACTGGGACGAACCAGTACCCAACGATATACTTAAATCGTGGCAATCTTTCATAAACAACATGTCTAATATTCGTAAGCTATTCATTCCCCGTCACGTGTTATGCAACAATCCGGTTTTAATAGAATTACATTGTTTTTGTGATGCGTCGACGACCGCCTATGCCGCATGTGTTTACTTGAGATCAGTAAATAGTCAGGGTGACGTCACAGTGCGATTGCTGTGTGCTAAAGCTCGTGTTGCGTCTGTGAAGCCGACCACGGTGCCCAGGCTTGAGTTGTGTGCGTGCCTGTTGGGAGCTCAGCTCGCTGCGGCCGCATGTCGCGCACTGCGATGTGTTATCACTCGGAAGATATTTTGGTCTGACTCATCCATCGCTAGCATGGCTAGGAGCTAGGTATGATAAATTAAAAACGTTTGTTGCCAACAGAGTGTGTAGTATTTTAGAGCTTACTGAAGGTTCGGAATGGCGTCATGTGCCTACCACACTCAACCCGGCAGACTTAGCATCACGAGGAGTAGATGCAGACAAAATAAATAACTTGAGCTTATGGTGGAACGGTCCTTCGTATTTACTTATGTCGGAAAAGGTCTGGCCTACAAATAATAAAGTAATAAACAATATTAGTGATTTGCCCGAGGTAAAATCAAATGTATGTATGAACATAGATAGTGATAAAAATAAGCTAATTAATTTCGATAAATATTCTAAGTTTTCTAGATTGCAAAGGTCTTTTGCTTATGTACTTCGATTTGTGCATAATTGCAAGAATTCAAATAATAAACTCACGGGTGTTTTACAGCCCGATGAGCTTAAGGCTTCGTTAGAAGGACTAGTGCGTCTAGCTCAACAAGAACTTTTCAGTTCAGAATTGAAAACACTTCAGTCTCAAAAGACATTAGGTTCTAAAAATCCATTGTTAGCTTTGAGTCCGTTCTTAGATAGTAAAAATATTATGAGAGTTGGAGGGCGTCTGAAATATTCTTGTTATTCATTTGAAAAACGTCATCCAATGGTGTTACATGCTAAGCATAGACTTGTGAAGTTATTGTTTCAGCATGAACACTTACGTCTTCTTCACGCCGGTCCACTGCTATTGCTTGGGTCCATTCGCGAATATCTCTGGCCCATTGCTGGACGAGATCTTGCACGAACTATTGCTAGGCAGTGTATTGTTTGTAGAAAGGCTAGCGGGAATACGTTGACTCCTTTGATGGGTTCCTTACCCGAGCAACGTGTAAACCCCGATTTTCCATTTGCTAGTGCTGGTGTCGATTTCGCTGGACCATTTTTGATAGCAGATAGGAAAGGGAGAGGATGTAGAATTACAAAATGTTATCTTTGTATTTTTGTCTGTTTACGATTTAAATGTTTACATCTCGAAGCTGTAAGTGAGCTTTCGAAAGATGCTTTTATACATTCGCTGAGGCGTTTTGTCTCTCGCAGAGGAAAACCTACTGAGATATTTTGCGACAACGGCCGTAATTTTGTTGCCGCTGACAAGGAAATCCAAGATTTGATTTCAAGGTATGCTGATGATATTGCAAGCTTTGCTTCTGGGGAGGGTATAAGATTTAAATTTCAACCAGCGTATGCGCCCCATTTCGGTGGCTTATGGGAGGCTGGCGTAAAATCCGCCAAGTTTCACTTAAAAAGAGTTTTAGGTAATTCACATTTGACATTCGAAGAATTAGCCACCCTATTCAGTCAAATTGAGGCTATCCTCAACAGCCGCCCTTTATATCCCTTATCCTCGTGCCCTGATGACCTTCAGTCCTTAACCCCAGGTCACTTCCTGATCGGGCGGCCACTAACTTCGATGCCGTCTCCCAGTCTGGAACATTTAAATTTCAACAGGCTAGACCGCTTTCAGCGCCTAGAACGTCTGCGCCAGGACTTTTGGAGACGCTGGCAGCTGGAATACTTGGCTGAGCTGCAGCAGAGGCGGAAGTGGAAGATTCCAACTCGACCATTTCAAGTTGGCGACCTAGTTTTGCTAAAACAAGACAATGCTCCACCCATGACATGGAAATTGGGCCGAATTCGATGCCTGTTTCCAGGAAAGGACGGCGTGGCTCGGGTCGCCGAGATTAAGACTGCTTCCGGCATCTACCGAAGGGGTGTGAAGTATCTGTGTCCCCTGCTGGACGCTGCTGCAGATTGATTGGAGGCAGGACACTCCAACGCCCCCCAGTATGTTCAAGCGTATCGATAGCTCTCATTCAGACCGTTCATTCTTCACTCAACGTTTCATTCGTCTGTCGTGCGCCGTCAAGCTAACACCGCTAATACTCTTTGTACCATTGTAAAAATCATATTAAACGCAGTTAATTGGAGTCAGATTTTATATTTTGGAACCCTGGAAACAACCCCGAGTCCAAACAATAGACAATGTAATACTCCTTAAATGAAAGTAAAAAAAATATGAGTCACCATACATTTTATTAACACAAAATTACATAAAGAAAAAAACTGCTGATCTCTCCTTAAAACAAAAATAGGAAACATGAAATTTTTGAACTTTATTACGATTTTCTTGAATTTTAATACTTCGTATTGCCTCCTCGTGCTTCCATTATTGCGTTTACGCGGTTTGGCATGCTGTACAACACCATGTTCCTTATACGATTTTGGGGAATATTCTCCCATTCCTCTGTGAGAGCAATTTTGAGCTCACGAAGCGTGATTGGGGGAGGGTTTCGTTATTTTACGCATCTGCCTAGCTCGTCCCAAGCATGCTCGATCGGGTTGATATCCGGGCTGCGCGCTGGCCACTCCATACGAGTAATGTTCATCTCTTGAAGTTAGTCATTCACAATCCTACCTGTATGAGGTCGGGCATTGTCATGCATAAATATAGCATCCTCACCTAAATTGACCATAAATGGACCAACGTGATCATTGAGGATTTCTTCCACATATCTTACGCTAGTTAAAGAGCCGTTTTCTATGATCACCAGCTCTGTGCGACTTTCAGAAGAAATTCCGGCCCACACAAGTACAGACCCACCACCGTAGGCTACTTTTTCTTCGATGCATGCTTGCTTGAATCTTTCCCCTGGTCTTCGATACACTCTGTGTCTTCCATCGTGCTTGTAGAGCATACATTTTGATTCGTCGGAGAACATAACTTTTGACCAATCTTCAATACTCCAATTTACGTGGCTCTGGGTGGGCATATCTTAGTCTTGAAATACGATGCCCACGCTCCAGTTTGGGCCGTTTGCAGGTCTAAGGGGATTTAAGTTAGATTCAGCAAGCCGACGTCTTACTGTCCATGCACTTGGGTTACTTCCTCCGAGGCGTCGAAACTGATTGGTGAGTTCAGTTCCTGTGAGAAAGCGATTTCGAAGCATGGTGTTCACCAAGTATCGGTCTTCTCGTGCTGTGGTACACCTGGTTCTGTCCGTTCCTGGTCTGCCTAGGTTAGAACGAGTTTCTTCGTAACGTCGTAGAACTCTTTGTACTGTTGACAGCGACACACCGACAGTCCTGGCTGTATCGCGCTGACTCCGGCCGGTTTCCAGCATTGTAAGTATTCTGGTGCATTCTTCAGGCGTAAGCGACATAATTTCAGCTTGAATAATGAATATAGAGCACTATCAACATGGTTTATGTACCCACATAAATGACAGATTGCAAACAAAAGCAAAACCAAATGCTGTAATTTCGTAGTTCCATCTTCGAAAGTGGCCCTTTTTCAAATTTGATTTTTTTATGATATAACTTTACAATAACTAAGAAGTTTTAATACCTTCATTTAAGGAGTATTACATTGTCTATTAAATACAATTTATTGCATTAACCTAGCATTTTTAGTTTCCGAGATTTTTAGGATTCTTTAAGTGACCCGGATTCATTGCTCTCGAGTGTACTATAAAATGATGCTGATATAATTTAATGCTTCCACAGCTGATCCACTTATCGAGGACAAGGATGTCGGGAGTGTTGGTAAGTATTAACTATTACCCTTCATAATATTTTTAATTCGGGGAGCATCTCCATTGTTACATATTGTGCATATATTCATTTAGGTACCTATGTTTTAAAGCGACTGTGAAACAAGAAGGAGATTCTCAATTCGTCGGAATCATATGTTTTTTTTAAGGTGTTTTTCCCCGGTTTCTCGATGATGCCTGGACCGATTTGGAAAATTCTCCTTTTTTGAAAGGGTATACTTTACAGATGATTCCCATATGGTAATCAGGCCAGGATATGATGACGGAATCTTGGATAAATCGAAGGAACTCTTCAATTAACATCAGCTTAAAACGATAAGACCGCCCATTGTATCATAAGTTCTACATTGTAATTTGTCTGGTGTGCATATTAAACTATAAAATGATACTGATACAATTTAATGCTTCCACAGCAGCTGATCCACTTATCGAGGACAAGGATGTCAGGAGTGTTGGTAAGTATTAACTACCCTTCATAATATTTTTAATTCGGGGAGCATCCCCATTGTTACATATTCTGCATATATTCATTTAGGTACCTATGTTTTAAAGGGGAACACCCAAATACTACGAAATATTTTATTCCGAATTTCGATATTCCGATTTTCTAAACTCCGAATATACCTAACAATTACAATATCTATTATTGTTGTTGGTGGTAGTCAACAAATTGATCAAGGATGTGATAGCGAGCGAAGCGAGCTCGGGATTGGGGACACCCCGACTCGGACAGGTTAGGTTCGAGTTAGGTTAAACCTTGGCTTTAAACCTTGCTAACAGAAATAGGAGCCCCGCAAAGCGGGGCTCCGTTCCTTAGTGGTAATATAACTCAGGAATTCAGGATGCGATAGCGAGCAAATTGTGTCTTGGGGCACCCCGACTCGGACAGCTTTCGTTCTTCTCACAGGGATTTTTTGTAATATTATGAATGAAAATACTTAACTCAAAAATAAATTATTTCAATTATTCAAATTTTTTTTTATCAAACAAATTATTAAAATTGAAAAGAAAATATTCTTATTCATAAGAAATTCTTTTATTGAAAAGTTAAGAGGCATTTTGACAAGGCGTTTTAAAGCATGCTTTTCTCTGCTAAGCGATTAAATTTTCGGAATTCTAATTATTCGGAACTTTAATAATCGGAATTTCAACTACGGAATTCGTGTTTTTGATGTTTCGGAAAATTATTAATTCGGAATTTTTGATTTTCGGTGTATTAAAACTCGGTATTTTGAAAATAGTAATTAAAAACGTTAGGAATATTGAAATTTCGGAATTATGAAAATAGGAATAATGATCAATCGGAGTTGTTATATTAGGAATTTTGAACCATTCGGAATAATGAAAATCGGTATTTTGAAATTCGTATTTATGAATTTCGGAATAAAGTTTTTCGTATTATCGTAGTGTACCCGTTTTAAAGCGACTGTGAAACAAGAAGGAGATTCTCAATTCGTCGGAATCATGTTTTTTTTTAAGGTGTTGTTCCCCGGTTTCTCGATAATGCCTGGACCGATTTGGAAAATTCTCCTTTTTTCAAAGGGTATAATTTACAGATGATTCCCATGGTAATCAAGCCAGAATATGATGACGGAATCTTGGATAAATCGAAGGAACTCTTCAACTAATGTCAGTAAATCATCGACGATTGCTGCTATCGCGTATCTATTAAAAATTATATTGAGGTTACTAATATCATTTTTTTTCTAAACTGAACAGTTTGCACGAGAGACACCTCCAAAGTGGTAAAATGTGTGTCCCCCCCCCTGTAACTTCTAAAATAAGAGAATGATAAAACTAAAAAAAATATATACCTACACCGTGACTTTTTAGTCGTCTTACAAAAGTGATCCACATAATGTACCCGACCTAAAATACATCTAGGCGAGTTTAGTTTTTTTTTAATCGTTAAAAATATTTTTTATTATTAATAAATAGGTACATTAGAAATATGAAAATGTTTACGTATCAAGCTGTAGAGTATACCTACCCGGCGCAATAGTCGGGCAGATCATTCCATCTCCATTTTCTATGAGACAAGGGTGTTTTTAACTACTCCTTGCGTCATAATAATGAATTAAAATTTTATTTATAAATTTTTCAAATCTCTTAAATACCTATTTTTTTTATTATAAACGTGTTCTAGTCATTGGATACATGAACTGGGCTGCCGTTGTAAGACGACTAAAAAGTCACGGTGTATATAATGTAGACCTTAACAAAAACTTCCAACGAAAATTGGTTTGGATGAGATACAGTTAGCAGTTTTTGAGATATAGTACCAACATTTACAAAAACCGCAAATATAACTTTGCCATTCATACAAACACTATGAAAAACAAAGTTATTTTTATTGTTTGTGTATATTACTTACTAATCTCAATATAATTATATCCCTAATCTATGCTTGCTACTACAGAACCCTTCATGGGCGAGTCCAACTCGCACTTGGCCGGTTTTTATGGGTGTAATGGTTCTTCTCTATTTTACTAATGAAAATACGTATTTGATATCCAATTTCCCTGCTTTAGGTGAGTTCGGAAATCATTTCGACGGTGACATCCTGCTGACGAAGACCCAGAGAGAAGCAATAACCGACCCCGCAGATCCTGATAAGCTCAACCTAGATGCCAAGCCCTGGCCGAACAGCACCGTCGTGTATCACATCAAAGAAAATGATTTTGGTTTGTTATTTAACTAACTTGGCGTTATATGTTGCATGCATACTTTGTATTGTGTACTTAACTAGCAAAATCAGTCAAAACAAACTTTAAGAACACGCCTATTAGAAGTTTTGACACTAGAACTAATTTGTCAATTGGAAATGCAAATCTTGAACTTGAGTAAAACTTCTGTATTAAAAGTTTAAAGAAACCTACCAATCCTATCCTTGAATTGGATGACGGGGGGTAAAGGAAGCGAACTAAGCAAGCTGACGATGCTTGATTTACTGAAAATTCCTCATAAAATACCCGGCTATATTTTGCTGGTCTTCAAACACCCAACATTATAAATGATACGTTTACTTTTTAGGGTTCCGTACGTTCGAATACAAAAACGGAACCCTTATAGGATCACTCGTGCGTGTGTCCGTCTGTCTCACTGTCTGTCGCTTACAGTCAATTATCTCCGAATCTACTAGACCGATTGAGTTGAAATTTGGTACACATATCAATTCCACTGTGACCCAAGCACAGAGGTGTGACGTGAATAGATGAAATCTGTATGTGGGAGGTAATTTTTGGGGGGGAAGGGGAAAATTAAAAAAAAAAGTTTTGAAAACTGCATCGTGTGACATATCAAATGAAAGGTCTTGTTGAGACAATCTTAAATGTATTTTTTTTTGTAATTTTAAAATAAATAGTTTCCAAGTTATTCAAGTAAATAGACGAAATTTGACCATTCCCCCCCTTATCTCCGAAACTACTGAATCTAAAATTTTGAATAAAATACAGAAAGTTAGTTTTCTATTTATAGATTATAGGAAAACCCATAAGAAGTCCATGATATTAAAATAACATGGTAAATCACTCAATATTGTGCGTACCAATTTGGGTCAGATTTAAAAAAACGTGATAGGTAACATCGTACGGAACCCTCTTCACGCGAGTCCAACTCACACTTGGCCGGCTTTGTAAGCATAATATTAATTTTCTGAAAAAACTTTTTTTTTAACAGTTGCGGGACAAGTGGAGAAGATTATGAATGCCATGGCTGATATTCAGGCCAAATCGTGTATCAAGTTCCACCGAAAAGATAATTCTATGTCTATACACAGTGTTCAGATACAAGTAAATACCTGCCTTATTTATTTCATGGTTCTACATATGCTTAGTATGACATACACATATTAATATTAAAGGCTCAATATTATTAACTTATTGTTATTTATCAGCCGAGCAAGCATCGCAACATCAAAAATCAGAGGACCGGTAAGGTCGTCTGATTTTCGCATCCAGCTGATTCTGAGCAGTCGTCGTCAAAATTGTAAATCCTAATAAAGAAGTGCATTAATTCCTGTTTCTAGAGCAAGGAAAATGGCTGCTTTTCACAATTGGGCTACTGGGGACACACTGGCGATGGAATACAATTGCTCAACCTGGGAGCAGGCTGTTTCACATACGGCACTATTTTACATGAGTTGCTGCACACCCTCGGCTTCTTACACATGAATAACAATAAAAATAGAGATAAATTTATCACCATCGAGTGGAAAAATGTTAAACCAGGTGAGGAATATCGTATCTGATTATAACGTAAAGTTACACGGAAAATTGGCATTTCGTGTCGGCCTCCATTCGGGCCAAACGTCTGCCGGGGTCGCGGCACCTTCTCTGAAGGTAACCGTGACCCTGGATAGTAAAGGGCAGTTGAAGGAAAGGGTTGAATTTTCGTTTAATCAGTAAGAGTCGGACAGTCCCTTTCGCTACGCTTGGGGCGGGAGTACTCATTTGATGATTTTATCACCCCAATAAACAGAAAGGGGCTATGGCGTTCCCAGAGGTTGCTTCATGTCTTAATATAACCTGAAACCATAGTATGGCCAATTTTTAAAACAAAAAGAGTGTCAGAAGTGCCAGTACTGCACTAATTGAAACTGAGCTCGAGTGAGTCGGATGATCATTAGGAATTGTTTAAAATAAAATAGATTTACATTTTAGAGCAGCAAAACTTTATTCATGATCCAACTGATCCAACAACTTGTCAAAGTCTATAACCATAAACTAGACACACACAGATTATATTCTCCAGAAAACTTATCATAGACTAAAACTAAACAGATACCTAATCACGGTGTTACTAGATGCAACCAACTCACATCACAACACCTCCCCCTTAAAGATTAAGTTTCAGTGGTGGTCTAATTGTTCTACCACTCCGGGACACTTGTGGTGGAATCAGTGGAGCTGGAGCCTTACTTCTCACAAGTGGTCCAGTAGGTTCTCTAGAACCTTCTGCCGGATTAATATTAGAAGGGCTGTTATGAGATGTACTTGGAGTATGCACACTATCAGTAGGTTCTCTAGAACCTTCTGCCGGATTAATATTAGAAGGGCTGTTATGAGATGTACTTGGAGTATGCGCACTATTTGAACTATCATACATCAAAGGGATCAACGGGTCAGATCTAACAAAAGAAGAAGTATTATTTTTGCTATAAGACAACTTAAGCTGAAAATTATTGCGTCTTAAAGTTGATCCTTTTTCAGTATATATTACATAAGATCTAGGTTCTTTACAATGTTTAACAATTTTAGCCTTCAGCCACTTTCCTCCCTCTCTGTAAACTACATGGTCACCAGGTTTGAATGATACATTTCTCTTGGCTCTTTTATCATAATGTTTTTTTGTAACTGACTGTTTGAGCAACAGTTGTTTGTAGACATTCTGTTGTACCTGCGGTTTTAAGCATTGTAAGGTACATGGTACATGTGTTCTAACATTTCGACTATTAAGTATCTGGCTGGGAGTAATCTCTAACCCTGACAGTGGAGTATTATTGTACTGCATCACCGATGCGAAGGGAACATTGTCTGCAATTAGTTCTAATGGGTAGCCAAATCTTGTAAATACACTTTGCAAAGCATTAATGACACATTTTGAGTTCTTATTTTCTAATGGCAATAACTCTAGCCAATGTGAGAAGTAATCCACAATCACTAGATAACATTTTCCTTGAAAATCTAAAATGTCACAACCTACTTTAAAATATCTTTCTTTAGGAATTTTGTGTGGAAGCAATGGTTCATTACAATTTTGTGGACTGTATTTTTCACACACTCGACATTGTTTTACAAAATTGGCTAAGTCAGCTCGCATGCTGGGCCAGTAAAAGATATGTTTTGCTCGGTTTATACACTTAGCAGTTCCATTGTGACCCTGATGTACAGTTTCCATAACATAAGATTTCAATGAACTTGGTACAATTATTTTATTTTCAAAAAATAATAACCCATCCTGTAAGTAAATAGTGTCTTTTAGTTTCTCAAAAGTTTGACAATCTTTAGGTACACTTTTTGGCCATCCATGATAATAGTAGTTTATAATCTTACTCAGTACAGGATCATTGCAGGTAGCTTGCCTAAATATTATTTTCCTTTCAGGCGACATTGGTAAGTATCTAGATACCGAGTGAACCATTTGCAACATATCCTTGTCATATTCTGTGAATTTGAGACTGTTACGTGACAACATATCTGCAAAATGTACTAACTTGCCTGGCACATAGTATATATTGAGGTTATATGTTAACAGTTTTAACCGCAGGCGCCTCAACCTAGGAGATCCTAATTTACTGATATGTTTGGACATAATAGAAACAATGGGTTTGTGGTCAGTTTGAACATCCACTTCAATTCCATAAATAAACTTGTGAAATTTTTGTACTCCAAAATATATTGCTAACATTTCTTTTTCTGTTTGTCCATAATTTAATTCTGTATTATTCATAGTCCGAGATACACAAGCAATCAATCTGGGTATATCCTTTTCATCTTTCTGAAATAAGCAGCAACCCAACCCATTTTTGGATGCATCACATTGTAGTATGGATCTTTTCCTAGGGTCAAATGGGGTGAGTGCTGGTGCAGTACTAGCTCTATCCTTTAGCTTTTGAAATGCCTGCTCATGTACTGGAAGCCAAGTAAAATCACAATCTTTTCTTAATAATTTACACAACGGAGCCATTAGCTCTGCCATGTCCGGTACATATCTTCTTATGTAACTAAATGAGCCAATGATGCTTTTTAATTTGTCTTTACTGGTGGGGGACTCTAATTTTAACAATGATTCAACTCGAGCTTTGTCGATACTCATGCCCTTCTCACTAAAAATCTGTCCCACATACTTCACCTCAGACTTTTTATACTGAAATTTGTCTTTATTAAAAACTATACCTAAACTTTTTGCTTTTTCAATTACTATATTTAATGTTCTGTCATGTTCCTCTGGAGTACAACCCATAATTAAAATATCATCAGCCCATACAGCTACATTTGGTATGGTGCCAAAATGTGACTCCAAAACATCCTGGAAGAGCTCGGGTGCATTCATTAGGCCATAAGGCAGCACACAATACCTATAAACACCAAATGGTGTTGCAAAACAGCACTTCCACGATGCCTCAGCAGACAAGGTCAAATGATGAAACCCTTCTGTCAGATCTAACACTGAAAACTGTTTCTTTCCCTTTAATTTACATGCTAGTTCGTCGAGCGTTGGTAAAATTTTAGGTTTCTTTACAATATATTTATTCAGATCAGAGGGATCCAAACACAAGCGAATTTTCCCATTAGGACGTTCTACAATCACAATTCTGTTGATGCAAGCTTGTTCATTTATTTTATCAACCTTAACTATGGCATTCCTCTTCACAAGTCGGTCGAGCTCACATTTTAAGGGCTCATACATAACATTTGGAAGCCTAGGAGATGGATAACAAATCTGTTCTGGAATACTTCTTGTAGGAATATCAAACAAACCTGGTATTTTACCTGTTCCTTGGAATACTTGTATATTCTTGTTAATAAATTTTTGCTTTTCACCCTCATTGTTATCAATTTCCTCTGGCTTCACTTTACATATTCTCTTTAATAAGTTTAAGGCGACACACCCTGGAAGACCAAGCAACATAGAATTTGAATTTACTATTACAAAATTTTCCTGACATGTGTTGTCTTTGAACCTACACAGTAAATTTACCACACCAAGAGGTTTTGTCTTGTTACCATCAAATGACTCCAGTTTAATATTTGTGTCTAAAATTTTTAAATTTAAATCTTTATTTATCCTCTGAAAAATGGACAACGGCATCACACTAATATCCGCTCCAGTATCGAGCTTACACTTGATAGTTTTGTTTTCAATTGTAATGTTTTCATACCAGTCTTCAGTACTTACAGTTTTCAGTTTAGTCAACCCACAAAATAATTCCTCATTACTGCTGCTGTCCTCACTCTGATCTTCATGTTTAACTACTTCTTTGATCTTCTTTCCGGTCTTAAGAGTACGCCTTCTGCAACTAACTGCAAAGTGGTTCAAAGTACCACACTTTTTGCAAGGCTTTCCGAATGCAGGACACTCTCTTGGTCCATGTTTTTGTTGACACCTTCTACATTTAAATATCGTATCCTGTTCTCTTTTCGTCACTTGTTCAACTTCTGCTATGGGATTCATTTCAAGAACTTGTTTACGACTCTGCTCAGAAGTGCGGCACAAATTTATAGCTTTTTCTAAAGTTAGGTTTTCAATTCTTAGCAAACTTTCTTGAACTGCCTTGTCGCATATGCCATGTACAATTTTGTCCCGAAGAATTTGGTTTTCCAACGAATCCTCGGTACTAGATGCTTGAAAGACACATGTCTTCAACATTTCGCGGCAATCTGTGAGGAAAATCTCGAATGGCTCACCTTGTTTTTGTTTCCGTTCATTGAATTTGAATCTTTCGAAACAAACGTTTACTCGGGGCGATACATGAGATCTTATGGCCTCGATGACTTTGCTATAGACTTGTGACTCTTCCGTCGTGATTGGCAAAGTTTGCAATACTCGTGCAGCGTCGGCCCCCATCATGTTTCTTAGCAGGGATAGTTTTATTTTGTCCGAAGCACCTTCTTTTTCAACCGCTACTAAGTAGTCCTCGAACTGTTCGAGCCAAAATTTGAACTCGGTGGCCGCGTTCCCGCTTTGCAAATTTAGGTTCGGTGGTAGTTTTACCGCCGCTGCTAATGACTGCGCCATGTTTAAAATAAAATAGATTTACATTTTAGAGCAGCCAAACTTTATTCATGATCCAACTGATCCAACAACTTGTCAAAGTCTATAACCATAAACTAGACACACACAGATTATATTCTCCAGAAAACTTATCATAGACTAAAACTAAACAGATACCTAATCACGGTGTTACTAGATGCAACCAACTCACATCACAACAGGAATAGTTGGCGCACTAAGTTATTCAAACTTTTTAGACGAAACTTAAAACTGAGGTACTGATCAAAGACTGGATTTAATAAAACGTACCTAAGTAGGAACAATTGGAGTAATGTTGCAATCTTGATACTCTCTTTCAGATCATGTCAATAAATTCAATACTTACAACATAGATACAGATTTCGGCGTACCGTATGACTATGAGAGTGTGATGCATTTTCCGAAGATAGTGTACTCTGCGAATGGTGAAGCAACCATTATCCCGAAGGTAAAGTTATTCCTCAATTACTTAATCCCAGCATTATAGTTTTGAATCATATGTTCTCGGTAGGTGTTAAATTGTTTAATTGAGTTAGTTTTTTTCCATTTGCCTAGAAACATTAGGTACAGCGACATTTTAAATTCAACCGCTCATATAAATAATAGGACTATAACTCATCATATATAACTCATATAAATAATAGGACACAGATAGATAATAATTACGAAGTTTATGCACTTTGCATACTTAGACCTACTTAAAAGGGTTTATTGAGTTACACAATCATGTAGAAATTGTAGAACTACCAAGAGTTGACCCGTGGTTTATTAAAAATATAGATCGGTCCTGAAAGCTGTATTCTCAAAAGTTTGTGAAACTAACTTAGATTATAGAATGTCCAGATTCCTAGTAGGCCACTGAGAATAGAAGCCAAAAAACATGGAAGAAAAATTTCCCCCATCTGTCGTTCGATTCGTAGGAATCGAACGACAGATGGGGGAAATTTTTTGTAAAAATTTAGTAAAACAAGTGAACATCGGAAAAAAAATAAATGTGCGCGCGACGCTCACTTACACATTTATAAAAAGTGGCTTCACTAAAAACGTTACGTTTTATTCCGAACACAGGATCTGAACGTTTTATAATCTAAGGAATCCAATTACTGTTTTGTTTGGTCACAAATATTTTCGAACCCCATAGATATTCTGGGGTGACAATCTGATACACTTAATTAACTAATTTATTGTATACTTCTAGGAAAACGTAGCCATTGGCCAAAGGGACGGACTATCTCCAAAGGATATATTGAAGCTGAACAAAATGTATTGTCCTTAATAAACCGATGATGTGGAAATATTACTGATTGACAATATTGATGGCGATGAATTGTCTGCGATTATTAAAATAGATGATAATTAATTAATTAAGGTTATTAAAGTGTTGTAAAATTGTATACCTAATTAAGTGCGAAATAAAACGCTTTCATACCTATGGTTGAGGGAAAGTTATTGTGTTTTATTCTTAGTGTAAGGGACAGACAAATCGTACCCACTGGTTTTTCGTTTCATGGCTTGCTTTATCATTCGTGAAAGATATTCCTAATAGTATTCATAGTCTAGAACTTGGTAATTATATAAGGCAAAAATATATAAGGTAAGTGCTCCAGTGAATGAACATACCCCAGTGAATGAACAAACAGGATTTTTTTTTCAAAAAATAAGAAATTAGTAGTAACAACGTAGTACTTTTTTTCATAATTTCAAGTTC
The DNA here is from genome assembly GCA_950005045.1 of Agrotis exclamationis. NCBI lineage: Eukaryota > Metazoa > Arthropoda > Insecta > Lepidoptera > Noctuidae > Agrotis > Agrotis exclamationis. The sequence goes on along the minus strand of OX465417.1, from coordinate 11,394,140 downwards.
TTTTGCCATTAAAGTGGCTAAATTCATTTCTTTTAATTATCACTGTTCGTTTCAAAATATCGAGCGTTTAAGTTTGGTAAAGTTTGGTTACTCTGGTAAGATGCAACTTTTTTGATAACACATTGTAGCCGTAATTGAAATATATAACATAAGTTATTTATTAATTTGAATAAAGAATAGTTTAGTTATGTGTTTCATCGATTTCACTGCAATTTTAGCCAGTTTTAAGTAAATTATTAGGTGTCCCAGCATTGGAACTAGGAAACGTTTGAAATCCAACAAACGTCATTTTCAGGTTTTTATTAAAAAATGTAATGTATTTTTAAGAGTAGTTTTAAAAATAGATTTCTGATCTTTAAGACAGTATTGGGACTGGTGTTTTCATTCATTGGTTCATGGTTCAAAATCTAGTGAATGAACAAACATTTTTCATCATGTTCAAATATTAGCTTTCTTCATGATGGTGTAACCATTAAATGAACACAAAATTTTGGGCTAGTTTTCATGATTGTAAGACCTTATTATGGTTGCTTTATTAGGTTGATTATTGGACTGCATTTATTGTAATACTTAGATATTTTCTATGTGATTAATAAAAACAAAATTTGTGTTCATTCACTTGTTCTATTTCGTTCATTTACTAGAAATTATCGTTCATTCACTGGGGTTTTAGGGTCTTTTTTATGTTATTGCTAAATATCTACGAATGTTTACAGATTATTTCGTAAAAACAAGTCAAAAAATATTTTTGAAAACAGTCCTGACACCAAAACATAGTTTTGGACCGTAGCTGTAGGTATCGTACCTATGCAGGACACTTTAATATTTTTTTGAAGTTGGAAGATCGCTTAAAGTGTTCATTCGTTGGAGCACTTACCCTAACAGCGGGTCTAAATTCGCCACTTGATCATCATCACCATCATCATCAGCCTATAATGTTCCCACTGCTGGGACACAGGCCTCCTCTCTGAGAGGGAGTGAGCCATATGGCGGTCCTAAAAGTCGAAGGCCTTTGGGAGCGTTCAAGTATTACGTAACGCAATTTGGGGGAGGGGGGGGGGTCTCGCGCGAGACCGCGACAGGAGACAGCGACCGGAGACCGCGACACTTGGTATTACCTAATGTTAAGAAATGTAGCGGTCTCATGTCGCGGTCTCGCGCGCGAACCGGCACCTATACATTGCCTAAATAATGTTAAGTAGTGTCGCGGTCTCCTGTCGCTGTCTCGTGTCGCGGTCTCGCGCGCGAACCGGCACCTTTACAATGCGTTTCAGCGGCGGGAGGGGGACATTCTTACAACACGTTACCTACGTAACATGGTGTCTTTTTATAAATAAAAAATTAGGGAATTAAAACTTAAAACTAAAACCCAAATTGGCAAACCCTTTTCGTATTATTAACGCAAAGGCAATTAAAATTATACCAAGGATAAAAACTGTTTACATTGAACTATTTACAAAATTGTTAAAAATTGTATGGCTCAAATAATATTTAAAATTATTTCTTTTCACAAACACGAAGTAATACCTACATCCCCAACTTTAGCAAAAGACGTCGTAAAAATGGAGAACTTGGGATCCAAGAGCGAGCGAAGCGGGCCTGGGACTTGTGGGCACCCCGACACGGACAAGTTCGAAGGGGATGGCGGGGTCTGAAAGACCCCACCTTCCCCTTCGTGTTAGGTTACTTTAAACCAACGACCATTTATATCTAGACGCCTCATGCACGATCTAACGAAAATTTTCTGCCAATTCGCTGAGGTACCCCTGGGATCTGGAGGCGACTGCCCTCCAGCGCGTCTATGAGTGGCGCGTGGAGGCGCAGCGCCGGGGTGCTTCCCCGCTGCCTCGAGAAGTCGAGGCGCGGCGAGAGGAGGTCCGGCGCGATGTCAGGGCAGTATGGAGGGGACGACTGTCGCAACCGACGGCCGGGCACGCCGCAATCGCGGCGGTAAGACCCCTCTTTGAGGAGTGGCTGAATAGGAGTCACGGCGTCCTAACCTACCGCATGACGCAGGTCCTCACCGGACACGGAAGTTTCGGGAGGTACCTGTGTCTAAGGAGAAAGGAGGAAACGCCTGGGTGTCACCACTGCGAAGATCGCCCGGAGGACACAGTAGAGCATACGGTGCAAGACTGCCCCGCTTGGGCAGAGCACCGACGTGTCCTCACGGCGGCGATAGGCGGAGACCTCTCGCGCCCGGCATTGGTCGCGGCCATGCTGCGGGGCGAGACGGAGTGGGAAGCGGTCGCCTCCTTCTGCGAAGCAGTCATGCTCGCGAAGGAGGAGGCGGGCCGCGTGAGAGAGAGGACAGTGTCCTCCCTCCGCCCCACCCGCAGTGGTGGACGCCCACGGCGACGGACGTCGCAAGACGATCTCCGGCCACCGTAGGCGCGGGCATGCGGGCGGCGAGTAAAGGGCAACTCGCTGCCCGACCATGGACCATGCCCGGGTCGACGGCGCGTTGTGTTCCACGCGCGCCTCAAAGAGCGTCAGCATAATGACGGGGCCCCCTCTGTAGAGGGCCAAAGCCTGCCGGGGTCGCGGGACTTATCTCATTACCGTGACCCCGGAACATAAAGGGCTATTGAAGGACACCGTGGATTTTAGTCAGTACAAGTCTGACAGTCCCTCCCGCCCTGCCCGGGGTGGGAGGACTCATTTGATGATTTTACCACGCAAAAAAAAAAAAAAAGTCGCTGAGGTACGACGTAAGCGAGGGGGACGGGGTACTGCGTTCTGATTGGCTAACACAAGGTCAGTGCGACGAGGGGACTCACAGGAGTGGTCGAAACTAATACGAACTTTAGACTTTTTTGCCTAATGTGTTGACAGACATCGGTCGCCTGTGATTAGGAGTCTAGATATAAATGGTCGTTGTTTTTGCCTAATGTGTTGGCAGACATCGGTCGCCTGTGATTAGGAGTCTAGATATAAATGGTCGTTGCTTTAAACCTTGTACGCAGAAATAGGAGCCTTGGCGAAGCGGGGTCCGTTGAGATTCCTTGTTAGGTGGTAATCAGCACGGAACAGAAAAAACTGTTTTTTCTGTTCCGTGGTAATCAGTAACAAAATACTTTATGAAATTTTCTAGTGACAATTTATGATTTAGTGGTGAATTAGTTTGCTGAAATGCTTATCAGGACAAACCTATTATATTACATAAAAAAAACATTTATTTGGTAATAGACCCTATTTCTCAAAGATTTTAGGTGATTTATTACGGAATTGATTTTATATTGTTTGGTGACTACATTTTGGTGACAAATATTAATAGTTAAGTTATAATATTTTGGGGACATACTCTATTTTTTAGGAGACACAAAACTATTTAAATTGGCGATAACTTAAATCATACCCATTTACTTCCTCCCCTCAAAGGTGTAAAGCTGCAAGGTCGGAAACTTGAAAATGTGAAAAAAATGTCCGAACAGTTGTGTAGGTCTATCTATACATTAATTCAATCAAAGGTCAATTTGCGGTTTAAAGAAAATGATGAAGTGTTGTAAATAAAGTGCTATATTTATTTTACAAAATAGTTACAAAATGAACTTGACACACAAAATTTTACTGTACACACCTGCGGTTTTGATGACTTTAAACCAGCTAACTCAATAAATGTACATACAATAAAGTATAATAAAAAGGTATATACTCGTAATAAAACAAAACTTTACTTAAAGTAAAAATTAAACAAAAAACGGTCCCAATAAAAGATAAAATATACTAATATTTAATTCAATTCATAAGATTATGGCATTTCTTTAATTTAACGTAATACTGAACTTGCTAATACAACAAAAATATGTACGCTGTTCACTATAATGTGATCTTTATACTTCTTATGAATACTTTAATGTGTATGTAATAAATATGAACATTGTGACAAAGTATTTATTAATGTGTATTGTTAAATTAAGCCAAGGCTACATTGCTTTGCGATTAGAAATCTTACATCCGAGTGATTGCATCAAAGTCAGATTTCAAGATAAATTGGATACACAATATAATAGTCATATAGCTTTACCTACAAGCAAATTGTTGTGGAAATCAGTGATTAACTTTGATGCAATTCCACCCTATAAGATATCTTTTGGTGACCTATTGGGACATTTTAAATATTTCTCTAATTTACACATCAAATACAGTGAATAATTAATTTAGGCAGTCTTTAATATACTTTAGATAATAATTATATCCGTTAATCGCTCCGTATTTTCATAATACACTAAATAAATAATAATACCAGATAAAGAATGGTAACGTACCCTATTAACTTAACTATCAATCAAAATATTTTACATACAAAATACAATATCAGCACATAATTCAGTAAAGCACTGTAAAACATTCTAAATATTGGTCTAGTTATTATTGCATGGAACGTTATGTTCCTTTTGAAAATACGAACTACCTGATCGATGCAAATACATTTATATTCTTAGCCTGTAGTAAAAATGGTATTGCTTGTTTCAAATCTTGACTATTGATACAGTTACAGTGATACTTTGTTGTAGCTCGATTACACATATTGCGCGTACAATCGCAAGTCGCAACAAACGAGGCAGCTCGGCAACAATCGTCAACGTAACATACGTGCACTCGCACACCTCAGCAACACTATCATATTGGGGTTTATTACGCTTACTACTAATATTCCTCTAATACAATTGCCTACGCGTACAGGACGTCAATAAGACTGAGTAGTAAGCGGCACGCTACATGATTAGTATCACAAATTGTGCAGCAATTCTAACAACAATTAATTATTATTGCTATTTCACTGAAGACTCGATCGTCTTAAGGCAAATTAAACGTTGATTATATTACACTATTCGAATTTGACCTATCATTATCTATTTAAAAAATGCGATTACTGTGAACATGAGACGATCAAGTGAATTTAAATATTTATCCAAAGATTCGTACAATACCTAGCTACGTGTAGCTTCAGAGCTAGCAGCGTTGTATCTAAATCTTACATTATAGTAAAATTACGCAAACACTGAAGAATAATGTAAACAAGTATACATCTCAAAAGTATGTTAATCGTTAGCTTCCTTGCAGGTAGCAACCTATAGGAAAAAGATTTTGAATATCAAAAATAAAATATGCATCAAATTCATATGAATACTTTAAGAGCATGCACAAAAATATTGCATTAACAGTAATATTTCAACAAGAATGAAATGGCATCGACGCAATTGAACAGCGTCATCTTTTTTCATAAAAATATAAGAGACAGATCTCATATTAAAGTATGGACTACTTATCATAAACTATTGAAGTATTATTTAGCATTTCAATACGTTTACAAACTTCTAATAGACTCCCTATAAGTAGTATTTCCCATCGACGTTCAATTATAGCCTAATAATGTTGCAAGATGTTAATTACATTGATCTCTTCATTACTTGCTTTCTGCGAAAAGCAAAGTATATTTAAATGTGTGTCTTTGTTGTAATTTTGTACCATTGGAGCATTTATACAAATTTAAGATACGCAACATTTTCGCTTAGGTTCTTATTAAGTAATTACTTGTACTAATTATAGAAATGGGACATTTCTGTTGGTTTCAAAGTTTGGCACACATTTAAAAATGATATGTTAATGTCGAAACGCCTTGCTATGAGGGAGTATATTTTAATACAAATGTTTACAAAAATATAATGTATTTATTTCAAAACATCATGACAGGTCATAATATTGCTTATGGCTTTTAAAAGTTTTCACTCCATTTATATGTATGGAAGCCCCTGACACAAATTGAGATTTGAAGCATGCACATTGAACTTTCCACTAAAACTAAAATGAACTGTCCCATTTCCTACAGGTACTTACTTACGCGTAAAATTATGCTATTCAAACATGGTGAACAGTAAACGACTTTAAAAATGAATACACTCGAAATGCTTAATATCGACTAAGTCACTATGATCAAACAGTAGTTCTGCTACCATTCCTAAGACTTCAAAAAGTTTCCCCTAATTCGATGTATAGAAAGCTAACTTCCGAAGCTTGCTTACTCAATAATGTATATAATGACATCCATGGCAAATACAACAACGAGATGGTTCAAGGACTTTACTCTAAACACCCAAGGCGTCGCTCGTTTCACCATTAGTACACTATGCAAGTCACATGCTGATATGTAATAGACGACAGTTATTCGATTTAAATACTGATAGAAATAATATTTACTCGATTATTATCATTTGTTGCACATGAAAAGCGTTGTAATCGTAAGCGCGTAACCTCAATCCTCGTCGCATCGACCTGTTCACGCGTCACACTCGCACTCGGTTCAATCACAGTCGAGAAAATCGCACAATTAATAAGTACACTAATATTAATTAGGCCTTTTTAGGACAGATAATCACAATTTCTCTAAATTAATATATCTCCTCGACATACAATTCAAGCGACTTGTTTAATTTCCTATTCCGTCTTCATTTTCTTTGGATTCACAATTTACCTGCAAAAGGAAAGGTTCTATTAAAATTGTTATCTGATGTGGACCCTACCTGGTGAATCACAGAGTGAATTTTTTGCCGGTGAGATCTACGCTACTAACCACTGCGAATGCCTATTCGCACTGAATAGTCACCGCGGTTTAAATTGATTATGTTTTTTTAGTCGCAGCGATTAGTCGCTTATGTGATCGAAGGTTAAGTAAAGGCATAGCGTCTATGTAGGGCCTGTAGAGATGAGCGATCCGTACCGATAAGCAGTCGCACTCTCGGTCAGGCGACCTCCTGCGCGGAGTGCTGCGGCCGCGCTCGTCCTCCGCGCGGCTTGATGCTCTCGGACACTTGCCACATCGCCTCCTCACTCAGCACGTCGTCGAATTCGTTGAACATCGCCAAGATGCGCTCGTTCTTCTTGAACTTGTACTGCCTGCTAACAAATGTTATATTAATTTATGAAGTTTTTACAAAAGTTTAACTCAATAAGCAGTTTACTTTTGGCCTGTTTTCTTTTATAGCTTTAAATATTTACATAAATTAAAACAGTTTTCGAAGATTTTACTACATTTTTTAGTTAATAACTGTAGTGAAATAATTAAATGAATTACGCACTCTTTATGGAATCTCTTCATATTCTCCATGATGTGGTATTGTTGCCACCTCTTAGTGAAGTTGATGCAGCCTTCCGGTAGAAGGTCCGGATTTCCGATATGGACGAAAGTCAGATCTTGAAGGACTAGACCGCTGTAAAAATTAAATAATGTTTGTTATGTTTAACGTCATATTAAAACAGCAGTGTAAACCATCTTTTAAACACTTATGGGACCATGGTGCCGCCGCACCGTATCCACAGCAATAGGTTACAGTTTGACCTGAAGCCTAATTTCCATGAGCGGTTATCGGCGATCTCATGAGGTCAGAATGTTAACGCACACAAAGTAAGAATCGTCGGGCAATTTAGATGCAGTAAATAATCACTACAGTATAAAACAAAGTCGCTTCCCGACAGACAGACTGTCCCTATGTATGCTTACATCTTTAAAACAACGCAACGGATTTTGATGCGGGTTTTTTAATAGATAGACTGAACCAAAGAGGAAGGTTTATATGTATATAACATGCATAATATAGTAGAGATTGCACCCGTGCGAAGCCGGGGCAGGTCGCTAGTATTATAATAAAACGTACATGTACGGTATGCAAGGCGGCTGTGTCTCAGCCAGCGCTTGCCGGTAGGTGCGGAAGGAGGAGGACGAGTCGATGATGGTGCAGTAGTCGTGCAGAGTGTCCGCGATGGAGCGCGGCCAGCCCAGGCGCCGCACGGGCGGCGAGTCCAGCGCAGACACCAGGGCTAAGTACGAGTTGAAGTTGTTCATCTTGCGTAACGCCTTCATAACCTTCAGGAACTTGCTGGCGTACTTCTCTCGCTCTCGAGCTTCCTCCTGTAAACAGACGTTATTTTATAAATATGCATGAAATGCTTTATAAGGGAGAATGATGATGTGCGTCGCCGTTCAGAGAAAATGTTGAAATGACTCATATACACTAGGTATAATACTTTTCTAACAGACTGAAACACTAAAACCCTGGCTGATAATAGAAAGTCTCCAGAAGATTTCTTTCATTTTCTATTGCTGTTTGCCCAAATCTTTATTATAAGAAAATTTGTCTTCAGCACAGACATCGATAAAGCTCGCAACTTATTTGACTTTACGAACCTGTTCCAAAATCCTAGAGCGTGCCCAATAGCTCATCTTATTGAAGTGTTCCGTGAACCGCGTGAGGTTGGGAGCTCTCTCCTCACACTGGTCGCGCGGCCACAGCAGCACCTCTGCGGTGGTGAGGTGCACGAACAGCGCGGCGTCCAACAACGTCATCTGTTCAGCAAGCTCCGTCGCTTTGAAGTCGAGCAGAGTGTCACGACGCGTCGATACACTACCGAAGCATGGATTTTCGTACTCGTATCTGTTGTTAGTCTGTAAAAACGTGCATTGAATTGCTTTAGTTGCATCGTATGCCTCAATTAACGTAGACATGATTTGAAATTGAAAATACGTTCAATCTTACATAATTTAAAAGTTCAGAAAATTATGATTTGTATTTTGTTACCGCGAATTTTCACTAGATAATAAAAATTAACTACTCGTATGTAAACGCAAACTGAACCTAGCCGTTGTGTTAACTGTTTGCAACTAAACTCACCTGTTGGAAATGCAGCTGTTTCTGCTTGTCGACTAGAATCTGCCTGAGCGCCTTCGCTATGATCAGCTCCTCGGCGTCCACGAGCCAGTAAATAAACTCCATTATCTCCTGCATAAGCGGGCAATCCAAATCGGACATCCTGAAATCAAACAAAACAATGTTGTTAAATTCTAACGTTGAGCAGTTGTAACTTTCGTGATATTTGATTTCGACTGCTTTTTTCGTCTATCGATTTAGAGCGAGATGAAGTTTATTTTTATCTGGCCCAAAGTGTAGATAGAACCAATTATTTCGATTCGTCACCAATAATCTGAAATTTTAGCAGATCGACATAGCTGTTCAACTCTTGAACAATTTATTTATGTAGTTTTTTTATAACCTGTAACGTCTAAATGGTTAGGCAGGAATGTACTGAAAGAAAATCTATTCGCCAGTTATGTTTCCGACTTGCGTAGGTCCATTTTATTGTTACGTGTTTCTGCATATTTAGTGAAATCTCAATTAGCAGATAGAATGATGTCGATTGTGTAGGTACTCACGTGAGGTCGGCCACGACGCGCGTGAGCAGACACAGCGTGGAGCGCAGCTCGTGCGGCCGAGGCCGGAAGTGATGCGCGCGCCGCACAAGCCGCGCCAGCAGCCCGCCCGGGGACACCCACGTGCGGTACGTGGCCAGGAACGCCTCCTGGTACGTGAAGTCTGCACACACAGCCAGCGTCAGTACACACCTCAAACATGGTTACAGGTAAAGATGGAATCTACAGTCACTATTCTGACGGATATTCGCATTTCAAAATGAAAATTTTCACGAATCCGCAACAATCAAAATACCGGGTTTTCTGTATAGTTTCAGTATTGGGTAAAAAATCACGATAGCGGAATTATACAAGGAAAGTTTCCCTTTTATTCAGGGTTGAAAACTCTTGTGGCAAGACATTGTGACTCAGACTCCAGCATTTACCTGTAACTTCTAAATATGTTTTACTACCCGATTGTGAGCGCCTATTATTTTGTTATAATCGATCGAAATATGGATTTTTAAGGTCACTCAAAATGTGTAGTGTATGTTAAGCAGAATAAAAGCTGGTAACATATTTTTGAGTAAAACTGTAGTAACAAATCGAAACGTTCGCTATGAAAAACTATAGCATAATGGCTTTAAACAAATTGGATCGTCAAAAAGGTATGTTACTATAAAATTGCGGTGCTAAGCCAATGCAGAAGTTTATTTGCACACACTTCACTACATCTAAAGCTTTGTGTTATGTTTTAGTGACACATTTGTAAACTAAGTTTGTGTGGCTAGGATTAACCAACACACACAATAACAAAACGTATCTCGCGTATTTTGTCGAATCTGACACGAATTCAACAAAAGACGATACATCCATATCATCAGAGCTATGTGCGCTATAGCTAATTAGTGAATTATTTTCATTGTTTAAAAGTAGTGCAAAAGCATCAATATCACCAATATAAACACACTTCCAAGGCTACTTGAAGCAACATTCAAAAAGCTTCCAAATATTAGTAAAAATAAAAACCAGCAAGACTTCCAGCCCCATATTAAAGAATGGTTCAACCACTTACACTCGTCCGTTTCTGTAAAATGAAAGCATGAGAGTTGAGAGGTTAGAAGCAATGATAAGACATGACTTAGGTAAAGATATAGTTACAGATTTTATGAAGGTGGTTTATTTTTAGTCTTAATTAGTCTTAAACTAGTTGTTCCTCGCGGTTTCACCTTCGCTACTCGGCTCCTAATAGTCGTAGCGTGATGTAATATAGCCTGTAGCTTTCCCCGATCAATAGACTACCCAACACAAAAACATTTTTTCAATTCGAACCAGTAATTCCCGACATTAGCGACCACCAAATAAACTCTTCAGATTTATAATTAGTATAAATTGATTATTCTGTAATTATTGTCTGTAGTTGTGTGATATCCAGTAACCAAAATGCATACATGCCTAAAACCACCATATTAATGAATTTAAGAGATGAATATGGAATTTAAATGTATTCTTTATCATTCAGGATGATGCTAATTGTCAATTTAAGTTAATGATCCCTTATCCGTATGATTGAGCAGGTGACTGACCTTTGGTGGCTTTGGTAGCGAGTACGATGAGTGCGTCTGGTTGTCCTCCGCGCACCTCCGGTCCGTCCTTGCTGGGTCCCTTCAGCACCAGCCACGAGCTGACGTCAGTCTGCAGGATGATGTCGTCCGGGTCAGCTTGAGGAGGCTCGCTGTTTGTTTCCGTTGTAGCCGGGGCGGGCTCCGTGCTGCCTTCGCTCCTCTGTTACAAATACACATAATGTTACGTTTTTCCTCTTCTTTTTTTATGTTTGATGGGTTTGCTCTTGACCTTAGTCTAGGTCAGGAGTGACTAAGACAAGGTCGACGATGGAGCGAGCTCACCCAGGAGAAGCCTGTTCACTCTAACTGAAGAGATTAGGGTTGTATGTATTCGGAAACACAGACGCAGGCAGAGAGTTCCACTCCTTCGCTGTCCGCATTATAAAAGACGTTTGGAAAAGCTTAGTGAAAGCTTATCGAATTGGTGATATAGCAATGAGGTAAGGATGGTAATTTGCCGTGCGTCTAGATGTGCGATGATAAAAGGAGGCTGGTTGAATGAGGTCGTGGAGTTCTTGGGCACACTCACCGAGTACAATCTGTAGAAGACCGACAGGCAGGCAACCTTGCGGCGATGAGTCAAGCTATGGAGCTTGGCATTCACCAGTTTTACGTCGCCAACGAGCCTCTTAGCTCTACGTTCCACTGAGTCAAATGCGGCAAGTTGGTATTTAGCTGAGCCATCCCAAAGGTAGCTTAAACGACTCCTTTTTGCGGTAAAAAGACAACCTATGTTTTGGTGGCGTTAAAAGAAAACAAATTGTCATCACCCCACTGGGAGACAAGGTTTAAGGCATAATTTGTACGCTCAACCATGGCCTCTCTCAAGGAACAAACTTCATCCCCGGTTCTCGATGGCTTCGCCCCAGCAGTGCGTGACATACACAAGAAGATCACCAGTTGACCGTTTCCGACGAAAGCCATATTGACGGTCACTGAGGAGATCATTGTCTTCAAGGTAGGTCAGCAGCTTACTGTTCAGTACCCTTTCCATAACCTTGCAGAGAATCCATTCTCTGCAAGGTTCCGGACCGTCCGATCGCCATTACCTCCAGGTAATGGCGATCGGACGGTAATGAGTAGGGTCTGCACGGTCGCCCTTTTTTGGCACAGGTTGTACATTCGCAAGCTTCCAGGATTTTGGCACCATTCTTTTCTCAAGAGAGAGGCGGTACAGGCGTGCCAACACAGGAGACAGTTCAAGCGCACACTGCCTAACACTCTTGCTGGTATGCCGTCCGGCCCGCTGGCCTTGTTCACGTCTAAACTGCGCAATACTATTCGTACCTCTTTAATATGAACTGTGACCTCCGGCATCGAAGAGTCACAACGAGGTATAGTCGGTGGTTGCTTGGAACCAGTGTCTAGACGTGAGTTGCCTGCAAAGAGAGATGCAAATAAATTTGCTTTCTCACATGCAGAATGGGCCAGCGACCCATCAGGTTTAAGCATTGGAGGCAATGTGGGGCGACAGAAATTCGTTTCGACCGCTTTCGATAGGGACCAAAACTGTTTACTACCCGGAGGGTGCGATATTAGTTTTGCCCCAATACGTCCGACATGGTCAAAACGAGCCCTACGCAGAACCCTCTTGCAGAACTTGGCAGCAGAATTAAAGGCTCTTTTCCTCGCGCGAACCCTACGTGCCTTAGCTTTCCGGTCGCGGACTTTGACCCAAGCTTGGTAGGCAGACTCTTTATGGGCTTCAGCAAGCCCACAATCTGCATTGTACCAAGGTTGGGATTTATGACCGAGCTGGATGTCCGAGAATGGAATAAAATACTCCATCCCCTGCCGAATCACGTCCGCAAGTACGTCAGCACAGCACGGGGGTCACCCGAGGAGAAGCACACTTGCCGCCGAGGATAAGACGCAAAAAAGTGTCGCATCTCATCCCATTCTGCTGACACGTATCGCCATACTCGTCTCGTACCTCTAGGGCTATCATCTGGAGGAGAGCAGGTCGATACGGACTTCACCAGGCAGTGGTCGGATGTACCCAGCGGGGCTGAGACCGATACCGACTGACTGTCCGGATCATTAGTCAGCAGAAGGTCCAAGCAATTGGGTGTGTGGCCGTCAATATCCGGTACCCGCGTTGCCACATTCACCAGCTGGGTTAGATCTAGCTTTAAAGCAAATTTGCGCGCTTCTAACCCGGCATGGTCAGTTTTCTGGTACGGGAACAACCAATCTTTATGATGGACATTGAAGTCCCCCAGAAAAATGAGCTTCGCGGTTGGGTACCGTTGCTGGGGCACATCTGTCGACTCCACGAGAAAAATAAAAAGCGCTAATGTCTCCTGGTCACCGCTGTGTGATCGGTAGACGCCGATGTAAAGAATTTTCTCCACGTCAGTGTCCACCAGTATCCAAATAGCAGAAAAACCCGACTTCTCAAAGCAACGGAGACGACGACGACAACAAATGTCATCGCGGACGTACACACAGACCCTAGCCTGCTTCTTGAACTTTTGTTCAAGAGAGTAGTCATGGTTTATAATGAGAGTAGTTGGGGGAAAAGTCGATAAGTCGAGACGCTGCTCAGTTAACCCACCCAAGAGGATCACATGAGTTAATGCAACATATGGGGAACTCATTTGGAGACTGCGGGGACGCCCAAATCCCCCCAGATATGGCCACCGGGTCCTCCCATCCAGTCGCCAGCTGGCACGGTGGAGCTTACTGGGATTTTTCGCGAATTGGCGGGGCAGCCTTTGCCACGTGGCTGGCGTGCTACTTGGGCCCCCTACTGACTGCGGTCGGCCAACGGCTGGCACCGTGCTTCGGATCCCACTACCCTCCAAAATGAATTACCCGGCAAGACTTACCCAGACACCAAGACCGGTTTTGAACAGCGCAACTGACAACCTCCTGTCCCCCCAAAGGCACTGGTACTCCCACGCACCGACGGAACGCAGCAAGCTGCTTGGCGCCGGACTCCGGTAGGAGGGTGGTCGCGAGCCAGGCGGCTCCTTGCGGAGCCTACCACCGCTGTAGTGGGGTCGTTCAGCCGTACCACAGGCGAGCCTGTGGTGCCGTTGCCCGGGAGCTTACCCATGACGAGATTCGTGTAATTTGCAATTTCTACTAACTAAAAATGAAAATCGTCCTTGCTACTACGATATAATGATGCAATTCGACTGACTTACGTCGTCGTGGCGTGCGTGTTTTATTTTTCATCTACCCGTAGATAAGCACCCACGTTTTATGTTATATGTCGTAGTGATAAAGATGATTTTCACTTGTAGTTGGAATCGGTCGAATTGCGTCGCATCGCTTCGTCAGTAAGATCCCTTACGCTGACTAAAATATTGTATTGATATATTACCTGTGAAGGCACAGGCGAAGGCGTGGGTGGTTGTTGCACAAGCATTTCCAATTCGTCTTCAAGCGGAAACTTTCCTGGTGCGGGTGCCGTGGTACTTGTAAAAGACTCATCGGAATTCTGAAACAAGATGCAATCATTTTGTACAATTAAATATTCATTAAAGTCTAGTTCAGTGTAAATATACTCGTATTCGAGTACTAGGTGGGGGTAGTGCTATTCGATTGCAGCGCTCATGGTGGCGAATAATAGAAGTGCCGACAGCTTTGCCTCAAAGTACATTCAGCTTTGTCAACTGTCAAAAACGCGCTAATCTCAGAAAGTACTGGTTCAAATTGAAATATTATTTTTGTGTTGGATAGCCCATTTATCGAAGAAGGCTATAGGCTATACAACATCACACTATGACTAATAGGAGCAGAGCAGCAATGAAAAATGTTGCAAAATCGGGAAAATCTTATTGAGAGCTTCCATTGCGTGCGCTGCGTAAACGGTTTACATTACGCAAAAATTATGTACGAAGGAATTGTTCCTCATGAAATGTTCTAAAATAAAGTCCGCGACAGCATATGTCTATCTTTTAAGATTTACTCACCATAACCTTTTTTATGGAAATCAAATTGGTTTTAAAATAAAAAATTTCTTGCGACGATGTTTTTATGAACATAATATTAATCCTTACCCAAATAAATACGTTAATCATTACAAGCATTTAATTTTGAACAAAATTGCCCTTGACATCATTTGATTTTAATGAATATCTGACGAGATATGGAAGTTTCTTCAACGGCAGGTATTGTGGAGCAGTCGAAATACGGCGACTCAGACTCACAGTAAATTCAGCTCTGCAATCTGTACCTATTTTTTTATAATCGCATTATTCCGCCGCGGCGCGCCGTCGTGCACGGTGCTAATAGACACTACTAAACGGCACAAAAAAATGAACATAAAATTATTTAACAAGTGCCTAAACTTATCCTGGTCAATCTATACTTAATATTTTAAAGCTGTAATTTGTCTGTTTGAACGCTTTAATCTCAGGAAAATATAATTTTACAATTTAGACCAGTAGGTCTAAATTGTAAAATTATATTTTTATTGGAAAACAAAAATAATTCTGTACACGAAACAGATTTTTATTGATTACGCTATATGAAATCACGCTAGGACCCCAATAAGCCGCATAAGGACTAATAAACTGATAAAAAAACTTACATTATTCAACACGGTTTCATCATTTGAGCTATTGTGTGACGACGGCCGCGGCGACGGGGGAGGCAATAACTCGTTGCTAGAATTCACTGAGAGCTATAAAAACAGATAAAAGTATTCATTAATAATGATAAACTAAGCTAGTAAGCTAATACAAATTAATGTGAAATTGGTAGATGTTTATTATGTTTGCTTTCTCTGTTATCAATTTAATTACGATCCCCGGGGGACTACAAAGGCCACATTAGCGGAATTATAATACAAATTGCGATATTATTAACTACTTATTCTATTCTACAGCTTTAGAATTAGAATAGAATATTTTATATTACGAATTTTATCGCAATTCATTTTGAATAATGAATTAAAACTGTGCACCTACTCTCTGACGTTCAAGTACCTATTAAGTTCATGTGCAGAAACATACATTTTACATTTAAATTTTTTAAAATACTATAAAATGTAATAGTTACCTGTTTACTCTTGTTCATCTTAGGCGGCAGAGCCGGAGGCGGCTCCAACGGGATGGGACTAGTACCACTCGAAGTGATCATGTTCACGCTGTCTTCCGAGCCACTGCTACAGAATAAAACAGCATCAATAATAACACAGCATGAATTTGCTAAGTGGGCCAAATCCGAAACTATTAGGAATAGCGAAAAGTGCTTAGTCGCGGGACCAATTTTGATGAATACTAAAACTGCATCATTGCATTAAAAAAAAAGATCGGATTCTGTGAAGCCCCCTTTCAGTTCATTATGGTGTGCATTATACGGTCACAATATGATCATTTTCATGATCTCTTCACATATTTTGCAGAACGTATTACTATCGTTTTAATTGTGTAAGTTAAGTAAATACCGTAAAATTGGATTGTGTCACATTAGTAAAAAGGAAAATAAATTCTTGGTTCTCATACCTCATAGGTGGATTTCCAAAGTGCTGTACAGTGAACGACTGCGCAATAGATCGCTGTACTTGTTGGCGTTGCATGCTTATGGCGCCGTCCCCGAGTTGTTTGGCACTATAACGAAAAGGAAGTTTATACCCATCAACCACTTATCTCATAATCGTCAAGATCCATTCATTGCACATGAACATTAAAATCACATCATCATCATCAGCCTATAATGTTCCCACTGCTGGGACACAGGCCTCCTCTCTGTGAGAGGGAGTGGGACATAATCCACCACGCGGGCCTAGTGCGGGTTGGTAGATGTCACATGTCTTCGAATTTGGTTCTAGGACATGCCGGTTTCCTCACGATGTTTTCCTTCACCGTTTTGAGAGCAGTGGTGATGAAATAAATTATACAAAGTAATGCGCCTGGCGGGGTTCGAACCCACGACCGGTCCCGACTTACGACTCGTAAGTCGGGACCGATACCACTGGGCCACTGGGCAACATTAAAATAATAGGTAGAAACTTTGACTGCGGTTTATTGCACGGCCTAACGAACATTAAGACTCAGTTGCAACATAATAAACAACTGTAAAACATTCAACGCTAAACGGATTAAAACGTCATGGTTTTGAAATAAACAAAGCACAGCCATAATATTTTTGTTGTAAAAATGTGCCCAGATTAATTATCAATAGATAAATAAAAAGTGTGGAGTTATTTTATAATTACCTGGCTACATTATATGTGTGTATGGAGTGACGGAACATGTCCGGTGCTGCAGCGGCTCCGGGAGCATTCGGTGGGTGACTGCAGTTACCAAACATCTCCATGTACGCCATAACTAAACAGATAATCACATCACTTATAATACAGTCTACTATGATATCACAAGGCGTATTCGAATTAAACAGTGTTTCACTTGACATTTTTTATGTAATTTGAAGAACGAAAATAACATTTTAGAAAGTTAAAAATAATCTTACCATCAATAGTTATTTTTTATCGATTCTTGTTTAATTACAATACACCTTACAGTTAGTCAAAAGATGATCTGGTACACTAAGAGCGAAGGCAAAAATGCGTTTTCCGTAGAAAAACAGACATATTAAAACATGAAACAGCAATAACACATGGTCATAATGAAGCGCTAAATACATTCCTCATCTCTGGTGATAATTAACTACGGCAAGAACAGAGTTCCGCTGTCGTCAACCAACGCGTGTAAGCTGCGGAAGCTTATTTGTCCAAACGTAGTCATTTCGCAGGTGGAAAGCAAGGAAGGCATCCACCATGATAGCAATTCTTTATTACCATATCACTTTAAAAGAAAATATGGACCATAAAGTTTTGAATATCTCATGGTAGATCCTTCAAACATCGAGTGAAATTGGCGCCTATTTTTGCTAGTGTAAGTGACAAGAAGCTTGTTGACTGTTAAAGCACGTCTTATGAGTCTCCAACATGTCCGTTCATGGAGTAGGCCTTTATGTCTTAACATAATGAAACACGTATGCTTGCATCTTCAAAGAAACGGATGTTTTATTTTGGAGCTAAATAGCGCGTTACATGCATAGATCCACTCACCGCTGTACGCGACGCTTTGGAACACTGCCGCGCCGCACCGGCACAACAGACAAACATGCCGTTATAGCCCCCACACATAACATTATCATTCATATACCATAGCACCCAAGAAACAATGACCAAAGGATTCTTAAAGAAAGTCACAGAACCATTGAGTGAATATTTGAAGCATTTTTCTCATAGATCACATACAAATGAAAACAATACTTGTTTAAGATAACATACAAACATGAATAGTGCCATTGACAATGTGACAGTGTACAGAATACATCCAGTTTTCTTTTATCGACAGTAGAGTATTTACACCCATTATTGTTATTAACTGTGGAGATCTTATGCAGGCATTCCCAAAAACTTGAAGTTAGCAATTGAAGTAAATAGTTATATTAATCTTTTTTATTTAAACGAACAATTTCGTTCCGCCACCAAAACTGGGTCAAGTAGCTTATAGTTTATTTTTTTCAGGATTGTAAAAAATTGAGCAAAAAGTATACTGACTGTGTTTCTTCTTGAGCGGCAGCGGCGGCGGGCGCGGAGGCTGATGTACGGCCAGCGTGTGCGGCCGCGCCTCGCCGTGCAGCGAGCACACCGGCATAGGTCTGACACACGCAATACATTATTCACCATGAACGTTCAACACACTACAGCTCTTGTTTACGACAGACGGCGATAGGCGTCAAGGTTGTGTGTGCTAATCACCTGATTTCGACAGTTGGGAAATGTTGTTGCACGTCGACACGAATGTTCCGGCGCGTCTTGACGGGCAGCTCCGGCGGTGTCTCGTTCTCGTCTGATGTGATGCTCGCCAGTCTGGCCGGCAAAAAACTAAGTTACGAAAATAAACAACTAAATTGGTTAGTCCGCGGTGCGTCCTTGGTGATGTAATTTATACCGTGTTGCGATGTTTTGACTAACATAATTAATGTACCAAAGTATGTTAAATTGTAGGTAAAACCACTGTGCTCATCAAGTTAACGAGATTGTATCAGTGCTGGTTATTTATGTTTGTGCCAAAAATGGAATGTTTTTAGAATGATGTGTATCTATAACATTTATAATTGGTGGTATGTGAATTAATTTTACAACTATTCTAATTGGATTTAATCACGTGTACAAAATCAAAACAAGCCAATTCACTAAGTTCTTATAAAACTACAAGAAAGAAAGGTGTTGTGTGTGGTAGAACATAGGAACACTCACTTTGAAGAATGGTGCGTGGTTATACTGTTCATATTGGTTACATTCATGCGGCTCTCAAAGCTTTGTACTGTGCACTTCATTTCGGTCACACAGTCTGTACTGTTAAAAATACTGCAAAAACAATAACAGAAAGCATGATACTTAGTATATTTAATATACTTTGCTATGAATGGTCAATTAAAGTCAGAATAACATTTAATTTAATCATTTTAAATGTTATTTTTGTCCCATCACATTCAAAGTATATTAAATGTTTTAAAAATCACATAAACCAGAAACATGAAGAAGAGAAAAGAGTGATAATTAAAATGTAATAATAGAGGTGTATTAAAAACTGATGTGCAAACAAACAAACAGTAGAAAAGATTGGCAAACTAGTGCATTAGAGGTGATACAAAGGAAGTTACCTGTCCGAATGGCTAGTGTAGTGGTGTGATGAGAACGAAGATGTGAAACTGTGTTCAGCCGACATCTCCGCATGGCCGACTGACACAAACCCGGACTCATTGGAGAAACTTTGGAAAATCATACAACACAATTGATACGCAAATAGATTTACCTTTTATATTCCCCTTACACATAGCTAAGGACAGTAAATGTAAGTTTGTCAGAGATGAACATTGACCAGACTTGTTCAGGAAGGAAAATTGTTGAATAGATGTGTTATGTTAACTACACTACTGTAAAACTTGCAAATTGCCCCGGATCGACATGGACGCAATTTTCTAATGAAGAAAATGAAAAGTGAAACAGAGTTAAGGTCGGTTCGCGCGCGAGACCGCGACACGAGACAGCGACAGGAGACCGCGACAAGAGACCACGACACTTCTTAACATTGGGTAATGACAAGTGTCGCGGTCTCCTGTCGCGGTCTCGCGCGCCAACCGGCACCTTTAGTTGTCTTGACTTTACAAAAATAACAAAGTCAAGAATTAGCAGAATTGATTCAGCAGTTCTGGAGATTTGCGCGTAACACCAAATTTGGCTATTAACTTTTATTACGAGACCTTCTAAACAGTTTGTGATTTATATTAAAAGTTTTTTTTTAAAGCACCTCTACTTGTGACCATATTTCCTGGACTTTAAATACGACGTAGCTAATATGGCTTATATTACATAATTATATTATAATAGTATGACTTACCGATTGTGGTTAGAATTGGCGTGCGCATGAATCGAGTTCATGTGCGACTCCTGCGACTCCACAGAGGCGCGCATCTCGTTGACGTTGTTGCAACTGCACATGCCTGTAACGTAATTACCACTTATTACGAATACGTTATTAGTAATAAAACAATGACAGCTTTATTAATGTACAAAGTCCTCCTACTCTACAAGTGAGTCAACCCTCTTATTCATAAAGTTAAGGAAATCAACTATAGTTTCCGCCAGATAAGTGTGGAATAAAATTCGTTGGCCCCCGTGTACCAATGTATTCTAATATTTCAAAACTATTCCATAAATGTAAAGAAAGTGTCGTAACACGATCAAAACAAACGTATTGTGGTAAGAGGCGACCATGAACTTATATTTTATAATGAAATTCGAACGATGCATTATTAGTATCAATTACCTTTATTCCAGACTTATTTGGCGGTGATTCTAAAAAGGTCCATGAATGGTTTCATTCTCTACAAAATTCTAACAACAAATCTTTGAAATAGTAGGTAAGAGATTATTCATTAATGAAAATGGACAGTTGTTTGGCAAGATTGCCGTAAAACATCATGTGATTATATCGGAGAACTGTTATTGGCGAAACAACCATGGGCACTCAAGTACACTAAACTAAACCCGTCTCGCATGGTTGACTTTCTAAGCAAGAGAAAGCGTTATTAACCAGAAATCAAAGGGTGAAACCAGAATGCAGTTGATCGAATACGTCGTGGTGTTTTATAGTGTATATTACATAAAGTGATATAATATTTTTAATGAGGATCGGCATAGATCCATTCTGTTCTAGATTACAGTTATCAACATTAGCAGGTCGCGGGAATGTCCGAAAACGGTAACGCTGCCCTGAAACGCAGAGGGTATGTGATGAAACAGGGTAATTTATAGTCAGTACGAATCTGACAGTGCTTTCCGCGCCCCCAGGGCGGGAAAACTCATTTGATGATTTCGCGTTACACGTAATAAAAATAAGATTCCAAGATTTTCTTACATAGTTACAAGTGAAGCTAATGTAAGCGTGTTAAAAAACAACAACACTGGCAGCTTAGTGGTGAGGTTAGGCCTCACCTTTTGTGCCATATTTCCCTTGCCAGCGCAAGTCTTAACCAGGCTTTACCCGTGATCTTCAGAATATCGTCAACCCGTACTGGTAACACTGTTACAATTCTTATACAATGTACAAGTAAATGCTGTACTGACCAACTAATTCAGAGTTAGGCGGAGCAAACACGTGGTCGTGATTAGTGGAGTCGTGTGCGTTCCTCTCTTCATCATTGGACACGTTCAGCATGGAATCCAGCGAACCACTACTATGAGATTGCAGGGACAGTCTGTAAATGTAAAAAAGGAACTGTTACATTGTTGCTTAATTTAAAATTCTGGCAAACAATAATATAAAAGTTTTTGCAAAGTAAACTATACAATTTATTCTAAATCGTAATTTAAAACTTGAATGTATCTAATAATATCTAAGTACGTAAAATGTTAACAAGCTTTCGAACCGCAACCCAGTTGATCGTTCAACTAACCTATCAATAGAGTGAGCCAGGAGGGAGTTGTCGTTCGCTGACTTACGCTTAGGCGGCAGGGGTGGGGCCAACTCGATTTTCCTGCAAACACACATTGCACTCTCACTGACCATACCTTTATTTAATAGCCTATTAGTTAAAATTATAACTATTAAATCAAGAGTTACGTACTATCCCACTGATCTAACACCCTGATATTAAGAATTAGTATTAACATGCGCACAGTTGAAGACATACGCAATTCACCAATAACCCCAATACAGTAATTAAAATTTGCGTCCTGTATTCCATAGCAACTACACCTAACGGTGCCGCAACACTTTGAAAGTGTTATAGTGTCGCCATTAAATTTTACGCCATCTATCAATACTGTATGTGCTATTGTGAGTGACTTTCACGAAGTCGACGAGTAGTGTTTGTTGGCGCGGCTACGTTAGTTTGAAGTAAAAGTGTAAAGCCTATTCAAATCTTTGTTTGCGATTGACATTTTCTATTATCAAATTTATGCAAATGATTTTAGGTTGAATTTAAAATGGCTAGTAATACTGAATTGGATGTGGTACTGACCGGTTGGGCCTGGCTGGCTTGGGTGGCGGTGAGTCGGGCGCGTCCAGCACGGACTCGGACGAGTGCGAGGCGCGCACGCCGCTGTTCTCGGAGCCCGCCTCGCCTGTCAGCAACGACCGCTCCTTCGGCGTCAGCGGGATATCTACAAAATACGTAATAGTATGCTTACTACACATTATTTGTTTAACGTTTAATTTTTCTCACAGTAACATCTGTTTAATTTAAGATTAAATCTAAAATGAAAACTAAAGATAAGCATGATCAAAGAAATAATCATTTACAGCTAGAGATTGTTTGTTTTGCAGCTACAATTATTTATGTACAGCTAAATTATAGGTAAGAATTTAGCCGTTGTATTTAATTGGCGGAACTGATTAGTTCCATCAGAGTGGTTTTGTAATGGAGGCTCTATTATGTATGATAGCGTTTCATCAGAAATGAATAACGCACCTGGCAAGGAATTCCTTTGTGTTGAAGACCGCGGTGAGACGAGTGCGGGGCGCGGGGAGAGCGCGGGCCGCGTCATGTGTTGCTGCGCCAGCGCCGACACCTCCTCCACGGCACCCGTCACTCCTTTAACTACGGAGCTCACGTACTCTGGAGACAACGCCTCAGCCGAAGTATCTAGTTCCTCGTTACTGGCATCAGCTCGCAAACTCAACGCAGTGATCTCGTCGCACAGTCGTATGAGCATTGCTAATGCCGCACAGAGGCGCTTTACGGCACTTGTCAGCTGTGGCGATCGGCTGCAGTATGGTTTTATTGCTGAAATGTAATAATACAAAATCAACTATTTGGACTTCTGAATTTACCTTAATAGCTTCTCAGTTACATTAGTAAACAAACTTTTAGGTTTCTATTTATAACGAGAAGCAGGAAAGATTTTGTTAGGTATGGTTGTGAGATACTTTTATATGTATAGCAATATTAAAATGTGCTTGAGTAAATTAACTGCAAATGCAAATTATTTACCTTTATGTATATTTGCAATTGATTCAAAAACAATAGTGCCATTATCGGGGAGCATTTCCAGTTTCCCTTTTGTAATAACATCCGAGAAGTGTTTTAAGCCGAACGTAACCTGCGGACAATAGACGTGTTAAGATAAAATGTATGTACATAATAGCCGGTGAGATGTTTACTTCTTTATTGGCAACTACTGACCTCTTTGACTAGCCGTTCGAGTTCTTTGGCAGGTGTGACTTCCCCCTCCTCAGTGGTGTTATTGAGATTTTTGGCCATATTCCGAATTTTCGGGCTAAGTGGCGAGTGCGATCTGCTGTACCAGAAACAAATAAAACCATAAGTACAGTTTTATTGATAGCAAGCAAGCAATAATTCAACGGACATTTGAATGCCAGGCAAAGATAATTATAGTCAAAAGAAAAAAGAATTTAAAAGACCGAATAAAATGAAATCGGAACATAACTCTAGTTTACGACCTACGAAATAACGACACAACGTTTCATTCAATTAAACCAAAAATAAACCACTTGTTTATTCAATCAATGTGAGTACTATTATATATAAATGATCATTTAAAATGTCATTGCTTGGTATGCGTTGCGAAAGAATCTGCTTTGCATGCAAGCCTACACCTGTGCGCGAATACAAAGCTGAGCTATATTTGATATTCAAGTAGGAGGTCCCGGTTCACCTTACTCTATGCGAGTTCAATTTAAAACAATTTATACTATACGCCTGATATAGTTTTTTAATTGCTAGGTATTAAGGTTACGCGGCTTGAGCATAATTATGTGTTTCTTTTACTACTCTTCTTATTTGGTAAACAAATCTAGCAGCATGTGAAATAAGATTATATTTTTTTAAGAGAAATCATGAGTTTAATGTTTGCGTTTTTTTTTTTCATAGATGATGATGACCCCGGCAGGCTTTGGCCCTCTAGAGGGGGGCCCCGTCATCTTGCTGACGCTCTTTGAGGAACACAACGCGCCGTCGACCTGGGCATGGTCCATGGTCGGGCGGCGAGTTGCCCACATCTAGGTACTTGGTAAACTAGTAGCCACCATGCAACGACCATATATAACTAGACTCCTAATCACAGGCGACCGATGTCTGTCAACACATTAGGTAAAAAATCTTATAACCGTCGTGACTCGACCACTCCTGTGAGTCCCCGTGTCGCACTGACCTTGAGTTAGCCAATCAGAACGCAGTATTAGCCAATCAGAACGCAGTACCCCGTCTCCCTCGCTTACGTCGTACCTCAGCGACTTGACAGAATAATTTTCTTTAGTCAGATCGTGTATGAGGCGTCTAGTTTTATATGGTCGTTGCCACCATGGGTATATTTTACAAAGATTGTCTATACAATTGTACATTAAATATTGTAGAATTTATAGCTATTTATTTTGCCATTTTTATTGTGAAACAAGTTTTAAGTATCCCGAATCGAATTATATAACCTACGCAATATTACAGTTGTGTATTGTGATTTGTGAAGCATCGTTAATGATTAAAATATTTTATCGAGTCATCATTTATTGTGTTTGTTTTTTGATATTCTTTATCTTGCCTGTGTTTACTTTGTGTACCTAATGCTACATCGATTACGCCCCTTAAATAATTTAACAATTAAATATATTCGAGATGTTTCTTTTTGTAATTTTAAATTTTTGTATACATATGGCACAACATTCAATTCGTACCGTTTTCCATTGTTAACAAATCTCCGATGAAGTTTATTTGTTCGCTTGTGAAACCATCCGCCGACAGGCGATCTTAGCGCGTTTGACATCATATCTTGGCTTCGACTTCTTAATCGTTAAGCGCACTCCACAGCACTACTTTTGCTTCACAAACTTCTTGGTTGGCGAACTACTTTCAAACAACCTCACTGAGACAAAACAAAAACTGGTGTCCACCAGCCGTTCAATAAATAAAAAGTTATTCGGTCACGCTGACAGCCCGCGCGGACATTAAAATGTAATCACTTAACATTGCACGCACTAAACTAATGAGATTTCAGCGGACAATGTACTAATGAGTCCGACAGCAGCGGGTCGCGCTCATGACTCATAATTAATGCCACATTTAGTGCAATGTCCACACTAATAACCAGCCCAATAGTTAGACTAGTTATTTTTTTACGAAATTATATGACTTCTTTTAGATATTACGACACCACACAACTATTTACGTGACTACTTCAATAAAAATATGATAAAACTTAACACAATAACATTGTTCCTGCACTAGTGGCAAAGATAATACTGTGTTCGTTTGAGCGACACTTTCTTGTCGCTGTCAGTCGAAAGATAGGAGAGTTATATATGTAAATTTATCAATAGAGATAACAAGTAATATACAAAGATTTCATTGCAATGTAAACATGTTACTAGATAAGGAGAGTACACCATAAGATGTAATCAACAAAACATCTGCAGTTAGTAAAGATAACGTTTGTGTCTTGTAGGCTAGTTCCTCACCTACTGTATTTTGCTACTACAACATTAAATTAAAAACATTACTTGTGATTGAGATAGTATCACGTACTTATTGTTTAGAAATAGATTAATGAAGCGTATTTGGAGCATGTGCTTAATAAGGTACGAATGCCTGTGCGACGGGCGTGTCCAAATCACGCTTGACTCTTTTCGGATGTAACATAATGCGCGGAAACATGGCATGTTATCATAGAAGCGGATGTGCACGTATGTTGACCTGATATTTGAGGAGAGATGCGGCCGGTGATGCTGTTGCGCCGGTGAGCGCATGTTAGAGATGCGCTCGAGCAGGTCGTCCTTGAATGAGCGTGCGCGCCTCGCCAATTTGTTGGCGCCGCGCAATGACCCACGGTGCCCTGAGCTCCCCTCGCTGCCGGATTCGTTTTCTGTAATTTAATTAAATTAATTACTACAAATAACGACTTTAATGAATTTAGAGGAAATCCAACAGTTTGCAAACATTGGATTTATTTTGTATGCGACCGCAAACAAACAATCTACTAACTAGCATTTTTTGCTTTATATATTTTTTCCTTAGCCTGTACTGTCTCACTGCTGAGCAAAGCCCCCCCCCCCCCATTCCTTCCAGGAACTCTTTTCTGGGCCGCTTTGAGCCAGCCCTCATGGTAAGCTAGACGCTTCTTGGTTGGCCGTCTCGTCAGCTTTTAAGTGCCTAAGGGTCCCCCCACATTTATCGACGCGGAATCTCTCGCCTCGGCTCGGACGACGCGATCCGATGCGAATGGCATTAGTAACACCCTTATTACGTTGACGTAAAGGTTTTCTTGATTCCGCGTCGATAAATGTGGGGGGACCCTAAATGTCCCCACCCAGTATGCTTGTCCACGCATCATAGCTCAAATTCGTATTCCACTAACGGAAATGAATGCTGGATCAGTCTCAGGTCCATAATTATCTACTATAGAGCGAATAAGTCTAGCTCACGTTACACTTCATCCGAAAATATTGATTTGGCCATAAGACAACAAGCATCCATTTGTGAATCAGTATAATGTAAAATTATATCTAACATTAGTACTACTATTATACTGGATAAACAAAAACTAACGTAAACAATATGGCCTTACACATGATACAGTCATACAGTTGCGTCATTCTAACATTGATCATAAGAAAACACCTTGTATTTAACAACTTGCAAAATAACCAATCAGAATAGCATTATAATTATTATTTGGAGAATTTAGGCATTACCGAGTGCAGAAGCATTAGATACCTACCTGTTATGTTTTATTGGATCTGGTCTTAAAACTATTTCCGGAAATAAAAATTCAATGACATTCTCTAAAAAATATTCAGAAAAACTTATCCACTGGAGGCTTTTTTTTTAGCGTGGCAAAATCGTCTCACGATTCCCCCACCCCGGGCAGAGCGGGAGGGACTGTCAGACTTGTACTGACTAAAATCCACGGTGTCCTTCAATAGCCCTTTATGTTCCGGGGTCACGGTGAGGAAATAAGTCCCGCGACCCCGGCAGGCTTTGGCCCTCTAGAGGGGGGCCCCGTCATTATGCCGACGCACTTTGAGGCGCGCGTGGAACACAACGCGCCGTCGACCCGGGCATGGTCCATGGTCGGGCAGTGAGTCGCCCATTACTCGACGCCCGCATGCCCGCGCCTACGGTGGCCGGAGATCGTCTTGCGACGTCCGTCGCCGTGGGCGTCCACCACTGCGGTTGGGGCGGAGGAAGGCCGCTGTCCTCTCCCTCACACCGCCCGCCTCCTCCTTCGCGAGCATGACTGCTTCGCAAAAGGAGGCCATCGCTTCCCACTCCATCTCGCCCCGCAGCATGGCCTCGACCAATGCCGGGCGTGAGAGGTCTCCGCCTATCGCCGTCGTGAGGACACGGCGGTGCTCTGCCCAAGCGGGATAGCCCTGCACCGTGTGCTCCAACGTGTCCTCCGGGCGATCCTCGCAGTGGTGACACCCAGGCGTTTCCTCCTTTCTCATCATCTCTCCTTCCGTGTCCGGTGAGGACCTGCGTCATGCGGTAGGTCAGGACGCCGCCGTGACGCCTATCCAGCCACTCCTCAAAGAGGGGTCTTACCGCCGCAATTGCGGCCTGCCCGGATCCACTAGAGGCTAAACGAATATTGAACTTAAATGTTATATTATTTTTTTAAATTTTGTTCTTTTTTATTGTTTTATTTTATTTTATTATTAAAGTGAGCTTCTACAGTCATTATTTAACCTGCAGCTACCTCCAAAATTATCTCATTTTTATGATGTTCAAAAAGGTCCGTAAACTTTTGCCTGTAAGTAATACTTTATTGAAGTGATGACGACATCTAATAAGAATTTTATGAACAAGTACGTATACCTTGTATTGCAGTTTATTGCACATAAAACAAATGGGGAAAATTTTATAGATCAACAGGTTATCCTTAAGTACGTATTGCAATCTGCATTTGAAACTAAACGTACTAACGGTAACTAATAACTAATAAGATTTTATGAAATGAAATATTCGACATGTAACAATCTCCATGGAAAAAAACACCATGGCTCTATAAGACCGTAATCAGACCAATAATCACCTACGGAGCGGTGGTTTGGTGGACCAGAACTGAACTCATAACCACCCGTAAAAAACTGCAGACATTCCAGAAGTTGGCCTGTTCAGCCACCACAAGATGCAGTCGAACAACACCAACTAATGCCCTGGAGATAATGCTTGGTCTGCCGCCACTGGATCTCTTCATTCAACATGAGGCCAGTATGGCGGCAATCAGGCTGAGACACTCCGGCATGTGGAAAAACCAAAGGGGCCATCACACCATAGTAGGGGAAAGAGCGCTAAACGATGTACCATACATTGAAGCGCCCTGTGATAGAATCCCCAAAACTCACGTGTTCGATAAGCTCTATCGACTTCAACTAACCGAGACCAAGCGAGATCAATCAGGAGCTAACGAAGTCTTTATTTACACGGACGGCTCTAAAACCAATACCGGTACAGGTGCTGGTGTATTCTCCATGGATCTCAACATCAAAATATCTCTACCGCTACGGGAACATAGCTCCATATTCCAATGTGGTGTAGCAATCACCCAAGCTGCCATCGCAGTCATGGAAAGGAACATCTCTAACTACGAGATTAGAATTCTCTCCGATAGTATGGCTGTACTAACAGAGCTGAACGGCAATATTATGTCGTCCAGCCTAATCTATGAATGTCACTTAGCATTGCAAAAAATTTCGAACCGCAATTAGTTCCACGTAGTAGTTCCACTTATTTGACTTACTTATCGTATTTTTTTAACTGTTTTGATAACATTGGGGTCCTGTATCAGTGTCCGCTAAGGCACCATGAAAAACCATACAGAATACAATTTGTAAGAATTTTTAATCTGCCAGACAAGCTTACAGTGATCTGAAAGGAACCCGAATCAGAAAATATATCTTTCAACTTGGATTTTAATTAAAAGATATTAGGTAGTATTATACTATTTAGTACTATGTTCAGTACTAACAATAATTATTATTTGAATTGAAGTCAGAATACCTTTAACGTTTTTAAATTTATTTGTGTTAACGTTGATTGTATATTTTTCCTTCAGAAGCAGGAAGACACTACTAAATAAGGTAACTTAGTCTTTAACAGGAAAATATTGCATAGTTTGTAACAATAATTATTTGGAGAATTCATGATAGTTCATGCTGAAAAAAAAACTTATGGAAATCAGCAATTGCAATTAGAAACAATTAATTATAAAGGTGATATAAAAAAATAACTTTGAAAAAATACCTCAATAGATTGCAGTTTCTGCTCTATGACGAACAGGTCTCCTCTATACATAACATCAGATATAGTACAAGTATGGAAACTGAACTTAGGGTCACAATAAACGGGAGAATAACGTAGTAAACATCAGTTTATCAATTATAATGCCGATGACGCGTGAGTTTATAAATAAACGCGAAGGCGACAGGAGGACGCGCCCAAAGTCGCTGTGACGACTGGCGTCGACTGAACCAGTGAACCTCCGCACTTGCGAGTCGCACCGCCCGCGACAGACGGACGCCGCGGTACATACTCGCTTCCCAAGCCCGAGTGCGTCATACATAACACATCACCAGCACAGTGCACACACACCCGGTATTAAGTCCTACTTAGCATGCGACTTCAGTATAACATGCCTGTCCTGTCAATGCAGTCCCTTATGCGTACTGACTCGTACCTTACGATCACTGACGACGAATCTTTTAGCATCGTCGGAGCGACGGAAAAACTCATGTTTATATTATTTCATTCAAGATTTATTTAGATTAAAAAAACGTAATGAAAACGGCATTGAAATAGCATCTTTAGTATTACTGACATTCGCAACATCTAGGACACTTATATTTTATTCATGACCGAGTAGATAATCTCTTGCATTTACATCGCGTGGCTTGTGTAATTTATTGATGTGATGTGGCTCATGTGGTACTACTTTGTTTATAATATTCCGCGCCAAAAATTACAAAAATATTGTTAGTGTGTGAATTTTATCAGTCTAGTTCTGAACATAGGGCGGCGTGAATAGTCCACGGTTTTTCAGGTTATCCTTAATCAATTGATCCAGCTGCTATCTCTCTACTCACACCAAAGCACAGATTTGGAAGTGGCACAGATATCTCAGAAAATCGCCAGCATTATCTATGGACCATGGCACGGTGGTCTAATCACAGTAATCACTAATTAAAATATAAAAACTTTAAAAAAAAAAACCGACTTCAAATCAAACACAAAAAATTTTAAAATAACTTTTCTTTCGGAAGTCGGTGGCAATAGTCAATGAACTAAAAAACAAAGCCACCGACTTCCGAAAGAAAAGGTATTTTAAACTTTTTTGTGTGAGCAACAAAAACGGATCTGTGCGGTCAACGTTACGAGATATCCATGATTGTTATATACTTACTAAAACCTTTCATAGAATATAACAAATACTTTTGTAAAAACCGCATCAAAATCGGTTCAGCCAAACGCGAGATAATCGCGACCAAACATACAATCGACTTTGAAAATCTACAACCCAAGTAGGCAAAAAACTCCCTATCTCAAAAACTACTGAACCGATTTTGATGAAACTTGCAGTGTACCCTAAGGCGGTTTACACATTATGCCGCAGCGGCAGCGGCACCGCCGCCGCCGCGGCGCCGCTGCGCTAGTCCCCCTTGGATTTGTATGGAGCCTTACATACGACGCCGTGGCGGCGGCGGCAAGTTAATGTACCGCAGCGGCATAATGTGTAAACAGCCTAAGTTGGACAATACCTAGTAGGTACAACAAAAAAAGAATTACTAAAATCGAACTTGAAATTCCGGAGATATGCGAACACAAACATAAAAACATACATACATACACTTTTGAAATTTGGCACATTTGTTCAGACGCTGATATAGACTAACATATATGAAAACTGGGCAGTTCTGGAAATATTACATACATACGGGTCGAATTGATAACCTCCTTTTTTTTGAAGTCGGTAAAAATAGAAGCTTGAATTTAAATTGTAAGAAGGATTAGAATACAAGGTAAAAACCCTACAAGGTGTGCAATGAAAATTTATTAGGCCGAAATATAGATTATAAAATAATATTAGACCCGTATTTTTTCTTTTGTTTCTTAAACCAAAATTAACGAAGATACAACGCTTCTAAAAATTACAAAACGTCACTCGGTCTGTACAATTTTACAAGCGTTATGACGTCACAAGCCCCTACTCCCGAAGTTAGAAGCGTTTTATCTTTGCCAATATTGACCGATTTAAAAAAAAAATACGTGTCCATTATTTTTCAATACTCTAACTGACAGACTAGAAACAGATTTTTATTTATGCAGTAAAATACCCAAACTTGTCATTTCTGGTCAGTAGACACCCTGTTCTTTTTAGAAAAGGCAGGCAAACATTTATTCAGTCGCACCACATTTCTTAGGGTTCCGTAGCCAAATGGCAAAAACGGAACCCTTATAGATTCGTCATGTCTGTCTGTCTGTCCGTCCGTTTGTCACAGCCACTTTTTGTCGAAAGTTTAAGAGCTATCCTGTTGAAACTTGGTAGGTAGATGTATTATGTGAACCGCATTAGGATTTTCACACAAAAATAAAAACAAAACAAATTTTGGGGGTGCCAAATTATATTGAGGTTACTAACATCATTTTTTTCTAAACTGAACAGTGTGCACGAGAGACACTTCCAAAGTGGTAAAATGTGTCCCCCCCCCCTGTAACTTCTAAAATAAGAGAACAATAAAACTCAAAAAAATATATAATGTAGACCTCAACAAAAACTTCCAACGAAAATTGGTTTGGATGATATACAGTTAGCAGTTTTTGAGATATAGTACATTTTCAAAAACCGCAAATATAACTTTGCCATTCATACAAACACTATGAAAAACAAAGTTATTTTTATTGTTTGTGTATATTACTTACTAATCTCAATATAATTATATCCCTAATCTATGCTTGGTACTATTTTTTTTAATTATTGAAATATATTTTTAACGAAAGTCCAAACTAATGTAATTATCATGCAAATAAGTGAGATTCTCGTTTCAACAATAATCGGGAAACTCACTGACCTTTGATTGAGTCTTTGTAATCGAAAGTTGTTTTGATAAGTTGTATTCCAAATAAAATTTTAAATCCTCATTAAGAAATTATATTAATCGTTTAGTAGGTAATAGATATGGGCGCCGCGCCGGCGTGGCGCCGCCGTGTGCCTTCGGCACGCCGCCGCCGCCGCCGACATTCACCGCGCGGCGTGAGTGGCGTAAAGACGTGTATTTGTTTTCGTGATTGACTCATCCAAAATGACTGAATTAATATTCCAACAATCATAGGTGAACATTTCGGGGATATAACATCCCCCTGTCTCACCCCCTGCGCAGCGCGATATGTTTAGACTGCTGGTTCTGTACTTGGACACATATCACTCAAAGTCGGGGCGTCATACAGACATTTCAGCACTCCAATGTACCGCCAGTCCACTTGACATCGCTGCAGTGATTGTAGAACAGCCCAGGTTTTAACGGAGTCAAATGCCTTTTCATAATCCACAAATGCTAAGTACAGGGGCTGGTTATGCTCTTCGGACTTCTGTATAACCTTCTTCACTGTGTGAATGTGGTTAATGATGCTAAATCCTCCGCGAAACCCAGCCTGCTCCGGAGGCTGAAACTCGTCATGACTTCTTGCGAGACGGTTTGTGATGACCTTCGAAAACAGTTTATAGATGTGGCTCAGGAGTGATATGGGACGATAGTTTTTCAACAGGGTTTTGTCACCCTTCTTGAAAAGGAGGATTTGTGATCCTCCTTTTCACGCTCCACTCCTGTTCCACGCCTTTGGAGTTCTCAAGACGTCTAAAACAGAGTTGAATAGCTTTTGGAGCTCCCGATGTACGGGCTTTCCACCTGCTTTCAGAAGCTCCGAAGTGAGTCTTCACCCGAGGCTTTTCCATGTTTAAGCTGTCTGAGGGCCTGATTTCCGGCAGTTCATCGGTGAAGTGGCGTGTCAGAATGGCTCGGCTATCCTCTGAAGAGGTGGCTTGTTGTACAACCGGCCATAAAAGTCTTCTATCTCGGCTTGGATCTACGGCTTTGAGGTTATGGTTTGGCCATTAGGTGATCTAAGCTTCGTCAGATCTGCCCTGGGATCTGAAGGCGACTGCCCTCCAGCGCGTCTATGAGTGGCGCGTAGAGGCGCAGCGCCGGGGCGAATCCCTCGAGGCTCGGCGGGAAGAGCTCCGGCGCGATCTCAGGGCAGTATGGAGGGAACGACTGTCGCAACCGAGGTCCGGGCACGCCGCAATCGCGGCGGTAAGACCCCTCTTTGAGGAGTGGCTGGATAGGCGTCACGGCGTCCTCACCTAGCTAGCGCATGACGCAGGTCCTCACCGGACACGGAAGCTTCGGGAGGTACCTGTGTCCGATAAGGAGGGAAGAAACGCCTAGTTGTCACCACTGCGAGGATCACCCGGAGGACACGGTGGAGCATACAGTGCCGAACTGCCCCGCTTGGGCAGAGCACCGCCGTGTCCTTGCAGGTGGCGATAGGCGGAGACCTCTCGCGCCCGGCATTGCTTGAGGCCATGCTGCGGGGCGAGACGGAGTGGGAAGCGGTCGCCTCCTTCTGCAAAGCAGTCATACTCGCGAAGGAGGAGGCGGGCCGCGTGAGCGAGAGGACAGCGTCCTCCCTCCACCCCAGCCGCAGTGGTAGACTACCACGGCGGCAAACGTCGGCAGACGATCTCGGGCCACAGTAGGCGCGGGCATGCGGGGGGCGAGTAATGGGCGACTCGCTGTCCGACCATGGACCATGCCCGGGTCGACGGTGCGTTGTGTTCCACGTGCGCCTCAAAGAGTGTCAGCATAATGACGCGTCGCGGGACTTATCTCATTACCGTGACCCTGGAACATAGTGGGTTATTGAGGACACCGTGGATTTTACTCAGTACGAGTCTGACAGTCCCTCCCGCCCTGTCCTGGGTGGGAGGACTCATTTGATCATTTTACCACGATAAAAAAAAAGCTTCGTCAGATGCGAGCGTTTCAGCTGTTTGGCGAACACTTTAACACCCTGATTTTCTTCTATTGCCTTTTCAATTCGGCGTGTATTGGTGGTTCGGAGGTCACGTCGCACCAACTTGCTTACTTTCTTATTGAGTTCTCGCTTTTCTGACGGTGCAGATCCCTTCTTCTAATTTCCATAAGCCGGAGAGTCTCAGCCGAGAGATTAGACTTAGTGCCCGTACGTTGCAGTTGACAGATATTTAACGTGTCCCTTTGGAAAACTGTTTTTTTTTGTACCTGATGACCTGATCTGGACAAGGTATTTACTGTACTGTATAGGACTGACATTTTTCTGTCGTCTGCCTGAAACGACATTAATTTGCCGGCCGGCCTAAAGAAGACAGTGAGTAGATTGCGAGTTTTAGTTGTAGGTACGAGTAGTAGAAAACTACGCCGCCGGCGCCGCGCCGCCGCCGATTGAAATTGGTCAGCGCGCCGCCGCCGATAATATTTAAGGCGGCGCCCACGTCTAGCTAGGTAACGGGTTAGTTAAGTTAAAATAAATCTTACAATGAATTATGTTAATGTGAGAATACACATCGTTTAATAAATAGCAATACGAGTAACGTAGTAGCATTGTTTAGTCATTAGTAATTTTTTTTGTCAACGGCCTTAACATTATGTTAACAATAGACACAATGGTGCAGTTCCCGCGTCTTACGTTTCGTTACACAATATCTAGCATTTCATTAGATGCACTACCTGTTTATAAACTGCAAAGATACGAACAAGGAAGAAAGAAGAAAAATCGAAAGCTTGGCAGCTACTTTTCTTCCGTTTCGCTTGTAGAAATTCCTTGTGGATAAATCTTTCGACGCCAGCAACAACTTTCAGCTAAAAGACTGCCTGAGACACATGAGTGTTACTTTACTTAGTGCTCGTTTTGTCAATGAGGACGTAATATTTACGTTGGTTAAAGAACGCTACACAATTTCTCATAAAACTAATAGGTTTAACACTTGAAGTATTAGTGTTAATTACATCGTTAATTAATTATATTATAGGTTATTTATTTGGTACCTTTTCTGTCAGAATTGCCCTCGTTGTTTATTTGGCGGTATACTCCTGGTCCTGGCGCGGGGGCGTTTAGAGAAGTACGGCAATGCGCTGGCCGACTTTGGGCATCTACTACGGAATATGACTTCCTAGCGTCTTCTCTCCGTGACACTGATGTGTCCCGATCGTCCAATGAAGTGGCAAAGTGCTTCAACTGTCCGTCATCCACCAAGTTTTGAAGACTACTCCCGTTTCTTATTTTATTTTTATAAAGATAGTTTTGCTTCGACGGTTTCAGCGTCAAATTGTCAAAACTTTTGCAAGGTGTAAGGGAATACACATTATTGTTTCTTAGGTCGTAATATTTATTGGGGTCAAACACAGTCATTTGTGGACTGTGATCTACGATAATATCGGGGGTTTTATATTTCATTGGACTGGTACTTTGTAAACCATTCTGCACTACCGGTTTATATCGATTTCCACGACACTTTATATTTCTAATATTATTTTTTATTACCGATGATCCTCTTTCTTCTAGAGCCTGAAGCATATCACTTGTTTCTATCAACCTCAGGGGAGTAAGCCCATTTTTATATACGTGATAGCTTCTTTTATTTCTTCTTTGATTTAGATTGTCGTCGTGGATAAAACTTTCGTCGTAATGAGGCATTTTTCTCTTTAATTTTTATTTTTCCACTTACCACTTTACTGTTCTTATTAATACTATGAAATAGTCTTTGCT
Organism: Agrotis exclamationis; assembly: GCA_950005045.1. NCBI lineage: Eukaryota > Metazoa > Arthropoda > Insecta > Lepidoptera > Noctuidae > Agrotis > Agrotis exclamationis. The sequence goes on along the minus strand of OX465417.1, from coordinate 11,358,044 downwards.
GTGTAAAGATTAACACGATTTCTGTAGTTATCTAAGATAAATTTGACGACTGGTTCGTTTCTAGTTGGGGTCACACATTGCGGATATTTCCATAGTAACCGGTGATCGCAAGCAACGAAGCGGATGCTAGTGCCGCGGTGAAAAGGAGGGCCCTCTAGAAATCCAAGAAAGTGGGCAATGTACTTCTGTTAAGTTTCACCATTTTGTGAAAATATTGGCATTTAATACATGGCTTTACATTTACTCGACATTAACATGTCTGTATGAGGGTACGGTCAGACACAGAAATAGCAAATACGTTGGAAGATACAATTAGATCACTATTTATTTACAGTATGTGCCCGTCGTCGGTGTAGATGGTGACGGCCGTCATAATATGAGTATCACGCGCGTTTGTTCTACATTGACTGATGTCCAGCGTCCACTGTCAACCTTGACATCACAAATTCGAGCAATAAAACCGATTTAACATTAGCACAATAACATTATTTGGTTCATGAACGAAACTCACGAGTCGCGTCTCAATTCCCAACACTCGCGCACAAAGTACAGATTTGTAATTAATTAATGAACCACTTGTTTTATTATTTAAGAAAGTAACCGAATCAAAACAGTACACTAAGGGAAACTTGAGATCGGAATTTGTTTATACTTTCTCTGCAAAACGAACGCCTGATTTTGGATACTATAATTTTCACTTTAACATATTTGAATAAACACTGAATTTACATTCCAAAAATTGTAAAGGATTGGCTTACACCACATAATTTGTTGTAACAACACATGACCGAACAACACCTAATCTAAAAATATCTGTGCGCTTTTTCACAACACGATCTCGATATTCAGCAGAGCAACGAGTGAGCGAGCTCATGCGCAGCGGACCATAGTATTGACACAGGGTGTCGATCGGTCGCGGAGCTGGGCGGCGCAGCCGGCGGCGGCGAGCACAGGCGCGGCACCACTGCCAGCCTGTGACCGGTACCCCGGTGCTGTCACACCGACGAGAGTGAAAGTGCAGCCACCGCCGCACATCTCCGATGTCTAACCAATGCACACCTGTCCTAACAACATACACCATTCCTACGCTAATACGTGCTCATTGCATAACAATCGTAATCTCTTCTTTTCTTGCAGTCTCACATCGTAAATTGTCTCTGACATACAATAAATGTAGACCACTGACAAAATTAATTATGTAATGTAGAATTGGCCTGAATAATTAATCGTGATTGATGTGTTCTCAATTAAGTGCATGTTGTAATGAATACTCAAAAATATCATATTATTATGACAAGTTTGGCAAAGAAAGTTATAATTGGTTATACTCTAGTAGGCTTTACAACTTTACGTCATACAACAGACGGAACAGTCGTTTTCACTTATATTATGCAATAATGACCAAAGAAAGATTGTTAAATGTGTACCTACACAAAAATCGAATCCCGCATATCTGACAGTGTCTTCAGGCTTTATTTACACATCTTCGATCAGTTACACAAATTAAATTGATGCAAATAAAATTATTCCAGTAATTGACAGCAACAAGTAATTATCGTAGTAGGGTTAATATTATAGCCGCATAATTGTTATTTTACTCGTAGGTTTATACAGGGTGGAGGCGAAACTATGAGGAATATCGAAAAACTTCATTCTTCGAAAGGAGTCTCGAGGCCGATTTTGACGAAAACTAAAACTGCATCATTGGATTTTAGAAAATTCAAGTATCCTGGCCAGGAATCGAACCCGCTGATTTTGAAAAAAAAATCACAACCTGTATTGTTACACCATTCGATAGTGTTGCTAATAAGGATCAATTTCTGGGAAGTAATGTAATGATATACGGCAAACTTAAGGAAACAGCATATTTTCATGAAATTGCTATTTTTAACCGACTTCAAAAAAAGGAGGAGGTTCTCAATTCGTCGGAATCTTTTTTTTTTTATGTATGTTCCCCGATTTCTCGAAGACGCCTGGACCGATTTGGAAATTTTTTCTTTTGTTTGAAAGGGTATACTTTCCAATTGGTCCCATGATCATCAGGTCAGGATCTGATGATGGAATCCCAGGGAAATCGAGGGCAACCTTCAAATTTTATAGGCACATAGTACCATTTTCATATATTTTCTAAATCTGTTCAAGTATTTGCATCTGATAATCATCATCTCAGGTGGATGAGCTGATGATGGAAGGTACAACTCCTCAACGGCTTGGAGTAGGCATCGACTGATTTAGTTTGTGTTCGCATATCTCTGGAACTACAAGTCCGATTTAAGTAATTCTTTTTTTGTTGTACTAAGTATTGTTTAACTTACGGAATACTGCAAGTTTCATCAAAATCGGTTTAGTAGTTTTTGAGATAGGGAATTTTAATAGCATATTGTGCACTTGAGCGATGTTGTTACCGGTGCTACGGATTACAAAATTTTAGTGCACATACATGTAAGAGAATGATTTATTTGACAAGAATTTGAGTTGAATATTTAAACTAAAGAGTAAAATAAAAAACTTTTTCAAAAAAAAATGTAACCGCCTTCAAAAACAACCACAAAAAAGGGTAAAATAACCTACAAAATAACTTTTCTTTCAGAAGTCGGTGGCAAAAAAAAACAATGAAATGAAAAAAAAAATAAAGGCACCGACTTCTGAAAGAAAAGTTATTTTGTAGGTTATTTTACCCTTTTTGTGGTTGTTTTTGAAGGCGGTTACATTTTTTTGTATGTCACTTTACTTCTACTGAGCCATAAATCTATTCGAAATTACAAAATTTCGTTGTTTCAATGTGTCACTGGATTTGATGCCTCAACAACAGCACTGTATTCAGCAATACGAAATTATTGAATTGTACAAAAAATATCATTATTTCAAAGAAGAAACAGTTATCTTATAATTCGAATACAGTAATTGCCTTGAGATTGATCAGTTTTTTTCATAATAAGACGTTTTCCTTAAGTTCGCCGTATATGGTTACTTCCCAGAATTTGATCCTTATTAGCAACACTATGGAATGGTCAGGGTTGGCATGTTTAAAACAAGTTGTTTTAAACAGTGTTTAAAACAGTTTGAAATTAAACAGTGTTTTTTATTACACGTTATAACTACTTTTCATGGCGGATGAATGCCTGTAAAATGAAAATAAACTAATATTCAGGGGTCTTAATAGCTTGACATTAAATAATTTGAGTGTGTGCCCCTGATATGTCACATTTTTTAACTTTTATTGGCATTGTAATGAAATAATACTTCAAAACATTAGAAAAAAAAACAGATTTTTATTTCATTGATATTTTTTTGTAAATATTTCATTACAAACAGCGAATTTGAAAAGATCTGGTCTAGAAATGAAACATATAATTTTAAACTAAAAAAAAAACAAAAAAAAAACACTTGTTTAAACAAGTGTTTTTTTTTTGTTTTTTTTTTAGTTTCGGTCTTTTTCTCAAATTAATTCGACTATGGGTCGACGTCTTAACTTATAACAATTTGAACAGTTTGTTTTATAAAATTTAAAAAAAAACTTTTTTTTCCTACCCTGGGAATGGTGTAATAAACTTTTTTTTCCTACCCTGGGAATGGTGTAATAATACAGGATGTGATTTTTTGTCAAAATCAGCGGGTTCGGTTCCTGGCCAGGATACTTGAATTTTCTAAAATCCAATGATGCAGTTTTAGTTTTCGTCAAAATCGGCCTCGAGACTCCTTTCAACGTTTTTCGATATTCCTCATAGTTTCGGATATAGCCATCCACGCCCAGTTGAAAAATTCACCCTGTATATAAAAAATAAGTGTTACTCGGTTTCAATATTCTTTAAACGTAATAGGATCCTAACCCGCTTTAGAAATGAGATGAATGACATTTCCAGCGTTGATGAATACGACCCAAAACAGCGTATAGATAGAGCAAAATAACAGTTCCGCAATGGGCATGCCAATTGCCAGCCAACATGGTAAACACAAAATAAAATAGTGGGAGCAACGGAACAAAAAAATAACCGCAATGATACTCTTTCATACAAATCTGTTGCTGAAGTTATGACTGCGGAAAAATCATTACATGCATTATAATAATTAGGCAAAGAAATAGACCAGAAACATGAAAGATACTTTATATTTTTGAGTAATTATGAATTGTACAAAAAAATATATATTTATTGCTTTAACGGTCGGATTAGGGTTTTCTTCCGACAACAGGCACACGGGCGCACGCGCACTCGGCCACCAGCCACGGTCCATGTAACTCACTTTCCAATAAACTAGCCGCGGTCGTGATACCTAGCTAACGGGATCATATACTTCTAGGTAGATTGCAGCCTGATCATTACACTCAAGATAATGTAAGGTACGCCGTCGTCCGTTAGCATTGAATTATTGCGTGCGGAAGCTCGATAACATTGCTTGTAATGAATTCACATTTGACCATCACCTATAACAGCGTTTTATTATGCTCTTGTTATTTAAGGTTGCAACAGTATTTTGGCATTCTTATTTAATTCGATTCCATTTAACATTATACAATCTAGGTTCATTCCGCCACATCGTGATGGTTAAGATAACATTGCGTCTGCGGTGACGACCATCTCATCACGATTCTTCACAATAAGAAACCGTAATGATAAAGCGAATTACGCTGCAATTCGAGGTTGCAAGCTTGCAATATTTTTTGCTCGAGTACAAATCGGTATCGTAAATTTTGTACAATTTATGATGAGTTCTTCCTGCTTTAGCGCATGAAGCCTCCGATCTCTTTATTGGAAAACGGTCATTTTGTTCGGACCTGTGACCCAACAACGACCACTAACGAAACTAGTTGGTGTATGTTAACCATGATGAATACTACCCCATGAGATGAGTTGCATTCATCAAAATACCTAATGGGAAACTATTCGAATTTTCTTATATCTATTTCCTTCGAAAGGTTTATAATGCTTACAAAAATGCACAAAAATCCCTTTCAAACTTGTCCGCCGCAGATACCCCTCATCATTCCAGGCCCTCATTTACAATAAAGCAAGCTAGTTTACGAGCTATCCCCGAACAACCCCGATAATGGTTAGAAGTAAACCGCAATATTTTTCACATTTATAATTCTATTTATATTTGTGGTGTTACAATAAGGATTGCACATCATGAGCGCCTGAGAATCTGTAGTAATGATTGGAAATCAATTATTTGGGGAATATTTACGTTGAGCCACAAAATCTTTTTTTCCTCCAGTGAAATGTTAACCGAAAACCTTCAAAACAAACCAAATTTCAAGGGTTTTAAGGCAAAATAGTACTACCACAGAGCTACCACAAATAAAAAATTGGCTTTAGCCTATCAATCGCACAATGAACTCCAGTGCAAAGTAATGACCCGATTCAATGGTAAGAAGTTTCCATAGTCCATTTTTAACCGACTTCAAAAAAAGGAGGAGGTTCTCAATTCGGTCGGTATGTTTTTTTTTTATGTATGTACACCGATTACTCCGAGGATTCTGGTCCGATTATTGTAATTCTTTTTTCGTTCGATGCAGTATACTTGCAGTTTGGTCCCATAAAAACTTCATCCAATTTGGTTCAGTTCTTTTTATTTTGTGAGCATCATTATTGATGGATGATGTGATGATTTTTACTTTTTTGAGTGTTTGTTACGCGATTACTCCGCCAATTGTGGACCGATTTTCAAAATTCTTTTTTTGTTGTACGAGGAATAGTTCACTTTAGGGAACACTGCAAGTTTCATCAAAATCGGTTCAGCAGTTTTTGATAGGGAATTTTATTAGCTTATTGTGTACATGGGCGATGTTAATACCAGTGCTAAGGATTAAGAAATGATGTATTTGACAAGAATTTGGGTTGAATATTTAAACTAAAAAGAGTAAAATAAAAAACTTAAAAAAAAAATTTAACCGCCTTCAAAAACAACCACAAAAAACCGGCCAAGTGCGAGTTGGACTCGCCCATGAAGGGTTCCGTAGCAGCAAGCATAGATTAGAGATATAATTATATTGAGATTAGTAAGTAATATACACAAACAATAAAAATAACTTTGTTTTTCATAGTATTTGTATGAATGGCAAAGTTATATTTGCGGTTTTTGAAAATGTACTATATCTCAAAAACTGCTTACTGTATCTCATCCAAACCAATTTTCGTTGGTAGTTTTGGTTGAGGTCTACATTAAATATTTTTTTTAGTTTTATCATTCTCTTATTTTAGAAGTTACGGGGGGGGGACACACTTTTTACCACTTTGGAAGTGTCTCTCGCGCAAACTGTTCAGTTTAGAAAAAAATGATGTTAGTAACCTCAATATCATTTTTAAAGACCTATTCATAGATACCCCACACGTATGGGTTTGGTGAAAAAAATTTTTTTGAGTTTCAATTCTAAGTATGGGGGGCACCCCCAAAATTTGTTTTGTTTTGATTTTTGTGTGAAAATCCTAATGCGGTTCACATAATACATCTTTCTACCAAGTTTCAACAGGATAGCTCTTATACTTTCGACAAAAAGTGGCTGTGACATACACGGACAGACAGACAGACAGACAGACAGACAGACATGACGAATCTATAAGGGTTCCGTTTTTGCCATTTGGCTACGGAACCCTAAAAAGGTAAAATAACCTACAAAATAACTTTTCTTTCGGAAGTCGGTGGCATAAAAGACAACGAAATAAAAAAAACAAAGCCACCTACTTCCGAAAGAAAAGTTATTTTGTAGGTTATTTTACCCTTTTTTGTGGTTGTTTTTGAAGGCGGTTAATTTTTTTTTTAAGTTTTTTTTAATAATTATATTTAATTAACACAGAACAATTGAATATTATAGCGTATTTTAGACGTCAAAAAACATAGATTTATATTTAACATTTGAAGGTCAACATCCTTTCGACAGCCATTTTGTCATTTCATGTATGTTATTGGCCACAATTGGCATATATGTATAGTAATCGACACGCAAGTTTTCACGTTTATGCTGCACTACTGCAGAATTACCATTTATATTTCGGAAACATTCATTTTAAAATTTAACCTACTCCATTTTGTACAAATGCACGTTTTCAATAAACGATATGCCACGTTCTTTAATACTAAGGAAATAAAAGATAAATAAGCTTCATACTTGCAATGAAATATTAATGAAATACTGCGAAATCGAGCGCACGATCATTACGTACGTTGTGGCAACACCATACTATTATAATTGCGTAAATACATAGCCGAGACGAACCGTACTTCTATCTCAGGGGCATAATAAAATATTAAAGACTGTAAAAACAAATGATGGTTATTCTAAGCAACAATCTCAGTCTTGTTAGCACGAAACGGCTAAGCATATTTATTTTAATTAATATTCCGATTTATAGATACAAAAAGAATAGGAAATATCGAGATGTAACCTTTGTCTAGGCTGTGGTCTAGGCAAAAAGTCACAGATTCAGAGCGTGTACGCCGGTCGACATTTCATACAAACATCCCTCATTTTTAGAAATGAACGAACCGATTTTAGTGAAACTTCATAAGCAGGATATGTTATCAGAGAACATTTTCATAGCAAGGTAGGTAGGAAGGTAATCGCTCAAACACTAACTAGTTGATTTAACACTTTATAGAAAAAATTGCTCGTACGTAAAAAAAAAAACTCAAAACGTCTGACACTGATACGTTATTTTAATTATGCGAGATTCGTGGAGTGTAATTTTATTTAATTGTTCGTTTAAAATCCTATGGCATTCCAACAATACCGTCAATTAAGCAATTAAACGCTGCAGTAGCAAAAATTTTTAGAAACGTTGTTAGTTTACCTCTTTCCTTTCACTTTCGTCAAAATATCAATCACAGTTATCCAGTTGTAGTATCCTATCAAAATTATACAATATGAGAACCACCAGCAACATCAATCAAGAGTAACCGAAGAGAATTGAATTGGTGCACTTAAACACACATTTGCATAGAAGACGCTATGTGAATAGCTTTGTAATGGAGGTAACATGTGGCAAGTGCAAATGGGTTCCATATAACGGGTCTCTATATTCAGAAGAGCATTATGAAATAGCTCGGGTAACTGTTGAGGTACAGTACACATTATGCGAATAAAATTTGCGTCAACGTAACACTTTGGGTAGTTACGTACTATATGTTTTATAGACTATCATGATGTAATGATGATGCACGAAAATAGAAACTAATAAATAAATGTAGCTTTACTAGGTTTACTCGAGCAGTTGCGGAAGAACTGTTATTTAATTAATTTTTAAAAGGAATTACATGTTTTAACTCGTAACGTGGCTATCTACCAAACCACAGGCCACAAGAAATGGAAGTCTACTTATGAAGTGCGATCCTCAATAGTAACAACTTGAGGATGAGGAGGATTTCCATTTCGCCTTCTCAATAGCGTTAAAACCATGAGCGATAAATATGTTAAACCAGAAAACCAGTATTACCAACATTGTATCGAGTCATTGATCCACCATTATCTTTTAAATAACAAGAATAATCCTAACTTTGAGTTGACACACTATTCTCATCTCGGAAATTACAGTATAGTGTCTGAAAAATTAAAATCGCTAGATTGACAAAAAAAACCGTTAGCAGACTTTACAGTCGCGACAAAATTGTTGTCATTTAAACTATCCCGTATTCTTCTCATAACAATGAACCGTGAAGCCTGGAAACCAAAACATTTATTTTAATTACAACGGTTACAGGAAATAACAGTCGCTGAACGTTGTTCTCTTATGAGCGAAACGAGGTTGTATGACCGCAATCACGTCCAGGCTGCGTCCGTGACTGCTTCGCCATCCAAGTCTATGCACACGGACTACATTATTTTCTTTGTTTATAACAGACACAAGAATCTATGATAAATTTACTAAAAAGCTGTATTGGCAAACTGTGGCACAGTGCGACACCAAACTATCAATTTAATGTCCCATTTATTCAATTTTAATGTCCCATTTATTCAATGTCTATACGGCTAACACATTTTTTGCTGTGCGTGACTAGAAGCAATTAATAATTTCTAATCTACACTGCATTTTAGGGAGCCAATTCATGTGCTTGGAATACTCAAAAAAATTGCTCTTCTACTAGATTTCTGATTTCAAAATCTTCCGATAGAACTGGCCCACATTAACAGAGCGAAGGCAGGCAGAAGCGAATTGGGGGAGAGAAGCCTGTACACGTGAATCAAATTGAGATAGCTCGATAGACGATACCTGAGTAAGTGATTGCTGAACATGCAAGCACATAAATTGTGTCAATAAGCAACGATTGTTCATTGTAGCGGTTGTTGGGTAGCCAATGTTTTAACACTTATCAATTAGAGATTTACTATCTATAGGGTCGTTTCGCCGGTTTCGCGACCACCTTCAGTAGGCGACCATTTGACGGACTAAGTTTCTTTAAATCAAGAAAATAGTATTTGTAGAGGTAACATACATAAAAAATAAATCTAACGTGCTTTATAAATAATTATGAAATAAGAATTTGCAAAGTTTGAAACAAATGGGTTAACCCAAAGCCGAAAAAATATTGTTCAATGCGCGTCTTGATTCCGTGGTAAGTGGACGTACCGCAAGTTGAAAAAAAACTAACACGGCGCGCGGCGTTCAAAGGTAAGTTTTAATACTTATTTCATGTTTTACACACCAGTTACATGTTTAATTGTTCAATCGATAAGTATGGTTTATAATTTAGTTGTATTTTGCTTTTTTAAACTTATTATTATGATAAAATCAAGTGGTCGGTAACCGAAATGCTTATTTATCAAAAACGTTAGATAGCGACCACATGGTCGCAAACCGACGAGATCAGGCATTATTTTGTTTTGATTAATATGATCCTAATGCTGCATACAGGACTGTTACAGTTTTGAATGTAGTATCTTAAAAGCTTTTCTTTGTAGTTCTTTGGTAAGCGACCACCAGTTTCTTTGTAAGAAGTTTGTTTAATTTACCTACAAAATTGGGCGCTAAACGTGGTCGTAAACCAAAGTAAGCGAAATACAGATATTAGTTTCCGGCCACCATAATTTAGTATGAGAGAAATAACGGCCGCTAACAGAAATAAGTATGAAAGTTCATTGAGTATGCGACCACGTCTGATTTTTTGAATTTCGTTGGTTATTGAAATGTCCGTTTCATAATTATTTGTTGTAGATACCTAAAAACAAAATTTAAAACAATTAGCAAACTACTTAAATATATTTTTTAATTTTTTTTAGATGGAGCTCCCAAATAATTTGGAGTCAACAAAAAAAAGAAAAAGACTGTCCAGTACACAGCAGAAACACTGAAAAAAGCTCTCGATCATGAAATTGTATAAAATCTACAATAGCATTTTATTAAACATAATCAATGTTTTGGCAATAGCATTTATTAACAGTTTTTGTTTAGATAACGAATCGAAAAATCACAGTGAAAATGCTATTGTAGATTTTATACAGTTTAATTATAATATTATAAGTTTTATTTACTTTCTATGAATATTTAAAAGGAAAAAAAAACTAGATTCAGATATTGTTGCAGTTTCCGAAGATTAATCTATCATAATTATGAATAAGAAAAGCGGAATATGGTTCCTAAAATATAAATTTATTTATTTTTTAATATTGATTGATGTTGATTATACTACTACATATTAAGGATATTGTTTGACCAATGATTATTGATTCTATTACAACTATGACTAAGTCTCTACAAAATGTAAGATTATTATTTTTTTAATTATAAGAAATCATTACACCAAATGTTTGTTTTTATTAAAATATGAAAATTAAAATAATTTAAATCATTGTTTTAATGGCATATTTTTCATATTATAATAGCGGTCGCAAACCGGCTCACTGGTGGTCATAAACTGATAAAAATGGTCGTAAACCGACGTTTTCGCTATATTTTCACTTTTTCAGCATTTTATAAATATTTTTGTATGAATGGATCTTATTTTATGTTTTTGTATCCAAACTACATTATATTTGGGACAAATTCACATTAACATATACTATTTTGCGTGTAAACAACATTTTTTTTTCCTCATCTTAAGTGGGCAACCCAGCTAACTGGTCGCTAACCGGCGCAATCACCCTATATAGAATCCCGACGATTCATATAAATTACAGAACTTTCACAATTTCATCTATATTATGTATAGTGAAAAAATACTTTCAGCCAGAGAAAAACAAACAGGATATTAGTTTAATAAATAGATTCGTACAGAATTACTTCTTGTTTTTTTTTCTTGATTTAACTTTACTAGAAAATGGAACAACTTATTTACTGAACTGTGAAACCCCAGAAATATTACAAGTAGCGGTGCGAGACAGAACGCATGGTACTCAATAATCTCGCGTCTCTGCCAGTATCGTTCGACACAGGAATGTCTCATTTTAATAGCCCCATTAAGAATACGCGATTCCGCTACGGTTTTCAGTTAGGATTACCGTCTCATCATAGTCGGTGTCGAACGATCAGTCTTTTACAAGTTCGGCATGGACGATGAATAATACGTGTTTGTACATTTTACATCACATAGGGGGAAAATACCAAAGGGGAACTTGGGGAAATCAACTTACTACTATACCTACCACAAAGTCCACAAAACTATTGTTAATGTTATTCAAAATGAATTCTAAATGCTTAGTTATGCTCATGCCTTTTCCCTTTTCTCTTATTTAGAATTTATTCTTGTTTTTAAAAACCACTATCATGACACGAATTTCGAACTCAAACGCGAAAAAGTGTCTCACCGTCGTCGCATCGCTCTCGATTGTCACAGATTCGTTTGTCATTTTGCCAGCCAAGAATTAGCATGATACACAGCTGTGCAGCCACGATGTCCTTTCGTTGTAGGTACTTAATAAGGTGTCGGAGTGTGTTCAGGCGTCTGCCGTGGTAATTCATGGTGAAAATCGAAGACGATGTCCTGCCTGAAGTAACGAATAAATTATTTACTGACGACGTAAATGCAAATTGCGTGTTTAGCCAATATAGCACCTTTGATACAGGTTCACAGATACAACGAATCCAATCAAAAATGTGGGACGGAACTAAAACTACCACAGCGGATGTTGTGCTCACCGATTGGCAATTAGGGTTGGCAGAATAGATTATATTCATGTTTTTCTGTTTTCAAAAATTCAATCTTTGATGCTGTGTGCTGTCGTGAATAGAATGTCGTGATGACTAGTCGTAGTCGATTAATTGCTGTTTTCTGTTAACACTAAAAGCATTGTCATCATCGTCGAATTGCCAACGATCATTGACTACACAACACTGAAAAAATATTTAAGGGAATTTCCCATTTTTCCCTTAATTTCCCATTCAACAAGTGTTTTTATGCCCTTCATGCGCGAGTCCGTCTAGCACTTGACCGGTTTTTTTCCACTAATTTCCTTGACATTTCAATGCTGTTGTGGTGCTCCCTCGGTGGGAGGAAGACAAGAGATATCAGGCTTGGTGGCCACCGATTTCAAGAATGACCTGTAGGCAATGCGGGCGAACTATTTCACTGAAGCCCCATACCAGCTCAAGATGCAGGTTCACCTTCGCCTGACTTTACTTATCGTACTTGATGGTGGTGGAGGAATGGTCTGAAAAGACCGCTGCTGTTTTCTGGCCAACACAGAAATAACTACGCAAATACGAAAGGGCGAACTTAGGCTTTCAAGAGCAGATAACTCGAAAACTATACAAATTGAAAATCTTGGTAAATTAAAGTAAACTTGTAGAAATCAGCTTTCATTTTTGACTGTGAACATGTTTCTGAGTTATAAGCGAAAAACAAGACCTTCAAGTCCCCCCACTCTCTTGGCTCAAAGGCTTCAGGTGGGACTTTAGAATTTTCATCTCCTAACTTGTCCAAACGAAGTTACGAATTCTAAATAAATTGTGTTCCAGGCATTTCCACAATACCTTTTTTTTTAGCATTTATTGTCTGGCCTAGAATATGAAATTCTGCATAGGCAAAGTTTATAATAACTAGTTCCCCGTGGTTTAACCCCAGCTGGTCGGCTCCTATTGGACTTAGCATGATATTTTATAGCCTTCCTTGATAAATGGACTATTCAACACAACAATAGTTTTTTCAATTCAAACCAGTAGTTCCTGTGATTAGCATGTTCTACCAAATAAACTCTTCTGCTTTATAGTAGTAGTATAGATATGAAAATTAAAGTGAATTTTGGTGTAATCCCATCACTGGCTGGTCATTATAATAAGACATTATCAACTATAATATACTTGCTTGTTCATTTTTAAATCTAACATAGAAAATTTTGTGGCCAAAATCCACACTCAACTGCCTCAAGAATTGACATCACAAGTATTAACTTAAGTGTGATAAGTATTTACAGTGTCTATTAATTATTATAAAAAAAATAATTAATATTGTTTGAACTATATTTCAGATTACTTATTTTTAATGGATTTTATAGGAAAGAGGTTATCAACTCGACACATAATTTTGTTTAAAATTAGCTTTGAACACTCACTACCAACATTGGCTAAACTAAACTATAGAGGTTTTGGAGTGATGGTTATTGCAATGTCATTTCACCATAAATGGGAAAATAATACCTATTGTTATTATAACAATCCTTCTAATATTTCCTTGTACTGTTTGCTTTTATATGATACAAAATCGCAAGATGTTTGCTTTTGTCTAAAGGAGTTTCATCTATATGTGCCACAAATAAAATTCTCTTTTGTCAGGCCTGTATTTCCCAAGGGGTTAGACACATATGTACCTAAATAAACACTTCAAGAGTACCTACAGTCAAACCTGGTAGTTGTAGCTCAGTAGCCAATCAAAATCAATTCCATAAATAATTCAGTAATTTGACCCATTAGTCAATAATACAAAGATATGAATTCTTTCAGATTCAGAAGTCACTTTACAATGCAAAAAATGAACTTCAGTTTTTTCTTTGAATGTGTAATAAAGTTACTTTTGAGGTTATTGTATTTTTTTATAAATCGATTCAAATCGATTGATTAATGACAATACTTTAAATGTGTTTTTTTTCTGTACATTGAGTATATTTTTTTCTTTTTTTACATAAAACCAATTAAGTAAATTACACTATTATAGAGCATCGAAAAACTCATCCTCAACGCTGTCAGCTGGTAATGTGCCCAAGAGACTGGCGGCGTTGCCTCTTTGCATGGCTATACTTAGACTCTGACTAAGGTAAAAGCCAGCTCTTGGGTCACGGGAAGCGTCAACAAGACGTCTTTTCGAAATGTCTCTGAAGAGGCTGTGAGCAGTCGGACTCCATGGCCCTATAGTTTCAACCCCAAACGGCTCAAAAATATAGTTACTACACACATCAAAAGTGTCTAGGGATCAAGCATTTTTATGCGGATTTCTTGAGATTGAGATGTGGCTTTGTAATAAATTTATGATTTTATAAATTTATATGGATCCTTTTTGGTGCATTTCATAATTTGAATCAGGAACTGTGAATCAAATTCGAGTAAAAGATGAAAATCAGCTGTCAATATTTTCCCTATAAAAACATACAACGCATTGAAGACATTATTAGTGCTACTGTTTCCCTACTACTGATTAAAACCAACGTTATTATGGAGCGGCGACGTCATTTAAGCAGGGAAGAAATGCTCAGAGCCGTGGGAATGATAGAAGCTGGTTCCCGGCAACGAACTGTGGCTTTAGCTCTGAATACAAGTCAGAGTGTTATCAGTCGACTTTGGACACGTTACCGAAGCACTGGTACCGTGGCTGAGCGCCATGGAGGACGGTATCGCTGCACCACACGGAGACAAGACCGATACATTCAAATCTTAACTCGAAGAGCTCCAACAATAACCGCCATGATGTTAGCCGTGAGGCTTCATCACTCTTCAGGGAACTTAATTAGCGACCAAACAGTCAGAAACCGCTTGCATGAAGTGAACCTTCATTCCCGAAGACCGCTACGGTTACCACCTATAGCAATGCACAATCGTAGGATTCGATATCAATGGGCTCTTGAACACAGAAATTGGGCAGAAGAACAATGGCGTTTCGTGTGCTTTTCTGATGAGTCTCGTTTCGGTATGAGACCGGATACAAGACGTATACGACACTGGAGAACCCCTGGACGCCAACAGCGATTAAAATCCTGCCAGGAAGTCCATCCTTATAGTGGTGGAACCATAATGGTATGGGCGGGTATTTGGATCGGCGGAAGAACTGAGTTGATTTGGATCAGAGGCAACCTCAACGCTCAAATTTATGCTGAGACGATTGTATCAGACGTCATCGTTCCTCTACAAGTGCAAATCGGTCCCTTATTTCAGTTAATGCACGACCGCACACCGCAAGAGTTGTAAGACAGACTCTCGCCGCAGCTAACATCAATGTCCTGCCCTGGCCTGCTCAGTCGCCAGACTTGAATCCGATTGAGCATGCATGGGAT
Organism: Agrotis exclamationis; assembly: GCA_950005045.1. Taxonomy (NCBI): domain Eukaryota; kingdom Metazoa; phylum Arthropoda; class Insecta; order Lepidoptera; family Noctuidae; genus Agrotis; species Agrotis exclamationis. Next base: position 11,342,638 of record OX465417.1, on the reverse strand, counting down.
ATGCTACAGAGAAGAGCTCTGCCGAATATGGAGGGTATCCAGTCGCAAGAAGACCTTTTTTTGTTGTTGCAACGAACATGGGCGGCCATTCCACAGCGTGATTTGGATGAACTCATTTTGAGTATGCCAAACCGATGTTCTTGTGTTGTTAGTGTTCGCGGTAGAAACACGGATTATTAATTGTTTAAGTTACCCAAAAAAATTTTAAAGAAAACTGTTATTTCAGTCTTTTTTTCGAACTTTTGTGTTAGTGGTTCAAATGTCAAAAATCCCTTTATTAGGAAAATGGCAAATTTCTTTATTAATGCAAAGGTGACTTGGTTTATCGTTACTGTGACAAACGAAAACACTTTATTTGATGAATCCTTAAAGAAAATTTTAATTAATATCAATCAGGAGAAAAGTTATTGCAAAAATATATGTTGATCCCTAGACACTTTTGATGTGTGTACTTAGGTTACTATATTTACGCCGCTTGAGGTTCTCAGCAGCCGCAGCAGCAGCGCCAGCAGAGCACGATGAACTTGGAAGACGGGATGGCGCAAGAGTATCGACACAGGTTGCGTCCCACACTAGATGCCTACACATCTTCCAAGGAAACAAAGACATACCGTCCGCTCTTTTGCCGTCGTCACGTGCCAAGCCGTTGGGTTCTAAAACAGCTGGAACGCCGACGGTAACAAGAGCTCGTCGAATAATGTCGTTTATGTTCGCGTGCCGCGAAAAACGGCCCGCACTACGGCTGCAGGACAGGCCATGGTGTTCGAGGCTGTTGACAGCTTCCCCACAGTGACAGCGATGAGGAGAACAGAGTGGGGAACCTAACCGGACGGAAACAGCGAGCCGGAAGGTGCTGTCGTCGAGTAAGGTGCCGATGCTCGACGACGGCAGTGCGTGAAGTCAAAGACCCGACTCCCACTTAGTGCCACTTACCCACAGCCAGCAGGCGCGCACGCTCAGCAGTAGTAGCAGATGTGTTTAGTAGGTTATTCTGAACTTCACCGCAGAGTGGCTCATCCCACTGTCTTTGGGAAGATGGATTGCCGGGTAGATCGGTATTCGGGCAAGCGATTTTCCAAGCGTCCAAAACCTCAGAGAAGCACGGCACATCAAAATCAGTCAGTGTGGAAGCCAGGATATTCCTGACTAATTTTTCAGTGCCGTGGACCGAAGAAATGAACGCCGGTAAGCCAATACTGGAAATTTTGCGAACGCCGAGACCACCCATGCAAGTTACTTTTTAAGTTAAAGTTTCTTCTTATATCCGAAACTCATTTTACTGAAAATAGCCTCGTGAGGATCAAGAACTACAACTTATACAATACGAACCACCCAGATGGAACAGCTCATGGTGGTACAGCTGTTATAATAAAAACATCTATAAAGCACCATGAACAGCCAGGTTATAAATCTAACCACATCCAGGCAACAACAGTCCAGGTCGAGAACAAAAACGGGAATTTTAACATCTCCTCTGTCTATTGTCCTCCTAGGCTAAAATTAGCGAGAGTCTATACAACCATTACTTCGATACCCTCGGCGAGCGTTTCATCTCTGGTGGTGACTGGAACGCTAAACACTCCCATTGGGGATCAAGACTCGTAACAACTCGAGGAAGAGAACTTAAAATCCATCGCAACTTCTGAACCAACTTATTGGCCCAGCGATGCAAACAGGAGACGTGCTAGATTTCTTTATTCTGAAGGGACTCTGACGAATATTCTACTCCATAGAATCCTGTCTGGATGGTTCTTCAGATCAAACTCCTATTATCCTAACTGTAAGATGTACCGTACTAACATACGAGAATCGTCCAAGCTTGTATAATAAAAAAACTTTTTTCAAAAAACATTTAACCGCCTTCAAAAACAACCACAAATAATATACACAAACAAAAAAATAACTTTGTTTTTCATAGTGTTTGTATGAATGGCAAAGTTACATTTTGCGGTTTTTGAAAATATACTATATCTCAAAAAACCGGCCAAGTGCGAGTTGGACTCGCCCATGAAGGGTTCCGTAGTAGCAAGCATAGATTAGGGATATAATTATATTGAGATTAGTAAGTAATATGCACAAACAAAATAAAAATAACTTTGTTTTTCATAGTGTTTGTATGAATGGCAAAGTTATATTTGCGGTTTTAGAAAATGTACTATATCTCAAAAACTGCTTACTGTATCTCATCCAAACCAATTTTCGTTGGTAGTTTTTGTTGAGGTCTACATTATATATTTTTTTTAGTTTTATCATTCTCTTATTTTAGAAGTTACAGGGGGGGGGCACACATTTTACCAATTTGGAAGTGTCTCTCGTGTAAAATATTGAGTTTAGAAAAAAAATATTTTAGTAACCTCAATTAAATTTTTAAAGACCTATCCATAGATACCCCACACATATGGGTTTGGTGAAAAAAAAATGTTTCGAGTTTCAATTATAAGTATGGGGGCACCCCAAAATTTGTTTTGTTTTAATTTTTGTGTGAAAATCCTAATGCGGTTCACATAATACATCTACCTACCAAGTTTCAACAGGATAGCTCTTATACTTTCGACAAAAAGTGGCTGTGACATACGGACGGACAGACAGACATGACGAATCTATAAGGGTTCCGTTTTTGCCATTTGGCTACGGAACCCTAAAAAGGATAAAATAACCTACAAAATAACTTTTCTTTCGGAAGTCGGTGGCTTTGTTTTTTTTGCAGGGTTCGATGTACCTTGGATGTACCCAAACCCGGTAAGCCGACGAACGAATCACGTCATACAGACCTATAAGCTTGCTGCCAATAATATCTAAACTGTTTGAAAAGATCCTGCTGAATAGACTTCCGAAAGCGATTACTGAAACATCCATAATTCCGGATCACCAATTCGGATTTCGACGTGAACACGCGACAGTTGAGCAAATCCACAGAGTATGCCAGGTCATAAGGATATCCTTGGAAAAGAAGGAGTACTGCTCGGCTGCCTTCCTGGTACAACAGGCTTTTGATAGGGTGTGGCACAGAGGTTTGCTATACAAAATCAAAACACTTCTTACTCATAAATTTTATGCAGTGTTGGAGTCTTATCTGTCAGGAACACTTTTCCAGGTACGAGAAGGTGAAAGCACGTCATGTTTTCATGATATACGAGCCGGGGTGCCCCAGGGCTCTGTATTGGGTCCTCTACTGTACACAATCTTCACAGCAGATCTACCACAAAGTCCTCGGGTAACAGTGGCTACCTTCGCAGATGACACTGCAATACTCAGCTCCAGTGTAGATCCGGCAGCCGCCTCTAACACATTGCAAAAAGGCCTCACAAGGATCCAAGACTGGATGAAAAAATGGAGGATTAAAGCTAGTGCATCCAAATCAGTCCATGTTACATTTACCTTGAGACGAGAAAACTGTCCACCAGTAACGCTATGTGAACAACAGCTCCCGCACCATACCTGTGTCAAGTACCTGGGAATGCACTTCGACCGAAGGCTGACTTGGAGAGACCACATCAGATGCAAAAGAGACGCGCTCAACATAAGATATCGGGGGTTGTATTGGCTACTCGGCAAAACAGCAAATTATCACTGGACAATAAACTGCTTATCTACGAGACTGTTCTTAAACCAATTTGGTCATATGGCATCGAGCTGTGAGGTTCTACTTGCGACTCCAATATAAACATAATCCAAAGAGCGGAAGACTCGATCAATAAACAAATAGCTAATGCTCCCTGGTTTATCAAGAACTCAGAGGCTCATCATCACTTAAAGCTAAGCACAGATAAGAGGAAATAAAATCACATGCAAAAGCATACAAAAAGCGTCTCCAACTTCATACAAATCCACTAGCGGTCCAGCTCACTATCCCTGACACACTAATTGCTTAAAGAGACGCAAAATCATGAACCCGGATAGTCTGCAATGAGACCTACCAAAGCCTAGTTCGAGTTCATCCCAAAGGGGAAAAGACTCTCAAAGAGAATTAATCTGGCAAACCATCTGCTCATAGTCTTATGACTGATTGCATGATCAGGAAAAAAAAGTTAAAGTTAATTTATTGTAATCTTAACTCATCAAATGTTTTAATTTATGGTATCACCCATACTAGTATCATTGACTATTACAAATTTCAATATGATTAATTCCTGATAAAATAAGTTATTACCTGTGTGTTCTTAATAATCATGACACACACATAACATAGATGTGACTATTCACAAATCTAAACCATTTCTTTGATGTCACTTGCATAATTTAATAATATTTTTGAAAGTTGAACAATTCAATCAAAATTAGAATTTGTTTATCCAGCTAATGATGGACAGAGTATACTAACTTTGTCATCTGTAGCGTCAACGTCGTCAAAAAAATACTAACGAGGGCAGGTTTTAAGATTCCCATTGATAATAAAATCTAAGATGAAATTCGGACTGTGCACACTGATAAATCAGAAATCAGAATGTATCAGTCAGAAAGTTTCGAAGCAAAACTGCTGAATTTCACAGATAAAATTGTATTTGAGTACAAAATTACAGAATAACATTGAATTGAAAGTTTGTACACGAACAGTAGGAACATAGGAACATAGATGTGTTTAAAATAAATGCCTCTTTCTATCCATAAAAGTTACCTCAGCTTTCATTGAATTTTAAAGCTACAATTAAAATTTAATTAACGAAAGTTATTTGAATCAATTTCATGTAGATTGAGTTAGCAAATATAAATAGAACTAGAAAAACAGATGAACAAAAACTACGATAAATTACTACAGAATGAAAAGGATATGTTAGAAATAACTTACCTTGTCCGCATTTGTCAGTCTTTGGAGTGGAAGTCATTTTATTTAAACTGTTACTGCTATGTCATATTAACACCGATAGCAAAGTTTTATTTGATTTATAAATAGTTAGGGGCAGAATTCACAAAAAAATATCATTAGACTCGACCGGCAGCCATGTTTAGAAAACAATTTATAATTCGTTGCTGCCACCGCCACCTATCCAAATTAACAGAGAATATCTTAAAATTATGTTAATATTTTCCACTAGATGGCAGGGCAATACTGTTTGTGTGTATATTTTTTAGAGTCTGTGTCATTTTCTATTTTAATCATGTTAATTAAATTATTAAAAATAATAAAATCGGATTGAACCAAAAATTGAATTTGAAATCATTTATTACATTTTTGGGGAGTCTTAAACAGTGGAGTTTGGCAAAATTCCGTGACATGACCATATAACCTTAGATAAAGGAACCCTAGATTGTTGTTTGGCGTCAATGATATTATAAGTAAAAGGTGTAGATACGTTATACGCGCTCAAAAACAGACGCGCTCAAATGTGGTTGATTCACAAACCTTGCCCTCAGTCCGACGTTGCCTGCCAGCGACAACGGATGCACTTCACGTACTACAGAATGAGTCAAAAGTAAAAGTGACTCAAAACCACCGAAAATGCCGTCGTGTGTGATGAGATATTGTACAAATTATACAAGCAAGACTTCTAAAAGTCAAAGAATCACTTATCATTCGTAAATATAATATTATTTAGGTATCTTAATATTTTCACAAATAAAACATTACGTTTCTATAATATGGCGTCGTAAAAGAAAGAGTGCGAGTGAGATAAAAGAGAGAGCGTCACCATCTAGCTGTCACTTTTTTTCATATTGGTTTTAACAAGCTATCCTTTTTACTTGTAGTGAAATGTAATGTGTGTGAATAAAAAGTGTGTATGTGTGCTGCCTCTCTGCGCGGTACGCTTTTTTCTGTTGTTTTGTACGTGTATAACATATCTATGACTTATAATATCATTGTTTGGCGTAGCCACATGATAGAGAATGTTGACGTCACAAAAAAAGTCATACTGCAAACTTTTTACCCGACTAGCGGGTACATTATTATCACGCGTGATCGGTAATGGTCGATATGGGTAATAATATGTCAAGAGAGCAGTGGTGGCCCAGTGGTATCGGCCGCGACTTACGAGTTGTAGGTCGTGGGTTCGAACCCAGCCAGGCGCATTACTTTGTGTAATTTATTTCATCACCACTGCTCTCAAAACGGTGAAGGAAAACATCGTGAGGAAACCGGCATGTCCTAGAACCAAAAATTCGAAGACATGTGACATCCACCAACCCGCATTGGGCCCGCGTGGTGGATTATGGCCCACTCCCTCTCTCAGAGAGGAGGCCTGTGTCCCAGCAGTGGGAACATTTATAGGCTGATGATGATGATGATGATGTCAAAAGGATAACCTGTTTATCAGACCAATTGCCTTTCGGTGAAGGAAAACATCATTGAATGTGACTTTTTCCCTTAATCTGCCTAATTAAGTACAGAGAAGAATTTAATGGCGTAAGTTTGTGAAACCTGCTAAGCCATACTAAGTCAACATTATGCAAGGTGGAGTATGATGTGACCCCAACCCTTGAATGTTAGGAATATTTCAGTTGAAAAAAAAACAGTTTTTTATTATTTTAAACAGTGTTTTTTGTTCTTTTTAGTTCGAATTAAATTGAAGTAAAGCCCTTACATTATTTAAAATTGTTTCGACCTAATATTTCATTTCCAGACTAGATCTATTTAAAATGGCCATTGTAAATTCTAATCAATACTCTTGTAGTAATATCAGTAATGGGGAAGGCCGGTCAAAGCTAATTGTAGATGGCGCCACCATAGCTAAGTCCTAATCCGACCAATGAGGTAGTACAATTTTGAAGTACCTATAAGATTTGAGCCAATGACGATGCTTGGAACAAGCTATACTAGCGCCATAAGTTCCCCAGTTGCCATCCCCATTCTAATGTTGATTTTTATATTGAGCGATATAGGGACTTTCCTATCGGGTCCGTCGATCGAGGAATTACCTATGAACTATGAATAGGGGAAACACCAGTACATATTATCTCACTCATTTTCGCGGACAAATAAAAACACAAAAAAAAACACATCGAGAAAGAGCTGAAGTGTCCTACCAATTTATTTTTATATCTCTTATTACGGATTCAAATTCCTGTATCCTGTATAACATGAGTAGCCCACTTGCAAACACCGCTAAGTTAAAAAAAAAATAGAAAATGAGATAGTGTGGCCATTTAATTAGTTGTTCAAAATGCTTTCATTACCAACTATCAGTGTCGATTAAAACTCCGTATGGTACGCATAAATTTAGGTTAAATATTCAGTACTTCTGCAAAACTTGCTATATTGATTGATAGTTAACTTTCAAACACCTCTAAGTTACAGTTAACGTTCAAAACTCGCCATATTACGCAGTGACTCGTGCAAATGCCGCCATACGGTACGGTGCTGAGACTTTTTTATTTTAGCGTGGTAAAATCAAATGAGTCCTCCCACCCAGGGCAGGGCAGGAGGGACTGTCAGACTTGTACTGACTAAAATCCACGATGTCTTTCAATGGCCCTTTACGTTCCGGGTCACGGTAATTCGGTATTGCCACTACCACGACAGGCTTTGGCCCTCTAAAGGGGGCCCCGTCGTTGTGCTGACACACTTTGTACGCGCGTGGAACACAATGCGCCGTCGACCCGGGCATGTTCCATGGTCGGACAGCGATTCGCCTACGGTGACCGGAGATCGTCTTGCAACGTCTACTACTGCGGCTAGGCTGTGAGGTGGACGCTTTCCTTTCCTTCACAGTCACACGTCCCGCCTCCTTCTTCGCTAGCATGACTGCTTCGCAGAAGGAGGCGACCGCTTCCCACTCTGTCTCGCCCCACAGCATGGCCTCGTCCAGTGCCGGGCTCGAGAGGTCGCCGCCTATCGCCGTCGTGAGAACATGGCGGTGCTCTGCCCAAGCGGGGCAGTCCTGAACCGTATGCTCCACCGTGTCCTCCGGGCGATCCTCGACGGTGCTGAGACTTGACAAAGTTTTTTTTAAGAAATCAAACACCAAAGACGTCCTGAAATTGCCTATGCCTCTAAAAGTTTTTTTTTGGAGAAAAGACCGGAATGGCATAATCGCCGTTAAGGCTGCCTGTCCATTGATGCGGAGCGAGCTGGCGGAGCGGAGAAATGAGGAAATATTAACCAATAGGATTGCACCATTGAAGACGCGTGAAGATTTTGTACAATCCTATTGGTTAATATTTCCTCGTTTCTCCGCTCCGCCAGCTCGCTCCGCATCAATGGACAGGCAGCCTAAAGGGAAACCGCATTATGTATCGGAGGTGGTGAATTTTACGGCAGATTGAACCTGCTTCGCTAACCAATGAAGGCGTTTCTGCAAAACCAACATTAAATGATATGAAAAACCTACTGATTTTGACATTTTGGACAGGATTGGGCTAAGATATAAGGCTAAAATATTGTAGATTTTTTCTAGAAAACGAAACTGAATCTGCTTTTAGACGAAGGTACCGATACTGAGGAAACTTTAATGGATGAAGAAACAAATAAGATTATAATATTAGTGTAAGATCATTATTTAGGTTTAGGATTCAATTTGGATACTGTTTCAAAACTCTTCATGTTAATGTCATACTATTGCAAAACTGTTTAAGTTAAGAATACTTTTGCAAAAGTGGTTAAGTTTAATTTTTAAATATTAATAAAAAAGAAACTATGATATTAAGATTTTATTTACTATAAGAAATTAATTCTCTGTGACAATAATTTTCAGTAATATGTTGTAGTATGAAATTTCATAACACCATTTTAACACTAGCGTTTTTATCGATTTTCCAAAATAATTTTCATTTTAACATAGCGGACTTTGCAAGTGGGCTACTCACATGTAGAGTGTTTGTTAAAAAATAATTTTCAATTTTCATACATTATCGTACAGACCGAATTGTCCGGGAAATATATTGCCCGAATCTGGTATCCCTAAAATCCGCGAAATGTTGTGGCTGGCCTTGAAAAAACTGGCTACGCGCTGAGAGATGGCGATAGCTATGCTCTGTTCCTTTTCTTCTTATGCGATTTGTTTTTCTTTCTTGAGGGAAAGAGAAGGAATTATCCCGAGTTCTATACTTTTTCTCTTTCTACTCATATAACTCACTCCATACAAAATGTTCAATACCTACCGCTATAATAGCCTACAATTTCAAGACGATAGACGCTGCGAACGAAAATGTGCCTAACCATACAAACGTAAAGTAAGTAAGTTTCGACTATGATGTTAGCACGTTTTTTTTTTTTGGGGTGGCAAAATCATCAAATGAGTCCTCCCGCCCTGGGTGGGGCGGAAGGGACTGTCAGACTCTTACTGACTAAAATCCACCCGTGTTCCTTCGGATGCCCTTTACGTTCCGGGGCCACGGTATCCTGGATTAAGAAAAATCCGCGACCAAGGCAGGCATTTGGCCCCATGAGGGGCCCCGTCGGTGACGCGTGAAACACGACGCGCCACCGACCCGGGCTTGGTCCTTGGTCGGACGGCGAGCATACCCATTACTCACCGTCCGCAAGCCCGCTCCGCCGCTGTGCCCTCTGCTGTTCAGAGGGACACGCGTTGGAGCGTCCACCCGACAGGCTATTCGCATACGGGCAAAGAAACCCCTTAGGCACACAGTGCCTAAGGAAGAGTTTTTGCCCGCATCCCAGGGTGCACCGGCCCGAAAAACTGGTCTTCCCCCCGGACGTATCCGAGAGGGAACTCCAGTCCACGGGCGCACGTGGAGGTTTCCTGTCTTAGCACCCCATGATGTTAGCACCTAGGGTTTTTTGAAACAGTACACTTTCGTACGAATTTGTTTATCAACACTTAATAATTCAGAGTTGTTTTTTCTGTCACTCTTTTCTGTTGATATTTTAATTCGATAATTCGTAATAGCGAGAGTTAATGAGAGTCGGCTGTACCTATTATTACGAGTTCATCTGTTCATGTTGTCTTTTTTAAAACATTGTCCTACACCAGAAATTACTCCTGAGTCGTGGGTACATTTAAAATAATCGAAACGTAAAATCGACGATGAAAAAATGTACCTACCTACAACTATTTAATTAACGACACTATTAATTTGTAGGTTAGTACATTTCTTTATAACAAAAAAACCTTTAATCATCATTGTGGTGTATCTTAAATAGATATCTTTTATAGTCTGTAGTAAGTTTTTAATTATAGGATTTTTGTAAGGGGCAACTCTCTCTCTGGTGTAATAAGAAAATGAATAAACGTCTGATTGTGCTCAAGTCTTTAATTAAATAAAACAATAGTAATTACAAGTCTACGAACCCTGTTCTTAGTACAAGAACATAATATTGGCGACGAGAGATGAGCAATAGTCAAAACAAAAGTAAGTCTAAAAATTGTCATCAAAGAAATATTTGTCGTGTCGAGTCGTAAAGATGGCTGCCTATATTGGTCAATTGCCGCCATTTGAAGAGTCTACACAAAGTTTTGAGTCGTGGGTGGAACTCTTTGAAGAGTATTGTAGCCTAAATAAAGTTTTGCCAGAAGAGGCAGAGGGGAGTACAAAGAAGGCATTGTTTTTAACACATGTTGGCGCCAGACATTATAGTTACTTACACACGGCGTGTCTACCACAAAGAGCTAATACAAAAAAGATAGACGAATTATGTCAAATATTGAAAAATAAGTATGATCCACCGGGCCTGCAATCTACGAATAAATTTTTGTTTCATAAAAGAGTTCAGAAAGTTCAAGAAACTGAGACAGATTTTTTGTCAGCAGTCACACAATTAGCTTCTAAATGCAATTTTGGTGCTTATGAAGACCAGGCATGCACATATCAAGTCATTACAGGCGTTAAAAATGAAAACATAAGAAAAAAGTTGTTATCTCTAAATAACCCAACATTTAGTCAAGTGAAAGAGGTTGTATTGCAAGAGGAAGCCATACAAAAACAGTTAGATTGCATGAGTCGTGAAGCAGAGTCAGTTGTTGGAAGAGTTTACAAGAATCAAGGACGTCGTCCCCAGGCATACAGCACAAGTCAAAGGTGTGGCAATTGTAGTCAAGCGCTATCAAGGGATAAGTCACATCAAAACAAAAATCAAAAGTCAATGGTAAGTCCAAGTCAGCGTCATCATGGATCTCAGTCTAAAGAAAAGAGTATGAGTCAGTGTCAAGGTGCATCCACGAGTCAACAGTCAAATATGAGTGAGTGTTATCGGTGTGGTCGTTCCCATAATCCTAATATGTGTCCAGCAAGGTATTGGAAGTGTTATGTGTGTCAGCGAGTAGGTCATACTAGTGTCAAATGTAGAAGGCGTCCAATACATGACTTAAATTGTAAAAATAATGATAATGCTATTGATTGTGTAGTAGAACAGTTGGTTGACGGAACAAATGTCTTGTCATGTAATAATGATAATGATGATAGTTATAATGTCAACATATTACTAGTAAATAAAGTAGAACATAAGTCAAAATTAATTAAATTAAATGTTGAGAATGTCTCATTAACCATGGAAGTTGATACGGGAGCAGCAATTTCCATAATTTCTTACCCATGTTATTTAAAATATTTTAATAATGTAACTATTAAACCATCTGCTATTAAACTAAATGGTATTTCAGGTCAGATCCAAATTGCTGGTATTATTGAAGTCAAAGTCATGGGTAAAGTTTTAAGTCTTGTAGTGTGTAAAAATAAAAGTCAATGTTTTATGCCATTAATGGGTCGAGACTGGCTGGATCAGTTATTCCCTATGTGGAGAGGTGTATTATTAACATCAAGTAATGTCAAATGTAATCTTGTGCAGAATGTGTCAAATCAAAGTTTGCAGGTGTCAGAATTATTAAAAAATCTTAAAAATAAATTTCCTAAAGTATTTTCAACTGAAAATAGGTCTTGTATTCAAAACTTTGAAGCTTCATTGTGTTTAAAGGAAAACAGTACACCAGTTTTCATGCGTCCTTATGAGGTACCTTATAGTATTGTTGATAAAATTTCTGAGTCCATTGATAAGTTGGAAGCTGAGGGCAAAATATACAAAGTAAGTCATTCTGAGTGGGCTTCACCTTTAGTTCCAGTAAAGAAGAGTGATGGTTCTTATAGGTTATGTGTTGATTTCAAAAGAACAGTGAACCCTAACCTTAAAATAGATATATATCCTTTGCCCACAGCTGAGAACATTTTTGCTTCTATGTCAGGTGGTAAAATATTTGTTGTTTTGGACCTTTCAGATGCGTATACACAGTTAAAAGTAAGTGCTCACAGTCAGAAGTTGTTAACGGTCAATACACATAAAGGTTTATACAGATTTAATCGTTTAATATATGGAATAGCATCAGCACCTGCTATTTTTCAGTCTGTCATGGACCAAGTTCTATCAGGAGTGGAAAATACTAAGTGCTTTATTGATGATATTTTAATTAAAGGGAATAATCTCCAAGATTGTTATAATACAGTAGTCAAGGTTTTGCAAAAATTAAGTCAATATAATATTCAAGTAAATTTCAGAAAATGTAAATGGTTTTGTGAGTCAGTTGAGTATTTGGGTCATATTATTTCATCACAGGGCAGAAGTCCCAGTCCAACACTTGTAGAAGCTGTAATTAAAGCCAAAACTCCTGAAAATGTCAAAGAATTAAGATCATATTTAGGATTATTAAACTTTTATCATAACTATTTAGAAAATATTAGCACGTTAGTCAAACCTTTAAGAGAATTAACTGAAAATAAAACAAAGTGGCTATGGACAAATACACATCAACAAATATTTGAGTTGTCAAAACAAAAATTAGTCAATAGTAAAATATTAATGCATTATAATCCAGCATTACCAATTGTTGTGTATAGTGATGGGAGTCCAGTCGGCTTAGGAGCTATATTGTGTCACATAGTGGAAGAAAATAAGAAATTAGTAGAAAAACCAGTTATGTTTGCTTCATGTACATTAACTGAAGTCCAGAGAAAATATTCTCAGTCAGATAGAGAGGCACTAGCCATAGTTTATGCTGTTACAAAATTCCACAAATATTTGTGGGGTAGACACTTTACCATAGTTACAGATAATGCCCCTATAAAACATATATTACATCCTAATAAAAGTATTCCAACATTAGCAGCCCAGAGATTGCAGCATTGGGCATTAATTTTAGAAAATTATGATTACAATATTGTGCATAAGAAAAGTGAATATTTAATGCATGCAGATGCCATGTCTAGATTACCTATGAATAAGATTGTTGTAGATGTAAATAATTGTCAATTGGAGAAATTGCCACTTAGTTATGTGGACATTGCTAGAGGAACCTTGTGTGATTCTGTCTTGTTGAAAGTATTTAATTTTACCAAAAATGGATGGCCTAACCACATAACTGACAATGCAATTATACCATACTTCAAAATAAGACATTATATTTCAATTATTGATGAATGTTTAGTGTTCGGTTCAAGATTGATTGTACCGCAAAAATTTCAAGCTTTAGTGTTAAATTTGTTGCATGAGAGTCATCCAGGTATAGTCAGGACCAAGATGCTAGCTAGATCCTTGTTTTGGTGGCCATGTATGTCACAAGATATTGAATTAAAATGTAAAAGTTGCGAAATTTGTTCTATTGTTAATTTTAAACCAGATAATGTAAAAATACCTTGGCCCAAATGTGATTTACCGTTTCAGCGAGTGCACATTGATTTTTTTGAGTATGAAAAACGTCATTTTCTTATATTTTGTGATTCATATTCCAAATGGATAGATATTAAGTTAATGCAACAGTGTACTGCTAGTTATGTTATTAGAGAACTATATTCAATATTTTCTGTAGTAGGACTACCATGTGAAATTGTGTCTGATAATGGTCCTCCTTTTGATTCTTACCAATTTATTGAGTTTTGTACCAAGCTAAATATAAAGGTTACTAAGACACCGCCTTATCATCCGGAAAGCAATGGCTTAGCAGAAAGGAATGTCCAAATAGCTAAAAAAGCATTAAAAAAAATTATTGTAACTAATTGTTCTGTTGATATTCAGCTGGAATTGTCAAAGTTCTTACTTAATTATAGGAACACTCAAACTACTGTCAATTGTAAAACTCCTAACTCTATGTTAATGTCGTACATGCCTAGAACTGCACTTACTATTTTGAATCCTGTTCATAATCCTAAGTCCATGAAACGTTTACCTTATTATCCTCATTTTACTGAAAATGAAACTGTTTTAGTGAAAGTGGGTTCTGCATCTCCTTGTAAAGGGACGATTGTTAAAGTTTTAAGTTCAACTCTATATTTAGTTAATGGGTAAGGCCGTAGATTTTGCCACTTAGTAACATAGAGTAACAAAACATTTCTATGTTACGGTAACGTAGAAGTAACGCGCAAGTAACGTATAATGTTTCTAAAGCCGATTACATAATGCGCTATTTATAACCGACATCAAGGAGCCGACATTAAATAAATAAATAATGTTAATTGCAAGAAGATGAGACTAAAAATGTTTAATTATCAACAGTTCAGAATTTTTAGTTTTAGTTTAACCATAAAATCCGGCAAAGTGAACCAAATAAAGCAATATTATCAGGAAAATAATACTTCATTAGAAATGAAATAACAAAATTATTTAATGTCATAAATGGAGTTTTTCAAAAACTCTTCTATGAAAAACAAAAAAAGATACATTATAAGTTTATGCTTAATTCTAGAAAATAAGCGACACAATGAGATCAGCAAATTTTAAATCACAAAAATTAGAATATTATCTTAGAAATACCAAAAACTCTTCTAATAAAACAAAAAAAAACTTAATAACATACATTATTATGTATAAACCTAAAAAATAAGTTACACAATGAGATCAGCAATTTTTCAATCACAAAAATAATTAGAACAATATCTTAGACGTACAAAAACTCTTCTAGCAAAGACAAAATAAAACCTACCTAATTAACATTATAATATAGAAAATAAGCACTTAATGAGATCAGCAAATTTTAATTCACAATAGTTAGAACTATATAGGTAGGTACTATGAACATTATAGTCTTTCTCTAAAACTTTTTAGAAACACTTGCGTTATCTTTTTAAAATAAAAAAGTAGGTTAATTACTAGGAATCGAATTAATATTGGCGTGAATTTTTATTTTGAAATTGACATGTAATATTTCTTAGAAACTGTTCATAAAAATATAGTAATTATAAGACACTTTATAAGAAATACGAGTAGGTAATTATTTTGTTAAATCGCAGGATTATATCTAATCCTTCGTAGTAGCCCGAAATTTTCTTATATTTTTTGCAATTTGCATACAAGTGACAATTAAGTAACTTGATCAAAATATGATTCGCGACAATAACAATTATAATTTTAAATACAAGAATGTTCAAAACATTCGCTCTCACATAGATTTGGTCAAAATAAATTAGATTTCGGAAATTTTACCAATTTTGACCAAATCTATGCGAGAGCGAATGGGGCGAATGTTTTGATCATACTTATATTTTAAATTAATCTTGTTTTTGTCGCGAATCATATTTTGATCAAGTTACAACTTGTCACTGATATGTAAATTGCAAAAAACACAAGAAAATTTGAATTTCGCGGGCTACTACGAAGGAATCACCTCAACAAAAACACGTAGTAAAATAACATATAAAAAATAGAAAAGCTACATCATTCTCTCTAACCCAGGTACATAAGAGGTCATTGCAATAAAAAAAACCTTTCTTAGACCTTATAAATAAATATTCAACTAAAATAAACCATGTCGAAATCAGAACTTAGGTAATATTCTTTAGAGGCTTCCTCCCGTTGAATCAAATTTACCTTTTTGACTATAGAAATATTGGTCACTATATCAATATCTAGTTTTCTTTGGACTACAAACTTTACGGAATCAGATTTAAAATCCTTGACAGTTTTCAAAAATTTTACCTTATAATAATTTTCTCCATCCTTAAATTCTATATTCTCAACAAATCCTATAAAATATTTCCACGTGTTTCGTTGAAAATATCTAACTATAATACTATCGTTTAAAATAAAGTTCTGTGTATTTTCTTCACTCTCAGTTGTCTTTTTTCTTTCTTCTTTATTTATATTCGATTTCTTGTCACTTTTATCTTCTTTTAAATTCTCAGATTTGTATATTTCATCTAAATCTGATTTATCCATTTCTTTATATTTATCTGCGTCTTGTGGATCGTCACCAGTATTGTTTTGTCCTCTCATCCTTTCATGTTGTTTCTTATACTCAGTCATAATTGTATCATTGTTTTTATTTTCTTCAGTTATTTTTATCTCTTCTTCTCCGATAACATTTAGAATTTCAATGCTTTCATCTGTCTTAGTACATTCAATCTCAATTTTGTGTTTTTCTGCCATTACAAACTTCTCTATCATTGTATCGTTTTTGTTTTCCTTGTTCTCATCTATTTTTCTATAATCAGTCTTAATTTTGTTACTGTCATTACTTCTTATTTCCATTACGGGGACTTCCTTTCCAAATAAATTGCTCTCTCTTAAATCATAACTCGCAATATTTTCCGGTATTTTTCTTATTTGTGACAAAATTGTCACATCATCTTTCCCAATAACATGTTTTGTAGTTTCGCAAAATCTTTTAGGTATTAAATCTTTATTTTCACAAATTATTTTTCTTTTCCTTTCTTGTTTAGTGTTATTTTCAGCATTAGGTTTCTTTAAAATTATTGTCGATAGTACAGTAACTTTCTTGTTTGGATCAATTTTTGGTCTCAGAACACCAGTTTTTTCGTCAAGTTCAATAGTTAAATTGTTTTCGTCGTCGTTAAAATCTGGACTTATGGAACCATCAGAAAAAAACACCGAAGCATCGCTTTCCGCATACTCAATGTTACCATCACATTCGTCTTCTTCGGTTGATGAGCTGATATACCTTCGTCTAGGTTTCTTGCTATTTTTTGTTTTTTTTACTTCTTTTTCCTTTTCACTATTGCTTTGTTTATTCAGCTCTTTTTCGTTTGTGTTAGTAGTACACTGAAAGCTATGAGATACAGGTGAGTGACATTCACAGCTGCCTCTAGGATCCCCACAGAAACAGCTGAGATCTCTATATTTGAGTTTCAGCCTTTCCATTGTAATCAGCTGATGAATTTTCATTGTTCTGGGCAAAGGACTAAGGATTGTGTTTAAAGGCTTGATGTTAAGAGACGAAATATAGAATAATTTGATACTTGTGTCCTCTGATTTCAAAATATCAAAAGCTATTTCTGCATTTGGGATGTCTTTTCCTTGAGCGATTTTGGCATCTAGAGTTCGTTTGATGACCCCTCCGATACCATCCGCGGCACCTTTTCCATGGGCAGCCTCAAAAAACGACCAGGTACTGTTACTAAAGCCATATTCATAAACTTTTTCACTGAATAAGTAAAAGTTTTTTTTCTGTCTGTATTGGGTCGTCGGGCCGTCAGAGAAAAAGTGAATGGTAAAAACGTTTGGATAGTTAGTCTTTATGTGTTGTAAAACGGGATCGAGGTGGGCCCATATTGCCTCCGGATTGTGTTGGTTATCGGCGGATATAGAACAGAAAGAAATAGGTTTCTTCTCTCCTTTAATGTAAAAAACTCCCGTATGAAGGGTTATCTGTTGTTTTATGAAATGCATTGCCTGTATTTCTTTATGGTATTTGCAGGTGAAATTTTCTGAGAAATCTATATGGATGCATGCTTCATCGCTTTTTAAATTATTAATGCAATCTTTGTATTTTTTATATTGGTGATTAAAATTAAAAATATGTGTTTTAAATTGTTTCATTTCTGCATTAAATATGTCAAGTAAGTCTTGTAAAGTACCCTCTTTCTTAATTTTTGTCATCAGTTTAGTTGTCTTCTTTTCCCCTGCCTTTTCATATTCGTGATCTTTTAAAACCCAAGTAAACCAGCTTGCTTTAGCCGACAGTTCTTCGTTATCAACTTTTAATTTATTTTCTGAACACTCATTACAGTTATTATACATGCAATCTTTTGAATAAAAATCACATACTAAATCTGTTGTAACCTCATTTAGATTGTCAGTTTTAAGTATGTTAAGGGATTTCAGTTCATCTACCAGGAATTGCATATTAGAATGTTTTTTGCATGCGCAGCTCTCACAATCCTTGATTTTTGGAGAAAGTACATAGAACGGGCGGTACTTTTTAAAAGTACTGAAACTTATTTGGCCCTCTTCTGCGATAAACTTTCTATGAAGTACGATTAATTTGTCTAGCAAATATCTCTTTTGGCGTGTAACTTTTTTGAAGGTTCTGTATTCTTTTTTGCCTGCAGTGGCGCGGCTAACATCATCTCTATTAAAAAAACATTCAATTTTCTTTTGCAATGCAGACGTTTTTGTCTTCTTCTGACGGTAGTTTTTGAAATTACTCTTGAATCCCAGAGAGGTTCTTAGCCTTGTTTTCAGTTTATATTTTTTGACAATATTGGTATCCAGAACTTTTCTCAAAAAAATCTTTTCTGTATTGTTAGCGGTTTGAAATTGTAATTTTAGTGACTTCGTTAGTACATTGTATTCAAATAGTTTCTTCTTAACTTCTTCTTTCTTTGGCGTTTCAGTCTTAGGTATGGTATTATTTATGAACTCTGTCACTTCTTTCCTCGGGGTTTTCTCTTCTAATTGTCGTGTGTCCTTTGTTTCCTCTGCTGTATTTAATCTAGTTAATACATTTTCATAATCTGCCTGCATCTTGTCTATTTTGTTTTGTTGTCTAATTATTTTTTTCTGAAGACCTTTGAATCCTTTACTCAATTTGTTTAACTGTAATTTCAATGGTGCAGTTTCTTTTTTCAGCCTGTATTCAATTCGGCGTTGCAAATTATGGCAGGTTAATTGGTTATTATCTAGCTTGGAATTTGAAGTTTGTGCCGATTCATTTTGCGATGCCATTTTTGAATCTTTTGCTTTGTTTCGATCTTCCTTCCATTTTTGCCTTAATTCTTGTTTTTGCTCTTCAGTATAGGTATTCTTTTTTTTTGCATAGTAACGTGCAGCTCTTTCTTTGGCCTTCTTTTGTATTTCTTCATACTTTTGGGGGTTTTCGTTCTTCAATTTATCGCGATATTTTTTCTGCTTTTCAGCTGCAGTCATCGGCGGCATCTGTGACAAAATTTTTATTTTTCTATACTTAATCAGAAAATTTAAGGGATAGTATGAGTTTTAATTCGTTCGTACAGTAATATTTAATATAGTGGCTAAGGGTCACACTACCCGCCTCGCAATACATTTGTTTGTAGGTATGCGTATATCTTTTTAACGCTAACCGACATCATTTGCTTGAATGAGAAGACCACTCGCGCTAATGTCGAAGAATACGTATGCGCGTAGTTTATTTTTAATGTAGACACAATCTCTGAATACTATTAATATAAACATTAAAAAGTAAAAACAGACTTAAAAAAGTGGTACACAACAGTTTGATTTGGTTTAATTAAGAAATTGCATCGATTTTTTTAACTGTTTCTCACGAAAGATTAAAGTTCATTCTTTTTGAGGTAGTTTTCTATTTTTTGAGTTTATTTTAATTTCCACTGAGTGGCGCTAAAAACATGGTTAAGACATTATTTTTTTCAATTTCTACGAATGTCCAAACTCCTTAAATGACACTGAACCTAACAAGTTGTTAAGGAAACTGAACTTCTGTTGTTGCGTCTTTTTTGAATTTCGTAAAAAAATATAAGTTTACCAGTAAATAAACTTTAAATAAGGAATTTGTACCTGCTGAAATGAAATGGAAACTGAAATTAAAAGGAAATGCCTTCTGCATATCAAATAAAAAAATCTGAACAGCAGTGCTATTCTGTCCATAACACGCCGTGAAAACTTGGGTGACGTGAGCTGTCAACCTGTAGAATGATCCATATCGTTAGGTGAAATGACAGCTCACTTCGTGCACACATCACCTAGATTTTGTTGGCGTGATATTTACAGAATAGCACGGCAGATTATTCGTTACTCCACAGTCTACAGCTACACAGACAAAACTTAAAAAAAAAAGATATTTTTTAATAAGAGTTCCTCCTCCTATGTAAAAACAAAAAATTAAATCATTTACGATATGCATAAACCTTTACAACAGTAAAACGTTACGTAACATACAACTAACGTTACCAGTGACATCGAAGTTACATAGAAGTAACGTAAAAGCGCGATTTTTCAAGGTTATAAGTAGTCATAACTCGACATCGAGGTAAATTTTAAACATAGACACATCGTCACGCTGTTATTAGATATAGAACGCATAATACTATAAAATAATTATACAATAAAAACTGTTATTTACCTTAGAAATCCGCCAAAATTCACAATATTAATTCACTGACGAAACACACACGTGCACCTTTGACAGAATCCAGAGACGAAAAGATGGCGTCTTTTTTTTTTTTTATTACGCTGCCTGAATATTTGGTGTTGCCATTGCAATCACAACATTCTACCAAACTGTTTTCAATGCTTTTTAGGGGAAATTTTTGGTAACATAGAAAATAGTAACATAAAAGCAAAAATATGGAGCATAAGTTTGACTAGTAATAAAACTATAAAGGACGCGTTTTTTAAGACACGAAAAGCACGATGTAGCAGCTTAACTTTGACACATTTCAGATATCATAATTAATTAAATGTACATTAGAATAAATATAAGTTTTTATAGTGCCAAGTGCCAAAAAGACAGCATGTTTTTCGTAAAATTTGGGGTCTGGACGAATTAAACTCGTTGTATTTTTTTTATTGTACAACTTACATTCATTTAAAAAATATGATGTAGGAGTGTACGAGATATATAACATGATAAAAATACCTTCAGTACAGTTCACCCCATATGTTTTTTTTTTATAAGCAATTAAAATTTAAGTTTTTTTTTCACTTCAAAAAGTGGCAAAATCTACGGCCTTACCCTAATGTTAATGGTGTCTTAAAGAGACTTCATCTTAATCAAATAAGTAATGCTTCTTATCCTCAAGTTTCAGTAAATAATCCTGAAGTTGTTCCTAACAATTCCTATTTTTTCCCAGGGGGAGGAATACAAAATAATCAGGCCACAAATGCAAGTCAGTCGGATAGTAAAGTCATTTCTCAACAGTCTAATCATTCTAATGAATCACAAGTACCACTAACTAGTCCTCAAGTCTCCCAAACACCCCTAAGTCCGCAAGTTTTAATTGATGGTTCAAAGTCCCCAACTACTCAAGAAACTGATAGAAATTCAACATCCTCTGTTAGTGTTCCCTGTTCAATTTCAGCATCAAATCCCACCCAACCTGAAGTATGTCGCAGTAGAAGTGGCCGAATAATTAAACCACCAAAAATATTTAATTTGTAGGGGAAGGATGTGGTGTATCTTAAATAGATATCTTTTATAGTCTGTAGTAAGTTTTTAATTATAGGATTTTTGTAAGGGGCAACTCTCTCTCTGGTGTAATAAGAAAATGAATAAACGTCTGATTGTGCTCAAGTCTTTAATTAAATAAAACAATAGTAATTACAAGTCTACGAACCCTGTTCTTAGTACAAGAACATAATAATCATATCACGAGGAAAACCGTAAAAATAGATTTTATCTCTTCAACTATATCTCAGTATTTCAAAACTAACATCAATTCGACGTGTCCGTTACCCAGGCCAGATGTTGTCGAAAATGGTCAATTGAATCTTATAGATAATTAGTTTTACGGCTTCTATAATTGTTGCGCACATTTTTAAATTTGTTGCGCTTATAGTTTTTTAATTATTTCACAAAAACATTTCCTGCTGGGGTAACGTTACCCCAGCCAGACCTTTTTCTTTCTAATGGGAATATTTGAATAAATACTAGCTATAAAATTAGTTGTCTAGTTGAAGTAAATGTTGTGCCTTATTTTGTATTTGTTCTTTCATCGGTTGCGACGTTATTCGAGATTTTGCTGGGGTAACGTTTTTGGTTTTGCTAGATCTTTGAAATGGTTAAGCGGATTCTTATCATATTTTGTACATGACTTCTTAGGAATCAGTTTAAATTTGTTCTGCAATAAAAAAACCAAAATAATGCATAGCTTAAAGGTTATTTCATTAAATAGAAAAACACTTCAATTGGTCCCAGCACTCTCAATAAGAAGACTAAAGACTTACTTTAAACGTTATTTTAAAGCTTGTAACTGCCTTCAAATGTATGTGAAGTTTTATTAGTATCCTGTAAGTATTTAACAAGTTATGATGATATTCAGTTCTTCACGAGCACGGTCTTGATGCGCGCGGTGTTATTTGGCCACTGGATTGGATATATGAACTGAATGTTATGTCAATTATTAGTTTTTTAGTTCAGTTGTATATCAGTAAAATTTCAGCGTAGTACATTGGATAATTAATGAGATAATACGATTAAAGTCATTACGAAGTGAATGACCGTGGTAACCCGACCAAGTTTAGGTGGTTACGAAAAAGCGAAAACGCAGAACATTATACTATCTTTTGAAATGTTTAGTATAATACACCTTACAATTTCGGTACAGACGCGTACACTGTTAAATAATAATACAATAATATCTGTACTATGAAAACATTATTATTATCTTCCAATTGCACAAACTTAACAAAAATCACCGATATAATTATGTCGTTCGGTGGGACGTGGGAGGGGTGGGGTGAAGGGGTGTAATGCATTGTTTGCATAACGCACTAAACATGCTCCATAATCACATAATTCATCTTGTAGAGTGCGCGTGCACTTCGGCAGTTCCGTTTCCTGTTTTTGCAAATATTTATCGAGTGCGTGAGAGCTATTATACAGGGTGTCCAGTAATGAATGGATAACCTTGGAATGGGTCATAGTAGAACTAAAGGCGATTCAGAAAAAAATACCAAAAAAAATCAATACCGAGTATTTCCTAAGATATGTCACTTTTAAGAATATTGATAATTTTTGGTACCCTACTTTACATTCTTGCACACCACGACCACAAATTGATGAATTCCATCATTTTTTTATTGTTAAAATAATCTACATTAACTGAGCTAATAGATGAGCAGTAAATAATAATACTGCTACTAAACAGGTTTTAAAAAAAATAAACTCGAATTAGTACTTTAGTGAAAAATATGAGAAAAAATTTCATTGTGACAAAGTTTAAGCAACCATAGCATGAGAAAAACGTATGGCAGCACAGGTGACCGATAATTTTAAAATAATATGCACTTAATGCAGATTTCAAAATGGTATTACTTGTCATTGTACCTAATGTAAATAATGAATTATTGCTAATTGTGTCTGAAAGGAGAGAAAATTGCTGCTGAGAAAAGTTTGAAATATTCAGGTATTCCAGGTAAACCCCACACATTTTAAGAATTTCACCGAAGAAAAACAAAGTCTCATCTTCTAGACGCTTCGAATGACACCTATTTCAAATCTGTTGGATACCTTCTCCCAGGTCAGGATAGCAAATTTCTCTCCTTCAAACACAAATAGCAATTATTCATTATTTTCAATAGGCACAATGACGAAAAAAACGTATGGCAACACAGGTAACCAATAATTTTAAAATAATATGCACTTAATGCAGATTTCAAAATGGTAGCATTCATCATTGTACCTATTGAAAATAATGAATAATTGCTATTTGTGTTTGGAAGAAGAGAAATTTGCTAACCTAACCTAACCTGGGTGAAGGTGGGTGAAGGTATCCAACAGATTTGAAATAGGTGTCATTCGAAGCGTCTAGAAGATGAGACTTTTTTTTCTTCGGTGTAATTCTGAAAATGTGTCGGGTTTACCTGGAATACCTGATTATTTCAAACTTTTCTGCGCAGCAATTTTCTCTCCTTACAAACTCAATTAGCAATAAATCATTATTTACATTAGGTACAATGACAAGTAATACCATTTTGAAATCTGCATTAAGTGCATATTATTTTTAAATTATTGGTCACCTGTATTGCGATACGTTTTTTTCATGCTATGGTTGCTTAAACTTTGTCACAATGAAAATTTTTCTCAATTTTTTCACTAAAGTACTAATTCGAGTTTATTTTTTAAAAAGCTGTTTAGTAGCAGTGTTATTATTTACTGCTCATCTATTAGCTCAGTTAATGTAGATTATTTTAACAATAAAAAAATGATGGAATTCATCAATTTGTGGTCGTGGTATGCAAAAATGTAAAGTAGGGTACCAAAAATTATCAATATTCTTAAAAGTGACATATCTTGGGAAATACTCGGTATTGATTTTTTTTTGTATTTTTCCCTGAATCGCCTTTAGTTCTACTATGACCCATTCCAAGGTTATCCATTCATTACTGGACACCCTGTATAATAATAAGTTTGGCGAATTACTGCTAATGTGGAGTGCTTAGAAGTACTCCACATTAGCAGTAATTCAATAGATTGAAAAGTCAATAGATTGATGATCATAATTATGGTGCGGGCTGCTTGATGAATTCACGAACAAGATATGCTTGCATAATGTAACTACAGAAATAGTAGCAAAATTATTATTAATATGTACATGTTGTTAGGTACTTATCTAAAACTGTATTTTTTTAAGGCTTAAATATTTGAATTTAGGAACTTAATTATTATTTTCATGTTGTTAGGTACTTATCTAAAACTGTATTTTTTTAAGGCTTAAATATTTGAATTTAGGAACTTACTTATTATTATTTTTTTCGTACTTAGTTATTACCTGCACTGGAATTCTCAAGAACGATAACGACATATTTATCCTTCGCTACATAGTGCCTATAAAACAAAGTCGCTTCCCGTTTGTCTGTCCCTGTTTGCTTAGATCTTTAAAACTACGCAACGGATTCTGAAGCAATTTTTTTTTAATAGATTGATTCAAGTGGAAAGTTTTTGTGTATACATTGTCAACATATGACTTGAAACTTGATTAATGAAATTCATGACTTAGCGACCGATTTTTATCGTTATTAATGTCGGGACTACCGCAACAGGTAGGTAGGTACTTATTTCCACAAACTCCTTGGACACGTAGACTTTAAGAAATCCATAATAACCTTGTTGCGATACTCGCGTTGATATAAACTCGCAAATAGATGACGATTCGAGTTTCAAATATGTATCAATCATTACACATTCCAATATGTGTATATTTAAATAAAAACTGTAACTGTGTATACTGAAATCTTTAATTTAAATAAAAAATAATAGAAAATTTCAAAAAAGCAAAATTAATATCTGTAATTTTAATCTGTGAGTGTTTTAAGTATAAGTTTATTAATACTTTAAAAGTTCAATTTAAATGATTATTTTACCTGTCAATAAAAATTCTTTAATAATCATGTAGTTTTTTTAAACTTGTGTACATGTCTGTACTAAATTTTTAACACTATCCTACATATTTTAGAAGGTATCATAATGTTCGGCGTTTTCGCTTTTTCGTAACCACCTAAACTTGGTCGGGTTACCACTGTCATTCACTTCCTAATGACTTTAATCGTATTATCTCATTAATTATCCAATGTACTACGCTGAAATTTTACTGATACACAATTGAACTAAAAAACTAATAATTGACATAACATTCAGTTCATATATCCAATCCAGTGGCCAAATAACACCGCGCGCATCAAGACCGTGCTCGTGAAGAACTGAATATCATCATAACTTGTTAAATACTTACAGGATACTAATGAAACATCACATACATTTGAAGGCAGTTACAAGCTTTAAAATAACGTTTAAAGTAAGTCTTTAGACTTCTTATTGAGAGTGCTGGGATCAATTGAAGTGTTTTTCTATTTAATGAAATAACCTTTAAGCTATGCATTATTTTGGTTTTTTTATTGCAGAACAAATTTAAACTGATTCCTAAGAAGTCATGTACAAAATATGATAAGAATCCGCTTAACCATTTCAAAGATCTAGCAAAACCAAAAACGTTACCCCAGCAAAATCTCGAATAACTTCGCAACCGAAGAAAGAATAAATACAAAATAAGGTACAACATTTACTTCATCTAGACAACTAATTTTATAGCTAGTATTTATTTAAATATTCCCATTAGAAAGAAAAAGGTCTGGCTGGGGTAACGTTACCCCAGCAGGAAATGTTTTTGTGAAATAATTAAAAAACTATAAACGCAACAAATTTAAAAATGTGCGCAACAATTACAGAAGCCGCAAAACTAATTATCTATAAGATTCAAATGACCATTTTCGACAACATCTGGCCTGGGTAACGGACACCAATTCGACCGAATATATGCGTACGTGCGCGCCGCGCGGCTTGCTAAGGTCCCTCGATAGACCGGGCCAGTAGGTAGTTAGCGCGTGTAAGTACATGGAGGGAGTGCAACATCTGTAATCTGTGACATGACTGCAGCGCCAGCGCCGCACCTGCGAGACTTATTTCACTTTTTAACGCCCATCAAAAAAGCGCTCGTGCGAATGGGGGCTAAATAAAGGTAGGGACAAACTGAACCCACGTACGCAACGTGTTATTAAATCTAAACGGTTGAATTTGTATGCCGAGAAACACACTTATCAGTTACAGTATTGCGTATGATAAGTGTGTTTCTAGGCATACAATTCAACCGTTTAGATTTAATAACGCGTCGCATACGTTGCGTACGTGGGTTCAGTTTGTCCCCACCTTTAAATTACACTACCTATAGTTTTTTTTTTACAGTTGGTTTGTTTTTTAATCTCGGAGACCAAATATATTTAACAAACATTCTACATGTTATACAGGATACAGGAATTTGAATCCGTAATAAGAGATATAAAAAAAACTTTTTCAAAAAAATGTAACCGACTTCAAAAACGACCACGAATAATAAAATTCTCTATCTCAAAAACTCCTGAACCGATAACAAACAAAAGAATTACTTAAATTGGACTTGCAGTTCCGGAGATATGCGAACACAAACTTAATCAGTCGATGCCTACTCCTTACTGTTGAGGAGTTATACCTTCCATCATCAGCTCAGCTACATGAGATGATGATTATCATACGCAAGTACTTAAATTACTTCATAAAATTTGTGAAAAACGATGTGCGGGCCTATAAAATTTGAGAGTTGCCCTCGATTTTCCTGGGATCCCATCATCAGATCCTGACCTGATGATCATGGGACCACTTGGGAAGTATACCCTAACAAACAAAAGAAAAATTATCTAAATCGGTCCAGCCCCCGTATTGTCTATCTGGTGTACAACTGTAGCGATAGGTTGCTTAATCTTGACACCTCTAATTTTATCGATATTGTAGTCTGGTGTTATCGACTGTTACGCGACTAAGTTGAGGAGTACCTCAAGAGCATTGGAATAGTTGGTTTTATAGAGTATTTTATATTTTTGTGGTTTATATGCAACTGACAGGTAAAATTCGCGCTAAGAATGGGGAAGTTAAATGTCAAAGTGTCTGTCACAACGGTCACAACAAAGAAGTTTTCTGTGAAAAAAACGATTTATCATGATTAAATATTGTGTAAAAGGCTGTAAAAATGTTGGAACACACATTTCGATAATTCAAACTATTAAGAAATAATGGGTAGCTGCTGTGACTGCTGTGAGAACAAAAATTGTATTATCACTAACGAAAAGTTATATAAACAAATAACCACCCTTGCGAAGCCGGGACAGGCCGTTAGTTGAGTTTATTAATGAAATTCTATGATTATACCATAACTAAACAATCGAATACACCTTTCAAAATAATATCTACTTTTCTATTGGAGGTTAAGTACCAGTATTGCATCGCTCTCTAAATCATAAAATGGTTCGTCTGGTGGAAGAATTATCACCTGTAGCGAGGTTTGTGGTGTTAAGAAATTAAATATATTGTGATATTTCTCTAATCTAAATAGAAAAAAGAAGGGGTAAAATTACTGACATATAACATGATATTTTATTTTTATCAAAATAGAAAGTCAGAAGCAGTATTATATTCTTGGTAGAGGAGAGGACAGGTAAAACATACTTTATCTTAAAAATTTGAACATCAACTATAAGTAATTATGGATTTAATACAGTAAAATAAAATGTATAACCACTCAATTATATCACTTTTTTTCCTCTTACAGTTGCACCGCGGCGTCTTAATTCAGCTTGTGGTTTTGCATTGAAGATTAACCTTTCATGTCACTCAGCCGTTGAACTCAAGCCCAAGTTAAAAATGAATTTATAATTAAAGGTAAGTTCACAAATCATCTAAATAAAAATAGACTCCCCTTAGGACGACCCACTGACCCTCGCATGCTTATGCGTTAAAAACATAACTATGTTAAAGAAAAACAATCTAAAAGTTTTAGCATAGCTTACTTACCATAAATGCACCTTAACAATGGTTGTATGACATTAACATTGTGTTTTTAGTTTTGCGAAGTACCTAATGCGAGCTTAAAGCCAAAACCAAAAACAAAGCTGCAGATTCCAGGAGGTCTGCAGCTGCTACTGGTGGAGGCCCAAACAAAATCAAAATTATCTATAGAATTTGGGACCTATTTTTATCTTAGTTCTTTTTCTTTTCTCATTCATCTTACTATTAAACTTTGCTATCATTTTCACATTTAAGTATTTTTTTATGTGTTTGTTTGTAAGTCAAATCATTGGATATTGTGTGTTTGTAATAAAAAATAAATACTTTACAGATACCATCTGTTGATAAGGATACGCCAGAGCCTTTGGCTGATGAAATTAGGCTTGCAGACTCGGTATCCTCCTGTCCTGTTTCTATACCAGCATCAGACGACTCTACCAGTGACCCTATGGAAGAAGAATGGCTTGATAGTGAGTCCCTGAGAACCATGCCCACTCCCTCCGTTGATTTACGCGCTTAAGATGAGTCAAGTAAGTATTTCAGAGAATCAAACAATAATCATAAAAATCAATGCCACCTTATGTTGTAATTTTATGACTCAAGAACGGGCTCACTTATCCAAACCAAATGTTTAGGCTTTGTTCGAACTATTTAGTAGATGGTTTATGTGAAGTTTAAACAAAATTGGTCAAGCGGTTCTTCATTTATCAGTTTTTGTATACGTAGCGAAGCACGTACGGGCCGCTAGTATAGTATATTTTAAACATTTCGTTGCAAGTACTAAAATAACTCTACCTAATTCCGACCTCTGTTTATTATATATATTCTGATCAATCACATGACTTGTCTTTGAGAATAAAACGTGTTACAAATGAAAACCAAGTTGAAGATTATGATAATTCATAAATAAATATTTCTAGGACCCAGACAAGCTCTACCATCCACTGGGCCGCGTCCAGTCAGAAGGTTGAGTAGACAATGTAGGTATAATATTCTATTTGTTAGTTTACAACAGCCATTTTACTAAAACAGAAGTCAATTGTAAAATTAATTATTTATATTCATTACAGTTCCTGAAAATACGCCTCAGTGGGCTTACGAAATTGAGAGACGTCGTGTTGTTGCAGAGGAGCAACAGGCAGCCGCAATGGAGGGGCTGGCTGTCGCACGGTGGCTGCAGAAACAAATGGTGCGACAAGCAGCTGCTACAGAAGCTTTAGTAGACATTGTCAGGGCCATGAACCAAAAATAACAAGCCTTTTATTTTGATTCATGATGTAAGGATATTGAGGAGCCACTATTCGTATCCTAATATGTATTCTTAATCAGTAGTAAGTTTAGTTCAGTAGTAAGTAATGCTACAAAATTATGCCAAATTGTGAAAAGCTTTACTCCACAGTGTTCCTAGTTTTGATTCTCCTCCCAAACAAAATTGAAACAGATTGAGGTGCCACTTTTATGTTCGTATAACTACTGGCCCTATAGACAAACAACAGACGACAATCGTTATCGCTCAGCAGTCTTTTTCAACTTTATACAGCTTGTAGAGTTGAAAATCTATTGGAGTTTACAGATTGTTTTTGTTTCTTTCGTCATCTTTCAGCAGCCTTTAATAGATTTCCAACTTTATGCACTAGTGTATATAGTTGAAAATGTATAAGTGACTGCTGAGCGATAACGATTATCGTCTGCCTGTTTATCTATAGGGCCAGAACTATTACACTACAAAATCGATGATTGTTTCAACAATTTTTTAAACTTACTACAAAATAAATTAACTTAATCAAGATCCAAAAAGTGGATCCTCAATCCAAATTGTGATTATGTCTAGTTTTAATAATATTTTTCTTCTTTTCTCTGTAGCTTGTTTATTACACATTTGTGTTAGTTTTATACTACTTAGGTCATAATCTTTGTTATTAATTTGCATACCATTGTTAAGGCAGAATGTGTCCTGCCCTAAAATATGTGGTGCCACAAGCTAAAATAATGTTCATTCAACTATTATCGTTCAGGGGCAGAATGTCCAATTCTCAAAGTCCCAAAATCTTCAATTCCCAATTCGAGACATTTGATAATCTGTATTTTGATGTATCTTTTGTAGATAATTTAAATTCATAATCTTTATTTGCATAAAATGTGGTAAACAAAAGGTGTGATATCATATTTTAGGGCAGGACACATTCTGCAATAACAATAGCATGCAAAATAACAAAGATTATTACATAAGTGGTTTAAAACTAACAACTGTGTGTGTAATAAACAAGTTACACAGAAAAGAAGAAAAATATTACTAAAACTAGACATAATCACACACAATGTATTTTCTAATTATACCATAATCAAGATCATGATTTTTATAATTACATATTGAAACAAAATATCCAAGTAGCTTAATATTACCAATTTTGTCTTACCTTTGTTTTATAAAACTTAGGTGTTTGTTTGAGTTCATAATTATAATACATAATATATTTTAAATAATAATAAATTATTCGTAATATTGTAGTCTTTTGATAGTGATTGTTGTAAAAAAAACGTGATTTAGACTTATAAATAAACCAAATTTTAATTCCTTAGCATAAAATGTCAGCAGGCCTGTTGCTCTAGTGGTTAGTGACCTTGTCTGCTATGACGGAGGTCGTGGGTTCGATTCCCACCCAGGACAAATGTTTGTGTGATGAGTACGATCATTTATTCTGTCTCTGGGTGTAATTATTATGTATGTATTTAGAAATATATAAGTATGTTTATCAGTTGTCTAGTACCCATAACACAAGCTCTGCTTAGCTTGGGACTAGATGGTGTTGTGTGATAGAACTTGTGGAATATTATTATTATTCTGATGCCAAATCATAATTTTTTTCGAAATTTTTATTTTGATATTCTTTGAGTTGGCTGGCGCCTGAACTACTGAAAATTTTTCGATCAAATTGTCCTCAAATAATCATAGAAATATGCTTCTGTTGATAGGTTATGTATTATTACGCTATGTAGCGTGGTTGATAAGCAATTTTGTTTTGTATAGCTGGCGCCTAAACCACTGAACAATAGTTCTTAATTTTTTTTTTATTATAATAGATTATTTTGTTATATAGGGTTTTTGTAAATAAAAGTATTTATTATATATTTTAAAAATTGGCTTTAATTTCATTTCATTCATTCCAATCAAAGCTTGTTTCTCAATTTAAATAATGAAGCTACAGTCCCAGACACAAGACATAATAACTGTGAAAGTACTGGTAGTTGTCCATTCCAAAGCGTAGATCTATGGAGAATGTTTTTATTTCTTTTTTAATGTAATTTATAAGTAAAAAATAATAATAAAGAAACAGTACTTATACAATATACTTAGGCTATGCAGCTTTAAAATAATGAGATTGAATTTATACAATGCAAAACACCTAGATAATTGATAAAGAACAATTTAAAAGATAATGAAAAAACAACATTGCAGATGATAATAATAATAATAGTACTCAAACAATATACTTAGGCTATGCAGCTATATAATGAGATTGAATTTATACAATGCAAAACACCTAGATAATTGATAAAGAACAATTTACAAGATTGTGAAAAAACAACATTGCAGATGATAATAATAATAATAGTATCAACTTGCACAGACACAATCTAGTAGCTAGGATTATCCACCAGCAACTTGCTCTGCAATACAACCTTGTGGATTCTGAAGTACCATACTACAGGTATGTGCCCGACCCAGTTCTTGAAAACGGTCATGCCATAATGTATTGGGATCAATCTATCATCACTGACAGGACTATTGTAGCCAATAAGCCTGATATAGTGGTGGTAGATCGCCGAGAGCGCCGTGCAATGATTGTTGATATCACCGTCCCTCATGACGAAAATCTCGTGAAAGCTGAAAATGATAAAAAAATCAAGTATCTTGATTTAGCACACGAGATTGTCGACATGTGGGACGTGGACTCAGCAGTCATTGTACCGATAGTCGTTTCGGTCAATGGGCTAATTGCGAAGAGTCTCGACCAACATCTTAAGAGGCTCTCATTGTGCAGCTGGCTCAAGGGCTTGATGCAGAAAGCAGTTCTCTTGGACACGGCGCGCATTGTGAGGAGGTTCCTCTCTCTAGAGTCCTAACCACTGGCACCTTGGACCCTGTTCCCGATGCTAGTGGGCCACTATTTTTTATATTTTTAAATGTTTTTTAATTATTTTTTTTTAATATTTAAAAATGTAAAGAAATATGAAAAATAATGAATAAAGAAAATATAATAGTACTCAAACAATATACTTAGGCTATGCAGCTATATAATGAGATTGAATTTATACAATGCAAAATGTCCTTCAGCAGGACAACCTAAGCTTATACTAATAAAATACCTAGTTGTACAATCTTCAGCAGCTCCAACAATAGTATTTAATGCTATATAAATGTTTCTCACTTTGCAATGTAATTCCGTGTAATATTCTTCAGGTGAACCGGGAGCTGTGCCCAAGATAGGTGTCATCATCCATGGGCGCTGTGCATATCCAGAATCACCTGAAATATAATATTTGCTTTATTTCATATTTCCCATTCAACATAACGGTCTGCACAATAGATCTATCTTTTTTAGTTCTACCATTCTAACTGCATTGATATGATTAATCAATCACTTTTGGTAATTTATGCCAAAATAATCTATTTAAATGCCAATGTAAATGATATAGTTACCTACCTAATAGCCAACAGCTCTGGCGATTCCTTTGCAGTCTCTCCAAATAAGTCTTGAAGGAACATCAATTCGAAACATAAGAATCATGAGCAGCGCCACCAAATGACGCATTTACATGTAGAATGTTGAGATGTGCATCACAAATCTGAAACAATTTTTTTTACTCAATATATAAAGATGGTATATACATTTAAACACAATTATTAAACTTCTTATTACTCACCAATAAAACATTCAGAGAATGATAATTTTTTCTATTAAAATATGTTTCTTCATGATCATTAAGCCTAATTATAGCCACATGAGTACCATCTATGCACCCAATAATGCCTGGAAAGTGCAATCTTTCCATAAACCTGAAATCAACCATACATATTAAAAATTAAAATTGAATTCCTTATAGATATTTATTAAATTAGTTTATTGAACAAATAAAAAACACATAGGTTAAAAGGTTTACAAAATTAAATAGAACAAACTAACTCCTAAGTAAAAATATACTCTTGTATCTCAGGAGCCACAGTACCTGTGAAAATGAAATGCTATCAACAGAGTCAGTAATTACAATAGGTGATTATTGATGCATATAGACAAAGAGAGACTGACTGAGAGACTAATTTCAAAGTTTTGAATATGAGCTTCTTTGTACATGTAGATAATGCCTCTATGTGGGTGCTCTAGGTTAGTTTTTCATCAACGTAAACACCTAGTTGACACTAGGGACTATGGACAGTGACTTTTGCCAAACTATACAAATGCATTCAATAGTTTTCACATGAAAAATTAACAAACATCCATTTATCCATCCAAACAAACTTTCACTTTTATAATATTATTAGTAGGATAATTAGTAGAGAGCCATTGCAATCCGGTTAGTATTATTATACAATAAGTGCAGTGTCATCAGCGTAGGTGAATATTTTCAATAGAGATAGACATTTAGATAATACTTATTAAAGGCACATAAATATTTTATAAACTTACTGTGTCATGATGACTTGTCTCTCTACCTGAGACATGGGAAATTTTATGTGGTCAACAGTACTTCCCGGACATTGAGTGCATCAGTAACCTGTTGTAAACACTTACTAAATGTTGGCTGGGACATATTAAACAAGTAGGAGGGTACTGATATTACGTTGGTAAGATCCATTTGCATAAAAAATGAAGCCAAAATCTGCAACAAACAATAAAAATAGGATGACTTACATGATCATACTCTTTCAAACAAGTTGGGAACAAAACTAAATAAACGTGATATAGAAATAAATATTTAGTTTTAGTTCATTGCGAACAGCTGTTTTTCGTAAAGGTTGTGGTAAATACTGTGGTAAATACGGGCGAAGTTCTTCTCAAACCTGTTGAAACGCAGCTTTGTTCAATCGAAAATTTGCCATAAATTCCTTCTCTGGCAACTGCAACGGGTCACTTAGGTCACGTAGGCGCAGGGTTGCCAACTCAATGCCACGGATGGGTGCTAAGTAACATCACAAATAGTGCTAAATTGCTAGAAAGTTTCAAAAATAGTGCCAAATGTATGAATGTAATAAAAAAGAACACATAACAGAATATATTTTAATTTTCGAATTTTTTTGTTTTCAATTTTATCTATATGCTTTTTTGATTCCGAATGCCGTTTAATTTCGAATATTCTTGCGTTAAATTCTATTTTACAGAAGGAACACATTGCTTTTGAACTATTTCCTAGCACAGGTTTAAGCCACTTTTTGTATTTTGGATCTTCCTCCCATCCTTTTCTATAATTTTGAATATAAGTACCTTTTTTAAGTAAAGGAACATCCATTTTTGTCTCACTGTCACCGAACACAAAACAAATTTAAGTTAATAAAATGATTAATACTATTAATCAGATAATTATTGCGCACAAAGACACGATGAATGAAAAACAAAAATGAACGAAAAACCAGCAAGGTTAGACAAAGAAGGAGTTATCTTAGAGAAAAAGTCAAACATAGCACTGTTCGCCTCGTCTGCCATACACGCCTTTATCTACCGAAGTGCCGCAGATTACAGACTACAATAGTTTGCGTTTTATTACTTCAGCCACAGCTGCATTTTGTGAGCGAACAGACAACATCAAAATTAGTGCTAGATTTAGTGCTGGGTGCTGTTTCTTAAATTTCAGTGCTAGGCACATGAAAATAGTGCTAAATCTAGCACTCAAAGTGCTGAGTTGGCAACACTGCGTAGGCGTCTTCTCTCCAGTCGTAGACGAAGTCGTTTCCTCTCTTCTTTCAGCAAATCCCAGCAATACCATACGAGCCATTCTCCAAAATGTTTCGCAAAACAAGCAAAACTGCAAAACAATGCCCGCGATGAAAAAAATATTTGCATATTGTGCATAGACTTATAGGTATGACTACTGTATGGCCAATTTTATTCAGCTATTGCTCAGTCCATCTTTTATATCTACGGCACAGACCGCTCGACCGGTGGCTAGCTTAAAACACTGCTCATGAGCAGTGTCTTAGACGATTGCCACTTTCCACCCGTTGGTTATAAATTTGATGTTGAACAATCGGAATGCAGCGAAATGAACGCATCAAATAGCTGTCAAAGGCATGTCAAAGGGTCAACTTCAATAAACCTATTAAATTTAAATGTTGCCTTTATGCAAATATTCTAACGCTCTAGAGGCACTTCTCAAGTTAGTCGCATAACAGTCGATAAAATATAGAGGTGTCCAGTAACTATCCACTTATGCCACAGTTTCCCACCAGATAGACAATCGCCCTGCAGGCGTCTTCGAGAAATCGGGGAACTTATATAAAAAAAGAGATTCTGACGAATTGAGAACCTCCTCCTTTGTGTCCGTTACCCAGGCCAGATGTTGTCGAAAATGGTCATTTGAATCTTATAGATAATTAGTTTTGCGGCTTCTGTAATTGTTGCGCACATTTTTAAATTTGTTGCGTTTATAGTATTTTAATTATTTCACAAAAACATTTCCTGCTGGGGTAACGTTACCCCAGCCAGACCTTTTTCTTTCTAATGGGAATATTTAAATAAATACTAGCTATAAAATTAGTTGTCTAGATGAAGTAAATGTTGTGCCTTATTTTGTATTTGTTCTTTCTTCGGTTGCGAAGTTATTCGAGATTTTGCTGGGGTAACGTTTTTGATTTTGCTAGATCTTTGAAATGGTTAAGCGGATTCTTATCATATTTTGTACATGACTTCTTAGGAATCAGTTTAAATTTGTTCTGCAATAAAAATACCAAAATAATGCATAGCTTAAAGGTTATTTCATTAAATAGAAAAACACTTCAATTGGTCCCAGCACTCTTCATAAGAAGTCTAAAAACTTACTTTAAACGTTATTTTAAAGCTTGTAACTGCCTTCAAATGTATGTGAAGTTTCATTAGTATCCTGTAAGTATTTAACAAGTTATGATGATATTCAGTTCTTCACGAGCACGGTCTTGATGCGCGCGGTGTTATTTGGCCACTGGATTGGATATATGAACTAAATGTTATGTCAATTATTAGTTTTTTAGTTCAGTTGTATATCAGTAAAATTTCAGCTCAGTACATTGGATAATTAATGAGATAATACAATTAAAGTCATTAGGAAGTGAATGACCGTGGTAACCCGACCAAGTTAAGGTGGTTACGAAAAAGCGAAAACGCAGAACATTATGGTACCTTCTAAAATATGTAGGATAGTGTTACAAATTTAGTACAGACATGTACACAAGTTTAAAAAAAAAGTACATGATTGTTAAAGAATTTTTATTGACAGGTAAAATAATCATTTAAATTGAACTTTTAAAACAGCACATTAAAATTACAGATAGTAATTTTGCTTTTTTTTAATTTTCTATAATTTTTTATTTAAATTATAGATTTCAGTATACACAGTACACAGTTACAGTTTTTATTTAAATATACACATATTGGAATGTGTAATGATTGATACATATTTGAAACTCGAATCGTCATCTATTTGCGAGTTTATATCAACGTGAGAATCGCAACAAGGTAATTATGGATTTCTTAGTCTACGTGTCCAAGGAGTTTGTGGAAATAAGTACCTACCTACCTGTTGCGGTAGTCCCGACTCCTGACATTGATAACGATAAAAATCGGTCGCTAAGTCATGAATTTCTTTAATCAAGTTTCAACAAAATGTTTACACAAAAACCTTCCACTTGAATCAATCTATCTATTAAAAAAAACTGTTTCAGAATCCGTTGCGTAGTTTTAAAGATCTAAGCAAACAGGGACACACAAACGGGAAGCGACTTTGTTTTATAGGCACTATGTAGCGAAGGATAAAATATCGTTATCATTGTTGAGAATTCCAGTCCAGGTAATAACTAAGTACGAAAAAAAAGAAAATAATAGGTAAGTTCCTAAATTCAAATATTTAAGCCTTAAAAAAATACAGTTTTAGATAAGTACCTAACAACATGTAGGTACATGTACATATTAATAATAATTTAGCTACTATTTCTGTAGTTATATTATGCAAGCTTACCTTGTTCATGAATTCATCAAGCAGCCCGCACCATATTTATGATCATCAATAGAAGCACTCCACATCATCATTCGCCACACTTATTATTATTATAGATCTCACGCACTCGATAAATATTTGCAAATCAGGAAACGGAACTGCCGAAGTGCACGCGCACTCTACAAGATGAATTATGTGATTATGGAGCATGTTTAGTGCGTTATGCAAACAATGTATTACACCCCTTCACCCCACCCCTCCCACGTCCCACCGAACGATATATTATATCGGTGATTTTTGATAAGTTGGTGCAACTGGAAGATAATAATGTTTTCATAGTACCTTCAGATATTATTATGTATTTAACAGTGTACGCGTCTGTACCGAAATTGTAAGGTGTATTATACTAAACTTTTCAAAAGATAGTATAATGTTCTGCGTTTTCGCTTTTTCGTAACCACCTTAACTTGGTCGGGTTACCACGGTCATTCACTTCCTAATGACTTTAATCGTATTATCTCATTAATTATCCAATGTACTGAGCTGAAATTTTACTGATATACAACTGAACTAAAAAACTAATAATTGACATAATATTTAGTTCATATATCCAATCCAGTGGCCAAATAACACTGCGCGCATCAAGACCGTGCTCGTGAAGAACTGAATATCATCATAACTTGTTAAAAACTTACAGGATACTAATGAAACTTCACATACATTTGAAGGCAGTTACAAGCTTTAAAATAACGTCAAAGTAAGTCTTTAGACTTCTTATTAAGAGTGCTGGGACCAATTGAAGTGTTTTTCTATTTAATGAAATAACCTTTAAGCTATAGATTATTTTGGTATTTTTATTGCAGAACAAATTTAAACTGATTCCTAAGAAGTCATGTACAAAATATGATAAGAATCCGCTTAACCATTTCAAAGATCTAGCAAAATCAAAAACGTTACCCCAGCAAAATCTCGAATAACTTCGCAACCGAAGAAAGAACAAATACAAAATCAGGCACAACATTTACTTCATCTAGACAACTAATTTTATAGCTAGTATTTATTTAAATATTCCCATTAGAAAGAAAAAGGTCTGGCTGGGGTAACGTTACCCCAGCAGGAAATGTTTTTGTGAAATAATTAAAAAACTATAAACGCAACAAATTTAAAAATGTGCGCAACAATTACAGAAGCCGCAAAACTAATTATCTATAAGATTCAAATGACCATTTTCGACAATATCTGGCCTGGGTAACGGACACTCCTCCTTTTTTAACATAGTTGGGAAAAGGCTAGGCGGATGATGACATCAGAAAGCAATAATAGTACATTGTTATCCAAGGCGTGAAAGTTACTTATTTACGTCCCGAGACGGGGTTTGGCGCCCGTAACGTAGTGAGGGCGCTAATAGTTCGAGGGACTAAATAAGTAATTTACCCGAGGTAAACACTGTGCTTTTCATTACGAATACGAGGAAAGTAAAATTAACAACATTTTTAGCTAAAGAAAAAATGATGATGTAGATCGGATTGTCACTTTGCCGCTTGTTTTTTTTTAATTTTTGTGCTGTGGTCGTCCAGCTATACAGCCAGGATTTTTCATGTTCATTATTTAAAAATTGGCAAAGATTGTCTCGAAATCTGTATTATTTTAGAGAAAAAGTTGAAACTAAATTATTTTAAAGTCATTATTTATATTCTTAATACTTAACTTTATGTTATTTTAATTTTAAATCGCTCTGTTAATTCGTGGCTGTATAAAAAGTTTGAACACGGTTCTATAGAAATGTCAAAATAGAACTAGTTTTTTTTTTCTTAAATTTTGCAGCTGTCAGTTGAAAGCGATTTTCCCTAGGGCGGCAATGGATAACTTTCAAACGGCTAATCAGACATGTAATGACCTACTTTCAGAGTATGAGTAATGAAAAAGAACTAACAACTTGTAGACTTTTTAACGTCCGTACCCTGGTTGCTGGGGTTGGGCTGGCTGTTTGGGGAAACCGAAGGTTTTGTCTGTGCATTAATGGACGAATTTATGATGACGAATAACTACCGGAAATACAGCTTGGCAAAAAACAGTAGAAAACCGGAAGTCGCCACTGTCTTCTCGCTACCAGCACTTTGAATGATTTTATTTTATTTATTTTCACTTATTACGTTAGTTTTATGGCACAATAATAAATCTTACAAACCTGCGTCTTTGTTTACATCAAATATCAAATATTTTAAAACGTTGTTAGCAAATAAAAATATTAGTTCCGTTTCAAGACGTTCTGGCCAAGCTGTACATTGTGAAGTAGACATGTCGGGCATGCCACCGTCCGGGGGAATCGATCCGGGTGTTCTCCTCTGGCTAACGGTGAATATTTGCATGTCTTTTGTTTCTTTTTTTTTATAAAAATATTTAAAAATGTAAAAGATGAGTAAAGAGATGAATAGAGGAAAGAACTAGATAACTGTAAAGCATAGTAGTCTCTCACGGCGGCTGGATCGTGAGGTGGACGCTTTCCTCTCCCTCACACATCCTGCCTTCTCCTTCGCTAGCATGACTACTTCGCAAAAAGAGGCGACCGCTTCCCATTCCGTCTCGCCCCGCAGCATGGTCTCGATCAATGCCGGGCGCGAGAGGCAGTGACGGATTAACCCTTAATCAAATTAAGCAATTGCCTAGGGCATCACGTCTGGGGGGCACCAGGAGAAGCACAAAAAAATCCTAAGGACGGATTTTATTGCGCTTCTTCTGGTGCCCCCCATGGGCATCACGTCTCACTCTCATGTCACCAAAAACTTACTGAAACTGCTTAAATTTTCTAGCTCGCTTCAATTCGCTCGCTATTCCATCGTGCATAGGTCTGGTTATCTTATTTATTGCATATACAAGAAAGGTGCAAAAAAAAAATCGAGCTCGCTTCGCTCGCTCTTACGATTGCGTGTACTAAGCTTCAACAGTGTGGACGGCACACGAACTCAAAGCCGCGAATACTGTGTAAGCCTTTGTGTTCGCGCTACTACCGACAGCCAATGGATCAACCGCGAGCGCTACATGTAATGCTCGCGGTGCCGTCCACACCTAGAATTCGCGTTACACTAGGTACGCTAATCTGGACCTGGCTTTAGACTCTGTTTTACCTACTGAACGAAGTTCTTCCCTACATAATACCTTCCTTTATATCACCATTAAATACGTTAAAAAAATTAAAGGCAGACACTACCGTGGATAGGTGGGAGACGCTCACGGCAACGGACGTCGCAAGGCGATTTCCGGCCACCGTAGGCATTGATGTATAAAAAACCGTAGGGCATACGGACGTAATCCTGGAACGTAAAGAGCTATTGAAGGATCACCGTGGATTTTAGTCAGTACAATTTACTGACAGTCCCTCCTGTCCCGGCCTGGGCGCGACGACCCATTTGATGTGATAAATGACGAAAAAAAAAACCGTGGATAGGGGGGCACCAAAAGCTTCAATTGCTTAGGGCAGTCGCATCAAGTACCTAGTCTTAATCCGTCACTGGTGAGAGGTCGCCGCCTACCGCCTCCGTGAGGACACGGCGATGCACTGCCCAAGCAGGGCAGTTCTGCACCGTATGCTCCACTGTATCCTCCGGGTGATCCTCGCAGTGGTGACGCCCCGGCCTTTCTTGCTTCCCAATCAGACACAGGAACCTTCCGAAATATCCGTGTCCGGTGAGGACCTGTGTTAAGCGGAAGGTGTGGGCACCCAGGGCCGTCTTAAGTCTATTCTGCGCTGGGGTGCGGCACTCAGCCTGCGCCCTAGTTTTTTTTTACAATGAAATGATCAAACGGATTCAATTACTTAAAAGAAGAAACCAGATCAATCACTGACCGACACTTATGCCGCAATGAATGAATGAACTTACACTTTATTGACTTTTTTGTTTTTTTTTTTAGTTTGGTCAAATCATCAAATGAGTCCTCCCACGTAGGGCAGGGCGGGAGGGACTGTCAGTCTTGTACTGACTAAAATCCACGGTGTCCTTCATTATCCCTTTAGGTTCCAGGGTCACGGTAATGGAATAAGTCCCGCGACCCCGGCAGGCTTTGGCCCTCTAGAGGGGGGCCCCGTCATCTTGCTGACGCTCTTTGAGGCGCGCGTGGAACACAACGAACCGGGCATGGTCCATGGTCGGGCGGCGAGTTGCCCATTACTCGCCGCCCGCATGCCCGCGCCTACGGTGTGGTTGGGGCGGAGGGAGGACTCCGTTCTCTCCCTCTCACGGCCCGCGTCCGCCTACTCCGCGAGCATGACTGCTTGGCAGAAGGAGGCGACCGCTTTCCACTCCGTCTCGCCCCGCAGCATGGCCTCGACCAATGCCGGGCGCGAGAGGTCTCCGCCTATCGCTGCCGTGAGGACACGGCCGTGCTCTGCCCAAGAGAGGGTCCTGCACCGTATGCTCTACTGTGTCCTCCGGGCGATCTACGCAGCGCAGTGGTGACACCCAGGCTGTCTTCCCTCCCTATCCGACACAGGTACCTCCCGAAACTTCTGTGTCCGGTGAGGACCTGCGTCATGCGGTAGGTCAGGACGCCGTGACGCCAATCCAGTCACTCCTCAAAGAGGGGTCTTACCGCCGCGATTGCGGCGTGCCCGAACCCCGATACACTTTATTGACTTAGAGATCATTTTGCTTCAATTGCGGGCGTCCGGGTGGCAATGTCTAGCGTACATACATAACATACACTATTCTCAATTTTCAATGAAATATCCAAAAATTCAGCGCTTGACAGAGGCGCCCCCGAGCGCTCCGCGCCCGGTTGCACCGCACCCCTTGCACCCCCTGGTAAAGACGGCCCTGTGGGCACCGTGACGCCTCTCCAGCCACTCCTCTAAGAGGAGTCTTCCCGCCGCAATCGTGGCGTGCCCGCTCACTGGGAAGCTTAAGGTCAAATCTGTTCTCTCTACCACAGGCTCTGCTGGGACAGCTATAACAAAAAAATTGTCAGAACAATTGTTGTTCCAAATGAAAAGACCTATCCAACGACATACATCTTATTGCTATTGGAAGGTGGTCCCAAGATGCCCATTCTCTATTTTAAGTTAATTCTTCTTCGTCATTATGGTCGCATAAATGCTATAAAGTAAAAATCAAGGGCGGATCCAGATTTTACTTCAGGGGGGGGGTCACCATGTCGCAGACAACTTGTCTCCGTAGTCTAGTTCGGATAGGTATAGCTTAATATTATAAAGCAGGGGTGGTCAAATCGAATACCGTGACCCCGGAACGTAAAGGGCTACTGAAGAACACCGTGGATTTTAG
The DNA here is from genome assembly GCA_950005045.1 of Agrotis exclamationis. Taxonomy (NCBI): domain Eukaryota; kingdom Metazoa; phylum Arthropoda; class Insecta; order Lepidoptera; family Noctuidae; genus Agrotis; species Agrotis exclamationis. The sequence goes on along the minus strand of OX465417.1, from coordinate 11,300,043 downwards.
TCAGTACAAGTCTGACAGTCCCTCCTGCCCTGCCCTGGGCGGGAGGACTCATTTGATGATTTAACCACGCTAAAAAAAACGCCAACCGGTCGATCGCGACCTTTAGTCAAGTCGATCGTGGCAAGGCAAAAAATATAAATAATATTAGAGAACCTATACAGGGTCTTTCTTTTAAATTGTCCAAAAAGGAAAAATACGCATCCATAAGAGACGGCAACTTTCTTAGGAACCTTTAGCTATATTCAATAAAATATCTGGGTGTCTTGATTGATCAAAAGAACAATGAGCATTTTGGTACTTGATCCAATAGCAATCATTGTGGTGTCATTGGATAGATCTTTTAGTCAGGAAAAATATTTACTATGACGACTTGTCCCAAATCCTTGTCCGAAAACCATGGGAAGCCCTCAAAGTTAGTTTTTGGTACTTGATCCAATAGCAATCATTGTGGTGTCATTGGATAGATCTTTTAATCAGGAAAAATATTTACTATGACGACTTGTCCCAAATCCTTGTCCGAAAACCACGGGAAGCCCTCAAAGTTAGTTGATATCATAATAATGCATTAGTACCCATCATGATTGAAAATACGAAAAATAACAATGTAAAATAACATTATTTAAAACGAGAAATATATTGTGTAACTATTCATATATAACGACTAACGAATTACCGAGACCCCGGAACGTAAAGGGCTACTGAAGGACACCGTGGATTTTAGTCAGTACGAGTCTGACAGTCCCTTCCGCGCTGGCCTGGGTGCAGGGAGGCCTCATTTGATGATTTTAACACGATAAAAAAAGGCAATGCACTCCGCTGGCAAAATGTTCAAAATACCTAGCCGTTCCAATTCGTTCTTTTCCGTTGTGTGTTACAATGGCTATATAATCGATGTTTTGTGACCATACGCTGCCACTAAGACCGATTAAAACATCATGAGCGACATAATGAATGATGGAGAAGAGAAAAGGAACCGACTTCAAAAACAAACACGAAAAAGCATTAAATAACTTTTCTTTCTACTTCCGAAAGAATAGCTATTTTGACGCCTTTTCGTGTTTACCCATATGTAATACCTTTTTTAGTTCAAATATTCATCAAAAATCTTCGTTTAACGGCGTCTTTGAAAATCTACAATCCAAGTAATTGCGTACTTGGATTGTAGATTTTCAAAGACGCCGGGTCCGACATGGGTCCATGCGGGCAACGTCACGGGACATCTATTATTATTAAATATTAAAACCTTCTCCGGAATGTAACAAACACTTTTCTGAAAACTACATCAAAATCGGTTCAGCTAAACACGAGATAATCAAATGAGAGATCGAGATGGACAAACATACATACATACAGGTCGACATGAGAACCTACTTGTTTTTTTGAAGACGGTTAATATTAATGTTTAAAAAAAAATAACGTTTCTTACTTTTCTTTTTCTTTATTCCAGAGTGTTTATTCATTTTTAACCGACTTCAAAAAAAAGTAGCTTCTCAGTTCGACCTGTATGTTTTTATGTATGTATGATTGTCCGCGATTATCTCGCGTTTAGCTGAACCAATTTTGATGCGGTTATTAGCCGACTTTTTTTTTTTAGCGTGGTAAAATCATCAAATGAGTCCTCCCACCCCTTACTGTCAGACTTGTACTGACTAAAATCCACGGTGTCCTTCAATAGCCCTTTATGTTCCGGGGTCACGGTAATGAGATAAGTCCCGCGACCCTGGCAGGCTTTGGCCCTCTAGAGAGGGGGCCCCGCCATTATGCTGAAGCTCTTTGAGGCGCGCGTGGAACACAACGCGCCGTCGACCCGGGCATGGTCCATGGTCGGGCAGCGAGTTGCCCTTTACTCGCCGCCCACATGTCCGCGCCTACGGTGGCCGGAAATCGTCTTGCGACGTCCGTCGCCGTGGGCGTCCACCACCGCGGGTGGGGCGGAGGGAGGACATTGTCCTCTCCCTCACGCGGCCCGCCTCCTCCTTCGCGAGCATGACTGCTTCGCAGAAGGAGGCGACCGCTTCCCACTCCGTCTCGCCCCGCAGCATGGCCGCAATCAATGCCGGGCGCGAGAGGTCTCCGCCTATCGCCGCCGTGAGGACACGTCGGTGCTCTGCCCAAGCGGGGCAGTCTTGCACCGTATGCTCTACTGTGTCCTCCGGGCGATCTTCGCAGTTATTAGCCGACTTAAAAAAAATAGGTTCTCAGTTCGACCTGTATATATGTTTGTCGGCGATTATCTCGCGCGTGGCTGAACGGATTTTGATGCGGGTTTAAGTACTTATATAACAATAATGGATATTTTGTGTAGTTGCCCGCATAGATCCGTTTTTGTTGCTTACTAGGATTGTAGATTTTCAAAGACGCCGATTATTATGAAGATTTTTGTTGAATATCTAAACTAAAAAGGGAAAAAATAAAAAACTTTTTGAAAAAAAGGGAACCGACTTCGAAACTAAACACAAAAAAAACGTAAAATAACTTTTCTTTCGGAAGTCGGTGGCTTTGTTTTTTTATTTCATTGATTATTATGGTTTTAAAGTCGGTTCCCGTTTTTTAAAAAGATTTTTTTCAGAAAAGTGTTTGTTACATTCTGGAGAAGATTTTAGTATTTAACACTAATGGATATCCCGTGACGTTGTTGCCCGCATGGATGTTTTTTAAACAACTTAAAAATAATAGGTTTTCATTTCGACCTGTATCTTTGTATGTATGTATGTTTGTCCGCGATTATCTCGCGTTTGGCTGAACCGATTTTGATTCGGTTGTCATAAAAATGTTCATTACATTCCGGAGAAGGTTTTAGTAAATAACACTAATGGATATCCCGTGACATTGCTCGCATGGATCCGTGTTTACTTACTTGGATTGTAGATTTTCAAAGGCACCGATTATACCAATATTCTTGTTGAATATCTGAACTAAAAAAGAGTAAAATAAAACTATTTGAAAAATAAGGAAACGACTTCAAAACCAAACACGAAAAAGCGTTAAATAACTTTTCTTTCGGAAGTCGGTGGCAAAAGTCGATAAAATGAAAAACAAAGCAACCGACTTCCGAAAGAAAAGTTATTTTACGCTTTTCCGTGTATGGTTTTGAAGTCGGTTCCTTTTTTCAAAAAGTTTTAGTACCTATTAATCAACACATTTGATTTTATGCAAGACAACGATATAATATGACCATTATCTTAACTAAATCAAACAAAAACGAAAAATAATCAAAAAACATGTATTAAATACTTAACACAAAATAACTCCGTTCCGACAACAAATGAAGACAAGCGACTCGGTTATCATTAATCCTTGTAAAAAGACCTTTCCAATGATATATTTATTATGGCTATTGGGTCGAGTACCAGGCTTCATACATTTTTGCCCATTCTCCTTTGAATTGGAAAATTCATATTAATACTCTCACCTCACGACTTCGAAAACTAATAACACTTTTTAAAAAAATTAGGCATATAAATGACATAAAAACAGTAAAGACAGTTTATTACTCATTGTGTCAATCTATTGCTACTTATGGTATAATGGCATGGGGAGGTGCGGCAAAAACATACTTATTTAAAATTGAAAGAGCGCAACGAGCAATTATAAAGATAATTAATTTTAAAAATTTCAGGTATCCCACTGTAGATTTATATAAAGAATATTCAGTCCTTACTATAAGGCAATTATTCATTAAGAGCATTATACTTAAACAACACACAAAACCATCACAAATATTAAATCAAAGACGTCCATTTATAGTTTACCCTGTACCTTTTTGTAGAACAAGTTTTGCACAGAAATTCTTTCCCTACCTAGGACCTTTTGTATACAATCGAATAAATAAGTCTGTATCTATATCAAAATGCAGCAAGTTTGTATGCAAAAATATTTTAGATGAATATCTCAAAAAAATGGACTATGATTCAACAGAGAAATTATTAATAAGGGTTGTTTGACGGGAGTCTCGGGAATGCATTATTTTTATTTTTTTTGCAATGTATAGACGCGCACATCGGCCTGCCTCGATCTGTCGGATTTCTTTAGTGGATTTTCAGCCTTATCACTTAGTGGAAGGTATATGTTCAATTGGTGGAGTTTGGCAGGTTGGGATGAGTTGACCTGCTGCCGTCTGTACAACATGGTAAAAGCGTGGAATGTAAACACTTGTTACGTAACGTAATGTTTGATGACGCATTCATAGTTATTTATGATACTAGTGCGGTAAGTTGGTTTTTACAAACGAGTAGACGAATGTAAGCCCGAGATGAAATCGAGGGCTTACCATAGTCACGAGTTTGTAAATACCAATTTCCGCACGTGTGTCATACAATGTTTTTCAACACATTTGCGAGAAAACAGTACAAAGTAATTAAACAAACTTTATTTAGAAGTTTCTAATAAGAAAATGGCGCGAATTTGCAAATGGCGCCACATGCACGTGGTGAAAAATAGAACTACATCTTTCGTCTCATTTACTCTTTAGTATTAAAATGAGACAACGTATTGAGCAAAAGCGCTTCCAAGGAGGTTCGACCAGTCAGGCTGTTTATTCTCATAATGTGAAACTCTTTGGTGGAGTTCTTATTTTTTTTTTAATGGAAATTAAAAAAAAAACCGTAAAGAAAACGCACGGTGCTATACAACGGGACGTGCCGTAAAATAGGTACTTAGGTGAGAGTACCTATTTTACCGCACGTTCCGTTGTATGGTGCGTAATTTTTAACTTTCGAACAATGTATACAGGCTTCGTAAACGCATTTTTCGAGCAAATGTGTTGAAAAGTCTATTTTCAAATTGTGTTTAATCTATAAATCATGCCAGATTATTTTACTTACTACATAGTTGTATTTATTAAATGGCATAAAATTATGTACCTTGTTGAGAAATTACAGGTGAGAGCAGTTAATATGCATCGCAAACACTAAGTAATGTTTTTATAAAGATAACAAATAATTAGGCTCTTTATCTGTTTATTTTGCTTATACTGTGTACATCGAAATCGAAGACAACAAACTGGCCGCACTACTTTGCCGTCATACAGTTTATAACTAGTACGGAGGGTAGTTAACTAATTTGTTTGTCATAAAACTAGCCACAATAAGTTAAACATACCTACCATCATCAATTGTGAAATTCTTCTATGCGTTTTATTATAACAACGTTGTAAAATTGTGAACATAGGCTAAGTTTAAGAGAAATAAAGTTTATCATATTTGTTGATGTTGATATAAAGGATTCCCAGGTCTCACTTCCAAACAGGGTTAAAAAATTTAACAGGTTATGGGCCCAGCACGCTTCCACTGCGCCACTCTGCTTTGTTGTGGGAGAATTTTATAAGTATAGGTGAGTATAGGTTTAATTCCTAAACCTCGTTTTGTAGCTGGCAGTTTAGAATCAGTAAGAAAAAGTAAATTGGCTTTATGACCGATGTTTTCATGATTGCCGAAGTCTCCCGAACTGAAACGAGGTAGATTTTCTTTCTTAGGTATTTTCGTTACGGAATTTCTTGGTTCGGTCGCTGCACTCAGAGCCCGCGATAAAAGCTCATTCTTGTAGACCAGTCTCAGCAATCATTTTTGTGGACAATTCACACTTGACCAAAAAATTAAAACCGCCGAAATTGTAAGACAACAAAAGAGCTAAAGGTTCCTAAGAAAGTTTATCCGTATATCATATGGATTCGGATTTCTCCCTTTTGACCAATTTAAAAGAAAGACCCTGTATATGTTGATTAAACATCATCAACTCAGACTTCAAATCCAAAGTATTTAAGGAAACAATCTCACATGTGATTTGAAAAGGAACTCCTAAGACTGGTCAATAAAAAATACTACATGATTGTGTACTAAACTATTCTGTTTCATTTAAGATTTCAAGAAGTATGTAATTGGTACATCGCACAGCGTTTCATTAGTAAACAGTAGATCTTATGTCTAATCAAGTTGGCCTCTCCTGATATAATACATATAACCAATAACAGCACAGAATTGTATTATAATGATTATTTGCGTCTCTCGCATATAATTTGTTAACGTTTATAAATAAATTTAGACAAAATTGCAGTGCCCCCTATGACCCAGCCTATCGCCCAGGGGGGGGGGTCATGACCCCCATGACCCCCACCCCCCCTGGATCCGCCGTTGGCAAAAATAATATAATAAAATAATTATTATAATTTACTAATGGTTGAAACGTTGCATTGATCCCTTAAATCTAATAACAAATATCCCGAATTAGAGTGTTACCACACCAATCGATCGACTGTGCAGGAAATGGTAGAATGGACTGGTCGACGTCGATCGATAGTTTCTACTAGGTACACCAATCGCAGCTCGATCGACGTCGACTTATCCATTCCACCATCGATCGACCGTCGATCCACTATCGACCGATTGGTGTGGTATCACCCTTAGATATCAATAGAATAAATATTCATGCATATATACCAGCACTTTTATTTAATTTAAAATTTACGTGTCTGTCTGTGTGTCTATTAATTAATGGTTTATAAATGAACGCGGCAGGCCACGAAGAAGATGGCGGGACGAACTGGATAGGTTCCTTCCGAACTGGAAAGAGGAAGCGCGGGCTCGCGGGAATTGGAAGGAGTGGAGGGAGGCCTTTGCCCAGGAGTGGGACAGAGCAGGCTAGCAAAAAAAAAAAAAAATGAACAGCGGTTTGTGTACCAAATAAATAAATGTACTCGCAACAAGTCTTATTTATGCTAATTGAACAAAATATCGGATATCTATCGATATCGATAAAGAATTTTAATGTGCTACGTGGTAGCAAAACTCGACTGATCTCGCCACGATCACGCAAATGTCTAATAAGTTGATAATTGCGACCCCTGAGAATAGCGCCATCTATTGCCGAGTAGCAGAATTGACTCATCAATCAAATCTTAGTGCGACTGTAGACCGTAAATACGTTTTGCCGCTAAAGCAAAACAAATCTTATATGTATTGCGCCAGGGTTTATTTCCAAATCTGTGATGTAGGCTAATTTTGATTAAACTTAAAACTACCAATCAAACGAATGGCGTTGGTGCATTGCATTAGATTGCATTTCCACTGTTTTTTCTGTTCCGTGGTTGATATAGACACAGATACAGACTTTTTGAGGCTGATGAATAAAAGCCTCTGTTTTGGACCGAACGCACGCCGCGTTCGGTCCAAAACAGAGGCATGCACCGCGAACGGCACACAACGAATGCCTTTCATGATGTGTACAAGATGTGTACCTTCATATTCGTGGCGAAGCATGTATTATGCACGTGGGAGGGAGAGCCAACGTATATCGTCAAAAGTTTCAAGATCAAAGCACCTCAGTGCGAGCATTAAATTAGTTATAGATGTAATTCTGCATGCACGTTCGTGGCGTGCGCCGTGTACGATAAGTCGATAATATGCTTCAATTGAAAAAAAAAAACTGCTTTTGCTCGGGTCATCACAACAAAAGCATGCTCGGGCTTTGAGCTTATTTAACCTATTATACACAGCAAAGATAGGTGATGGCTCGACTCAAGCATGTGTTGGTAATTTAATCAAACCACACGCCTTCCGCCGAGGCATTCGTTGTGCCCTGCGTATGCCCCGTAAATGTCTGTATCCACCTTTAGAAATTTTTTTTCAGAAAAATTCTGCTTATTTCTATCAGAAAATTGCTCGCCAGAGGCACCAAGCATACATCAGAAATTATGATCCGCAACTTTTTCAATACTGCTTGCAAGTGAACGAACACAGTCCTATTCAGCGGGGCTATATTGCGTATCTCGGTGTCTTTGCGGTGATCATCAAATCGCTGTCAAAAGGTAAATAATTTCGTATCGGCTTTTGCATTTGTAATGAAACTGATGAATGTAATTATGTTCCGTAAAATCAAATATTCTAAAGCTGAGAACATATTAACATATTATCGGACGCGTCCGTCAGCCGCGGCTGAGGGACGCGGCTTAGCAGTGTGCACGGTAGTTCGGACGACCCTCTTCGAATGCACAAACATCCAGCCGGCCAGATTCTGTTCGGACGTCCAAACGCTCAAGGTCACGTCCGCGTCTTACGACCGACAGTTTGCACAGTGTAGTATTAAATGTACTGGCTAGATAATGAGTAAGTAAAGTCTTTCAGCCGCGGCTGACGGACGCGTCCGATAATTTGTTCGCAGCTTAACGCTCTTGGGGCACACAAGCCATCCAAGTTCAGTGGACAACCGCTGGTCAGTGACTATCAAGTTAGCCAATAGCCCTGCAAAAGTAAACTATCTGTCTACGACGCTACGACACGTGCTACTGGACCATAGACATATAATCCTATATATTCCCTATTCCTATATTCCTTTATAATCTAAAGCTATATAATCCTATAATTTTATCTCAATGGCTACAACGACGGCGACGCGACGGCCCAGTAGAAATTATTTTTTATCTGTCTCATTCCGTGGCAGTCTGTGGTCAACAATGGCGGAATTGTGTCAGAATGTGTGTGTGTTGATGTGTATCAGTGTCCTGATTTGTGCTTATAAAATGAACGCGATTTAATTATTTTACCTCACAATTTTAATACGTTTTGTGTTACATATTATTCACCGTCCTGTATAACTAAATTACGATTTACAATCGATAAAATACAAAACGAAAACAGCAGTGAATGAAGCAGGACTAGGTAATCATGGCCGACCCGCTGAGTTTACTTCGACAATACAACGTAAACAAGAAAGAAATAATTGAACGTGATAATCAAATTATATTTGGAGAATTCTCGTGGCCCAAAAATGTCAAAACTAACTATCTTATGTGGGGGTATGTATCACCTCAACCTGATTTCATTTTCAACATCTGCGATTTGCCACGATCTAACTGATTTCATAACAAAATAATTATTTCTTTTAGGTCCGGGAAAGAAGGCAACGACAAGGAATATTATACATTGGAATGTCTCCTTTTCATCCTTAAAAATATACAATTGACGCATCCTGTTTATGTCAGACAAGCAGCTGTAAGTACAGCATATTCTTGTTTGCAACTCTTCCATCATGAATATGCAGTGACTATCTAATTTTCTACAGGCTGCAAACATACCTGCTGTCCGTCGTCCAGATCGTAAAGAATTATTGGCATATTTGAAAGGTGAAACAGCTACTTGTGCATCTATTGATAAAAGTGCACCATTAGAGATACCAACACAGGTAAAGGATTAAGTTTAAAATTGTTAACATAGTGCTGAAATATGAATAAAACTATATCAAACCATTTGATTGTAGGTCAAACGTACTCATGATCATGATGGCGGTGAATCTGCAGCGAAGAAGCCTCGTATTGAGGAAACTCATGTGCAGAAAGTACGTGAACAACTGGCTGCTCGACTGGATGCACCAAAGGAAGCATCGGTTACAGTTGATAATATCAAGTAAGCAAAGAGAAATAATGTAAATTTTAAGCTTGTAATATTTGTAGTACTAAGTAAAACATTTTAACTATTTATAGTTATTTTAACTAACAATAACTTATGTAATTTTGTCAATAAGAATCCCACCAAAAACATTAAATGTAAAAAAAATGCCAAGTCTCTTGATGCAGTCTTTCCATAGTAAAAAGTTTTGAGATCTCATAGAAGCCAAGTCCTATTCAAATTATTTTGTAGTTATAAATCAACATTTAGTAATTGTATCAATAGTTTTCTTTATATTATAATTATAGTGACTTGGCAATGAGCTCAAGAAGAAACAAATAAAACGGCATATTAAGAGAGTTGAAAGTCACACACCGCATGTAAACATTAATATCACAAAATTAATTTTCTTTTGGTTTATCCGTGTCGTCCCAACCGAATTTCGGCAACGGCAGTCAGTCTCATCCAAGACTAGTAAACTGCGCAGGACATAAATTATAGTGCACAAGTGTGTATGCAAACACTAGTGTTAGTGTACTCTCGGTTCATTTACTTTCATAAAGCGATGGCCCGTAAGGTATTCTTAATTATTGTATTGGAGCATGTAGTTGGTAGTGACCATCATGATTCACACATAACAAATAATCTGATCACAGATCTCGTCAGTAACATTTGCACATAATTCCAGGCAGCAAGCAGCTTTTAATTTGTGCTCATTGCCAAGTCACTATAATTATAATATAAAGAAAACTATTGATACAATTACTAAATGTTGATTTATAACTACAAAATAATTTGAATAGGACTTGGCTTCTATGAGATCTCAAAACTTTTTACGATGGAAAGACTGCATCGAGAGACTTGGCATTTTTTTACATTTAATGTTTTTGGTGGGATCTCATTTATTTTTTGTAGGTGTATTTCTTTCTTTTTTTTATAGGTGACCTCATAATTTCTTGGACTTCAGCTACTGCTTTGCTTAGAAACTATTTTCCTAAATAACTGTTTCAGTAACAATAATAAATCTACTATCTCTAATCCGGCTAACTTAAGTTCTCCGAATATATCTACAAGATTTTTTTAGGTTCGAAATGGTTTTTCATAGATAGATGGCGCTATCAAATGAAAATTATCGAATTATTTTAAAGTTCTACATAAGACTGCGCTCTGTAACGAAACCATAGCGCGATTCAGACTGGTACAACGCCATCTATCGAGCGCGCATACAATATTTATCGCAATACAATGGAGTGTTAGCTTTATTAATTTAATGAATTATGAACTTTATGTATTGATTTGTATTAATTATAGTCTATGTATTACATTTATATTATTCTTTTCTATTCTATGTATTTATTCATCCAATTGAATACTTAAACAACGAACAAAGTTAACAATGCAGTCAAAATCCATACAAAATGTTCTTGCCAAACCGCAAATATAAAATTGTTTTCTATGGTATATTATTTTTTAAAGTTTTTATAATTTTTCCTTTATATGTGGCTAATGACCTATCTTGGTGCAAAATTTGAAGTTTCTAAGTCTGCTAGAAGTACCTTAGAGTTTTGATGATCGGTCAGTGAGTCAGTGAGTGACAAAATGGTGTAACTTTGATCAACCGTAACTCCTAAACTATTAATTCAATTGGCATGTAATTTCGAACTTAAGCTTGTTCTAATGCCTACTATTATACACCGAAAACCTAAACTCCTAGCTTTGTCCACGTCGAAGATATAGGGGGGGCGAAACAGCCGCGAATCGCTTCGAGAAAAGATGGTACGGCCGTGCCCGTTTTGCTCGAGACTTGGCTGGGGCACTGCCGTGCCCCCAGAAACATGTGAAATGAATGTAATCATTGAACAAAATGTTCAATGGAATGAAATTAACCTGATGATTTGATTTAAATACATTTAATTGCATCTTGAATGATGGTACATCATATCATCACATATTTAGAATAATTTTTGTTTTGTTCATTTAGAATTATATGTATTATTAGCCTGAACTGTCCCACTGCTGGGCAAAGGCCTCCCTCCATTCCTTCCAACTTTCACGACTTTGCGACACCTTTTTCCAATTCTCAAGGAAGACATCCAGTTTGTCCCGCAATCTCCTTCGAGGTCTACCGCGGCAGCGCGTCGCTGTTTCAGGGCACCAATCCTGAGCTTTGCGTGCCCACATCTCGTTCGGCATACGGCAAACATGTCCTGCCCAGTCCCATTTAAGTTGGGCAGCCTTTTGAGCCACGTCAATGATTTGTGTTTTGGAGCGCAGTGTAGTGCGTTAATTTAACACCTAAGATACTGCGCTCCATTCCACATTGGCAAACTTTGAGTTTGGACTTTTGGATGTTTGTTAAAGACCAAGTCTGTGCACCGTAGGTCAGGATGGGGATTATTTTATTATTCTTCTCCCCATTTAGAATGATTAATGATATTTATTTTAAGGTGACTCAAATTTTCTTGTGTTTTTTGCTATTTGCATATCAGTGACAAGTAGTAACTTGATTGAAATATGAAATGATCGACCCATCTTGCCGCAGGGAATCCTACACTATGTTTGCCCATTCGCGATCTCCACTCTAGCACAACCTCTACTCCATCTACCATCTGCCCGTCTCTGTCTGTCTGTACATGGCCGGCCCACTTCCTCTTCAGCATGCTTATTCTATGCGCAATGTCGATTACTGTGGTTCTCTGGCGAAGGACTTTGTTCCGAATTCTATCCGCCAGAGAATCTCCGAGCATTGCTCTCTCTCCATTGCATGCTGAGCAACCTTAAATCTAACATAATGTTGACCAAATCTATGTGAGAGCGAATGGAACGAATGTTTAGATCATTCTTAAATATTTAAATACTTGTTATTGTTGTGAATCATATTCTGATCTAGTTACAGCTTGTGACTGATATGAAAATTTGAATTTTGCGGCCTAATACGAAGGAATCACCTTAAGTTACAACTTAAATAAACTAGATGAGGCCAGTGTTTCATACCTGACTACTCTGAAAAGAAACAGCTGAAACAAACTGCCACAGTCTTATTGATTTAGTCATGTGAGGACCATGCAGGTATCTGAGATGAGTGATTAGATCACAATATATAGTACTCAAACTGTCAGCTAATCAAAATAAACTGCAAAAAAAGGTTTGATCCTCACATTCACAAAAAATAAAAAAAATACATAGTAGTAAATATTAATGTCTAAAAAACAATGTTACTATAACAAGATCCAGAGTGGCTTTCCGGATTCCATAGTGGTGGAGATTCCAGATACATTTTCGATAAATCTTTAAAAATATATTTTGCTTTTCACATGGTTTATAAATGTGTCCTAACAGTTCAACACGCAGTATCAATGTGTCATATCAATTTAGTAATCTAACAATCCCTTAGTAAAACTAATCTTTTCAATACAATCATTAAAAATTATAGCTAAAGGACCTTCAATGTTTATAATGGCCTTTTTAGGGTTCCGTAGCCAAATGGCAAAAACGGAACCCTTATAGATTCGTCATGTCTGTCTGTCTGTCTGTCTGTCTGTCTGTCTGTCTGTCCGTGTATGTCACAGCCACTTTTTGTCGAAAGTATAAGAGCTATCCTGTTGAAACTTGGTCGAAAGATGTATTATGTGAACCGCATTAGGATTTTCACACAAAAATCAAAACAAAACAAATTTTGGGGGTGCCCCCCATACTTAGAATTGAAACTCAAAAAAAAAAATTAACCAAACCCATACGTGTGGGGTATCTATGAATAGGTCTTTAAAAATGATATTGAGGTTACTAACATCATTTTTTTCTAAAGTGAACAGTTTGCGCGAGAGACACTTCCAAAGTGGTAAAAAGTGTCCCCCCCCCCCCCCCCCCGTAACTTCTAAAATAAGAGAATGATAAAACTAAAAAAAATATATAATGTAGACCTTAACCAAAACTACCAACGAAAATTGGTTTGGATGAGATACAGTTAGCAGTTTTTGAGATATAGTACATTTTCAAAAACCGCAAATATAACTTTGCCATTCATACAAATACTATAAAAAACAAAGTTATTTTTATTGTTTGTGTATATTACTTACTAATCTCAATATAATTATATCTCTAATCTATGCTTGCTGCTACGGAACCCTTCATGGGTGAGTCCAACTCGCACTTGGCCGGTTTTTTTTTAGGTGGTAAAATCATCAAATGAGTCCTCCCGCCCTGGTTGGGGCGGAAGGGACTGTCAGACTCTTACTGACTAAAATCCACCCGTGTTCCTTCGGATGCCCTTTACGTTCCGGGGCCACGGTATCCTGGGTTAAGAAAAACCCGCGACCCCAGCAGGCATTTGGCCCCATAAGGGGCCCCGTCAGTTTGCTGACAACTCCCCGAAGGCACGCGCGAAACACGACACGACGCGCCACCGACTCGGGCTTGGTCCTTGGTCGGACACTCACCGTCCGCAAGCCCGCTCCGCCGCTGTGCCCTCTGATAATCAGAGGGACACGCGTTGGAGCGTCCACCCGACAGGCTATTCGCATACGGGCAAAGAGACCCCTTAGGCACACAGTGCCTAAGGAAGAGTTTTGCCCGCATCCCAGGGTGCACCGGCCCGAAAAACTGGTCTTCCCCACGGACGTATCCGAGATACTCCAGTCCACGGGCGCACGTGTCCTGTCTTAGCAACCCATGTTTATAATGGCCTTAGCAAAATCCACTGATCCCATGATCTGCAGTCCTCTCAATAACTATGACTGCCATACAACAAACTTACGATACTGATAGAATTTTTTCTACCCAGATCCAGTATAGATTGATCAGTAAAGGTCACATGTCTTAGAAATATTTGGTTAAATTGTTGGTTCTAGGAAAGGCTGGGTTCCACGCAATATTTTCTTTCAGCGTTTTAGTAATAGTGATAGAATAAATTACAGAAAGTAATGCACCCTGCTGAGGAGCTTGTGGCTAAGTAATAACAGTGGTTGGTCGGTGGATGGGTGACCACCATAACATACCGAGTGTCCTCCGCGCGTCGACAAGCACGTTAAGCCATCCAATAGACAGGTGGCCTATATCTTATAGGCTGAAAGTCTGACATTTAATTTTACCAAAGCGTGCCGTATTACTAGGTTCATGTTAAATACTGATGTGCAGCTGCATCTGGTTAGACTAGAAGCCGAACCCAGCATAGTAGAGAAGGTTCTACGGGGGCACCATTCAATATTGTATTTGCTGATAAATTATCTCCAATCCAAGATTAGTATGCACTACAATAATAACAATAACACACCCCACATTCGATCTGCAATGCGCCGTCACTACGGACATGCATTTAGTTCCAAATATGAGCCGCAAACCAACCTATTCAAAGACTCCAGTTCCAGTTATTATTTCCAAATGTATTATTAAAATTCAAAATTTTGGTGTAAGACAAAAAAATTGCCAGCATTATCTATACATATAATAAATCTGTAGAAAATTCATTTTTGTACATTGAAGAAATTGAAACAAAAAATAGCCAGCGTGTGAAAAGATAAGTAACAGAACCCATTTCCATCATTTTTGAAATTTTTGTCTGTTTGTCTGTTTGTCGGTTTGTCTGTTTGTCTGTTTGTCTGTTTGTTTGTGCGCACATCACGTAAAATCTACGAATTCAATGCTGACAATGTTTATATACAAAAATTATACGCAACTTGAGGTTTAACTTAGTTTTTGTTTCATCGAAATCGGTTCAGTCTATCAAAAGTTATTTGAATTTAAAGTGTTTCAGAAGTAAAATTACGGTCAGTTCACACCAAGACGTGCAGTTCAGTAGCGCGATCTAGCTTAGAATAGCAAAACTACATATTCAAATAATTCATCTAGACATATGTACTTCAACGATAAAACGGTAGATGGCGTTAAAATAAAACCTGAAATAGAGGTGTTTAAATTGAAGTAACATTGTTTTTTTTTTCATCGTAATCAGTTTACATCTTATAAAAAACGTACAAGGACGTATAAGTCAGGACGGGACAGGACGGGACAAGACGGGACAAGACGGGACAGGACGGGACAGTACGGGACAGGACGGAACAGAACGGGACATGACGGGACAGAACGGGACGGGACGGGACGGGACGGGATGGGACGGGACGGGACGGGACGGGACGGGACGGGACGGGACGGGACGGGACGGGACGGGACAGGAAGGGACAGGACGAGACAGGACGGGACAGGACGGGACAGTATGGGACAGGACGGGACAGGGCGGGACAGGGCGGGACGGGACGGGACGGGACGGGACGGGACGGGACGGGACGGGACGGGACGGGACAGGACGGGACAGGACGGGACAGGACGGGACAGGACGGTACAAGACGGTTCAGGACGGGACAGGACGGGACAGGACGGAATATGACGGGATAGGACGGAACAGGACGGGACAGGATGGGACAGGATATTTATGTACGCTCCAGAATGATGGTTCACAGTTGTGTTAATTTGTTCACAATATTGTTAATATTAAATAAGCACTATAGTTCCGCCAGATAAGTATGGAATAAAATGAAATAAGATAACGTTGACCCCCGTATTTTGCAATATTTCAAAACCATTCGAAAAAATGTAGAACGACCAAAAGCAACGCATCGTGGTAAGACGCGATCTTGACCTTATATTTTATTTTGTTTGAACGATGGTGGTATGAAATTCGAACGATGCATTATTAGGATCAATGACCTTTATTCCAGACTTATTTGGCGGGGACTATAGGTTATATAAAAGATTGTATCGGTATCCTCCAACACCGCTTCGCACTAAAAATATAGATTGTTAAGTTCCGACATCCACGCGAACGAAGTCGCGGGCACAGCTAGTTCTAAATATATTTATTTTCATAAAGGTCCTTATCGGAGGCTATGTCTGTGGAGAAGATCGCTGCAATTAAAGCAAAACGTCTAGCTAAAAAGAGAACTACAATCAAGAGTAATGATTATTCTGACACACTGGGTGTCGTTGGATCGGACTTCAGAGCTATTCTCGACTACGATGTAGACCTTACCAAGGATATTATCAGCCGAGAAAGACAATGGCGTACTAGGACAACAGTATTACAAAGTAATGGAAAAGTAAGTAATGCAGCTAGCTACCAGTTTTGAAAAGCTAATAGTTACTGCAAAAATTAGCAAGCCTTATAGTAGTGGCATATGATGTGCCCATCCTCACAATGACTTCAGCAACCGTTGCTTTACTTGACTCACCCATCCGAGCTTGGCAAGAGCTGCTACCACTTGACGGCCAACTACCACTGGGCGCGCTCTTTATGGCATACGTTTCCCTTCCATTTCACTAAATCAGTCCGCAAAAAGTCCAAAGAAAAGATTTGACACATCAAGTTTGTGTAAAAATTACGTAATTTTCTTTCGTATTGTCTCATTGATATGTGTTTCGAACGTTTCCAGATGTTTGCAAAGAGTATTTTGGCTCTCCTGGGTAGTATTCGTGCGCGCGAGGAAGGCAGGCCAGGGGCGCCACGGCCACAGCCCATCATAATGCCGCCGCCCACTTCCCTGCCACAACAGCAAACACAGTACAACAGATACGATCAGGAAAGGTTTATTAGGCAAAAAGAAGGTATGTCATACCTCCTAGTAATTTCCGCGGCATTCAGCCATTCACATGCATTTTTAGAGTAAAAACTTTATAAATAAGTTCTTTCATCTAAGTTGTTTCGTTTCAGAAACGGAGGGCTTCAAAATCGATACCATGGGTACCTATCATGGTATGACACTGAAGTCGGTGACTGAGGGGCCAAGCGCTCCAGCCGCTGCACGTGCTCCGCAAACACCAAACCATCCCCGGCAAATGCCGCGTAAGTATTGTTCCAGTGTTCTAGATCAGATACTTAAAAATTTTTAAACTCATCTCACGGGGTTCCGTAGCCAAATGGCAAAAACGGAACCCTTATAGATTCGTCATGTCTGTCTGTCCGTCCGTATGTCACTGCCATTTTTCTTCGAAAGTATGAGAGCTATCCAGTTGAAACTTGGTAAGTAGATGTAATATGTGAACCGCATTAGGATTTTCACACAAAAAAAAAAAAATTTGGGGTACATATCTACTTAGAATTTTAACTCAATTTTTTTTTTTCACCGAACCCATATGTGTGGGGTATATGGACAAGTCTTTAAAAATGATAATGAGGTTACTAATATAATTTTTTTATAAACCGAACAATTTGCGCGAGAGACACTTCCAAAGTGGTAGGGTAACTTGTAAAATAAGATATACTCTTATCTACCTCACTCTGTGCTTGGGAAAGCACATTAAGCCAGTCGTGTGTGTCATTTGTAGATGTTAAGTTAGTGGCCCTAAAGTTTGACAACCAGTCTTACGAAGGGTATTGTATTATCCAGTACTAAACAAGTCTTGGAGGTTAGATAGTTAAATCGCTCCATCTAAAATACTACCCAGCTTCATCTGGATAGACCCGGAAGCTGACCTCAACACTCTTGGGAAAAGGTAGTTGGCAATACAATGCACCAAAGAAATAAATATAACAGCATTCGATTGCACACTACTACTGTCATCAAAAGTTACCAAAAAATACAATATATACAAATATTATATTATTTGATTTAATTGTTTATTAATGAAGGTAATTATGACCTAACATGTACTACTCTATTCCTACTACATGACAAATACGTCCCAGTCGCGCTCTGGGATCTCTCATTGCTAATGTTTAATTTTGTCATGACCAGAAAATGGATCAATGGGTGGCAGCACACCAGGTCGCCGCGACCTCCTCCCCGTGACAGCGGCGCGGCCGCCTGCAGGCGCGGGTGGCAAGCGGCCATCACGCACACCCATCATTATCATACCCGCCGCCACCACCTCGCTCTTAACCATGTATAATGTTAAGGACACACTGCAGGATCTTAAGTAAGTCCTTATCATTGATAGTAGGTACTGCAACTCTCTAAATGGCTTTAGTATTTGTTCAAAACATTGTACTGTTCCTCTTAAAGCTTTGAAAAATGATATTTTTCATTACTCATACTCTGAAAGTAGGTCATTACATGTCTGATTAGCCGTTTGAAAGTTATCCATTGCCGCCCTAGGGAAAATCGCTTTCAACTGACAGCTGCCAAATTTAAGAAAAAAAAACTAGTTTTATTTTGACATTTCTATTGAACCATGTTCAAACTTTTTATACAGCCACGAAATTACAGAGCGATTTAAAGTTAAAATAACATAAAGTTAAGTATTAATAATATAAATAATGACTTTAAAATAATTTAGTTTCAACTATTTCTCTAAAATAATACAAATTTCGACAAAATCTTTGCCAATTTTTAAATAATAAACATGAAAAATCCTGGCTGTATAGCTGGACGACCACAGCACAAAAATTAAAAAAAAACAAGCGACATATTGACAATCCGATCTACACTCATTTTTTCTTTAGCTAAAATTTATGTTGTTAATTTTACTTTCCTCGTATTCGTAATGAAAAGCACAGTGTTTACCTCGGGTAAATTACTTATTTAGTCCCTCGAACTATTAGCGCCCTCACTACGTTACGGGCGCCAAACCCTGTCTCGGGACGTAAATAAGTAACTTTCACGCCTTGGATAACAATGTACTATTGACTTGTAGGGTTGTTTTATTTCCATTTGTAGTTTTGGTGCACACAGGCTTTTTCTATTTTAAGCTCTTGCATGATCAATTAGTCACTCGAAGATTTGCTGATAGTTATCAGTGTCAAAACAAATTAAACGTAGTAAAGCAGATCACGACTTGAAGCAATCGATGACCCAAAGTTTTAAGTCATTTTGATAAAGGAATAGGTATCCGATTTCAGTAAATCCCCGTTTTTTTATTTTAATTCCCTTATCAGTGATGATGGTGTGGTAATAAAGTTATTAACATTTTGACATTGCTTTCAGATTTGTTACTGTGGAGCAAAAGAAGGCTGAAGGCGTAGCACGTGAAAATGAAGTCCTGTTGCAGAGAAGGAAAGGACCCAGCGGGGACTTACCAAACAACGCAACCACTATGACGGTATGTCTCTTCTATCATACATTTAAGAGCGCATATTCTGAAAGTTGGCAACGTCGCAAATAGTTGTCAAATATTAACAAGTTTTAATTAATTTAGCAATGTTGCTGTATGGAAATAAGAAATATGGCTCTGTAGTGCACTAAAACATTGATATAGGAATGCAATTAAAACACTGAATTTGATGTTGTAACCATTTCAGTTGTAAAAAAAGCATTTGGAAGGTCTCCAAATACTTTTTTTACATCTAAAACTATATATACTGTGTTACGATATTAATTATTGCATTCCCTAATCAATGTTTTAGTGCACTACAGAGCCTTATTTCTTATTTTTAACCGACTTCAAAAAGGAGGAGGTTATCAATTCGACGGTATGTTTTTTTTTTTGTATATTTGTTACGCGATTGCTCCGCCAATTGTGGACCGATTTTTAAAATTCTTTTTTTGTTCGCAAGTAGGTACTTCGGAGGTGGTCCCATAGTCACCAAGTTGGGATCTGATGATTGGATCCTGAGAAATCGAGGGCAACCCTCGAATTTTATAGGCCGACACACCGTTTTTCGCAAATTTTATAAAGTAATTTAAGTACTTGGGTATGGTAATCATAATTTCATGTAGCTGAGCTGATGATGGAAGGTAGAACTCCTTAATAGTAAGGAGTAGGCATCGACTGATTTAGTTTGAGTTCGCATATCTCTGGAACTACAAGTCCGATTTAAGTAATTCTTTTTTTGTTGTACTAGGTATCATTTAACTTAGGGAATATTGCAAGTTTCATCAAAATCGGTTCAGTAGTTTTTGAGATAGGGAATTTTATTAGCTTATTGTGTACATGAACGATGTTATTACCGGTGTTATGGATTACAAAATTCTAGTGCACATGTTGTATTTAACAAGAATTCGGGTTGAATATTTAAACTAAAAAGAGTAAAATAAAAACTTTCAAAAAAAAATGTAACCGCCTTCAAACACAACCATAAAAAACGGTAAAAAAACCTACAAAATAACTTTTCTTTCGGAAGTCGGTGGCAAAAAAAGACAATGAAATAAAGAAAACAAAGACACCGACTTCCGAAAGAAAAGTTATTTTGTAGGTTTTTTTACCGTTTTTTATGGTTGTGTTTGAAGGCGGTTACATTTTTTTTCACACAGTAAATTTACCAAATTAGTTTAAACTTGTAAATATTTGACAGCTATTTGCGACGTTGCCAACTTTCTGGTTATGCGCCCTTAATCAGTCTGAAACCTGTATATTTATGCAAGCACTATATCCTAGTGTGCTTGCATAAATATACAGGTTTTTAGTATGAACAAGTCGGTGCGGTATTGACCAGTCATCATCATTTCAGCCGAACATAGGCCCTTCCCATAGATTTTCAATAAGACCAGTTGGAAGTGGCTTGCATGTACCCTGTTGACTATTTTACCACTCAAATTCCTTTCATATACTAACATTTATGTAATTTCCAGGTGCCTTACCGCGTGGTAGACAATCCAGGCAGACTTTCAGCTGCAGAATGGGACCGCGTGGTCGCCGTATTTGTTCAGGGACCAGCCTGGCAGTTCAAAGGGTGGCCTTGGGATGGCAACCCTGTCCAGATATTTGCTAACAGTGAGTTTGTAGTGTATGCAGTTTTAATTAAGTAACCCTGCTAATGTTGTTGATATGCTACTACTACTATAATATGCGCCAATTGAGTTCAATGACTGAAGTTTCAAAACACTACTTGAAACCGTCACTTAAACTTTTTCGTTTGATGATGTGGCCAATTTCTAATGTCAGAATTAATTAAGCCGCCTTTTAAGGCCTATCCGCATACAACAGTGCCGGCACAGGGCCGACACGTGCCGATCAGTACCGTATCGATCAGTGTCAGTGAAATATGATATAGTCGCATACATTTTGTACGACACTATCCGTACTGATCAGTGACAGTGACGTTCAGTGATTTTTAGTGATCACTGAACGTCACTATCACTGATCAGTATCTT
The DNA here is from genome assembly GCA_950005045.1 of Agrotis exclamationis. NCBI lineage: Eukaryota > Metazoa > Arthropoda > Insecta > Lepidoptera > Noctuidae > Agrotis > Agrotis exclamationis. The sequence continues at coordinate 11,278,649 of OX465417.1, read as the reverse complement.
ATTCTTACTGTTGGAATCTTGTAGCGTTAGTCTATTAAACAGATAAAGTTATACAGTATAATCTATTTCTTTCCCCAGTATGTGCGTTCCACTTGAAGTACGACGAGATGAAGTTGGATGCTAACGTGGCTCGCTGGGCCGTGACCGTGCTCAACCTCAGTCGCACCAAGCGGCATCTCGACCGCGCCGTGCTACTCGGCTTTTGGGAGACACTCGACAAGTACGTATTACTGATTTACTTTATACAAAGTAATGCACATATACATACACAAATGCACGGCTAGAGCTAGGCACTAAACCTCATAACACCTTTATTCGGAGAAGGTATTATATTAAAACCTTGTACTATCCAGTACGAAACGGGTCAACATATACAATACAATCTTCTTTACAAATTAAAAGTAACTCAAACAATCTTTTCTTACTCTATAAAAAGGGAATTTCCTATTTTCGAACTAATTTTGCACCACTGCGAAGATCGCCCGGAGGACACAGTAGAGCATACGGTGCAAGACTGCCCCGCTTGGGCAGAGCACCGACGTGTCCTCACGGCGGCGATAGGCGGAGATCTCTCGCGCCCGGCATTGGTTGCGGCCATAGATATATTAAAGAAGGAGATATGGCGTGGAATTCAAAATGTATAGAAATCCGATGAAGCCACAATTCTCCATTACGCTAATATTGACAATACTACGAACAATTGCACATACGCGCCATCGATAACTCAGTCATTTAAATATAAACGTAATTCTTTACACTACAGCATACTGTTTCCGTATAATTTACTCACACAAACAATTATCATTGTGTGTTGTCGCGACACGGGGGGCGGATACGACTCTCCCGCTCAAATACAATGGACGCACCATGCGACATTACGGTTTGGTGTGGTATCGTTATGTCAGTTTTACATTGCTTGTCAAGTCACTCAGTGATAGACTGAGGTGGTTGTAAAAGAGCAATGTATTTAATGCAAAAACAATACAGTCGGAGTAATATAGTAAAACAAGAATAAAGTAGTACAAGTGATAACTGAGCGAAACGCTCAACACCACGGCTTCACCGACACGCCCCCTTGCCAGTTCTCCTGTTTTTAATATTTCTGTGGTTGCGGCCATGCTGCGGGGCGAGACGGAGTGGGAAGCGGTCGCCTCCTTCTGCGAAGCAGTCATGCTCGCGAAGGAGTAGGCGGGCCGCGTGAGGGAGAGGACAGTGTCCTCCCTCCGCCCCACCCGCGGTGGTGGACTCCCACGGCGATGGACGTCGCAAGACGATCTCCGGCCACCGTAGGCGCGGGCATGCGGGCGGCGAGTAAAGGGCAACTCGCTGCCCGACCATGGACCATGCCCGGGTCGACGGCACGTTGTGTTCCACGCGCGCCTCAAAGAGCGTCAGCATAATGACGGGGCCCCCTCCCTAGAGGGCCAAAGCCTGCCGGGGTCGCGGGACTTATCTCATTACCGTGACCCCGGAACATAAAGGGCTATTGAAGGACACCGTGGATTTTAGTCAGTTACAAGTTTGACAGTCCCTCCCGCCCTGCCCGGGGTGGGAGGACTCATTTGATGATCTTAGCACGCAAAAAAAAACAGACAAAATTCATAGGTAGTTTTGAAGTCATAGGCCGAAATAAATAGTCGTACCTAAGCCAAAGTCAGTGCTTGGCTAAGTCAAAATATGTCAGTAATATCCATGGAAATTATTGACATTTGACGTTGCCAAGCACTGACTTTGGGTTGGCTATGGCTTAAGTGCGACTATTTATTTCGGCCTGATATTATTGCAGCTACAGCACCGGTTTTCTTATTTGTAAATGCTATAGTGAGAGTTGTTTGTTGTTTATTGTCTGTCTAGTTTCAAGATCTTGTCGAAGCTTGTATTCATTACCATTGAACTTATACATTCATATGTTCTCCTTCATTCCTCACCTTGTTATGAAACTGCTGTGTAAACAAAGTCATTTCTTCATAACTTTGTTGATAGTTTAATCCACACATTCTCATTGTTTCAGGCACATGATGAAGAATAAACCGCACCTTAGGTTCTAAGTCCATTGTAGCTATATAATTTTATCTAATAGTATATTATAATGCCATGTGAATATCAGAATGCCTTCAAAGCAAAGCGAATCTAAGTCAATTCATACCATTTAAGAAATATTTTGGCCAATTTGCATAGAGAACTGATAATAGTATGTTGAGTAGAGTATAACCAGTTGGTTATTGTAATATGACAGTTTGTATACACTTTCTATTTTTAGAGTTAACAATATACCTATTGGACAGTATGGTAGTAACACCATGTAATATTTTATAGTTCCCAATGTGATCACACATTTTTTTACTATGTGCAATAGGTACTGGCAAATATTTTACGCAAATATGTATACAAAGTCTCGATTGAATGGCTTGCAAATATTTATATGTGAGTGGATTTGTTGAATGAAAAATGTGAATAAGTATATTTAGTGCTATAATACGATTTTTTGACTATACAGTCCCTCTTTACATAACGGCTTTTTAGCGTGATGATCATCACATAGACAATAATATGAAGTAGGTTCGATCGTATGTATTATTTTATGACTTAAGAGTCGTTACTCTTATTTTTGTTTTGCTTTTTCTGTGTTCTTTTTAACTTGTGCCCCCTTGTGATTGATGTAGCTGTATCGCCAAAATATTTCAAATGGTATAGAACTGTTCAAAGATCTGTGATCTTTGTTTATTGACAACAATAAATTGTTGAACATAATTGACTTTTTTATTTACACTCACAGTCACATTGCAGAAAGGGTCCAATTAGTAGGTAATAGTTAAAAGAAACAATAATTGTTTTATTTGTCTTTATTTAAAATTTCATTTCAATGGTAGTATATATAACAATAAATAATTCTGATCTCTTTCAGAGATAAGTACACACATTTATATTATGTAAGTATATGTATGATTTTAATGATATTTTCTGTACACAAAAATAAAACCATTCGTTTTTACCCATAACAATATCACATCGTTAGGTGTGTACTTTCTGTGTGCCCGTATTTGCTTAGTATTTAGTAACTATACAAATTATGTACTCTTAAAAATGTCCAAACTGCTATATCAATGGAACAAAACTATAGGGCAACTTAGCTTTATTAAAAATCTAATTCATTGTAATGTACCTAAATTGTAAGATTCTCAAATTAATAAGTAATAAAAAACAATTAATAAAATACAATCAATAAATATAAAAATATCTTCAATAAAAAGTCTCTGGTATCGCTTGCCCCGGTAAGGAATGATAGGACCAAATTTTACCGGTCGCAAACATCAACCATTGAAACATTTTAAAACTATTGTTAATAACACACTTTAGTCTTTCAAAAGGGATAAATTATCCGCCCAAGATCGATGAGATTTTTTCCGTCAAAATGTAAATAATGTTAGCCTTTTGTGCCGCCTCTCGAACCATTCTTGTACAATCAGCGATTGAGATTATTGACATTTAGTTAAACACATTAGCATTACATTGATTGTACAAAGTGGCAATCTACAGATAAGTACTTGTTTTCTTGGGTAAAATCCTAGCGTATCAGCACCGTAAACGAATAGGTACGTCAAAACTAATAATTAACCCCTGTAAGAATTACACTTAATGCAAACCCAATATAATTAAATATGTATATTATCAAAATAAAACACATTGCTATAGCTACTCCATTACTTCTAAGGTTGGCTATGAATGAGTTGATGAGCTACAAACTATGAGTTTAGCACAATCACTCATAGTGATGCGAACAGGGCTCGAGTCTTATCGAGAACTACTGCATACCACGTATGATAGATAATTCTTACTACCCGTTGCGTAGTTGAGAATTAAGGATAATACATGCAAAATATCCTTGACTAAGTAACTATAATAGCAGACTTACATCTAACAAACCTCTAAACTGTGTTACATTATCATAAAAACGGTTATGAGCACACGGCCAACTTAAAGCTTAGCCGAGCTCGACTATCGATCGACTGGAGAACTTATGAAAGAAGTTCCTAACAAAAGTATAGTAACATAATGCATGTAGTTGATACCCAAGTATACCTATTGTAATAGGTGGGCCATTGACATAGTTAAAGTGTCCCAACGCTGACTTAAAGCTATGGAGCATAAACGTAATAGGCTAGCACGAGTATCGTGTAGTTGAACCATTATCCTTAACCCTCACTTCACACGCCGCGATCGATATTGTCTACTGCCAATGATCGCCTACAATCCAACATGGCGCAGCGTTAACACCTCGAAATGCATGTCCCCCATAGGAATGATTCGTGCAAACTAATGAAATGAACGACGTCTTTACTACCTACGTTTTAGCAAAAAATATTGCCGTTTGGCTTTCACATTTTTAAACACTGCATTATTACCAAATATATTTCATAAGTACAACATTTTTTTTTCTAAAATTCAAAATGAAAGGTGTAAAAAGCTTTACGCTGCAACAACATCAAAATACCATGTAATTTTTAAGTCATTAATATAACACGATATTACACAATTATATTTTACAGTTATTGCATTTACACAATATTGTGGGCAATAATTTTGGATAAGGAACATACCTATCAGTCAAAAATTATATCAAATTTTAATTAAGTAACTAGGTACATCACCGCCTCCAAGAAATTGAGGTCTTTAGTTACAAAATATATTTATATTTTTGTTAACATTACCCTTTTAAACTTTCTTGTAGGTAGGTGAAACAGGACCAAAAATAGTTAACAATGTACGAAATCGAAATAATACTTAGATATGGTACAATAAATCGACAGAGTAATTTTGTCACAATTGCTTCTTTAAAGTCCAGCTCCGACTTCTTTTTAATATTCGAAGGTTGTTGATGTTGGCACTACCTCCAGCACCATTTGCAGGAAAACTGTTATTTTATCTGGAACACAATTCAATATCTATTAGTAGGTATTTTTTTTTTGTTTAGTAAAAGCTCGATTCGATATTCCTAAACTACTGCAGACCGAAATTTAAAATGTCTACCACTAGAAAAGTAGCGAAGCAATGAAGCTCGAAAATCCTGAGGAATGAATTAAATTGCATTTGCATCCGTAGCGAAATTAATCACAGAAGAACAAGGCCAATAGGCACAAAGGATAAGCCTAGTTGCCTAGCACCATAGTTTAAATTATATTATCATTAATATTTTATACGTCCTTAGAAAACCATGGGGGACAAAACCAGAATACAATTACACGGTATAAATTCTTACCCATAAACGGCAAAGAGTAGCCCCACTTGACGAAAGGCACATACACCAATCCGCCGGCACATATGAAGGCAGTGGCGTACAGGTACTCCCACTGCGGCTTGTCCACGATCGGAGCCACCACCAGGTACGTCGACACCAGCAGCACCACGTACGGGATTATTATCGGCACCTATGCAAACAAAAACGTAAAACTATTGGGAAGTCAGGGGTTTTCATGGGGTTTGCGTTGGAATGCCACAGACAACTCATTTGAGAATTCCCACCCCTAAAACAAAAACCTCCCTTTCTCTCTTTCAACTTTCAAAGGAATGTGTGATTAAAATGCGTCTTTTGAAAATTGTCATTGAAAATGCCTTTTGTAAAGCTCTCCTCATTTTAAATGAGACTGAAAACATTACATCCAAAAGTTCTTACCTTGTATGGTCTGGGTGCATGCGGCTTAGTACGCCTCATAACGATCAGGGCAAGCATCGCGCCACCGTAGAAGATCCAGGCAGTGAAAGAGAAGAAATCAATCAAGGAGTCTATTGTTCCGTACAGCACCATCGCTACTGCTATGAGAGACTGAAACAACACAAAAAAAAAATCATTAAATATAACTACAAGATACCTGAACGATTCTTAATAAGGTGAACTGTCAGTAGGTATTAACTTACATGGAATATCAAACCAGGAGCTGGAGTGAAACGACGAACATGAACGTACGATAAGATGTCCAGTAAATGACCTTCCCTTGACGCTGCGAAACACAACCTAAACAAACAAACGAAGACTCAGTACTTGAATAAAAAACTAGGAAAATTACGCAAACAACGTTAGGTACTGATTGAATATGAATACTGAGTGGAAAGGCAAAGTCGTTACGTACCTTCCCGCGACAAACAGTGTGCCGTTAGCAGAACCGAATGTGGAGATAGTGACGGCGAGCGGCATCAGCCAGGCCATCGGCCCTAGCAGTCGGTTCCCGAAGGTGACGGCCACCGCCTCGCTGTCGGCCATTTCACTGACCGACATGACGGCGAGGTACGACACGTTCACCAGCGCGTAGCACAGCGTAACCAGAGGGATGCCGATTATTATGCTCAGCGGTAAGTTTCTACAATTTTAGTACAACGATTAATTAGTAGATCCTACCTATTTGTAACTTTTTTTCCTAAACAAGGCTTTATATCTTCGGATAATTGGATGGAACATAGGAAATGTTGTTGCCCTGTAGGTTACAAGGCCACGTCTGGTTACTTGTTTCAATTTCAACAGAAATTAATTTTTCAAGCCACTATGGATAGGCAGTCCTAAATAAATAACACGTCAGGGGTTCCGATTGCATTGTGGGCGAGAATAACAATTGAATCAGAAACGAAGGGAAACTAAGACGTCTGACCTAAATAAAGTTTACCAAAAGTATAATAAGCACTTACTTGGATGGATTCTTAATTTCCTCAGTGACATAGTTCAGGTTATTCCAACCGTCATATGCCCAAAGGCCAGTGTAGAATGCTGTAGCAATGTTACCCAGCGTGGCCGTGCTACTTGCGAAGTTGGGCTCCTGTAAATGTCGCGTATTACCTGCACCATATCGAACAACCAACCATCAGTGTTTGGACAAATATTTACAACCCATTAGGATAATGAAAAAGGTAGGTAATGGATACGTTGAGCTTGAGTTATGTGACTAGTTACGGTGATTCATTTGATAATGAACTGTTCTTTTTTTTTGGGTGTGTTAGTTTTTTTCCTTTCAATGCAAATTGTGGATGGTAAAAAGGTATAGCTCCAAGGTTTTTTCCGATATTCAATCGCATCTCATCAACCCAGAAGCTGACTCCAACGCGTTCTTAATCGTTTCAGATGATGATGGGTAAAAGCTCTTGAGTGAGAACATGGGCTTTGCTCATGTGACATAGATGCATTACCTAATATTAACTTATAAGCTCCGCCGCCCACGATGATAGCAATCGCCACCAGTTTAGCTGCCGTGAAAATGTTCTGTACATTTGTAGCTAAATTGACGCTGTAGCAATTAACCGCTAATATCATCACTGTAAAAGAAAAATTCTAATTTAGACTCGACTATTTATGGCTTCCAACGGGCGACATCTTATTGACTTCAATTAGCACTAGCTATATATCAATTTGTATTCGTCTATTTCGAACTTTAATCAAGCTTATTGAAGACTATATAAATTGTATGGTGCTCGTTATCGTTCACGTACCAATAGAAATGACCGCGACAAGTTTGACGAGGCTGACCGGCGGCTCACATTCTGATACGAACGGCTCCACTGCATATTTTGCGAAACTCAGACATATTATAGCCATCTGTGATGGTTTCAGTACTAATGTCGATACCTGCAATAAGGAAACATAGCTTAGTACCTACCATGTTTCTTGTGGTTAATTAATTTTTCCTTGATTTGATTTAATTACCCATGAAAACAGAAATGCGGGAGGTCCTCCGAACGCATCCATAAAGTAGGCGTACTCAGCGCCTGACGACGTGTTCATCGTTCCCAACTCCGCGTACGCGAGCGCTCCTAATTTAGATAAATAATAATCATTAATAAATAATAGCATAGGTATTACAGACTGAAAAATAAACTTAACTAAGAATGTCCATGAACTTTATGTAGGTAGTCATAGGTAATAATTACAACAGCACGCTGAGTCAATGAAACGAATACCTACTTGTCACAGAACACGGTTGGCTTCAGTCAACTACAGCAAAACAAGCAAAGCAATTATGGCAATGTCAATATAAAATTGAATCTATTACTGAAGCCGACAACAAGTAGGTACAAAGTTGAAAGGATTATCTGATCTGTCAATTTACAATCTCATCCGTCCGTAGCTGCGCGTACGTTGTTGAGGCAGTTAACCAATTCGCTGATTGAAGTACACGTCAGGCGGTCACGCGACTGATCAGTGAATACTAAATTATATTGTTTTATGTGCCACTTACCAAGCAGCGAGAGCAGGCCACATGCCATCCAAATGATGAAGCTAATGCCCACTGAGCCGGTGCGCTCCAAAAGCCCAGAGGGCGAGACGAATATTCCAGAACCTGTAAAAATAATCAAACCTGTACATTATGCAATTTATTGCACACATCTGTATGTTTAATAGAAAAAACTAACTGGTGGACTGACAGATCAAACAACGCTCAGCTGAAATCGCTGGGTCTAAAAGCATGTTTTACACAAATGTTCCTTTTATAATGCACATCGTTTGTTTTTAGAGTGCACTAAGAACGGATTTTAGAAAATTCGTATAATGAGGGGGTTGTAAATATGATGAAACTTTGTATGAAACATCATTTACATCCGATTTACTCGAAACTTCGAATGTAGTAGACTTTTCAACCTATGAGACACGTGTAGCCAGATTTTTGGATATTCCAGCCCCAAAGGGGTAATTGAAAATCATAGGAGAAAATACGACATCCTCAGAATCCCTATACGTTATACCTAATTTAGTATCTACTTCTCTTTTGTTGGATTACAGAATCCACATCTTAACCTATCTTTCCTTCCCTTTACCTTCTTTTAAAACGTTAACGTAACGTGAAACGTGTCTGAAACTAATAGGTTTCGGAAACATAGGTACATTGATATTATTAAATTATGGTCAAAAACTTCACCTTTCTAACTTATATGAGTTTTAATTCTACCACTGAAAATTTTCCTTGACGCCAACTGCACCTACTGGAGAAAAAACACATCTACTCCATGACTTCAAGAGTGTGGTTTTTTATTGTATTGTTTTTCAAAGCACTCTGTATTGTTTCATGAGTTATATCGACACGTGGTTAGCACTTTGGCACTTATATTGGCGCTACGACCTGTGTTGACGCGTGGGATTCAAAGAACAATAATCCTCTAAAACAATGACAGATTGTTGGCCCGAAGCCTATTACTATCAACGAGTTGAGTTCCACGTTGTATAAAAGAAGTTAGGTACGAAACGCATGACTCGTCTTTATATCAGTGGTGTAGTTGACACAAGTTTTTAAACTGACATGACATGGTCACTAATACATAGTGTCTGAACTTAGAGGGGGATATTTACCATTTATTTAATAGATAGCTTTGAGTTTCTGATATTTCGGCACTATTGCACATGGTACAACATGGTAAATATCCCGTTTTATGTTCAAATGATAGTGGTAAAGTTGATCTATATTTTCCTAAAAAGATCACAGTAACAGAAAATTGAGTTAAAAAGAAAATAGGTACCTATAGTGTAACCACAGCGGCTAAACCAGGCATCGCATAATCATTCTTCTGGTGCCCGTCGTATTTATTTCAATGTTACGGGAACTAATTATAATTTATTTGGATTATTATAATTAATGACGTATCTTGCGTAAGTAAATGTTTATCTTGAGCCAGATGCACATCTGAATATTTTTTCGGCGAGCCAAAAGCCCGTGACGCTGGTGCGGTAAGCACGTGTGACGGTAACATGAAATAAACAATCACGTGATGAATTATTTACATGTCGCGGTTACCATAACATTTGCATAAGGCTCTTCTTTTGTAGGCGAACTTAATATTTGTTAGGAAATACCTATACATTGTATTTATAAGTTGTAAGCAATTACAGGTAAATGTTAATTTAAAACACTAATGACCGTTAAAGTTCAGCAAAAAGTTTTATTATTACTAAATCTGGCTCTGAACAAAGTTTTTACAGTCTCTCGACTCTATAGAAACTGGAATCCTTGATTAAAATATTTAAGAGTACTGCTGCGAGTCGTATAATTGCCTCCTCCAGTGACAAAAGGTTTGGGTCGGGCCGCTTTCAACAGAATACTTATATTAGAATTTAACAATAACTTGGATAGGGGAATACCTGAACAAGTGAACACAGTATAATATACAAGAACATTTTCCTCAACAAAATAATGTATTTGAATATAAATCAAAGTTGGATTAGTGAAAGGCAGTTCTAGGTATAAGGTAGTGAGTAAAGACGTCATACCGATCATAGTGCCGACGATTAGAGCCACCCCACTGAAGAGTCCCACCCGTCTCTTGAGGTGAACAGGGTCGTCCGGAGCTGCGTCCGACCCCTCCAACTGCGTAATCCAATTAAAAACAACACGTTAACACTAAACTGGAAAGGTTAACAATGTAGAAAAGTATTTCTGGAAATAAAAATCTTTCGCATTTAATAAAAATATACGAAGTAGCCAAAATATCAAATATTGCACTCGTTTTCTCTCATCCTACAATTTTCCTAAATACTATAACACTATATAATCCAAAATTCCAAACTAGAATGAATTTAGGCAACTTCATGAGAACTTACTTGCTTGTAGGAAAGTTTTCTAAGATATTAAAGCCACACCACAAGCAGTGGGCGGATAAAAATGTCGCAGGAAAAAGACTTTTCAAGGAAAATATCACGTAGTCAAGAAGAGCAAAATAATCTGGTTTAGGTAATGCAAAACTTGCTTGCGACATTGCTGCTAAGAAGATTCACTGTGACGCAGAAGAACACTGTAAACACTGAAGGGCTTATTGAATTTATCATTCCTCTCAGGAATGTCCTCGGGCAAACATTTTATTAGTACAAATAAGATTTTCTACTTCAGATTCAAGAATTTCTTGTAGAAAAGGGTATAGAATTTTCCACTGCATTTCCCGCAAACTCAGATCAATACATGGTAAGTCGTTTCAATGATGGCCCTTTATTAGGAGTAGTTTATGAGCCAAACCATAGCTACGTACGTCACTAAATCCATATAGGTGCAAAACATACAGATAAGTCCTGCCTAAGAGTATGCATTTATAAATCGAATCGATACTACCATCGTAAACAGGTCAGTTTATGAGCCAGCTAAACAGCGGCAAGTTAATAAACCAGCTGAAGCCTATGGGCTACCGCTTGTCAAAAACACTCTGATAAATAAGGTTTTGAGTTTTCTTTCAAGCATCAAGCTTTTATGACTAAATTGCCTTTTATCGTGTGTTTATATCGGAAAGCTTCCATCGCTGGTGTTCAGCAGATTTAGAAGGAACAATTAATTTTCAAGAGAGTTTCGTTTCAAGGATCTAAGCCATTAACTGTGGGCAGAGGCGGATTTGCAGTCCCAGCCGCTCATAGGCCCTACACCATGTGCGCCCCTTCCCAGGCGCGGATCCAGCCCTCAAAAAAGGTTTCTTTGAAAAGTGAGTTTGAAAACTTAGAGCTCATTTGGTCAAGAAAAGCCTTTATTTTAAGAATGACCGCATTGAGCTCGAAGAATTGTTTCTTTCTGCACTGGGGCAAGACAAATCGTTAATAGGTGCGTCCACACCACACAGAGCGAGCAGCCTCGCGAGGCATTTTCCGCGCGAGGAAACTACTTCGCGAGGGACGCGAGGCTGCTTGCTATGTGTGGACGCGTCTATTGTTTCTCGACCGAGGCACGAAACAATATACGCGAGCAAAAAAATAGCCGACACTGGATGGCTCGAGCGCTTGGTCGCTCGCCCACAACAGCGCGCTCGCTTGCCTCGGCCGAGACACGTCCACACTGACCGAGCTGCTTCACGCGGCGACTGCCTCGCGAGGCTGCGCGCTCTGTGTGGACGCACCTATTGAAGAGCGAGTTCAGTGACCTCGAAAATTTAGTCTTTTCTGTATTATCACTAAATATCTTTTAATTTTAAAGCGAGCTCGTTAAGATTAAGCTTATGAATCGTGACAACTGAAACCCCCATCGAAGAAATTTAAAATTTCTGCACCACGACAAGACACAATATTTCATTAGTTGAAAAATCGCCATGTTTTTATTTAATTTTTATTTTACATAAAATAAGTCTTTAAACTGAATTTTCAGCCGTAGATTGTGTATCATATCAGCTTCCACAATCGCCTTTAATATTCGTCATTGTCGACCAAAGTCTTCGGACGACCGCGAGGTTCATTTTTCAGGTCGAAATTTCAGCGAACCAAAAACAGGTGGTGCGTTGGTTTGTAGTGTTAGCTCCGTAAAAGTCGCGTTGCTGCCACGTTGCGTGCCGCTTGTGCCGCGTTGCTGCCACGACGGTAGGTACTCATATTCCATAATTACTCGAATTTTTAACGTATCCATGATGACGAAAAAAATTGAAATGCGATGAAAATGTAAATAATAAATGACTAATCAATAAACAAATGACTACTTTTGGAAAAAAAATCCATGTTTTTAAAATAAAATTAATTTGTAAATTAAAATTCTTAGCCAAACAAAAATTATTTTGATTTGAAATGGCCAGTACTTCAGAACGGCAGTTTCATAGGTAAAGACCTAAATATTGTTATCATCAGTGATTTTTTATACAATTGACCGCCCCAAATGTCTGGCCGCCCTAGGCCCGGGCCTGCTGGGCCTTAGGGCAAATCCGCCCCTGACTGTGGGTGTTAGTTTTCCACTCCGTTTTAAGACGCGGACTGATTACGATTTTAATCGCTTATGACCGCGTAAACTATTGTCACCACTATGGAGCGTCAATAAGATTGAAAATTGAAAAAATGACATTTGTGTTGAAATGTGACGTAAGCTGCGAATGGGCATTTATGTTACTGCTTTTCTTTAGATTATTTAAAACTAGCTGACCCTGGCGAACTTTGTTCCGCCTTAGAGGCAATAAATGAGCAGATTTTCGATTTTTTATTAGGATATCAAATATAATTCTAAAAAAATCTAGTCAAACATCAATGATTCTTTATTAGCCATGTATTTTGGTGCATGGTTTGCAGTGAAGCACGTTGTGATATACGACATTTTTTGTTTGATTATCACGTGAAAGAACAAAATAACGCAGATGGTCATCCGACCCGTGAACAACTGAACATGCCACATATATATCTAATTGGCCATGTGAAAAACATGGATTTTCTATATTCAGACCACAAACTTTCAAGCATCGGCCTAGTGATTTGTTAATGGTCATGGCGAATGCAAGACGGATCGGAAATTGAGGTCGTTTAAACTCAAACGGCATATCGTTTGGGATCCTAGAAATAAGAACTTCCTCACCTTCGAATTTTTCTTTGAGTATCGTCGCGTAAATCACATTGTTCATCAATTTACTTACCACCAAACGCGTTCTGTTGCACAGCTTTGGTTGGTTTATATTTCGAAGCATGACGACTACGAAGCCAACCTTCATTCGTAATTTTATTTTGTGCGGTGGTAAGCCAGGCATATCCAAGGAGTTTTAATTCAATTGGAAAGTTGGTGGCTAAACGCAACTGACATTTTTTTTAAGCGTGGTAAAATCATTATGTGAGTCCTCCCACCCAGGGCAGAGCGGGAGGGACTGACAGACTCGTATTGACTAAAATCCACGGTGTCCTTAAATAGCCCTTTACGTTCCGGGGTCACGGTAAATCGTAAGTCCCGCGATCCCGGCAGGCTTTGACCTTCTAAAGTGGGGCCCCGTCATAATGCTGACACTCTGAGGCGCGCGTGGAATACAACGCGCCGTCGTCCCGGGCATGGTCCAAGGCGGACAGCGAGTCACCCATTACTCGCCGCCCGCATGCCCCGAGCCTACGGTGGTTGGAGATCGTCTGGTGACGTCCGTCACCGTAGGCTGTAGTGTAGTGTGTAGTACCACTGCGGCTGGGGTGGAGGGAGGACGTGTCCTATCCCTCACGCGGTGCGCCTCCTCCTTCCATAGCATGACCGCTTCGCAGAAGGAGGCGACCGCTTCCCACTCCGTCTGCCGGGCGCGAGAGATCTTCGCCTATCGCCGTCGTGAGGACATGGCGGTGCTCTGCCCAAGCGGGGCAGTCCTGCACCGTATGCTCCACTGTGTCCTCCGGGCGATCCTCGCAGTGGTGACACCCAGGCGTTTCATAGTCGTATGGTTGTATTGAATTTATGCAGTTCTAGTACATTTTTTGGGTATTCAGTATTCACCGAAATACTTTTTGAGCATTGAAGACCGGTGGGCGCCGGGCGGCATGAACATATTCTTCATGTTTTCCTAGTACTTTTTGTTCAGATCCCTTATTCAATTTCGGAACCAAGACCTTCATCGTGATCATGTTAATACGTTTTATATCACTTCTCACGGAAACAGGATAAAATTTGATCGTCTTGGTGGCGGCATGGCATTGATAATTATGATAATATCGACACAATAAGCTTAGAAACTCAATACAAACACATCGCCCGGTCAATTATTGATGTTTTGATTGATACATTTTTCGTTTTGCTGTCATTCCATGTCAGTTGCGTTTTATTATATCACGTTTTATGTCACGTCCCACGGAAACGGGATAAAATAAAACGAAATAAAAAAAGGTGAAAAGTATCCTATATGTTGCTCCTGGTTCTAAGCTACCTCCCCACAAATTTTCAGCCAAATCGGTTTAGCCGTTCTTGAGTTATAAATAGTGTAACTAACACGACTTTCTTTTATATATATAGACTAGCTTTTCCCAGCGGCTTCGCTCCCCCCCCCCTCTATTGCCTATGTCACCAAAGCAGCATTCAACTGGTGAAAGAATTTTTGAAATGGGACCAGTAGTTTTTTGAGTTTATCCATTACAAACAAACAAACAAAAATACAAAGTTTTCCTCTTTATAATATTAGTGTAGATGATGATAAAACCGTTGGAACTTTGACTTTCAATAACTCCGTTACCGTACAGCGTACATGGTGGATTTTATATATTCAGACCACAAACTTTCAAGCATTGGCCTTGTGATTTCTTAATGGTCATGGCGAATGCAAGACGGATCGGAAATTGGGGTCGCTTAAACTCAAACGGCATATCGTTTGGGATCCTAGAAATAAGAACTTCCTCACCTTCGAATTTTCCTTTGAGTATCGTCGCGTAAGTCACATTGTTTTTCGATTTACTTACCACTAAACGCGTTCTGTTGCACAGTTTTGGTTGGTTTATGTTTCAAAGCATGATTACTACGAAGCCAACCTTTGTTCGTAAATTGTGCGCTGGTAAGCCAAGCATATCCAAGGGGTTTTAATTCAATTGGAAAGTTGGTGGCTAAACGCAACTGACATTTTTTTTTAGCGTGGTAAAATCATCATGTGAGTCCGCACCCAGGGCAGAGCGGGAGGGACTGTCAGACTCGAACTGATTAAAATCCACGGTGTCCTTCAATAGCCCTTTACGTTCCGGGGTCACGGTAAATCGTAAGTCCCGCGACCCCGGCAGGCTTTGGCCCTCTAAAGCGTCATAATGCTACTCTTTGAAGCGCGCGTGAAACACAACGCGCCGTCGACCCGGGCATGGTCCAAGGTCGGACAGCGAGTCACCCATTACTCGCCACCCGCATGCCCGAGCCTACGGTGGCTGGAGATCGTCTGGCAACGTCCGTCACCGTAGGCGTCTACCACTGCGGCTGGGGTGGAGGGAGGATGCTGTCCTCTCCCTCACACGGCGCGCCTCCTCCTTTCATAGCATGACTGCTTCGCAGAAGGAGGCGACCGCTTCCCACTCCGTCTCGCATGCCGGGCGCGAGAGGTCTCCGCCTGTCGCCGTTGTGAGGACACGGCGGTGCTTTGCCCAAGCGGAGCAGTCCTGCACCGTATGCTCCACCGTGTCCTCCGGGCGATCCTCGCAGTGGTGACACCCAGGCGTTTTTTCGTCGTATGTTTGTATTGAATTTATGCAGTCCTACTTAGTACATTTTTTGGGTATTCAGTATTCACCTAAATACTTTTTTAGCATTGAAGACCGGTGGGCGCCGGGCGGCATGCATGAACATTGTTCTTCATGTTTTCCTAGTACTTTTTGTTAAGATCCCTTATTCAATTTCGGCACCAACACCTTCTTCGTGATCATGTTACTACGTTTTATGTCACGTCTCACGGAAACAGGATACAAATTTGATCGTCTTGGTAGCGGTATGGCATTGATAATTATGAAAATATCGGCACAATAAGTTTAGAAACTCAATATAAACACATCAACCGGTCAATTGATGTTTTGATTGATTTTTTCGTGTTGCTGTCATTCCATGACAACCACGTTTTATGTCACGTCGCACGGCAACGGGATAAAACAAAAAAAAAAAAAAACAAAAAAAAAAAGGTAAAAAGTATCCTATATGTTTCTCCTGGTTCTAAGCTACCTCCCCACCAATTTTCAGCCAAATCGGTTCAGCCGTTCTTGAGTTATAAATAGTGTAACTAACACGACTTTCTTTTATATATATAGATATAGACATAAAATTAAATAATGGTTCGGTTAAAGTTTAAAAAAAATGGAAAACCTACTAAATTCTTAAAAAAAACTGTTGTTATCGCTGGAAATACAGAGATCTTCGACGTCAAAGTTTATTTTTGTGCTACATCTTCCCAATTTTTATTGGGAATATCAAACTCTTATTTATTATTCTGTTCGGTTTAAATTCTTCTTTATACCCTTCTCTGTTCACTGTATTTTTCGCGTTGCTTATTTTTATTACATTACGTCATACTCGACGTTCTAAGAAACCAATTTTTGGGAATATGAGATAAGACCGCGCCTTAAGATACTTTTGTTTTTATAGGTGTTTGAGTAGGAGAGTGTGTCAGGTGAGCTAATGTTGGGTAAGTGTACGATGTAGTTTAATGTTTATTTCAAGGAAATGTGGTCTTTACTGAACAGGTGTATAACAGTGCTGTGCTGAAGTCTTTATTACAGCTGCAGAGTCTCAAGAGGGCGGTATAGATGCGGCATAGATATTAAGTGAAAGTCCTTGCTTTACATTGCGTTATTTCTTAAACGCTACACAACATACAGCTTCATTAAATGCCCCCATATGGGTAGGTATAGATACGTATTCGAAAGTATTTGAGCCTTCTGTTATCTATTAAAACAGAGCACTCTCTATTTTCGAGTGTATCTTACCTTGTTTTTAGACAGGCGTCATCGTTGCCTCAAAAAGGGAATACGCGACGTATATACTAAAGCACAGCGCACACCGCTGGAGGCGCGGCGGAGCGCATTTTAAGAAAACCTTGATATGCGGTCGCGCGCATTCTCTTGTGTAGCTTGAGGGCGCTCCGAACACCGTGTCCGAATTTATTCTTATATTGACCGTATATCAAATTAGTTAAGGTTCATATTAAATTGTTATCTTAGAGCTCCGCTCCGCTGCGCTTCCAGCGGTGTGCGCTGGCGGTGTATCTGTTCGCATCTACCGCAGTTGTGTGTGGTGTGTCGTGGTGGTTGGTCTACCTTGTCTCCTGGGTTGGCGTTGCCGTCGGTGAGCGCACCCGCCGCGCCGTCTTCTGCGTCGCACTCTGCTGAGCACCCGCGCCATACCAATCCGCCTTCGCGTGCGCTCCCTGTGGACAATCAAATAAAATATAATTATCTTGGTAATGGTATACTTGGGAAATGATTATCGAGCATAATAGTACTGAACGTATCAAAATTGATGGTCTATAAAATACAGTATACTAAGGCCCTAGACCGTAGCAAATAGAGTCTAAGTATATGCTATTACGGGCTATGGCCTAGTAGACTGTCTGTCATAGACTGTAAACAAGTCTGAGAATGTATGGCCTATAACGTAGAGTGTCTGCCGTAGACCGTAGACGAAGACAAATGATTGTGCCGAACACGTCAGTAATGCAATGATGGCCTACGGCGTAGACTGTCCGCCGTAGACCGTAACTAAATGTCGTAACGGCCGGTACTGTGAGGTCTATTCTAATGAATGAACTAAAGTTTAGAATATTTTTTCAAAAACCAGCCTGTTAAAACATACATTGTTGTTATTTTTAATTCAATTATTATGATGAACAGGATTGTAAACAATAATTAAGTATGTTATGAACATTTTTTGATTTTTCTACAACACAAAAGCCCATATGACTTTTCACGTTTGTGCGACGTAAAGTAAACGGGAATTTTGACGTTAATTTCATTTTCTTTATTATTCCTCGTTTGTATACCAGAGGCGCTTTTTCATTTTGCATATAATAGCGCTGTAAATACTTAAAGTAGGTACGCTGTTAATAAAGTACTGAAACCTTGTGATGAGGCCTCAAGTGTCTTGTTCTAAAAAGTATTGTAAGTACGCATAAGATTTTTTTACAGAATACGTGGAAATATGCGGGGCCATCTCTAGTAGGTATAATTTGTTACAAATTAGCACAATTATTAAAAGTGTTAACTATGTACCTACAGGCACAAAACGCTGATTCACAATAATGTAAAACGATTACTTTTCCACAGACGTAGCATTATCGTAGCACGGATCTAAATGTACTTTGATGAACGTTGTGTTCATCAAAGTACATTTAGATGCGTGCTACGATTTATAATATACTAGCTTCTGCCCGCGACTTCGTACGCGGATCCTGTTGCTTATGCCAGCGACAACGGAGTCGTCAAAACCGAAGATCTGAAACGTCTGATGTCCAATACAGCCCGGGTAAATAATAAATGGGAGTTCTGGCCAGTAGAGTCAGATTTATAATGATATACCATCGTCATCGAAAATCAGTCCTAAAGTCTTACCGCCTTCACCGCGTGGAGGTACCCCAGTAAACTTTCAAGCATTGGCCTTGTGATTTGTTAATGGTCATGGCGAATGCAAGACGGATCGGAAATTGAGGTCGTTTAAACTCAAACCGCATATCGTTTGGGATCCTAGAAATGAGAACTTCCTCACCTTCGAATTTTCCTTTGAATATTGTCGCGTAAATCTTGTAATTTTCTAATTTTCGTAATTTTCTTACCACCAAACGCGTTCTGTTGCACAGCTTTGGTTGGTTTATGTTTCGAAGCACGATGACTACGAAGCCAACCTTCATGAATCGTAAATTGTGCGGTGGTAAACCATATCCAAGGAGTTTTAATTCAATTGGAAAGTTGGTGCCTAAACGCAACTGAATATTTTTTAGCGAGGTAACATCATCATGTGAGTCCTCCCACCCACGGCAGAGCGGGAGGGACTGTCAGACTTGTACTGACTAAAATCCACGGTGTCCTTCAATAGCCCTTTCCGTTCCGGGGTCACGGTAAATCGTAAGTCCCGCGACCCCGGCAGGCTTTGGCCTTCTAAAGGGTCATAATGCTGACACTCTTTGAGGCGCGCGTGGAACACAACACGCCGTCGACCCGGGCATGGTCCAAGGTCGGACAGCGAGACCCATTACTCGCCGCCCGCATGCCCGAGTCTACGGTGGCTGGAGATCGTCTGGCGGCGTCCGTCACCCGTCACCGTAGGCTGTAGTGTAGTGTAGTATGTAGTACCACTGCGGCTGGTGTGGAGGGAGGACTCTGACCTCTCCCTCACGCGGTGCGCCTCCTCCTTCCATTGCATGACTGCTACGCAGAAGGAGGTGACCGCTTCCCACTCCGTCTCGCCCCGCAGCATGACCTCGACCAATGCCGGGCGCGAGAGGTCACCGCCTATCGTCGCCGTGAGGACACAGCGGTGCTCTGCCAACAGCGGGGCAGTCTTGCACCGTATGCTCCACCGTGTCCTCCGGGCGATCCTCGCAGTGGTGACACCCAGGCGTTTCTTCGTCGTATGGTTGTATTGAATTTATGCAGTTCTAGTATATTTTTTGAGTATTCAGTATTCGCCGAAATACTTTTTTAGCATTGAAGACCGGTGGGCGTTGGGCGGCATGAACATAATTTATTCTTCATGTTTTCCTAGTACTTTTTGTTCAGATCCCTTATTCAATTTCGGCACCAACACCTTCTTCGTGATCATGTTACTACGTTTTATGTCACGTCTCACGGAAACAGGATAAAAATTTGATCATCTTGGTGGCGGCATCGCATTGATAATTATGATAATATCGGCACAATAAGCTTAGAAACTCAATACAAACACATCGACCGGTCAATTGATGTTTTGATTGATACATTTTTCATTTTGCTGTCATTCCATGTCAGTTGCGTTTTATGTCACGTCACACGGAAACGGAAAAAAAAAACAAAAAAAAAAGAATCGTTAAAAAGTATCCTATATGTTTTTCCTGGTTCTAAGCTACCTCCCCACCAATTTTCAGCCAAATCGGTTCAGCCGTTCTTGAGTTATAAATAGTGTAACTAACACGACTTTCTTTTATATATATAGATTTACGATTAACACAAGTATCTATTTATTAGTATTTATTAAATGAATATTTACTTGCTTCAAAAATACACTCACACTAAGATACCATTATTTATAACAACAAACAATACCACAACTTGCACAAGGATAAATTTCACTTTTCCTGTAACTGTCCAAAAACATTTTAAAAAAATCAACACATACCATTTTTCTTTTTCAAATCCATAAAAGTTTATGTATCCGCACACAATCACTATTATCAATTTTATTTGATTAAGTTTTATGTTACCGAAGATAAAAACCACGTTGCTAAAAAATAATAAATATAGGAACTGTGATACGTTAGTGCTTATTGCTATTATATTTTATTACTACACTAAGTATACTTGAAACCGCAAGACACGTTATATTTGAAGGACTATTTCCAATAAACTGATATATATATTTGATGAACGTGTGCCGAGGTTGAACGCAGACGGTGTAAAGAATTATTTTATTTTAAGGAAGATGAGTAAAATAAACATTTGCCGTGTAAAACCCAGCTGAATTTGTCACTCGGTGTCCTGTATTATACTAAAGGCATGACACAATTAACCTGGACATTACAACATTCAATTTGATTACCTACATTAAATACCTACAAGCTTAGGTAAGTACGCACTTACAATTTGATAAGGGAAAGTATGCTAATTTATTTTTACTGCTAAAATGATTAGTCATCAGTTTCGCACTTGCCTCCAAAATCGTGATAAAAGGAATGTATGTCTACGTGATTTCTTGAGCGTAAAGCCGGTATAACGGTGCCTCTTAGTATGGTTTCTCAGAAACTCAATAAATAAAGCTCAAGTTTTGACAAGATCTACGACACTTGTCTAACAAGCCTAATTGAAATTATTGTTTAGAGCTCCTTATACGAGTAGACAGCCATTAAAAATAATGAGTACAAAAATCGCGAACTGGATTGGCCATTATGGAAAAAGGTGTCTTCAGAAATATCACTGTTCTTATAATAAATAATACAATACAACTGAAATACCTACATACCTACTTATTACAGAAAATGTCTACCTAGTCAAGGGGTTACTGACGGGACAGGCTAACTAGACCTTCAACTTTTTACTAAGTATTTATTTATCAGAGGTGGTGGACGCCCACGGCGACGGACGTCGCAAGACGATCTCCGGCCACCGCAGGCGCGGGCATGCGGGCGGCGAGTAAAGGGCAACTCGTTGCCCGACCATGGACCATGGTCGACGCGCGACGGCGCGTTGTTTTTCCACGCGCTCCTCAAAGAGCGTCAGCATAATGACGGGGCTCCCCTCTAGAGGGCCAAAGCCTGCCGGGGTCGCGGGACTTATCTCATTACCGTGACCCCGGAACATAAAGGGCTATTGAAGGACACCGTGGATTTTAGTCAGTACAAGTCTGACAGTCCTTCCCGCCCGCCGCCGGGGTGGGAGGATTCACTTGATAATTTTACCACGCAAAAAAAAAAAACAAAAAGTATTTATTTATCTATCATAGTATCATCTACAACGCCTGGTACAGTCTGCATCAAAAGTTGCTGACCACATTCAGATTTTCAAAATCGCTGTACACCGTATTATTCCGTATTATTTATTATGGTGTACAGCGATTTTGAAAATCTGAATGTGGTCAGCAGCTTTTGATGCTGATTGTACCTACCTAGTGTTTCAGAAACTCTACATTTTCTTTTAGAGTTTTGGTTAGTAGAACTTTAAGTCTATAACCTTGTGTAATACGTGCCGTGTTAAAAACATATCAATCACTGTTAATCACATGATTGCCACTGTTTCGTTCACAAAATCTTTGAAATAAAAACATAATCATTCAAGTAATTAAATTAGATATTTTGGCAACCATTCAATTACACCGACTATAAAATAACAATGCGGATTAGACGTATTCTGTAACTCTACTGTTTTAAATAGAACGTATTTCAGAACTTCGCGTCTACTAAAATTTCTAGTGCTAAAGCCTGAAATAGTGACAGTCACGCCCATTGATGTCACACAGGCAATATAAATTAAGTGTGAAAATATTCTACAGTTGGATACCCGACGACGTAATCTCGCGATTTTAGTTGCCAAAATAGCCAGTAAATCACTAATAATGAGACTTTAGCATTGTTACGTGGACGATCAAGTAATACGTTGAAATAAAAATGTTAGAATTTAATGATCTTTTCACACTATGTCGACTATTCAGAAAGCTATTTCAGTTGTGGAAAGAATTTAATTCCCGAAGGCAATCAAACAGAAAAACAAGAACTACGTCGTAATGTTTCTTGAGATTAACAACAATAAACATAATCGCGATTGCCGATTGTTTCACACAAAGTTAACCAATGTTGCAAAATATGGGTGCTAAGACAGGAAACCTCCACGTGCGCCCGTGGACTGGAGTTCCCTCTCGGATACGTCCGGGGGGAAGACCAGTTTTTCGGGCCGGTGCGCCCTGGGATGCGAGCAAAAACTCTCCTTAGGCACTGTGTGCCTAAGGGGTTTCTTTGCCCGTATGCAAATAGCCTGTCGGGTGGACGCTCCAACGCGTGTCCCTCTGAACAGCAGAGGGCACAGCGGCGGAGCGGGCTTGCGGACGGTGAGTAATGGGTATGCTCGCCGTCCGACCAGGTACCAAGCCCGGGTCGGTGGCGCGTCGTGTTTCACGCGTCACCGACGGGGCCCCTTATGGGGCCAAATGCCTGCCGGGGTCGCGGATTTTTCTTAATCCAGGATACCGTGGCCCCGGAACGTAAAGGGCATCCGACGGAACACGGGTGGATTTTAGTCAGTAAGAGTCTGACAGTCCCTCCCGCCCCACCCAGGGCGGGAGGACTCATTTGATGATTTTGCCACCCTAAAAAAAAAAAAAAAAAAAAAAAAAAAAATGTTGCAAAATATGGGTGTCGACAACAATCGATCGACAGTCGATCGATGCCATCGATCGATGGTAGAATGGATTAGTCGACGTCGATCGATAGTTTCTACTACACCAATCGATCGATAGTCGACCAATGCCATCGACCGGCACTCGATCGATGTGTTAGTCGACCGGTATCCGTCGATCAATTAAAGCTACCACACCAATCGATCAACGTCGACCGAAGTCGATCGATGCCATCGATCAACTGTCGATCGATTGGTGTGGTAACGTAAACGTGTTCACAAACAATACACTTTTCGAAAACAAAAAAATGGCAACACTTAAAATAATTGAAACAGTAACATCTTTCTTTTGTTGTAGAATTTAATCAACAGTAGTTATTTAAATGAAACGTTTTATAAAGTGGTAGTTTTATTATACCTGGGAAAAAATAAATCGATTCAAGGGCGCATTGGTATTGATTTATGAAAAAACTGCCAGTCACATGCACGTGGACATTGCGGTACCAATTGTGTGTGCAAAGTACTTATTTTTTTTTATTGATAACCATCAATATATGAAATAAGTTATGAACAATTTTACTGAACCGACAACACATCTAAAACAAACACAAGAACAAACTATTTGTTTTGTTCGTCGAAGGACATTATTTTGTCGTCGTAAAAGCACACAACCAAAAGCAAAGGTCAATTATCTTTAGTTAAAAAAAAAACAAAGCAATAAAGCTTTGACAATAACACGCGGAACATTAGACAATTTGCCAATCTTAGTTATTATAATGAGGGTTTTTTAATGCCAACACTTTTAATTGCTGACAGAAAAGTGTCCTCTACCTTGTTGCAATAGGTATTTTGATATAAGTATGTAAGCCTTGCACTGATAATACAGCATAGTATACTATCACCTTTGTGACGCACTAACACCGAACATCATTCAAATGATTTAATCTTATCGGTAATGTTATTATGGAGAAACGATAATGTGTCGTGTCGATGAGCACAGACGGACCACTCAAGTCCTCATATCTCATCAATACAATTATCCCTAATGTCTCAACTCAATCATATTGGAAACGCAAACAGTTAGTACGATGATAAGCATTGGATTTATTACAGCTTTGATCTATAGATTCAATCAGAGTAATTTCGTCATAGATCGTTAATGAAGATGTGCTGGGTGACTGTGTTTTAATATTTCTTTTTCAAGAAACCTTTAATTTAGGGAAGTGAAAATTTCCCCGTAAAAGAAATACCTAATATTTTAAAATTGTAACTCAACATAAATTAAGCCGAAAACTGTCTTGAATTCGATATGATAAACATGAACAGAGAGAGTACTGGGGCACATGTAACAGCCACAATGTAGTTCAAGACTCTGATTCTGCTAACTCAAGCTCCAGTTTCCATTTTGATGACGCAACCAGCGTATCACATGACATACCGGACACAGTGTAACCAAAACACTTCGTGTGCAGGTTAGCACGTACACCATCTTCTTATAACTAGTAACTACCTATTTTACGATTTACCTTATTTTCATTTCATTCAAGAGCCTGTGTTTATTTTTTAATAATGAAATTCTATTTCATTCAATGACTTAGCATTAGATTACTGTGGTCATCACAGTCATAACATAACTATTTAGTTCTTATTAGCAGGTACATTAATCGCGTATTTTCCCTATTAACTCGGAAAATGCAAATCTTGTTCCATATTTGTAAATGAGTTGTTGTTTGTGTAACTGATTTAATCAAACTGTGGCGCTCTTTGAACAAGGCTTTCACGTTGCAGAGTTTTCAAAATATTTTGTCGACCACTTTATTGGAAAAATCCCACTATACCTACATAATCAAAATCAAAAATATAAATACTTAACTTTAAATGTTGCAAGGACAAAACGTGTGATATAAAAGATGTTTATCGTAAGGTCAGCTTTAATCTCAAATTGTAAACATTATCCAATCTCGAAGGCTACGCTAATATTAGTCCTATGTGTACAAAAGCTAATACATAGAACTTTGTTGTGACAACATACATAACTTCATCACACGACTCCTAGGAAAACAAAGGGTACATAATATTTATTATGTAAGTAACAATTTACTTGGATTAATATTTGTATAGACATAGTGTTAGTAACGGACAGGATAACTTATGAAATTGGAACCTTTCATGTGGCGTCAACACTTGAATTGAACCGTAAGTTCGATAAGTAATTGGTACGAAGATAATACATATCAAATAGGTGAGATCTCAAGTGTTACAAACAACATTATTGCCATCGTTGAAATAGAGCAGTTATTTAATATTTCCTACAAAGAACAATTTGTATTTATCTTGCAAAATGCTTCACTATAGGGAGGTGGTTTTGTTTCAATACAATAATAGTGTATTATTCCAGACGAGAAATATTTTAGAATGGACAAAAAGATTTATCACCACATAGTATGACGCAAAAGCGCTGCCGCTGCCACGAGCTTCTCATCGTAACAGGAAGATATAATTTTATTCATCACATTGCGCTCAAGAATCTGTCTAAATATTTATGGAAAGTGCCATTTTAAAGCGTCAAACTGGTCTCTAAGTGCGCTGAAAAAATAACTTTTCCAAATATAAATTTCCACGTTCTTCATTCATTTAAGAAAGTTTGAATTGATTTGTAAATCTCAGTTCGGTTGAAAGTAACAGCTCGGACAACTGTGTTACAAAAATTAATTGGTTGGATTTGTAACAAGCTAATTGATTGTGCGAGGCAATAAAGTCTCGATTTATACGTTGTATAAGTGAGCAGTCTTTTTTCTGAAAATAAAATAAGAAAAACTTAAAATAAAATTGACAATTAATTTACCCGGGCGGGCGTCCCCTGAAGGGCATTGACATTGACTGAAGTCGGCAGTAATTATGAGTCTTCTATGGGCTTTTGGGTTTTTCTTACCTTAATTTTGCGCAAGATCTACGGTTGATTAACTATTTATTGGGGCGAGTGAGGCACATGAACGACTTTATCCGTACTGGATGGGATGTACAATCCAAACTGGGTTTAGGGACACTTTACATTATTAACAAGAGCATGACAATACTGAATGGGGACGTATTCATTAGGACTGTTTTCAGTAGTTTACTGTAACATTTTATACTTATGTTTGTTAACGAGTGTCTTCATTATTGTTAATGTTAATTAAGAATACCGAGAAGCTTTCAATTCCCATTTAAAAGTGCTTAGTAGCTGCAGTTCTTGATTTTTATTGCGTAAACTGTAAATACTCAATGTTTGTACAATAAACACAATATTTATTAAATGGAAAATGCAAATGCTTTTCTCTATTTCAGTGCTAGGTGGGTGAGAACTGTCAGTGATAATGTTAACGTTGTGAAACGACTCAACTAAATACTATAATAATAATAATAATAATAATATTCCACAACTATCACACAACGCCATCTAGTCCCAAGCTAAGCAGAGCTTGTGTTATGGGTACTAGACAACTGATAAACATACTTATATATTTCTAAATACATAAATATTATAGATAAATTACACCCAGACACAGAACAAATGATCGTGCTCATCACACAAACATTTGTCCTGGGTGGGAATCGAACCCACGACCTCCGGCATAGCAGTCAGGGTCAGTAACCACTAGACCAACAGGCCTGTCAAAATACTGCGGCCTTGCCTACGTGCTACGAGAATAACTGTGCCCAATAAATCGATACTTTCCGTACTAGTTGGAATTGTACACTGGACAAAGTTTTAAACCTTAAAACGTCAGTGATGTAGCCGATGTCGGTAACTTTCACTAGAGAATTTTGACAAACACCAGAGAAGATAAATATTCCTTTAATTTAAGTTTGACGTGCCGGAACCAAACATTATTATTTTTAACGAGAACATTTAGTTTTAACCATAACCTTGTTAATTCGTAAAAAAACAGACTTTTGAAACTAGAGAATTGTGCGATGTGTTTCGTCTGACATTAGTCATTCAATTTACTTGTTAATGACCGACACATATTGTAACTACATATTTAGGACATGAAAGTTTAACGACCGGCCTGAAATAAAAGCTGCTACTAATTCTATACTAATATTATAAAGAGGAAAAATTTGATTGTTTGTTTGTTTGTATTGAATAGGCTCCGAAACTACTGGACCGATTTGAAAAATTCTTTTTGTGTTGGAAGCTAGTACTGAATAAATACGATTGATTTTTCTTTTGTCTTATGTAACTAATGTATATATGTAGTTATATTGTCTAAAAAGGTATATTATGTAGTTCTACTATTTTTGTTCAAGAAGAAAAAACATCAAGTAGTACCTAACTTTCTTTAGAATTATGGCGCCAGCCAGATTGCAGTCTAGAAATGTATGTTAAGTCAAAGTAAAAGATTTCTATAAGCATTATAAGTGGCACGGCAGAACAATTTGCTGAAACAATAACATTTCATGTACTTTATTGTACCAATCAAAGCAATTCTTGAGGCATCAAGAATTTCACACAACTCATGCATTGTTTTCAAAATATTAGACGTTACATTTACAGATGAATGATAACATCATTTACATAGCAGATTAAAAGAAAATAAATTACATTCGAAGTACTGTTTTATTAATTTAGTTAATTGTATTTATATAATATTGAATAATGCTCTTTTATTTTAGGATTCACCTTTATGGCGTTATCTCTTACATTTTTTTTTGTGAATTTCAAGTCAGTATATGAACAAAATGATCAAAATAAAATGTGCTGACTAGAAAATTATAAAAAAAATCATCATCATCATTTTTGGAAATAAACTACAGCTGCCGTTATTAGCTGGATAATAGTACTTATATAGTTTTCTACAAGTGACAGAATTTTAAATATCATTTTTTTAATTTAGCCGTTCAAATTAACATCCAAAAATCAAATCTTTTCTCTTTGTAATATTAGTTTGAATTGGTGCGAGGTGGCGCTACAATTTTAAAAGAACAATGTGGAGGAGGCCTTTGCCAAGCTGTGGAATAACAAACGTTAATTAAAAAAAAAAATGGTTAAGATCAGTAAAACATTTCACCTTCATCTGTGAACACAAGCACTGGTCCGAACGCATCATTGTGCAGCTTGTCACCGTTGTGGTGCGCTGGCGCCTGCACCGAGCTCCGCAACAGCGCGGCCAGTTTATCTCGCATCGCATCGCACATGCGCGTGCCTCACCAACACTCCCCCGCTCGGCGCCGGCGCCGACCACCAACGATTATATCAACCCACTAATACACTATCCACCGCCAAAATTCCAACGTGTTCAAAATAACACGATTACTAAATCGCACCCACGGATATCCTTCCCCAGTCAATGTCACTGCACTTGTATCACACCGGTCCCAATAATTATCACACACCATGCACGACGTGACTGAACGATTATTACGACTATTGCGAATATTGCTTACGTCCACAACACGACCTTTGCTACACGAACACGAGGAAGTTTGAAATTTATTTAAATCATCGACAAATTCTATTTAACAACCTTCTTATTACATAAATATATTTACTATCACAATTTGGATTGACTTGAAAAATGTTTTATGTAAAAAAAACCTTTTTTAGTTAACGATGTCTGTGTAAATGTAAAAAACTTTTTGGAGCCAGAGAGATGTGAGCTGAGAGCAGTTGCGCGGGGCGAACTGTCTATTCCGGGCGTGAGCGAGCACGTGGGCGCCGCCCGCCCTGTGCCGCCGCCGCGCGCCCGCCCACCGATCAATGGCCACGAGATTTGATATCTAGCCGTATCCACATCTCTGCACTTGTCACATTATGACCAATTTAGTAAACAATATGACGTATCATTTCCATTTTAGTTTACTTCCGGATTTAGTTTTGATGAAAGTTGTTATGAAATGTCAAAGGTTAACAGATTTAACATTGTTTTTCAGTTGACCTTCAGACTTGACCCTCGTGTACGCATAGGTAGGTACTAGTACCTAACTAGTTCGGGTCGTATTCTCAAAGAATCACTGAGAATAAGAGTAGAATATCAAGAGACCTCATTATCATGGAAATGGCAAATAAAAAAGAAATAGGACACGAAAAAGGCTAGCCTACACCTCCGAACATAATTTACGACTTACTCGTTATGTATGTCTTTGTAGAAAAACAAGTTAAAAGGAAAAATAGGAACGATTGAGTCCATCAACCGATGATGACGTAATTGCCGGCGCGGATTGCGACCCACCACCACTCAGTAAGGCTTCTAACAACCCCCATTCGTGTAAACACTGGAAATACCTAAATTGAAAATCTCTTATCGGCCTAGCATTAAAATAAACCAATATCAGAACACGGCGCAAGCAATTAATTTACTTGAAGGTGAAATTCTAACAGTGAATCACATAGTTCAGCGAATTCACTGTTATGCAGGCCGTCTCGTGATCAACGGCTTTATTTGTTTAAAAACGGGACAGTCAAGCGTCTGTTGTAAATGAAAATATTGAGTAACGGAATAGATCACCACAATGTTGCTCGTTAGTCTAGATGAGATTTCATGTTAAATTGGCATCAATTTACTCCGATGAAACGTTTTGTTCACATAACGAATACTAAGTAACATAGCATTTGCTTATAATTTATTCATTTGGAAACCAAAATACATATTCACGTAAATAATAATAAGGATCATGTTCAGTTTTATCTTGGCGTATAAATCCTAGGTAATAAAATTTTGAGAAATATTTCAATTACTCTATAAATGTTCGCTCGAGACCGTGATGAATGCTTTCTGGTAATACTGTTTATTTTGCATTATTCCCAGCCTCTAAATCTGTCTCACAGCACACCCAGGTTACATAGCTTTACGCCATTTCAATAAAAAATATAAATGTTTGAAAACCTTGCCGCTCTAAATTGTGCTGTGGTTGGCTTATAAATCTTAAGACAAACAAAGCTCATTTAGACGGCCGGTCTGATGTGACGCCGGCGATTCTTTGGCACACGGTAAGATTATCACACATACCAGCTGAGTACCATGCATCTTATTGCAAAGCCGCCCAGACTAAATGCACTTTCATCCCTTAATCGCAAACAACTTTCAACCCTAGACCTTCGTAATACAGCTGTCATAGATCGAATATACGTGCAAACTTTACCGGTCGTAAATTATGTGACGTAGAAATATTTAACGTTTGTTACATAGGAAAAATTGTCTTTGAAAATGGAGTACCAATGTATGAATACGTACAGTCTGGCTTATATATAGTTACTACCATTGACAGAAATAAACGTAAAGTAGAGCAGAATATAGAATGTTGTGGGTATTATTTGAGAAGCGACTGTGGGAAGTTTTTTATTGATTGGGTATCATCGCATGTCTGTATTCACGTACCTAGTTGTAATTTAGTACCACCTACCACGTTTCACACACGTCATGTGTATGTTGCTACAAAAACGTCATTAGGAACATAAAAATATGATTTTAAAACTTTTACACAGTTAACTGTTTGTAATTGGTTTTATTTCTACGTTATGTAAACTAATCTTTTTATAATCATATGAACTATGAATATAAATTCATTGGCCGTGAATTATCCAGCCATGTTTACAGAAAATAAGATACGGAAACGTGTGAAAATTACAGTTTCATTAACAAATAGCAATTCAGTGAATAACGCTTAGTTCATAATTTCATGAATATGACTTGGCAAGAAGCCATAATTAATAAATAGTACTACAAATCTATGCAAGTGTCTTAGAGCTTAACTTAATTAAGATTACAATATTTTATCCATGTATATACTTTTACTATACAATATTATAAAGCTGAAGAGTTTGTTACGTTGAAAACGCAAATCTCAGCAACTACCTGTTTAAAATTGAAAAAAAAAATGTGTTGGATGGTCTATTTATCGAGGCTATAGAATAGAACCAGGGCCGTCTTTACCAGGGGGTGCAAGGGGTGCGGTGCACCCGGGCGCGGAGCGCTCGGGGGCGCCTGTCAAGCGCTGAATTTTTGGATATTTCATTGAAAATTGAGAATAGTGTATGTTATGTATGTACGTTTGACATGAAGTCAATAGAGTGTAAGTTCATTTGAAATGCGCGCGCGGCGCGGCACCTAATGAGGCAGTAGCACGAATTCTACGTATTAGACCGTACTTCCTGCTTGAATCAGTGCGTCTGTCATAGGCGAGCAATTGCGCCCTTTGACATTGTCACCCGGACGCCCGCACTTGAAGTAAAACGATCTCTAAGTCAATAAAGTGTATCGAGGTTCGGGCGCGGCGGTAAGACCCCTCTTTGAGGAGTGGCTGGATAGGCGTCACGGCGTCGTCCTGACCTACTGCATGACGCAGGTCCTCACCGGACACGGAAGTTTCGGGAGCTACCTGTGTCGGATAGGGAGGGAAGACACGCCTGGGTGTCACCACTGCGTAGATCGCCCGGAGGACACAGTAGAGCATACACGGTGCAGGACTGCCCCTCTTGGGCAGAGCACCGCCCTGTCCTCACGGCAGCGATAGGCGGAGACCTCTTGCGCCCGGCATTGTTCGACGCCATGCTGCGGGGCGAGACGGAGTGGAAAGCGGTCGCCTCCTTCTGCGAAGCAGTCATGCTCGCGAAGGAGGAGGCGGGCCGCGAGAGGGAGAGGACAGAGTCTTCCCTCCGCCCCAACCGCACCGTAGGCGCGGGCATGCGGGCGGCGAGTAATGGGTAACTCGCCGCCCGACCATGGACCATGCCGAGTAATTGAATTCGTTAGCTCATTTCATTGTAAAAAAAAACGAGGGCGCAGGCTGAGTCCCGCACCCCGGCGCAGAATATATTTAAGACGGCTCTGAATAGAACATCACGCTACGACCTATAGCAACGGGTGAAAACGCGGGGAACAGCTATTATACTAGGGTTGCCATCTCTAAAAATTGGAAACCAGGACAAGACGCGTGACCGTGGCAACTGCGTCGGGAGGGTTGGGGGGACGGTGAAGTGTGCGTGTGTCGCGGGATTTTTTAAACCCGGACTACAAATGAAGCTCCTCCCCGGACGCTACCCGGATGCCGTCTTAACTAGGACATAACATTAAATATTATAACCGGAGAAACCCGGACGGATGGCAACCCTATATTAAACCATACCGAGGGTAATTTATAGCGTTAAAAACCATTCTGAATGTCCTATCCACACAAACTCGATGAAACAAACAAATGTAAAATCGAATACCTCACGTAAATCCATAAATAAATGTCCGTACACAATACTTAAATTGAATTTCACACCGGTCTGACTAACTGGCTGGAGGTAAATGAACCCTGGCTGTGACAGAAACATTCAGACATTGTGTCGCCTGCGTCCTGTGTGTCCTTCAAGTGACCTTCTGCACGTTCTCCTAAGAACCTACCATATAAGAACCTATACATATACAGTATACACCTATACATTATATGTATACGGAAAATGCCTATTGACTTTTTTTTCTATTACCCACTTAAAGTTCTTTTATTCACACGCACGAAAATAAGTTTGTGTCGTAATACTCGTAAGTAAATGACTGTAAATAAACAGTTAGGTGGGTACAATGCCAAAAATATGATCATAACAAAAAATATGTTTTGGTGTCACGAAGTTCCTCAATGAATAACTCTGCTCTGAGCAATCGAAGAAATACTTTAAAATGTACGTAGAAAACAGTGCCAAAAAGAGACCAAAATGTTTACATTTAATATTAGTTTTGTATGTACCTTTCACAACAGTTCGTTTAGAAACAACTTATTTACGAACTCTGTCGTAAGTAGGTACCTAAGTAAAAATTTAATAATTAAACTTGATCTTTGAAGGATTCAAAATCTCCTAAATAATAAAATTAGATAGGCAATCAAATTACGGAAATAAATGCCAGGAAAACAATGATGATAAATATTGTTTTCGTACCACTTGCTCAAAAAAGTGACATTCTATGCCACAAAAAGCGAACATAACAATAGTCATTTGTAATCTGTTAATAAAAAAACTTTTTTTTAAAAAAAGTACCGACTTCAAAACAAATACAAAAAAGTTTAAAATAACTTTTCTTTCGGAAGTCGGTGGCAATAGTCAATGACACAACAAAACAAAGCCACCGACTTCCGAAAGAAAAGTTATTTTAAACTTTTTTGTATTTGTTTTGAAGTCGGTACTTTTTTTTAAAAAAAGTTTTTATTTTACCCTTTTTAGTTTATTTATTACATATTCAACCCAAATTCTTGTAAAATACAAAATTTTCTTACATATGCACTAATCTTGTAATCCGTCACAACATAAAAAATCCATATCTCTAAAACTACTGAACCGATTTTGATGAAACTTGCAGTGTACCCTAAGTTGAACAATACCTAGTACAACAAAAAGAATTACTTAAATTGAACTTATAGTTCCGGAGATATGCGTGCACAAACATAAAAACATACATACATACATACACTTTTTTTTTTTTTAGGGTGGCAAAATCATCAAATGAGTCCTCCCGCCCTGGGTGGGGCGGCAGGGACTGTCAGACTCTTACTGACTAAAATCCACCCGTGTTCCGTCGGATGCCCTTTACGTTCCGGGGCCACGGTATCCTGGATTAAGAAAAATCCGCGACCCCGGCAGGCATTTGGCTCCATAAAGGGCCCCGTCGGTGACGCGTGAATCACGACGCGCCACCGACCCGGGCTTGGTCCTTGGTCGGACGGCGAGCATACCCATTACTCACCGTCCGCAAGCCCGCTCCGCCGCTGTGCCCTCTGCTGTTCAGAGGGACACGCGTTGGAGCGTCCACCCGACAGGCATACATACATACACTTATGAAATTTGGCACATTTGTTCAGACGCTGATATAGACTAACATATATGAAAACTGGGCAGTTCTGATAATATTACATACATACGGGTCGAATTGATAACCTCCTTTTTTTTGAAGTCGGTAAAAACAGGCAAAGAAAATTGTACTGAATTTCATTCATTCTCTAGGGGGAGAATGTCGGGCACGCCGCAATCGCGGCGGTAAGACCTGTGTCTGATGAGGAAGGAGGAAACGCCTGGGTGTCACCACTGTGAGGATCGCCCGGAGGACACGGTGAAGCATACGGTGCAGGACTGCCCCGCTTGGGCAGAACACCGCCGTGTCCTCACGCACGCGATAGATGACGACCTCTCGCGCCCGGCATTGGTTGCGGCCATGCTGCGGGGCGAGACGGAGTGGGAAGCGGTCGCCTCCTTCTGCGAAGCAGTCATGCTCGCGAAGAAGGAGGCGGGACGCACGAGGGAGAGGACAGCGTCCACCCCTCACCCACGCCGCAGTGGTAGACGCCCACGGCGACGGACGTCGCAAGGCGATCTCCGGCCACAGTAGGCGCGGGCATGCGGGCGGCGAGTAATGGGCGACTCGCTGTCCGACCATGGACCATACCCGGGTCGACGGCGCGTTGTGTTCCACGCGCGCCTCAAAGAGCGTCAGCATAATGACGGGGCCCCCCTCTAGAGGGCCAAAGCCTGCCGGGGTCGCGGGACACACGTATACCGCGACCCCGGTATACAAAGGGCTACTGAAGGACACCGTGGATTTTAGTCAGTACAAGTCTAACAGTCCCTCCCGCCTTGCCCTGGGTGGGAGGACTCATTTGATGATTTTACCACGATAAAAAAAAGGGGGAGAATGTGATTTAAAGGAATAGGTACTTACTGAAATTTATACTGAACCACATCTGTGTTTACACCATTGAGTTCAAGTATTAAAGCGTTATAGGTACATCTTTTTGAAAAAAAGTTTAAAAAAAAAATGTAACCGACTTCTAAAAAAAACAACCACTAAAAAGGGTAAAATAACCTACCAAAAAACTTTTTTTCGGAAGTCGGTGGCTTTGCTATTTTATTTCATTGATTTTTTTGCCACCGACTTCCGAAAAAAAGTTTTTTGGTAGGTTATTTTACCCTTTTTAGTGGTTGTTTTTTTTAGAAGTCGGTTACATTTTTTTTTTTTAACTTTTTTTATTTTACCCTTTTTAGTTTAAATATTCAACCGAAATTCTTGTCAAAAACATAATTTTCTTACTTATGCACTAGAATTTTATTATCCTTAGCACTGGTTATAACATCGCCCATGTACACAATAAGCAAAAACACCAAAATAAATGATTTTTTTGGGACCAAATGGCAGGTATACTGCATCGAACAATAACCCATATGGGTCATTACTATAAATGAATTAAGTCCAAATACAAGATAGCTGCTGTAAACCGTTGAGGAGTTCACTGAACTGTTCTTCGTTTTCATCATCAGAACCCTAATGACAGTTACAACCCATCTAGGTGTAAAGTTCTCATCAATATAAATGAATTAAGTCCAAACACAAGGTAGCTACTATAAACCGTTGAGGAATTCCCTGAACTGTCCTTCGTCTTCGTCATCAGACCCCTAATAACAGTTACAACTCATCTAGGTGTAAAGTTCTTATCAATACAAATTAATCAAGCTCAAACACAAGGTAGCTGCTGTGAATCGTTGAGGAGTTCCCTCGACTGTCTCTCGGCTCCATCATCAGATATACTCCAGACCTTTATTAAATTGTAGTGCTTTGAAATACTTAATAAAAAAATAATTTACTAAATCAGTCGACGCCTACTTACTGTTAAGGAGTTGTTGAACTTTCCATCATCAGCTCAGCTACATGAGATGATGATTACTATACGCAAGTACTTAAATTACTTCATAATATTTGCGAAAAACGGTGTGTGGGCCTATAAAATTTGAGGGTTGCCCTCGATTTCTCCAGGATCCAATCATCAGATATTAAAATGGTGACAATGGGACCACACGGGAAGCACCAGCTTTCAAATAAAAAAAGAATCATCAAAATCGGTTCACCCAGTCGCAAGTTATGAGGTAACAAACATAAAAAAAAAAAGAAATACAGTCGAATTGATAACCTCCTCCTTTTTGAAGTCGGTTAAAAAGGAATACCTACGCATTTATTATGCAGTTATAATTATTAAATAAAAGTACGAAAACCGACGAGGCCGTATGAGCTTTATGCCTTTGCTTTTCCGACAAAAAAATATTAGTCTAGGAATTTGCCGCGTTTTTGTTTTCTTCTAATACATTTAACGTTAAGTTTATTTTAATTTATTTTAAGTGTCATAATTTTTAATAAATGCTTATCTCATGTTATTAATATGTTAATTTTTTCGCAAATGGTACGAAAAGTAGAGTATTTTCCTCTGTGATAAATCTGTCTTAGTCTTGGGTGAACTTAAATCCCTCGCTACACTCAGGACTAGTCTTAAATCCCTCGCTTCGCCGTTGATTTAAGTTTTTAACATTCTCGCTACGCTCGCTCGGGAGTAAACCTCGAGTTCTTGGTTACGCTCGCGATTTAAATCGTCACCCAGCGAGAAGACACTGCTTTATCCCCTTGGATAATAATCTACTAATCTATGTATGTATAGTTCACATTTCTCACCAAGACAAGAAAAACTAAATCCATATTTATGTGAAAGTTGTGAAGCAAATAATGTATCATCAGATATTCTTTAGCTAATTACTTATTTTAAATAAAATAAGGTCACAATTTTTTCTTTTTTTTTGAAATCAGTTTTCTAACATTAAGTATTTGCATATCGAATCATAATAATTAAAGGTTAATGCAAACATCAATTTATATAATTTAACACGAAATAATACGTGTTAATTTTAGCATCATTTAGCAAATTATGCAAAGTTTACAAAGAATATCATTAGATGTGCGAAGTCTAATCTAGGTAATACGTGACACAATACGATTCAAAGAAAAACAAGCAATTTATTGAATCAACATATTTTTGACAATATATACCTATACTTTATTACATACTATCTATATATCTATCTAGGTATACTATAAATCACTTGTGTAGAGATCTAAAAGTCATACAGGCAAAAATCCTGTCGTAACCCGGGTCATGGTCTACCTATTTCCATGGGGTATTATAATATATTCTATTAGGCTAAAGAGGCGTGAAAAAGTGACTGACAGTTTTCACATTTTTATTTAAAACTAGCTTCCGCCCGCGACTCCGTCCGCGCGGATGTCGGTCTTCGCGTGGATGGTTTATTTCTCCATTTTGAGTAACTCTGACAATGACATCTTATAAATATCTATTGGACCCAAATACGGCTAAGCCTATAATAATTAAGGAGATCCCTCTATTGAGCTACTGCTGTTGAGCTCGCTCGCTCTACTCTCGTTGCGTTACGGCGCTGAATGGATTCAGCGCCGTAACGCAACTGCGGGTAATGCAACGTGTGTTCGCGGTTCTACAGAACAACGTCTATGAATAAAACTGAAAAATAAGATTTTTTTCTACGTATTTTTCCAGAATAAAAAGTATCCTATTTTATGCCCAGGATAATAAGGTATAATTATACCAAGTTTCATCGAAATCGAACCGTTAGTTTTCACGTGATGCCTGCACATACAGACAGACAGACAAAAATTTTTTTAATCACATACCTATTTGGGTTTGGTATCGATCCAGCAACACCCCCCGCTATTTATTTTTTCAATATTTTCAATGTACAGAATTGACCCTTCTACAGATTTATTATATGTATAGATACTATGAAAAATATGATTCTGATGGGTTATCAGCTTATTCAACTACTTATGTACTGTATGCTACTTATTTATGAGGTAATGTAATTACATTTTATAAGAGTTTTGCATTTTGTAAACACGCAAGTAGGTACTACCTACTTCACAAAACCACAAGAATCAAATGTCTGTCTGGTTAAGAAAATAGCAGATTGAGCGCATCCAAATATGAGTAGAATACCCTAAGAACATTATTCTGTAATATTTTCGTTCTAAAATCAGTTTTCAATGAGCGACGAACCGAACAAAGCAACTTTTCTCACTTCGTTTTATAACATCAAGGGAAATCTGTTTGTGTGGTGGTAAACTTGCTTGTATGACGCATTGTTCTCAGTGTTAACACACTACGTTATTACTGAACCCGATATCATGTAGCTTGGTGGTTTGTTCACCTGCAAAAAGAACGACATATCTACAACATAGCTACATCATCTAGCCACCTTCTTAGTTCTTAATATGGTATTTCCAATCTATCTTTTTCAGCTATCTCAATTTGTGTGGATATAAAAGAACACAGAGATCCGTATTATAATTAGACGCGACGGTCAGTTATTCTGAGATTGCGAACGATGTCATGTGACATGGCCTACAGCAGCAGAACGCACGTATTCTGGAAGCATTGCTTTAGAACAACTCGTACATCTTACATTACTACACTAAACAAGTACTTTACAGTCCGTTAATAATGTAACACGAAGTTTTCCGCTCACTCAATAATAGGGCTACTTTAGACCAATTAATACGAAGCTGCTATATATAGCTAATGACTGTCCATAAAGCACTCGTTTCATACATTCATGAGCCTAACTAATGTTCGCAGCGCACTGCTACCTAGTCAAGGTCGCCTCACCATCGTTATAATTCATGTTGAAGGTTACGTCTCTTATCTAAACTTTGAAAGTTTTAGACAGAGAGAATCTCTGAGAGCACGATGAGAGCGAAATCAGCGTAGTGCCGTGGTCCGTACTAATCAATATATTCCACGCATGCGTCACAATGACTTCCAAACGTCTTCGACTACTCGGGAGCATAGGCGTTTGACGTGTTTTGCTGATTCTGTCATAATGAAAATGTCATCGAAAGGAAAAGTACACCTACTCTCACGAAATTCTACTCTCGAGATGACTTTGTCACGCACCGTTTGGCTTCAGGGTCAGCCCTAGCAACAGATTGAAATGTCCTTCGTCCAAGGTCGATCGGGATTGAGGCTGAAACTCGAGAGGACTTTTTGTTACATAAAAAGCTCTACAACGCGACGGTCAAACAACAATAGCTGTATCATGTTAAATTACTTCACCACGTGTAACCTAAAATGGAGGACCGTGAATTATATCTCCCGATAATGTACTCGTAGCTGAAACTTTGAAAACAGAATTGAAATTTTAATTGTATTTCTAAATTAAAAGTTTTGTGAACAAACTATAATTCATCTATACCCTAACCACAGACCCCTAAACTCTACAGTTAGGTTCTGATTTTTTTAAGTAAGTATATAGGTACGTATATATTACATTCCGAGATATAATTATATCTGAAAACATATTCTGAAAAAGCTGCAATCACGACAAATCTCAACAGTCTTTATAATATAATTAAATATTTTATCACCATTTAGTAAAAATTAATTATAAACTGGTGCTCTAAATACTTCAGAATAGAGAAAGAAAATAATTGATTGTACTCAAAATAAAAGTTATCTCCTTGAGATTTTGAATAGAAATAAGGGCCTATGAGGAAAATTACCGTGTGGAGCTGAGTACTTTTCCCCATTAGGTGAACTACTTTGGCTAAGTACCCAGAGTACTTATGTATTTATAGAGAGTACGTATTCTGTGATATTTCGTAGCACAAGTACCATGTGCTTACGTTATGTTATGGTGAGCAGTAAAACCACTTTACTAACTTAACTTATTGAATAAATAGGCCGGAAAAGTAGTAAAGAATATCTAGGTATATAAAATGGATGACTTCCAACTTCCACAGCAATAAAAAACCGGCCAAGTTTAAAGTTCGATTCGCAATCGCACACGAAGTGTGTTAAGTACTTATTTCATATCATGGAAAAAATGGCAAATAATAAAGACTGTTGTATTTTATTCTGTTTTTAGGGTTCCGTAGCCAAATGGCAAAAACGGAACCCTTATAGATTCGTCATGTCTGTCTGTCCGTCCGTCCGTATGTCACAGCCACTTTTCTTCGAAAGTATGAGAGCTATCCTGTTGAAACTTTGCAAGTAGATGTATTATGTGAACCGTATTAGGATTTTCACACAAAAATAAAAAATACAGTACAAAAATACTTAGAATTGAAACTCAAAAATTTGTTTTTCACCAAACCCATACGTGTGGAGTATGTATGGATAGGTCTTTAAAAATGATATTGAGGTTACTATATATTTTTTTTCTAAACTGAATAGTTTTCGCGAGAGAAACTTCCAAAGTGGTAAAATGTCCCCCCCCCCCTGTAACTTCTAAAATAAGAGAATGATAAAAGTAAAAAAAATAATAATTTTGATCTCAAAAAAAAACCAACGAAAATTGGATTTGATGAGATATAGTTAGCAGTAGAGGCCTATGTTCAGCAGTGGACGTCTTCCGGCTGATGATGATAGTTAGCAGTTTATGAGATACATACACTATGAAAAACAATGTTATTTTTATTGTTTGTGTATATTACTTACTAATCTCAATATAATTATATCCCTAATCTATGCTTGCTGCTACGGAACCCTTCATGGGCGAGTCCAACTCGCACTTTTTATTTTTTTTATTTTTGTATCGTGGTAAAATCATCAAATGAGTCCTCCCACCCCGGGCAGGGCGGGAGGGACTGTCAGACTTGTACTGACTAAAATCCACGATGTCCTTCAATAGCCCTTTATATTCCGGGGTCACGGTAATGAGATAAGTCCCGCGACCCCGGCAGGCTTCGGCCCTCTGTGGGCCCTCTAGAGGGGGGCCCCGTCATCTTGCTGACGCTCTTTGAGGCGCGCGTGGAACACAACGCGCCGTCGACCCGGGCATGGTCCATGGTCGGGCAGCGAGTTGCCCTTTACTCGCTGCCCGCATGCCCGCGCCTACGGTGGCCGGAGATAGTCTCGCGACGTCCGTCGCCGTGGGTGTAAACCACTGCGGGTGGGGCGGAGGGAGGACATTGTCCTCTCCCTCACGCGGTCCGCCTCCTCCTTCGCGAGCATGACTGCTTCGCAGAAAGAGGCGACCGCTTCCCACTCGTCCAACTCGCACTTGGCCGGTTTTTTACTATTTATTGTAACAGCGGCAACACAAATACATCATACAATGATATTCTCATTAACACCACCTGTTTCAGCTGTCTAACTATCACGGTTCATGAGATACAGCCTGGTGATAGACGGACAGACATTGAACAGTGGAGTCTTAGTAACAGAGTCCCGTTTACCCTTTTGGTACGGAACCCTGAGAAGAAATTAGTTTCACTAAAAAAAGGATTTTCTTTAGTCACCAAATACGACTGAGATAGACAAGAACAAGCAAGTAACTACCTTTAATGTAAAAGTAATGACAGTACAGCAAATAAAGACAAGACCTTTTAAGTAATTACAAATAGGCAACATTAATGAGTTCACGAAATGCAAGTATTGTTTCAGTCACCTTGAGGCT
Organism: Agrotis exclamationis; assembly: GCA_950005045.1. Taxonomy (NCBI): domain Eukaryota; kingdom Metazoa; phylum Arthropoda; class Insecta; order Lepidoptera; family Noctuidae; genus Agrotis; species Agrotis exclamationis. Next base: position 11,237,208 of record OX465417.1, on the reverse strand, counting down.
TATAAATTCATCTATCTATTGAAAGAAATAAAACTATATCGCGTTAATCAATGTGCACACTTCCGTCCTTCATATCACTTTATAGACATCCTTTATCGTTAGATAATCATTATCAATTCTATTCGAATGGATTAAGGACTTAAATGCAATAGATTTATAGCTATAAAGATAGATACCGCTGATAGCCATCGATTCTTCTAACTCATGAGTAATCATAGCTGCTATGATAAGGGTTATCTTTGATAGCGTGTCGAATCATGATTACACGAAATTATTAGGTTTTTTTTCGTCGTGAGGTAGGTTGCTTTGGTTTATAATATTTTTGAAGCAAGCAACATTGTATGGTTCCCGTTATCGCCTAGACAAATTGCCTTTATTTGAAATACTTATTTTACTACGATATTGATATGTCACACGATGCAGTTTTCAAAACTTTTTTTTTATTTTCCCCTTCCCCCCCCCCCAAAAATTACCTCCCACATACAGATTTCATCTATTCTCGTCACACCTCTGTGCTTGGGTCACAGGAATTGATGTGTACCAAATTTCAACTTAATCGGTTTAGTAGATTCGGAGATAATTGACTGTAAGCGACAGACAGACGGACACACGAGTGATCCTACATAAGGGTTCCGTTTTTGTATTCGGACGTACGGAACCCTAAAAACAACAAGATGGTATCTAAAGGAAAGACTTATTTAGACTAAACCTACCTTTTTGAAAGCCTACATGTTTCTCCGTACCACGAAAGGCGGCAGACATAATACTTATAGTCAACAATGTACATGCACACTCAATGTAGACCAGCAATGGTCGATGATACTAACTCTGATATCACACGACTTTGGCCGGTATTGATAAACACCTATCATTTGAGAGCCCACTTATCAAAAAGTGTCAAAAACTGTAAAAATATTTGATCGTCACAATCATCAGGATTGAATCATAAAAATCAAGCTTGATTCAGTTTGAGCTCTTAAATGTGCTTAAACTGTTAATATTAGCTGAGTAGAAATTCCATATAAATTCCGTTACTAGCAACAACTCACGTGTGACTGCAACTGCGTGCGTCTGATACGCGTCTGACTCTGCTACGAAAGTACTACGCAGCTGCTACAAGTATACTACGTATCTTCTACGCTCTCCTACGAATGTACTCACACATCTGCTACTGTGCCCTACAAATGTACTCACAAATCTGCTACTATCTCTTACAAATCTACAAGTTTGCTACGAGTATGCTTTGCATCTGCTACGATGAATTATGATACCGCTACGGGCCTGCTACGAATTTACTACGAAACTGTTCTGTTCTTCTACAAGTCTGCTACGGCCTACGAGTTTAAGCATCTGCTACACTCGTTCTACTACGTATCGGGTACTACGCATCTGCTACGCTCTCCACGCTACATCTGCTACGAATAAATTCGATCCTGTAGCATGTCTGTTACGCTCTTCTTCACGGCAATAAACAGTGTAGTTCTTATTAACAATTAAGTTTAATATCTTAGTAGTTTAATAGAAATACCCATAATCATAACGTACTCGTAGCACGCACCTAAACGTAAGTCGCTGTCAAACTATTCCATTATAGTTCGTTACTTGTCGGATTCGCGTCAAGCCTTCAGCCGCACAGTACTTAGATCGAGGATTTCAATAAGCTGCACTAACAATTTATATTTAGTAAGCTTCTGTCTCCGAATATGCCAAGCATTTGGTCACAATAAAAGCGTCAACGTCCCGACTAATAAAGACATTAGAGACTATAACATTAATTAGTTAAATACTCCATTAGCAAATGTAGCATGTGATCATAAAATGGATTCAATGGAATTTCTTGGAATGAAAGAAGACACAACACACACACATACACACAACATATAATATGAATACAGGTGCATCCACATTCCAATCCCTTTCATGAACACAATAGTAATAAATAATACCAATAATTTTAATTTAGCGTCGTTGCCCATTTGGCTCGAGTGTTATTGTAACGTGATCAATAGACATGTACTATTTAAAATATATCAACACATAACGTACCTATGTATATGACTAGGTACGTCTACACCGATTCCTAGTGTGTTATTTTCCGCCGCCATTGCTTCTACTAACCAAGCTATGAAGCTAAGAAGAGTAGTCAACAAAAAAAAAATTTAAAAAATCTACATTACAAGCTTGTATTAAAAGGGATGAAGGAAAAAAAGTATGTTTCTTTAAAAATATTAGGCTAGTGTCATGCCTTTAACTATTGAGGTATTTTCTCGTGAGGAGGCCATCCTGACTGTTGCATTAAGTTGTGTATACCATTAAAAAATTGCCGTGAGAACAAGAAAGTAGTGTGCACAATTTCAGCTCAAAAAAACGAAACATGGAGCTTCAGCACAGCCAGAATTTGTTCATATGCAAGCCGCATATTAATATGAACTATGAGTTAGGACTTCGTTATGTTTTGTAAGGCGTGTCTGTTCAATTGAATGTTCAACCAGGTCACCTTGCTGGTTTAATTCTGTAGGGAATACAAACGTGGCATTGCTGATAATTAAAGTTAATTTTTATTTACTTTTACTAGGTAGAATGTGAAGAAGGGCATTTGATAAATGCATAGATAATGTGACTGTAACGTGAAAAATTACGTTTTGTTTTGATTTCAATATTATTTTATTAGATTATTTAATACACTACATTCCTCAATGTTTATTTTATTTTGTTATTTTATTTGCCTACCCTCGTCCGTGTGTCACTGCGGGGTGCCAACTGAAAACCAGCGTCTTTTGCCCAGCAAATGCTGAGTTGGTAACCCTTTTGGTGTGGACATGCTCAAAATGCTCAACAAAATTTACTATTGTTTTTTTTTTGTGTCCAATTTGAAATAAATATTTTTCTTTTATATTCTTTTCTATCACGTAATAATAAGACCATGCTTGAGATTTCATGACTTTACATAATTTGAAGAAAACACAAGAAAAATTTCAATTTTTTTTATACATTTTTATTGTGTTTTCTTCAAACGAAATTTTAAAACACATCTAAGCAGAAGTTCGATTTCGAAATAAACTGTTCAGGGATGACAGACATAAGAAATACAATCACTGTAAAAAATAATACCGTTTAAAATTAATTAGCGTGTCGCACGAACCTATTACACCTGTTGCAAGTTTTTGCAAGTATGTAGGTACTAAGTATTTAAATCGACTTATATGTATGAATGAGTAGCTAAATCGTTGTGTGGGAGCGCCCCTATTTATTTTTTGTATTTGTTGTTAATGTGGAAACAGAAATTAATACATCATCTGTAAAAAATTAATTCGTCTAACTATCACGGTTGATAAGATACAGCCTGGTGACGGTCCAGATAGGATCCTAGAAAGGGACCCTTAGGATGCCTTTCTACCCTCTGAGTACGTAACCCACAAAATTAAAGAGCGTTAAAACAGTTCGTACGTACCGCTACTGAGTCAGAAGACATAGTTTCCAAACTGCCTGATTACAAAGCAAAAAAAAAACAAATACAATCACTACAAGAGCTAGTCTCAAATAAACCATAGGTAGGTACTATTGTCACATCTCGAAGACCATAGCAACAGCACAATTGGGGCAATGACCATAAATAGGAATGTCGATTGACTGACGATGTCAATTTATTTTCAGCTAATAATAATGTAAGGCTCATTTTGAAACGGTCTTTGTTACATTGTCATGTAATACTCGCGTGCAAATATGAAGCTGAAATGTGTGCCGCGATTTTTAAAATTGAGTAAGTTTTTAAATACATTATCTTGAAATTAAATGTATTGATAGGTATTATCTAAAACACGTAAGCGTGAACTTAAAAACTGCTATTTTTAGTTGAATTTTCATTAGGTACTATTTGTTTTCATCGTAGTAAGATCATCAAATGAGTCGTCCCGTCCTGGGTGAAGCGTAAAGGACTGTCAGACTCCCACTGGCTAAGAGTCCACCCTGTTCCATTGCGTTCCAGGGTCACGGTGTCGTTTAAAGTCGATCCCACAGCCCCCGCCAGGCGTTTGGCCCTGTCAGTTTGCTGACTGTTCTTTGAGGCACGCGGTAGAACACCAAAATACTGTTATGTAATTTAATTCATAATTATTACATTCGACGATACAAGCTTTTCAGAAAAGTAATCTTAGGATAAAAGTTCCTTTTAGCAGCTGAAAGCATTTGCATAAGTTTGCATTAGCCTAATTTTATTACCTTTCTCTTTCATTAATACGAAGGGAAATTAAGCCTAGATAATCACGACGTAGTTAAGAATGAAAGTACCTTTAAAGTCAAGTCAAATACTTGAAAGTCAATAAAGATGAAAATACCTTTCAACTTTCATGAAGCCCCGTCGCTTTATTAGGCTGATCAAAGTACAATAACAGTCGATTTAAAAATAAGAAACTGCCTGTTTGATTTTTATCAAATGGAAAACTTACAATTACAACGCAGAAAGATACCCAAACATTAGAAGGACTTGTTGAGACAGCGCAACAGGATTTAGGAGTTGTGCTGATGAATGAAAGCCGCGATCAAGTACATTATTTTTTTTAAACAATGACTCAACTCTCTTTGTTTAAATGTATTTCGTAAGTAGCTAATTAGCTATTAAGTTAATACTTTCCCACTTCAATTCAATTTCAGAAAGATCGTTCCGATATAATGATAGCTACGACAACGGTTACCACCAATTGTGGTTGACTTTGACCTTCGCGGAAATTATGAGAGCTTTTTTTATTATGGAAAGGCAGGCTCTGTAGAAAGAAGAAAAAAGGCATACAGTTGTTTATTGTTTTTAATAAATTTTCCAAATTATTTCGTTTCTACTGAATTTTACATTTTTTTCTTTTATTATTAGAACTTAATTATTATCTATCGATATTGCTGTATTAATTTTTAATCGCAATTATAATGCAACATGGTATTGTATGCAGAAATTGACAAAAAACATGGGGATATATACCGATATTTCCCACTACTGGCGATTTGCTTGCACTTTTTCCTCGTAGTTGAATGATGCAATACGAATAATACATTTCGTAGTTAGCAGTTTGTTTCGTTTATGTTAAATTAGGTTACTTTTGACTTATTCAAATGCAGTAAAATAAAAACTCGTAAATAAACAAAATCGCTCTTTGCATGTTTAGTCTGATAGGTACGAAATTAGGTAGAATAGGAAGGTTCCTATACCTAAGATCTTCCTGTTTGCTAAAAACACAAAATGGTCATCTGATAATACCTATTGATTTTTTTAAATAGATAAGACTTAAGTTAATTAGATTAATCTGATATCGCGTAGATATTAAACGGCACACCCTGGCTACCGACTGTCAAAATCTGCAGATATTTTATTTTCCTGAATAAAATTATTATTATAATTGTAATAAAATCAATAATCAAATTAATAAAATAAAATACACAATAATTATTAATAATATTATCACACTGAAGAAGTAAAAGCAAACGTCAGAAATTCATTGCAATTATTACTAAATCACTTTTAACTAAAGAGACACCACTCAGTTACAGTTTTTTTTTTAATAGAATTAAATAACATAAACAATTAGATCTTTACCGGGAATTGTGAAATACAACTCTTCCACGTGTTGGTTCAAAATTAGAAAAAAACCTTTCATGAAAGAAAAAAATGATAAGAGCAATTACAATGAAAGATATTTTGTAAATACTCACCATTACATGCATTCCCTGGCGTTTGTTCATGGTGATGCATTGCTCGAAGCACCGTGTTACGTGTGAAGGATCGCACCCTTTCATGTCACAAGCAAGACTGAATTTTACGAGCGATCAACGAAGCCGGCTGAAACGGCGAGCCACACCCCGCGGCCCCGCCCCTGCCCCCCCGCATGCGCATTCTGAGCTAAAGCCGTTATTCTTCTGAGTGCCAATACATGAATGACTCCAGCGAATGCCAAAGTAACGTGAAACCGTCGCCTGCATAAACTGTACACTGTCACACACATCATGTTTGGATGCAGCGTGATTTGCAACAGGCACCACTTTGTTCTTTATTTGGTCGTGTTCTTTATACATAATTACACCTTTGGTAGGTGTAGCGTTCCAGCAGGTAAGAGGCTCTTCTAATGTACTGTTTCTTTAAAATCACCTAGCAGAAATTTATTGCCTAGACTCTGAAGTAGATTAAAGAGTTCTAACCAAAATTGCCCATGGTTACAAGTTTTAAAGTTTCGGTATTTTTAAGTTAGCTTTAACTGAACTTTTGAGAATCTCGACCTGACCCACCATTCCATTTCTTTTTGCTAGGTATACTGAATTTTCAAGAAATAATAAGCCTCATAAGATATCCTACATGACACCTAATAATCTAGTTTGATTGATTGGGGTTTTCATTTGTGTTTCAAGTCTACCAGTAGCGATAGGTAACCCTTCATAGCACAGAGAGACAAGAAAAATAGACATTCTATAATTTATAAGTAAAAGAGGCAATAATTTAGTGAGCGTTAGCTAGAATTGAGTACGATAATGATGATATAAAACAGATAATGTAATGGTACTGGCGTTCATATAAACAATATTAGCCTGTGCTATGGGGCTAGGATATACTATACGGTATGGGGCTAGGATATACGATAGCCAAGTTCTGGACATGGGGCTCTTTTTTATGCCAGCTACGATTTTTTCTCGTAAAAATGTACAAACCAGACATTGATGACATTTTTTTTTTCGTACTCTTTTATTGTCACACTTATCAGCACGCCTGTTATCCCCTAAGGGTTGGGTAGAGGTGTACCTAAAGTAAACCCACATTTTACAAGTCATGTTAAATCCCATGTGGGGGCGAGTATAATAGGGGGCGATCTGGGGTAAAATAGGGGGCAAGGCTATTCCTATCAACCGAGCACATGACCAGACCCCCAGGCTGCCACAGAGAAATTTCTAATGGAATTACACAGTAACACTGCCCAACTCGGGAATCGAACTAGGATTTTTGTCGCACATCATTACGAAATATGCAGGCAACCGACGGATGGATGCAAATGGCGAGTTGTCGTTCGGCGTGGCGGTCTAAAGAGTAAAGGGAGGCCTATATTTCGCAGTGGACATCGTCCGGCTGATAATGATGATTCGGCAACTTTTGAACCCCAAAGTACTTACGATATCTACTACTACTATATCGTAATAATCGTACCTACAAGCCCGGGAGAGTGTCAGTACCAGAAGAGTCATCAACTGAAGAAAATGCTGACGATAACATCCAATTATTCGTAGCCTGCCCTAAGAATCTAAACTATGACCTCTTGTTCTTGTTTTGCGACCAAAACTAGACTAAAACAGTTTCGAGGTACTTGTCGCTGAAGAAATGAAGAATTCATGTTGTTGCGTTTAGTTTGTCTTACCACATTGTTATTCTCACTCACAATGTGATCAGAAACCGCTGTCAAATTATTTAGTAAGGTCCACCTTTTATCCCTAAATGCTTGAAAAATTAATTGCTCTTGAAATTGAAACAAGTCTCATAACCAGCTGTGGCCTATTTAGGCAAAGAATAAATTTCCAAGCACGTATCTGCCCTGCGGTTTCACCCGCTGCTCAGCTCCTATTGGCCGTAACGCGATATTATACAGCCGTAGCCTTCCTCGATAAATGGACTATCCAACACAAATATAATTTTTCAATTCGAAACAGTAGTTCCTGAGATTAGCGCATTCAACCAACTCTTCAGCTTTATATTTTTCTTCTAGTATTTGATCCAGCTGTGAGTCTCCCTGTGAGAACCTCCTTCAGAAATGTTAATCGACGCTCAAAGGTTATTTAACTATGAGAGGCCATTGGCCGTAATGATTATTATTATCGATAGGTTGGTTTCTTACCTACCATGATAATTGGAGACATTTGTAGAGTTCATGTTCCACACGTCGACAACCTCGATCGTCTGCTGACGTCATGAAATTGGAACAGTAGGATAGAAACCCAGGATGTTACTGTAATAACGCAGATAACATATACTTAGATTAATCCATCTATGTAGGTACAAAGACTGCTAAATAAGAAACATTTTTCCTAGAAGTCACCTAGGATAAATTGCGTAGTTGTAAACGATATGCTGGTGATGGCGATGACGCTATCTAAAGCCAAGATTAGATTGGAACTGCATTTACTACCGTAAGTACTTAGGTGGGTAAGTAATGCAAGGTAAAAACGTGAAAAGCTGTTCGTGTTTTTTAAAATGTTTTTTCTTACTGCTGTTTGCTGTGCTGGGCAAAAGGCCTCCACCATAATCTTCCACTCTTTCTTATGTGCAACTGTCTCCGGACAAAAAAAACACGTCTTAAGCTACCCGGGTGCCCGAATTCGAGAAAAATCCAAAAAAAAAACTATACCTATTTGCTGATCTTGAATAACTTTAGCACACAATTATGTGATCGACAGGGACTTTTTTCAAATTGTTTCTACTGGTGTACCCAAGGTCTCTAGTTTCTACTAAAATTCAGCTGTGTCGGAGTTTTTGTCTATTGAAATGTCTACTTTGAACGGATTAATAATTGTTATAATTTATCCTAATTTGAAACCAGTAGCCGTAGGGTAGGTAAACATTTTTTTTAAACATTTTGAATGTACCTATGTACAGATGCCAGCACATCAACCTACCACAATCTGTCAAATTTTACCAATCGAACGTAAACCTACTTGTGTCGTAATAAAGTTGAAAATCTATTACAGATTGTGGTAGCTTGATGTACTGGCGTCTGTACATTCAAAATGTTTCGTTTTTGTGCTACTGACCACCGAAAATCAGTGTTCAAATTACATTCAAAATATTTATTGTAGTACCGCTATTCCATAAAAGATGGCGTTGACAACAATTCTGTGAATGTATTATTTCATGAAACTGATGAAACATTAACATGTTATAGACGACAGATGGCGTCACTGCGCTTGTGAAAATGGAGACTTCCCGTTACATTTTTTTTTATTCTTTTATATATACTTTTTGTCAGTAACTGCAAATAATTAATCATCAGAAAACTGCCTCTAAATAATATATAGGCGGTTCTCTGATGATGATTTAAAACCATGGTAAAAACTAGTCACCAACCCCATTACAATATTTGATCTACCCGCAAACCTAAACAACAGCGACAGTTGGGTGTTCTTCTGTGTACTTGACTATAATATTGAAAGCCACTTTACATTTTTTTTTTTGCGTTGGAATGTTTTGGATTTTTAATGACATCACTGAATGCAAAACAGCTTTGTAATAGGTAAACCCCCGTATAATTCATTACTCATCAATTCGACAGCTACAGTAGTACATACTGGTTGATATTTATGAGTCGTACGCATAATGTAATGACTAAACATTCCAAATAAATTAGGTAGGGCACACTTGATAGGATCTTAAGTACGGAAAGTACCTACGCGTATTGAGTAAGTTAGCGAGCCGGATGGATTGAGATTTGGTCCTCAGATAAACTGTTTTAGGGCTATAGAATTGGTCGCGGGACTGTCTAAACAGGTTACTGTGACCCTGGAACGTAAAGGGCTATACAGTCTGACAGGCCCTTTCCGCTCCAACCAGGGCAGGAAGGACTTATATGATTTTACTACGTTAAAAAAGGGGCTATAGAATTACAAAAGAACAGAATGTTTTTTTAATATTTATTAATATAAAATTAAAAGCAACCATTATTACAGCGTACATCGTTTGTTACCTTCCTTTATTATAACTAGATCTTAATTTATATTTTGTTGTAGGTAATTTAATTTTACATACTATGATAATTAAAAATAAGCAATGTAAAAACACGTGAGAATCATATTGATCACTAATTATACAAGTATTGAAATAAAAGGCAAGGTCATGTGGGTGTTGAAGCTAATAAGCGAGGTTTATGATAAAAACATTAATAGTATGTAAAGTAGTTGTCTTCATTCAATAGACTTCATGATGGGTTATACTGAAATTACAGCAGTGTCCCACAGTACAAATGCTTTTCAATTATCTACAACTCTAAAAAGCTGTTTCTCGCATTAGGTGTAGCTTTAAAGCGGCTTGTACCACTACATGTGAAACCAAAGAAGCCTTGTTATAATACAAATGTTTCCCTTTTGTTTTGTAGGAACTTACTTTTTTCAATTGTGCCAGTGTCTTGCTGTTTTTGGTCTCATAACCCACAACTTTAATGAATAGTGCTGAGTAATAACATGTTATTTTATAATATAATGTTACCATTAACTACTTATAACTAATATTTAAAATCCAAATATATACAGAAATGTTTATTGTTGCATAAACTCTGTTCAAACTTTATCTGTTTTCCATTATGTTAATCCAATTATGGCTGACAGAGCAACGAAGAAGCCACAGCAGGTAATCGAATTTTCACATCAATACTGTATATTTCGGTTTCTTTTTACCAAAAGGCAACTGAACAAATAACAAATGACATATTTTAACAAAGAATTCAACTTAAAATATCACATTTAATATAATTATCATGATCGAATGATAAGTGGTATGAACTTCATAATTTTCATACAAAATTATACTTTTTAACTATATTAAATATATATTTTTATAAGTTTTGTTTGCTTTTAGTGAATATTTTAGCACTTTGCTTCTTCAAATAAAAACAAAGAAATAATTAATTTTAATTAAATACTGGCAAAGTTTTATAAATTTGTACAAATTCTAAATCAATATCCACATTTTGTTTTTACCAAAAATGAAAATGTGCTACAATATTACCTACAAATAGTGAACTTATTATCTTATCATTTGAAACAAAAGAAAAGAATATAATTTTGTATGACTCAGAGAAGAAACATACCTTACAGTATTTTTTTTATATTGTTGTTAAATACATTAATATAATTATAAATTTGGTATACACTAAACCATAGCCCACTTCTAACATATAAAATATCTTTGTCATTAATGTATTGTGTCACAATCATAAATAGCTGTATAATTTAGAATGTCTTTAAAAAGTAATTATAACAATGAGCTTTATTACACAATAAATGTTTAATAATAACATTGTTTTAACATATAAATTTTCAATAATAACAAGAATAGTACAAAAATCAAAGCCATTCAATAAAGCAAAAGAAACTTCATTAGATGCCAGAATAACTGATGGATATGGTTACTTCAACTTTTGTAACATTGAACAAATACATATCCCAACTAGTCTATTATACTGATAATATTATTAATTTTAATGTAGATTATATTAGACCACTCCTTTATTCAGTTAAATCTTTGGACAGAAACTAATAAACTTACTTGAGATATTTGCAAGGTGCCAAAAATAATCAATAAAATAGTGTTGTACTTATTAAAAATCAAGTTATACAAACAGTTTTGAAACAATGTATAATTGTTTTGTTAATTCAAAAGTGCCAAACCAATTTAGTATGTGTGAATGTGGTACATTTATTTCTATACATTTTTACATGTTAAAAAAGGAAACATTACTTACAGAATATTATTATACTTTAATGTATGTTTACTTTATAATTATAATCTGAGACTAATAAATTGCCATCACTGAAGCATATCTCTTAGGGCCTAGCAAGCACAGTTGTCACCATCCCTGTTACGACTGTTGTCATTGGCATTGAGCTTGATTTGATCAGGGAACTCGTTGTACAGCTCTGCTTCTGTTTCCTGGGCCAAAGCATTCCGAGCTATGGTTTGGAATGCAAGCTCCACATTGACAGCTTCTTTGGCACTTGTTTCAAAGTAAGGAATATCATTTTTACTTTGACACCATTGTTGTGCACGCTTAGCTGAAACAGCGCGATTGTCCAAGTCCACCTTGTTGCCCAAAATGACGAATGGAAAATTGTCAGGGTCTCGTGGCGAGGCTTGTATCAAGAATTCGTCCCTCCAACTTTCCAAGGACTTGAACGTGTTGGGGGCAGTTACGTCAAACACCAAGACGCAACAATCCGCCCCACGATAAAACGCCACTCCTAAGGATTGGAATCGCTCTTGACCAGCAGTATCCCAGATCTGCATTGTGACGATTCGATCATCCACGATTACCTCTTTCGTGAGAAAATCTGCGCCTATTGTTGCCTTGTACTGATTGGAAAATTTCTTGTTGACAAACTGATTCATAAGCGAAGTTTTGCCTACCCCGCTATCGCCAAGGATGATTACCTTCAGCAGTACCTTTTTTCTTGACGACATTTTACACAGAAATTTATAAAAACGTGGAAAATTACAAAATAATCACACTCTTTGTCTGCACTTTTGACATAGAACGAAATTGATAAATGCGTCACCTGTTTTTCGTGGCTAGTTTAGTTCGTTCATTTTACTTTTAATATTTTTGTCATTGATTCTGGGCTTTTGTGCCATCTATTGTTAAATTCTTTTTTAATATTTTCTAACATAGCCTCTCGGCTTTTGGCTCATTCGCTTTTTTTTATTTTTATTTACATAAAGTTAATTTAAATGTTTGTAAATGTTGCAGATCCAGATGACGATGATATCTCATTAAGGTATCTTTCAGATTAATTCAGATGTGTCAGATTTAAAAAGACTGAAAAGACAATCATAAGCATAAAAGTTAGGATGAGTAGCACCCTAATTAGGACACGATGCGATACAGTGATATAATACTACGTGCTTCGGCGACTAAATTTTGTAACATAAATCGTAAATATCCTGAATATCGGACCCCGAAATTGGTCAATGTAATTGCCCCCTAACAATGAGGCCCCCTAACTGTATTTTCGTCATTTTTCGTCGTTGAGCGAAGCGTCGTGGGAAGCCAGAATTATATTTTGTGTCAGTAAGCTCGCTTGGAGTACTTTTATTATTTTAAAAGAGGGCTTACTGAAATTTACTGAAGACGGCAAATAACAAAAATAAAAAAAAAACATTCATTCATGACTTCATTCAAAAATTGTTCAACTCTTCTTATCAATCAATTTTGTTCTTAGTCGTTCGGTCGTTTGATTGGTCTGTCTGCGCTGATTTCTGTGTGATTCATGAGTTTTACAGAAATTAATATTCTAATTTCAATACCTGTATATTTTTCACTTTTCATAGTGCAAAATGAGAAAGTACTAAAAGTGATGACTTCCTGTTCTTTCATTACATAAATATAATAGTTCGTTGAACCGAAAGGAAAAGAAGGTGAGGGATAAATCGTGTTGTAAAGATGATCCGTTAAGCTGCTCCAATTTGTGACTGATCTAGCTTTTAATACATTTTAGATGGAGAATAACTTGAGCCGTAGTGGCAGCCGATCGAGCTCCGTATGTGAGCTGGAAAAGGACTTTAACGACATGGAAATTATGAAAACTAGGACGAACCGACGTAACGTACTGCTCCGAACGCCAGCCGCGCGGAAAGCAAAACGAGTCAGATTTTTTCGAAATGGTGATAAGTTCTATTCAGGAGTAATAATTCCAGTCTTGCCAGAGAGATACAGGTTTGTAATACAATATCTACAATACATAAGAAAACATTTAAAAAGTTCTAGTTAGAATATGTTTAGAGCACTTTCACTTTTGTACATACCTATAGCTGAATATTCTAAATTATATGTCTAAAGTATTTATGCAAGTAGTTACAGTTCAATTGTGAATTATGAAGCAATGTTCAATTGTTGACACCAGGTGATTGCATGTTAGCAATACTGTAACTAGGTGTTTTTGTGTCATTCAGCTGATATAAGTGATTCTAAAATGCCTATTTATCATTGCATGGTGACATACATCCACATTTTATTATCCTAATTAGTTGATATTGTTTACAAATTAATTAACAAGCTGTTTATGAGATAAAGTGCTCACAGCTGTCATGAGAAAGTCAAGTAGTTAGGAAGTATAATTATTATGACTTTGTGTGAATACTAAACACATTGCTATTTTTTATAACATTTTATTATTATTATTTTTCTTTTATCATGAGTAGTAAACTGAACTGAAGAAATCTTCAAATAAAAATCAAATAAATAAGGTGTTTTTAAATAGGTAGATAACTTTGCAGTTGTTTATACATAAAATAATATGGATAATTGTTGTTATATATAACAATAATAACATCCACACTATGCTAGTAACCTATGAAGTCTAGTTCATGTTGATTGCACACTTGTTGTAATCAGTGAAATAAGCAACAATTACACTATCAAGGTTGTACAGGATGCTATGATAATAATTGGTTGATTGTAATTTTGCCTTTCCTTCCCGTGATGTATAAATATCCTACTGACTCTGATTTCAAATCAACGCTAATTATTAGTTCTCAAAGAAGTGCGCATGTTGCCTTCCTTCTGTCAGTATGACTGGATGCTTTCTAATTTTTGTGTGTTCAAATTAGTAACTGACTCACATTGGTCTGAATTCCACTTACACAATTATCACAGATGTTTTTAATAGGTACAATACATGCAAATCAGCAATTTCTAGTGCAAAACAGCTAACTAATATGATATTAGTTAGCACTGTAACTTTACAAATTTAATATTAATATCAACTAAACAAAATTGACTAGCTTCATCTTTTTGACAATCCTGAAGTGCCTTTAATAGATTCTTATGTTCTGACATATTCAGCAGTATAATATTTTCTAATTACAGGTCCTTTGATAGTCTCACAGCAGATTTAACAAGGGTTTTAGTTGACAATGTAACTCTGCCAAGTGGTGTGAGGGCAATATATTCACTGGAGGGTAGGAAAGTAAGTTTTCTTCAAATTTATACTCAATTTTTAAGTAATTACAAGATCTTGATTATATTTAAAAGGCCGACTAAAAGGCATGTACAATATTAATTATGTGTACTTAACAATTTTTTCATAATTTTTTACAGATAGGCAAACTGGATGATCTAGAAGATGGACAATCATATGTTTGTAGTGGATTTGGTGAGCCCTTCAAACGTCTAGATTATGAAGCCAGTGCAGTGACCCCTCAATCTTTCAGACTGAGTGGGCCAGAATCCCTGAGTGACAGCTCAAGTCCATCCCCAGCGAGGGCTAATAACAGATTGTCCCGGTATTTGCAGGTGCAGTATATTGAAAATAAATCAGGCATTGTCTGCCTCATGCTATTTTGTGTAAACATATGGTAAGTTTCCTTGATTCCATAATAGTTTTTTTTTTTTTCAGTCAAATGGTAGTAGTACTACTGGCAACGGGACAGCACGAGTTAGTCCAGCTGGGGACAATGTAGTCCGACCACGCATAGTTACTATTATTAGAAATGGAGTGAAGCCACGAAAGGTGAAATATCAACTTCATTTTATCAATTTACTCACAATAATGTGCCACACTCTGATTACAAAATAAGATGTCTATATTTCTGAGCATTTGTAAGCCATGATAAATCAACTAAAATAATTTTGCATACCCGCACCACGCTCATTCACTCACAATCACACACTCACTCTACCGCTCACTCACTCACAATACAAACGTACAGACACTCATAATCCACATAATACACTCACAAATACACACATATACTCATAAACACTTCACATACTTGTTATATAATAGGCAATAATAAACACCTTATGTAGGTACTTATAACTACATAATGAAAATTAATTTGTAGTAGAAACAACAACATTTGCTTTGTTGGCTTTTATAATCGTTAATATCGAGGGAAAAGGTACTGAAAACCGAAATACAGGCATTGCGTAGTTCGGTTGCAGTGACTAGATCCATTAATTAGACATAACTACTGCCAAACTGTTTTCTGTAAACTAGTACTAAGTTTTTTGAGTAAATAAAATTTATTATTTATTTATTAATCTATTCATTATGAATCAATGTATACCTACGCTACATAGTAGATCCGGCTTTTATAGTACGTCAAATAACAGGAAAATATGTAGTTACATTATAATATTAAATTATGTTTTATGTCAAAAACCTATGTATAATATTGTTTTTTGTTCACAACAATGTTTATCCACAGGTGTGCAGATTGTTACTGAACAAACGAAACAGCCCCACTTTGGAACACGCACTAGCCGCAATTACTGAATGTGTTAAATTAGATACAGGTTGTGTCCGCAAGGTCTTCACTAGGACTGGCTCCGTAGTCACAGCATTAAACCAATTCTTTGAAGTTGAAGATGTGTTCTTTGCATATGGAAATGAAAGGTACCCTTGGCTGAACAACCAAATAAGTTATAATAAAGTAGTAGTAGGTAACTAACTTCTGGATATTTTGTTCTCAGAGTTAACCAAGAAGACTTTGAATTGGAATTTGAAGAGAATAAGGCTGTGCTACAATGTAGAAAAACTCCTATATCAAGAAATTCGAGGTATTTTTACATAATTTCTTGAAAATCGAGATAATCCACGTAATTATCCTTAACTTTAACGATCCAGAACAGCTAAGCATATTGCGCAGAAGTTTTAGCAGAAAATTTAAACATGACGTAATTGTTGACTAAACATGCATCTTCACCTCGTAGGGCGGGTCCTAAACCGCGTATGCCAGTGAAGGCAGGCGGCGGAGCTGCGCGCGCAGCCAGTGAGGCCGGCGCAGGCGCCGCTGGGGATGCCGCAGACGAATCCGCAGGCCCTCTACTACCACAGCCTTTGAGACTCAAATACAGCGTTGGCAGAATCATAGGTAATTTTAAAACATTTTTATTCAACATCCAATATTCATTTTCGTACCTGTTATTCACTTAATATTTCCAATGTGTACTTATCTTGTGTTACTGTGTTTTCAAATTCCGGTCAGGGTATTCAATCACAATGCGCAATTCTTTGCTGTTTTTCTACTTAGTAAACTGTTGATTTTGTCATAAATCATGTACTGTGGACGTCCATTTTCCATTGTCCATTTAATTGGGACCAATTGGTCCCCTCAACAATTAAAGGGATAAGCAGTGACTAATCATCACGCGTTTCGTTTTCTGTAATTTTAATAGGATTTTAAGATATTCACTTCTTTTTTCATCTTAATTAAAACCAAATGATGGATTCGCCTTGACCGGTTTTTATTTTTTCTATATTTACCAACAATACTTTCTATATCATTATCGTACCATTTTTCGTATCGATACTAGGTGACGGCAACTTCGCTGTTGTAAGGATATGTAAAGACAAGACCACCGGGAAGGAATACGCTCTCAAAGTTATTGATAAGGCCAAGTGCAAGGGAAAGGAACACTATGTGGAGGCAGAGGTAATTACCAATTATCAAGTTTCTTACCAACAGCTTTAACTGTCTCCAATCTTCAGCAATTTTGCATTGCAATGATATATTTTCAGCAAAAATCTATTCACGAATAGTTTGAAAAGTATGTGTGACGCATTTTGCAGCTGTTTATAGAGTAGAGATAATATTTTGCAGCGCCGCGTACGCTAAGACCTTTGATCTGATGCCAACCAACTTCTTATTATTGATATTGCTAGATATTCGCGACGTTATAACAGAATTACTTTTTCAGGTTCGAGTCATGAGGAAGCTGTGCCATCCACGTATTGTCTCTCTTATCGAGGAACAGGATAGCCCTGAGTGGTTATTCCTTGTAATGGAGTTAGTCAGTGGTGTGTATCTATAGCTTTAAGATGGTCTTGTAATTTATCATTTCATCATTAACAATTCTCAAATGATATCTAATAGAACATGGCTTTATTATCCTCATTCCACTTGATCGTTATTTATATTTTTAGGTGGAGACTTGTTTGATAGTATCGCGGCCGCTTCCAAATTCTCTGAGCCCCAAGCGCGTTTGCTAATCGGCCACTTAACATCTGCTATCGCATATCTACACTCGCTTTCTATAGTGCATCGTGACATCAAACCCGAAAATCTATTGGTAAGCTATCAACTAACAATCCTTGAAAATAAAACATTTCAAATTGACGGCATGTTACAAGTACTGGCTCTTTTTTAGTTTATTAAAAACAAATTAATTCTTGTAAATATGCATCATTTCATTTTATATTTATTTCATTGCATATTTCATATTCTACATAAGAATAGGCTATTCTACAGTATAAATTAAATCTATTTAGTCCGTCAGATGTGAGTATTGAAAAATAATACATGTATTACAAAGATAAAACACATCAATACTCGGGAATGGGGCTAATGATGTAATAGCGGCCATACACCATACTGCCTATCGTACAATCGGCATGACGATCGATTTGATCAAATTGGCAGTTCGTCCATATGAGACACCATACACCATACTGCCTATCGTACAATCGGCATGACGATCGATTTGATCAAACTTCAATTCGGCAGCAGTGATGCCAACTTAGCAACTTAATAGCTAGATCTAGCTATTATTCGGTGACAGACAGCTACAATTTTATAAAACTTGTGGCTTAACTTTTTAGCTACTTTTTTACCGACTTGTTTTATCCCACTAGTGGGAATCAGTTGGTAATACAAGTGAAAGTGAGTTCAATCGATTTTCGACTTTATTGACATTTATGCAAACACCGGATTTTAATGAAGGAGCAATGTTAGCTAACGAGAATGTGAGAAAAAACAAACTAAATTTTGAATGTCAATAAGGTCGAAAATCGCTTGAACCTGTTTTTTAACTTGCTTAACGATAGCAAGTTAAAAAAAGGTTCAGGCGATTTTCGACCCTCCATTCCATTCCACTCCACTCCACTCCACTCCATCGCAGTCTGTAAAAAGTGTCGTTACAATTTTTTCCGCCTAGCCCCCTTTCGCAACGCGCCATAAGGAACTTCGTTCCAAAAAAATATACGTTTCGAATTGAGAACCTCCTCCTTTTTTTACGTCGGTTAAAAAGTAGCTACCGAATATTAGCTAGATCTAGCTATAAAGTTGCTAAGTTGGTATCACTGCTGCCGATTTGAAGTTTGATCATTCCGATTTGATCAAATCGATTTGATCAAATTGGCATGATCAAATCGATTTGATCAAATTGGCATGATCAAATCGATTTGATCAAATCGGCATGATCAAGCCTATTGTTATGCCAATTTGATGGATTCCACGCCCACACACGGTCAAATCTAACTGATCAAATCGGCAGCGTCATGCCGATTGTACGATAGGCAGTATGGTGTATGGCCGCTATAACACCCTTAAAACTATACCGACGTCGTGACCTATTGTGATTTTTAGGCCCAACGCACACCAGCGGAGGCGCGGCGATGATACTGAGAATAAATGAAAATAAACCTTAACTCCTATGACGTGTAAAGTGGTCGCCAAGCGTCACGAAGAGGCTCGCGGAGCCGTTCGGCGCGGTGTCATAGGAGTTAAGGTTTATTTTAAATTGATTTATTCTCAGTATCTTCGCCGCGCCTTTTATTTATTATGTTTGAGGAGTTTCTCAAATCTATTTAATTTGACCTTATAGATGAAACTGAAATAATTACGTAACGTGGATGTTTTCAGGTGGAAGTCGGTTCGGACGGCAGCATACGCGGCCTGAAGCTGGCTGACTTTGGCTTGGCTGTGGAAGTATGGCGGCCATTACACGCAGTTTGTGGCACTCCTACATATGTAGCGCCTGAAATACTGCTTGAGACTGGATATGGATTAAAGGTATTAGGAAGGAACAACACTCATTCCAAATTTATCAACAGTCTGATAGGGTAATTCTTGCTCGTTAATACCCCGTCGTTTACCCTAGTTAGCGACTAGGAATATTGTGTCCCACTTCTTAACAGTGTTGAAGGACGCGACTTTTTTTCCCCTTTGTTCATCCCTTATCCGGTTAGGATAATGTGATTACGTTATCGCGAAAATACTGTGATCATTGCATTTTATGCATTCAAAAGTCGTAGACTACCTAATAAGAGCACTTTTACAAGACGCGAGAGGTGAACGATTGGGTCAAAAATGTTGCGTTCTTCAACACAGTTAACGAGTGAGACAATCTTCCTACTCGTTCATAGTGTTAACGACGGAGTATTAAGAAGCAGGAAAAGCCGATAGATATGGAGCTAGCTTATTTATTTTCTAGATAAACCAGCCATTTATTCCTCCGTTATTCTCATTTTCGATCATGGATTGCCTCTTCATCGATTGTTACCTACTAAAACGTGTATTGTTCCTCAAACGTGCGTATTACCTCATAATACTCGGAAACGTGCCGTTCACGTTATATTAAACAATACATTAGGTACCATTGAAGCATTATGTAAAAGTAGTTGTTGAAGATTAAGATAAAGATTTTTTCCCACTATTCTTAACTATGTGTGAACTTGAACTATTGTCATTCTTTGTAATGCTATGGTCAAGATCGTGACAGATCGTCGTCATCTAGGCATATCATAATTTTAATGTTATTTTTGCTTTCTGTTTTATATCAGATCGATGTTTGGGCCGCTGGCGTTATCCTATACATCTTACTGTGCGGTTTCCCTCCGTTTTCATCTCCTGACGGCGATCAAGAGAAATTGTTCGACGCTATTTTGTCGGCTCGTTTGGAGTTTCCCGCGCCGCATTGGGAGCGCGTGTCTGCGGGCGCCATCGACCTCGTGGCTAACATGTTGCGTCCTCAGCCCGAACTGCGCTTCGCTGCCGAAGACGTACTCGACCATGCTTGGATGGCGGTTAGTTATTACATCAGAGGCCTTACCATGAGCTCTTAACGCGATCCAGTTTAGGCTGTGGGAAAGAGACAGAGCTATACAAGTCGTCTAGCGACATCTCTTTCCCACAGCCTAAACTGGATCGCATTAAGAGTTCATGGTAGGCCACCAGTACCCATTAATCACTACTGTTTTGTAGAGTATTGAGCATATCGTACTTTTACGATAAATTGCTTGTTTGAATAATGTTTAATTGCAGTATAGTTAAAACGAAGCGTTTATTATTTACAGGATGATTATGACGAAAGCTGCGACTTCCGCACGTGGTACGACGAGGACTCGTCATAGCTGGGCGAGTGCCGCCGTCAATCGGTGTCGGCGCCCTTGTGACGACGCGTTACCGGCCTAGCCGAGACTTGAGCTCATTTGAATCTACGCTACGGCTTCAGCGTTTAGTGCTGTTCTTAACACAGCGATGTATGCCTTTCGATATGTTAACACCAATACCAAAGTTATTATTTAACATATTTTACTTAAAGATACTGCATGCATAAATAGTTTGTGTATTTATATATTGTTTGGTGCGAACTCCGGTGCAGTATTATTGTTTTGGTTTTGAATTATTGTGTTATCTTATAAAGTAAGACAAATTCTTGAAATGATTTCCATTCAGCGAAATATAATATGGGTTAGAACAATTGGCGGGAATTTTTCTGCTTTATTGTGTAGTGTTAGTATATAGCTTGCCAAAATTAAAATGTAGCAATACATTGGTGGAGGTTAAACACAACCCTTAAAATTATGAAATGTGGCTGCTCAACTGCTTTTGAATATTTTTCGCGTCTTTGTCAGCCAGTGAGTACAATGTATAATGTTATATTTCGCTAGTTGAATCAAACTGACAATTCTAAAGATCTCTAGATTTCTCTTACCGCTTTTTAAGCTATTCAGTTTTAGATTGAACTTTAGATTTAAAGAAATTATAATATTTAAAACGGATATTTTTATTTAACGATAACATTCTGTAATATACGAGTAATATAATATCTTATTTAATTGAATGAATTCATATTTACAAGTGTAGAGCGCAAGTTAATTATAATAATTTTTGTATAATATGAATTGCTTGTAGGCGTATATTCAATGCTTTTGCTTCTATCATATAATCATATCATTCATTTCTTGATCAAAACATTCCCCTCTTGTAACGACAAATCAAACAGTGACCATGTAAGACAGTGTAATCTTTGATTTGATGGTAAAATTAAACTGCAAAAATGGTGCTAGCGACAGCGATAACATTTTTATAAATGTAGTTAAGTCTATGATGAACATGTCCATGACACAAAACAAACAATCTACTGATTGTTGTGTGGACACACCTTTTGGTATTTATATCTTATCAATATCAATGATGTTTCTATGAGAAATGTCGCGGATACAACGATCTAGCCATTGTTGCCACAATTGGCAGATTTAAAAACGATTGGCAATGAGAATAAATTAGTGTTATGAGCCTAGTAGTTGAGTATAAAGTAGGTTGTGGCGAGAAAAATAATTATCCTTATGATTGAAAATGGTTGTATTGATTAAACAAGATTGGTCCCTGTTGCAGCACAACATGTATCAACACAAGCAGTTCATAGAGTTTAATCTAACAGCCACTTGCTTAGCAACATAGAAGCTGAAGCCTAACTTATTTATAATTAGATAAGTGCCAAATTCATTTCATTATTGCGCTTATATTTATCATTATTCACGCAGGTCGCAGCAATCAATGTTCCTCTCGAATATATTATGTAATTTTTTTTACTATCAATTAAGTTATTTTTCATTAATATAGTGTTAATATATCACTGAGCAACACCAAATGCAACCCACATTAGACTGAAATACATTCCTCCACAGTATGATGATGTGACACTGTAGCTTCTATCACAGTGTAACTTGATACATAGTGATTGTCCCATGTATGTTTCCATTTTGTATTTGGTGGTTTTGATTTCCACAATTTTATGAAATTTTATAAAGAAATTTACTGTTGTGATTTATACATGATCAGAGTTGCCTAGATAGATACCCCAATTTTTAACGTGGACTAAGTATGAATATAAATTATTAAAGATATCAATTAAAAATACACAGGAAATTCAAAAGATAAAATAATTGTATCTAAAAAATACAGTCGCAATTCATTGCATGTCAGTCATAGTGATTCATAAAATTTTATAATGCATTTAGACATGATATGTTCATTGAGTAAATGAGAGAAATAAATAAATTTATAAAAAGTTGTAGTTTATTTTATTTACATTCCCTTTAAAAACTATTTTTGCTACATGTTTATTTACTAAGAACATAACCACTTAACAAGAATCCACTTGAAGCATTCATCATGACCTCTGGATGTGTTCTATCTGGCAGTACCTGTAAAAAAGTAAGTAATGGTCATACAAAAGTTATAAAATACAAGATTCATAATAGAACAGCAGGTTCTATTAACTTGTAATTGGTTGTCTTGTACACATAGTGCAAGAGAATGAAGTAGTTGAATTGATAAAGTTGTGATAATAATAATTGCGCAAGAAACCACAACATACAAAAGATCCAATATCCCATGTCTATTTTATTTATTTATTAGATAAAAATATATACAATATAACAGATGAAGTCTAAAAAATTGTATATATAAAAAATGTCTATGTTTTTTGCCTCACCTCTATCTACCAACTTTGCTACCACCCACTCACAGATGGAAAAGATTGAGATGTTATCAACTAAATATTTTTTTTATCTATTTATATACCTCTACATATCCATTCAATAATAGCTTGATGATCTTTTTCATACTTTTTTTTTTCAATAGTAGATAATTCTCACCTGATAATTTCTCATCCAGTTGCATGATAGCTTCAGAGCAGCCACATTACTTTGTGCCTTCAATGACATATACAGCTGCTGCAATGGCTCTGCAACATTGTAGTATATCACAAAAGGCCTGCCTGGTTTCACAAATGTTACTAATTCATTGAAAATATTCTGTGGGTCTTCTTTACAAGCTATCACTAAAGAATCCAATTTCTTATGCAGTAATTCTGAGGCAGCTATATTGTCAAAATGCCATTTTGGCTTTTTATTTTCTCTTGGGGCTTCAGTACCTGGGTCAGTCTTATCATTTTCACTAGGCTTATTTTCAGTATCATCTTGTTTAGTTCTTTTAGATTCATTCTCTTCTGTGTTATCATCATTTTTCCTTTTCAAAGGATTTTCTTTAGAGTCATTGGCTTCCTTGGCTGGATCTGTTGTGTTATTTGTGTCACATCCTTGATAAAATTGTCTGAGTGCAGAATACACATTAACTGAAATGCATCTGTTCATCTGCTCTTCAGGAAAATTCATGGCTAGCAGTGCTTGTTTCTGTGACATGTTACCAGGATGCATGTGTATTAATTTGCCATTTGTATTTTGCCCAATTACACTTAATAATGCAGCAGCCACTAAGCCATTGGACCCAGAATCATACAACAGATGGTTCCCTTCACAATGAATATTAACCGTTGTTATAATTTGTGATAATGTATCAATCCTTAAGTTTTGAATCTTATTAGGTTCTAGTTTGTACATAATTTCACTAATGATTCGAAGATTTGGTTTTAAAACTTGAAAGTATTCAAAATATTTTTTCTCCTTTTTTCTCAAATACTTGTCTTGTGAAAATTCAGTTTTATTGTGAAATGTGTTTGAATTACTAATCAATGTTTCAACAATATCAGATGCTTTGTTAGAATCACTTTTTAGTGTCTCTATATCAGCTGCTGACAACTTTTGTGAGCGACCATCATCAAGTATATTTCTGTTGTCATTTCCAGATACTTTTATATCAATTTCATCTTTTAATTTTACGGCTTCATCTGCCAGTTCTATTGTGAATTCTTTATTCTTTTTACTCGTTTTAGGAACCAATTTAAATACTGAGAAATATGGGGAACCTTCTAATCCTTTCAAATTGATAGTGTCCCTTCCTAAGCTAATAGTCGAATCAGACTTATTAAATTTGTGTAGTTTTTTATAGTTGTGTTTCTGAATGATAATGTAATCACCTATTTTAACTTCATTGGACATTCTGACGGAAGTTGTGTTTTTTGAGGTTAGGTCACGAAACTTTTTTAATATTTCAACTGTTTCTCACCTTTCGTATCAAATCGATATTTTATCAAAAGCGATGAACTGATAGCCTAGCACAATGAGTATTATTACGTATTAAGTAATTGAATTCTGTGATAAGAAAATACAAATTCTTAGTAGAAACCTGCACTTTCGTTCGTCAACACAAATTGACAGATCAACAATGTCAATCAATATGTCATTGATTGCCATTTTGATTTTGACAAATACAAAAAAAAAGTTAATGCCGGCAAAAACACGAAGTTGATCAATGTCTTTTTAGCCAAGAATATTTATGTTTTAGGTCGCAGGACTTATCTTTGGCCGCGGGACTTGTCTCATTACCGTGACCTCGGGACATAAAGGGCTATTGAAGGACATCGTGGATTTGGAAGCTCTCTTTAAGATGTGACGTCGTTTTTTAGAGCGCCTTTTTTTTGTAGATTAGACCATTTCTATTGTAAATTCGAAATCGGCAAATTGAGGAAAACCACAGGCGTTGAAAAAAAATTCCGAAAGTATTGGAAAGTATCCTTCGGAATGGGTGGGAATGTGGGAGTACTGTGGGTGGGAAAATTCATGTGAAGGGTCTTAACTTATTTTCAAGTGATAATGAGGTCAATGACATGTTTAAGGTCAAGGTCAACAACTCAGAAGTCAAGGTCAAATACTCTGAAGGTCAAAAAGTCTATATCAACTTAATCGTTTCTCTAATTTTGGATCGATAAATTGTTATTTATAAAAAGCTCTAAGGGCAATTTTTCGAGGCTTACTTAAAAGTAAAGGTCAAATTAAATAAAAAACTTGTAATAAGACGTAGAGCAGTGGTGGCCCAGTGGTATCGGCCTCGACTTACGAGTTGTAGGTCGTGGGTTCGAACCCCGTCGTCGTAATTTATTTCAATACCACTGCTCTCAAAACGGTGAAGGAAAACATCGTGAGGAAACCGGCATTGTCCTAGAACCAAAAATTCGAAGACATGTGACATCTACCAATCCGCACTGGGCCCGCGTGGTAGATTACGGCCCACTCCCTCTCACAGAGAAGAGGCCTGTGTCCCAGAAGTGGGAACATTTATAGGCTGATGATGATGATGATGAATAAGACGTAATCGACGGAGCCACGCTACGCGGGGCACCTATTTCTGTGTAAAGGGTTTAAAGTAACCTAACATGAAGGGAAAGGCGGGGTCTTAGTTCGCTCGCTCACCGGACTCCGCCATCCCCTTCGAACCTAACCTATCCGAGTCGGGGCGCCCCAAGTCCTCGCTTGCTTGCCCAAGAGCTCGCTTCGCTCGCTCTTGTATCCTAGTTTCGTTTTAAACGTAAAACAAAACGAAATTCGTACGTGCATTATTTGTCAAGACGCCGGGGTGAGGACGGAATCACTTCAGAGCTTCTGAGAGCGGGTGGAACACCGGTACTTAAAGTCCTCCAGAAACTCTTTAATTCCGTCCTGTCCGAGGGCAAAACGCCTCAAACGTGGAGCAGGGGTGAGGTGGTGTTGTTCTTCAAAAAAGGTGATAACAGCCTATTGAAGAACTATAGACCCATTACGCTTCTTAGTCATGTTTATAAGCTGTTTTCAAGGGTTATCACGAACCGTCTCGAACACAGATTTGATGACTTCCAGCCTCCCGATCAAGCCGGTTTCCGAAGAGGCTATAGTACCACAGACCACATCCATACGCTGCGGCAAGTTATACAGAAGACCGAAGAGTATAACTTGCCATTATGTTTAGCGTTTGTGGACTATGAGAAAGCCTTCGATTCGGTGGAAACATGGGCGGAACTTGAGTCACTCCAGCGATGCCGTATTGACTATCGGTACATCGAGGTGTTGAAGTGTTTGTATAATAACGCCACCATGTCGGTCCGAGTACAGGAGCAGAGCACGAAGGCGATTCCATTGAGAAGAGGCCTAAGAAAGGGGGACGTTATCTCCCCGAAACTCTTTACTGCCGCAATGGAAGACGCCTTCAAACTCCTGGAATGGCAAGGACTTGGCATCAACATCAACGGCGAATACATCACTCACCTTCGGTTTGCTGACGACACCGTAGTCATGGCAAAGTCGATGGAGGAACTCAGCATGATGCTCGATGGCCTCGACCGAGTTTCACAACGGGTGGGCTTGAAAATGAACATGGACAAGACGAAAATTATGTCAAATGCCAATGTTGTGCCCACCCCAGTCTCTGTTGGAAACTCGGTACTCGAAGTTGTTGACTCATATACGTCCAAATAGGTAGGTCCAACTTCGAGAAAGAGGTCAACCGCCGAATCCAACTCGGTTGGGCAGCGTTCGGGAAGCTACGCAATGTCTTTTCGTCCGACATACCTCAGTGCCTCAAGACGAAAGTCTTCAACCAATGTGTGTTACCAGTGATGACTTACGGCACCGAAACGTGGTCTTTCACTATCGGCCTCATCTCAAAGCTCAAAGTCGCTCAGCGAGCTATGGAGAGGGCTATGCTCGGTGTTTCTCTACGAGTCTACGTGATCGAATCCGAAATGAGATCCGTAGACGAACTAAAGTCACCGATATAGCCCACCGGATTAGCAAGCTGAAGTGGCAATGGGCAGGCCATATTGCTCGCAGAGCATTATGGCCGATGGGGTCGAAAAGTGCTAGAGTGGAGACCGCGGACTAGCAAGCGCAGCGTAGGACGTCCACCAACGAGATGGACAGACGACCTTATAAAGGTCGCCGGAAGACGCTGGATGCAGGTCGCTTCCAGCCGGTATGTGACCGGTATATGTGGAGATCTAAAGGGGAGGCCTATGTTCAGCAGTGGACGTCCTATCATCCTATGGCTGAGATGATGATTATCTGTGGTAAAATATAAATTGGCTACGTATTTTTGTTTTTTTCGTAGCTTTAGGATTTTTTTCTCGAAAACTATGAGGCTTTGTAACGTAATATTTTAGTAGAACGTTCTACATGTCGAGCTCTATACAGAAAAAAAATATCAGCTGCTAAATCGACGTCACGTCTTATAGAGCTGTGCCCAATATTTTTTTCATGCTACGAGCAATAAGAGCCGACAAGCAGGAGTAAATATCATTGAGTGAAACCAGGGCTAGTTGAAGTCAGGGGCAGGGGTTGATGTTCCAAGTAGGTACTTGTGTGATTATGAAAATGCATTTTAATTACAATACTTATGTTTTAATTTAATAATTTTTTAATAATATAAAAAAGAACAAAAATATACTTATTTCATTTATTAACTACCCTTTGATTTATAGATACTATTCTTACAAGTAAAATTTTAACTATAATATTAATGTATTGTATGTACTTATGTACGTAAATTAATATACCTAATTGTTGTTAACTGTGGTCGCTAATGACCTATGATGTTAGAAAGCGACCATAAATAAATTAAAAAATATATATATGTTAACTGCTACATTTTAGCGATTTCTATCATTTTCACGATGCTGCATATTTTTTCACGTGGCTTACCTAGCTTTTTACCTTGTTCCTTTTCAAATTTATCGATTTTCTCCCATCCATTCCAATCTATAACATTGCCGCTGTTTGCATTTATTATTTTTTTGATTTCTTCAAAGCCACCTTTACTTTGGCCATCAATATTATTCAAATTTTCATGTATTAATTTAGCCACTTGGAATGCATTCCCCATTGTGTGTAATATTACACCAACTGGCCCAGTGCCCAGCCATCCTGCCACATAGAGTGTTGCTAAATTTGAAGATGCATCTTCAACAATACCCTTATCATTAACTACATAGCCATGTTTCAGTATCAAGTCTTTATCTGCTTGTACACTTTTGTAACCTATGCTTCTGAATGCTAAATTACAATTTAGTACTTCTTTCTCATCAGTTGGTACACATTTTTGTTCCTCCAAACTTTCACCAACAAGTTTGTTACATATTAATTCAATTCCGGTAAGTTGCTTCTTGTCATCAACTAAGAACTTATTTGGGCTTCTGAAGAACATTGGTTTAAAATATTTGATATTGCTATCATCAGTCACTGTTTGCTTCTCACTTAAAGATTTTAACATTAGTTCAGTCAATCTCTTTCTAGGACGAGGTAGATCAGGAACTACTTTGTGCACATCAGCAAAGTCAATTTCATTCCATATTGTTCTACAATTTTTCAATTTAAGTTGCTCTCGAAGTTCTTTGATAGTAAATGCAACTTGTAAAGGTCCTCTTCTACCAACTAAATATATTTCCTTTAGCTTTGATTCAACTAAAACACTAAGAGCATGTTCAGTTATGTCAGTTTTCCTCAGTTCATCAATAGGAGTTAGTAAAATTCTAGCAACATCTAATGCAACATTTCCTTGCCCAAGAATAGCTGCAGCTCTACAGGACAAATCAACCTGTAAGAAGTGACTTTTAGAATTCTTATTAAAAAAAAGATAATTCTTCCATAATCACATTATAAGTAATTCCTTACCTTTAAATCTTTGTCAGAAGGGAGTCCATTATACCAACCTACGAAGTTGCGTGCCGCAATCACATTGGTGGCATCTTCATTTTCTATGCCAAGTGTTTTGTCTTGTTCAGCGCCATAAGTCTGAAAATATTTAAATTATTTAGTAAGTCATGAAGATGCTGCAGGGATGTATTTATTCAAGAAATTAAAAGAATTTACCAAAAGCACTGCATCATAATGTTGTCTCAACTGCAGAAGATTAACATCTTTACCCAAAGTTATGTTTCCATAGAAATTAACATTGGGTTTTTGGGCCACCTTAGTGAACTGATTTATTACATTTTTCACTTCTGGATGATCTGGAGCCACTCCATATCTACAGTACGAAAAATTTATTATATAAAACAAAATTATTTTTTATTTGTTTTTTTAAGTTTAGTTAGCTGTCCACATATACTTTCACTAAGTTTATAAGAATATGTACTACCTACAAGCGACTTTAGTACTATAAACATTGATAAGATTGCTATGTTTTGAAATTAAACTAACCTAATAAGTCCAAAAGGTACAGGAAGCTTCTCCAATATATCAATATTTACAGACTCCAGTTTCTTAGTAAGATGCATCGCTGCATAGAACCCTGCAGGTCCAGCACCAACAATACATACTTGAGATCGTTTATTGTTAGTTGCAGATGAGGAACTAAAAACTCTTTTTAATAACTTGTAAGTCATTTTGCGTCTTACAATAGCTGCCCACGGCAAAGACCAAGTCCGCATACACAGTTACACTAATTTTAAATTCAAATGATGGGAGAAGATAAATTACAATGAATACATAATATCACACCAATGAAGAAAATATTTTTGTTTACAAATTTGATACGGTGAACTTTTTTAAATTACTATTTTGTGAAAGTATCCATAATTGCTGCTCAATGGTATGCATGCTTGAGTCTAACTTCTTTTGATATGCTCATTCTACATAGAAAAAATAAAAACAGTTTATCACATACACAATAGGAAGAAAACAAGTTCAACCAAAAATCTGAGCTGAACTTTGGATCTTTATGGGATCTTTGGATTGGATTGACCGAATGTCAGACAGTTACA
The DNA here is from genome assembly GCA_950005045.1 of Agrotis exclamationis. Taxonomy (NCBI): domain Eukaryota; kingdom Metazoa; phylum Arthropoda; class Insecta; order Lepidoptera; family Noctuidae; genus Agrotis; species Agrotis exclamationis. The sequence goes on along the minus strand of OX465417.1, from coordinate 11,207,005 downwards.
TTTTACATTATGACAGTGAGTGATGTTCTGACTGTTCTGTCAGTAGTGTCAGTTGGCTAGGGAAGACGCAGTCCATCCTCCATATCTATGCATTTAAGCCCGCACACGCACGAACGCTTTTTTTCCAGGTTTTAACAATGTGCTGTTTTGATTTACTACTGGCAACTGAGCGGTAAAAATAATTTATTCCTGTCACTGGCTGTCAATGTCATGAGGTTGTTCCGTCGTCCATCTACCACTTACACTATTTTTACAGAAGAAATTTTGGTTTTTCTGTAACTATAACAATACAAACCGACAACTCTTGTTAAAACATTCTGTATTTTATGTTTTGTGAGGATGGCGCATGCTAAGGATATGAAACATATCTTCACTAGGTTATTTTCTTTGAAGAATGGGTAAGTTTAATTATTATAAATTGCTTTTTAGCGTCAAAACTACAACTACTTGTCAATAATGACCACACTTTATTAAAGGGATCGTCTCTTATCTCAGTACATTAACAGTTAATGGAGTACGTCAAATACTTTGTTTTATTGCATCATTGTCATTGTACATTTTACAGACTGAATACAAGTAGATGGACCGTAAAGAACTACAGTCAGGATGTTAACTCAACTGCACCAGTGGTGAACAGGGGCAATGTTACACCTTTGCCACCATTGTCCGAACCCATGGTCCTGCCCCCAGTTACTTACTCCTCAGCAGAGACTGAAGATGCTGTTACAGAAGTCACTGTACTCAGCAATGGACTGCGAGTGGCATCAGAAAAAAAGTTTGGGCAATTTTGCACCGCTGGTGGTAAGTAGCATAACTTGAAGAATAATTATTAATTCAATTAATAAAATTTTTAATTGAAATTCTTTCAATTACAATAGGTATAAATCTATGATTTGCTCCACAAATTTAATACTTAATTATTCAAACAAGTTTGAGTTTACAGTTATCTAAATATTGTGAATGAGGTTAAATACTATAATTTTATTTTTTGACCTCTTTGGTAAGTCTTGATAATAATGTCTTTATGTTTTCAGTGGTCATTGACTCTGGTCCAAGGTATGAAGTTGCTTATCCCAATGGTATTTGCCATTTTCTTGAAAAACTTAGCTTTGGTGTAAGTATTTACAATTTTGTTTGTTTTGATTAGACTAGCATTTATATTACGAATATATAATATTAATAAATGTGTTACATTTTAGGCCACACACAAGTATGCCACTCGTGATGTCATGCACAGAGAGCTTGAGAGACATGGAGGCATCTGTGACTGTCAAGGTTCTCGAGATACCACTGTTTATGCCACCAGTGCTGATTCTAGAGGCTTGGATGCTGTCACTCAGGTAAAAACAATCCTTATTTAATTTTTACCTACACAGTACATTACTCTTATACATACTAAGATTTATTACTATGCATTTCAAAAAAGAATACTGAAAAGACCTGTTATATAAAACAGAAAAAGTAATGGAATAATATAGTGAATGGAGTAAAGTTAAGACTTTTTAATAACAATAAACCATTTTTTCTATCAGAATGTCAGAATTTACTCCATTTTAATACAATGTTCCAGGTTCTAGCAGAAGTTACACTGAGACCTCAACTGACCATGGAAGAGATTGAAGCAGCCAGACAAGCTGTTGCTTTTGAACTAGAGACCCTCTCCATGAGGCCCGAGCAAGAGACTATATTGATGGACATGATCCATATGGTATGTCTAAACAATTATCAGATCAGAATTTATTTATTTTGAAAATAGGCTGGTTTCTGCCTTGATTATTATTAATTATGATGAATATTTCCACTTAAAAAAAAATAAACATGAGTTGCATATTTCTATAGATGAGTATGATCGAACTTATTAATATATGATTACAAACATTAATGATGCTTATAAGGTTTATGTTTGGATGAAGTGCGAGTGAGCTAATGCTAAGCTATAACTAAGTTTGCTATGTATTTATATTAGGGCCTATCCAATTTTCCCATCATAGTACAAAACTTAAGGTTTCTTTCTTTTTACTGCCTAATGTTATTTTTCCTTTACAGGCTGCTTACAGAGGCAACACTCTTGGACTTCCAAAGATTTGTCCAAATGAAAATGTCAACAAAATAGACCGGTCTATAATTCTGAACTATCTCAAAAATCATTATACACCTGATAGAATGGTTGTTGCAGCTGTGGGGGTAAGATTACCTCTATTCATAATAAATATTGCAAGAACAAAAAAAAAATGTGTAAATTCTTGGTAATAAGCAACACAAGTTCGTCCTTGACTTTTTTTTTTAACTTTGAGGCTGGCCTTATCCACAGACAGTACTCAGCAAGAGTTGCTTAATTTTTGTAACCAATCCAAAGACAGGCACGCTTTATAATAATTCGCGCTCATTGGTCAAATCAAAGAGCGCGCGCTCGATCTGTTTCACACTTATACACCGTTATATTTCACGAAATCACTCCCGCCGGTCAGTTTACACCAAGACGCGATCTGACCCGACGATACTGTAAATGTGTATCTTTTCGTGTAGAAAATAAAGTTAGATTTTGTCGCGTCTCGGTGAGAATTGACCCTAAGGGCGCTCCCTCACCGCGAGCATTCACATATTGTAACGTTACAGATTCGAACATTCGAAGACAATAGAGCATCAAATTAAGCACTTTTATGTTACATTAAAAATATGTTTCACATAAAAAATGAGAGATATATGTATACCAACTGAAAATTATAATAACTTACTTAATCTCTAGGTCGATCATGAGCCATTTGTAGAGTACGTGCAGAAATATTTTGTGGAGTCAAAGCCTACCTGGCATGATGATAAACTTCATACATTCAAACCCAATGTTGACTCTTCTATTGCACAATATACTGGAGGAATGCAGCAGGTAAATTGAACAACCACACAATCAATTCCTAACGAATGATTTATTTTGTGACGTCAGGACGCACTAAAAAATTGCTTGGCTTGACGTTGACGAATTTTAAAAGCGTCTTCGTCAATTTTGGTTTACGTAAAGAAAAAGTGCAGGTCAAATATAGTTTGACAATATAACTGACGCGGACGGACTAATTCGTTTTTTTTAGTACATGCAAGCCTGTAATGAATTAATAATATTTCAGGATGACTGTGAAATCCCTCTGTATCCTGGATCTGATCTGCCAGAACTGTCTCATGTTGTTATTGGTTTAGAAAGTAAGTATCACTTATCAATGCAACAATTTATTTATACTAGTTATTAACTTTGATTATAATAAAATAGCGGAAGATATGTCACTACACGATAGCGCATGGACCGCATAAATTGGGCTAAATTGGCCTAACTGTCCTCAGTCGCAATACGAGTAGATTTCGGTTGAGACGTGCGTACGTGTTTATTTCAAATTCGCCCCACCACACTCTCGGAAGAAAAAAATGCCTTCGTGTGCCTTCACCGGGTGCACGGTAATATTATCATACAGTAGCGTAACTGGGCCGCATGATAGAATTAAATACCTACAGCCGCGCGGTACGTAAACATGCGTTAGGGCTGCCCGTCTCCAGCGTTATAATTACATTTGCCTACTTTCTGTTTCTATTTAGTTTTGTGATTATAAATATACTTTTTTTATACATATAAACAAATAAAATACTTTTTTTTTTAGCGTGGTAAAATCATCAAATCAGTCCTCCCACCCCGGGCAGGGCGGGAGGGACTGGCAGACTTTTACTGACTAAAATCCACGGTGTCTTTAAATAGCCCTTTATGTTCCGGGGTCACTGTAACGAGATAAGTCCCGCGACCCTGGCAGGCTTTGGCCCTTTAGAGGGGGCCCCGTCATTATGCTGACGCTCTTTGAGGCGCGCGTGGAACACAACGCGCCGTCGACCCGGGCATGGTCCATGGTCAGACAGCGAGTTGTCCTTTACTCGCCGCCCGCATGCCCGCAAATACTTTGTATATTGTATAGGAAGTGTTCAATAAAAATGCGTGTTTTTTTTATTGGTAGATTTAATTTTAAAAAACATGTTTTTGTTTGAAAAACAAATCGGGCTTATTTTGCGACTGATAAATATTTGCGCCTCGACTGAGTCGTACGAAATGCTTTATTATTAAATTTTAAAGTATAATAAATCCGCATTCTAATATAAAGCTTAATTAAAAATTTGTTTTGGGGAACATGGAACGAGGTGGAGAACGCGCGAGCCCTAGATATACTGTAATCTAAGTTCCTAGATTAATATTCATGTGATGTATAGTTTTTGTAGTAGATACACTGAATATGCGTTGATAGTACACCGTACCAGTGAGGTTCATTTCCGTGCCCGCCGACAATCTCACCCCGCTGTTACACCACGTCAATACATTGAATTATACAAACTAACAAAACACACATGCACCGAAGTTTTAACACAAGTGTAAGTAGGTACCTACCGTATCGTGATTCATTCAGAACCGCCTATATCTACCTATTTCACTCTATTCACTTTATTTGTTAATCCAAATACCCTTTTTTTTGGTGAGATATAAGGAGATACGAGTACTGTTTATCCATTAAAAAGACACACATTATGTACATACCTACTAGTAAGTAAAATTATTTTATAGTCTTACCTTTTAGAGATTCCAGGTAATTTTTAAAAAAATGTGTCTGGATGCGTTATTGATACAACCAAAAACAGCACAATATTTCCTACTCTTCATATTAAATAAGTACTTGAACTGATTTTTAGAGAAAAAATCGCGCGGTTATTGTTAAAAAAACAACACAACCTCCGTTTCGTCACTGCGGTACAGCCGTGACTGTCTGCGCCCCGAGCGCACCGCGACATCGAGGCGCGTAGGTATAGCTCGCGTTTCGTCCGTTTGTATGAAGTTGGAGTACTGCCGGGTGTACGAACTACTCTAAAAGAAAAAACAAATCACATGGCCTCACATTTCATTCGTAAATACATTTTTCTTATAATTTTCTATCAAGATTTGGTGTATCCGTTCAAAGGAGTTGGCTAAATGACTGCCCCAGTCATCTATATGACTTTCACATTAACTCGTAGTATTTAAAAATTCATTAATGAATTGTTTAGTGTTTAATAATTTCCTAATACTTATATAAACTGTTAAACATAAAAAAGTATCTGAATTGCTTTCTGTGCATTTTTACCCGACTGCGCGACGCAAAGGAGGGTAATGTGTTTATCAGTCTATGTATGTATGTATGTATGTATATATGTATGTATGTATGTATGTATGTATGTTTGTTTCTATGTGGCGTTCTAGAGACCAAACGCGTAGGCCGATTTTGATAATTCATACGTCAATCGATTCGTCTTAACCTTGCGAGTGTCACTAAAGACATGACAGTAATCAAAATTCACCACAGCGACAACCAGACGCCATATTGTCAAAATGAAAAAAATAAAAGTCGATGAATTATGTCAAGTGGGGTGTCGTTGAATAGGTATTTTAAAATCAACTTTAGGTTTCTTTCATCATTTTTCATTTTAAGTAATAGTTTAGGATATATAACGATTTAAAGTTGTTTAAGAAAACAATCACTCTCGCTAATTTTCTTACTTATTGATTTAAGTTTTTTTATTTCAAGTATAAACGATATACAAACAAAAAAAAAGTGAACAATGAATCGTAACTAAAAAGTGTTAAATAAAAAAAATAATTTAAAGAAAAACAAAAAACCCGACTGCGTAAAAACTAATTTTGAAAAATACATGAAAAAGTTAACTTATATAAAAAAAAACTAAAAAGAAAGAAACAAGCCCAACAGAACAGCAGGAAGAAGCAGAACAGAACGACTCACAGTCGGGGCCCATTAAAATTTTACCAATCAAATCTTCCCAAGGGGCCCCGACTGTGAGTCGTTCTGTTCTGCTTCTTCCTGCTGTTCTGTTGGGCTTGTTTCTTTCTTTTTAGTTTTTTTTTATATAAGTTAACTTTTTCATGTATTTTTCAAAATTAGTTTTTACGCAGTCGGGTTTTTTGTTTTTCTTTAAATTATTTTTTTTTTATTGACATGACAAGGCCACGATGAAATAATGTAGACTAGGGAAGGGTCATAAAGCTTTTCCAGATTGTCAAAATGAAACTGTACTTAATCGATTTTCACTAACGGGATTCAAAACGATTTCTTTTCTGAAATAATTAAGGAATGGCGTTGAAAATGCAAGTTTTTGGCGGTAATCGATAGAGTTCAATTCAGTGTCCTATTTAGTTTTTGTTTTTACGTTACACGTTTTGATTCGGAAAACGAATTACCGTGACCCCGGAACATAAAGGGCTGTTGAAGAACACCGTAGATTTAGACTCATTTGACGATTTTACAACGTAAAGAAAAAAGTGATTCGTCCACGAAACTCAACTTTTTGTTTTTTTTTTTTTTTTTTTAATCTTCTGAATGTGCTTCTTCGTTTAATCTTAGTTCATATTTTTTGTCGAATAATATTAACTGAAGTGTTATCAAACTACTTTCTAACCAATCGATTCTTTTATCGATTCTGTGAACTTTGAGTTCGGTCCCATCTTTAAGAAAAAAAAAACAAACGTCAGATCAGCCCTGTGTAACTTAGAACATTCAGGTCAATGTATGGAATTTATTCCCAATCCATTGCCAACATTCAAAAACACGTCAGAAAATCATATTGACCAACATCACAGTACTAAATAATGATACCACGTGACTAAATTATGGAGACCGAAACAAATATGTCTGCCTTCGTGTTGTGTTTTTCAGTTTGTTTTTCCTTTTTCTGTATGATTTGGGAATATAACTTACAAGAATAATTTCTGTGATTGTGTTAACGTTACGTTGAGTGGAGTGTCTAGTCAGTGCGTCGTCTTAGAAGTGGTTTGCTTTTCAATTTCATCCTCACATAATTTTTAACGAGAAAATGAATAATTTAGAACTGTTGAAGATAAAACTAGACATCGACTCGAAGTTTGTGGGATTAGGGTCATAAAGGAGTCCTGGCATACTGGAAATAACTTTTTTCCAAGGTTTCCCTGTATCCAAACCGGTGAGTACATCTGCTGATGTGATTTTGTTCTCATACTCTCACAGCACTAATTTGAAATTAAAAGCATCATCAACATCTGTAATACAACCCTCACCAATCAAAATTAGCTGAAACTAGTGAAGAAAAGTTTTAAATATTTTTCTACATACAAAATTATAATTTTGGTTCATGTTGGTCGAGTCTAAAGACATTATCTACCTGTGACACCATTATACTGCGAATCTATAATTAATCTTAGAATTTCATGTTCCAAGCATAATAATTTATATATCCATTTAGTTATTCTGATAGTGTAAAGAGTGCTTTCTTTAAATCACACTTTATAAATTTGCAGTGAAACAGCCAGTGAGAAGTAATGTTTTATATTTTTTATTCCAGCTATTAGGAGAGGCTAAATGCTGTTGGTATTGAGGAATCGGTGAATCTACCAATAGTAAAACAACATGTGCAGCGAAATGTATGTGCTTAACTCTTCGGAAAAAAGGATTTCAATAAATATGGAAACCGTTGGAAGGTATGCAATCCCAACTTTGAATTTGATCGCTTTACCTCTCACTGACAGACAATTATCAAAATTTCCACATCATTACACCTATTCAGAGTCAAAAAGTAAATAATTATCAAAAGAAAAACGTGAGTTTTATTAATATGTAAAAAATAACAAACAGACTTTCAAAGATATTTTAATAATAAATATGTTTAAAAAGCTGAGTTTCTGTAGCACATTCATAACACTTGTGAAGCCTTACCGCATCACCACATAAAAATAAACAACTGTTGAAGGGTTTTCTAAAAAAAGAGTTGAGTTCCAAAACAACCCGTAGATATCAACATGAAATGTTGTTTTGATGTTGACAATTATTTTAGGCTTTAGTTTTCAAGAGATATTTATCTTTTTTTAAGACGGTTTGTTTTTATTTTTGTTGTAAGTCTTTTATGATACTTTTCGTTTTCCCGAAATATTATTAACAAATTCTTGTTTCATTTCAGATACTTTCTACAAGCCAGCTATTGAGGTGTTTGCTGCAAAGTTGTGCCTTCACTCTGAAGGCTTAGGAGTGGTTTGGTAACGATCGGTTTACCCTTGTGAAGCAAAGGCGGGTCGCTAATAATTTATATAAATTAATAAATGTTGAAGTTATATAAATCAGTGTTTTCTTTCACCAAGTTTTATTTTAAAATCAATAAATTTTGGAACCTACCTACTACCTGCGTAGTATGCATTTTATCGATATCGATAAACTAAATATCGATAAGGTATGACAACTCTATGATGCGTTGGGCATCCCTATTTCTGTGTATGTGAAACTTTTATGTTGGTAGCCATGTTTTTTTGTTGTGATTGGTACCACTTCCGTTATAAACTCGTTATGACCTAAATGTTCTAAGTTCCGACTCTTAAAATTACATGCTCTGTGCGTCAGATGTCATTTGAACGCTCTGCCGTTTAATTGTTCGTTGTAATTCTTTATTTTGGCTTTATCTTCACCCCCGCTTGTTTACTGGACTTTCTGTTTGCTTATACCTACCGACCTATCGCCACTCAACACGGACTTGCATTCAATTCATCATGCAATAAATAAACTGTGGTATACCCACTCAAAGATTGCGGCGGCATAGCAAGCAAGCAATGAAGACGTCATTGCTTGCTGTTCTACTCACCATCGTATCACGATGGTTAACAATAGAGGTAAGACATTTACAGATGGTCCTGGCGATGCTCGGCCCAAACCCAATCCCCACACTGTGTCCTCGCAGTGGCGACACGCTTTTATTTGCCGCCCAATCCAACACAAGAACCTCCTAAAACATCCGTGTCCCGTGAGGACCTACGTCAGGCGGAAGATGAGGACGCCGCGGCCCCGATTGCGTTCCCAACAGATTGGTTGCCTTAGATGTCATAATATTTAGATGTATAGGTAAACAGTAAAGTTAATTCATGTAGGTACTAAAGTAATTACGTTTTTTCTAGGTTCCAAGGAATGCCAACATTTGTCTTGTCATCCTTGTCATGAACTGCTGAATTCAGGAGCAACTTGTGAAGTTCGTATGGCAAAATTCCGTCACGCAACTGTGTGCATAACTTGTGGCAGTTCTGTGAGAAGTTTAGATCGCCATGCAGTAGACAGAAACAATTCAAAGTTGAAGAATTTTACAACATCACACCCAGATTTAAATCACGTGAATAAAATGACATTTAAACATTCAACAGTCTTTCGCGTCGTACGCTTTAAGACTGTGATTTATATCAATCACAGATTATCGAATACCTAAATATAGTACTATTTTTCTTGTTTCATTTCGAAATAATTAAATGTATTTTGAGCTAATTAAAGTGTTCAATAACTACTCGTAGTTCAGAAAAGATTTATCAATCACGACATGCTTTGCAATATGAGGTCCCCTGGCACGTTTATTTGTCAGGCTGTCTTCACCGATATAACTAACAGATTTTGATGGGGTTAACACTAGTAGATAGATTAGTTATTCTTTTGTGGATGCAATGTTAGCATTATTTGCAGTTTTTATAGTACTTTTAATGATAGGTGTTCACGTTTTTTTTTTTTTCAAGATTGCGAAGAAATGACAACTTGTTGAACCTTTTTTTATGTGAAATATTAATATTGAGCTATTCATCTTTATACAGTGCTAGGTCCAATGTCTATAAGTGGCTGGATTCTTGTACATACTACAATTTAGCCAACTCCTTTGTTCGCCATTTTATAGAGCGGGATAGAAACATACACGAGTGACTACACGAGTACTGACGAAGTAGTAATACGAAGAGCGTCGATGCTCCGTCTTGGTCGCACGCCACCTTTGTGCATTATTCTGTCTCTCTCTTTATTGGCGTGTAATAACAACGATTGTTTGTGTGAGTAAATGTGTCTGTGTGCGTATAAGAGTCACTGTTCGAATACTCAACGCAAGAACGTAACGTATCTACCGCTATTTTATTTTAATCAAAGGTTATTAAAAAACATTTTAAAGAATAAGAAAAAAATAATGTTATTATTCTGTGCTTACACAGTTCTTACTTTTTTTTCTAGGTTGTTCACACAGTGACCCCGATTTTGTGCCAACATGTGTGTTGAACATGATGATGGGTGGAGGAGGTTCATTCTCAGCTGGTGGTCCCGGCAAGGGAATGTACACACGGCTATACACGAATGTCCTGAACAGGTTCAGAAATATCATATTATTTTTTTGATAGACTATATTGCGTCCCACTGAAGGGGAAAAGCCTCCTGTTTTTCTTGTGATTTCTTTCCTAATTTTTTTTTCACTCGGGTTTGAGTAGATAAGTTGGGAGATCCAGATGGCTATGTTTCCCACGCCAACTTATAATATCGACACACAATCAGCCTCGTTAGGGTCCAGTGACTGACGATCTTTACCCATCGCTCAAGGTGTATTTTGCGACGAGGTTATTTTCAAAAACAATTATTTTCTCAGATATCATTGGATGTTCAACGCTACAGCGTACAACCACGCGTACGGCGACACAGGGCTCTTCTGTATACACGCCGCCTCACCTCCTAACCGCATTTATGACACCACACTAGTTATCGCTCGGGAACTCGCCAACATGGCCGGCAAAGTTGGAGAAAATGAGTTACGGGTAGGATATATTAATTTGACACAATATCTAAACTAATATAAAGCTGAAGAGTTTGTTTGTTTGGTTAAACGCGTTAATCTCAGAAACTACTGAATCGAATTGGAAATTGATATAGTGCTTTTATCGAGGAAGTCTATAATTATAACATCACGCTAGGACCAAATGGAACGGAGCAGCGAGGGTGAAACCACGAGGAACAGCTTGCCACACTATAGAATTGACTAATATTTGGATGACTGAATTAATGATTGTAATAATAAGCAAACTAAATCAGTTTGATTTTTAATTGCAGAGAGCAAAGACCCAGTTGCAGTCAATGTTATTGATGAATTTAGAAGCAAGACCAGTTGTGTTTGAAGATGTTGGCCGACAAGTACTTGCGACTGGCAAGAGGAAGCCACCCTCATTCTTTATCAATGAAATTGGTAAGTAATTATACTTTCCTGTGTCAGGAAAACTCACTTTGAAGTCACATTGTATCAGTATAGAAACATAATATATAGACAAATAATGCATTTTTATTGCAGAAAAAATAACAGCTGATGATATTATTCGTGTTGCACAACGGATGTTGAGTTCAAAGCCAGCAGTAGCCGCCCGTGGTAAACTCGCTAACCTTCCTCTCTATGAAGAAATCCAATCCAACATGTCCATTGGTAAAAGTGACTCAACAACACAAGGAAGAAAAATTAACTTATTTCGCTAGATAACATTAGGATCGCGTACGGAATTATTTACTGTAGTACATAAATTGTTTAAAATAAAGCTATGCATTTTCTCTAAAATTATTTTTTTATGTATCTAATATATAAAATTCTCGTGTCACAGTTTTCGTTGCCATACTCTTCCGAAACGGCTTGACCGATTTTGATGAAATTTTTTGTGCTTATCCGGTATCTATGAGAATCGGCCAACATCTATTTTTCATCCCCCTAAATGTTAGGGGTAGTCCACCCCTAAACTTTTTTTATTTTTTAGACAAAATTTTTAATTTATGTCAAAACAACGTTTGCCGGGTCAGCTAGTTAATTTATAAAATGAAACAAAAGTTTTTTTTTACTCTATATATTTATAAACTATATACAAAACATTAACAATAATTCATGGCAAGACATTTGATTTACATTTAGTACTAAATATTTTTTTGTTAGCAAGTTAGAACAAAAATTCAGTCTTAATTTATTCCTGAGTCAGTTTCAAAGTTTTTATTAGGAATTTACGGCTTTTTTTGCTGTTTATTTGTCAAATCTTATTGATTAAGTTTTAATATTTACAAATAAGTACATTTCATTAAGAAGTTGGTAATACTTACTAGTAAACTACCCTTTTCACTGAAATCTATCTGCATCTATAGAAATAGATTTGAACACATTTTAAGAGAGCTTGTGATGCACATTAATAACAAGTGGATTGCGCACACCCACATCACATTAGGTAACATAGTAAAATAATTCGGATACAGCCCATTCAATGTGTTAGTGATTTGTTTGAATGTAAATCAATGAATTGTCAATACAATTCTCAATATAACATTTCTTTCATTTTACTGTGCCATTTGAACAGCAGTTTTCGCTGCCTGATCAACATCCTTGATGATTGTAAGTGGTAGACCAGAATCTTGAAGCAGTTTTTGTGCAGTGTCGGCATTAGTACCCTGTAGTCTTACAACAAGAGGATATTTTGGAGGGTTCTCCTTGCACGCTGTGATAATACCCTGAGCGATTGTAGCACAGTTGACTATACCTGTAAAAAAAAAATGTAGTGTAATATTTTTATAATAACACTTGGATAATATGCTTACGCCGGGAGCAGCAAACACTGCGTTACCGTGCTTTGGGTGACAGATCTCGGCAATAAGCTTGAGTCCTTCGATGTGTGGCCGACTTTGGGTTTGATCTCGATGGGTCTCTTGGATGCAAAGGATGTCGCAACCAGTTTTGCGGTATAAATTGGACAAAATTTCCGATTTGTCCAAAGAGAATCCATCTATGTTGATCGAGATTACGCACAGAGCCAGTTTTAGAGGACTCGGGATTGTCATCGTGGCGAAAGGGTTAGCCAATCAGCGTGGGAACTCGCTGACTGCCCAGGGTGCGCCGGACGTATAGTGGCTCAATGGATACGTCGCTCGGGGAGGCTCCTTTCAGGTACCCCTCTAATAACACTAGCTGTTTTCCCTTTATAATAACTTAGCTGATTTCCCAGGTTCATGTAATATTGAGATAAAAAGTATTCTTTATGGTAATCCAGGTTATAAACTATCTGTGTATCAAATTTCATCCAAATTCATTCAGTCATTTTTGCGTGAAAAGGTAACATTCACACACACATGCATACTCACAAACTTTCACATTTATCATGCTAAGTAAGATCAGTAAGTAAGATCTTTGAACAACAAAGTTACATAAGATAGCTTACCACCAAACACATTGACGAAGACAGTCTTTACTTTTGAGTCCGATTCCAATATCTTCAAAGCAGCTGAAACTTGTTTTGGTCCAACACCACCGCCAAGATCTAAGAAGTTTGCAGCCCTCCCACCATTCAATGTGATGATGTCCATGGTGGCCATGGCTAGGCCAGCACCATTGACCATGCATCCAATGCTGCCATCCATATCAATGTACACAAGGTTATGTGAAGCTGCCTCTCTCTGAAAAATATTTAAGAATTTCTTGTCTAAAAAAAACTAGGTATAATCTATTTATTTATTATGAAAAGTCAAAGTTAAATCACTTATTTCAATTAGGCCATCAGAGAGGCACTTTTGGATATTAAAATTACAGGAAAAGGGATGGGATTGATTCTACTAAACTCTATAGTTTCAAGTGAAGGATTATTGTCTAATACAGTAAAAAAATATTATAGTGATCTATATACAGCTGTAACATCACACTAAATAAAGAACACACTTCCTAAAAATCTTATACCATGAATTTTCCATTATTACTCAAGTTAGTAACTTAGGCCCATACTACAGAACATCCCTCCAAGACTCAAGGGTTACTTAAAACTAGTTTCAACCAATCAAATGGCTTGAATCTAGTTTTAAGTAATGCTTGAGTATTGAGCGACATTCTAATAATAATATGGACCTTAGACTATAAACATTAAATTTTGAGAGCTAGGACAACAAATAAATTACATGATTATTTAGTTTTGTTTTGCATTTTTCATTTTTATCTCAAAAAAAATGTACTTATTTTTATCAAGTGAATTTAAGCGTTTTTATCCCTTTGCAAAATCACCCTGCTATTGCATGCGGTTACAACATTATCTCACCCAAATATTATCATAAGTTGAAAATAAAGAAAAATATGTGATAAACAGAGGTTACTGAGATAACAGAAGAGATAAACAAATACCCATTATTTACATTGAACAATGATAAGTATAACATGCAAGTATATTTGTGTTATAGTAGTAGGTTATTGAAGTTAGGTAACATACACACAAGGGTTCAGAAAAATTAATATCATTTAACCTTTTTTAACCAACACTCAAGTACTATTGATATTGAAAGATGCCATGTTTATATAATTACAGTAAACGGCACGGTTCTTGAGCGCTCGGCGTAAGAGTGGGGATGGCTTTGCGCATCGTACAATTATCAACAAATGAAACGCACAATAAAACAAATAAAACGTACAAAACAACGAATCCCGAGTGGCGGCTATGATGCGATGCGCTACGGCACGCTACGCGGGCCAATCACTACACTTTCCCCGCCCCCGTTCCTCATTCATCTACCAAAGGGACCTAATAACTCACTTCTGCGCAGGTGAAGGTCAGCGCTCAAGATCCATGCCAGTATTTGTACTTTGTACATAGTTTTAGCATGCACTTCATACAAGAGTACTTACATCAGTTATGTGGAATCAGGATAAAACTTATAAAAAGCAAAGTAGCCTTTAGTAAGCTAGAAAATGGGACATAGTCATAACTTCTATCAAGTCTTTCCAGTGAACCTTTACAAATAAATAAATTACTAACTTCTTTGGGATCACTCTCTGATAGATCGTCCAGAGCGAAAATCTCCTTTTGCCTGAACATAGCATTGTCATCAAAGTTGATCTTCGCATCCACAGAAATCACTCGCCCATCATCAGTTTCAACCAGAGGATTGATCTCCAGCTGGGTAGCATCCACCTGGAAGGAGAAATTAAACATTTAATAAGAAAACTTTTTTCAAAAAAAATTTAACCGCCTTCAAAAACAACCACAAAAAAGGGTAAAATAACCTACAAAATAACTTTTCTTTCGGAAGTCGGTGGCTTTGTTTTTTTATTTCGTTGTCTTTTATGCCACCGACTTCCGAAAGAAAAGTTATTTTGTAGGTTATTTTACCCTTTTTTGTGGTTGTTTTTGAAGGCGGTTAAATTTTTTTTGAAAAAAGTTTTTTATTTTACTCTTTTTAGTTTAAATATTCAACCCAAAATTCTTGTCAAATACATCATTTCTTACATGTGCACTAGAATTTGGTAATCCTTAGCACCGGTATTAACATCGCTCATGTACACAATAAGCTAATAAAATTCCCTATCAAAAACTGCTGAACCGATTTTGATGAAACTTACAGTGTTCTTTAAAGTGAACTATTCCTCGTACAACAAAAAAAGAATTTTGAAAATCGGTCCACAATTAGCGGAGTAATCGCGTAACAAACACTCAAAAAAGTAAAGATCATCACATCATCCATCAATAAAAATGCTCACAAAATAAAAAGTACTGAACCAAATTGGATGAAATTTTTATGGGACCAATGGGAAAGTATACTGCATCGAACGAAAAAAGAATTACACTAATCGGACCAGAAACCTCGGAGTAATCGGTGTACATACATAAAAAACATACCGACCGAATTGAGAACCTCCTCCTTTTTGAAGTCGGTTAAAAATAAGTGTTTACAGAGCAGGCCAACGCTACTAACATTTTTTTTTTATAATTACAATTTATATGATAAGTACCTTACTAAATAGGCCCCAAAGCTTTTTAAGTTCTTCAGCACATTTGGCCTTCAATGGTCCTTTGAATTCTAAAAATTCTGCAATCTCATTGGCTAACTTATCCGTGATACCCTCATATATATCAACAGGCACAGTTTTCAACAAGTGGGGAGTCTTTTCAGCGACTGCCTCTATGTCCATACCTCCAGCAGGAGACGCCACTATAGCGGCACCATTGTAAGACCGCTCCAACACAATACTGAAGTATGTCTCCCGCTTAATATTGACACTTTCTGCCACCATCACCTTGTCCACTAATATTCCTTCTTTGGGGGTTTGTTTCGTAATCAACTTATGCCCAATCATACTCTTTGCTAATTTGAAAACTTCATCACGGTTTTTGGTAAGATGAACACCCCCTTTGAAGCCATTATCAAAATGACCCTTACCGCGACCACCGGCAAGGATCTGTGCTTTAACAACGTATTCATCAGCCTTAAAACCTGCTAGAGCTTTAGTGTCTAGTTTAGAATCAAGTACGCGGAAGTCTTGTACTGACACTTGATGCTTTCGTAACAAATCCTTGCTGTGGAACTCTTGAAGATTAAGGTTTCTTACTGCCGTTACTTGTGGATAGTATCTAGGCACGAACCTCGTTAAAAGTTTCAGATTTTTCGTTTTCAACGCAGCCATATCGAACTTTGTCCAGTTACGGAAATAAATCTTAACCTGACGAATGAAACCAGTTTACTAATTTACTTGATGACTGTTTAAGTAGAAGTTAGGGGCACTGCATTTAACCGAAATCGACCAATTGGAATTGAATAAATTATAACAGGTGGATTATTTAATTAATAATATTAATGCTTTTTGCGGCGAATTTCAAGAGCCACCACATAAACACAAACGCCACCACACAATCACTGAATGAAAATGAATGAATGAATGTGTCGTGTCGCTGTCGTGTCGTGTCGAACGAATGTGTTTTTTGCATAGACATATAATCCTATGGACTGGAAATACCTACACCAAAAACGTGGATACCTACAAGTTCGCCGGGCACATAAAATGGCGGCCAATGCTAGGGTTGTGCCAATCAAGAAACATAGTGTTACTGTAACGAGTATGGATATTAGTATCCCTAGTACTTTTAGGATTACATAATAGTATTAAGACTAGATACCATGATTGAATTATAATCCATGTAGTTACGTAAAAAAAATGTAAATTTTCACATTTGCGCTATTGCTTGTAATTAAATATTATACATATATTTATGTGTTAGCGTTAATTTAAAATTTGACGATTAATTCGGATTGTACAGGTAAACCTTTGGACTTGTTAATTTGTCTTTTTTAAAAGTCTTTTGGTCCCGCCAAGTCTTCTATCACAACAGCCTTCAAATCAAAATTTTTTTTCCTTCGTATTCTTTCATTGAGGCGTTTAATTGTTTTCTGTTGATTGACATATTTTTCTTTAAAGGCTTTAATTTTTCCAGTTTGTAAAACCTGTAATAGAAAAGATAAATAGTTAAATCAAATCAAATTTATTTCAACTAGGCCAATAATTACAGGCACTTTTGAATGGTCAAAAGACATAAAAATAAATCAGTACAAAATTGTTATGGTGCTACAGTTCTAGTCACAAGACATAATAACTGTGAAAGTACCGTAGGTGCCCATTCCAGAGCGAAGATTTCTATGCAAAAGAACGGACAAGAAACTCCATGGACACTCTTTTTACACTCAACGTAGCAAGTTAAGTGTACAGTTAATATTAAAAAATAATGAAAATTAAAATAGACCGTGGCAGCTAAGAGATGACCAGTCCCATCTCACAGCGCCTTTTCACATGCCAAATGTATCAGCACTATTAACCAATAACTTAATTATGCACTGTTAAAAAATAATTTGCATATTGCATTTTATTGCTAAAAGTTATTTTCAAGTGACAGTTGACAAGTCTTTGACAGATTGTGGCGCTTGATGTGCTGCCGTCTGTTTGTCAGAAAACGGTTAAAAATTCAACATCTACATACCTCTTTGGGCACTGTTCCCACAAATTGATGGGTCAACTGCAATGGTGCCTCCATTACACTAGATGGTTCATCTATTACGGTAGATGGTTCCTTTATTACAGTAGATGTACAAAAAACATCAGATTCTTGAGTGTTGCTTGTTTCACAGAATACAAATGACTCTGGAAGTTGTTTTTTGTTGGATGTTTGAAAAAAATTATGAAATATTTATTTATTTATTTATACGCATAATATGCATTACTATCCATATAACTTAGGCTAAAAAACCAGGCTGTTATTTAACAATCATTTTAATACACACTTACCGAAAATATTATAGGTACAGAGTTCTCATGTAACCTAATAACATCAAGTGTTCTGTTAAAACATTTTTTTTCAAAGAGAAGTGAACACATAAGCCAGTCTTTACTTCGAGGACAAATTTTTTCGTCACCGATAGAGTCCAACCATTTTTTCTTCAATCTTTCATTTTTGGGAAACCTATAAATGATTAGTATTTTTATCAATATATCATTTGGTAACAGTTTCAGTGTAACGAAGGACTAGTATCGGGAACTATTACAGCAACGGTACATCACTATTATTATTGTAAACAAACGAACGAAAATAAGAAATGAAAAATATTGTCTGTAGGACGGAAATAAACCCAAATATTAATACTCTAACCATGAAAACAAGGTCACATAGCGATTTCTTTACCGAAATTGTTCTATTTCATTTAGTTTTGCATGAAAACCTGTTACTAACCTGTACAAAGTCAATTCAGGCTGATTTTTCTTTTTTCTGGCATGACAAGACACAATGGAACATTTAGGCATGTTGAATTACTGTTTCTTAATGGTAACACGCACTTTTAAAAGAAAACACTCTGTAATTTACTCAAAAATCTAAATTCAACAAAAAGTAAACAACTGTTTGACAGCAGAACTACCACGAAACTTGGCACATAAAATGGCGAAATGGGCACGTTTCTGTAACTGCGGGAAATATCCCAACAAAATATTCCATTTTGAGCAACAACCGAAATATTGTTGTCTCTTTTGTCAAATATGATTACTGCATTAGAAAGAAAGAGACAAACCAATATTTCACTCTCTGTCTCATGTTTGACTCATATTTGTATAAGCAAAATGTATGTATAGAACATCGGGGCATCTCCATATAACTTCATCTCAATGGTTTTTTGACTGTTTGCTGGCTGATTGGTGAAATCTTGACAGATTAAAGGTGCGAACATATTATCTGACGCTTATTAAAATCTAGCCAGTACATTGAATACTACACTGTGCAAACTATCGGTCGTAAGACGCGGACGTGACCTTGAGTCCTTGAGCCCTTGAGCGCTCGGACGTCCGAACAGAATCGGCCGGCTGGATGTTTGTGTACCGTGCACACTGCTAAGCCGCGTCTCTCAGCCGCGGCTGACGGACGCGTCCGATAATATGTTCGCAGCTTAAGGGCGACGAAATGTCAAAATCTTCTCAAGTGTCAACTGTCTGTCAGCTTGTCAGCTGCTTTTTAGGGTTCCGTAGCCAAAGGGCAAAAACGGAACCCTTATAGATTCGTCATGTCTGTCTGTCTATCCGTCCGTATGTCACAGCCACTTTTCTTCGAAAGTATGAAAGCTATCCTGTTGAAACTTGGTAAGTAGATGTATTATGTCAACCGCATTAGGATTTTTACACAAAAATAAAAACAAAACAAATTTTGGGGGTACCCCCCATACTTAGAATTGACCAAACCCATACGTGTGGGGTATCTATGGACAGGTCAAAATGATATTGAGGTTACTAGTATCATTTTTTTCTAAACCGAACAGTTTGCGCGAGAGACACTTCCAAAGTGGTAAAATGTGTGTGTGTCCCCTGTAACTTCTAAAAAAAGAGAATGATAAAACTAAAAAAAAATGTATAATGTAGACCTCAACAAAAACTTCCTACGAAAATTGGTTTGGATGAGATATAGTTAGCAGTTTTTGAGATATAGTATGATCTCTGAGTCTCGTCCACAACCTGGGGTAGAGCGCTGATGTCTGAAATACAGATATTTCATATCTAGCTCAGTATCAGTTAATGAAAAACATCTGAGTCTGAACATAGATGTTTTTCATTAACTGATTTAAGTAAAGTGATTTAAATAAACATTATTATTATTATAGTACCTACATTTTCAAAAACCGCAAAATGTAACTTTGCCATTCATACAAACATTATGAAAAACAAAGTTATTTTTATTGTTTGTGTATATTACTTACTAATCTCAATTTAATGATATCCCTTAGGGTCGGCTCAGACCGAAACGTGACGCTGCGCGCACATTTCAATAGAGCTATTCAAAATCAAACTCTATTTCCTACACGAAAAGATACACCTGTCACAACCCGGCGCGGCGTAGCGCGGCGCCGCGCTGCATTTTAATAACGACTCAAAATCCAACCTTATTTACGACAAGAAAAGATTCACATTTGAAGTATCGTTGCGTCACGTCGCTTCGCGTCGCGTCTCGGTGTGAACTGACACTAATCTATGCTTGGTACTACGGAACCCTTCATGGGCGAGTCCAAGTCGCACTTGGCCGGTTTTTTTGTAATGTTTCTGGCGTGGCTTCAAGACTTTTAACGTGAACGCAGACTTTAGCCGCACCGCAGTCTCCGCAGCCCCCGCATTACGAATTCTTCATCGCAGTAGCCGCAGACGCGGTAAGAAAACTATGACTGAGACTGCGGTGCGGCTAGGTCTGCGTTCACCTTTATTCAACAACTTATAAACCCCTTCGAACTACACGATCGAACCCGACCGTCGACAGAGGTGACCTTGGTCGTGTCAACCGTCCCCAACCGTCTACGTCTAGCTAGAACGCTGTCGGGGTTCGACCACGGACGCAGCCTGTCGCGATGGATGCGCCCCCGACCAAGGTTGTCCAAAGGTCGTTTGATTTGACTCCGCCCATATCTGGTCGGCCGACCAACGTCTACACGGTTGATTTTCACATCAACTGGACCAAGGTCACCTCTGTCGGGTGGTTGGGTTGGATCGTGTAGAAGGGGTTTTACTTTCATGTCTGCAAATACCATAGACATAGAGGGTGGACTGAGCTATAGCTTCCCAACATTGACCAAAGTATCTAGAAAGAGAGAAAAACAGTTCTTGCTTAAAAGCCTTTTTAGAAGGAACAATATTAATTGTATAATAATAATATTCCACAACTATCACACAACGCCATCTAGTCCCAGGCTAAGCAGAGCTTCCTTTATTGTGTTCCTATTTGGATTGTACAGGGTGGTCCAGGCCAAATGGATAAAAAAAAAATTTTAGGTAGCCCTTTAGGGACCTATTTGTACCCGCCAGGAAAAAAATCGCTTGTCACCCGCTTACAAGATATGTTTTTTTTTGCAATTTTTCAAATATCACCACTTTTAATGTTTTCATGATTTTTATTTACTTTTAGAATGAAAAATTATATTATATTTTTATTTTAGGTTCTTACTTAGACATTGCACTCTCTCAGAAAGAAAAAAAATCAGACTGATCTGCAAATTTCAAGTACATTTAATTCCATATCAATGCTAGAATAATTACTTTCCTTGAAATCGACAGATTTTTCGTAAACTCTAATTAAAAAATAAAAATAAATCCTAAAAAAAAGAAAAGAAAAATCTTTTTTTTTAATTTTCCTGGCGGGTACAAATAGGTCCCTAAACGGACTACCTAAAATATTTCTTTTATCCATTTGGTCTGGACCACCCTGTATATATGCGTCGTGGTTGGCGCGTTTTTTTGGGACACTAGATCACATCTGTCTAGAACAAGCTTTAGCAATATTTAAAAAAAAATGTTGCTTTTTACAATATAGTAACACCAAAGTGGTTATGCCAACCTTCAAATCGTAACCAACTTCCTTTTTCTCGTGTTCTTTTGACAACGCGAGGTTAGAATTGCTATTTAGCTTGAAAAAGTATGTATTTTGTTAAAATAAAGTGAACATAAAGTTAGTTTTGTGAATTGTGATAGATAATAATATGTTTATGTTTATTTGTAGGCAATCATAATGGCTGAGGAGAACTGGAATGATGATACTGTCGAAGGCGGCAGCATGGCTGTTGACAGCGCGCCGCTGCCGCTTGCTGCTGACATTCCCGAAATCAAGTTGTTCGGAAGGTGGAGTTGCTATGATGTCCAGGTGTCTGACATGTCCCTGCAGGATTACATCTCCGTCAAGGAGAAGTACGCGAAATACTTGCCCCACTCTGCTGGCAGGTACGCACATAAACGATTCCGTAAGGCTCAGTGCCCCATCGTTGAGCGTCTGACCAACTCCCTTATGATGCACGGCCGCAACAACGGCAAGAAACTTATGGCAGTTCGAATTGTGAAGCACGCCTTCGAAATCATTCACTTGCTAACTGGTGAGAACCCTCTGCAAGTGCTTGTGACAGCTATCATCAACTCAGGTCCCCGAGAAGACTCGACTAGGATCGGTCGTGCTGGTACTGTGCGTCGTCAAGCTGTGGATGTTTCTCCTCTGCGCCGTGTGAACCAAGCCATTTGGTTGCTGTGCACTGGTGCACGTGAGGCTGCATTCAGAAACATTAAGACAATTGCTGAGTGTGTTGCTGATGAGCTCATAAACGCAGCAAAGGGCTCATCAAACTCTTATGCCATCAAGAAGAAGGATGAGTTGGAGCGTGTTGCTAAGTCCAACCGTTAAAACTTATATTTTAAGATATGTCTCAATAAAAAAAAAGTCTAAAATTTTGTTTTATTTATTATTATCTCTTATCTAGTGTTTTCTTGAGTATTTCAGTGTTTTAAGTGCTGTGATGGTTTCTATCACTTCCTGGTTGTAATTTAAATTAATTCTCAATCAATCAATTTCATCATCAACTCGCTCAACCAGTTGTTGGGCATAGGCTGCTATGGAAATACTTTTTGTGATATAAAATTAGAAGAATAATCTTAGTAAATGTTATTTTGCTTTGAAAAAGACTTCCAACATTATTAATTTATTGTTGTCAACAAGGTCTGAAGTCTAATTAACAACATTGTAGTACAGCAGTAGCAACAGTATTTAAAAATAAATCTCCAAATTTATTCTGCGATTGTAGATTAGGATTTCAAGTGCTAGGTAGGTACATTACATTCAAGGAAACATCAGAAATAAAGGCTCTAATCAAATCGGAAACTAGGAATCAATGTAGGTAAATGAAGTTCTCAGTCAAACAAAGCAGTAGTCTAGTTTGGGAAGAATGGTTAGGATTTTCATCAATATTTTGTTTACATGTGGCGGAAATATTGTGGACCACAGAACATAATTACTCCTTTGTGGACATTCAAAACCACGTGTACAAGTCAAGTGCATGCCATGGCTTTAAAAAAAAACAATGTCATAGAGAACATTAACCGTAGAAAGAGAAAAAGTATAGAACTCGGGATAATTCCTTCTCTTTCCCTCAAGAAAGACAAACAAATCGACAAATCGCTCATTAGAAAAATCAACATAAAAATTTACTACAAGAGTATTGATTAGAGTTTACAATGGCCATTTTAAGGGAAAAAGTCACATGCAAAGATGTTTTCCTTCACCGAAAGGCAATTGGTCTGATAAACAGGTTATCCTTTTGACATATTATTACCCTCGACCATTACCGATCACGCGTGATAATATGTACCCGCTAGTCGGGTAAAAAGTTTGCAGTATGACAACACTCCCATTTGTGACGTCAACATTCTCTATCTCATGTGGCTACGCCAAACAACAATCTAGGGTTTGCCCTTGAATGTTAGGAATATATTAGGTTTGAAAAGAAAAAAAAAAACAGTTTTTTATTATTTTAAACAGTGTTTTTTTGTTCTTTTTAGTAGAAATAGAATTAATTTGAAATAATGCCCTCACATTATTTCAAATTAATTCGACCTAATATTTAATTTCCAGACTAGATCTGTAATCTGTTTAAAATGGCCATTGTAAACTCTAATCAATACTCTTGTAGTAATATCAGTTAATCTAATGTTGATTTTTATGTTGAGCGATATAGGGACTTTCCTATCGGGTCCGTCGATCGAGGAATTACCTATGAACTATGAATAGGGGAAACACCAATACATATTACCTCACTCATTTTCGCGGACAAATTAAAACACCAAAAAAAATACATCGAGAAAGAGCTGAAGTCTCCTACCAATTTATGTTTATATCTCATAATACGGATTCACCTTGTTGAAGAACTACAGGCCAATCTCACTTCTGAGCCATGTATACAAGCTGTTCTCAAGAGTCATTACGAAACGTCTCGAACGCAGGTTTGATGATTTCCAGCCTCCCGAACAAGCCGGTTTCCGAAAAGGTTTTAGTACTATAGACCACATACACACGCTCCGCCAGATTATACAGAAGACAGAGGAGTATAATCGGCCATTATGTTTAGCGTTTGTGGACTATGAAAAGGCCTTCGATTCAATCGAAACCTGGGCAGTATTGCAGTCCCTCCAACGATGTCATATCGACTATAGGTATATCGAAGTGTTGAAGTGTTTGTATAGAAACGCCACCATGTCCATCCGACTTCAGGAAGAGAGCACGAAACCAATCCAATTGCAGAAAGGCGTGAGACAGGGAGACGTTATTTCTCTGTTCACGAACGCGTTGGAGGACGTTTTCAAGCTCTTGGAATGGAACGGATTCGGCAGCAACATCAATGGCGAATACATCACTCACCTTCGTTTTGCCGATGATATAGTCATCATGGCAGAATCGTTGGAGCACCTCAATGCTATGCTCAGCGACCTCAGTATCGTTTCCCAACGGGTCGGCCTTAAAATGAACATGGACAAGACGAAAGTCATGTCGAATGTCCATGTGGCACCCGAACCGGTTGTTGTTGGGAATGATGCTCTCGAAGTTGTAGACCATTATACTTACCTTGGACAGATTGTTCAGTTAGGTAGGTCCAACTTCGAGAAAGAGGTCGCCCGAAGAATCCAACTCGGTAGGGCAGCGTTTGGGAAGCTACGTGATATCTTCTCATCGAGAATCCCACAGTGTCTCAAGACAAGTGTGTTTAACCAGTGTGTGTTGCCAGTGATGACATATGGCTCTGAAACGTGGTCTTTGACTGCTGGCCTTTTAGAGAGACTAAGAGTCACTCAACGAGCAATGGAAAGAGCTATGCTCGGATTTCTTTGCGGGATAAAATCCGGAACATGGATATTCGGCAAAGAACCAGCGTCACCGACATAGCTCATAAAATTTGCAAGTTGAAGTGGCAATGGGCAGGCCACATCGCTCGTAGAACTGACAACCGATGGGGAAGAAAAGTTCTCGAGTGGCGACCACGGACCGGAAGACGCAGCGTAGGTAGGCCTTCCACTAGGTGAACCGACGACATCGTGAGGGTTGCGCGCAACCGATGGATGCAAGTGGCGAATTGTCGTTCGGCGTGGCGGTCTAAGGGGAGGCCTATGTTCAGCAGTGGACGTTTTCCGGCTGATGATGATGATTACGGATTCCAATTCCTGTATCCTGTATATCATGTAGAATGTTTGTTAAAAAATAACTATCAATTTTCATATATTATCGTACAGACCGAATTGTCCGAGAAATATATTGCCCGAATCTGGTATCCCTAAAATCCGCGAAATGTTGTGTCTGGCCTTGAAAAAACAGGCTACGCGCTGAGAGATGGAGATAGCTATGCTCTGTCCCTTTTCTTCTTATGCGATTTGTCGATTTGTTTTTCTTTCCGGAGGGAAAGAGAGGGAAGTATCACGAGTTCTATACTTTTTCTCTTTCTACGTCGACTATAATATTTTGACATTTTCTCAAAACGTCAAGCGGACTGCGGAATGTCACTGTGAAGTTTAACTTCAACTTCAAGTGGAGATTTTGGAGAAACAGGAGAAATATGTCGAAGAAATATTGAAGTGAAAACAACACTTTCTCCTATGTGATACATTGCAAACAGTGAAACTTCAATAAAAATACATTCGTTTGTAGTGGAAAGGCTACAATGATTCACAGTTTGTTTATAATAAACCCCTCTGGGTAGGTATTGAAGGAGACAATCTTGCCTTTGTATTAATTAACGAGTAATACCATAGCTGAAGCAGTTTAACAGTAGTGAAAATTCTAGTTGAAACTTTAATTATATTTGTTTATTTGTACCTATCAGTCAACACAGGGAGGATAGATCTATATGACTAATAGAAGCAAAATTCTCATAGAGCCACAAATCTTCTCCTTGCAATGAATGCTATGTAATTTTACAGGGATGTATTTCTTGAAAAGCATTGGCGTAGTGTGGTACCAAGATCAG
Source organism: Agrotis exclamationis (assembly GCA_950005045.1). Taxonomy (NCBI): domain Eukaryota; kingdom Metazoa; phylum Arthropoda; class Insecta; order Lepidoptera; family Noctuidae; genus Agrotis; species Agrotis exclamationis. The sequence goes on along the minus strand of OX465417.1, from coordinate 11,181,083 downwards.
TATGTGACTACTATTTGGAGGCACAGAGGGCATCTCCTAATGTAAGCAAAGTTATCATATTAGTTTATAAAAGTATCAAAAAAACATTTCATCAAATTATTCCTCTAAGATGACCCACTGACCGTTCACTTTGTGTCATCATCTTAGGGCTGGCCCAACACATTATTACCTTCTATTTTCCCCTGTCAGTTGGTGTCTTGTTAATATTACCAACATAAGAGTTTGAAATGCTGGTGATCTGTTTTAAGTTGTAATGATAGAAAATTTTTGTTTCTAGGATGTTCCTCCAGTGCTGGCCGCCCCCCATCACTACTTGATATCAATCCAGAGAGGAGGTGTGGCTCTGGTGGCCGTGTGCATGCAAGAAGTCGCTCCATTGTTTGTGATCGAGTTCCTGCATAGAGTTGTTGATACATTCCAAGTAAGTGAACATTAAAATGGTCATTGTTTTAACTTCTCATTCAACCTGAGCTTATAGTTCTGCTATGATGTCCATGAATAGAGGTTTAGAGCGCTAAAAAAAATTTGAATGTCATCACTTTGTAAAAAATAGATTTAAACAAATTTTACTATAGAACCATGCTGGTGGCTAGGGGTTTTGGATCAACTTTCACATTATTATATTTATTCTGGTAGGTTTTTTCTGTAGTAATTTAATCACCAGTCACTACTCTACTCATTTGTCTTGGTTTCATCAGTCTATTTAGTATTTGGAACCATTGCTGTTAAATAAAAAATGCTCCATTTGCTCAGCTGTTTAAATGTAATATCAACTTTTTAAAGGATGACTAAGCATTTATCATGTTTCCATTTTCTTTTCAGGACTACTTTTCAGACTGCACAGAGACTATAATTAAGGAAAATTATGTAGTTGTATATGAGGTAAAACTTTTCTAGACACAGTATTATTTATACATATATTTATTTATTTAATTTAATTGTCCTTAATTATTTTAATTTTCAGTTGTTAGATGAGATGCTTGACAATGGCTTCCCTCTGGCTACAGAGAGCAATATTCTAAAGGAATTGATAAAACCTCCAAATATTTTAAGGACTATTGCCAATACTGTTACTGGGAAATCTAAGTGAGTATGATAAAACTCTAGAACTCGTATGAGTAAAGATGAGATGACTTGTAATGCTATCCTGAGATACATAATAGGGATGTTTGCGGAAGCCAACACCGACTGCTTTAGGGCAATAGTGCGTAAAAGAGTGGCCTCCCTGATGCGTCGTGTGCGGGGCAGCTCCAATGGCCTTCTAAACATCATTACAGATAGACTTGAGTGTCCTATTGTGAGGCACTGGAACAAGGTTCACGGTTCAGTTTGTGTCCTTTTTAATTTGAAATGAGCATGTACCTAATAGTAAAATAAGTAATTATATTCTGATTTAAAATATAAATAATAACAATTGATTCTGATTAATTCTAATTGATATTTTATTATTTATTTTATTATTTTATTTTAATATTTAAAATGTAATTGTTTCATTCTATAAGTGTAATTTTATTGTTATTTATATTTTAATTATTTAATTTGTACCTACTAACATAGATTTTAAGTTCCATTGTTACTAACCATTATGGATCATTGTTATCTGACGTATGAAATAAAAAAAAATTAAATTAAAATTAAATAATATATCCATCAAGCCTGTGATGGGTATATGGAAAATCAATATCCAAACTGCTTTTTGTTTTTAATCTTGGGCCATCTCCTCGAATCTATTAGAGACTTTATTCCTGTCCAACAGTATTCTCATGAAAGTCACTAGAAATACTGTGGTTGTTTAAGTTTTGTTTATTGCAAATAAGCTAGGTAATAAATAGTGCAGGAGTACAATCCTTGCAGTCGGCATCCTTATATGAACAGTTGTATTATAAAAATGAACTGGGCAAAAGGAGTATGTAAGAATAGCAGCAGGTGGCGCTCTGCAGTATTTGTCTACTCCTTTGAGAAATACTCGTAACTTAGTTATTCTAAATGTTATTTTTAGTGTTTCTTCAATACTGCCATCTGGGCAGCTATCGAACGTGCCGTGGCGTCGTTCGGGCGTCAAGTACGCCAACAATGAGGCTTACTTCGACGTCGTAGAAGAAGTTGACGCCATTATTGATAAGAGTGGTGCTACCGTGTCTGCGGAGATACAGGGTTATGTAAGTTATCCTCAGAAATAGGAAAAGTTCAATAGAAAGTCATTGAAAATTATGTTTAATAACTCTTTGTTTGTAAGTACTATTATTGATCGAAGGATTGTAATGTATTATTGGTTGATTTATTTTTGTTTTCAGATTGATTGCTGTATAAAATTAAGTGGAATGCCAGATCTGACCCTTACTTTTGTAAATCCACGTCTTTTTGATGATGTATCATTCCATCCTTGCGTGAGATTTAAAAGATGGGAGGTAAGTAAATTACGAGAAAATTTATATGCAAACTTTACTTGAACTTGCTTCATAAAAGTCTTGTTCGGCGTCCTTCTGTTGTTTTTTTTTGTCCCCCAAAAATGCACTGGTGAGAACACTCAAACAATTAACTCATTTCGAGTCGATCTGATGCACACTATTTGGTGGCGGTAGCAAAAGTATACAGGGTTTATTTTTAAAGTGGGCGTGAATAGCCAACTCCGAAACTAATATGTGAAAATATATCGAAAAATAAATACACAAAGGAGTCCAACACCCCGATTTTATCTATACATATAATAATTTTAAAATAAATCTGCATAATTTTTGCCTGAATATAAATTAAAAATAAATTAAATTCTTCTCTTCCAGTCTGAAAGGATACTATCATTCATTCCACCGGACGGTAACTTCCGTCTCATGTCCTATCACATTGGATCTCAGAGCGTCGTGGCGATACCGATGTATGTCCGACACAGCCTCACGCTGCGGTCTAATGGCGACCAGGGACGGTTAGACCTCACGGTCGGGCCCAAGCAGACCATGGGACGGACTTTAGAAAGTAAGGATATTATGTGTTATGTACTTTTGATGTAGTATCAACCAATGCTGAATGATAAATCGACTCACGATGTCATCGGTGCACCTAGTTCCCGGCCTGCCTACGCTGCGACTTCCCGTTTGTGGTAATCGCAGGGCAGAAGCTAGTTGATAATAGTGTAATGCCGCAGATTTATCTGATATTATTTATAAAGACACATACGCCTTTTTACAAGACAAATACGAGAAAATGGCATATGTGTTGCCGTTGCGCCATTAAAATTAAACATTCTGTTGGCTAACATGATAATAATACAGAGTAATGACGATACTGTGGTAAAACTTTTTACCACACTGTCATCATTACTCTGCAAAGATTGCATTCAGTGTGCCAGATTTCACCTCTAATAATAAACTCCTTATGTGTATGTCACATATTGTGTGACCTGTGTTCAAACAGCAAAATTTTGCCCGCGTCTTGGCTCGCCCGTGCCAACTCCCCCTTTTTTGGTTTAATGCAAAAATAAGTAGCCTGTTACCTTCTCCAGAGTTTTATCTATATCTGTACCAAAACTAGGTGAGTTCAGCGATAGGAATGAAATCATAACAAACTCGCTTTCGCATTTATGGTATTAGTTAGGATTATACTCTAATAACCTTATTTATTTTCCAGATGTATCCTTAGAGATTTGTATGCCCAAGTGCGTGTTGAACTGCTCTCTCACCGCGAATCAAGGCAAATACTCGTATGATCCGGTCAGTAAGGTGCTCTTATGGGATATAGGACGCATTGAGCTGCCAAAACTGCCGAATATTAGAGGATCTGTGAGTATGAGAGTATGAATTTAATTGTAAAACAAGTTAGTCAAAAAACTATGCCATCTGACCCTTTAAAGAGGTAGAAGAAGTTAAATTATAGGATCAGGTGTTACTTTGCGGAAACCCATGACATGAAGTGTTATGAAAAATGTCTAGTTTTAATAATGCGACAAAAATCCTGAATGACAAAAATGCAGGATGCAGTAACACCCACCCGACCTCATGCATAAAAAAAAATGTAAGCGCAATGTTCTAAGAGGTAGAAGGTAGAACTTCTTTTACTATTGGCCGTTTGTAAGACTCCTATGGGTGTTAGAACTGCATCCTCGTTTATTTGCTATATTGTCATTTTGGAACAGGTCCTACAAAAGCCTTAACGCCAACAAATAAAGGCCATTGACTGGCATTGAGGACCAAAGACAGAACTATCTTCTTGCGAATATTTAATTAATTCATAAGTGCAGACGGGCGTACATCAACCTACCCCAACCTATATATTTTTTCCAATCGGGCATGAACCTTCTTCATGAACATACATGGTTAGATTGATGTGATGGCGTCCGTCTGTCCATGGCTTGACAATCGAACGTATGCAATTAACTAAGTACAGAATCTTCTTCAACAGGTATCAGTACAATCAGGCGCCGATACATCAGGTGCAAACCCAAGCATCAACGTGCACTTCACGATACCTCAGCTAGCGGTCAGCGGGCTCAGAGTCAGCCGCCTGGACATGTATGGCGCCAAGTACAAGCCCTTCAAGGGTGTCAAATACGTGACTAAAGCGGGCAAGTTCTCTGTGCGCATGTGATCGGAGGCCGACCAGCCCGAACCGTGGATGTGCTTGGGATTGTCTATGAGCGGAGGTCGTGTATAGTGATGACAGTGTTATTGAATAACGGTCTCTATGAGTGTGGTCGCATTCATCGACCCGGAATTTCTTTATTCAACGGCTAAGATATAAAAGGCATTTTTTTTTACTTTATTGGGTACTATTTGACGGTAATAATGTTATATTTCTTGCGTCGTCTAAATGAGTCTTAACGGCCCGTTCACGACATTTGGTCTAAGCGGAGCGACGAACGATGCGAATAAGACAAGTTACTTTGTAAGTCCGCGAATTTTCCACTGGTGGCGCCTGTGGCGTGTTTCAAACATTTGATATTACCGGTCACAACGGTCGTGAACAAGCCGTACGTTTCGAGCATATTCCGCCCGTCCAATGTTGATACTTTCGTTAATTTCGCTTTATCTTTGAGGCGACAATAGATGCCTTGCAGTGGTGCCGTTGAACATATTTTCGACAAGCAGTACCTTAATTATTATAATATTATTGTTTATTATCAGTGTAAGAGAACTCTTAAAAATATATATCAATGTCCTTATCCATGTCAAATTAGTTAATTAAGTTGTAAATAATATATTATATTCAACGTTATAAAAACTTTTATTAAAACATTATTATGCAGATTCATGACTTTTATTAATCAAAATAACAATTAGATTTACTTAGCACAAAAACTATAATACAACATTTTAGAACATAACGTTTACAGTATTTGACGCTTTTAACCTTTTAACAGCAAACGTCGGAAATATCCGACAAATATTTTCGGGCCCATTTCGCCAGAGTCGGATATATCGGACTAAAATACCACAACTCACATAATGTGCTTTGAGTATTGTACATCCGTCTTTGTAGGAATTTGATTTTCTATCTTTTTTTTTTTGTAACTGCCTGGCGCTGGGCATGACAATTGATATGAAGTCGGGCGATTAAAAGGTTAATAAAAACTAATAACAATAAAATTATTATTGAGTAATTTAGTAAGTATTTGAATTTATTATTGCTATTTGGTACAGCAGTGAATTATAGTTACACAGTTACAGTTTCTTCTGGATGAGCTTTCTACAACTTAGGTCTCATCTTTGCTATAAGCGGCGGCGACTTTTCGCGCCCGGCATTGGTGTCAAGCAAGACGTAGGAGACGCCCACCACAACAGACGTCTCGAAGAGATTGCTTGCCGGCCGCCGTAGACATACGGATGGCGAATAATGGATGACTTATCGTCCAATCATTGCTAATGAAGGAACACCGTGGATTTTAGTACGAGTTTGACAGTCCCTTCTGCTCCATACAGGGCGAGAGGACACATTTGATGATTTAACCACGTAAAAAAAGGTCTTATGTTTGCTTCAGCTTCTGGGCTAGATCGGGATAAGAAAAAACAAGTGATGTTAGTTTAGGGCAAATTGTGAGTTCGTTGAATCCTAATACCGGCGAGATTCTTGTGCATAGCCGCAAGTTCTGCCTCGAGCCGGTGCGCACTCATCTGCGAGCAGTCTTTGTCTCTGAAGTATCGCTGCACGAGCACCGACATCAACGCCGGGTACTCTCTCTGCACAGACGCCTCCACATCACGCTCCTAATGCACAAATAATTATTAGCAATAAATGTTCCGGTTCACACGCAAATAACTACCTGTATAAACGAACGGAAGTGATAGTAATTGCTAACTATTCACTTCAAATGATTACCTATTGTACTTTCTTAAACTTGTCTGTACCTAATTATAATCAGATGCTGCTATAAAGTCATTATCCTGCTTCGCTACCTGCTAAAACGGTAGCGTTGGCTAGTACTGCCTATTGTTTACCCCAGATATATTTCCTCGTAGGTATGTAGTGGTAATTGAACTCGAGAAACTCACGCCTGCAGCCACACTTGCGATCATAACACCGATACGACGATGAAAAAGTGAGTTATGCTAAAATTATTCAGAAACGGGGCACAAGATATTAATGTCCCATTGTCTGTTTGAATTAAGTAAAATGCTCATCGATTCATTGATACGGGTATTTATTGCCGGTAGCGTTACCTACGTTTTATGGGAATCATGATGAAACGGTATCATGTGCGAGCAAACGAAGGTCTTTTCCTCATTTAACTTTTATTGAGGCTGGATACAACTTGCGGAAACAGAAATTATACCTTTCGTGGCTTTTCACTCCAATATAGCCAACACCGGCGGCACAGCCGGATGCAAATGGCAAAGTTAATTGGCAAGTTAGGTAAATATTTATGCTTTCGCACCAGGATAATTTACTCCTCTTACTAATACACTTCCGCCACATGACAGCCCTCTGGCGCCGTCTACCCTGCAGCCAGAACGTGTAAAAATAGACTGAGATTTTTTACCTGCTTTGAGTACTAGAAAAGAGAACTAGTCAATCTATTTATAAAGAACAGGGTTTTTTATTAAGACTCGGCTACAGCCGAAACCGCTAAACGCAGTAACTTGAATTTTGGACTGTATATAGTTGCAGTCTACCATGTAGGGAAGCAACAAGACAGGTTTTTGCGAAAATCCTCCTCTAAGGGGGTGAAAAGGGGTGAAAACCTTTGTATGTAAAATTTTATCCCTTAGGTTTATAAACTTGAAACTTGGTATGACGTAGTTGAGTAAGGTTTTTTGACACCTTTAGTTCGCGCTACCTCGCTACCTACCCCGCTTTCGAGCTAGTAAGTACGCATACTATCTTAACTACATAGTGGACTAGAAATCCTCAAAATTTCAGCTTTGCTAAAATTACGTAGGTCTGAGGGAACTGGGATCTTGGTCTATAACCTTGCATGCACCTTGCACGTAATTTCTTGCATCGTTTAAATGAGGCTTAAGTTGTAGGGTCTAAGCAAAGAGAAATACGCACAATGTAACAGCAGTATTGAGGAGACCACCGGGCGTAGACCCCCGGTAGACGGCTGAATCTGCAACGGAACCATTCCAAGACGTTCCCCATCCCTGAAGCTGTGGGGATCAAGTTGAACGGCGATGGCAGAGTTGTCTGAAGCATGTAATCTATGTATACCTGAAAATATGTATTTTGAATGAAATTTTGTTAGAGTAATTTAGGCGACCATTTACCATGGCGGGTCAGTCGAAGGTTGCGATACGAATCTATCTTATTGTGGCCACTGATTCTCAAATTGTCCATTAGGTACTCGTATTAAGTACTTAAAGATCCTTAATATATTGCAGTTTTTTCAAACTTAATTAGGGTTAGCAAGGGTTCTTCAGATCTGATTTAAAAAATACTCTACAGAAGCGTATTCTTAATTTTTTTTTATTTCACATATAGGTTTCGTCCACTAGTGGGTGAGATAGCTTTATCAAAAATTCAAGATTCTTAGCTCTTATTCTCAATATCACGGACAACAATTTTAATTGGCAGTCTCGTTGTTTTAGGCTTAACTTCAATTTCCTTATTAGTCTATCAATAATATAGCGCAGACATAAGTGGAATCCCGTAGATATGTTACTGTAAAAGCTCGAACTACGGTTAAATCTTAAGATTTTCCAGTAAAACCTTTTTTTTTTCGTGGTAAAATCATCAAATGAGTCCTGGGAGGACTCATTTGATGATTTTACCACGAAAAAAAGGCCCGTAAAGGGCTAATGAAGGACACCGTGGATTTTAGTCAGTACAAGTCTGACAGTCCCTCCCACCCTGCCCTGGTCGGGAGGACTCATTTGATGATTTTACCACGCTAAAAAAAAGGCTAACTGACCTGAACTTGTACAAGTAAAGTACCTAACTATAAAGTTTTATTGCTAGCTTGAGTGAGACCACCCACGAGTTCGTTAACCTGGACTTTTTATGGGTACATGGGCATTTGCAGCTCCCAAGCTTTGAATGGCAATCTACAAAATGCCTAGTGATTAGTACACATACCTATAGGCACAATTGTTGATAATGTGCGGCAAAATGGCAATTCACTAAGGCAGGCCGCAAACGTTGGATACTTTTGTTTCTTGTGTCAGATACAAGCTACCGATGAATATTGGATTTCTATAAAACCAGTATGAAATCATCCAGGAAGTGGATGATTTCAGCAATTGTTAAACAGTTAGCTTCCTAACTTTTTTTTTAAAACGTTCTGGCATTAGGATCCTTAGTTTTAAGGGCTGCGCATACGTAAACATTTTTTGTGTCCAGTTGCTTACACATAACACATACTTCTGTGATGGTGTGCCGTGCCGTGCCGGCAACAAAGTGTCTACGTTTGCGCAGCCCTTATCACTAAGGATCCTAACGCCAGAACGTTTTAAAAGAAAAGTTAGGAAGCTAACTGTTTCACAATTGCTTTCAGATACGCCAGTAATATTGTGTATTATTGAATTTCTGCCCAAGCTGTAATAAGTTACCTCATTGCAAGGTGCCTAATTCTGTCGCAAAACTGTACGGTAGCTGCCTCAAAGGTTTGCATTTTAGAAGGAATGTTCAACTTTAATTAGCATTCGCACGTCTAGTTTGTTTGCACAGTCATCCTCATTGATGACAATGCTGAGTTTTCGATTAGGTTTACCTAGGAAATGAGTAGGTACATAACAGTACCTCCTAGTAACCTCCTCTAGAAGCTAAAGGGAGTGACTTATTTGCTATATATGTTATAGGCAATGTGTATAATCCGGCATTGTATAGAATGCCTAGGCTTTATATATATTGCCTAAAACGTTCAGGCAATGTATATAATACGATTCATTTCATACATGGCCTAGGTATTGTATAAAATGCCCAAAGCGCATCAGGCAATGTGTATAATGAACAACCACGAGAAGGAGACACGTGTGTGTGGTGTGCGGGACTAGCCCGTACAGCCCGCGCCAAACTTTGTGACCGCCTTGAGTATAGTCGCGAGTCCGAACTTGCGCATGATACAGTCGAGTGGGCAATACGTAATCAAATGAAATGTGAATGTTTCTCTTCGAATCTAACCTGTCCGTGTCGGGGTGCTCCAAGTCCCGAGCTCGCTCTTGCATCCTAGGTCAACTAAGTCACTGATTACTACCTACCAAGGTGGCTCGACGGAGCCCCGCTTCGCGGAGCTCCTACTTCTGGGTGGTTTAAAAAAAAATAACCACGAAGGGGATGGCGGGGTCTGAAAGACCCCGCCATCTAACCTAACCTGTTCTATTCTAACCTAACCTGTCTGTGTCGGGATGCCCCAAAGTCCCGAACTCGCTTCGCTCGCTCTTGCATCCTAGGTCGAAAAACTGATTACTACTTATCAAGGTGGCTCGACGGAGCCATCGCTTCTCAGATGAGAAAAGATAAAATGTAAATGTTTATCCGAAGGCAACTGCTATGTGAGAAACGCTCTCTACGCAAAAACTCGTATGTACTTAGGCATACAAACCAATAGAACACATGTCTTATCGCTGTCTGCTAATGGAAGTTGAAATTAGGATTAGCTCTCAAAAGATCAGTACCTATCTAACTAAATCATAGAGAAGAAAAATCGATTACATACATTGCCTGTACTTCAACTGGCATTCTATACAATGCCTAGGTATTTTATACATTTCCTAGGTAAAGTGTAAAATAGTTTAAACATTGAACATCATTTCATACATTGCCTGAACGACCCCGGCATTCTATACATTTCCTAGGTATTGTATAGAATGCCTGCATTGTACACATTGCCTATAACATATATATGTTTATTCGTTGTAGGCTCTTAATGTGGTTCTGCAAGGGCTTATTTGCAATACCATATTTAGAAATACTAGAGGTTTAGGTTATAAAAGTTGAGAAATTTTACGATACCTAGTATTTTCCACTCTTTTGTATTAGATTGCGTCTTGTTTTATTTATACTGAGTGAAATTTCCATGATTATGCGACATTAAAATAAATACCTAGTACCTACTATTAAATCATTTGAAAACCAGTGAAATTCTTCAGTTGACGTTTTTATAAAAGTTCTATTATGTAATAAAGAATGCAGGAATATTGTAAACTTACCTCAGTTTTTCCAAAAGTCCATTCGATGTCCACGTTGTCGTTGACTCTTTGAAAAGTATTAGACATAGTTGCTATGAGCATGTTTAGTACCACTATTACGGATATTACTTCGAAACCTGTAATTATGCTTAAGTTAATTGAATTCTTCAAAGTCTATTTTAGCGATAATGCATTCATAAGATTTTATATGAAAGCGCAGATGGGGGATATTATTAATATGTAGGTACTTATACCTAATCCTCATTTACAAATCAGAATAAAGTAAAGAATGTCGGCAACTTTATTGGCTTATTAATAGCAAATTAGAAGAATGGTCCGGTAAAAATAAAGTAACGTACATAGGTAAAGGCCTATCCGCATACAACAATGCCGGCATGTGCCGATCAGTTAAGTATCGAACAGTGTCAGTGAAATATGATATTGTACCATACATTTTGTACGACGCTATCCGTACTAATCAGTGACAGTGCCGTTCAGTGATGTTCAAAAGTTAAATTGTCAAAAGACGATGATTTTGACAATATCATATTTCACTGACACTGACCGATACGGTACTGATCGGCACGTGTCGGCACTGTTGTGTGCGGATAGGCCTTAATTAATGGCCAGAGCAATATTAGCGAAAAGAGTATCGTTGTAGATCTGATAACTTTAAAGAAGTTGCAGTGACTAATCTGATAGGAGACTCTAGACTACTCTAGTTTCGAGAGAGAGTAGTAATTCGGAACAGCCCTGATATGAAACAAATAATTTACACGTTATGAATTTCGTTGATGTCTAACACGTATACCACGCTGATTCATGACCATGGATCACCGTTGCCCATCACCTCTCCGCGGGGTGCACCGCCAATACATTAAACATTATACAACGAAAAAGAAAACTGTAATACCCTCACTTCTGAGCGACTTACATCCAAAACAAAAGTATCCAATACGTTCAGTATACGAGTGCCTGTTCTCGTGGAACTTTTCCAGACTCCTCGGGTCCCGCGTGTTCTCCAAAACCACGTCAGCACTTTCCAAGGGTGCCATGCAGAAGAGAGCCCAGAACAAGGTGTTCAAAGTGTCGGTGAAGCTTGTGAACGAAGACACCTGGAAAGGGTATTGTGTTTTTTTTTTTACTTTATTGTTGCAGGTATCAAAAAGTGGTGTAATATTCCAGCGGGTGTTAGGAGTAGAACTTATTCGTTGCCAGTCACAAGCTGGCCAGATGCACGAGGAGTAAGCATGTAAGGATTGTCTCATGTGGCATTCTATAGTTACTATCTACCCCCGAGGGAAATAGTGAATTTGAGCATGTTTGTTTTCTGTCCGAGCCCCCCTTAGAGGGCCGAGGCCTGCCGGGATCGCGGGACTATTTCATCAGGTACCTAACCGTGACCCTAGAACGTAAAGGGCTATTGAAGGATCACCGTGGATTTTAGTCAGTACAAGTCTGACAATCCCTCCCATCCTACCCTGGGTGGGAGGACTCATTTGATGATTTTACCACGATAAAAAAAGAAGCATGTATGTATGTTTTTACTAGCAATAAAGTTTCATTTATTGTGATTGACCAAAGACAAAATAAGAAAATAGGCTGCTACGAAGAAAATCTTACTGATAAACTTTTAAACGACGGGCCACTCTAATGAGGCAGTATTCCAGGGTTCAATGCAATATATTCAATTAATTTAATGTAAAAAGCAGTTTATTTTGATAACAAAAGCACCTCATGAGTCATGGGAACCAACGTAAATGTTTTATATAGGCAGATCATCCGGTTTTTGTTCAACAACTAATGTAAAGTAACAGTAAACGTTTCTTTGTAAGTTGCAATGATCCGTGAAATAAGCTGCAGACAATGTGAACTATAATGATTGAACGCGAAAGCTCTTACCATAGAGTAAACTTAGGTACTTCTGGGTTTATGGCTTGTCGCTGCTGCCACTTTACTTAGTTTACAGCTCACAAAATGTAAAATGGGAGACAGGGGCTTCAATGTGCAGTCGATGTAGTAAATCGGATGAACTTTAAACTTGTCTACGATGTTGGAAAGAGGTCGAAGTTCCGCTATAACGCCAACGCCTTATTTTACTACGGTTTTGGTCAGGGTAAACAAAATACACGCAGATCTGACCTTAACCTCAGGAATACGAATAAAATGCATGAACGTATAAACGTAAACTCTTTTAAATAAAAATCCCGTAAACTTTAACTGTCGCTTGTTTAGAAGTAGTTACTTACGCCATGAAAATTTTTATTTGGCATTAAGCTACTACTCTGTTTCAAAACGACACGTGGAAGATTGTAACTACTTACTATTAAACCCCGTTACTGTCGCCACGGGTAACAGTTTAATTTGATAGTTAGATACAATATAAAGGCAAATAGCACGCAGTGTCTATAGTGCTAGGGTATTCAGGTCAATTAGCTTTACTTGTTTACCTGTACTGTCTTCATTCCAAATTCGTCTTCATATACCATTCCATCGTAATATTGGTAGAACCGCGCGAGGCCGGCAGTAAAAGCGCTTATAATGATTGCGAATATTAAGATGTACTTGTAAATGTCGATAGTCATTTTCCCTAACGATACCTGTAAAATAACAGTATTTGTGGTGAGCACTTCAAGTGCGCATCGATTGCTTCCATGTGGCGAGGCTCTTCGGCCGATGTAGAACTAATATAACTTGTTCAATGTTACATGTTTACATAGAGAGGGTTCTTGAAACAGTAAAGCCAAAGAAGGAGATCTAATTTGAATAAAGGTATGTTTGCAACATTTTCTAACGAGGGCATTCTTACATAGAATCAATGCGGCATTTAAATGTAAAATCAGCATACCTGCAGCGGCCCTAGATGGTAGTTCAACTGGCACAGGAACATAAGTCGGAAGAAAGCGAATATAGTCGCCAGGCAGAACGTGCCCTCGGCTAATAGAGTTGGGTCGTGCTGGTTCCAATATTTGCGTTCTGTACATTTTAAAGGTCACATTCAATATTCTGTTTCAAATTAGATGTTACATACAATGCCACACACTATAAGGTATGTGAGTTCTAAGTGCATATATATTCGTATAGACTGTTACTGAATTATGCTTGGTTTATCTTATCTCGCGTAACTATTTGCTACTTAGGACCCGAGCACAAGTGCCAGTAATATCCACTCGCACAGTGCGGTGTTTTGCCATCTAGTAATTACGCTAAGTAGTGGCTAGAGCAGTAGATTCACTGGTTTAATATTCTTGGGTATGAATATTCTATGGAGGTATGTATATAAACGAGTAATATTTTTTCTAAAGTGTTTTTGATATGGTAAATGATATCAGTGTACATATAATAATTTTAAACGTTGATAGTAAATTTTAACTAAATACCCAGTAGTGGGACATGACAGAGAAGGCTAGAAAAAAAAGTCGGTGTTTCTCAATCGAAAGCAAATCTCGAAACATCGAAGCCGAGGTCTCTTTGAAAGTAAGAAAACTCAGTAAACAGTTACCAAGAGAAAAGGCATATGTGATACCTAAAAACTCCTCATTATAAACTGCAACATCAATGGCAGCGAGGATCCAGAAGACGAACGTAAATCCGAACAGCATGAGCATAATAATCTCCGTCCAGTTCCACATCTTGCTGAAGTACCGATGTGGGCCCTGCATCAGGCACATCCGTAGGGCGGACCAGGCGTAGCCACAAACGTACAAGATTACCGGCGCCTCCGCACCTAACACGGCAAAAGATGATGATGATGATGGTTAACATGGGTCTAGTTGAATGTTCGTGTTGAAGCATTCTATTAAAATAATAACAGTTTCATGCTGTCCGTATGCAGGGCAAGACGGCCTACTTTTGTAGTTAATATAGATAAGACATAAGCATTGATCTAAACGCTGATCCAGACAGCTTTGTGAGTCAGATGAGTCTGATTTATTAAAAATTCCAGGTTTCTTATCGGTGGTACTGTTTTTAATGATGTCCTAGATAAACTTATAAATTGTATCCAGTTTATTTTAAGTTAGCATGTAGCATTTCACGTCAATTTACACACAACTATGGTGGATTTGTATTAAAAAAAAACCGGCCAAGTGCGAGTCGGGCTCCCCTATAAAGGGTTCCGTAGCAGCAAGTAACATAATATAAAAGTTCTTGTAGTTGGTTGTAACTTTGAAAGGTAAATATTGCGGTTTACGAGTTATGACGTATTAAAAAAAAACGAATTACTTGATCTCGTTCAAACCAATTTTCGCTGGAAGTTTGCATGGTAATCATCATCTTCCTGCCCTTATCCCATTTTACTTGGGGTCGGCGCAACACGTTTTTTTCTTCCATTCTCCCCTACCAGACGTCACAGTATCATTTACTCCTTTTTCATTCATATCTAATGTACATTTTTTTTTAGTTTTATCATTCTCTTATTTTATACGTTACGGGGGGGGGGGAGACACATTTTACCACTTTGGAAGTGTCTCTCGCGCAAACTGTTCAGTTTAGAAAAAAATGATATTTATTCAATATATTTTTTAAAAACCTATCCATAGATACCCCACATGTATGGGGTTGGTGAAATTTTTTTGAGTTTCATTTCTAAGTATAGGGGGAAGCCCTAAAACTTGTTTCTTTTTATTATTTTTGTGTGAAAATCCTAATGCGGTTCACATAATACATCTACTTACCAAGTTTCAACAGGATAGCTCTTATACTTTCGAAAAAAGTGACTGAGACATACGGACGGACAGACAGACAGACAGACATGACGAATCTATAAGGATTCCGTTTTTTGCCATTAGACTACGGAACCCTAAAAAGAGGTTTGCACATTGCACATTAATCTAGGGTATGATTTAAGCTATCACCAATTTAATTAGTTTTGTGTCTCCTAAAAAATAGAGTTTGTCCCCAAAATAGTAGATTTGCCACCAAATTGTAGTCACCAAACAATATAAAATCAATTCCATAATAAATCACCTGAAATCTTGAAGAAATAGGGTCTAGTACCAAATAATATTTCTGTATGTAATATAATAGGTTTGTCCTCATAATGGCTCGACGGAGCCCCGCTTCGCGGGGCTCCTATTTCTGCGTGCAAGGTTTAAAGTAACCTAACACGAAGGGGATGGCGGGGTCTTTCAGACCCCGCCATCCCCTTCGAACCTAACCTGTCCGTGTCGGGGTGCCCCAAGTCCCGAGCTCGCTTCGCTCGCTCTTGCAGCCTAGGTCAAATAACTGATAACTACTGTCATGCTGTCATCATCGTTTCAACATTTTGTTTATTTTGTTACTAATTACCACCTTACAAGGAAAATAATTATAATTATATAATTTGGTAATTCATACCTGGGAACACTTTTTGTTTATCTGAGGGCGAAAATATTTCGTGGTGATAGATCTATTTATTTGGTGATACAACTTGGTGACAAATCTAAATTTTGGTGACAGAAAATATAGTTCCCATTAATCTACTTCACCTACAGGTAGACTTTTTCCTCATAAAGTAGTAACTGTTCTGTATATACGAGTACATAGACTGATAAATAAAGATATAAGCATAATGTGCTACACAGCAACTTAACTGTGCACCACATTTTAATGATACGTTATCAAGCTCACTGCGATATCGTGTGCAATTAATTGTGATAATCTTGACAAAGCATCTCATCAGCGTCATTAGAAAGTAAATCGCAAACCTGTGTTTGGAGGTCCTCGCTTCTGAATCAGTTTATCTTGATATGAAATAAAGAAGACCAGGGCAAGGAATACGAAATATGCGGAGACATGTGTGATCAGTTTGTTCAAAGGGATCTTCCAGTGTCCTACGAGGTTGTGACGGGGCGCTACCTAAAAACACTCCTACCAATTATATCATCGGCTGTGTCATTGACTGACTTTGTTAAAATAATTCACAACAGCCGCACATTTTCAGTAGCCTCAAATTGCGCTCTGTTGCTCCAGGCTTCCCTATTGTGGATTTCCCTAACAACATTATATTTATTTTAGTGGTCCTTGCAGAAGTATAAATAACTTCTACCTGCAAAGATGTGAAGGATTTCGAGGGAAAGAATAACTTGCTGTTATGTAGACATACATTCAACGAGTGACGTACGAATAAAATCGAAATTAAACGATCATGCTTACCATGCAAACAATAAGAATGATTGGTGTTATTAGGACTCGACTCAGAACTGTGAAAGCTTTGAAGAGTACTGGCTTGGTTCTCCAACTGTGCCAGTCGCCGAGCCAGTATGATTCCAATACCTGGGAATTTGTTTTATAATGAGGTTAAATAAATTTTATAAGTTATTTATTGACACTTTATTTATTGATTATGTTTGAAGACGAATAGAAGATTTGTGAGAGGGTATAGTAGTCGTGGCACAGTGGCATCGGTCCCGACTTACGATTTGTACCGGTCTTGTGTGCGAACCCAGGCAGGCGCAATACTTTGTGTAATTTATTTTATCACCACTGCTCTTAAAACGGTGAAGGAAAACATCGTGAGCAAATGGAAATGGGCATGTCCTAGAACCAAAAATTCGAAGACATCTGCCAACGCTCTGGGCCAGCGTGGTGGATTACGGCCCTCCCTCTAACGGAGAGGAAGCCTGAGTTTCACCAGTGGGAACATTACAGGCGAAGATGAATGATGATGTTTATAGATGGATTATTTTAAATGTGTACAGATCTTATTTTAATATTACCGTTTGAGTGTTAGGATGTGCGACGAATTCTTTTTGCCTCAAGTCGACGGCCATTAGTAAACGCGGCAACACAAAGTGCCGCCGTCCTTTGCCACCCGATGTCTGCTTCAGAATAAATTCCACTTCTTCCGAGGTACGACAGCATCCTATGCAAATTGGTACAGATTACAGATTTGACCGTTGTGATTTCTTACAGCATAAGATTTCCTCATTAAAGCTGTTGTCAAGTTTCGGTTGTTGGTAACATTGGAACTGATTTTTGATAGCTTATTCTTAGCAACATACTTTTGACTGCTGTCATTAAAACTTGGTACTCTCGTTCAGTTCCAGGGGAAGTGATGACCTGATGGAATAGAAAATATCGTCTCCTTATCAAGGGACTCCTCAACGATATTTTCGATTCATTTTGCTGGTTCCACGATGTCTGACAAGATCGGAAGTTTCAAAGGGAAAAGGGAGGGTCCTATTTGAAGAGAGAGTTTTGTATTACTTCAAAAAGTTTTTATTCAAGTATAGGTATCATAAATTCACCTAAAAGATCAACGGCGAACGCGCTGACATCATCAGCTACCTGCAGATAGGCTGCGGCGAAATGCCTGCAGGCGGCAGCATTTTCAGCCAGTTCGGCTGCCAGGGAGAAAGCAGCCAAAATGGGGTCCGAAGTGAAGTGCACCATGTAAACTGGGGAGGCGATGGCACGGTACACCGATAGACGGAAGCTACCTTCGTGCAGCGGATCATTGTTCATATAAACATTCCTTTGGAAAAAAGCATTTGTTTTAAAAGTAACGGTTTTCAAACAGTAATGCGCGCGGGCACTGATTTGAACTTCACCTTCTGTTTTAATATTAATGTCACTATTCTAATTTTATCCTCTTTTCATTGTTATTTTAAATCAATAAAAGTATTTTATTTCTGCAATCTAAAAAGGAACTATAAATATTTATTTCCATAGTAAATAAAGATATTATTCGGGCTTTTAACTGTCGGATTGACTTCCAAATGGCTAATTAATTACAGCCAATTTGTAATCATTTTATTACTATTTACATGTTAATATATTATTATAACTACGTAATTCATAATATAAACGACCGAAACATTTGGATCATCAACGGGATTATAATTATATTGAGTTAAATTATTAAAAACATCTGAGGGGATTTTTTTTTTGGTAAATTATTGAATATCCATCCATATTAAGAAAATTAACCTAATCTAAGTTAAATGTAGGTTCAGATCAACCTAATTATAAGTGACTGTTTCTAGAGATCTCACCTGCAACAAACGCACATACAGTTAGCTAAGTGAGGTCGGGTTATTTTGTGCCCCCTGTCGATCAGGAGCGAGACTATCTCATAGTGTCCCATTTGAGCTGCAAGAACAAGCGGGCTCACATGCGCGGGGAAGTCGGCAGAGTGGGTCGCCCCCGCGAACTCCAACCCCGGCGAGATCTTACACTGAGCCTCCAACAACATTACTGTAAACACAATCAACCTACATTTAAATACATAAATGTTCATAAAAGCCAAGTGAAAGCAAGAACGAGGTTATCTTTACCCAATATTTTAATATTGTTGTATCGGACAGCCTGCAACACACAGTCACCAATTTCCAAGCAAGGAAGCTTCAAGAGAAACTCAACCATCGCTTGAGATCTGTTTTGCACAGCTATTTGGAGCGCCGACACTCCCTACAAAGTAAAAAGGTGTTATTGTTATGTTTATTGAATATTTACACATAACTGAGGTTGAATGAAAGTAACTGGGTGTTTAACCTGAAAATTCGTGCAGTTTACATTCAGGTTTGGATTCCCTTCTATTATTTTTTGAACTTCGTCGACGTCATCTTCGGATACAAGTTGTAAGAATTCCGCTTCACATGGTTGGAGTTTCGGTAAGTGTATGCGTTCATCGGTGTTATCTTCACTGGTCTATTACATTTACAGATAAAGTACATTTAAAATAATAAAAATCTTCAATTATGTTAATGCATATCAAATATTATGGTAATGTATAACATTACCATATTTGATCACAGGTATCAAAGTTCTGGTTCTCTACTTTATTTTAAAATGAATAATTTTTAGTTAGGGACTAGTTCTAATATTCTACTGACAGCAGTATATAAAATAAAATATATTTTTACCGATTCCAACTTTGCGTACATCTTTGAAGAACATTTTGATGACTTATTTAGAGATGGTTTATTCTCCATCACATTGTAACTCATCGTTCTGTTTGCAAATGGTCCATTATGGCTAAACTTTGGTACCGAGTAAGCCTTTCTTGGAGAGTAAAGTTTGTTAGTATCTTGAATAGAAGACTTTGAAGGACTTTGATCTTTATCCTTTTGATAATTGTGATCAGATTTATGCATTGTTCTGGGGTATCTACTTGATATGGGTCTATTCTCATACCCTGGTGTTGCTGGCAATGTTAGATACTCGATAGAATCTATTTTCTCTGATATCTGAGACTTGGGTCGTTTCCCCATTCGGGGCATTTTATCAGAGCCGTGAAGCGGAAGCCATCAGGCTACGTATGATGTGTAGAAACTACTGTAACTGATTCGTGATTTGTTTTTATCTAGAGGATCTTACTATTCTTTGTAATGAGTTAGACCTTACCTACTGTGTTACCTTATTATTTCTGTACACTACATTTATATCATTATTATAGTTAAGTTTAAACACTGTAATAGATCAAAGCTGCATTATCCAACCACTTATCCCATCGATTTTTTAATTCAACAGAAGTATGAAATATTATGTGAAATCCTCACATGGAAATTCGACAATTCTTCTGACACTTCTTTTTCTTCTGAGGTCAACCATAAACAATCTATCTAAAACAGCAATCTCTCCTTGGTACAATGCCAGCATATTCATCTTGTCTATGTTTAATTGTATGAATTCCCAAGGAGGTTATTAATATCTTTAAGATAACTCTGTGCATTAATACGGGAAACGACATCTATTGATACTGTTCTTATCTACACATCTACAACTTTATCTACATTATGTGGCTATTTTAAATGTTAGTTGTGTTATGCAGTATCTAATTTTCACTGTACATCGTGTACAGTAAGGCGAAGTATGAGTATGACTTCGAAAGGATCTGCAAAGAATATTATTTAATTAATTATACAATCTGTAACTGTATGTAAATAAACACTGAATTGGTAATGTAAACACATCCTGAGTAAAATGTATAAATCAATATTAAGCGTTTGTAGCAAATAAGAAGTAGGTAGGTACTCTTATTTGTAAAAAAAAGGTTATATACACACATCAAAAGTGTCTAGGGATCAACATATATTTTTGCAATAACTTTTCTCCTGATTGATATTAAGTAAAATTTTCTTTAAGGATTCATCAAATAAAGTGTTTTCGTTTGTCACAGTAACGATAAACCAAGTCACCTTTGCATTAATAAAGAAATTTGCCATTTTCCTAATAAAGGGATTTTTGACATTTGAACCACTAACACAAAAGTTCGAAAAAAAGACTGAAATAACAGATTTCTTTAAAATTTTATTGGGTAACTTAAACAATTAATAATCCGTGTTTCAACCGCGAACACTAACAACACAAGAACATCGGTTTGGCATACTCAAAATGAGTTCATCCAAATCACGCTGTGGAATGGCCGCCCATGTTCGTTGCAACAACAAAAAAAGGTCTTCTTGCGACTGGATACCCTCCATATTCGGCAGAGCTCTTCTCTGTAGCATATCCCATGCATGCTCAATCGGATTCAAGTCTGGCGACTGAGCAGGCCAGGGCAGGACATTGATGTTAGCTGCGGCGAGAGTCTGTCTTACAACTCTTGCGGTGTGCGGTCGTGCATTATCATGCATTAACTGAAATAAGGGACCGATTTGCACTTGTAGAGGAACGATGACGTCTGATACAATCGTCTCAGCATAAATTTGAGCGTTGAGGTTGCCTCTGATCCAAATCAACTCAGTTCTTCCGCCGATCCAAATACCCGCCCATGCCATGATGGTTCCACCACTATAAGGATGGACTTCCTGGCAGGATTTTAATCGCTGTTGGCGTCCAGGGGTTCTCCAGTGTCGTATACGTCTTGTATCCGGTCTCATACCGAAACGAGACTCATCAGAAAAGCACACGAAACGCCATTGTTCTTCTGCCCAATATCTGTGTTCAAGAGCCCATTGATATCGAATCCTACGATTGTGCATTGCTATAGGTGGTACCCGTAGCGGTCTTCGGGAATGAAGGTTCACTTCATGCAAGCGGTTTCTGACTGTTTGGTCGCTAATTAAGTTCCCTGAAGAGTGATGAAGCCTCACGGCTAACATCATGGCGGTTATTGTTGGAGCTCTTCGAGTTAAGATTTGAATGTATCGGTCTTGTCTCCGTGTGGTGCAGCGATACCGTCCTCCATGGCGCTCAGCCACGGTACCAGTGCTTCGGTAACGTGTCCAAAGTCGACTGATAACACTCTGACTTGTATTCAGAGCTAAAGCCACAGTACGTTGCCGGGAACCAGCTTCTATCATTCCCACGGCTCTGAGCATTTCTTCCCTGCTTAAATGACGTCGCCGCTCCATAATAACGTTGGTTTTAATCAGTAGTAGGGAAACAGTAGCACTAATAATGTCTTCAATGCGTTGTATGTTTTTATAGGGAAAATATTGACAGCTGATTTTCATCTTTTACTCGAATTTGATTCACAGTTCCTGATTCAAATTATGAAATGCACCAAAAAGGATCCATATAAATTTATAAAATCATAAATTTATTACAAAGCCACATCTCAATCTCAAGAAATCCGCATAAAAATGCTTGATCCCTAGACACTTTTGATGTGTGTATATTATAAATTGTAAATATTACTATCATTACAAATTAAAGAGGGATATTTACCATGTATGTTATTTGTTTCAAGTTTCTGATTGGGCACTGTTGCGAGAGCCATGGTCAAGGATATTGGCACTTGTCCCGTTTTAATTTGTAACTATAGTATTAGTGACAATGTCAGTTTATTTGTAAATTTAGTAAAACGTTTGTTTCGTTAAATTTTGATCTACTATGAAACGACTTTTATTTCTTTGACATTTTTTTCTTTATGATGTTGTTTTCGAACGGTGATGACATCACTGTGTGGGCCACAGCCTGCGTGATGATCACAGTCACACACCCAATATGTTTTCTATATCCATTCTTGGACTGTTGTTCGGAAACTAAACTATTCGTGTTATATGTTAATAAGTTGCTGGTGTAACCTAGAAGTCAATTTGTATCTTGGTCTCTACAATACTTGTCCATGTAGGTATATTGAGTTTACCCGTATCTTTTCGAAGGTGCATTTAAAATGCTTATGATAAATATGTGCGGTCTAAGGGGGAGGCCTATGTTCAGCAGTGGGCGTCTTCCGGCTGATGATGAAATGATGATAAATATGTGCCTAATAATAACTCATGTTATAGTAGTAATTATTAAAATTAAATATCTGGTTTAATAAATTTCTAAATTAGTTAAATATATTTCTATGTCTGAATTTATTTACACTTTTTTTAATAGTATTTCAATGAATTGACCCAGAAATTGAATACCACTTACCGATGAATATGTTACGAGACTAATGTTAGTGAAACCCATCGCTGTGAACGCAATAGGTTTTTGAGCTCTGAAACAATTATTAATACATTGAATAAAAGAGAAAGTCAATAAAATAAAACAATATAATCAAATTAAGCTGAGAATCGCACATTTAACCTCCTCTAGATTCTGTATAGAAGGCAACCTATGCTTGCAACACGTCAGTGCTTAAGTTCTTCTACCAAATAAGTTTTTTATTTTCAAGTTAAGTTCAAGTCTAAAGTAGATTTCTAGGCACTGCAAGCAGCACTACGGCTTTAGTGTCTGATCAACACTCAGGGGATTAATACCAAACACCAATTTTTTCACGGCAAATGCAATGACGTACTGTGGTGCGCATAGGTTACCTTCTATATGGAATCTAGAGGAAGTTATCTGTGGTCGAAAGTTACAATAGCCTTCATCATTTCTTAGTTAGAAACTGCATTTGAATGTTTTGTTCCATCATTAGCAAAATATTTAATTCTTTAGCACAGAGTTCAATGGTTAATTAGATATTGAAAAATGTTTTTGTATGTAGTATTACTGACCTCTGTATAAGGAAAAGCAGGGCGCGGCGACACCGGGGATTAGTACGGTACCAATCACTATTGTACGCCGCTGAAGCTATATCGGCGTTCTACAGGAAATACAACGATAATTAACATAAGGGCTGAGAGGAATGCTGTTATGTTGTAAGTACTAGAGTTGCTTTTCGTAAGGATTTTACAAATTTTCTTTCATGTTTTTTTTTCATTTGTCTGATTTTTACATTAAAAGAAGATTCAGAATGTGCTCTTTTTCTTCGAGACTTGGAAACCTTGAATCGTAAAAAAAACAAAACTTATATACTACGTTCTAGTAATGGGCATAGCAACAGATGAAGAAAGAGGGTATACAGATTTGTTTTTACCCACATTTGGTAGTCTATCCGCGATCATGGCGCTTGCAATAAATAGCGTCAAAATATCGGGAGCTAAAAATAATGAACTATCGCGGAATATATCTCGGAAGTGACAGTAGGTATAAGTTTAAAAGCGTGAAAAATTTACACAGTGTATGATTAAAAAAAACCATACAAGAACACAAGGACGTAAAAAATACGATTTGTCACTATGTAGTAGTTAAACATTACAATTTGTCACTATGTAGTTGGTTCCAAAAGAACTTCTTGTCCGAACATCATCTGCTTACTTAATGTGCTTAAAATTCGTTATCATCGTCACGAAAAGTATGTCATACGTGATTTCTTTTTTCATCCTTAATTGGAATTCTCATTTACACAGTATGTAGGTACGCAGGATTCAAGGAATTTAAAGTTTACACTTTCAAATTAATGGAAGTTTAAATGACCATGTCTTAAGATGCATATAATTGCGAGTAAAAAACAACTCGAAACATCTATTTCGGTCATAATGTTAATATAAAAGAGATGGTACGAAGAATTACCAAAATTTTATGAGAAAAAGTTAAAAAAGAGTTAAATTCACAAACCGCATGAAAAATGTCATCCGCGTACCAACACAGCATTCCGATTTGAATTAGAGCTGAACCCAAAAACAGTTTGTTACTGATGGCCATTAGCGGTTCTAGAAGCTGAAAAGGCGTGCAAGACATAATAATAGTTTAGAATTACTGTTAAGAACTAGCTCACTTGGCTTATATTATCCCACTGCTGGGCAAAGGCCCTGTCTTTGTCTTATATTTACAAATTTGAAGTAAGTATTAGTTCCATGGTTTTTTGATAATACCAGCCAGTCTTTTCAGTACTAATGTCGAACTTCTCCCGCCATTTTGTTATTTTGCTAATGTAGTCTAGTATTTAAGGGCCTCCTTTTTTCGGAAATATGTCATCAAAACATAAAAGATTAAAATGACAAAGAGGCCAATGCTGTTTCAGTTCTGCTCAATGTATATTGAGTCAGTAATTTTTTTGCAAAGCCTGCGGAAAACTTGACCAATCGACCACGATTGAACACAATAGCCTATTTCTAGGTATACTATGAATAAAACGCTTGTAATACTGACCACAATGACAAAAACTACGCAGCAGATATTGACCGAACTCAACACAACATTCACGAAGTTCGACAAGGAGAAAGCGTTTTCCAAATCGTTGCAGTATCTGGAATACCGAAAAAAAATAGGTACAATACTCTAAATAATCTTTTGAGGTTTTCGAAGTAACTTTTTTTTTATATCAATCACGTCTCAAAAGGCCTACAAAAAGATACTTACGCAAGTGACGCAGAAGCAACGTTGCTACGGTAAAACGGAAGAAATTCATAATGTGTTTTGAATGGTTGGATTCTTTTGGCCCAAGAACACGATTTGGCCGGCTAAACTTTCGTAAACGATTATTTAAACGTGTTGCTGTGGTTTAACTTGGAATATCGTACTGAACCGCCTGTTATAAATTATATGTAGTTGGATGGGTAATTCAGTTTACCTAGTTGTTGCTCGCGGCTACACCTGGGACGAAGTGGTAGAAAAGCTCTGGAAACGAACTACCAGGATTAACTTTTAATCTCAATAGTTCGTCCTTGGTCATGGTCTACCAATGTCATGATTTCTTTTCGGAAACTATTCAATTAAAAGGTGAAACATAATACAGAATTACTATCGTATTTATAATATCAGTCTGCATGATTTAGAAATCTCACGTTATAAGCCGTTGATGCAATTTGATGTCCTCCAGTATTTCTTGAAAGTGATCCTCACTGTCTACTGTCCCCACAGACTCCAGCCGGCGCTTTAGCAGGCGTAACAGAATACTTATATGACTGGCCATTGCCGAGAATAAGAGATCTGTGCTGACCATAATCCAGACGCAAGTTTGACCTAGAAAAAAAAATGCAATTTAATTTGAATTTGGAACTTATTGTGTAAAAGATCGAAAAAAGGTTATCGTTGCGATGTTTTTATGAAGAACCTTTCTACATGTTGCATAGCATACACGAAGTTTCTACATACAAACCACATCTTTATTTTTTTGGCGTAGTCCTCCCGCCTGTCACTCTTAACTGACTAAAATTCAACGCTGTTCTTTTGTATGTCCTTTGCGTTCCAGTGTTCCACAGTATCTTACTTAGGCAGATGACCTGAGTTTGCATAGGTTTATGGGCATTCAAAGCAAATGTTTGACACACAAAAAATAGAGCGTGACTTATTTGGGATTGTAGTAACTTACTAATATCAAGAATCCGTCTATCACAATAAAATGGAGAACAGTATCCAATGGGCAATGCAGTTGTTAACCTACTACTAGCTATTGTTCTTATATTTGACCTAAGTAGAGCATATCATGACTCAAGTATATTAAAACCCTGAAAAAAAAATAACATCTATTTTTGGGCGCTAACAGCTAAACGATATTTGTTTTGAGTCCATCATGCGGTCGCGTTTACACCGTCACTCTTACTCGTAGGTGCCCGAAGTGTACAATCAAATGTTTAAAATGGATTAATTGCCACTTTACTACGGACGAAGATGTAGCTCTCAATGAGATAATAGGGGCATCAAGATGATTCTATATTATCAGGACTTTCACTCTCTCTATGTCAATAAAAGAAACATTTCTTCGTAGAAATGATTACGGGTACTATTATTTTGGCGTTTTTTGCTTTGAGAACAAGATCTTAAGGCGAAAGATTCGATTAAGTTATTAAGTACTATTAAAATGGTGGTAGAGGTCACTGTATTACGAGGAAAGTGCACTTTAAATGTGTCAAAAGCATGAGGCTACATTTTAGGATATAATTATGCAGTGGCGGATTTACAAAGGAGATGTTTCATTCTGGGCCCAGTCTATGTACACCACATCAATAAATAGGGAAAAAATAGGAGAGTTTCACAAAAATACTATAAAAATGATTTGAAGACGGGTTTAGCTGTTAAAAAATGATAATGAGGAAAGTTTTTTAATAAGTTAACCCTGTCTTTAGGGCAGCCATGACAGTTATGTTTGACATTTGACATGACGTTTGTCGACTTTGACGTTTGTCGCACCCGAGTCTCTGTTTATGTTTGCTTTGATGCTTTGATTGAGCCACATTTTGAGCTTGAGTTGGATACTTTTCGGAATTTTTAGTGATTGTTTTAGTTTTGCGACCCAGATTACTACTACGGACTGATTGATTGCTTACCTGTTGACCCCGGCTTTGTTATATGGTTTTTGATTCGCCTGTGATTCGGATTTCGTCATGTTATTTTACAAGAACGAGTTAGTTTCAGGTATGTCCTATACTTGTATTTTGTTTTAATGCTTTTACTATGCGAGTTATTTTTCCCTTGTGTTATATTCTAACAGATTTTACTCATTTTTATTCCAGTTTATTGACAATGGCATGGCTACAATGCACGTCTATAATAAATGAAAATGACCAGTCTTACGCTGCCGATGATATGGGTCCCGAAATAATTTCTATCATCGAGCGAAATCTTGGCCATCTGGTAAGAAACATTTATCTAATCTAAATACTGTTTAACCAAACGGATTGATAAACACTGTATAACCTCTTTTTCATTTATTTTTTTAGATTAATGAAAATGAAATAATGTGCTCACAGTGCTTTGGAGTCATAATGTGTGTGAGATGTCAAATAATAGTGCACATGGAGATCATGAACTTCAGCATTGTCATGATAGCAATGTCTGTGTCCGGTGTAGGATGTCATTATTTAGGAGGCGTACTCATTCCATTGCGGAGGGTGCAGAAAGACAATTTATAGCTGCAACAATTGCTCCAAGAGAGGTAAGTACCCCTCTTTTATTCATATGGATGAGGTAGGCACAAATGCAATGTTTCATAATTATGATGCAAGACAATGTCATTGCTAGTAGAAAAAGAACTGATACTATATCATTTCTGGGAATGTGCATATATAACAATAATTATATGACATAGAACATTGCCTAGGGCCCTAGGACAAGTCTATAAAAGTGATATTAAAATACTCTTACATAAATCTTGATAAGTTTATATTTATTATAAATGTTGTTATTTAAATAAATCTCGTTTTTTTGTTTTAGATACCTGAAGGTGGCTTATTATGTTTTAATTGTTGGACTCATACTCAGCGTACAATCCTCTACTAAGAGGTAGAATAAAATCAAGTCATAGCTCAGGACGAACCTATTATAATATATATTGTTGGCAAGGGAAGGATCAGGTTGGGATGTTAATATAATTAGTTATTATTGTAATTGCATCTCTGGACGACGGACAATGGGTTGCTGTGCTCACGTAATGACCATCATGTGGTATTTTGGGTTGGGCCCGGCACCAAGAAAACATAGAAGCACCAGCGTCATTCCTGGATGGAATATTAATAAGGGATGATGTGGATGATGAATAAATCATAAGTCTCAACAAGTTGTTTTAATTAAATGTATACCCTTAATGTCACTACATAGTATAAAGTCGATTCCTGCTGTCTGTCCCTGTTTGCTTAGATCTTTAAAATCATGCAATGGATTTTCATGTGGTTTTTTTAAATAGATAAAGTGATAAAAGAGGAAGGATAACATGCATAATATAGTAAAGATTGTACCCGTGCAGAGCCGGGGTGGGTCGCTAGTAATAGATGTAAAATAACAAAACTTGTTTCATATATTGTAAGTGCTCAGTTGGATTGGGTGTGGAATCCTTCACAGAATGGAGGTCTATGTCCTAGCAGAAGTATCAGCATATAATGTTCCCAACACAGCTAATGCTAAAGTAGACATTTATTGTCTTCTTCCTAGCTATTACTGTGTCATGTTAACTAGGTACTATAACAATAACTTGAAGTTGTTAGGTACTGCACATGCCACTGCTCCTCCTCGCGTCGTATTCCTCATTGCTGAGGGACGTGATTCCCCCGATGTGAAGTTACTTTCAGCTTGAAGATGCTTCGCCATCTGTTTCTGTCCTTGGCAGAATGAAGAGCATCGTGAAGTTTCGTTTCTTGGCATTGAGATTTAGGATAGATGATATAAGTGCCGCCGGTTACTATTCTATTATTTTTATTAAAACCTAAGATATTCGAGATCAATCATTGTTTTCTGCGATCTCTTTAGCCCAGCTTTGAGCTTACACCTACATAAACATCAATCATATGTCAATGTCATTGTCAAAATGCCCTTTCGCTTATTACTGTCAGATCCACCATGTTTGATTTTTTGTCGAGTGTTGTTATCCTTGACAAAGTTAATTGAAAAGCACAATTCAACGAAGTGAAATTAAAGAAAATTAACAATTAAAAACGGTTTATGTATTAAAAAGCTATTTTTACATATGGTGTACATAGACTGGGCCCAGGCTCCATACATTTTTGGACCATCTCCTTTGCCGCTAGTAGGCTATTCAATTTTTGCCGCCCCTACTGACTTTTGAAATTCAATAAATTCGTTTAGTTACAAAACTACTACGCAAATACATTCGTACCTACCTAGTCGAAAATAAATGTTGAAACTTATTACACGTATTACACGTATATCATTTTTATAATAAGTTACCAAATTTAAATTGAAATTAATATTGTAACGCTATTGGAGTATTTTTAAAATTCATGATTGCATAAGTACCTTTATTTCACAGTGCGTTCAGTAATCTATACTAATATTATAAAGCAGAAGAGTTTGTTTGTTTGGTTGAACGAGCTAATCTCAGGAACAACTGGTTGGAATTGAAAAAATCTTTAAAAAAAAAATTGTGTTGGATAGTCTATTTATCGAGAATGACTATAATGATATGACATCACGCTATCGCTAATAGCACAGAATAATTAATAGTACTATACGTACAGAAGGACTACTCCAAAAAAAATCAAACAAATGTAAAATCTATATACGAGAGAATAAAGTACATTTTAACTGGCAGCCGTACCGCCCACCTACTTTTATAATAGCCTAAACTTCCCGTGCGCAAGCAAAAATGTACTGAATGGTTACGCCCGAGAGTTTATTTTGGTTTATCTGACGCCAACGACATTAAAAGGTTACTATGGGTCAAGCTCAATAGGGTTGCGACTTGCGAGTTTAGGCACAAATAGGTAGGTACCTATGCGTATTTTATGCATTTGCTAAATTACATTATTACCATAAATACCTATGTTCCTCAAGGAATTTTGTTTTTATCATCAGCCTATATCTTTTTGGTTTCGTCATCGATTACTACATACATTATTGATTGTTAGCACAGAATGATAATAGTAGGCGCCCGGCTGCGAATCGTTCAAATACAAGCTACCTACGGCACCTTACGTGAGGAATAATATTTATAATAATATTATCTTTTCTACCTATTATTGTTATATTTTTGAACATTTATCTTACAAAAAAAAGAATAATATTTAAAAGATTTTTATCGTCTATGGCAAAATAGCCAGTCCTTATTATTTTGCACTCAACCTAGTAACCGACCAATTACTATCGCATACTGTCACAGGCCCCGCGTTGCGTGTCTTTGTAGGTAGGTAAAAAGTGGCGCAGCGAATTACGACCGCTGACCTTGAATGCGTAGTGTGGCCATTTTCTGAGTTAGAACTTTTAAACAACAACGCAAACATCTTTCTACCGATCTTAATTCTTAGTACTCAGCTTAAGGTGAGTGAGAGTGTCGTCTTTTTATCTTGGTCGTCCAGTAGTCTCACCCCCCCCCCCCCAATTAGTATCTCGCCTCATTTCCAAACTTGTAACCTCATGATTAGGTATCATGATCAGTTAAGCCCATACTTCACAAGCAGGGAGATAATTTTGTTGATCATTACTAAATATGTACTATATTTTTTTTTTCTTCATAATAATATTGTGTTATTAATTTACCAAAAGCACCTAAAGCAAGAAACTTGTGCGTAACTACACGTAACGTAACAAAAATATTAAGGAGACGGAGCGCGTGCGTAACGGGTGGCGCGTGGCAGCCGTAGTGAATGGGCCACGACATAATGGCCCCGCAACTACTTGCAGTTTTATGCCTACACCGCGGAGTGAGACAGGCCTGCTAATAGGAGCGGAGCACCAATGAGAAATGTTTCAAAATCGGGAAAATGTATTCCTTTTCGAGAGCTTCCGTTGCATGCGCTGCGCAAACGGTTCTTCGGTATTCGTCATGAAAAGTTATAAAATAAAGTCCGCGAGAGCATATATTTATCTTTTAAGGACTATAACCTTTTTACTATAACCTTTTTTATGGAAATCAAATTTGTTTTAAAGTAATGCATTATTTGCGAATGTATTTTCATTAACATGATATTAATCCTTATCAAAATAAATACGTTAATCATCACAAGCATTTAATTTTAAACAAAATTGCCCTTGACATCGTTTGATTTTAATGAATATCTTAGGTCCTAAGACTTAGGAGATAAATCATAGTTTCAAAATAATACCACAACAAAGTAATGACTGCCTGGGCATGTCATAATTGCGGCGGTAAGATCGCTCTTTGAAGAGTGGTTGGAGAGGCGCTACGGCGTCCTCACCTTCAACCTGACGAAGTCCGAAGTCCTCCCGGGCACGGTTGTTTCGGGGGGTACCTCAGGGATTCGACAAGAGGCTAGGGGAATGGGGAGCAGTTGGAACGCGTGGGGGAAAGGGCATCCTCTACCTCTCACCCCAGCCACCGCTGAAGACGCCCAGGGCGTCGGAAATCGCGGTTCATATTCCAGCCACTTGCGGACGGGGAATAATGGGTAGCTTACCGTCCGACCATGTTGTTTATAAAGAAGCACTGCCGGCGAATCCCCGCTGCCTCGACAAGTCGAGGCGAGGCGGGAAGAGTTCCGGCGCGATCTCAGGGTGGTATGGAGGGAACGACTATCGCAACCGAGTTTCAGGCACGCCTCAATCGCGGCGGTAAGACCTCTCTTTGAGGAGTGGCTGGATATGCGTCACGGCGTCCTGACCAACCACCTGACACAAGTTCTCACCGGACATGGAAGTTTTGGGAGGTACTTGTGTCGGATGGGGAAGGAGGAAACGCCTGGGTGTCACCACTTCGAGGATCGCCCGGAGGACACGGTGGAGCATACGGTGCAGCATTGCCCCGCTTGGGCAGAGAATCGCCATGTCCTCAAGACGGCGATAGGCGGTGACCCCTCGCGCCCGGCATTGGCCGAGGCCATGGTGCGGGGCGAAATAGAGTGGGAAGCGGTCGCCTCCTTCTGCGAAGCAGTCATACTAGCGAAGGAGGAGGGGGGACGCGTGAGGGAGAGAACAGCGTCCACCTCACGACCCAGCCGCAGTGGTAGACGCCCACGGTGACGGACGTCGCAGGACGATCACCGGCCAACAGGCGCGGGCATGCGGGCGGCGAGTATAGGGCGACTCGCTGTTCGATCATGGACAATGCCTGGGTCGACGGCTGTTGTGTTCTACGCGCACCTCAAAGCCTGCTGAGGTCGTAGGACTTATGAGCTACCGTGATCCCGGAACGTAAAGGGCTGTTATTATTATTATTAAAGGACACCGTGTATTTTAGTCAGTACAAGTCTGACAGTCCCTCCTGCCATGCCCGGGGTGAGAGGACTCATTTGACGATTTTATGACGCAAAAAAAAATCGGTTTATCGGTATCCTCCAACAGCGCTTCGCACTAAAAAATACATTGTTAAGCTCCGATATCCACGCAAACGAAGTCGCGGGCACAGCTAGTTTTTTATATACGGATTACGAACGTTAGGTGTGTACATATAATAATAAGTTTTTTTATTATTTGGGCTAAATTTGCCGCCCCTCTAAATCTGCCGCCCTAGGCTCCAGCCTACTTAGCCTATTGGTAAATCCGCCACTGTAATTATGGTGTTTCAAATTGCTTTAATTCACTTTATATTGGAAATGAAATTTAGTTGACTGCTGTTTTTTGCTATAATAGGAAGAATGCATGTGATGCTGTGAACTTACACTGTTCCACATCTAAAATAATTGACATTGAACAGGGCGCTTGCTTCAACCACGGTTAACGGACTTTCTTACGAGTTTGATAACTGCACCATATTATAATAACGTCCTTCACGGAAGTTAGCAGTAAGACCTAGAAATGACTTAACTGCCCTGAATTCTATGTAAATAAGACTAAAAATAAATTTATTATTTATATTTATATACCTCCAGAGGCGGCCTTACCCATTGCGAGGCCCCGGGCAGCAGGTCTTTGCGAGGCCCGTTGTCGTTTATAAAAAGTATGTGACGCGAAAGTAGGTCTGGTTGTTTGGTTTAGGTATTTGTCATGTTTGAGGAGAAATGCTTAAGTTATAGCATTAAATAAAATTTGAGTTTTAAAACATTTTACATTTAGTACAGAACTTTCAACATCCGTGTTTGAGTTAAATCTAGTAGGTAATTCTAACATTTGCAGACTTTTTTTAAAAACGTTGCCCCTCTGGATTTTCTTCCTGTATCGTGGCCATTGCGGGTGCGTTACAAACATAGAAATTCACATACACTAACACCCAGACCCGGAACAACTACAAGAAAAACTTGCAGATAATACAACTATTTGTTCCGTGCGGGGATCGAACCCGCGACACGCTGCGCAGCAGTCGATCGCTCAGCCACTAAACCGACCGTCTCGTCAAAATGTTTATGATGTTGGTTCAAAGAATAATCCAAGTTTGAGACGTCGAGCACCGAACGCAACTTTCACAGCCACCACTGGTAGACAGCGAAACTTTTTATACGTAATTTTCCCTCTGTCCACCCCGGGGTGGACAAAAAGAAGATTTTATATAAAAATCTCCCCTGGCCACCACTGGTGGACAGTGATACGAATTTTATTAAATATTACCGTTGGCCACCACTGGTGGACAGTGATATTTTTTTTTTAGAAATGTTTCACTGTCCACCACTAAACAGGGGGTGGCAAGAACAATTGGTGATTTTGTTCTGGGTTCGATTCATAGGTCGGGAAACATGTCATCGGGTGTTTCTCAATAGCAGCCACCGATTTAGACGGGTCAAGACTCCTCTTTGAGGAGTGGCTGGATGGGCGCCACGCCGTCCTCGCCTTCCGCTTGACGCAAATCCTCACCGGACACGTAACTTTCGGGAGGTTCCTGTGTCGCCCATCGCCTCCTCTTACAGAGATGTGTGGCCTGTGTCCCAGCAGTGGGAAGTGGGAACATTATAGGCTGATGAAGATGATGAGTGACTAGAAATATCTCTGTAGACCTAAAAGTCTCCGAGATAAACCCCTTCAAAGTTTTTTATTTTTTCCTAAAAAAGTTGCATAGTTCGAAAACATCCCAACTGATTTCATGATAATATGATGCTTTGCCTCTTCCACATTTGTTGTTAAAAATAACGTTTATTTGAGATACCGCTAGAGTTGCTCGATTGGTGTCTTAACTCTTAAATATTGCAAGAAATTGCGAAGTTATTTTGAAAAGTTCTATCTCGAAAACTACTGGGTCTACAGAAATAATTCGATCTTATATTATTCTTAGTCCTGTAGGGTCAAAAACGCATTTTTTTTAAAAGACCGAAATTTTCGCGTTTTTGTTTACAAAGTAGCGTTTGATGCTTGAGGTCTCAAACTAGGATCAGTGGCTTAGCGAGACTGAATCTAAGAGGGAGTCAGACGCATCTGCGAGGCCCTTTTCTTTCGGGACGAAAAATATGACTTGCCTCCGCTGCTCGCGCGAGACCTCTATGTAAGATGACTTGGTTAATGTCAGCGGCATTGCGAGGCCTCTTTGACTCTACAGTTTCCAGTTACAACGTAACCAAGTTATCTTGCAACATTGGGCCTCGCGCAAGCAGGCGAGGCGTTAGACCTAAATGTGATCAGCACTTCGAAGCCTCTTGATTTCAGTTCCCACTCATCGGATACCACAAGTACCAGTACAATTGTAGGTCATGTTAATTTCTTATTAAAAGTTAAGTAGCACTACTTTACTGACTGGTTACAAACTTGATCATCGAATGTGATCGCCGTTGTCAAGAATTTTTTCTTTTTTTTCTCTGAGCGCGAGGCTTGTAAGGCAGGGGGCTAGGGTTCTCTTCGCCCCCGCCTAACTACGCCACTGACTAAAAAAAAAATCTAATTTTTACTCAAAAAATAAAATTTACTAATTTAAATAAAGGGATAATAGGAAAAAATAAGAGCAATTTCTACATCAAAAATTAAAAAAATAACAGTAATTAAAAAGAAATGTAAGGAATATGGAATTCGAGCTGATGATTTAGGGTCAAATCCACATTCAAAGGGAGAACATTTTTCTGACTATTCATTAGGCCAAAATCACAAACAATTAGTCTGCAAAATATCTGAACTACCAGATTTAATGTAAACTAGCCCGTACATTCAACCGATAAAATTATTGTACTACTTAAAAGATTTACAAAATTAACGAATTCTGAGACGACACAAAAATCGATGATTACGATTTTTCCTAAAGCTAAAATCTTATTTAATTTGCCGTTATGTTATAGACCTAGACTTAGTTATGGTTAAAATCAAAAGTTTTAAATTAAAAAAAACAACTATTTTCCCACGTTTTTATACACTCACTTTTCTTGTTTGTTTGTCGTTCCGGTTGGACTTTTGCAACTCAATTTTGAGGCACTTTCCGATAAGCTAGCAGGCTGAAATTTTGTACACGCTTTGAGTTCTGATGACAATATATGACTAGCTAAGAAACGTCATAACAAATCCAATATGGCGGCCTCCCCAAGATGGCGGACTGGCTGTTTGAAACCCACCCACATGATATGGGTATCAAATGAAAGGGTTTGCTGTCAGGAATACGAAAAAAATAGTCACGGGACTTAAATCCAATATGGCGGACGTCCAAGATGGCAGACAGGCTATTTGAAATGCACCCCTGTGATATGGATATCAAATGAAAGGGTTTGCTATCAGGAGTACGAAAAAAATAGTCACGTGACTTAAATCCAATATGGCGGACGTCCAAGATGGTAGACTGGCTGTTTGAAATCCACCCCCGTGATATGGGTATCAAATGAAAGGGTTTGCTGTCAGGAATACGAAAAAAATAGTCATGTGGCTTATGCTAGGCTAGGCTATTAATCCAATATGGCGGACGTCCAAGATGGCGGACAGGCTTTGAGGCACTTCCCGATAAGCTAGCAGGCTGAAATTTTCAGGGTAGCTTCAAACTCGATGAACAATGATAAAAATAATAAAATAATTAATAGATTTAAAAATCTAAAAACCCACGTTTTAAATGTCCTAAAAATAAGAAAATAACCCTACGGGGTTAAAAATCTAAAAACGTGGGTTTTTAGATTTTTTTAATCTATTAATTTATTAAGCAATTCCCACATGTCGCATTTTCTTGGAAATCTATGGGCGCACACCAATGGAAGATGGAAGATTGTCGCTCACCATCCTCCCTACGTGGTGCGTCACTAATAAGAACCTGCTTTAGTATCTAGTGTTAGAACTTTTTTTTTGTTTCAGTTATGACACTGTCTTCAGACTCAACACCGGTAGAAGGTTCCCGTTCTAAGATATATTTTTTTATGATAATATATACTTGTACTTACCTGATAATTTGTTTTAATTTGCTCGAATTTACCTACATCAAAGGAGAATGGGCTTCAAATTATAGGTATTAGCAAATAGCGACACATAGATTAATTATTGAATTAGCCACAGCGTGATATTATTGTGGATAGGCATATCGTGATCCGCCGGCATCATGATGTGCTCGGTAAAAAGTCAGACGGATTGACTAGCTAGAACAACGTATTTTTTGACGTAAATACGAATTACACTCCTGTTCCGTGGATACAATAAATGTAACAGACTTCTAAAAAAAACAACCACTAAAAAGGGTGAAATAACCTACCAAAAAACTTTATTTTCGGAAGTCGGTGGCTTTGCTTTTTTATTTCATTGATTTTTTTGCCACCTACTTCTGAAAAAAAAGTAAGGTTATATTACCCTTTTTATTTAAATATTCAACCGAAATTCTTGTCATAATTTTCTTACATATGCACTAGAATTTTATTATCATTAGCACCGCTTATAACATCGCCCATGTACACAATAAGCAAGAACACCCAAAATAAATGTTTTTTTTATGGGACCAAATGGCAGATATACTGCATCAAACAATAATCCATATGGGTCATTAGTATAAATGAATTAAGTCCAAATACAAGATAGCTGCTATAAACCGTTTAGGAGTTCCCTGAACTGTTCTTCGTCTTCATCATCAGAACCCTAATAACAGCTACAACCCATCTAGGTGTAAAGTTCTCATCAATATAAATGAATTAAGTCGAAAGACAAGGTAGCTACTATAAACCGTTGAGGAATTCCCTGAACTGTCCTTCGTCTTCGTCATCAGACCCCTAATAACAGTTACAACTCATCTAGGTGTAAAATTCTTATCAATACAAATTAATCAAGCTCAAGTGAATCGTTGAGGAGTTCCCTCGACTGTCTCTCGGCTCAGATATACTCCAGATCTTTATTAAATTGTAGTGCTTTGAAATACTTAATAAAAAAAAAATAATTTACTAAATCAGTCGACGTCTACTCCTTACTGTTAAGGAGTTGTTGAACCTTCCATCATCAGCTCAGCTACATGAGATGATGATTACTATACGAAAGTACTTAAAATTACTTCAAAATATTTGCGAAAAACGATGTGTGGGCCTATAAAATTCGAGGGTTGCCCTCGATTTCTCCAGGATCCAATCACCAGATATTGAAATGGTGATAATGGGACCACACGGGAAGCACCAGCTTTCAAATAAAAAAAGAATCATGAAAATCGGTTCACCCAGTCGCAAGTTATGAGGTAACATAACATAACATAACATAAAAGAAAAATACAGTGGAATTGATAACCTCCTCCTTTTTGAAGTCGGTTAAAAATGGGAACTAATGACGGAGCCCCGCTTTGCAGGTCTCCTACTTCTGGGCGGTTAGAAAATAAATAAGCACTTCTTCTAACCTAACCTAGTCTAAAAGTATCTAAAAAAAAATATTATACCTAAGTAATTATTTATTTGCGGTCAGTTCGTCAGTTCACACCGAGATGCGACGCGGCGCGACGTGACGCAATGATACTGCAAATGTGTATCTTATCATGTAGTAAATAAAGTTAGATTTTGATTCGCCAATAAAATGCAGCGCGGCGCCGCGCTGGGTTGTGACAGGTGTATCTTTTCGTGTAGGAAATAGAGTTAGATTTTGAATAGCTCTATTGATATGTACAGTCGAGTTCAATAATAAATGTTGGCAATGTCAATGATTCAAAATATTTTGAGCTTTCGCGTTGGTTAGCTCAATAAATTCTACAGAATCTATAGATCAAAATTTTTAGGAGTTTATTTCAATGCCACAGGTTTTCGTATAACTTTATATGAATGACATGTACGTCAGTTTTTTTTTTTCCTTTTAATGAAAGAAAAACAACGTCATTCGAAGAAAAACTAGCCAGTGATACCTTAATAATGTTGCAAACTCCTTCACCATGCAATTTTAAGATTGCTAGTAAAATCATCTTTATTAAGTAGTAATATGGTTGAATTTGAATTACATTTACTTTTGATTTGATATTATTGTATTCATGTGTGCTTACATATTGTGAATCTTACACTGTTCAGATAATTATGATCCTAACTTGTTCATATATA
The DNA here is from genome assembly GCA_950005045.1 of Agrotis exclamationis. Classification (NCBI taxonomy): domain Eukaryota; kingdom Metazoa; phylum Arthropoda; class Insecta; order Lepidoptera; family Noctuidae; genus Agrotis; species Agrotis exclamationis. The sequence continues at coordinate 11,142,625 of OX465417.1, read as the reverse complement.
ATAATGTTCCTTTGGCTGTATACATGTTACTGAGAAAAAGTAGTCACATATTAATGAATCTAAATCTTGATCACAATTTAATGATGGCTGTAGTTACCACAATATTATGAATGATTTTGATGTTCATATATTTTTGAAGTCTAGACGTGCCAACATGTTAATGAACGCGACTGTACGCGCGGCGTCACGTCTCGGTCTGAGGACCCTTATTTAAACATACATATACAAGAATAGTGAACACGTGCATGCAAGATATTATTATAATTATTTTCTTTTGCTTGGTTTGTTGCGCGAGGCCCCTGCAAGCGCGAGGCCCCGGGCGGTTGCCCGGTTCGCCCCCCCCTAAGGCCGCCACTGTATACCTCTATTGAAGCTAATCTTACCAGCGAATATTTCAAACAGATAAACGGCGACGTGCGCAACCGCTTGGTGTTTATCAAACGGGTACCATGACGACCAGACATAGCCTATCTTATCGTTCTTGCCTTGAATCAGGCCATATAGATAGATGACGATTGGCGTTAAATTGTAGAACCAGACTCCGGATACGTTCATGAAGAAATACCCTGAGAAGAAATAAATAAAACAATTTTTGAAGAATTGGCATTCAGCAAAATACATTCTAATTCTAACAATAAAGGGTTTAATTTGCACATCACTCTGGTTGTAATGTTAATGAGGCGAAGTTTTTATAATTTGGGTTTTATTGAACCTGTTTTTATAAGTGACTCACATCAACTTAAATGAGTCATTTTGAGAAAGCGACCTAGACCTTGTTTCTTTATGTGATTGATAACAATTTGATGCATATTGTACAGCAATATTCAATCTTATTTAGATTGAATGTCAAATCTTCTCCATATCCAAAGGGGACCGGATTTTCATGTGTTCGCACTTCAAATTGCATAGTAAAGAATGTTACGTTTTATCTTAAACACTTACATCGGTGAGTGATGCGGAGAGCGGCGAGACTCTTGTTCTTAATGATCTGCGCTTCCTCTTCCAGCGGAGGCATCGGCCATATACCTGCCAGCTCATTCAACAACTGACGGAATACGTCTTTTTTGTACCACAGCACAAATACTTTCGCAATACCTAGGAAACGTTATGTACATTATTGGGATAGAAAATAGATGAGTTGAAATAATAGAAAAGAAATAAATGTAACAGACACCTCTGTAGACACCAGACAGACACCTTTGCGTGTCGCATTATGAATAGACTTAACTTCACGCTTCATTCCAATTGTGCTTAATATCTTTTACTCTCTCAAGATTACACTTCATAAAATAGCTAAAACCGCATCCTGTGTAACAGTTCTCGAAAGTAGTCGAACACAGACAAATAGACTAACACAATGTACTTGTACATAGTTACTTACTTAAAGCACCGTAGCCAAAAGTATGGAAAAGTGGAACGACATCCTCGACTCGTGGCGAATTCGCCAACGTGAGACCTATGAAGGCGATTTCACTGAATACGTGGTAGCAAATACCGCAGACGGAAGCTATGAGCATCAGCTGCTGACGCAAATAAGCTGTCCCGCTTTTGGGATCCTGGAACGACAGTCCGATGCGCCGCATACAAAATGCGCTCAGAACCAGGGAATCATCAATTTCCCGTTTCGCTTGTTCTATTGTTGACTCGGACATTTTCGCTAATGACCCTTTGTCTGTGGAAGAGTCACGGATACTTTGGTTCGAGTAAAACTGGGCGGCCTTAAGTAGAGTGTGAAGTTGATAAATAGTTTATTATTTTAAAGTGTTGATTGTTGGGCGTACACCAACAGTTGGAAGTGAGTCTGACAGTTAAAGGAAAGTTTGTAAAACTTTATACGTCAAATGAGTGTGACCTAGCATTTTCTTCAAAACGGTATTAAATATCGACAACATGTATTATGAAATTTTAATTAACTAGCTGAGACTTCATTGTTCATATAAAAATGTTAATGTATTCGATTAAAGTACAAATAGGTGTGAAGAATAGAAAATCTATTAGTACCGTAATGGGATAAATCTCATAGTTTGTTGGCGTGACATGATTGGATTGAAGTAATAATTCTTCATTGTTGCGGTAACAGAATGCGTCGTTACTGACACGCGAACTTGTCGTAATTAATATCGGTTATGTTCTTGCTAATGCCAGGATCAGGATGATGAACTCACGTGTGGAATTTTATAGCATGATCTAAGGAATATTGCTATGTAAATTGCTATACATTGCACTGTTCACATTCGTCATAGTTTATGAACTTGAAAGCTTTATTGCTAAATTGATTTAGAAATAAACCATGTTTCGCCAATTTACCAACGACTGCGCTTTATTATTTCTTTAACCTAAAATGCAATTCTGTTTTAAAGTTCTTTAACACGTTCGTGGACAGTAACGCTTGCGGACGTCAAGATAGCATAAAGTGATACGACAGTACGTCTGTCGACGTCAAAATTTCTAGTCACTTAAAATCAGTACGTTCATAGACGTGCAATTTTCTATACAATTCTAAGGAAGAGCATGTTGTACTGTCACCAAAGATTTAATTCTGACTTTCTACTGTCACAGCACAATGTTCAAAAATCCGTTCAAAAAATGTACCTACACGCACACATTAACACTTACACGCACGCACACTACGCCCATAGGCGTCGTATTTCAATACAAACTGTGCAGTACTGCCCCGCTGAGGGGCGCTACGTGTTCGCACGCAAGTGGTTTTTTGAACGAAAGTATTTTTTGTTTTCAACGTAATTTTATGATTATATGAATACAAAATGTTAAAACTAGTATAGTTGTGTATCTAAATAACTTATTTATGTTGCTAACGTGTGTTTTGAATACGATTTAGTCGTACTTAATTCTAAATTCATATTTTTTCAAATGGCTTCCCGCGATCCTTATGATACTGAACAAAAGCGGCTTCAGGTTTTATTTGACGCTTCTTCAACTTCTGGATCTAATCTGGACCCTTTTAAAGATGATGGATAATATGCATCTGTATGTTGATTATCAACCATCTTACCTTACGACAGTTACGACGTTAACGCCTTTATCCGTTCTGTCATATCATATGGTTTTTTAACCATGCGTTGTGACACTACGCCCGTGGGCAATGTATGAAAAAAAGTGGTGTCTCAGAAGCTGCAAACTGTGAGATAGTACTGTCCACGAACGTGTTAAAAATGTTTGTTGATGGTAATGGGTACCTACGTATTCCAATTTCCATACCATACCCACAGTGAGTCACCGTAACTGGCACTAGCTAGACAGCCATCCATACTGTCTGTCACACCATGTTTCGATGCAGGATATGAGAGGTCTCAGACTGTCAATCGCTTGCATTCATAAATTCTCCAAATCAGTAAGGCTTCTGCCTCGAATCTTGCGGGCAGCGGGGCGGTGTGGCGGCGGCGGCGCGGGAGCGGCGCGGCGCGGGCATCGCAGCCCCGCCCCGTTCTCAAAACTAGCGGGGAGATCGCGCGTTGTGTTCGTGATTGTGTCGTCGAGATATTTGTTTTTATTCGCGAACGAAATGTCTGAACAACAAATGGCGGCGACATCTTTTTGATTCAAATTAATTCCTTACGCTCGATTTATTGTGGGCAAGAGAAGAAGTAAATCGCTACTATAAAGCAAGGAAAATAAAAGGCGAGTTTTATCGAAATTATGAAGAACAGAGACAATGTCCCGACAAATTCTAAGACTACACCAGAATCAGTGTAGAAATTTTTGACTATATTCTTGAAGCTATCAAAGGCGATTTAGAGTCTGGAATTAATGGTTCACATCTTTGCTGTTCCATATCGGTGTCCTCTCAAAATTTGCTGAAATAACTTGCTCTAGCACGTCCGAGGACATTTCGACACGTCACAAATATAAATTGCACAACACTGCAACTAAGACGCGCGGGCGGTCACCGCTTGACTGAAGTATACCGCTTGCTGCCCGCTCCGGCACCGCTGTTTTCGAGGGCCGGTCCATTTGATTTTACGCATAAGATCCTGTCACTCCCGCGCCGCCGCCGGCGCCGCCCCGCTGCCCGCAAGATTCGAGGCAGAGGCCTTACACTTGTCTTGAGTTCCGCTTGATTCGACAAATGTACAAAGCGACAAGGAGTGCCAAATGCAGTATCGTTCAAAACAATAACAATTGGTCTCACCTCATCGTCTGGTCTTTAACCTAACACGTAGTTGCAAATTTCTTCAGCAGGTGAGACCATCTTCTATGCTGAAACATTTTTTATCATTAATTTACATAATTGTTTTCTATGACTGACTATTTCTTTCACTTTCTGAATTTCGAGTAGGTACTTTATAATAATTATGTATATGTATTTAGGCTACACCTTCTCGATAATCGCACCTAAAGTCATTCAAAACACTACATAAAGCTTTTCATGATTAAGGTTAAGAGGACATTCACCATTTGTAAGTGAAATTAAAGACGTATAAGGTTACAGTGGGCTCAACATATCGGTTTTAGTAATGGCCGTGATGCCTAAGAGAGAAGTTCCTCAAACATGACGCTTTTGATGGTGTCATGGGTAAGATATTCCGTATATTGTCATGGGCGGGCATCGACACGAATTTAGAGTGATTTAAGATTTTCCCGCTAGATCGCGGTGTTTCGGCAAATTTAGCACGCGGCCCGCGGTCCGTGGCGAGCTTTACAGTTCGCCACCGTTACGCGACGATTAGCCTGCGCCGGCGCATGGCGCGCCTTCCCCCAGCGCCTGCGACTAAACCGGTGCACTTGTCGTCGTACGTCGTAATGCATGGAATATCATTAATTAATCTTGAAATAAAACATGATATTAAAATGACAAACAAACACGCTGAGTAGACGTGTATTCTAAAGTTTATCTAAACCTAAATAAACTTTTCAGGAGACATTTCACGTACTGAAAAAACATGAGAGGAATTCTGTTAAGTTCGAGTTTTCCTGTTTATCGTTATACCTACGAGATGTGTAAAAAATGTGTTCGTTATATCAAAGGCTTCCAAAAAAAGAGGTATTAAAGATTCAAAATTCAATGCCAAAAAAAAAAATAGAGTGTTAGATTTAGAGAAAAATTATAACTGGAGTGTTATTCACAAATAAAAATGAATACAGATCTATTTGCGAAGTAAAAGTGCTGTGTATTATAGAAGTTTGAACGAACGACCCAGATCTATTGACGAGCTGATCGTAGGCAAAAACTCCTCTTCCTCTGTCGAACTACAAATAAAAGCTGCGGAAATGAAGCGAAATAATTGAATGAAGGTTACTGAGCCGACAGTTTTTAATTAGGACATAAATTATATCGTCAATTGTTTGTGATTATATCCAGTGACGTTCCTTTTTTAAAAAAAAGTATGATTGCGGCAATCCAATTTATTTACAACCTCCTTTTTTTGGTCTGAAATGCAGCCGAAAATAAAGTGGAGCTTTGACTTTCATTAAAAGCATTGGATTATTAATCTGACATGGCTTTGATTGCATTGCCATTTATAGTAAAGCTATACTTCGAATTGTTTTCGCAAGTCCTTTTTGATCAAAGTCAAGTCCGTTTTGTTTCTGTTAGTGCTTTCATTTCATAATAAAAAAGAGGGCTCTTTTCTGACTCTTAAGGTAGGACCGCACTAGGCGGAACTGCACCGCAGCGGAACTGAGCGACACGACGCGTCAAAATATTATTTATACGAGACAACACGCAGTAAGCGGCAACAGAAGCGGCGACCATAGTGTTACATTGGCTATGAAATGTTTGTCGGACGATGACGAATTTAGATATCGTTTCGCTACAAAGCGATGTTACTTTGTCTAAGCCCCCTGCACTGCAACCGAACTGCGCTGCATAGTTGAGCGTCGTGTCGCTCAGTTCCGCTGCGGTGCATTTCCGCCTAGTGCGGTCCTACCTTTATTGTATGGATTTTTTTATCTGTGCAAGGCTCGAAGGCATGAAGCAGCATATTTTTTGTTGCAGTTTACACTGTGTATCATGATGGACATCTTGTTAACTTATTGTAAATCTTATTTACTGATTTTTGCAGCTTTGTGATACGTGCAATTGTACCCTATCATCTGACTTATTCTTTAACAAAATTACTTCTCAAAATATATCTAGTAGGTAAGAATTGGCAGGTCTCATATCCGCAAATAATGTGATCCCAAATAGGCGCTTCCATCGCTCTCACAGCGTAAAGGTGTCTAAGCGACATGAAATCATCGTCACATATAAGTGAAAATCTCATGTAAGAAGCACTTGCTAGGTGCACCACGGGCCACGATCATGGCTTCCATGACGTTCTCTAATGCGAGATCGTGTCGTAATGGATTAAGTGCTCGCATTAGCACAATAACCCACATCACGAGCAATGAGCATTAAAATCATTTGGAAAATGGCTCCTATGACACCGTTCATAATACTTATTATTGTGTTTAATGGGACTACTCTATTCAAGCATTCTAATATTGGGTTATATTGTGATTATGTGCATATCTGTAATGTATGAGCAGTATGTACGTAATATCAATATTGTTATTGGTCGAAATTACTGTATGATCGCTTTTTGTTAACCGACTTAAAAAAAAGTAAGTTCTCAGTTTGAACTGTATGTATGTTTGTCCGCGATTATCTCAGGGTTACCTGATTTTGATGCGGTTTTCAGAAAGTGTTCGTTTTATTCTGGAGAAGGTTTTAGTATAAATAATAATAATGGATATCTCATGACGTTGCCCGCATAGATACGGTTTTGTTGTTTACTTGGATTGTAGATTTTCAAAGACGCCGATTATTCGTTTTTTTTTGTTGATTATCTAAACTAAAAAGGGTAAAATAAAAAACTGTTTGAAAAAAAAAGGAACCGTCTTCAAAACCAAACACAAAAAAAAATACATGTGGCACTCGGAGACTGCCGCAGTGAAGCTATTGCATAACATTTTTTTTTCTTTAAAGTGAAGTAAATCTTTAACAAGAAAACAACAACGCAAAAATGAATATTCACAAGTGAATATTCATTTTTGAGTGACTCATTAAAATATTTTGAAAAGGTAACATGAACATTACTCACTAGGTGGGTTTATGAATCACAAGACAAGACTGAAGAGAAATGCTCCTGAGTTTAATCAAGATGACGGATACCTGTATTGTTAGATACTTTGTCTCAAATTCTAGGTCAAACATTCCACCCCATAGCTAAAGTCAGTTTCGTTCGAGCCAGCCATCTTTCAAATCAATTACCTTCGGTCTATGCGCATCTATCAATATAATTTAACTAACCATTGATCGTTGAATGAGCTATTATTTAAATACTATCCAATAATCTGCTATTCTGATCTGCACAAAAGTTAATAAATGCGCTCGTTATGTCTGTTTCCAAGTGGTTTGTAGTTGATGTGTTCCTCTTTAACTACTTAAGTTTTGATATGCAATACGGGATTAAACGAATGAAATATTAAATTATTACAAATTCTCATCATGTATATAATTGTTTTCTTTTGACGTAGAGCGCACTCATTACACGGCAGCAGAGACAAGATGTTATTTTCTTATCCGAAGCCTACGGCGGAGTACGTCATTAGGAGTCGAGTAATTGAATCTTACACAAATAAAAATAGATCAAAACATGGCATGTGCAGTGTAATTTAAGATTTTCATCGCGCAGATAATGAGCGAGCCAATGCGTATCAACATTAACTTTCACTGCTGTACCAAGTTCAGCGCTGGCCTTAAATCCTCTTTTGGGAAACCGCAGGAAGTGAGATTAAAAACGGCGCCTGCGCATTTACATTTGTTTTTATTTGCAACAAAGCTATTAAGTGACAACTATGCGTTAAAAGACGCTTCCATTTATGAGTTTTTATTGTATCCAATTTCGTACGTGCATTGAAGAAGACCTCGATTTTTTTTAATAATAAAATTGTTATTGATTCGAAACTTTGATCGAAAAATGAAAGTTTTTTACAATTTATTGTCTGATGGTTGTTATTTGAAATGTAATAATTTTAGTAATGTATTATTTGATCTATCATAATCTTAAGTTATTACAATGCCTACGCAGTGGTTGGTTTATCTGTCCATCTGCAAAGATAGCTGCGATTACGGCCGACCGTTTGTAATTTAAGAAACAGTAATATCTATCAATAGTTTGATTTCATTTTATGTAGTGCATGCGCTCAGGCTTTAGATTTTTTGCAACGCGGTATTATCTGTCTATTATTTTTGAAAAAAGTAAAATTATGTTGTTAGTATGTTCAGACACTCACCGTATCAACTCGCAGTTCACTTGCCTGGTAAAGATTTCTTTAGAAAAATTAACTCGAGAGCGTATGAAGGTTCGTGGACTAGGTTGGTCATTTAAATGCTAAGTGTTATTGCTTCAATTACTGTGAATTTTTACATGTAAATATGTGTTTTTTAAACCCGACATATTTCTCGATTAACAGTACCCACGTACCTTCTACAGACCTGGTTAAGTCCTAGACTACTATACCTGCGGTTTCGTCCACGCGGAGTCCGGTAATTATTCTCACGTCCTGACGAGATTGTACTAGAGACCCTATTTAGGTGACCACCTAGAGTCCGTCCCGGCAGTGGCACTGCAGGCTACGCGGTAACTGCTGAGCGATCCCACAGGAGGACAGGGTGGCGGGCCTTCCCAGTGCCGCCTTACTTGCGACCACCATCCCGTCGAAACCCGGCGTCAAACAGTTTTTACTGTGTTCCGTTAGTGCGCAGGAGTTCCAGTTCTTTCTGGGTGAGCTCGCTCTATCTTAGACCTCATCTTTACTTTTGGGCTAGATCGGGTCTTATAGCAAACCTAAAGTAAATAAAAAAACAGAGATTAAAACTATCTTATGTGTTAATGAAATTTGTGTGTCAATTAAATCCAAATCCGTTCAGTAATTTTTACCTGAAAAATATCAAACATGCAGCAATTCGTTTATTCATCGGCATCGTCACTAACTTTCGCATTAATCATATTAGTAGGAAGTCTTAAGATTTGCAACTAGGGAAAACTCATTAATTATTTTTAAACGCAATAAGGCATGCGACGCGCATCGCAAAGATGATTTTTGAGGAAAGAAAAATTCAGGTGCAAATGGGATTCGAACGTTACGTTACCGAAAAACGTTCAAACGAGGGAATATAGAATTTCAGCTTGCAAGTGTGAGTTGCGATGGCCTAGTTGGTAAGGCGTCCGGAGTACTTATCCAGAAGACGCGGGTTCGAATCCCACTTGCAACTGAATTTTCTTTCTTCAAAAATCGTCTTTACGGAAAACTCTTTGCGGATGCATTATTATTTTCTAAGTCTCTGACAAGGGTACGTAAAAACTCGAAGTACATTTGTGTAGTTTTTAATAAAGGCCATAAGTTGATTGATGTGTCTCCTGAAATGAAACAATTTATTAGTTAAAGAATTTATTAAATTTCCCGAAAATTGCCAACCTTAACTTTTCTCGCGAAATACCGGTTTTGAAAAACAAACACTTAAATCTTATTTATTTTTGTCGGAGAATTTCTATTACAGAGCTAGATATAAAAATTCTGCGTAGACTACACAAATGGCCTAGAGCTATAGAGTAATAAAACATACGTTTAATGAGCAAATTAGTGATTGCCATGGCATTATAAATGATTAAGTGCTCATTTGCTCATCTGACTGATGTAATTCCATGTAGTTGTCTCCTACAGCACCCATGGAAATGATGGAAACTAATGACCCAGTGCCAGGTTTATTTGCAATCGAGACTACGATTTGATATGCTTCTATTTGAATGAGCTTTGAGGAGCTAGGACCTATGGTTAGGAGCTGGTAATGTTTCAGTGGTTGTATTTGATGAAGACTTCATTTTTATTACGCATGATTTTGCTTGGGAACTAAGTCCGTGTTCAATGTGTGGCACGATCGGCCTTTAATGTTCCTCGGTCCTCACGATGTTTTCCTTCACAGTTTTGAGAGCTGTGGTGATGAATTGTTTAGAGTAATGATTATGAGCTATTGGTTAGAGTAATGATTATGTAAAATATAATTATTGCATTCTTGCCTTTAATTTTTATTGTTTTATTGCTAATCAAAGGTTTTTCCTTTCAAAGTTGACCTTGTATTTTTAAGAAAATGTGTTGTGATGAAAAAGAAAATGAAATGAAAGAAAAAGGAAAACTCCTTGGATTTTCTACTTCTTTTTGATTCATGTTTTGATTCAATTATTTTCTTTTTACAAGTTATTTTTAAGTATGAAATACATGTTTACAAAAATATTCTCAGTGACAGCTCTTTCATGAAAAGATGCAGCTGTTAGTTTTATTCTATAAAGTATAAGCCATGGAATGCTTTCACGAGAAAATCATCCAGATAGATTGGCACCGATGCCACACCCCGATGCCATTTAGAGTTCCGTTGTCCTGTCGTCTCGTTTGGGTGCGGGTACCTAGGTTCGAGCGCCAACGCTGGCAAATTGCAGTGTTAAGCTCGGGGCGCTTTATTGAAAATTCGATCTATCTGTTATATTGGGAAGGGTTGTGATTAGAGTTCGAATGTGTCTCTTGCGTGCGCGCAGAACGATCTATAGTCGAGTGGCACGTTCGTCGGCGGGAGTCCGTTATCCGGCGTCAGGTTACGGCCACGTCTATATAAGACCGTGGCGTCTTCTTCACCATTTCATTCCGTTTGAGACGCTTGGTCGGCTGCGTGTCTGTTGTCTGCACGCGCCCCGTCTCCGGCCCGCAACCGCGCCGGTCTCTAGTTCCCATTCATTAGCCGGTGCGTCCGTTCTGGTCGAGTGCTCGCATAGTTCCCGGACACAGTTCAGTTTTGTGAACACTTGAACATTATTCACGTGACACAGTTGAAGAAAGTGAAGCGTGCCGCTGTACTCAGGTATTTTATGAATTCATTTAATTTTTAGTTCTTAAGAGAAAATATTCGTCATTTGCTTGCAATGACGGAATCAGAAATGGAAAAGTGGGTTGAAAATGTTGACAGTGGTAAGTAAAGGAGAGCAAAATTAAACTGATTAACGTACAGTTAAGTATTATGTCTGTTTATGTTAATTAGTTTTTTTTTATTTAGAAATTTTATATAAAATACCGTATTCTTAATAACCATGGATAATAATCAAAATGACCGTGAACATGTTTATGCAAAAATCATAAATTATTTCGGAACACTTTCACACGAATACGCAAAAATAGTTATCGTAGTGTCTATTTTTAACACTTTGAAAAACCGGCATGCAATTAGCTAGATGGGTATTATTGGATGTATTATCCAAAAGCGTTTAAAACACACTTGGCTACACGCAATATTGGTAATTACAAACGAGTTAGAGAAAAAACAGGAATAAGAAAGAAATGAGTTACTGCTCCTAAATATGACAGCTAAAACACTCGCGCATGGTAACTGCGAGACAAGCGCGCGCGCATTCAAAGCCGTCAAAGAATATTGTTTGTTCTTTTTTTTAAATTTTATAGCCTGAAGATTAAAAAACTAAGTATAAGCTTATAAAGCTGCTGAATAATGCCGATAAAATCCATAAAACATAATTGTTATGGTGAGAACACTGACCGTAACAGAACGCACATCATTAAGTACAGAAACTCTCCTTCCGAGGTTTATTACTCGTTAAAAAGCTTAACGCTTTTAGAGGGTTGCAAAAATCCTATTTCAAACTTACACAATATATAATTTAGAATAGAATAGAATATACTTTATTGTACACAAAAAATTTAAAACTATTGCTTTACAATATTGCTTAATCTATGGTTACAATGGCGGTCTCATCGCTAGTAGCGATATCTTCCAGACAACCTTTGGATGGACTGTATGAACTTAGCTAAGAAGGGTTGGGGGTAGTCAGTGGTGTACTATAAATACTCTTTAAACAAAATTGAAATAATTAAATGAAGTAAACAGATATAGGTATATTATGTCATAAAATAGTCGTAAGTACAACTACAACTGGGCCCCCAAGATAAGTCCTTGTCTATATAAATACCCAGGTTTTTAACTAAATAACTAGGGATAAAAGCGCTGCATCAAAAAATATCTGGGGAACGGTCAACCAGTTAATTTAATAATTTAGCTGTAGCTCGTCAAGTTGCTGAACTCTCGGTTATTTCTGTAACAAAAAATAAACGCGGAAGTGCAGCAAATCCTCAACATCATATCGATCATACCTTATTTCGACATTTCACGCATAAACCTAACTGCGGCAAAGCACCGAGAGAGTCCAGCAATATTGTGAAATAATACCGGCAAGCTATTCGTAATAACTAAATTACATGCGGACTGTCATCTATCATTTATTCGCACGGTCCTGGCGACTGGCGACGTAACCCCATTGCACTAGGTAAACGCACGTTATTGGTACGAAGATGATAAAATGATTACCGTCATTACGGGGGAATTACGAGAAGGAGACGTCGGACCCTTCCCCCATTATGTGCACTTGCGTGAGATACCAGCCTCGCCTCGGTCCACCATTGTTTTACTACTTTTTGCCAAGAATAAAATGGACCTCGGATTGGATTTCGCCTCCGACATACAGGATAAAAAGTAAAAGTCGTAAAGTAAAAGTTAATCTCGAATCTTCTTCGTTTATCTGCAGATGTCTTCCATTATTTTATTACTTTTAGTTTTTTGTCATAGTAATGGTAAAAAGTAAAGACAAGTAAAAACTGATAGAAGAAATGAAACTGGATGATGGGTTGTAAAAACTGCGTTAGTATCGGGCGACCAAATTATCTTTTATGGATGAACCGGGATCATCAATCAAGTGAAATGTTAGCTTGTGACACTAGAAGCTATTGACTTCGGTCCAGAATATGAGGATGGTATAATGCGAATATATGAAAAAAGAACCTCATTTTTTTTCAAAGCTACTTGGAAAATATGAAGAAACTTCTTTTGAAAGTTACAATTTTGAAAAAACAGATTGTAATAGACAAAAGTTAGTTTAAATATACTCACTTACGTTTCTATAGTTATTTTGATACAACAATTATAAGTAATGGACGCTAGAGATTCAATTAAACTCAGCAAAACTTCAAGGACGTTTCCTTGACTCCGGAAGCACTTAGCCGAAGTGTTAACACTTAATTAAAACAAAAAAGTCCTGGCAATTTATGTACATTTCATAATTATAAGTAAATCATTTGGGAACGACAAAAAAACGAAGTTGCAGCTACATCACATCTGCTTGTTCTAAGACTTGTTCGTATGTGTAAACAGGTTACACTTACTAGTCGGCTGGCACAGGATGCTCGTTATTAAAATTTAATAACACCGTCTGGGTGAAGTGGTGATAATGAAAAAATATGATTTACCCACCTTTTTATTTTTAGAGATAAAGTGGAATTAGATGATGGCAAAAAAGCCTGCCTCTTAGTCACTTGAAGGTGTAGTTTCCTTGACCCGCGACATTGACTTTGCTCGCTACATCGGCGCATCGTCCGCACTGAATCATGAAGTCGGAGCCTTCAACACACCGCTTAATGATGATGGCTGTGTATGTTATTTGTCGTGGTCGCAAAGTGAACCCGGTGACTAACGTAGGTGGTCATTATGCAAATGCTTACTATACAAATAGGACACAGAAGTTGATGAGTTAGATAGAAAAATAAATAAAATAAATTGCGAACATGTTTATCGGCGGCGAGGTTCTGCAAATTAATCAAAAAATTCAAATTGCGTGACTAGTAGTCATTTCGGTGATTAGAAAACTTAAGAGGCTTAAGTTGACAGGTTTAATAAAGCTTACTGTTGCAAAAACTGGTAAGCGAGCAACGGCCTGGTACATAGTGACGTAGACATGAATATGGTCGCAAAAAACGCGAGTATGATAACCGCACGCGTGGGCACACAACCAGTTGGACGGTTTTTTGCGAGCAAGTGCAAGCGGCCTTGACCGGGTGCGCCCGCGCCGCCCAAAACGTCGATCGGCCCACTTAAGACCATACATTATGCTCATTATGTATTAGATATGACTAAAATTATACCAATTTGTTTGTTTAGTCTAATAGCGTTTTAAGTATGGTGACTGAAAGTGTAGGCGTGAAAATGAGTTTCCAATTTAAATTGTAGCTCTTATTTTCGGCTATTTTTCACTTTCAACTTGAGTGAATACAATTTTTTTCTCTTCCGTATATCTTTGTTTAAAGAAGTATTTTGTAGGCTTATTCATTAATATTATTTTAACATAACTATACATGTGAAAGTAGAACAAATGTCTCATTTTTCAAATGAAATGACATTATGATTTCATTCATTTATTCTATTTTCTATTGAAAACTCATGACTTCATGAGTGTATGGAGTCACTATTGGTTTGGCGAGGTCTATGTCCGATTGTTTTTTCCGCACCAATTACCTATGTCTTCTTAGAAGATTAATCGCTCTGTGGTTGTTTTGTTTATATTTCATATTTCATTGTTGATTGATCGATCGACTACAATAAGCTGTGGTCAATGAGCTGGGCTTTGTAGTTTTTCATACTCATACATGTAAGCAGGGCAGGACTTTCGACAGGCAGATGTAGATGAGGTTGAAGTAATATGATTATAAGGTGAGAATGACATCAAGGAATTAAAAAAGTCTCTCTACTATAAAACTAAACAGCAGGGCAGAATTTTTTTCCCTAAAAAAATGCTAAGATAGAAATCACAGTACAAGTAACTACGTCACATAGAAATGCGTTTTACGATTTTTTTTATTTATTTATTTTATCCTTTATTTCAGGCAACTAAAGGCCCCTAAATTGAATTGAATTTTAATTGAATATTTTAGTTTCAAACGGTACAAGAAGTAGTAGGTACTCAAATTCTCCACATAAAACCATGCAAGACAAGTACAGGTTAAGTGTCACCGTTACTCATAAACTGCTAAGCGATTCTGATGCTGTTAGATACGATGGTAAAAGCAAAGTATAATGTCTGTTCAATAAATCGATGGCGCATGGTATAAAGCAGTACGTGCATAATCTCCAGACATACCTGCCCAGAGGTCAGCAATTTCCCCCCCAAGGGGGTAATGTTGTTGTATGTATGTACAAGTTTATTGTCAAGGTAGGCTATTGGTGTCACATGCGATTTCTAAATTGGCGTTCCGAGCTGATGTAAGGTGTAAATTATAGGCATTATGTATTATGCATGTTAGGTAGCGACGCTTCGTGGAACAACGGCTCATATTTACATGATGGCCATGCCAGAACAAAAAGCGGGCATCATAAGCAAAGGGCTTTGAAATGCATGCGCATAATCTTGCTTCTGTTTGTGAAGAAAGCTTTGTAGTTTCAGTTTTTACTTTAGTTTGAACATGTTGAATGTTCAACTCTTTCTTTTAAAACGTAGTCGCAGTGGTTATTCAGGTGTCAATTTCGCCTGGGACGCAACTTGAACATGGATTCCGTGGATGTAATTGCGTCGGCATGCACCGTGCAGGCGTACATAAGGCCCCACTACTTTCCCCCGACCTAGTGCCCTCCTGCCGGCCCAGCCGACCCACAATCTTACAATTCCGTAATGTTTCACATTTTATTTGAGATTTGTTGTGGCTCATTACACCTCACTTTTACAGTTACATCTAATAACAGCAGCATTCTACAATTGTCCAGTTTGACGTTCGCGGTAATTGATGATAAAGTTATGTTGTGTGGTCGCGTATGTCACGATTTTACAAAAAGGTCTTAACATTTTAGAACCATAAAAAACCGTAGAAAGACTCAATCTATCATTTTAGCAAAATGCGAGATTGATCGATCACGCACTTGATATATAGACCGTAACAATACATCATTCATCAATCAGTATCAGAACAGTTTTGACTTTTGTGGTAAAATGTTGCGAATTTAGACATGGATGAGTCAAAAGGTTTTATTATTTAATAAATCAAAAAAAGTGCGGTTCATCAATCTGTGTGCGGTGTTCGTGCAGAACATCAGCGCGGGCGCACGACACCTCACGTGCGCGCATCCGCGCCGAATGTTCTCTAACACCCGTGTAATTCAATCGCGCCTTATGATCGCATATGAAAAAGAAAATTATTCCTTCCACTCAAAAAAACACCTCGTAGGTAATCGCCGTTCGTGATTGCTGAGAGCATGTAACTTTGTCTGCAGCAATTTATTTATCCGATTTCACTAAAGTACCGAACCATTAGCCGGCTACCATAAAATGAGAAAGAAATGCTAAAAATATTTTTAAAATTGCAATGTTACGCTAAATTGCAATATAATTTTTAATCATAGTCTATTGGAATCCTTAAATTGAGAAATGTTTTTCAATTATTAGCTATGTACTTATTCTAATATCTTCGACAAATTGCGTTGAAAAGCAGGTGGAGAAAATCGACTTGATTAAATGTTAAGAGTTTCTTTTAGTTAGCAACGCCGCAATCTAATTTATTTTTACAAAAACATAATAGGGCAGACGAGACGATCTCTCATTTGATTAAACGTATATGGTGTCTAATGATAAACACATCTGTGAGCGCACCGGTACCTGTGAGTCAGATTAAAAAACTTGAAACGAGATTACTTTGATAATGCTGACGTATGTATGGCGGAGTTTATTTCTGTGCGTGGTATCATCACGTCACACTTGTGCTAAGAACGACTCGGGGACATTATCGTATGCATCTCATTCTAAGCTCCTCGGCCTGCCACAGAACAGTTACACGAAATTTTTCACATTCCACTTTAT
Source organism: Agrotis exclamationis (assembly GCA_950005045.1). NCBI lineage: Eukaryota > Metazoa > Arthropoda > Insecta > Lepidoptera > Noctuidae > Agrotis > Agrotis exclamationis. The sequence goes on along the minus strand of OX465417.1, from coordinate 11,125,949 downwards.
TCGTTTGTCGAATGTCACGAGTGGTTTAGCAAGCGTGGGCGTGTCGTTCTAAATGGAACACACATACAATACCAATTTTGTGTTTTTGGTTGAATCGTGAATTGAAACGATACTTTCATTGGAATCAGTCATGTTAGTTCAAAGTACTTGAAACATGGTCTAGTTCCACTAATACAGTCAGTTCATTTATGTAAGTAGTTCGCTGTGTTCTGAACTCAATAAACTGTCCTGAATGGATAATGCAATGAACGAGTGTTGGCACCGAGAAATGTAACAAGGAAACTCGTTGCTGATTTGCTTTAACAAAGTGCATTTTTGCAGTAGACGGATCTCTCTATCAGAAGCACTATAAGAGGATAAACATGATTTCTTCTCTTCTATCTGGTTACAAAGAGGCCCATTTGAAAAGCCACCCAGTTTAATATTCAATTCTTATGTTCTGCCAATATGTTGAAACATGACTGTAGTATCTTTAAAAGGTGTAATGGATAGGTCTATTTGGCGTCCCGTGCGGTGAGAAGCGCGTGAGTCGCGGGCACACGTCGCCGTTGAACCGCGACCCACTAAGCTGATGAATAAGCGAGAAAGTGCACACGCCACGAATATGCGTTTATGCCCGGTTGCTTGAACTAATAAAAATTAACCTATTCGATTTCGTGACCTCAATGTATTTGTTGCTTCACAAGAGGTAGCAGATTAATCGGTTTTTGATAATAAGAGAAATGGTACGAGTAGCTACGGTTGACTGGAGATACATAAACCTTGATTTGTGTTGGGCAGATTATATGGCAAGTGTATTTTCTCTGATAAGTGGGGTAGTGTGACGGTCACACGGCGGCCACTGTCGGTGGTTAGTGGTGCGTGTCAGGTTGGGAAGCATTCCGGTGGCGCAGCTAGGCGTAGCCCGGTGGTGGCGTGGCCTGCTTACACGGCACACGACAACAAGTCGCCCTCGACCGTGTTCACTGGTCACACATTAACATCACTGAAACAAATTACTACTGTGTATTTCCGAGGATCTCTAAGCACCGGTCTGGTATTAGGCGCGGTTACCGAGTCGAACCCAAGACCGTCTAGTTCATGGGTTCCCCAGGAAGAACTGTGAGGTTTTTCTGTCTAGGAATTCATAGTTATGTTCCATGCCCCCCATAGATCGTAACTATGAATTCCTTATGCTCGTTAAAGAGCCGATATGCTCTGCCAATTACGATATTAAATATTTAAACTTGTTGTGTAATCCTTAAGGGATCATTTTTGAAATACCTAGATTAGACAAACGCTTCAAGGGGTAATTTGCCGCAGAATGTAAATACGATAATTGAATTCCTTAATCCTCTTTAGGTACATAAAGTTGTATTATTTCTATACGTGGTGAGAAATCTCATAAATCGTAAAGATAACGTAGATTCCGAAGCTTGCTCGAGTTTAAACACCTATATAAATAATTGTGAAGCGTTATCTGTTCGTACTCATTAAAGACTGCCTCATATATCACACTGAATAACTAATTATCTCGCTGAATAGAGATATTGAGTGATAGTATCGAGCTCCCTTAACGAGATCATTATGAGCGTTTTATAATAAAGTGGTCAAGTTCAGAAATAAACGTGTATTGTTATCTAGCTTTAGATCATCGCCAGTCTAGTCTTTCCTTAGCCAGTTGGTGTCGCAAGTGTTACAAGATGCGTTTGAACTCAGAATATTAATAGCATAAAGATTCCTGTAATTTAGCCCCGAGGGAAAATATCTGCTTCTCCAAACTAGTTATTGCGCTTTAGTAAAATCCTTAAACGCCAGATTTATTCATGTAACATAATTATGTGCCTGAGATTACTAGTTAGCCATTTTTAAATTGAGGAAGACACTTCACAGACTTCGAACCTGATATTGTGTGACTGAATATTCACTCAACCAAAACATAGCTGTGGTAAGATCTGTTCTCCAACGAATCTGCTAACCAACGACTGCCTCAAAAGTTCAGCAGTTTTCAATTCTCCCAAAACATTTATTCGTTGACAGGCCTGTTGGCCTAGTGGTTAGTGACCCTGACTGCTATGCCGGAGGTCGTGGGTTCGATTCCCACCCAGGACAAATGTTTGTGTGATGAGCACGATCATTTGTTCTGTGTCTGGGTGTAATTTATCTATAATATGTATGTATTTAGAAATATATAAGTATGTTTATCAGTTGTCTAGTACCCATAACACAAGCTCTGCTTAGCTTGGGATTAGATGGCGTTGTGTGATAGTTGTGGAATATTTATTATTTATTATTATTATTAAAACAGTAGTATTATGATGATTAAGTGACAACGCACGCAAGGTGACACGAACCATTGTGTCGGATTATGCACATTTATAATGTCATTATCACTTACTGACATCATGACTGGTGCTTTAGTTTAGCGGCTGTGACTGCTTAGGGATCTTCTGAGTTTGGTGACCGAGTTGAGAAGGGTTATTGGGTTATTCAATGAGAAATTCAGTAGGATCATGTATCAGAAAATCTGTCTGGACTTTTGAGTGATTGATGGCTTCGAAAACCCTCAGTAAATCCACGTGAAAGTTGACGGCCCACTTGCTCTCATGAAGAGCAGTTTTGGAGGCCTTTTTTGGTCTGGTAAACTCGTTAAAGCAGTTCTCCAGCCTTGTGTGGACCTTCAGACTCTTACTGACAAAAATACACCTTGTTTTGACCACAGTAACCTTCCAGACAGTCTGGTAATATTACCTAATACTTAAACATCAATTTTTGTCCACAACTCAGACAGAATTGAATTGTGATACCATATTCCGTGATTCCCATGCCTTAAATACAGAAGTGTTGCTATGTTATGGCATTATTAAGTTATGATCATAACATCATAATCATCCGATGACGTAACAGATCATAGCCGTGTTGAGTCCGTTTGTGATGCAAATAAAGCGGAACGCGTCGGTGATCGGTCGGTCGGATCTGTGATCGACCGACAAAGACGTGATGCGATGTGATTGTAGATAACTTTGATTGTTTTGATTCCTATCGAAGGCTTGAAGAGTACGAGTAGTGTATTGACTTTTGATTTGATGTCTTTTGAGTTAATAATAATTTCAGCCTTTATTCAGTCGAAAGTTTTACATTGTTATTTAATTTATTTTTCTAACGACTGTGATGAGACGAAGACGCCGACAACTAGTCTGGGTGCCTAGCTTTGGCTAAATCCTTTCCACTCTGTTTTGCTTCGTACTTTCCTTATCCATGTCCCGGTTATAATTGGTTGTTTGTGTATGTGTGTTTCTATGGTTGTAAACGCACCTACGACACAGGAGAATATCGAAACTGTCAACATCGTTTTGTTTCCGATTTCTAGGGTAGGCATACATATTATTATTTATTTGTTCTATTTTTCAATTTTCTCCTTTGGGTTACGTATGACTAAACTAGCTACCGACCGCGACTACGACACTGTAAAAATGTGCCCTGATTAAGTTTTTTTTAATGTAATGATCAGTTTACTGAGACTACCTCCCTACGTTCCAACTACCTTCTCATCTCATAATACATTACTAAAACTATGTGGACTTATGTTAGCTTTTTCTAGCACCTAAATGGATACCCCGACAGCAGAAACTCCTACAGATTAATGATGTTTAGGCATACACTTAAGTGTTGCTTAGAGTTAATTGATAGTCGTCTGAGGTAACTTAACGTAAGTGATTAATGCTCGTTTTGTGTCTGGGGATTAGCGCTTCCTTTACAGTTAGCGAAATAAAAAAAAGGTGTTCTTTGTTACTGGATGGCGTTGGTTATAAGTAGGGACCAGAATAGTTACAGATGTAAGAAACATCTGGATCAAAAATCACGGAATGATATTTCTTCTTCTTCTTCTTGCTGCCCTTATCCCATTCTACTTGGAGTCGGCGCAACACGTTTCCTTCTTCCATTCTCCCCTATCAGACGTCAGTATCATTTACTCCTTTTTCATTCATATCATTCCTTAGACAATCCATCCATCTTTTCTTTGGCCTATAAGTTCCAAAAAATCTATTAAAAATAGAGTGAGGTATTTTCCACATGTAACTTACTTCCTTCAAGTAATGGCAAATAAACTATACCTATTTCGATCTCCGGTTATTAGTCCGAGTTTATTACCTCCATGTTCAATAAATATCAAAAGGGAAAATTCAGATATTCGGTTTTCTTAAATGCTGAATAATTCAGTAAGGATTTTTATCAGGCTGCCTTCTATGGCAAGTTTATTACATGCGAAACTTGCCTGAGTAACTTAGAACCCCACGTACTAGTGCGGACGCATAACTTTACGCAGGGTTGAATGATCTGATCGTGTATAGGCGGAAATAACGATATAAATCGATAGAGTTATTGCATGTTTAGGACAACTAAATAGAAATACAGCTATCGTAAAATATGAAGTTAAATGAGTCTCTCGGAGTAAAGGCAAATAAATCAAAGTGCACATCGCGGGATAGAATCGTTAAGTTTCCTTCCTCGTAATCTCAGTAGGTATGCGGTCGTATTCGAAGCCGCACTTATTATTTTTTATTACATAATAATTGTGGGGACGACGTCGTTCTAGTCGGTCGGTGACTCCCGCCCCCGCGTCCCTCAGTTCCCAATGGCCCCCGCACGCCTCCAATCGGGATCGCCTCGCCGCTCCCGCTTCTGGTTCGCTGAGAAAACAATGCGATAACATTATCCACGCTGTCAACGATCGCTGTCGACGACCAAATAAGTCACGTCGACTCGCAATTGTTTGATAATTTCTCTTCTGGACATTACCACTCTATGACAAAATCAGACACGACACTTTCTACCTTCTAATAAGAGGAAATCGCAGTTAGTAAAATGATATGATCAAAAGAAAGTTCTATTACTGATGATGAACTAAAAGAGAAAATGTGTCGATTAGTATCGCGTTAGCTGAATCTAGTTAATTTTCTTTATAAGGGATACTAAAGATGACACTATTAAACTTGATATCATTATTCAAAGCTAATTTAATAGGTCGTAAATGACGTGCTACGAAAACAGAAATTGCTACGTCGAAGCGTCAATATAAAAGACATCAACGCGTTCTGTTATCTACGAACAATTTAGAACTTATCAAACGTAAATCATTTTTCTGTGATTCTTATTATCTATATTTAGATTAACCTCATATTTCTCGTAAACAATATAAACTAGTTTTCCCAGCGATTTAAAAAGCTATTATTGGTGAAGAACACCCATTTTAATCAAAACACAATAAGTAAAGGTCAATTTGAGCACCGTTATTTTAGATGTAAAGTAAAAAGTCGGTTAAATGGTAAGTACCACTTTTAGTAATGACATAACTAACCGATCGCATTGCGATACAGACACACAAGGAAAAGAAAATAATTGTGTTAACCTACTACAAAATGCTTTTGTTATATCGTTACTCGATGGCCTCTAATTTGTAATTATAGGCGTAAAATTTGATATAATGGCGTATCGGACTGTGTCGATAGTTAGTTCTTTGCGAAAAGAATGTTAACGGGTCTAGTTGGCTTCCATGTCAGAGTACAGTCAACCACAGACAGAAGTAAAACTTGATTTATGAAAACTTCCTTTAGTGCTGGGACATAAAGGCGCTGTCACTGTCAAATTGTTGACATGTACGTCCTGTTGACAGTCAGTCCGCGCGTCCTAGGCAACGCGGCGGAGATGGGAGATAGCGCCACAAAGAGTGACCGAGCGATGTGATCGTATTACATTATACTGATACTGAGATAGCGCGGACAGGCGGAGTCGGTAACAGTCCGCGTTCCTACATACATTTATGCAATACGTTCCGCAGTTGAGCTGGACAGATGACCGATGACATGTAGATAAATGTTATGACACTTGCTCGCTTTTTTTATTACTCTCTTTTAAATGTTCCGACAAGAACCAAAATACTGTTATTGTTTGCTACTCATCACTGTGTAGATATAACGAACAGCTATAGCAAACTTGTTAGATTTCAATCATTTCCACAGTACTTAACTTGATCGAAATATTGATTTTATTATTATTTGTCAGAAATGACTCAAAGATAATGCCACAAATTAATGACTAACCCTAAATATTTAGTGTCATGTACATGATTGTAGTTTGTTAGCATTGATATGTGTATACTATTGAGGGTACTTGTTTCTCTTGTTGACCATATAAGATGAACTAAGTTGGGGGTAGGTTTGAATCTACACATTGTGTCAGGCTACCTAGCTGAAAAAACATGCAGTTACCTAATTTCGTGTTTTAATCATATTTCTGGACATAATATTTAGAAAACAAAAAATCGTACAAAAACCCATAAAACGGAATCACTGACTATCACTGAGATATAATTATACAAACGCTTTAGCGCTTAGGCATCAAAGTACTAAACTACATCATCCCTGTCATCCAGAAACGTGTACGTAACTGCAAGTCCCATTGACAAATATTACGAATTACGATTACCAAACACATTAATGAAATAACAAATCTATTCATTTTTACAAGTATTTGAAGAATTAGTTAATGGTCAAAATGCTTTTTACGGAACTGTCATAATATTCTTTTGAGGCATAAAGAAAATCACTTAACAGTCACAAATGGTTACTTAAAGCGGTGACATTAGCATACTGAGAGCGACGTAACTGTACATAATGTCATATAAATGTGGTTTATTCACAGATTCTATCGCAACCACATCGATACAGTTATGTTTTTCCATTTGCACATTCCGTAATCAAGCAATGTTCTTCACACCTGAAGAATGTACTATTATTCTTTTGCATACAATGTGTTGATAGCTTGCGAGATTAAAAAGTCTCTTCATATACATATCGCGTCTCTAAGAGGATGTCTCGAATTTGCATGGCAGTAAGTTATGAAGCTATTGTATACCATATTATACTTACCATCCATTTCCCTTGATATGGTCGGCTGTGGGTGTTGAAAGGCAATGAAATGGGCTAAAATTAGAAGTAATTAGCATTATTCTGCAATCACCAAGGATCATTTGCTGCGGCAATGTACGCGAGAGTATTCTATAGATTACGTTTACAGTCCGTTAATTATGACGACGGAACTTCGTTGTAATGGCTCTCTATTGTTGCTTCTAATAGACAATTTTTGGAATACCTGGGAATTAACGACCGAAGGCCCAAATATTAAAATGTTCCCAACAACGTGCAGATGAAATACAATTAAATGCAATAGAAGTCTCAAGATAGAACAATGACCATAGTTTAAATTAGACAGTGTTACCATAGCTAATTATCTTTAACTAATGTTGCTTTATTATTCAGTTTAAAGTATGTGTAATTGTACGGTATTTACGTACATTTACACCGGTTTATGGGCGAATTTCCCATGGATTAGCGTCGCGATGGTGCGCTTGCAATGTCTTCTTAGTGCGGGAACAACTGAGTACAGTTAGTGGATAGAATCGCACGCCTTTTTGTTGCCAGAAAACATAAAAAAGTTTATGAAAGTACCGTTGTTTTTCAGACAAAGCAGGGTTGACAACGCGGCGAGGCAAACGATTAGTGGACATTTTTTGGGTCGATTAAGTATTTTGAGATTAAAATTCAAGTTATAAACTGGTAAGATTAACTGTTCTTAATACCTTGCTAATGCCATTCCATACCTGGTGAAAATCTTCTTAAACCAGTTGTGTCTAGATTATTTTTTTATTTATTTGAGAGAGATAAATATGTTATTTAGTTACAAATTTTAATGTATTATGTTTGTCGGTAACACACCAAATATAGATAATCATTATATAGAGAATAATAAAAAAACTGTGCCATATATTTACATAAAGAATAGGTTCTAGTGCTTCACTAGTTTTCCAACTAATCGTGAACTTGAAGATATCGGCACTGTTAGGAAATAAAATGTATTGTGCTCATTAAAACATATTATATTCGTTAGTACGCACTATGACAGCTTTAGTATGCCATACTAATTCTATTCATATAGACACTGTCTTGTGGCCAGGTGCATAAATAATATAATTAATGAAATAATATTTATCTAAAACCTATTAGTATAAATCTTGTATTACAATAATCATGAATAATCCGAATATTTTATTGACACCTTGATATAAATTTAAATTTTATTTTCCATATGGCACAGTTTCTGATTGATTTAAAAGGCACATATTTTCAAATAGTGTGTTTATGTAAATTAAAACATGCGTTATAGTATTTTAGATTCTTTGCCGAAACCAGTATTTTAAAATAACAAGTTTATTTTAACACACATTTAAAAAAAATGAGATCGCTCTTGGTCTCAATCCAAAATCAACATCGAGACCTAAGATGGAGCGAGCTCACCCAGAAGGAACTCGAACTCCTGCGCATCGCCGAAACACAGTCAAAACTGTTTCTTTTTTTTTTTAAACGTTGCCCCACATAAGGAATTTCTTCCTGTGTCGTGGATGCGTTTACAAACATAGAAACTCACAAACACAAACACCCAAACCCGAAACAACTACTTGCAGATCATACAAGTATTTGTTCCGTGCGGGAATCGAACCCGCGACACGCAGCGCAGCAGTCGATCGCTCAGCCACTGCGCCAACCGTGCCGTGTTTGGTGCCGAACACCGACAGGTTGATGGCCTCGAGCCAGGCCTTAGTGAAGCCTACCACCGCCAATTCGTTCGTTCGATTCGTTCAGCCGTCACCCTAACAGGTAACCAAAGGGTTATGGTGCCATTGCCAGGAATGGACCGGTAGGAGACGGATCTCACCCACCCCACTATTTTTAGCTATATTTGCAATATTAATCGAACTATCTCACGCCGTAAAAACAAAAAAATCTAATTAAAAGATTAAACCATTACATTAAATACTACGGCATCTGATGGCAAAAACTTGGTGCAAGGTACAAGTAAAATAAAAATGGCGTCATAACTTATGCAATGCCCATGTTGTATGTTCTATATAAGGCGGTCCGGTCTTGTCCCGCAATTATACATGATGCGTAATTGACGTAACGTAGACCGGTCGCCGGCGGCTTATTAATAGTGCCGGTTGTGTGTCATAAAAATGTAGATTGTGGTATACATCGAGATATTTATGTGCAGTGTGATGATCTATGAGAATTTGTAGGCTGGGCTGATTGTATTTTGTGGTCTACTGTTTTCGAAATCTGGCTATTAATTATGTTTGGTTGTTACTCAATCATGTTAGAACGGCTGAATGGATCTTGATTTTTGGCTTAGGGATAATCAGGGATAATTTTTGTTCACTGTTCAAAGTGTAACTTGTTTTTGAGATAACTAAATTATTATTCCGTTTATTTGTTTACCCAGACATATAAAAACATTTTGAAATATTTTTAAAAGAAACAAAACTATAAAAAAAGTAAGTGGCACTCGGGGACTGCCGCAGTAAAGCTATTGCATAGCATTTTTTATCAACTTATGTAATTATAATTATTTATTTATTATATTTATTACTGTACTAATCAGGGGCTATAGTCAGCCACGTCGATCAAGTGAAACGTCAAGAAACGTTCTCCTCCTCCACCCTCTCCCTCTTCCTCTTCCTCTCCCTCTCCCTCTGCCTTCTGAATCAGGCCCTTGATCCAACCTCCTAATGAGAGCCTCGAAAGATGTTATTACTACGTATATTATAGTCTGGAATATTACTCGTATATAGGATACCGCTCATTCCCGTGGGATAATTTTTGAGTAACATGCGGGAAAAGCCGCTGGCATCAGCTAGTGATACTAATTATAAGTCGGGAAGTTAATGTTTTTGTTATTTTATCACACAAAAAAGGCTGGAATGATTTAGGTGAAATATGGTACGCTGAAAAACATATCAGCCACTGCCAAAAGACCGTAATTCCAGGTTATAACAACAACCTGGAATTCCGATCTTTTGGCGGTTTTACCGAACTTCATGCGGGTGAATAAAGTGAATTATATTTCATAAGATCGTCCAGTTGAAAAATTTTATACAGCATATTGAGTTCATTTTGTGTTGGTTCATTTTAAGGCAAGAACAATAGAGCACATTGGAATGTTTGAATCAATAACATTGCTGTAAAGAAAATGTGTTACTGTTTCTTTACATTACGGTCTTTTTTTTCTGTGTTATCCTGAATTAGATCCGCATTTAAACAAATATTTGAGTAGGTTTTTTTTAGGAATGAACACGCACAAGTGTACTCATTACGTACTTATATACGAGTTTGTCACGCTTTGTGTACATTCCGTCTGTCGGCAGTTTAACTTTAAAGCCGAGTGAACTGAACTGAACGGTTACTGCGACGCTAACTCGCTGTTTTCTGATTATTTGGCACCAAACCCGTTATTTTCCGTCTAGGTGTCGTCACAACAACTTAAATCTAGTGATCTAGTGTACTAGATCAATTTTCAGACCGTTGCTACCTGTGCCTAACTTGTTAGAACTAACTTAAGAAGATTCCAAGAATTGTCGGAGCATTTAATTGAATTTTAAAGCGTGACTTCTGCCATTAATTTATAGTTATGGTCTCAATTCGTAATGGTTGCAACTCCGATGAAGCAAGTCTTGTAATTTGAACTGACGCTCTTTGCCGAATGCCGAGCGTTCTTGAAACGGCGTTTATAATATGGAAAATGAAAAAGCGTCTCTATTGTACGAACTAGGAAACGTTACCGAAAAACGTTCAAACGAGGAATAGAGAATTTTAGCTTGCAAGTGTGAGTTGCGATGGCCTCGTTGGTAAGGCGTCCGGAGTACTTATGTACTTATCCAGAAGACGCGGGTTCGAATCCCACTTGCAATTGAATTTTCTTTCTTCAAAAATCATCTGAACTAGGAACTTATTTTTTCCATCAAATTAAAGTCATATTCCCGTTAACTTTAAGTCACAAAACAGCAGAGCAGTAACTTACAAGCAAGCTTGGCGAAGTTGATCTGTGGATGGGTGACATATTGACCATCATAGCGAATTTCCTCCATGGCTCGGAAAGCACGTTAAGCCGTTGGTCCTGGCTACAATTTGTAGATCTTCAACAGTCGTTATTATTAGTCAGAAGCTCGAAAGTCTGACATCCAGTCATGCCATCGTATCACTCAATGACTGGGTTGTGAAGGTCAGATAGACAGTCACTCTATGTAAAATACTCACGAAGGCTGACCCCAAACATTGTCGGGAAAAGGCTACGCAGATGATAACTAACTTACCTATTGATATTTCCGATCGGTTAGATTCCAGTGATTTTGCTTCCTACATAAACTAAAAACAAAAACGTAAAAAAGTGCATCGATAGGCATAACACACAGGCGCACTCGTGCATATCAATGATCCAGCAAAAAAACGGAAGTCATACACTTTTTAAACGATTTCACATTACGTTCAGATGCAAGATATTGCTTAAATGATGTTCTGCAGCATCCTCCGAGGTTACTATTATTTTTTACAACTTCTAGTTCGTAGTAAAGTATTTTTCTAATAACGACAAGCTATCCGCACGTCGCGTCTATATGCGTATTGATGGGAACATTTTTTCCATGTTTGCTCAGTCTGTTTGCTTCTGCTATGTTCGTCTTGATGTTTTCTCAAAGGTTATTAACCTAGTTTCGTTCATGTACGATTGAAGAAGCTCTGTTGCGAGTGTGTCAGTATTACTTTTGTAAGTACAAACTTGTGTTTTACTTGCGGATTCTCTAGATGAAACGGAATGTAAATTCGCTTAAACGTTTCTTCATGTTGTGCAATCGTCTTTATCTTTTTAACTCCATTCAATTCAGACAATGTAGATAACAACCGAGCGTTTTGTAGTACGCCGTGTTTAGGTAGTTTATGGGAGACTAGAATAGAGCCGGGAGAGCCTGGAGGGCCGCGGGAGCCTTCGAAAGAGCGGGCGGAATGCGCGCACAAGGTCATTGCGCCCTGCGCGGTCATGCGCTTGCGCCCCTGCCCCGCCCCGCGCGCACCCGCCGCACCGCCCCGCACCCCGCGTCTCATCCGCACCCACCACCACATTGTCTAGTGCGATCAGCTGCGGATAAAGGGGAACCGACTGGACCGACCATCGATAGAAACCATTTCAATGCGAATTTATTTTTCCATTCTGCGCCCTGCCGCGTAGCAAAGCACGAACGCCCCCAGCGATGTGGTTCGTTCTAACGCTCTTTTCTAAGCTCCTACAAAGAAAAAGACCACTTCGTGCCGTGTCGTGGTTTATTTACGATGCTTACATTGGCTAGCATTTATCCTTGGCCGTATCTATTGTCCTAAGGCTGCTAAGAAATTGCACCGAGCCTATTAACTGGACGATACGAGGGCTATCTATGTCTAAAAAGTAATACTCGCGGGAACATTAGATCAAAGCTCGATATCAACAACTTATATGTTTAGTTAATAAGGCCATTAAAGCTATAATTTGTATTCTTCTAATAAACTACTATAAAATGGTAATTAGTGTCACAAACATACAAAATTCTAAATACTTTCACCCCTGACCGTTACAGTTTCCTTTAATGTGTGAAATGAAGGCCTATTTGATGGCAAGATGGAGCGATGATAAAACTATATTTAAAATTTTATAACATAAAAGTGAAAGATTTAAACAAAAAATATCCCGTTACTGACAAGTTGAATAACTTCTTAATAAGTAATTTATAATATTTGGATATGCAAATGAGATCATTCAACAAATTAAGATTAGTTAAGCATTTTGTGGAAGCAGATTTAAATTTAGATAAATAGTAAAATGATTAAACCAGTTTCCTGGCACAAGCTGTTGTTAATGTAATTTTTAATGTGCGGAAGAGGAAATGTTGCAATTTCACTTTGTGCAAGATTAATGGGGTGTTAAAATCCTTGTGGCGATCGCGGGCCGCGGGCAGTCGGAGCGGATGTCACATCATTACTCATACGCAGGCGCCATCCCGGCCTTCCTCGCCTGCGCCCGCGCAGCTCCGCACCACCGCGCCACCTCGCAGTCGCCACAGTACAAATAACTCTTTTATTCCTCGGCCGCTTCTTAATATGAATATTAATGCTTGTGCACGACTTTACGAGCCATTTGCTGAATTATATCGTTTACTCATGATTGTTTATCATTGACAGCTCAATTCGGAATTTGGAACGTAGAAAGTGATCGTGTTGATTTCGCACCAATTAGACGCCAAACTTTGTGAAGAAAAATAAATATTGCACAGCCTTGACTATATCTACATGTGTTCTCTGTGTATTTAACGGTAGTTAAGCTTAATATGGTTACGCGAATGTAGAGCTAGGCTTTGCATATTAATGAGATGTTTGTTTATAACTTGGTTGTCACTTGAACGAGCGGCTGGGTGTAATAGTAGTGGGTCACGCAATCCGATTGTTAACATAAATACTCATTTGTTACAGGATTTGTGTCCTGACTTGAACTCGGAGGAAACTAATCTCTACTACACAGAACCGGTAAGTTGTTTTCTTATTGTATTTTTTAAGTTTGACTACAGCTTATCTGTCGAAAGAGACAGCTGAAGACGATACAAATGTCAATTAGTCATGATTAGAGAGTAGTGTTGACACGGTAGTATACATGGTAGCGACAATGGGCGGCCCGTGAGACGTCTGTGAACTCCTCCCGACTGTTTTTGCCACATCAAGTGGTTGACTCGTTCTGAACGAGACAAGAATGCATATTTCCTAAGAACTTATGTCTAGACCATCATAATAAGAACTGCCCTGACTCCTTGGCCACGTCGCTGTACAATGAATAAGGGGGCAGTAAATTACATATCGCGGCCATTGTTAGGCTGGACGTTTAGAGCGTGCGCGGCGTGGGCGGCGAAACACGGCTCCCATTGATTGCATGATTTATCGATATTGAATTTGCACAGGTGATTCCTTTGTTATTGTGATTGAAAGAAAATGAAATGGACATCGACAGATGTAAGATATAATTTAATTCGTAAAGCATTCGAGTGAAAGCGGAAGATGCCAAATAAACTATTTTGAAAAAGAACGGTTTTGAATTTCAATTACATTCGTCTATAAGATACAATTGGTACGTGAGATCTTTCACCGGATGAAAGTTTAGTTTTTACCACTATTTGTGGCAGTGTAGTCAAAAGTAGGCAATTCTTAGATAGGTATATGTGTAGCGATATATGAAACGTGTATAAACCGCAGCGTAGAAGTCGACAGCTAATAGGGTTCCTCTGTATGCAAATAAGTGGCTATTGAGATGTAACACGCTAACTTCTGTAAGCATGAGTGACAGGCAGCGCTTTGCTACACGCAGTTTGCCCGGGGTCGGTGAAATTCTGCACTTAGCGATCGATTCCTATAAAGTGTTTCCAGTGAAATGTTACGGTAATGCCATATAATGGCTAATATCATAATTGACACACACAATGTCTGTAAACACGCCGCATTTGTGATAATGCGGTCGATATCACCGCTCGGTACAGTTAGCGGAGGCGGAGCCTCCATTTAAATGACTGTCTATTAGCTTCATTGTGAGTCGGTGTCGTATTAACGTGCTTTGACATTTCTCAGGAGTAGTCAACTATATCGTGTGGGAAAACTGGTCTATATATTTCCTCGTAAGGAACTTCAGTTTCATGTTAGAACGCGGATAGAACAATTAAATAGGAGCGGTAATGATGTTTCTTTCATTAGATCAAATAAATATAGGTTCAAGTGCGCGTACGCAGAGAGGGTCTGCGGTGAGGTTTGCATGGATTCCAGTCATTACTCCCCGCTTCCCTGTTAGCTATTGCGGCGGAAGGCTGTAGCTTTGAATGCCAGTAAGCGCTCGCTGTCGGAACATAAATTTACATTTCGTTACGGTCGTTTTGTCAATATTTTTCTCTCCACAATCTTCAGTAACAAATAAAAAATGTTTTTGGTTTTGCTTCTCGGGCTAGCTTATGTTTGAAAACTTTTACTTAGCTCTCAAACTTTCTAATTCGAAATAAATTGAGGAGAATGTTTTATTATTGATAGCGATAATTGTTGTGTATTCGAATGTTTAGCTTTAAGAGAGATGATTGCCGTGTGAATGCGCATTACTATGATTTAGATAAGATCGTTACTTTGCTCACGCAACCGATGCTATTAAACCGATAGAGATTTTTCACATCATGATTATTTTATAGTCTCCACAAAATCTAATTTAAAATTGTACACGTTCAAATATAATGTCAAATTATTAACAAAACATAATGTTAAACAAATAAATAACGTAATAGTTTACAAGGAAGGCATTTTCATAGCCTTACGTACGTCGTCATAAACTTTACTCTGCAGTGTAGATAATGTACTAAAAAAGACGCCCGCTATTGTTATCTGTGGTCTTAAACCTAAGATACTTCCAGCTACCTCACTCCGCATACTTAAGGCCTTAAGCTCTCAAGCTTAAGCATGCAATAACTTAAGGGGTCCTACTGTGACTAGCCAAGCGCAAGACAAACATCTAGAGGCCCGTACTTAACTACTTCCATGCCTTTTTGATTTGTAAAACATTGGTAAATATCTGATCTATTCACATGACATATTAGAACTGCAATTTGAGAAAACTGCATTTCTAATATGGCACATGGACATGTAAAATTAATTAATCGCAATACCTTTTCTCGAACCCATTTTGTTCGCCGATAAACGCGAATGTTTATGAAACCGCACGGCAACTGCGCGGGCGCT
The DNA here is from genome assembly GCA_950005045.1 of Agrotis exclamationis. NCBI lineage: Eukaryota > Metazoa > Arthropoda > Insecta > Lepidoptera > Noctuidae > Agrotis > Agrotis exclamationis. Next base: position 11,110,302 of record OX465417.1, on the reverse strand, counting down.
TTCCTCTGTGGGTCCGCACTCCGGATTCCGGACTTCGGCGAAGCTTTCCACCGCACATCGCGATCGATTCTACATCAGCCTGTATACTGTAGTTTCACGACCAGCCAGGCTAGTCGCGGCGCCTCTTAACGACATCGTGCATTTATTACTGCTTGCCCTAAGAGCTTACTTTAACGTTAAAGATAAGCTCGAGTAAAAGTTAATTAAAACTATATTACGGGTCAAAAGTATGTTGCGTTTACTTGCCATCAGTTATATTACGAAGAGATTCTATCTTCAATTAATTAATGACATTCGATGAGTTTATTTGAAAGGCTGATAAATGTTCATTACAGTATTTGTATATGTTTTGATCGTGAAGTGTTGAGCGCGATGATTGACAATCGATTAGGAATCTCTGACCTCGCACTACAATCTTAATGGCGCTTTTTTATACGTTTTTATTCCATTCAACACGATATGATTTATACAGACACTCAATTGTAAGATTTCTCTTTCTTTAGACGGCAAAAAATACGATTTATGAGCTCATCATCATCACGTGTTTAGTCGACACAACAATCAGTTTTTTTGGCTATTCGAATTGATATAATAAGTATTTAAAATGCTAACTTACTTTCACACCAGCTTCACTTAAGCAAAATTAGCCTACCTACCTATAATGTTCCCCTGCTGGGATACAGGCCCTCTGTGAGAGGCAGTGGACTGTACCCTGTAATCCACCACGCGTTCGCGTATCAAAGCTTTATTATTCCTAATTAAAACCTCATTGTATGCAGATGAGGCTATAATTGCTTTTATCTTATTCACCGCTGTCGCTCGCCGCGTGGTCCGCAGATAGCACAGCGCAGCTTGTACAAGTCGTCGGGTCGACAGCGACACGGCGCGGTCGAGTGCCGCCTGCTCGCTTAGATAAACACGCGATCCCTGGACACTTGTAGGGCTGCTCCTGATATTTGCTAAAACATGGGCCTAGAGATTGTTTAGCTGATAATGGAATTTTCAAATAAGGAATATGCGAAAAGAGAGAGATAGAGGTATCCCAAAGAGAGGATGGATGGATAGTGTGTGGAATGATATAACGAGAAGAAAGTGATTGACGGCGTAATGTTTGATGAGGGAGAATTTAAGCACAAACAATATTGCAACGATATTGACACCTAGTTACATGAAACAGGGGCAAGATGATGATAAATGGTGTTGGAAAGGAAAACTCTCAGAGAAAGTGATAAAAGGATTAAATTATACTGTCGGTGGTCTGTCCATAGCCGCTGTGCGTGATTAATGGTTGTACTTGTATCGGTTGCAAGAATAAAACAGATATAAACAATGATGGAGAATACCGTCTTGGAAGAAATTTTCAAATGACTACTTACTTAAATATGTTCAGGAAATGTTTCAGGATTAGTGTGTGTGCAATTCCTATAAATACCAGACATTCGCCAACCCTGCTCCGGCAGCAAATTCAAATAAAAGGAATTCTCAAATTATGGAGGTGCGATGCAAACGAGCTAAATACAGAATGCACGTTTAAGAAACACCGGTAAAGGAATGCGCTATTTATTCGCAAATAGGTTTAGTATAGGAACAAGTCCTGGCTCGATCCCGGACTATTTGTTAGACATGAAATATTTAATCGCCAGCTGAACAACTAGCAAAGCAAGTTTGTTTCTATGAATACCACTATAATGGGTTATCTTGTTACTGGGCTACGAGTACAAATATTTGTTGGCGAGAGAAGAATTATGGCTTTAGACACGCATATCTTCTTGTTCGACATGCTTAGGTTAGGTGTTCAATTTACTCCGTTTGGTCCCTGCATGTTCTCTATTTTGCTGTTTATATAAATCTTATTTCGTTAATAAAATACGAAAAGGAAGAGAAAAGTAGTTCAAAACCGCTTTAAAAGTCCTTAATGCCGCGTAATTACCTTCAGAAATATTTATACATGCGTGAAAGTACAGAAGTATAAGAATTTCACACGCATTCGAAAACAGATGGCCCAGTTGGTGCAGATAATTGGGTCAGGCGAGCAACCTGTCGGTGTGCTCACACGCATTGTCTCGCGTCTCGGTGCGCCGGCGCGGTACCGTTAGCGCTCGGTCAAGTTCGGCCCATTGTGACGTGACTGCTACTAGTGACATACGGATTTATACTGTCCGATTCGGTCCGCCCTCGGAGTAATCGTATTCTACGGAGACAAAACAATCGTTTGTCCTCGTTTTCCGACAATTTTCTTTCCACAATCACGTAGTCATCATAACTGCCTACTTTATGATTTCAATTTAAAAAAAAAACCGTTTTTATGGCCCTACAAAAACTGCACACGGAGGAATTTACAATTTTCTAGAAAACTGAAATGAAATTCCCAAAAAACACTCAATTTGTATGCTTAACAAAAAGCTTTTTTTTTGGATCTTGTTATCTTTGAAGCTGAGATCGAGCGCGGTCGTCAAAATTCGGACCGCTACAAAATGGTTTTTTTTTACGGTGATTGCAAGATATGCACTTATTATTTACGTGAGTTTATCTGATGCTGAAAGTAGGCGGGTAGGCACGTGCGCCTCTGACCCCGCCGCCGCCGCCGAACATCAAAAGATCGTAATGCTAGACTTGTGTGACTGGCCTTTTTGTTCGTGCCGTACAAGATTGGCTCACCAGTGACCCCAGCACGGACATATGAGATTATGTCGGTAACTGTTCTACGATCATTTATTAAACAGAAGTATATAAAGAGACGACACACTATTTGAATATAGGCAATTACAGAACTCATGTATTTACGATTTAATGACTGTGTGCTAGTTAACTCGGTCAATTAAAGGAATAAGTTGTTCCACTCTCATAAAAGTGCTTAGTTTAATATATTATAAGCTTAATATGGGGTAATGGCGATTTACACATTAATGCCTCGTCAATATCCGGCTAGCCGTTCTTATCTAGATTATTAGACATTTAATGTTCTGTCTCTTAAAACGACATTTTTCTTCATATTTATTGCATTGTGTTTATAATTAGCGTTGACTTGCATAAATCTGCCCGCAATTCTTACGAGGTTAGTAGGTTCTCAAAATTTGAATATGTGTGATTGTATGAGCTTGTAATCATGATATATAATTAAGGAACCGTTTATTTCTCACTCCGAATATATGCGTATGCGCCATGACTCAGTATCTTACACTAAGCCACTGATTGTTCTCCACAACCACTTACCAAGTTATGATGAGCACGCCTGCCTATTAGGAACATGATTTGACAATTGTGGGCATTGGGTCAACCGGTGCTTTCTGTTTAATTAGATATTATCATCATTATAAATATTGTAATTGGGCTGTTGATTAATGTGTCCTTCTTCGCCTTAATTAGCGGGTGACAATGTTCCATTCGAATTTATGAGGTGTAATCAAAACTTTATTAAATTACCCGCGATTGTTTACAATTTAACAAAAATATGCATACGTTTTATGAAAATAGAAAGAAACGTAGCTACTGCTTAGTTCCATTATTATAGGTACAATACACGAATAGTAGGATCATCTTAAGTATAGTAATTTCCTTCAATTAAAACTAGATTACACATTTTTTGATGACTACTTAAACATGTATACCAGAGCTTCAATCGTGAGAATCTGTCTACAATGTCGTAATGAACTTTACATTGATTCTATAAATGTAGATCCAGTGTTAATAAGTGCAGAAATAACAGGAAATATGAACTGTAATTTCATTGTATAAGGCATCAATGAGAATGATAGTATGCTGTCGTATTGGAGATTGGCGGCTACTGATCCATTCAGCGGCCGGTGTGGGAACACAATGCCATTGTGTGTTTAATGAAAAATCCTTCCAGGCGTATCACGGTTCATTACTTTATAATTAGGGTGCTGAAGCAAAAACTTGGGAATTTCTATCATTTGATTAGATTTGATTACACATTCCTGTCCATAGCCAGGGTTGTAGCAAGGGGCTGGCCAAGTACCGACTGCAAGGGGCGTAACCCACAAGGGTCGAACTTTACAGACCCACAACCTAAGGGCCGCTGCTAGGGCATAGGCTCACGAATTAAAAACACGATGCAAAGCCTCACAAACACAGTACAAAATATTAAAAAATAATTTATAAATAACAGTAAAAAAAGTGATTGCTTGAAATACGTACTTAAATTGAAGTTACTCTTTTTAGAAATTAATTTTAGCAAGGGCACAAAATTTGAATCTTCCCAGGGGCGCTCGGTACTCTACCTACGACCCTGTGCATAGCCATCGACAATGTGAAAACTATTTCAGTTATTACTTACTTCACCTGTTCACAAGTGAGGTCTTATTTCATTTTACGACGGTGGGAACTTTTAATCACTACAAACAAGAATGTGAACATAACTATAACACACTGACTTTATAGGTCCCTTAAAGTGTCTGAGGCCAATAAAGTGAGAATAGATTTCTTGCGAAACGATAATATTGAGAAGACATAAATACTTTCTGACAAGCAACTTTACAGCCACTGATGAAAGCATATTTTCAAGATATTACCTATCCATTAAATAAAGTTAACGAACCAGAATCATAAAACTCAATATAATCAGGCAACAAAGTGCTTGTATAGTTAGATCCTAATCTTTAAACTTACTAAGTAAAGTCTTGGTACAAAATATGGCGAGTTAACATGAACCCAGAACCACTTGTCTAGTGAACAGGTCCTTTCATACATCCAAGAAGCAGCTTAGGAGATAATTATCCGTTTAATTATAGAAATATCTCCCGTAATAAAAGAACAAGTCTGTAATTAAGAGTACTGTTCACTGATCTGTCGCTCTAAACTACGGACAGATTACAGCGTTATTGTTCTAAGTGTTCCTAGTTAGCGTTCCGAAGCTCAGTGAGCGATGATAGAAATGCTGAGAGGTACGTGAACATCGCGGAGTTGAGTTCACCGTTAAATTGGGCAATTTGTGCGCGCACAGCACGGTGGCTGCGCCCGCGCCGCCGCGCTGCCGAGACCCGCTCGTGATCTAACTGTTACGTTCATTATGTGACATATGGATCACGTGATCGCATCACCTGTGCGTAATAATTGTTTGTAGTGCATGCTTAACGGCACCATGTTGTCTCATGCATGATCTTCGTAACCACCTCGTAAGCCGAGTGCACTCTAGTGTTACGGGGCCAAGCGTCAAGTGTAACTGTTCATATCGAATGTCGCCGTGGGTGCCTTTTTACAGCTTCCGTTACTAATTATACATATTTTACTAAAACGTTTTTCGACAAGACATTAATGTCAATTTAACTATAAAAGTGAATATATTTGTTTTGATAAGATCGGTTCAGATTACATTTCCTCTTTTTAGGAAATAACATGGATATAGAATCTCGATTTGGGTGCTAAGTAATAAAATCATCCAAACAAGTTTGTTCAAACCAAAAATCTTACACTTTCATACATCAACCGTTAGGAACACTATATTAACCACGCTGACTCACCACAGCGTGAACTAAAAAAATAGAAAAAACCTCGCATGGCGCCGCCATTAACGCTCGTAACCTAAACATAACCTCCGAAACCTCACACCTACTTATAATACTGAACTATAAAGCTAAGCGCACATTATACCCGCGTTGGCATAGAAAAGCGTGATGCGTAGGACTGTTCATACAAAAAACACCTACGAAAGTTATGTAGGATAATTTTCGCAGAATATATGGTGCGTGCCACCCAAATAAGCGTCAGCCTTTACTATTTATTGTGCCAAGTGACCAAGATTGGAGCAATGTTCCGCTCTCGGGGCATCTGGGCTATACTCATGGTGTTATAGGTGAACTAACTGTATCTCAGGCTCCCTCCGTTGTTCTCCCATATATGAGCGCCATAAATGTCAGCGGGAACATTGTTTCACTTCTTTATGTTAAAGGCTAAGGACCTTTGTCTGTCGTTATGCGATTTGAATAGGTTATGAAAAGGAGCTTTTGTTGTTCAGTGCGGCATTTCCACTATCGCAGAAATGTTCCTGGTTTTCGCTCACTTGAATATGCATGCAAAATTTTGGCTTTAGCTAGTGCTGTTTCTTTGAAATATTAGTCACGTTTTATGTAGGTACTGTTGAAATAGTGCTAGTAATGAGTAGAGTTTTATGACCTCAAGGAATGTTAGATCTTTACAATTTTAGCGAGATTTTTCCCTCAAATTTTAGATTAATGACCTGGTTGTAAATGAACGCAGATCAAAAGGAAAGATTTATTAACTTTAATACTTTATTCAGTCAAACGTTCTCAATTCAATATTTATGCATAATATATTAAATGAGTCAAGTTAACTCTTCTTGCATGTTAATTAAAAGGAATTTATGATGTTAATAAACCTGCAAGTAGGTCGTGGGCGTGTATTAGCATGTTTAATACGGTATTAAAGTCTAAATGCTCGTTAAGTTTTTTATCGTGCCGTCATCAGTCATACTTACCAAGGTAATTTGTCACATTAAGTTCATATTTTAGTTCGCAAACATTAAAAAGATTTGCTGGGAACGTTAATGCGGTGCAATGTGTGTAATACCCGTAATGCGTGTAAACGTTAGTAGCTCCCATCTGCGCCGGAGAGCGCGGAATGCGAGCACTTTGTTGCTTCACGCTCACTGTACCAAGAGGACAAATTGTCATTACCGCAATACCGTTGAATTGTTTGTGGTTCGTTAAAGTTTTAAAATCAGTACCGCGAAGTCACCTCTTCCGGTGAATTTTGAGACTCACTCCACATAATAGTTGAGCTGTAAGAGTACTTACAAACGGTATCTAAGTGCAATTACTTGTACATATTGAACAGTGAACGCCATGTACCGAGTGCTGGTGTTCACATTCACACGCCAAATAGTATTAAAATAGTAATGAGTTCTTCTATTTGAGAGCCAAGTATTTTTATGCAGCTGTTTTCATTTATGTTTAAATTGTTTTCAAAAATCTTTTTGAATATTTGCAATACTTGAATACACATACCTAATCGATGAATGTCATGTTCGATAAACATGCAATCAACGTTTACCAGATTAATTTTGTTAAAGTGTTACACAACCACATTTCAGAACCAAGGTTCACGCATAACTTAATTAAAATAGCGGCACTTGTTGAAGTACAATTTATATTACAGACTTTATGACACCGGGCTCTGAAGATTTCCGTTCCTTGATTGCTTCAATCGCGAATAAAAAGAGTTCGAGTGCTTTATAACTTGCAATTTAAATAATATTGAACTCGTTTAACTGAGCAGAGACATAATCAATTGATTGAAAGTTGTTTCATTCATTGAGGATATATAAGAAATTATTTCAGCTGTCGCGAGACTAGAGAGTACCTACTATACAACAATAGTTGTACTTTCTCGTTTACAAATGGTCATTCATTGTACTTGATAAAAAGTCTTGTGAAAGCGATATTGAGATGCAAAAAAGTAAATGAAAATTCGTGTCACTGACTTTCCTATTAGCTTTCATGGGTCCATGCAGTGCGCAGTGTTGATCTTGACCTGCATTCGGCGTATCGACAATCACAAAGCGCGAGCTGCAAACAATCGCGACGCGATCGGCGCAAGCGCATACAATAGACTATATTATACATAGACACACACTTACACATAATAGAAATAGCTCATCGAACGCCGAAAACCACATTACTTTTCGACTTTCATTTTTTAATCAATAATATTGAATTACATCCTGTCTGCAATTTATAAACACTATAATAAATCTATTCAGCATCTCAAATGTAGGTGAAATATCAGATATACCTAATAGAAACGATACGCACGTATTTAAAATGATATATCTGTAACGAATTACTCGGTACATTGAATTGCTAAATTAGTAAGTTATTGCTTATACTCGTATGATTGCACTTCCTCTATAAAAAACGAATGCCTACATCTGCCAATCATCGGTTTGTTATTACAGTTGTATTTTTAACCAACTTTCGATTTTACTTATGTATTGTATTGATGTCAAATCGATCTATGTTGTACGCTTCGAAAATACACAATAAAAAATAAAATATTACAAAAAATATGTGTGCTACGCGTCTCAGTCTTTTGTTAGTGCAAAAAGTGCTACGCCGTAGCACATTTATGCAAACCGCGTAGCACTCGTAGAAAGCGGATTATTTGAGAACCTTGCTCCGGGATATGGATCCGACATGCAAGGGCATTAAGGGAATTTTATGCCATAATATATTAAGGCACTAACGAGAGACTATAGAAATACACTCACGGATTTTCAATGGAATGCACATAGAATGCTATTGAAGATATTATGCATGATATCGTTTGTTCAGTAAAATAGTTTGAGTTTAATTTTTCTTCACTAGGCTTATATTGGATTAACAATGAGTACTTGAGGAAAATAGTGAATTTAAATACGCTCCTGTCTGAACCAATTTCCAATGTGATTCTTACTGTGTGTTTCTTTTTATATATAATTCTTTTTGTACTACAGTGTTTGTTTAAAAAAATTATAATTTAAGAGAAGAGACTCAAGGTTACTAGTATATAAGACTATTGGTGGTTAATAAGTATATTGTACTTATATTTTCGTTTATTTCAGGTGGTTCTATCGGCATGAAGGGTGACGGGCTGCGCTTGGCGCAGCTGGCGCTACTTTTATTGCAGGCCACATTTGTAATAAGTGAGTATCTCAGTAATACCCTTTTTATTTTGATTAATAGGCTAGTTGCCCTAAAATGTAATTAGTCCGTCTTTTAGATTATTCAAAAATAAGGGACACGTATTTTTTTATTTGTAAATTAGACTAATAAAAATGACAAAGATAATGCCCATTAAAGTTACGTGTGACGTCACGCCGCGTGGCAAGTTTTCGCGCGGGGTGACGTCACACGTAACTTTAATGGGCTATATATTTGTTATTTTTTTGTTTAATCGAAAAAAGAAAAAATACGTGGCCAATATTTTTTTATAATCTAAAATACGGACTAAATTGAATCTAATTATTTTGACCCGGGAAACTACCCTATTGCTGTTATCCCATTCTCATTTAAAAAAAAAATTGTTGCCATGTTGGAATCGTTTACCTAAAAGTGCTGATAGACTTGAGCATTCACTAGTAACAGACAGTGCGCAATTGCCATTTTTAACCGACTTAAAAAAAAATGTACGTTCTCAGTTCGACCTGTATGTATGTATGCCTGTATGTTTGTCCGCGATTATATCGCGTTTGCCTGAACCGATTTTGATGCGGTTTTCATGAAAGTGTTCATTATATTCTGGAGAAGGTTTAAGTATATAAAACTAATGGATATCCCGTGACGTTGCCCGCGTGGATGCGTTTTTGCTTACATAGATTGTAGATTTCAGAGACGATTGCATGTTTGTCCGCGATTATCTCGCGTTTGGCTGAACCGATTTTGATGTGGTTTTCAGAAAAGTGTTGCATAGATCCGTTTTCGTTGCTTACTAGAATTGTAGATTTTCAAAGACGCCGATTATATGAAGATTTTTGTCTAAAAAGGGGAAAATAAAAAACTTTGAAAAAAAAGGGAATCGACTTCAAAACAAATATATTCATAAAAAAAAAAAAAAATAAAGATACCAGCTGGCTTTCTTTTTTATTTCATTGACTATGGCCACCGACTTCCGAAAGAAAAATTATTTTACACTTTTTGTGTTTTTGGTTTTGAAGTCGGTTCCCTTTTTTTCAAAAAGTTTTTTTTTACTTTGTCGAACAGAGCCAAACATCGCTGCGAACATTTTCACAAACTTTCTAGCGAACGCTCTTGTCGATGGTCATCAAAATTTTTTTCTTCATGAAGACTGGACAGTCGGCACGGCGAAAAGCTCGCCAGAACGCTCGCTAAAACGCTCTCGTTTGTTTTTCTGTAATTTAACATTCACAAGAATGGTCATTGCAAGTGAATGCTCACGTTTATCAGCACTTTTAGAATAATATACCTACAAATATTTGTAAAAAAAATGAAATTAAAGAACAGCAAAATGTTGTTTTTAAAACTCAACTTTCTAGAAATTGTGTGTAGAGAAAATGTAACAGTGTAATAAATAACATCCTTATTTGTTTCAGGTCGAACGGCATTTGAGAAGCTAACGGATGTAGACTTCGCCGGCACAGCGTACTACACGGTGCGCAACCTGTCTCTGTACGAGTGCCAGGGCTGGTGCCGCGAGGAACCTGACTGCCAGGCAGCCTCGTTCAGGTACAGAACATCTATTAATTACCACACCATTTCCTACCAACCAAATACGGGCAAAATACGATCACCCCTTACAAGGCAGCTTATTAAAACCCCAAGCAGAGATAAAATGGTACCGCTCTACCGATTAATATTAATTATATATCAATTACTACCGGCAAGATAATGTCAATAATATCAATCCATAAATCTGACCCAGTTAAGAGAAATTCGCATCTAACGACTTCAAACGTGATGACTCGTCAGTCCGAGTGATCACGAAACAAATAAAAGTCAATGTGTCTGTGTTATCTCAGATCTAGATGCTCCTGACCCCAATGTTGTACTGATACAGATTAAGATCTGATTGACGTAAAGATTCACTAATTCAGCGGCGATTCTGTATCGCGGGGTGGAGAAATCTGGCAGAAGTGTACCGTGTCGACCTCCGCGATCGCTTCAACGCACGACGCATGCCAATGACTGTATTGAAAAGTCAGTTGAGGTTGCAGAAAGTAATACGAAAACAGATTACTTACTTTCTGTTGTTGTTTATGTTTTATTTGGCATAACTTAGAGCCAGTTGTTCTCGGTATGTAGGCGGTACGGAGCGAAACTAACATCTCACTGTGTAATCTCAGTTTTTCCGTTTTGAATGCCAAAAACGAAAGGTAGGGCACGACACACATACAGAAGTGGCTACGTGCATAATCAGAATCCTAAATCTGCGCGGTTACAGTTAAACTATAACTCCTGGATTCGTGAGGTCGGCGGCAGTTCACTTAATTTACATGATGTAGTGAGTTCACGGCGAGCGGGATGTGTGTCAGTCTGCCACACGTCCTGGCCCGCCCCGGTTCGGTTCAGTTCGGCTCGGCCCGGCGACACGCTGCCGACTAATAACAATGTGTCTCGGGCATAGCCACAAACCGTGTAAAAGCGGAAACCGACCTCGCCGCGTTCTAAATTGGATAACAGTAAAAGTGATCGCATACGTCTTCAATGGGTATTACTGCCAGCAACATAAGCACGCCCGATAGTTTTCATGACTATTGGCGGTTTCGAACGCATTATATTAATTTATTGTTATTGTCTGCCTGTACCGATTCACACTGTGGCAGTCGTCTGGTAGGATTTGGAGCAAACAACCATAAGTACATTTGTATGCATTCCATTCTCTCGCACAATGTATAGGCAATGAAGCACTTATGGAACAATTTCTAGTCAGGTATGCGATTCAATAGTTGACAGTACAGGAAAGTGTTGGAAAATTGATTTATTGTGTAGGGTTCCCGTCGCACGCGTTGTCGCCATCATGTCGCGTTCATTGTCATAGCTGTCAGCGTGCACTGCAAAAACTCTAATTGTATTAGACTGTATTGAACCGCGTAACAGTATTAAAACGCTAGTTAGATTCCTCGAAATCAATTTGAACGGGATCGATCGAAAATCAATTCGGTATTCAATTAAACGAGACGGAACTTTCCCGCGCTTCTAATCTACCATTGTGAGTAAGTAATGTGTACGTATCTCGAATCGATCCGTCCAAAGAAATAGCGATCTAGCGATCTGACAAAAGAATGGGACGAATGCGATTTTAACAATTGGTAACTGTTTACCGCGGTGGTGCCACTGACTCTGCTTGGAAACGTTTTACGGTATTCGGGAGCAACCGCTCGGTGACCGACCATTCCGCTCGTCCAAACTACAAACGAACTTGACATCTTGGATTAAATATCTAGAATGACCAGATCACGACCTCCTCTCTCTACCTGATGGTGTCAAGTTTTGATTAAAATCTTTACAAGTCTTTACGAGCACGATGTGACGAATATTTCAAATACTTAGAAATATTCTAGAAACCTTCCACCTACTGTATTTTTTGGAAATGACAAACTTAGATGACTAACTGTGTTGTGGATACGTCTACATTAGGTGTAACTAATTAAAAAGTAAAAGCAGATTCACGTGATTTCTCCGTAAAGTTAAATATTTCAATTCAGTATTTGGGTTCCCAAAAAGAAACTTAAAATTCGATATTGATTTATAACATTAATTTAGTTGAGTCCATTAATTAGTTGGCTCCTGTGGAGATATAATCATGAGCGTACTTGTGGAACAGTTTACAAGGTAGCATCAATTGATCTGTGATAAAACATGACGTGAGAAAGATCATTGAAGTTCAAAAAGATTTGTCGGAGCAGCGTGTTTACAAATAACACATTAGTCATGAGAGATAACGTGTCATTAATCTAACCTATCACAACTTCTGCATAGAGTAATGAAGTGCATCTACCTATATATTTCGCGGCAAGCTTCACAGTTTTCACAAGCCAACCGACAGTATGCCACAGTATGAAGATAACTGGTAGTGCAAGTAGACCCCCTTTTGTGAAATTAAACTTAGGTTAGTGTAATTACCGGTAATTACCATTTTTTTGTTCTGTTACACTATACACTTAAAACGTTTGCACATGTCGTCAAACTTTAGGTAACATTAAACTCTTAAATAGTCACTTGCTGGAGCAATAGGGACTGTCAGACACTAACTGACTATTACTCTCAACTCAAGTCTTGACTTACGAGTAAGCTGTTACCTGAATTTTACTAAAATTCGTGTAGATCATTTTTACGCGAATGTTAGTCGATTCTTAGTTGAAATACTGTATTAGGTATGTTGATACTAAGTCTACTGTGTCTGCACTGGTAGGCGAGTGATTGATGCGCTGGGTGCGCGGGCGCCGGCTTCGTGTAACGGACTGCACCGATCCGATGATCGGTCAGATCCGACCAATTTGTGTAATAAACGTAAATACTACTTGATACTAGTGCGCCCATAATAACCTCCACGCTGTAATGATGTTAGGACGTTTGTAATCTCTTTAAATACGATGTAATATGCGCAATTTGTATTCGCTGCGGTTTGGATTATACGCCGATGTAATTGATAGTACAGTTTGTACCACCTTTGATATGCTGTATTTATTTTATTATGTCGGTATAAAGATTGGAGATAACCGTGCGATATTTATCGAACTTGATGAGGCACTTTGTAGTTTTATTTGAAGATAACTATGTAGTTAAAAGAATTCCCTTTTGATTTGAAGTAAACGTTCAATTTGACTCACACTGTAATCAAACGTGGAACAACTTGCTGTCACGTATATGATCGAGATATCCGTCGCCCGCGGTATACTAGCCATCGATATATTCAATACCAGAGAGCTATAAAATTAAATAATCAATGTGACAAGATGCACATTAGTCTTTGCTTCTAAAAATAACTCCTACTTCTCTCTGCTATTACCCCAGCCGGCTTGATTGACGTCCTTGTAAGCCCTTGGCACAAATGTATAACTCGTCATTACGTTAGGAAACGAACTAGCGATGTGGGACTTAGAACCGGTTTGTTGATCTTCGTAATTGCTTAGAGAATATGCTGAAAATATAACTGAAGTAAATTCAATGTGAGATAACATAAATACGTTTTGAGAATTTAAGTCCAAATGATTACTTAATTAAGTAATATAATTACACATGTTATAAGATTAATTAGGACAGCATTAAACATGTATTAGGCGTGATACCATCTGTCACTCACTAATTATTACGCGCTACAGTAATCTGTAAATCAAACACCACCTACTTTCCCATAAGGCAGCATCTGCATATCTTATGCGGCTATCGCTTGTAATTTTGCACGCAGCTTAGGAAAAGCGTAAGCGATACTTGCATACTAATGCACACGTAACTAAGACCAATCGAATTACTGTATCGTCTGTATTGTTACAGCAATTTCAGCCTTATTTCCAGTACCCTTAGCACGAGTTTTCAGTATTTGAGACGTAAAGTAAACTGGAACTTTGACAATTTCAAATTGACAATTTTCAATGAAAATATTAGTTCCTTCTTCGCACACCAAAGGCGCTGTTCCATTTTTTCATACAAGAAACGCTGTAAATACTGAAATGACGCTGTAAAGTAAAAGAGTGAAAACTCGTGCTAAGGTTTCTGTGCTATACTTAATGATTAATTGTCAAACCGCACACACTCTCATACATATTCACAGACGAGAGCCACACCTGCACTTATCTATGATGAATTCTAAATCAGTTCACAGTTCTGAGGCCAGTCTATCCGTTTAATTACTACCGGAAGATTGATTACGTCTGTTTTGAAACCGAAGCGAAATGCAATGTCATTAGTTTAAGGGCTCTATCGACGCATTAATCATAACGTTTTTTATATGAATTCTTTGTTTACAAGTAGGTGCATAAACAGTAATTTATTAAGTAAAGCGCGGCAATTTGTCAGAGTCGAGCTTTCAAATGGTTATTATTACATTTTCGGATGTGGATTGAACGATTAAGATTGAGAATTGCGTTTAGATAAAAAAGACTCGAAGAGATAATGATCGAGTAATTAAGAGTTGTTCTTGCACCAATGTGCCTCAAAATAGTAAAAGTCCAGGAGAATTGGTTGTAAGTGTAATACGCCTAATGAGAGTACATCTTTAGCCACATAACGTATGGTGATTTGCACTCAGAGGAAACTAGATAAACCAGATAGCTATGCAAGATAAGTCTCGATTAATCTTCTAAATTAGAGGTATTTTGTAAAGGCCCATCATAGCGTGTAGACTGTAGGTGCAAGCGCATTAATAAGGCGAGCAATCTTGTAGCTCGGGTTATTATAGCACGAAATATTGCGTGGAACGGTAAACTCCGTTATTCTGCAAAGAAGTGTAACATTCTCAGTGTCACTTTTATTGGCATGGTCGCACGTAATAAACTGAATGGGCAGAACATTAACACCCTTTCTTCGAGAATACACTGCATTGCATCGGCATCAGTTCGATAGACTTTCTAAAATGTATTCGGGATAAATTATACAATGTCGGTCCAGATATTTCTGACTGCATGTGTATAATATTATTTTTTACACTAGTCATTAATTAATAGACGATCGTAATAATTCAATTATTTGACTTTACCCCACATCGAAAACGTCTCGATTTCGAAACACATAATGTTTCGAAATCGAGACGATTTCGGTATAAAAGAGGTTTCTCATTGTCAGCCGGAAACGGAAATGTAGAGAACTTTAAATTCAACATGACAACTAATAAATTGTGTCTGCGTTAATTATAGTTATTAAGAAAATGCTGATCGGTTAGTCAGTATACACGACACAGCTTCTATTCGCATATTAACGAGATTTTATATCGATTAAATTGGAATGTGTAAAGTGTCCCTAATCGGGGACAGCCATTTATAATACTGAATTTATAATTCCTATATGAAATTGCCTACAAGGTTTTCTACTACGACTGTACCTTGGGTTAATTAACAATGAATATTAAAATGATATAAAAGTATTTCAAATCAAATAAATAAAAAATAAACATGGAATTCGAATTGAAGAATGGCATATTTCTTTTAATTCAACAAGCATGTTATCTTCAGAGAACAAAATTGAAGATATGATAAATACCTACATGAATATTTATTTTATGTTTTTTTTAGATAGAATAGGAATAATAATTGTATTGATACATTGAGGTGCTAGACCTCAATGTATCAATACAATTATTATCCCACTAGTATTCAGCCAGCGACATCATCCGCGCGGATTAAAATAAATAGCGTTTGTCACTCAGGAATAACGTGGCTTTCTATTGATTTAAGAATTTTATACATTTTTTTAAATCGGATCTTTAGGTTCAGAGATTACTTCGTTCAAACACACTGAAAAACTAACTTTAGCTTTTTATAATATTAGCGTAGATATCTAGAAACTTTTGAACCAGTTAGTAGCTTCTTTATCTAGAAAATTTAATTGGACTCCATACATAATAAAAATAATGAGGTACCATCTAGACACTGTAGATTCTAACATGACGCATCTGCGATTGAGATAATATAGCAGCTCCATTTTAACTCATTAAAAGGTTCCTCGCATCTAATTTTAGAACAAAACCTCCTTCTTTTTCCAAATCGGTTAAAATGTGGTTGGAACTTGACTGGCGGTTTCTTAAAAGTATTTTTACTACAATACGTATGGATATTATTATCCCTGGAAGGGTGTTATTAGTGTTTAAGTACCCTTTCTACTCGCACTCAAGTACTACAATAAAAGTATTATAAAAATGGCGTCGAATCGACGATGTTCTACTGTTTTTATTGAGAGTTTGCATCCTGAAGGAGATTAAACTGAGATGTGAAGATATCATCGTAAGGCTGGTATAATATTGATTATTTTTATGATGAGTTTTTTTTTTATATATAACGTGATGCTTTCTCAAGGAAGCCATGTTTTACTTATTGTGATTTGTGGTAGGGAATCAAAGTTCATGACGGGGACCCCTTTAGAATGCCGAAACTTGCCGGGGTCGCAGGATTAACGAATTACCGTGACTCTGGAACGTAAAGGGCTATTTAAGGAAACCGTGGATTTTAGTCAGTACAAGTCTGATAGTCCCCCCTGCCCTGCCCTGGGTGGGAGGACTCATTTGATGATTACACCAAGCTAAAAAAAAGGGAATCAACGTTTGAATTTATTTTAAAACTTTTTAGTGGAAAATGTGACTGACTTCTTAATTAAACTACATATTTATGGGAATCAACACGCCAAAGAAGTGGCAACACCTTTTCTACACCAAATTGTTTGGTATTCGCAGTCCCGCTATCATTACCAGTACATTCTGCTCTCTGCCCGCCTGACACTTCCTGGTGCAATGGTCTATCTAGACGTCCAACTAAAAAATCTATCCGCCTACGTGCCGCCCGACAATTGTCGTTTTTTACCATTCACATAAAAAAATCCTTTAACTTGAAGTAATTAAAATAAAATGCTTCTTCAATTACTGCAGAGCCGTTGGCAAACACGATTCATTTTATTGTGTAAATTATTACTAAATAAATAACGGTTTACTAAAACCTACGTTTGCCTATCATACTAATAGATATTTCATCAATATTTTTATTTACTCTATGGGCACTTAGCACGTTCACGCTAAAACCATAATGTAACTTTTTATATGAAAATTGTTCGTTATATAGTGTTAATGTTTTTTTTTATTTCCACGTTGAGCCGAGACGGCTGAATGGATTTCGTTGAATGAGATATCAAACGATTCGTCATGAAACTCCCCGACGACACTATATCAGCAGTTTTTACAAAGAACGACTTTAGGTACGGTTATCACAATTTTTCGTCCCATATTTGTATCAATCAGTTCGAATACGAATAGTTATAGCATTTAATTTCGACCGTACAAGTCATTACAATAACGACATAAATGCATGAAGAATAATATATTCTAGCAATGAAAATCAATTTTAAATTGATTGCGTCAAAAATGTGGTTGCTGAACTTTCCTCACATTTCTTAGAGAACCGGTGGATATTTAGTTCCAGCTTGGTGTACAACGGTTTCTTTGTGCTATTCGTATCCTGCAGAGATAGGCGAATGAACGTAACTAATGAAATAATTTGGGCCGTTTCACAGGTGAAGAACCGTGGGTACAAGTGACTCTCTCTTATTGAAAAACGACCGTATCGCTATGTTCGCGAGATTAACTGCAAACGGTAGGAATAAAACAACAGTTAGTGACGGTTACAATGGGAATGTATAAAGAAAACGGTTAAGATAAATTACAATTAGAAGCTTTAGAGCCGTTTTGCGAAGCATTACCATCCAGCATTTTGACGTGTATTTGTAATTGATATCGTTAACAGGTTTTGTAGATTTACTGTTAAATAGGTAGGTAATTGCTTTCTGTAGCTAATTCTTAAGAATTGCGTCACCTTTTTACCTAGTATGGTAATGATTCTCGGCAGGTCGTTAAAAGTTCAAGTGATATAATGGACACGTTTGTTACAGCTTTGTGCTGAACCCGCTGACACCGGTGCAAGAGACGAGATGTCTGCTGCAGAACGACACTCAGGCCAACAACCCTATGGCCACTCCTCAGGTATGTACACGATTGAATGTTAGATTTTGCTATAGATACAGCCAAGCCCATTCAGCAAAGATACGACTGACAATAAGCACATAGGAAATAGAATTGGTTCCAATGGAATCTACCATTTCTCGGCTTAATTGAAGTACTTGTCTAACCAACGTTTAAAGTACACCATTCTAAACCTACGTTTACTGCTTGTCTTGTTTACTATCTTCATAATCTACAAGACATGTTTTGTTTGGACCGTTCGCGGTGTAATAGATAACAGTTTACGTATCTAATAGCCAAATAAATTTATCTCGGTTATCTACCGGCATTCCCTCAGTACTGCCAATTAGCCGACCGATGCAGAGATTGGATTAACAATTCAGATTAAATCGGTCAACGAGTCCCAGGGAAGCTAACTGGCCAGCTAGCCAGCCACACTACATTGTAGGTAACTGTTCAGCTAAACGTTAGACAGTTTAATTGCTTTCAGGCCTAATGAACGGTGCCGCTAATAAATATACGATGTGAAACGATGCGGTTCGCGCCGGCTGCTCTTTGTTTATTTTGAACGAATGAAATTAAAGTGAAAATATGTAGATGCCGATAAACAACGGCTGCTAGCAAATACGCATTGTTTATTAGTTTTATTAGAAGAGAGATCATTTTGTGCGAGAGTCAGTCGAATTTCAATTCATAATGGACTTTATCTGAATGCATTATCGATAATGATAGGGTGAGGTGTGACGTGAGATTAATGTTGGTTGTTGGTACAGCGGTCTGTGAACACGTACTACATGGTGAAGCTGCAAGTGCGCACGGAGAGCGTGTGCCTGAGGCCCTGGGCCTTCGAGCGAGTGCCCGGCAAGGCGCTCCGCGGCCTCGACAACTCTGTCATCTACACCTCCACTAAGGAAGCCTGTCTCGCCGCCTGTCTTAACGAGGTAGCGTATGTTTTCTATTTATTCTAAACCAGGTTTTCCTATCTTTCAATCACGATCGACGTTGCTGAGGTTTTCAAATTGTTACGGATATGAATGCCTGCTGATGTCTAATGTACTGCAGTTCCAATTGGTATAGGTTTACCGATCTACTACACTATTATATGCAGACAAAGGATAATAAATTCTGGGGCATAAAGGTTTTGAGGACGTATCTCATAGTCATAGATTATTCCGTCTCCGTTAGTTGTCTTTCAGGGCGTGTCGCATTGCTCGGTTATCTACGAGGCTTTAAGAAAACATCGGCATCGCCTCCACACTGCAATTTAGTGTTTATCTATTCAATTTATATTTATAGTTTCGCCCTACTTGTAGTGGCATTCTAGTTACTAACGAAATGATAGGGGTTCCTGTAATATAGTCTCAACTACAAAGTTATTGAAAATCTTTAAACAATGTAATGCAGTCGACATTGTATCAAGCTTTTAAACGAGCTGTTATTAAATAAATTGATACAATAAGGAGCCATCTTCGTAAACATGAGTCTGTGATCCGTACATTGTAATCTTTTCATTTACAGATAAGTTGCTCTTCAAGAGCTATTTACATAGTAGATGCATTTTTGCTAAACTGCACATTAAATATGAACAATTGATTATAGAGGACTGTAATTGGTCAGGTGCAATTAATTGGCAAGTAAACAAGTAGTTACCGTGGGGATTGAAATTTTGTCTGATTTACTATACCTTGCAACATGTAGAGCTGATCTGTAATAATTATTTGCAGTGAATTAATTATTATTGAACGTCGTATGTTTACTTATTAATGGAACCAAGTATCTGTTATATACTTACACTTGTATTTATATTTTGTTTAGAAAAAGTTCCCGTGTCGTTCTGCGGAGTATGAGTACGGCAGCATGCGGTGTTCGCTCAGCGACTCTGACCGGCGCACGGCGCAACACTTCGTACAGCTCGTAGACACGCCCGGCACCGACTACTTCGAGGTAAAACACATTACATGCCACAAAACACTCATTATTTTACACAAACTCACTTAAAACTAACGAGTTCCCACTTTGTTACTAAGTAAGCCACATTTGACGCCAACCTTAGAACAGAACCAGTCAATATTTAAATAATATGCTGCAATATTTCACTTCAATGGGACGTCCAGATTATTAAAGCACTTTAACCTGAAATCACAAACTAAGATTCTCATTCCTCATAGTTTCTCATATTTTATAATACACGAAACAAGAAAACAGTCGAGCTAGTACTTACCCAGCTAGCTCATTTATTTCGTACCAGCTTTAAATGACTCGAAGTGGCGCTTCGGCCCGCTTCAGAGAAAGCAATCACAATAGTAATGCGGTCCGTTTGAACGCTCGTGAAAATAAACATGTGTTCAGTTAACGTTATTACCATTGTTGTGTGTTATTTGACGTGATTTGGTCGGTGTGTGGTCGTGCAGAACCTGTGCCTGAAGGCGTCGCAGGCGTGCAAGGGACAGCGAGTGTTCACGGCGCCGCGCGTCGGCGTGGCAGAGGACAAGGTGGCCCAGTACGCCGGCCTACACTACTACACCGACAAGGAGCTACAGGTAACCTACTCCACAATTAAAACTCTATATCATTCGCAGCAAGATTCACTTTTCCCCAGTAATTGTGATGTTGCAATTAATACTCCGAGGCCCTATTTGTAACATGATATGCAAGATGAAAAAGGCGCGCTGCTGACAACCTCCTATTAACGTTTGAGTCGGATAAGCGGAGAAATATGGACTGTGTTTTATTATTCCTTTATTGGTGTCTGCGATTCCATCTTGAGATGGCTTTATGATTTCTATCTCAGCTCTCTTTACACGAATGCAGAATATCCTGGCATTAGCGACCGCCGCTAATAAATTTAACTTGTCACCGATATAGGTTGCGACCTCAAGACCGTCCTTTTCCGCGTCCCAGAGGTTTAACGAGAAGTGGCAGAGGTTAAATCGTGTGTACTTGTATATAATCAAGAAGGAAGACGTTGCAATTAACTTTACTTTCGTATGCAGTAACTTATAAAGTTACGACACTGATATATGGCTTCTTGTTATGGATACAAATGATTTTATGAGTGGAGCACAGAATCCAGCTTCCAGATTTCTTGAGAAACGTATAATGATCCAAGTTAGTAGATACAGGTTACTTACGTAGTTTATTCTTTCCATTGGAACGCGCATAAGTTGTCATCGCGTTTTTATTGTCAACATTATGTATTTTCTTTCTCCGCTACAAACTACAGGTGTCAAATAAATCAGGTACCAATCGCGTAGGTGCTACATCGAATAAACGATCATGAATCACTCATCGATGTTATCTTTAATATGGCCATCTATTTTGTATTCGATCAGGTGACATCCGAAGCTGCTTGCCGTCTCGCATGCGAAATAGAATCCGAGTTCCTGTGTCGTTCGTACCTGTACATGGGTCCCCCTCACTCGGCCGCGTACAACTGCAGGCTGTACCACCTGGATCACCACACCCTGCCTGATGGACCCTCGGCTTACCTGAACGCCGAGAGACCGCTCATCGATGACGGAGAACCCATCGGAAAATACTTCGAAAACTTCTGCGAGAGTGAGTGCCTTTTTGTTATTTTTCTGAAATATCAACTCATGTTTTTCTCTAAAAATGGTGCTTGAAAAAATGAACGTAGGGCGCTGCTGTGTTATTGTAATTGCACCGATAGCGCGAGCAATTCTACGGGTATCGTTAACTTTCTTATGGTCCTATTTTCAAGAAGGTAAATGGAAATACATAAATCTTTAGCATGTATTTTGCAACACTAACCCAGTTCGAAGTCTGGGCCGAAGCTATAACGATAACAACATTGTTTTATTTAAACTTGCTCCTAGGTGCGCAGGCGCCGAGATACATCAGGTACACGCCGAAGTAAATTGTAGCCATCTAAAAACTGAATAAACCACTTCGACGGCTCAAAAAACTGTAGAACAGGGTGACATTAATGTTTTATTTATATTTTTAGCGCATTATTACGGTCGGTCGCTCATTGATAATGGGAAAATAATACTAGGTTTTAAATTAAAATCTTGTAATGACTTCATATGGGCAATACATAATTACATGATCGTGTTGCTTTATCTGGTCGGCGCCTCAATCAACTTAAAAGATGGAGTAATAATGAACGCATACATTTTTGTAGACGACTACCTATTTCATTTAATTTAAAATTATATACTTGGAAATAGTCAGAAGCGGTATAATTGAAACAGTATTGTCAAAGGGTTTATTTTACAAAGTATCTTTTAAACATCGGTCAGTGTTCAATTTCGGATAGGGATAGTTTCCATAATGTAAAGCAGTATTAACATAAGTATGAGATCATTCATTTCAGTGCCTAACCATGGTGTCATATAAAGAATGCAATTTACGTAGAAAGTAGAACTGCAGCAATGGATATACTTAAGTTTGACGGGAACACATACAATTTGTTATTTGTAGGCACTAGTTTATATACCTTATTATTTCGTACATTTAGCGGAAGCCGGCCATCCAGAACCGAATTACGGAAGAGATCGCGGTCGGTATATTTTGCCGACATATTTATTGTTAGTACTCTCTGTTGATAGCGCCATATTTTCTGTGGGAGGAGCTCAGTCACTGCCATGACGGAGAGCTCTCGATACGATCGACCATCGTTATATTTTATTCAACATCTCGAACCTTATCTATGTATTTACATAAACTACTTAGTTTAGATTGCGGACACGATACGGATAGCTTCAAACGCGCAGCTTTAATACTATTAAAGTAACATCGTTACAAGTTGTAAGTAAATCCGGCATTTTGTATAAATGGAATATGTCTTAGATAAGAAAGTGGAGTACGAATGTCGGCCTTGCTAATGACACCTTGCAATAATCGCCCACAATTAGAGCCTTGTGGCTGGTACACTGGCCGGCTGTACGTGCGTTCACCCTCGCGGGCAGCGACGCGGTCAAATGTAAATAACACACGTTACCACGTCGTTACTTGGTTACGTTTGAGCTTCTGCATTATTTAAAAGACTTAACAGTAGTCTTCATGGAATCTCACTCCATTGTACTGTCAAACTCATCATCGTAAAATATAAAACTGCGATGTATGTTGACGTTAATACGCTATTAAATTCGCAAAGAGGATATGATTAATATTTCTCACGCATCACCTTCGTGTAGTCCATACAGGCATACGTTAAGTACGTGAAAGCAATTTGTATGTCACTTTAATTTTCCTAGAACGAATAAACTGGATAAACTGTCCCTGTATATGGTTGGCAGTGCTGTTTGCAGCCAAGCATTTCGCGATAATGATGTGAGAAACTATCGTAAGTAGTCTGTAAAGTGAATTGGCGTCAACGTTTACGTCATTAACTCAATAATTACTTCATTCCTACATTCTGCCAATTTAATTT
This sequence comes from Agrotis exclamationis, assembly GCA_950005045.1. Classification (NCBI taxonomy): domain Eukaryota; kingdom Metazoa; phylum Arthropoda; class Insecta; order Lepidoptera; family Noctuidae; genus Agrotis; species Agrotis exclamationis. The sequence continues at coordinate 11,086,778 of OX465417.1, read as the reverse complement.
TGTCTTGTTTCATTTTTTTCCCTCTAAACTAAAGTTAATGGGAAATGTTAACCATTACCGTCATTCGCTTAAGAGCCGAAGTAGAGGTACTAAATTGTTAAAGTTTCTGAGATAATTCTCCGTTTCTTTTTAATTCTATTTAAAGACTTGAATTTATATTTTACGTGTGCAGCCAGCATGCTATCATTTGTTCACTACTTCGGTAATTTTAAGCAAAAACGATCTTAGAAATAAAAGAGAAGCTATCACTTACAATTAGCGGTAGACTAGCCGAATAACATAAATCAAGTTCATTTACGAGCGAGCTTTTTATTCTGAAAGCAAAGGAAGCGGAAGACACGCGCAAGATGACGTATTAGGTTAGTGATGAGAAAAAAATGCAATTAAGCTGCTCTAGCGCTGAATTATACACATCTTGATCTATGGGCTCATTGTCTCTATTTTAAAACGGTAACTTAAAATAACCCTTCGGTAGTCGGGTAAAAAGCGAATGAAATGATGTCCACCGTCTTGGTTATGCGACTAAGCGTGGCATAGTAATACAAGATCACACGTATGTCGATAAAATGCGTATGCATACAGCTCAATAATAACACATTGGCAGGCATGCGAACGGTTTTTGTAAAGAACGTAATCAGCGCAACGTGCAACGTCCGATACAGTTAAGCGTCCGCGGACATTAACGCGCTTTCGTAGAAAGCTGGAAATTATCAGCGATTTTTGTCTTATTTTTATGTCGTTTTGCCACAAAATTGGATAAAAAAGTATTACTTTCCACCAAAAGCATGCGATTTCTTTTTTATTTCCGAGATCTGTTATTGTTTAGGAAATGTGGTGCGACATTAGTAGCTGTGATTTGCGGTGACCGACTTAGTGCTTCGAGATTTTAACTTAGATTTGGTATAAAATAAGAAATTTGTCTTTATGTTTCTTTAAAACATAAACGATTAATGGAGATGTATAATTCTACGTTCGATGTATACTTTCACAATCGGCGTGTGGTCCGTTTGTAACGGCTCGAGTTTCCGTCGAAGGAAAACTGCCCGATCACTCCAGTTCCCAATAACTGAGCAGTTTTTATTCACAATATATGCTATTACTGGGGCTCGTTAGTAGCCAACGGGATACGTATTTGCTAACGTCATGATCATGTTTTACGACGACGCGCCAGATTGATGCTGCATACTATCTGCTAGATAAAGATGTTACTTCATTAACATAACTCATTTGGTTAACTAACTAAAGTTTCTGCCTGCAAGACGTACAAGGGACTTATTATCAATATTTTTTAAACAATAAAGCGATGCAAATCTCGATAATAACGCCATTAGTGAACGCTAAAGCAACGGAAGTTAATTGTCAGACGTTGCTCAGCGGCTCCGGTGGAATGATGAATAATTTCTCACCTACGGTAGTCGTGTGAAATGTCTACACACAATACAGATTGTTTTTGCCACTTTATCTGATTAAAAACTGAAACAGAATGGTGTGAGCCGACGACGTGAATCAACCACCGTACTGCAATACGGCAAAGTATTTATTTAACTGTTAGAGATTGTATTAGCATTAAAATAAAATGTAGGTAATCCTCATAAACTTAGCTTGATCGGCACATCAATACCAGCTCTACTGACATCTACAGATTTATACTTCTAAACAAGCTTAGATAAATGTTTTGATGCATTTTATATGAGGAACGTAACTGCATTTCCTTCTAAAAGCGTTAGTCTGTAGTTCTCGACAAGCTAAGAGCATGAATCTTGCAGTTCCCGAAGTGAGTCCCTAACAAGACGTAAACACTGGCGAGTCCATATCTCACGCCACGCCGCATGCTGCAGGGTCAGGGTCAAAAGCGTTCGATGTACTTTAATCGAGTTGACTCGCCTCGATCGAACCGATACAATCGATTTGCAACTACGAGTACGGGAGATGATGCTGGCTGTTAAGAGAAAATAATGCTCTGCCATGTTGTTATAAGGAATAGATCGTGACTACATAGCTTGTAACTTTCGGATGAAGACAGTAGACGGGTATTCACTTTTATTGATGTTCTTCATTTAACTCATCGCGGAGGCTGTTATAAAACGTGGTTTGGAGCTTTGGGTGAAATTATCTAGTTAGTAAAGTACTAACAGTAACTGCAAATACCTTGTTAGGGATAATTTCAAAGCGAAGGTGGTGTTCCGCTATAAGCGAGCGGGATGCTTGCTACTCGATTACGTAAAGCCGTGTTATGGCATTAAGATTGGCATCAGGCGGCTGCCTTTCATTGTATAGGGCAAAACACACATAATATAATCATCTACTCAAGATATTTTCCCGCACTGATACCGTTACATGAAACTCGATTCCTTTGCTTTCCTCCTCTATAATAGACTAAACATAATTACACAGATCCGAGGTTATCTAATGATCGAAATAAGGAACTTATAATACCGTACAAATTACGGGAAACTTGTTATAAATAGGTTTCTGAAATACTTGCACTCTACAAGCGCTGTCAGAAATGTTATGATGCGCCCAAGTTCAATATAAATAGGAACGTTTAAAGTCCATTGTCGTTACATCACGATATCAATAAACTGATTCATTGCAGTAAAAACGCTTCTCGTCGGCTTCACGCGGCTACACTAATATATTCGATAAAAGTGATATTCATTACAGAATTGATCAAGCGGAACCTTGTTCGACGGTATCTATTTAGTATTGTAATTGGTGTATTCACAGTGAATAGCCGCAGCGCTGTCGATGATACGTTAGCATAATTTCGTTAGTTATGTTTACAATGACAGAATGTGCCGAGTCATGATAACAGTCGCTGCATTTTGGTGCAAAAACTAACAAAGAGAGTGGTATTGTATGCGGGAGCGGCGCGGAGGCGGCCGCGGCAGCGGTCGTGCGTGCTCTCATAACGGTGGTCATACACAAATTGAATAGGATTTTTTGTGGCGCCCGTGAACTCGGCTGCGGCATCGTGCAGCCCTAAATCTCAGATAATAGATAGATAGACGCCTGATATAGAACACGGGAAATATGGCTCTACCACGAAACATTAAGAAAACCTCTGAGAATTTTAATTAAATATTATTGTATGTGCATTTCCTTCCAATTATGAATATAAATTAGTACGTTAACCATTAAGAAAATCAAGTACAGAGGTCGTATAACGAGGAAATGGCACAACCACTAGAAAGCCACACACCGAGATTTAATGGCTAATGGAATTGTCAATTAGTTGGAGACGCAAGGTAAGTATATCCATTGTAGGCATACCTATCATTATGTAGAAATTCATTAGAATTTCTATTTAAGTGCAAGGATCGGGCTTGTTGAAATTGTTTCTATATTTAGGTTTTCTTCGAAGTTTTTCCGGTCATTCATCGCGGTCCGCCACTAGTTTTATGGACGAGCTTAATCAGCTAAAGTAAATGCAAATTAAAATGTCGGTTATTAATTTGTAGCGCATCGTTTATAACAGCAGTAGTACGGGTATAACGGCCTTGGGCGGCCTTGCCCGCGCGCGGATACATGCGGCTGCGCGGGTCAGCGCCCGCGCACCGCATGCTACTAATCGAATACTTAATTGAATTTATGCAACGATTTAGACAAATTGAAAATACGGTGTTACTGTCACTCGTTCATGAAAATTTATTCACTTTTAAACGTTCTATGAATATTTCCAGTTTTGAAATGTTGCTTCGCTGGTTTGAATGCTGTTTGGAAAATTGGCACACTGCACTGGAGATTAATGCCGGTAGTTAATGTACAAATGAATATGTAAGTTTTGATGTATGTGCACACTTTCTATTTAAACGATTCAAGACATTTACTTATCTATTGGGTTCGGCAGGTTGTCCCGGCCAGACCGTGAAGTTATGAGTAAATGGGTAAACAAGTTTATTACTGGCATCGACAATCTAGTGGCAAGATAACGGCATTGCTTCTCAGTAACAAGATTGCATACGGAACCCTGTCTTGATATCCAGTGGGACCGTTATATCCTTAAGCGGACACTTCCGAACACGCGACCGCTTCAGAGTAGGCTCAATATCATACTTTTTCTGGTCTTGGTTATGATGTTGTATGGCGTTTTTACATTTATGAAATGGACGCTTCTATAGATATAAATATTTACGTTGCTTTGAAGGGAAATGAATGGAGATTTCGCTAGAAATTCTTACGGACCTAATCGAGAAATAAATGAATACCTACGCTGTTTCTTCTGATTTGTTATCAGAACATACAGTGTTCTCCGATTGCTATCAAAGTTATTTTGTTCTTATAAAACGACTGAGTCTCATTGAACACGGCCACGTCTAATCTCAACCTAATCTAGCGACAAGCTGTGAACAAATTTAGCCACAAAGGAAAAAGGAAAACAACTTCGGATCTCATCTTTTTTTGATAAAACCGACTTCCTACAAAAAACGAGGTGAAGCCTACTTACGAAATGTAGGTGATTCGGAGAAATTGTTGATATTCGGAAATTGAATAGATTCCTTTTTGCTGCTGAAATTCTGCCGTCAGTAATAAATTCATTGATAAATTCGATACGTACTTGTAAGATCAAATCTGATCATTATATGGGATATAAAATTATGGTCAACTAGATAGACTTGTCTCTAATTTCTCTGATGTTCTTAGCCTTCTAGATTATGTATAATAACATTTTAATATTCCATATTCGTACATAATCGTATATTAAACATGTAAGCCTGCATGAATGCTTTGTTTAAGCAGAACATTAGTTAAGGCGAGCGTGGGAAGTTGTTGATAAGTTTTTTATAAGTCGTTGAAGCGTTGCAAATATGCTGGCCGTTGTTGCAGCAGTGTCATCGACTCCGTCGACTCGGAAACAGGCACGATCCGAGGAAGGAATGGAAAGATTTATAAAATAAAACTTATTCATTTATGCAACTATGAAATTGTAATTAGCAATTTTTAAAGGATATTTGACTCGAGAAGATAATCAATGATTTACATAGCACTAAATCATAAAGACACAAACAAGTGACTTTATACTTTAGCCGCGACACGTCTCGCGTCTGCTCGATTGTCTCGTCTCTCATAAATCATCTTCATGTGTTCCAAACAGGAATATTGTAGGCACATCTATTCATAGACTATAAGGGGTGTCATTAACGTAATGATGGCTTCGGCATCAACATGTAAATTACGATAGACAGTTGGAATCGACGCCGACTTTTGTTGAATATGATCACCTTCGTAAATTACTAGCAGTTCGCATTTTATTCAGGACTTATAAACAAGTTCTTACGAACACTAAATTGTTTAGTTTTATAGTTTTTAGTGAGATATAAAATAGCTATGAAATTGATTTATAGTATTTATATGTGGCATGACCGGCTATGACGACTTTCATTTTAATTACTCTTTGGTTCAAATAGAATTTCTCAATTTCTTAGTAGGTGGTCATGTGGCTATCTAAACTGCATGATATTGTTTATGGGTCTATTGCCTTTCAAAAAGCTTTTCCGACAGAATGTGAGCTTTTCTCTGTGATAGAATTTGATTTAGGTCCCCGTTAGTTTCAATAGATTCAAGAGCATCTTTTCAGAAGTGCATAATTATGGTTGTTTTGCATGGTTGGTATCAGGTATGCTCTTCCAGTCTAAACAACATATCAATTTCCATTTCCCCAAGTTGTGCTCCGCAAAATTTTCACTCACCTTTCTAAGTTAGTCCATAGTGCCATAAACGGCCAATGGCTTGGCGTTTGGCGATGGATAAGCCGTGGGCGAATAAGATTCTCCTTTGTCCAACACTTAGGTCAACGGCCCAAATCTTGTTTACGTCACCTTATTATTGGCGGGGCGATGGTCGTGAACGTATCCAGACATTGGCACTGCTAACGAATTGATTCGGAACGGTTCAAATGCCGAGCGCCGCCCGTTTTGATTTCTCTATTGTTGTTGTGTGAAAAATATTTTTCACTTCAGTAGCTCAAACATGTAGGTTTTGCTGCCTGAAATCAGTGAGCAAAATGCGATTTTGCTCACTGAGTGAGACAAAGTAACTTTTTAATTTTTGTTTTCAGAAAGCCGCGAATATCTTATTCAGCCTTGGGTTAATCATACAATTCGAAACATTTACACTCCATCTCTTTCCCGCTATTAGAAAGAGAGAGGGATAAAGACCAGCCTTTTCGAAATTCCGATTTTGAATTCGACCTCAAAGACAAACACGCTCGGTTTGTACTAACTAAATAAATTTTGCAAAAAGATAATTATGTCTTAGTGTAATTTATTGAATTTTTAACTTATATGTATACGTAGTATTTAAACGAAAATAAGTATTTACTGCAAATAAAACTGATATATAACCTGTAAATATTTATTTCTAGTTTCAACAATGTTACGTAAATATTTTGAATAATAAAATATCATGGGTGCTATAATTTCCGAACACGCCTTAGTTTAAATAAAAGAGCGGGAATAAAATTTCGTGGCTGGCGTAAAGAGTTGAATGAGTTAATAGTTATTTAAATCTATTCCTGTTTATTATTTTATCTCCTAAAGTGGTCTCGCTGCTGAAGTGAAAAGTTATGTGTGTTACACGAGAGCAAAGTGTTTTGCATCTCGTGCCTTTGAATCCCTCGCCACACTCAGGATTCAAAATCAGCACTCGCAGCAAAAAACGACTTTGCTCTCTTGTTGCACAAATAACTATTGAGGTGCTACCGCTTCTACTGAAATTGTAAACGGAAATTGGAAAGTTTTGAATTTCGAAATTTGTGTAATTTCCGTCGTACTTAAAATTTATTCGCGATCGTGTCGTAGTCGCGAGCTTGATAACTTTTTAATTTAAATTACACATGACAACAACAAATTAAAAGCAAACAATAGATTCCAGGTCATGAGAAATTTCAACAACTACATTTTACTGATTGTGTGTGAAAACCCAGAATATCTAAACACAGGTGCCTAGGAGACGGTAATTGCACCAACTAGGTCCGATACACGGGTAAGTTGCATTTAGAACCACCGCGTACGCCGCAGTACCTTGTAGCAATCTTGATTCGATTATTATAATATACGCAGCGCACGTACGGTTGCCTCTGCCTAATCAGGGGTTCGCCATGCGTACAAACGTGCACCCGGGATTCATGCATTTATTAGGCCTTATTACGCAATGTCACTGTAATTTGCCTCATTCTTGGGTTTCTATTTAGTCGTAGAATTTTCAACATGTCTTTACATTTTGCTGTTTTGTTGCAGAGCCGCCTAGCAACGCGAACCCTCCCGGCGAGCTCCCGGTAACGATTGAGCACCAGCAAGACCCAACCATGACGAGCAACTTGACGAGGAACGATGCCAACTGCGACAAAACTGGAACTTGCTACGATGGTACATCTCCATATAAAATTACTATTGTTCTATGAATCCAAAAAAAATGTTGTTACATAGATCAACTTATTTCGACGTTACAGTATCGGTGCTTTGCAAGGACACAAGGATTGCAGTCCAAGTGCGTACTAACAAGCCGTTCAATGGACGTATCTATGCTTTGGGACGTTCGGAGACCTGCAACATTGACGTCGTCAACAGTGACCTGTTCCGACTTGACCTCACCATGGCTGGGCAGGACTGCAACACGCAGAGCGTCGTAAGTATTATTGCTTTTATATTTTACTATTTTCACATTCGCTTGATGACGTTGTTAACTGGGAAAAAGTCCAAGATAGAGTCACATGACATAAAATGTTTTCTTTTTAGACCGGAGTATATTCAAACACGGTTGTCCTGCAACACCACAGCGTAGTGATGACTAAAGCGGACAAGATCTACAAAGTCAAGTGCACATACGACATGAGTTCGAAGAACATCACATTTGGAATGGTACCAATCAGGTCAGTGGAACGTTCACATAGTATCGCTACAGTTTATCATGAGCTGGTTTCTGAATACTATTCATTCATGAAGTAAGGTACCGCAAAAATGCAAAGTTAAAGAATTTACCGTAGTATTTATTCGGCCGCGTCAAGAGGCAAGTTACGTGATATGTTACAGTAATATGAAAAACGGGAGCTGTTTCGACATGCCTTCATGCCAACACAATTTGAAATTCCATCGACCTAATATCGTTGCTGCATTGTAAACACGTAACAATTAGATTCACATCAGCAAGATACGGCTGGTGGACGTGATGAGCAATTTAACACGAACATCTGTTCATACGTATTCTTAATGAATTTAGAAAAGCCTGATAGTATCTCAATCGTCGTGAATAGGGCAGCATTATGGCACTGTAGCATACATGATGATACCCGGGCGTTTTGGATGTTGAAATTTAAAGTCGTAAACAATTTTAAAATGCATATTTAAGTAGCACAAGTACTTGCTGGGACTTCGAATTTCCTGAAGCAACAAGGTTTTAATATTTTATTCGTGTGGCAGAGACCCGGAGATGATTTCCATCACTGCCGCGCCGGAGGCACCGCCACCACGCATCCGCATCTTGGACGCGCGCCAACGCGAGGTCGAGACGGTTCGCATTGGAGACAGGCTTACCTTCCGCATCGAGATCCCCGAAGACAGTAAGCACTTATTACAGCAGCATTATCTATTCGACATTAATAAAAATACCGTTTCTAACTATGATTTTTTATTATTTTTCAGCTCCTTATGGCATCTTCGCCCGCAGCTGTGTCGCTATGGCCAAGGATTCTAAGAGCACTTTCCCGATTATTGATGATGAAGGGTTTGTAGATTTTTTATACTTTTTCAGATGTTATTACTACTTTGACATCAGTGTTATAACCCATCTGTTTCCCTTAGATGTCCCCTGGACCCATCGATCTTCCCGGCGTTCACTCCCGATGGCAATGCTCTCCAATCTGTGTACGAAGCCTTTAGGTTCACCGAGTCTTACGGAGTCATCTTCCAATGTAACGTCAAGTACTGTCTCGGACCTTGTGAGCCGGTGAGTAACACATCAACAAGTTTAATGTAATGGGTGTCTGCATTTTTTAAAATTTCAAATACTTACTAAACTATTAGCAACGGTTAATTCAATTAGTCACGCTGAAATAACACAAATGACACGTCGTTTAACATTTAAATGTTTCTAGGCGGTGTGCGAATGGGGTCGCGATTCTTTGGAGTCTTGGGGCAGAAAGAAGCGTTCGTTGCCCCACAACGAGACCAGTGAGGCGCATAATCAGGAGGAGGATATGAACATCTCGCAGGAGATCCTCGTCCTGGACTTTGGTGACGAACGACAGAGCACAGACTTCCTACGCTCTGACAAGCCAGGTGGTGTGGCGTCCGAAGCCAACTTTGGAGGTAATTATCGAGTGGATTCGCATCTTTTTTCTTATTAAACTTTTCCCTATCACGATGATATTGAGCCCACGTTTTTCTTCTCCAGAAAAAACAGTGACGATCGTGGAACCGTGCCCCAGCAAAGCCTCCGTCCTGCTGCTAGGAGTGGCGTGTGCTCTACTGGTGCTGCTGTACATCGCGACCATCTTCTGCTACTATATGCGCAAGTGGCTCGCACCGCCCAAGCACATGTCGTAGACGCATTTACATTGGAGGCTATGTTCACGTTGGTCTCGACACACTAGGGACAGTATCGTTCCAATGCTTGTCTTGTATTGACAAACATGTGATACAAATGACTGACGAACACAACATTTAACGTATTCTCAGACACTATCCGTCCATTTAGTTTTAGTTCCGTGAATATTTTCGTGGTGTATAAATTCGGGAAATGATTTTGACGCCTAATGTTCGGTATGATTGTTGTAACCACCGCGTGATTTGCATTTAATTTAGGAATAATTTATTGCATTTAGAAGCATTTATTAATTTTAAGTAGGTGTATGAGTAGATAAAATCACCATATAAAATCTTTCTTTTGTTCCCTTAATACTGCAGTTTAAAGGGTAATTATTGCATTTAATTAGATAATTTTAAAAATAAGACAATGCATTTATTACGATGTTTAAGTTAGATGACCAGTTTTTGTACAATTTTTGAGTACTCATCATATCAGTAGTTACAAAATAATTTTTGGAATAATCCCTGAAAAATGATTGAGGTTGCTATTCATCTAGATCTAATTTTAGGGGATTATTCTGAACCAACTACATTGGTAATTTTAGATTATAGGACAATTCATTATTATAAGAGTAATAATAGTCACAACTATTTGCATTTTTTGTAACACTATGTTAATCATATTTTTATATTACAACTACAGTTTGAGGTAAACAATTTATATTATGAAAACAAAACTAAAACAATTTGTAAATATACTGTTACCTTATTGACTTTGTGCTAAAATGCTTAGTATGACTTTGGAACTTTCAGTTGGGTTTTGATGAAATATGTTACAGACACTTTGTACTCCTGTGTATGGGGTACAAATCTGTCAATATTCTGTTTCTCTTAACCCAACTTGAGATTTCTCTTTATTTATTTAAATTAATTTTTAATTTATCTATTTATTTTCTATTCATTTAAATAAGAAATGAAATAAACTGTACAAATTTACTATTTTTTTTATTTTAAAACCATATTTTAATCATCAGTAAAACAGTAAATTTATAATAAATAATAACACTATCACTAGATCTATTTTCCTAAAGATTCCAACAATTCAGATATCATAACTTTTACAAAAAAAAAAAAAAACACCAAAATTATGTGTTTCTATGAAACCACATTCTGTATTAGTAGATTATTGTATATACTGTTCAAAATCTCTTGTTGAGATTGAACATCAATTTCTTCAGTTTTGCAATCAAAGACTTTGGTAAAGCATTTAAGAAAAATTGGTGTTATTTTATCAACAGTGCATTGCACACCTGTTTCTTGGCTAAACGAAGTAACACCTTTATCTTGTATGCCACAAGGATCAATATTCTTAAACCAGGAGAGATCATTGTTACAGTTGAGTGAGATGCCATGAGTAGTGACATACCTTGATGCATGGATGCCTATGGCTGCTATTTTATTATCATCCACCCATACTCCTGTGTATGGTGATCTGTTGCCTTTTATTCCTGAAATGGAAAAATAAGATTTTTTGGGTGGAACTTATAGAATTATAGATTCTAACTAAAAGGACATTAAGAAGATAATGACTAATGTAACATTATTATTCATAATTTCTGTGACTTGAAAGACTTACATTTCATATATAGTCAACTTGGTGAAGACCGTCTGGTGGGTAGGATCGTACAATAAGCAATACAACAAAGTCTGAATAACCACAGCAATGACAACCCAAACTACAAAAACTTGAGTAAAAAATAGTTAAACTGTTAAAACTTAAGTTTTTGTAGTTCAGGTTGTCATTGCTGTGGTTATTCAGATTTTGTTGTATTGCTAATTGTACGGTCCTACCCGCCAGACGTTCTTCGCCAAATTGACCTTAAAGAAAATTGTTAAAAATATAATATTTTTCTCATGCACTCTAGAAAAACAAAATAGTATTAATAAGATTAAAGGTTTCTCACCAAACTCATCGCAGACCTTGATTACAGTCTCTTCTAAGCTTTCAACATACCATTTGACACTGGTTTTAAAATTCTTTAAGTTAAAAATAGGGTATACAACTAGTTGACCGGGGCCGTGAAATGTTATGAGTCCACCACGGTTTGTCTTTCTAAAGTCTGCTCCAAGAGCACGCAGTCTCACTATTTCTTCTTGCGGCGTGGTATCTCTGATACCTAGAAAAATAATAGATGGTTTAGGCAGGAGAATTGTAATTAGCAGCATGTGAAAAGTAGGCCACAAAATGATGATAGTTTCACTTTTTTTACGAATTGGTTGGTCAGTGGGTAGTCTTAGGTGTTTTAAGAACCGCTTAACCAGCTTAATATTTTAAAAAGATTTTTGAAAGGCAACGAAACATGATTTGAATAGGTTATGATTATAAAATATTCAGTCAACTTACCAACAGTGAAGACCGGCTTATGTTCTACGAGCAGCAGAGTGTCGATCTTACTCTCTTGACCCTTCATCACATTATCCAAGTGCTTCCTAGCTAGGGCCGTTTGGATCTTCAGTGCGGTGTCGTAACTCATCAACCCTAGTTTCCATACTCTTACCATGGTGAATGGGCTGTAGAAAACGGTTAGTAATTTCTTTAATATGTATTTTTTTTTTAGTTTTCTTTTAAAATTTTCTATTTCGTATAAAAAACAAAAACCAATCACATGTTTGACAATGTCATTATTATGACAATGACATTGACGGACAACTCGTGGAGTTGCCATAATGTTGAATAATGTTGCAGAAAAAAAGCAAATGTAACATAATTTTGGAATTTGTGTTTTTTTACATTTAAAAATTGAATAATTTTTATTCAAATTCTACGGAGTATCTTTCAGGTTTTGTAATGTAGTCGTAATTAAACTATTGTATTTGGCTGCCATCTAGTGATCTATAAAAAAGTGTAGTTTTATAAGTTGAAAATAGATGTCAGGACTACACACCTAGTGTAGAATTTTACTAGATAGATGGCGTTACATACGACATTAAAATAAGTTGCGCTATTAGACAATAGATGGCGTGCTTTTAAAATTACATGGATACCTTCAACATTTCTATAGGCGGTAAAATGCGTATACCTACAACATCTTTCAGAGTTCAGTTTTCGGTGTTCCCTGCCTGTAGGGCGGTGTTTGGCTCGTTACGTAAAACCAGCTGGTAATATAAACATTGTATGCAAGTGATATTCCAATAGTTTGAGACGCTTATTTGAATTGTAGTTGTTTTTTAAATGTTTGATAATTGAGTGTTTGTTGTGACAGACGTGCTCCAGTTATGATTTAATCCCTAAGGTTAAGTAAAACATAACTCTTATGCTACCGGTGTCACAGTTTTATGTCGTGTTTAGACAAGGTGTTAGTGAAATCAGAGATGTGGTGTTCCCTCAAGCGATGACAACAGGGGTGAGAATTTTTGAAATAACGTAATTTAATTTGAGACCACGTTTCCGCGCGAGAAATTCTACTTCTATTCGTGTAACTTACCTACTTAAGCCTAACTATAAGTACCTACCCACCTACCTACTAACTATGTTTTGGCGGCAATTCTTTTGTCAACAAAACATGTTTCGTCATGGAGAGCCTACTCATGGTCAGGTCAAGACCCAAGATTTGCGAAGGTTATAGAAATAGGCAGAATAACAGCCTTTCCCTTGTTGTTTTAGGTAGGTACCTAATATAAGTTGGCATCATTAGTTTTCTTGCCATACCTGCTACCTTTATGTGAAAACTGTATTGCTAAAGTTATAACTTGATAGGGTTGGGGGTTGAGATTTTCATTATTACCTGTGACAGGCAATACCTATCTGTTATTTACACATTTCTTGCATTGGTTTGTAGGTACTGATTTGCATACCTACTAGGTACGTATACAATTTTTAATTTAAGATGCCTCACCTGCAGGTTTAGTGAGCTAAGTACTTAAAACCCAACTTTTAACCTTGCTATCGAATTTTAGTAATTCAGACATGGCTGTAGGACAAAGCCTGTCTTATAGATCTCTGTGGGAAATAGGTACCTAGATGAATCCAGATGGGATGGTAGTATACCTAGTTACCTACCTAGAGGTAAAATAAATTAGAGATTCGTCAAACGTTTGGAAGTTCTTTATTAAGATAAGTGGATTGCAAATGTTTTCGGTGTTGAATATGTTATCGTCAAAATAAAATGGCTACATGCCCGTTTCATCCACTTTCCATTCAATAACTAAACAAAAGATGTGCAAATAACAAAACAAATGAAAAACAGTGCTTTTTCGCCACTCATTTGAACTCCATACATTCAATCCCGTTTCGAAGGTACTCTACATACCTAATTCCATGTTATTGTGTGAAAACCAACACAGTCGAAACCTATTACCTACCTGCCACAGTACCGCACAAAGCTCCAACTCCACCAAATTAGTGAGAACATAAAACCGAGTCATCAAAGTTTTCTTTCATCAGCTGCAGTTTATAGCTGGGGTTCATTGACCGTCCGTTTGCTACCGAGTGCACGGTTCAAAACCACTAGTAAGGTAAACAAGTGTCTAAAGTTTAATTGGTGAAGCAGGAAGGCGGCGCGGGCGCGTCCTGTCCCTATTAATAGTTCAATAGCTTCGACAGGGAAGATTGGGTAGGGGTGCGGTGCGTACGCGCACTTTTTTGAAAAAAATAAGAAAGTGACGCTTGACTGGTTGGTAGGGAAGTATCATGTAAGTAGCTCTAAGACTAGTTTTTGTCCACTATTTTTTTTATCATATTATTATGGAAGAATACATATTTATTAACCAATGGAGTATTTCTTTACGTGGTAAAATCTTCGATCAATAAAATCCACGGTGTTCCTTCAATAGTCTTTTACGTTTCACGTTCCGTGGTCACGGTTACCGGTAAGCAGTCCCGCGAAAGGTTTAGGTTTGCATGGAGTTCAACATAGTTTTTCTATCAATGAATTTGTTTTAAAAACAAAAATGAATGTTTCGAATGTAACCCTTGCTCGTCACGTGGATTGCACCGTTGCACGTTGTACGGGGCACGCTTCACGCTCCACAGTCAACGTCATACGCTCCGTGGTTGATGGGTTTATAATTGCAGTACCGCAGTGGTGACAGGTGACAGGTTGGGTGCATATGGGGCCCCACCAAGATCCTCGGGGCCCAAGTCAACCTCACCTGCCAGTTGGTGCACCTGCCGTACAGCGGACGAGGCTCTGGCGCTGGCTTTCCCTTTTAGGGTTGAGAGGTCAGACGGCAGTCGCTCCTGTAAAAGCCAAAATTAGCCAATCGTAATGGAAAAGAGAAAAAGGAAATTTGCCACAGATAGGGCGCCGCCGCAAAACGGCGCGCAGGAGTTTCGCCCGACTCCTGTGGCAAGTGGGCGAGGGCTACCGTGTCGGGGGTGGGCACGGTTAAAGACGTTAGCCCCAACCCGAAGAATCCGCTTCGCCAGCCTCAACGTTGGCACGCTGACCGGACGCGCGCGGGAACTGGCCGATGTACTTCTTAGGCGAAGGGTGGCCGTGGCGTTCCTGCAGGAGACTCGGTGGAAAGGCAGCAGGTCCCGGCTCATTGGGAATGGCTACAAGCTGATCTACACGGGTGTAGCCAGTGGGGAGAACGGGGTGGCCGTTGTACTCTCGGAGGAATTTCAGGATGCAGTTCTGGAGGTGAAGCGCTATAGTGATCGGCTTATGGTAGTGGGAGTGCTTATTGATGGGGTTGTAACCCACTTGATAAGCGCCTACGCGCCGCAGGTCGGTTGCAGCGACGCTGAAAAGGCTGCATTCTGGGACCAACTCGGTGGGGTGCTTCGTGACATCCCGTTGTCACAGGGAATCGTTCTGGGTGGTGATCTGAACGGTCATGTGGGTGACAGGTGCGAGGAATTTGAGCGTGTTCACGGTGGTTTTGGATACGGTACCCGTAACGCAGAAGGAGAGAATATTCTTCAAACGTGTGCGGCGGCCGACCTTGCCATCGTGAATACGTATTTCAAAAAGAAATCCGAACACTTGATCACCTACAAGAGCGGGAGGCACGCTACCCAAATCGATTTCTTACTCACGCGGCGGCACCATATCAGCAAGGTAGCCAAC
The DNA here is from genome assembly GCA_950005045.1 of Agrotis exclamationis. NCBI lineage: Eukaryota > Metazoa > Arthropoda > Insecta > Lepidoptera > Noctuidae > Agrotis > Agrotis exclamationis. The sequence goes on along the minus strand of OX465417.1, from coordinate 11,071,180 downwards.
TGCAAGGTCATACCCGGTGAGAGTCTTACTGCTCAACACCGCCTCCTTGTTATGGATTTTCGCGTCAAGCCTAGGGATAAGTATATTGAGCGCCGAGAACGCCAAATACGGTGGTGGCGACTAGATGAAACCACGTCCCAGTCGTTTGCTTCGGCCATTGGCAATAAGTGTGATGGTACCGATGGCGAACCTGTGCAAAGCCACTGGGACAGGATTCAGGCTGCCATCACTGAAGCGGCAAAATCGGTGCTCGGCTTGTCCAGGGGCGGTCGCAAGTGTGACAAGGAAACTTGGTGGTGGGACGACACAGTCCAGAGGGAGATCAGAGTGAAGAAAGCTCTCTTCAAAACGTGGCAAGCGTCCAAATCTCTCGAAGACCGCGACGCATACCGAGCTGCAAAACGTGCCACTAAAAGAGCCGTCGCCAGAGCCAGACGAGACCACTTACAGCCACTTTACGATAAGTTGGAATCGTCTGAGGGGCAAAAGCTCATATATAAGTTGGCACGTTCCAGGGTCAAAGCGGCACTGGATGTCACAAAGTGCCGCTGTGTAAGAGACCCTGAAGGCAAACTGTTATGCGAAGACCTCGCGGTGAAGGAGAGATGGCGCTCGTATTTCCACGAGCTGCTGAACAAGCAGCATAAAGAGGTGCTGCCACCGGATCTCCCTCCAAATCAGGGACTGGTGCCCCCGGTAACTCACGAGGAAGTACATGTGGCTCTTCGTTGCATGAAGAACCGGAAAGCTGTCGGAGCCGATGGAGTTCCTATTGAAGCCTGGAAGGCGATGGGTCCTCGTGGTGTGGGCATCTTAACCCACCTTTTTAACGGCATGCTCCTCACCGGAAAGATCCCGAGCCAATGGAGAGTGAGTATTATCACTCCAGTCTTCAAAGGCAAGGGAACGGTGCAGGAGTGTGGTGGTTATCGTGGTATTAAGGTTATGTCCCACACCATGAAGCTCTTCGAGCGGGTGATTGACTCTCGGATCCGACAGGAGTGTACGGTCTCGGGGTGTCAATATGGGTTTCGTCCGGGGCATGGCGCCATGGATCCCATTTTTGCCCTAAGGGTTGTCATGGAGAAGTACAGATCGAAGAACACGCCTCTGCATCTTCTGTTCTTAGATATGCAGAAGGCCTTCGACTGTGTCCCTCGTCAGGTGATCTGGTGGGCATTAAGATCCAAAGGAGTACCCGAGACCTATGTTGACATCATCCGGGATATGTACCGAGACTCCGGTTCTATAGTTCGGACCGCGGTTGGCGATACGAAACCCTTCCCCGTCACCGTCGGAGTTCACCAGGGCTCTGTCCTCAGTCCGTTTTTGTTCAGCGTGGTGTTAGATGTGCTGTCCACTCACATCAGGGACTTTCATGAGCAGCCGCCATGGCTGCTCATGTATGCCGATGACATCGCGCTGGCGGACTCGGACGGGGGGCGCCTGGTACAACGTGTGACAGCATGGAAGGAGTCGCTGGAAAACGGTGGTTTGGAAATTAATGCGGCGAAGACCGAGTACCTGGCCTGCAATACCACAAATGCTGCTCCTGTTCGCATTGGCGAAGACACAGTCGAGCGCACGGAACAGGTCAGATACTTGGGATCGGTGCTCCACGAGTCCGGGGACGTCGATAGCGACGTCAAGTCACGTATCTCGGCCGCCTGGGCAAAATGGCGCGAGGTGGCGGGGGTTATCTGTGACCCAAAAATGCCGGTTAAGCTCAAAGGACAGGTCTATAAGACCATCATTAGACCTGTCCTTTTGTATGGCAGTGAAGCGTGGCCTATACTTGAGCGACATAAGCAGAACCTGCGTGTCACGGAAATGAATATGCTGCGCTGGATGTGCGGAGTCTCGCGGAAGGACCGCATTAAAAACTCCCGCATCCGCGGCAGCCTTCATGTCCGTGACATAGCAGATAAACTGCAAGAAAGTCGCCTACGCTGGTATGGCCACGTTCTGCGAAAACCGGCAGATTACGTGGGAAACAAATGCCTTGCCATGCCGCCCCCGCCGGGGCCAGGGAAACGAGGAAGGCCTAAGAAACGTTGGCTTGACGTCGTAAGGGACGATATGCGTGCTAATGGGCTCACGGCAGGAGATGCACAAGACCGTGCGAAGTGGAGGCGTCTAGGTAGGAAGGCGGACCCCGGGCACCGAGGTGGAAGCCAAGGTAGCAACCGGGATTAACGCCCTGAGGATGAGGATGAGATGAGTGGTGACAGGTGACCAACTAATCTAATGGAATCGATCGCCATTGTGTGTGTGTTTTTTTTACCGACTTCAAAAAAAAAAGGAGGTTATCAATTCGACCCGTATGTATGTAATATTATCAGAACTGCCCAGTTTTCATATATGTTAGTCTATATCAGCGTCTGAACAAATGTGCCAAATTTCATAAGTGTATGTATGTATGTATGTATGTATGTATGTATGTATGTTTTTATGTTTGTGCACGCATATCTCCGGAACTACAAGTCCGATTTAAGTAATTCTTTTTTTGTTGTTCTAGGTATTGTTCAACTTAGGGTACACTGCAAGTTTCATCAAAATCGGTTCAGTAGTTTTAGAGATATGGATTTTTTTATATTGTGACGGATTACAAGATTAGTGCATATGTAAGAAAATTTTGTATTTTACAAGAATTTGGGTTGAATATGTAATAAATAAACTAAAAAGGGTAAAATAAAAACTTTTTTAAAAAAAGTACCGACTTCAAAACAAATACAAAAAAGTTTAAAATAACTTTTCTTTCGGAAGTCGGTGGCTTTGTTTTGTTGTGTCATTGACTATTGCCACCGACTTCCGAAAGAAAAGTTATTTTAAACTTTTTTGTATTTGTTTTGAAGTCGGTACTTTTTTTAAAAAAAGTTTTTACCGACTTCAAAAAAAAAGGAGGTTATCAATTCGACCCGTATGTATGTAATATTATCAGAACTGCCCAGTTTTCATATATGTTAGTCTATATCAGCGTCTGAACAAATGTGCCAAATTTCATAAGTGTATGTATGTATGTATGTATGTATGTATGTATGTATGTATGTATGTATGTTTTTATGTTTGTGCACGCATTTCTCCGGAACTACAAGTCCGATTTAAGTAATTCTTTTTTTGTTGTTCTAGGTATTGTTCAACTTAGGGTACACTGCAAGTTTCATCAAAATCGGTTCAGTAGTTTTAGAGATATGGATTTTTTTATATTGTGACGGATTACAAGATTAGTGCATATGTAAGAAAATTTTGTATTTTACAAGAATTTGGGTTGAATATGTAATAAATAAACTAAAAAGGGTAAAATAAAAACTTTTTTTAAAAAAAGTACCGACTTCAAAACGAATACAAAAAAGTTTAAAATAACTTTTCTTTCGGAAGTCGGTGGCTTTGTTTTGTTGTGTCATTGACTATTGCCACCGACTTCCGAAAGAAAAGTTATTTTAAACTTTTTTGTATTCGTTTTGAAGTCGGTACTTTTTTTAAAAAAAGTTTTTTTTACTAATACTCTTTGTTTTTTCTTAAATTGATTTATAGTATCTATGTTTAGGTAATAATTTTTAACAATGTATGTAAATTGAAGGATTTTTGCGGGATCATTTGAAACTTATCGTGATTCTGAAATGAAAAGGTCAATTGAAGGAACAGGGTGAAATTTTTAGTCAGTCTGACAGTCCCCACCGTTTTCCGAGAGTGAGAAGACTTATTTGATGAATCTAACACAACAAAATGGAAGGATTTGTTTAGTGTGTGGTTCTTATTTCTGACAGTAGATCAGTGACGTAAACATCATGACAATTTGTCCGTTTGTCGAAATTCCATTGAAACAGCACAATTAGCATATCGAATAACTAGCTTCTGCCCGCGACTTCGTACGCGGATCATGTTGCTTATGCTAGCGGTAACGGGGTCGTCAAAATCGAAGATCTGAAACGTCTGATGTCGAATTCTAAGAGCCCGGGGACGGGAAAACAACGGGATGCGCGAGACGATTCGAGATGCTCCAAATCTTTCATTTTTTCAAGTCAACAGGAAATGCCCATCAGACTAAACAACTTTTGCTAAGACGTCATTCCTATATTATTATATGTTATAGTGTAGCTGGGCTCTTGGAGTTCCACATCAGGTGTTCCAGATCTTTAGTTTTTATACGTCAACAGAGAGTGCTCATCAGGCTGAACAACTCTTGCTAAGACGTTATACCTATACATGTTATAGTGTGGCTGGGCTTTTGAGTTCCACATCAGGTGTTCCAGATCTTTAGTTTTTATACGTCAACAGAGAGTGCTCATCAGGCTCAACAACTCTTGCTAAGACGTTATACCTATACATGTTATAGTGTAGCTGGGCTTTTGGAGTTCCACATCAGGTGTTCCAGATCTTTCACTTTTATAAGTCAACAGGAAATGCCCATCAGGCTGAACAACTCTTGCTAAGACGTCATTCCTATACATGTTATAGTGTAGCTGGGCTCTTGGAGTTCCACATCAAGTGTTCCAGATCTTCAATTTTTATACGTCAACAGAGAGTGCTCATCAAACTGAACAACTCTTGCTAAGGCGTCATTCCTATGTTATAGTATAGCTGGGCTCTTGGAGTTCCACGTCAGGTGTTCCAGATCTTCAAATTTATTCTCGCAGCAGAAAATGCTCGTCACGTGGAACAATGTTTGCTATGGTGCCATTTTTGTATCTCTTATAGTTTAGCTGGTCTGTTGCGGTTTTGCATCAGGTGTTAAAGTTTCCAAGATAAATTATAGCCTATGTGTTGCCCCGACTTAATATCTATACAACAAAAAAGAAATCATTCAAATCCGTCCAGTAGTTCCGAAGATTAGCGTGTACAAACAAACAGACACACAGACAAACAGATAGAATTTTTTTTTGGATTCGTGCTCTATTACTGTTTCTAAAACCCCCTCAATTATTATTTTTTAAATATGTTCAACTAGCTTGAACCCGCGGCTTTGCTCGCGTTAAGTTTGGAGATAAATGAATCTCCATACTAAATCTATATCTATAACCTACCTACTAATATTATAAAGGCGAAAGTTTATGAGTGTGAATGGATGGATGTTTTTTACTCTTTCACCCAAAAACTACTGAACAGATTACGGTGAAATTTGGTATGTAGGTAGCTGAAGATCCAGAATAACACATAGGGTAGGTAGGGTAGATGTAGGGTAGGTGTAGGGTAGGTGTAGAGTAGGTGTAGGGTAGGTGTAGGATTGATTACTGGGCAGGACAACGTCTGCCGGCTCAGCAAGTGAGGTATAAAAATGGATAGCTGTTCGTTAGTCACGCTTTAACTTGCAAAAGGCTGAACTGATTTGGCTGATTTTAGTCTTAAAAAATCGTGGAAGTTCAGGGAAGGTTAAGGTAAGTGTGGTGTAGGTATAAAGTAGGTGTAGTGTAGTGTAGTGCAGTGCAGTGCAGCAGTGCAGTGCAGTGTAGTGTAGTTTAGTGTAGTGCAGTGTAGTGCAATGTAGTGTAGTGTAGTAAAGTGTAGTGTAGAGTAGGGTAAGGTACGGTAGGGTAGGGTTGGTGTATGGTAGGTTTAGGGTAGGTGTATGGTAGGTTTAGGAGAAGTGTAGGGTAACAATAATTGCTAATTTACAATATTTCTTTATACAGGGTGTAATAAGACACATCACAAAGCCGTTAACTACGCATACTGTACATCTAACTAAGTAGCTTTACGCTAAAATTATCGTTGGGAACCGACTTTTATTTTTAGGTATCAAAAAAAAAAAATTTATTGCGCGCAATGTAAAGCAAACAGGTTTCGTGTCGTTGTGTGCGTAGGCGGCGGCTTGACGCACACAAGGTTAAGGAACCCCAACCCGCGCCTATGCTGGAACGCGCTGTGATAAGAACGTATCGACGTGCGTGCGTATTTTTTTTAGAAAAATCGAAAATTCAGGTAATGTTTGTTTGGAAAAAAGTTTTGTAATAATACTTAGAATTCGATTTCGTAAAAAAAAGTATAAAAAAAATGCAACTTTGACCTTCAATATCTCGAGAACCCGTGGAGTCCTAGGTATGGTCTAAAGGAAAAAAATGATCCAAATAATGGGTAGAATACGTGGCTTTCGGCTTCGTTAAGTGTCTTCTTACACCCGGTATACTACGTTTTTTGTCATTTTATTAGGTGACTATTAAAGTATGTATTTATTTATATGTATTATTATATGTTAAGGGTTTGTTCTTGGGGTGCTAAGACAGGAAACCTCCACGTGCGCCCGTGGATTGGAGTTCCTTCTCGGATACGTCCGGGGGGAAGACCAGTTTTTCAGGCCGGTGCACCCTGGGATGCGGGCAAAAACTCTTCCCTAGGCACTGTGCCTAAGGGGTCTCTTTGCCCGTATGCCAATAGCCTGTCGGGTGGACGCTCCAACACGTGTCCCTCTAAATAGCAGAGGGCACAGCGGTGGAGCGGGCTTGCGGACGGTGAGTAATGGGTATGCTCGCCGTCCGACCAAGGACCAAGTCCGGGTCGGTGGCGCGTCGTGTTTCACGCATCACCGACGGGGCCCCTTATGGGGCCAAATGCCTGCTGGAGTCGCGGATTTTTCTTAATCCAGGATACCGTGGCCCCGGAACGTAAAGGGAATCTGAAGGAACACGGGTGGATTTTAGTCAGTAAAAGTCTGACAGTCCCTTCCGCCCCACCCAGGGCGGGAGGACTCATTTGATGATTTTGCCACCCAAAAAAAAAAAAGGGTTTGTTCTTCTCATGAAACTGAACAACCTTCCCAAAGGAACGAAAGACGAAATACGAAAAAAAAATGTTTGATTTCCCATACAAAATGAAATAGGTATCAGCTGATGCATAATTTTATGTATGGGAGATAAAAAAACCGTACTTCTATGTTCCTTATGGAAAGTTGTTCAGTTTCATGAGTAGAACACACACTTTAAATGTTTCGGACGAATATTTTTACAGGATAATAAGATCATTATCAAGTGCAAATAGGGGGTAGTGTAATGTGTACATGGTCATTATTTATAACCGACTTCTAAAAAATGTTAGGTTCTCAATTCGACCGAACATATGATTTTTTTATGTATGTCCTAACGAAATGGGTAACTTTTTAGGGTTCCGTAGCCAAATAGCAAAAACGGAACCCTTATAGATTCGTCATGTCTGTCTGTCTGTCTGTCCGTCCGTATGTCACAGCCACTTTTTGTCGAAAGTATAAGAGCTATCCTGTTGAAACTTGGTAGGTAGATGTATTATGTGAACCGATTTAGGATTTTTACAAAAAAATAAAAACAAAACAAATTTTGGGGGTGCCCCCCATACTTAGAATTGAAACTCATACATTTTTTTTTCACCATAACCATACGTGTGGGGTATCTATGGATAGGTCTTTAAAATGATATTTAGGTAACTAATATCATTTTTTTCTAAACTGAACAGTTTGCGCGAGTGACACTTCCAAAGTGGTAAAATGTGTATCCCCCCCCTGTAACTTCTAAAATAAGAAAATGATAAATCTGAAAAAAACATATAATGTAGACCTCAACAAAAACTTCCAACGAAAATTGGTTTGGATGAGATATAGTTAGCAGTTTTTGAGATTTAGTACATTTTCAAAAACCGCAAATATAACTTTGCCATTCATACAAACACTATGAAAAACAAAGTTATTTTTATTGTTTGTGTATATTACTTACTAATCTCAATATAATTATATCCCTAATCTATGCTTGCTACTACGGAACCTGTAAATAACAGCTTAGATTTAAGATATTGTAAACATAGAAAATAAGCTCTTTTACCCATTGTTCTACTGTTTTTCATTGTAATATCTTATGTGTAGTTATTTAAGTTTTTATTTCCTTTTTTTATATTCTAATTTTACACCTTTTTAAACTTTGTTTGTACTTACGTGTCTCCTACAAGAAAACTGTACATTATGATGAGTGCTACGCACATATGTATGTAGTTTTAAGATATAAACCATGTAAATTGATCTTAAATAAATCAACTGCATACACACATACAAACTTACACACACACGCTCTCATGCGTGTACAAGCCTTCTGATTGGCTAACTAGTAAATGGCCGCCCTCCGCCGCCTACGAGCACCGGCGCTACGATCGCCGGCTATAAATATAGCGTGTAGGGAAACACAAACTCACTCTTCTATCGACAGCCGCCCACACAAGACGTCACGCAGCACCACATCACCGCCTTCACTCCGCTACATGCAGTTGTTTCAACTTCAACAAAGTCTTCTTTTATTTACCTCAAACAATCATCATACAGTCCACAAACGAAAGTCAGGGAGTCCAGGCCCCGCCGAGTAGCCTGCCCCTTTCAACTGGTCCTTCTGTCGCCGGATCGCTGTCTCAAGCTTCAAATCCACGACGAAGAAGAAGCCTTCAAGACGAAGCCCAAGAAGCAGACGGGTTCCAGTCTTTGCATAAGAAGAAAGAAACAAGTACGCGCGAGTGTTGGCGGTTGGCTTGCTTACCACCGTCAATTACTTGGAAGCAATCATCACTACGTACGCGGCCACCTAGCGGTGATAAAGGCCCCTGCAAACGTACGGAAGCAGTGGACGAACTGACGACTCCACACACCTCCCCAGGTGTAACAGTCAGACCCCGCCGGTACGGTGCGGTAACGCTCTGGGACCACGAGTTGGTACGCAACGACGAGTGCGGACATTCCTCCCGCATTCTGATGCACCCGTGAGCGCCCGTATCCTCTGCCGGGAGGTTCCTACCTCTCCTTTCCTCACACGTTCCCATTCTGGTCCGGCATCACCACGGTAGGAGTCCGGCCAGGCTGATAGGCAGAGTAGGTTCGTGAAGAAGATTCAAAAGTGCAAAGTGATAAAGTGAACCAGTGATAAAGTGTTAATTATAAGTAAATTGTTAGGATTAGGGCCCCCCTCGTGCGTAATGGAGAACGCGCGTGTGTTGCGCTCGGGCAAAACGACGCCTACCACAGACGCCACACCGGCGTCCGGTCAGACTACGTCGACCGAAACGAATACGTGGAGTAAGGGCACCGGCACAGAGGACACGACCGGTGAAAGCAGCACGCGTACTATCGATAGAATAGTCGAAAACAGGTCCGCGCAAGTCGAAGACACGAATACGCAGGTCAGGAGTGCGCCGGGCACAGTAGTTAACGTCCCCGTGGACAGAGCAAGCAGTAGGCTATCGATGTTAAGGGCCGAATTAGAGTTGCATAATTCCGAACTAGCACGGGCTAGGGCAGCGTCCGCAGTTGCCATGAGTCGATTGGAAATAGCCAGGGTCGAACTGGAAGATTCCAACGACGCGGAGCCGCAGCCCATTGTTGAAAAGTCGCGTGTAGAGGGATGGATATCGGAACAACACGTAAAAAATAGGCTAACTTTGACAGATAGAGCTCAAAACCCGGGACAAGACACCCGGCCACCCGACACTGCTAGGAACGAACCACGCGCTAGCAATGACGTGCCGCTGAATAGGAATAGCAGCAGCGACATGGCTATGCTGGCTAGCGCGATAGTACAGGCGGTAAATTCCGGTAGGTCAGACAACGCGGCGCCTAAGTTCATCCACGAACTGCCCCACTTCGACGGGGCTATTACCGAGTGGATGGCATTCAGGTCGGTATTCAACGACACTTCAGAAATGTTCACAGACGTACAGAACGTAGCGCGATTGCGAAAAGCGCTCCGAGGCGCAGCTCGCGAGACAGTTAGAGCGTTATTATTTACCGTTTCAGATCCATACGAAATAATAGACACGTTAGAGAGGCGGTACGGTAGGCCAGAGCTACTCATTCTCTCGGAACTGGAAACAATCAAACGCATGCCTCGCATGACGGAAGACGGGCGCAATATAGGTAGTTTCGCGAGTAAAATATCAAATACAGTAGCGGCAATAAAATCACTCAATCAACCGCAATATCTGTATTCACCCGAGTTAGTTAGCCGAATCGTAGAAAAACTCAGTGTCATTCTAAAATATAAATGGTACGAATTCAAAGCCGAGCGCACCGGGGCGCCGGAGCTAGAGTTACTAGCCAGATTCCTGAACGTCATGGCGGACCAATGCGGAGCGATGTTTGCCTACGAAACCGCGCGAGACGACAGGAAAAATAGAACAAAACCGCGCGCGGTAAACACAGCCCGCGGCAGAGGCAGGCAACCATCACGCTCGCGCGACAACGGTACCGACAGCTCGAGCGATCGATCGGACACCGAACACAGCGCGTCCCGTCGCAAAACCGTAGCCACCGCGAACAAACCGCCAGCGAAAAAAGGGTCTAGCAAACAAAAACCACGCCCATCACGCTCGGACACAGAGGCGTCGGCAGAACCTAACAACAAAAAATGTTCCGTGTGCGCCGGCTCGCACAAAGCCGCTGAGTGTGCGGATTTTAATAAACTCACCGTATCAGATAGATGGAATAAGGCTAAACAAAACAAGTTATGCTTTAGGTGTTTAAATAGTGCGCACGGGCGTCCGTTCAGATGCAAATACGTACCGTGCGGAGTAAACGGGTGCGAAGCATCACATCATAAGTTGTTGCACGGACACGGCAGCGAAAGCACGTCTCTGCCTACCCGCGGTAATGTAACTTCAATAAATCACGTACGCGAGTCTAACACTTATCTAAAAATAGTGCCGGTAGAATTAAGCGGACCCGTGGGCACCACCACTACCTACGCCTTACTTGATGAAGGTTCAACCATGACGCTTGTTGAACGAGGTGTGGCAGACAGTGTGGTACCCAGGGGACGCAGCCAGCTCTTAATGCTAGAAGGGGTAGGTGGTAGCAGAATAGACGACGCGGAATCGTGTCATGTCACATTGTCCATACGCGGTTTATGCAATAGGAACATAGAGACGATGAGTGCAAGCACCATAGGAACATTAAACCTGTCCCCTCAGGGGGTAAGCAGGGACCTAGTGCGTCAGTGCAGCCACTTAGTGGATCTAGAGGACGAGCTCTGCTACGAACGAGCAAAACCGACCGTTCTCATAGGCCAGGACAACTGGCACTTGATCACGTCGCGAGAATTACGCATCGGTGCTAAAAGTCAACCCGTAGCGTCTCTAACTAAACTGGGATGGGTACTGCACGGTCAAAGCGCGCGGCCACGAAACAACGTAGCCATAATAAATCACGTGCGAACAACCCAACACGAGGACCCCGCGCTACAATTAATCAGGGAATATTTTAGCATTGAATCGCTAGGTATAGAGCCACGCAGGCCAAAGTCTGACCCGGATCAGCGCGCCTTGGCGATTTTAGAAAAAACTTGTAATAAAATTAACAACAACAGATACGAAGCTGGCCTATTATGGCGAACGGACGCTGAGGTAATGCCGAACAACAAAAAACAGGCCCTCAGCCGTCTACTCAATTTAGAAAACAAGCTAGATAAAAACATTAATCTAAAAACCGAATATACCAAGCAAATAGACCATCTCATTAAGGCTAATTACGCAGAGCGGGTCGACGCCCCGGCCACGTCACCACGCACCTGGTACCTACCCCATTTCTCGGTGGTACATCCCCAGAAGGGAAAAGTGCGATTGGTGTTCGATGCAGCGGCCAAGTACGGGGGCAAAAGCCTAAACGACGCTCTCTTAGCAGGTCCGGACTTGCTCCAGTCGTTATTCGGTGTTTTAATTAGATTCAGAGAAGGTCGGATAGCGGTAGTAGCCGACATTAAAGAAATGTTTTTGCAAATAAAAATAATCGACTCAGACCGCGATAGCCTGCGATTTTTATGGAGGGGCGAAGACAGGGAGAGACCCCCACAGGAATACAGAATGACGTCATTGATATTCGGAGCGGCGTCGTCACCCTGCACCGCCATATACGTTAAAAATAAAAACGCAGAAGATCACGGTCTGGAACACCCAGAGGTCGCAAAAGCCACGGTTCGCAACTACTATATGGACGACTATTTAGGTTCGTTCGACGACGCTAACAAGGCGAAACAAGTAATAAACGCCATGCACAAGGTCCATTTGAACGCGTCTTTCGAATTACGCGGCTGGGCGTCGAACGTACCAGATGTGATAAGTGACGTAACCGATAAGCGTAGTAGCGACGCGACCACACTAGGGAAAAGCGATACAGAAAGAACATTAGGTCTCATATGGAACCACGCACGTGACACGTTGGGTTTTAATGTAAACCTCCGAAGCACGCCCGCGAGCGTCATTAGAGGCGAAGCTCTGCCTACCAAGCGACAGGTAACCAGCGCGGTCATGTCCGTTTTCGACCCGTTAGGACTAGTCTCACCGATTACAATGATAGGCAAGTGTCTCATTCAAGAAATATGGCGCAGCGGCATAGGATGGGACGATCCCATCACGAAAGAGCATCACGTGACGTGGCTCTCCTTCATAAAAAATATAGAGTTGCTAAAAAACCTAGAAATAGATAGATACGTGCCTGCCCCGCCCTCTGGCGAGGGAGAATTACACATTTTTTGCGACGCAAGCGAAAAAGTATATTCAGCCTCGGTGTATTTCGTAAGCTCGGGTACGGACGGAAACAAAACGTCGAAATTAATAGCCGGTAAAGCAAAGGTAGCGCCGTTGAAACCCATATCCATACCTCGCCTAGAACTTCAAGCCGCAGTATTAGGATGCCGGCTGGCCGAATCGGTCAAGCGCGAGTCGGACTATAAAATAACAAAGAGCCACTATTGGTCAGATTCTAAGACCGTATTATCTTGGATAAAATCGGATCCGCGAACTTTTAAGTCTTTCGTCGCGCATAGACTAGCCGAAATCGAAAGTACGACCACTCCGGCCAACTGGCGATGGGTGCCCAGTGCTGAAAACGTAGCGGACGACGCTACAAAGGGCATACCCACCAATTTTAACTCGAAGCATAGATGGTTTACGGGACCGAGCTTTATTAGGGACGACCCCGCGACATGGCCTCAGGAAAAACAGGTCGCGGCGCCGTCACCCCCTTCAGGGGAAGAAAGAGTTTTGAAGCAAGTTCACGTGACAGTTAGGCATGATGTTAGCGATTACCTACCCGAAGTAGAACGATTCTCGAAGTACACTCGATTAGTACGCGTTGCTGCCACCGTTCTGCTCGCCGCTGAGGTATTCAAAGCCAAACTACTCAAAAGAAACACGAGCAAAGAACTAGCACCAAACCATATAAAACTAGCAGAGCTATTGCTCGCTAGGAGAAGCCAGTACAATTCGTTTGCCGAAGACATCACGACAATAGAGGCTGGGCGGCGACCCCCGAAGAAGTCACCGTTCCACAAGCTCTCAGTCAAGATCGACCGCAACGGAATCCTGTGCCTAGACAGCAGAGTAAAAGAAAAATGCAACCTGCCAGTCCTACACGCCAAAGAAGGCTACACCCAGCTGTTAGTGCATCACACGCACGCAGCCTTCAACCATGGCAATCATCAAACTGTCATGAATGAGCTGAGACAGAGATATCACATAATAGGACTACGCAATGTTATACGATACATATGCAACAAATGCCAATGGTGTCGGACCTATAGGGGTACCCCCTCAAAAATCCCCTTAGGCGACCTACCTCCAGAAAGGCTGGCCCAAGGTCAACCACCCTTCACAGCCACGGCGGTGGACTACTTTGGGCCCATACAGGTCACAGTCGGAAGAAGGCTAGAAAAAAGGTGGGGCGCATTATACACATGCCTCACCACGCGCGCAGTACACCTGGAGCTGGCCACATCTCTCACGGCCTCCTCCATGATTATGAGCCTGCGTAGAATGATGGCGCGTCGCGGCACGCCGACTGTGATATACAGCGATAATGGAACAAACTTCGTGGGTGCTGAAAGAGAAATCACCGAAGCCATGCAAAGCAACGAAGACAGCCTGAAAGCCTTTGCATCCGAAAAGCTGATCACCTGGAAGAAAATACCTCCCGGTGCCCCAAACATGGGAGGCGCCTGGGAGCGTCTGGTCAGATCGGTAAAAACCGCATTGAGAGTCACCCTCAAAGAGAAGTTCCCCCATGACGAAGTGCTGCACACGTTGTTACTTGAAGCCGAACACGTGATCAACTCGAGGCCATTGACCCCGGTGAATCCCAACCTGGATGAGGAAGCGCTGACACCCAATCATTTTCTTATTGGGCGCTCAAGTGGGATGACACCTTTCGGCGCATTCAAAGACGCACCAATTGATTCGCACTCCTGGAAGGCCGTTCAAGCATTAGCCGACACATTCTGGTCACGCTGGTCGGCGGAATACAAACCTCTGCTGATGCCCCGATTAGGCAACGCTCAGCATAAAAATGTTAAGGTCGGCGATATCGTCATTATATGCGACGGCACGATGCCCAGAGGAGTGTGGCCTCGAGGTGAAGTGATGAAAGTTTACCCAGGCCCGGACGGTCGAGTACGAGTCACTGAGATCCGAACAGCTGCTGGATTAATTCGTCGCCCGGCCTCTCGCCTCATCGTGATCACAACTGTGGAATAAAAACGTTACGGTGCTTACGCACGAGGGGGAGATTGTAAATAACAGCTTAGATTTAAGATATTGTAAACATAGAAAATAAGCTCTTTTACCCATTGTTCTACTGTTTTTCATTGTAATATCTTATGTGTAGTTATTTAAGTTTTTATTTCCTTTTTTTATATTCTAATTTTACACCTTTTTAAACTTTGTTTGTACTTACGTGTCTCCTACAAGAAAACTGTACATTATGATGAGTGCTACGCACATATGTATGTAGTTTTAAGATATAAACCATGTAAATTGATCTTAAATAAATCAACTGCATACACACATACAAACTTACACACACACGCTCTCATGCGTGTACAAGCCTTCTGATTGGCTAACTAGTAAATGGCCGCCCTCCGCCGCCTACGAGCACCGGCGCTACGATCGCCGGCTATAAATATAGCGTGTAGGGAAACACAAACTCACTCTTCTATCGACAGCCGCCCACACAAGACGTCACGCAGCACCACATCACCGCCTTCACTCCGCTACATGCAGTTGTTTCAACTTCAACAAAGTCTTCTTTTATTTACCTCAAACAATCATCATACAGTCCACAAACGAAAGTCAGGGAGTCCAGGCCCCGCCGAGTAGCCTGCCCCTTTCAGAACCCTTCATGGGCGAGTCCAACTCGCACTTGGCCGGTTTTTTTTTCTGATAGTAAGAAGATACATAATGCCTTCATCTGGCTATAATGTTATGGAAATAAGAATTTGATAATGGAATGGAAGACCAGATAAATCGAGGTTGAAAGTTGGAGTCGGTTAGGTACTTATACGGGGTGTTACAAAAAGGGGGTATCTATCCGAAAGGAGGTGGATGTGCTCATGAAACTGAACAACTTTCCCCAAAGAATGTAAACTGCAATATGAAAAAACATTCTATGGGAGGTCCAAATTTCTTTTTTTCATAATTCGACCTTTGTTCCTTGAGGAAAGTTGTTCAGTTTCATGAGCACATTCACGTCCTTTCGGATAGATACCCTCTTTTTGTAACACCCTGTATAAGTTTGATTCGATTGAATCGACAGTCAACAGTATTGACAACAGTCCGAAAGAACCCAGCTCACCCACTACTGTTAGCATCAACATCAACATCAATAGTGTTGAAACTGACAGTCGTGGTATCTGTTGCTGGAGTTCTTTCCGACGACTGATTAATGCTGCTGAGTGTTGATTCAATGGAATCTAACTCCTCTAAATTAAGCTCGCCCCCGAAGAGGTCCGGCGATTTTGGACACGCCGGCGGCGACGGCGACGGTAGCTCCGAGTGGGCTTTCTTCATTTTGGCGAGGTGGGACAGCATCTTAGCCCGTTTCAGCCGCCGGGACCGCGCTGTCTCCACCCCGCGGATTTCACAAAAACTCCACCCGGAGTCAATCGCCGCGTCGCAATTCTGGCACCTTTCCCCTCTCCGGGCTCAATCTGCTTTGCAGAACGGGCAAGTAGCTAAAAACATTAAAAAAAAGTTAATAGTGCTATTGTCAATAAATAGGTACTAATTGCAACAAATTATAATCTTCAGTTAACTTACAGTTCACTCTTATGACGTACTTGCCACAATAAGGACAATATTTGCCTTTTTTATGAATGAGAAAAGTATTATCAGCCTGCAAAAGAAATAACGATGAATTAAGTAAGTATTATAATAATCTTAATTTAAGCCAAGTTATAAAGGAAAGAGGCCAGGTAGCGAGCGAAGCCTCACCTGCGCCTTTATGATTGTAGAAATACTTACGATTTTCTGCATTTTAAGTCAACTCCTGTTCTGATGCAACTCGATCGAATATTCTTTAAGTAGTACACCTCCGTGCAGCACCTTCAAAGAACTAATCTACGGATGCAATCCAGAAAGTTTTCCGATGTCTACCTATTCCCCCCGCCCCGCCGCCGACCGCACGGCTCCCGTCTTCGCCGATTGATGATATAACAATATGGCAGCAAATAAATACATAAAATACAATTTTAAAAACCTAGAAATTACCCCACCTAAATAAACCTAAAATTTTAAAACGATTTTACCCCACTCCTTAAATTCCACCCCTTGCCACCCCCACGGCCCCCGTTACCACCCTTTAACAAATAGTGCTTAATTTGCAACCTAATAGCCAACCAAATACTAAAATTAACTGATCTTGCTCCGCCCCCCACCCCACTTTTACCCCCCACCCGCACGCCCTCCTTTTACCCCCTTCCTACAACAAATCGTGCTTAATTTGCAACCGAATAGCCAACCAAATACTAAAATGTACGAAATTCATACAAACTTTCCCCCATTTTTTTACCCCTTAAAGGGCGAATTTCCAAAAATCCTAACCCCTGTTACTCTCTTCCACTTTACCTTCCCCCCTAAGCCCTCCCATTACCCGCCTTTAACAAATCATGCTTAGTGTGCAACCGAATAGCCAACCAAATAATAAAATTAACTGATTTCACCCCCCCCCCCTTTACCCCCCCACTTTAACCACGCCCCACGCCCTCCCCTTACCTTTAACAAATCGTGCCTAATTTTCAACCGAATAACCAACCAGATACTAAAATGTACGGAATTTTATACAACCTTTCCCCCCCTTTTTTACCCCCTTAAAGGGCGAATTTCCAAAAATCCTGAAACACGTCATCCTTTATTTGTTATCAAATAGCTATATTCCAATTTTCATCGATATAGCTTCAGAAATGACCGAGTTTCATACAAACTTCCCCCCCCTTTTTTACCCCCTTAAAGGCCGAATTTCCAAAAATCCTTTCTTAGTGCTCCCCTACGCTCCATAAGGAACCTATGTTCCAAATTTGGAGTCTCTAGGCCAAGCGGTCTGGGCTGTGGCTTGATTAGTAATCATTCAGTTTGCCTTTTATTTATATAGACTAGCTTGAACCCGCGGCTTTGCTCGCGTTAAGTTTGGAGATAAATGAATCTCCATACTAAATCTATATCTATATCCTACTAATATTATAAAGGCGAAAGTTTATGAGTGTGAATGGATGGATGTTTTTTACTCTTTCACCCAAAAACTACTGAACAGAATACGATGAAATTTGGTATGTAGGTAGCTGAAGATCCAGATTAACACATAGGGTACGTAGGGTAGATGTAGGGTAGGTGTAGAGTAGGTGTAGGGTAGGTGTAGGATTGATTACTGGGCAGGACAACGTCCTCAGCAAGTGAGGTATAAAAATGGATAACTGTTCGTTAGTCACGCTTTAACTTGCAAAAGGCTGAACTGATTTGGCTGATTTTAGTCTTAAAAAATCGTGGAAGTACAGGGAAGGTTAAGGTAAGTGTGGTGTAGGTATAAAGTAGGTGTAGTGTAGTGTAGTTTAGTGTAGTGCAGTGTAGTGCAGTGTAGTGCAATGTAGTGTAGTGTAGTAAAGTGTAGTGTAGAGTAGGGTAAGGTACGGTAGGGTAGGGTAGGTGTATGATAGGTTTAGGAGAAGTTTCATGAGTAGAACACACTCTATAAATGTTTCGGACGAATATTTTTACAGGATAATAAGATCATTATCAAGTGCAAATAGGGGGTAGTGTAATGTGTACATAGTCATTATTTATAACCGACTTCTAAAAAATGGGAGGTTCTCAATTCGACCGCACATATGTTTTTTTTATGTATGTCCTAACGAAATGGGTAACTTTTTTCTGATAGTAAGAAGATACATAATGCCTTCATCTGGCTATAATTATGGAAATAAGAATTTGATAATGGAATGGAAGACCAGATAAATTGAGGTTGAAAGTTGGAGTCGGTTAGTTTTAAAAATTGTTACTTGTGAAATATTTAGTACTTATACGGGGTGTTACAAAAAGGGGGTATCTATCCGAAAGGAGGTGAATGTGCTCATGAAACTGAACAACTTTCCCCAAAGAATATAAGTCGCAATATGAAAAAAAAAATCTATGGGAGGTCCAAATTTTTTTTTCATAATTCGACCTTTGTTTCTTTTTTTTTAGTTGGTAAAATCATCAAATGAGGCCTCCCGCCCTGGGTGGGGCGGAAGGGACTGTCAGACTCTTACTGACTTAAATCCACCCGTGTTCTTTCGGATGCCCTTTACGTTCCGGGGCCACGGTATCCTGGGTTAAGAAAAACCCGCGACCCCAGCAGGCATTTGGCCCCATAAGGGGCCCCGTCAGTTTGCTGACTACTACCCGAAGGCACGCGCGAAACACGACACGACGCGCCACCGACCCGGGCTTGGTCCTTGGTCGGACGGCGAGCTACCCATTACTCACCGTCCGCAAGCCCGCTCCGCCCCTGTGCCTTCTGCTAATCAGAGGGACACGCGTTGGAGTGTCCACCCGACAGGCTTTTCACATACGGGCAAAGAGACCCCTTAGGCACATAGCGCCTAAGGAAGAGTTTTTGCCCGCATCCCAGGGTGCACCGGCCCGAAAAACTGGTCTTCCCCCCGGACGTATCCGAGAGGGAACTCCAGTCCACGGGCGCACGTGGAGGTTTCCTGTCTTAGCACCCTGACCTTTGTTCCTTGAGGAAAGTTGTTCAATTTCATGAGCACATTCACGTCCTTTCGGATAGATTCCCTTTTTTGTAACAACCTGTATAAGTTTGATTCGATTGAATCGACAGTCAACAGTATTGACAACAGTCCGAAAGAACCCAGCTCACCCACTACTGTTAGCATCAACATCAAATAGTGTTGACACTGACAGTCGTGGTATCTGTTGCTGGAGTTCTTTCCGACGACTGATTAATGCTGCTAAGTGTTGATTCAATGGAATCTAACTCCTCTAAATTAAGCTCGCCCCGAAGAGGTCCGGCGATTTTGGACACGGTGGCGGCGACGGCGACAGTAGCTCCGAGTGGGCTTTCTTCATTTTGGTGAGGTGGGACAGCATCTTAGCCCGTTTCAGCCGCCGGGACCGTGCTGTCTCCACCCCGCAGATTTCACAAAAACTCCACCCGGAGTCAATCGCCGCGTCGCAATTCTGGCACCTATCCCCTCTCCGGGCCCAATCTGCTTTGCAGAACGGGCAAGTAGCTAAAAACATTAAAAAAAGTTAATAGTGCTATTGTCAATAAAAAGGTACTTACTAATTGCAATAAATTATAATCTTCAGTTAACTTACAGTTCACTCTTATGACGTACTTGCCACAATAAGGACAATATTTGCCTTTTTTATGAATGAGAAAAGTTTTATCAGCCTAGAAATACTTACGATTTTCTGCATTTTAAGTCAACTGCTATTCTGATGCAACTCGATCGAATATTCTTTAAGTAGTACACCTCCGTGCAGCACCTTCAAAGAACTAATCTACGGATGCAATCCAGAAAGTTTTCCGATGTCTACCTATTCCCCCCGCCCCGCCGCCGACCGCACGGCTCCCGTCTTCGCCGATTGATGATATAACCAAATGGCAGCAAATACAATTTTAAAAACCTAGAAATTACCCCACCTAAATAAACCTAAAATTTTAAAACGATTTTACTCCACTCCTTAACTTCCACCCCTTGCCACCCCCACGGCCCCCGTTACCACCCTTTAACAAATAGTGCTTAATTTGCAACCTAATAGCCAACCAAATACTAAAATTAACTGATCTTGCTCCGCCCCCTCCCCAACTTTTACCCCCCACCCGCACGCCCTGCTTTTACCCCCTTCCTATAACAAATCGTGCTTAATTTGCAACCGAATAGCCAACCAAACTTTCCCCCTTTTTTTACACCTTAAAGGGCGAATTTCCAAAAATCCTAAAACACGTCAGCCGTCATTTGTAGTCAAATAGCTAAATGCCGATTTTCATAGATATAGCTCTAAAGAAATACTAAAATTAACTGATTTTACCCCCCCCCCCCTGTTACTCTCTTCCACTTTACCTCCCCCCCTAAGCCCTCCCATTACCCACCTTTAACAAATCATGCTTAGTGTGCAACCGAATAGCCAACCAAATAATAAAATTAACTGATTTCACCCCCCTGTTACACCCCCCCCCACTTTACCCACCCCCCAACCCCGCGCCCTCCCCTTACCCTCTTTAACAAATCGTGCCTAATTTTCAACCGAATAACCAACCAGATACTAAAATATAATATATAATAATCTTAATTTAAGCCAAGTTATAAAGGAAGAGGCCAGGTAGCGAGCGAAGCCTCACCTGCGCCTTTATGATTGTAGAAATACTTACGATTTTCTGCATTTTAAGTCAACTTCTGTTCTGATGCAACTCGATCGAATATTCTTTAAGTAGTACACCTCCGTGCAGCACCTTCAAAGAACTAATCTACGGATGCAATCCAGAAAGTTTTCCGATGTCTACCTATTCCCCCCGCCCCGCCGCGCCGCCGGCCGTACGGCTCCCGTCTTCGCCGATTGAAAACCTAGAAATCACCCCACCTAAATAAACCTAAAATTTTAAAACGATTTTACCCCACTCCTTAACTTCCACCCCTTGCCACCCCCACGGCCCCCGTTACCACCCTTTAACAAATAGTGCTTAATTTGCAACCTAATAGCCAACCAAATACTAAAATTAACTGATCTTGCTCCGCCCCCCCCCACTTTTACCCCCACCCGCACGCCCTCCTTTTACCCCCTTCCTACTACAAATCGTGCTTAATTTGCAACCGAATAGCCAACCAAATACTAAAATGTACGGAATTCATACAAACTTTCCCCCCTTTTTTTACCCCTTAAAGGGCGAATTTCCAAAAATCCTAAAACACGTCTGCCTTCATTTGTAGTAAAATAGCTAAATGCACATTTTCATAGATATAGCTCTAAAGAAATACTAAAATTAACTGATTTTACCCCCCCCCCTCCCCGTTACTCTCTTCCACTTTACCTCCCCCCCTAAGCCCTCCCATTACCCACCTTTAACAAATCATGCTTAATGTGCAACCGAATAGCCAACCAAATAATAAAATTAACTGATTTCACCCCCCCCCCCCGTTACCCCCCCCCCACTTCACCCAGCCCCCACGCCCTCCCCTTACCCCCTTTAACAAATCGTGCCTAATTTTCAATCGAATAACCAACCAGATACTAAAATGTACGGAATTTTATACAACCTTTCCCCCCCTTTTTTACCCCCTGAAAGGGCGAATTTCCAAAAATCCTGAAATACGTCATCCTTTATTTGTTATCAAATAGCTATATTCCAATTTTCATCGATATAGCTTCAGAAATGACCGAGTTTCATACAAACTTCCCCCCCCCTTTTTTACCCCCTTAAAGGCCGAATTTCCAAAAATCTTTCCTTAGTGCTCCCCTACGCTCCATAAGGAACCTATGTTCCAAATTTGAAGTCTCTAGGCCAAGCGGTCTGGGCTGTGGCTTGATTAGTAATCATTCAGTTTGCCTTTTATATATACAGAAGATAGATAGATAGATAGATGTACAGACACAGTTTTTTTCTGTTTTATTAAATGTATAGATATAGATAATTTTGCGTAATTATGATCAATGAAAATGCTGCCTGAATAAACAAACAAAAGAAAAGTTTAGTTATCATGATTTAGAATGAATGAATGAATGATTTATTTGCCAGAATATACTCGTAGGTGTACAGTTACATGGTGAATTAAGGTTTAAGTCTCACTATACTTATGTAGAACTATAACTGTCTAAGAACCTACACTGTATGATTATTCATAAAGGTTTCAGTAATGATATTTACGAGTATATTATACCAAATAGTATTTACACCCACATTTCCCGAGATATATTTAAAAACTTACCTACGTTTGTAAGGACTATCTAATTAGTTTTCTAAAAATAACTACCCTATTCTATTCGTGCCTAGTTTCCAAACTTCGGCAGTTAGGTCGTATCTTCGTTACTTAACTTAGGTAGGGAAGGTACAGCCAGCAAAATAATTAGCAGGCAGGGCAGTTTTTCTTGTATACTATTATTATGCTTTAAGTATGCAGTTTTTCTCTGCATGCTACATGCAGCCAAAAGAGTTTGGTATGCAGACCCGTTTGCAGCTTTCTAATGGTGAAAAATTTTTTTTAAATCGGTACATTACTTTTTGAGTTTATTAATTACAAACATACACACACACACACAAAATACCTACATATCTTTCCTCTTTATAATATTAGTGTAGGTAAAGTTTGCTGTCTGCATAACTACTACTCTCTCTATTACTGTACGTGATACATCTGCATTCCGTGGTCCTGGCAATAAGTTCACACTTGACATTGGGACTCCTCTTTCTGGCATTCTGTCTGTGGTATCGTCTGCATGCCGTCTGCTATGGTTTTGAGCCTTTTTATAACGAATCGTTTGTGAAGTGTCTGTCTAACAGCATTGTTGGAAAAAGAGCTTAGCTTTTGGGATATTTTCTGAAAAACAATTTATTTTTTAATTATACGATGTTTATTAGATTAGGGTAGAGCTGACGACGCCTATTATTTTACATTAGTAGATCATCTAGCTTTATTTGATTGTTATTTTCAGAAAAAATAAACTAGTCTAAAATTAGATTTTGCTGCATATTATGAAAAAAGTAGGCATTATGATCCCTTGACATAGAGTTCTGTTCACGGAACTGTTTAAGCAGGATACCGTGACCCTGGAACGCAAAGGGCAACCGAAGTCATAAAGATGATAATTTTGCCCGCTCCCTCGGAAAAAAAGGATGTCTTATATTAAGACAATATCGTATTGGTCAAGACAAATATTGATTCATATATGGGGAAAACAATATATTTTTGAATGAAGTAAAATATTGTCTTAATTATATTGTCTCCTTCGAAGACATTAGACTTGAATCAAGAATTATTAAGTTTAATTTTAAGAATATTATCTTTCTTAGAATAATAAAAATTTTGATTTGTCTATTTTAGAAGCAAGACCTCATAATGTTTCACACTAAGAAAACATATCTTGAACGAAGATTCTACTATTCTTAGCTGAAGAGATATTTGCTTTAAGACAAGACTCGTATGTTTCGTTCTGAGACGACAAATCTTAGGTGAAGCTCTTACTATTCTTAGCTGAAGACATATTTGCTTTAAGCAAGACTCGTATGTTTCGTTCTGAGACGACAAATCTTAGGTGAAGCTCTTACTATTCTTAGCTGAAGAGAAATTTGCTTTAAGACAAGACTCGTATGTTTCGTTCTGAGACGACAAATCTTAGGTGAAGCTCTTACTATTCTTAGCTGAAGAGATATTTGCTTTAAGACAAGACTCGTATGTTTCGTTCTGAGACGACAAATCTTAGGTGAAGCTCTTACTATTCTTAGCTGAAGACATATTTGCTTTAAGCAAGACTCGTATGTTTCGTTCTGAGACGACATAATCTTAGGTGAAGCTCTTACTATTCTTATCTGAAGAGATATTTGCTTTCAGATAAGACTCGTATGTTTCGTTCTGAGACGACAAATCTTAGGTGAAGCTCTTACTATTCTTAGCTGAAGAGATATTTGCTTTAAGACAAGACTCGTATGTTTCGTTCTGAGACGACATAATCTTAGGTGAAGCTCTTACTATTCTTAGCTGAGGAGATATTTGCTTTCAGACAAGACTCGTATGTTTCGTTCTGAGACGACATAATCTTAGGTGAAGCTCTTACTATTCTTAGCTGAAGAGATATTTGCTTTCAGATAAGACTCGTATGTTTCGTTCTGACTTCTGAGGCGACAAATCTTAGGTGAAGCTCTTACTATTCTTAGCTGAAGAGATATTAGCTCAGCTCGAAGATAAGACTCGTATGTTTCGTTCTGAGACGACGTCATTCAACTTAGGAGAGACTCCTACTGTTCTTAGTTGAGCCCCGAACGTCCCGTCAGTCAGCTTACAAAAATCAGTTTAATATACTGGTCCCTCAGTGAGGGAACTTTCAGATATTAAGCTGAAAAGAACAGATAATACACTTTGATCTCAGCCGAAAGGCCGAGACGAGAAGCGATACCGAACTTTACAAAACCGGGGAGGGTCATTCGATCGCGGAGAATCTTAACACCGCGATTCAGGAATGCGCGTCATCGGCATAGTGACATCTAGTGGCGGCGTTTGGAACTAGCTCCGCGCATACCAAACCTAAAAATAATGGTGTTGAAATGTTTGTGTAAAATTAATTATAATTTTCAACGATTATATCCAGATAAAACCAACCATAATGAATTTTCAGTGTTTCTTGAGAGCACAAATGACGAAAAGTATGAAACAACAAGTTTAACTTACAAGATTAACTTATAAGATGTGTAGGTTATCAAGAAAATGCACCTTATTGGTACCTACACAAGAAAAAAAAAGTGCTGGTTTCAAGTAAGTCAATATTTTCCAGTTAAAAATATTCTTGAATGAGATTAATGTATTTTTCAATCCATAATATAGGTAGGTATTCTTAAATTAAGTATTATACAACTAGATTTTTAAAATTTCAACTTCTTCGATCAAAAATACATTATTCTTGAAATGCAAATATATATTGTTTTGAATTGATGAATTTTGAGTTCTTGGTAGGAAACAAGTACAGCTTTAGAAGAAGATGTAGAAACTCTTGAACGAAGAATGAAGTGCTTCTTGAGTCAAAAATATGCGACATCTTTGAATCAAGAATATACACCTTATTGGTATGAGAAAAAAAGTTTTGGTTTCAAGTAATTCAATATTTTCCAATTAAAAAAAAAATATATTCTTGAAATGAAATTACTTTATTCTTCAATTAATAATAAATTATTTATTTAAGTATATACAACTACATTATTAAAGTTCTTCATGGAAATAATCTGAACTTCTTCAACCAAAAATAAAAATAAAAACAATAAAAAATATATTGGTTTAGATTACCCACTTCTGTATTCTCGAATCAAGAAACAATAATTTAGATGAAATGTTTTCAAAATAAGAGTATCATGTTCTTATATTGAGTAAAAGTTCTTTAGATTAAGAAAATGTACATCTTGAGTCAAAAATAATCTAATTGTTTTAAACTAAATATAATAAATTCTTGAAAAAAGAATGCATTATCTTGTTTAAAAAAGTTTTCAACTCTTCAGTAAAAACTATATATTTTCTTTAATTAAGATTGTAATAGTCTTGAATAAAAAATATATTCTTACGTCAAGAATTAAAACCAAGTATTTATTATTCTTAATTTGAGTTAACAGGGTTTCTTCGACTGAGCACATTTACTTACGTTAAGAAAATATTTATTTGGATTGAAACAATTTTTTTAAGAATATTGATATTCTTCCCAGAAGAAATCCTTTTTTTCCGTGTAGGGCAGGAGCAGGAGGAATCATTTCATGATACTTTGGTCACTTCAAAAATGTACTCCTTAGTTCCAAACTGTCACAACTTAAACAAGCAGCTTATTTAAATTACGCCATCCTACTTCTAAAAACTAGCTATTATTAAATTGTCCAAAATAGTACTTAGTTGTGCGGCATGTGCTCGCTCCGCTCGTTGCCATGGCGACGGCGCAGTAGGCCTGCACGCCGTGACGCGAATCACAAACGCTCTGGATCGATGCCGAAACACACACTTTTTTCATATCACCTCCGGGATGCTGGCACGCACCGTGTCTTAGAGCACCTCATGTAAACGTATGAGCGTTTAAAGAAAATAAGAAAAGCGTCAGGACTGTTAAGGAGAATATTTAAATTTCATCTCTTTCTTTTTTTCCTGTTCATTAAAATTGTTCAAAACTAAATTTAAGACATTTTTTTGTCGTGGTAAAATCATCAAATGAGTCCAGCCATGGCTGGAGTGTAAGGGACTGTCAGACTCGTACTTATTAAAATCCACGGTGTTCCCTCAATCATCATCATCAGCCGGAAAACGTCCACTGCTGAAAATAGGTTCCCTCAATAGCCATTTATGTTCCAGGGTCGCGTTTAAGTCCTGACTAACTCACTTAATAGAGCTTTTAAAATAATTTTCTGGTCTTAAGTGCATAGCTTTAGCAAGTCAAGAAAGCGGAGCTCGTTAGTTACGACAAACATGTGATTCATCAATTTGTCATAAATAAAAACGCGGTATTGTAGTTGAAATAAATGAAGACGAGGGTTCTTTTCAGTACTCATGAAAATTGTTAGTTGGGATTTTTGGAATAAACCTAACAATAATGTAAGTCATGCATGGCAATCAAAAAAAATAGTAATAAAAATCTTCTAAAGAAGCTAAATGATCGCAAATGTTAAACGATGGACTTTCCGTACTAGTTCGGGTTCGATTTACATTGTTGATCTGGGTAAACAATTATGTAACCTATGAAGTAACGTGCTGAAATCAAATCAACTCAATAATCTCTACGTAACAAATTAAATTCACGGTGTGAAGTCTCAATTGTCAGATAGGTAGTAATTTATTAAAGTCTAGGTTTAGCAAAAAATAAGCAGATTACGATTCGGAATTCACAAATTCTAATATTATCTGTGACTTATCTAAATAACTTAGCGAATATGAAATGAGTTCGGGACCTGAAAGTTTGTTCAGATATTCTATCGAAGTTACGATAAGGCTTCAGCGGAGGCACTTAGGTATTTATAGGAGTTCTTGCGATTACTGTCGGCAGTCGCCAGATTTGTGCTCGTAAAATAGATTGCTACATTTTATCGTTCCTCTTTCAATGTACCGATACAAAAGATCTCAAACCAGAGTTGAATCAAATATTTATTTGCTTTACAGATGTTTTCTGCAATACTTTTATGGGTTTTAAATATAAAATTTTAATTTTTAGTTCTTTATTTTATTTATTAAACGTTGCCTTGCACTAGGAATTCTCTGCTGGGTTGTGGTTGCGTTTACAAACATGTAAACTCACATAGACAAACCCCCAGACTCGGAATAACTACTTGTAAGTAAGTCATACAAATATTTGTCCCGTGCTGGAATCGATCCCGCGGCACGCTGCACAACAGTCGATCACTCATCAGCCACTGCATCAATCGTGCCCTTATTAATTATGGCTACATTATTAAATTAGGTAAGTAATTCCTATAATGATAGTGATGATGTGTTACCAAATAAATATAAAAGATTTTTCATAACCACCACCACAGTACTAGAGTGGAGACCACGGACTAGCAAGGGCAGCGTAGGACGTCCACCAACAAGATGGACAGACGACCTTATAAAGGTCGCCAGAAGATGCTGGATGCAGGTCGCTTCCAACCGGTATATGTGGAGATCTAAAGGGGAGGCCTATGTTCAGCAGTGGACGTCCTATAGCTGAGATGATGATGATGACCACCCACATAGAGCGAAGTAAAACCCTTAGTTTACGTGAACTAAGTGATTCATCTCCTCAAATACAAAATTAGCTTTAAAACATCATTAGTAATTGACATAGTTGTGAAAAGTCCTTTCAAAGCTGCTAAAACAATTCTAGTTCCAGTCAAACTTTCTAGACAAACCCGTGAAGCGTATGAAGCCACAAGAATCAAAATTAAACATTCATGTGAGCTGAAAACTGGAAAATTCGTTAGCAGGATTCCTTATTACATTCTGTGGTGAAACTCTGCATTGCACTTTAGATAATCTCAACTTTATAAATATGTGTCTGAGCCTGATAGTGGTTGGTTCGGTCCATTAGATGGCTAACTAAAGCGGTTGTTCGAGGGAAGTCAGCCGTTTGAAAATGTTGGAGATAAAAAGAATAGTTCTATTGGGCGATGGGACTTTACATTGTGGTTGCGAAAATTTTAAGCATGCTGTTGGATTTTCAACTTATTGGGCGAAACGTCTGGATTCAACTTCAAGATTTATTTTATTTTGGGTGTTACTATGCCAGAAGTATTAGTAAAAATATGCATATTTTAGATAGAGGAGGCCTATGTTCAGCAGTGTTTATCCTAAGACTGATATGATGATGATGTTGCATAAGTTTACTTATTGTATGCTTATAGTATTTGGTGTTGATCCTTTATTATCAGTTTGCTTTTATAGATGGCACCTAAAACCTTGTTTAATAGGTGTCTTTCATACAGACGGACACCTGTCTCGTCCTTCTAAACCAGTGGTTTTTCTTTCTCACTGCCCAGGATTGTAAGAACGTAGGTGTAAACAAAGCACACACCTAGACACGTTCCCGTCATTACTCATTATATAGCTACTTAAAACTTGGTACCATTACCTACAGTTGTATGGTACCACCAAATTGATGCGACCCACTTGGAGAACAAAAGCCGGTGCGAACACCGTGACGTCGCCATAATCCAACTTGGAATGACGCAGCATTTTTATTACTTACCCTTGTTAAGTTAATTTCGACTGCGACGCGTACACACTGTTCCGCATAGCACGTCTCCCGTCTCTTGGGCCGAGATGTATCTAATTAAGTCATAAAAAGCGGCGTTTCCTCAACAGAAGTGTTATTTTGTGAGCATCCGGGCACGGGCCGTGAGTTATCGCCCCTATTCCCGCTTTTAATTATTCATGAGCAACCCGGACAAGTTCCACCAACTTTAGACCAACAGCTGGCGTGCTTCTATTAAATAATTTGCACTCACTTCTTTAAGACTTTGCGTGTGCGGTTTTGCATATTAATTTTTAGGTTATTGAGATTGGGATGTTATCTTTACCTCTTCTCGCGGAAGTTTGGATGAAGGTAAATTTAATCGAGTTGCTGTCAGTTACAAAAGTTGCAGTTGACTGGTTTCGGAATGCTGGTTCTAGCATCATAACTTTCGTTCAACCGAAGTATATATGAGTTCAGTTTGTATATCTTTTAGACCCCTTAACCTAGAAAAGAAACACAAACAATGAGTCCGAAATAGCTGCCTAACAGTAACAAGCCTTATTAACACACAAAAATTTCTTGTAGCTACTTATTTCTTTTCTTTCTAACTTACGATAACAATGAAATTCATCCCTACCGTTCTATATTTTCGTCATAGATACTGTTGAACATTACGAAGGCATTGTTTATGTTGATAGTGGTCTGTTTACGTGCTATGTTGAACATGTTGATGTTGTTTCAGATGTCGCCGCAGTCGTGCGCGCGCCGGTGAGATGAGCACAGCGGTCTCGAGCCGCAACTACTCCTACGATGAGACGATACAGGTACTGTATTTAAATAAAACCTTCTGAATGTTTCAACAGTAGAAAAGTAGGGGCACTCGGCACAAAAATAACTTATAACGATACTGTATAAGTCATGCAGCATAACCCCTTTAGATATCACAAGCATAAGTATGCTTTTAATGATGAACAGCCTTCTTTTAAGATATTTTTATCGTTTTTGTTATCGTTTAATAAGTCAACGTATTTATTTACGTATAAGTATATCGAGATGTGTGTACTTAACACTTTTGGATCGGAGTGAGGTAGGTACTTAACACTTTTCTGCAAGTAGTTCGCGGCAAGTTCAATTTTATAGAATGTGGCTTAGATTTAATAAGCACAGGATTTACAAAACTCCGTCAAAACAAAATATTATTCGTTTAGGCCTTACTTCTAAAATATTCTTGCTTCGTAGCTCAAATAGCCGCGGTTTTTAGGCCAAACTTGTTTAGTCCCCACGTTAGCCACTCGGCTAAGGTTGGCTGCCTCTCCGGGACGCGTTCCTTTTTTGCTGGTTAAGAAAATCTAGGTCGGGAGAGACTAATCCGTTTGTAGGGAAACACTTTTTGTGTTGTGGATCAATGAATGTCCATTTATCCTGATTTTATTATAGAGGGTCTGGTGTTGTTCTTTATACTAAAAGACAATTTCTAGGCCCATTTTGTGATCTTTCGGCAGACATAAACAATCATTTTTTTCTGAACTTGATAATTTAGAACTCAAGCAGAAAAAGTTAATCGTATAGAAGACTATGTATATAGATCAGTTATTATGAAAATACAACATGGTGTGCTTCTGAAAACAGCAGACAGAAAATAAAAACATACATAAAATATTAGTTCTTTGCAAGGTTACCTATCATAAGATCGAAAATTGTTTGACCGAATTTCATTTGACCTAAAACTTTTCAACTATTATCGTTTGGTTTTTTTTTATTTCATCGAAGTCACGTTTGCCACTGTTTCAGTTAACCTATTATCTATTCGTTTTTTTTCGTTACTCCAACACTTCATTTGGCCGAAAAACTTTTTACCGATGTTACACTTACTCGAAATGACGGTTGTTCGAAGTATTATGTTTCCAAACATTCATTATACCACTGATTTAATTGCCATATTTTCATTTCACCAAACACCTAGGAATTTGTGCATACTAATTATTGCTGTTACATTTTTAGCAGGCGCCACTACACTACTGACATTTGCTGTTAATTACATAGTTGGACTATAAAGGTGAAACCGCACTAGGCGGAACTGCACTGCAGCGGAACTGCGCGACACGACGCTTTTCTTTGCCACGCAGTTCGGTTGCAGTGTAGTTCCGTTGCCGCTTAGTGCGTGATGTCTCGTATAATTTCATATAAAGAATATTTTGACGCGTCTTGTCGCGCAGTTCCGCTGCAGTGCAGTTCCGCCTAGTGCGGTTTCACCTTTAGGGGTGTTCTGGCTAGCACGTGTGTCCGAATCTTTTTGCGGATTCTGTGTGATTCTTGATACTCTTTTGTTCTTGTGTTTGTAAAAAGGTTTGTATCGTGATACACTTGCATACAGCATAAAAACAGATATGCAACATGCAAACAAGCACCACAAAAACATGCAAGCAAGCATGCAGCATGCAAGTAAGCATGCAGCATTCAAGCAAGCATGCAAGCAAGCATGCAGCATGCAAGCAAGCATGCAGCATGCAAGCAAGCATGCAACATGCAGCAAGCACGCAGCATGCAACATTCAGCAAACACGCAGCATTCAAGCAAGCATGCAACATGCAACAAGCATTGTTTCTGTCATGGCTCCGGCGCTGCGGGGTTTTGGGTGGCCCCACGCGAGCTTATCGTCGCAGATGATTTGAACGCTCACCACCGCAGCTTCGGTTTACTGGCCGGCTTCGCCGGCCAGCCTCAGCCGCGGCGGCGGCCGTTCCAACCACCTACTCCTCAGCTCGCGGGCCACCCCACCCCTCCGCGCCTACGCGATTTTAAATTACACTCTAGGGGTAGGGCAGACAAGACTACGTAAAGTCGGTTTTGCAGCATTTCGTTTCCGCCACAAAATTTTGTAGCAGAATATATTGAATTTTTATGACAGTAATTTAATTTTTGGTAAAATTTTATTTCGGTATGGTGAAAATAATTATGGCAAATAAATCATTTGGCAATTGAAAAAAGTTTAAAAGAGGCTTCGGTCAATAGTAAAAAGTTATTTTGTTAATCGGCGGAACATACTTCGGTAAAATAATACTTATGGCTAATGATACTTCGATGAACTGAAAATATGTCAAATAATGCATATAGCAAAAGAGATGTCGGTCAATAGTTTTCGGTGTAATGAAATTCGAACAAACAAAATTCGGTAAATTGATCGATTCCCTCTTTGCAACATTTCAGAAAACAGCCCAGGCTGCGTACAATAATGAAAACAATGCTAAAATAAATTCAGCTTTCTGAATTCATGGGTGTTAACATTACGCGTCGGTAGCACTTTCACCGGCACTCGTAGTTTTCAGCGCAGACTAATGTTTCGTACAATGTACTTTCGCTACGATCGAAACACCGCTTACAGGCCAACATGTACTATAACCAACAGTCATAAAGTTTATTTTCATTTGCCAAAATAAAGCGCTAAAATTGCAGGCCCTTCATGGTTGCCCGTAAACGTGGCTTAGATGAATGTGTTTCAATTTTGGGTCTTATTGCTGCTGAAATAGCTTTTGAATTTGGTTGTTTTTGGAAGTATCAGGGGTATAGAAGAAGTTTTTCAGGACGGGTCATAACGACACATTAAGCAACACGGGCGCACTTACCTTTATTAATGCGGTACAGGGCTCAGCGCTTATCCGGCTGCTCAATGCGTTGTGCGGGTCAATGGGAACTACCGACACTTAACTAACTATTAGTGGCCTTTAACCGAATGTATGCGGCGCCCTCTACGTGAGAGAAGTCACTTGATCTCTTGTAGGTGTCAGATTTTGTGGTGTTGTTAGGGTAACTGTTGCAGTTTTCTACACATCCATGAAAATTCGATGATTGTTGTAAAATAAAGAAATTAGATGTTCTTCATTGAATACTGTTAAATTTACCTGATCTTGGAGTAAATTAAAACATGTGAAACAGGTTTTGCAGAAACATGGAAGTGACAGTTCATTTTTAATCCGAATTGGTGTCATAATTAATTCGGCGAAAGCAAAGTCTCCTTAGAAAAATTATAAACAAATCCAAAAATGCACAACTCAAGTACAAAAAGATACCTCTGAGTACTTGCACTTATTTTTAATAGCTCAGCTGATTTGAGCCTTAATGTAAAGGGGAAAGCAAAACTTCTGCATGCAAAATAATCAACAAATCCAAAAATACACATCTCTAAGTAACAGACGATAATACTGAGCACAGACCCAATGCTTTACGAGCCAGATAATGCACAACACCAGTCGTTAGCGCCTTTAAAAGCGGCGTGGTTTAATTCGCGCGTTATCGCAGCGTGGAAGCGGCGGCACTCCGCCGTTCCCCCGGGCTCCCGATATTCCCGGCTCGCAACATTTATCAGCAGCCGACCCACATTGCCCCAACATCTGCCGCCGACTCCGCGCCTGTATCGGACTGCGATTACCCCGACGTTATTGTGAGAAAGTAGTTTCTGCACACCCATATTGCCTTTATTGTTTCCTACTTTGTTTCCCATAAGTTATTTTTGCAAAATATATTGGGAAAATAAAGCAGAGAAACTCGTTTTTCTGCTGTTTCTATTTCGTCATCGTCTAAATTGGTCCGTTTTCCTAAATCCAAGCAATATCTGATATGAAACCCAAAACAATAAGAATAAGCTAGAATTTTTTATATTCCTCGTTTTGTGTCTAAGATATGTAGGTATTGGCTGCCTTCCCAAAGCTCTTAGACCTAGCTCCGTAATTGGGGATCTTAGTATCTATGCTATAAACTTTGATAAAACCAAACCCTTCTGTAAATACTAATAAACATCTTCAATTCGGGTCTGCGATAGTTTTTTTTACCCTTTTTGTGGCGACCATAGCGAAACAGGCGGTCAATCTAGAGACCAGCAATTTCCTTCGCCGGATTGTTTTATCAGGGTCCGAAGCAATATATTGTGATTTCGCTATCTGTATCGGAGATTGGTTTAGTGAATTTGATTAACGAACTGTTTCCGCTGCGGCAAGGGTTGGGCCTAATGCGTGGACCACGGCGCATTAAAGGCGCGGGCCAGAAAATCGAATTTTCCGCTTTTGTGGTTCCACATATGCGTACCTTTCCAGCTTTGTCGGGGTTTTCAGACCGTGTCGTATATAAACAAACTTGGACACGATCCTCCCTTGAGACGTTTTCTATTTATTTTTCCTCAGATTTTTTCGGCGTTCATTATTCTAAGAGCTTGATTGGTTAACTGGATACGTAACAAGATCTTAATTAATTATTAGCTTTTAATTACTTTTTTGTTTACATTTTGTCTTCTTTCGCGAGTGTCAGTTAGCTTGAATTCCAGGGGTGCTTGAGTTAAAGTTGGCATAGATTCCAGGGGGTCCTTAATCCGAATACAAATTTTCCGAAAGATAAACCGGCGCAGGTTTACGGGCCCCGAGAGCACTCGCCCTATTTTCTTTCACTCCATCTCTATACGTAGGTGACGATAGAGGAAAACGATCGCCCGTGAACAATTTATTTCACCCACTTTTGTAAACTGTTCCATTGTGAAAGTGAAGCTCGGGAATTAAATTTTAAATTATTTTTTAAACTTTCTTGAAGTAAGTACTTTTATGTTTGAACGTGTGAACAGATAGGTCAACAGTGCTAAAACCGACAAAGATTCATAGTTTAGGTAAATTATTAAAAAAATGTTTGGGCTGATGATTATATTGTAAGTATTATCAAATCGGCACAATAGAAAATACGATACGAAAATCACCCATTCAAAATTTTTAAAACAACAAATCCTAAAAACACAAACGAATTCCTAGTGTTTTTTAAAAGCTGAACGAGTAATATCAACATCAACGACTGAATTTCGATGAAAATTTATGTCCGAAGTTAATTAAAAGGCTTTTGCGTCTCTGGCGACGAGCCTTTATCTGGATTCAAATTTTCCGAAAGATTAAACTGCGGACAGAAGGTTTACGATCCCTGAGAGCTTTCCGAAGCCTTAGCAACTGAACTGGCGACCGTGCTCTCCGTACCTATTGACTGCGTACTTTGGAGAGATGATGGCACTCGACATGGGCTTAGCATTAACTACTTTTGAGACATTCTCGAATTTTCGATTATTTTCTGCTTCAATTTAGAGAGTGATCATCTAGACAGCGTATTGTTTGTTTACATTTATTTAGTCGGTTTTTTTTGGTTGAGTTATCAGACTTGTATGTTGTACTGACTAATTGCGATAATTGCCGTTTGCGTTTGAGAGCCACGTAGTCTCTTCAAGATATTTCCGCGACCCTGGAGGTGGTTCAGATGGCATATACTTTTTAGCTATAGTTCTACCTACTGGTCTACGTGGGACTGACTAAGCAGCTTACAGCTGCCCTGGAAGGCAAAGAGCATTTGAAGTAATAGAGTGGATTTCAACTATATAATTTACTGATAATTTTACTACCAGAATAAAAAGGGATCGCTAGTATCTCATTTCTTTCGGGACACTTATTTATGTCTGTTTTGTAGGTAGGTATGTATGCCTATGTCTATACCTAGTTCTCTCCTAATCCGCTTCAGTGAATTTGGGAGGCAGACCCGTAAAGGCAGGTGGGCACGTTCGTCCGATTGATAATAATGGCAGTACAGTCATTAGACCACTGCAGGTGGACTTCCTGATTTAGTCGTATCTTATAGTTCCCATTGGTAATAACGTGGTCAACGTTAACTGTGGTTAGGCTGTGCTTACTGACTAAGGCGCCCATTACACGGTAGGTTTTGCCATGGCAAAACCATCAATCATGAATGATGGTTGAATGATGGAATTTTTATCGCCTACAATTTTCGTCATGCAAACGTCAATCATCGCATTAGATTAGACGATAGGTTTTCCGTCAGTCAAAATCTCTGCCATGGTTTTGCCACGGCAGAACCTACCGTGTAATGGGCGCCTAACTTGTGGTTGATTATGATTGATCAAGCAGTTCAGGTAAACATGTAACTGTGTAGGCATGGTTGAATTTAGTACGACTATTGAACTTATAAGTACATAATAGATTTTTAGTATTTTTGGATCTCGTCGTGGATTACAGCCTTCCTATCTCACAGAGAGAAGGCCTGTGACCCACAAGTGGGAATTATAGGCTGATTTTGGTTATGTTTATACCAAAAAGAGTTTCGATACAAGTTTTACTAGCGGCCCGTCCCGGCTCCGCACGGGTGACCTATTTTACTCAGAGCTGTGCTCAGAGTGATTGTAGCTTTACTAAAAGTGATTTTTTTTTAAATCGGTCAAGTGCTTTTTGATTTTAATACATTACAAACATACACACACAAAAATACAAATCTTTTCTCTATAATATTAGTGTAGGTTGAGTGGAAGAGGTAGAGACTAAATTATAAAGAAGATTTTTTTTGGAAATTCGTTGCCCAGTAGCTACTTTAAATAGTGTTTTTTGAATGGAAGTAATTTTTCTTCTTTCATTTATTGGCACATACTTTGATATTTTTAGGGTTCCGTACGTCCGAATACAAAAACGGAACCCTTATAGGATCACTCGTGTGTCCGTCTGTCTGTCGCTTACAGTCAATTATCTCCGAATCTACTAGACCGATTGGGTTGTAATTTGGTACACATATCAATTCCTGTGACCCAAGCACAGAGGTGTGACGTGAATAGATGAAATCTGTATGTGGGAGGTAATTTTTGGGGGGGAAGGGGAAAATGAAAAAAAAAGTTTTGAAAACTGCATCGTGTGACATATCAAATGAAATGTCTTGTTGAGGCAATCTTAAATGTATTTTTTTTGTAATTTTAAAATAAATAGTTTCCAAGTTATTCAAGAAAATAGACGAAATTTGACCATTCCCCCTCCCCTCTTATCTCCGAAACTACTGAACCTAAAATTTTGAAAAAAATACAGTAATTAGTTTTCTACTTATAGATTATAGGAAAACCTATAACAAGTCCATATCTGTATATGGGAGGTAATTTTTGGGGGGGAAGGGAAAAATTAAAAAAAAAATTTGAAATCTGCATCGTGTGACATACCAAATGAAAGGTCTTGTTGAGACAATCTTAAATATATTTTTATTGTATATTTAAAAGAAATAGTTTCCAAGTTATTCAAGAAAATAGACGAAATTTGAACATTCCCCCCCCCCTTATCTCCGAAACTACTGAACCTAAAATTTTGAAAAAAATAAAGAAATTAGTTTTCTACTTATAGATTATAGGATAACCTATAAGAAGTCCATATCTGTATATGGGAGGTAATTTTTGGGGGGGAAAGGGGAAATTTAAAAAAAATATATTTGAAAACTGCATCGTGTGACATATCAAATGAAAGGTATTGTTGAGACAAACTTAAAAGTATTTTTTTTTGTAATTTTAAAATAAATGGTTTCCAAGTTATTCAAAAAAAATAGACGAAGCTTGACCATTGCCCCCCCCCCTTATCTCCGAAACTACTTCACCTAAAATTTTGAAAAAAATACAGGAATTAGTTTTCTACTTATAGATTATAGGATAACCTATGAGAAGTCCATATCTGTATATGGGAGGTAATTTTTTGGGGGTGAAGGGGAAAATTTAAAAAAAAATATTTGAAAAGTGCATCGTGTGACATATCAAATGAAAGGTCTTGTTGAGACAATCTTAAATATATTGTTTTTTGTTATTTTAAAATAAATAGTTTCCAAGTTATTCAAGAAAATAGACGAAATTTGACCATTCCCCCCCCTTATCTCCGAAACTACTGAACCTATTTTTTTTTTTAAATACAGAAATTAGTTTTCTACTTATAGATTATAGGAAAACCTATAAGAAGTCCATGATATTAAAATAACATGGTAAATCACTCAATATTGTGCGAAAAAAAAACGTGATAGGTAACATCGTACGGAACCCTCTTCACGCGAGTACAACTCGCACTTGGCCGGTTTTTTCTAAAAATAACAAACCCTCCTTTAGGAGTTGAGTAAAAACAAATGAGTGCGCCCTCTATCCTGGATTGAAGCAATTTATTGCCCGTGATTGTGTGGGTCACTATTTTTATTGCCGCTATTCGATACTAGATGGCGGATTTCTTTACCGCCTCGCGCCGGTTTTAATGTGAGGGCAAGACAAGTTTAAGTTTTGTAAAAGTTGGTTTAAAAAGGGTGTAACTGGTTTGTTTTGGAAGATACCCATAAAATTGGACGAAGAATATAATTAAACTGATTACAAGTTACCAGATTAACTTAATAATTTAACAGCGACTTCGTAATTCATTCCAGGTTAGTTTTTAAGTCATAATTAAACAAGTAGGTAATACACACAGGTAATACATAAATTCACACCTTTCCCATAGGGTAGGCAGAAACTATAAAACGGCGGAGTATACAGATAGTACTTATATTATAAGTTTCATTTAAAAAAGATCAACGGTCGGGGCCTAATAAGTATTCCTTTTTCGGATATTATGAGCCAGTCTCAGTAATTATTTCGTTTACCGGCTCATCAAAGTAGCTCATCGCACCAACTACACTAATACACTTAATTAACTAACACTACAAGATACCAACAATTACCATCAATTATATGACAGCTGTCATCACACAGCTCCGCACTGATTGGTCAACGGTCACACTTGCAACAACGCTACACTGCAGGCCGATAAAACTGACCCCGTACCATTATTCGTCGTTCAATGACCATTTGTCGCAATTAACAGGCGATGGTTAATCTCACTGGACCTACCCCTCCCCTCTTCTCGGTTCACCCCCCTGGCAGTGCGTCGCGCCGCCCTAAATCACGGTACTGCCATGGCCTGCTGCGGCCTGCCGTCACTAGCTTTTTAATGGCATTATGATGTGAAAGTACTGTAAAGGTACGAGTAGCCTTGTGATTAAGAGAACAGGTGTGCAGTTTCATGACATTCCAGATCTAAAGCTTTCAGGGATTAAGCAACTTTTTATGTTTTAAACACAAAAACTGTGTGTAATTGTAATTTTCATAGCATTAGACTGTATGAGATAGTCTGCTGTCTTGTTTGTTCAAAGTTTTATTAAGTTGATAATTTAATTCCTGCCTAGCAAAGGTCTTTGTCTAATCGTCTATCTAATTTCATTTTTTCATCTTAATGTATTTTAAATTTTTGCTTAAATAAGGAAGGAAAGCATCTCGTCGGCAAATGTAACATCAGGTAATATGTATCTCCGCCGCGGGAGACGCCCACGGCAACAACGGACGTCGCAAGAC
The DNA here is from genome assembly GCA_950005045.1 of Agrotis exclamationis. Lineage (NCBI taxonomy): Eukaryota > Metazoa > Arthropoda > Insecta > Lepidoptera > Noctuidae > Agrotis > Agrotis exclamationis. The sequence continues at coordinate 11,032,350 of OX465417.1, read as the reverse complement.
AATCTCCGGCCACCGTAGCCGCGGGCATGCGGGCGGCGAGTAATGGGTGACTCGCCGTCTGATCATGGACCATCCCCGGGTCGACGGCGCGTTGTGTTCCACGCGCGCCTCAAAGAACTGTCGCAGCAAACTCTCATCACTCTCACTCATTTGATGATTTTACCACGCAAAAAAAAAGGTAATGTATCTGTTTGACTATCTTATAGTGTGTAAGTACCTACTCGTAAATACACGTAGAAATGTAAAGGGGTCAGTGAGAACTGGGACGTCTAAAATTAACTTTCTGCGGACCACTGCAATCTCCAACAAATCTTGAGGTCATAGGACAGCTAACCATTCTATTCTTATGCTCGACTGTCGTCCAATTATGCGAAATGTTGGAGTTTAAAATAAAAGAGAAGGATGATATTATTTCTAGGAAATGGTAATTTTATGCAAGATTGTGATTTTTTCATGCTTCGACTATTATTTTGTCTTCTAATATAATTTATATTTTTACTGACTTACTGCTTTTTTTTTGCGTGGTAAAATCATCAAATAAGTCTTCCCACCCAGGGTGGGACGGGAGGGACTGTCAGACTTGTACTGACTAAAATCCACGGTGATCCTTCAATAGCCCTTTACGTACCAGGGTCACGGTTACCAGGTGAGACAGTCCTGCGACCCCGGCAGGCTTTGGCCCTCTTAGCGGGCCCCGTCAGATTGCTGACAGCTCTTTGAGGCGTGCGTGGAACACAACGCGCCGTCGACCCGGGCATGGTCCATGATCGGACGGCAAGTCACCCATAACTCACCGCCCGCATGCCCGCGCCTACGGTGGCCGGAGATCATCTTGCGACGTCCGTTGCCGTGGGCGTCTCCCGTGGCGGCTGGGTCGTGAGGTAGACGCTGTCTTCTCCCTCACGTGTCCCGCCTCCTCCTTTGCTAGCATGACTGCTTCGCAGAAGGAGGCAACCGCTTCCCATTCCGTCTCGCTCCGCAGCATGGCCTCGACACTGACTTACTACTTAAAGTAGCTAATTGGACGAAAAGGGTCGAACGTACAGTGTACGTAGATATGTATGTAATTTGTAAAGACAGCTATCGAACTATGGTTTTCCTAAATTATATAAAGATAGGAGTTAAGGTAAAATTTTAAAGCTTATGAGAAAGCCCTATATTTTAAGAGGTAATAGTTTTATTTGAGATATTCACTTGACTAACTTAAAGCTACTCCCCAGTGTTACTAAACCTTGTCTGCCTGATTAAGTAAAACTAATACTTAAAGTTTACAGTCTTACTTACTATACGTAAGTTATCTATCTACAAAGGCTACGAAAAGCAATTCTTATTTCCTTTGCAAATTCAGATTCTCCTACGATAAGAGTTGATCGTCGCAGCTAATACACCCTCAGAATAATGTCGAAAGGCGCTGGAGGTGGTATCGATGACGTCATCTCGACCCCCGGGACTTCCCGGATTCTTTCATCAAATCCCAACATTGCTCCGTGCGATTATTCACACGATACTCCAGGGGTGCTCAAACTTTTGGGGATTAAATGGCCATCTGTCGTCGTTTCGTAAACATTTTTTGTTTTTTTTTTTTAAGGCTGAGTAAGTTGAGTCATATTTTTTTATTGTAGAAGTTTATTCATGCGTCTGTCGCCGTACCTACTACTTACTAATATAATGCTAGTGTATCTATTCGATCATTTTAAGTGTATAGCTCCAGCTTTCCTCGGATTGAATCAAGTGCTTGTCTATGTTAACAGTATTATCATCGTCATCAGTCTATAGGAGTCCTTTGTTGGACACAGGCCTCTACAATCACACACCATTTCACTCGATCATCGGCTACTGTTATCTATCTGCTACCAGCCACCCTGCGAATAGTATGCTTGTTGCTTATAATAGAATTTATTCAAAGTCAAATCTTTCATTTCAATTAGGCCATCGAAGAGGTACTTTTGAACGTCAACCATTTAAATTAAAAGAAATAGTATTGGATGGGATTAATTCTACACCCATTCGCAAGGGTAGGTTCGTATGGAGGAGATTGGGTAAGAAACTCCATGTTTACTCTCTTAATTTTTGATTAATAATATTTTTTTCTATTAACTAGCTGTTCGCCATGGTTTCACCTCCGCTGCTCTGTCATTATTGGCCATAGCGTGATGTTTATAGCAGCACTCCTCGATAAATGGACTACCCAACACAAATAATTTTTAATTCAAACCAGCAGTTCTCGAGATTAACGCGTTCAACCGAACAAAATCTTCAGCTTCATAATTTTGGTATAGATAATGTGAAAGCGATATACTCAGTAAAATCTACTATCTTTTAAAATAAAATAAAACGAAAGAAAAAAAAATGTACCTATTGTCTCATGTTTGTAATTTCTACCGCACATATACGCTGATTCATCTCATGGAGCGAGGTCTTAGCGGAGCACTTAAACCTTTAGTTGACAACGCAAACATTTTATAGTTTGTACACATGTCGTAAAATAATTTGAATATGCTGACATTAAATTTACAATGTGACGAAGGGTTTTATAGCTGAAGTGTTGCTATTAACATTCAGTGGACCTGAAATTTCGCTTAAAAGTCGTGTTAATTATTCCTCTGTTTTTGATTACTAGTCAACTATTGAAGTAATACTTAATTAATTACTTACTTTTTAATAACCATAAGAGTCTATGACAGACAAACATCTTATTACTATTGCAAATCCGAAACTTTGTGGGAATGGATGTATGGGTGTTTTTTAGAACGAATCTATATGGAATTTGCTACATTTACATATTTTAGTTGGGAATAGAACATATTCTTTTTTTAAATATTACGTTCCTGTATATTTTCGAATAACGCGCAGCCAAAACCGCTGGCGAAAGCTAGTCTTATTAACATGACGTATTAAAATAACTTCTTCATGCTGAAAATGTAACCTATTTAATATTAAGTTTGAACTTTAAAATGAAAGCCGTTGGAAAACTTTTGGAACCATTCGAATAGAAAGGAAATAAACGATCCCCTTCTTACAACGGTAATCCCAAAAGTAGATGGCAATGTGGCGAAATTTATCTACAGCGTGCTCCAAAACCAATTAGAAATTGGAATTTTGTTAAAATAATAATTTGCTGAAGTTACGAGTATAATTGCCTTTTGTTATTTGTTAAGGTTACATTTGGAATAATTGTTTTTAAATAGTTAGTGATCTGTTTCTAATTAGATGTTTAGTCTAAATGTCAACGACAGGTCTTTTTAATTATTTCTTACGAAGCCTCAAACGAAAGTGGGAGATGTAAACGCGTATGCGTTGTGTACAAAGTGTGTCAAGTGCTAAATGTTCACCTCTAATTAAAAGTTGTCTATAAAATATTTAAATAGTTTAAAATAAGGATAAAATGATAGATTTTTTACTTTGTATGTCTTGTGCCGAAATAAAACTTTGTACTACAACAATTCATTTAGTTTATACAAAAAAACACGCAGAAAGCCAATAATGTTTTAAATATAAATGTGTCACTTTAGACGAGGGTGGCATTTGCGCACACCCTGTATCACGGTGCACCGGTGCATAGTGCAGGGGCGCTGCCGCTGCAAGATCGCGCCCGCGCCGCCTTAATCAAACCCAAGCAATTTATGATCGCCGCACGACAACTACATTCTGCAACTTTTTGCACTGCGTCTATCTGAGCGTGTCGGACTATTTCATGATTTTTATGTTCCTTATGTTTAGGCCTTCGATAGTTATTTTGCAAGTTATTTTGCGTCACTGACTAAATCACAGTTATTTTCTTCATTTTTTTCTTATTTACATTTACTATAATTATTACATTTACTATATTTTTCAAGTAAATTTTTATACAAAATACATAGTAGGACTTGTTACGATAACGTTGCTACTCTATCAAAACCCCAATATTATATAAATTTTCCAAAATAAGGCTAATGTCTTTAAAATTACTGATATTGTGACATCTTATATACATATATGACATGACCAATAAAATGTCTGGACTTTGAAAGAGACAATTTTGCAAAAGCACGACGCGTAAAAGTTTTTATAATAACATAGGTACTTGCAAAAATAAATATCATTCCATTATTTTATTTCTTAGTTTCTAGTGTACATAGTTTTGTGGTAGAGGTAAAACCCAGTCATTGTAGTAACTAGAAACCTATTTCTTCAGTTAATAAAATCAAAGCAAAATGTTCTTGTTTTCAAGAAACAGCTTTAGAAGCTTTTACTTGATTGTATTTCTGATGCCTAGGGACTACAAAACAATGTCTTGTAATTTATAAGTCTGGTTTAAAAGGAAAAATAATTAAGAAAAAAGAAAATTAAGTAATTATTTTTTATTTATCTCAATAATTATTGTTTACCATCAGGCGAGATATAATAAAAAAAAATACATAAAGAGGTATTTTTTATTAGAATTTATCCACATTAAGCCAGCACAAAAATTTTACACAGTCTTTTATATTTCTAACATTCCCTGCGTGCTCGCTATGTCTCCCGGATTATCTTTTAATTATAAGTATAAAATATACTCATTTTAATTAAAATTATTCCGGTCACTGTGTGGTTGCAGAATAACCAGTCGATACAATGCGTCGTAGTGTTGTATCTTAAGTCGGGGGCCGGCCCCTATCCAAAGTGCTTGCATTAGAACTTACACCCGCCGCCGATATAGTGGGCCCGCAATAAAACTGAACGCTTGTAACTGATAACTATTGCCGGATACATCTCATGTTATTGGCCAAATAAAAAATATGCATATAGGCCCGCTTACAATGCAAATCAATAGATGTGTTTAAAGGGTCAGGGTAGTATTATGAAATTATTTAATTTTCCCATAAGTAAACTATAACCATAACCAACATTAAATATTTTCACTTATTTTTTTAATTATTATTGTAAATAGTTGTCGTGGCCAGCATTACTTGACCCAGTTTTAGATTATTTTGCCGTATAAGATGGGTCATATAATGTTGGGTAACAGCTGAACTAGCAACCGGGCGGGCGTGCTGGTATACGAGTATACATATAAAAGGAGAATCTGAGGATCGTAACAACTGCTGCTTTGTAGTTCCTTTGGGTACCTCATGAAAAAAAAGTGAGTTCATGTACGGTTTGAATGGACAAAATGATGTTATTCATAAGATGCCTCTTGGCAGTTGTGGTGCAAACAAACCTTAGTTTCTACAACACTCATAATTCATGTGTTCATTCTCGAACACTAATGTCATGAAAAATGTGTTCCTATATTCAGAAATAGGGACCCAACGGTCACAGTCTAGGCACAGGAGGCAGACGGGCCGACACTGCACCATTCGGGTGAAATCAATATTTTATATTGCTGTGGAAATATTTTATAACTTATTTCAAATTCCAAAAGTAACATGTGTTGAAGCTGTTTTGTGGAACTTAATCTTTGTTGCAATTTAATTAAACTACTGTTTGTTTGTTTATCAACCTACAATGCCAAATGCCACTATGGTGTACAGCCCACGTGGTCTTCGGTCCACTTCTTCCTACAAAAAGAAGAAAAATATTTTTTATCTTTTTTAAAACCCCACAGACCTATACTAGGAATTCCTCCTGTATCGTGGATGTGTGTACAAACAATGAAATTCACATAAACAAACACCCATTTTTTGTGATATACATTCTTCAAATATAGTCATATGGTTACCAAACTTCAATTAAACTAAAAACAACCAAACAATTCTCTCTAAAACAAGGGCATTTCTAAATATAGCCACGTGTATTCTAAATATGTTTGAAATAGTTCAGTGCAATTAAAGTACAGGCCTTTTTGAAAACAAACCCATTAAAATGTGCATTCAAAGTGCAAGTCACTGAGGGTTGGTTTGTTCTGCTTTCCTGGGCCGAGTGGTCACGGAATAAATAGGTACAGAAGGCGAACTCCATGCATGGAGCGTAAAGAGACACAAACCGCACTCATTTGACTACCGTCTCGCTTGACAGTAAGCAATGATGTGGTTGACCTATTCACTCTTGACTTACAGATCCCAAGGTTGAAATTTGAATCTTAACGTGCATACGAAGAACCCTAGCGAATGAAAACCCTAAATGTAAAGGCGTATGCACTCATCAATTTAGTTTTTCTTTTTCTCATGATAAACTAGTTCCCTGTTGGACGTACGCCTCTCCCAAGTCGCACAACACAATTTTAGCCTATATCTTCGGTATCTTCGGCATCCATTCTACACCTGTTATTTTTTAGGTCCTCAGTAAAGGTGTTATCACTACATTCGTCGGTACGTGAACATCACTCTATAAAAGTGGTCTCGACTTCAGTGATCGTTCGGTCGACCAACATGATCTGATCAGACACTTCAGTTCGTCGGGCTTAGATGAGTATCGTTGAGTGCGTGTTTTGTACTTAGCCTTCTGTAGACATATCTGCTCAGTGGCATAGGGCCGAGTGCAGTGTTCTCTTGTAATTTAAACAAGCGCCGATGCGTAAAAATGGATGAGCGTTGTGGTACCACTTCAATTAGGGTTGGCTTTTTTTTCATAAGAGGAGGTGACAGTTTCAAAGTGACGTCGTTTTTTTTTGTTAAATAGGGTAAGATTAAGAAAATTGGGTATTTTACGGTTATTAATTACGAGGATCTTACAAGTGTGATGAACTTAATAAATTAAGTATGTTTCTTCAAATGTTTCATAGAATTTAGTGTATGTTAAATGTTAGATCTGGTGATCTTGCAGATGATAATATAAATACATAAATAAGAAAGAGAAGAAAGAAAGAAAATAAGTTTATTTGGCAAGCCATAGGCACACAATGCTGTCACGATAATACATATATCTATAGATACGCGAAGCATTGCTTGCGCACGCAGCTGTAATTTCAAAACAGCTTATGCTGAGCGGTAGCTGAGAAACTCAACTAGTATCGACAGCTTATACCTCCTACATATTAGCAGACTTACAAACGCTTATATTACCTCAATAAAACCAAACCACGATCGTGCAAGAACTTTTCACAAAATATTGCACACAATTCAAAATGTATTATTACATCATACCTTTGAGTTCCGATCTTATGATACCTTACGAAATACTTTTCATGTCGGAGTTACAACGTCTGATATTCGCATCTAAGCAAAACTTTCCACGAAATATTGCACAAAATGCAAAATATATTCGTTTGCACAACTGTTCGGTACATCCCTTTGTGCACAGATCTTGTGTCTTAGAAGTTTAGAACAAGATCAAAAAGCCATTCCCCTACTTTAAGATGTCAGTTGGAGTTATTGGGAGGTACGTGACTGGACCCCGGACTTCGGGATAGTTTATTTTATAGCTCGCCTCGCCTCGCTTCTCTTTTGTTTTGTAGTCAAGTTAACTGTAATACGATTACGTCTAGTTTTATCAGCAATTTGGTTTATGCTGTCTATTGCTATGGCAGATGGGAACAGGAAGGCTTGGGGAAAATAGTAAGTTGTTGTTGTTGATAATTTATACCAGAACACCTTTTTTATAATGGTTGACTGGTAGATAATGCCTTGTGGCATTACGTCCGCCATATAAATAAAAAATGTATGTACAAATAATTAAATAAAATAAAAAATGACAGCTGCGGTAAAAGCTTTTTCAGTGTGAATAATAATATGAAACACACGTATATCAAGTCGTGGTCAAAAGATAGTTTTTATTATGAACGAATTTTTAAAGAAAGCTTGAATAACTTCATAACCAAACAGAGCACTGATTGGATGATAATATCAGATGCGAATAACTTTTCAACTTTCCATTTTACAGCCAAGACTTGACTAACACTTACATCAAAGTTAGTGCATTCACTGGTACAGTCAAGTAAAACTCACTACAAACAACATTAAAAAGTACTTTCAAACTTAGTACCTTTAAAACATAGTACAGTCGCTACGAGTCCATTCAACTTTCGTCTACGCGATGCATACATTCATTCATCAAAGTGATCAAAAAAGTCTACGTTATCGTCTGTACTTTAAACATGCAGCCGGAAAGTACAAGTGATCTACGTACAAGAAAGTGCGACAGTGTCTACGACACGGCAGGCTCGTAGGCGCTTCGTAGGCAGGAAGCTACGCCGTAGCAGCCCTTTGCAAGAATCTTCGACGAACAGTTATCGCGATGTCCCTGAACACATAAATAACTGCTGATACGCCAACAGGTGAGTTATGTGTGTATTGTGTTTAATGTGGGACGGTAGTGTTGCTGGTTTAGGGACAGGTGTGTTAATGGGTGATTTTCTCATGACAAGGATTAATGTACTTAATAAAGATATTTTATGATATGTAAAAGGAATTAAATCAGTCCATAAGGTACACAAAGCAAGTTTAGTCTTGGTTAATTATCAACAGACTATTTACAAAAATATAATTTATTTATACATAATGAAACTCATTTCCTTTTCATAATCTCACTACACAAGTATGCAAACAATCGCTGAGTTTGCCATGCTATTCATTACAATTTATTAGGTCCTCAAAAGCTTTTAAAAGTAACAAAGTCTTTTCATCTTGCAAGTCGCACCCCACAGAAGCCGCTTGTTTTCTCACCTAGTTTGCTTCATAACAACGAAACTGATGCAATTTCCGTAAACAAAGGCGAGAGTAACCTTGGTATAACAAAACATATTTTCCCCGAAAAGATAAGATGAAGGCAGTGCAAGTGCGCATCCTGTGGGGGGAGGGGGGCAAGGGGAGGCTGCATGGAAACTTGTTTTTCCGGCGAAGGGCGGCAGTGCGCCCCGCGCGCTCCGACACACGAGACGCCTCGCGCGCCGCCGGCTCACCCGCGATCGTCACTTGTTTATACATACCGGTAAATGTGTCAACAACGTAATGCACGTGTTCCACACATATACATGACAAGTGATAAACCTAACACAACATAACTGTGCTAACTGTGTGTTTGTGTTTGACACGAGAGTTCACGTGATCTTTGGATTAACCGCCGCATGGATTGGGTATAAATTAAAAAGTTTTTCAAAAGATTCCACCGTAATGTCGGAACATCGTCCGTAGCTCATATTTATGTACGTCATATTTCCTTAGAAAGAAACTTTTCCATTTCCTTTTACGGCTTAAATGGGCTGAAGGGATATTTTTAGGGCTTGCAGTTTTCTGTTTTATGATATTGGTTTTCATAGATATGTTGGAGAGGTAATATGTTTTTGTCGTGACTTTGAGGAAAAAGGGGAAGTTATCAAAGTGAATGGGGCAGTGGGAACCTATAGCATAGTGTAGTAAAGTGGCAAGTCACTAGGACTTAATCGTATTATGATAGATGACTGGCCACGGTTGTGACTCACCGGGTGCTCAGGAACCGTGGAAATTCAACCGGCTTACTATGTGAAGTTAATCAAACGAGCTCATTAATTAATTAGTTTGTAATGTATACTGCGGTAATTAACTAAGCACCTGCTGAAAACGATTAATTACGTGTTACCACGAGTTATGAGATTATAAATTAGGTTCTTGTTATGAAAATGTGACTAATTACTTTTCGAAACGGTTTTAAAGACATAAATTGCGGACCATAGAAGATAATGATCGACTTGTGCATGGTGCATTTATTAAGAAATATTAACTGGAAAACTTTGTAAGAATAATGCTGTAAAAGTATAATAATGTAAGACTGTGTACGTGAGACTGTCTTATCAGGTAACCGTGACACTGGAACGTAAAGGGCTATTGAAGGAACACCGTGGATTTTAGTCAGTAAAGATCTGACAGCCCAGGGTGGGAAGACTTATTGGATGATTTTATCACGTAAAAGAAAAGACTACCTTTTTTGAAACATGGACACACTTATTATGTATTATTGAATTATAAATATAATATTTGATATATAATTACAAAGTATCCAAGCCCACGTAATACATAACCCTCTGAAACTGATACGAAATCCTCATACTTATTTAATATTCTTCACCGCGAGACTGTAGCGAGATGAGTCACATGAAATTATTGGCTCGAGACGTGCCCACGCGTCGTGCGACGAATAACAATGTTGTGCTGCGACAATATTTGTGCAAGTTACGGAAACTCGTCACATGCTCCGCTTTTGTGCAATCAACGCCATGACTATTCTTTTAGATGGAGGAAAGTTTTGGAAAAGTTGGGAGTAATGAGAAGCTCAGCGATTGTGATGACGAGCTGTAGTGTTGTACTAGAATGTTTAGTATAGTATTTTCTTATAAACTAGTTTTTATGGAGATTGGAAAATAAACCTTTGAAAAAGAGGTCTTTACAATAACATTGTTAACATTGTTGTATTGCTACAATATTTGTGCAAGTTGCGGAAACTCGACCGTTCATTTAGATAGATGAATGGTTTTGAAAAGTTGCAAGTAGCAAGTTTTCTTCTTTGTAATTATTATAATTGCGGAGACACGTAGTAGTTTTCGGTATTTAATTTTGGTTTATGATAGCTAATCTTATTGAACATATGAAGATAAGACGCTTTGGAAATGTCATCTGTAGAATAAACATGCAATTTTGTTGCAATACTGGTTGTGCAAGTCACGGAAACTCTTCACATGCCTCGCTTGTGTACAATCAAAGTTTGACTTTAGTACTGGATAGAAGAAAATTACGGAAAAGTTGGAAGTATAAGCATAGCTCAAAGCGATAACAACTATGTCGAACTAGTACTGTAGCTTTAGACGAAAATTGACATAGAAAGTTTACTCTTCATCGTATTATCTTATTAGTTTTCTCGAAAATAGTAGTAGAAACTTTACAAAAGTCGTATGTAGAATAACAATGTTACATGCCCCGCATTTGTGCAATCAGCGTCTTGACTTTCCTAGATATACGAGTAGACAAAAGTTTGGGGAGAAGTAAGAAGTCTTAAGTCGGAAGCTGGGGTAACTGTGGTGTGACGAGATGTAGTTTTTGTAATGTTGACACAGAAAGTTAATCTTTAAGGTTTTATCTTGTTAAACTGCTTTCACGCTGATGACAAGTTAGAACTTTGGAAAAGTCGTTTGTAGAATAACAATGTTGCGATTGTATTGTTTTATTTCTGTGCTAGTTACGAAAACTCGTCACATGCTTCGCTTTTGTGCAATCAACGCCGTGTCCTTGTTGAGGAAAGTTCAGAACTTGGAGGTTGTGAGTAGCAAGCTTTAGTAACACTCGTCAAGACAAGCTTTAGTTTCAGAAAAACAAATGTGTGCGGGAAGTTTAATCTTTATCTTACGTAATCCTATTTTAATAAGCTGAAGGTTCAAAGTAGAGACGACTTAATCTTAGGAGGTATATCAAATTGGGTGCGAAGACGATACTTTTGGAAAAACTTATTAAAACTTGTCACATTCAAACGTATGAAGGATGTTTGTAATCATAGAATTATGTCGATGTTTGTTGTTGGGGTGCTTTATCGTTGTAGTTGTTTGGTAAACGTGCGTCATCATAACCTCCAGTTTAATTTTTTTCTGGAATTAACGTTTCATGCACACGAGGACGTTTGACTAAACCTTTATTTTATAGTCTTTTTGTGTTTTTTGAATGACCGTTTTTACAAGCGTGACAAATTACGATCAAGTATCGTCGTTTAAAATTCACATCGTCTAGAAATACTTAATTTAATGTCTATTTATGATGAATCTTGAGTTATTAACGTCCATCCGTCATTACGTACCTATTTTGTTTTTTTTGATGAATCGTTAGTTTCGGCTCCTATACAATGAAAACTTCGTTTTAGGTTCTGGTTTCACGACTATCATAATCTAGAAACCCGGTTTCAATCCCCATTTATAACTATTAAAGCAAGTTCTCACGAAGTCGACTTTCTGAAAGGTTGGCAAATCCGATTACCTGAGTCAGGTCTTCCAATTGCGACGAGAAACTAAGTTTGCTTTTCAGATGAAAGTTTGAACTTTCAGAGCTGTCTTTGACTTATTTTAATGTTGAGCACGTAGGTTTTGTCGTCAAATTTTATCTTCATGGCATTAAATATTAATTCAAAACATGTTTTTTTTTAAATTTTGAATTGATTTCTTTTAATATCGTCAATATGTACGAGATCTGTTTTGCCTGAACCGACCAGTACCGATCCGTACCGACAATCTGCTTCTTTATAAACCATCACACCATCACACGTGTTTATATGGCGACGGTAATTTTGATACTGACAGCGTATTTTCAGCAAAAGATTTTGACCGCTCTATTTATTTTCTAAAAGTTATTTCAATTAATTATGCTGTCAAATCTCATGTTAACTTTTACCTTTCTAAAAAATATCACAACAGAAACTTTTGACTATTGTCAGATATTTCATTCGCTCAAAAGAAAGAAGGGAGAAAACTCAAAATAAAGTAAATCATTAAAGATTTTGTTTTAATGCTAATATTATCTAACATGACAAATCTGCGTCGGCGTGGCAGATGTCGGAACAAAAACAAAAGAGTGTCGCGTTACAACCCGCCGCGCGCCGGTGGGGCCCGGGGGTTCCGCAGGCCTACTAGCTACATTTGTTTTTGATTAAACAAATTGTCCGCGCACTTTATTGCTCCCCCGCGCAATCTCCTGTACTTAGCTGCGACTTTTGCTATATCACTGGCATTTGCCAGCGGGTTGCTCACGGCAATGATCCCTCGAGAAAGTATTACCGGGATTTAAAAGTATCTTACGTTTCATTCCAGGTTTTTTGACACACTAACCTACCTGTGTAGGTAGGTAAGCGTGTCAAATTAATTAATTTCATTGAAATCTTTTCACCTTTATGCAGTAACGAACTATCAAACATTTATAAAATTAGTCAGTTTTCAAAGTTAAGGATCATGACAAAAACGTTGTTTATTTGAACAAGTATTTGAAACTAAAACCTATAACGAAAAACAAGTTCGAGAACTTTGACGATAAAAAAAAAACACTAGGTATAGATTTAGGTTAAATAAAAATAGATGAACTGACATGTATTATACATAGTTTCTCCACATCACGTAATATATGATAAAATTTTCAATTGAAACATTTTAAAGAAATATCGCAACAATCCGATCTCGATCGTACGTGCGTTATAACTCAGGTATTGGCTGGATTCTGTTCTGTATGCAGCCGGCGACAAATGCAATAAACTCGTCGCATCGGCGAAAACGATGCACTGAAGCGATTACGCAAAACAACTAGGTATATCGAGTGAATAAATATTCATAATGATGACGTGAATGGTGTTTGCACAATACGCTTCCAAGGGTAGGGAACGTTTTGGCGGTAACTATAAAATCGATATTTCAAACTAATAGCGATTATTGTCACTTCCTCGGTGTTGGTACGAGCTTGCTCGTACCATCAGTGTGTACTTCGCTTTTAGTGCACTAGATACTAAGGGACCTATCTAGTTACTTAAGTATTTAGTAATAGTTATGCCCTAGAGGTTGGACTAAGTAAAGATTTGAAATCTTTCGTTTTTTTATACTTACAGTATTTGTAATAATCGAGTGAAGGATAGCTTTGGTAAGCCATTAAAAACTTTTCCTTTTTAAACAAAAGCCGACCGACCCATATTACCCGTACCTAATCAATAAAAATGTCCAATAAACGTGAAAAACACATTACCCGAAGATAGAAAAGGGCCGTTTCAGTAGAGAAAGCAATAAAAGTAAAGGTTACAGCTAACCGTTTCTCAAACAGGCTGTCTGGCCCCAACCGTAGGCCGGGACCACTGAGCTCGGTAAAATTGCTACTGCACCTGACAAGCGTACCAAAGAGATTCAAAGCCCAGTCTCGATTCTCCACCAGTACGAAGGTACTCGTACATCAGCCATTGTTGTTTTTCTTGGCAATCGTTTAAATTGAGAATGGTAATGATGCGTAGTTTATGTCTTTTTGGCCAGGACTTCGTTTCGTTCAAAGGCAGCATTTTTCTGTGTGAAGGTAGCATAGAATGACAATGTTGTTTGTGTCTTGTGTGTTCTAGACAAACTAGATTCCTAATTCAAATTGTGTATGGAAGCCGATTGTGATAGGTAACGTAGTAATTTGTACTTAGTAGAACTAGGTTCTTTATGGCGAAAATAAGTTTAAAATAAAAACATTCCCAAATCCCAACCGTCGTCGGCTTATTTAGTAGTAAAGTTAAGAAGTTACCAAGTAGTTACTTCACTTAGTAGGTATTTTATATATATTCATTTAATTTTTAGTTTACTTGCAGATTGCTAGTCAAAATGCTGACACTTGCAATGCAGGTGTTAGATTTATGATCTAACACAGGCGTACACCTGCAGGATAAATTGGTCAAACATTAACAAAAATGTATATTTAAATCAGCAAAATGCCACTTAATTAAAGCCAATAATATTAAGGTTGAGGAATAATTCGATTCCAACATACATAATATTCTATTATTACAGCGAATTATTTTGAAGTCGTACAAAGACAACATAATAGGGAAACTGAATGAGGAAAGATTGGCCCCCATGTTGTGTGACTGACAAATTCTTGTGTTATGATCATAAATCATATAGTATATGTATTTTATGTGATAAACTAGGTAATATGTGACATTTTGCATTATAACTTATACTCTAAGTTGTGAAAAAAACTATTTTTAAATCAAATTGTATGGCATTCGAAGATCAAGAGATATTTTTTTTCCAAAATATAGCTCACTTTTTTCGACAAAGAACTATTATAAAACCTCTATAAAGCAAAATAGCACCTAAAATCATAAAGAATAAGTGACATTTCTCATTAACAAAGAAGTAAGTTTAATGAAAAAAGAATTTACTGACAGTTCGAATTTCAAATAGCAATAGATAGCTCACCTTTTTGGTAAAGCACCGTAATAAAACTCTTTAAAGCAGCACTGTACATCATCGGCTGCAGAAAGTTGTGTCAAGTTGTCGTCGCGTGAGCAAATAGCATTAGACGCGTGTAGAAACCCTTTGGTGTTATTTATTGAGGAGCGCAGCAGGCACAGGGTTGAATCCAGAGCTCCGTCCTTCACGTAACATTGTCAAAGGCACATTACGCCAACCCGTACACGCAAATACCATTAAAATGGTATATGGACATTTTGTGACAATTAAGAAATGCGCGTTCTTTTACTTGATTTTGTTATTCTTTGGCAGGTAAAGGGTTTGTTAGCGTTTTTTGTGAAAGAAAACGAGGCTTCGTTAAAATAAATTAAGTTACTTTAGAGTTAAATTGGGTCTTGTTAAAATACTTAGGTACTCTACAATCTTAAATAAAATATAGGTAACTTACAACTGGTTTTATAACATTATTAAACCTGCCTGAACAGTTCATGATAATTCATACAGAAACTATTTAAGTATAAACATATTCTTTATTCATGTGTTTATCAAACTTTCAAAGGCCCCAAAAGCAATCTTTCTGCAACAAAATCTTGCAGTTCATTCAATTTTCACGTCAGGTTTTTGTATCAAATTAAAACTTAAGTAATTTGGCTACTCCAAGACTCCGGGGCGAGTTCTTGAATAATAATTGTGTTGTTAATTCACTTATAATCAAAAGTCTGTCATTTAACCGGCCACGAGAGAAGCGAGAGTACTGTAGACTGTCGTAAATAAGGAACATAGACCTTTACGTTAACCTTTATATAAGACTAGATTTTCCCCTCAGTTTTACCGGCTGGTCAGCTTCTATTCTATTGTAATGTGATGTTACATAGCCTGATAGCCTGACTTGATAAATGGATTATCCAACACAAAAATATTTATTCAATTTGAACCATTAGTTCTTGAGTTAAGATCGTTTAATCAAAACAAATTCATCAGCTTTATAATATCAGGTATTAATTATAGATTAAACCATAATAAATGAGAAGTTTTTTTCAGTTGTGTTTCTGGATCTTCATTTCATACACTGGATTGTTTAACGTCTGATATGAAAGAAAAAAAAGGAGTATACGATGCCGTGAAGTCTGACAGGGGAGAATTGAAGAAAAAAACGTATTATGCTGACCCCAAGTAGAATCACCTAAAGAGATGATTTGGCAAGGATGATGATGTTGATGTTGCTGTGCCCTGCTTAATTTTAAACCTATTTGTAAGAAAATATACTTAAAATATGCCCCAATTAAGTATAATTCTTATGGAAAAGCAGGGCTTTGAAAGCTCGATGTGCTACATCTACGCACAGAGGTTACTCAAAAAGCATTTCATCTAATTAAGATTCTGATCAGATCGCACAGTGGTGCGATGCATTTCGATGACAAATGCTAATCGATTAATAAAATCGGCATAATCGGAATGAATTAGGGAGCCGCGACAACGTCGTTAAAAATTAACGGCTCGACTTTCTGATGGCAAATCGATACCGTCTCAATGACTGTTTATCGTGTCATGGAAGACTTGGAAGTCGTTTACTGAATGTTTCATATTGTCCACCTGTTTCGTGAGTCGTTACGATTTGGAGTTTCTAAGTAAGTTAATAAATAAAATGGAAGTCGTGCTTTTCGGGTTTTAGAATCGAGGCTACTCGTAATTCGTGAATAGTTTATTAAATTATTGCTGTTATTTATTGATGTTTTTTTTTTTTTTTTTTTAGGGTGGCAAAATCATCAAATGAGTCCTCCCGCCCTGGGTGGGGCGGGAGGGACTGTCAGACTCTTACTGACTAAAATCCACCCGTGTTCCGTCGGATGCCCTTTACGTTCCGGGGCCACGGTATCCTGGATTAAGAAAAATCCGCGACCCCGGCAGGCATTTGGCCCCATAAGGGGCCCCGTCGGTGACGCGTGAAACACGACGCGCCACCGACCCGGGCTTGGTCCTTCGGACGGCGAGCATACCCATTACTCACCGTCCGCAAGCCCGCTCCGCCGCTGTGCCCTCTGCTTTTCAGAGGGACACGCGTTGGAGCGTCCACCCGACAGGCTATTTGCATACGGGCAAAGAAACCCCTTAGGCACACAGTGCCTAAGGAGAGTTTTTGCCCGCATCCCAGGGCGCACCGGCCCGAAAAACTGGTCTTCCCCCCGGACGTATCCGAGAGGGAACTCCAGTCCACGGGCGCACGTGGAGGTTTCCTGTCTTAGCACCCCTATTTATTGATGTTATGGGACAAAACTCATAAAAGAAGGAATGACTGTCATCTGCTCCTAAAATTTTATGTTTTGAGTCTACGGCAGCCCTTCCTTACCATGTTCCCGGTACGAGTAGAGTTCTGTTTGTTTTATGTACTTTTATAAGGTTTACTTTCAATTTTTTAAACATATTAAAAATCAAAATGACTAATCAGAACAGATAAGTGAGTCAAAAATAATATACCACTTGCTAAACTTTTAGTTTAGTACGTAAAACTATTTGCATTTTGTTTGCATCTATTCATTCAGAGTGAACCATTTTCTAAAGTTGACCAGCTAGCACCGAAACGCTACCTACAAACCCGTTCGCATAATTCCTCTATCACACATTTGGGACAACTAAACCCATCATGGCGGCACGAGATATTCCGTTAATGCGAGGACGCCCTTTTATTAGACACGTTACGTTCACATAAATTCAGGAACTCGGTCAAACAGTTTGAACCCTAAAACTCCGGAAGTTGGGGGTTGAAATCAAGGACGAACGTAAATTATCGTTCACTGCTTACCCAGCGCCATGTTGTCTCAAGGGTCGTAAAATATATCCTGTTTTAATTACGAGTACCTTTAATTGGTGTTTCGCACGCACGCCTGTCTTCAGTTATTATGCGTGTCATGGATGGAGCGTAATGTGTGGACCTATTGGTAGCTATCTTTAGGCAAGTCAGTTAAGGCGTATAACTGATTTAAATGCCTTGTAAACACATTATACTTAGGGAAGTATGATCTGCAAGATGATTACATAACTATTACGTCGAAAATGGAAGGGAACTGGCTCTCTTTATTTTTATGGAATTCTGTTTTTGTCTAGTCCACACTTTCCCACTGCTGGGCCTCCCCCAAGTTTTTTCAGGAGTTCTTGTCCAGCACCACCGCGAACAAGCCCTCACGAAATCATGTAATCCTTAAATATGGTTAAATAATATTGTTTATATAACTCACTAGCTTTTCCCAGCGGCTTCGCTCGCCCCTCCCCCCCTCCCCTTATTGCCTATGTCACTCAGGACCAAAGCAGCTTTCAACTGGTGAAAGAATTTTTGAAATCGGTCCATTCGTTTTTGAGTTTATCCATTACAAACAAACAAACAAAAAAACCCACGTTTTTAAATGTCCTAAAAATAAGAAAATAACCCTACGGGGCTGAGTGAGGGGCCACTCAAAACGTGGGGGCGTATATTATTTAAGGGATATATTTACATGACGTGTAATAGATCGTGGGTGTAACTTGCAAAGATACGCCCCCACGTTTTGAGTGGCCCCTCACTCAGCCCCGTAGGGTTATTTTCTTATTTTTAGGACATTTAAAAACGTGGGTTTTTAGATTTTTTAAAATCTATTAATTATTTTATTATTTTTATTTTTGTTCATCGGGTTTGAAGCTACCCTGAAAATTTCAGCCTGCTAGCTTATCGGGAAGTGCCTCAAATCCTGTCCGCCATCTTGGACGTCCGCCATATTGAATTTAAGTCACATGACTATATTTTTCGTATTTCTGACAGCAAACCCTTTCATTTGATACCCATAACATGGGGGTGGATTTCAAACAGCCAGTCTGCCATCTTGGACGTCCGCCATATTGGATTTTAGTCACGTGACTATTTTTTTCGTACTCCTGACAGCAAACCCTTTCATTTGATATCCATATCTTAGGGGTGCATTTCAAATAGCCTGTCTGCCATCTTGGACGTCCGCCATGTTGGATTTAAGTCACGTGACTATTTTTTTCGTATTTCTGACAGCAAACCCTTTCATTTGATACCCATATCATAGGGGTGGATTTCAAACAGCCAGTCTGCCATCTTGGGGAGGCCGCCATATTGGATTTGTTATGACGTTTCTTAGCTAGTCATGCATTGTCATCAGAACTTAGAGCGTGTGCAAAATTTCAGCCTGCTAGCTTATCGGGAAGTGCTTCAAAATTGAGTTGCAAAAGTCCAACCGGAACGACAAACAAACAAGAAAAGTGAGTGTATAAAAACGTGGGAAAAACAAACAAGAAAAGTGAGTGTATAAAAACGTGGGAAAATACAAAGTTTTCCTCTTTATAATAGTGTAGACATGCACACTGGGGTGCGCGAAAAATTCAAAATTACAACCTAAAGAAAATCCCTAATCAGCAAAACTGTTTTAATTTTTTTAGGCAATCATCCCGTGAATTTTCATTACCTCATTAATTACAATGTGTTCAATGTTCATCTTACTCTAACGAACAAAGTACCCAATAAATTCAATCCTGAAAGTATCCTGAAAGTTAAAGCTAGTTAGTACCTGAAGAAGTGGAAAGTAATCTCTAATTGTGGCCAATTGAGACTCTGAGCGGAAAACACTTGAAGGCAAACTTGCATTTTCCGAACTAAAGTGGAATGCACTGAAAATTCTCCACTTACGGCAATTGCCTGCTTTCATGCACTTATAATGCGAATTTCTTAGAAATATTCTGCATTTTTTACGAATAAAAAACATTTAATTGGTCTATTTAAATTGTTAGCATTCAATGGTTGGAGAGAAAAAGTGATTCATGTTGAATTTTACTTTTGTTCCGTATCTGAAATATTTTCTTTTCACACATTATACGCACGAAATGTTTATTGAGCAATTTTTGTCACTTTTTGTAATGCTATATTAGATACTTCAAGGGGTATCCAATCTTCAAGTGGGTGCCGTATTAAAGTAATTGAATGTATTTAATGTAATTTATAAATTCTACTCAAATGTCTTTCCAAAGAGCATAGGTTTAGTTTTTCTTTTAGGTAAACTTACTTTTAGGTAACAAATGCACTGTATAAAATTGCAATATAATTATACAGTTGTATTATGTAAGCCCAGCCTCCCGAACAAGCCGGTTTCCGAAGAGGCTATAGTACCATAGACCACATCCATACGCTGCGGCAAGTTATACAGAAGACCGAAGAGTATAACTTGCCATTATGCTTAGCGTTTGTGGACTATGAGAAAGCCTTCGATTCGGTGGAAACATGGGCGGTACTTGAGTCACTCCAGCGATGCCGTATTGACTATCGGTACATCGAGGTGTTGAAGTGTTTGTATAATAACGCCACCATGTCGGTCCGAGTACAGGAGCAGAGCACGAAGGCGATTCCATTGAGAAGAGGCGTAAGACAGGGAGACGTTATCTCCCCTAAACTGTTTACTGCCGCAATGGAAGACGCCTTCAAACTCCTGGAATGGCAAGGACTTGGCATCAACATCAACGGCGAATACATCACTCACCTTCGGTTTGCCGACGACATCGTAGTCATGGCAAAGTCGATGGAGGAACTCAGCATGATGCTCGATGGCCTCGACCGAGTTTCACAACGGGTGGGCTTGAAAATGAACATGGACAAGACGAAAATTATGTCAAATTCCAATGTTGTGCCCACCCCAGTCTCTGTTGGAAACTCGGTACTCGAAGTTGTTGACTCATATATCTATTTAGGACAAGTAGTCCAATTAGGTAGGTCCAACTTCGAGAAAGAGGTCAACCGCCGAATCCAACTCGGTTGGGCAACGTTCGGGAAGCTACGCAATGTCTTTTCGTCCGACATACCTCAGTGCCTCAAGACGAAAGTCTTCAATCAATGTGTGTTACCAGTGATGACTTACGGCACCGAAACGTGGTCTTTCACTATCGGCCTCATCTCAAAGCTCAAAGTCGCTCAGCGAGCTATGGAGAGGGCTATGCTCGGTGTTTCTCTACGTGATCGAATCCGAAATGAGGAGATCCGTAGACGAACTAAAGTCACCGATATAGCCCACCGGATTAGCAAGCTGAAGTGGCAATGGGCAGGCCATATTGCTCGCAGAGCAGATGGCCGATGGGGTCGAAAAGTGCTAGAGTGGAGACCGCGAACTAGCAAGCGCAGCGTAGGACGTCCACCAACGAGGTGGACAGACGACCTTGTAAAGGTCGCCGGAAGACGCTGGATGCAGGTCGCTTCCAACCGGTATATGTGGAGATCTAAAGGGGAGGCCTATGTTCAGCAGTGGACGTCCTATGGCTGAGATGATGTTGATGATGATGATTATGTAAGATTTCAATTCAACGTTATTCACTCTTACTTTTCTTACAAATTAAGAAACCCTGAGTACCAAAAAAATGCTACTACAACACACAATTTCTTCTAATTACTTCATAGTTACATCACTAATCGGTAGTGTTGTATTATAATTGATTCGAAACACGAAAGGCGGTAACATAGTATGTACATATTGTTAGTACAGTCACGATCATTAAATTTAAAGCGTTACGGCTCAATTCGTCTTTTTTCATTATTCAATATTTTTTGACGGCGGCAATGCTATAAAAGGTAGCTGGCAGTAGCAGGAGATTGTGCGCTGTGGCGCTCCCTGGGAGAGGCCTATGTCCAGCAGTGGACTTCAATAGGCTGAAATGATGATGAATGCTATAAATGGCCGTGTTCGCATGCATCAAAATACGGTCTTATCTTAAATCACAAATTGACTTTTATAATAATATTTGTTTTTTTTTTCGATATTGTTTCTTTATTCATTTTTTATTATCAACATGGATTACTTATAATGTTATTTATGTACATTAAAAAACTAAATTAACAAACCTAATAATAATTACTACAACTAACAAAGAGCATCAAAAAATTCATCCACATCGCTGTCAACGGGATAAGTGCCCAGAACGCTGGCAGCATTGCCACGTTGGATGGCAATGCTAATTCTTTGACCAAGATATAGGCCAGCCTTCTGGTCACGCGAAGAGTCGACTATTCGTTTAGCAAACTCTTTAAAAACTTGGTGAGCACTCGGACCCCATGGCCCTAGTGTTTCAACCCCAAACGGCTCAAATACATAGCTGCTAGTCAAGCCATTGTATTTACGCCGTTTGAGGTTTTCAGCACTTGCAGCAGCCGCACCAGCACAGCACGCCGTACCGCGAAGATGGGATGGCGCAAGGGTGTCGACACATGTTGCATCCCACACCAAAGGTCTACCCAACTTCCATGGCATTATAGTCATCCCATCTGGTCTCTTCCCATCGTCACGTGCCAAGCCATTGGGTTCTAAAACAGCTGGCACCCCGGCGATGACAAGAGCACGACGGATAATGTCATTTAAGCTGGCGTGCCGTGCTAACCGACCCGCACTTTTGCTGCAGAAAAGGCCATGGTGCCCGAGGCAGTCGACTGCTTCGCCACACTGACAGCGATGTGGAGCACCGCAAGGAGCGCCCAAACGTAGACATGTAGCGATCCGGAAAGTAGTGTCACTCAGCATGGTACCTATGTTGAGTGACGGTAGTGCCTGAAGCCATAGACCCGACTCCCATTCGCCCACAGCCAGCAGGCGAGCACGCTCTACAGAATTGGTTGACGTATTAATAAGATTATACCGTACCAACCTGCAGAGCGGCTCATCCCACTGCCTCTGGGAAGATGGGTTCACGGGTCGATCTGAATCCGGGCAAGTCATTTTCCAGGCGTTCTCCGCATCGGTCAAGCACGGCACTTCAGAGTCAACCAGGGAGAGACTTAATATCTTCCTGGTTAAGGTTCAAATAATATTTGTTAAAAAACACACACTGGCCTAACTTTGACAAATCGTGAAATAAGAATAACACGATTCTGTGTGCGGTGTGAACGTCCATTCATCGTGAGGTATCGTGTTTTTTGACGAATCGTCAATTAAAGATCCCGCAACACGGAGCATTGACATACGTTTAAAAAATTACACGAACTTAATATTTTATAAATAATACTACTATGAAAAAGTTAAAAAATTAAGCTTTGCGTAAGTGTAAGTTGTTTATGGTCGTGACTGTACTTACATTGTGGGAACAGCAATATAACGAGCGATAACATCTTCACAGATAAGTTTCAGATACTGGTTGTAAGCATGTTGAGTAAATAGCTAGTTAGGGTCTTACTGTAAGGCTGTAACTAAAGATCTTATAGTAACTGAAGAATGATATAGAATAGGATAAAATACTTAAAATAGTTACGGATGATTCTTAAAATTAATGGTTTCATGGCGTCTTAAATTTCTTTTTAATACGTTACCTCGTGCTAGGAATCGCTTTTCTTGCATCTGGGGTATGTTTAAAAATTAAATCAAATACACGGCACGTTTGTTGATTTTTAACCGACTTCTAAAAAAGGAGGTTACTCAATTCGACCGTATATGTATATGCTTTTTTATGTTTTTTCACGCAGAACTTCGTAGTTTATGAACCGATTTTGATGATTCTTCTTTTGTTGGAAAAAGGATATTTTAGAGGTGGTCCCATTATAAGGAAATCAAGGTTTGATGATGGAAGACCAGAGAAATCGAGGGGAACTTTCAAAAATCGTAGGGGAGACTAGTGCGTTTTTAAGTTTCTTCATTTTTTACACAAGTTTTTTTTCCTCCAATTTATATTTTCTTCAATGCGAAATACTTTTATTGTTCTAAATTTTTTTTTAAATGTACAGTCAATTGAAATTTGTAATTTTTGAAGAATAAATGCAGTTCTTATTTTTAACAAACTAAACTATTTGCCTTTTGCGTCAAATTAACATCTAAATAAACACTGTTGATAGCCATCACATCGAAACAAAACTACCCTAACCAACATAATCTCCTTCTGTATCAGTTCATAAATAAGCAGTTATCATAGCGTGGGGTCATTAACGGACCCATAAATCGTATCGTCCGGTCGACCGACCCCGGACAACTCCGGACGGTCCGGACGCCATGTTAATTCGCGGCCGGACACCGGTCATTCAGGATCACGGTAATACCTGTTGAGTTACAGCCAAGCTTACCGATACCTGCCCCTTGTTTGACCTTTCACGGATGTCCGAATTTTCACTCAATAATTGGGGTATTAAATTAAGTTAATGCCCAGTAAAATTGAGTTTAGGGACGATATTAGTTTGATTTTGAACTGATTTTGGTTATTTAGAGTTGATGGATGAAAGATGTCGCTTCAAGCTAAATAATTTTGAGTTAGGTACTAGCTTTTTGCCCGCGGCTACATCGGCGTGGTAGTAGAAAATTATTCCACGAAACATAATGTTGGGACGAAAGGAAATATGTGTGACCATAGATAATCGAGGCTATAAACGATATTACTACTATTACGAAAGCCATATTTCATCTAAATCCGTTTTGCCGTGTTTAGGAGAAAGAAGAATCAATCCATCCTTTCAAACTTGCATATGTATAATTAGTATGTAGTAAGATTTACTGATCAACTTCACGACCATTTTTTGAAAAAACATTACAAACTTAAGTTTTTCTTTACTGAAGTAGAAATTTAGGATTGATAAATGGAAGAAGACTCTATTTTTGTGCTTTGTTACTTGACGAGTTGCACCCACTCAATCTAAAAGTTTTTTCCTTTATTTACCTAGCAAAGTTTTTATCACTCCAGTAGAGTTACTATACTGGCATAAACAACGTAGCTTAGGGATATTCAGAGTGTGGTAGTTACGTAAGGCAGCCGAGAGTAACATTTTATTGAGATAAGCAATATTTTGCATCCGTAACCCGCTACTGCAGCTGTGGACAAAGTGAACCCATATACTAAACATGCAATGTTACGGTTCACTTCTGTTAAACGATAGTAAATGGACTGCTTTGCTACTTTAGTCTTTGTAGGACATACCCTTGGTTTGTTTTTGTAGTGAAACTGCTTTGAAATAAAGAAACAATTTTACAATGAACTTTTGAAATAATGCTTACAAAGTCTTTAAACGAGCTTATTCTACCAATGAAACGGCATCCAAGAGCTGACCAGTGTCAATATTTCACGGATATTAACTAAACGAAGTTCAACTTTTATTTAATTAGTTATTAAAACATAATGCACATGTAAAAAAAAACCGTTAAAATTTTTGTTAGTGACACCGGGAGATTGTCTAGTAAAAATATCTTAAAATTAATATTTCAAGCAGACAATTAATAAACCTGAAACACAAATAAATGTCCCAATAGGTTAAAATTAATCGCATACTGAAACAAAACACATACGTGCCCATTAAACCGCAGATAGTGACAAATGACGTCACAATTTCGGTTCGTTTAGTTAAAAATGTGAACGCTTGCCCCGTTCAACATGGCTGCTGCAATGTGCAAGTGTCAGAGCCACTATTTATCTTGTGTCCGACGTTCAGGATTGATAGTCGGACCAGTATTTGCATATTGCTTAGTGCTAGTTACTTGTGTGCATATAGTCGCATATCAACGTCAGCGACAGTACAAAGGGACAGTGAGTAATTTGATGACCCGTTGTTTTTTAATCGGACGTTTGTACGGGAGTAATTGTAACTAGAACTTTAAAAATAAAATACAGCCCCTATTACTGGTGACTGATGTGGGATTTTAAAAGTGAAACAAAAGAAAAAGAATATTTATTCTGTATGTCCCTTTAAAATATTAGCCAAGTTAAGGTTTCAATATTTATTTAGTTCTTCGATATCAGTATCCCCAAAGATATTGCATAGATAAAAACCTGAATATTCCGGGAAAATTTACTTTGTAATAATTACTATTTATACTGTAATAGGTACAAATTGTAGACGAAGGAAAATATCGATACTCGATAGTTCCTACTAAATGTTTTAATAAGATACGATCTTAATTAATACGGAGAAAAACGAGAAAGTAATCCCCTCTCTTGGGTCGCACCACAGCATTTTCTTAACATAGATCTAAGAGTATTCTAACTGCAATAATAAAATGTTGATTCCTTTGAGCCGCTCCTCTGGAAGAAGGATCTTATTAATGTAGACCTTATTTTTATATATGACTTATAAAAATATATTCTTAAAGCCTTTTATATGACGGTCGTATAAACAGAGGCTGCATCTCATCAAAGTAGACTTTTTTACTGTTCGACATTTAAAAAATATTCATAAAGTTTTTAGAACCATCTCCTCTCTATGGTCAGGGTCACCCATATTATTGGGCATTTGCTTCCATCATAGAGAAAAAAAAAACACACATTTTTCCCCTAAATTAAAAATTGGATCATCCAGCCAGTATTCATGATTACATTTCCAGATTTAGAGCAAGAAGGTTTTATTGTTTTACGTAGAAGAAAATAAAAAAATACGTAGACAGGCTCCCTATCTTATAATCGAAGCACACCGATTACTCCGGGCAATATTTTCATTATTTTCCCTCAAACGCTTCTCCCCTTCTTAATATCTTTTAATTTAATCAAAATTCTGCTTACTCAGTAAGTTATTTTCAACCACAATTTTCCATGTAAGATTTTATAATTATCCGTTTAATAGATTTAAGTTGAAGTAACGCAGCATGTATTTTTAATTAAGTTTATACCTTACGTTGGTTAAGGCACTTTATTGTAATTATTTTCGAGAGTGAATTTATTAATTGTTATGAAAATATTATGTTATACTTGTTATAACATTTTTGGATAAAAATAGTAAAATCTAAAGAACTAAAACTCAATGTAAACGGCAATTTTACAAAATTACTAGCCAATAAAATATTTTTGGCCTTACATATTTTTCTATGATTCTGGCAATAAAAAGCCAGGAAGTAGTCATTCAGAGGCCGACTGTCTAACAAAAAAAAAAAGAGAAGAAAATAATGAAACCATATTTTTTGCCAAAATATTTTTCTTCGGAAAAAGCCTAGGTCTAACAGTTGTTTATCTGTCTACGAGAGGTCAAGGTGACTGAGAGACATCTTGGCACCGAGTATTGTTGGAATGTTAGAACTATGTGGAGTAATTTTCCACTGGAGAGATCTAGATCGAAAATTACGTAACATTCCTAGCGAGTCACAGTTGAAGTACCCATCTTGATATACATTATACATACATAGTTATTTACTCGTACATAAAACAGTTTTTGTTTTTAAATTCGATATTTTGCTTAACTTTGCAGTAGGTATGCATTACTTTCCAGAATTTCACCCTCCGCTATGAAGTGGTGTAATAATACAGCGTTAGTCTTTTTTCCAAAATCAACGGTTAAATTCCTGGCCAAGAATATTGATATTTTAAAAATCTAATGATGGTGTTTTTTAGGGTTCCGTAGCCAAATGGCAAAAACGGAACCCTTATAGATTCGTCATGTCTGTCTGTCTGTCTGTCTGTCTGTCTGTCTGTCCGTGTATGTCACAGCCACTTTTTGTCGAAAGTATAAGAGCTATCCTGTTGAAACTTGGTAGAAAGATGTATTATGTGAACCGCATTAGGATTTTCACACAAAAATCAAAACAAAACAAATTTTGGGGGTGCCCCCCATACTTAGAATACAAACTCAAAAAAAAATTTTTCACCAAACCCATACGTGTGGAGTATCTATGAATAGGTCTTTAAAAATGATATTGAGGTTACTAACATCATTTTTTTTCTAAACTGAACAGTTTGCGCGAGAGACACTTCCAAAGTGGTAAAAAGTGTGTCCCCCCCCCCCGTAACTTCTAAAATAAGAGAATGATAAAACTAAAAAAAATATATAATGTAGACCTCAACCAAAACTACCAACGAAAATTGGTTTGGATGAGATACAGTTAGCAGTTTTTGAGATATAGTACATTTTCAAAAACCGCAAATATAACTTTGCCATTCATACAAATACTATGAAAAACAAAGTTATTTTTATTGTTTGTGTACTTACTAATCTCAATATAATTATATCTCTAATCTATGCTTGCTGCTACGGAACCCTTCATGGGCGAGTCCAACTCGCACTTTTTAATTTTATCAAAATCGGCCTCGAGTTTCCTTTCGGTATTTTTCGCTGTTCATCATAATTTTGTAATTGGCCATCTAAGCACGGTTCTAAAATTCACCATGTGGATATAGATTCGTAATCGTTGTGCCACTGATGTTGTCCGGTGTCTGACTTTGTGCCCAGTAAAAGACAATTATTAGCAATAAAGTCGCTCCCTATTTCATAGGTATGGGCTTTAAAAACTAACGGACAAAATGTGAGACGCCTCTGCCAAACCCTCCATGGGAAAATTGGCGTGATATTTTGGTATATAGGCTTCATATACTTAACTAAATAACCCTTTTCCCGTAGTCATCTTTTATGACATCCACAAAAAGAAATGAGATAGTAAAAAAAGATATGTCAATGTAAATATTTTACAAGTTTTTCTTTTACCCGAAGAATCGACGGGTTGTAAAACTGAGCTCATAAACCTGTAAAGCTTTTATAACTAAGTTGATAAACTTGTAAGTAGTAACAAAATACTGATAGTGTAGTATACTATAAAGGTTGTATTAAGTATAAGCTATGACAAGACAAACAGAGGTATGAAAATCGAACAACGATATTTCTTGAGCTCGTTTATTCAATATTGTTAAGGTTTGTTTATCTTTCTATAATTCACTGAAGATTTTCGAAATAGAAAGCACGTTCGATTCTACAGAATCTTCTTTCAGTTTTGTTTCCTGTATCACAGTCACCGATTTAGGTTTCGGTCCCTCATGTTATTTATGTCGTCTTCAACTTTTCTAAACAATTGTCGCTTTTATAGTGTCACGATGGAAACATAATGTTCGTAAAAGATCGAGTCATGGGTCACAGTGCAAGAAATCTTTCACCGTCTATTCGACACTCCGCGCTGACCAGAAACTGGCTCTTTCTTTGGCCAAACTATTGCCATTCAAAGTGGAAATGCTGCCAGTTTTCTGAGCACGTTCTCGAATGTTTAACTCGGTTTAAATTAATAACAGAGGAAGAGTCCAGATTCATCGATTATTATTACTTTCTAAACCGTAAAAAGTGATTAAAAAATTTAATAGAGTCATGTGTAATTTTATGAGTATGTAACTCATAAAATTACACATAAATATACGCATTTAAAAGCACAGCCTGCACATAATTCGCCGCAACTACCTACAGACAACCACTACAGATATTAATCCGACTAATCCCTCCACATTTCAATAATAAAACAAGATGTCACCCCGCATTAATTAATTCCAAACCGTTGACTCTTGACGCATTTATTATGACAAAGTTCCAAATGTGTAAAAATTCACCCCAACGTAGTACCATTTCCATTTATCCGAGTATCATTAAGGGTATGATCCGGTGTTCGGATAACTTATGGTCGGTCATGGAATCTGCATATAAATAGGAAAGAGGTTTAGGAGGGATCGGGAGGTCCTCTGGCACTCCCGCACGCTTTTGCACGCTCGCACGCCACACTCGCACGGCCAGACTTATGAGCTGAAGAGTTGGGGCATACTTTGGAATAACTTATGTTGGCTCATGTTTTTGTGGCTTCTTACCTTACAAAGTAGGTTGAGGATGAAAGATTGGCTAAGTTTTACTTTAAGCAGGTATTTAAATATGTGCTTTCGTGGATAGTTTATGGAGGACATATTGCAGTAAGCGAAAATGATGTAATTTTTTCGTAGCATTGTGACATATTATCTAATTTCATAAGATATTTATAAAGCAGTATAGAAAGTACCTTCCAGTGCTTTGATTAAGTGCTGATTTCATAATAGACGATAAAAGATAAAAGCGGTAAATACACTTACTTAAATAAAAAGTACGGTTTTTTTAAGATTGCTTACTTTAGCTTAGCTTTTCCTATCAGTTTTTTTTTCTTAAAACCAACACAAAGCCTTTTGAGAAAAGTCTAACTTTAAATCCCTAAAAAGTCATAATTTCATTACAAAAATTTCAGCAACAGTACACACGAAGTAAACCACAATATTTCACGATCAAATACGAAAGGCTAAGTAAAAAACATTGTTCCACAAAAACACACGGTAAACAAGCTAAAACATATTAGGAGAGCACATAATAAGGAAAATACGGTTTTACGGTTTTTATGGTCGTTGCGAGCTTCAATGGTGATCCCTTAGTAATGGAACGTGTGTTCCAAGCTTTGTTGGCAAAGGCAATAATTATATTCAGCCAAAAACGTCATTTGTGATTGGCAGCATTAAAATGGATGTTAAATGAAAATTGACGTTTAGCGTTATTGTTTTGTTTTTGAGTTAAACCGCGAGTAATTGTTTCGTAAACGAGTTTGGAAAGTATTGGTTGCGGAATGAGCTTTTCAACGGAATTGATGTAATTTCACAGATTTTTGATTAACAAGGATTTACTCACAGTTAACTTTAATTGTAAATTGAAACACTGTGTCAGATACAGTCTCTGTCACCGTAATTATTGGCCACAAATATCGAAACACTAGTGGAAATAATTATGGATTTGTGCGACTGTGGCTGGTTAGAGGGTCCTGGAACCTTTTTTTTTAGCGTGGTAAAATGAGTCTTCCCACCCAGGGCAGAGCGGGAGGGACTGTCAGACTTGTACTGACTAAAATCCACGGTGTCCTTCATTAGCCTTTTACGTTCCAGGGTCACGGTAATGGAATAAGTCCCGCGACCCCGGCAGGCGTTGGCCCTCTAGAGGGGGGCCCCGTCATCTTGCTGACGCTCTTTGAGGCGCGCGTGCAACACATCGCGCCGTCGACCCGGGCATGGTCCATGGTCGGGCGGCGAGTTGCCCATTGCTCGCCGCCCGCATGCCCAGGTCCTGGAACCTTAGTATTTTTTGTCAGTAAGAGTCGGACAGTCCCTTTAGCTCCTCCCAGGGCAGGAGGACTGATGATTTTACCACACTCCAAAATAGCAGAAGTATGTGGATGTTGTAGACACTTCTACCTACCCAATCACACAAAGTAATATTTTAATTTGAGTAGAATACCTATACACAATCTTTATTTGTTCTACTTCAACTTGTTCATATGAATCACCTTTGCCTTAACAAAAACTGCACCGCAAAATATAAAAAAAAAACACATCGTTATCGGCGCTCAATTAATCAATATTAATTAATACAGCCAACGTCCAAATGACTGACTGTGAACAGAATGTCACCAGTTACACACATAGCTATACTAATGGTCGCCCGCAGGTCTGTCTGCCGGCAGTGTCCGGTAAATACTCGGACACAATTATGCGTACATGCTTCCACGTCCGCATGGGACAAACGGACGAGGTGCATCTACTTCATAATTCATATATATTGCGAATTGTCTGGACTGCTCTCTGGAATTCAATGAGCAATTATGTGTATGCTATTAAGATGTCTAATTGCTGAGATCTTCTCTGGTTATTAAACTTGTAAGTTACAATTAAGAACAGTAAAATGGCTTACTTTTCACTTATATTGATTTCGTTGACTGCCCGATTTTAATATACTCTCTCAAGTCAAATACCGTGTCTTTGTTTTTGACGGCTTACTTAAATTCTTTCGTTGATTTTTTACAGACAAAGATCTGGATCTAGATAGCAATCGATATTGATTATTACTAATTTCCAGCTTTATTCTGGCTGTACGCTTAATTTCTGTTGCTTAATATCGGGACAAGGCTTGTATTAAAAAAATTGGATCAGCAGGTAGATTGAAAGTTTAAACTTGTGCGAAGTCACAGGGGCTCGCTAGTCATAAAGTAAATATTATTGTCTTCAAGAACAATCTGGTTTTGTGTTAGAATGTTGTACAGAATCACGGATTAAGTAGGTTTCTTTTCATATCAAGTATATTTGGGAATTTAGCTTGTGTGAACATGACTTCATTTGCTGGATCCCACTCTATTGTGTGCCAACATCTTGAAAGAAACATAATAGCTAATATTACCATTCCAGGCTTTGTCTACGAGGATAATAGCTATTATTCTCAGTACTGAATATAAAAGAGCGAATCTACGAGTAATGTTAATATAAAAGTACCTAATACAATTCAAAGACGTCCAACTCCAAAGGGAGTGAGGTCCTCCGTTTTCTTATTACATTATCATATCAAAGGATTGCAAAACAAATCTCTAGGAATACTATGTCCGCTTTCATCAGAGTAAGAGCCATCACCCCAACACAATTAAACCATGATAAATGGATCACGAAAAATCTAATCTAAATATTTAATCGAATTCCCCTGCATTGCAACAAATGCATTTATGTGTGGGTGGCTAACTATGTGGGGTTGTGTGCAACTATTGCTGTTTGACACACACCCTTTATACGCTCTAATGCTTTTAAAGATGTTTGTACTTGCAGAGTACCGGATTATAAGATGTATTTTAAAGTGATTCAATCTTCGTAATTGTTTGTAGGGATTTCGTAGACCTTCGCTACGAGACAACTTAAAATTTGAATGAAGCGCGTAGCAATGTTATTTATTCGTAGCACATGACTTTTATTACGTTGTTGAAGACGACGTCATCGTTATAGAAAAAGAAAGTAGGTACGAAAGTTCTCCACTATAGGTGCGACCTTTCTACGTATGACGTATGTGTCCGTGTTAATGTGTGCGTACCCCTAAGCAAAGACAAGTGCACTATAGTGCAGGAATGCACACCCCAGTCCCAACAGGCCCACCCCAGCATTACAAATGCAAATAATATTTCTTTCCGACAAAATATTGCTGTGTTAATGCCACGCTAAATTGTGTACGATGCAACCCCAGTGTACACAGCATATTCGCTTTTATTATTGTTGAAAAGGGCATCGGGCAGTTTGTTTCGGGCCTTATATTAGTTTGTTTGGTTTAATCTCGCGTTTGTAGTTGTGACCGCTGTTTGGAATAGGTTAGTTAAGTAATTAATTTGTTTGAAAGGTTTGTGGGATTGGGTTTAGGGCTCAATATAAGTGGTCGTAATAGTAAGATGTTTATGAAAATCAAGTTATGTAGAGGCATATTCTGTATTCCACCAAGCCCGCAAATAGCTTCTGTAAAATGAAGTCAATTTCACGCGAGCCATAAAACAAATTATAAAGCAAGGGTTTATGAGAAGTAATGCATACAGTGGAAAATTTAATCTCCATATAAAGAGCATGAGTGAGTTCGCGAAAATAATTTAATATGGCTAATCATAGCCCTAAAGTTCATGAGACCCTTTTTGGAGGTCGAAGCTCGAAGCTCCTTCGGTATAATTTTCTAATTCCGCCTCTATTGCCGGATTTTATTGCATTTCGGTTTCCCTAATGCTGAAATGCGACGTAAACTTCGCCTTCCTGACCCATTTAGGCGGATATTGTTGGGGCGTACACCGTTCAAATTTCTATTGCAGCCTTAAAATATTCTGTCTTTGTCGAGGTTTGTATAAAGAAAAGGGATGGGTAGAGACATTTGCGCGATAAGTCTAGTAACCCGGTTCAAGGAGGCTCTCCCCTTGAAGGTTGTTCGGAGGCAGGTCGCAGTGCGCCTGTAAATCACTTAAGACGAACAGGATCGGGGCCCGTCCTGCAGTTAAAGTTCCTGTTTTTGCTCACGGGGGAGTCGGAACGCGACGATAAGAAATATTTGAAACAGTATACGTTAGCCTCGTTTTATGGGACCCGTAAATTAGATGGTCTGTTTTTCCTTAAAATTGGCGTGTTTTTGTTATTCCTGGTGTGATTTTGTGCAAATGTAGCTAATTTGTACCACCCAGGTGTTTTAAAGTAATTGCTGCGTATTTCACTTTGGAATTTTATTACTACTTATTTATATTAGGAGCTTTGAGGCTGGTTGAATTATCTAAGTAATAAATATTAGAGTCAATTAATCACGAGATCTCCTTTGATTACTTTAGCTCTTATCCAGGGTATTTTATGTAGATGTGCTAGATTTTCTTTTATAAAAAAAAAAATAAAGTCGTCGTCTCTTGATAAACTCAATGGCAAATATTAGACAATCACCAATCGGAATAGCAAAACACCTACATAATCCAATTACAAGTCTACAGTCTAAGAAACAAACTCCCAAGTTCACAGGGCATGCAACTGCACAAACTTGAATAGTAAACTTTAGTTCAAAGCAAAGGGCACGTGCCAGCCAAGCACGGGTAAATAGACTGCACCGTCTGCAGGGCTACCAACCTAACGAATTAACAACAAAAATATGGGCACCATAAACACTTCGTTGAAAAGTTATGAATGGACTGAAAAAGGGGGACGATAATGATAGCACATTAGAGTGTTTTTGGAAGATACATCGCTTAGATTTCTTGTATTGATTTATTTTTTGGAATTTTGTGGTGCTTTTAAAGCAAGATAGGCAAACTAATATAAGTATGTGTTTTTGCATGGTGAAAGATAGAAAGGAACTACTAATTTAGACGTCAATGAACAATATTAATTCCTACTGACTTGATTCTTGACTACCTTAACCTTCTATTGGTGACGTGCCGTCATTTTGACACCTTGCAACTAAAACCACTGAACATCTATCGAACGATTTGTTCCACTCATCCGCGCCTTTCTGTAGCTGCATCTAGCTCAGTTTGGCGTCCGATTTCACACAAATTGATCATCGCAAACGCATAAATGATGAGATATAGGATACCCGACGTCAATTTGACGTCACATCACCAATAGTGTCCGTAATTTATACTATTATCAAGTTGTAGTTTTCATTAAAAATTAATCCAAATGACGAAGATTACGAGTATTAACACTGAAATTTTAAAACAAAGTAGCAGAGATGAGTTGGAACGGATTCACTTAGTGGAATCTGATCGCAACACTGAAAGTGAGCAGAAGGTCCAGAACCTGACATAGACTCCGAGGATGATCCGTCTGCCGCCGATGTAAAAGTACGTCAAAATGACGGTACGTCACCAATACTGTTACTCAATTTCACATCACCAGTAGAAGGTTAAAGAATCGTAATCTAAATAAGTAATTACGCCATCAATCCCCAAAGAATTAGGCAGAGGTTCATCAAAAGTAAACTACATCTTTTTTTTAAGGTAGTATAGTATTTAATTTTTTGTACCTTATATAACATGATTATTTAATTGTATAAAGCAGAAAACAGTAGATTTACAACAATATAAACCCTAGAACAACAAACAAACACTAACTAACATCCATTCTCTAACTAAACCAATAAGTTCAATTCTCCCCATAAACACTACGTACAAAGTTATCAATTAGTTTCGTCTGGAAATGAATCCAGGGATCCAATATTAGCAGCCCTGGCTGCACCGAGCCAACAAATTAGAAAGTTTGTTCCCGATATAGAGGGGATGTGTTGTTCCAATAAATTTCATGGCTTTGGGACGGACAACGGCCGATAAACTTGGTTTGCGAAGACAATACGGAGTATCCCGTACTGTTACTGGTATATTGACGAAGACACGCTGAGTGATCTAGTGGGGAGATGGCTGGCAGTTGATAAATACATTAGGTCTACTACGCTCTACGTACGTATTGCTATGCTTTGGTATTCGTGTTTAAAGTTTGTTATTTTAAGTTACGTTTGTTATCGAACTTTCACAAAAAGAACACTGGTGGTCTTTCTGTGAAAGTTCGTGAAACATATTTTTTGTAAGTTTATGTCTCTCAATCGTTCAGAGATTTCATAGAAAGGTGCTATATAGCTCTATGCACCATCATGGTCCTTTTAAATATACCTTAAAATACTGTACAATCAATTTACCACTGCTGTAGCAATTTTTCTTTCAATGATGTATTTAATGTTTGAATTCTTGCCAATCAAATTAACACATAAATAAAAATAGTCAGTGTTTAATATAGAGAGGAAGGCCCCTATGCGATAGAGTAAATAGGGGCCCGGTAGGCAATTCAAAGAGACGCAAATGTTCCTGCAACCACAAAATCTACTATAGTGATGAAAATGCACAAAGCTATACTGGTGGTTAGTGACCCTGACTGCTATGCCGGAGGTCGTGGGTTCGATTCCCACCCAGGACAAATGTTTGTGTGATGAGCACGATCATTTGTTCTGTGTCTGGGTGTAATTTATCTATAATATGTATGTATTTATAAATATATAAGTATGTATATCAGTTGTCTAGTACCTATAACACAAGCTCTGCTTAGCTTGGGACTAGATGGCGTTGTGTGATAGTTGTGGAATATTATTATACAAGCAAATTGTACCTGAAATCAAGCCGATTGTGGTCACGATGCTCAAGACCACTGGTTATCGTGACCACGAACTTAAGCATGTAGATTGTGGATAATCAAACACAAGTACAGTTGTGTGGTTAAGTATGTCCGAGGATTGGTATTGCATATAACATGTTTGGAAAATAATGTCGTCTAAGCGGTCAATGCTCTGTGTTTGGAATATCTTCTATACCTGCTTAAGATCTTTAAACGCATGAGAACATACATAATTGCCCATCTTGTTCTGTTTTTATCATCATCATTTCAGCCTATTGCAGTCCACTGCTGCACATAGGCCTCTCCCAGAGAGCGCCACAGCGCACGATCTCCAGCTTTTTTCATCTGTTCTGTTTTTATCACAAGAAAAAAATCATAAATTATTATGAACTGCGCTCCGGACATTAAACCGCATCTGCGGGGCTATATTGCGTATCTCGGTGTCTGTGTGGTGACCATCAAATAGCTGTCAAAAAGTAAATTTCGTATTGGCTTTTGCATTTGCAATGAAACTGATAAATGTAAATGTTCCCTAAAATCAACTATTCTAACGCTGTTGAGGCACTCCACTCCTCAACTAAGCCTCATAACGTGTCAAGCCATCCAAGTTCAGTGGACAACTGCTGATTAGTGACAATCAAGTTAGCCAATAGCCCTGCTGGGCGCCAAACTATGTTTGTAGCACTGTAGGTTTGTTGTACCGCCAAGTTGTAAGACGCAACATGCTTAAACTGCTCTTGAACACCGTTTAAACCAACTTCGGTTACTGTTCCACCTCGCTAATGTGCACCGGTCTTAACTAGCTACGTACAACTATTGTAGTTTCAACTGCTGTGGCGCAAGTAAGTCCTTCCCTTCGTTATTTATTGCTTTAACTTATCGAGTAATTAGGTTAGTGAGGGGACACTTGGGGGCAATTTGTCAGAATCCCACCAACTTCGTAAGTTCATTCCGTTTTACTTTATTGTAAGTAGTTCTCACGTTCTGCACTGTGGCGTTAGAAAAGTTCATTATTTTAGGTGTGGTTTTATTTTCGTTTCTGGATTATGCCCTTATGATTTGTTGCAGTAACCTAGTACAAGTCTTTTAAAATAATATTTCAAATAAAGATTTATGTTTTCTTAGCAAAGATCTCCAACACAACACCGTAAATGAAGGAACAAAACAAACACAACAAAGCTTCACTCTAGAGACAGAATATAATAAAAATGTTGAATTTCAACCAGCCTGCATAATACAGGACCACGTAACTTTCTCCCAAGGCGCACGTACGGCTGCCGGCGAGCCAAGGAGGCGACTCGGGCCCCGGTCCCGGACGGAACATAAAAACTACCTTCCGCCACCACCGGCCGCCGACCTACACCTAAACGTTCATGTCTAAGAGATAAAATGTGCTGTTACTACTTTATGTCTACCTGCACCACTTACTGATTAAATTGAGGCATTTTTGCCGGGTTTTCTATCTGTTAACACTGAAAAAGAATGTAAGGAAAGGATTTTTAGTTGGATTCAATTTTTGGTTTTGCTGTTTGCTTTTGTAGACCGACCTGTGTTTTGTATTTGAAATCTGCATTACTCCAGGCGTTAACTTCATATTGCACTAAATGAATTGGGAAACAAACTCAACTTTCCAAAATAAATACCACTAAGAATTATCAAAACTAACCCCCTTCCGTGTCACAGAACAGAAAACAAATGGTTCCATTAGAGAAAATAACATAGATACCGGGTCCCATGTGCGCTAGCGTCAAGTTTGTAATTAGATAACAATCGAGCCCGATACCCGTTCGTGTTTGATTCCACTAACGATCGTACTGCTCGTATGCCGTACATTAAATATGAATTCTATTGACAATTACAAGCCGACGATGTTCCAACATTACAGATACACGTACAGTGAACGACAAGTGATAAATTAATGTAGATAGTGCTATAACCATGAGATATTACTATAATGACAAGCCCAAGACGTTCTAAAAATAGTGGGGCGCAGTGTGCCGTGCAAGTGTCAGACTGGGATTTGCCATCTACTGAAACAGGAACTGTTAAACGAAGACGATCCTCCTGTCCGGAAAACTCAGGAAAACAATCTGTTCCAACACATGATGCAATATTTGAAGTACAAACGCCGTCAGACTCCGGCAGTTGTACCTCACGAAGTATAGACGATACTGACAAATCAGATTCGCTCATTGATATAGAAGAAAGAATTTCGTGCATAATAAATGAGAACAGGTCTTCTAAAAGCAACTCTGAATCTAGCGAAGTAGATATCATTATAGATAGTATTTTTGGAAACCCTAGCGATCATAACGATTTGTTTGAAGTAGCACAAAATGAAACACTCCTACGTGATCGTAGCAAAACTTTTATCAAACAAGAGACTTTATCTATTAACGAGAAACATGATATTGCTCCTGCCAATGTTTCCCCCGATAAAAAGATCAAAGACAGAAGACTTAAAACGCCCGCACCAATAAAGAAATTAAACAAACCTTTTGACATAGGAAAATCAAGTTCAAAATTAGCCAAAGAACCTTTGAAAGTTCAAGAGAAGTCAAGTGTGTTACCAGTGTATAAAAGTACCATAAAGGGTAGTATAGATTTAAATACAAGTCAAAAAAAAAAAATTACAACTAAGCTAAAGTTACCTTTTACACCAGTCAGAACAATGGATAAACCAAAGATCAATTTATTTCAAAGCAAAACCAATTCACAAGAGTCTAAGCCGTCGCCTTTACTATCATCACCAGTTAGACGAACAATATCCAATGAATACGTGCGCTTAAAGTTTACCAATGATACTGTGATAAGGCGGACTATAGACGGAAAATCAGTACCAAAGATATCACCTAAGATACAGTCCATAATACCTGAAAGTCCTATTGATACCGAAGATCCTTTTCTAAATCTAAGCCCTAATAAAAAATATACAGTGACAGTGAATAATAAAGTGAGGTGCGACAAAGACAACTATGTTATATTCGATCCAACCACCGGATTCGCTCCGGACGGGTCGAGACAATCCCGGATTCCTTTGAAGTCCCCAACTGGCGACAAATCTCGGATTCCGCTAAGGTCTCCAGGCGGTGAAAACTCCGGTCTAGTCCGGAAATCGGCAAACGTTAGTGATACAGACAGTGGAATATTGTCTCCGAACTCTCCGGTAGAATCAAGTGAAAAGGGATCGGCGTACTATGTCAACGCAGCTGCATTTAGTGAGGCAGCGAAGAAATGTGCAAATGACTTCGATATCACTATCTTGGATCCTGGGTTGGCGAAAAAAGCTGCTGAACAAATTCAGGTGAGTTTCGTTTATTTATCAAAAACTCTTCAATGCTGGCGTATAAATATTTAAAATCGTATGGCCATTCCAACGATGTACCGAGATTGAAAAATGTGAAGCTATTTTTCTTACAGCCAAAGATCGCAGAGATACAATTTATTTTACTTTGAACGAAAAGGTCATTTTTCATGGCAACAGTTTTCAACAACACGCCCCGGCCTGTAGCGAGGTTTTTTTATTTGCAGCCGGCCGCTGCTGTTTGTTAAATACTGTTGTCTCCGTGTTTACTGCCTGCAAATTGCTTTAACATTTGTTATGATCTCTTTTTTTAGAGCAATAACGCAGCCAAAATATTAGGTAATAGTTTAAAAAAAATGTTATCTTTATTTTATACAGAATCTCGTTATTCTAGCTTTACTTTCTTCATTTCCTTTCGTAATGATAGCAGCTTATCTTTTTAATGAGTCGTTAGAAGAAAACAATTGCACTTTAGGAAAACTTATCGTTTTCATTTAAGCGTGAGACTTAACTTGTAGCGCCATCTATTGGCGAGTAGTGAAAGTACACACTTACAAGTCCACTCTACCAAACACAAATGTCTACGTTTAGTGTTGCTAATAATTGTGAAAAGTTGTTAGCAAAACAAATATTATTAATAAATGTTAAAAAGTATGTATTTTAGTTGAAATCTTACCAACGACGTTTAACTACTTAACCACTTGTCGTCGTAGTTCAGCTACTGCCTACTAGGTGGCGCTGTTCGCAACATTTCGTTTTACGCACAACATCCCCTTCATTTGTTTAGCAGCACTTTGTCGTGAGATATATCGCTCCACACTGGCGCATTATTCGGAAGCAATCGTGCAGTTAATTTTCAAATGGGCCCATTTAGCGAAAATAACGAACGGAGTGGCGGCGTGTGCTCGGGGCTGACTTTTGTAATCGGCGTAGTTTGTGTATGTATGGGCAATTACTGCGTCGCTAGCGATTGTCCACTGTCTGGTCGTTATTGTTTGTGTTTGATGATGTGCGCCGATAGATGCTATCATTAGCGTCATTTTTCGATCGTCCCTTTATGTTGGCTGTCAGGGGAGAAATGTTTTATGGTGTGGGTTGTTTGATAACAATTATTTTTATGTTTTATTTACTAGGCCATTTCACATCGGGTAGGTACGCACTTGCGATTGTTAGTACATATTGTTAAACGTTTTCTCATGAATGAACGTAAGCGCATCAAGACTTAATCACTCATGTCTCTTGGTTCTTTCTTAAATAAAAAATCTAACCTATATTATGAGATTGATAGGTCTGTAGTCCCCTATATTCCATCTGCCTAGCCTTTTCCCAACTATATTGGGGTCGGCTTCCAGTCGAACCAGATGCAGCTGAATATCAGTATTTTACATGGAGCGACTGCCTATCGGACCTCCACAACCCAGTAACTGGGCAATACGATACCCCGTGGTAATGAGCTTCTGACTAACAGTAACGACTGTCAAAGATCTATAAATGACAACCGGGACCAACGGCTTTACGTGCTTTCCGAGGCACGGAGGAAACTCGCTATGACAGATGGTCACCCATCAACAGACCAACCTCGGCAAGCGCGGCTTAACCTGGAAGATCGGCCTGTGCGGCTGTAATTATTTAGCCACGAGCTCCTCTAGTAGTCCCCTTTATTATTAATCATATTTCAACGAGATTGCCTGACTCTATATGTATATACCTACAGGGCGTCACACGGCTATGCCACATTTAGGGGGGTGCGTCTCATTTCATATAAAGTTATTTGATATATTTTCATTTCAATAACGTCCACATGATATAATCAACGTGAGAAATACCAACGATTGATATAATTTCTTAACACGTAATGTTTGTGTTACTCTAAAACTCATTTCATATAATTTTATTTGATATAACGTTTATTTAAGCGAAAATCGTTACGATAACGTTTGAAACATATAATTTAACGTTTAAACCATTTTCTTTGATGACTTTGGCTTATCCTTTGGACTTTGATTGTTTGCTTTCACGAATGCAATTGTTATTAGAAAAAAATTGTATCCAAGAGCGAGCGAAGCGAGCTCTGGACTTGGGGCACCACGACACGGACAGGTTAGGTTCGAAGGGGATGGGGTCTTTCAGACCCCGCCATCCCCTTCGTGTTAGGTTACTTTAAACCTTGCACGCAGAAATAGGAGCCCCGCGAAGCGGGGTTCCGTCGAGCCAGCATGACAGGTAGTAATCAGTTATTTGACCTAGGATGCAAGAGCGAGCGAAGCGAGCTCGGGACTTGGGGCACCCCGACACGGACAGGTTAGGTTCGAAGGGGATGGCGGGGTCTGAAAGACCCCGCCATCCCCTTCGTGTTCATCATTTCAGCCTATTGCAGTCCACTGCTGGACATAGGCCTCTCCCAGGGAGCGCCACAGCGCACGATCTCCAGCTTTTTTCATCCAGCCACTGCCAGCCACCTTCTTCAGGTCATCGGTCCATCTTGCCGGGGGGCGTCCCACCCTACGCTTACCTACACGCGGTCTCCATTCGAGAACCTTCCTACTCCACCTATCGTCGGTTCTGCGGCAGACATGACCAGCCTACTGCCACTTCAGCTTGCTACAGATTTGGAAAATATCTGTAACTTTGGTCTTATGCCGTAAGACCTCATTCCGGATTTTATCCCTTAGTGAGACCCCAAGCATAGACCTTTCCATAGCACGCTGCGTGACATGAAGTCGGTAGGCCAGCTTGACTGACATGTTCCACGTTTCGGCTCCGTAGGTTAGGACTGGAAGGACGCACTGATTGAGCACCCGGCTTTTCAGGCACTGCGGCAGTGGCGACGTGAGGATATGACGCATTTTCCCAAATGCTGCCCAGCCAAGCTGCACTCTTCTGGCTATTTCTCGCTCGAAGTTGTCTCTACCTAGCTGTAATACCTGTC
The DNA here is from genome assembly GCA_950005045.1 of Agrotis exclamationis. Classification (NCBI taxonomy): domain Eukaryota; kingdom Metazoa; phylum Arthropoda; class Insecta; order Lepidoptera; family Noctuidae; genus Agrotis; species Agrotis exclamationis. Next base: position 10,990,188 of record OX465417.1, on the reverse strand, counting down.
CGAGGTAGATGTATTCTTGGACAACTTCGAGTGTTATGCCTTCGACGGAAATTGGTTCTGGGATGACATGGTCATTGAACATGACCTTGGTCTTGTCCAGGTTCATCCCAAGACTCACACGTCTCGAGGCAGCATTGAGACTGTTCAGCATTTTTTGCAGGTCTTGCAGCGATTCCGCCATAATAACTATGTCGTCGGCAAAACGAAGGTGCGTTCCACGTACACCTTAAAATACCTGCATCCACGCGGTGGACAGTAGCCGAGCATCCTGAGAACCCTGCACCAACCTTTGGACTTGGCGATCGACGCGCGAGCACACTTCTCCTGCAGCGGCCAGTGACGTCAGGGGAGTGCCAGAGACCAGGGCGGAGGTTATAATCGCTGTATAGGCCCTAACCCAATCTATATATATCGACCCTCGTCTACCGAGCTATAATAATAAAATATGTCCAGTTTACTGCATACCTACATTTTTATTTAATATCCTCCTAGGAATACCTGTGCCTAGGTTAGGTAGGGTAGCGGTAACTTTAGTACCGGGACACTGGCCTTCGTGTTAGGTTACTTTAAACCTTGCACGCAGAAATAGGAGCCCCGCGAAGCGGGGCTCCGTCGAGCCAGGATGCAAGAGCGAGCGAAGCGAGCTCGGGACTTGGGGCACCCCGACACGGACAGGTTAGGTTCGTGTTAGGTTACTTTAAACCTTGCACGCAGAAATAGGAGCCCCGCGAAGCGGGGCTCCGTCGAGCCAGGATGCAAGAGCGAACGAAGCGAGCTCGGGACTTGGGGCACCCCGACACGGACAGGTTAGGTTCGAAGGGGATGGCGGGGTCTTTCAGACCCCGCCATCCCCTTCGTGTTAGGTTACTTTAAATCTTGCACGCAGAAATAGGAGCCCCGCGAAGCGGTGCTCCGTCGAGCATTCATGGTAGGTGGTACTATTACTAGGTACATCATAGTTAGATTACATACCAGGAAAAAAAAATAGACCAATTAAGTTTTATGTCTTTTGATTGGTATACAAAACGATTTTATATTCATTGATTGTTATGATTATAGAAATTAGTCATTATAAAATTATGTCAATCGTTTATTATATTAAGAGATTCGTTATATCAAATAAAATTATATATTCAGTTGTTATCTCTTGTAAATATTAGAGATTTTGTAGTTATATCATATATTACTTACCCCATTTAGGGAAAGTACCTTAAATATTGTAGATAAAACATTTTCTGAAAAAAAAAAAGACTATATTTTATTTAAAAATAATTTAAACTGCAATCATAGATTATAAACTTAATAATTACATGGTTGAATCGGGAATCGAACCCGATACACGAGAAAGAAAATTATCCTGTAACTTTATCATACCGATATCGAAAGGCTTCATCATATGGATTATTTTTTGTGAATGTAATAAAAATGTTCAAATTCTTGGTCTTCCTTTTATTTTTGACACTATGTTACTTAGCAAAAAATAATTCTTACGATGAAGCCTTTCGATCGGTATGATAAAACTACAGGGTATATTTTTTTTTCTGGTGTAGGTAGCGAGTTCGATTTCCGGTTCAACCATGTATTTATTTAAACATTTATGAATGCAGTTTAAATTATTTTGACGTAACAATGTCTTATAATTCGATGGAGCCGGCTGCACGCACGAAAAAACATGACGTCATTCGGCGTTACCTCGCTCTGAGGCGTTCCAATTTTCAATTCAGGGGCGTAGCTACCGCCGTATCTGCCGTATCAATTATACGGGGCCCCCGGGCCACAGGGGCCCCCAACGCATAAACAAAAATTAATAAAAACTGAATGATTTATTAAATAAAAAAGTTATTTACTTTTACACAATTTATTTGTCTAATCTATCTCTGGTGTTCTTATTATTATTATTATTTATATGTAATACTGTTTTAAGCACGACATTGTCTATTTGAAATCCCGGGAAGATCCATATTAATATCAACATTTCGATGCAACTATTTTTAATAACTCTACCTAATTCCGATCTCTGGACTGATCAGTCGCATCTTGAATTTTTTCGATGACAATTATCCAATTTTTTGTTTATATTTTGGCGTAGATACAGAGAAATGCATTTTTTTCTTGAGTGATAAATCTTTACCCTACCTAAGGGGCCCCCAAACAAATTTTTATACGGGGCCCCGCCAAGGCACGCTACGCCTCTGTTTCAATTGTTTATAGCAACGTAAGTGCAGTATTTTCTTATGACGTTGTCACGTTCAACTATCGTCAGTAAACCGAATTTAAAGACAAACGATTTTTTTTAAAATTAATACAATGTCTTCTTTCAGTAAAATGTTCTATAATATACAATAATCAAGGTACTCCCTCCATGTGGCATAGCTGTGGGACGCCCTGTATACCTACCGGAGAATTCCTAGCGGAACTCTCGAAGTGATACAATCTGGCACAGTTTCACCGCTTTGTAGATAGCATCGAAAGCCGCATTCAAAGCCTGATGCAATAATTGCAAATGCAAATTGTTATCGAAAACAATAGCAATACGTCACAACACGACCAAGTTCTGGAACATTGTCTACAAATAATATACAGGGCGTTTGCCTAAAGTATGTGTAGTACACATAAAAATGATCAGCTTTTACTATGGAACCAACCAAGAAATTGCGAAAAAAATATTACCTGTTTCAATTATCTCCATATCAAAATACAGCCAAAATACATTCAGATATATCCATGTCTGTATTACTTACTCGAAATCGAAAAATTGAAGGGTTTTTTTTTGCATTGAAACACGGGAACACCCAAATACTCCGAAATATTTTATTCCGAATTTCGATATTCCGATTTTCAAAACTCCGAATATCATAATACCTAAAAATTACAATATCTATTATTAAGAATCACGAAATGACAATGCCAGATCCTGCCCCACCTTTCAGCCCAATTTACAGGAAATATAAATTAATGAAAAACATTAAATGAAAATAAGACGCCTGATTACTAAATTGTTATTCTGCAAAAGATGCGTTTAAAAAGTTAGTGATAAAAGGATTTCGAAAACCCAAAAATCATTTCCTGTTTTCATCGCGGCCATGTGCGTTACTCAATAAGCATACCTACACGCTGAGAAAATAACACCTTTGTACGGATATAAATATATAATATTCAGTTTTGATAAAACATTATTTCCATTAAGTGTGTTTAATGAAAATAATGTTTTTTAATATAAATCACATTATGAATATACTCTCTTAAAAATATTTCGCATTTGAGCGTGAATGATTAGTTAAAACGAAACGTCATTGACGCGGAAATACCTAATCAAAACATAGCCTTATCATAAAATCTGGACTGAGCACTTCAACTTACCTATTACACAAAAATGAACCGTAATCGCCACTACTTAGCTTATTTTTTTGGTTTGCTATAATTAGCGTAACGAAAGAGAAGATCAACTTGGATGGCGCTTGTCCCTTTCCTCCTATTGCCGGAAAGAAGTATGGATAGAAACAGTAAAATATACCTCTTACTTGCTAACTTTATTTACTTTTTCGGCTTTAAAATTGCTTTCAGGTTTATTCTTTTTTTTATTTATTTATTTGGGCAAACATACATAAAAATTAACATTTAAACTCTGCCAAACTGCAGTACAGTTTGTCGGCAGACAATTGTACAATTTGAAAAATTATAAAATACTATGATGTTTTAGTAGTAATTACATAATCACTCTAGTATTACAGAAATCTGACGTATAGTGATGGGTGCGATGTGGCGGCACTACTTTAGTTGTTTTTAGAAACTTCATATAAATAATACGTTTCAACTTCATCTCTCCTCTATTTTTATTGAGTCAGAATAGGTGCCATATCTCTTGTCAATCGTTCTCTTACTGCTGAGATTCGTAACTTCGTTTCAATTTATTAACTATTTTTCTCCATCTAGTGTGGTCAGTGGCCTGATGGAGTGCAGTGCTGATGTGTCGCATGCAGGCATGTCGAGTTCTGCCGAGATTTGATCAGACCACCGTTTTGGGCTTCGACCGCTAGGTATTTTGCCTTCTATCTTTGCGGTCACTATTAGCCGCTCCATGTTGTTGGTACCTCTTCGGGCAATGTGACCAAAGTATTTCATGACACGTTGCAGGCAGGTTGAAGAGAGTGGTTGCGCTTCCTCTATTTTTAGTTGTTTACGGATCGAGACGTTTGTGCGGTCAAAGTTCCAGTTTACTTTACGTCAAAATAACTGGAAATTCATGATAAGGCCTCTTCTTACTAACGGCGAGTAGTTACACAGGCATAACCTAGTAGCCAGAATTATCCACCAGCAACTTGCTTTGAAATACATACTTATGGATTCTGAGATACCGCATAATAAGTATGTGCCCGACCCAGTTCATGTTAAGATCATGTCACGCTGTATTGAGATCTGCCTTTATCATTACAGACAGGACTATTGTCGCCAATTAGCCTGATATTGTTGTGATAGACAGATCGGTGCGCCGCGTAATGATAATCGATGTTACCATCTCGCTGTTACCATCTCGCATGACGAGAACCTTGTGAAAGCTGAGAAATATAAATAAATAAAATATCTCAACTTAACACGCGCGGTTGTCGAAATGGGAATGTGAGCCCGGTTATCATTGTGCCGATTGTCGTTACAACCAATGGCCTGATGGCAAAGGGCCTCGACGAACACCTTTCGAGGCTCTCCCTAGGTAGTTGGATCAAGGGCCTGATTTAGAAGTCAGTGCTCCTAAATACGGCCCGCATTGTGAGGAGGCTCCTGTTTCTGTAGCCCTAACCACCAGTAGTTTGGACTCTGTTCCCAAACCTGCGGACTGCTGTTTTTTATGTTTTTAAATGTTTTTTTTTGAAAGAAATATTCAAAAACCGTAATAGTATGTATTTTGGTTACCCTGTTAGAAAGAGACAACAGCCTCCATTGGAGCTATCTCTGCCGGCACGTTTTACGGCATGAGTGCTCAGTCCAGTTCGTATATTGTTTGTGTATTATATCCTTGTGCCAAAATGTCACAACTGGCATAATAGACAGACAAGTCATGTTGATCTTTGAGGGGCTATTGTGTTTGTATAATACTAATTATAAATATGTTTGAATTATCTTACAGCTTCCACCAACATCTGTAATCCGTCAAGAGTGTTAGTATTGTGTTGTGTGTGCTTTGTGGCTAGAAAATAGGGATGTGACGTTAACGTGTGCTCGACATAGGTATCTAACCTATATGTGATATTTTATCCAATTAAACAGAAACCGCATCTTTTAAAGACATTTAAACATGATTTTAGTTATCACTTATAAAGCACAAATAGAATGCTACATTTGGAATGGTTGGAAACCAACTTTTATTTGGTGGGTCATAGCTCTAAGAGCAACTGGCATTGTCTTTTGTTTAACCGAAAGTCGTATATCCGATTTCTTAGTTTTCCGATTTTCACATATTCGAAAAATGGACTTATTCGTCAACTCGCGAATTAACTCGCTCGATCGAGCGAGATGGCACATTCTGATTTTAATTATTTGTGTTGTCGTCAACTCGCGACTAGAGCGAAAAATGGTACAGTCATCGATAAAGTGTTAAAATAAATTCAATATAGAAACCCACTTTATAAGTATAAGGCGTTGTACGATTTAAATTTGAAATAAAAGAAATGTAGTTTTTTAACCAACTCCCAAAAGGAGGAGGTTCTCAATTCGGATGTTTAAATGGTTTGTTCGGGCATAACTCCGTCGTTTACCAACCGATTTGAAAAATTCTTTGTTTTTTTTTGTTGGAAAGGGTATACTTCCCGAATAGTCCCATTAAAATTTAATCGAAATCGGACTAGCACTTTTTGAAAAATAAACAAAAACCTAAAAAGTTTTTCAACATTGTCTACACCGATTACTCCGAGGTTTCTGGTCCGATTTCGATGATTTTTTTTGTTCGATACAGTATATATCTGCCATTTGGGTCCCATAAAATTTTCATTTAGTTTGGTGCAGTCATTGACTTATACAGTATGGACAGGCCCTGCCGAACAACGAAAATGGCACCAGTTTTAAAAAGTTCAAAATAACCTACAAAAAACGTTTCTTTCGAAAGTCGGTGAAAAAAAGTCAATGAAATAAAAAAGAAAGTCACCGACTATCAAAAGAAAAGTTTTTTTGTAGGTTATTTTGAACTGTTTTGTGGGAAGTCGGTAACATTTTCTTTTGAAAAAGTTTTTTTAATAGATATATTCTGTATTTATAATTTACAACATAAAAAACTGCTCATATAATGTTACCTACATTATGAAGATTATCAACAATATCACATTTTTTAAAGATTTTGGTTAATAACCTAGTATGTAACATGACTTAAACTAAACAAATGTAACAAAGTAAAATCAACAATATCAAAAAAATACGTGTATACCATTTGGCTAATTATTAGGGCACATACGAGTATTTGAATATCGAAGATTAAAATATCTACGCTTAAAATATCGATGTTCAAAACATCGAAAATGAAAATATCGAACGACCATAAAATCGAAAATTAAAATAAAGTTTATAATATCGAATGGTTAAATGATCTACGTCCAAAATATCTAAAATCTAAATATCTACAAAAGTTACATCGAAAGATCTAAATATCGAAATACAGATTATCGAATGTCCTAAATATCGAAGTACAGATTATCGAATGTCCTAAATATCGAACCTAACCTGTCCAAGTCGGAGTGCCCCAAGTTCCGAGTTCGCTTCGCTCGTTCTTGCATCCGAAGTCCGTCCAGCTACCTTGGAAGGTAGTAATCAGCAATTTGACTAAGGACGCAAGAGCGAACAAAGCGAGCTCGGGACTTGAGGCACCCTGATTCAGACAGGTTAGGTTCGAAGAGGATGGCAGGGTCTGAAAGACCCCGCCATCCTCTTCGTGTTAGGTTACTTAAAACCTTGCAAACAAATAGGAGCCCCGCGAAGCGGGGTTTCGTCGACTTACCTTGATAGGTGGTAATCAGCAATTTGACTAAGGATGCAAAAGCACGTCCGACTTTTTATCCGGTTTCTGTCCGATATTTCAACTAGTAGGTATTTTTAACGTAGATATTATGAACTTAGATATTATGAACTTCGATGTATTAAACGTTGATATTTTGAACTTAGGCATAATGTCATTCGATATTTTGAATCATTCGACATTTTAATCAATCGACATTTCAATCTTCGGCGTTTTAAGCGTAGATGTAACATTTTTCGATATTATGTCACAATCGATATTTAAATTTTCGATGTTTTGAACATCGATATTTTAAGCGTACATATTTTTATCTTCGATGTTCAAATATGTACCCTATTATACATAAAATCATTGAGTAATTTCGCGAAATGGTAACTTAACAAAAGCTTTTCTTTGGAAAGAAAGATACGAACCGCGAGCAGAATTTCAACTCTAAGACGACCTCCTGACAATCAGTTAACCTACTCTATACGTTTCATGTCTTAAACATGTGAAGTAGGTTCAATTAAATTAAATGTTAAATTTATAAAAACACTTTTGTAGACGACTGTAAATTTTCACTGAGTCGCGAGTTGACGACAACAAAAATAATTAAAATCGGAATGTGCCAACTCGCTCGATCGAGCGAGTTAATTGCGCGCGAGTTGACGAATGAGTCGAAAAATGTAATGCTCGATGAGTTCTCATTCCGAAAAACGAAATTCCGATTTTCAATATTCCGAATAAACTGTTTTTTTCGGAATATTGAAAATCGGAATTTCGTTTCTCATTCTACAAAGTCAGTGCCAGAAACGAATTGCTGCAAAACCGGCTCCACGTAGTTTTGTCTACCGTACTCCTAGAGAGTTTTTAAGCCTGTGTAGGCGCGGAGTGGCGAAGCGTATCCTCTGGACTTTGACTGATTGCCTTCAGGATTGTTATTGTTATTAGGAGAACTTAGGATCCATGAGCGAGCAAAGCGAGCTCGGGTCTGGGGGCACCCCGACTCGGACAGGTTAGGTTCGAAGGGGATAGCGGGGTCTGAAAGACCCCGCCATCCCCTTCGTGTTAGTTTACTTTAAACCTTGCTCACAGAAATAGGAGCCCCGCGAAGCGGGGCTCCGTCGAGCCAGGATGCAAGAGCGAGCGAAGCGGGGCTCCGTCAATCTACCTTGGTAGGTGGTAGTCAACAAATTGACCATGGATGCAAGAGCGAGCGAAGCGAGCTCGGGACTGGGGGCACCCCGACTCGGACAGGTTAGGTTCGAAGGTTAGGTTCCCCGACTCGGACAGGTTAGGTGTTAGGTTTCTTTAAACCTTGCTCACAGAAATAGGAGCCCCGCGAAGCGGGGCTCCGTCGATCTACGTTGGTTGGTGGTAGTCAACAAATTGATCAAGGATGTGATAGCGAGCGAAGCGAGCTCGGAATTGGGGACACCCCGACTCGGACAGGTTAGGTTCGAGTCAGGTTAAACCTTGGCTTTAAACCTTGCTAACAGAAATAGGAGCCCCGCAAAGCGGGGCTCCGTTGAACCACCTTAGTGGTAATATAACTTAGGAATTCTGGATGCGATAGCGAGCAACCCCTTGGGGCACCCCGACTCGGACAGCTTTCGTTCTTCTCACAGGGATTTTTTGTAATATTGTGAATGAATACGTAACTCAAAAATAAATTATTTTAATTATTAAAAAAAAATATTTTTTTTATAAAACAAATTATTATAATTATTGAAAAAATATTCTTATTCAAAAGAAATTCTTTTATAGAAAAGTTAAGAGGCATTTTGACTAGGCGTTTTAAAAGCATACTTTTCTCTGATAAGCGATTAAATTTTCGGAATTCTAATTATTCGGAACTTTAATAATCGGAATTTTAGTCATCGGAATTCGTGTTTTTGATGTTTCGGAAAATTATTAATTCGGAATTTTTGATATTCGGTCTATTGAAACTCGGTATTTTCAAAATAGTAATTATAAACGTTAGGAATATTGAAATTTCGGAATTATGAAAATAGGAATAATGATCAATCGGAGTTGTTATATTAGGAATTTTGAACCATTCGGAATTATGAAAATCGGTATTTTGAAATTCGTATTTATGAATTTCGGAATAAAGTTTTTCGTATTATCGTAGTGTACCCATTGAAACACATCCTGTATACTTGTCTGACAAGGAGCACTCATCATAGAATTAAAATGTCAGAAGTGTAACGGTGCTGTAAGTAGGCCTAAGGATGCATTCGTGGTCCTATTTGTAATTTAATGTGCAATCGCCAGTCAAATCGCATTCGATACTGGCGACTTGTGGGAATCACCTGCCTGATTACTGACACTGCATGCGATGAATAAATAAATGTTTTATGCCTAGGAACATGATCAAACTTAGGTTCATTCGTGTGTGATTTTATGTTTCATTGCCCCTACGATTCGCGACGCGGGAGTTCGTTATGAATGACGTTTTGATCGGTGCGTGATAGAATTCTGTTGATGGTGCTGTGACGTAGAATTGCGATGTGATTTGCCATATTGATAACGTTGCATCGATTTGAAAACACTGCTTTGGAATTATGGTTTAGGTTCAAAGTAGGCTTGAAAGGATTTTTTTGCCTAATTTAGAGCTTAGAAACAGCGTGTCATTAAAAGGTATCATTTTATTGATAAGATTTATTTTTGTGTATGAAAACGAAAACCCTCATTGGGTGGAATATTTATTTAATGAGTGCGTAGTTTTCACTTCTAGGACAGTGTATAGTTATGTTTGAGTCTTAACTTGCGCAAAAAGAAATATTTTTGATCTTTTGTTGAAACTGTATTTTCAAACTGTAAGCTACATATTTTCCTTATCCTTTCAAGCATTATTCCATAAAATTAAGTACTCCAGCACGCTTTACAGCTAAAAAAAATTTTAAGATGAATTCCTTATCCCGTACCTCACCGCGTTATACGCTAATGAGTGATAAGGGGAGCGTAGGGCAAGGAGCACAAACACTCGTGTTGCTCGAGGAGCCCGCCTCTCCCCGCAAGGGCTCTCCACATAAACGGGTATACGCTTTTACGCTCATACTGCTCCTGAAAATGCTGCATCACTTAATTTTGACGGAAAAGAGGCTCGGCTCTGTATAAGGAGGTAGATTAGGAATTGTGATTACTTAGTTATAGATGTTGTTGCTACGATGATCCTGTGACCTGTGAAAACTCATTCTTATGAAGGTTCTTTAAAAAACAGTTTTTTCTAGTACTTTTCAAGCACATCAACCTATCCCAATCTGTAAAATTTTCCCAATCGAATATCGCTGCCATCTTCTTTTGTGATAATTTTGAAAATCTATTAAGGTTGGTTGAAGTGGTGGATTCTGTACAATGAAACCGTTATTTAATAGATATTTCAATTATGAAATATTAAAATATTGAATGAGTGTAGGAGTAGCCTACGACGGAGTACCTATAATGTTCGGCTGGCTGTAAAATACTATATTTTGTAATTTTAATGTGTGTAACAATGAAAAACAACTAGATATATACTGAATACCTACTGTGTACTCCCAACAGTGCCAATGACCTTCCACTGAAACAAAACTCCCAACCTCAACTTTCCCTCTCACCAGCACAGACTCAGAACCAAAACAAACAAACATTTCAAACAAAAAACACATGAAACAATTTTCAGCAGCTGCTAAAAGGTACAAGTTGCAAAATGTTTGGACAATTTGCTTGTGTAGCGTTCTCGGCAGTCGGCTGTCGGCAGTGAGTGCAGTAAAAGCAGTGTGAAATCAAAGTGTGGCCGCGGGCTGGGGTACTGCCACTCGTTGGGACGCCGCTCACGCGCGAGTCTCTAACCTAATTACTGCTGAGCGTAGACTGCAGTTCGAATAGACATGGGACCTTTAAATGGGGTTTATCTTGTGGTAGAATCTTGAGGTGGGTATAAGAATATAGTACTAGTAGAACTGGCTAATTAAAGCCGGTGAGACTCCCTGTTGGTATTTCATACTATTATTTTTATTGTGGAATCTGTTGTAGACTTTACAAAAGCAAAGTCAAGGTGATAAAGGACATCATTTCGATTTTTCGTAAATTTCGTTGAAATACTGGGATAGTTAAAGTTGTTGTTACCCAATAAGAGAGCTGTGAAGGTCAGATAAGCAGTATTTTCATGTCGAATGCTGGTATTTAGTTGCAATTGTTTGGATCTGCAATATATTTCTAATTACCTAGCTAGGAAAAGGCAAACAAAGAAATAAATTGAATAGAATATGCTAAGCTAAGCGATGCGCACACTTAAAAAAATGAAACTAGTACCATGTTTCGTATCAGTTTCTGTCAATACTAAAAATTCATTCATCTGTGGTATTGTCAAAGCTCCATCCGGACAATCTTGGCCCCCAAAGAGGCTATTTCTCGATTGAGTGAGGGCGGCGCAATGTAACTATCAACACAAAACCGTATTATTTAAGAGTTGTCAACAAAATGAAGTATTTTTGCTCTTTGGAAGATCTTTGAGTAATCGACAAAAGCTATGTAAGAAGATTCTATCTTCTTTGTCATCATCAACAAACAAAGTAGATTTTGTACCACATTTTCAATAAAACAAAATGTTATTAAAAAAAATGTATAGCTACTATGACTATTGCATTCAATAGCTATATCGAGACATCGGTAGGATGACGATGATGATATTTCAATATTCAGCAACGTCTTGATGTCATTGCATCCATCGGTGGCCAGTTTACGATGACGTCGTCGTCGGCCCATCTAGTTGGAGGCCTGTCTATCCGCACTGTTGAAGCAATTTTCCTGCTAAACAATAAGTATTGTCAGAATGATCATAAATGAACTAAACGCTTTTAAGCAGATGTTGAAATTGTTTGTTTACAGATCCTGTTTCATAGCATGTAATTAATTTATACCGTACCGTATCTGTTTGTACGTCTGCATACAATGTGTAAAATACAAATGAATTGCTCGCTGTAGTATTGCTTCAGCATCCGGGAAACTCCCCGGATACTATGAAACATGCCCCGAGGCAAACTTGAGCTGTGGGCAGGTCCAACGGGGATTACACACAGAAATTGCAATCAACATTAATATTCTCTTTAGAGAATGTTCGTGAAATCAATGTTTTTTACCGACTTAAAAAAAAAGGAGGTTTTCAATTCGACCCGTATGTATGTAATATTATCAGAACTGCCCAGTTTTCATATATGTTAGTCTATATCAGCATCTGAACAAATGTGCCAAATTTCATAAGTGTATGTATGTATGTGTGTATGTATGTGTGTATGTTTTTATGTTTGTGCACGCATATCTCCGGAACTATAAGTTCGATTTAAGTAATTATTTTTTTGTTGTACTAGGTATTGTTCAACTTAGGGTAAACTGCAAGTTTCATCAAAATCGGTTCAGTAGTTTTAGAGATATGGATTTTTTTATGTTGTGACGGATTACAAGATTAGTGCATAAATATGTAAGAAAATTTTGTATTTTACAAGAATTCGGGTTGAATATGTAATAAATAAACTAAAAAGGGTAAAATAAAAACTTTTTTTTAAAAAAAGTACCGACTTCAACACGTATACAAAAAAGTTTAAAATAACTTTTCTTTCGGAAGTCGGTGGCTTTGTTTTGTTGTGTCATTGACTATTGCCACCGACTTCCGAAAGAAAAGTTATTTTAAACTTTTTTGTATTTGTGTTGAAGTCGGTACTTTTTTTAAAAAAAGTTTTTGTATTACTTCGTTTCAATTGAAACAACTTTGGCTAGACAGATAGCATTGAAATTTTCGTTTACTTTTACTGTTTCATTTTTTGGTTATTGAACTTTCAGATTCAATTTTATGGTCAATGCACTTAAATGCACTCGTATCTTTTCATTTCTATTTTTTTTGGCGTTGTCTAATCATCAACTGAGTCCTCCCGCCCTGTGTGGTGCGGGAAGACTGTCTGACTGTCAGACTCGTATTGACTAAAATCCACGGTGTTCCTTCAATAGTCCTTTACGTTCCAGGGTCACGCGGTTACCTGTTTAGACAATCTCGCAACTAAGATGTACACACCATTAAATTTTTATTATTATAACTTACGTTTTTTTAGTCAAAAATGACAAAGACGAGACGAGTAGGTTTATTTCAGAAAAAAACACAGTTATCCCATTCTCCTTTTGCTTCCATATTATTAAAATGTAAGTGCTCTACTCCGTTATGGCAATGTCATACATAACTCTTACTTTACAAAACTATGTGCGTATTTCCTTAAAAAAATATCCTCGCCATCTATTTACCGAAAAGAAAGATTCAACGGAAGTGCGGGTTCATATATCAGTCGGGACGATCGTAAATATTCTAAACGCCGCGACGGATCACGCATTCACTCATATGTCGCCGTCATTGTGAAGAGATGGACTTGTTTGTAAGTGACTAGAGAATTGATTTACTGAAGAGTAAGTCGATTTATGTTTGGAAAGTTTTACATTTCAATTTGGAATCTCATTTGTAATAGTTGAAGCATTTGTTTGTAAAATTAACTAGTATTTTTCTTATTTTGGTAAAAAGTACTGCACCAACAGTAATACTGTTTACCATTTTACTAATGACTAAAATTTTCGACTTAACATTTTCAACCAAACATTCTTTTCTGATCGAATAATTACCGCTTAACATATTACTTGTGTAAAGTACTCAAAACTCGTAAATTGAACACGGAAACTTAACAAAGTTGTATGCCCGCGCAATAAATTATCTTTACCTCCAACTTTCTCGCTGTTAATAAGATGTTTCTAAATTAGGAGGTGAGAATTTCTACGCGCCGGAAGAATAGGTACACATAAAGTGCGTCTTGTATTCTTGAGTTAGAATTTTACTTCATCAGGATCTGTTTCCAACCTTAATTAAAATCTATTTGATGTATTGGTCATGGGGCTGTCTTAAAAGGGCATTACGGCCATGTGGAACCCTAAGGGCAACTGAAGAAAAAGAAGATAAGGTTTATTTTAATCAGTCAACTTCGAATTTAATAAAAAAATAAGTTAACACTTTTCCAACCTTAAAGAATATGGGTTTACTTTCATTAATAAAGCTTCTAGCATATACAGGGTGTCCAGTAATGAATGGATAACCTTGGAATGGGTCATAGTAGAACTAAAGGCGATTCAGAAAAAAATACAAAAAAAAATCTACACCGAGTATTTCGTAAGATATGTCACTTTTAAAAATATTGATAATTTTTGGTACCCTACTTTACATACTTGCACACCACGACCACAAATTGATGAATTCTATCATTTTTTTACTGTTAAAATAATCTACATTAACTGAGCTAATAGATGAGCAGTAAATAGTAACACTGCTACTAAACAGCTTTTAAAAAAATGAACTCGAATTAGTACTTTAGTGAAAAAATTGAGAAAAAATTTCATTGAGACAAAGTTTAAGCAACCATAGCATGAAAAAAACGTATGGCAACACAGGTGACCAATAATTTTAAAATAATACGCACTTAATGCTGATTTCAAAAAGGTATTACTTATCATTGTACCTAATGTAAATAATGAATTATTGCTAATTGAGTTTGAAAGGAGAGAAAATTGCTGCTGAGAAAAGTTTGAAATATTCGGGTATTCCAGGTAAACCCCACACATTTTAAGAATTTCACCGAAGTAAAAAAAAGTCTCATCTTCTAGACGCTTCGAATGACACCTATTTCAAATCTGTTGGATACCTTCACCCAGGTTAGGTTAGCAAATTTCTCTCCTTTCAAACACAAATAGCAATTATTAATTATCTTCAATAGGTACAATGACGAAAAAAACGTATGGCAACCCAGGTGACCAATAATTTTTAAATGATGTGCACTTAATGCAGATTTCAAAATGGTATTATTCATCACTGTACCTATTGAAAATAATGAATAATTGCTATTTGTGTTTGAAAGGAGAGAAATTGGCTTATCTAACCTAACCTGGGTGAAGGTATCCAACAGATTTGAAATAGGTGTCATTCGAAGCGTCTAGAAGATGAGACTTTTTTTTCTTCGGTGAAATTCTTAAAATGTGTGGGGTTTACCTGGACTACCTGAATATTTCAAACTTTTCTCAGCAGCATTTTTCTCTCCTTTCAAACTCAATTAGCAATAATTCATTATTTACATTAGGTACAATGATAAGTAATACCTTTTTGAAATCAGCATTAAGTGCATATTATTTTAAAATTATTGGTCACCTGTGTTGCCATACGTTTTTTTCATGCTATGGTTGCTTAAACTTTGTCTCAATGAAAATTTTTCTCAATTTTTTCACTAAAGTACTAATTCGAGTTCATTTTTTTAAAAGTTGTTTAGTAGCAGTGTTACTATTTACTGCTCATCTATTAGCTCAGTTAATGTAGATTATTTTAGCAATAAAAAAATTATGGAATTCATCAGTTTGTGGTCGTAGTGTGCAAGAATGTAAAGTAGGGTACCAAAAATTATCAATATTCTTAAAAGTGACATATCTTAGGAAATACTCGGTATTGATTTTTTTTTGTATTTTTTTCTGAATCGCCTTTAGTTCTACTATGACCCATTCCAAGGTTATCCATTCATTACTGGACACCCTGTATTTCTCAAAATTTATACGTCATAACAAATGTTTAGATGTGTATAATTGAAATAATACTAGTAACTTTCAAACACTTTCTGACAAGCAATATATTCGAATGTTCATACTAAATCAACCAAACCAATATTTGCGCACATGTCTGACTCCCAAAGATCTACAACCCAAGCATAAGTTATATCGTCTCGTTTTAACGAATAACCCAGACATTAATCTTATGGGCACAATTAGATAAGTGTCTGCAACGCACTACATCTTGTGTGCGTTAATAACGTATGAGTTTGTGCACCGCAGCCCCCGTAAATATGTAAAGCTTGCATTATTAAACATTACCCCCTGAAGGCCTGAAGCGTCATTTGACGGTACTTTGTGCTTGGTTCTTATGTCTTCAGTAAAGGACCAAGTATAAAGGCGGTCCTTATTTACTTTTTTTATGGTTATTTAAAATCAAATGTTTCTTTGCTGCCTGGGTAGAGCGGAAGGGAACTGTCAGACTCGAACTGACTATAATAATAATATACCACAAATATCACACAATGCCACCTAGTCCCAAGCTAAGCAGAGCTTGTGTTATGGGTACTAGACAACTGATAAACATACTTATTTTTAAATACATAATCATTATAGATAAATTACACCCAGACACAGAACAAATGATCGTGCTCATCACACAAACATTTGTCCTGGGTGGGAATCGAACCCACGTCCTCCGGCATAGCAGCCAGGGTCACTAACCAAACCACTAGACCAACAGGCCTGTCAAATGCACCGTGTTCCTTTATTTGTTCCTTATATTCCAGGGTTACCTGTTTATACAGTCTCGAGACCGCTGAAGACTGAAGTGTCATGTGATGGTAATTTGTGTTTACTCGTTATATCCCAAATTGACAGACGTAAGAAGGAAAAAATAATAGTGTAAGACACAAAAGAAAAAAAAAGACACAAAGACTTTTACTTTGTTTTTAATAAAATTGCAGAGCTTTTTTCTATCATTGTTGAATGAATACTTGAGACTATATAAATGAAAATATTTCAACATTTCAGCTATATGTATGGATAGTAGCCAAAATATCAAATTGCTTCCGTTGTTTATTGCATCCTTATGATTAGGATGTTCATTTTGCAAGGTTGTGTTTTCGGTTCATGTTGGGAAATCTTGTATTTTTTTAGGTTTATATTTAAAGAACGTATCATCCTTATTTTAAGCCACATATTTTACGTTCCTCCTGATCCTATCATAAGTTATTTCCCTAACTATTTCCATTATTTTTATCCTAGACAGGTGTCAGCAGTAATACATCTCAATTGTTTCAGTTTATTTAAAAAACTTAACGGCTCATATAAAGGGCTGTAATGTCCGTATCCTGTCTGGAATTTATTCTGGCTGCTAGGGATTAGGCGTCGTAAATTATTTTCCTTCAGCTTGAGTTATGGCCGGTTTGGGCGACAGACCGTTGTTTCACATCTTTAATGGGGTGACATATAATTTTAACTTGTCTTTTTTATACATATAAGTCTATTTAAGGTGATATAAAGACGTTTAATTAGTTTAATGACCGAGAAGGAATGAGATGCTCGTTCAGGTGGTTTGAATTTTGATTCTAAGACTTTGGATTTTGTGATGAAATTGAAAGAGATTGTTTGAAAGACATCGCGCCATGCTGTCGGCTAAAACTCGTCTCTCTCACTAATTAAGCAGAACAAATAAGCTACTGATGACTTAAACCCGACTTAATTATTTTCACTTCACTCGAAGGGGTTTACGAAATTTTGAAATAGAATCCCAGGTTACCCCTTAATGGGGTTAAACGTAAATACAACCGTGTTGTTTTTATTTTTACGGAAGCGTACATTTTATTCTTTCTTTTTCCGTTCAAATTATTTGTGTTATTTTTTAATTTCGGTGTATTTAACTAAGAAATAATTTTACCAGTCCTTTTTAATGGGTATGTTGTTAAAAAAGAATTAACAAAAATAGTTTACCTTTACTATGAGTTACATAAATAGGTAGCGATATGTTAAAAAGTTCAACCTTTCAGTCGTCGCAACTACAAACTATTTTTTTTTAGTCTGGCAGCCACTTGCAAAGTGCAGTTCACAACTTGCCGCACACAATTTTCGCAGTTGAAAATACCTTTGCATTAATATGAAAACAACAAGAGTAAGTCTGCGATCCGCGATGTGCCGCGTCGAATCACAGCTCCAATATTTCATCGTACATCTGAATTTAATGAGCAGCATTTGTTTCAACGCAAATTAAAACGCCTGCTTAGATGTTCGCCCAGATTTTATGACCATACACACATATGTTTATCATTTGTTTTTTTGTTTATAATTTCAAATCAACGCTGCGGTCGCCATTCTCCCGCGAGAATCAAATTTTTCAGTCCTTGTTTAAATCGCTGGATGCAAAAAAACTTGTATGGTCTTTAAAAATAATGGCTGTATCGTCCCTAAGATTTCAAGGTATGTCTAGGTTAAATAGCATCATAATCGGTTCAGTGTAATGTGAAAAACAAACAGAGACACTCACTTTTAAATATTTTTAAACGCATTAAGGCCTGCATCGCGAATTGTAAAACTATTTTGTGGAACGAAAAATTCGACTGAAAATCTTGCTCGCAGTCGATTTTTACTTTCCACAAAAAGCTTTAGAGTCACAATCATAACATCTGTTCGTACCTACAGAAGAATGAATTCGGTGTAGAATTTCATATAAATTGCCACCGAATTTATCTAGATCCCCCGTCCTAGTGACAGATGACGGGTGATAATTAGTATGATCGTGCTATTCCGGGAGTGGCGGCTGCCCTTCCTCCGCATCGGCTAAAAATGGCTCAATCAGTCAAACTACGCGTCTATGGAACCGAATCACACTCGTTTGCTGTAGTAATGAACTTTAGAGTGGTTCTGATGACTTCAAAGTTTGTGCTTAGGAATGCATAATGATCAATTGCATTTCTTTTTTGACGAATTGTCTTTATTTTTCAGAGAGATATGGACATCAGAAGTGTTTGTTGGTAACTTATGAGAAGTAATTTCCTAGGTAGTATGCGAACATAATAAGAGTGGCAATAATGACCTAAATCTGTCAACTATCACTTAAGTATATACATTTAAGAAAACTGTGTCTGTACAGACGCCAGCAGGTCAACCTACCCGAAACTGTCAGATTTTACCAATCGAACATTAACCTTCCACTATTGTGATAAGGTCGAAAATCTATTGAAGAAACTTGGCAGATTGTGGTAGGTTGATGTGCTGGCGTCTGTACATTGAATATATTAAAAAAAATAATAATTGAGGGGCGTATCGAACCAGTAACAGAGCACGAATCAAAAAAAAATCCACATTCGTGGTTCATACGTCACCAATGCGTCAGTATTATTTCTTTTTTTTTTCAAACAAATGACGTTTTAAATTTCGAAGCAGGTAGAAAGTAACGTATCGGAAAATGAAATGGAAACGTTTTGCTGAAAGCTTGAAAACAATCCTTTGAGGTATCGACTTGAAGTTTGCAAGGGGACTTTGACAAATGAATTTCCATAAATACGAACCGTATGTGAAGATAAGGCTGCATTCAGACTTCCAGTAGGTTCAAGCAGGTGAATATTTCATTAGAATTGACTTCTTTTTTGTATACATTTGTCGGAATCGAGACGTATTCGGAACGCCAGCGCCATCCGGTGGCGCTCGATGGAGTTAGTGTGAGGCGCGCTAGCGACACTTCACTGTTGGCAGCCGGCGCGAGCGGATCACTAAAACCATCCCGCGATCTGAGATACGTATACCTACATTTTTAAGTACAGTTATAGTGCAGTGTTCATTAGTGCTAAATAGGAAAAATAAACCAAGATGATTGTTAAGTGTAAAACACTGCTTTCTTTATCCAACACTACCCACCGATGACGCCCACAGCAAAGAGGACCTACATTGCGTGCCAATAATGACGATGGAGACGGTTATCCTTCGACATCAGAACTGGGATACGTGTTGGAAAAGAAAAAAAAGAATCGAAGCCAGCGTACTGTGAAGAACTACCCGCATTAGATCCTAAAAAACAAGGTACCTACCTACGCAAAATCATGGTGCGCAACGGCAGATTTGTGTTTTTTTCGAAAATCCACCAGGCGGCGATAGACTTGTTCTGGCTGTTAGCAAGGCAATAAAAGGTGAAGCATCAACCTGGCTATCCCAAATAGCCTACGAAGGAATTAAAGGTACTTTTTACAACACGATTTATTTCGCATTGGCGGGTACCCTCATTAAAAAAAAAATGTGTGGCAAAAAACCAAGTGATAAAGAAACATTGCCCGCGTTCGCCAGTCGTTTCATATCTGATGCGAAAAATGAACACCATCTGGGAATCATCGAATACAAGGTGATACCAAGCGAGGAAAAATAACGTCGATTAAGCGTTATAACTGCGGTAAAACGGTCAGAAGCGTATTGAGTGCAGAAGGAAGACCTGTAAAACCTACAGCATCATCGAGCCAAGTGACGCAGCAGCCGGCATTGAAGACCTTGGTGTGCTTCAAATGTGGCTAGCCAGGTCACATAGCCGTGCGCTGTACGAGCAGTGGTGGCGGCAGCGGCAGCGGACCAGTCAACGGCACGGCGCGACGCGTCGATGTCTGAGTTGTGCAACCACCATCAGGCAGGATACAACACAGGTGAATTGTTTCATTTTTACTTACGATTCTGGTGCTGAATGCTCGTTGGTAAAAGAAAGTTTTGCATCGAAATTTTATGGTAAACGTGTTTGTAACGTTGTTGCTGTGACTGGTACAGGTCAGACACGATTATTCAGTCCAGAACAGATTTTATGTTGTGTAGTGATTAACGGGTGATCATCCTCTTGAAATTTTGTTCATATTTTGCCCGACAATTATTAGCAAAGTGAGATCGTGATTAATTCTGGGTTTTTCCGTAAACATGAATAGACAAGTCTAGGCTTTTGCAAACGCTTAAAGAATTTTCTGAGTTTTTCATTATAGTGTGGGGAATATGATAAAGCCCGATTTGACAAAACAAAGGCAAAAAAATCGCTAATCGCAAGAGTTTGTGTTATTTTTAGAAAATGAAGAACGAAATCAGTCTTAGATCCAAAGTTCAAGGGTCCGTTTAGAGTGATAGAGATTTTGTATGGTGACCGTTAGACATTGAAACCCTTGAATTCTAAGTGTACCTACAAACATGCCAACGGGTCATGTACCAGTCGAAGTTACCATAGATTCTGATTAAGTTGTTGTGAGAGGTCGAGTAAAGCGGTCTATAGGCCGTATTGTTTTCGACCGTACCAGTATCTATTTCGTAGCCGTAGTCCGTAACTTATTGACATTCTGGTGTCCATGGATACGCGGTGTGCGGATGGCACTGGCGGAGGTCGGGGTCTTGAGAGACCATAGTGTGTTGTCACCAGTGGTTATTAGAGGTTTTACCGTGGCGTTAGAGGTTTTACTCGAAAATCGAATGTTACTGGAAAATTGGTAGTTTTTCGTTTTTTTTGCAATAGTCTGTTGTGAAAGTTGATGCGAACGACTGTGGTACATGGCCTAGGGCAGGTGTTTGTGGCCTAGGGAAGTTGTTAGTGGCCTAGGGCAGTTTTTACTGGCCTAGGGTAGTTGTTAGTGACCTAGGGTAGTTGGTAGAGGCCTAGGGTAGTTGTGAGTGGCCTAGGGTAGTCGTTAGTGACCTAGGGTAGTTGTTAGAGGCCTAGGGTAGCTGTTAGTGGCCTAGGGTAGTGATTGTTGTATTTTCAATTACCTGTTCCCAGTGTTTGATTAATTTAAAGAGTATTGGTTTTAATGATACAGTAGAGTTCTGAAATTTCCTTATTTTCACCGAAGAACTGAATCTAGAGTTTGGTCAGGAATGACCGAGTGGAACAGTGTTCTGTCGTGGACTATTTTGTGTTTCAGAGTGATTATCACACGAGGACGAGTGGAAAGAGTTGAATGAGGCCTACACCAAGATGATAAAAAGAGGATGAAGAAGAAGAAGATCACACGAGGACGTGTGCAAGCAGGATGGCCGTGTCGGAATCGAGACGTATTCGGAACGCCAGCGCCATCCGGTGGCGCTCGATGGAGTTAGTGTGAGGCGCGCTAGCGACACTTCACTGTTGGCAGCCGGCGCGAGCGGATCACTAAAACCATCCCGCGATCTGAGATACGTATACCTACATTTTTAAGTACAGTTATAGTGCAGTGTTCATTAGTGCTAAATAGGAAAAATAAACCAAGATGATTGTTAAGTGTAAAACACTGCTTTCTTTATCCAACACTACCCACCGATGACGCCCACAGCAAAGAGGACCTACATTGCGTGCCAATAATGACGATGGAGACGGTTATCCTTCGACACATTCATAACTTTGTTTGTCCGTTCGTCGTATATTTTCTTCGGTGGCATTTTATTTAATTAGTTTAGTCACAGAAAAAACAACAGACAAAACTGAGTAGTAAGAGAGTATACATATTTTATGATATTTTTATTTATTTATGATTATTTAGCTGGATAAATCCTATCGGGAGCATGGCTTGTTTTCTGTGAAAATTCTTGTTTTCACTATTCAACTTCTGGGAAACTAGATCACGATTACTCACAGAATAGAGAAATTTTAGAACTGCAGTCTATAAATAAAGTTTGTAGTCATAGTTGAACTTTAAATTCGAGCACACTCATTCCTAGTTGACTCAGCAAATTTCGCTACCTAGTTGAATGAGTTGACAATGAGTTGGATTACGTCACCTTAACTAGACATAGTAACATTTCAATTTTAAGAGTAATTCTTAAACGTAGGTACTGCTGTTAGGGCTTAACTTCATAATATCATCTTTCCAAAATTTCGTCTTTCAAAAATGTTACTATTGTATAGAAACACATTTACGTTTGCAAATAATTTATAAAGGTCCCCTACATAGGCTTGCATCGCCGACAATTCAAATATTATTTGAATGGCAGTAGTTGCCTAGACACCAAAGGCATCGATCGAAACTTGCTTCGCGTTGTATACGAAGGCTTTATTTTCAAACTCGAGTTCGAATTTCAAAACACATTCAAAGTAGCAAGTAGCTTCTTTGGTTCTTTTCAAGGAAAATCAAAGGGCTTACATACCAGATATGCAAAAAGTCGCTGTCATGTCGCATGTCGCAGCGATCGAGTGAGTTCGGTCGCACTTTGAGTAACTCAATCCAGCGCTCAAAGGGACAGCCACCTCAAATAGATGGCCCGTCGCACTTTAGATCCGAATACGTGGATCTTCTGTGAGTTATTCAATTTGTATTTGTGTCGATGTATGGGGGCTGGATGTGGCAGGCTTGGTGGGTGGAAGTTTGGCTGTTTGTGACTGTGTGCTCATTAGTAGTATAGATTACTAGAGTCATATATGGCCTACCAAATGGATAGATAAATAACCTTTGTACCCAATATCTGGCCATTGATTTTATCAAAGTCTCACCCAACTAGCGCAATACCTAATAAACCTGTGCTCTGCCTTCTTCGTCCATAACCCAGAAGTCTTATAATTATCATCAGATCGTTCAGCCTGTTTCAAGTAATTAAAAACAATCATTAAAACAATCTTCTAAAATACGATACCTACATGTCTATACCTAAATTCATCATCATCTTCTTGCCCTTATTCTATTCTACTTGGGTTTGGCTCAACATCATTTACATTCATATACCTACATTCTTGGAATGAATTTTCATTCAAGGTACGCTTATAAAGTACTGCTCACACGCAGAACTTCAATCAATCGGAACATTAGATGTCTGTCCCTAAGTACTGTCACATCCAGCAGCCTTATGATCCTACTTGCATCTGCATCCCCGCGGGACGTGGCTGGCTGTGCCGGCAAGCAGGGCGGGAAGGCGGGATCGATCCGCCCCAGTCGCGTGCCGAGCGCCCTGCGAGCAGGACGACCGCCCGCCCGAATCAGAAGCCTTCTCGTTTAGGCGGGAACGCGTACCTATCGCGAATTTCATAACAAATAAACATTTTATAATTAATTCCGTTATTATCGTAAGGACAGTAATTAGTGATAGCCTAGTTTTCGAGTGATTTTACCGTAGTTTTGTGTAGCGTGAAGTGATTAGGGTAGTTTGTGTACCGGATTTTGAATAGATAACGAACTCAGTATTTTAGGTGTAATTTTTGTAGTCAATTTACTGTAGTCGAAGTTTTTAGCAAGGTATGATAAAGAGCCTGGATTTTCGATATTTCTTTAGCGATTTCTCGATACGTTATTGTTGATAAACACTTGAGAAAAGTAAACAATAAATTACCTTTCTTTACCTTCAGTTAGTCCCCCAATAGGTACAAGTTTCCAACTCTCATTTATCACAGATTGGCCAACTTTGCCAGTACTTCGGTATTTCGCGTTTAATTCGGAGATATTTCTTTACAAATTACGAGGGAGGATTGTGGAGATAATTTATATCGAACTTAATATCCTTATTGTAATCTTTCAATGTACATTAGGCTTAACTTTAAAATTAATGAGATACTGAAGTTTTAATTGGACTTGGATTGCCGCGTTCCATTTTCAAATTAATGTTGCCATTACAAAAACAAATGACGATTGACGAAATAATTGACTATCGCCTCAAATGTCTCGTCATTTTTATTTATAGCTGTTTTAACCATTACGGAAATTGGAGGAGAAACTCGATGTTTTAAATTGGCGGGAATGACTATTGTGCAGCTTTTAATTAAGCTGCATTGTCAACACCGAATGTTTCGTTCATTTAAAATATTTTCGTGACGTAATTGGAATATCACGCTTGGAAGTATCTACGTTTGGATTGGATTATGTAGGTACAGAGCTCTTAAAGAGGACTTAAGCTTTCTTTCTATAGTAATATTTGCTGTTACTTAACTGTATCAATGATTATGAAATATAGTGGAGAAAACTGCCTTTTATCAGACACATCAAATTGCCTGATCCTCATAATCTTTATGCGGTCAGAGCTTAAAGCTCTAATTCCATTTCTGAATTTATTGTCTCCAAACTTATATCTGTCTCATTTATTAATATAAGCCACTCGTTTGACGAAGAGTGTACCGTTAAAATATAAGTCAAAGGCGGGGTCTACGAACTATGAGTAATATTTGAGTAAGGTCAAAGTTACGCTACGGCGACAAAGCGTGGGTGTTACTTACTACGTTTTTATTTACATTCATTAATTTTATTCGGAGAACAGTTTACTTGCCGTGTTCAATTTAAATGTTATTATTTTTTTGAATATATTTAGAACTTTTAATTTTTTTTAACTTTCTTCCTATACCGAATTGAACGATTGAATGATTGTGCCCCAACACAAAATGATATGTACGCGTATAACCAGCTTTCGCTCGGGGTTTTGACTGTATGGTGGTCTAAATAAAATACCACGAGTACGTACAACAGGGAAAAAAAACCGGCCAAGTGCGAGTTGGACTCGCCCATGAAGGGTTCCGTAGTAGCAAGCATAGATTAGGGATATAATTATATTGAGATTAGTAAGTAATATACACAAACAATAAAAATAACTTTGTTTTTCATAGTGTTTGTATGAATGGCAAAGTTATATGCAAAAACTGCTAATTGTATCTCATCCAAACCAATTTTCGTTGGAAGTTTTTGTTGAGGTCTACATTATATTTTTTTTTTAGTTTTATCATTCTCTTATTTTAGAAGTTACAGTTGGGGGGGGACACATTTTACCACTTTGGAAATGTCTCTCGTGCAAACTGTTTAGTTTAGAAAAAAATTATATTAGTAACCTCAATATAATTTTTAAAGACCTATCCATAGATACCCCACACGTAGGGGTTTGGTGAAAAAAAAAATGTTTGAGTTTCAATTCTAAGTATGGGGGGCACCCCCAAAATTTGTTTTGTTTTTATTTTTTTATGAAAATCCTAATGCGGTTCACATAATACATCTACCTACCAAGTTTCAACACATCTACCTACCAAGTTTCAACAGGATAGCTCTTATACTTTCGACAAAAAGTGGCTGTGACATACGGACGGACAGACAGACATGACGAATCTATAAGGGTTCCGTTTTTGCCATTTGGCTACGGAACCCCAAAAAGTAGCCTTTACCTAGGTCATGGTCTACCTATAAGCTAAATTATCTTCGAAATCTGTTGAGCCGTTAAGGCGACAAATAAAGAAGTTGTATTCGTTAAGAGACAGAGTTACTCTCAAATTTAGGTATAATATTACCTAGTCTGGATTACTTCAACCTTTTGTAAGGCTATTTACAATCGAAACGATGCATGTGAAATTAAGTCCAATATTGGCCATAATCTATTGAGGACGCCATAGATATTGAGTGAGGAGATAACGAAAATGAATGAGTAGGGATAGATTGTAAGCTCATCGCTCATGACCCATTTCATTTTCAACTGTTTTCGTGGGAAGATGAGCAGATGATGCTTTGTGCGTGTGTTTTTTACAATCCTAATGGGGACTGGAAACATAGGATTGATGTTAGGATTAATGTTGCACTTATATTTTTATTTCTAATTGCAGAACAAATAGCAGAATCAATAAACATCTCCTCTAAGATGGAATTAACTGTGATTATTTTAGATTTACTATGTAAACTACCGTCTTTTAAGTTTCTTTGCACTAAACTTAGTTTTAAAATGTTGCTGATAATATAAATGTAAAATACGTTATATCGATTCTACTTTTTTTTAAAACTAGATAATCCTCTTAAACACTTATATATTGTATTCCAAAGGAGTAAATCGCAAAATTTTGATAGGTGTGTAAACCCACCGTCCCCAATGCCCAAAATTAATGTAAATCCTAACCGATATACGTATGTCGTGTAAGGTTCCATCAGGCACTTGTCACAGGGGATTAACACCCGCACTGCGTCTCGTCTGTAACTGCCCTAATCCGTACGCACGCAACCCGCACCGTATTAGATTGTCCCGATTATTATTTATTTAATTAATTTAGTTTTGCCGTGACCGATAATATTGTTGTGGTACCTATTGTTGTATGGTTGAAATAATTTGGATTACATGATTTATTGTTATTTGGTTTGGTTTGGTAGATTATTGTTAAACAAAAGTTCGGAATTTTGATGGTTATGGAGACTCCAGAGCTATAGCAGCACATCATCATCAAAAATAATGTGTAGACAGAACGAATTAAACAACAAAAGCTATAGAAGCGCTAAAATAGCTCCAAATTTGAAAATTAATTAAAGGGAACGGCAAACAATTGCTTTCTGAAAACCACCTTTGATGTCCTTTTAAAAAATCTCAATTAAAAAGTTCCTAGAGGGTGTTCTAGGAAAGACGCTTCAATATAAACAAGAAGCGGATGCGAGACGCCATTCAGTTCCGGACAGTGAAAGGGACGACTCATTAGCCGTACAGATATTTAGGATCGACTGATACCGCTCCAATGACCTTTTGAACACCATTGTACCGTGTGTGGTATGCATGTGTGGGGATTAACGGGTAACAGGGATGGTGTTCCGTTGTATGATGGCGGGCAAAAGTGCTTTTGGTGCGTGCCTGTACTTTCGGCCCGGATTTTTGGTGCATTTTCGGCAACATGACTGAAATAATTGGCTTTGTGAAATAGCTGGCTTTGTGTAATGGTAACATTATTAACGATTTAAAAAAGACTTTCATTGAAAAATATTCGAAAAATTTTACCGTTCGTAAATCTACCTACATATAAACAGCAAAAAAAAGTTTTTAAAACTTTTACAAATATTTCAAAAGATAGGTACCTGTATTTTAAAAAGTGAAAGAGATCAGTGTTTTCTCATCGATAACTCTGAGGAGAAACACTGGAATAACCTCAGAGGGTTAACAAATCTGTTGGATGCTTAGATAGTGTCTGATATAAGTAGTTTTAAGAAGAATGAACTACTCAGATTTAAGCGAATTCGCCCTAAGAATTTTAATAACATAACATTCTAAGGGGTGACAAAAATCTGGCTCACAATCTGTCACTCTACGTCCAAAGTCAAAGCCTTGCTAACTTATCCCCTTGTTCATAGTAAATAATCATATAATTGGCCGTTGGCCACCGCGTCCGGCAAAGGGCGGCCATTTGCATTTTAATCACGTGTTGATTTGAAGTAATGCGTCTACGTGCACGTATAAATTACACGCTTACATGTGTGAACGGATTGCTTTGGACCTGTGCGGCTTGCGCCTGTGACTATGTGATGAAATGATTGCCTGGATTACTGATGAGCTTTACGTGTCTGTCTGCATGAGGATTGTAAATTAGGCAAGTTTATATGGTCAGATCCATCGAATATTGTTTGAAGTTTTTTTGCTACTCCAGTATTCACAAAAACTTTATTTCAAATGCTGGAAAATTGAAAAATAAAAACATGACTACTAAGTTTACAAAAAGAAAGTCATCTAGAGTAAAACGGCCCTTAATCATGTCTATGAAAATGTGCCACCCAACCATGTGGACGTTCGTCACGGGATACATAATTTGTTGATAACCAAAAGGTTCTCCAGAAAGTAATAAACACTTTTCTGAAAACCGCAACAAAATCGCTTTGTCAAATGCGGGAAAACATAATAATATAAAAAAACATACTTACAAAAGTTACGAGTACAAACAGATAGAGCTGAGAACTTCCTACTTTTGTTTTCGTCACTTAAAAATAGGGATATATCCGTAAGGATTTCCGTCTCTAATCATAATAAATCAATTACCTATTTCCATACTAACATGCGTCCTTGTAAAGTACATTCATATCTTTAAATAGTTTCCCACATAATCGTACATAAATCACGCTGATCCTACTTACCTAGTGCGAGAACAATAACTCATACACGCCGAGTCAAGCCGACTAAAGCCCGGGACACACGAGCGCCTAGCTTCGTCCATTTCGTCCATTTTCCACGACACAAAGCGGCTACGGATGAGTTTCGGACAGCGAAGGCATTTTCGGGAAACTAAATTGGGTAGTAACAAACTTTCAGCTGAGATTAGTTTGAAAACTGCAGGTGAAGTGGTATTGTCAGTTTGAAATTTTGTGCTACCAAATAGGTTTAAGGCATTTCGTTGGCAGGTATGCAGGTTTAGGGATTATACTAGTACCTACTCTGTGTGGCTTTAATGAATGTCCTGAAATGCAGCAGCTTTAATTTAGATTGTAGCTTTTTGAAAATATAATCGAAAAGGATAAATCATTGTTATAAATAATGCCTTATTTTAGACAAATTAGACGTTTCTTCGTTCTGTCTAGTCAATAACTTAATATACCAAACAGAATCAAATAAGCACTACAACTGAAATTAGCTTCTGCTTTATGTCACGTCTCTCTTCCCAATCTATCTCGTACTACGTCTAGACACTACATAGTCTATCAAGATATCTAAAACGTATTGTCTATCTAACTTTACCCGGACGAAAGCTATCTCGTGTGTTCCGGGGTTACCTTGCCGAGTCACCGCGGAGTTCTGGCCGCGACACGTCCCTCGAGTTCCGTGAAACTTAATTCGGTTTTACTTGAGGCGACGACTTAATTAAGTCGGTCGACGCGTGCCTCATGTGGTTATAAGTTTTACTTACTATGTACATTTTGTGGAACGCACTTAGCTTGTGTGGGAGGCGAATTTTGAAAGTCATTTTAAGTGAGGTAACAATATTTCACTGTTGCGGTGACTCTATCGTAATAAGATTTCGATATTTACACGTAGAATAGGTAATTTACCCAAACTTACTTAATAGTAACTGCTTAATTATCTCTGTTTGTTTGTCACATTTTCACGTCTATATTGTTGTATAAAATTTCAATGAGTCCACTCAGTTTTTAAACATAATACTTTTAATGCCGGTCTCGTGGGATTGAAAAGCGAGCAAAATCTGTAAAACATTAAGCGTTTATTTGAGTACCAATTTGATAGCAAAAAGTAAAAACCAATCGTCCAACAACTCGAATGCAGCTTGTTGCGTGCGAATTTTCAGCGAATTGCGTACGTAACGTAAACTCTAATGCAGATCGTTCACCATTGATGTTAACACATGATTGGAGCAAAGTAATTGGTTTATACCACGTTACACATAACACAGCGAGGATCAGCCACCCGTGAAATAGATCGTAACAAATCTTCAAAGACGTGCAACCATTTCCGAGTATTTCCGAATACAATAAGATAGTGTTAAAAATAAACATGCGGGTAGATTGTCAAGTTCGCGCGAAGCACATGGGGAGAAGTCTATTTCTGATGCCGACCGTGTAGTTGTAGCCTGGCCATTATTTCTATTTATTTTGTTGACAACTACCGAATGTGTGGTACATTACGAGGGTTATTGAACTGTCGGTTTAGACATTGGAAATACCTTTGTATCTTAATGATTTTAGTGTATGAGTTTGGACGTAGTTTTGATGATTTTAATGGAGTAACCGATCTTATCTCGATACTCGTTTACCGTTACCGTATACAATGCACAGATTGTTTTATGCTTACTAACCCTGTTCGTAGTTTCTGATGTAGCGTGTAGTAAGTGTAAGGTTTCGAGCTTAGTACGGTGTAGTTACAAGTTGCAAGTCTACTACAACATAACCTCATACTTTGTCGAGTTAATTATACTGTTAATTTTGTAGAAAAGCTATACTTAGACAGGTAAACCTACGCACTGTAGACTAGTTTGGGAGACGAGGAATGCCTTAATTGCTCTATCTCCATAGTCGTTTAATTACTTCATTAACGTGTCGTTGAAATCGACAACCGCATTTTCATAGACGTAACTTAGAATATGATGTTAGCCTCTAAAAGAAATTGTGAAACATTCCTAACCACTCGTCAATTTCAAATAAAAACGCAAGGGGTTAATTTAAAGTCTTGAGTTTTCAAGTAAATATAACATTTTTACGACTGTTGTATCGTCTCGGGTCAAGTGCGTCCCCTCGTGTGTCATCCCGAATTCGTCATGTCATCGAAATGTAATAACTCCCCCCGAGCTTCGATGCTTCGGAGGTGGAATCGGAAAGCTATTTACAAAGAAACTGGGGACATTGGGGAAAGGGGCGCAATTTCTTGTGGAAACTAAGAAATCGGGGGTCTTCGTATCTACTGATCGAATGTTGTCTAAAAGTCGAGACAATTTTGTGTGTGATAAAGTTTCGGGTTTTCTTTGGTTCCTTGAACTGAATAATTTAGAATTCGGCGTCATAATTTATTTAAATACTTTTTTTTATAAAGGATTATCTGTGAAATTAGTTTATTGCATAGAAGAATTGCAATATTTCATTTTTAACAAGAACTAATATCCTGCATCGGTGTATTCTTGTGTTGAATTTTATTTTCCAATAGCCATATAGCTCTATCCTCACAAAATCTATTAGGTATGATCCAAAAACGTGTAAGTTAACGGTTATTGTCGTAAAGTGTGGCGGTAAATCTGTAAGGGCGACAATAACACGCCGGGGTCAGGCATCGGGCCGGCTTATAGGCGATTGACCGCCTGTCCCGATACAGATAATCGGAGTCACGACTCTTACGAACGGTAACCGACCGATATAGACCGGCCTACTGCCGTGGACGGACCCGTAAGCCGTAATGGTTAAACTAATGGTTGTGCTTGAATCTCAAGCATCAAAGAAATGCTTGAGATAATAACAGTTTAATAGGTCTTTTGATTTTGAGTGATAGTAAAGTTTAATGCTTGCAAAATGTCCAAATCTCGACACCTATACAAATGGTAAGGGTTTGAACAGAACAAGTATGGTTTAAACCTAATATGTATATTGTACCTAACATTCAGATAATCCGTGATTTTGTAATGTATGCGATATAAAGGTAACTTCATAGAGATAATTGCACTTTATATTGCACTTGCATACATTATGATAATCATAATTTCTGTCATGGGCATTCAGTAATAGTCATAAGGGTTAAGGTAGGCAGAATTCAATATTCTATTTGCAATCTCGTTAACATTCTTCCTTACTTATCAATTATGTACAAGATATTTTACGCGTTATTATTTATACATAAAACTGTGTTTATAGCTCGTAAACTGCCTATCTACTTTACATTTATGAGTATTATGAATTAAATGTGAAAAGTTATGACTTTCTGCTTTCATTGCCATCGACAAAATACTTTTATGTTCATTTAATGTGCTCACGTAGGTTTTATGTGATTTGATGGAGATTATATTTAATTTGGCTGTCTATGATGATTTATTTGATCGAAGGTGTTACCTTAAATATAAATAATATCAAAATAAATATTTAGATTTTCGAAAGTTTATGAAATGGTTAATGCGATATGCTTCCTAATTGTGATGTAATCGGAATGAAACACGTACCATACCATATTTTATTCTATCGCTATTTATAGTTCGATTGATAAACATTATTTTTTAAACATTGATAATTTTAACACAATATCGACCAAAATATGAAATTAAATATTATAATTTCTAACGATTTCTTTGAGAAATATTAATTTCTTAAGTTTTTCACCTTAAAAAAAACTAATTTACAAGGAATTACAATACATAAACTCCTTCAAAGAAACGAACTTTCCGTTTTCCTGACATTCGAATTAGTGTGAAAATATATAAATTTACATTTCACTCAAAGCGTGTCAGTTTGATTGCCGTGAAGTGCGGTGCGTGCTGACTAAACAGAGAGGGTTACGTGTTTTACTTTCACTACGAACGTTATTTCACGTTTCCTTTGTTTACGAAATTATACAGGCGAAAACAAAGCAGGAATATTCAGGAAATTAATCAATCCTGCTACGTTCGTGTCATTACTGAGCTTAAATTACCAGTTTCAGTTTCTTAAGGCTTGCCTTTCTCAATCAAGCCTTGTAATTTTTGTGGAGAAAAACACCGAAGAATTGACAAACATTTTTTTTTACAAAACATTTAATAGACTGAACAAGTTTACTAAAGCAACCTACGCAAGGTATTTTAAACTTTATTTCTAAAGTTTTAAGTTACAAAATAAGTGTACGAAAATAATTTGCAGTAAGGCTAGGGCAGGAATGTTTACCCACGCACGCGATCGATAGGGCGTAGAAACCTCCGCGTGAAAATTGCAACCCGTCGCCGAACGACACCGCCACCGTAGTACCGCCGTCTAATAGAATTACTGGAAACGAGATGAAAGGGAATTAGTTATTTTCACGGTGGAATATCGAGTTCCGGATTTTAGACCACCCATTGACCAGGTATATTGGCCTTTTTTAGGGTAAGGTTTATTTGAATAGTATATTGTGAGCCTTAAATGTGGTCATAGACACAAAGAAGAATTAAGATTTATGCTTTTAAACATTTTTTTTTCACAAATTGCTGCCAAGTTATTTGGTTGAACGCGGATTTATTTTTAATCTTCCAATTTCAAAGCTTCTTCTTACCATCTCTCGATTAGTCAGATGTATAACTTTGTTTTACACTATCTCCACAATCTCACGCTATGTGCAAGTAGAAGAGACAAATTGTTACCAATTCTAGCCATCACGAAGTCTTATCCAGTAAATGTTAGGGTTCTCTCCCGCCAGGTGGGGGATCCGTATAGTTTACGGATACCTCCCGCCTATCTTGCAAACTCGAGGGGACGCCATAGATTTATTCTCCTCGGTTTATTTTGCCTTGATGTTTACCTTTTTTTCGTAAGACGCATATGAATCAGGATACAATAATGATAATCGAGAAATCGCTATCGACGTAACAGGCTCTAATTTGATGTGATTACAATAGTTGAAGCAGTGATATAGGTATTTTGATGACTTTAGACGTAGAAGAGTAATGAATACAGAAGTGCATGGCATGATATGGCAAGAAAATACATGGAACGACGCTTCTCAAAGACACATCGAACAACCATACCGTCCAGCTTCAAAGTACCCGAACCTCATGAATTCTACAATAAAGCGACGCCATTTGTACAAAGAACCTTGTTGTTCGTCGCTGATGAGAGTTCGGGACCCAAGCCGAGTGGCAGCGGGAATACAATTGATAACGACATTCAAGATGCGCCAGCCGCGGAAACAGCAGCATCAACGTCTAAATCGGGCGACGAGAGAGAAAAATCGCCTAAGAAGAGCTCATTTTTCTTCTCCCCCTCGAAAAGTTGCAAAACTCACGGACGCAGCTTTTTCCGGCTTCAGACGAGCCCCAAGAAGTCGAAAACGGAGACAAGTGAGGTAGTTACCGCGAGAGCGTCTCCCGCGCCGCCAGGGGGTGCAGCGGGCGCGGGGGGACTCATCAGCTACGCTCCCGGGTGGTCACTGAAAGGCGAACACCTCATGAAATGGCAGGAGTCTGGAAAAACCACAATAGAGGTAATTTTTCTTTTTAATTTTCATAATTAGCTGCGTTTTCCTCTAAACAATAAATAAACATCCGAAGCAGTAAATATTTTTCTTTCTAATGGAATTTTAAATATCAATAAATCTTAACTTTTCGTGTACTTTTAACGTCTTTAGAGAGGTAAGCTGTTGTAAAAAGTTCAAAAGTGGAAATTGTGCATGCAAATCTGTTCGTCAGTGGTTAACAGGGTGGCAGGGTCGGTGAGGGGAGGTTGTTTTTAAGAAGAAAATGAAAATTTCAATCTAAACGCGCCCTCAGGTGATACTGAGGGAAGCCGAACAACGAAGGAAAACTTTTAGAATCCAATAAATTGGCAACAGTTTTCTTATTCAAATAAACAGAAATGTGTTAAAGAAAATTGAGTGAAGAAAAGACACAATAAGCTCTAATTCTTAGAATTTAATCATACGGGTTGGTATCAGTAACTACTTATTTAATTAATCAGAACTAATTAAAAATTGTTCGGCATAAATTGCCGTCTACATATTTCGTTATCCCTATTGCCGTATTGTTTTTAAGATTATTAGACCTATTGCATTCACCAATCATAACAAAATATCAAAATAATCACAAACGATTTTCGATGTCTAATTTACCACGACGACGAATATTGCCAGATTCGTTCCGTCGTTTTGGCCACAATAATAATATCAGGCGCATTAGTCGGTCCGCCACCCCCGTCTTCACTCTTCGCTAACATTTTTCCTATTCTCTCGCTAGCCGGAAAAGTGGGGAGAGATGAACACACCGATAGCCTTTTATATCAGTGTAATGCGAGTATAATTTTCCTTTTTAGTGGCAACATTAGGAAAATGTCGCAGGTAAGTTACGTGGGTGATATTGGGTCGTTTGTCTTATTGGGTTGCAACGGGAAAAATATAGAAGAGAATTATTTAGTTGGTTAACATTTGTATAATGAAATAACAATGGATATTTAAGAAGCATTTATTTCACAAATTCAATTCGAAAACGTGTTGTTATGTTATGTTAATTAATAAAGCTTTTTTAGCTGCTCTGTTTACAATTGAGTGTAAAAATGAGTTATAGAAAATATTTAACCCCATTAAGAAAAAACATCAAACACGAAACCACAAAATAATAAAAATGTCCGCAAAAAATTAACCTCACAACACAGGTAAACAACCTCCATCATCAACAAAAGCGTTCACGTACAAATCTAATTTGTTGACAACAAAAGGATTTCAACCTGCAACTGACAATAGATTCTACACTCAGTCAGAATAAATATACAGGCACATTCAGAAGGCCTGCTCCCTACAACGAGCAATTATAGGCAAGCAAGTTTTGATGTAAGGCGAAAATTTTTATGAGATTTCCAACTTTATAACAAGAGAAAAAAGTTCATCTTCGATTGGGAAAATTGGACAGATTTTAGTAGGTTGACGTGCTGCTGGCGTCTGTAGAGTGATCTCAAAATATCTTATTACAACGATGACGACGAGTTTCTCTCTATGGGGGATACTGAGATATCACATTTCTACGATCGTACTCGTAGATCTATTAGTCATAGATACGACAATTAATATGGACACGTGAATCATTCGTGAAATTGAGTATCTATAATTAAACGTATGCATACATTCACCTTTGCATAGAGCTGATAACCGATTGGGAAGAAAAGTTCTCGAGGCATGCCTCCACTAGGTGGACCGACGACATCGTGAGAGTCGCGGGCAACCGATGGATGCAAGTGCCAAGATGTCGTTTGGCGTGGTGGTCTAAAGTGGAGGCCTATGTTCAGCAGTGGACGTCTTCCGATTGTTGATGATAATGATGATACATTCACGAAGGATATAAGCATGATCATTACTGCTCTTGTCCCATATTACATGCGTTTGTGTGTGTTAGCTGACCCCAGCATTTAAACAGGTACAAACGCCCAAGACGTCACATTTTTGTTCCAAAACTATATTTTAAGCTGGAAATAACAAGGCCCCAGTTAAAACATTCTCAATAATTAGAAATCAGCAAGATTTGACATAGCCTATTTCTACATAGTGACTCTTGATTTTATTATTATATCTAGGATCATTAAAAAAAACATCGCATGTGTACACGATGACATAATAAATTTTCCTCTGTGCTTGTTTTCATACGTTGTTTAAAGTGAAACTTCTGCGTATCTCTACTTTGTCACATTGTACAGTCAGGTTCATTAGAAGCACGCGAGGGGGGACCCCTGAATATGTATGAGGAATCGAACCCACTGTCACCAGCCACGGGCCACGAGGTACGAGCCAATGACATTATGATAGGGCTCATATCAAGTTCGATGGTAATTACACGGACTTATAAAATGTACGAGTAGAAGGGTGAGATAATGAAAATCTTGAGCGAACTTGGATTGAATTTAGATTATGAAGACTCGAAGGTTTAGGGCGTTGATGTGACCTGTCAATCTAGTTGGGGGTTGATGGTAAAGAAAAGCTTTCCTTTAATCCTGGAAAAGTTAAAGGTTCAATCAAAGAACTCAAAACTCTACTTGATTGGACCAAATTCTAAATATTATAAATACCCTTTTTTTGTACTTTCAACTCTGTAACCCTTACTAATATGAATTTTATAATTGTGAAATTGTGTATGTATGCATGGATAGATGGATGGATGCTTGTTAATAAATCACGTCAGAAGGACTGATTGGAACTTTTATTTTAGAGAGGTTATGTTCTGGGATAACACATAGGAAACTGACTATTTTTTATTCCGGTATTCCGTATCCGTAGGATAATTTTCGAGAGACACACAGATAACAGCTAATAGTCCTTATTTCTTCATTCACTTATCCCTTTTCAGAAACAAATAACCAAAATAATGATGTCCCTACAATTATATTTCCCCTATTCCCAATAATATTTCTCTATCAGTTTCGTTCATTAGTGAATTAATCGCAGAATTCGGAAACAATAATATCTCTATAGAGTGACCATTCCCCCATCAGTTTTGTTTACCTTCGCAAGGAGTGCATCAGTAATGCACCCTTCTGAAATACACCTATTTGTTCAGTGAAGTGCTACGAATGATGTATGTGTAATAAAGGAAATTGTATGTGAATTTAGATTTATTACCCGCGATTACTTGCTGCAAAGAAGATATATGGCTGAGTTTAGTGCACTTGTTTATCCGTTAGACTTAGAGGGATGCGTCTTATTTTTATTATCATGTATTAAGATTTCCAAATGTATAAACGTATTTCTTTCTAGGAGCCAATTTATAATGTAATATGTAATACATGTTCTGCACTCCTGCCAATGTAGAATATAATTATGGTCTAAAGAACTTTCTATTAAATAGGCACTTGATACCCTACTATTTTAATTCTACTTTTTTCGGGTAATGAATAGGTAGGCATTTCAGATAATTTTCAATACCTTTGAAACTCAACGAAAGCATTTCAAAACAAATTAACGTCATTTGCGATAATATTTAGGTTTAAAGCTTTTTGTTGTGGAAACTAAAAGAAAAAAGAAGATTGGGTTTATTACGGCTACTTTCAATCCCGTAATGGTTACAATTTCGCAAAAAAAAACACTAATACAAAAGAACACCAATTTGATTAATGGCAAAAGAAAAAACAACGTCACAAGGATAACCTCAGACTCACTCAAGAAACATCGATACTTTTTCAAGACACATTCCCCACGGAATTAATATCGAGAGGTTCTGTAATCGCTATTGACAGCTCCATTCACGATCCGCGGAGGAAAGCCCCGACTCACTGAATATTTCACTG
The DNA here is from genome assembly GCA_950005045.1 of Agrotis exclamationis. Classification (NCBI taxonomy): domain Eukaryota; kingdom Metazoa; phylum Arthropoda; class Insecta; order Lepidoptera; family Noctuidae; genus Agrotis; species Agrotis exclamationis. The sequence goes on along the minus strand of OX465417.1, from coordinate 10,952,544 downwards.
AGAGACTTATTAGCCAGCTAATTATACAAAGGAAGTAGTTAGGGCGCAACGGGAAGACGAGGGGATCTCGCCGCTCTTAAGCATTCCACGGCGCGCGGCCCTACTATGAATGTCAATGCGTTTTTGTTTTTAGTTTTATGCGAGTTGGTAGCGAGTATTTGATTTAAGAGCTTGTATTAAGTGCTATGTATGTCCGAGATGCTAGTGAATGTCATAATGTATGCTACAAGCTACAATTTTGATCGAAACAGGGTTTACAACACGTGGCAACGTTAGATCGATCTACGACCGTATGTACCTTTATGACCGCGCCTACGAGTATATTATGGCAATTTCATCCGATGATACGGCATTTTATCACTTTTTGTTATTCACTTGTTAGGAGAGCAGCATTCAAAATACCTAAACAATAGATTTATTTTCGGTAGGTACTTAACACTGACGAATAGGATAGCCCCATTACTACAAGCTATCGCACATAGGTGTTCTATCAGTGCTCTAAACATTGGTGCTCAAACGGGAATACCTCATACATTATGATAAGATCCTGAGCGAGAGTGTTTTGTTTTCTTGTAACAAATTGAATACCAATGAAGTACCTACTGATGAGAATTATTATCTTCGTACGTGTTGGCGTTCGAAAGTACTGAAGACGTAGTGTGAAATTAGTTATAAATCACACGATTCCTGGACCCGGGATGAATCATGAGCGCCTTTGTAGGAATCTGTGGGATCAGCCAAGTGGGTGGGAAATTATATGGCTATTAGCATTTTGTTGTGTGAGAACAGACCACACAGCATTGTTGACAATGAATCGATTTGTTTTAGTTTAAGAGGGCTGTCAATTAAATGCTGTGATGATTCGAATGTTTTATTGAATTTTAGAAAAAATATTGTCTTATGCTTTATAGAAATGTTACAGGGGTAGCTAGAAATTACTTGAAATCATTTTTTTATTTTTACACCCGCCGCGTCGCGAATCGCAAAGATGTTTCTGAAAAATAATCGAGTGCAAGCAGGGGCGTAGTTGGTAAAGCGTCCGGTACACTGAATCAGGTTCAAGTCCTGTCCGCACTCGATTTTTTCTTTCCACAAAAATGTTTACTTGTAATCTGTTGGTATTCATCATCTACCTATAGCTGTTCCCGGCTATGGTAGGGTCGGCTTTCAGTCTTTAACCAGATGATGATTAGACTAGGTTTCAAACTTAAGAGCTACTGAGTAACTGGCAACCTGTAAGACTGTGCACATTTTTAATTGACAAGTTCACTCTAGATTTAAAGATAAATTGTTATACTACCCTAAAATATACTGGCGAATAAGTCGTTGGTGTGCTATAATTAAATAAATAAATGTAAGGTATAGTAACAGTTATTCATTTGCTACAGAACAAAAAATGATAACATAATGATGAATCATCGTGAACCGTCAAAAATGACACTACGATTTAATATCATGTGTCAGGTGTCGATCACTGACAAAAGAACTGTCACTTGCAAACTACTGCCTCAATCTTGACATGACTGATGTATGGGCGAATTAAAAAACGTGCGAATGATGAAAAAGAATGTGACACTTAATATAGTCGAGCGAGACCTTTAGTTTCTATGCAACTTTCAGCTTGCTTTAAGCAAAAATTGTGTTTAAAGTATATTTTTTCTCAAACACCACATACACACGCACACGTACACACACATCATTAAGCGTTGACAACTTAGACCGGGATCTAAACTCGGTTTTTGTATTAATAACTTTACGACAGTAGAAATAAAGTTCGAAATTCAAAAATTAATTTTGATATATACCTTGGTCTAAGTTAAACCACGTTTTGTAATAAAGCCGCTGGACTATAATAGTCATGTACCGTGAATCACCGATCAGTATCAACTTTGGTATCAACCTAATGTTATTGTATAGAGAAAATTTATGTGTAAAGGCGGAGTCCTGGTGTCCGGAAATACAGGCTTGCAGCCTAGTTTAGGCACCAGTCTCCCACAATAATAAAGCTATTTATTATCATAACATTTTGAATAATGTATTGTGTAATATTGTGGTGAGAAATAAATAAATAAATAATAATTGTTCCTCAAACACGTATATAGCATGGAAAAGGAAAAGTTGATGATTTCTTTTTAACTCTCTTAGTACTTAACCATTTATCCAAATATTTGATTTACGTTGGAAATAAATAATCTATCTCTGTTACTATCTTCAGTTGGATCTTTTTCTATAACCAATCAACGACCGAATTTGCCGATCCGAGACTTTCAGTCTGAAGCTCAGAATAATGACTTTAGTCATTATTCTGAGCTTCTTCGAGGTCTGAAGAGTCTTTATGCCCAACCAGAAACAGCAGACACAAACAAAAGAACGGGATTTTTTGGACCTAACGTCCAAAAAATCCCGTAAATAAACATCAATTGCAAGAACGAAGCAAATATAGCTCTTTTTTTTTTTGGGGTGGCAAAATCATCCAATTGTCCTCCCGCCCTGGGTGGGGCGGAAGGGACTGTCAGACTCTTACTGACTAAAACCCACCCGTGTACCTTCGGATGCCCTTTACGTTCCGGGGCCACGGTATCCTGGATTAAGAAAAATCCGCGACCCCAGCAGGCATTTGGCCCCATAAGGGGCCCCGTCAGTGACGCGTGAAACACGACGCGCCACCGACCCGGGCTTGGTCCTTGGTCGGACGGCGAGCGTACCCATTACTCACCGTCCGCAAGCCCGCTCCGCCGCTGTGCCCTCTGCTATTCAGAGGGACACGCGTTGGAGCGTCCACCCGACAGGCTATTCGCATACGGGCAGAGACCCCTTGGAGTTTTTGCCCGCATCCCAGGGTGAACCGGCCCGAAAAACTGGTCTTCCCCACGGACGTATCCGAGAGGGAACTCCAGTCCACGGGCGCACGTGGAGGTTTCCTGTCTTAGCACCACAGCAAATATAGCTCTTGGAAAAATACAAAAACTACATAATGCTTATCAATTAAAGCCACAACTGAACAAGTGCCGAGGTGTTATGTACATGAAGTTGCGGTTTGTGGTCATTGTAGCACTGGCGCCATTGAAGAAAACAACAGAATATAAATCTGTTATTTATAAATTATTTAAATAGTGAATCAACGATGAACAAATGTCAATGTCAATATTATGGCTTCTGTTTCAATTTTGCTACAAAGTTAATTCATAATAAAGATTTTTTTGGTGGTCAAATCATGATTTTTCAAATGATTTCTTTCGCCTTGGGTGGAGTGGAAAAGACTGTCAGACCCGTACTAACTAAAATCCAACGTGTTCCGTTTTAAAGCAGATTACCAAAACCCTGAAACGTAAAGGGCCTTAAATACCTTTTACGTTTCACGGTTTTGGTAATCTGCCTATACAGTCCCGAAACTCAATTCATATGATGAAATAGTGTTATTTGAACATAAAAATATTTCTTCCGATATTTACTTGTATTTTAACAATAATATCACCACAGAACTGCCATTTGGTCTACAAGTTAATACAAAAAAATATTAAGCGAATAATCCGGATACCCGATACACTAATAGTGTCTATTACCTGTCAAACAAAATAGGAACAATAAAATCAATCAATGATACCTTTGTTCAAAGCCGATAGCAAAAAAGTGATACGTTACGTTTAACACTAGACAGGTTCTAATTAAAGATACTGGCTGGATTAAAAACTATCGTAAACAAAAAAAATGACAAGAGCACTGTTCCAAAATTAAATAACAATATTGCATGACACGAAAAAAACGATCATCAAATTGTCAGTTAGTTAATATTGTCAGCCAGCAAAAACATTGACAATGCAGTTTGGAGCAAAAACTTGCGGTTATGACGTCATACCTGGCCTGTCGCTCACCGAACAGGAGCGAATAAATTACTTGCGGCATGTTCGGATTGTGGACAGGTGGGATTGCGGAGAAGCCTGAAGCTGTACCCAAAATGTTCCACAAAAATGCTCGGCATGCGAACGTGAATCATTCAGACTTTTATTTTTCAGCTTAGGTTTTATTGTACGCAGGTATTTAAATTACTGACCCTTTAGCAAGGTAGTAAATTTTATCTTCGCTCCTTTCCTCGGCCTGCGTGTCTCAATTGACTCATTAGTCTTGAATGTGTGCTACGTTCAGTACTTAGGTACAATTAAACTCAAGCCCACATTAAAATATATGGCGGTTGAACTGAATCCGAAATACTGAAATCCATTACCGATAAAAATGCAGAAATAACGGTTAAAAATACTTTAATTAAAGCAGCACGACGAGTTTAATGCCAAAAACAAAACATAAAGTATGCGACATGCGGGCTAACATAATTTTGTATAAATCGATGCCTGAATCGGCCTGTGGAAATTGGTTTTCCGTGGCTTTTCCGCACTGTCGGATCGGCAGCATCCGCTTAATGCCGCGACCGAAGCGATATGAGAGATCCTTTTACCCAAACAGTTTATGAGGGGGATCCCACAGCTCTCGTTGTTGCTCTTGCATTACCGCAAACAAAACGAACTCATGAAAATGAGTTTTTGTTTCCTCCATTGTTTTAAAACGCGATGACTGAAGCAGGAATGAAAATGCGCAGCATTTTTTAAAAAAGATCGTTGCTTGAATCATTAATTAACAAGTGCATAGTTTTGTGTTGTTTTGAAAATGAACAAGTTAAAACATGTGACTATCATATATTCTTTCATTTGTTTTTCGAAACAAAAGATTTGAAATAGGTTTCAGCTGTTTGGAACAGTTTTTGCCGTTCACCGCTAGACATCCTTGAATGTTCAGCTGCCATACTTCAGGCCAATCCATAGACTTGTAGATTGTCACACTGTAATTAGTAAACACATGCTGGATATCGTGTTTCACAGCACATCGCGGTCCAGTAACCCGACGTGTCAATTAAGAATCGTCGCGCGTCGTCCGTTCATTTAGATTTATTCCAACTGGTAACGAAATTTTGTTAATCGAGAAGCTACCCGTTCGTTTGTGTTGATTTATATCCGAGACGATTTATCCGTATATGATTTGTTGATGTCATTAGGTACATGTGGATATGGGGATTTATAGCCAGTACTTATGATCGCTAAGTGATAGGAATGTTGAAGCTTAAACTGTCTCTGGAGGGAACACCCAAATACTCCGAAATATTTTATTCCGAATTTCGGTATTCCGATTTTCAAAACTCCGAATATCATAATACCTAAAAATTACAATATCTATTATTAAGAATCACGAAATTTATTTAACCGAAAGTCGTATATCCGATTTCTTAGTTTTCCGATTTTCACATATTCGAAAAATGTAATGCTCGATGAGTTCTCATTCCGAAAAACGAAATTCCGATTTTCAATATTCCGAATAAACTGATTTTTTTCGGAATATTGAAAATCGGAATTTCGTTTCTCATTCTACTAAGTCAGTGCCAGAAACGAATTGCTGCAAAACCGGCTCCACGTAGTTTTGTCTACCGTACTCTCTGGGGGCACCCCGACTCGGACAGGTTAGGTTCGAAGGTGTTAGGTTACTTTAAACCTTGCTCACAGAAATAGGAGCCCCGCGAAGCGGGGCTCCGTCGATCTACCTTGGTAGGTGGTAGTCAACAAATTGACCAAGGATGCAAGAGCGAGCGAAGCGAGCTCGGGACTGGGGGCACCCCGACTCGGACAGGTTAGGTTCGAAGGGGATGGCGGGGTCTGAAAGACCCCGCCATCCCCTTCGTGTTAGGTTACTTTGAACCTTGCTCACAGAAATAGGAGCCCTGCGAAGCGGGGCTCCGTCGATCTACCTTGGTAGGTGGTAGTCAACAAATTGACCAAGGATGCAAGAGCGAGCGAAGCGAGCTCGGGACTGGGGGCACCCCGACTCGGACAGGTTAGGTTCGGAGGTGTTAGGTTACTTTAAACCTTGTTCACAGAAATAGGAGCCCCGCGAAGCGGGGCTCCGTCGATCTACCTTGGTAGGTGGTAGTCAACAAATTGACCAAGGATGCAAGAGCGAGCGAAGCGAGCTCGGGACTGGGGGCACCCCGACTCGGACAGGTTAGGTTCGAAGGTGTTAGGTTACTTTGAACCTTGCTCACAGAAATAGGAGCCCTGCGAAGCGGGGCTCCGTCGATCTACCTTGGTAGGTGGTAGTCAACAAATTGACCAAGGATGCAAGAGCGAGCGAAGCGAGCTCGGGACTGGGGGCACCCCGACTCGGACAGGTTAGGTTCGAAGGTGTTAGGTTACTTTAAACCTTGCTCACAGAAGTAGGAGCCCCGCAAAGCGGGGCTCCGTCGATCTACCTTGGTGGTAATCAACAAATTGATCAAGGATGTAAGAGCGAGCGAAGCGAGCTCGGGATTGGGGACACCCCGACTCGGACAGGTTAGGTTCGAGTTAGGTTAAGCTAACAGAAATAGGAGCCCCGCGAAGCGGGGCTCCGTTGAACCACCTTAGTGGTAATATAACTCAGGAATTCAGGATGCGATAGCGAGCAAATTGTGTCTTGGGGCACCCCGACTCCAGCTTTCGTTCATCTCACAGGGATTTTTTGTAATATTATGAATGAAAATACGTAAGTAACTCAAAAATAAATTATTTTAATTACTCAAAAAAAAATTATAAAAGAAATTATTATCATTGAAAAGAAAATATTCTTATTCGAAAGAAATTCTTTTATTGAAAAGTAAAGAAGAATTTTGACAAGGCGTTTTAAAAGCATACTTTTCTCTGATAAGCGATTAAATTTTCGGAATTCTAATTATTCGGAATTTTAACCATCGGAATTCGTGTTTTTGATGTTTCGGAAAATTATTAATTCGGAATTTTTGATATTCGGTCTATTGAAACTCGGTATTTTGAAAATAGTAATTATAAATGTTAGGAATATTGAAATTTCGGAATTATGAAAATAGGAATAATGATCAATCGGAGTTGTTATATTAGGAATTTTGAACCATTCGGAATTATGAAAATCGGTATTTTGAAATTCGTATTTATGAATTTCGGAATAAAGTTTTTCGTATTATCGTAGTGTACCCGTCTCTGGAAGCAGTGAGAGGTGCAGTTGTACTTGGATTGTCTTCTAATTAAAATAAATCCATGATCCATTCTTTTGACCATTAAAAATATGCATTCTTTCTTTCGCCATTAAAAAGTAACAGATATTCTCTTTTCTTTTTGACAGCACGAACATAATTTAAGCTCAATATTTATATCCCTTTCATCAGCTCGAGTTGGTTGGACAGGGCATATCATATGACGATTTTTAATTGGGACCCATAATCTTGATCGAAGCTGGACAGGCAATAAAGCTGCGCACGAGCATGTCACGGTTACAACACGTTCGGGACCTCTCGGCCCCTTTCGGCCGAATTCGTGTCAATCTTCATCAAACCACACGCATTCGATTAGATTCGTTTAAACGCTGTGATGTTGTTATTACATATAAGGAATTGACTGCATGTTTGTTTATTTAAAATGCTGTTAAGAAAAAAAATACTTTCAGATCGTATTAAAGTAATAATTTAGAGTTGTGTAGCATCGATTATTACTACTAAATGTACTCCAATACTAATTTAATTATTATTATGAAAACAAACTGATCATATAGTTAAAAAAGTTTTACAGGAAAAAATTTCCTTCTAGTTTTCGCATTCATAGGCGAATGAAAACCATCTGAATATTATCGTGTTTCAATACCGGATTTTCAATCATAGAAAAATATTATAAATGGAGCTGCGGTTAGCGGTTTGCTTTCACGATCACGACTAATCCATATCGCGATCAGTTGCGTGTGTTATTTGCTAATTTCTAATTTATCACAAATAGTGAGGGCAACGGATCTATAATAATTTGTTGGTATTCGTCGCACGTGTCATTAACGGTTCATTACGACTTGCCGCCGGCTTAATTGGCTTACCGTTGCGTATCGTGCTTTGAATCAAAACCGCAATCAATTTCGGACCATCAAAGCGTTGTCAAATTGATATAGTGGCTTATCTCCCATGGTACAAGTGTTTCCCGTGTTTGTGTAATGTTAAATTAATATTGATGATACATTATTAGACTACTAAGAAGCTATGTAGCCAATCAGTGACCAGTAAATAAATATAGATTAGACAGGCGACATTCAGATGACAGATACTAATTTTGCCTACTGAAGCGGTGCTTGAATATATTTATGATTTAATTTATTTTTGTTATAAATTCTAAATAGTTTTGTGTTTTGTTTATTAATTTGATTTATTACATACTCATTCAACTCACATTTTCCATCGACTTTTAAAGTTATAGGAACAACACGTATGCTTTCACGAGCCCCTTTAAATATAGAGTGTCCTAAATTAATTAAAATGTGGTATCTACAAATTCGTTCGCTCGTGTTTCCCGCCTCTCCCTTTTAGGCGCTTAATTGTTTCGAACACACCGAATTATTTTGATTTATAGCTTTGTGATTGCTGCAACTCGATTATATAGGGCCTTTGTTGCTCTCTAAATTGAATGAAATGAAAAATAAATTAAGTCCAGTTGTGAACTGGAGCGTTGAGGAGGAAAAGATTTGGAGCCATTGTGTACCCCTTTGCGACAATGGGACGAATAAAGAGCGATGTAAAGATGTGGGCATACTGCAAATTCGCAACATTAGCACTGTATGTCTTGTTGAAATAGTAAAAAATAAATAATGGATATTTGTAAAAGAGAGCACTTTTCCGGAAGGCTCGTGCTGTGCGTGACTTTATGAAGATTTCTTTCCCCACACTAGGAATTTCTCCTGTGTCTTGCGTTTTCAAACATCCAAATTCACATACATATTAATACAGTGAAAAACACATGTTACGAGCGAGAATCGGACCCGCGACACGCAACTAAAAGCATGTATAAAAGAGGAAAAAATAAATCCAAACAATTTGCCCATCGTACAGCCCATTATTGACCTACCTACAATAAAGTTCCTATGTGGTCGGTTAACCACTAGACTAACGAAGCGATTTACTCCGCGGACAAGCTGCAGAACCAAGTCAATTACTACAAACGTGCTTTGAAATACCTCTGTTTAGTTTACGCAAGGAAAATCGGGATATATACAGACGGCCACATATCAAGCTATACATTTCCAATATAACATTACCCTGCTTTGTTTAATCTTCCCGTACAACGAACGATCACCTTATTCTGGTTATGCATAGCTTGATTGGTGGCCGTGTGTACCTATCTCTCTATCTAGTCCAACTGGACCTTACAAACGCTCTACTGGGTTTCCAATTTCAGTTTCCTAATACCAATATTCTTAGGTGCAGTTTGTAGCATACCATAGGCTGTTTTAGCATTTGATTTATATGTATGGCACATCTTTATATGGCCGCACTTTTCTGATAGATCGTCATCATTCACCTGCTCTTGTGCCAATTCATTTGTGTCCGGTGCTGCATGTCTTCTTCCATAATTCTCTCATCTCAACAGTCACCACCTTTTTAGCCTTATGATCCTCCACTACAGCTTTCTGATATAAAAAGTTAAGTAACTTTTCTGCAAAATGTATTATATTCCCTGATCATCAGTATCCAAGTTATTACCCATCATAATTACAGATCACGTCATAATATTGAACGATGGACTAACAAACTGTTATTATGCCAATAAATTAGTAGCATCATATTGCACAACACAATGTAGGAACAGGCGCGTCTTGGTATATTCCTGTAGCGTAGTTAATTCAGGCATAGACGAGGTGAGGTGACATGACTCACTGGAGTGACTCACTTGACTATCTCCGGGTAGTTCAAAATATTGGAACGGTTTGATATCGGGATGAGTCCCAGACTGCGTGAGTAAGCGTACACAAACTTCTTATGTCGGCTTTTATCGATCATTGAAACGTGTTCGAATTTTATGCTCTCCTGGTACATTGGTTTCGGGAACTGTATAATGGGATGCAATTTTCGGCGTATTTTTAATCCGATTATCTCTCGAACCTAAAAGTGTGGTCACATTTTGCCTCCTCTTCCATTTCGGCCAATATTGAGCATATTTGCAGACCTATTCAAATTGGATTTACATAAAACGGAGACCGAAAAACAGCTATAATTTGCTGAGTTAATCGTGATCGGACAAATTGCGAGAGCATTGCCAAAAGTTGGGAAAATAAACAGATTTCATGTAATTTAAACAGAATTTGTAGGTGAAGTGGTATCTATAAGAGATGTAAAGTACATATTGAGTAGGGTTCAAGTACCTAATAGACTTCATTTAAGTTACATAAACAAATATCATACAGGATGCGGTGTAAGTTTTGTACGGTAAGTAAATGTTAGCTTAGTTCATATAATCATAACACATGAAGTATTTATTTATTGAAGTGAACTTACGGTGTTGTAAGTTGAAATATCCATCAGTTACTTGAATATTTAATATACGTTCATATTATACAGAAGCACATCCAATCATAGCTTTTCAATTTATAAGAAGCATTTAAAAAAGTTTTACGAGAAAATTATGGGAAGAAATTGGTTGTAAAAAGTATAAAGTAAGAATTTTAAGCACCTATTTAATCTCACAGTTATTTCACACCTCTCTCTTCTTTATAACATTCATCATCAATTTCATTTATCATTGCATACATTAATAAAACGTATGATAATTAATAGAACTAATCGTTTATTATAGCTGAATCAGTGTCTCTAATAAATGTATATTGCGCAATAAAGTCGACGCAAGAGCATGGGCCCGTCGCGTCCTATAACGAAAGAATTATTAAAAGTGATAAACACAAATATACCGCACATAAACCCAGTTTCAGACAGATAGTTGCATCGCCTCAGCCACGAGTAGGGACGACGCTAATAAAGCTGAATTTATCATAAAAAGTTGCACGTTTAAGACTGAAACAGTCGTAAATAAGAAAATAAGACCACCTATTTATATTTGTGGCTGTAGTCAGCGTGAACAGTCTTGATAGTTGAAGCAATCTTCTTAGATATTTTTATCCTGGACGGTTTTATGCCGAAAGTAAAATAAAATCCTTAATATATTTTACACATTTGAAAGTACATAATTATAATACTTTTGTTGAATGCGCGAATGTCATCTCAAGTTTAATGCAATACAAAAATAAATTCCTAACTAGCGTCCCGTCCTGGTTTCGCACAGGTGCACCTTGGAAATTAAGTTATTAGTTAATTTATTCTTAAGTACATTTTTTAGCACATTTTATTTTAACAGATATTTAGCAAACACAAAGCAGCTTTCTACTAGTAAAATAATTTTTCATATCAGTTTACAAGTTCCAGATATTATCCCCTGTAAACAAACGTATAAATTCTTCCTTATAATATTAGTGGAAGATTTTAAATAAAGTGCTCTTGACAGCGAGTGTTATCTAACAGCTGAGGGTAATAAGTTAAGTTAATTACCATTTTATGAACTCTACCAATTGTTAATAAAAAACACTGAATATTTTTAAATGTTTAAATGATCTCAGAAAAAGTAAAGTATCAATTCATTTCAGTCGCAGTATACTACCGTAGGGCGGACGAAGAAGTAGCTGGGCGAAGCGTTCATTGATGTGGGGCGGAGGCGGGCGTTAGTGGCGAGACCAAAACGAATGAAAATAGAGTCGAATGCACCGGCATTTCCGCGACCCACCTGTGAGCCCCAACCCATGGGTTATACTAGAAACTAGGACGCAGATACACCAGTTAATATTGCAGCAATAGCAATTATAGAATCAGAAAACGTATTTGAATCGATCCCCTTTGAAATTGATCTTTCCCAGCTCCATCGCTCATTGCATTGGCATTTCCGCAGTACCTGTAAAATTTTACCGTCGAAAATTAGAACGCATAAACAAATAAATCCCCATATTTATTTAAACACAGCTTTTGTTTATTAAAAGACTGCAAAGGCATCTGAAATTGCTATGTAAATGTAGTTATTTCACAATCGGAAATTAAATGAGGTTGTTTTTGCCTAAAACAGAAAACATCTCAATTTAGACCATCAATAAAATTCTATCGGTTGATCTAAAAGACACATACACATACACATTTGCATATTTATATAGACCACACACGCCACATGGAATGAAAGAGAATTTTATTTCAATTGATTCATTAAAAGTGAAGAAGCCGACAATCAAATAAAACTAAATAAAAAGGGTGAGTGTCACAAAATTTATGATAATACGGAGTCTTTATTCATAGGTTTTTTTTGGCTAGCCCGAATAGGATAAGTCACGCTTCCCTTTATCCCGTACACAAAAGATCTAAATACGTTGGTAGGTCAAGTGTCGGTTTTCCGGACGTGGGGCCTCAACGGACAACAAAAGGCAGCCTTTTTTAGTTTAAATTTGGTGACAGGTCGAGGGTGCTGGGCCATGTCACGGAAAGGTGCGCAAGAGAATAATAGTCAATCGGAACATTTCATACTGGCTGGTTACGTTTGTAATGTTGTCTCATTGTTGTGTTTGGCCGAGACTCCGTGAGACTTGCGAAATGTGATTGTATCTCAATGTAACGTTTAGACTGATTGGATGGATGCTCTCGTTGTTACTCCTATGTTCATTAACCTCTCACTGATTCGCTCTAGTAACCTAATTAACTATGTTGCTTTTCCATCAAAACATAAACTTCTATATGTTAAACACAGCCAGTTTCTCACACTTCTGAAGTTGACCGCGCAACACTTAAGCAACAGTTGAGCATCGGCCAGGCTTTGCCTTCATATAATCGTCAACACCTCTAAATTATTTTGAGTATCAACAGATTTGTTTCTAATTTCCCTTTGTGTGACAACTGCAAGCTTTTAGGTTATTCTCACTGTCCCTCTCTAACGGTCGAGAGCTTTCGTATGTATCGCTTTCGGCTAAGCTGGGCCGGGCATCGCCGGGTTAGTCACATGCGCGCGCGCAGAGAACACGCGCGCCGGATCCACGCGCGTGCTCTATGTCACGACACCGTTTTCGCGCGAAGGGTTCCCTCGCAAACGGCTAATTCTGTCGAGTACTTCGCAGACAGTCTGTTACGCTCCTATGATTTTAGGACCAAGTGTTTGTTTTATCCTATATCTTGTGTTTGGATTTCTGGGAAACATTAAGTTTACATGTTGATAAATTGTAATTATGTACTTTTCTGAACTAGGTTAGAAGGTAGGGAAATAAGGACAGCTGGGCATAGTTCATGAACAGTGGGCTCAGTTCATAAAGCACAGCTGCACGAGTCTAAACTTGTCGTCACTTAATTCATTAACAGTTTCACGTGCCGCTCATAAGAGAAGAGTGCAAGTCTTCTTGGCCAAACCTTGCAAAGTTCAATTTCAGTACAAACATTCCGAATCGTCTCTCGTTTCGATAAATTGCAAATGTAGATTGTGAGTGCATTCAGAAAGATTTATTGCACGGTCGTGTTTAAGCTTTTTGCTTCAGCAAATGGATTTTATAAAGTACACTCGTTGCATTAAGGATATACCTACTAATGTACGTCACGATATAGTGCTGTGCCCATTGATCGATTCATTCATGTGTATCGGTTGCTATTGTTCTTTGAGTTTCAACAACTCTAAAAAAGTAAAATAATCTGCCTTAATGAACCACTTGGTTCATTAAGGCAGATTATTTTACTTTTTTCTGGTTGCATCACTGGTAATGCACTAGAATATTTTCTTTCCGCAGTTATTGCGTCAGTTTTTGCGTCCGAAATTTTTTAACAATCTTGTTTACTGTTGTCAAAGCAAAATAATCAATTCCTTCTATTAAATTAACTTAAAATTGGTTTAGGTTAGGTTAAATACAGGTCAAAATAATTGACTATGAATAAAATATTGAATGAAACACAAACATACCAAAATAATAATTTGTGATAAATTATGTTAACAGCAGTACAACACCACTGGTTGTTTAAATATTTCATTCATGTAGTAGTAGGTAATTAAAACCAATTAAATTGTATGCCAGATTGACGACCACTGAAAGTCACATTGGACAATGTGTGAAAATTGATCTACGGTATCAATTGAACTGGCTAACGAGCCCAATTAAGTACGTATCTAATGACAATAGCTTTAAATGCCTTTGAAAGCGAATGAACATCAAAAACACATTAGCTACGATGCGAATGAAATAATTGTGCGTATTATCTATTATCTGTTTGACAATCAGCCGCTCCTTGTGTTAACTTAGCAGAACATGGTATATCTGAAGATAGAGTGAGCTTTGTTAGTTTACCCTAATCCTTTTATGGGACATTGTGCTACTCATAAATATAACTACGAAACCTGACATATGAAAAAAAAACCTTTTAACTCTGTTCCACAATTTTTCCAAAATCTGACATGAATCCTGCAAGGGCATAGTAACATAATATTTAAATAGAAATAACTGGCCTATAGATTTTGTTAGCATAAATAGTCAAAATGTAGGAAAAAGCTTTCTTTATCACGATTAATTTAGTTTCACGTTAACATTTTTCATAATTACGACTAAAACGACTCCTTATTTAAATATTCTAACTAACTAAGCAGTTAACTAAATCCAACACTATGAAGGCCCAGTGTGGGCGGGACTATCTTATAAGATTGTACATAATTATACTCAAGTTCTTCACCATACCGAAGCTCTCTCTCCTCAGTCCTTCGTCCATAGAAATCTGATAACTCTTATGTTTGTCTGGTGTCGGGTGTATGCCGAATAAACAGTAGTTTCTCTAATATTTACGACAACCGAAGCTATTTGTAGAACTGGATCGAATTTATGACTGAGACATGCATAATCAGGTTTATATGCTGTGTTCTGGGGGACTTTGAAGCTTCAGACGTAAATAACAGGTGCGTGAGGTAAATGTTTTTGGGCTCTAAGAGCCGCACAAGTCGATTTTGAGGTTAAGTAGCCCTTACCGAAGTTGGCTTGTGGATGGGTGACCAATTATCTTAGCGAGTTTCCTCTGTGCCTCAGAAATAACGTAAACCCATTGGTCCTGGCTGTCATTTGTAGATAGATCTTTGACAATCGTTTTTGTCAGAAGCTCGAAAGTCTGAGAACTAGTCTTACCAAGGGTTATCATATTATCCAGTAACTGGATTCTCGAGGTCAGACAGGCAGTCGGTCCATGTAAAATACTGTACCCTGAGCACGAGTTTTCACTCTTTTACTTTACAGCGTTTTTCCAGTATTTACAGCGTTTCTTGTATGAAAAAATGGAACAGCGCCTCTGGTGTGCGAAGTAGGAACTAATTTTTTCCTTGAAAATTGTCAATTTGAAGTTGTCAAAGTTCCAGTTTACTTTACGTCTCAAATACTGAAAACTCGTGCTCAGGGTACTGATATTCAGCTGCATCCGGTTGGCTTAGAAGCCGACCACAATTATAGTTGGAAAATAGGCTTGGCAGATGATGATGCGGTAAACGCGATCTAGGTACCTAGACAGGCGTTTCTGGAAAAGATCTTATCCAGCTGTATCCGGTTTGACCATAACAAAAGGCAGTTAAGCTTAAAACCATGCCTTTTTAGTTCCTTTTAACCTTATTTGACAATCCTAACTAATTTTATAAATGCAAAAGTAAGTTTGTTTGTTTGTTACCTGTAATTTTGCATAAATACATGTATTACGTTGTAAGGTAAAAGTAGAAAAAAATGTTGTTCCCGAAAAAACAACAAAAATATTAACGTTCATATAATAATTGCGCTCAGACTCAGAATGTCCACTTCCCAAAATGATGGCGCCACATGTAGGTATGGTACGATCCGAATTAATTGTCAACTTTTAAATTAATGCGAGCGAACTCGCATAAAAAAAAAAAAACTAGTAATAACATTCAAAGACGTAGATAACATAGTAGATATTGTTATAATTTTAATGTTTCCTGATTCGCATTGATTGCTGCGCCCCTATTCTTACAATAACAATAGACGTATCTACCTATCATTATTTGTTTCCTTTACGACTATGTATAGCGAAATAATTAGCTACTTTGCTCATTGACCCGAGAGCAACAACATAAAAATAATTAGGTATTGATCCATTGATCGCAATGACTCCGTCTCTTTATTGACAAGTACAGTCACGAACATCAATGTAATATTCACGAACATGAATGCAAATTTAGCGTGATTTTCTTCTCTTGTATTTAAACAATTTCATGAATTGTTATGAATTTTTCGATCTTCTTAAGATAGAGTATAATAAACGCGAAAGCTGTTGAGAATAGATGAATAGCTGTTTGTTAGTATTTCACGTAGAAACTACTGAATATATTTGGATATTTATATTATACACTAACACATAATATACAACATCATAGCTCATTATCAAAATAACAAATAGGCTGTAATTTATAAACATATTTTGTAAAGTAAACGAATTTACGTGTGTGAAGTCGCAAAAACTACTACTACTTTTTTTTATGAATGCATCGATCATAGCTAAAATTTGTCTTTATTACCTACATGACAAAATAATTTGAAAATATTACTAAACGTACCTTTAGGTACATATTGGTGCGCATGACCGTATATACTATTTATAAGATTCGACGAATTGCATGAAATCGAATGAATGAGTTCATGATGCCTCAATACTTTTTTTTTGCGAATCATTTAAATTTAGAACGCTTGGTTTAAAACCAGCTGGAATTGAGTGATTTATGCATCTCTTGCTAAGTATTCATTGAGGTTTGTAAGTCGGGGTTAAGATTGATATTCTGAATAGAATTTAGTACATTTTAACAAAAATATGTGGACATGCGAAAATAAAACACTAAATACACAACACACACATTATATACATAAAGGTTCACAACTTACTAATAGCATTTCCTGTAATTTTTTTTATCTACTCTCATATCGTTAAATTCAAAATACAAAACTCAAAACGAGTTTATAATGACGTACTTTACACACAGTATATCGAAATGAAATTAAAAAATTAAATTATGACACTATTTCTCTAACAAAATAATGTTATCATAAATTTTTTTTTCATTACGATCGATACGGATTACAGATCGTAGATACATGAAGTTATTTTATTATCTGTGGCTGCGCGCGCTTTGGGAGTACGTCTAACGCCAACGATACACAATTCCATATTCAATTTCATACTCAATTAATTAAATACAAAATGAACACTTATTAACAATCTTTATCTTTTATTTGATAATTATATTCGTGTTCAATGAGAGTAGATAAAGTAGTGTATGAAACTGCACATAACTAGGTATTATACACTCGTGTGATACTTTTAAAAAACTCGCTTCGCTCGTTTTTTAAACTCACACTCGTGTATAATACCCCTCATTATGTGACAGTTTCATAAACTACTATTACAAAACCACAAGGAGTTTTTTTTTTGGTTTTGCTTTATAATTTTCCTCATGTTTTAATGCATGCTATAATAACATTTCCTTTCAAATTGTTTAGTTCATTGTGAAACACCGGTACAACGAAAACTCATAAAAACTTATTCCAAGAAAATAGACTGTAAAAATTAAATAAAAATATATGACTTGTAGGCCGTCGCCGGACGGACGGACGGATGCCCGGATGTTACAAAACGTAACGATTCCTAATGACTAGACAACTTCCAAAATAATTTTCCCGACGTTCACCGTCGACTGTCGGATCATGAAAACAAAAGCTATGACTCAAGCTTGCGTTAGACGCCTTCGCTTATTACTACACCTACACTGTATTCAAATCTTAAAGAGCACACGAATATTTTGCGCACCATTAATATGTATATAGGTCAACAAAACCGATTTATCACACCTTATTTACTTAAAAATGCCATTTTTGCAGAAACTGATGATAAATATTCATAAAGCAATTCAAATCATATCACATTCACCTATTCTATTTCGCAGTTCATAACTAGTTTTGTGTGAAAACTGTATCAAAGTCAGCAAATCTTTGATGGCGCCGGCGGTCTATGTGTAATCTAATCTCATAGACATACCTAGGCGTACTAGAAAATAGATACTGCGGTGTTGCGAACCGTGCCTTATTGTTTGTAAGCCGATATAAAGCCGAGTGCACACTTGACAAGTATCGTAACAAATCGAATGCACTCGCCCACGTCACAATGGGGCAAGACCGCGCATCTGTGTCCCAAATACGAGCAAGGCCGATACATCCTTTATCAAATACCGGATCCAATAACGGAACGATCCAAGTTTGGAAACGATCGATGCCTTTCTGATGTCGGATGTATAAACAAAGGTGACAAAGAGCGACCTTTGACTTTTATTTGCGAACATGATATTGTTATTGGTTTCTAACATTTCATGTCCGGGTTTTGCAGTTCGCTGTAAATTTTCCCCTGAAACAAATATCATAAACACGTTAATCCGTAAATAATTTCGCTCCTACCATAAACCCTTTTACGGTGGTCTACAACTCTTTTAATGGACGTTGTCTCATATTGTTTGTTGCTTTAAATGTCCGTGTTTTATGATTATGTCACAAAAGTTCGTTGCTCCGGGGCGCACCTTCCGCACGACTATAAATACGGCAGCGTGTGTCGAACTTTTGACAAGCGAGTAAATAAACACGCCGATGGGATGCGGTCCGGACGCTGCGAAGCTGAAACGACGCGCCGCCCGCCGTGTTGCCGTAACCGACCGCTTCAGGACCGGATTTGGAATAAAATGGAGAAAGAAAATGCTAAAACGTTAGTGTAAAAGCATTTTAATGCCGTTGGAAAAAGAATTGAAAACCATAGACGAAAGCGTTTTTTCTTTTGTTGAAAATAAATTGAAAGGGCTCAATCGTTCTATTTTAGGCATTGCTCTGTTTGAATCCGTCCCTGTCCTTTTATGATCTTTACACGAGCTTATGCAAGTTTTAAACGATCTAAACGATACCATAATGCATTGTAAAACATAAATACGAGATATTTATTAACGGTAAAAGACGGCGTCAATGCTTCTTTAAGTTTTATACCCCTTTGTATTTCTCTGTTTACTGCCTTGGAGTGTTTATTGTACTTTATCAGTTTTATGGTGATTTTCCATTGGAGGAGCCGTCTTCAATCTCCTTTATTGTTTCCCTTTTGTCATAACATAACTGTCCGTTGACACGTCTAATGAAGGCTAGTTGATGATATTTGAGGAAAGTTTCAAAGGTTGTGAAAGACGAAGTGTGTCCAATTTCTCTTCCGTTGCTTTCCTTGTTATCATGTGTTAATTACTTACAGCTGTTGTGTTACTAGAATGCTACATACATAATTATTGACTCCTAATTAAGATAGGCAGGCACTAGAGATAATGTTGGCTACCACAAACAATGGTGCCTTTCTCAGTACTAGGTCGATAATAAGGCCATCATCATCGTATACCTTATAAGATCAAAGCCTAAGGCGCGGGCCACATAGAAAAGACGTAAGACGCAGACGGGGCGGAGACATACTCGTATGTCTCTTCAACGTCTCTTTCATACAAAATGTATAGAAGCGTCGCGACAGAGACCACGGGCCGCGGGCGCGACTCTTATACATTTTCGCACGTCCGCGACGCGTCCTCGTCTTACTTCTTTTCTATGTGGCCCGCGCCTTACTGCCTGACTTTGTGCAGTTAATTTAATACTGAATTTTTAAACACCAGGTCGTTTAATCACTGCTATTTTGCACAAACCCACTCCAAAATGGAGAGGGTAAGTGATTGCGTGAACTTTGTCGATATCACGTAGGCAGACAGCCGTGGGAGTACCAATCTCAGCCTCAAATTACCAAACACGAACAAACACCTAATTAGCTTTTAATATCTTCAATTTGAGTTTAATTTTCCTTATTGTGGCTTTATTGCCCGCTGAGAATATCATATCAATATGTTAATTTATTGTAACTGTAATCATTTGAGATGCAGACGTAAAGGGAACATCAAATCGCTCTCATACCTTTTATTACTAATCGTAAATATATGAATGCATCGATATTATGGCCGCTGGCGCTTATAGTTATTTAAATCTTAGTTACAGATAATCTTCTTGTAGCATTTTGAATAATAGTTCTGTTTCCAATGTCGAGCTTTAAAGTGCATAAAGACAAAAGTAATACATAAATAAATATTAACTAGCCCACCCACTGTAGGGTTGTGTCATTGTTTCAAACATGTGCAACACTGTATTATTTTAATATAATTGTTGAGAGGCGCCTACACTAGTGCACCAGTCATGTTAAGGTCTTCCCACATTACAGAGACGCCGACTCCAATCTTGCATGTTTCACAGTAGAACATTAAATATTGAGCTTTATAATGTGTTTCATATAGTAGTATTTTCAACACGGACACTTAGGTTTGAGGTAGACCGCAAGCCGTACGTTTATTTCATGCAAATATTTAAAATTTTACCTTAACAAACACTATTTTAAAGCTAACATTTGAAAAAAAAAATGCATAGTCATTAAGTCGGATAAGAATCGATGTGGAGTCTTTCTAATGTGCGCAGATCTTTACCGTGTCGTGAGGAGGCTTCGCGGCTCACGATGATCGACACTTCATTTGTCTATGATGTTTATCGACTGTTGAATCGATAGTCTGTCTCTTCTCATTCAATAGCTCGCACTGTTTGATTCATGTTTCCCGTTACAATCATTGTGGGCACAAAAAACTTATAAAAACCGTGTAATGATTACAACAGCTAATAGTATGATTTTCAAAATAATCAGATTTAAAGTGTATGGTTTGTATAATTCTTCGTAAAATGTATACTGTGTCAACACTTATTGTATAATTTCAACAATCATGTCAGTTTAGCATTCATGTCAGTGACTGACTGTACATCACAATGTACACAAATTAAATGTACTTAGGTTATGATGATTACCACCTTGTTGCTACGGAGAATTAAAATCATTTAGTGTGTCAATGGCCTGCTATTCCGCAGTATAAGAGTCAACAGTACACACAAGTTGATCCAGTACTAGTGGGCAATGGGCCAACGACGTATTACTAATCCTGGACCATTGTAATGGCCAGCGTCTGTTATTAGTGCGACGTAAAGTAGAAAGCTTTTGGCTTCCAAGCTGTGGTTTTGTACGATGACGGTTAATTCACTTTTTATAATAATATAGCCTGAACACACGGTGTAAGGAAATTGTGACACAAACTTTTATAAGGAATTCTCTGTAAAATTCTAGAATTCTGATTTGAAAATGCACTTTTTAATAAAAAAAACTACGACAGTGCAATAAAAACTCCTTTTTTCACAAATAAATTCAAATACGATTCTGGAACTCCGAGCATTGTTTGGACATGATTTTTTTTTTAATATGAAATGAGTTGGTATAATACCACCATCCCATTTTCACTATTTCATTAGGAATAACACAAAACATAGTTAAGTTATGTGAATGCACACACAAGTTGTGAAAACGTTTAGTACGGTACAGTTAATATTATTCAACATTAATGAGAATCGTTTTACGGCTTAACTCATCTAACACGTCTATATTCTATACGAACTAAGCTGTTATGATCGGCTGACGAAACGGAGTGAGGAAAATGTGAAAATGTATTCAGTGTTTTCCCCGTTTACATGTTACTTTAGGCACGGATTACTCACTATGTCTACACACGTTCGTCTATTTTCTTCAGCGCAGCTTATTTGTAGAGTAATAAATATAACAGAGAGCTTTTGTTTACAAAGTTGTGAAGATTTGTGGGCATAAATACATTTCCTAATTGCGAAATGTATGACCTGATGAATTTTGAGTGAAGTAAGTAACATGTAGAATAATACTAGCTTCCACCGAACTTTCGCTCGAGTTATGTATTTTGTTTTTCAGACTACATATAATTATGTTTAATTTAATCACAACTACAATAAATGATTTATGGTTTATGTCATTCTGTTTATACTGTTATATTTGCATGCTTTATTACTGTAAAATTTCGGTAGTATTTTGGAAAAGTAACACAAAACATTCGTCATCAACATTCAGCCATTCCCACAAACTTTCATACATAATATTTTTTTCTAAGTATCAGTATTACAGTGTTTTTTTTTTCTGACCCAGTGTAGTCAGCGTAGTGAAATACGTGGGTGCAACGGCGCCGTCCGTAGAATAAAATATTCTCAGAACTTTATCGCACAACCGCGTAGACGCATGACCATTCATTCATGAGCTGTAACTCACTATACAAGTATAAAACTGTGCTCAGTTTACTCAAATATAGCGACCGCAACGTAGGTCTAAGAAAATTGGTTTTCATCAATCATTGTGTCCCCATATCTTTGAAATTCATGGAAATTAAAAATACGGAAGGCTTAACTAAATTTTACTGGATTTATTTTACACATAAAAACCTACTGACTATGAAAAAATTATCGCTTTGTTTTAATAAATATTTCTTCATACTGTTTCCCAGAAACCACAACATTCTTAAGAATCTCTGAACCTAATTTAAATATTTATAGTTTTGACAAAGTGCAACGAAAATAAAATGTGCTCCAAATTGACCGAAGTTTTTTTCGTCAAAAAACTGTTTGTTGTCAAATCAGTGAAGTGTTGAAACCATGATACCGACGTGCATTCGAGCCCCGCGATCTATCCAGGGCTCAACTGATGACGTCACGAGGCAGACCAGATCTATTGTTCAGGTGAATCTAATAACATACTGCATCTATTAACATGGTTACATAAAATATGGGTTTGGCACAGGTACCTAGTAGACCATCCCCATTTTTAACCGACTTCAAAAAGGAGGAGGTTATGCCAGTTCTGTTTAAGTTCCATGTAAGAGGAGGTGAGCCTATTTTCATCAACATCATTAGTGAAATGCTGAGTACCTATAGGTCTCCTCCTTTTTGAGCTATACTTTCCTCACTTACAGCAGCACACAGTACTCATTTTTAGCAGAAGATGTGGACAAAACCCAATTTTATCCACGATCTTCTGAGTATCGGTCACCCACCTGGCCGATGGTCAACCAAAACTTTATCTCCGCCTAGAAGTAACTTTTCAGTTGTACTTCTTCTACATCTAGGCATCTCCATCTAGTTAGAGGATGTTCTCTCTCTTAAGCGTTTCACCTACTCGGTTATTATTACTACTTGGTGAATGATCTGACGTAGAACATCAAAGCAGTTCCTTACTAAAAAGAAAAAAATGTCTATGGCCCAAAAATTCAGCTGTGTAAACTCCGCTCACCGTTGCA
Source organism: Agrotis exclamationis (assembly GCA_950005045.1). Classification (NCBI taxonomy): domain Eukaryota; kingdom Metazoa; phylum Arthropoda; class Insecta; order Lepidoptera; family Noctuidae; genus Agrotis; species Agrotis exclamationis. The sequence continues at coordinate 10,929,415 of OX465417.1, read as the reverse complement.
GTCATATAAGGTCATCAACTGCAGAGATAACCGGTCATGCGGTGAGAGATGGAAGGTGGGCCATCGCAGACTTAATTAACTAATGACTAGACTAATTAGCTGGAAGCTAGTGTGTACTAGAGTGTGTTAACACTGATTTATGAGCTGGGACTAGATTTATTACTGTAGTGATAGGGTTCATTAAACTTTGGTGGTGAGTCATTGTGTTATCAAGTCATGGTTTGAGTTACAGATAATTTTAATATAAGGTATTTATCTGTGTGGGGTAGTAGGAAGAAAGCCTTTTTTCCTATTATTTTTCTGAAAATAAGAATTGGTTGTTCCATTCAAATTAAAAACATGTTGTGGAAGCTTGTTCAATTGTCCACTTTTAAGCTTTTTTGTGAAGTTAATAAAAGATATTATTCCGTTTATTCATTTACATAAACATACAATAACATTTTGAAATATTTTTAAAAGAAACAAAACCATAAAAAATATATAAAAATAGTGATCCGCTGGTGTGGGAGCAGGGTCCAAGCTACCGGTGGTTAGGGCTCCAGAGACAGGAACCTCGTCACAATGCGAGCTGTATCGAGGAGAAATGCCTTCTGAATCAGGCCCTTGATCCAACCCCCTAATGAGAGCCTCGAAAGATGTTCGTCGAGGCTCTTTGCCATCAGGCCATTGGCAGTAACGACAATAAATTATTATTATTATTAAGCATCTTGCACTCAAAATTGTTGTTACTCAAGCAATCTCTAAAATTAAATAAATCATTAAAAATCTAACATTAGAATTAAGTACAGAATTGTCCCAGCTTATTCATGTTGTGTTGTACATCCAACAAACCATCTCCTAACCTAACCTATACCCACATTTCGTCAGTCATATTAATGTCGTGCCTTCTGACATTTTCGTTCAGTAATCCAGTGTTTGGGCTTATACTAGACTAATAACCTGTGCTAATAACACTATTCCCGACCTGACAATCAAAGATATCAGAACCTCTCTGGACAGCAGAATTAGTAGTCGAGTTTGTCGATTCAAAGATATGTCTACATAGATTGTATGTTAGAATATACCTAACATACTAATGTATATAACAAAGCTTTGCTCCACTTTGTAAATATTATGCGAAAATAACGTGAGAAAGTTAGCGTAAAGTTTTCCTCTCGCTAATTAAATAACAAAGCGCTGACCAGTGGCGGGGCAAGACCTAAATTTGATGTGGGCAAGACAGATTTCGCGAGGCCCCGTTCTATGGCGACTTGAAGACGGATTTTATAAAATAATAAAAACAAACAAAACAATTAACACTGCCAAGTTTTTATTCATAAAAATACAAATTAGATTAATAAGTATTAATGAAAAATTACAAATCGTTAATATAAAGGTGGAGATACTTATACATTTCTTAAAGTGTATACTTAAAAAAATCATTAGATTTCTTTATTAAAGGAACATAAATTTCCTGCTTTTAACGTTACTAAATTCCTTAATTATGGTATCGTAATTCAGCCTAGATGCCAAATCTGATTCAATTGATAAAACAGCCAAAGCTGAAAGTCTTTCTTGGCTCATTGTGTTTCTCAAATAATTTTTTATTAATTTTAATTTAGAAAAACTTCTTTCAGCAGAGGCTGTACTTACCGGAATTGTTAATAAAATTCGGATGACAATGTAAATAGTTGGATAAATTTCTTTCAAGCTATTTTCTGTTATGTATGACAGCAGCTGTTTCACGTCTTTAATGAAGTTGGGTAAATTCGGGATCATTGTATTTAATTCTTCATATAATTCAAATGGTTGGAAGTCACTGCTCTCACCCACACGCAGGACGTTATGTAAATCGTTACAGTGTTTTAATATTTGCTCCTGTGGCATATTTTTTAGCGCGCTTAAATCATAGAGAAAACCAAAATCTTCAAAATGTTGATTTAAAGACGTAAATCTTAATTCCATATTGGTTGTTATAGAATCAATCATGGCGTAAAAAAAATCTGTTTGATACCGGATTTTGGGAGACTGTATAGGTTCATCGCTGCTTTCATAATCGAACATCCTTTTCTTTTTGGCTACTCTTTTATTCCTAAACTCTTTTGGCAGGTCATAACAGCTTCGCTCAGTAAATTTCCGAACATCAGACAGGGATTTTTCAAATCCAGTTTCCCGATACTCTTTTATCCATTCACAAAATGTGTGTAAATGTTCAAGAGCAATGCTTAAATGAATTTGTACTGATTGCCATAATTTACTTATTAAGTATATTAACACGCGATAATATCTCATACCACACATGTAAAGATACGATAAATTCTAAACTTAACATTTCATTTAGTATTGAATCGCAATCACTGAGAGTGTCTGATTGCTCCGTTTGATTTTTAAGTTTTTGATGCATTCAATCACTTCATCGAATTGCAATAATACGGCCTTTACTGCTTCGACTCTACTTTCCCATCTTGTGTCTGATAAAGGTTTTATAGTAAGTTTTAATTTGCCTTTTATAAAATCCCAGCGCTTGCTTGAACTTGAAAATAGCAAATAAATTTTTTGTATGAAAGCAAAAAAAGTTTTTGCTGCCATAGATGAGTTCGCTGCATCTACCAACAGTAGATTCCAACTATGACAGCCACAAGGTGTGAAAAATGCCCTAGGATTAATATTCAATATTCGAGTTTTAACTCCACTATTTACACCTACCATATTTGCACCATTGTCGTATCCCTGGCCACGGCAGTCATGAATATTTAAGTCATATTTTTCTAGGTGTTCCAGTATAGCATTGGCTAAATATTCTCCAGTTGTCTGAGTAACAGCTAGAAATCCCATAAAATGTTCGACTATTGTACCAGTTGACGTATCACAAAATCTTAAGATAACCGACATTTGTTCAACTCTACTACAATCTCTAGTGCAATCGAGCAAAAAAGAATAATACTTTGCTTCTTTAACCTTACGAATAATTTCATTGACAACTGTTTTTGACATCAATATGATCAATTCATTTTGAATATCGTGACTTAAATAATGGTGTGAAAGTTGTTTGTCACTAATGCGTTTCATGTGTTCACGTAAAGTAGGATCAAATTTTGATATCAGTTTAAATAAATCTATGAAATTACCGGAATTCTTAATACCGTCACCTGTCTTGAGAGATTCTCTGTGACCTCTAAATGCAAGATTATGAGAGGCCAAAAAATTTATTATGTCAATTATTCTCTCTAACAAGTTGTGCCAATGTTTTTGTGATTCACGTATTAGCCTTTCGTTTTCTTGGTCTATTGTTTTGCCTTGATTTATTCCTTTCTCTAAAGTTAACCATTGGAACATATGTGCCATATGTTCTTTGGTATTCTCATGTCTATGTAAAATGCTACTTAAATGTTTCCAGTCACAACACCCTCCTTGCACCACCTGAGTTTGTGAATTGCTAAATAGTCTGCATGGAAAACAGTAAACTTTATTTTGGGAATTGGAATAAACTAACCAGCGACGATGTTGAGTTTCACCATTATTTAGTTTTCTCGAGAAATAGTAATTGGAAAAGTGTCTGTTATCATCACCTTTGGGATAATATTCATCACCGCTATTTAATTGCTGTGTGGGGCCGCTTCGAACTATGTCACGACGCTGTGTATCCGTTATGGGAAACGTCCACAATCCCGGATCCGAATTAACAAGTACTTGCTGAACTATGGCGCTGGCGTCGTCGCTGCGAATTGGAGAATCTATGTCAATCTGTTCTTCTTGACTGCTTGATGACAGCACAAGAGTTTCAGCGTCAAATTTTGATTGGCTAGAAGATGATCCAAGCTCTACGTCTAACTGACGTTCGCTCTCGGTATTCAGTGCATCTGGAGGATTTTCCAACGGTATCTCGGACGTTTGTTGTGTAGAAGTCGAAGCTATCGATTCAGAAGGTTCTGTACTACCAGATGCAGTTTGGTTGAGGAACTTCATCATATTTAAACTCAAAACCTGGTTGGTTGCAGTTCTTTCAGCTTTTCTTTTTCTTTTTGCTGATCCAGACTCCCATTTTCTTCCAATATCTCTATCTCGGCCGGACATGTCGATAACGTCGTATCTATAAACTGTAAACGAAAGCAATAGTTAACATTTTTTGCAGTTTTATCTACATAATATTGTAAAACCTAAATTTAAATTAGTTTTCAAATAAAAATCTTTAAGATAGCTCTTACTACCTACTAGTTTTTAAAAACTTAAAAAGTCGATACGTTTTTTACCTTAAAGCTTTTTTGATTTCCTTCAAAAGATATTATAAAGCGTATTTTATATACAAGTAATTACTGCGTTATATGTATACTTATTACCAATTAAATATTTCTTACCTTATGTAAAATAGACGAGTACAGGTACCGGTGTGTTACAAATTACAAAGAAAACAAAAAACAATTAAAAAAGTCACTGTTTTAAAATTTTGGTTCAGTTTACAGGAGCAATCAATATACCTAAATGCTATCTATTTATTCACTAAATATTATTAAAACATTGAACACACTATTCTTATCAAAATAGGTACGTCCAGTCATAAAAATAAACAATATTGAATAACACAATTATGTACAGTCATAAAAATAAACAATATTGAATAACACAATTATACGTTTCTATTATTATGCGCCTAGCGACTGCGTTGCGTACTTTGATTTGATCATGGTTGACTTCCTAGTAAAGAAAGTAAACAAATAAAACCGGGAATTCCCCGCACTCTGGTCGGCGGCAAATGTTGCCATACTATGAAAACATGTTTCACAACAAAATTGATTTATATATTTTTTTGTTTTATTCTCGCTTTAAAAATTTTTGAGGCGCGAGGCCCCTTGTACCGCGAGGCCGTAGGCGGTGGCCCACGTCGCCCACGCCTTACGCCGCCTCTGGCGCTGACTGTACTAACAATATTTATTGACTAACTCCTTACAAAATGTTCTCGACTCCTGACCTCGTTACCTTTTGCCTGACAGTGAAGGATGCCTTCAAAGCCTCATCGTTGTAAAGAAAATACCCGACGGATAGAATTCTCAATGAAAAATAATGCTATGTCACGCGAGCGGGTAAATATAATTTGAATTTTGGAATCAAACAAAAATAATGTTTTTTTTTTAAATGAACTGTGTAATTGCAAACTCATACTTTTCTATCGATAGTTTTAAAGGATTAACCCTACTTATACTTTTCATTGTACACGATATTGCACACAGCAGGCATTCTGCCATTGTTTTTTTAATGGGTTTCCTCTTAGCCTCAATCTGGTACAGAAGCAATAGGAGAACGATCTCACACAAAACGAACTAGAACTCCTGCACACCGACGGAAAACAGTAAACACTTTTTGGCGCCGGATTCCAACGGGATGTGATTGTTTTTAATCAAACAGAAATAATTCAACAATTTTCGATATCCCACACTAAATCAAAGACTAGACATCTTCATTCAGTTTTAAAGTTTCAAAAACATGCAGTGTTTATAAAATTGATTAACTTCAAAGAAGATCATAGTACTGCGACGTACCTCAGTCGCACCCCGACCGCGATATTAAAAGCCACGCGACCCCATTTCGCTTCCGCACTAAACGCTTTTAAGTTCACACCTAATGTGACGTGCTATCGATAGTTATGTCGATAAAATGTTATGTGTCGCATATATGGGAACAACCCTATCTTTGTAAAGTAATGTTTTTATCCTGTCACTTGCAGTTGGTCGTCAAATCGAGAAAATAGAAGAGAATTTAGAATGTAAAAGTAGGATTTTATTAGTTTTAAGAGACAAAATCACAATTTCAATCTGATCTACATCAATCACGCAATAAATTTAAATAACATACGGTCGTATCCAATCAAGCAGTACCCATACCGTGAGTTATCATTACGATACCCGATCATCGATATCGACCGCGTTTGGCGCTCTCATTGGCCCGCTCCAAGGTTGTATGAACTCTCGACCAAAGAGAGCGCCAAACGCGGTCGTTGCGTATGATCGAGTATCGTAATGACAACTCATGGTAGAGGTACAGCTTACAACCATAACGCATCATAAACAGAGACATTTTTATTATATCCTGATTTTGGTTCACCGATCTCAATATTTTACTGTTATGCGGATCTATCAAACCTATACAATAAACTTTTATATTTATGAATCGTATTCTTAAGTCATGGAAACTTTTATCATGGCTAAAGTCGGCTTTAGTTGAAGCTTTAGCCAGTGTTACTATTCGCACATCCAAAGTAGACAAAAGGTAGTCAAATAATACTCACGGTTGTGAACTTTGAACCTTAAAATTATTTCTGGGTACGACCCAAATGGGAGCCTTGCAGCGATAACAATGTAGGCCCTTAAATTCGCCTTTCTATTTCCTTACGTGGTGAGAGCTGAAAGCTACATATCTGCCCAGCCCGTTAAGGATAAGGTATTGATAGCGTGGTAAGTGCAAACAGCAAGGTGTTATTTCATCATAAAATTGTTATCCCGGATGGTGAAATTGAGATGTAAAATTCACGAGAACTATCCCGGGATCCGAGATCCGAGTCATATCACAATCTGGGAGATCCCAGATGGAAAAACCCACGTCCGATCTAGGAGTCATACTGCAGATCTAACTGTCGGATGTTTAACTTTTATTCCAACAAGAATGATTCATAAAACGAAAGTTTTCTGTACCTAGCTACGTTGTGTTGTTCACTACACTAATTGAGGTAGCAAGATAAATTGAACTTATTTGTCGTAAACGATAAGATTTATTTAAAAATTATAAAAACCATTGATTTCGTGTTAAAGTGTGAGATTTTTTCCTAAGATGTGTTAAACGTAAAAAAATATCAGATTTTTCTTTCTACGCATTATTAATTTGAAATAAAATTATATTTGTGATCAGAATCATGCCTATCTTTATTTAAATCGTTATAGAGCTTGTTGAATCAACATGACATGTAATTGACCCGTGGGTTCGGGTCAAAAATATGCAAATGACTCCATCCACCATCATTAAGTCTTAGCCTCAATTAATTTGTATTGGCTCAATTGAGACCATATATTTTGATTGTTGTATTAATTTCTCAGTATAAAATCACTTCCAATAAAAAGTTTTTTAAAAAAAATGTAACCGACTTCTAAAAAAAAACAACCGCTAAAAAGGGTAAAATAACCTACCAAAAAACTTTTTTTCGGAAGTCGGTGGCTTTGCTTTTTTATTTCATTGATTTTTTTGCTACCGACTTCCGAAAAAAAGTTTTTTGGTAGGTTATTTTACCCTTTTTAGCGGTTGTTTTTTTTTTAGAAGTCGGTTACATTTTTTTTAAAAAACTTTTTTTATTTTACCCTTTTTAGTTCAAATATTCAACCGAAATTCTTGTCAAAAACATAATTTACTTACTTATGCACTAGAATTTTATCATCCTTAGCACTGGTTATAACATCGCCCATGTACATAATAAGCAAGAACACCAAAATAAATGATTTTTTTTGGGACCAAATGGCAGTTATACTGCATCGAACAATAACCCATATGGGTCATTAGTATAAATGAATTAAGTCCAAATACAAGATAGCTGCTGTAAACCGTTGAGGAGTTCCCTGAACTATTCTTCGTCTTCATCATCAGAACCCTAATGACAGTTACAACCCATCTAGGTGTAAAGTTCTCATCAATATAAATGAATTAAGTCCAAACACAAGGTAGCTACTATAAACCGTTGAGGAATTCCCTGAACTGTCCTTCGTCTTCGTCATCAGACCCCTAATAACAGTTACAACTCATCTAGGTGTAAAGTTCTTATCAATACAAATTAATCAAGCTCAAACACAAGGTAGCTGCTGTGAATCGTTGAGGAGTTCCCTCGACTGTGTCTCGGCTCCATCATCAGATACGAGTATACTCCAGACCTTTATTAAATTGTAGTGCTTTGAAATACTTAATGAAAAAAAATAATTTACTAAATCAGTCGACGCCTACTTACTGTTAAGGAGTTGTTGAACCTTCCATCATCAGCTCAGCTACATGAGATGATGATTACTATACGCAAGTACTTAAATTACTTCATAATATTTGCGAAAAACGATGTGTGGACCTATAAAATTTGAGGGTTGCCCTCGATTTCTCCAGGATCCAATCATCAGATATTGAAATGGTGACAATGGGACCACACGGGAAGCACCAGCTTTCAAATAAAAAAAGAATCATCAAAATCGGTTCACCCAGTCGCAAGTTATGAGGTAACAAACATAAAAAAAAAAAAAAAAAAAACAGTCGAATTGATAACCTCCTCCTTTTTGAAGTCGGTTAAAAAAATAATTTACTAAATCAGTCGACGCCTACTTACTGTTAAGGAGTTGTTGAACCTTCCATCATCAGCTCAGCTACATGAGATGATGATTACTATACGCAAGTACTTAAATTACTTCATAATATTTGCGAAAAACGATGTGTGGACCTATAAAATTTGAGGGTTGCCCTCGATTTCTCCAGGATCCAATCATCAGATATTGAAATGGTGACAATGGGACCACACGGGAAGCACCAGCTTTCAAATAAAAAAAGAATCATCAAAATCGGTTCACCCAGTCGCAAGTTATGAGGTAACAAACATAAAAAAAAAAAAAAAAAAAAAAAATACAGTCGAATTGATAACCTCCTCCTTTTTGAAGTCGGTTAAAAACATAGGGACACGCCCACAATATCTTGTAGTAATTACTCAGTGGTTACGCCTTATCAATTAAATTCTATATTTTTATGGGTAGTTTCATTTTATTTGTTAAGTGCTTATTAAGATTCTTGTGGAAAAATAAACTGGTAACTTTAATAAATATTCATGATTGGGTACAGTGATGTCTTCATTGGTGGCCAAAACTAACTGATTTTGATAAGCATGTTATGTACCCAAAAATCTATAATAAATAGGTAATGTTTTGATTCAAAAAAGTGTGAATGGAGTTTCTTTCCCTTTCTTCTCCATAAAGATCTACGATATAAGATTCTTTCTTTCCAAGATTGTTTCTAAATTCTTTCTATATTATTATAAGATTCTATCAAAAGTGTAAAGTAATGGTCAAATTATAATAAATGCTTTGAGTTTATACAAGGTGCTTACTGTAACTGAATTGAAAACTGAACTAAATTGATCTTAAACAGCTGATACCTATACGTATAGGTACTAGCTTCATCTATGTAGTTATGTTCATGCACTAAAACAATGCAGCTCATATTTCTTTAATCTCTTCCTTGCATACATCCGCATTTCTCCACTATCTCGATATTACATCCTAGAGATGGTCAGAGCATACCATAAGTAAAAGCAAAATGAAATATCCCAGAATCGTGACGATAGTAAGAACGTTCACGTATTACCTACATACTTTCTACAACAAAGATATGGCGTATGATTGCATACTGTCACTAGAATACCTAATAACAATTCCATGAATGTACATCAATGCCAAAATCATCAGTTTCAAGGAATGATTAATCTCAGTTCATCAAGCAGTCTTTATTGATCGTAAATATGAAGTTAACGATAGCTCCCGACCAACGTTCAAGGAATAAGTCACAGAATTATACAGCGTACAGGTTTATGAAAACAATCGTGCCGGGGAAAGGGGAGCGCGGGGAATTCACGATACACACAATGAATGAGAACGAATTTGATTTGTTTATTTTGGTCCGGCTCCCGGTTTAGGGACGGCCGAACTTACGAGCCACATTGTGAGCGTAAATTACGTTTGTTCAACGCAAATAAAGTTTCACTGTGTATTATGATAGCTTGCACGAGTGAAAGGATTCATTACCACAGTACACTACACATGTATATTTAAAACCAAACGCGTGTGTTTATTTTCTAGGATTTTGCTGCATTTGTTTTATAGAACTTCTATCGGGTCGCTGTCTTTTTAAAGTAGCAATAAAAGCTATAAATGAGCCGGTTCTCAGTTAAAATAGAATTAGAAGTAAAGTTTTATTCGCCGCTGAAGGCGGGTCCCAGCTGTTTGAGAGCTTTGAGCAATAAAGCGATATGAGAACAAGCGCGCTCACCGCACTGGGCACTGGTGAGCGAGATAATACAAGAGTAGCTTTACTAATGCTAGTCTATTGTTCAGATTTTACATGTTGGTGCTCGAAATATGAACATTGGAAAACTTTTATATGACAGTCAAGAAAATGGATTCCTTAGCAGACTGATTTATTTATTTATAACCAACTTATCTATCGAGATAAACCGCATACGAAGTTATTGACATATACAATGTGTCCGGTTTCGGTCTGAATAAACTTAAAAGGGAAGTACCGAGCTTAGTCGACGCTCAAAAATAGTCAAAAAATAGTACTGCTATATGTAGTGTCGCAACCTAACCCCCACTGAATGGTAGCTATTAGGGATGCATCGATACGCCTTTTCGCCGATACGATACCGATACCGATATTCTTATAAAAATATCGGCGATACCGATACCGATACCGATACGCGTATTGTGAATTAAAATAAAATAAATAAATCAAAAGTCACTTTTTTTATTAATATTAAAAGTAGTCTCATGTAATGATTGGATAATTATACATTTTAGTTATCAAAATTAATAAGATTTTTGTTAAAAAAATAAAGTATGTAATCTTAAATTTTTCGGAGAATGGATATTTCGCAAGTCTGTTTCACAAAGGTTTCCCCGGGCATAGTTCCTGCTTCGTTTGCAACAAAATAGATGAGACAACACGCTCTTTAACACTACATATTTAAATTAAAAAATATCGTTGAATCGGTTATAAAATATCGTCGATACCGATATATCGGCTGACCCGAAATATCGCCGATATATCGGTATCGGTATCGGTATCGGATGCATCGCTAGTAGCTATTTTAGAAATTAGCAATCGTACTCACAGATATTTTATATTTAATTTATTACACAATTAGTTTCCCGGACTTCACATTACATACCCTCTTTCTCAGACCCCACCTCATAATAATTATTTAATGGCATTAACATCTCTCAGTTATAACCAATCTTGTGTGTTGGTTCACCGCCCTACGTCAATGGAACATAACTTGAACCCGCGACCTTACAAACAGTTAACACCATCATCGTCTGTCGCTCTATCAATTAATTGAGATTTATTTTCTTCTCTTTCTTTCCTTTCATAAATAAGAGAGAGATAAGCAGTACCTACATTCACATAACATTGCGCCTGTAATCTTTGAAGTTAAAGCAGACTTATGACTTTAGTACACCACGTTTAGCTAGTTTAGTTCCGCAAAGGTTATACAGCCTCGCCGGGGTCGCGGGTCTTATCTCATTACCGTGACCCTGGAACGTAAAGGGCTAATAAAGGACACCGTGGATTTTAGTTAGTACAAGTCTGACAGTCCCTCCCGCCCTGCTCTGGGTAAGAAGACTCATTTGATGATTTTACCACGCTAAAAAAAAAGTTATACAGCCTCAGCTACTGCCATCAATTGTCGACAAGTCCTAACTTCAGACTGCTCCTGAGCGATTTCTTAAAACCCAACTATGTACGATTTTACCACAGCTTTTTCTGCTGGATGGAAATCATTAAATGAGTCCTTCCGGCCTAGTGGAGCGGAAGAGACTATTAGACTTGACTGACTAAAAACCAAGCTGTTCCTTCAGTTGCCCTTTGCTTTTCAGGCCTGCGGTAACTGACGGCTCTTTGAGGCGCGCGTGGAACATGACGTCGTAAATTTGGGGTTGGTCATTGATCGGACGGCTAGCTACCCATCTGTAAGCCCGCAGTAATCGTAGCTTCCGGCCACTAAATCAACGAAATAATCTGTCAACAATAACAAATAAACTACAGTAACAAAATGTACAATAACATCTCACGTATGCAAACAACAAATTTCTAGAAACTCCCATAAAGGTGTCGGCATCGCAAAGAAAAACCAACTCCACATTATGACAGGAGCGGATACAAGTTATTCCCGATATAGCATCTACACGGCGATAAAAATGTCCAGTCAACTAGATTTATTACAATCGAAAGCTATTCGGGCCGATTTGAATAAACAACCGTGTGATAAGACGAGCAACTGCACTCGTCTGAACACCTTCCAATGTATCTTGTCATGATTATTCTATTAACGTGCAAGATTAACTGATAAGATCGGGGAATATTGATTTATGATAATGGCTTTTAGGGTTCCGTACGTCCGAATACAAAAAAGGAACCCTTATAGGATCACTCGTGTGTCCGTCTGTCTGTCGCTTACAGTCAATTATCTCCGAATCTAGTAGACCGATTGGGTTGAAATTTGGTACACATATCAATTCCTGTGACCCAAGTACAGAGGTGTGACGTGAATAGATGAAATCTGTATGTGGAAGGTAATTTTTGGGGGGGAAGGGGAAAATGACAAAAAAAAGTTTTGAAAACTGCATCGTGTGACATATCAAATGAAATGTCTTGTTGAGACAATCTTAAATGTATTTTTTTTGTAATTTTAAAATGAATAGTTTCCAAGTTATTCAAGAAAATAGACGAAATTTGACCATTCCCCCTCCCCTCTTATCTCCGAAACTACTGAACCTAAAATTTTGAAAAAAATACAGTAATTAGTTTTCTACTTATAGATTATAGGAAAACCTATAAGAAGTCCATATCTGTATATGGGAGGTAATTTTTGGGGGGGAAGGGGAAAATTAAAAAAAATATTTGAAATCTGCATTGTGTGACATACCAAATGAAAGGTCTTGTTGAGACAATCTTAAATATATTTTTATTGTAATTTTAAAATAAATAGTTTCCAAGTTATTCAAGAAAATAGACGAAATTTGACCATTCCCCCCCCCCCTTATCTCCGAAACTACTGAATCTAAAATTTTGAAAAAAATACAGAAATTAGTTTTCTACATAAAGATTATAGGATAACCTATAAGAAGTCAATATCTGTATATGGGAGGTAATTTTTTGGGGGGGAAGGGGAAAATTAAAAAAAAAAATATTTGAAAACTGCATCGTGTGACATATCAAATGAAAGGTATTGTTGAGACAAACTTAAAAGTATTTTTTTTGTAATTTTAAAATAAATGGTTTCCAAGTTATTCAAACAAAATAGACGAAGCTTGACCATTCCCCCCCCCCTTATCTCCGAAACTACTGAACCTAAAATTTTTAAAAAAATGCAGGAATTAGTTTTCTACTTATAGATTATAGGATAACCTATAAGAAGTCCATATCTGTATATGGGAGGTAATTTTTGGGGGGGGAAGGGGAAAATTTAAAAAAATATATTTGAAAAGTGCATCGTGTGACATATCAAATGAAAGGTATTGTTGAGACCAACTTAAAAGTATTTTTTTTGTAATTTTAAAATAAATGGTTTCCAAGTTATTCAAAAAAAATAGACAAAGCTTGACCATTCCCCCCCCCCTTATCTCCGAAACTACTAAACCTAAAATTTTGAAAAAAATACAGGAATTAGTTTTCTACTTATAGATTATAGGATAACCTATAAGAAGTCCATATCTGTATATGGGAGGTAATTTTTGGGGGGGAAGGGGAAAATTAAAAATAATATTTGAAAACTGCATCGTGTGACATATCAAATGAAAGGTCTTGTTGAGACAATTTTAAATATATATTTTTTTTAATTTTAAAATAAATACTTTTCAAGTTATTCAAGAAAATAGACGAAATTTGACCATTGCCCCCCCCTTATCTCCGAAACTACTGAACCATTTTTTTTTTTTAAATACAGAAATTAGTTTTCTACTTATAGATTATAGGAAAACCTATAAGAAGTCCGTGATATTAAAATAACGTGGTAAATCACTCAATATTGTGCGTACCAATTTGGGTCAGATTTAAAAAAAAAACGTGATAGGTAACATCGTACGGAACCCTCTTCACGCGAGTCCAACTCGCACTTGGCCGGTTTTTTTAGTATTGGAAGCTATCTGCCATCGGGATATACACAAGCGGGTTTACATTGTACGAGGACGTGTATTGTCATTTGGATTGGATGACTGTGTCAGACTGGGCAACAGTTACCCATTATATCTAAACGTACTTTGTATAAAACAATGACATACGGTATGTGCGATGCGAAGTCGGTGGGGACCATCAAATAGATCGCAGCGCGCAGTGTGAGAGAGTTTAGAACTAAAATTGTCCCCAAATAATTTGGTAAGGTTGCTTGTACCTAACAACTTGTGCGTAAGTGATGACAGTTGAGGCGCTGTCATCACTTACGCACATAAAGTAAATCAAACATTTACTTCGCGTCAGGAAAATTCAAAATCTATTCGCCAAGCAATAATGTGCCGAACACGCATTTTCGCACCAAGGCTTCGGAAGATAGAATTTCTTGTGTAATCAAATTACCGTGGGATGTCGTTTGTACCTTACAATAAATTCGCTGTTTCATTTTTCCTCAAAATATTACTTTCACACTGTATCTTTTTTATTTCCAATAAAGATCGAAATCCTTGACACCGTGAGGTTCGCTTTCTCCAAATATTCCTTCTTCAAGATGCAGATGCATCTATAAATTCTTATTAACCAATGCGTCGTGTTTAAATCTAATGGGGCGTATTAAGATTTAAGTGCACATAATATTTCTAATTCGAGTTCTAATCGAGAAAGCATTAACAGTCATTAAACAGACCACCCTCGAAAGCCATTAGAGAGTGAGATGAGTGTAAGGAACATCACACGGAATTGACACGTAGGTATTAGTATTAGTATGATCCAGTAGTTGAAGCCGAGTGGCCCTGAGCCGGCGACGCCGCGGCGCGTCTGCTCCACTTGTCCCCATTCTCCTGCAAATTGACTCGAATATGACTAAATCCTTTTAAGAATTCATAGCGCCGAGCATAACACTCACTTATTAACTTATGTATGACCTCATGCCGTAAACTCGACTACAATAGTTTTTTTCTGGACCATACCTAACGCTCACTTCTTGAAAACCTGTCATAAAGTCTGTAAAACTCCCGAGTGTGATTCAGAATTTACAGAGTATTGTAAAGAATCTTTGTAATATTTTATCTCGTTTCGAAACACTCGCAAAGTTCTCATAAACAGACGTCTTTCTCGAGTACAGTGTGTGAAATTGTCGTTAAAATTTTAGTAGCAATTTCGCGTCTCATGGCCTGTAAAACGTTATCTACGCGTCTTTGTTAGTCATCGTTTATCCGTTGTTTACCTGGAGTTCACCAAACCGAGTGTTAATCCCTGCTGTGTAGAAGTCCATATTATGATTGAATGTTTTGTTTTTTATTCACCATGCACTTACAAAAAACGCGGAAAATCCAAAATATCTATATATGTATCTCTGTAATTATTCTTGTCTAATTTGAAAAGTACAAAAACTTAATTTGATTACCTGTAATAATATGTGCAACGTAAAGGGTATGAAATGCCCAGGTAGGTTTGGCAGTTAGGTAACTATTAAATGTTAATATTATACGAGAAGTTTCCTCTTCACTATCCTGTTTACAAATTTAGTGCTTAAATTACATACTTATTTGGATTTACAATTACAGGCAGAACAAAATAAAAGATGGATCAAAAAGTTTCAGGAATCGTATCAATGTAGTCTTGTCAACAAGGCTCTGCAATATGAAGGAGTTTATTTATTATTTAGGAGTGGACTGCAACGAATACCTATAGCCTTTTCAACCACCATAATCTGTTCTTTACCACCTACTAACATATCCTCTCTTTCCGCAGATCAATAAGACTGGACTAAAATAAATGCAGCCTTTAAAACCACTATATCTGACCCTTTATGCTCTTTACCAGCAACTAACCTTACCCTTTCTTCACAGATCTACACAGACTGGGCGAACCACTACCTGGAGCGGGCCCGGTCTCGGAGACGCGCGGGCGCATCGGGCGGCGGGCTGGCCCGGGACTGCGCAGATGGTCTGCTGCTGGCTGACGTGCTGGAAGGAGTTACTGGCTTGAAGGTGCACCGCGCGCATCGCAAGCCGCGGAACCCACAACAAATGGTGAGTAATCAAAATCTATTTTGTTAGAATAAGGAGTTATGATCTTGAAAAACTTACGACGCGGTCACGATATTGTATGAGACTTTTGAGATACCTTTTAGAACTCCAAAATCTAGGTCTATACGAGTTCTACCTTCCATTTCGTGGTAAAACTTACATTACATGCAAACCATATGCAAGTCACTGTTCTGAAAACGTCATGCGCTGACAGCAGTCGTGGAAAAGTTTGTTCCTAGTTTTTTTCTAGTTTTTATTTGTTTGAGCTTTTACGAACAGCGTGACTTCACAACACGTGGGTCATGAATTTGAATAAATTCTTCAGTTGAGATTAAAGAACTGGGGGGGTATTACAACGTCTTAAAACCAGGCTTATTCCGGCGAGTGAAAGTGACAGAGCTATACAAGTCGTCTAGCGCCATCTTGTTCACTCACTGGAACAAGCCTGGTTTTAAGACGTTGTAATACCCCCACTGGAGTTTGTACAGTGTCATCTAAGCATACTCGTTATTCTGAAACAAAAGAAAATCGAAGTATAAATGCTGTGGACTAGCTATTCAAGCTGTTATTGACCCAAGATTTTCCCACACTAAAAATTAGTAATCTCTGAAATCGTGGTTGGGTAAGTAAATTGAATGGGATCCGAATTACTAGATTAAGAGCAAGTGGAACTAGATTATCTTGGATTTGGTAAGCCTCGAATAGGGTTGACTAATCTTCAAATGAGGGCCTAAAATCGAGACCTAGAGGTCAATTTAAGTACCTATTTAATGTATTGGGTGGGTCGTTTTGAATGCGGTTTATACGGTGGCTACAAAAACTGTGATGAAAATCTAACGTATTCTGGATAAAAAATTAGAAATTAAAAATATGTCATAGTAATGTGGCATCTATATTCAAAAATGATTCTACGAATTATAACAAAACTTGTAATTCTAAGCAGATTCAGCTAAAAAGTGAAATGCAACTTTGCAAGCGATTTAAAGCAACGCAACAGGTGAAATTTAAACCACTTCTAAAAGCCATAAGGACCTTACCGACTGCTAATATAAGTTATGGTTTACGGCCAAATATAACAGAAGACTTAAATTAACATAATAAAATTAAATTTTTATAAAGTCAAGTTCACACGAGGAGCATTTGCCGCACGGCTTTCTTTTACCGCTCGGCATTCGTTCAATTTAGTTGATCAAGATTTACATAATTCAGTTTCTATAGGTTTACATGATCATTACGATGGTCGATGGTCAGCCTATAATATGTATGAGACGATGACGTCAGAATAGCCTACAGAATCCTCAGTGGCGTCAGTTGTAATCAATTATTCGTGTAATCGCGCTATGGTGACTGGAGAATTTGCTTTAATTAATTTAGTGTGGACATCGGCTACATTCTTGCACATCTCTATTACTGATTGTTGCAGTTGTAGGCTAATTCACTGTTTGTAGTATCTCGATCTCGAGAGCAATTTCATCACTTAAAGTTCCGATTTAAATTGATGTAAGGCAAAAAGGCCACGAAAAGCCTAAAGATTTGGTATGCACATATACATTCAGGGTAAATACTTACCAAGCAAACAAACTCAAATCATAATCTCTTTACTACAAAATAAAATAAGTAGTAATCATTTGTTATTAAAAGTAATCAGAACGTTTGAAAATTCATATAACGGATCATAGATGCTTACTACAATCTCTTCTCAGCTTCAGATAATTTACAAGAGATATTTATTTTGCAAATATTTAAACTAATAAGCCTCACCTCATTATACTAACTAACAAGCCTCATAATATTAATGCAAGTCTATAAAGCTGCATCAATTTAACGATCCTCATATTAATTTTCCAATAACCAATAAAATCAATCATGCTACGTCCAAACAACACTTTCAAATATCCGCCACATTTTGTTTATTATTATTCACGAACAAAAATGAAAGCGGCACAGGAATATTTGGTTTACCAGAAATAGCTATCGGTTCACAAATCATTCGGGCAGGTACACACGATCGGACGCAAAGTGTCCGCACCATAAACGGAGTGTAAATGTGATAGGTAGCACAGAAACCCGAATCCTTCTGGGTAAACGACGCCCAGTTTCCGGCGTGTGTGAAAGTGTACTTCGAATTTTGACTGCACGTGTGCATCGGCCTTATTTTACTGTTGCGACTATTTGCGAATTCACGACACGATTTAATGGATAATAGAAATTATTCATGAGGCTTAGGTATATAACGTCTAACTACTTAGATAAGCCGATAACCTCGGTAGAATTTCCTGAAAAAAAAAACGCTATTACGAAATAATGAAAACTGACAAAACATAGCTTTGTTTAAAAACGAGCAACTGAAACTGATTCTATTGTGAATACAGAAAATAAAAACAAAATATCATATCAAGTTAGCAGTATTTTGCAAATAACATTAGATTATAAAAATACACAACGACATGTTACGTAAAGCAGTCATTGTCACCCAATAGATATTTTTTACATTGCAACCCGATAGGTTGCGGTGCAGAGGCCAAGTACTAGCGACCACATCCGCGTATACTCGTCATAATATCAATTCCCATTACATTACCCGAGGGCAGAAGGACACAAGACAGTAGTTTTTTTTAATAAATGTCAAAACAACTATTTTTATTTCATAAATAAATACAATAAAGCCAGCAGCAAAAAATAAAATAAAAACGAAAATACTTATAAAATCAGCATCGTTCTCCGAGCTCAAATTTATTTAAGGTCAGCACAGCCAGTATTCTATTAAGTAATTCAACTGCTGACTTTTAAGCTATTGCATAGCTTTTATCGCAGGCTCTGAGCTCGGCGCGCGCGAAAAACGTTACGAAAAATCCTAAGGAAATTTCCTGACCACATCTGACAGCACGCATCGTCTAACGTCGTTTCAGTTCGGGAGACTTCGGCAATCATAAAGGTACGGACAGACGTGCTCATTACTAGCACGATAGCATGCTTTTATTGAGCAAGGGGCAATTTTATTGAGGGAGAGGGAGATGGAGGAGGAGGAGGAGGAGGAGAACGTTTCTTGACGTTTCACTTGATTGATGCGGCTGATCATAGCCTAATTAGTACAGTAATAAATAGGTATAATAAATGAATAAATAATTATAATTGAATAAGTTGATAAAAAATACTATGCAATAGCTTACCGCGGCAGTCAACGAGTGCCACACGTTTTTTTTTCTAACTATTGGTCCTTAACGCAGTCTGCCCATCGTTTCTTTGGTCTCTCATCTCAGCCTATACTGATGATGATGATGATGTTAAAAAAAATTACCTTAAATTACAGAAAGTGTACTTCAAAGTCTAAACCAACGTTGATTTGCGACCATAACTGCGGAACAGTTGATTTTATAATAGGTCTAATACTAAACACTCATTTGACTACGTACGGCACTACCATAACACGGGTCTAAGAATAAGTCGTAAAGTTGCCCTACGATAAGCTGACAGGTTGTTAAACATGAACTAACCAAACGATAAACGCTGCTATTGTGACTTTTCTGTAATTTAATTCTCGAGGAAAGGGTTCCAAGTTAATATACAGCATGTATTGGAAAGGTGTGGTCATCTTTCAAGGTGGTCTGTCGTGCCCTGGTATGCACAGGGAAACTGAAGGAACTGGCTCATTTGACGAATCCACCAAAGAAAAAGGGAAAGCCGATATTTTCTTTTTTGTGATTACGATGATGGTCCTCTGTAGAAAGTTCTTCAGTTTGCATAGCAACATAGAGGATATCTCCTCAACACTTAATAGGCAATACTGGAGTAGTTGCGCACTCCGTCACCTTGGAGCGTGACGGAGTGCGCAACTATTGAAGCAATGTCCAGCATCCGACTAGTAGTGCCATAGACTTCAAGTATAGACTGCGCAATAGCTGCCTAAAATTGACCCCACTCAACTAGATAGAGAGGAATCGAAGAGCGGGTCCTACATTTCTGTTACAGGAAAGAGATACTCGTAGTTAGTGGCTCTCCTTCTAGAGTGCGGCCAATTGTATCTGTCAGTTGGCTAGGGAAGGCTCAGTCCATCTTTTTAAGTCTATGATTAGTACCGTGTGGTTTTAGTCAGAAGGAGATCGAGATACCGCTCTGTTGTTAATTTATTTACTAACTAGCCAAAATATTTATTGGAGAAAGGCCCCCAACTTCCATTTTCAAGTAATACTGCCCTTAAAACTGTCTGGTACTAGGGGTAATTATTATTTATTATACATATAAGCCTATAGTTTCTCAGTACTTGGTCCAGTCTTTCAGTTATTGTTTTTTTAATTATTTATTTAAAGGACAATATAATTAACAGAGTACCTACAAACCGTGACCTGTTACCTGAAAATGAGTTACAGGAAAACTTGAGTAGGTATCATACTTAATTAACCATAAGGATACTTCAAGTCCTTGATTAGTAGTCATCTATTTAAGCGTATATTTCGCCGAAGTGTGTATGTAACCGCATCTATTTCAATATACATTACCTACTTAGTAATATAAAACCACTGTGACGTGACTCTGGAATTATTTTAGTATTATGACAATACTAGCTTCTATCCACGGCTTCACAATTCCTCACCTTTTCTAGTTTTATGCAAAAATTTTAGCTCTCTCCAGTCTCCTATCTGTCTCTGGAACTTAATTCATCACAATAGATTCAGTGGTTTAGGTGAATAAATTAACCAACAATCAAGCTCAATTCCGCATTTATAATAATTTACGTTTACACTCGTGTGAGAAACCGATCGAAATAAAAAAAAGTTGTACTAAAACAGGCATTTTGGAGCAACGTTCTATTTAAAAAAAGGGATTGCTTATAAAACTGTTATACACGCAAAAATATGTAACCCATAAATATTCCATGTTCCCTAACATGTAAAACCACATCTGTTCCACGTGTTACCAATTTCTACACAACACTGCCCAGAGTGTGGCAAAAATAGCATCATTATGAAACCTAATAAATAAACCCTAGAATAAAATTTATTTGGCCAGCCCAGCATTCTTGGGCCTTTGTTTGCATTCATTAGATCGGAAGTAGAGCATTGTTTGAGCAAGTGTTGAAAGAAACGAACCAACCCGCAACGACTAGGCAAGCGATCGGCGCACGCGTTGCTTAGGCGCCCTATAGACGTTACAATTTGTTGACCAACCAAGCATAAAAAATGGTGACTCCTTGGCTATCATTATTGAACGGTGTCGGGTGTGACGGGATGAAGGTCGAATTTTTTTAAGTGTTGGACTACCGAGGAATTTGACAAAAACCGTTAAACCAGAAAAAGGTTACCATTAGTCAGCGTTTATGGCAAGATAATGGTAGTCTAGGTGAATTATCCGAATTCTTTCGGTACATCTTGAGAGAGTTGCAAAAATTAGTTTCGACCAACATATTGACCAACCAGCTTGTATCGTCTACAGTGAGCCTTACCGATTGTTGTGTGCTGTTGAACTCTCAATTGTCCAGGAACATTCGCTATGAAATATTAGCACTATGTGAAACGAGATCCCGTGCAGCTATTAGAATATTAGAAAATAAAGAGCTTTTAAACTCCAAGCTTTTATGACTAGGAGCTGTTAACGCGTGTAAAGTCGATATTACTCCAACTTGTTTCAGCCGTCAGCAAAAATTTGTTGAAATTAACTATTTCTTTTAACAAAATATTGAGATGTTTATTCGACTGTCGGAACACTTGAAATTCGTTGGGGACCTTTGCCCATAAAGTGAGGAAACGCAGTTTAATAATAAAAGTAGCAATAACATATAAATGTGGTAGTGATAAACGCGATCCTATCTATAGGATCTTATACTACTTTTTTTGGGGTGGCAAAATCATCAAATGAGTCCTCCCGCCCTGGGTGGGGCGGAAGGGACTGTCAGACTCTTACTGACTAAAATCCACCCGTGTTCCTTCGGATGCCCTTTACGTTCCGGGGCCACGGTATCCTGGATTAAGAAAAATCCGCGACCCCGGCAGGCATTTGGCCCCATAAGGGGCCCCGTCGGTGACGCGTGAAACACGACGCGCCACCGACCCGGGCTTGGTCCTTGGTCGGACGGCGAGCATACCCATTACTCACCGTCCGCAAGCCCGCTCCGCCGCTGTGCCCTCTGCTATTCAGAGGGACACGCGTTGGAGCTTCCACCCGACAGGCTATTGGCATACGGGTAAAGAGACCCCTTAGGCACAGTGCCTAAGGAAGAGTTTTTGCCCGCATCCCAGGGTGCACCGGCCCGAAAAACTGGTCTTCCCCCCGGACGTATCCGAGAGGGAACTCCAGTCCACGGACGCACGTGGAGGTTTCCTGTCTTAGAACCCCTTCTTATTACTACTTAAATTAAAAAGCTGAACAGTATGTTTGGTTGAACATTCTAATCTCAGGAACTTCTGGTTCGAATTGTAAAAACATTTTTGTGTTGGGTAACTCATTTATCGAGGTAGGCTTAAAGCTATATAACATTACGATACAATCAAAAGGAGCCAAACAGCGGGCGAAACCCCGGGTACACGGCTAGGTGCTAAATAAAAAAAAAATACCTCATTTTTTGGACGTCGAAATTGAAAAGAAACCTATTAAAAACCGATTAACAAACTATCATTGTATAGGCATTAATAACAACCCTGTCAATAAAACCCACAAAAACATTTAAATCAAATACAACAAACAAAAACTTTTTTTAAAAAAAGTACCGACTTCAAAACAAATACAAAAATTTTAAACTTTTTTGTATTTGTTTTGAAGTCGGTACTTTTTTTAAAAAAAGGTTTTTATTTTACCCTTTTTAGTTTATTTATTACATATCCAACCCAAATTCTTGTAAAATACAAAATTTTCTTACATATGCACTAATCTTGTAATCCGTCACAACATAAAAAAATCCATATCTCTAAAACTACTGAACCGATTTTGATGAAACTTGCAGTGTACCCTAAGTTGAACAATACCTAGTACAACAAAAAAAGAATTACTTAAATCGAACTTATAGTTCCGGAGATATGCGTGCACAAACATAAAAACATACATACATACATACATACATACACTTATGAAATTTGGCACATTTGTTCAGACGCTGATATAGACTAACATTTATATGAAAACTGGGCAGTTCTGATAATATTACATACATACGGGTCGAATTGATAACCTCCTTTTTTTTGAAGTCGGTAAAAAGGTTTCCTATCGTTTTTATTTGCCATAAACACACCCTTTTAAGTAGTTAATAAGATGCTTAAGTGAGCCCTCCCAGGGTGCTTTCATCGCCCACTACATATTAGTTAGCAAAAAAAAAAACGACCAAGTGTGACTCGGTCTCGCAAAAGAAGGGTTCCTCACCATTTTCTATAAAAACGCCAAAAAAAACACGTTTTTGTATGGAAGTTCCTCTTAAATATTTGTTTTATTTTCTGCCGCTTGCCCAATGAGCTGTTGCCCAAAGTAACCACTTTTAGAGCCCTGACACAGCCAGAAGGCATCGCGGTAGACCTCGTAGAAGATGGCGGGATGAGCTGGATAAAACCAACAATCAGTGGTCCACTTTGGCCCTGGATTGCGAAAACTAGAGGTTACGGGGAGAGACCTTTGCCCAGCAGTGGGATGAAGTAGGCTAGCAATATCAGTATTTTGTTTTAATTTAATTATTAAAGAGAATATAGATAAAGCTTAAGATTCTGTGAACTTTTCAAGAGTGTGCCATAAAATGACCAAAGATCATGTTTGTTGTAAGGGAGCCCCCCTAAAGTATTTATTTTATTCTGTTTTTTAATATCTTTGAAGCGTCAACAAGAATACATCATCTGTGAAAATTTCAAATATCAATCACGGTTGATGTGAAAAATCCAAGAGACAGACGGACGGACAGCGGATCCCGTTTACCCTTTGGATACGGAACCCTAAAAAGGTTAAATAGTTGGAATGTTCAGAATTTTTTGCGCAGCGCTGATGATAGATCGTTAGCGGAGATGACTGGTAACTGACAAACAAACCGATTGTTTGCTTGTCTACCGCCATGTGATTTATTATGGGTTAACGGGTGTAACACGGTGATTGGATCACCACACATATCATGTACTTGAGTATTACGGAATCAATCAGATTTATGGTATTAATATTTTTTTAATAAAAAACTTTGCCATCACGAGGCATTTTACATAAGTCGTGGGTGCGTTTTTAGATGTTTTTCATTTAAACTCCCATTACCAACAAATATACTACAAACAACTACTTGTAAATCATACATTTGACAGGCATGTTGGTCTAGTGGTTAGTGACCCTGACTGCTTTGCCGGAGGTCGTGGGTTCGATTCCCACCCAGGACAAATGTTTGTGTGATGAGCACGATCATTTGTTCTGTGTCTGGGTGTAATTTATCTATAATATGTATGTATTTAGAAATATATAAGTATGTTTATCAGTTGTCTAGTACCCATAACACAAGCTCTGCTTAGCTTGGGACTAGATGGCGTTGTGTGATAGTTGTGGAATATTATTAATACATATTGTTCCTTACGGGAATAGGGCCTGCGACACGCAGTGCAACAATCGATCTCTCGACCACTGCGCCATCCGTACCGCCATATCAAGCACTAAAGATATCTAAACAAGTTTGATCCCCGTACGGAACAAATATTTGTATGACCTGCAGGCAGTTATTCCGTGTCTGGGTGTTTGTGTATGTGAGTTTCTATGTTTGTAAACGCACCCACGATACTGAAGAAACTAGTGTGGGGTAAAGTTTTTTTTTTAAGCAATTGCATAGCTTTTATCGCAGGCTCTGAGCTCGGCGCGCGCGATAAACGTAACCAAAAAACCTGACCACATCTGACAGCACGCATCGTCTAACGTCGTTTCAGTTCGGGAGACTTCGGCAATCATAAAGGTACGGACAGACGTGCTCATAAAGGAGAGGAAGAGGGACAGGGAGAGGGAGGAGGAGGAGGAGCACGTTTCTTGACGTTTCACTTGATTGACGTGGCTGACCATAGCCTAATTAGTGCAGTAATAAATAGGTATAATAAAAAAATAATTATAATTGCATAAGTTGATAAAAAATGCTATGCAATAGCTTTACCGCGGCAGTCACCGAGTGCCACACCACGTTTTTTTCTTAAAAATCCCTTTGAGTTCCTGAACCTCGTTACCCTGTTTAGACAGACCCACTACCCCTGGTCTGTATCCTCCCAAAGAGTAGGCAGTAGAAGTACTTATTTTGTTACTTTGAAGAACAATAGCACTATTAATAAAATGTGTTGACATGGCAGCAATAAAAGTAATAGCTAACTACTATGTTTGCCTCACTAGATTATCTTTTGTTTTCATTGTGTTGTAATAGGTTAGGTCAAAAAACTTTGATAAGTGATCATCTGATAGAAGAAAATAATATATTTATGTACATTTTGTTAATTAAATATCCAGCCAACCAAACCATGTTTAAGTTGGTAAAAAACATCATCAAATAAGTCCTTTAAATTATTTACTCCTCCCTCCCCCTTGTCTGCAAAAGTAAGAAAAGCTCCTAAATGCTTACGTACGTTTCAAGTACGTTTTCAAGCATAGACAATGTGTGGGTTGCTACATAAATAGTGTTTAAAAGTACCTAAATAATTACTACCGACGTTATCACTATCTAGAACCCCACACCTCATGTCATCAAAAATTAACAAAGCATAGACCCCCCACCCCCCATAGTGCTTGATCGGCCCCTTACGTTAAGGGGTCAAGGGTATCCATTTGGACAGTTCCATGACCCTTGCTTGGATAAACGCCTTGTCCCTTTATGGCTCCATCTGTTTAATCAAACCATCCTAATGTCTCATTTTGCTCCTCAAGACGAAGACTACGAAATAACATTCTGAATAGGATTTTGATTTAAAAAATCATAATAACTCCCAACATTAATCTGTCTGCTAATACAAAACTCATAATCATAAATTACAGAAAATCTTGTTTGACTAAAACTTAATTCTGATCTAGTTTATAATGAGATCTCTCGCGTTGATACGGAACAGGTATTGTAACAATCATGGAGCAGGCTGCTGCGGGTGTTTCCTCTTACAGGATTAACTGATACCGGTAGGTAGGTATACTGTTAACTGTTATTAAGTTTATTGTATACTAGCTTTTCCGTGAAAGAGCTTTTGAAATCGGATCAGTAGTTTTTGAGCCTATTCATTACAAACAGAGTTTTCCTCTTTATAATATTAAGTAGAGAAGAATACCAGTGTTCCCCGCGGTTTCGCCTCCACTGTTCAGCTCCTTTTGGCCGCTGAGGCGTGATGTTATATACCCTATAGCCTTCCTCATTATTTGTACTATCCAAAACAAAAATATTTTTTGGATTTGAACCAGTAGTTTCTGAGATATGTAAGAATTGAGAGGACTTAAAATCAAATCAAAATATTCCCGAATGCATACAACCTGGAAAGCTTCAAAGTTTGAGTGAACAGGTGGCCTACCACGACCTCTTATCGCGATCCAATTTACGCTCAGGGAACGAGATGGCCCTAGACGACTTGTATAGCTCTTTCCCACAGCCTAAACTGGATCGCGAAACTGAAGCTCATGGAAACTGGAGCTCGTGGTAAGGCCTCAGGTAAGGTAACAGGTTTCTAGGTAAGTTCACTCCATCGTAGACTTTGTTAACTCTGATCTAGAATAGACTCAAGAGCAAATAGATGGGTCGTGGAACTGTTCAAACAGGTAACCGTGACGGTGGAACGTAAAGGGTAATTCAAGGACCACGGCGGATTAAAATCAGTACGAGTCCAGTCCCGTCCGCTCCACACTATGATTTTACCATACATGTATAAAAAAACACGTGTAGCACTCGGGGACTGCCGCGGTAAAGCTATTGCATAGCATTTTTTTATCAACTTGTGCAATTATAATTATTTATTTATTATATTTATTACTCTACTAATTAGGCTATGGTCAGCCACGTCAATCAAGTGAAATGTCAAGAAACTAGTCTACACGCATACGTCTAGTCGCACGCACACAAACACCGTGCCGAAGTCTGCAGAACTGAAACGACGTAAGACGATGCGGGGTGTTAGGTCTAACCGTCTAAGGTGTTAGGTTTTTTTTCGTAACGGAATTTCTTGATGAACGGCCTTCTCCTCCTCCTTCTACCTCCTCCTCCTCCCTCTCCCTCTTTACGTTCCATGATCACGGTTACCTGATGAGACAGTCCCGAAACTCAGGCCAGTACCGCGATTCCGGCAGTCAACTCTGACCTAGACTAGAGAGTGAAGAGCAAACCCACGCTAAATTAAAAAAAAAAGTATTGTAACAAAAAATGATGAACCCTTTTAATTCTTGCGACTTTCCGATTCTCCTGCGTTCTCATGAACATCTGTGACTGCAAAATGTAATCTTACATCTTTATTGAGCTTTACGCTAAGCCATATTTGCACAATCGTTTACCGGCCGTGACCCACCCGGACGCGACTTCCAGATAATCATCTCATCTGATCTTCGGCATGACGATGCACAAGTGCGGCATTGTTCCAAACTTAAAACCGTTACGGTTATGGGACATTTTAAGGCCCATTTTCCTTATTAAGGTTATGAACTTTACTCGCCAATTTCGCGTGCTAATTAGCCGGGTAAAAGGTTTCCCGCGCGTTCCAGCCTCGTCTGCCTGTCTTCGAAGTTCGACACATCTCGATACCAAGTGTACCATGCCACACCATGTTCGAGCATTCATTCGCGCGCGCGCTTTGCTCTGTGACGGCTGCGTCCAACGACTCGAACTTTGTACTCGATGTACGACGACGTATCGATGTTTTTTACAATCGATTAAATTTTATTTTGACCGCTTCTGAACTAGTGTTGAAGTGATATTGTATCAGTGTAGTGAGATGATGTTTGAGTGAATTTTGGTGAAATATTGACAAGTGTTTTCTTTTTTATAAAAACTTTTTAGTTTTTTTTTACGTTTAGTGCTACGTAAACAGGTCAGTCTTATTATTTATTTAAATCTGATTGAAATAACCGTTTTGCCATGTAGACATGGCTTAACGAGCGACTATGTCTACAAATTATACGTTTTGTTGTTAGTCGAGCTACTTAATTCTTTTGAATCTTCCGGTGGGTACCGGTTTTTGTGATAATCACCTGATTTGCTGATCGTACGATTTATAACATGACAAATTGTCGGTCACGTTATAGGTACTTATTTATTAAGTTTCAACAGTAGTTATTTCGATACTTCTTGATTGATGTAGGGGTTACCTACTTCATTTTAAAAAGTATCGGTTGTTCTTTTCTATTATAAAATTGAAGGTAGACATTTTTTTTTTCACCTTGTAAATTCATCAAATGTGACCTGCCTCTCCGTTTAGAACAGAAGGGATTGCCAAACCCTTACTGGCTAAAAATCACCCTATTCCTTCACATGTTTTTTTGCGCTCCGGGACCGCGGTGCCCTTTTAAGATAGTGCCCGATAGCTTGCAATTCTAACATTTTTGTACACTTTTCTGGATTATTTGCTAAACTATCAGAATTTAATTTGGTATCAATTGTTTTTTTTTATTAGGGTTACAACTTAATTGAATAGGTACAGTATGTTATCTTTATCTTCAGATAGTGGATCTCCTAGAACAGACTAATTTCATTTAACAACCTTTGGAAGAATAATGTGACTAAGTTTAATTAAAACGGGCACTTTTTTCTCTTTGGAGCAATTGAATTCGAAACTTTAAATTAGAAGATGTTTCTGTTACACTATCTAGTGTCCTACCCTTTATTTAACCGACTTCAAAAAGGAGGAGGTTCTCAATTCGTTCGGTACGTATGTATGTATGTAGGTATGATTACTCCGAGTTATCTTGTCCGATTTGATGAGATTTTTGTTCGATCCAGTATATTCAACAAATTTCTCTTAAGAGACTCTCAGACCCTTACTGACTAAAAATCGACCCCGTTCTTTCAATTGCCCTTTACGTTCTAGGATCTCGGTGTCCTGATTAGACAGTCCTGCCATCCCGGCTCCTAGTCTCATAGTATCTACCTTATGTATCTATTCTTTTCTATTTTTTTGGATTTGTTACACAAAGGATTAAATAATAAATTATCTTTTAGAATCAAAGCAGACCATTAACCTCGGTTGACCTCTCTCCTCCTTAGAGCTTATGTGGAGCTTTCGAAGTAATTACCTAATCAGTTCTAGTTCTAGCACTAATTCAAAACCCAAAGTAGGTAAATCTTGTGGGCCGAGAGTCCGAGACTGGCTGTGTGTAAAGGTAGCCGTGATTTTGGTACAAAAAGGGTAAACAAAGGGTTCGATTTAACTGACGGGGCCCCCATACAGGGCCAAACTCCTGCCGGGGTCGCGGAGCTGTCCAATCGGGTAACCGTGGCTCTGGAATGTAAAGGGCTATTGAAGAAACACATTGGATTTTAGTCAGTACGAGTCTGTCAGTCCCTGCCGCTTCACCCAGGGCAGGACACATTTGAGTATTTTAAAATTCAAAAAAGTAGATAAATGTAATTTATCTTAATAATATAGGTAAATGATGGATATATGGATGGATGGATTATTGTCACTTGATCACATCAGAACGGCTGAACCGATTTTTTAATGTTTAGCAAAGAGGTAGATTATTGTGTGGAATTAAGACATAGGATATTTTCATCCCTTTATTACGTTCCCGTTGGAAAATAATGAGTCATATACGAGCGAAGCCAATGGAAAAACTAGTATCTATTTATCTTTCTATTTCTTTCCAGAAATAGTGGGTGTCTGTCTGGTACCTAACCTTGCCAATAGTAATTTTCATTACAATGACGTGAGGAAAATTGAGGACAATAGTAATACTGAAGCTGAAAACGATATACCTTCTGTTATCTATTCTGACGTTTTAATACCTAGTTTATAAATACTTAGGTATGTGAAAATTTCAGTCTATGGAATAAACTACGTACTTGTTTTTGTCTATGTCTTTATAACATCACTCAACATAGAGTCATATCTATCTTGGTACTGATGATATTCAAAATCAGTTTATCCATTTTGCCGTGAAATTTTCCCATTTATAATATAAAAAGTAGGAATTTATTTCTCTTATGTCTACCCGACTGTGGTGAAGCCAAAAGGTGGGTAGATCTTTTTTATTTAATCAACTTAGAACTTTAGCTAAGTGCTTGTTTACTTAGCCGCTCAGCTCCCAACATCAATACATACTACGTCATAGTATTTAATTACTATGGCTCGATTACCAAGTATTTTTCTGGCATAGTTCCAATTCATTACCTCTTCACTTAAAAAAGATCCTGTATTTAAGGTTTATCTTTGCCGGCTCCTTAACCCTAACCTAGTCTCATGGCATCTATACTAATATTATCAAGCTAAAGAATTTGTCAGGAACTAAGGTTTGAATAGAAAAAATATTTTGGTGTTGGATAGTTTATTTAACGAGGAAGGTTATAAGCTTTATAACATCAGACTACGACCAATAGAAGCCGAGAAGCAGAGTTGAAACCACGGAGAAGCTAATTCCTGATAAAAGAGATCCAGAGATGACTATGTACGTGTGATTTCTTTCAAACAGATACCTTGAGCAGGAAGCTTTTTTTGTGGATACAAAAAATCGATTGCGAGCAAGACTAGAACATCCGATCTTCTTCGATTGACAGGCCTGTTGGTCTAGTGGTTAGTGACCCTGACTGCTATGCCGGAGGTTGTGGGTTCGATTCCCACCCAGGACAAATGTTTGTGTGATGAGCACGACCATTTGTTCTGTGTCTGGGTGTAATTTATCTATAATATGCATGTATTTAGAAATATATAAGTATGTTGATCAGTTGTCTAGTACCCATAACACAAGCTCTGCTTAGCTTGGGACTAGATGGCGTTGTGTGATAGTTGTGGAATATTATTATTATTCTAATTCAGTAAACCAGACGCTTCACCAACTAAACCATCACAGTCAAGCCAACAAGGTCCAATAAATTATTTATGCCATTCTTAACGTCTTTTGGCGACGTTAACAATTCGCGACGTAGTCGTTAATGCGTATAAAAGTATTTAAAACTTTCAGCAGTTTTCAGACCCTCTGTCCCTCTTGACAAGACCACAGTTCACAATCACATAATACTTTGTCTTAGTGTTAAATGAAAAATAACTTGAATTGCTGATATTAAGCAATAAATACCGTTAATAATAATTGCCCGTTCTTCTCCATAAAAATCTAGGTTTGTTAATGGGCACCTACAGTACTTTCACAGTTATTATATCTTGTGACTGGGACTGTAGATAGCACCATTATAGCTTGTATTTTTTTATCTTTATGGCAATTCAAAAGTGCTTGAAATAAATGATGTAAAAAAAACAACCGAAAGTTCAACTAATAGGAAAAACAAAACACCATGTTAATCACAGAACACAGAAAGAAAAACAATAAGAGCAAATAAATCACACTTGATCGTGTGTACAGCTGTAAAAATGATCTGCAGTAACATCTCCCCCTCTTTACTAACTGCGATGCGCGGGCGCCACTTCTCAGACCGCCTTGAACTGTCACATAGCGTTTAAAGAGTGGCAGATTTAATGTCAGGGCCTGAATATGAACACATAGGATAGGATTTTTTTGTTCATATTTTAAACAATAGAGAAACGATAATATTGTCTGTTACTCATGATGGAAGTGGCACTTTTGTGAGTTCTTTGACAGCTGCTAAGCGTATGAGATCGATCATTTCTGTGCAATAAAAGATTTATATTATGGTTCATTTTTATAAAAAGCTCTTGAAAGGAAATTTAAGAATGAATATTATTTATGTGTCCTAGATACTTTCTGTTAACTGAAACTGGAATCCGTATTTCTGAAATATCTGGTTCTACTGATCCTCATGAAAAACCATAGTCTTAGGGACAACGAAGTACAAACAGTTACCATGAATTCAGTACCTTTACCTTTATAATAGTTTTTTTAAAGGACTGTCTAAATATTTTAACGCTTCATTAGATTCATGTGCCAAATTCATGTGTCTATTACAAAAAATAATAACATAATTCTTGTTAATAAAAAACACTAACAACATATTGATCAGTTTCAGATCACATTGGCAACATCAGCCTGTAAAGTTCACACAAAACTTGTAGACTTTGACCCTTATTGCATCAGTTTTAATAGACCAGTTTCAGCACGAAAGCTCACGCACACGTGTGTACTGTGCCTCGGGGTGCTAAAAAGTCATAACATATGTATTACATATTCATAATAATTGCCAAAACCAGACGCAAGTGGGCCACAGTGATTAATGCCAACGTTTACGATACTTTTTTTGTGCTCAGCTAGTAGTCAGTGATCTGTAAACGACCGTTAAAGTTTATCAATTTGTTATTATTTCATTATGTAGGTATTTCGATCAGTCGTACGTTGAATCGAGATTAAATTAATGTAGTTAGGATCGCTAACTGTCATTTGTTTGCCAAGAATGAATAGTAGTGTAACCACATTGTGATAATGGAGGAAAATATTTCATTCATTAATTCTGAAGGTCTCGCGTAAGTATCTATTTGTATAAACAGTTTCAGGCCTCGTAGACATTCTCATTTAAATTCTAGTACTTGTATGTGGGTTATGTAAATACATTTTCCTTATTTTCCAGCTCAGTTAAAATAGAATAGACACCATTACCTCTGCGTAGGTGAGTCAGCATCAAAAGTCAGTCTTACTCAACGTATTGCTCATACAATCTGGTTCTGTTGTCAGTTAATGTTTTTGCTGAACGCAATTAGAGGTCTACGGTTTCTGCGAACCTTACACACAACAATGTACCGAGCCGAATAATCTTTATTCCAAGAATTCACAGTCAGCGCACCTACTACAAAAATAGATCAATTACTACTTGAATTATGTGTTTTCAAGTCTATTTATGAGTCATCCGGTGGTTTTAATATTGTGATTTATTATCTAATTATGTCTCATAATTCTACAGAGATATTATTTTATGAATGATTACGAGAAGTTGAATGGCGACTATCTAATATCGTGTACTTTATTGGGGATGGCTTGTTGTGTGGCATGACGTCAAATCAAACAAACAGATTGCACCAAAAATATTGCTCTCTTCCTCTCGACACGTAGTGTAAGGTTACCGAGTAAATATGTCGACTGATTTAATGTAGATGGGCTCTCATGGGTTTTCCACGCGCTTAAAAGCATAACCACGTTCGTCCTATTGTTTTAGGAAGGTCGTCTCAAAATATTTCCAGGTGATAATTTATTAATCTGACACGATACGAATCGAAAATTATGGACGTCAAAATAAACATACAATAGACTGGAATTGATTATCGTATCCTGTTTTCGTAACTGATGGCTATAGGCCAAACTGCAATTGGATTTAAATATAGTCTGAATTCTGGATGTTATCTCTAATCTAGTTGTCAATTCTTGAGAGCCTTGTGGTGAGATCACATCGTCGGTGTCACGTCGCCGACACAATTGTCACGTCCGCCGAGAAATCCTATTCTACCCGCAATAATCACGAAACACAATATGGGACAATCCGAGTGTCTTTTGAGGGAACAAAATTCTCATCTCGATTATCATCCCGTGATCTGTCTGATACACTTTGATAGGCGATTCCTTTTTTTATATACATAGTTGATCCACACTACGATTTTTTCCTGTTTCGTGGGTGCGTTTACAAACAATCATAATACTTGCACAAACAACCTTTGTTAGGATATTGTCAAAATTTTCACAACAAAAAAGCTACAGGTTACCGAAGGTCTTTTTTTATTAGGTATATTTACATTAAAACGTGTGAATTTAACGATCAATAATATTAATTGATATAGCCACATAAATTGTATACCAATTACCGATACCGATTTCGCAATGACATAAAATAATAATCAGCAAATGCGGGTATGCGTGTCGGTCTGTTGGCGGTCGTTCACAAAAATAATAACGTGTAATTATTTCACATGATACAGCTGTCGAGTAAAACAAAACGTTCGTTTCTATAAGCATGTGTTTAGTGTTAGTGAGTTAGTTTGCATGAGGAGACGTCCCCAGCATCTGCGAGCTCGAGATTGACCCTGAACTTGAACAAGGTCGACTCGATTCATCGATACATCGGAATCATGTCAATCACCAGTCACCCGCACATTATCTCAGTTATCGCTCCAAAGAATTGATGTTTGAACAAGCTCTTTGTTTTAAAGTAAAAAGTAAACGGATGTACAGTCGATCAATTGTCTGAATACATTGTTGGTTCTCTTCTTAGTAGGTCGTTTGTATGTTAGCGCCGCGCTATATGAGGTCTTTCAGAACCTTCCTTACATAGTTCTTCAATATAACGCAGATGTTCTTTAAAAATAATAACGCCATTAACTTTATTTATTCGCGGAATTATTTACATTATAAGCGAAGTTTGACTCGCGGTTTGAGTAGGTATTTTTGTATTTTACCATATTAAAGTTAAAGGCAGTTAAAGTAAATTAATATTCCACAACTTCGCGACCTTTACACGTAACGTTTCATAAGTTATTGGTGATTTTTATTACTTCGTGTTGAATAAAACACAAATGTAGTGCAATAAAATAATAATAGAGGTTATATTGCATTGCATAGTCAATGTCTTTATTAAATGCAGTTCATGTTATTGACACGCTGACCCTTGCTAACCTTACTAATTAAGATGTAGGAAATTCTTGATAGTTTATTGAAACAGTCGTTGTTTAGAAGGAACTTGTTCATTGAGCACCTGCGTAATTATATTCAATTACATATAAACAAGTAGATTACTAAGATTACATAAATGATTATCTACGTATAATTAAGGCGACAAACTAGACATTTCAAGGTAGAAATCATTATATGAATAAAAATCACACGATATAATTATGTAAGTTTTTTTGCAAACTGGTCTGGTGACATTGGAAATAAAAAGTATTTATAGATATTTTATATTTTTGTTTTCGATGGAATAGGCCCGTGCTACCTACATTCTTTTCTACCTCACCACAGTTTAGAACAGTTGGGTCACTTCCCAAAAACAATCAAACAAATGTAAAATCTATACTCGAGAGAATAAAGTACATTTTTACTAGCATCGGCATCGCCCATGTACTTTTATAATAGCCTAAACTTCCCATGCGCAAGCAAAAATGTACTGAATGATTACGCGCGAGAGTTTATTTTTGTTTATCTGACGCTAACAACATTACAATGTGATTACATTGTTGCTATCCGTGAATCTCAATAGGGTTGCGACTTACGAGTTTAGGAGGCACAATAAGGTAGGTAGGTGTATTTTATGCATTTGTTAAATTACACTATTAACATAAATGTTCTTTTTTTTTTTTTGGTTTCGTTACTGCATTCTACATACATTATCGATTGGTAGCACAGAATGTTAATACATAGTACCAACGGCACCTTACATTAGAACCTATTATTGTAATATTTTTAAACATTTCATCTTACAAAAACAAAAAAGAATATTATTTAAAAATATTTGAAATGTTAGGCTTTGTTGTTTATAGGCTTTATTAAATGTATTGGTTTACAATTACTTAGTTATTAATTATTATTCTGCAACAAACACTACATAAAAATCAGTATTTATTTTGCTTTACGACACACAGATTCTAAAACAACAAACAAATGAATTTTAATGAATGATGATGACGCAACAAGAAATGTCAGTCACAGAATACAAAAAGAAAGTCAAAGATTACAAACAAACGTTACTTTTTTTTATTAAAGAGAGGCGAAGGAATCCAAACATACAGCCATCTCGCGAGTTTTTGAATAATTAACCCTTTAACCGGCAGCACTCTTATAATATGGGTACATTCAATTAATTGTAAATACTTTTATGGTTTAGAGCAAAAACTAAAATCGAATGTCGCGTTTCAAGGGTGAAGTATCGATTCACTGAATCCATTCAGTACTATATATAGATTTAAAAAAAATCGATATTTTGGCTCCAACAATCGATTCTTCGATTAATCGATCTCAGATCTCCATCCCTACGTCACAGGTTCTGCGTTGCGAGTCTTTGTAAATGGTAAAAAAGTCGCGCAACCAATTACGTTCGCTGACCTTGAATGCGTAGCTGCTATTTTCTGAGTTTGAACGTGGTCGATATTTTCACCTTTCGACGTGACGCGGTAGTTTATGAAACGTGAGGCTCTTATCACTATTGTCGTTTAAGCAACCAAAAGCTATGCAGTATTTGCTTTTCCTTATATTTTATAACTAAAATATATATAAAGTTATTTCACACAGTACCTAATTAATAATACTACTTTTTATTTTGGTTTTTTTCTCTTTCACATACGTAAACGTAACAAAAATATTAAGATACGGAACGCGTGCGAGACGGGCGGCCCGGCATACGGCACCGTGAACGGTGTGCGCGTGGGTGCGTGCCGTTTCATACCTACACCGCATAGAGACCCCTCTGTAGTACTCTGTGACCTCACTAATTAATAGGCAAATATTTTCACATTAAGTAGAATTGCGCATTAAATTTTCCAACTGAGATCTTTTTGAGGAAAAGGCACAATAGAAATGTTCCTTAAAAGAGAAATTATTTTCGATGGTCAAAATGAAATCTTTTTTACAACGAAAGTATTTATAGAGTTATGTACGATACCCATAATAATCTCATACTACTATGATCCCATAATTCTGAATCAAAAAGGGTGCAATCGTAAACTGCATACAAGAACGGATAGTGAAACTAGTGTGACCTTTTATTGAATTCAATTCAATGCATAGAAGTTAGTGTTAGACCAAAAAGGGGGTGAAACTCTGTGACTAGGTTCTGCATTTCCTGTTAGTGCTCATAATCCAATTAGCTTTATGGTTTTTGAATTTGTAAGTAATAAAAGATAAAGCAGGCATTAGTATTGTTCATCATGTATCGACTTTTTCTTTTCATTAGCATTAATTGTATTGAGTACTACTAAATTTCTCCTGTAGGTACTTGGCAGTCATTCCCAAGCAGTATTTTAAAGCATAAACCTTTACTTCGTTGTTTAAATCCAACATAATGAATCGGAATGTGAAACCAACAATAGTGTTGCTACTTAAAGTATTTGAATAACTAAACATGTCAAATTCAACAATCTTATGAAAAATGTCGGTACATTTCTCACGGCACTTCAATAGGGCAACATTGTTGAGTGAAACAAAACAATACGTCCGATTTGTTCCGGCCGTCGGTCGTCGGATCCGACGCACCTCGCTCCAAATGTAAGTGGGCTAATTTGTAACATACGACAGATTTATGAGTTGTAAGGTATAAGGTTGTAAGTGCGCGGCGGAATAAGCGGGGAAAGCAGTTAATGGGTGAGACTGGCACTTGGGCAGCTCGCATACCTCGGTCGGTTACATAGACGTAATTTACTATTTAGATGAGGTCGGCCGCGTAACTGTCGAAGTATAGTGGCCAAGACATTACAATACTAAAGATTTACCTTACTTTAGCTTACACTTGTAAATTTCTAAACACGTTTTCACATGCAGTCTTAATTGCAGCAACTTTAACACTACTACGAGTAGACCCTATTACTCATATATGTATATGTATTTTTAACCGACTTCAAAAAAAGGAGGAGGTTCTCAATTCGTCGGAATCTTTTTTTTTTTTTTTTTTTTTTTTTTATGTATGTTCCCCGATTTCTCGAAGACGCCTGGACCGATTTGGAAAATTTTTATTTTGTTTGAAAGGGTATACTTTCCAATTGGTCCCATGATCATCAGGTCAGGATCTGATGATGGAATCCCAGGGAAATCGAGGGCAACCTTCAAATTTTATAGGCACATATTACCATTTTCAAATATTTTCTGAAGCTGTTCAAGTATTTGCATCTGATAATCATCATCTCAGGTGGATGAGCTGATGATGGAAGGTACAACTCCTCAACGGAGTAGGCATCGACTGATTTAGTTTGTGTTCGCATATCTCTGGAACTACAAGTCCGATTTAAGTAATTCTTTTTTTGTTGTACTAAGTATTGTTTAACTTACGGAATACTGCAAGTTTCATCAAAATCGGTTCAGTAGTTTTTGAGATAGGGAATTTTATTAGCTTATTGTGCACTCGAGAGAGAATGATTTATTTGACAAGAATTTGAGTTGAATATTTAAACTAAAAAGAGTAAAATAAAAAAACTTTTTCAAAAAAAAATGTAACCGCCTTCAAAAACAACCACAAAAAAGGGTAAAATAACCTACAAAATAACTTTTCTTTCAGAAGGCGGTGGCAAAAAAACAATGAAATGAAAAAAAAACAAAGGCACCGACTTCTGAAAGAAAAGTTATTTTGTAGGTTATTTTACCCTTTTTTGTGGTTGTTTTTGAAGGCGGTTACATTTTTTTTTGAAAAAGTTTTTTTTATTGATTACATTTTTCGTTGGTGTGTTTCATTACTACTTTATGCAAGTAATTCTATAGGTGCCCTACTTACGGCAACGCTTGTAGTGGACTCTCCTGACATAATCTGAAATGACACGGAAGTCATAATGTCTTCAGCCTTTAACAAAGTTTCTAAGAAATTCGTGAAATTTCAATCATTTCATAGTAAGCTCATTCGGACGTGCTTTACTTTTGATGTCAAGCTGTTTGAGGAAAAGCTTTGAAGTTGACTAGATTTTCTAGACCATACGAAACTTGGTAACAGTAAAAATATCATTAATGGTACAAAATAAAACGGTTTCTTGAAAGCCTGAAGAGGAAAATGTTTTGAAACCCTCCCTAGATGGTAATGATATAGTATTACTTCAATGACTGGTGACCTTTGCACATTA
Organism: Agrotis exclamationis; assembly: GCA_950005045.1. NCBI lineage: Eukaryota > Metazoa > Arthropoda > Insecta > Lepidoptera > Noctuidae > Agrotis > Agrotis exclamationis. The sequence continues at coordinate 10,890,663 of OX465417.1, read as the reverse complement.
TTTTGAATTAGATCTGCGTCAAAAGATTGCAATAATCTCTTCTAGTTCAATCAATGGTTCGCAATTAAATATTAATTGTTTAAAAATGCTATATTAGTGGCTATGTAAAATTGTAAACTCGAAAGTTTTGGGTTCACGAAGTGATTGTGCACTTATTCTGACACCTTATTAAGTGCAATGTATCCCATCTTTTGATTCACTCCTAAGTTTTGTAATGAAAGTACATTGACAATACTTTTACTTTATAGAAAAAAAAACCGAGACTCCTTTAAACTTTCAATGAATAAATAAATATGACAACGAGGAATTTCATACAGCAAGTGCATGATACAGTATCGTCTTTCGTCAGTGACGTCCATTTCTTGACCCATATTTTATGCAGCAGGATAAGGGAAGGTGGGTCAAGCAATAAAGGCCACTGACCACACATACAAGTTTCAAATGATACACTGAACATGAAAAAGTGCTCAGTGAGTGCAAAAAAACGATTAGAATCAATAATCCTGTGGCGTGTCATCCACTCGACCATTAACTCCCAAAGTGACAACTGAGTGCTAATCATCGATTCTCAATATTTACCCGGTCATCTGCTACTGTCAGCTTCCGAACATGTTCGAAACTGGGCCATGTTGGGCCACGTCGAGCCATGACAGGTGGTTCACCTACAGGCTACAACATGTCTTGTCGCGTGACCGCGTGTCGTGACGGCTCTAAATTGTTATCTACGCACTTTTAGGAGCCCCACAGTTTATCATGATTTATTGTACCCCTTAATAGCTTCTCTGATTCTTTATGAGTTGTAGTTGACAAATCGTAAGCTGTATTGACATGGTCATAAAAAGAATAGGTATGTTTATTTTTATTCGTTTTTACTTGAATGTATGTATGAAAATTAAAGTGAATACAGAAAGATATATGTAAACTAAATTAATTTTAGTGGGACACAAGCTTCCAAAGTCATTTGATATTTAATATTCATCAGCACAAACCTTACATAAAATTCGATTTATTGAAGCTTTATTTTATAGACACAAAGCTACCATTTAGGTTAATTTACATTAGTTACAGGAAACTATTAAATATTAATTAACACTATTTGCTACCTGAAGGTCAAATATGGACTTGAAAAACTGGCACACACAAAAAGTATAAATAAACAACAGCTACAAAAAATAAAAAGGAAAAACATTTTTGGTTGCATCTTCATTTTAATGCAATTTACATTGATTGCTTACTCACCTTTAAAAACGAGATATGCCTTGTTGTGGTTGTTGGAAGGTGCGAACGATTGCGCTTGCGCTTGTATGCGCGTACGCAGTTAAGGCGCGTGCCAGTTGTCGCAGGACAAGGCCTCGACACACATGCACTTGTGACGCCGACGGCGACGGTGTTGCCAGAATGCACCTAGTTTTGGCAACGCATTAATTTTAATATGTCAAAAATTGTTGATTATGTTTCAAAGGCAAAGTATTATCATGTCATCAAAAATTGGAAATTCTGCTGTTTGTTTGTTTTGACTAACTATCTTTAAAAACTTTCATGTAGGTACCTAAACTTCTTTTTCGATAAAAAGACTATCTAACACAACAATATTTTACAATTCAAACCAGTAGTTCCTGTGATCAGCGTGTTTAACCAAACAAAATCTTCAGCTTTCTCTATCCAATAATGCACCTATTTTCAGTGTAGGCTTCGACGACATCTTGCTATTTCACTCTCACTATACTTGGATGTTGAAACTGAACCCATTTATCAATATTCGGTTGATATTTTTATGCTTTCTTAGATAAAAATTCCGATTACACATTTTGATATCAAAATGGCATCACTACCGGTCTACCATGACCTGTTACGTAACGGGATTCACTTGACGTTTAAGTGTTTATTTGCGTTTATAATCCGCCACCAACCGCAAAAGTAATGAGCTATTTGCATACCGTGAAGCACTGTTCACCTAACTGTATAACCATTAGGTATTACTTATGGAGTAGCTATTAGAGACCTAGAATTTGGAACTGTGTGCCTAATGTTCTAGAGTTTATTGACTAGTTGTAATCTATATGTGTGTATTTGTTTATACAATTGTGTGTTAGTGGTAGTGAGCGGTTTTAAGTGTTCTCGTTTTCAAAGAAACTTTGCCCCATATTAAGAATCGTGGGGGCGTTTACAAATATTTATACTCACATATACAAATATCCAGACCCGGAAAAACGACAACCATCTGCAAATTGAACCCGTGGCATACAGTGCCGTAGCCAATGCTGCAACTTGTATTCGATTCCGGTATCTGACTGATCTATTCGAGGTGAAGCTTTGTCAGATTGTTGCTTGGCGTTGTTCATTGAGATTTGATCCATGGTAGTCATCTTGGCCTCCATCAACTTTTGAAATTGACCTCAGGAACGTTTGGTACTGAGCTTATGCCAATTGGGACTTTCTTGAGAAAAGGTTTTTGCGTATTTTTGGATTATTCCAGAAAACTTTATATTAATTTGGACAAGGAAGCAAGTAAAACCTTTCACAGCAATTATTCACACATTGCAGAAAATCATAGGAATATTATTATTAATAATATTCCTATGATTTTCCCTCTTGGGGTAAGTGTAGTTTTTTTTGGGAAGCTCCTGTTCTGATGTTTACAGGAACTCAGGGCTCCCAAGATTGCGTTTTCCTGGGCAAATAGTACCCAATAATAAAGATGGACCAAAATAAGATGAAACATACGGAAGATCTTCGTTCAGATTATACCAATGATCATGATTGACATTGATGAGCAATCATCATTGTTTATCTAACAAATCTGCGGTACATTGATAAAGCCTTGAGAGCTAATGCTAATAAAAATAGACCAATAGAAACTGTAAAGTTCTAGAGATGAAATATTTAAAATGTCTGTCATCCCGCAGTGGTGGGTGGAAGGAAATGCGTGTTTATTTTGATGACTGTAGGCGATGGCCTCGCTAATAAAGAAAATAATATGAACCTAAAAGTTATAAATTGAAAAATTGCAAAAGCAAAACGTGTACCCATGTGTACTCAAGTACTTACACCAAGTATTAAAGTCAAAGCTAAAGATAAAACGTCTAAATCGCCTGTCATAAGCCTAATCTGCTTATAATGTGCTCAATGCTGAGACCTGAGACACAAGCCTCCTCTCCGTGAGAAGAAGTGGGTTGTACGATATGTAAGGTTCGAATCCGCGACATGCAATTGTAAGTCGAAGTCGCGTTCGTTACTATTAAACCATTTCATGATCTTAGCTGGCTTGATCCCTTATTAAGTTCTTAATTTTTGTTCCACATAAAAATTAAAGTGTAATGTAACCATAGATAACATTGTCTCTCACAGATGACGATGACTTTATTACGCAGTCACATCAACACAGATGATCACAACAAAACCACATAATTACCATAAAGCAACACAAGAGAATTTGTGGTTTCAAACCATGCACACACTGCCTCATCCAAACTAGTCCACATTTATAATTCTATTCCAGCTACTTTTTAACTCTCATGTAACCTACATTCACATTTAGGTCTATAAAACGAGTTTGTTTTGCTTTTACGCCTATCTGGCGTATCGAAGGGCAAAGGTCTCACCTTGCGGGGCGGGCCGATCAACCTGGCGCGTGCCTCGGCTGCCGCATGGTGGATTTAAATACTTTCCTCTGTTTAAAATGAGTCTACTACCTGTAGTAATAAAATTGTTACGAATGAAGCGATGCATGTGACGTTTCTATATCGGGTGCACGATCGATTTTATTTCACATGCCTCAAAATAAATTGAGATTTTGAGGCAGAGCTTCCAATGCAAATTAAAATTTATTTGTAGAAGGTTTTTGCAAGTAATTTGATGATTTAAGATTACATCACAGATTTAATAAACACATAAATTCTTATTAATTGTTGATATAATTAAAATTTTGGTCGCACAAACGGAATAAATTAATATTTGTTTAGGATCTGGGTGTTTGTATGTTTCTGTTTGTAAACGCACCCCACGATACACTAGAAATTCGTAGTATGGGTCAATTATTATCTTTAAAGAACTTTCTTACATTCACGGAAATCTTTTTTCACATAACAAAAATGTTTAACAAATCTATGTTCTAACAAAAGGACAAGATTCCACGCGTAATCAATCAATATTCCTCAAAATCCGAATGTTAATACTTAAATATGAATAAAATGATTGTTATTCTGAACAATATTACAAAGAAATGTTTGATAAAAGTGATATAAAGAAAATAAAGCACACTATTACGGACCCCAGACAATTGGACATAAACATTTATAAGCACAATGATAGCCTCTACGACGATCACGAAGTTCCTTATAATGATTTATTTATATTTTCTTGAAACCAATACAGTAAAGGATAACAATTGAACACTTTCTATTAGTTTTATTATTGTTTAGTTCCTACATAACAAAGGTAATGTTATATTTGTATACTTATCACTATTCGTCATAAATTATATTGGTTGTTTTTACAGATTACAAAAAACTTGCTGTCTTTGGTAAACAAACAGGCTGCTACTATTACATGTTACATTTTTATAGTAAACTAGCTTCCGCCCGCGACTCCGTCCGCGCGGATGTCGGTCTTGGCGTGGATGGTTTATTTCTCCATTTTGAGTAACTCTGACAATGACATCTTATAAATATCTATTGGACCCAAATACGGCTAAGCCCATAATAATTAAGGAGATCTATTGAGCTACTGCTGTTGAGCTCGCGTTCTGTAGTATTTTTTTCATAGTAATTCCGACCTTGTATTTACAAATAACTGATCGGAACAGTAATCAAAAAGGTCGCGCTGAAAAGCACGGTTTGAAATTACACGCATACAATTAGCGATGCATCCGATACCGATACCGATACCGATATATCGGCGATACTTCGGGTTAGCCGATATATCGGTATCGGCGATATTTTATGACCGATTCAACGATACTTTTTAATTTAAAAATGTAGTATAAACGAGTGTGTTGTGTCGTCTATTTCGTTGCAAACAAGGTACGAGCTATGCCCGGGGAAACCTTTGATAAACAGACTTGCGAAATCGCCTTTCTCCGAAAAATTTAAGATTAGGTACATACTTGGTTTTTAAACAAAAATCTTATTAATGTTAATTTTAATTACTAAAATGTATACTTATCTAATATCAGTCTATGTCACTACTTTTTATATTAATAAAAAAATCTGACCTGTGATTTATTTATTTTATTTTAATTTTTTAATTCACAGTAAGCGTATCGGTATCGGTATCGCCGATATTTTTATAAGAGTATCGGTATCGGTATCGTATCGGCGAAAAGCCGTATCGATGCATCCCTACATACAATATTAATTCCACGGACGACCGCTCGCCACACTGGACACGTACGCTCGCATCAAAATTCAGAATTTATATGGAACAGAAAAATAATAAAGTCGCGGTAGTCATTAACTCTCGGAGAATCTTAACACCGCGATTCAGAAATGCGCGTCATAGGCACAACGCCATCTAGTGGTGAGTGGTGGAACCTTTTTAGAAATCAATGGAGGCAGGCGTGGCGTAATGTTCTATTTGATAATAGGTGTCGCCAGTGCTTCCATAATAAGGTTTGTTACAGATTTTTTGTTCTACGTATTTTTCCAGGATAAAAAGTATCCTATTTTATGCCCAGGATAATAAGGTATAATTATACCAAGTTTCATCGAAATCGAACCGTTAGTTTTCACGTGATGCCTGCATATACAGACAGACAGACAAAAATTTTTTAATCACATATTTGGGTTTGGTATCGATCCAGCAACACCCCCCGCTATTTATTTTTTCAATATTTTCAATGTACAGAATTGACCCTTCTACAGATTTATTATATGTATAGATGAAACGTTTAAGCTTAAATGAGAAGAGATAATATAATTATGTAGTATGGTATGCCGTATGATACATATTTTCCGTTTCAACAAAATATTACTGAACAAGATGAACTTTGTCAGTTCAACAAAAAACCGCAGTGACATTCTAAAAGATGATTGATGACGGCGTTTTATTGTAAAAGTCATTTTCTTTTATCGGAGTTTTTGATATAATTATAGATTTTGTTCATCAATGACTTACATAAAACTTCTTATTTGTTTTATTCATCATCATCATAGTCACTAGCCTTATTTCATTCTCTGCTGACTGTATCATATTTTGACGCAATGTTTCTCTGATAGTTTATTATAGCAGTAAAGGAAACTAATTTCCGGCTATGACGATTCATCATTTTTTTTAAAGATATTTCTTCAATCAAGGAAATTGTCCTGTAACGTCCGTCGGTGCGATTAGAAGCATTGCAAAACACACAAACACCCAGACCCGAAACAATTACTGTAGATCATGCAAATATTTGTTCCGTGCATTTATTAATGTTTCACCAAACCGTGAAATTACTAGTTAAGAATAATAAAAATGGTACAATTTTAAAGGTTTGACTATTAATTTTAAATTGATACAAAATTCAATTAAATCACGCCATTATTTTAGGAGCTATACCGGATCAATTCTATGTTAGTGATTCCATACTTACTTTTGGTAGCACAGCTAGTGTGCCGAAGTTGCGGGATTGTCTTATCAGGTAACCGTGGCGTGGTCCAGAAAGTAAAGGACTACTGAAGGACGCTGTGGATTTTAGTAAGTACAAGTCAGACAGTCCCTCCCGCCCTGCTCTGTCTGGGAAGACTCATTGGATGACTTTACCAAGTAAAAAAATGGTTGCTGTGTATATTTTGATTTTTATTAATTTAGGACAGCAAACAATTGCATAATAAATCTTAAATCTACTACAGAATACGACACAATTATGTAATTACACAACCAGCACCGCTATCCACAAAATAATGTGGTACAAATTTAATTAGGTGGTTACACGCGGACTTTAGCAAACATGAAAAAAGAAAATTAACAATATTTAGTTATTTCTACTACTTCGGAAGGTGGAAGTGTGAACAGTTCTTTCAAAGATACCTACGTTTCTTAAATTGTGCACGTGATAAAACAAATAAGTCAAGATCAGCAGAATTATCATTGTAACATTTCATAATGCGTCGTAAGGGAGCTCGTTGGCCTGCGTTAGTCCTGCAAGGCTTGGGAGCAAATAATGTATGAGCATAAGTATCACGAATACGTTAGGGTCAATTTGCTGTCAAATCTTAAGCTCCATTGTTAGTACTGGTTTTCCGTACAGACCACCATATGTTAAGTCTTCATCGTTTCATACGACACCCATGGGAAATGATGGCGCAACACATTCGCAGTCGTGACCACAACGCAACACGGTCCTGCCATTCAGAATTACGCTAACAAATTCGCGCAAACCAACCGCAGGGACAGTACCTGCATAATACAACCACCCATGTGGTATACATAAGTGAATATCATAAGATTAATGGTATCGGTGTGAGAGGCCGAGTAAAATGTTTAACAAGTCATAAAATAATTAATGTTTTAATAAATTATTTTGTTATGTCAAGTGTTGGGCCGTAAGCACGGAAATGGTTTAATTTATTTTTTTGATTCATGCGAAGCGAAAATGTAGAAATAAATGTGAGAGAAGTCGTGTAAAATATAATTGAAAGTCATAAAATTACTATTATTTTCTTTACTTACTTACTAGTCCTTAAGCACGCAAAAAGGATTTATTTCTTTTGGTTCATCCATTTTCAATTGCGCGTAGGTGAACGTAAGGTGAGACGCCCCTCGGCAAAATGAACCGATGTGACCTGATGAAGGTAGCTGGCAGTGGCTGGATGAAAAAAAGCGGGAGATCGTGCGCTGTGGCGCTCCATGGGAGAGGCATAGGCCTCTCCATGCATCAGCCCACTCCTGATCATAGGATCAGGAGTGGGCTGCTAGAGGCTGAAATGATGATCGATTTTCAAAGCTATTTCGAAGTATTGGTAGAATATTGATCTTATAGAATCTCTTTTGATGAAACCTCTTCCAATGAATAAGTAATTTACACTTCTATAATAATGACAGCGTGACGATACTGGCAGCTTTGATTCGTTTGATTTTTTTATTGTTACAGCAATCTGTTTACACGTTTACACAATATGTCAGGTATTATGGTCTCTCGATTTAAAGAGAAATCTAATTGTAGTGCGATAAACGAACACCAATTAGAGTTACGCCATTGACCTGCGCACGATTCAATTGTGAGCTGTTAGGCAGATTTGTCACTTTCGTGGACCAAGGCTATGTCTAGAACGAGATGCTAGGGATTATATTTATTGGATTCTTTTGCCAAATATGTAAATAAAAAAAAAATGATTGTAATTCTCTCAAAGTTCTGAATAAGATGCACTAGATTTTGAAGGATAAGTTCTGCTAGAAGGTTTTATTTTTCTCACAAGTTACTCGTATCTGCTTGTAATTATAGCATCGTTTTGATTTACCTAGCCTTTTTCCAACTTTGTTAGGATCAGCGCAGTTAAACCAGATTTTGCTGAATATCATTATTTTGGAAAGACTGATTCTCAGTTAACAACCCAGTAACTGGGTAACACAATGCTCCTTGGCCAGATTTTCGAGCTTCTGTCAAAAAATAACTTGTAATCATAAACATAACGCTGTAATCCCCTAAGGATAAGACAGAGTTACCTAAACCTCTGCATTTATGTTTAATTTAAGGGGCGAGCTTTTTGTCTTCATTACCTACAAGAAATTCTTGGAAATAGAAAATTACGATGAAATACATTTTTGCGCGGTCTGGAAATCGAATTCAAAACCAATATGACAATAATTACTTTGAGAAAGGACACAGAGGATGATTTTAATATCTTGTTATATTAATATCTGTTACATAAATTGATTCAACTAAAGTCTCAGAAGTCAAAAGTATCTAATTAATTAATTCCGATGTTTCTAATTTTCTAATAATAACTCATTTAGGAAGAGTTACCCAGTTCTGTTTCGGGACGAAAATAACTTTTCAGTGCTTCGAAATAGAGATAGAACTTGTGAAACCGGTGGCGGTTTCTTCATCCGGCGTTATTTTTACAATGGGACGGTTTGTACTACCTTCTGAAACTAGCTATGCGGTTAGGTCTATTGTCATGTTTCAGTTTGAGCACACCTTTTAAGACCTAAAGCTTTTCATTCTACAACATAATGTCGATATTTTGTTATGTGTTTTTATAAGGTAAGGTTAGGTAATGTATTTTTATTTTTTGTAAGGTTAGGTTAACATTACTGAGCTTTTAAAAATAAAGATACATATAATGGCGCGCGGGTTTATCTTAAAAGGGCACCGCTCCCTGGAACGCATAGGGCATGGTGAGGGAATATGTTTTTTTTTTATCAACAAAAGTCTGACAGTCCCTTCCTCACTTCTTCTTTGCACTCAGGGGAGGACTCATTTGATGATTGGAAAACCTAAAAAAAAAGTGTACAACAAATAACGATTACTTACTTACTTTTTTTATTTTTACTTAAAAACATTTTGTGAAACTAAAATTGCTCCATTATTGAACTAAACTCTAAACAAATGTTATGTAAACAAAACATTTACAGTTTAACTTAATGCAAATACTCCATTTTCTTGGCGATAAGGGAAATTACAGGAAAACAAAATGGCTAGCTTATCTTATCGCGAAGTAATAGTCAATGAAGGGAAATGGGCTAGCTCGGTGCCGAGGGCTAGCCGAAGTTTCGTGTTTAGTTCAAAAAGTTGAAATTAAATAAAAGCGCAATTGGATTATTAACATCAATAAAATTGAAAGGACGTGGTTTTGGGAATAGATGAAAATATACACTCGCGAGCATATTATGGAATCACTTTCTAAGTTACTCGCTAGTGTATATTTTCATTACCTAGCTATTGTTTTTGAGGCAGTCGTTGCTGAATAGTGTCTGCACTGGCTGGCATACAGGTCCAAGCCCATAGAGGTGCATAGCATAATCGCCTATTATTATAATGTTTCTACTGCTGGAACACGCGCCTCCTCCCTTTTGAGAGAGTGTTGTAATCCTCCACGCGATCTCAGTAATAATAATAATATAATAATATTCCACAACTATCACACAACGCCATCTAGTCCCAAGCTAAGCAGAGCTTGTGTTATGGGTAATTACTAGACAACTGATAAACATACTTATATATTTCTAAATACATACATATTATAGATAAATTACACCCAGACACAGAACAAATGATCGTGCTCATCACACAAACATTTGTCCTGAGTGGGAATCGAACCGACGATCTCCGGCATAGCAGTTAGGGTCACTAACCACTAGACCAACAGGCCTGTCAAACGCATCAGTGCTGGATGGCAATTTTTTTTACCGAAGTGGAAAGTTAGGTAGTAGTTTTACCTAATTTGGAATTATTTTTGAGATATACTCGTAACTGCCTGCCTTGTTTCTCTATCCATAGGATGATGCAAGGTACGCCGATTCATTACCATACTGCCTACGAGTATCTTCATTCCTTTTAACTAAGTATTTTGATGTACCAATTGCAATAGCAGTTAAAAAGACTTCTAATCCAAGTTTGCAAATTGCAACCATAGAATACCACAACGCTCGACTCTTGACAATAAAACTTCAACAATACACTTCCTCTGACAGTTTCCGACGTAATTGAAGTAAGGCAGTGACATAATTGAGACAATTTTCTCATTCTATTTCTGTACTAAGCCAATTTCAATCCTTAGCGGTAGATGGTTGCAATCTACTAGTTCTGACAGCTTTGTAAATTGTGACCTCGTTGGCCTAATAGTGTTTTGTTGTTTCATTAGGAACAAGGACTTCGACACATTTTTTTAAAGATCTTTATTAGTGTACCTACTCCGGGTGCGTCTCATTTCATATAAAGTTATTTGATATATTTTCATTTCAATAACGTTCACATGATATAATCAACGTGAGAAATACCCAACGATTGATATAATTTCTTTACACATAATGTTTGTGTTACTCTAAAACTCATTTCATATAATTTTATTTGATATAACGTTTATTTAAGCGAAAATCATTATGATAACGTTTGAAACATATAATTTAACGTTTAAACCATTTTCTTTGATGACTTTGGCTTATCCTTTGGACTTTGATTGTTTGCCTTCACGAATGCTATTGTTATTAGAAAAATTTAGTATCCAAGAGCGAGCGAAGCGAGCTCGGGACTTGGGGCACCCCGACACGGACAGGTTAGGTTCGAAGGGGATGGCGGGGTCTGAAAGACCCCGCCATCCTCTTCGTGTTAGGTTACTTTAAACCTTGCACGCAGAAATAGGAGCCCCGCGAAGCCGCGAAGCTCCGTCAAGCCAGCATGACAGGTATTAATCAGTTATTTGACCTAGGATGCAAGAGCGAGCGAAGCGAGCTCGGGACTTGGGGCACCCCGACACGGACAGGTTAGGTTCGAAGGGGATGGCGGGGTCTGAAAGACCCCGCCATCCCCTTCGTGTTAGGTTACTTTAAACCTTGCACGCAGAAATAGGAGCCCCGCGAAGCGGGGCTCCGTCGAGCCAGCATGACAGGTAGTAATCAGTTATTTGACCTAGGATGCAAGAGCGAGCGAACCGAGCTCGGGACTTGGGGCACCCCGACACGGACAGGTTAGGTTCGAAGGGGATGGCGGGGTCTGAAAGACCCCGCCATCTCCTTCGTGTTAGGTTACTTTAAACCTTGCACTCAGAAATAGGAGCCCCGCGAAGCGGGGCTCCGTCGAGCATTCATGGTAGGTGGTACTATTACTAGGTACATCAGAGTTAGATTACATACCAGGAAGAAAAAAAAATTAGACCAAATAAGTTTTATGTCTTTTGAGTGGTATACAAAACGATTTTATATTCATTGATTGTTATGATTATAGAAATTAGTCATTATAAAATTATGTCAATCGTTTATTATATTAAAAGATTGTTATATCAAATAAAATTATATATTCAGTTGTTATCTCTTGTAAATATTAGAGATTTTGTAGTTATATCATATATTACTTACCCACCTACTCCTATATTCAGCCTAGTTTTCTTTATCAAATTTATGATGTTGCATCATCTTATTCTAAATCCATCTGATTCTGTATCCGAATGATACTGTTGAAACCTAGGCTTGAATAGATTTACAAATAATGAAGAGAGAAAATGGCGACTGTATGGATTGCACAAGAATTTGGCACGCAAGCAGATGAAGGGATCCCGAGCTACTTGAGCTAGGATTTGACTACTGCTACTACCCACATTTTCAAAGAATCCCCAAACAAACGGTCAAAGCTGTTGATAAAAGTAAATATATGACATTTGCAATAAGATGACAAGTCACAAAAAAGTTTTCTCCGAAGCGTTTGCATGTTTTGCTTGGTGATTAATGACAAAACCGAAGCATATGATTATGCGTGCATCTTCAAACATGTTAACCACCGGGTGGCAATGTCAAGTCACTTCATAATTTCTGTGCAAAAATTGGCACTTATTTTTTAAACGTCAATCAAAAAGCTGTAGGTACCTTCAAGTTTTAAATGAAACATCAGCCATATTTCTTTTTCTTTTGTCACGACGGGAACAAGTTGTGGGAGGGCCACATTTGTTCCTGTGGTATCCGAGAAAACACACAAAAGATACAAAATAGCAGTTCTAAGATATGTTACCATAACACAAAGTTACTTTACTTTTCTGTTCAGGGTTGACAAAAGGTTTTTTGGTACACTATCTTTGGTCTCAAATATCGGTCGGTGACATTATTATAGTGGAATCGTGTTACAATAATATTTTTTCCAAATATTATGTTTGTCACCGCTGCTACCAATATGATTCGTTTGGACAAAAGATTTGGCAGTGTTCTTTGATTATTATTTTGTTTCACTGCATACAAATTCCCAAGTGATATTTCCTACTCGACTATTCTAAGATGAAATGTCACACAAGAATTTTTCATTAACATTAGTAAGACGCGTATTATCATACTCAGACAGAATACATTCAGCAGACTGTTAGGTACTCTCTACTTCCAACTATTACAAGCTGGTAACTACTCTATTGTCATGCAAACTTAACCGCAGCACCTAGCTACACTAAATTTAACTTAGGTACGCACATCATCTCGGCAGTACTTTGAATAGAGATCAGATACCTAAGTAACATTAACTTTCATTCAGTAGTAGGAGACGCATTGAAGATCGTAAGTTATAGAGGCCCGTATGTTGATGGAGTGATTCTATAACCATGAGCTGAACTACCATACGGAGATTCAATGAACTACGAGATTGATTTTGATACCACTGCAGTCTAGCTTACTGTAGCTGTACGATAAAATGATATCGACAAATCGTAAAATCCGTTGGGAATCGACGATTCTAGAAAGGGAAAAAAACCGGCCAAGTGCGAGTTGGACTCGCCCATGAAGGGTTCCGTAGCAGCAAGCATAGATTAGAGATATAATTATATTGAGATTAGTAAGTAATATACACAAACAATAAAAATAACTTTGTTTTTCATAGTATTTGTATGAATGGCAAAGTTATATTTGCGGTTTTTGAAAATGTACTATATCTCAAAAACAGCTAACTGTATCTCATCCAAACCAATTTTCGTTGGTAATTTTGGTTGAGGTCTACATTATATATATTTTTCAGTTTTATCATTCTCTTATTTTAGAAGTTACGGGGGGGGGGACACACTTTTTACCACTTTGGAAGTGTCTCTCGCGCAAACTGTTCAGTTTAGAAAAAAATGATGTTAGTAACCTCAATATCATTTTTAAAGACCTATTCATAGATACCCCACACGTATGGGTTTGATGAAAAAAATTTTTTTGAGTTTCAATTCTAAGTATGGGGGGCACCCCCAAAATTTGTTTTGTTTTGATTTTTGTGTGAAAATCCTAATGCGGTTCACATAATACATCTTTCTACCAAGTTTCAACAGGATAGCTCTTATACTTTCGACAAAAAGTGGCTGTGACATACACGGACAGACAGACAGACAGACAGACAGACATGACGAATCTATAAGGGTTCCGTTTTTGCCATTTGGCTACGGAACCCTAAAAATGCTAGCTCTTCAGCCATAATGACAGCCCTTTGCAGTGCCCGACGCTGCCAGCGTCGATCGGCGAACTTGATGGTGTAAACGTATCAGAAATACACTAACTTGACGGTAAACTGGATCGTAATCGGCTGGCATTACGACAAATTTCGTCGGTGTCGTTTATTTCTTTCATCAGTCAACCCTGATCTTGCCAGGGTTGGTCCACAATGACGGTCGTCGGCTCGGGAGCCAGTGGTTGTGCCGGTGACCTATGAGCTCAGGAGACTTGCCTTTTAAGGGCCGGCGCCGGCCGTAATCGTGTCGCAACGTGCGCAAGCGATGCATGCTTCTTACCTGTTCAACATGTCACATTAAGACCCAAGTTCACCAACTACAACAAAACCATTGATTACATAACCGCCCCGTTAATATTTAACAGATGTTTAAACAAAGAGCGTTTTTTTAATGTTCACCATCCATTTGTAACCAACGGTTAACAAAACAAACGTTTTTGAACGAATGGGTCGTAAATGATTGAATGCAATTGAATGGTATAATGTTGTTTTGTAAAGATGATCATGTCCCTGCACATGTTTGCCTTTAGGCGACTGACATCCAAAAATGGTAGCGTAACATTATTATACTACGAAATGAAATGCTTACCATGTCAATGCAATGTCCGTTAACGTGAACGTCTTTATTATTTAGCACCCTTTTTCTTCTCGTCGCGTCTGTCAATGTCATATCGTGTTATTATTTTATTGTGTTCGTTGTGTTCTTGTGTTCCAAGTGATTCAAGTTATTTTCAATCGAGAATTAATTAATAAGTGATGGAAAATCTACGTAAGCGTTCAGCAAATTTCACACAAGATGAGAAGTCCGTTTTAATGGAACTTGTAGCAAAGTACAAGGACCTTATAGAAAATAAACAATCAGACGCTACAACTAATGCTGAAAAAGTTAAGGGTTGGAAGCGTCTGACTCAAGAATTTAACGCTCACAGTACATACTGTGGACGTACTCCCGAAAGCTTGAAGACCTGCTGGGAGAATATTAAACGTCAGACAAAAAAACAATCAGCGACTCGCAAACGGGAGCTATTTAAAACTGGTAAGCAGAACATTTGTTTAGATATGTTATATTCCGAAATTCTATGTAACTCCTAGGAAATCTTTATAATTTAAAACTTGCCATGGCAATAATCTTCATTAAGTTGACCGATTCCAACCGTGACAATCTAAAGAGGAGCTCCTCAGTGGATTGTCGCGATCGGAACAACAGAGCCTACATTGTACAATGTAGGCTCTGTTGTACCTACCTCATTTGGATTTACAGACAAGAAAGGTTTTATTTCCCTTATCTATTAAATATATTTCTGTTGATATAATATATTATTGTGAACTAAAAATATTTCTTTATTTATAATCAGGCGGCGGAATACCACCTCCAGCTCCTGGAGGTACTGGGGCGGACCGCCTGGTTGAAGATATATTGGGCCCCGCTTTAGAAGGACTAGAAAATTTTTATGACAGTGATGCTCTACTAGATGTAAGTACTTAGCTACTGAGAAATTTAAGTAAATTTATATTATTCCACACAATATTTTAGTCTTTACTACTACTACTACTAGTGGGTCTTTTTTTATCGTGGTAAAATCATCAAATGAGTCTTGCCACCCAGGGCAGGGTGGGAGGGTCTGTCAGACTCGTTCTGACTAAAATCCACGGTGTCCTTCAATAGCCATGTTTCGGGGTCACGGTAATGAGATAAGTCTCGCGACCCCGGCAGCCTTTGGCCCTCTAGAGGGGGGCCCCGTCATCTTGTCGACCCAGGCATGGTCCATGGTCGGACAGCGAGTCGCCCATTACTCGCTGCTCGCATGCCCACTACTAGTGGCTCTTAACAAATAAATTATTGTATTTTCAGAATAAAGAAAATGATGATTCAAAGACAGATGATTGCGCTCAAGTTACTGAGATAAACCCAGAAAATATACTCAGCCAAGTTATTGTAATAGAGAGTGAGCATTCATGCTCATTTACGGAGCCTGTAAATGGAATAACCTCGGATGGTTGGTCCGAGGGAACAACCTTACACAATAAGGTTCCTTCTACTTCTCAACCTCAACTTCAAGTCCAGGAAGAGAATGTAAGTTTTTTTTATGTAGCTTGACATGTGATTTTTATACACAGTACATGGTTATCATAAGAGGTGCCGGCTAACCACAAAAGAACTTCCCAATTCGATTTGGTGACAGGTTTTGGTGTTACTATGTATACATAATTATGTAGATATTTCAAAATAATATAAGTAAAAAGTATATTCATTAAAGTAGCATCTACAGAAATAACAAATATTATTTCTTGGTACAAAATATGTAAACTTGTTACTAAAGTGGTAGTCAGAATTGATTTGTTTTATACTGTGTATACATATACTTATATACACTAATATTGTAAAGAGGAAATGTTTGTTTGCTATTGATAAACTCAAAACTACTGGACCGACTTCAACATCATTCACCAATAGGAAGGTAAAATAGGCTGTACCATGGGCGAAGCAGGGGGCGGGCCACTTTTTTACATAGGTATGCTATGTACTAACAAAATATAACAATTATTCTTTTTTTTTTTTTACAGGACAATAATTTGAAATGGGAGGGCTGGACACCGAAAACATTAAAGAGACCTCTGTCAGAAGTATTAAGATCAGGGAATACATCAAAAGAAAAATCGTGGCTGAAAAGAAGGAGACCTGACCAAATAAATTTGAGCGACCAACTCATACATGAAAAAATTAAATTGGTCAAAACTTTGATACAAAACGCACAAGAGGAGTCTGCCAAAAGGTTGCTCATTTTAGATGAACAATTGAAACAGGAAAAAATAAAAACAAAAAAAATGTCTTAAAATTGCTTATTTTACCGTTCGGTAATAAGCAATTTTATGTCATTTTTTTTGTTTTTATTTTTTTCTGTTTCAATTATTGTCTCTTGTGCGTTTTGTATCAAAGTTTTGCCCTATTTTACAATGTGTAAATTCATTAATATATAAGAAATAAAACAAAATTTTATTAATTACTTCTTTTATTATTCTATTCACTACTATGGATTGATTACTGTGAATTTTGTAATGTTTTAAAATAATTATTTATTAGCCTTCTCCTCACGGGGTTAATATCTCTCGCTTCTGAACTATTACCAAATTCATGAGACCGCTGCTGCCTTATCCTGCCTTGTTCTATTATAGATTCCCATGGAGCAGGTAGTTCTAAATCAGGGTCGTCAGGAGGGCATTCTTCTCCTTTGGATTGGAGAATATTGTGCAGAATAGCTGTAGCAACAATTATAGGTAGGCAGTTTTTTAAATGAACATGAATTCCCAGTGCAAGTACTGGAAACCGTCTCTTCCATATCCCAAACAACCTTTCAATTGGATTCCGAGTTCTTATCTGGGATTCATTGTATAATGTCTCATCAGCTGTCTGAATCCGATCAAGGGGCATCATCAAGTAACTTCTGTTCATATAGCCACTGTCTGCTACAAGAACTGAGTCGTTGTATGTGCCCAACTCGAACATTGCATTTATATGGGATGCACTAAAAATGCGCTCATCATGAGTGCTACCCGGCCACCTAGCTACAAGATCAGAAATGATAAGGTTGGCATTGCATATTGCCTGTACATTTATTGACATATAGCCTTTTCTGTTTCGAAAAGTTTCGGCATGATTACCTCCAGGTGAAATAATTTTGACATGGGTACAGTCCAATGCTCCTATTACTTTTGGAAATTTGGCTATTTTATAAAACTCCATCTGAGCTTTACGAATGTCTTCTAAGGTTTCAGGAAACCTTATGAAGTCCTTATTTAGAGAAGCTATTGCAGCAGTCACTCGATGGATCACTCTATTCGCCGTGGGTCTGCTAACACCAGCAAAGTCCCCCATAGTCAGCTGGTGACTGCCTGTAGCATAGTACCTCAAAGTGAGTAACAGCTGATTTATGGGTGACAGAGAATTGTTCCTGGAAATAAATATATGATGTACGTAAGTATGTATTATTATACAAATAAACGTACCTACCTAGTTAGGTAGGTATATATAGAACATTTATTTATACTGTAGGCTACTTTTATGTATTTTTCACAGGTAGCGATAGCCAGGAAAATACATATAACCTCAAATTCATTCACAAAACAACTAGGTACAATTATAGGTACAATTATAAAAAAAAAACATTATATACCTATACGTTTAAAAAATACATACCTGTTGCTTGGATATTCCAACTTCCTTTCAATTAAATCAAGAAATTCCAAGGCACTATGTTTGTTTAAACGAAATCTTGTAGCGAATGCTTTCTCGTCATATTCCTCGAAATAATTGCGCCGTACTTGAATTAAACGGGGTGCGCGTAAAATTCGCTCAATAGCCTCGAAATCATCTAACACATTATTTTCTTCAAAAATATAGTTCAAAGCGTCTTGCATTTTTATTTTTATCTCCTCGAAACGTATGAAATAACGTAGGAGAGCAAATAACCACTGGTTAAACAATGTCAGATACTTCGTTTAAGTAAAACAGGCGTTTAACAGTCTTAAACAATGGTTAGTGCTTGGTGAACAGCAAAATTTTGTTAAACAGGCGTTTACGGTTTAAACATCGGTTAATAATTTAAACATCTGTTGGTGAACTCGGCTCCTTTAAGACCCAAGTTCACCAACTACAACAAAACCATTGATTACATAACCGCCCCGTTAATATTTAACAGATGTTTAAACAAAGAGCGTTTTTTTAATGTTCACCATCCATTTGTAACCAACGGTTAACAAAACAAACGTTTTTGAACGAATGGGTCGTAAATGATTGAATGCAATTGAATGGTATAATGTTGTTTTGTAAAGATGATCATGTCCCTGCACATGTTTGCCTTTAGGCGACTGACATCCAAAAATGGTAGCGTAACATTATTATACTACGAAATGAAATGCTTACCATGTCAATGCAATGTCCGTTAACGTGAACGTCTTTATTATTTAGCACCCTTTTTCTTCTCGTCGCGTCTGTCAATGTCATATCGTGTTATTATTTTATTGTGTTCGTTGTGTTCTTGTGTTCCAAGTGATTCAAGTTATTTTCAATCGAGAATTAATTAATAAGTGATGGAAAATCTACGTAAGCGTTCAGCAAATTTCACACAAGATGAGAAGTCCGTTTTAATGGAACTTGTAGCAAAGTACAAGGACCTTATAGAAAATAAACAATCAGACGCTACAACTAATGCTGAAAAAGTTAAGGGTTGGAAGCGTCTGACTCAAGAATTTAACGCTCACAGTACATACTGTGGACGTACTCCCGAAAGCTTGAAGACCTGCTGGGAGAATATTAAACGTCAGACAAAAAAACAATCAGCGACTCGCAAACGGGAGCTATTTAAAACTGGTAAGCAGAACATTTGTTTAGATATGTTATATTCCGAAATTCTATGTAACTCCTAGGAAATCTTTATAATTTAAAACTTGCCATGGCAATAATCTTCATTAAGTTGACCGATTCCAACCGTGACAATCTAAAGAGGAGCTCCTCAGTGGATTGTCGCGATCGGAACAACAGAGCCTACATTGTACAATGTAGGCTCTGTTGTACCTACCTCATTTGGATTTACAGACAAGAAAGGTTTTATTTCCCTTATCTATTAAATATATTTCTGTTGATATAATATATTATTGTGAACTAAAAATATTTCTTTATTTATAATCAGGCGGCGGAATACCACCTCCAGCTCCTGGAGGTACTGGGGCGGACCGCCTGGTTGAAGATATATTGGGCCCCGCTTTAGAAGGACTAGAAAATTTTTATGACAGTGATGCTCTACTAGATGTAAGTACTTAGCTACTGAGAAATTTAAGTAAATTTATATTATTCCACACAATATTTTAGTCTTTACTACTACTACTACTAGTGGGTCTTTTTTTATCGTGGTAAAATCATCAAATGAGTCTTGCCACCCAGGGCAGGGTGGGAGGGTCTGTCAGACTCGTTCTGACTAAAATCCACGGTGTCCTTCAATAGCCATGTTTCGGGGTCACGGTAATGAGATAAGTCTCGCGACCCCGGCAGCCTTTGGCCCTCTAGAGGGGGGCCCCGTCATCTTGTCGACCCAGGCATGGTCCATGGTCGGACAGCGAGTCGCCCATTACTCGCTGCTCGCATGCCCACTACTAGTGGCTCTTAACAAATAAATTATTGTATTTTCAGAATAAAGAAAATGATGATTCAAAGACAGATGATTGCGCTCAAGTTACTGAGATAAACCCAGAAAATATACTCAGCCAAGTTATTGTAATAGAGAGTGAGCATTCATGCTCATTTACGGAGCCTGTAAATGGAATAACCTCGGATGGTTGGTCCGAGGGAACAACCTTACACAATAAGGTTCCTTCTACTTCTCAACCTCAACTTCAAGTCCAGGAAGAGAATGTAAGTTTTTTTTATGTAGCTTGACATGTGATTTTTATACACAGTACATGGTTATCATAAGAGGTGCCGGCTAACCACAAAAGAACTTCCCAATTCGATTTGGTGACAGGTTTTGGTGTTACTATGTATACATAATTATGTAGATATTTCAAAATAATATAAGTAAAAAGTATATTCATTAAAGTAGCATCTACAGAAATAACAAATATTATTTCTTGGTACAAAATATGTAAACTTGTTACTAAAGTGGTAGTCAGAATTGATTTGTTTTATACTGTGTATACATATACTTATATACACTAATATTGTAAAGAGGAAATGTTTGTTTGCTATTGATAAACTCAAAACTACTGGACCGACTTCAACATCATTCACCAATAGGAAGGTAAAATAGGCTGTACCATGGGCGAAGCAGGGGGCGGGCCACTTTTTTACATAGGTATGCTATGTACTAACAAAATATAACAATTATTCTTTTTTTTTTTTTACAGGACAATAATTTGAAATGGGAGGGCTGGACACCGAAAACATTAAAGAGACCTCTGTCAGAAGTATTAAGATCAGGGAATACATCAAAAGAAAAATCGTGGCTGAAAAGAAGGAGACCTGACCAAATAAATTTGAGCGACCAACTCATACATGAAAAAATTAAATTGGTCAAAACTTTGATACAAAACGCACAAGAGGAGTCTGCCAAAAGGTTGCTCATTTTAGATGAACAATTGAAACAGGAAAAAATAAAAACAAAAAAAATGTCTTAAAATTGCTTATTTTACCGTTCGGTAATAAGCAATTTTATGTCATTTTTTTTGTTTTTATTTTTTTCTGTTTCAATTATTGTCTCTTGTGCGTTTTGTATCAAAGTTTTGCCCTATTTTACAATGTGTAAATTCATTATTATATAAGAAATAAAACAAAATTTTATTAATTACTTCTTTTATTATTCTATTCACTACTATGGATTGATTACTGTGAATTTTGTAATGTTTTAAAATAATTATTTATTAGCCTTCTCCTCACGGGGTTAATATCTCTCGCTTCTGAACTATTACCAAATTCATGAGACCGCTGCTGCCTTATCCTGCCTTGTTCTATTATAGATTCCCATGGAGCAGGTAGTTCTAAATCAGGGTCGTCAGGAGGGCATTCTTCTCCTTTGGATTGGAGAATATTGTGCAGAATAGCTGTAGCAACAATTATAGGTAGGCAGTTTTTTAAATGAACATGAATTCCCAGTGCAAGTACTGGAAACCGTCTCTTCCATATCCCAAACAACCTTTCAATTGGATTCCGAGTTCTTATCTGGGATTCATTGTATAATGTCTCATCAGCTGTCTGAATCCGATCAAGGGGCATCATCAAGTAACTTCTGTTCATATAGCCACTGTCTGCTACAAGAACTGAGTCGTTGTATGTGCCCAACTCGAACATTGCATTTATATGGGATGCACTAAAAATGCGCTCATCATGAGTGCTACCCGGCCACCTAGCTACAAGATCAGAAATGATAAGGTTGGCATTGCATATTGCCTGTACATTTATTGACATATAGCCTTTTCTGTTTCGAAAAGTTTCGGCATGATTACCTCCAGGTGAAATAATTTTGACATGGGTACAGTCCAATGCTCCTATTACTTTTGGAAATTTGGCTATTTTATAAAACTCCATCTGAGCTTTACGAATGTCTTCTAAGGTTTCAGGAAACCTTATGAAGTCCTTATTTAGAGAAGCTATTGCAGCAGTCACTCGATGGATCACTCTATTCGCCGTGGGTCTGCTAACACCAGCAAAGTCCCCCATAGTCAGCTGGTGACTGCCTGTAGCATAGTACCTCAAAGTGAGTAACAGCTGATTTATGGGTGACAGAGAATTGTTCCTGGAAATAAATATATGATGTACGTAAGTATGTATTATTATACAAATAAACGTACCTACCTAGTTAGGTAGGTATATATAGAACATTTATTTATACTGTAGGCTACTTTTATGTATTTTTCACAGGTAGCGATAGCCAGGAAAATACATATAACCTCAAATTCATTCACAAAACAACTAGGTACAATTATAGGTACAATTATAAAAAAAAAACATTATATACCTATACGTTTAAAAAATACATACCTGTTGCTTGGATATTCCAACTTCCTTTCAATTAAATCAAGAAATTCCAAGGCACTATGTTTGTTTAAACGAAATCTTGTAGCGAATGCTTTCTCGTCATATTCCTCGAAATAATTGCGCCGTACTTGAATTAAACGGGGTGCGCGTAAAATTCGCTCAATAGCCTCGAAATCATCTAACACATTATTTTCTTCAAAAATATAGTTCAAAGCGTCTTGCATTTTTATTTTTATCTCCTCGAAACGTATGAAATAACGTAGGAGAGCAAATAACCACTGGTTAAACAATGTCAGATACTTCGTTTAAGTAAAACAGGCGTTTAACAGTCTTAAACAATGGTTAGTGCTTGGTGAACAGCAAAATTTTGTTAAACAGGCGTTTACGGTTTAAACATCGGTTAATAATTTAAACATCTGTTGGTGAACTCGGCTCTAAGGTCACCAATTGATTCTGGAAGCCTCAAGAGTTTGTAGTTTTGTTGTCTGTTTTGTGTTTACAATGTTTGTATTGTGACTTTGGAATCCTGTTGCTTTCATGTCCAATCCATGTCCAAAGTAAGAGTGAGGTAGTAGGTACAGTTTGCAAAGTAACCACAAGACGAAAGCTAAACTAAGTTCACAGCTGGCGACTTAATTGCCAACCATACCTTTTCAAATACCTACTCGATTTCAATTGCATTAATGAAGGTCTCTCTGTCTTTCGAGTTATAAAATGGGTTAAAAAATATTCTAAAGTACCTATTTAATTTAAATCTAGTCCTTGGTCTTCTTAGTGTCTCTGGCATGATGGTTCACATATTGTATTAGTCCAAAACTTTGTTGATGGAAACGCAGAAGTCACGTTGGCTGCATATTTTTGGCTAAGAAGGCAGGATAGGAAGTGGAGCATCGTTTGTGGCACAACTCCACATCCACACGCTAGTCCTAATGTCCAGATCTAAAATCATATCGAGAAAGTATTAATATGAATTACGGTACTCGTAATTCATATTAATACTTTACAAAGCGAAATAATTGATTCTGCCGACTAGATTTTACCTGAACATGTGAAAAGTGCTTTTCAAAGCGTTTTGTATTTCCAAAATTACTTCCAACAGCACTAATATTTCATTATAAAGTTATCATTATCGTTTGTCCAGTTTCAAGTCGTCGAATGCCAAGAAATCGACTGAAAATTCCACAACCATAAACCGTGAAATAAGTGCACGTACTGCCAAACCCAAACACCTATTTGATATTTCAAGGACTATCGTAAAGCGATAAACTCATTGACACGCACCTCGTGTCAGATCGGAAGCGAATGCCCACGCGCATGACAATAGCAACAACACACGTAAAAGCTTCGTGTTATTAATTATTAATAGTGTTAATAATACGGTCACATTGCTATTGCGGATTTGTGCACTGATACCATTTTTGTAGTTAACAAGCCGATCTTTATGATATTTTACGAGCGAATGCTGTTTTGAATTGATGATGGATGACTTGAAATAATGAGTCGTTAGGTACTTATCAGCTATCGTTTGCTTTATTAGGTACCTAATGTCATTTTATAGGTTCATGAAAAGTCATTGATACCTAATTAGTCGAATGTACGAGTACCTATACCAAGTTTGGGTAATCAGACCCATTTTTACAGTGCAGGGTAGGTTATCATTATAAGTACTGCCATTAGAATATTACACCGTTTAAATTGTTTTTTAAAAAATAACCCTTTAAAGTACCTAAGTAAATAAGTTTTTTAACCTTTTACATTTAAATAAGTTTAACTAAATCTTAGTACAAAGTTGCCTTTTTTTGCTTGTTCTAATTAATCCTTTTCTGTCTTTACAGTTGGAAAACGTTCAATGCTGTTTGGACTTCCTTCACGCACAAAAAGTCCAAGGATTGGAACAAGTAACAGCTGCGGACATCCGGGACGCAAAACTCAAAGCAGTACTGGCATTATTTTTTGCGCTCAGTAGACATAAACAAGCTACCAAACAAAGAACAGCGCCATCTAGCGGTAATGCTTCGAACGCGGTAAAGAATTCAAGCGAGGATGTTTCACTGAGTACCGTACAACGCATAACAGGTGGCAGCAGTTGCGATGAAATTTTAACAGCGTGCGCCAATAACGTCGAGATGACGACGTTAACAGCAAATAGGTAAGTTTCTTTTCATTTAAATACACGAGTTTTGATTGGTGTTTTTTGTGTTTCGCAATGAAATTTAAACATTCTTAATTTACTACTTACGCCATCTATCTTGAAAATGTTTAAACTGCATAGTTACAGTTGCAGTCCAAGCGATGCGGTTACTCGACGCTAGATGGCTCTTTTACAAGATTTTTAATCAAACGTGCGGTAGTTGCGTTTAACAATATAATTATATTGGACAATCTTTTTTTCAAAAGTATTTAGTAAGATAAGTAAATAGGGTTATTTGAGTACAACTAAACCGTTCATTATTGTATTTATCGAATATTTTCCAACATTATAAATTAACTTAAAGTTTTTCTTTTAAAATTGGTATCTAGCTATTATGTTTATAAACTGAATTAGGTACTTACAGATTAAAATAATTTTTATAACTATAAAAACTTATAATAAAATATTTAAGTCCTTTTCAGTGACTATTAAATTTACTTTTTGTCAAAACTTGAATGATATTTCACCAACTGTTCAGAATTATTTTCGTTTTTAGTTCCGAACTTGGACGCACGATCTCCGTAGCTAGGCATTTATAAATAAACTTGCTTACGAGCTTAATCCGCTTACGGAGAGTCATCTAATTATGTAGCGTAGGTGTTCCACAATATTAGTATTACCTACCTAGTAGATTTTTCCTCCCTTGAAAGTAGATAGTAGATCTGCGGTACCAGAGAATTCACCTGCTGTATGTCATACTTAGCTAACAACTGAAATCCTACATCGTGAATTTGATAAAGATAAAAAAAAAAATATATGTTGACCATAGTAATGAAAATGTAGTTTAATAAAATATTTCAACGGTTTAATAAAATATTTCAACGGTTTTCTACTAGCTAGGTATAGTTATGTTTAGTTTGTTAAAGAACTACACAGTTGATGCAACTTTTAGAAACACAAAATCGTAAAGCTCAACTCGCGTTTCGGAAGATCGGAAATGCCTACCGCGGCGAAAGCTATAATTCTCGCGCACGGCCGCCCAATGACATTTCTATTTCTGACTAGCGCCCTCTATTGGCGAGTTGCCGAGATGAGCTGCAGGTTTACTCATGTTCTATGTTAGTAAACAAAGACTGCACTTGGCAATGTGAACTTGGGACAGGGATGTTACCTTTGGCAACGTTTTGTAGTCGTTGAAGTGAAATCGATGTTTCTTAGCCTTGTTCCAAGAAGCTGCTTTGTATTTTTAATGGTTCAAGTGAAGTACCTAAGTGCAGTCTGGATTGTTAGTGATTTTGTCCAGCCCTAAGTTTATTTTGTACAGTAAATACGATCATGTTATCCAAAGAGAATTGTGATATCAGGATCTAGGATACTCTAGTTGACGGATTTTCTGTAGTCTAGATGGCTATCTGAATCTAATCGAATCAAATCTAAACTAAATGCCAAATTAGTAGCTTCAGCGAGATCCTTCAGCTTCACTGACATACAAACAAGGACAAGATTTCAACTATTATAGCATTGCCAGTCTTGTCAAACCCAACGTTACCAACATTACCAATGCAAACCATCACTATTAAGTAATCCATTCCATTCACAAGCTTTCAATTCAACACTGAAATGACTCATTCCATATAGCCTTTAAACTCTCCCATAAAACCCACAACAGGTAGCAACGACCACTTCAAGAACCAAAAGGGCTATTTACATGTTAATAACTGTTTATTAACATGTAAATAGCCCTTTTGGTTCTTGGGGGTCTGAGGACCTTCTGACGCAGTATGGTCTGTACCATACTGCGTCAGAAGGTCCTCAGACCCCCTTGACACCGGAGCCGGTCAATGCTTCCCCGATTGTGAGCACAATGCGAGGATGTCACGTCAGAAAGTCAGGACACCCGAACTTGACTCACGACAAAGAGCTAACAAGCCATTGTTTGTCATTTGTTGCGTCGCCCGCTTCATTGGGTAGCACGTGCGTTGTTTTATATGGGTAAAAAACGTTTTTGTAATAGTCTATAAGTTTTAATGTGTATTGTC
Organism: Agrotis exclamationis; assembly: GCA_950005045.1. Taxonomy (NCBI): domain Eukaryota; kingdom Metazoa; phylum Arthropoda; class Insecta; order Lepidoptera; family Noctuidae; genus Agrotis; species Agrotis exclamationis. The sequence goes on along the minus strand of OX465417.1, from coordinate 10,863,880 downwards.
TACTGCTTTGAAACTTATGACAGTTGAAAAGAGAAAGATTGGGGTTAAAGTTAATCAGAAATTCAATGTCGAAGTTTTCGGCCGGTTTTCTTCATTTACGGATTAAAGTTATGTAAAAAACAGGATCGAAGTTTTGTTATCCAAATCCTCCAAAGTTGTTGATAAACACAGATGAGGTTAATCACTTAGCTAACTCAACTTAATCGCTATCGTCTTTAAGCTAATGCACTCGAAAGCGTTTTCTAAATCAGTAAGTTAATGTTTACGTCTAAAAATAGTTCTATCTATTCCAATCCCAAATATTTGGATTAACAAAACAAGCAATCGGAATTTTAAGTTAAAAGGACCTTCCAAGACACAGATTTTAAGTAACATCAAAGCAAAAGTGAGTGCATTCCTTGCCAAAGAGAACCGGTTCGCATTTAGAATTCTGCCAGTTTTTCACATAGGTGAACAACCGAGGGGGCACGTTTATACAATGGGACCACTTTCCTTACCGGGCCGGCCCATGTAAGGGCCCGGGCCCGCAGAGACTGACTGAATACCTTTTATGTGCCCTGGATAAACACTTAAAACAGATCATTAAGAATAATGATGTAAATTGTGTAACGCATCAAATGTCGCAGTGACATTCAACGTGATGCAACAGTTGTGATAGTGAAATTACGGCCCATCCTATTGTCTTTTAGGGAGAACTTTACCTATCTGGATTTCAATCTTGAAGATTATCTTGCAAGTTTCTCATTCATAAACTTACGAAATATATGGTTCAAAGTCCACTTTTAGAAATATAATTCTTCATTCATTTAGAATCCCAAGCAAATGCATTGTTGATGAATTAACTGCATTCTTCCTGCTTGTTTTAGTACCGATGGTTTTCTACTTCGTTTGATGTTTAGAAAATGTTAATAAGTATGCTAGTAGTGGGTATAAAAACATCGCAAATGAACAGCCCGCACGCGACTGGCAGTTTTCCTGAATCATGGTAATGTGATGTCATGGAATTCTCTGAGGATTTGTTACATACATAACCCATTCTAAACTTAAAATGTCACTTACGGGATAACTTCCGTGATTAAATATATGTTTGAGTTCCCGATATTTCGACGCTGTTGCAAGCGCCATGATCGCGGGTTGCAGTCAACCCGCGATCATGGCGCTTGCAACAGCGTCGAAATATCGGGAACTCAAACATATATTTAATACATAACCCATATTTGTCAAGGCATCTCATTTCATAGGAATCTCGAAGGAATAAACAACACTGAGGAAAAAAATATCGATAACACACATAATCCTGGAGATTTAAAGAATATTAATAAACAATAACAGTTAATAACCAAGAACCCGTTACAACTAATTACACAAATTCGCGCTGACTCCTGACATCGCGATCAATCGTAACCGATGCGAAGTTCGAAACTTAATTCCCAAGATAACGGTATCATGACAGATGACAGAATCATCGCTCATTTTAAATAACAAGTCGGCTCCGTCTCCAGCCGCGACAAGTGTACAATTACCGAGGGCTGAGGGGGCCAGGGTTCGAGTAGCCAATTACGGAAGTTAGGAATGGTGGTTGGTGGTGTGAACTTAAGAGCTCGTATCGAATTTCCCCTTGAGTTGTCAACATAAACACCCGGCTTAGGCTCGGTTAATTGCTGCTTAGTGTTTTTAACCCCTGGCTGCGAAAATTGAGTCGTGAACTTTTCTGTCATCGGCTTTGATACTTCATTACAGAAATTACGATCTTCTCAAATTCCGTAATTGTTTATGCAAACGGCATGATCCTTTGAAAACATATCGGTTTCAATCCGAAAGCCGACCGCTACTACATGTTTGGGTATGTTTGTTCAGTCAGCAGCCGCGGCGTGTCATGGCGTGTTTGTTTACATATCTCTCGCGCCGCTCATCACTATAGCCTGTCTATTCCGTCAACAAACATAATTCTCTTACGCTCTTTAATGGTGGCATACACAAATACCCACCACTGTGGCTAGTTAGGGCTGTGGTTTTGGTGCTTTCAAGTTTGTATGTAGATTATTGCTCAGTTTGATCCATGTTCACATCTCTCCTTTTAGTATTTGTTTAAATTCATGCTAGTAAAGAAGTTTTCTCTGAATTTGGTCAAACATTTAATTTATATAAAACATTACTCAGAACAAAACTCTAATTAGTAGAACTCCAAAACATAAACAAAACGCAACCTCTGAAAGCTTCGAAACTTTCCGAAACTTTCAAACTTTACCAACCAAAATTGATTTAAGTAAACCTGTCAAGAACACGAAACACCATGGCGAAATTTTTGTAATAGGAAAATGTCTCGTACAGAGTCGGGCATTTCGAGCAAGACGGTTCGTTTTACGATCGCTCGAGCTCGAACTTGACGGGCCCCTGTTGAAATATCCACTTATTAAACTGCACTCTTTATTGCTCGTAAATTACGCCTTATGAGTTCAATGCTTCGTTTAATCCAACTGTTGTTAGGAATGGACAATACGTGCGGCTCTTAAGGCTTGGTGTCGGCTGAAGCGGCAAAAGGATATCTGGAACAGTGAAACTGAAATGTTCTTGAGAGATTTTGAAGTTGAAACTGAAAGTGATGAAAACAGTCAGGTTGATTGATCAAAGGAGTAGTTTATGTGAATTTAGGAGACCTTCCTTGAAATATAATAATATAAACATTTTAAATCTAGAACCCAATACTAAATCTCGATGACGAAGAACTAAGTTTTACTTGAATTATTATTTATCCTGAGATTTCTAATCGGCGCCATTTAACATAAATTCTCTTTCATCGTATATCTAGGTTTAATGTTTAAAGTAAGCACCACCTCATTTACAAGAAGGCATAAAAACTTTGTCATGCAATTTAAAATCTTGCAATGCTCATGTTCTTGCAAAACAGCCCGCATCGGCACCGAGCCCCTACAGCAAACTCCGAACTTTCGCGTGTAAACGACGATAAGAATCGTGTCTTCGGAATTATATCCTCTCTGATGCCCTTTTTCACTAACGCTAAGGGAAACTTAAATTGATGCGAAGTTTTGAATTTTTACGGTCAGCTCAGCGCCGGACATGAAATAAATAATTCAATAATTTATTGAAAACGTCATAATTTAGTCAGTATTGAAATCTTCTTATTTATAAAGAACCATGGCAGATCCCTGCATGTTCAGATTTATACACACCACACAAAAGTTTACAGTGTAATATCACCATAATGTTCCAGTACATTAACTTACGTGTCTCCGTCGTCCCCTGCCATCGACACCGCTTCAAAAATATAATTCATATTTTCTCACGTTCGTATTATAAATCATTCTACTTTTAGATGTTCCACGAATAGTTTAATCCGTTTTACAAGCGAAAGGGGAATTAGTCGATTCTCAACTGAGCCGACACATTTCCGCATTGTTTCAACACTTTGAACAGCTGTTATTTTAATTGATTTTATAAGAAATTGGGGAAATAGATTTATGTGTTGTGTTCTAGATTAGTTGTGACATATTGTCGCAATAGTGCGTTTCGTTAGTCGGCCGCACTGCAGCAAATTCTTGTGATGCGGGGTGAAATATGTTCCTGTTATTTTGTTTGCATTTTTTGCGTTGTTCTTTATTTCCAGGCATAGAACGTTTAGACCAGTTCATGCGGTTTCTGGCTTCTGTTTTACTCTACGCATAGGTTTAAATATTGAGGTTATAGTATTTATTCTCTCCACCACAGACGGTTTATTCATAATTTAATGCAGATTTCTGCGTCGTGAATGCATGATTTGTATTCCGCAGTGCAAGTTGCGGATATAAATAGACACTGTTTATAATATTTGAGTGAAAGTTCAGTGCTGATTGTTTAAGAACGAGCGAGCAATAGTTTATGGATAGATATGGCTGATAAAAATTACTCTCACCAAAGAGCTACGCTTGATTGACGGCAAACCTTTTATAAACATTATATAAAGTGTGGTGCCAAGTTTAAAAAAAAACAATTAAAATAACATAATACCTGTTATCTCCAAAGGGTTAGGCAGGGGAGAACCTATAATAGGAACATCCGTATGTCAGCAATTATGTTTCTAAATTAAATGCAAGTGGTAATAAAAATAAGAGATTCACTTCTAAAACCCAGTGCAAAAAAACTGTGGGCAATACAGTTCTTGGGTTCTTCTATAACTTTTATAGCCCAAAGTAACATTTTCAACAGTATATTTGTCTTTATAGTGTTTGTTCTTCCAAACCTCCCTCGACTCCGTCGCGAACACATGTAAACAGCGAAAACAATGCAGGCGTTCATGCTTTTTATTTATTTTGTTTTTCAACGTTATTTCCAAGTTTTATGAGCTTTTTAACGTTTAACATAATATTGGTTTATGTTAAACTGCGGTTATTAAAAGCGGTTTAAGTTGAGTTATGAATATTTATGGCGTTCAGAATAAATGAATGAGATAAAGGATTTCATACAGCTTAGTATTAAGCTTAAATTATATCATGAATAGCTTGCTTCAATTAATTTATTCTTTGATCACTCATTTTCCTTTCTGATATTCTTTAACGCCAATTTATTATCTATCACTCTATTGAATATACGTTGAACAGAGAATAAATTAATAACATTAAGTCTGCAATAAACAGCTCATGTGCTAGACGTTTACGTCATTAATTCATTATAATCGATAAGTATGAATTCTAAGTGACGCAATAGTCATAGGGCCGCGTACGCACCCTCCGATTTTATTACAATAGACTAATGGCTATGCGAGATGGAGTCAGGAGCTTAATAAATTATTACTTTCATCGACTTCGGTTATTAATATCGATTATAATGCGTACTGTCGCATATTAGTACCTAGATACTTTAGTATCCATTGAAATTAATTTCGCTCATAAATTCGTACGTAACAGGTAACAAGTGTTTAAGGTGCCATTTGCGGACACATAAATTTACCGATTTGAATACAAGTATAAGTGTGTAAGGATCATTTCCTGTACCCATCTCATATAAAACTCAATCCGTGGCCATAATTCTGGCCCCTTCTCAGCGATTGTCGACAAGTAGCGGACATAACCGGCCGTAAAACCATGTCTGCCGAAAGGTAATCGTAGTTATCTCATAGGAAACTGTTTACCACACACCTCTGTGAATTATTTCGCAGTGCCCGGCGCGAGTGATTTAACGAGATAAGCCGCGAACCCTTCTGGGAGTGCATAACGTCATCCCGCTAATGTAAGGGTCCCCTCCCTAGCGCAGATGGCACCCGTGCCATCAGTTTTTCATACATCTTCTAGCCAGGGCTGTGCCTATATTACTAGGAATGCTACGCAATAATAGATCATCTAACAATAAACACATTCTTATCGACTAGGCCACAATCAGACGTGAATTGAAAAGCATAAAGCTCAATAGGTACTGCTTCAAGTGAACCAAAAACAAGTTTCATCATTAGCACTTTAATGGTCAATACGACAGTAAATCAATGAGGATGGTGCAATTTAACTGCTTCCCATAATCCGAAGCATCGGATGAGATGGCGCAAGTTGAGCTTAACGAGCGATGCGGGCTTGACGGACAGCCCTGTTTAGTATTAGCATTCGCTGCATCCCGCCGCGCGATCACGGATTCGGAAGGGGCGAAGGCCCTTGCGCTTTCGACGACTGTTGTGTCTGTCGTGCGGACGCAATGGTCGCGCGTGCACGCTCTCGCGCGCTGCCAACAGCACGCGCCCGCGCCGCGCGCCGCTGAACCGACGCGAGTGCGCCCCGACTGTGACAAATCGTGTTAAGGATTATTGTTTATGGTGTGCAAAGCTCGCTGCCGTGTATTTATAGCCTGAGTAAAGCGGTGTCCTAATCGGAGTTGTTTAAGTGGACGCAATACGACCAGAGATGATTTTCATGTTTACGTTTTATGCCGTATTTGTAGTTAATTCGAGCGGCTCGTCGTTTTGTTTACATGCGTGAATCACTTCTCCGTACTCTGACTTAACACCAGCTTAAAGAAAATGAGAATTTATCTGGAGAGACATGAGTTCACAAATTAGTCAAGCCCTCAAGAGGTTGAAATAAATTGGAGTGGCACTTCTATCGAGAAAGTCATTGAATTAATGTCACACGAGTTGTGCTCGGTTAAGTAAACAATGTTTACTCCTGTTGCATACTTAACACCGAATTATCCAAAACAACAGTGTAAACATTTTGATCGTTAACTGGATTAAAACTTCGGGGGGTATTAAACTTTAAAGTAAAGGTAAACATTCAGATTTCCTTATCTTCCATCATTGATCGTGTTTCTTAGAGCTGTCTCATCGTGAAGTGTAACAAGGTTCACGTTTTAAGTTATTGCGATGCTGTGGAGGTTGCGCGAGAGTGTGCGGGCGAAGGACCCGGTTATCTCGGCAGGCTGCCGCCCACGACCCGAGCCTGGCCGACTGGTCCCGAGCCAACTCCGAAATTAACTGCCATACATTGAAATAAAGCCTGATGTACAGTACAGGTGCCAGCAGGTCAACCTACCCGAATCTGTTCAATTTTACCAATCGAACATTAACCTTCCACTATTGTGATAAGGTTGATTTATTAAAGAAATTTGACAGATTGAGGTAGGTTGAAGTGTTGTCGTCTGTACATATAATTGATTCTTCTTACAACAATCTGTTTGTGTTTGTCTGTCCTCTGTTATTAAGTGGACATCGCATGACAGACGTGCAAACCACTTTGGTTGACAAGATAATTTCAGTGGCTATTAATCATTTATAGACAACTGTGGGAGTTTACTTGAATGATCGATCGTCTAAGTGTTTTTCTCTTTGAGTGTTTATAATATAATTTATCTCTTACGTCGTAGGTACCTTCAAGTTGAAAATACTTAGATAAAGTTTTTATAATGACAACTATTGGTATCGACACGTACGCTTTATTATTATCAATACTAGCTTTTTTCGCCTCTCCCCCTTCTATAGATTTTCTATAGTTTGTAACTTCCATGGTACCATCTATCTTTGTACTGAATTATTCAAAATCAGTCCAGCGAATTGGTTTAGCCGTAAAACAAACTCAATTGTAATATTACTTAGGACTTACATCTACGGGCACGCCGCAATCGCGGCGGTAAGACCCCTCTTTGAGGAGTGGCTGGAAAGGCGTCACGGCGTCCTGACCTATCGGATGACGCAGGTCCTCACCGGACACGGATGTTTCGGGAGGTACCTGTGTCGGATGGGGAAGGAAGAAACGCCGGGGTGTCACCATTGCGAAGATCGCCCGGAGGACACAGTAGAGCATACGGTGCAAGACTGCCCCGCTTGGGCAGAGCACCGCCGTGTCCTCACGGCAGCGATAGGCGGAGACCTCTCGCGCCCGGCATTGGTCGAGGCCATGCTGCGAAGCAGTAATGCTCGTTAAGGAGGAGGCGGGCCGTGAGAGAGAGAGGACAGCGTCCTCCCTCCGCCCCACCCGCAATGGTAGACGCCCACGGCGTCGGACGTCGCAAGACGATCTCCGGCCACCGTAGGCGCGGGCATGCGGGCGGCAAGTAAAGGGCAACTCGCCGCCCGACCATGGACCATGCCCGGGTCGACGGCGCGTTGTGTTCCACGCGCGCCTCAAAGAGCGTCAGCACGATGACGGGGCCCCGCCCAAGAGGGCCAAAGCCTGCCGGGGTCGCGGGACTTATCTCATTACCGTGACCCCGGAACATAAAAGGCTATTGAAGGACACCGTGGATTTTAGTCAGTACAAGTCTGACAGTCCCTCCCGCCCTGCCCGGGGTGGGAGGACTCATTTGATGATTTTACCACGCTAAAAAAAAAAAAAAAAAAAAGGACTTACATCTAGTTGTGCAATACATATCTGATACTGAAAGTGTTGACCACTTTCTAGTTTCTGGGAAGGTAGGTACTAGTAATACGCCCACACTTCGTTTAAAGGCTTGCTTAACCGACCGACACTAAAGAATCAGTTCTAGACAATAATTTAACTATAATTTCATGTTTACGAGAACTAGCCCTACCCATTCATTCATATACAATTTGTAACAGATTTCTACTATCAAAGCAAGCTTTTACAACATAATAAACTTAAAGGGCTTGACACACTTCGTCTGAAAACACAGTCTTTATGACCAATGGCGTTCCTTTTACGAATCAATAAAGTTGTTGGCAAATCTTGTTCGAACAAGCAATTACATACTATCTGTATTATAGTGTAGAAGAACGTATTATGCCAATTGAACAGGTATCTATGCATAAAGCTGGTTCAACTCCATTAAAGTCCAGTGCAAACGTGATTAATGTATCTGCACCCAGCCGTTTTGAAATAGAATCGCAACACAAAAAGGTGCAGTCTGTAGGCAGACTTATATGAAATGCAGGGTAAGTTACAGCACTTCGAATATTACTTGCATCAAACTTGAAAGGGAAACTTTTGTTTCTTTTGAGGAAAATGAAATATCTAATGGGAATAATGAATTTTATCTTACAACTCATAAGCACGTTTTTTTTTTACAATTCTGCTGTAATGGTGTTACTCTAACAGAAGGCTGGAAAATGGACGACTGTAGGGAACATTGTTCGCAAGAATTACGAGCCAAGATAAGGGTAGATCTTGATTTCGCGGTTTCGGTGAAGGATGTTATAAAAACAGTGGCTGTACAAATGTTTCATAACAAAGTCAAATTAGACACAGGTGCGAGTGACGACTTTAATAACAAAGCAAGAAATCTAGTAGCAACAAGCAAGCTCGGGGTTATTCACAACAAGCTCGAAGTGTTGGTGTTTGCGCCTCCGAGAGCATTTAAATGCAATCAAAGTAAATTGTGCTAAGCAAAGTCCAGTCTTACTATACCTGTACGTACTCCACGTATATGTTAACTTGGAGCCACAACTCCAGCCGCTTCAGCGCTTAAAGCCTGTTTTACCACTCCTTGATCAGTATTAGATAAAACAGCTATTCGTTAGGCAAACAGAAATATATTTGAAATTTATAGATCTCAATTAGCATGTTGAGATTTCACAATGATGATTATAAATCGTGGAATAACAAGTGATGCTTTAAATATGGTCTTACAAGCACTTGTTACAAGAACTACTTTTGGCTTTTACTTTGAAAGTTAGTAAGTGTTCTCGCCAAGAAAATAACAAACAGAAACATTGATGGTTTAACGTTCCTCACTACTCGTAAGTAACATTTCGTGTTATATGAAAGAGACTTGAATGATCATAAAAATGTTATTTCTGTGACATGGCTGTGGTTCACGCTATGTTTTTTTTGTAAACAACACAGACCTTTAGGCTGAATACACGTTTGCTCCTCACGTGTACTTTGTAACTGCAACCTCGGTTTTCTATTACTGCGGACATTCATGCTTTACGTACTTTGCCATCAACATTTTGGTGCAAATGAACTTTGTGAAAAGGGAACATTACGTAAAGTGTACTGCTGATTTTAACGACAATTTCTGTATAAACTTAGTTCATTAGTGGAGTGAATATCAAATGACACTTATTCGAAATGATAAGAACATTTAATTACGGCAGACAGTTCGGGACGTTCGGTTATTAGAGAGAGGATAATGGCGTTGATTGGAATTTGTGATTTCTGTAGAAATTGTTCGCAGGTTGTGTGTGTGTTTATCGCGAAACCAGTTTCAAAGTCCACGGACGTCTGTAGGCGTGCATACTTGCTGCAGTTCACTGCAATGCAACACTGGAATAAATTTCAATGCAAAAACCTTAGCACGAGAGAAGTGGTGTCGGATATTTAGCACGCTTGAGGCTATTGTTATCGTGTTCCAGTCGTGATGTTTAACCCAATGATCGTTAGGATTCAGTTACTGCAATAATACGAATACGAGCTATAAACGAGAACTTTAAACTTTTATGATATCAAACAGATCTTACATTTCCGTTGATAAAGAATTTAGAGTTTCAGGTTAACTGTTAGTTATTCAATAACTTTCCCAAAAGTAACAATCTTCCGTTCTTTTGCTGAAATTTAAAGCCCCTGTTTATGAGCTTTCTTCCCGCATAGTTCATTTAATTGGACACAAAGAATAATTGTAACGGTAGTGAATAATAAACAAATGTCCTTTTGTCACGCTAAAAGGAATGACCCTCTAAATTCACCCGTAGTTTCTGCATCCAGACAGAGGAACTAAAACCAGAATGGGGAACACACAATAAAAACGCTGGGACACCCTAAAATGCTCAACGTTTAAATTTTACGACATCTGCGACGTGTTTCCAACTTGGAAATATTTCGAGGTATTTCCGTGCGTACCTAATAATTATAAAAAGTTTATTGTTCCCGTACAAATATTGAGGACTTCTAATGTGTCGTTACCACAGAGCTTCATTGTTTGTTAAAGTGTGGCGTGGTAATAGTGTTGTTTTGTATCGTGGCGGGGTAGGGACGAAGGGGAGGTCTCCCCTAAAGATTCTGGGCCCCCATCTGCACAACAATAGTTCACAGTCACACGGAGTGATCGATAAAATAGCGGACAACGGGCCGCTGATCAAGCGCCCTTGTGAACGATCACATGCGCGTGCACTGTTCTAAAAAAATACGCGTTCCGTTTACCCCAAACCTTTGTTATCACTTTCATTACGTAATGTGCAGCCAATATTATGAACCGATCGTTATTCGAGATAGTATTGTTTGGATAGTTGCCATATTTTCGAACACGTGCTGGTTAGAGCTTTCAATAAAGTGATAACCTTTCTGTGTACAGTTCAGACTTTATGATTTAATATTGGTTTGAACTTTGTTGTTGAAAGACTATCAGTTAGCATGGAGTAATATAAGGAAACAATGAAAAGCACGTGTGAAACGATACAATATAGCTAATATCAAAGATTTATGCTGTCTACATAAACAAATAGTGTACTTTATAATTAAAATCAATTAATTAACTGACACATGAGTCCAGATAGGCGACGCAACGTTATGCGCGAGCTGTGATAGTTGCAATCACTGTTACTTGTAACGAGGTCGTTGAGTTTAACTATCTGCTGGATGAAAGTCCTATCTGATTTCCAATAGGTATTATTTTAACGCGAAGTTTATAAACTTTAACGTATTCTCGAACTTTAGATTTCGACAAGTTTATACGATCCCTGCAGAGGTGATTGTGGAGAATGAAAATGCGTCTCCCTGCTCCTGCAAGAACTAATGAGAAGGAGAACCTAGTGGTTTTAATCAGAAGGAGCCTTACAAAAACCTCCACCCAATTTTCAGTAGACTGCTGACTTTAAGCTCTCAACCTCAAGTTAGTCCGGTTGAGTAACCTACCCAGTACCCCTCTATTTTCGGGCCGCTAGCTTTTATCGCCAGTAAAATAAGCCAATCTTGTTTACATAAATCCACTGACTGGGTCCGAAATTTCGAGCTACTGGCTCCAGTCACTGACAAGGCATGAAATGAATATTAAAGAATCAATAATCATCTCGTGAGAAACAAATCGCCGAACGAAAAAGTACGAACCTAAGTTAGTAGGTATTCAAGTCGAGTACGCCAAAATGTTTCCATAAATTGTTTGAAATGACTTTTCTTTTCCGGAAAACAATAATTTATCGAACATGTAAACTCTATTGAAGAAGTTTTGGAAAGTTTTTCACGCGTCGTTGAATGACATTGGAAAAGGGCGGAGGGTGCCGTGTGATAAATCTGACTTAGTGTCGTGAGCAGGCAGTTCGAGCCCACAGGTACCGCGCTAATGAAAATATATGATAGTCCCGCATTTCCTGCATTTCGTTAAAAGTTTTTTTCTATGTAATGAAAACATATGGCGTTTAAAGTATGTTAAGTTAATTAACTCGTCAAACGTGGTTCCCGTTTGCAAAACACAATCAAACTCATATTCAGTAATACCTAATAAATCATACCTGAATGAGCTAAATAAAATCACAGTTTAGAATTTTCAACGCTTGGCACAAAGCGGAAAATTGAAAATCTAAAAATGAGCTTTTGTTCAAGGATTATTCAGTCCTGGAGGGGTATACAACGTCTTAAAACCACGCTTGTTCCGGCGAGTGAAAATGATAGAGCTATACAAGTCGTCTAACGCCATCTCGTTCACTCACTGGAATAAGCCTGGTTTTAAGACGTTGTTATACCCCCCCTGGTGGCCTACTATGTCGTCTTAAAGCGTGAGTATAGTTCCAGTGTGGGAACGAGGTGGCGCTAAACGACTTGTATAGTTCTGTCTCTTTCCCACAGTGGGACATGGTAGGATTGGTAGGCCACCAGTACACACAGACATTCGTCACTAATCTTAGCAGTTGATAATTTTGAAAAAAGTAGTTTCCATAGATGCCAGATGACCTAGATGAGATGAAGTTATAAACTATCTAAATATTGCTAAGACCCCGCAATCAGGCACAAAACATAACGCTTATTTTTCTTTCAGCAATAAAGGGCATCTGCAAAAGCGTCCGATCCAAGTGTGCCATAAATTCAACCGTCCCTCCCCTTTGTTTAGAGACAAAATATGAACGCTAACTTTAAATAAAATTGCGCTCATTTCTTTTCTACTGTCTGCGTCTGAATAAATAATGTAATCTTAAAGTAAATATGTAATGGGAGGAAATCTATAAGCAGATTAAGATGAGTCTCTAGCAATTCGGATTATTAATTTTCAGTTGAATTCAACCAACTACGTTTTTAGTTCAATTGAATCATTTAAACGCAAAACTGCAATTTCAGTTGCAATCATAATAAAAACTACCAATTTGTAATGAAAATCTTATAAAAGAAAATCAGCTTTTTCCGTATCCAAGTAATTTGCGGAAAATATGCACATATGTAAAAAGATCTTAATTCGGTAAAGCGTCGAACAATAAATATTTTAATATGTTTTATGAAGGCGCGCCGCGAACGTGTCTGGCGAGATTTTTCGCATTGGAATTTCGCACAAAAGGCTTTACGTTATTAACGGCACTCAGATGATATTAAAAGCTGATTTTGCTGCGTAACGTTTGGTTTGGGGTGTAAGGTGAAGCGATTCTTTTAAAATATTTTGAAAGTTGATAAATAGAAAAAAACTAAATATTGTTTGACCCATCTAAGAACAATGCAAAATGAAATCTCATAATACATGTGCAGTGTAAAAAAACTACCATCACTGAAGTATAACTCAAATGTATTTAGTGTATTTTTGCAAGATTTGTTTCTCAAAAATTTCAATAATGCATGTAACAATGCATTTAAATTTTCTTTATCAAGTTTAGGTTTTCTTTGCATGCCTTATGTTATGTTTATAAGTAACTAGCTGTTGTCAGCCCTTTCATCCTCGGCTCCCACTGGTCATAGCGTGATGTTATATAGCCTTCCTCGATAAATGCACTATCCAACACAAAAAATATTCTTCGAGTCCAATTCAAATCAGGAGTACCTACCTGAGATTAGCGCGTTCAAATAAACAAACTTTTCAGCTTTATAATTGCATTGTATTGTACATAATATAACGGGCTTAGTATCCGCAACTCCACGTCATATGGGCGTGTTTTGCGTGCGGGTGGGAAAAAAATCATTCGATCCACCCCAGCTCCAGCTTTAATAATTTTTGTAAGATGGTGAACTTCGAGTTCGAAGTTCTTGAACGCTCAAAGAAATCAAGCGTCATCTCCTGTTGACATTGAATCTCTCATAACTTGGACCACGCACAAACCAGTGTGCCCCAACTCACGCCCCCATCCGTGCAAACAAACACCCTGTTTATAGCAGCTATTGTATGGGCTTAATTAATTCGCTTTTATGTGAGCAGTCTTTACGTTTTTTGTTGAATCACCATCGCACAAATATTTCGCGACTTTTAATGTGTCTGCAATGAATTTGATATCCTTTTATTTCGAAAGCAATTTCGGTCTAATTTTAAAACTGCTGGAGTTCTATTTCCTTTATCAATAGAAGCTCTTGTATGAAATCGCTGTGTTTATATCCATGAGGATATAAATTAATTAAGGTAGAGTTTGTATAACAACTTTTGCAATCCATTGTACTGGGCCCTGATGCGTTTGTATTCAGAATAAACTTATTGAATGCACCGGATTTTGTGCACAGCTATAGAATAGATAGTATTTGATTAATTATAAATTACCTACACAAATATATACTTGTTAGAGACAGTAATTTATCACGTTCAATACAGATTAGATACCTGCAATAATTTATGAACGTAAGTACAGTAGTTTATCAATGAGGGTAATCGCATAAAGTTCCTCCACTGCACTGCAATGAATGCAAATGAATGGCCCGCTATCACACATTCACCGAGCAATTTGTCGTATATTGCATCTAAATTAGCATCTATATCTTAATTATGAAGGAAGTTATTAGCGCTTTGGCCCACTGTGTTATCTGCAATTATTATGATTTCCCGAAGGTATTTTCAACGGGCCGTTGTCACAATGTCCACACAGACAGTTTGCGGTTCAAAAACAAATATTGAATTTGCGGACGCCGAAACCGAAATGCGGTCCATTTCATTTTGAACGCATCTCGTCATAAAATTAACATTCTGAAAGTTTTAATGGAATAAAAATATAAAATGCGGTATGCCGTAAACGTTTTCCGTCCCTAATTTTGTAGACCATTAAAATCTACCCTAGGGCGGAACGTCCACACTATTAATGTCCAATACAAATTGTATCCATAAATGTCATATCCAGCTAACATAGAACTTATGAGGTTAATAGCTCGATGTCCCACCAAATCACTTTTATGTTATTATCTCACGAAACAAGGGCCATTGGCGGCTGCACGGAGATAAATCTGTCCCCAGTAACATGCACTTACCTTGGACTTGACTTATTTATTGCCCTGAATATCTGAACGACCAGAGAATAGTAACCTACGGTCATTATTCTGGAGGGAAAATGATTCATCGCGCTTCTCTTCGGAAACGATTGATAGATTCATCACTTCTATAAATAATTTAATGTTCCATCTCCTTTTTTGATCGTTCTAAAAGTGACAGAGAAATGTTGAGCATTAAAGTAGGTATGTCCGTTTCTATTTTCGTAGCAGTTGTAGAGATGTCTACGAAAATCGTAGAGCGTTACTACGACGATTTTTTTGTAGACAAATCATCGCCGATTTTAGATTGTAGGTAATATTTTTATCTTCCTTTTTTGACTTGTCAAAGTATTATTGAAATGGTTAAAGAGACCGTGTTCATCGGATAATATCTTGTAATTTATGCCGAGCATCACTAATTCACTATTAATTCACATTTTAATGACGCAGATGATACTTATAAAATAAATCAACGGATTTGATTAGATTTATTAAATCGATTGCTTCGTTTAGTAAATGGTACTCAAGCGGTTAAAAGCCGCCGTCTAACCACAGAATATAATGTTGCGTGTTGGTAATAATTAGCTCAGGACGGCTTCTTGGAAAACTTCTGAGGTACACAGTGATTTGTTGGGTGTGACTTGAGTTAAATAAACGAAAATAGCAGTTAAAATAGCAAGAGAGGTCAGAGACACGATCGCTGTTTTGTCAAATATTCTTTTTTGTCTTTTTTATGAGCTGAAAGACATGAAACATACTCTAGATACATAGAATTCATTAATTTTGACGATTTATGACAGTATTTATCACAATATTAACTTTGACTATTCATCATTCTCCTAATCATTATTCTCCTGGAACCCAAAAGGCGCAACAATCTACGTCCATACTTCTATAATACTGCTCTTTATCTCAGCAGTAACCTCCTCTCTAGCCTTATCATCCGTTTGATAAAGTTAAGAAGCTGAAATTCTTACAAAATCTTGCTGACTGTTTTATATCCGTATAAAAACACAAGTGCAATCAGTGCCCAAGATATCTTGGTTTCACATCACGGTGTATTTCATATTATACGAGTATTTTACCTACACACTTAAAAAGATGATCATAAAATTTACAATACCTGACATCTAATAACCTTCTCTATCATCAAATTAATCACGTAACTAATTGAAAGCTGAACACATCACCGTGAGAGCGTACAGTGTTGCCACGTACAATTTATGTGGTTCAATTAAGCCACGTGAACTTAGCGAATCGTATTAAAGGCCGATCGACTATGTACGCGCATAAATTTGCATAAAACTGTGTGCTGTACAAGCTCTGTCGATGTTCGCTTCTACGAAAAGCGATTCTCTATTTGCTTGTTACACAGGGTTGGCAACTGAATTAGTGAACCAAAATTAGTTTAGACCAAAATTGAATGGAAATGCTGGCGTCCATAGACGAGTTTTCACCAGTGCTTGATGAATACAAGCAACTTTTTGAGCGTAGTTTACGAAACATTCAAGTATAAAATCGTTAAGTTAGAGTTAAGTTAAAGATAAGTTGGTTAGTTGGCAACCATAGAAACAAGATAAGTGCATTGTTCAAGCAAAGGCGCTAAGCTATCACTAAGAAGTTGTATGCATCGCTAGTCTGCCTCACAGATGTTACTTAACATTCTACACAGGGTAATACACATATTACCCTGTATAGAATATTAACACCACAGTGTTTGAAGTTAGGTGCCTAATTCTTAGATGATATTCGTAGTGTTTCCCCAGGTCTTATATGGAGACCAAAGAATTAAATATCAAATCTCCTAAAACCGGTCTCATGAGTCTCTTAGTCACAGTTCCGAACAGTCATTTAGCTTTCCTCGAAAACGTAAAGGCATCTGCAGAAAGCACAATGATTGATATACCAACAAATGGAATGTTTTGTTCCTCAAACAAATGCAGTTCACGCTCATTACGGACGAAATAAACCAGTTGGCCTACACAAGGAATTCTTGGAACATCGCGCACATCGAAAATCACAAAAGGGATTTGTATTAAAGCAACGTAAAGTCATGCATCACCCAGCAATCTAGATTTATCCTTCACGAAAGACATTTGACACCTCACGAGATCACCCCCCTTCCTCCCCGTTCCCCGCTCTTTTACGCGATTTGTCCATTGTCATTATGTGAAGTGGGCGTCAGGCTTATAGGCGTCGGGTTTAAGTGAAGTGCTCATGAATTATTTACCTCCGTACCTTCGCATATCACATCACAATATCGTCTGAGACTGAGACCCTTGTGATGTTTATTTGGCCGTAGTGTGCTTACACGTTCTTTTAAAAACTCGATTATGTATTTTACTCAGAAAAACATAATTCTTATATTTATGGACGACTATTGAAAATGAAAGAGCTATTGAGCTTGTCACGAAAACAATAAATCCAAAGCTTCGGCGTGTCATAATAGCGTCATAACAATCGCTGTATAAATTAGTAACAAAAGCTCGTTGGACGCACAATGAATGAATAAAGATCACGACTAAAACTTAAATCATTACACTGCGTAAGTCTATTAAATTAATTAACATTCGAAATTTTAAAAGGAAAATCAACTGGTTTCCGTTGTATTTCTCTTTATAGCACCAACAGTCTAATCTAAACTTTCTCGTTATGTGAGCATGGAAATAGCAAGTTACCGTAGCTGAGTGCCGTACAGAATAGGAGCATATTGCACGCGCCAGTGCCCGGTGCAACACTGCACCCGCTATGATAATTTCGATAATGCGCTCAAAACACCGCATTGGCGTTCAGTTCCAGTTACAACTCACAATAGACTATTTACAGTGAAATTCGCTTGATGACTGACTATTCAACTTCGTCCATTGTGCCCGCTCTACTTCCATTTCTTTGGACCATCTAGCAGCCAGGGATTACATTAGATAATTTTGAACAAAAAGTTTCAGAGTCAAAGAAGGTTAATGTACCTTGAACTCTCTCGGAGCGACATTCGTAATTAGGCCCTTTTCTCCATTGTCCTTAGCTCTCGGAACAAAGAGACAATAATAACTAATCGTTCCGTCCCCTCCTTCTATCCCACTATTAACTAAATTGGTGATTGATGAGGATCAATTTTGTTACAAGAAATCGTATACGAACGTGTGCTAATGTTGAACTTATTTTGTAATAATAAAATGCAATTCAAAAATAAGTTTTGCAAATAATAAAGGGAATGTTTGTGGTCGTGCACCGTGGTCAGTAAGTTATGGCGTGGCGGTTCAACCGACCTGACCTTTGAGATTCCAGCAATGCTCGGAGCACCGGCGAACATTGGCATTTGTGGTGTTCGGCTCGCTGAATTATAGACAGGTAAATTGAGTCACGCCAAACCCATAACAGTGATCAGAATTTTGGTTTTAATGCTTGGCATTAAAGCAAGGACAGTCGAACGTGAATGCAGGCTTTTGTAACAACACATTTTCAAAATATAATATACTTTGTAGGCAGTATCAATAGAGTGATTTTTTATTACACTCTCATGCAACCAACCACAGCACAAACAATAACATACGTACATAGGAAATATTTTCCAGCATGCGAAGGTACACAATATAAAAGCTTTTCGCGTGACAACTCCGCTTGGGATACTTGTTATAGAAAAACAATATAATGGGATACAGTGTCATCCGTGAAATGTGCAAAATGTGTGTCTATTGCAGCTTCAGTGTTTTGTGTTCTTTGTTCTCCGTTATATTACATTATTTGAAGAGTGGTAAATAAATAAACGATGGGTAATACCAACTCGGGTCATGGCCACCATCGGCAGCACAGCAAGAACAGGAAATCTAGAAGCCTTCCAACGTCGCCCGAAGTCAGGAGGTATGTGTATCGTAGTGGAAATATTCCGTAGACCATAGAAATAGGATTCAATCAATATATTATTATAGGGAACCGATCAATTTACCGAATTTTGTTTGTTCGAATTTCATTACACCGAAAACTATTGACCGACATCTCTTTTGCTATATGCATTATTTGACATATTTTCAGTTCATCGAAGTATCATTAGCCATAAGTATTATTTTACCGAAGTATGTTCCGCCGATTAACAAAATAACTTTTTACTATTGACCGAAGCCTCTTTTAAACTTTTTTCAATTGCCAAATGATTTATTTGCCATATTTTCACCATACCGAAATAACATTTTACCGAAAAATTAAATTACTGTCATAAAAATTCAATTTATATTGTGCTACAAAACTTTGTGGCCGAAACGAAATGCTGCAAATCCGACTTTACGTAGTCTTGCCTGCCCTACCCCTAGAGTGTAATTTAAAATCGCGTAGGCGCGGAGGGGTGGGGTGGCCCGCGAGCTGAGGAGCAGGTGGTTGGAACGGCCGCCGCCGCGGCTGAGGCTGGCCGGCGAAGCCGGCCAGTAAACCGAAGCTGCGGTGGTGAGCGTTCAAATCATCTACGACGATAAGCTCGCGTGGGGCCACCCAAAACCCCGCAGCGCCGGAGCCATGACAGAAACAATGCATGTTGCATGTTGCATGCTTGCTTGAATACTGCGTGTTTGCTGAATGTTGCATGCTGCGTGCTTGCTGCATGTTGCATGTTGCATGCTTGCTTGCATGCTGCATGCTTGCTTGAATGCTGCATGCTTACTTGCATGGTGCATACTTGCTTTCATGTTTTTGTGGTGCTTGTTTGCATGTTGCATATCTGTTTTTATGCTGTATGCAAGTGTATCACAATACAAACCTTTTTACAAACACAAGAACAACACAATAACAAAAGAATATCAAGAATCACACAGAATCCGCAAAAAGATTCGGACACACGTGCTAGCCAGAACACCCCTAAAGGTGAAACCGCACTAGGCGGAACTGCACTGCAGCGGAACTGCGCGACAAGACGCGTCAAAATATTCTTTATATGAAATTATACGAGACATCACGCACTAAGCGGCAACGGAACTACACTGCAACCGAACTGCGTGGCAAAGAAAAGCATCGTGTCGCGCAGTTCCGCTGCAGTGCAGTTCCGCCTAGTGCGGTTTCACAACTATGTAATTAACAGCAAATGTCAAATATAACTCTGACGGGTATTGTATTAACAATACCCGTCAGAGTTATATTATCGTATATGACTTTTGTACAATTTGTTGTTTTGTATTGTCTACCTACATTTCAATGGCGCCTCCTAAAAATGTAACACCAACAATTAGTGTGCACATATTCTAGATGTATGGTGAAATGAAAATATGGCAATTAAAACAGTGGTATAATGAATGTTTGGAAACATAATACTTCGAACAACCGTCATTTCGAGTAAGTGTAACATCGGTAAAAAGTTTTTCGGCCAAATGAAGTGTTGGAGTAACGAAAAAAAACGAATAGTTAATAGGTTAACTGAAACAGTGGCAAACGTGACTTCGATGAAGTAAAAAAAAACCAAACGATAATAGTTGAAAAGTTTTAGGTCAAATGAAATTCGGTCAAACATTTTTCGATCTTATGATAGGTAACCATTATTATAGTAGGTACTGTTGCCATGGAGCAGACTTTGAAAAGGTAGGTTACTTGTAAGCCTCTTAGCGACAGGGATTTAATATAATAATTTTACCTGAAATTAATTGCTAAAACTCTCGAGTAATGAAATAGAGAAATTATAATTAAGAAGCCTCATGTTACGATCTTTTGACTCGACATTTATTAACTTTCTGTTTATTTTATAGTATAGCGGTATGAAAGCCTTCGAGACGTCCTAATGATGTCTTCTTTTTATACCTTTTGCGCCTTTTGCGTAGTAAATTACGGTATCCGTGGCGTTTCATTTCGTATTCTAATATGAATGCGGAATCATTCTTTTGCTGTAACGAGCCCTATTTTCCCAAGACGTCGTCTTTCTTCGGTTAGTACGAAAGCTCTTTGTTCACTCAATATCTTCAGATCGATGTTTAAAGAGCAGTTCACTTAGGGAACGAGGCTTAAAATACACATGAGTTTCAAGACTTTCCAAGTCACGTTTTACGGCAGTATTTCATCAATATCGTAAAAGTAAAATGGTGGATAATCTTTGATCTCTAGATCTCGTTGTTGCTATGAGTTGCGGAGGTGTGTAAACAAAGAAGGGAGGCTGGGAGGTGCGTCGCCCTCGACTCGCCCTTTTGTAGGCGATATTAATCGCTATTATGAGACAGCTATGGGATTATATGGCCTTGTAAGTGTGTCCGTACGATGTGCAGAGCTTGTTCTCTGCTATACCTTTTAAATAAAATAGAGTGTTTGTTTTTTCTTGATGTTAATTCCAAGTACATAAGCTTTCTATAAAGAGTAAAGTATCTACAATCTTTTTCGTTTTTTGAAGTTTTAGAATAACATATTAGGGAGCTATTTTTAACTTGCAATTAAATAAAGAAGTTTAACTAAACTTTCCAATAACGCATCAAAATCTTAAATAAATGTTGGTTTTACTATCAAAGTTCCTAATAGCCTGAATTCAAAAAGAGAATGACAACTCAAAGCTGTAAATTTCAAGAGGTACTCAATAGACCGCGTCGTGTGAAACGGTAGGACGTGACGTCACGTGGTGCGGGTCCCACGACAGCCTCTATTTCCGAACGAGCCGTTTGCTCCGGAAGCCATGTCACGCGCCCCGCTCCTATTTCGGAGGTGTCACGCCCTACAACACTGACACCTTTCCTGTTTGGCAATATATTTCCAAACATGTAAACAAAAATATGTTCTTTATAAAAATTCTTGTACCTATACTCACACAAATTAGAAGATGGAGATAAGATCTGGTTGAGACCAACACAGACAGACCAGAAAAAATAGCACAAAACTGACTAGGCCTTCTACACTCAGCAATGAATGGAACAAGGATGATAAAATATAAAATGTAAATCCATTCATCAAATTCAATTTGCACATCACCTTCAAGCATGGGATCTTAACAATAGTACCGGGCAATCTGAAATCAACTCAATTTAAACAACGTTAAAGTGGACATTTAAAAATGATTTAAATATGGAATACTTTTACCCACCTCACTAAATAATAATAATATAATTAGAATTCTCTCTATGATAACAACATTGCATTATTCCCCTAATTATATTGAGCAAGAAAGAGACGGAACTAGCAATACAATTTCATCCTAGGGTAGGAAGATTTTCTTGTTTGTTTAGATAGTGGGTAGTTTGCAAGTATTGCGGTAACTAGAGCAGAGTCAGTCGTTCGGAAATGGTAGCTACGCTTCCTTGAAGAAAAGTTCCCTTCTCATGCTATGCGATAAACTTGTACTTTCAGATTTGACGAGTTTGCTCTCCAAAAGGGGAGCGTAAATTATTTTGGATCACGCTACGATCTACGCTAAGGTGCTGATAAATTTTTGAGCATTTAGATTATAGAAAAAGAAACGAAAGTTTTAGCAAGCATTTTAACGAGCGTTTTGGCGACATTTTTGTGGAGCCGACTGTCAAGTCAGACATCTACAGCGCATGCTATTATGGCCAGTGCTGAAAAAAATCATTGGAACTGGAAAGCATGCCTAACATTGCACTTGAGCAAAGTGAATTATAGTATAGTTTCCAGGTTCATTCCAGTTTAAAAATTCCTTAATTTAAAATTATAAAAAACTCCTCATGAAATATTGACATCCAAGCATATTGGCAATAGAGGAATTAATAAAAATATATTTTATATCTTAAATATAAATATATCTTAAATATATTTTATTATCCCCTTATGGATACCAATTACTTTTTTCTCAGATATTGTAATTATTAGTTTTATTATTTGCACTTTGTTCTTCAGCTCGTGACACATAAGGCATGTCCAAAACACCAAAAACTTGTTAACATGTTTACCAAACCATAAAAACACAGTACGCCACTATTGCCAGTCTATCTATCCGGCCGCTCGTGTCAAATTCATATCTGTTACGCAAAGCATGGCGGTGCATGTCAAATGACACGGAGTCGGGTTGCGCGCGCGCAGCCGACGCCACATGCTCATTGTTTGGATATCGCCCTCGTTATCGATCGGAGCTTTGATCGCACAAAGGACCAGCACTTAGCTGCATTCTAAACAAGCCTGCATTCTGTTTGTGAGTAGGTAAACTGTTACAAATACATAATTTTGATGTTGTTGCTAGTTACGTAACAAAGCTATCTACTTAGTGAACTTTATTATTGGACTTGGCCTATGGAGTATCGATTTCTCTAATAGGTAATTGAATAATTATATTTTAGATCATTATTATTAGATCATTTGTTTTTAAAAGGGGGAGTTTGTCGTTTATAGAGAATACTGGTCTTTATGTTTTGGTCTGTTAATGAATTAAAATAAATGTCCCATTTTGTTACAAAATCCGGGCTGTGCCTTTCAGAATCATCATCTGCCTAGACTTTTCCCAACTACATATATTGGGGTCGGCTTCCAACAACAACCCAGTAACTGGGTAATACGATACTCCATGGTAAGACTGGTTGTCAGACTTTAGAGCTTCTGACTAACAGTAACGACTGTCAATGATCTACAAATGACAGCCGGGACCAACGGCTTTACGTGCTTTCCGAGGCATGGAGGAAACTCGCTATGACAGATGGTCACCCATCCACAGACCAACCTCGGCAAGCGCGGCTTAACCCGGAAGATCGGCCTGTGCAGCTGTAATTATTTAGCCACGAGCTCCTGTGCCTTTCAGAATACTGGGCTAATAATAATTGCTTAAATAGGTACCAATATTAACTCTGAGACGCTTGGTAGACTTTTAATTGCTCATTCCACGAAAAGTAAATAAAAGAATCCTAGAAAAGTTTTACGGGTCAGTGAGTTCGAAATGCTTTAACTAAATGACTATGGGAATAAAGGTTATTGTACTGTAAATCAATGTTAAAATGAAATTGAAAAATAAAGATCATTTTTTTAATCGCAGTACCTATGTGTGTGTCAGTTGATAGTAAGAAACAGGAATAAAAAGAGCAATTCCCGTCTAGACCGCAGACTATTGGATTAAGATGTATCGTAGTCGAACTTTAGACCGCGATACAAAAGAAATCTGTAGGTACCTACTTGAAAGAAAGAGATTTAATGCGTTTTCTATTGTTACATTGCTGTTTGTCTTTCTCGTTTGCGAATAAAGAAAAACACGAGCTTTTCAGTACAGTCGCTCTCAGAATTTTAAAACTACTCTTTTTCTTTAGGAACTTATCGTTTAGTGTTCTTTTTACACTAAATCGAATTTAAACCATAACAATAACGTGTTTACACTTGGTACTACCATTTACCAATACTTTCTCGTGTTTCTCATGACTTAATGCGTTTGTAAAATCATGCGCTGATGTTGCTGCATGCGACATCTAGCGGGCAGTAGCTGAATCAAATAACATTGTTCATTTTGTTTTTATTAACTTCTCTCTTTAATATTGCTTAATTTCACGTGTGATATGCAAATATTTAGTGATTTTAATTTAGATTTAATAAATAAATTAATGAAAGAAGTAACTAAATGTGGTTTCTTTTGAAATGATCATGACAATCTTGCAATAGGAGACAACGTGGACAACCGACTCAATAACGTTGATAAATATTATTCGATAAGCTATAATAGTAAGGGGCAAACGAGAGCTTCTTAGCCGGTGGTTTATTATGAATTCGTGAGGCACGCTCGTGCCTAGGCGCAGTTCAAGCGGGCGTATCGTGTTTTCCTATTCGGTCAGCCAAGTCTATCTGGCTAAGTAGTACCTAGTGAGTAGGTACTGACCCAACAGCCGTAGGTCCTTACTAATGTATGACCATTTCCTTAAAGAGCTTTTCTCCTATTTATGTGTTTTGATCTCAGATGTTCTGATGCTATGAAATGTATCTTTCGGTCGGTTGTACTGGTTTCTTTTCTAACAATGTCGAAAAACAAATTTACGAATTAATTTGCCACCGGATTTTCAAAAAGAAAACGATGGAATAATGACGTCTGTTTAAAAACAACACGAGTATTAGTCTCGTTATGATAAATTTTGGTGCCGAAAGCTGTCAAAGAATTTTATGAAACCACAGCTATTTTTAGATTCTTTGTTGATGTTAAAAATACACACACTTTATAGCTTCTACTACGTTACGGGTCATTACTTATGAAATAGCTTGCGACAATGTTAAATGTCGCTGGGTGACTTCTGTTATTATCTTACTGCAGAAGTTTTCTATGTTCACTTTCAACTGTCTACTTACGTACCTAGTTGATATGTTGACAAAACCTGTTAATATATACGAAAAATTGTATATTTAAATATTAGTAGCGTATTTGCGTGATATGCCTGTGTGGAGTTCCAAAATTGTCGCAAGGGTTTGTATTTAGTACTATTAACTAAAGGGATAAAAATTATCGAGTGGCAAGTTTCATATAATTTATTCAGTATTTTTTCATCTAGAGTATAGTAGCATTTTATTCCAATTTGAGAATTTAAGCATAATTTACGTCTCCACTTTTTAAGCTAAATGCCCCAACCCTTATGAATTTTCCTCTCAACGAGCAAGAATAAAATGCATTTCAGATGTTCTTTAATGGGCCTACGGGTGTTAAAACCCGGAAACCCGGTAAAATATATCATCACCTACCCTTCTACCAGTGCAAAGGGGACTGAATAATTACGGTTCATGAAAAATTTACAAGAAAATCTGAAGCAAAATTTTTATGAAATGGGAAAATAGAAAAATAAAGTGCCCCTTATTCCTCTTTTAAGAGTCCAATTGGCCGAGGCCGAGGCGTAAGTGCTTAGCCAACTAATACTTTGATTGTCTGCTGAAGATGTTGCATGTTATTTTTATTGATAAGTTTCTGTGAAAAAGGTATGACATCGGAGCATAAAATAATGGTGTACAAAGTATTTTTGTCAAGGCATTTGTGTGTAACGAACGAAAACAACTCTAATGAAGATTCAGGAAAATCCAAGTTCTGTAGATAATATTTTAGTTTCATATAAATATTATTTCCACGTAACTAGGCACGTTCTTCGTTCTATAACATATTTTAGCATTATAGTGGTCAGTCAGGCTAAGGCAAAGTTGCAGTACAAAAGAAATAGATTTATCCCCTTTAGAAGACCGGTGGTTACTGTTACTTGTATAACTTGTCGTTTTTATTAAGTACCTACTGACCCCTATTGAACATTATTAGCTTTACAGTAAGGTTCAAGTTGTAACTCAATGAACCGCATCGCCTTCCACTCGTAAAATCATTGATTATTTTATTTTACGCTTAAACGCATGAATGAAATAAAACAATAATTAACGACGTTATTTTATATTAATTTATGTTAATCGATTGCCCATTGATAGGATGTTATCATGTATCTATTGATTATTATTTCATGCATTATGTTTGAAAGGTAACATGGCTGTCTAGCGTGTACCTAATACAAATAATTGCGATTATTTTTCCGACCCAAATATCGACCAATAGAATTGCACCATTCGACGTCACGTGGTACAACCTACATGGTATTATACTGATAATTTTTTGAAAATTTTCTCTGGTCGTCACGTCAAACTGACAGGTTGAATTCAATTGTGAAAATTGGAGATGGGTCGGAAAAATAATCCCCTGAATACCACACGAGCTTCAAAATTATCTGGCATTTCCCTCAAGGTTCCCTGCAAACAAATAAAGTCGTCAAGTTTTTCAGGAAAAATCACTCGCGCTTCGCGCTCGTGATTTTTTAACCTGAAAAACTTGACTCCTTCATTTGTTTGCAACGAACCTATCGGAAAATACCCGATAATTTTGAAGCTCTTGTGGTATTATAAGTGATAATTCATTGAAGGTATATGATCTTACTTGATTGTGTCCCTTATCTAAAGATGAAATTATAACTGATAATTATTATTGTCTGAGTGAAGTTAAGACTAATTGGTTTCTGAACTGAATAATTGAACTTTAGGACTTGATTTTTTTTTATCATATGGGAAAAAAAACGTCTGAAGTAGAATTTTACTATATCATCACCTACATAGAATCAAATAACTAAATCAGAAATAGAATACGTCCTGAAGCTGATTGATAAAACAAGCCAACGCATGATCAATACGTTGATTTTTGGCAATTTTTGCTTTCAATGTTTGTTCAACAATGAATGTTTTTGCAGGCAAGTGTCGGTGCTGCAGACGTCGATCCCGCTGCCCGCTTCCGCCGCTGCCGCTCGCCGCGCCCCGCCCGACAAGCGACCACTACCCGCCACTCCATCACATGCAGGTAAACACAACTTCCTACTATCTATGTTGTCCTGGTACTTCATCTATGAAACTCTGTACTGATAACTGGTTGTTATAGGTTAAAAGGTTAATGAAAATGTTAGGGAAACTGGTTCTATGTTAATTGATTGTAACGGTGAAGGTAAGTAAACTAAACTTTCTTCCTGTTTAGTAGTAATGTACTGTAAGTACTGGCTTGGATGATAACGGATTTATATATACTAATGTTATGTAGTTCGTAACAGTTCTGATGATCAAGATCAAGACATGAATAAACATCCACACGATACAAAAACAAAAACATCGAAACAGAAATGCAATTGTTTCAATTCCAATGAAAAGTGCGCAGAAAATCAACAAACAACATTTTTTATACAATGTTGTTTAAGTATATCTACAAGAACAGTACAATTCAATGGTTAAACCGTCCATAAACATAAACTTTGAGTAATACTTACTTAGTAGTAGAATTAATGAAATGTATTTCCACTTTCGAGTAGGAAGTTCATCGATTGTTCTCAAATTAAACCGATTCTATTAGTAATGAAATACACAGCAGGACAGGCGATGGACGAAAATCAATAACGAGTCGTAAATGTCGTGAGTGATACCAATTACTGGTGGTAAGATGTCAATTGTAAGCTGTCTAGTATAAAGAAAAAATAAAATAAACGGAATTGAATTAAAAGACAAGCGATTCATTGGTCGTAGTGTGATGTTAAATAGACTCGATCGAGTCTTCGTCGATAAATAGAATATCCAACACAAGAATAGTGTTTTCGTTTCGAACAACAATAACAGTTCAACAGTAGTTTCTGAGATTAGCGAGTTCAACCAACCAAACAAACAAACAAACTCTTCAGCTTTATAATATTAGTAGATTTTCCCGTCACAAACATTATAAGTAAATGTTTTAACCAATAAAACTTAGATTTCTATTAATTCCATATCATTTTATTAAGTACAAAGCTTATTACTCAATAAAACAATATGTTTATAAATAAGTGCACAGGTACAGTCAACAAAAGAGATAAGTATCCAGATAGCCTTTATACCTTCCAGCCGTGAGCCCATTCTCGCCTATTCTCGTTATTATGTTTGTAAAACTGTGTCTATTCCAGGTAGTTGGGAAGCCTGGAGACCTGTAACACAGGATTTCCTAGTACAGGCTCCAGTCACCACAACATCAATGTATTTTGTAAACTCAAATTGTACTGTACTCATGTTTCGCTATCATCATCAGCCTTTAAATGTTCCCACTGCTGGGACACAGGCCTCCTCTCTATGTGGTGGGGACAATAAACGTTTTTAATATTATAGCAAATAAGTGGTGTTCCAAAGTTGTGTAATCTAATAAATTCCAATATGTCTGCGTAACCTCTTGAACTATTTGTAGCACACAACTAAAAGGCACGCAAATAGCTTATAGAAAAATCGATTAAGACTTGCTGGCTGGATTCATATTATCTCTTTTAGTGACTGTACCTACATTCAATAACGACAATATGGCCAACAGCTGCTATCTTTGCAATTCAAGTAGGTACATAACATCTACTATAGTTAGTTTGTAGTTATTTTACGAGTCTTGCTAAACAGGTCATCGTATAATATTAACTACTTACTTTGAATATCGCTTACAACTTCCTTTTCATAAAGGCAATTTAAATATAAAGTGGCTGTTTAATTCGTGTATTGACAACGTATGTGTAGGTTCTACGTACAAAGCTATTAGTCAATCTTTCTATGAAAGGAAGGCCGTGTCATCGGTATTGTATAAGTAATTAATTAAATGTAAAGCTTAATGAAACTGGAGACTTTCACAAGATAATATACCGACCTAATAATTTTTGCTTACGCCTTCGGAGTCGGTACCAAAATTTATCAAAATCGGTTCAACAATGTAGGCATGAAAGCGTAACAAAGAAACAAAACCGCATAAGTGTAGTCTCCAAGAGTGTCAAACTTCAAGAGAAGGTATGGAACTAATAAGGAAAATATGCCCATACCAATTGAACTAAATCACACTTATTGTTTGAAAAAGAAACTCCTCTAATTTACAGAAACTAAATATTTTTTCCATCAAAGTTCAAGTTTAAGTCACAAAAACGTGAAAAGTCGTGCTAGGGCTTCGGACCTCAGACTCATTAAAACCAATTTACGTAAGTCAACGCA
The DNA here is from genome assembly GCA_950005045.1 of Agrotis exclamationis. Taxonomy (NCBI): domain Eukaryota; kingdom Metazoa; phylum Arthropoda; class Insecta; order Lepidoptera; family Noctuidae; genus Agrotis; species Agrotis exclamationis. The sequence continues at coordinate 10,834,688 of OX465417.1, read as the reverse complement.
ATAATTCATGAACAGAATACTTGACAGGCAGTCCAGACCAGACATTGGAATTAAGTGCAGGCGTCTTGTCACTGAGGAGTCTAATGAATTAAAACCAATTACTTATTTAGCTCTCGTCGATATCTGCCTATGCACTCAGTGGGAGGCGTCTGTTTGTCTGTTGGTCTCAACGCCTCGACAGATAAACAGGCTCAATTGAGACTAATGATGTACGGAACACGTCGACGTTTACTCGGGAAACGTTTCTTTTAGTTAAAGCCTTAAATACGACCTTAACAGTCAATTAGGAAACAAATCTTCTGTGATGCTGTTTTCACAGAAAGCGATATAAAAATCGAATGCCAATCAAGTCTTGGAAACGAGATTGCTAACGTAAATTGCTTCCATTTGCCTCACAGCTTGCGAGTGCTTTATTTTCTTCAGCTGTCTTAAAATATTTACCTGAATACGGCCTAACATATGTACGACACGTACTTTCATCTCAAAAGTTCGCAGAACCCGTGGAATATGAATTTGCAGTCGGCCTTCAGCTTTCATTCCCAAAAACCGTCGCCGCAAGCCAATTTGTTGCTCGTAAACTTACCTGAGGTCTGAGAGGTCCCTAAAATAAACTCCCGAGTGCCATACCTAAGGGTTTACACGAACTTTATTCACTTATCCTCGGTGATAAGTGCCCAACGTCATACGTTTTATAACTTGCCCACATGCTGATGAATACTGCTACACGTGTAGTGAATCGTCCCCTTCGTTATCTTTAGATTTTTTGTTACACTTTCCTTATCAAGGATCGTAGTCATAAACGTTTGTTATTAGATCACTTTTTTCGTGTTTATTTTGGATGAGTAATGAGGATTAATTTTCTACTAAGTAATCCTTTGGTTGGCAGTTACCTAAGTATTTTGTTTGTGTGTTGTTTTAAAACTTTCTCATATATTTTCGCTGTTATCTTTTTTAAATAAGTATTCTAGGGATCTTGGGACCTTTATATTGAATTCTCTCAGTTATTTAAATAAAACATACTCGTATGCCCCTTCTCCTAATATTCAAGGGCATCTTAAGGGAGGGTTCAAAGTGTGCACAACCGGTGGGGCGCGGGGGTCGACGTAAGGTCTCGGTTGGTTGGATTATTGGATTTAGATGTTTTCATTAAAAGATTTATTGTTGTTTGTCCTGGAACAAGATTTGTTTTACACATCAATTTACGATTATCCTTGAAACAGTTTCATAAAATACTTTTATTAAGTAATTCAAAAAAATCTTTAAAAATAGTACGACAGTCTATTTTATCGTTTCAAAAACTTTGTTGTATTGCCGATATCTTAAAATTATGCGACACAAATTCGTATGTCAACACGATTGATAATAATATGATTCTCACGCAGGTCGAGTTATCTTGAGACTCGCCGTGGCCCTCTGATATCGTTTAGATGTCGCGCTGTGGTTGATGCAGATGCATCCTCAGTTGACGGCCGCGACTCACTCTGGCCGTTCACTGACGTTCTAATTTTAAAATTGATTCTGGAATAAAAGTGATAGACATTTGAATTAACTTTTTTAAAAGTTTGAAGTGTTTGTGGTTTATTCGTTAATTCACCTTTGTGTTTTGATTAGGACGATTAATTGATCTGTGTTTGTGAATTTGTGCAAATAAGAGGGTAGACTGAAGTTTTTTGTAAGTTTTGTGAATGTTTTTATGAAACAAATCTGTTTTAATCTTTGACTTAGGTGGCGTGTAACCGACATATTTTTTCACTTATGTGTAATTGATTATAATGGAATATTTCCTAAAAAAACTTTTCAAATGTTACCCTACGGACTTAAAGTAAAAAATATGCATGTAGTTTGAGTTTGTCATATTCATACCGTCATAATGCTAAAGTGATGGATAGTCTCTCTCGGCCTAAATAAAGAACGGATGTGGCCCACACTTGATTGACAATGTTATTTGGCGCACTACAACGATTCGCTTCCTCCGGGCTATGCAATACCTAATACCTGAATGTAGTCATTGTCGGTGGCTCCGAACCTAAGTTTATGTTCCATACTAAGTTGATTATGTACTATAACATGATGTGTTTGTGTCTAGGTCTTTGTGTTTTATGATTAATATAAGGGTGTATACTAAAACATATGTCACATCATAATGTACATCATTAAAACGACAAATACTCAGTCTGATACGTTTTAGGGTTCCGTACATAAAGGGTAGAACTGTCTGTCTGTCTGGTACCGGCCTGGATCTCATGAACCGTGATTGTTAGACTGTTGAAAGTTTCATGGATGATGTGTTTCTGTTGATATTAAAGGGGCTTCCATAAAACAGACAAGTTATTTTTGCCGTTTTATAGGTATAAGCTCGGAACTCGATCTTAGGTCCGACTCGAACTTGGTCGGTTTTTTTTTATCTAATGTAGGTATTAAGTTTAAGTACTAAACAAAACACAAGTAAGAATACAAAACATAATTATATGTATCTGTATACTATTCTTATGCTACTATGGAACTTACATAAGTCTTGCCCGTACTGTCTCATAATTACTTTGTAGGTGTTAAGTAATCATCACGCAGCAGGTGTCATTATTAAAACAAAGGCATAAGAAAGTACGGAGGCATTTACTTACATAATTATAGGACACACACGAGACAATAATTACAAAAGCTATTCCCTTCTGAGTCAGTGTCTATATCGGTGCTGTTGCTAACTCGGTAATATTGCCTAGTAGGTACTCGTATTGTATTTGTTTACTTTCACCAATGAATAGACTTAGTATCAATTTTTATCGTGGTATAATCAAATGAAACGGTGAAGGAAATCATCGTGAGGAAACCGGCATGTCCTAGAACCAAAAATTCGAAGACATGTGACACGTACGATACGTGTTGGATTATGGCTCACTCCCTCTCACAGAGAAGAGGCCTGTGTCCCAGCAGAGGGAACATTATAGGCTGATGATGATGAATTAAATGAATTCTTCCACCGAGGGCGGGGCGGGAGGGACTGTCAGTCTGACAGTCCCATCACCGTGGACTGTCAGACTATACTGACTAAAATCCACGGTGATCCTTCAATAGGCCTATACGTTACGAGACCCCGGCAGGCTTTGGCCTTCTAAGAGGCCAAAGCCTAAGAGGGGCATATAGTCATTGCTGACATTAGTCTAAGGCGCGCGTGGAACACGAGTACACGACGCGCCGTCGATACGGGCATGGTCCATGATCGGACGGCGAGTCAACTATTAATCCCCGTCCGCATGCCCAGAGTTAGTATCATAACACTGTGCTTCGATGCCAAAACAAACAGCTCACTATCCACTGGGAACCAATAATATGTGCTATTTATGGCCACCATTGACTCATTAATGTCCCTTGTTTAGGGTTACTTTACGCACACGCATACATTCGAAAAGTAATGTAATGACATCACGAATAATTATTTTAGTCGGTATGGTATCGATTTATAGCGAACCAGTGTTAGGTGATCTGTTGCATTGAATCGAAGTTCCCTGCCTTGGAAGGACTATGTTTGAAGTAGAAGGGGTGTTAGGGTTCAACCATTTTTGGTGGCTGCAGTACAGCGCATGCACTGTTCACTGCAGGTTAGTAGGCGAGTAGTCGCGCGCGCAGCGCGGACAGACCACCCGTGCCTTTCGATAAAAGCTTACTCAGACTTATCTAGTGAGTGTTAGCTCTTCATTGATAATATTTACTCAGCTTGATGTGCCAGATTATACTTTGTAAATAATTCGATAAAAACTGACATAGTTTATTTGGGTGGATCGCGAGTGAGTGATTTATAAGTTGATAGGATGTAGAGTGATGCGGATGTCTAATGTAATCAATGATGGAATGCTATTGTTTTATTGCAGGTGGCAAGAGCGGCTTGTCGGCTAGCTCCAGTCGCTCGACTAGCCCGCTGGGACAAGGAGCTATCAGCTTTATACCCCGAGCGCCAACTTCTTCATCCGGGTAATTTTGCTTGTTTATCTAATTCAGTGATTTAAGAGTTTAAGTGGTTTTTGTCTGCATTCTTCCGTTTGTTTTCGTGTTAAAGGATGGACTGAATTTCTGACGATGTTATTAGAACTACAGCTTATTTATCTCGAATCAGAAAGTTTTAGTGACTACAACCGCAATCAGTGAACGTAGAATTCAATGTTCTGACTGACTCAGAAATATGTTTGATTTTTTTCATTACAAAAATAGCTGGTGAAGTTACTTGGGCAAATCTATTTAAATACTGTACTAATGCCTCATTTTTTTTTGGTATTTGGGATACTGAAATTGAATTGAAGATTTTTGATAATGAGCTAATATTGTAGTGTCTCGTGTGCCGAATTATTTTAAATAGTCATTGTTCCCAGGCCCCCCAGTCCTTCATTATATACTTAGAAGGTTTATGGAATGGATACTCTTAGGATATGTGTTTCTAAGTTGGGTAAATAATAGTCAAATCCTCAGCTAGGTGAGAAAGGTCAGTAAAATTGGGACTCAGTTCAGATAAATTCTAACGGCAGATTTTGCATAATTAGATATGTTTTATTTAGTGATACTAAATAATATTTAGAACTGCTTCTGGCCATAACTTCTCTAGACGCTTAAAAGCAGTAATAATCCCTGGGATCTTATTCAATAATGACCTGTCTAGATCTGCTGCGGTTCGTCATAACTGTGATTTAATAGACTTGTGTATTGTCACTAAACATGACCCTTTCGCTTACAGGTCACGACCTAACTCCTCGCTACTAGCACCTGGTAGTAAAATCCCGTCGACATTAATATCACAAACACAGCAACACCCTCAGACACCGTCCAGTCAAAATGGAACCCCTACAAAGCATTCCATGCTCGATAAATTAAAACTTTTCAATAAAGACAAAATAAGTAATGAAAAACAAAACAGCAAAAGCACTGCAGTTTCAAAACGCACCAGTTCATCCAGTGGCTTCTCATCAGCTAAAAGCGAAAGATCCGACTCCAGTTTAAGCCTCAATGAATCTTCCAATACCCCTAACTCACATATCAAATCATCTAATTTAGTAGGACCCAAAAGTATAAGGCAACAAAGCGATACGTTATCAAAAGACAAGTCTGCTAAAAATGTAAAACCTAAGCTAGTTAGTTCTAAATCCCCTAAAGAATCTTCCACGAGTTTGAATAAAACTAGTGGTAAAACCAGTGACAAATCGAGAAATAGTCCGAAGCTTTCCGCTCGTGATAAAGAATCCAAACTGGCTGCTCCTAAATCAATTAGTAACACTAAACTTAATCAGATCGATGATCATTCAAGAAATTCGAACTCGAAGATGGTGAAGTTATCTGGAAGTCAAATGAGGCTCAGTGAAAAACGAAGTGATAGCAGAACAGACGTCAAAAATCACCAGAGCCACGAAAATGTATCGCCACCATCAATTCAAGGAAACCAAAATCAAGCAGCATCAGGACAAAATCTTGGACCGCAGACTGGCATCCCAAAACCTACTGCTGCTGTGAAAGGAACCTTCAAAATAGCAAAAGATGATAGACATATTATTCATAAAAGTACAAATAGTCAATTAAGCCCTATACAAAGCAATTCTAGTTTAAATTCTACAAATAACGTAAGTGCACTTCCATTCAGTAGAGAACAGTCTAATTTAAGTAAAGATATAACACAAAAACAGACCTTGGCAGTGTCCCCTATGCCTGTCGTCAACACAGGAAGTCATACTCACACTTCGCAAATGTCAGAAAGTTCGCATTCAAATTCCACTCATAGTACTACAGGGCAACATTCAAATTCCAGTGATAGTAGCGTTATATACCGTCCTTCCAGTGAATCTGGTTCTGAAATATCCAAAACAGCTACTAACACGGCAAATAAAAGACTGGACATGAATACTACTTACATTAATGAAGTTATAAATGAAGCTGAAATCTCCGAGAAGGAAGCAGCACAGAGAAGACCGCTGGACAGGTCGGTCCCAAAACCTACGTTTGATCATAACAGAACACTAACAGAATTGAATAAGAGAATGGAAAATGAGAGTAGGTCAAGTACACCTTCTCACTGTCGTGACAACTCTCTTGGCGACGATGAAAATCCAATGATGAATGTATTGCCTATGAGACCACTATTACGAGGGTACAACAGTCACTTGACACTGCCCATGAGAACTTCAGGCTTGACGCAAAAGAACATTCCGGGTTACCCTCACCATGCTAATACGGTGAAAGCTAACTTTGGCAGGGAAAACATGGGATTGCGTGACCGTATAAATTACGGTCCAGGATTTTCTAACCCTGATTATTGTGATCTTGAAATAGCCTCGGGTTATATGTCTGACGGTGATTGCTTGCGACGAATAAATCTTGGAGAAATGGAGTGTGCTCGTAACAATGATATGATGGATGGATACATGTCTGAGGGTGGCGCTTCGCTGTATGGTCGCCGTATGAACTACCAGCAGCCTTCGCAATTACAGCAACTCGATGAAAGGTGAGTTTAGTTTTTGTAATTTGCAGTGTCATTTCCTCAACATCGCTAATTACACAATAATTATTTTCTTTAAAAACATTTTAACTCACGACCGAATCACGGCGTCTCGTTAATAGGGTGACATTTACTTACCTGTTGTAAAATATTTTATGTTGTTTTTGTATTTTTATGATTCGCGAAGACGATATATCTCGTCGAGTCATACGACACAAATTAAAAGGCTCCCTTAGGGCGTAGATTCATTGCCGTAGTGGAATTGCACGGTAATGGCTGTGCTTTTTAGGGTTTTTAGGGGCCCGAGTAAGGTACTATTGAATTAAATACAATTTTATTACTCTTTTGAAAGTCCTGATTTGAAAGCATCGTCAGCAGTATCTATTTCATCACCATTATAGTTTAATAGGCAGGTAGATCGTGGTGTATAGGTATTGTACTTGTTTTAAGTTCGGGTTATTAATTTGTTTATATCTTCTCTCAGTAGAGTGCAGTTTACTGCTCAATATACCGGTATCAAGTGATCCTAGATCTACGTCATTCTCTTCATGTAACAAAGTTTATGTAACCGCTCAGGTAGAATAGTTGTATTGATTCAACCTTTAGCCAGATATCTAGCACAAACGGCCTTTACATCCAGCTCTGAACAGACTATAGTCTATACAATGAGGATGGTACTACCTTTTAAATTCATTGATTTAAGGAAGTTTGTTTTTTTTTTATTGGAGATTTAACACAATAGGCTTATTGATTTCTTATGGATTACCCTTTAGTGATGTATGTACCTACTTAGATAGTATAACTGTTAAGGAAATCCATTTTCCAATAGCGTCGTCTGAGCCTCTCAATCCACAAGTGGTCGGCCCGCCTTCCGTCACTCACCGACATAATGTAACGATGGTCTAACGTGTATGTCACTCGCATCATTACCTTCATCTCCATTGTTAGTTGAAGCTCTGCAGTTAAGAGCAAGTCAGCCTCCTAAAGATTTTTTTTTGCGTGCAAAAATATTTGTAGGAAATAAGGATTTCAGAATTCTAGTTGAATTTAACTCGGTCTTTGTATTGAGAGTCACTGCTGTACAAACGTTTACTGTTAAATATTTTAGTCTAACTTCAAAAACAATATAATTAATCAAAATAACGTCATGCTCTCAAAATGTAAATCGTATTCTTCAAGTCCACTGTTAACCTAGTCTAGTACCCTGCACTTACTTTGAAGTTGTTAGTGCCTATTCAACGCATGTGACTCACCAATCTAAAATCAAAGGCAAGTAAATGTTCTGGTTGCGACAGTTTGCGAAGTGTTAGTGCTGTTAGTAGCCTGCTAGTGTGAACAAAGCGTTTTGTTAATATTTGGACGCTGTTTCCCGCGGTGTGCAGCCGACGATCTCGTAGTCACGACTATACAGTGTACGGCTCACCCACACTGTCGCAGCGTTAGGGGAGAGGGCGGGGTGACCAAAATCGATACTCCTACGTCTCACACCGCCCCTGCCCCGCACGTCACCTCGGTGCCACCGCCTCGACCCTAACCACCCCCAACAGTACCGCACCATTCGGCACCTTAACGATCTCGACATAAAACTGTACTTTCGACGCTGTTCTCCATGACATCCTACGTTTTTAGGCACAGAATCTGACTGGATGCTATCATGTTTTTTCTGCGATTTCCCATAATGTTGTCAATCGATTTCACCCAAATGAGCTTCGAACCGAATTACTCACGCTCTGTTTTTCATTTCGTGAACTAATCGTGCTTAAAATAATGAAGGTATAGCCTGTGAGGATAGAGGTTTCAATGTCATATTGTGAGTGTCGGTGTGTCGCCGGTGGTGTCAGCGGTCCCGGTGGCGGTGAGTCTCGCGTGCGGGTTGGTCGCACGGTGCGGCGAAGGCGGCGGTGGCGGCAGGGCGGGCGGCATTCGGCGCCGCGCACTATCGGCGTGCGGGCGCGCCGTACTCGCCGCCCGCGCTCACACACGCACGTGACAAACTTTCCCGATTTCCTCGACGGAAAATGTAAATCTGTTGCCGGCATCGATCGTCCCGTCGCCAGACGCGCGCTCGTCGAACCGAGCACGCCGATCACAGCTGGCGCCATGGAGCTGGACCGCACTTAACAAAGGATCGCGGAACCAACGCGCCACACGCTAATCTCGTGGACTGTTATTATTCCATTTAAACATTGGTGTTAGTTAATAAGTGTATCTTAGACGATGTAGTGGACCATATGCGCTGTGCCTTCTGTCACTTGATCTCGCGTACCGGTCGCTTGACGGACAAAGTTTGATTTGCTGTAATTTTATACGCCAACAATGATAATAATTTCGTGGACACTAATATAAGATCAGTGTTGCCTTGCTATGTGTCTTTGCTTTTCGCGTTAGACGTTGTTACTGTAAGCTTACGGTGCTTGATAGATAATAAAACATTTAGAAGAGTAATAAGTTTTCTACCAATTTTAATCAACTGTGCTGACCATGGATAAAACTAATTTGGTGAGCCATTCTTGATTTTTTATCTTCTCTACTTTAGTGTTAGTCCAATTTAACTTATCATTATGATCAAGTTAATTGTCGTGAAGGCAATAACCCTCCAAACATGTGGCGGTTGGCGAAGTCAATGTATCGCTAGTTTGTCACATGTGGCCACCATTCCTGGCACAATATCGCATACTTATCATTTATAGCTTCAACAAACAATGCATAAAGGAGCCCATAATTCCATATTTAATTTTGTAATTATAATCAACAGTGTTACGTAAATGTCTCTAATGTGTGCAATAAGGAGACGGTTAGTAACCCGAAGCGATTGATCCGTGTAAGGTTATTACTTCGGCATCTGCAGGGTTATTGGTCGGGGCGGGAATCCCTTAGCCTGATCCCCCGGACTGGGTTCCTCAATTTCATTGAATTTCCAATGTTATTAGAGGTTTCAGGGTGTATATATTACTTTGTATGTATTCGTTTAAACACACATGTGTATATTTCCTCGTAAAGCTTGTAATGGCATGTAAGTACGCAATAATGTTCACATGAAGTGGGTATGTTATCAGTATTTTATTTCTGGTTAAGAAATAAAACAATCCAACCAAAATAATTAAATGCTAAAGTCGTAAAACAGCAAGGAGTCGGTGTAAAAATGCTTACCCGCTTAGAAAGTTAAAGCGATCAGAGAAATTTAAATCCACAACATTAAATTTGGTCCCCTACTTAAATGGGGGCTAACCAACTGAATCGGGACGTATGTTGACGATTAAGGTTTTCTATATCGGCGAAGACTTTTTAAACAAGCTGGGTATTATTTTGTTTAGATTCACGCACTCATGGTTAGGCAGGGTTATAAGGACCAAAATGCATTGCCGCCATCGATATTTTAGAGGGGTTACGTTGGCCGTGAATCATAAAGTGGGTATTTTTATTTACTCGTTTTATTCGCAATACACTGTCAATAAATGCACATTGATTGCAGATCGCTAAAGTTGATTGGGTATATTGACTCTATTGATGATTTCATTTGTCAGATCAGATGTCTGATTGGTGTATATTGTATTCTATCCCAGCACAAATATAAATAGGTACACGTTAAATAAATCAATCATGATGTGAAATACCCAAGTAGGTACCTATGTATACAGGGTGATTTGTTATTCGATGCGGTCCTTGAAATGGGTGATACTAGACCTTATTTGCAACAATTTTAACCCCGACAATATGGGGTCTAAACTGACTGGTTTTAGAGATATCGAACTTTAAAGATTTTTCACGTCTCCCTCATTAAGTGCTTATTGTTAGAAAATAACGGTAGTCACTACTTAGAATTTATGCTTTTCTGATAGAATATGAACGAATGAGTCTAGTGAATAAAAGTTTGTTATAAAAATAATCATATCTTGGGAAATTAAGTGTCATAAAGTTTCTGTTTTGAAGATTTCTGAAAACTTTCCTTGTCTTTCAAAGGATATTTTTCAAAATAAATGTATGACACTTGGTGTACAAATTACAGAAAAAACTTCCTTGTCTCATTACGTTTCTAAAATGGTGCCACAGTACCCACTTTTAGTTAGTGTCTTACCAGAAAATTAAGGTTGTTACTGACAAAGTAGTAAATCAATGAAAATCGGTTATAATGTTTTTTCGAACCAACATTTTTTTCTGTGGTTTTTGTCCAAACTGCTATCTGATGTTAGCTTTTTAAGTCAGTGCTCTAAATCCTGGTCGATCATATCAGGCAAAATCGGTCTTTATCTGGCGTATTTTTACCTATGGACCAGATAGTCAAACCATCAATTCTCTTCCATTTGAAACATCTACTTGAAACAAATGTACAATGACGGAATGTTGATTTTGCAAAAAAAACTAAACCGGCGTGCATAAAAGTTGGGTCACCCTACTTGTATTACAGGTAAAAATACTCCAATTAAAGACCGATTTTGCTTGATGCGATCGACCAAAATTAAGCGCATTGACTCAAAAAGCTAATATCAGATAGCAGTTTGGACAAAAACCACAGAAAAAAAATGTTGGGTCGAAAAAACATTATAACCGATTTTCATTGATTTACTACTTTGTCAGTAACAACCCTAATTTTCTAGTAAGACACTAACTAACAGTGGGTACTGTGGCACCATTTTAGAAAAGTAATGAGACAGGGAAGTTTTTTCTGTAATTTGTACATCAAGTGTCATACATTTATTTTTAAAAATATGCTTTGAAAGACAAGGAAAGTTTTCAGAAATCTTCAAAACAGAAACTTTATGACACTTAATTTCCCAAGATATGATTATTTTTATAACAAACTTTTATTCACTAGATTCATTCGTTCATATTCTATCAGAAAAGCATAAATTCTAAGTGGTGACTATCGTTAATTTCTAACAATAAGCATTTAATAAGGGAGAGGTGGAAATTTTTCGAAAAATATTTAAAGTTCGATATCTCTAAAACCAGTCAGTTTAGACCGCATATTGTCGGAGTTAAAATTGTTGCAAATAAGGTCAAGTATCACCCATTTCAAGGACCGCATCGAATTACAAATCACCCTGTATATGTAACTATGTACTTCAGAATATACGAACATAAACTACCCGTAGGTACTTTGTTTTACAAACTTGGAAGTTATGTAGCTGAAATGACATTATTTCTTTTCTCTTTTTTTCTTTTATAACAGCTGGAAAACGGCAAGCGGAAAATCTGAAAAGCACCATACAATATAGGAACTATTCTCGCTGCAAAACTTTTAAATTCCGCGTTCGGATATTGCAAAGCGAATGGCGTTCTGTTTGTTCTGCTCCTTGAAATTTTAATGAGACGAAGTCGAGCGTTGGAAATAACTTGTTATCTTCAGCGGCAGGTATTTCACAAGTACATAATTAACACGTTGCAATCGACTTTCTAGTTTTCTCATTTTTTATTTCAATGAATTTGGTATTGGAAACAACGAATAGAAGTCATGGTGCTCTTGTAAGCAGGTTTTCAAGTTACAAACAGTCTTGCTTTTATTTTTCGAAATCAAAGCCTTTATTTCCAGCTACAGGCACTTTTGACGTAATTTCGTATTTATAAATAAGTATTATTAGAATTTTCTGGATACAACAAGTCTGGTTTATTCAAACAAAATGAACATATGTAGTTTCCTTTTATTTTCTTTGCGGTTTATATTATGTACGATACCTATTACTTATTAGTGTACAAACTTATAACTTCAATATTATTTATTTAGGTAGGTCCCTAAGATACCCACATCAAATATCCATTCCATGTACTACAACATAATTTTATTTGAACGTGTAAAGTCCACATGTGTTTCAAGAAAACTCTTTAAGTGTAACAAGTCTTAACTTTGACAAGGGTAAGCCAGGCAGGGACATATAGATCCTCGCCGTTACCGAACGAAATTAATGAAGCGAGACACTCGATATCGAAGGTCTTTTCAGCTCGAGTGTGAAACAAAATAAAAATGTATCCATAATAATATACGTATCTAAGTAGATTCGAGTAGTTACCCATATTCTTTGTTGAAACTACGTGGCCCTACGTGTTCAGAATAAATGGGGAGAAATATTATTTGCCGAGGAAATTTTACAGAAATGCGGGCAACGTAAATTTTTTAAACAGATTTTACCGTACACAAAGGATTGTACTATGCAATTCTCTTATTAACACCTTACTATAAAAAATACTCTAACAAAATAAAAAAGATAATACCTACACACTATGAAAAATTAATTTTCACAAAGTATTTTATTGCTAAACATTATTTTCAAGTTACAGTTGACAGGAGGAAATCAAAGACACTCTCCTTCTTATTATTGAAAAGCTTGCATTTTATTCATTACTTTAGATACATATTTTGCACTCGTAGCGCTAGTGCAAACTAGACTAGGTTACGTACTACGTTAACGCTACGCCGTAGTCGCTGCTACGTCAAAAACGTGTTTTTTTGCAAACAGGATAAATGAAAAAGTTGGAGCCTCTCGGTTACTGGCTTCAAAAGTTTTACGTTCAACGAACGCTAAGAAACGTTGTCTGTGTTAGTTAAGTAAATAATAGAATCTTACTGAAATTATAAATCCGAAAGTTTCTGGGGATGGATCTTTGTTAGTCTCACACGCTAAAACGGCAAAATGTATTTGGATGACATTTGGCATATACAGATAATTAAATTTATAACTTGAATTAAAACATAGGATACCTTTTATCGCAGTATTAAGATCCTATATAATTCTCGACTTTCGAAGCCAAGCCGCAGGCAAAAGTAAATACATAAAACTACACAACACAAACACTAAAAGCTGTAGCTATTACGGTTTTCGTGCAACAATTTCAACATAAAAGCATCCAAGAGCCTTACTTTGGCTGATAACAAAGTGAATTCAAGTTGAAATAGGTACACCGGGAGGAAATCCGGTTAGGTTTGAATAGCTTTCAGCGTTCGCATCGACATAGACGACCAGACGTCTGTTTGTGCAACTTTCGTTATCGGCATTTCAATATGTTGCCTTACAGCATGATTCAGATTTGAAATGCAAGTTTCAAACTGATCTGGCTGCATAGTTTCACGGAATAACTGAACAACAGCTACAAATAAATATACAGTAACAACAAGTGTCGCAAGTTGTCATAGAACTAAAATTAAATAACTTACTTTTTGTAATTTTTTAATTAAAAGAAACAATGCTCTGATGACATAAGCTATAAATATGATTATTATATTGCCTTGACACTAAATAAACAACAGTAGTACTTATAATATTTCACATCAGCATATTTTTTTAGTTTTGAATCCCGGAAATACGTACGGAAAATTATGTTTATTTTTATTAAACAGTCCATGCTGAGTCCCACTCCCGCTGCTGGCCAAAGGAACCAAGCCACTTTGTTTTGGGCAATTTCTGGCCAAAGCTCCGCGAACTTCGGCAATATTACCTAACGTTAACCTATTGAGTACATAATATTCCAAGTTGTCGTAGATACAAAATATCCAATATAATATTGTCCGTAAGTTCAATAGCATAGTGTCGCTCCTCAGTGTCTCATTAAAATATGATTTTACTATTTTCTAGCGACTCATAATGAGGTTGTCGCTGCTAATGAGCTGTTCGAAGCTTTTACGTGTTTATTATCTACATAATGTACTCTACAATATACATAATTATGTATTACGTAATGAACTAAATAGAACACCTACTGATATCATTAACGCCGCCACTCGAACTCGATAACTACGTACTTCAATGCAGATTAAGTGTTTAATTTAATTGTTCAAACTGTTCATTAACTTCGGTGTTAATTGGAGACGAGTATGTTTGGTTGTAGTGTTTAATCAATATTTGATGGAACTTGTGATGTAAAGTAGGTACCTACTTATAAGGGACAACACTAGTAGGTGCTTACTTTTTATCCCTCAAACAAATTACTCTTTTTGTTAGATGTTAGTTGCTTGCAGCTTTGCAAGCGTTATTGAAAAAAAAAAAATATACAAATTAGGCCACGGGAATATTTTATAAATATTATAACTTCCTCGCTCAAGGATTATAATCCTAATACATAATTATGTATAGCTTTTCCTTTTTTTGAAAAAAAGCCTGAATCGGATCAGTATTTACGAAGATTTTCTACGTCAAAACTTACTAAAACAAGAACTCTTTACTTCTTTATCTGTTTATTAAACTATGTACCTATTTATAAAAACTTAGTTACTCGAAAGTCCCATCAAATTACCACTGAAAAAAAAAATGTAAACGAATGTTTACGACCTAACAAAACATACGGCGAACACATTCAAATAAAACAAAAGAGCATTCATCATTTCAACGAAAATAATGATGAGATGAACGAGAGAATAATGAGAGAGAGAGCTGCTCGACTCATAGATAATGAGAACGTAGGAGACTGTTCCTTTCAGGAGATCCGTCATCATTAGCGCAGGGCTTCGGGCGCTCAGTTTTCATTAAGACGCCAATGTTTCAAATGACAACAGCCAAAGGACTGTAGGGATGTATTGGTGTAGGACCTTACGATTACTGTGGGTTCCTATACCTACTTATACCTTATAGCTATGTTCTCCCGGTTTCGATTGTTATGGATTCAAGCATCGTTGTTCAGGAGCTAAAAGACTATGGGGATGTGTTAATGCACTGTGTGATTACTGTAGGGTACATACATACTCATACGTCTTATACACTTACATGTAGTACTGATAATGGCTGTTGTGGAATAAAGCACCTTGCTCAGCATTCACTACAACATTGGACTATGAGGATGTATTGGTGCAACTTATAATTTACAGTATATGGACATCGAGTAGGATAACTTTAAAAACCGAGTTTTCGCATAAATTTTAGGGATTTCGGGAAAACACGGATAACTAGAAAATGGCTACAGTCAGTAAAATTTCTAGCTAAGCAGGGTCGACGGAGCCCCCCGCTCCGCAGGTCTTCTATTTCTGTTTAAAGGTTTTAAAGGAACCTAGCGAAACCGAACTTCGGGTTGTCCCCAAAACCTTACAAAAGCATGAATATTTGCAAAAACACTAATAACATTGAGAAATATTATAGACATTTTCTAATAATCCATGTTTTCGCGAAATCCCTAGATTTTTGCAAAAATTCTGTTTATCAAATTATCCTACGACATAGATACTTAGATACAGCGTACTATTGTAAATAAACCTTCACTTCAAATAACATTATGTGCAAATATTGCTGGCACGATTTTTTTTGTGCTAAAAGTCACGGTTTACGGTGTCGCTTACTGTTACGCATTCAAAACATTGTAAATGATAAATAGATTAAATAATAATAATATAGGACTCATGGAGATATTTAAAGATGAAAATAAAATGTGTAAAGCTACCTAATAAATATAAAACAAAACTTATTGGAACTTTGATCTTACTAACGAATACCAAAACGTGACTGTTTGTACACTCAGCTACACAAATTACATACTATCGATGCAAGAGCGAGCGAAGCGAGCTCGGGACTTCGGGCACCCCGACTCGAACAGGTTAGGTTCAAAGGGGATGGCGGGGTCTGAAAGACCCCGCCATCCCCTTCGTGTTAGGTTACTATAAACCTTGCAAACAGAAATAGGAGCCCAGCGGAGCGGGGCTCCGTTGAGCTACCTTAGTAGGTTTGGACATAAATGGTATAGCGGGCTTTTTAAGATATCATCGGTGTACTTTGAAACTGAAGTAGGTCATTTTTACACTTTAATTAAAATCACTCAAAGCATTTTAATTTTTCTGAACCTGACTGTACCTAATTTCTTCAAACTTGTTTTGGTATTGGTTTTGAAATGTGGTTCTCGTTGGGAATAGAAAAAATCGGAAATAAACTAATACCAATTGGTATTAGCTCTTGGTATTGGATGGGAATAGATCTAAAAAATATCACAATGATGGGATGAACAAATACTTTCAGGTTCGTTAATAGTTATTTATGATACTAGTGCGGTAAGTTGGTTTTTACAAACGAGTAGACGAATGTAAGCCCGAGATGAAATCGAGGGCTTACCATAGTCACGAGTTTGTTAATACCAATTTCCGCACGTGTGTCATACAATGTTTTTCAACACATTTGCGAGAAAACAGTACAATAATGTAATTAAACAAACTTTTTTTAGAAGTTTCTAATATGAAAATGGCGCGCATTTGCAAATGGCGCCACATGCACGTGGTGAAAAATAGAACTACATTTTTCGTCTCATTTACTCTTTAGTATTAAAATGAGACAACGTATTGAGCAAAAGCGCTTCCAAGGAGGTTCGATCAGTCAGGCTGTTTATTCTCATAATGTGAAACTCTTTGGTGGAGTTCTTATTTTTTTTAATGGAAATTAAAAAAAAAACCGTAAAGAAAACGCACGGTGCTATACAACGGGGCGTGCCGTAAAATAGGTACTTAGGTGAGAGTACCTATTTTACCGCACGTTCCGTTGTATGGTGCGTAATTTTTAACTTTCGAACAATGTATACAGGCTTCGTAATCGCATTTTTCGAGCAAATGTGTTGAAAAGATCTTTTTACACCCTATCTACACTGGATACATTCACCTATGTGACTACACTATCGGTACTAATTGTCGTGGAAGAAAGCGGCGTGTTCACGACGATGCCTGATTACAATTTTATCTCCCCCTTTGTCGTATACATGGCGTGTTGCAGTGAGTTCTCCCTCAGGTTTAATCCATGAAGTGTGGCTATTTAGATCTATGGAGTGTCTTTTATAGGGTGTACGGTTTAATAGAGTTTACTAACAAGAGATTACCTCTTTGAACCGTGTACATGAAAATGTGTTTGTCGATCAAACATAATTTGTGTTTATGAACATGATTGGGTAGGTATATTTTAGGATTTCATTCATTGATGGGTTACAATGAATTGAAACAGTACAAAATTAATATAACTGACGTCAAAATAACAGAAAAGTACTTTCAAAGATGCTTTGCTTTGAAAGCTGCATGAAATTTGAGAAGCAACAATTATCAAGAAAGTTTTACCTATTTAAGGCACGTTAAGATCTAAATACCCTTTTTTATTTTAAATTAAATCATCATCGTCCGATCCCTGGGCAAGAATATTGATCATTCCAAAATCCAATGATGCAGTTTTAATTTTCATTAAAATCGGCCTGGAGACTCCCATGACTCCCACTCCCTACTTCCATCTGCATTTTTCTATATTCCTCATAGTTCCGGATTTGGTTATCCACACCCAGTTGGAGAAGGTATAGGCAGAGGCATTTTAAACGTGCCAACAGTTGCACTCTTGTGTACGCTACATTAAAATGTTTCTTCTCAAGTAGCAAAAACCGCTCCACTTTACGATCTTGAATCTTAAATCGCGTATGAAGAATACATGAAATGGGAATGGGAATGCTTTTACACAGCGAATCCGTTTAAGCTAAATAATTCAAAAGTTCTCTCTCTTACATGGTTTCGCCATTAAATACTTTAATGTGATATTGTGGAAACTAGGTAGGTACAGTTAGCAACAAAAATCATTAAAACGGGTTATTAATCTAATCACATATGGTTTTAAGTAGCAATATAATTATATTTTTAAACTGAAGAGTAAGTCTAGTAGCGGGTAGTTTCTGCCTATGCCATAGGAAAAAGGCGTCCAACATAAACAAAGTAAAAATAAAAGAGCCTGTAAATAGAAATTCTTAGCAGCTATAAGATAGTTAAATAAAGTGCTGAAAAGCAATGTTGGAGTACCTATTAATTTGAGGGCGAGTATATTGACAGTGCTAAGCTACTTTTTCTACTGACTGTACCGCTTTCTCTTTTATGTCGAACGATATTCAAATAGTTTTCAGTTTTATAGGCAATACTTATAATACGCAAGTTTAATCCGTATCAAATTAATTAAACGACTAATTAATGACACAGTAAAGCGGCTTTTAGTGTCTATTTGTTATTATTGTAAATGTAAAGTAAAAGTTAACGTGTTATATATCATAGTTTACAATTTGGCAAGAGGCCATTACGAAAGGTAAACAAGGAGGTAACAAGAATGGCTTAATGCCAAACTGGAGGTTTTAAAACTTGGCACATTACATTTGAGGACTTTTTTTAATACAAAAAATATTTATAATATACGTTTTTATTAAACGGGTGTGTACTCTTCTGTTCCAAATGGCATGGGTAGAAAGAAATGTCAGCTATGATTTCGCAAGCCAATCTGAACTTTGAATGCCAATGGAAACAGTATTTACGTAAATAGGTAACCCAATGTAGCCTTCGTCGTTAGAGACGAGAACCTGAAACCTTTTCAGATAGCTTCTATAAATAGACTGCTGAATAGAAAGAAATATAAAACAGACGAAAGGGTTGAAATTGTTGGAAATCCTTATTTACGTTCTGGAATTTAAATTCAGAACAAAAGGTCCTTGAATGCCCACTGCATTCCAAAAATAAAAAGACAGAAATCGTTTGTTGGAACGAAAATTAAATATAGCAAATAGCTCACGAAGGGCGCTCAAGTGGAGCGATACATTTTTTTCCAAAAATAGAATGCAAAATGGATTACTGCATCTCGTTAGCAATAAACTAGGACACTGCGGCATTTGTAACCGCAAAGGCTTGGCTCTGACTGTAATAGATTACAGTTTGCTTAACCTGCCTTCAAGACGGACGAACAATTTTCTCGACACCATTTTCTTCTTTCCCGACAGCTGTATTTCTCACTCCTTGTAATTGTGGTACTTACTGTAAGTGGAACACGGGAAAACTGGAAAGTTAAAAAAGTTGACGTAGGTACTTTTGTTTTTGTTTTCGTAATCTTTATTGCGGGGTAAGGATTTTTTGGCCCCTTTTTAGTAAGGAAATATATCGCTGAAGTTGAGCCGAAACAAACTTATCGGAGTGAAGTTATTTAATGTCTAAAGATTGGCTACGATTGACAGAGTAAAACTTTGTCGGCTTTATTACAAAACGTGGTTTAACTTAGACCAAGGTTTAAATCAAAAATCAATTTTTGAATTTCGAACTTTATTTCTACTGTCGTAAAGTTATTAATACAAAAACCGAGTTTAGATCCCGGTCTAAGTTGTCAATGTGCATTTTAGAATTTTATAGCAGTTGGAATAAAGTTCGAAATTCAAAAATTGATTTTTGATTTAAACCTTGGTCTAAGTTAGACCACGTTTTGTAATAAAGCCGAAGTTTAAACAATTCTGTTGGAACTCTCTTAATAATTAAATCACAGCTGGAGCTGTAATTGCCGTCTAATCAAGTGTTATTTTATTATGATTGTCATGCATAAACATATTAATTGTTTGTAATTAGACTAACTTCCTCACATCTTTGACACGTACCGTACGAATAATCACATAAACAGTAGACATTTTCACTTATCACTCATCTACAATTCCCCACTGCTCTTCAGTGTTGCCCTTTCACTTATCAAAGTACTCCAGTATCGACCTCCTTACACGATTTAAAAATAAACGAACTCTATTCTTCAGCATAAAGACTCCATTGATCCTAAATGAGTGCAATAAAGAGTGATTAATGATCATACTGAATACACCCGTTCTTTCGCAGTATTAGGTAGCTCACTCATCTTGTTATAATTACGTACAAACTCATTCCTTTGTTTTTACTTCAATATCGGGAATCAGCCGCATTGCGTACTAACTAAACCAATTTTGTAAATAGGTAAGATAAGTATCGAAAACAAAGTTGGTCGACGTTACAAGTAAGATTGATTTTGTTTTTGAATGATGGCTGGTTAACCTAAAATGTTAAACAAAATTCGTTACACGAAATGAGACTTCGTTTAGAATGTTTCAAACATGATTTAGAAATAAATTACTTACGTACGTAATAATGAATTTAATTAAGAACTCTGAGTGCTATAACGTTTAGGGGTAATATGTTTGTATTTGAACCCCACATATCTTTAAAAGTAGGTCGCAGCGACATGTTGCTCGTCTCCATAAGAGAATAGAGCTCCCCTTTTATCAGTTGCCATCAATTCAATTCCTTTGTTCAGACCAGACGCGCCTGTATGGCACCCTGCGTTCAATCTACTTTTATCTTGTATGAACACAGTGTCACATATGCATAGCCACTAATAAGTCAAGCAAAATAAAGTAAAAGTACTGGATGAGGCTCGAGCTTGGTGAAGATTAACCTATAATCCTAACCTGTGGCGGATTATGGTGGAGGGGTCAAAGGCTTTGTACAGCGGAGGTAAACAAAGTAGAGGGATGGGGAAGAAATGCACCGTAATAAAGTCTTTGTGTACAACGGATGAAAAGAAAACAAGTGACTAATGAAGTAGGGGATATCTAATTAGACCGGCGACTAGCGTCGTTGGAGAAAAATAAGACAGAGCTCGAACCGTGAATGGTTGATTAAAATAACGCTATTAGTAAGCGCTTTAGACTTGAGCTTCACTAAGGAGGTTAAGTCGAGTTAAGTAGTAATAATGGGTGTTTTTCTTCATCAGTTAAGCCTATTATGAGATTTAAACCTAGCTAAAACAGATTACTGTTACGTTATAAAGCTCCCGGATTAGTTATCACGGCAACCTGTAGTACGTTCTGAAATCTACTTAGAAGTTTAATGTTATCGACTCGGTATAATAATTCTGCGATTTCCTCCTAGGTTCTTTTAAGGCTTTTAACCCTGACTCACGCGTAGGGGAAATGCGGTGGCACCCTTTAATGCCTTTTCCTAGCAAAGGGACTCGTACCTTCGTGAATATAATGGGGAGCCCTTCCAATGTATTAAGTGGAATGGTACTCGCGACATCATTTATTGACGTCGTGTGAGAGAAAGATAGAATGGATTTGCTGTAATTACGCAGATTAGGTACGGTATTCTATATATTTCAGGAGCTTGCTTTCTGTTTACTTTAATCCGCTTGAAGGATTATTGTCATATTAGCAACAAAATAGAAACTACAAAAAAAAATCCTACATAATATGTTGCCTTCATACCTATTAACTACATTAAATATTTGTCATAAACTAGGATATCTACAGTTGTTATTAAAAATTAAAGTTTTAGTGGGTATATTTACACTTATTTGTGAAAATATTATTTATAGTTTGTTTCTCGTAAATATTGGTATTGGGAATAACCATAGCGACCGTAGCATAACGTGCCTAATTTGGGAACTTTCGCAATTTCATTTCATTTTATTTGATCCCTTGATGTTACTAGGCTATCGTTTTATTTACTGTTTTATTTTTGGATCACAATATTAACACCTGCACCCATCAATTCCCCAGACGCGGCGGTCGCAATAGAGGCATGGAAGGCGGCAGTGGAGTCGTATACCGCGTTGTGGGGCGCACGCGCAGCAAGGCGGACTGCGGCCAGCAGACCGAGAGGCAGCCGGCAGTGCCGCGTCAGCAGGGGCAACAGGATACCACCTGGAAGAAGTACACCGACTCTCCAGGAGTTGGAGCTCCACCTCTGGTAAATATCAGATATTTTTCCTTAACACGTGTGTAGTACCTATACCTACGTAGTAAAGGTTATACGCTCTTGTTTTTTTTTAGCTTGTTAAAATCATCAAATGAGTCCTCCCACCCATGGCAAAGGGCAAGGAGGAGAGATTGTCAGACTTGTTCCGACTAAAATCCACGGTGTCCTTCAATAGCCCTTTACGTTCCGGGACTAAAGAGCTACCGACCGTGAGGTCGGTAGCTCTTTAGTCCCGCGACCACGGCAGGCTTTGGACGGCCCCATTATTTTGTTGAGAGCTCTTTGATGCGCGCGTGGAACACAACGTGCCGTCGAAGACATGATCCATGATCGGACAGCGAGTCGCCCTTTACTCGCCACCCGCATGCCTGCGCATATGCTCTGATGTAAGAAAAGTTACCGCTTAAACTTTTCTTTTGAAAGCACATCATCAAACTCTTGTTAGTACTTTGTAGAGGGAAGCAAACTGTTTCTGTAATGAGCAGATATCATGCGCACTCGTCGCAGATATTACAGAAATCAGACCTTTTGTCGCTACTTGCGTCTTCCTGTAATACTGTCAAATACACTATACAATAGTACTGTAGGTCTTCTACACTTCCAACGTGTTTCTCATAACTTTCACCAACATTTCGTCCACGACTTGAATAATTCTAAAACTCGCTTGTTTATTCTCTTTATTTCAGAATCAACCAGCGCAAGCGCCGCCAAGTCCATCACATGGACGGAAAGGAGAACGGCGTGCTGGTCATCATTCGCCTCAACATCACAAGCGGGAGAAGCTTACTGCGGCTCAGCAGCTTGGCATTGCGCCACATCCACAGGTAACTAATATTATTTACTTTTTTAAAGATGTAATTTTTAGATTTGCAATGTGGCTAGTATTTCCGTAGATGCCGCCTATTTAATCCCGTGTCGATTTTTGTAAGGATTGTTTCACAAAGTATGTTTAGTTATACTGTTAGACTTTTGCTACTTAAACCCGATTAAAGATACATAATGTACAGACGCCAGCACATCAACCTACTTCCAATCTGTCTTTCTTTAATAGATTTTCAACCTTATCACAATATTCTTCTTCTTAGTCGTACACTCCTGGCGGAGTGGTCGTGGTCATGGATAATCTGCTTGGTTGGTTGCGGTTTTAGCGAGTTTTCTCCATTTCTCCCTATTCGTAGCACTGCGTGTACATTGAGTAAGGGTACACTGTGTAGATGATTTAATGAGATCTGTCCATCTGGTCGGTGAGCGACCGCGAGAGCGTTGCCCTTCCACTCTTCCTTGTATCACCAAATGTTCCAATGAGCTTTCGTTGCGGATGATATGTCCAAACATTTTAAGGATTCGCACTTGAACAATCGACGAAAGTCTTTGTTTGATACGAAGCTCTTTCAGGATGGAAACGTTAGTGCGGTGAGCAGTCCATTTTATCCTCAACATACGTCTACACAATATAGAGGAAGGTTAATTTTCGATTCGTAAAATCTGACAGATTGGGGTAGGTTGACCTGCTGGCGTCTGTACTTAAAAGTGGAAGCAGTTTATGTAAGTTATGTTAAACAGTCTCAATCTCAAAGGATTGAGATTGTTTTGTTTGGATGAGACTTTTTAACATAAACCCTCTGCAGCTAGCAGACCAAAGGGTTTAAAATGGCCACTTAGCAATATTCCTAATGATTCTCACTTCGTGAATTTCCATAATCCGTCATTGGCTATTCTACTATTATTAATGCAAGAAGTGAATCATTAGGAATATTGCTAAGTGCTCCTCGGGCTCCTTAAAAGGGATAGCAAGCATTGTTTTAAATTATGACATAGACTTGGCAAACGCAGTGGCGATAACCGAATCTGTTAATAGAAAGACACTGCAGCCTATTGTCTGGCAGTTTACCTTGAGTTACCTTCCACGGATTTTTCCTTTAAGTAAATAGGTGTCTACTAGGCCTTATCGCCATAAGAGAACCTAATATTCTAATTAATATCTGTTCCTGCCAAATACTAATGTCTTTTGTTTATTTTTTTCAGTATGCTGCGTCGAATTCTTCTGGTCAACATTCATCTAGAAGTGGAGGATCACAGGTACCTATATCACATTTTATATCATAGATTTATCATACATGGCGAATCTATTTAAGTACCTCGAAAAAATATTTTGACTTTGCATACTTGTCGTCAATTTTCATGTCTAAAGAGAGTTGAACCCCAACAATCCTTTCTAATAGCCGGGCTACACTAACGGCATTTCCCGTTGATTAACACTCTATACTAATCTTTAAATGTTCGTGAAAATGGGATTTCCCATTAGTGTGGCACTAATTTAATATCTCAAAATCATTGAAGGAGCTAATAAGCGCATGGTTAAGTAAGATCGGGAAGTTTATATGGTGACTGCAAAAAAGTTAAAATTAATATTTTATGTTACAATTATTAATTAAAAATGCTGGGCTGTGAAAAAGATGGATGAGAAACGATTGCATGTAGCGGAGATGAGGATGTTGAGATGGATGTGTGGAGTGACAAGAATGGATAAAGTAAGGAATGAGTTTATAAGGGGAAGTTTGAAAGTGGCGCCTGTTACAGAAAAAATGAAAGGGAATCGTCTATCTTGGTATGGACATGTGATGAGGAGGGATGACACCCATGTGACTAAGAAAGTGATGAGTATGAATGTTGATGGATGGAGAGGACGAGGAAGGCCAAAGAAAAGATGGATGGATTGTCTAAGGAATGATATGAAAGAAAAAGGAGTAAATGATACTGTGACGTCTGATAGGGGAGAATGGAAGAAGAAAACGTGTTGCGCCGACCCCAAATAGAATGGGATAAGGGCAGGAAGAAGAAGAAAAAGAAGAATTATTAATTAAAAAATATTTTAGCAGCTCCAGTCTCCCAGCGGTGGATCTCGTCCATCTAGCGTGTCAAGTGGAGGCAACGGCAGCACCTGTTCATCCAGTAAAGCGAAGGTTCCACAAAGTTTCGGCTACGTGAAGAGACAAAATGGCGTGCCTCAACAGCCCGCACCACAGTCTAATGGACCTCCACAACATGGTAAAATGACTGATTAGTGATTGGGTTTTAAAACCGAACCGAATCAACAAAACTAGAAAATCAAAATATTTTTTTTTACGGTAAACATATTTATTAACAGCACCGAAATATTGAATTTGGAATCAGTCAATAAAAACTTCAACATTCTTTAATTTTCTTCTGGCTGAACATAAATATACAGGTAATTAAGAAAATAAAAACCTGAATTCGAAATTCGAAATAACGAACGAGGGTGAGCGGGAAAAAAGTTGATGTGCTCAACTATTTATTGAAAATGGTGTGAGTGTGGTGTTATTTGATTCGGTCATAATCAAAATTATATGTTCTAGGTGGACGTACTGCTCAAGTTTCTGCTGTGCCAAGAACGAAAGTAAAAGTGTCGGGTGGTACACAAACATGTACTCAAGATCTTCAAATTCACAGTAAGATATCATTTATTTTTGCATGCAATATTATATTCATCATCTCATGCACGTAGCATTTAAGCGTTAAGTAAATCGTACTCGTAGGCATTAAGACAATCTCTGACAATTATTATGAAAGAAGTTTTCCACTATGTGTTCTAAATATTACCTAAGTAGGTACCCAATTAAAATAATTCATAACGAAAAATCTATTAGTTCTCCCATCTAACCCTTTTTAACTTTGCTAGATTTTAGAAGTGACATTTTTTGCGTACCTATCTACCAAATAACAGAAGGCGAGAATTTTAGAAGAAGCCTAATTTAATTTTGACGTTCAAAAATTGGTGATTTTCAGACTTTTATTTTTATAATTTCATTTTCATGCATGCTAAATCTTCATAAAACTTAAACTATGCTTTGCATATCATTCATTCGCCATTTTGACGTCTACGCAGAAAATGGAATCGGTCCGAAATCATTTTCTTTGGGTGGAACAGCTGCGGCTCAACTCTCGGCGTCAGTTCGAGAGAGGTTGCTGGGATCACAGTCCTTGCCCAAGCCTGGGACTCATGAGTTTGCGGCTCTCTTCCATCATCACAGGTAAAAATATTTCCTTTTATTTATGTCTGATGTTTTGAAGTGACTGTGTCTGCACTTTAAGGCAAAACTCCGCAATGTTTGATAGACTTTATGTAAAATGCATGAGGTTGCGTTTCAATATAGTTTTTTATGGTTGTGCTTTTCAGTACTAAACACTAACTGTTTGATTTTTATTAAAAGAACACATACGTCTTCCTATAGTATCTAAAGATTAGGCTAGATCAGGTATAGGAGTTTATCCTTTTGGATAACCATAGAATATGAGCACACAAATTAAAAGGATCCTTTATAATAATTTATGTTCAGCTGGCATCTTAGTCATACATGCATTTTAATCCAGAAATATCTAGCCGTGCGTATTAAGTTACCTCACAGCTGACTTCCCACCCAAACAAATGAACCGTTGGTATAAAACAATTGTTTCGTTGACATCAGCAATTAAACAGTTTAACTAATAATCTGGATAGTCGATATAAGTGAGAATGAGATGAACATATGTGTCGTTCTCACTCTTTACGGAGCGAGAGGATGACTATGATCTTGAAAATTATAAATACAGGGCGGTACTGGCTATACCCGAATAAAAGAGGACTAGTGCAGTCAGAATAATAAAGTACTAAGTATGTTTGAACTCCAGCATAAAATTAGAAATCTGTCTGCAGTTTTTTTTTTAATTAGAAATTTACTGAAAAAAACATACTCTTCATTACAACTTCATTAGTATCTAATAAAGTTATTAATGACTCAACATCGTTATCTATTTTGGGACCGTATTGAGTAAAAGGAGTTATTATTTAATTGATAAAAAAAAACAAATAAATAATTTTTAATAGTAGGTATATAGTTTATCGATATTTGACCTATGTGCTCCAACAATTCCGCTGATATTAAAATATTTAAATTGGAAATACAAACAAGGATTGAGTTATAATCCGGGAATGTGGCGATAACTTTCATTCGACTGTTCCACGAATCAAAGACAACTTGTTATGGTACAATATGACGTGTTCTTTAATTGAACTGTGACTTAATTCGTCTCTGTACTGGCCATTGACATTATAATTGAGTAAAAACACATTGCGAAGAAGAATTTCGTGATGTTCGGACGATATTTCAAAATAAGAAAAAATAAACAGTGATAAAAACATACCAGCCGTTACAATCATGAATGTTGATAAGTAAGCAAACATTCCCTATCAGTATTAGTTAAAATCGTGGGAATTTCGAATCAGTGTTAAATCGATCTCGGTTTATGTGACATCCTCTTTTAAGCTGTTTCAAGTCCTCAAAGTGTAATTCTTCTGTATTTTAAATGATTTTCTATTGATGTGAAAAAAAAAAACGGCTTCTTACATTGTGTTTTTCTGCCAAATGTTTGGCATTAGTTAATACATGCAATGGCTTCCAGGATCGCACCTAGAGGTGGCATTAAGATAAGTGACGGCAGTCTCTCTGATACACAAACGTATTCTGAAGTCAAATCTGACTACGGAATCCCATATGCACCTTGGCTAAGACACAGGTAATTATTGTTCATACTAATTTAGTTTTTATGTTGTATGTGGTTGGGTGTTTTTTTGTATGGACATGAGTGATGAAATGTAACCAGCTAAATTCTTACTAGAATGTTAATTTATGTTGTTGTGAGAGTAAGTGTACAAATATTTATGTTTGTCAAGTGTCATTATCATTACCATATTTCCCTCATTATTTCTGTATGCTTATTTTGTGTGTCATTATTTTATCCGTATTTTTATTGTGTCATACAATGGGCTTGGGTTACTTACACAGAACAAGAAAAATACTAGATATCTAAAGGGGTAAACAATAATCTAAAACTGGGTAACGAAATTATGCTCAACACAACAATATTTTCAATGAACTTTTTTCTTTGAAAATAATACTATGACACGCAAAACTCTTCTATCATGATCACATGCTTTTCCAGCCCTATTTTCAATGGCCAGTTGTAGTCACGACAGTGTTTTATTTTTCTCCGTTTTATTTTCTTTTTGACTTGAGTTTCATGATTTGAAAATCGAATGTCTCTTTTGAGATGTACTAAAGTACAGCTGGCCATTCTGTGCCGTCATCACTCTTCCCCTTTTCAGCAACACATACTCAGCGAGTGGTCGCCTGTCCGAGGGCGAGTCGATGGAGTCGCTCACGTCGCTGCACTCGGCGCAGGCGCACAACCACACCTCCTCCCCTAACTCACACCACCGCAGCTCACTCACACACAATAAGCTCATCATGCACCGAGACGCACAGGGCTCCAGGTTAAACAGGAGCAACAGTATTAGGTGGGTCCCCCAAATATCTATTGACTGTAATGGCGAATTTCATCAGTGAATCATACCAGCTCACTGCTTTCAAGAACTGACAATGTCATAATTGCTATATAAAATGTTGACATTGACAACTCTTGAACGCGGTTATTATAGTATTCGATCGAGCTCAGTTTCATTCGTGAAATTCACCCTTAGAGAGTTAAAAAATGCTGTTTTACACTCTGGGGTATCAATATTAATGTTACGGTCATATAAATTTATTATTATATATCCTACTAATATTATAAACGTGAAAGTTTGTTTGGATGGATGTATGTTTGTTCCTCTTTCACGCAAAAACTTCTGAATGGATTTGGTTGAAAATCGGTACATAGATAGTTTATAACCTGGATTAACACATAGGATAGTTTTTATCCCTATTTTATGTTCCTACGGGATGATTGTTGAGTTGTAGCGGGTGAAACCGCTGGCAACAGCTAGTAATACTATAAACCCCAAATTAGCATTTTAAATACCAACGGAAATAAACGTCATTAGTACAAGGACAATTGTTTAAAAAATAAAGTTTTTTCCAATTCTCACTATCAAGTCAGTGGCATCGATATTATTTACTTTTATTGGTTCATTGTCTACATAAATAATTATAACAAATAAGTAATTATTGACTTTGTGTCCTTATCCAAATATCGGCCTTATATTCCATTCATTAAATTGAAAATAGGTTGACTAATTAACACGACATTCCGATCTAGCTTAATTCTTCCCTTCTCATTAATCATGCTTATGTGTACCTACATCTCTTTCTATCTGTCTTTAATATTCATTAATGCTTATTTACTTTTCTATGTCATGTATTAATATTTGTACGGTGGGTGGTTATTATGACAATGTCTTTACTGTTGGTTAAATTTTTAGCTACCTCAGAGATAGGACGTTTCCAAGGTATGCCACACGGTTGGAAGTTTGTTCATGTTTTGGCTTCAAGGTGGCACGCTTCATTTAAACAATAAACAATTTATGCATGATTTGAAAAAGGCACGGCTTCTCTTATTATAATTTACACTTCATTTACGCCATTGTCAATGCTCATTTCAGTATTATTTTTCGATGATTTTATTCACATTTTGATGTGTACTTGTAAAACTTACTCGATAAGTGCACACACTCCATCTAAGCATTGTGTGCAATGTTTCAGTCATCAACATCAAAATAGTTTTCAATTGTTCACACTTTGTATGTATAATCAATACTTACGCGAACAAAAAAAATAATATGAAAAAGAGAAAAACAGCCACTTTAATAAATAATCTTGCATATTTTTAATAAAAGTTTAAAAAAATCGTAATTTGTAATCAATTTATTTTCAACGTGCTTTTGTCTACTGCTAAACACTGTACTGTGCCATGTTGTACTGTGCGCCAAAGGCTTTCACGATTTATATTGGAGTGCTGCGTAGCAAGCTTGGAATGACTGAGATACAAGAAGACCTTGAGACATTATATAGTCCTTGGTAATCTCTCAAGGTGCAACGTCTATGTTTCCAGAACAGATTTGCAGAATATTAATGTCATTCAAAAATCGATGAAGATTGCGAGCAACTCATATCTTTTGTTTTACATACATAGTTTGATAGTTTCCAACATAATAATCTCATGAACACAAGCTATAAACGCACTCATTAAAAGCACCTCACTTACATTTCAAAATTGCTCAACGACATGTATTCACACCGTACCTCTATTCATTCCTAGCTTGAAAGCACCGAAATGATCAAGCAATGTCAAAGACAAAATGTGCTTCATCGTAGATTGTGAAGACTTCGATTCTTTGCAAATACTGAACAAGAAACGTTATTGCAGGTCAACAAAATCTGAGAAGTTATACCCATCAATGCTGCAAAGATCTTCGGAGAGTGATTACGAGCCGTATTACTGTTTACCAGTGCAATATGGACCATCTGGACAAGGTAAGATTTAATGTCTTTGTCCTACGCGTTTTATGATTCTTCAACAAAAACATTTTATGGGACATAAAGTGCTATATGTTTCACAATGTCCGTGACTAATGTTTTTATTGATTGTTTTGCTCCCATCGATTTTACTACTTCTAGTACTGTTACATCATTCATCACACGAGCATTTATGTCAGGGCCTTGTTTTCAATATTGATGGCTCCAGGAATGTTGTTACATATTCACTACTGCACGTGGCTTTGAGCGATGCCAATGCGTATCTTGCTCATTCTCGTAGTGTGCATTCTTCCATAATTTATCTTAATCAGTGCAAACAATACAATTAGTGTGTAAGCCTGTTTGTTGTATTGTCTCGTCTACGACCAAACCAATAGTTTGCAAGGAATTGGTACACAAAAGGCAAAACAAAAATATTGTTTTACAATTTTCCTTCGTACTTATGATATCATTCTGTTAAAATTCATCTGCATTCAAATCATTTTGATTGTGACTTTAATCAGAGGCTGTAGTTAATTTTGGGAGATTAAATAAACAGCTTTTTTGACATTTTTAAATTACCAAAAACTTGCTAATATGTCTTTTCTTATTTGGCGAAAATACAGCATGAGTATCCCCAGTCGTTACCTTATTTTGATTGTCAACCGAATAAAGCTGTACTTACTAAACTGTTTGTGTGCCGTAGGTCTGAACTACGGCGTATCGGAGCCACCGTCACCATCTCCGAGATCAGCGCTGAGCCCGACACACCAGCCTGGGAATGTGATGCACACTCCCAGACACTCGCACCATTATCCTAAGAAAAATGATGAAGGTAAGTCAAATGTTAAATTGTAACAATGAAACAAAAGGGAAAGGGATGAAACCGGGATGATGCTATTCACTGATGGTATCATCATGGTTAAATAAAAAAAGTAAGCATGCTGTGCTGGCCATAGATAAATGGGACATAGATAGGAACCTGATTTTAACCGCTATGAGAAGTGGATTAAAGACCATTGCGTTTTTAGGTGGTAACGCAGGAACTAAACGGAACTATAATTTTAGACTAGCATCGGACCTACGCACCAGTTTATGCTTTGTTTCTAACATAATTATGTATCAATAAAAATCGTCCGACCGGTAAAATATATATGACCTGTAGGAAATTGATGCAGTAAACAAATCATGAAAGCCAAATCTGAAGAAATAATTTAAGAAAATTTTTTTACGTAATAATTTTTTTCAACACATTTGCTCGAAAAATGCGTTTACGAAGCCTGTATATATTGTTCGAAAGTTAAAAATTACGCACCATACAACGGAACGTGCGGTAAAATAGGTACTCTCACCTAAGTACCTATTTTACGGCACGCCCCGTTGTATAGCACCGTGCGTTTTCTTTACGGTTTTTTTTTAATTTCCATAAAAAAAAAAATAAGAACTCCACCAAAGAGTTTCACATTATGAGAATAAACAGCCTGACTGAGCGAACCTCCTTGGAAGTGCTTTTGCTCAATACGTTGTCTCATTTTAATACTAAAGAGTAAATGAGACGAAAGATGTAGTTCTATTTTTCACCACGTGCATGTGGCGCCATTTGCAAATTCGCGCCATTTTCATATTAGAAACTTTTAAATAAAGTTTGTTTAATTACATATTGTACTGTTTTCTCGCAAATGTGTTGAAAAACATTGTATGACACACGTGCGGAAATTGGTATTTACAAACTCGTCACTATGGTAAGCCCTCGAATTCATCTCGGGCTTACATTCGTCTACTCGTTTGTAAAAACCAACTTACCGCACTAGTATCATAAATAACAATTCTCCAACACTTTAATTAGAGTGTTCTATATAACGGGCACTCTGGTATCGTCCGGTCATTGGTATCATTTATACGAAGCAGATGTCCGCGGCACGGCATAATGTCGCAACCGCAAACATGTGGCTTGCATCGGAGACAGAATTCGAACATAAAACATTTATTTACGGCAACGTTTTGGGAATATTTTCTCGATGATACATGAATGGAACATTAACATAAGAGTTAATTTTTATAGTAAACGAGTCGAGAATCACAAAAAGAACTTTGATAAGACCATAGTTTTTTAAAACTATATTATTCAAAACGAAAAATAGATGCTTCATGTCAAAATGCGTCTCTTCGGTCACGAACTCGTAGGCATTTTATGGATAGAAAATATTTATACTGTAAGAATGCATACAGCAATCCTTATTTCTTTATCACACGCATCTTGTAAAATAACTAGGTAATTTAAAATAACATACCTATGGGCACGATAAATTTTAATGCGAACCGAAACTGGTAAATTCAGGTCGTCTTAATCTGATTAAGCATTAAGTTACCTAAAAATCGCAAAATTAACAGTGGCCACAGTATAGTACCCTGCGGGTACCACCAGCGGGAGTCCATTTTAAATTACTCTAGATAACTCAAGAAATGTAATCAGTATATTATCAGTCTAGCCTTTAAGTTTTATTTGATACTAGCTTCCGCCCGCGACTCCGTCCGCGCTGATGTCGGTCTTCGCGTGGATGGTTTATTTCTCCATTTTGAGTAACTCTGACAATGACATCTTATAAATATCTATTGGACCCAAATACGGCTAAGCCTATAATAATTAAGGAGATCCCTCTATTGAGCTACTGCTGTTGAGCTCGCGTTCTGTAGTAAGTATTTTTTTATAGTAATTCCGACCTTGTATTTACAAATAACTGATCGGAACAGTAATCAAAAACCGGCCAAGTGCGAGTTGGACTCGCCCATGAAGGGTTCCGTAGCAGCAAGTATAGATTAGAGATATAATTATATTGAGATTAGTAAGTAATATACACAAACAATAAAAATAACTTTGTTTTTCATAGTATTTGTATGAATGGCAAAGTTATATTTGCGGTTTTTGAAAATGTACTATATCTCAAAAACTGCTAACTGTATCTCATCCAAACCAATTTTCGTTGGTAGTTTTAGTTGAGGTCTACATTATATATTTTTTTTAGTTTTATCATTCTCTTATTTTAGAAGTTACGGGGGGGGGACACACTTTTTACCACTTTGGAAGTGTCTCTCGCGCAAACTGTTCAGTTTAGAAAAAAATGATGTTAGTAACCTCAATATCATTTTTAAAGACCTATTCATAGATACCCCACACGTATGGGTTTGGTGAAATTTATTTTTTTGAGTTTCAATTCTAAGTATGGGGGGCACCCCCAAAATTTGTTTTGTTTTGATTTTTGTGTGAAAATCCTAATGCGGTTCACATAATACATCTTTCTACCAAGTTTCAACAGGATAGCTCTTATACTTTCGACAAAAAGTGGCTGTGACATACACGGACAGACAGACAGACATGACGAATCTATAAGGGTTCCGTTTTTGCCATTTGGCTACGGAACCCTAAAAAGGTCGCGCTGAAAAGCACGGTTTAAAATGACACGCATACAATATTAATTCCACGGACGACCGCTCGCCACACTGGACACGTCCGCTCGCATCAAAATTCAGAATTTATATGCATCGCGCGGCGCGGAACGCGCTCCTTATATATGAGCTTCGGGGAGGCGTGGCCCGCGGGTGCCGCAAACGGTTCAAGCCAAATCCGACTTTCAGCGCTACAGGTTACGGCGCTGAATCCACTGCGGGTAATGCAACGTGTGTTCGCGGTTCTACAGAACAACGTCTATAAATAAAACTGAAAAATAAGATTTTTTTTCTACGTATTTTTCCAGGATAAAAAGTATCCTATTTTATGCCCAGGATAATAAGGTATAATTATACCAAGTTTCATCGAAATCGAACCGTTAGTTTTCACGTGATGCCTGCACATACAGACAGACAGACAGACAAAAATTTTTTTAATCACATATTTGGGTTTGGTATCGATCCAGCAACACCCCCCGCTATTTATTTTTTCAATATTTTCAATGTACAGAATTGACCCTTCTACAGATTTATTATATGTATAGAATAGTTATTTATGATACTAGTGCGGTAAGTTGGTTTTTACAAACGAGTAGACGAATGTAAGCCCGAGATGAAGTCGAGGGCTTACCATAGTCACGAGTTTGTAAATACCAATTTCCGCACGTGTGTCATACAATGTTTTTCAACATATTTGCGAGAAAACAGTACAATATGTAATTAAACAAACTTTATTTAGAAGTTTCTAATATGAAAATGGCGCGAATTTGTAAATGGCGCCACATGCACGTGGTGAAAAATAGAACTACATCTTTCGTCCCATTTACTCTTAAGTATTAAAATGAGACAACGTATTGAGCAAAAGCGCTTCCAAGGAGGTTCGATCAGTCAGGTTGTTTATTCTCATAATGTGAAACTCTTTGGTGGAGTTCTTATTTTTTTTTTATGGAAATTAAAAAAAAAACCGTAAAGAAAACGCACGGTGCTATACAACGGGACGTGCCGTAAAATAGGTACTTAGGTGAGAGTCCCTATTTAACCGCACGTTCCGTTGTATGTGCGTAATTTTTAACTTTCGAACAATGTTTTCGTAAACGCATTTTTCGAGCAAATGTGTTGAAAAGATATTAATATTACCTTTGTTGTCCACAGTGCACGGTTCCACAGCATCGTTGGTGTCAACAGCTTCATCATTGGCTGCTGGTGCGGGCTCGGAAGAGAGGCAGGCACACGAGGTACCTAATGTAATGTTCAATCATATCATTTTTCTAGCTTTATCTTAACCGCAATTAAAAATTCATGTCCATTGCTTTAAAAATTGTCACTTACTAATCTTTCTCATACCTATATACCTAACTTCCTAATGACATAATATTTTCTTATATCTAAAATCTTTCCCTGGCTTGGCCGCGATAAATGAACGTTAGCAATCTAGAAAGTGACGGAAAATAGAAAACTTATTAAATGAAAGCAAGCTTATTACTATTACAACCTACTTTTGTGCAAAATTGAACCTGTCAATTTTCCTTTAGGTCCGGAAATTAAGGAGGGAACTTGCTGATGCTAAAGAAAAAGTACACACGCTGACCACACAACTCACAACTAATGTAAGTACCCGTTATCTTATTAATTTACATCATAAAAATGTGTTTATAGATATGTAAATCGTATAAGACATTAAAAATACCAAAGATATTAAAAGAAAATATTAAAAATTATATAGGCACGTATTTTTGTGTGCGTCCCACCAACAGTAATTAAAGAGCAATTATGACGGTAAAATTTAATCATCGTTGTTTTCCGATTGACCCTATTCTTACAACCTAAACAGAATAATTCTAGTGAGCATTATTCTCTACGAACTAGATACTTTTTGTTTCGAATGGAACCTCTAATCAATAGGGTAATGTAACTAGAGATTTTTGTCTGTGTCACTTCAATAACAGGCTGTCACATTGCGTTTGCTACCACACCTACACCATTGAAATTTAATCTTCGTAGACAAAATAATGCCTTGTCGCCACCTTGTAAAGCAATCTCTGTGTTGATATGCTCACTGATGCTTAGCTGCCCTGCTTGTTTTTGTTTAGTCACAATGTAATTCATACCGATCCAATTTTCTGGTCATCATATTTCATCACATTGCGGTTGACTACAGGGGGGGTATTACAACATCTTAAAACCAGGCTTATTTCGGCGAGTGAAAGTGACAGAGCTATACAAGTCGTCTAGCGCCATCTCGTTCACTCACAGGAATAAGCCTGGTTTTAAGACGTTGTAATACCCCCCCTGATCTCCCTAAGTACAGATTCGTACTTTCACTCGACGGTCATATTACCCGTTTCGAAACATCGAGTTTTTGTTACAACCTTCTCTTTTTATGGGTGTTCCTGATATTGCTCAACTTTTGGATATCGTTTTCGATAACCTATTGTGGCCCTTTAAACTCCATTTCAGAAAGTTGAGATGGAATGTCACAAGTTAGGGGTCAGTAAATAATATCAGAGGTCCGTGCGGCCGTGAGACGACCGTTTGCCAGTTTCCTTCCATATCGGGCGTTAAGAATGTATGCCAAATGCCAACTGCCACCGCCGCTATCTACTGTAACATACGATGTCCAAGTCAAAGACGAATGGTTACATCTTTATTACGAATTAACCTTTGCAGAAATTAAAACGTTTTGACTGATATTACTTCAAGTGCAGTCTTAGTTATCTATCTCAAGATATTCACTTAAGTACCTCCTTATTCAGATATGCATACTCTTGAAATGTATCGCTCTCCTCTTACGTCTTGACAGCCAAGTGACAAAGTGCCTATAAATGCGAGCGAATATGGCAAGTGACAACTTTGAACTTGGTGCCGCCGATGTAAACCAGATAAAAGACATTTGTATTGTAAGTCCAACTTGTATTACTATCTAGCACCTTATAGGATTTCAAGCCATATTCGATAAGATATAAAATTCCTAAGCCATCAATAAAGAAATATGCTAGCAAACCAGACTTACAGGAACTTAGTCTTCCTGAAAACCTGTCATAATACTCGATAGTCAAAATGTTATTAAAATGAGTTTAGTCAATCTCCGTCAAATCACAGAACTTAACAGAGTTGGTTGGGCTTTTTATTAGGTTGTCAGAGTTGTCACTCACATTATTCACTAATTGTGCTTTAAACTGTGTAGCTGTACATATTTGGAATGTTGAGAAGTGCACTAATTAGCATGACATGTTTATCAGTAAGCTTTATCTATGAAGCTGTCATAATAATCTTGACGATGATAGGAATGTTATTGACATGACATATCAATTAGATTATTGCACTCTCTAATGTTTTTATTAACTAGCGTACCAAACTCGAGGGCATACATATTATTTAATCATTATCTACTACTTCTACAATTACTAAATTATCTTGGTAGTTTTCACGATTTTATTGTTCACAATATCCAGTTACAATCAATTAAATTTAATTTTTATTGATGAGTTTATGCTGAATTAAATATTGCTGAATTGACTGTACGCATGCAATATGATACGTAGGTAAATTAAAATTTAAAACGCATCCTGTTAAAAATGGATAATAATTATGAAATGAGAACTTTAATTGAGAACATGTTGAAACAAACAATTAATCACTTTTTAAAAATAATTATGCGTTTAAAAGTTTGTGATTGATTATTCTTCAAAGAAATCTTGGTAGTATCAATACAAAAAGCATCACCACTAAGCGAAAGCAGGACGAATAAAATTGAATAGGTAAATGAATTTTCTTTGGTTGAAGATCAGAGACGTAACGGTTATCGAACTCATTAATGTTCCAACGTGTGTTCAGTTCAGTTAATTCGTCTGGACAAAGAAAAAGTGGATTTTTCAATGAGTGGAGTAGATTTTTTTCTGTTTCTAATTTACTGGTCGCTAAAGCATCGCCGACATGCATAATTCAATACGAAAGACGGCCACCAATGTTCTTGTGCACCCATTGTTTAGTTTTGTACCAATTGTGTCGTACGAGACTTGGCCACAGTGGATGATGTGGCGTCTCAATGCCATATCAATGACTTTGACTTGCCTGCCTATACAAATAAAAGAAAGGAAAAAAAAAACATTTCAACGTCATGAAAGTGCCTTGTGTCATTGAGAACGCTATTTCCTTTAGTGCCTATTTCAGCGTCTCAGCGACATTAATGATGCCTTCGCTATTGACATTAATTACAGTTGAGCAATGAGATTTTTTCTTGATCGTTTAACATTAGAGTCAAAAGCACAACAAAGTGGTCGGTTACTCCCGAGATCCCAATTGTATTCAATGGTGATTTGATTTGAAATATAGATAGTTCTTGCCCTGGCTTGCCTTCACACTTCTTGTAATGTTAACAGCATTTTCTAAATTACCAAACATCTCGTTTTTATGGCCTTTATTACTTAACTTTTATAAATATGTACATTTTTATCTACAAGGCTCATGTTGACTAACACAAACAACAACTATGTACCTATATGGTCCCAACTATATTTTTAATGTGAGAAAAACCGGCTAAAATAATCTTATCAACTTTATATCTCATTTTAAATGTCAAAGCCTGGTTGGTACTAGTGGTCTTTGCGGGTTGACGTGTCCCTGTACCCATGTCTTGTCCACCTTCACGTAAACACGCTAATATATCTTGTTTAACATTTCTGTTGTCTATTGACTTTGCCTAAATTTTGTCGTTTGTTGTTAAAACGATTTCTACAAAGAGTTGACAAACAACTTAATAATGATCGTTAACTAATGTTTGGCTTGACAAACAGTAGTAGGTGTTGGCACGTAGCCATTTTAGCAAAAGAACATCGTTATCCGCGATGAGTATAGCATGTCTTATACAGCGGAAATGTTCGTTGGAAAACTAATTGTTAGCAATGAGTTGAAACATTTAAAGCTAGTAAATATTTTATGATTTTCTCTGTTTATTCTAAACACATAGTGAAAGATAAAAGGACATTAATATTCACTCATATGATCCATTTTCTGGAGTGCCATTGCCTGTATGTGTTCCAGTAGTCCGACTTTTCGCAAGTCCTGGCATAAGCCACGTT
Organism: Agrotis exclamationis; assembly: GCA_950005045.1. Classification (NCBI taxonomy): domain Eukaryota; kingdom Metazoa; phylum Arthropoda; class Insecta; order Lepidoptera; family Noctuidae; genus Agrotis; species Agrotis exclamationis. The sequence continues at coordinate 10,795,958 of OX465417.1, read as the reverse complement.
ACATTAACATAATCTTTAACTTTGCTGACGATGTTTTAGGTCACCCTTTTTTACCCTTTGGATATGCTTATTTGAAATTGCCACAGTCATGTTAAATAAGGTTGAAAATGGTTACAATTATTTGCCAAGCTCACTATCTGGGTACTCTCTGGACTTGAATTTTTCGCTGCCGTTTTGAGTTGCAAGCAATTGTATACAGTCTTTGTTATACTTCCTGTACCTCATTCTTCATCTTTAGTACTGATTCCTGGACCTTGTTTAAAGTTAACGGTTTATGTACCGTCCAGATTAGAGTCCGCTATTGTCATAATGTTTACTTTTACTAAATTTAAACATGTTTGTGTCGTAGTCGCCGCGTGCGCAGAGACGTTATCAAGTGTAACTCGAGCCCGTGGCCCATAAATCCTCAGAAGTGCCTGCCGCACTTGCGCAACAAGTGCCCCGCGTACTATAGATAAATGTGTGTGACCCGCCTTCTTTGCTGCTCTATCTTTTATATTTTTATCATAATTCAAATAATTTAAAAAAATCTGGCTTATCATGTAATATTAAAGAAGAATTAATTTCTTTGAGCTAAAATTGCCGGCTAGTCTTTCAAACATTTGTAGCCCCTATTGCTTTTATCAACACAATCGTCATTTCGTTTAACACCATCGTGGTTGTTTCTCCACACCCTAAATATCCCTCGTCCCCATCCTGTCTGTAATCAATAGACCGTGTGTTACTGGTTTGATCAGTGATCCGGGTTCCTTTGGGTTCCGTGACTCAGTTAAATTCAATGCAGTCGGTCACAAACACGGTACCATCAGTCAAGCCAGTGTAGACGGAGCCTCGTTAGAGTGCGGTCGCGCGCGTGTCGGCTCCACGCCTTTATGCACGTTGCTTTTACTACGGACCCTATAAACAAACTGTTGCTTTTCGGTGTGAATTTTAGTGATACAAGTGAGAAGTGCTACATGTTTAATAGTTTCAGTGCGTCCTATACAAGTTTTGGTACTTGACTACACTGGAACATAATACTTTCAGTCATCTTTTGAACTCCATATGAGCGAAACACGTTTGATTATCATTTGTTGTTTTGTTACCAAGACATCCGGGTCTAACATTTGTATCTATTACTTGCCCATATTTGATGGCTTTAATGATGCATCATATTCTAATGATCACTATTAACACTGCAATCTTTATTAATGTACCGAAAATCATTGGCGGTTTTCTAATTGGTCTTCACTTCTGTTTAAGCTATAAATTGTTCATCAATTAGATAAGTACGTATCTATGTTAATTATAACATACTCAGTTTAATTTAAACAAACATATAATGCAGAGTATTTTGGTGTTGAGTTTCAACTTTGTAGCCTCAACCATCTGACTTCTCTATGGAGCAGGTAACTTCGTCCCTTTTTTACACTCTGGTTTGTAAGAAAGCCCCTATTGAGAGATCCTGCTTCGAGTGAACAATATCCCTTTGATGATTTTGTTTATGTCCACTATTGTACTTGTCCTTGGGTGGGTAGGTACTTGCAAAGTAACAACAGACATTTTACTATATTGGTCGAGTAGAATGAGTTGGCTGGCTACTAATTTTAACTGCTGCAATGTTAAACAAGCTTTTATAACCATCAGTATAATATTATTATTTGTACAACAACTTACATCGTTATGTTTCTCTAGAAATAGTAAGAGCGTGTAATGATGGCCATGAAACTTGTCAATTGGAAAGAGTTGCGTATATCTCGAGGCTACTATAAAAGTTAACATCAAACGTGAGCCGAAATCTGTTTATACCCGATCTGGCTCCATTTGGGGTCAAACCTTTGATATCATCTCGTTTGATGTGTTTTACTGGGATGCAGTTTTGTATAGCCGCGTTGACTACACTCGTGAAATTAAAATAAACATAAAAGTTAAACACGCTGATTATAATTCTAGCTTTTTTATTGCAACGATAAATAACAGCTGCTTTGTAGCCGGCAAATTACCGGTCAACCTCAGGTTTTAATGCCTTGGAAAAAGTAATTGGTTCCTATTTCTACTCGGTATCATTATTGATAAGACTAGCTACGTCAATTCTAACTCAGTCAAAATATTGAGCAACCATTCTTATTTTAATCTAACATAGATAAAACATTATCATGCTTGTGTCATACACACGCACCTAACAAAAGTTTAGTACAAAACACATTAAATACTATAAATTATTACTTTATTGGCAGTACGCGAGCGACTGTCTTTGTTCTGTACTTATATGGGAGGCTTTTAAAAACTTATATTGTTATTTCTGTTTGTTCTTAGACTTTTTATGGGCACAATAAATCAATGTGGTATATTATACGCTGGTTGCGGTGGGCCCGCGGCCCTGACGCACATATGTCACCGCAGGACAACGCTTCTTGTCCTATTTACGCAACTCCGCGGCTATCGCTTGCAGCATCCCTATGTAATCTAAACTAATCTATGCAAACATGTCTACCTCATTTACTTTGTTCCAGTTAACATATCAAACTATATTGTACTGATAACAAGTAGTATGCTCTACTTCTTAGGCTGGCACGGTATTTTCAAGACTCTTCCTTATTTACAAGTTCTAAATGTTTAAAACTAGATTATGTTTACTTTTAGTGTTGAGTTAGACCATTTTTGGTTTTTGAGTAAATACTTGAACAATTAACTCAAGATTTTGAACTCTTTAGGTAAAATTGTTTGTTGAGGTAACAGTCTCTCTGACCATATAATATGGCAACGCTAACTAAAAAACCAATGTTTTATACTTACGTCTTTATAAAAAAATACTTTTGTAGATAACAATTTATTGATAACATACTTAGTCTTAGTATCGCCCCAAAATTGGTGCAGTTTTTTTATATCTTATCTCCATATAGTTTTATGTTACTGAAACGGTTACGCCAAATACGATACCAATACAACTTGTTGTTTATTTCTAAATATAAAGGCAAGGACGGCTTCAGTTGCAAATATAGAATTATGTATTTATTCAAATATCGAATACAGAACGCGGCACTCACTGGTGGGTACAGCTACAGTTCGCTGTCTTCAATCAGCGAAGCGCCTCCTCGACACTGTCAATTGAGGTTAATTCGTATGGAGACTGGCCAGGGATCTCTTGATACTGCCCCTACATTATTTATTTGTTCAATAAGCTAAATGGCCTAGTAAATAACCTTCATTTTAACAAACAAATTGTTATTTTATTGCTTACACTTTCTTCCCATATCGAGTTTATTTTTAGACAAGGAAATGTTATTTGCCATATAGGTAAAGATGGTCATCATTCGCCAGTCGTTGCATATTATGTGTCTTTTACGAGCACCAATGTTAACATAATCTTTTAATGTTTTATACAGTTTGGTTGCATCGCAACTGAAAATAGTGTTTATAGAACAAAGACAACGAACTCGTAAAATGTACGTTAAATAACATGAACTTGCAGGTGCCTGTATTTTCAGATTTAGTTTTAGACTCGTGTCTATAAAATAAAAATAAAGAAAACTGGTAGAGAAAGATAGAACAACTCCAGTTAATTAATTTATTAATGTTATCTAAGATCGAAAGTAAGAAATCCGGTGTAATATTTGTCAAGAATAATGTCGGAAATATAAATCTGCTACAACTTATCGGTAACAGGAAGGAACGAATTTTAATTGTTCGCTGTTTAATTGATATCGTCCGCAATGGTTCAAGTTGTACCTACACTTAAGTAATCGCATAGTACGAGTCACAGGAAGAGGAAAGAAATCGGGTTTTTTCAGATAGTCATGTATACCCTATATCCTTTTGAAATGCAGTGTTTATGTGTTTTCAACACGAAGCATTTGGTGCCAATAGCTTCTTATCACGCGTTTGTTCTTGTTAACTTCGATTGCTTTATAGGACCCATTACCAATGGCAAATATTTTAAAACATTAATAATATTTGCAACTGAGATCGTTCATTAAAAACAATAATTAAAACTGCGCTGCAAATCTTACAGTAAGCTTTCAAATGAGGTCCTACGTAACGCATTCTTAAGAAATAATTAGTATACCGAAATGGAACTGTCAGCTTACAAATCGTATTGTATGCTATTTGTTCTTAATTGCTACTACATTGTCATGACTAGTGTATTTATTGACCGTTTCTAACATGCTGTTGTAATGTCGCACGACAGACTGCGCAATATCTTTCGACCATTTAGAGATAATCGAAACTTGTTCTGAATACCATAAAATATTATATCTCAAATACTAATACTTACTTAAACCATTTTCAACCGAAAATCAATGCTATTAACAGCTTAAGTGTTGTAATATCCAAGATAGGCTAATCGTTTTGAATACATTTACCATCCCTAAAATAGTCAATAATCATCAGCTTGAAATAATATTTTCGGATTGAGGTTTATAGATGTTTACGAATTTGTATGTTCACACTTGTCTTCTACATTAATAAGTACTTAAGGCTTCGATCATTTTCACCTCGACAGGGATTTTATCAATGAATTACGCGTGGTAATACAAAACCCGTTCAGCGACGGTTGCGTCACCTCCAACCGCCGCCGACCTTGACAGGAAGACTGCTACAATCTTCCAAAAAATACGTACCTACACGTAATGTGACTTATACCAGATCTTCAATCATCCTTGACTTGCAAAAAATAACGTATGGTTCGATATTATCAAAACTGGTTTGTTTAAACTTCTCATAGCCAAGTGTTGTACAACATGGTGCTACTTCCCTAAGTGGTTTATCCGTTATCCTGTGTATAGAGTTCAATAGCAAGCGCGGAAGGAAGCTCTACAAGACAGGATTGTAGGTACCGTATCTAGTCAGGAAGTGCCGTAACAAGCGCATCTACTCGAAAGTGGATTAGCTAGGGCTCAAGCTCAAGTTACAGTAAACTGTAAACATCTTTATGCTTAAAACACATAGCACAATGTAAACATCTTTCTGCTTAATGAACATTTAACGCGTCTTGGTGGTCTCCTTTGACTCGACAAAAACTTGAGATAAATTGTCAACGAATGGCCGGTGACCATGAGTCAACTGTATGAGTGCCCCATTCGGTGCCCACCTTAATGACAGTAGTTTTGTTATCAGTTCGACAATAATGTAAAATATGATAACATGTTCCATTCACCCAACAATGATGACAATACACAGTTGCTTTCTACATTGTAATCGATTTAGCTTCATCGTTTTTGTCTGATTCTCGACACAGTTGATTAATAACTGTAGTTATCATTAGCATGACAATAGCTGAGAATGGAGGTCGGAGGTCATGCCGGCGCCCTTAAAATCCAGTGCTACGGCAGCGGCACCTAATGTGGCATATACAACATACGTACGATTGTACATAGGCTTACAGGAGAGGCAAACAATGCGCCCAACCCACGCAGTATATTTGCTTGTTACGGCCGTCGTCTGTGAAATTTGCTCTTGTATTACGTAGGTACCTACTTGTGCTCGCGGTTAGTAACCATTCCTTCTATAGCTACTACCTACAAATTGGAATATATCGCATACTTTATTTAAAACCGCGTCCGTTATTTTTATTCGAATTTCAGCCAGTTAGAATAGCGCCGTTGTTACGTTTAGAAATCACATATTTATGATAATTAGAACATAATAATATATTAACTTTGTCAATGGAATTTCGGAATCCACAATACAATAAAACGCAGATCTATTTCACGTTTCGGTATAATTTTCTCATACCTTATCTTACTTAGGTGTAACGTACCAACCCATAACGAAGTAATTTTGAAATATTGTCACAACCTACTTTGCAGACTAGATGCCTGAATTTTATAATGATAGATAGCCATGTCGGCTTCTTTCAGGTCCTTGACCGCGTTTTCAGGGCCTTAAAAAAACTTCCAGATGACTAGGTGATGTCGATGTTGTTCATTCCATTCTTGTAGGCAGGCAGATATTGAAAGTATGCTCTTATAACGGCTTGCTACTGAGCCATGTGCACGACAGATGCTTCCCTTGAGCCTTCAAACTGTTATTTTAACGATCATTCCAAACACTAGCGAACCTGTACATATTGTTTTCATTATTGTCTTTAATTTAGTTATGATTAGTTTGTTTCCTTGTTAGTACTTTAATGTAATATGTTATACGTAATATTCTGATTGAACACAAGATTATTTTCCTTATTATCTGAGGGAATTACGCAGAGACACTAACGTGTTTAGAGGTCAAGTCTGGCATAATGATTACTTCAGTCCGTTGAGATCATCATTATTAACATTATTGTCCTTTTTGCGCGTGATTTACTCTAAGATTGATGGCATACATTTTAATGGCTATTGAATATACGCGGTTAGAATATGACATTTGAATAATTTTCCATTTTATTTTATGCAAAACATTTTATATTCTTCTAATAGCACAACATTTTTATGATCGCACAGTATGATTATAGTATTCGTTTATGATTGTTACGTAAAGACTGGATTTTAACACATCATTTCCATAAAAACCTGTTAAACGTACTTTCTATATAACGTTTTTGTATATCCAAATGTTTAATTCTGAGAACTTCCTTAGTTTTCGATATCAATTTATTTATCACATCGCCTGGGGTTATCTTTTGATTCAGAGTTAGTGTCAGTGTCAAAGATTATAATATCTACAACTTCCACAACTATTTTTAACATCAGAAACGCTTGGCTTAAAATATAAAGAATAGAGTCAGGTTGCTTCGGTTTAAAAGTGTTGTTTTGTACGTGAAATTGCTTCAAATTGCTGGTTGATTATCTTACGTAACAATTTGTGTGTCGACCCGAGAAAATAGTACCGATTACCAAACAATCATGTACAAGTAAAATCAAGTAGATAATCCTGGAGACGAAACGAGAACCAGTATAGATGTTCGTTAGTTGACACAAAATTACTTTAAAAGTGGGCATGGGCAAGCAATTTGTACACTTTATTCAAAACAGGAATATGATTCACGGAAGAACACTCGACCTTTCCCTTACGTCTGTCTCTACAGATGCGTGAAATATACTTCGAGTAACGGCCAATTCCCATACAACTAATTAGGGTCATAGCATTGCTATGTTTTCTTTGGTTGCAATCACGGGTATCCAGTTCGAGTGCTGCTAATAATCATGATATTATTGCTTTTCCAAACAATTGATTCTCATGTGCACTACCGGGGCGCCAATGAGACTCGCCATACGAACCGTTAGGGCCATGATCTCATTGCCTCATGTGTTCTTCTTACCTTCGCTATACGTATAGTAAGTTGAAGGGAAAGTAGTAAAGTGTATGGTAAAATGGAAATGAAATAACACAAATTAAAATGCCATTAGTGTTACTAACACTTACAAGTTCACATGTAACTATACTTTTGTACGCGAAGAAGTTGCTAGGACGTTAACCTACGTTTATAAAGAGTTGCTAAGGTAACCATAAAGAAAATAAATACAACACCGACTCTTTATGTGTACTCAGTAACAACACCACTAAAAGCTGTTTCCGCAAACAGCAAACAACATAATCTACAATAATTGAGTATTCCCGTGTGACAGAACATGATACACATGAATACGTTACTGTCGATTCATTCTATGCCAAATCGAGTTGTACCGTTATCGATACAAAATGCTACAATCACGACTATTGTTATGCAGTTGCATAGCACCGAAGTTTATTTACAAACGTCAGTCAACGAGCACTGGGGCAGGGTTATTGAAATGTTACGAAATGACCATGAAATGAAAATAAGTATTGTGTTGAGCGCAGCACGCTGTTACTACGGTGCGTGCTACGGCCTTAGCAAGCAAAAGCTACACACCACAACAAACAGGTCGTTGATACGCGGACGAGAGGCGTGCAGTGCATTAGTTAGAAAGAGAAAGATATATAAACATTATGCTGTCCCGCTTCCCAGTCTACCTGGCAACGATTCTCAAAATGTTGATAAAGAAAGGATTAGCCCTATTACAGTGTAAGTTACATTTTAGTACGAGGTTAATGACTATGTTAACTTAATGACTCACACAGTATATTTTCTTTTTGCAAATTAGACTAACACTTTACTTTTTATTAAGTTTTTTATTAACTAAAGCTAGTACTTAAAGCTAGTTACTAAATATAATTTCTCAACAAAACACGCATTATTATTATTTATTATATTATTATTATTATTATTTACGATAGCTCGTTTGTGTTCATGTTTACCCTTATACGTGAAAAAATTGTTGAACTTTGAGAACTTTGAAAACAAAAAAACATCGGACGATGCAAAGCTGCAGGGACGGTTCCCGATGCTCCCCTTCGTCTGAGACGTTTGCTTGTACGATTGGCGCCCTCGATCGCCCCCACATAATTTATGACTTAACCCGTATAACGACATGACCTATCATTATTTTTATTTGAACACGTCTTACACAAGCAGCGTAAGACCAGGCTCGACTGGCTTTTTTGTAACATGACAAATATGTAACACTTTATAATGGACGAGTAAGAACGCAGTACAAATGGTATCCTTATATAGCTTTTAAAAAACGCACCATTTTTATTGTCTGTTACCAAAACAGACCGTTTTATGTTAAATAAAATTACAATATCCTTTTACTTTATCTTTCGCAAATCGTAACACTTAACAGTCTTTTCAGTTTACTGCAAAACGTGTAAACGACTTGGGTGGCTCATATCGGTAAAATGCAAGTCAAAAATTATAATTTCTTGATGATACCATAACCACACGTTTTGAATGCTAATTCTACGTTTAAGGAGTACAAGGTGGCTCACGATATTTTGGAAATTATTACCGAAATCATTTGTTGATGGGGGTTTGTTATAGATCGAACCCTGCCATTTAATGATTAATGTGACGCGACGGAGGGAAAGTTGGAAAATAATATGACTTATTGGTAGTAATTATTGCTACGGAGCCCTAAAAATGTGTGATTTATTGTTACTAATTACTAGCCAGCTATGGTAGTTGACCACGTCTACTTAGTATGTGTAAGCATTACTCCGTATATAGACAGCCGGTTACGCTATTGTGTTGTGATGCAGATGAATAATGCAGCACTCGTAACTCTGGCTTTTATGATCTAACTCATCGCCTATAAATCACACACAACACTGTCGTTAATAGATAAATATTTTACTTTGAAGTTCAAGTTCATTGAAACTTGTATACTTATCGTTTATGCTTACTATAATTAAGTACTTCGCTCTACAATTCCTGACTTGCCTTTTATTATATGGTTAATGATACTTACAAGAGAATAACGTGTTCGGTGAAATTGAATCGATGCTGCGCAATGTAACAACTAGCTCCATTCCATTTGCATACGAGTACATGTGTTATATAACCGCTTCATAGCGTTATAATAAGAAGCTAAGAACAAAGCAGATAGATTTTCTAGAATCGTAAAATGAGTTATAACGTAAAACTGTAAAATGATGTAACTGAAGATAAAACGATATTCGCGGTGAATTTATAGTTACGTTTTAGACCTCCCAGGATGTAAATACAGCTTCCCAGCATGTCTACCTACTTATTTATACATATTATATTTATAATAATAAAATAATATTTTTCATCGTGTTTGTATACAGTAGAAATCGTATAAAAACACTCACGACGTTTTTTCAGAGTCGTTTTGAAATAGACATATTATGTGCCTTCTAAAACATTAGATGAGTTCATAAATATTTGATATCGAGACAAGAACTCGATCAATGTTTTTTGTTACCGGCTGTATCTTATCAAGTGCGCGAGAGTACATACGAGTGTGTACTATTATTGAGTTAGAAAGTTGATGGATATCGTAAAAGGCATCTTGACTTTACAACTGATAAGTGCGTAGTACAACATGAACAGAAATCATAAATACCGAATTACACAACGTCTTCTGCTTGTTTAACCAGTCTAATTGCAGTTTCATAGTTTATAACTGTTAGGTAAGCCCTGTGCCACTCGTATTTTTAATATTCAACATTAACATGCTTTGTCGAGTAGATATCTACAAAGATTTTATTGAGCCGGACGTGGATCACTTTAATGGATTCCCATAAATAAATCCCATTCATATTTATTTCGGTACCTTTACGGGTCAAGTGGCTTAGATATGACAAGAATACTCTGACTCGAACACCAGCTTATAACCAATCATTAAAAAAAATATCCAGACACGATTAAGCCTTACCCTTTAAAGTTTTCCGCCGCCTATGATTTCGATTACATACATTACAGTTATGAAAGTACCAAGACTCAATAGATGCCAGTTAGACGTGTATTTTGCAATTTTGCGCTTTCCAGGTAATAAGGAGGAAGTAGGTACTTAGTATATCATCTTGAACTGTGTTGTTGTTTACCTTTGAGTTATTACTAGTGAATATGGACAACTTCAAAATACTATGGAAGCAATCAAAATGTATGTTATAAAAAAATGAGAAATATTCCCGACATGGCAGTGACCACATCACCGACGTATCATGGCTCGCCAATACATGATGGATTTGCTACCATTAGAGCACCTAGAAGCAGGATCAAGATTAGGAATCTAGTTGAACCAAATCAAACAACCAATCTACCTCAAAGACACTCCGAGTATTTCACTTTAAACAGGACATCCAAAAATAATTTCTTAGATAACAGCTGTGGAGTTCAATATGTTAACAACGGATCAACAAGCAATACCTTTGTCGAGAAACCATCGCGACTTAGCTTCACAGAACCCATTTATGCCAAAGTGACTCCACCTCATTCGAAAAGCAGTTCTCCAGTGAAATATTTAAACGGTAGGCAAGAAATACATTATGATTCTATAGACACAAAGCCTCGTAGACGCTTAAAAAGCTTGGAGCTACCAACGGAGCAGGACGTCAGTGCCGGCGAAAAAATTGGAATCTCAAGCTTGAGTAACGGCGAGCGCCAGTCGTATGACCAGCACGTAGCCAACCAGGATGGCGGCGAGCTGCATTCCGTACGCACGGACTTTACTGGTTCCACCATCGACTGTAGAAGGAGTCACAGCGATCGAGATAATTGCTCGGAATCCTCCTCATACTTCACCGATAACGACAGGCCTATATCAAGTTACAGTGATAATTCAACGATACCATCTACAGACACCGAAGATGTATTGAAGGATTTGCCAAATAAATCAAAATTCCACAGATCTCCACAGAAATATGCTACATTGAATTTACGAAGGCCAAAATTTATAGACCTAAAACCTGCCATTATGAAAGACAACCCAATGTACGGCAGCTTGCAACGAAATAGAATAGGTTATCACTCTGAACCAAATACACCGTTGAATGACGAACATACGGGTTTACCTAGTGAGCCAAGTATTCTCAGTGAAGTGCAACAGATACCTAGAATGCCGCTGCAAAGTAATAGGAACGGTTTCAAGAGATCTGTTAGCGAAACAAACGGGTTTTCTAAACGACTTAACTATAGGCATTCCTTCAGTGCTGACTTTAGACCTCAGAGTAGGCCTCATAAATGCTGCGAGTGTATAACAGGAATTCCTGCGGAGGAAGATTCTGATCACCCACCATCACGGCCGTCTTCAAGGACATTAGGAACTCTGTATGAATCACAAGATCCAAAAGTCGGATGTCAAACAATCCTACGATCCAAGCCACCAGTGCCTTGGTGGGAATTGGCTCTTAAAAAGTCCCGCTACAAAAGCTGTCCAATTTTAGAAGAGGTGAGTTTTTTTTGTATTTATTTGTGAACCAATATCGTTGTATATAGTTAGTATTGCACGTTTAAACGATATCTCTTGAACTTCAAAATATGGCAAGAGTAATGCTTTAAAAAACTTAAATAATTATTGTGAATAATTTTTTCCTATGAGAACTCTTACATTATAGGTAATTGTTGGTTGTAGAATTGGTTTTTATACTTTTCTCTCTGAGAAAGCAGAATGTAGAGGCGCGGTTTATTCCCTGATGTATAATGGAATGGTATAATAGACTGCAATGGAAGTAAATGCGTATCAAATCGAAATATCAGCTAGGGGAGAATACTAATGTAACGTAGCGTGTTCACCTGACATCTCATGGGTAGGGTGTAACGTCCCCTTAAATAGATTAATCAGGGAGTGTCATGTCGTGTTTAAAATTTAAAAATCGTGCTTTTCAGCTTTAATTTCCTCTATCGGATGCCTAAGCTATGACTATGTAAATCATGACTAGACACTTTTCTATGACTATAAATGAAATCAAGATAATCATACTTCGATTCGAATCGCTTTCCAATCCAAACTTTCTTAAAGGTTAACAGGTGTTTGAATGAAAAAATCTCGCTCAGAATCACTGAGAACCTTTTGCCATTATAAATTATAATCGTCCAAAAAAACCTTACCTGACTACTGAGGATATTTATCAAAAAATTCTTCTTTTATACTGCAGACTGACGGTCAGGTGCTGACTTAATCGTTCTCCAAATTCCCATTCATTGGGTTGTAATAATATCCTTTCCCACGATCTCAAAATAATCTTATCATAATAGGGTCAGATTTTTTTGGAACTCCCTGTAATTTATGTTATCCGATTGATAAGAGTGCAAGAGAAAGAAGTTTTATTTAAATTTTATCTTTTTCCGGGTCGTCTTAGAGTCAAAAATCACTGGAACCGATCAAAATGACTTGGCCATTAGTTACGCAGCCACGAAAGATGATTGAATATTTTCAAAATCAAAATGATCGAATCTGTTTTCATCTACAAAATATTTTTTATTTACAAGGGAGCGTGAGGAACAGGCATCCATAACCAAACTATTGTTATCGCTTGAAGAGACACCTTTGAACTTAATGATTACCATAAATGGAAGGCTAAACATACTGTCTATCTACTGTATAATTCATTTCAAATGATCTTTAAAACTTTGTGACCTTCATTTAAATCGAAAGTACGTACGTAGTATCTTGTTTCGTTTATTACTATCAAAAGACGCAAAATAAAAAATAATCTGCTGAATGTAACCATTTACCTTTACTTACTGAAAGACGACAAAAAATATGTCCAGTACTTGGTAAATCAGTGTAACTGCCAATAAAGTCACGGTGTACACTCCTATTAATATTAACGACCATTGGTTCCAGTGGTTTGTAGGTACAGCACCACGTATAAGTACATCGGGATCGAGCGTGAGATAACTATCGTTCCAAACGCCTGCGCGTCGCAACTTCAGATGTCCGTGAAGGTGGTGGCTACTGCGACCACGGCACACTTTCCTAACGCAACTGCATCCGCTTATACCATTTCTCTCAGGACTTGTTTTATGGGCTTATTGTTTAAAAACTTGCGTTGCTATCTTGAATCCTGGAATTTATGAAGCTTACAACAATAGCTAACTTTCAAGCTATTAACAATAACAATTCTATAAAATCGACAAATGTATGATCTATTGTCTTCAATAACAAAATAAATAGCCGCACCAAAAATACATTAATCTTCATGTTTTAAACGTAGCAACTGTGCAAACAGAACCTCCAATAAAGCCTTTTTAAATTTGACAGTGCCGCGGTTCTGAGCGGCCGTTCAAATAAATTGACCGCCGACATGCAGCCCAGATATGTCCAAACCGAATAAGGAAGAGTGCACTTGAACAAATAATATCTCCTGTCTTGTACCAATCTCTCGTAAAACAAACCAGTGGGATGTCGAGTGGGCCTTAAATATTAACGGAGGGACGTGTAGGTAACACCTACTCAATTTGTATATTCTTATCGGTTGTATTGTCCCCAAGCACATGTTTTACCAAATTATGTTATTATGTGATAGAATTATTTTATCTCTTCCATGTATCCATATGTCTTCATATTCTGGTAAAAGCTATATTTTGATACGTTTACGATTCAAGAAAATCACTTCGGTTTATATTGTTATTGAGAATCTCTTACCAAAGATGTTCAGTATTATTTATCTATACTAATATTATAAAGCTGAAGAGTTTGTTTGTTTGTTTGTTTGTTTGAACGCGCTAATCTCAGGAACTACTGGTTCGATTTGAAAAATTCTTTTTGTGTTGAATAGACCATTAAATGTTATGAAAAATATTTAGTTTTAATTCCGCTACAAAAATCCAGGCTTCATGCAGGATGCAGTCCCACCCTCCCGCCCTCATGCATATGCACATGAAGCAAAGGTCCCACCCTCCCGCCCACATACATATGCATACGTGCAAGAAAAATGGAAAAAACATGCCATGCAATCAAACCTATACTCGACACGTGTTTCGCCCCTCCACGGGGCATCCTCAGGAGATGTTGACTCGACAAGCGCTCGGCCTCGAATGAGCTAGGTTGACAGCTGTCGCCTCTTTATATAGCGTCGTGATGACGCAATAACAACGTTCGATACAAACGTCACAAAGACGTCTGTATCGATCTACCTGTAATCATACTTAAAAGAGGTGATGTAATTAAGTTTGTTTGTTCATTCGATAGATAGATCGATACAGACGTCTTTGTGACGTTTGTATCGAACGTTGTTATTGCGTCATCACGACGCTATATAAAGAGGCGACAGCTGTCAACCTAGCTCATTCGAGGCCGAGCGCTTGTCGAGTCAACATCTCCTGAGGATGCCCCGTGGAGGGGCGAAACACGTGTCGAGTATAGGTTTGATTGCATGGCATGTTTTTTCCATTTTTCTTGCACGTATGCATATGTATGTGGGCGGGAGGGTGGGACCTTTGCTTCATGTGCATATGCATGAGGGCGGGAGGGTGGGACTGCATCCTGCATGAAGCCTGGATTTTTGTAGCGGAATTAAAACTAAATATTTTTCATAACATTTAATGTCATGGATTTCCGCAAAGTAACGCCTGATTCTATAATCTATTGAATAGACCATTTATCGAGGAAGGCTATAGGCTATATAACATCACGCTATCACCAATAGGAGCGGAGCAGTAAAGAGAAATGTTTCAAAATCGGGAAAATGGATTCCATTTCGAGAGCTTCCGTTGCGTGCGCTGCGTAAACGGTTAAAGATACGCAAAAATAATGTACTACGGAATTATTCCTGATAAAAAGTTCTAAAATAAAGTCCGCGAGAGCATACATTTATCTTTTAAGGTTAAGTCATTATAACCTTTTTTATGGAAATCAAATTTGATTTTAAAGAAATGCATTACTTGCGAAGGTATTTTCATTAACACAATATTAATCCTAATAATAACCTAATATTATAGGATGGGATATGATGGGATAGGATGGGATATGATGGGATAGGATGGGATAGGATGGGATAGGATGGGATAGGATGGGATAGGATGGGATAGGATGGGATAGGATGGGATAGGATGGGATAGGATGGGATAGGATGGGATAGGATGGGATAGGATGGGATAGGATGGGATAGGATGGGATAGGATGGGATAGGATGGGATAGGATGGGATAGGATGGGATAGGATGGGATAGGATGGGATAGGATGGGATAGGATGGGATAGGATGGGATGGGATGGGATGGGATAGGATGGGATAGGATGGGATAGGTGGGATAGGATGGGATAGGATGGGATAGGATGGGATAGGATGGGATAGGATGGGATGGGATGGGATGGGATGGGATAGGATGGGATAGGATGGGATAGGATGGGATAGGATGGGATAGGATGGGATAGGATGGGATGGGATGGGATGGGATGGGATAGGATGGGATAGGATGGGATAGGATGGGATAGGATGGGATAGGATGGGATAGGATGGGATAGGATGGGATAGGATGGGATAGGATGGGATAGGATGGGATAGGATGGGATAGGATGGGATAGGATGGGATAGGATGGGATAGGATGGGATAGGATGGGATGGGATGGGATGGGATAGGATGGGATAGGATGGGATAGGTGGGATAGGATGGGATAGGATGGGATAGGATGGGATAGGATGGGATAGGATGGGATAGGATGGGATAGGATGGGATAGGATGGGATAGGATGGGATAGGATGGGATAGGATGGGATAGGATGGGATAGGATGGGATAGGATGGGATAGGATGGGATAGGATGGGATAGGATGGGATAGGATGGGATAGGATGGGATAGGATGGGATAGGATGGGATAGGATGGGATAGGATGGGATAGGATGGGATAGGATGGGATAGGATGGGATAGGATGGGATAGGATGGGATAGGATGGGATAGGATGGGATAGGATGGGATAGGATGGGATAGGATGGGATAGGATGGGATAGGATGGGATGGGATAGGATGGGATGGGATGGGATAGGATGGGATAGGATGGGATAGGATGGGATAGGATGGGATAGAATGGGATAGGATGGGATAGGATGGGATAGGATGGGACACGATGGGACACGATGGGATAGGATGGGATAGGATGGGATAGGATGGGACACGATGGGACACGATGGGATACGATGGGTCACGCATACCTACGACCTGTTTCCTTGAAAGTATGACTTTCGCCCATGTCTGCTTACGTCCTGGATGGGATAGGATGGGATAGGATGGGATAGGATGGGATAGGATGGGATAGGATGGGATAGGATGGGATAGGATGGAATAGGATGGGATAGGATGGGATAGGATGGGATAGGATGGGATAGGATGGGATAGGATGGGATAGGATGGGATAGGATGGGATAGGATGAGATAGGATGGGACACGATGGGACACGATGGGATACGATGGGTCACACATAGCTACGACCTGTTTCCTTGAAAGTATGACTTTCGCCCATGTCTGCTTACGTCCTGGGGCTGCCAGCGCCGGTAAAGGCAGGAACGGGCAGGCTCCGGAGTCCGCCTATACTACTCAGGTCCCAGAGGCGTTTAAACGTAGATTTTTCTCTTGCACGAGCATGCGGGCGACGAGCATGCCTGAGTCGACGGCGCATTGTGTTCAACACGCGCCTAAATGTGTCATCACAATGACGGACCCCCCCTTAGAAGGCCAAAGCCTGCCTGGGTCGCGGACCTATCGAATTACCTTGACCCCGGAACGTAAAGGCCTATTATAGAATTTATAGGACACCGAGGATTTTAATCAGTACAAGTCTGACAGTCCCTCTTACCCTGCCCTGGGTAGGAGGACTCATTTGATGATTTACGTACGCATATTTATGTATGCTCCAGAATGATGGTTTACAGCTAATGTTGTTAATAAAGAAGCACTACATTGTTGAGTTCCGACCTCCACGCGAACGAAGTCGCGGGCACAGCTAGTTAAGCATAAATTCCCATATGCCTTCCGCTTTTATATTGATATTGCTTCTTAATATTCGCGCGAATCTGTTGGTGTAACAGAAATAAAAGCACAGATAGAAAGAAAACGGAGAATATTCTTATGTTTATAAAAATCGATGTCATTTTTATCTCATCAATTAATTTCATGAATACATATATACAAATAATTTAATAACAGTACACTCGTGCGTTGTTTACTAGGCTTCTGATAAGCCTAGTAAACAACGCACGAGTGTACTGTTATTATTATGAAAATAGACACTCGTTCTAACTCTAGAATATTTTTTCTAATAATGATCCAGCCATCTGCTTGTGTATTAGAATATTTAACTGTATACACCTCCTGTAAGATTCACCTGCGTCTATAAGAAGATAATTTCAATGTCCATTTGCGAAAGCTCCTGCAAGACCGACGGATGCATTAAATATTTCGCAGTAAAAACTCTCGCGGGCACACTCGACATAATTCTTTCCTTACTGAGGACTAGCAACTATTTGATCGTGTCATTAAGTTCTTAAAGCGCGGCTGTTTCCGCAGCTGTTGATTAATAATTAGTTTCCACCTGTCTCATACGCTTTTATGGTACCATGATTGAGAAAACTTATTGCTTTATTTGAACAAAGGATGTGCAATGCATTTGAGAACGTCATTACAACAGGAATTTCTATATACCTACTTATTTATCAGGATAAAAGTGGTCGACGCTAAGTATGAAAACTAGGGTTTCCCAGTACTCCTTCTTTACCTGATGAGATATCTTCACATTTTCGCCTTCCAGGATCAGATTACTTTACGATAATACGAATACTTATTTTAGTAAGACCAACCTTGCTTTACATAAAGTGAATCTGGACAAAACTAGATAGAAACATCTATAAATAAGACTGAGCGTGTGCCTTTTAATTAATTCGAACTCTTCGGTAATAGCTGGTAAATTACAATGATGAATAGGACTATTAGAAATTATCGGTTAAGGCCTTGATGATCAAAGTTTCACGAACCGTAATTGCAAACTCGTTAACTTCGGCACGCGTTACAAGGTGTCTCGTGGAGAGATCTATCAATAACGCTCGGCCATCGTAATTGGCTAAACAACATGCATTGAGGCAGGTGTATAGTCCTATTAAAAGGATATAAGTATTTAAATTGAATTTACTTTTATTCCAGTTAAACGATGGCACGGACGGAATGAACAAAAGAAATACGTCTTGGAATTTAATTTTTGAACAAAAGAATTTATTCCTTTATCGTTGTAGGTGTGTTTACATTCACACTTTTGTAGGGACCGGGCGGGGACGTTACCCCTGTTTTAATTTCGCTGAGTGCGTTCCTGCAAAGCAGCAAACAAAGGGTCCCGTGACCAGCTACACCCACGTCCACTATTACTGTGTTACCGTCCGTCCTATAAAGCAATTTATTTCGATGAGTCACTTTTACAGTTCATAAAATGTTTATATCCAATATTTACTACGACGTAACTAAGGTAAAACGTGACGTAAGTAATTATTTTGTCGTCAAGGTGGTACATTTAACCGGTTTCTTGACTCGAGAGCAATTGGTGTCATTATCGAGCTAAGGATGTCGAGCTGGATACATAATAATAATCTCACCCTGCAACTAACCGAAGTTATGGAGAGATCTATGTCGCTAGTCGGCCTGTGGTCGCCTCTGATTACAAACCCGAGTGAATAGAAATTACAGTTATAATGTGGTTCAACTGGCCGGAGGAAGCTATAAGGTAGCCGTTAATTACCCTAGAATTTGTTTACGTTTTAGAGTGTAACACAAACATGGCTGTTTGAGAGACGCTCTATTTTACTGATATCAAAAATAACACGTTTTTTATATTATATTTCATAATTGCTATCTTTATTAAATCTGTTTGATATCTTTGGTATTTTTATCGAGAATTTTATGGAGCAGCAAAATTCACAGGATGCCCCAAACTGACCAACATGTTTTATGTTGTTGCAGGCTCACGTGGTGTCTGCCTTCGAGCAGAGTCTGTCCAACATGACGCAGCGGCTGCAGCAGCTCACCGCGACCGCCGAGAGAAAGGTAATAAACAACCATATCCATCGTTATATCATACATCCTTTAATTTCATTTTAGTACTCATTAAAACTTTACTACCGTGGTTAGATAATTTGAATATCCGTATACAAGATCTCTGAGTTAACGAAACAACGAATCGCTGTACTTAGCATCATAATGTATGTGAAACGCCTCAAGGCACTAGCCGTTCTGGCGGCACTGCAACCGGTTCCAACGGAAACAAATTACTTTCTTTTAATTATAAGTTTTATTGTTGTTATACTTTGAATGTGGCTTCATACGTTTTGTTTGTTTTAGGACTCGGAGCTAACGGAGTTGCGCCAAACGATCGAGCTGCTGAGGAAGCAATCAATCCAGGCGGGGCTCACAACTGCCCATATGCAGTCCATGGGTATTAGGGCGGATGGTGTTAATGTCACCGGCCCGGTAAATATGATCCTCCTAGCATTAAATAAGCGCTACCTGCTTAGATATGCAATTGAAAGGACGCAGTACGGTAGTCTCATGCATATTTTTCCCTATCTAAAGACATTTTAAATCGGAAAGCCTTTGAAAATCAAATATTCTAGTCATATTTTGCTTGTATCGTTCCTGACGATCTATTATCATGTCAAAGCTACAAAAAAATAAACGATTGTTTGAATATGTGATTACGTTCTAATGTTGCAACGTCTTCATTTACATTTTGTATTCTAATGTTGAAACTTGGTACGGTGTCCAATGTCATCTATCAATCAATGTACATTATACTAGGCTTGCGTTGCAATAAGACCAACATCATTAGCATGTAGTCAAACATACGGAACGATGTATGGGACGTGAGTACGTAGAAATACATGTAGCATTATCAGAATCAGGACGTTCGAGGTCCAATAAGCAGAAACAAATAAGGCAACGATAGCATTTGCATTAAATTGACCGTCAATAGATCCGTCCCTGTTCCACATTTGAGACGCGCCGAGAATAGACAAGTGACATGACTTACTACCTCCTTAATATTAACTGTAAGTACATCGTGAACTATTCAAATTGATACAAGCATACATTACGAACGTTGTGAAACCTAGTAATGATAATTAGAGAGAGTGATAAATATAGCGTTCAGCTTCCAAAGGCTGCTGCAAATGTTTGGCATTCGATCGTTTATTTACTACTTCTATTTGCTTCAAATATTGCATTAGCTGTTTTTAATAATGTTTTGAAATGTTCGAAACCGTACGCGTTTACATATTACTATTCATACAAAACATAAATAAATTAAATATAATATTTGAGCAGGTTTCGTGACACAGCGGGTCTATAAGGTTTCGTGCGTACTCAATGCTATTTCTGTCGAAATCTCTAAAGTTCAGGGACGTAGATTAAATTATTAAACGCCACTTAGAAGTTAAACAGCTTCGAAATTCTTACTTGAAAATTGAAGTACAATCAATGAATGGTTGTAATTGTCGTGTAGGAACCAGGCAGTCAAACGCAGTCATCTCCTCAGCGGCTAGCGCAGACGGGCAATGGAGCGATCACTCGGCATCTGTCCACCGACAGCGTGTCGAGCATCAACAGCCTCAGCAGTGGCTCGTCTGCTCCGCACGATAAGAAGCACAAGAAGAAGGGATGGGTAAGTAACACATCTTATAAAAGAAAAAGTGCTTGAGTTTACCAGACCCTAGCAGCCATTTCTATTACAATAGAAACATTGTTAGGAAAGTATATAAATATTTATTTTTAAAAGAAAGTATTTTCTGTATATTAAATCAACTTAAAGTCCTCCAGAAACTCTTTAATTCCGTCCTGTCCGAGGGCAAAACGCCTCAAACGTGGAGCAGGGGTGAGGTGGTGTTGTTCTTCAAAAAAGGTGATAACAGCCTATTGAAGAACTACAGACCCATCACGCTTCTGAGTCATGTTTATAAGCTGTTTTCAAGGGTTATCACGAACCGTCTCGAACACAGACTTGATGACTTCCAGCCTCCCGAACAAGCCGGTTTCCGAAGAGGCTATAGTACCATAGACCACATCCATACGCTGCGGCAAGTTATACAGAAGACCGAAGAGTATAACTTGCCATTATGCTTAGCGTTTGTGGACTATGAGAAAGCCTTCGATTCGGTGGAAACATGGGCGGTACTTGAGTCACTCCAGCGATGCCGTATTGACTATCGGTACATCGAGGTGTTGAAGTGTTTGTATAATAACGCCACCATGTCGGTCCGAGTACAGGAGCAGAGCACGAAGGCGATTCCATTGAGAAGAGGCGTAAGACAGGGGGACGTTATCTCCCCTAAACTGTTTACTGCCGCAATGGAAGACGCCTTCAAACTCCTGGAATGGCAAGGACTTGGCATCAACATCAACGGCGAATACATCACTCACCTTCGGTTTGCCGACGACATCGTAGTCATGGCAAAGTCGATGGAGGAACTCAGCATGATGCTCGATGGCCTCGACCGAGTTTCATAACGGGTAGGCTTGAAAATGAACATGGACAAGACGAAAATTATGTCAAATTCCAATGTTGTGCCCACCCCAGTCTCTGTTGGAAACTCGGTACTCGAAGTTGTTGACTCATATATCTATTTAGGACAAGTAGTCCAATTAGGTAGGTCCAACTTCGAGAAAGAGGTCAACCGCCGAATCCAACTCGGTTGGGCAGCGTTCGGGAAGCTACGCAATGTCTTTTCGTCCGACATACCTCAGTGCCTCAAGACGAAAGTCTTCAATCAATGTGTGTTACCAGTGATGACTTACGGCACCGAAACGTGGTCTTTCACTGTCGGCCTCATCTCAAAGCTCAAAGTCGCTCAGCGAGCTATGGAGAGGGCTATGCTCGGTGTTTCTCTACGTGATCGAATCCGAAATGAGGAGATCCGTAGACGAACTAAAGTCACCGATATAGCCCACCGGATTAGCAAGCTGAAGTGGCAATGGGCAGGCCATATTGCTCGCAGAGCAGATGGCCGATGGGGTCGAAAAGTGCTAGAGTGGAGACCGCGGACGAGCAAGCGCAGCGTAGGACGTCCACCAACGAGGTGGACAGACGACCTTGTAAAGGTCGCCGGAAGACGCTGGATGCAGGTCGCTTCCAACCGGTATATGTGGAGATCTAAAGGGGAGGCCTATGTTCAGCAGTGGACGTCCTATGGCTGAGATGATGATGATGATGATGAAATCAACTATTGTTTATTATCTATTCATTAAGTCAACAAATTGAATAAACTTAAGTAAATATTAACCTTCCTTTGCCTAATATTGACCATGTGATAAATATCTACAGAGTACAAGTACCTAAATTAGACGTGTTTTAATGTAAACATCGAGTTACTGAGTAAGTCGTTGTAGAAATTTTACATAATCAGGACAAGTGTTTCTTTTATTTAGATTTAAGTATTTTCATAATAAAGAAGGTATCTACGCAACACCATACGCGTACACTACTTAATAATTGAAACGCACATTATCTATATCTGTTGTTTAGCATTTGACTACTTTTTGATAAATATTTGTATCTAATTAAAAAAGAATACATAGAGAAACAGAACCGAGCAAGGTAGCTCATTTAAACCACTCAAAAATTCAAGCACTACCAAATAATTTACTAATCTGTATCAAATAATTTACTAAAATACCATGAACTCTTGAGTAAACAAAAACAAAACACTAACAAACCAATGTTACACAACAGCTCCGCTCATCATTCACGAAAGCTTTCTCGCGGAACGCCAAGATTTCAAAGACAGCGAAGCACTCATCCCTCGGGCAACTGTCATCGCAAGACAGCTCGTCGGGATCACATCACTACGACGACCCGCACACGATCCGCGAGGGAAGCAACGAGAACAGTCTAGAACATTCGCACGAGACACTTGACGTCAAAGACAAGCCCTGCCCGCCGGCCAAGACGGAAGACCAGACCAAAGGTGAGATATAAGGGAAATTAGTTACTACAAACAATGGAGCCTTCGAATTAGGTCGAGAGAAAGCTAGGGGCTAAAAGTTAATGTAAGCTGAGGCACATAGGACAATGGATGACTTTAGCAAGCTTAGTACGTTCAGAAACTAAGATAATAAAATTTATATTGTGTCTTTCGAACATGTGTAACGTGCTGTACCCATACCATGAGTTGTCATTACGATACTCGATCATCGATATCGACCGCGTTTGGCGCTCTCATTGGCCCGCTCCAAGGTTGGATGAACTCTCAACCAATGAGAGCGCCAAACACGGTCGATATCGATGAACGAGTATCGTAATGACAACTCATGGTATGGGTACTGCTCATTTATTAATCAAATGCATATTTGAATCTAACGACCCCGTATCTACCGGTTAACTTATAAGGCTAGTTCAACTAGATACATGAAGTTATAAATTGCGAATAAAGTTACTGATATCTCTTAGATTAAACCAAGGATTCGATTTTCCTTTTCAAACTACTTTCAAGTTATTAGTGCAAGCTTTTATAGCTTTAGAAGCATCGTAAGAACATTCCAATTAAAGTTTACATCGTAATTAATTCACTTAATTACTGGATGCGGTTTACGATCTCAATTTTATTTCCAGATAAACCAGACGATTCTGGCTTAGTTGATGAGTTGAAGAGGCAATTACGAGAGAAGGATTTGGTGCTAACAGATATCCGATTAGAGGCTCTCAGCTCAGCGCATCAACTTGAAAGCTTGAAGGACACCGTCATCAAAATGAGGGTAAGATATAGAGGATATTTGAAACAATGATTAATAGCTTTTTGCTAATAACAAGCCCACTAAATATATAGCAATAATAGTCTTAAGATTATTATCATTAATAGGTAGTGAAAACACCCCAAGGAGTACTCCGTATCCACTTACTCAATATTAGGTAGAACAGTAAGTATTCATTAGGGGCCCGCTAGTAGCCCATTATACAAATTAAACGCGCTATTTGGTACTGATTATAGTCGGTTTTCTACAGAATATTCATAAACGGTCCCTCATATATAATTAAATTCGACTTCGTCCGTACCAAGTAATGAAGCATTAACAATGTTTTTTACTTACACAATTTCCGCTTATTTTGCGGTACATATTAACTTATTAAAGTTTTTGCTTCACAAGCCTCCTTCAAATATTGGCACAAAGATCTTTTAAAAGAATACGTTGAAATGTCCTTCTCAAATCAAGGTACACTTCCAGAACGAGATGTTGAATCTCAAACAGAACAACGAGAGGTTACAGCGTTTGGTGACGTCACGGTCATTGGCCGGTAGTCAGAGCTCGTTGGGGACTGGTGGCTCTGCTGTTGAGGACCCAAGGAGGTTCAGCCTTGCTGACCAGGCTACTATGCATCAGGTGAGCTATTTGAATAATTTTCTATATAATTGACTGGTATTGATTGGATTGATAGGCGTAATTAACTGGTGTAGGATTAGTTGGTAGGTTCTTATAGACAATATTTGTGCATATATGAATTCCGTGCCTTCTCTTATTCTTTGGGAAGGTGGTACTTCTGCAACAAGCTGGCTCGGTGACCAGTACCCATTCCATGAGTTGTCATTACGATACTCGATCATCGATATCGAACGCGTTTGGTGCTCTCATTGGCCCGCTCCAAGGTTGTATGAACTCTATAAAAAATCTGTCAACAATCAATGAGAGCGCCAAACGCGGTCGATGCGTATGATCGAGTATCGTAATGGCAACTCATGTTAGGGGTACTGACCGTACTACACCTTTTGAGTACAACTGGTGCAAAGTGCACCTGTACAAAAATCCTACTACACTATGGGAATATTCCCCCAATACCCATATTTAAGGGTTATTAACGCGTGACGATTTTATACAACAAATACTAACCCTAATGACACCAATTTTAACGTTTCCTGCATATTTTCACACGACTGCACACGCATATAATATGCCCATGACAATTTTAGAGAGCTGCAGATAAAATTCAGCGTACCGTTTAAAATTGGTAGAAAATAACAATTTTATAATTTTATGCACGTGTTGTTACAAAAATAGTGGGTAGGTAGGCTCTAAAAACTGTATATCAATCGAAATAAACTGAACATCAAAGACAAATTATTTTCGACATAAGCAACAACTTCTCTTATTTCAGGCCACACTAGACATGCACTCGCAACCTCTAGACCTAGACTTCAACTGCATGTCATCGACCCCTACCATGGATTTCTCCAAAAAAGGCTCACCTAAATCGGGCATGGTCGAGCCCATATACGGCAATAAGGCCGCATGCGAACTAAATGAAAACAGCGAGACGCTATTAGCAGCACTGAATGGCAGCAGTGATTTATTCGCGAACGGAGGCGAGCGACTCAGTGGCGACTATGATATAAACACGGTACTGCCGCCGCCGAAGACAAGAGAGCTGGCGATAGGGGAGAGCTATTCAGACATCGGTAAGTCTAATTTTAACCCAACAGCTATTGTTTATTCCAAGTTACAAAAGGATTCATTTAACGACTCATTGTGTTTGTTTAACAGGTGTTGCAGACAGCCAAGGAGATACAACTGACGGAAAAAAGATAGCTATAGCCGTATATTTAGGACAACCGGAGACATTCCAAAGATATTTTGAAGAAGTTCAAGACACGCTAACAGAATCTGAATGCAGATTCTACGCTAAACAATCAGCGAGCTCTTACAACAATCATTTTGAGAAACAGTCCAGTTTCGACTCGCCGCGACTGTCACAAAATCGCAGCCCTGAAACAGAGACTCAAGACTTCTCACAAATAAATAAGTCTAACACAAATAGCCTTAAAAGCAATAAATCTACGCACAGTAGTTCGTATAAGAACGTTTATAATAGTGATTCGACAATAAACTGTAATGAATTCACCATAGCTTATACTTATATTTCTGGCAAGACAACTTGGCAGAACTTAGATTATATAGTTAGGAAGACTTTTAAAGATTACTTGTCAAGAATAGACTTGGGAACGAATCTCGGTTTGAACACTGATTCGATAACATCGTATCACCTGGGCGAGGCGACGCGGGGCCCTGAAATAGGTTTCCCTGAGTTATTGCCTTGTGGATACATTATTGGCACTGTCAATACGCTGTACATCTGCTTAGAAGGAGTTGGAAGCTTGGCGTTCGATAGTCTTATACCAAAAAATATTGTATATAGGTAAGTGTCATTTGGAAACCATGATTTCTTTGTACCTTCCAACCCCAAAATTACAAGACTCAACATCCTATCTCTATAATTTTTCTCCAGATATGTTTCCCTGCTATCGGAACACCGGCGAATTATCCTGTGCGGTCCTAGCGGCACGGGCAAGTCGTATCTAGCGGCTAAACTTGCAGAGTTTTACGTTCAGAAGACACAACGAAGAGGCAATCCCGCCGAAGCTGTGGCTACTTTCAAGTGAGTATAATTATTCAGTATCCTATACTTTAGCATAAAAGACGAAGTTTATTTTGGTAATGACAGAATCGATATTAAAAAAAATACAACTGAGATAATAGTTTTTGTGCCGCACGCGCACTAATGAAATTTTATAATAAATAATGTGTACGTGACATACAGAGTAAATCCCTAGGTTAAATATACTGATTCATCATTATTGTTATCTATTGCACTTGAAGGCATCCAAACTACCGATAAAAACTATCTACTCACAATTCTTAGATATAGCGATATACGAACTAAAAGTTAAAATTCCATAGATTACAAAAAAAAAACAACTTCAGCATCGCTGGTAAACCTAATGCTGATATCTTTTTTAATTATAAATTAACGAACGAATCTTTTCCAGTTGATATAATGTTAGAAAGCGTGACTGTTGATTATGAGGTTCTGGGTTTAATTTACAGGTTGGGCATCAATATTACTAAGTTTATCCATAAGAATTTCTCAGAGTCCGGATGCATGTCATCCGGTTGATGGCAATAGGAATATTAAACTTGACAGGTACTGAACTCCGGGTGACCCATGTACTCTTTGGGTGATCCCATTGATTCATATCTCTATCACATCGACTACTACGATCAATTTGATAGTCCATCAACGACTTCACACATAGCGTAGTAACAAATTAATAATCGTCTCACCTCTCCAGCGTGGACCGTAAGTCCTGCAACGAGTTGCGCGCCTACCTCGCCAACATCGCGGAGCAGTGCGGCGCAGCGGCGGCCGGTGAAGAGGCGCCGCTGCCGTCCGTCGTCATACTGGACAACCTGCAGCATGCCTCCGCATTGGGAGACGCCTTTGCTGGCCTACTGCCTCCTGACAACAGAAATATGCCTGTCATTATTGGTAAGTCTTTGGATCTGACTAAAGGAGATACATCATCATTGATAGACAATTCCATTCAATAATAGTCCTGCAATTAGATCATATCGATTTCAGTGGACACAAAATCTTCAGAGATCACATGCTTACCACTAGTTGAGATAAGTAGGGGTCAAACGCGAGACTTAAACTTATAAGTAAAAAATAAAAGATTTGTCATGCGCGCAGGATGTATTATTACCCAATTGTATGTGCAAGTACAGGTTCGAAACACCGGACTTGCAGCCAAGAGACCAACGGAGCAGTTAAATTGTTATCACCATTTTATGAAGAATGTCCGCAGTTGCTCATAAAGTCCCGGTTTTCTACACCATGAACAGTCTTACGATCGATGCCTATAATCATTCCAAGAAAAACACACGAATTTGAAAGTTCTTTCTTATGGGAGCTTCAAACACTATAATGGAGAGATAATGCTAAATAAATGATAATAGATGATAATGCTAAAAAAAAAACCCATTGGTATAGTACACGCATACGCATAACTATTCTTTGTTACTCTACCGATACGGGTACATTACGGAACGCCTTTTTAGGACCTATGTCAATATAGATGACATAATTGTCTCATTAATATTGAAACGAGGTGAATGGAATCTGGGTACCTACTCTTTCCTCATACCGCTCATACCTATTCCTAACAAGGGTCTGAATAAGTACCATAATAATTATCATGCTTGTTCTTTAAACCTGTATTACGGAACAGTACATTTGTAATTAATTTTACTAAATTTGATGCAGGTAAACGCAATTGCATAGCTGGACTTTTAGGTAGAGAAAGACCTAAAGAAAATTGAAGGGCACGACAAGACCTAGACAAAATTGTACCTACCCATGTGTAAATTTGGAAATCTAAGTAACGTTTTGTTTTAGGTACCATGTCGCAAGCTACGTGCAATACGACCAACTTGCAGCTCCACCATAACTTCAGGTGGCTCCTCACAGCCAATCACATGGAACCTGTCAAAGGATTCTTAGCTAGGTAAGCAGAGTCATGATGGTCAAACGAAAGAAAGTGAATACGATATGTAAATCGATGAACATGTATACATACTTTCTAGCTATCGTCCATTTTTCTAGAGAAGTGAAAATGGGCTCTCTATATAAGCTTCACATTCGATCAAGAGCAGTTAATTTAAAAAAAGAGGAGAGTTTATTTGAGAAGTTGCCGTTGCCAGTTCAACGACTTCTTATTTCGATTAGCACAAACAAAAGAAGGAAGTGTAAAAGAAAATAAATCACCCCAATCATTCATATTATCCCTGTAAAATAATGGTCTAATATCTATCATTATTTCCCCAGGTACCTCCGTCGCAAGCTATTCACCCTGGAACTGCGGCTGGGTCGTCGCGAGCCCGCTTTAGCAGCCGTACTAGAATGGTTGCCGGGAGTATGGTCTACGCTCAACGCCTTTTTAGAGGCACACTCGTCCAGTGACGTCACTGTGGGCCCGAGGTTGTTCCTTGCGTGCCCTATGGATTTGGAAGCTAGTCAGGTATGAATAAAATTCTATTGATAAATCAAAGTACTCAGTCTTAAAACACTTGTTTCTAGGCAAAAGGACTGCTGGTATCTTAAATTGTAGCTCGATGGAATATTGTCTGGTCCTTAAAAATATTTTTATACTTTCGCGTACAATTGTGGTTCATAAGGCGGGCTTAACGCCGCAAGGCATTATCTACCAGTAAAATAAAAAAAAATATAGTTTAGTGCCATACAACGAGCAAGAGGCTTGATGCAATTTATTGGTCGGGCTTTTGGATTGTAGTAGTCAGTAGCAAGTAACCTAGCAGCCCGATCGTGTCCGGTTAATGGCAATAAATATTGTCGAGATGTGGGCGTTTACCATTTTGAAGATGTTGTGTATTTTATTTTTAACCGACTTCAAAAAAAGGAGGAGGTTCTCAATTCGGTCGGTATGTTTTTTTTTTATGTATGTACACCGATTACTCCGAGGTTTCTGGTCCGATTAGTGTAATTCTTTTTTCGTTCGATGCAGTATACTTGCAGTTTGGTCCCATAAAAATTTCATCCAATTTGGTTCAGTACTTTTTATTTTGTGAGCATTTTTATTGATGGATGATGTGATGATTTTTACTTTTTTGAGTGTTTGTTACGCGATTACTCCGCCAATTGTGGACCGATTTACAAAATTCTTTTTTTGTTGTACGAGGAATAGTTCACTTTAGGGAACACTGCAAGTTTCATCAAAATCGGTTCAGCAGTTTTTGATAGGGAATTTTATTAGCTTATTGTGTACATGAGCGATGTTAATACCAGTGCTAAGGATTACCAAATTCTAGTGCACATGTAAGAAATGATGTATTTGACAAGAATTTGCGTTGAATATTTAAACTAAAAAGAGTAAAATAAAAAACTTTTTTTTTTTAAAATTTAACCGCCATCAAAAACAACCACAAAAAAGGGTAAAATAACCTACAAAATAACTTTTCTTTCGGAAGGCGGTGGCATAAAAGACAACGAAATAAAAAAAAACAAAAGCCACCTACTTCCGAAAGAAAAGTTATTTTGTAGGTTATTTTACCCTTTTTTGTGGTTGTTTTTTAACCTCACCTTTTCTCTTCAGGCGTGGTTCGCAGACGTGTGGAACTACAGCATAGTTCCGTACGCGTCGGAGGCGGTGCGCGAAGGCATCGCGTTGTACGGCAGACGACGACACGCCGCCGTCGACCCGCTGCAGCACATCAAGTCCTCGTACCCCTGGAGGGAACCCAATCATTCACATGTGAGTATTAAAAACTATGTAAACTTTGTAACCTGTTGCAAAAAAAAAAAATGGTAGGGGTAGGTACTTACCTAAGTATATTATGAAGAGCTGTGGTAGAACTTATTCATCTTGGTCAGATGCAATCAATCATCAAGCAATATCAACACAGTGGGAAATAAATTAAGCTAACTGTACAGGCCATGGTCGCTGGACTTATCTCATTACCGTGACCCCGGAACATAAAGGGCTATTGAAGAACACCGTGGATTTTAGTCAGTACGAATCTGACAGTCCCTCCCGCCCTGCCCGGGGTGGGAGGACTGATTTGATGATTTTACCACGCTAAAAAAAACTATACAGGCCGTACCTACAGCCATAGAGAGACTAGCTATTAGAAGAACCTAGTCTCGGTTCTTATTTTTATCACATGACAAAGGTGGTGGTATTTTGTTACTTCATTAAGATGTCATTAACAAAACTATTCAAAATATTGGTTCATACCGACTATTTTATCCTGACAGATAAGTACTGAGCTTTGTTGCTTAATAAAATCATTTCTATTTTTACAGACTCTAAGAGCAATCACGGTGGAGGAAATTGGCATTGAAGAATCAAATCAAGATTCCAACACGAACAACAATCAAGATCCTTTGGTAAGAATCGGTGGACTTCACGCTATTAGACAAAATCAGTTTAAACTAGCTAGCGAAACGCAGGTGATGCCATATACCTTTAATCATTTTATTCATCTACCCTCCGTAATTTTACAGTTGAACATGTTAATGCGACTTCAAGAAGCGGCTAACTACAGCGGAAACCAAAGTCAGGACTCTGACAACGCGAGCATGGATTCGAATCTCACTCACGACAGCTCTATGGGCAACGAGCTATAATATCGACACCTCGTCCCGACTGTGTTGTGACGTCACTATCCTCTAAGATTTTATACTACCCGCTGGTATTCTGTGATATTGCTTCTCAACACTGCGTATTGTAGTTGAAACAAAGTAATACCAGCAGTAATTCCATGCAGTGTATGAACTAATCTGACGTTCCTTACATGTGGATTATAACTACGATATATAAAGCCAAATATTTGCCATATGTACATTATTGATATTTATTATTTACTTATTCTAAGTGTTACTTTAGTTGCGATTCTATTATAATTTCTAGTTGATTTTTTTAAAATATTTTATCGCAAAATTATAAAAGCGGTATTTATTTTCATTTCGGAAGGCTTTACTCTGCAATATTTGTGAATTCTAGCAAATATCGATAGCATGAGTATGTGAACCTTTCTATAAAGACTGTTTTTGTTTCTTTTACATACGAGAAAAAATATTATTTCCACTCATACGTGAATAAGAAATCAATAACAGTGCCTGGAGCGATAATTTTCCATTTTTTTAAGACGTAATTACAATGTTAGATTTTTACTGTTTATATGAAGCATTGTGGCTTTTACTATTGTTATATTTTTTCAAATTTAGGATATAAACCGCATTTGTATTACTGAGACATGTATGTAACATATGAAAGTGTAATTTTTATACCATTTTCATATTAAATTTCATGTACCTAATTATAAAATATTTAAGTGTAAATATGTTTAATATATTTCTTTTTGTATGCGATAACACTAACCGCTATCTATCATAACAGCGTTACTTTTGTATAGAAATGCGTAACAACTGTGTTACAGTGTTCGGTATGGATTGACTCGTGTGCATAAGTGAAACGTGATATCTACAATCTATGCTTTACAGAAAATGTGAAATAAAAATTGATTATAAAAATCTTGATGTCTTTGATTTTACTAGTAAACTAGAGATACCTAATATAAAAATATAAAAGATAAAATAAATTACAAGCCCTTCACATGAGAGACATTGAATAAATACAACACATTAAGTAGAGGCATTTTTATTCAAGTGCTTAAATTACAGTACAGCACAGTAATCAAACCTTCACCAGAAACAGATATGATAATGGAGCAATTTGGACGGAACCAGTTTTATTTCATTTAGGACTAGAATCTTCATTTATTGAATACTAAAAGGAACAATCGGATTTTTTTTGGTGAATCCAATATAAATAAGGCACAACCATTTCAACAAACCAGTATCTGTTACTGGCAATTCATATTGTAAACAGGAATAATATCAGTAAAGCACTGACAGGCAGTAGTACACAGAATTGCAAGTCAGTTTCATAAAGTCCACTCTATGGAGCACTCGAGTAAAGAGTAGGTCATACTGCATCCCCACAAGTACAGGGTTGTGGATAGAAATTTTAATATGCTTGTTTCAAAATTTTGCTATGACACTTAGGACTGGGACATTTCAAACTCCTAATTGCAGAAGCTAAGGGAAAACAACAAAATAGTAGGTACATCTTTTTGACTAAAAGATCAGGTTTTACTGAGAGTCTAATTTTGGTACCACAATTTGGGGTACCTACTTATTTTTTTTAAATGGCATGTGTGATGAGAGTATTCTGCAAGTTGTTTACAGGTAGGGAAGCATCTTTGAAAGAACAAACAAACAAGCACGCATATCATAATCGCTCCCAGTGCAAATGCAGCATCAGTTGTCTAATGTTGCATTCACTACTTATTATATAGAGATTTTCATACAAATAATAATTAAACAACTGAAAATTTTCAACCTCCATCTTGAGTCAAACATAGGATTTGTTTTACATAAATAAACAGTTCATGCACAAATAGAACATTATACCATGAAGGTACCATAAATATGTTGCCCTTTTTTTTTTTTTTTTTTAGCGTGGTAAAATCATCAAATGAGTCCTCCCACCCCGGGCAGGGCGGGAGGGACTGTCAGACTTGTACTGACTAAAATCCACGGTGTCCTTCAATAGCCTTTTATGTTCCGGGGTCACGGTAATGAGATAAGTCCCGCGACCCCGGCAGGCTTTGGCCCTCTTGGGCGGGGCCCCGTCATCGTGCTGACGCTCTTTGAGGCGCGCGTGGAACACAACGCGCCGTCGACCCGGGCATGGTCCATGTCCGGGTGGCGAGTTGCCCTTTACTCGCCGCCCGCATGCCCGCGCCTACGGTGGCCGGAGATCGTCTTGCGACGTCCGACGCCGTGGGCGTCTACCATTGCGGGTGGGGCGGAGGGAGGACGCTGTCCTCTCTCTCTCACGGCCCGCCTCCTCCTTAACGAGCATTACTGCTTCGCAGAAGGAGGCGACCGCTTCCCACTCCGTCTCGCCCCGCAGCATGGCCTCGACCAATGCCGGGCGCGAGAGGTCTCCGCCTATCGCTGCCGTGAGGACACGGCGGTGCTCTGCCCAAGCGGGGCAGTCTTGCACCGTATGCTCTACTGTGTCCTCCGGGCGATCTTCGCAATGGTGACACCCCGGCGTTTCTTCCTTCCCCATCCGACACAGGTACCTCCCGAAACATCCGTGTCCGGTGAGGACCTGCGTCATCCGATAGGTCAGGACGCCGTGACGCCTTTCCAGCCACTCCTCAAAGAGGGGTCTTACCGCCGCGATTGCGGCGTGCCCGAAATATGTTGCCCTACACAATAGCAAACCTTGAATCGACCTAGTTAATTCAAGCTACATACTTGAACTCAGATGCTAAGACAATTTACATTCATCTTGGCAATGTATTATCTATGGGCATTAAGCAGTCTTGGGCATTGTTTTATCAGTAGTAAAACTATATATTCAATCCTGTACATGTATAACTATTTGTTAAAAAGATGGCATTTTAATCATTGGTTTGCTTAGCTACCAATCAAACAATAGCTCTAAATTGATTTAAAAGAAATTGTAAATTGGAATTTTAACTACAGACTTTGTTGAAGAAACTTGATAATTATTAATCTAAAATTCTGAATTTAAATTTAGTTAAGACTTCTTAACAATGAGATAAATTTGAATTATCACAATGAATTAAAATCACCAAATATGATAATATATTACAATTATTTATATGTGTTATTATAGAGGAAACAGACATATTACTTAATATTGTTTTAAATGCAACCGAGGTCTGGAATATTTAATTTTCTACTAGTAATTATTTCACAAAATATATGTTTAGGCTTCATTAATTTGTACATAATAATCCAACAGCTTTAGGAAACATTGAAAGCCAAAACTCTAATAAGTTTTTTTTTGTATTTTGAGGAACTTATTTTGTAAATGTAATATTATTGCTACAACTCACTAAGTAATACTACCTAAAGACAAGGTGGAGTATTTAAGTGATGACTATTTCAGTCACTGTGAATGTCCAGACTCAAATTGGACAGAGAAGGAACGGGAGACACTGTGAAGTCTCCGGAGTCATCACTATGAACTTTATTTTGTTTAATTTCTGTTTTCCCCTTTGACTGACTACTTCCTGACTGCCTTGACTTATTATTTGTAACACTTAAGGAACTTTTTTCACTTATCAAATCTGCAACATCGGATAATGAAACTGAACTTTGCGAACTCTGTGAGGTTTGATGTGGACTTTCCAGAGACACATTTTTGTTTGAACTTTTTTCTATTTGATCTTGAGCAGAGCCTGAAGATTTTGATTGTTTATCTACATTTTCTTTCAACTTGGAACTTGGGGATGTAGAGAAATCATCACCATAACTGAATTCAGCGGTGTCCCCTTCAGTCTTGCCGGATTCCTGGGATTTTTTTTCACTGATTTCTACCACTTTATTTTCACTATTATCGTGTTTAAGAGATGCAGGTGATGTATTACTCAAAGTAGCAGATTTATTAGATGGTGAATCATTCTGTATTGTCACTGACATAACATTTGTTTCACTTTGAGCTTTAGCAACTGGTTCCATAATTGGCAAGCCTGCAGTATTGAGCATTTTTTCATCAAATGAGTTAAAAGGTTTTAATTCTACATATGAGGTAGAGTCACTACTACTATTAGTCAATTTTAATTCACTCATTAACAAAGTAGTTTCATTACTTGGTCTAGTAAAAGTTACAAACTTGGTTTGATCTCTTGCATCTACACAATCACTAGATTTTTTAGTAACATAACTATTAGAGTTAACACCACTGTTATCCACTTGAAGTATATGGTCTCCAGGAACATATTCTGAACTTGTTTTATCTCGTGCAGAGTCACTAGAAGTGTCTGTGTCAGAATTATCCAGCTGCAGACGCAGATGTAGTTTATTTTTTTCATCAGATGAATTATCAGACTGGGAAGAACTGTTAGTACTACTCTGTGAGTCTTCATGAAGTATGTAAGTACAGTTTTGTTCATCCCTGTAGTTTTTGTCATCACTTTTCTCATGACTGTTATATTTTGAGTTAGCATTTGGATCAGAATATTTCTTCTCATGTGGTTTTATCATATTTTTAATAAGTGTCAACAAGATGGGCTCCTTTATATTGTCAGGTTTGGGTAAATTCATTCTCTCGGCCAATTTTTTCTTGCCTTCGTATTTGTATTCATTACCTTGTCGAGACTCCGACTTGTAAACGAATAATGTGTTCTTCAAACAACAAAACTCCAAAAACTCATGTACTACGGATAGAGCAAGTAGGCCCTCTGGTAATTTAAGGATATTATCTAAATTCACATTCTGTTTTAAGTTTTCACGTTCATCTTCAAAAGCTAAAAAAATATTGGCTCTTAGCAACGCGCGTATTTTAGCCAGCGATCCATTTCTCTCTAAAGCTTCTATAACTAAATCGCGAAGTTCATTGTCTTCGGCTTGTGCCATTTTAAGAAAATAACCGTAACTTTAAGTTATTGAAAGAAAACATGTAAATAAAACACAATTTCGGCACTGGATGTCGTGTTTGACTCGCTTGTTTTGCTTGTTGAGAGGAGACTTGAGAGGCCGTCAATGAAGACGTCACCAGCTTTATCGAATTTTGTGTCAATAATGACAGCAGGAAATCAAGATCCATAGTTCACCATGATAAAGCAAGATAACACAAAGAAAATGCTTAGAATACTGATAAATACATCAATGAAACACGCTCACAAAACGTTATGTGAAAAAGTTATGGCGCTAGCGTCGTTTTCGTTCTGAAACTTCATAGTTGGATTGATTTTTAGGTAAATCATATTTTATTAATTATTTTGAATGATCATTTTATAAAACTCTTTTCTTTTTAACCAATTAATATTTACAATTAAACAGTACACTAGAAACAGAGATCATTCGTTTTAAGTATCGTTACTAGTTTAAGTGTGTACTGTGTACACATCAACGTAGAGTTAAATAGAACAAAAATGCTATGCTTGTATGGTAAGCTACGAGTGTTTTTCAATTTAAATAAATCTAATAAAAGTATAGTAATGTAAGTAAATCTATTTTTTTCAGAGAATTTCACTTAAATTCATAAAAAGGTTATAGTAAAATTGTAAAGACCATTCAATTAAAACTTAAACGTTTTTCCAAACTCTAAGAAATTTTATTTATATAAAAACGTTATCTTGTATAACTGTTATAATTTAAATTGTGTTTACTTATTTAAATTTAAAAACGAAAAGTGTCTTTTCTGCTGAACATTGGAGATCCCTATTTTGAAAAGACAAAATAATTTACTTACAAACAAGATTAACTAGACCGAAACATTTTAATCGATATTAAATATTTTAAATTTATTAATTGAGGTGGGTATATCTAGATATTCACCCTTATATCTTTGCGAACGTGCTCGATTACAAGGGGTGAAGGCTTGCGCCGGGAAATGTGGGAAATTCAGTCAGTCGGGTCGAGTGAGCGTGGGAGGTCGGTACGGTGTCCGCCTCGAAATTTAACGGCATAATGAAACTTTTAGTCCATTTTACTATCATATCCTGAGTAAAACATTTATAAAAACTAAAAAAACAGTGCTGACATTGTTATGTTCGGGTGCCGAGGGTTAAAATTCCCGTCATGACTATATAATGTGTTAAAATACTAGTGGCGGGAAACCGTTTTGATATCTCGCTTGACGTGTTGTGTCCTATGTGTACGTAGAGCGAGAGGAGCCGTCTGCCCTAGAGGGCGGCCGACATGCTGGATTCGTCGTGAATCGATATTTTTGGAACGTTGTAGAGCTGAAACCATGAGGTTCGAGGCTCAATAAAGGTACGACAGGTGGTAATATTAATAGTTTCCGTTCAGCCGACTACACCCAAGTCATTTAGCGAATTATGTGCTGCGGTGAGCAACGCTATCTGGGGCCCACGTTGGGCTCCAGTTCCCCCCTCCAGCCGCAGCAGCTGCTCTCCGGATGTTTTGAACAGTTAAAAATATTGAAGAAACATTTTATTTTAAATCGTTTAGTAAAACCATGGAAGGTGTATTACACATTTTAGTTTTATTGAGTAAACAAGTTTTTCAATTTAGGAATCTGGATTTATCTATGCACTGAGGTACCTACCTCCTCGGTTGTTTTTTCTTTAATCTGGAATAATATTTGAACAATTGCTTAATTTTATTCTTAGTAGGTAATTAACTTAGGAAAATAATGAATTCACTTGTTGTTTGTATATTCACGTGTAGGTAAATTAGCATTTCATAACATGTTTTACAACGAACTACATTTTCTTAAAGGTCCCAAAACCTAAATTTAAAAAAATTGCAAAAATAAATTAGTTGAAGTAGGCGGCTATGTAATTATAATAAATATAATAATACGTAGTACCTGAAGCTCTAACTCACTTACATAAATCGAACAAGTAAACATTTCTACCTAATGTTGGTAAAGATATATACGCTACAAATGTAAGCAAACGACGAAGAAATATATTCAGTTCCAATTTTCAATAACCAATAAACTACATCGGTTGTCGACTAAATTTCACGTGGTGGCCCGGGATGTCACCCAAAAATCCCGGGAATACGGAGTGTCGAATTTGGCGCCGTGCTCACACGGGCTCAGGGGGGATTAGGTCGTGCACACCAGTCTCCAGTGGCAAATATCGAACTGACACAACCAAACACACTTACGTTTGCGCATATTTCACGTGTTCCGCAAGTGGCACCCGTCTCCAGGTACCTAAATGATAACATTAAACATTGCATCACGGCCTAGCAACTGATATGGATCTGGTTATTAGATTAAGTCAGTTACTTTGATAAAGTCCCTAAGACAGTTACCTATTTATAGAATCATTGCATCGTTCTCGGTGTCACTCAATCAACTGCACAACAGCATTTTTGTTGCATGGAATGTTTTTTATGGGTCTAACTGCATTTTCCACCCTGATTTCAGCTAGCAGCTCTACTTTTTAACATAAATGGAGGGTAGCTATTTAAAAGGAAAAACACGGTTTTCTGCCACAATTTATTATACTATCAATTTAGAACAAAACTTTCATTTATGTGACTTTCTTGAGTGAGTTGGAGTTTTACTACTATTCTATTCTGGATAGTCTGACAGTAGTCAGCCAACATAATGTTACTCTAATAGCCATGGTAGCGCTCCTCCATGGTGCGATTATCTTGATGGACGCATTCTGCCATGCTCCTCGTTTAAATGTCCAAAATTTTGAGGAAATCGATTAAGTTGGCTATGAAGGAAATGCATCTTAATGCTCATGTTGCATCCAAGTTGCTGAAAGTGCTATTTTTGCAGCTTGATGTCACTTTCCTCTATGCGTTGGATAATTTTTTGTGTGAACGTACCTAAAATGTGCTTGTTTGGGGTTCTTATGTATAAGTTTCACACAAGACAGGTCTAGTAAAACTGACGGAACAATAGGGTAAACCCATTTGGACTGATTTCGGCGGTTAATTCCTGTTATGCTTTAAACGCAGAAATAACAGTCATCGTGGTGTTTCGACGGTTCACGCTAAATCATAGAAGTAATGAGGTTCAAAGGATGCCTCTTGTTATTTCTCTATAATCGTAAAGACTCCACACACGTTTTACATACCATTTTCGGTATCCAGGTCTTTTTGTTTTTTCTAATGGACGTTGAAAGTAGTTCATGTTGACATTTTTTACGAAGTCCGACACATTTAAACAAAATCTTCGGAATGTAATTTCGCTACTAATGTAACAGAATCCATTTGGATTGTTTACAGAGGTCCTACTAGACCAAAACATCGCAAAATAAGAACAAGTGGAAAATGTGAAAAACGTGTTTTCACGGAGGCGATAAACGCAGGTGATAGCGGTGGTGACCTCTCGCGCCCGGCCCTGTTGCAGTAGTCTCTCACAGTGGGGCAATTTTCGGCCGTCATAAGCACTGGCTTGCGGGGGGCGAGTAATGGGTTGTTCGGCGCTCGAGCTAGGACGAAGCCCGTGTCTATGGGCACTAAAGGAGCTGTGTCAACAAAATGACGTGACTCACTTAGGGCCAAACACCTGCCGGGGTCCCGAACTGTTTAAGCAGTTTACCGATATTCTGGAACAAAAAGGTAATATAAGGAGGACTTCCTCTACTGATGAGTCTGACAGTCCCATCAGCTCCACCTACATATATAGGGCGGGTGAACTCATTTGATGGTTATACCTACCACCTAATATGAAAAAAGGTTAAACCCACTTGTTAGCTGAATAAAGACCTATAGTTCTTATGGAAACGGCTTTCTAAGGTTATCTTAACGTAGGGTGAAATATCAAATCGAGTAGGTAACAGAACATTTTTTCCACTATGTTTTGCTCATTTCTTTTTCTTACGTGAGGTAAAGCAACATTTACATTTTTATCAAAGTCTTGGTGGTCTTGGCAAGTATATTTTTGAGTTTATTTTTCTGAAACATCAGACTTGCCTGCTAAACCTTTGAATTTCCTTTAGATTGAATAGTAACTAGTTCAACTTTTGGGTGATCGCAGGCTGTTGTTTAAGCATAACAGTGAGCTTTTAACATTAACGTAGGTATGATAAAACAATAATTAAGTGACTGTTCTTAAGCGGCTCGGGAAAAGGGTTTATGGAAGGAATTGGGGAAGGCCTTTGTCTACAGTGGCGTAGCGAGACCGAATCTAGGAGGCGGCAAGACGCTTGTGCGAGGCCCTTTTTTTCAGGACGATAAATTTAACTCGCCTCCGCTGCTCGCGCGAGGCCCCCTTGTTGTAAGATGACTTGGTTCCTCCAAATCATCTATTCCAAATGTGATTACGAGTACCATGTGGCAGCGACATCAGCTTTGCGAGGCATCTTGTACTCACTCAGTTCCCAGTAACAAATAAAACGTTACTAAGTTATTTTGCAACATAGGGCCTCGCGCGATCAGTGGAGATGAGTTAAATTTTTTCAGTTCCGACTCATCAGACATCAGAAGTATATAATTGTAGGTCATGTTAAGTTATTAGTAGAAGTTAAATTGCACTTCTTTACTGACTGGTGATCGCCGTTCTAAAGATTTTTTCTTTTTTTCTCTGAGCGCGAGGCCCCTCCATGCGTGAGACCGGGGGCTAGGGTCCGCTACGCCCCCGCCTAGGTACGCCACTGTTTACCACTGCCTAGCAGTGAGATGGCCAGGTTGCAGTACCTACAGTGTACGCAGGACCTCACCCCGTGTAAAAATGCGAGCGATTTAATGAATTTTAATGTCTACGTTATGACTTCTGTTTTTTTTCTCCTTGGAGAAAAACATGACGAAATTATAAAATGTGCTTTAAACATTTCTTTTCAAATAAAAAGCTGCATCTATTGATACAAGTTTCATATAAATTCATCATGGAATCTCTAAGTTGCGTTTTTATATTTACGATTTGCTTGAGATATGTTAAATTTTTATATTTATGATTTTATTTTATTTTTAAACTCATATTTTATTCACAAAAATTTTGAAAAGTACTGCAACCTGTCCGCAAGGAAAACAAGTATCGATGAATCAAGTTAGAGCATGACAAACAGAGTGGAATCTTGGAGATCTGACGACATGAGGACATGACGTTATATCAGCATTCTTCCTTTAAAATAAAAAAAAATTGGTCCTAACTTAAAAAAAAATCATTCAATCATGAAAATTCACTTTTAGGATAAAATTAAAGATCTTTAACCTAAATAAAATTTTGAATTTATTTACCGTTAATGTGCTCGCCAAGAAGAAATAGTAGCCAAGCAAATATAAACATGTAAGTAACTAGAATGGAAAGGATTTTTTTGTGTGACCTTTGGCTTATTTATCATTATAATCGCCAACCTCATCATCCTTTCCCAAATTTCGCCGGGGTCGGCTTATAGTCTAGATCCAGATGCGGCTTATTGATTTGCTCAGACCAACTGCTTTCTGACCTCCGCAACCCAATTTCTCGGATATTGATGTACTTCTTTCCCTAGCTATTCATACGATGATAGAAAGGAAATAATTAAAGTATACCTAATGAAAGCGGCAGGTAAATAAAGAAAAAGGCTGACTGTCTGAAAATTTATCCACGAAGCCAAGCAGCCTATCTTAAACCTCTAAGACAGTTTTAACGTCTATTTTGAGAATTGGCACTAAGAAAGGAATTTAGACGCAACTAAGACGGGTAAAGGGGATTAAAACCACAAACTCTGCGGTCGAAGTCGCAAGCCAAAGCCAGCCTGAATTCGAACGAAAACAGCTTTCTTTTTCCAGGATAAGATTTCTTACGTGATAAGTCGAATACACCACGATACGATACTTTGGAGGGTACAAAAGAATCTTAAACACGTATTGTTGAGTGTTCCAGCGATCAGGTGCGTTCGTATTTATTCCTTAAAGGGTTTAATTCTGATTTATTTCAATTGTTCAGCTGAAATGGTTCTCACATCGTGATTTACGAAGCGTTTTAAATTATAACACATTCGTACTTACTGTCTTTGCCAGTCGCAGGCAGTTTTTGGTGCTTAGTAAAAATTAATTTTATGTAGAGTAATAATTTTAGATAAGACCACGGTCTTGAAAGAAAATCTTGGGTGTAAAACGGAAGA
Organism: Agrotis exclamationis; assembly: GCA_950005045.1. Classification (NCBI taxonomy): domain Eukaryota; kingdom Metazoa; phylum Arthropoda; class Insecta; order Lepidoptera; family Noctuidae; genus Agrotis; species Agrotis exclamationis. Next base: position 10,753,809 of record OX465417.1, on the reverse strand, counting down.
AAACAATGGTTTTAAATAAGTTGATAATAATCTTCTAAAGTACCTGTTTCTTCCTAAAAAAAAAGTGTTTTTTTTTAACATACTTTGGTAATTCCTTTGAGAATTCCGCAAAATCGTGAGATTTTTGAAGGTTAATAAAATATAAGTAGGCACCTCACACAAAAAGAATTTATTTAAATTATTAATTATCTTTTTTTATTAATTAATTTGAAAACCTACGCATTTCTTGTCGCAAGTAATAAAAGTACAAAGGCGTCCGAAAGTTTCAGATCTAGTATAACAACTGAACATTAATCTACCTACTAATATATTTCTATACCCTAGAGACCTCTGACCAGACAACTTACCAAGCCACAGTTGAGGGTCCTACGAGAATCCTTCACTTTATCCTCCATCCAATAAAACCAAGTCGGCCATGACGGACGGCCACCGAAGTGGAGGCCGTGGCCAACTAAGAACAAGTTTTATTATTACTGATACCTTTCTGCGTACCTAATTGGATCAGTCAAGTCCTAGTTATCCGTACTGCTTACGTTCCATGAAGCAGGTATCTCGTTATTGGAATCTTGGAAAGTCAGAATCTCAGCTTAAGTATATTAAAAGCTTTATAGAAAATGATTTTGCAATAGAGATGCTACGAGGTATAAAAGAAATACCTACTCATTTTGTGCACATTCCAATGTAGTTTTGACATACAATAAGAAGAGCGATGATTAATTGTAGGTCGTGGATTCGAACTTAGCGCATTGATTTCATCGCTACTACTCTCAAAAGGGGTGACGGAAAATATTGTAAGGAAACCATGTCCTAGAATTGAAAATTCAAAGACATGGTGACATCTAACAACCCGCACTGGGCACGCGATATGGGTAAAATCTCACTCCCTCTCCCAGAGACGAGGCATGTGTCCCAGAAGTAGAAATATTTGTAGGTTGATAAGATTTTTGCTGCTGCTGATTCGGCAAGATTCCAAGACCCAGAGGGCTTATCACAGAAACATTCTACCAGTATATATAGATAAGCTATCAAAAGGCTTACGTCAATCCCGTTGAAATTCTTTTTAGAATTAATATAGAAAAGTTAGAAAGCGATTACCTACCTTTTGTCTTTGCCCTCAGGGTGCGTCGCGGCTAGGTTTTATTAAGTTACTTTTGCTCATGAAAGTCGTATTAATACAAACGAAACAGGTTATAGATATTAGTTTTCGCAATGGCACCGGTAATTGGCCCATTTAGTCTACCTATGATACTAAAAACAATAAAAAATAATTTTCTCCTAGATAAACTGCTGATACGGCACAGTTTTCTCCCATTCTGGGGGCATTAACATAGAAATAGTCCGTTTTGTGTGCCAATTAAGACATAGGAAGCTTGTCAGCGAATAATAAACATTTAGATAGGATCACTATAATTGTAAGCCGTCCTACTTTTGTTAACATAATGTATAACGATACACGTTCATTTTTGTTTATTTGTATTGACCTACTCTTAGAATGCCAATTGCCATAATATAACCGTGTGTATATTGTTGGAAAACGAGATTTAGGTCTAAGCTATTGAAGGATCACCGTGGATTTTAATCAGTGCAAGTTTGACAGCTCCCCTTCCGCTCTGGGTGAGAGGTACGTTGATCTGATTGTAAATAACAGTATTCACCTGCATTCGCTTCTACTAGAAGCTGACTCCAACTTAGTAGGGAAAACTCTAGGCGGATGACAATGTTGAGAAGATGAGCGGCGCATGCTTTCCAACGAGTGTAATTATCTGATGGTTTTTTCCAAGATTTAACGGCGCTTAAAAGTGGTCTATTTGCCGGACGTTCTTAGGAAAATTTGACAGCGGGCTTTCGCTGCAAGGAGCGAATTCTCCCATTCCATTGGTATCCAAAAACTCTGAGAATGGCTCAGTAAGCTAAACAAAGAAGTCATTTAGATACCCGTAAGTAATCTCATTATTCTGCAGCACACAGCTTTTATCTGGGAAATTTTTACTTACAAGCCTCGTAAATTGAAGTATGATAAAGCAAAGTGAAGTTTAGGTGCAGGAAAACTTAACTACTTAACTAGTTCATGGAGTAGGAAGGTAATTAATGTGGCTAGCTTAGTTTTTGCTTGGTATTTTTTAATTTTATTTGGTTAGTATAGATACTGTAGCAACCTGGCTCTGCTTCGCACTGGTAGCAGAATAGACCAATAGCGCCTATTTTATACACGACTGCCCGAAAAAGGATTGTCATGTTTCTAGGGTTCATGTATGTTTGTGAGTCTTTTTTTTCCACCACAACTTCTGAACGCCTGAACAGATTTTTTTTTTTATATTTAACTGTTTTGGTTTACACAGCGGACGCGAGTAAAGCGGCATTTTTCCGACAACTTCTTGAAAAATCAGTCAATTTGCCACCTCTCCCCTTATGAATTCTGTCCTATGCAGAAAACCATGTCAAAATCCGTTCGGTAGTTATTGAGTTTATCTCATTAACACAGACAGCCGAGCTAGGTATTTTGTTTAGGATATTATGTAGTAACTGAAAATAGATAATGTAGATCCACATTCTTGCACATTGTTCTTTATTGTCGGAGGGAACACCAAACGTTGGTAACATTAGGACTAGGTTTATTTTTCCTACAAGTACCTACCTGACCGCAACATTAGTTTAGATCCCTGATAAGATTCGTCCCAATATCAATAACGTGGACATATTATTTGACACCCTTTGAATTTTTATTTATTTTTTACCGACTTCAAAAAAAGGAGGTTATCAATTCGACCCGTATGTATGTAATATTATCAGAACTGCCCAGTTTTCATATATGTTAGTCTACATCAGCGTCTGAACAAATGTGCCAAATTTCATAAGTGTATGTATGTATGTATGTTTGTGCACGCATATCTCCGGAACTATAAGTTCGATTTAAGTAATTCTTTTTTGTTGTACTAGGTATTGTTCAACTTAGGGTACACTGCAAGTTTCATCAAAATCGGTTCAGTAGTTTTAGAGATATGAATTTTTTTATGTTGTGACGGATTACAAGATTAGTGCATATGTAAGAAAATTTTGTATTTTACAAGAATTTGGGTTGAATATGTAATAAATAAACTAAAAAATGTAAAATAAAAACTTTTTTAAAAAAAGTACCGACTTCAAAACAAATACAAAAAAGTTTAAAATAACTTTTCTTTCGGAAGTCGGTGGCTTTGTTTTGTTGTGTCATTGACTATTGGCACCGACTTCCGAAAGAAAAGTTATTTTAAACTTTTTCGTATTTGTTTTGAAGTCGGTACTTTTTTTTTTGTACATAGGTATTACTATTTAGTAAATTTTTATTTATAGTTTGTTACATAACCTCAGTATTGCGGTGTAGTATAGTACGCTGTAAATATAATGATAATAAAGTTCAAAAAATGTTTAAAAAAGGCAAAATAAAATTGATGAAACTCTCGTTTTTCAATGAGTTACCTACATTTAAGACTACTTACTCATACCTATATCCTTTCTCGACCTACAAGTAATTGCTATGAATCTATTAACATGGAATTGTGTTGAAATTACTTAATTATCGTGATTGATTACTCGTAATTATTCATAATAGTTCCCAATCCATAAGTTTCTATGTTTTCCACGACATGCACCACATGAAATGTTACTATAACATGCAAGTTATTGAAAAATAATAATAGAAAGCCTAAGCCCATAAATTGAAAGCAATAATCAATATCTTATTGAAACGCAGAAATAGTAGAATATTTGGTTACTTGCTTATTTTGTTCTTCATTACAGTTCTTTCGCAATTACCTACCGTAAAACGGGGTGAATAAGGACTCAGGGGTAAATAGGGTCAAATCGAGGAATCTAGTTTCGAAGCCACAAAATAAAAAAACAAGAATTTCCAATTTCTACCTTTTTTTTCTTCTAAAAGTAGAATATATTATCTTCTAACTGGTAACACCGAAGCGTTGTGAAGTTAGTAAAAGGTGTCAAAAATCTTCTTTCAAATAAGACTGTAGATGTGAGGTTGCGGTATTGTCCCATAAGTTGACCGTTTTTGGAAATTCTAGTGTTTTTTTGACAACGTGTGGAGTTAGCCAACGATATAATATCTTTAAGAAGCTACCCAAAAAAAGCAAGTCTAGATTTTACATAGGTAGTTTTTGTTTGAAATCGTTTTCTCAACCTCTGGGATTGTTTATTTTTTCGAGGTGAATAAATACGGTAACGGGGTGACAAGGGACGGCTAAAGTACAAATAGAGTCGCCTATACTTGGTAAATAGGGACATATGGAAGTTGATTAGGAACGGTAAAGTTTGAATAGGGTCAGGGCTGCTACAACATGAATTGAACATTTTATCGCATTGTTTTGCAGGATTTCACTTTTTATTAAAATAAGGCATTTTCATTTTATTTATTTTAAACTTATATACAAGCATGCGTACTAGGCGAACTAATGAGAAGTAATAAGAGATACATAGGTACGAACTTGTATGATTTAAAAAACAAGCCTACAAACAAATAATAAAAATACGAAGTGTGTTGAACTAACAATATATGGGTCTTCGTTGTTTTATGCATTTTAATATTTTACATTTATAGGTTTCTATATTCTTTAAATTTCTGGATATAACATCAGAGCAGGCCTCATAATAAATTTTATCAAAATTGTTTCATCATTTTTTTTAGAAAATTGACAAAAAAGATAAACATGTATGCACATTTTTACAGAGATTTTATACGTATAATATTATAACGCTAAGTAGCTTTCTGCAAGATATCGAAGTCGATCGGTTTTAACGTTTTTAGCGTACAAAATTTTGTCTTATGTGATTGTTAAAAATGGGTATGTGGATACCTGATTTCTACAAAATAGATGGGTACTCACCTACTACAGTAAATAAATAGCGACGTAGGTACCTACCTAACCTTGATTGTTGTTATTATCAGAAATGCCTCGTGTATATAAACCGGGTGGTACAAAACACTACAAAAAATATTTTTAATCTTTAAGCAGAAGGTAATTAGTTCTTTTTTTAAATAGGAAAGAGACAACCCTACTAGTTTTTCCCAAGTTACCCATTTCCCGTTCCAGGTCACCCCACTTCAAGCATGAATAGGGACAGCCTATATTTTTGTTAAAATATCTAAATTTTAACTAATTCTGGGGATATTTTTAACATTTACGAAAAGTATTAACTGGCGGAAGCCCTTGGAAAGAGTTATCGACATTGCATTCGTCCTACAACATCGATTAATTTCAGTGACAAGTTCGATTTTGTCCCTATTCACCCCATTTTACGGTACGTCTGACAACAGCAATCTTACAAAAATCTTATCCTAATGATTGTAAAGATCACTGTTATTTGTCAGAATTCGAATTAGTCTACTAAGTGAAGAAACTGTGGTGGTACAAGTTGCTATTTTTATTCAGTGCTGAGAAAAATTGCACCTTAAATAACTTTTTTATGAGTCTTAATAAATGTATGTCATATATTGTCCCTTCACGTCGTTCTTTTTTACATAAAAATACACTAAAGAACCATGGGGGAATTTGTATGGACCCCGTCACTACCCTCCATCCCCTAACAGCTATTGGATAGTAAATCAATAGTTATTCTTAAATGAAACCAGAAAAAGACAACATTATCTATTGCATAATAAAAAATAATGTTTTTTTGTTGAGCAAAAACATTTAATCTCAACATATCTAAGACAATAAATAGGTGAGACTTATATTTACGTGCAGTTTAATTTCATATCTGGGTCAATAGTTGAAAAGCTTTTTGCACCTCGATGTTAAGCAGTTTTCTCTTCGTTTGGAAACTTTTAAGTGCTTTCCCACTGAAATTAAACAAAGAACTTTACTTTCGAACCGTCATTGCTTTTAAAACTTATTTTTATTCAACTTTTTAATGCTTGGCCAATATCGGGTGGATTGAGTTAATATCCAAGTTCAGTAAAGCAAATAAGTACATTGCCCTTTTTCTTATTCTTTCATTTACCCATTAATGAACATATTTTTATGTTAATAGGTATCACTATCAGTATCGCTCAGACTGCAAAATATCACTCTAAATTAGATAGGTACTGTATATAGGTAGATACTTGTTAGGTGGTAAATGTTTTCCCATTCCACAATAATACCCAACTCCATTAGCCCTGGTCGCGCTGATGGTACCTATGCAAGTTATTTGTCGATTGTGACCTAATTTATTTAACAAAGTTCACTGTGTACTTTGGGAAGCTACAAATATCATACTGAGTTTCAGTTGTATAGCTATGTCCTTAAGCAGAACTATAAAATGAGTTTTAACTAAGAATAGGACTGCCTTGGCGCCATATTGTGACAAGAATTACCGCCCTATTCTTAGTTGAAACGCATGCTATTCATGTTCTCAGTTCTGGGTTAATTTTCAACCGCCAAATAGCAAATGATTAGCATCATCTAAATTAAACCCAAACTGCACCGCGACCCACAACTGTTTATAAATGTAACTGTAATTAAAAAGTTTTTAATGAAATCTAATATCAGATCGTTAGAACCTCTTCCAGTCGGTTGCAAAGTTTGTTTCAATATAAATGATCTTGTTAATAACTTTCCTAACTGGCCTGTTTATTTCGGGCAGCACACTCGCCCCTTTTACAAAACGACCTATTATAACTGATCCACACAAAGTATTCGGAATTGCGTTAATTGCCGTGGAATAACACAAAGGTATTGTTGATAAGCACCAATCCAACAGAAAATGTAGTTTGGGAGTAATGAATAGCTTGATTCGCTCTAATAGTCTATTCAGTGATAGGTTCTGCTTAGGGTTGATTTGGTCAAGTTAAGGCCCTTTCGGAGATTATAATTAACAAAACGGATAAAAATAGATGGAGTATCGAGTGTGGCGCGACTGGCCGTGCGCGGCCTGTTTCAGGGTTCCACGTCGGAAGGGGCGTTATTCTTGGAGACAATCAATACGAGCGTCTGCATATTTAAATCAGCGGCGAGGTGAACGGCTTCTATGGCGAGTGTGCGATGACTGCATACGTCACCACAATTTAACATCACTGATTGATTTCGGTCGTAGTAGAACAAGAACTGCATGGAATAATTCAGCTCAACGTTAGACGCATAGTCCCTTTCAAAAGTTGGAGACAAAGCAATAAAAACGACAAACGTACACAAAAGAGTAGATTTACTACACAGAGGCAACACCTGAGCATTCAGCACGAATAAAAGAAGGAGAGAATGTTATCTCGTTCACAAAAAACACTTGTACCTTTCGTTGGAATTTATTGATGCGCGTTCTCCTACAAGAGTTTAGCGCCTGAAGATTGTGTTCTGCTCGACGATTTAATGTGGAAACAAGTAATTAAGTAATAGAATTAACCTCATGTCGATTAGTTTTCAGTCAATATGTGGTTATTTTAGGTTTACGTTTATTATTTAACATTGTCGTGTCTGGGGTGCAGTAGTTCGGGCAAGAATAAGACCCCTTTTTACGGAGAGGTTGGTGTGATGCCATGGCGTCCTCAGCTTTCGCCGACTAACGCAAGTCCTCAGCGAGAACGCTTACTTAGGTAAGTTCCGGCGAGAAAACGCCCGGGTGTCACCACTGTGCGGGCCCGGAGGACAAGCTCCGTTATGTCCAAGGATGCAATTTCCACAGTAGATGCAGGCTTGTACTTACCTACCAGCCTAGTACTTTTGCTAGTTAGTAACATTCTTCCAGTTTCTAAGCTTTTAGCTGGAATTCAGTGCAGACGGCGAGTTGCCTATCCGTTACTCCCATGGCCCAGTTGCCTATTATTAAATAAGAAAATGTGGAATTGGTCCCCATGCAAAGTGTATAAATAAAAAATTCCAACATTTTCAAACTGGCTTTACTTTAATATTATCACTATTTTTCTTTCGTAACACCACGACCACGACAACACCATATTATTTTTTTTATTGTAAATATGGTGTCGTCGTGGTTAGCCATAAAGCCACCGACTTCCGAAAGAAAAGTTATTTTACACTTTTTTATGTTTGGTTTTGAAGTCGGTTCCCTTTTTTTCGAAAAGTTTTTTAGCGACATGCAATAGTTGAAATTACGTTTTAATATGTTTCTCGTATTTGTAGGTACTGTACCTATATTAGTGAAGTAATTAAAAAATAACCTCCCTTTTTTGAAGTCGTTAAAAAATGCATGTTATATTGGAAGAAACTCTTTTTTAATAGGGACATTAGACATAACTTCAATGTTTGTCAAATTATGTCTAATATCCCTGAATTATCTAATACGCGATAACGTAAATACGTCAAAAGAGTGAACGAAGGATGTAATGTGAGGTGTTTAGCGGTCTCTCGGGCGCCGTGGGGCTCCTTATGAATAAATATGGAGCGGACTACCTTGACACTCGCCGAGCACTTTGAACATAAAAAGCTGAGTAGCGGTTCACCTACTTGAAAGCGACGTCTTTCAAGTATTTAATCTGTTTTCCAGTCACGTGTAAATTGAAAAATGGTAGGGCACTAGTTTGTTGTTGTGTGCTGAATAGCAAAATATTGCGCAGTGGATACGGAGGCAGTGAGTGCACGGTCGCACCACCCCAGGCGAGTCAGTCCGCGTGGCTTGCTACACATCTGTAATGTCAAAGGTTACTTTGTCGATACTCAAGAACACACTACACACGTCGTGGTGACGGTAATCCATCACGTCTCTGCGATTGATCGTATTTTCCATCTTATGACTGCATGAGCGAGTTATTGGTTAGAGGTTTCTCGTTGGATCCAATCATCCTCGAGTTACAGCATTACTTACATAGATCTACCTTTCTACTTAGACGCTAATACAGGCTTACAAGCTCAGAGCTCGGGATCCAAATGAGGTTAAATTGATCTGCTTTTCATACCCAATGAAGTTTGTTGCGGATCAAAATAACGAAAGCTTTTGCAAGTGCAAGAATCAGTAATTAAATTTTCAACCAGCACTTGTTCTAAAGGACGGTACACAAGATTACAGCTGACATAACAAAATCTTTAGAGTCCCGTGCTGACCTTTCTGTGTCGCTTAACTTTATGCTTACTTAACTATATTATGGTGGAGGTTGACCCTATTTGTAGACGAGCTATAGAATTTGTATTTATACGAGGATATGGTTATGACCTTCGTGTATTTGTGATGTGGGTAATGAAAACAGTTTAATGGCGGACGGTAATGAAAGCTTTCAAGGCTTCAACAATGTTTCTGCGATATCTGAAGATTTACGGATGGATGTAATTGTGGATGCCCATAAATTTGCATTTGGCTCGTTAGTCAAGTCAAAGTTGGAGTCCCTGGTCGGGTAAATTTCGGTAGGCGGCCAATTTATCACATTGGATCCAATATTGGTGGATGTGGGTTAATGTCAGTGCCTACCTATACCTCTACTGAACCTTTTGTATAATAGCGGTGACAGCTGTTTTTATAAATTAATGGGTACCTACTATAATATCTTACCCTCAGATATCTATTATCGGAAAAAAACAGAAACCCTGAAAAGCAACAATGATCACACCAGTACTCATTTTGGCATGTTTGTATGATGCAAGGTATACTTACATTTTATTTTAATTTGTATGTTTCTTTCTAAAACTACCCTTTACTCACAGCTTACTTTCTAATTCAGCCGCCTGAATTCTTTGAATTTGAACATTTTTGCTGGCGGCTTTTCAAATGCGGCCTTAATGATAAAGTACCCGCATTTTTCACTTTAAACACATTCCCCTTTTCAAAGCAGTCACTGGTATTCGTGTGATACCGGTATACATACCTTTTTGTGTAGTTGAAGTTCAAGGGATTTTAGCGCAAAAATATCAAAAATCAGATATTTTAAAAAGGAGGTGCAACTCAGATGGTCATTGTCATTGGAATACCTAATTTAGATCCCTATTGCACTATTATCAGGTATCTTACAAACAACCAAAGTAAATCTATCGTATCTCCTATATTTTTTGATGTTTCAACCGTTATAAAACCTTTATCATGATTGGAATTATTGGCATAATCAACATAACCTCCTTAGTTTTCCGTTTATATTCAATCTATAATTTCCTCACATCTAATTCTTGTACCTAAGTACTTACTAACGCCAAGCAAAATCCATATTTTTATTATATTGTAAATACGTAATGAGTTCGTCAGGCCGCACAGTGAGTAGTTATCGATCTTTCCATTTTTACCTAACCACTTCATCGGAACTTCTAAACAATCAAAACGTTTTTCCTCATAATTTGTTTACACAATTTTTTCCACGTCGACGTGATACGATAAACTGGGTCTCGTGTAGACTTATTTATATTTCAATCAATGTTGTAATCAATCAATCACGTTCGTGTTCCGCATACGTTCGTTAACTTCACGTTAAAAGTTCATCGGCAAACGTTCGTTTATTAAAATGTCGGTATTTTAGAAAAGCCTGTTATTGTTTTTTTTTAAATTAAAATCCTGATATTTAATTGCAAATATTATTTCAAAACTCTTTGTTACATTGAAATATCCGATTCTGTAAAAATCCTAGGGGTTTTAAAGATTTATGCCTATATATACATAATCTTTGACATTAGTGAGTGAGTAGGTACATCGATTTAAAACGAGAGCTTTACAAATTCAAGAAATCCACAAATACTCTTTGATCTTCTATTTATGTGTGGTTTTAGTCGGAGGATAATCTTCCCACACCCGATTTGAAACAATTTTAGGAAAACAGTTTTGTTACTTTGTATAGCAGTGGGCGTTTCAATTCATCCACTACGAGATTGAATGTCAAGAAAATTGGCCATGCTTTTATTGTACAATCCAGATAATCTGATAGGTAGAAGTTCAGGAGTTAAGATCACAGTATTATCTAATACAATTTTATTAGGTACACTAATACAGCAACATACACTGACATTGTATGGTAGCTATAAAAAAATTCGGTACCAACTTGGGCAACTTGTTAGATTAGTAGTTAAGTAAACTAGTTGTAGATATCCTGTATAAAATAAAATGTAATATCTTTGATATTATAAGGTGTTTACACACCAAAGCCGGCCCGGCCGGCACAAGCCGACGGGCCCAGCGGCTTTGGTGTGTACACAGCCATAGATATATAATTTCATATTTTTTAAATAAATAGTTGAATAATGTATGAGAATAGGATTCTAACAAATACCTAAAATAGGTACCTACTGGACAAATAGTCGGCCCAATAGTCGTAACTGTGGCTCCGGTCAAAAAATAAAACTTTACAGCCTCATGGGTAATAACAGTTCATTCGATGCAGAGTTCAGATTACAGCCGTTTAGTATAAATCCGATCTTTATTATTTATTGTATGTAAACGGACAACGTAAGCTGAATTTAAATTTTTAAAGTATCAGTAGAAGAGAGAGTGATAAGGAGAGAAAGATTTTTTTCTTTCATTCTGTACATCTAATTAATTATTCAGTGTCGTAGTGTATTTCGTTTTTTTTTATTCACCGCTTTTCTTTTTTTTCTTCTAACCAGTAACTAACTGATGATTAAAAGGCCGTGAGTACAGCGGGTCTAAATGGGCCACTTAGCAATTTTCCTAATGATTCACATCGTGAATTAATGGCCAATGTCGTTGCTGGAAATACACTAAGTTAATCATTAGAAATATTGCTTAAAGTGGCCGTTATGAAACTGTATGTGTATGTGAACCAAAGTAATAAAATTGTGTTTATTTTAACCCAAATGACATTAACCAACTTGTGAAAAACATTTTTAAATAAACGTGACTAACACTCCCAAAACCCCAAAACGGGTCGTTCCCAACAGGTCCATGAGTCTATTGTTCTCAAAAATTGATCGTTCATACATTTGTTCCCAACGGGTCTACGACATTTTAAAATATTAAATTTTTTGTTCCCAACGGGTCCATGAGAATGTTTGGTACCTACAGTCAACAACAAAAGCTTGGTTATAAGCTTAAAAACTGAAATAATTTTACTAATCAGCAAAGTACTAGGCTGGCATAAGTTCAAGGTGGTTTTTATTTTAAGTTCTAAGTATTTAATTATTGTTAATAGTCATAAAGTAAAAGATCAAGACCGGTCTAGTGGAGGTGTTCAATCAAATACATACCTCCTTGAACTTATGGTACCCTATTACTTTTGCTGGTAAGCTTTTCAGTAAACCTTCCTAGAATAATTATATTTAAAAACTAAGCACCCTGTTTGAACTCATGTAAGCCTAGTACTTTTATAAAATATCGCATAATAGAAGCTGGTGTAATTATTAAGAGGCCATTCTCATTTTTATCACAAGCATTTAAACCAGTCGAAAAGACAACTTTGAACATTTTTCTTTCTCTTACATGAAATCGTTCTTACTGACTGTACTTTTATAAATCTCGTGGACCCGTGTGGAACTCATGTAGGCAAATTCAAAACAATATTATGTTATCATGGAGCCGTTGGGAAACAGAGAACAAAAGAATCGTGGACCTTTGGGAACGACCCACCAAAACACCGTATATAAAAATACTAATGTCAACTGTCACCGAATACATTTTTATTATGTTTCTCTTTGTTGTCTATCACCAGTCACCAAGTCCCATAACTGAGTCCCCGATGCTGTCACATTGGCGTCGTAACTAACCAATGAGATTGTTCACTATTCAGCCATTACAATGGTCTATTAAGTCCTAATTCCCTGAGCTAAACAGCCCATATCTTGCCTTTAACTTAGTTACAAGATTGATAGTACAAGTATTATGTCCATTCTATTTCCAGAGATTTTAGTATATAAGTATGATAAAATAATCGGATTTCTTTAGCTCCATCTGAAATAGGGCATCAGGTTATCGATATTGTGAAAGTATGTCTGCGAGATGTAATCTCCTTAGTGAACCGCGATTGTTAAAAAAGATAGATCCTACAAAGATTGGCCCAAACATTTTTTTAATTATTTAAAATCCCTATATATATTTTCTATGAATTAATACACTCACTTGCTACCTGGTCTTAAACTTCGATACCTTATTCTAAACAACTCTTCATGCGTTGGCGTGGAGAACTTAACTTTAATTTTACTAAAAATCTGTGTTACTCCCACGCACACAAACATACAACACCACGACAACAGTCAGAAGACCTCGAGAAGCCACAATAGTTTCCAAAGCATTTTGCTTTTCGACAACGGCTGTCATCAAGATTAACATTACGTTTTCGGTGGCTTCAATCAATCTGACTTTTGATAATACTTAAGTATTGCTGATAGAATGCCACGTTGTCTTGTTCCTTATTTTTAGTGGTAAAATTATTAAATGAGTCCCCCACCCAGGGCGGGACGGGAGTCACTGTCAGACTTGTACTGAGTGAAGCCCACGGTGATCTTTCAATAGCCCTTCAAATTCCGGGGTCACTGTTACCTACCTGATATGACAGTCCTGCAACTCGTTGTCTTGGTCCTCGATTTTGCGGCTGGCAAATAATGATGACATTTCAATATCTGGTCAGACAGGAATGGAACCCGATCGCAAAAGAGATGGATAAAGGCTAGGTGGAAAAAGAGTTACCGCCGCCCGCATCAGAGCACTTATTTACGCTATCTTTATATTGGCACACAGCATACAGCATGAGTAGGAAATTGGAGATACCTCCACTTTCATTACTACGCATAAAGAAAAATCATCTTGTTGCTTTTGACGCCTGAATTACATTTTGGGGAAGTAAGGGGCATGTCAAGATTAATATTTTCATTTGGAATAAGATCGCAAGGTAACATGAGAAAGCTGACACGAAATTAGATTACAAGGGTTGCTGTACGAGCTCATTTTATCCCTAAAATGTCTCACTTTGAACTAGCAACTAGTAGGTAGCTTAGTCCACTTCATAAGCAAAAAGAGCATGCATAAAGTAATAACCCCCTTACTTATAAAAACTTGTGTTGCTTAGCTACCGATTAAATATCACCTGTCCTTGTCATTTCTATTTTAATGAATAGAGATGGCAAGTGACTTAAGAGCTATTTAAGATAAGTAACGTCTAATCAATGTTTATAAGTAAGGCCCTAAGTGAATAGCAAGGTACCTCATCATCATTAACCTTCTCTGCGTTGTATAACGTACTTAGTTGGTAGTTACCCACGGCGCGCCACTCCGCTAAATGGACAGGCTGCAGTGGAGGGTTGCCGCGGTTTCCATACGACGGCATCTAATCCGGCCCGCGCTGCACCGCAACTTACGGTTAACGTACATACACCTTAAATTAATTCCAGTTTCTAGCTAATTATACTTCCCTACATGGAATTTTAATCCGGATTTGTGTACAAATTGTTTTGTTCAACGTTACTTGACGTTATCCGAGCTCTGTTGTACTTTGCTGCGAAATGTAGCTATGAAATATTGCAGTATGGTACCTAGGTACTCGTGTTTTTACTACAGTACTGAAGTAGAATTAGCTGTAATGTTCTGACATGTTTTCTTTTCTTATTATTCTCGTCTGTCGTGACTGTTTTTAATTAAGGTTAACCGCAAAAGTGTTCTCCTGACCTTCATTTCTAAGCCCAATTTCCAACTGCACACATTTCATAATCGTTCGTATTTTATGTCAAACAAAACTAATAACGTCTACAGTAGAGCCTAAAATTAATTTCAAAACTCGCAACTTCACCCCGTTTTCAATAACAGCATTTATGTGCGTCATCTGTATTCATGCCCGCTGAGAGTACACGTGTTGGCACTATGGACCCAATAAAGTGGAATTACCCGAGTCTACGTGTGGCACCCGTTGTGTGGACACCCTACACCCGGCACTAGACACCCTACACCCGGCACTAGACACCCGAATATAACAAGAAACAACTTAGGTATGATATGAATATTCTCAAGTGACCGACTGTCTCGTTGATCTTGTGGTCGCAACTGTCGTAATAAGTTACGACACTGCTGATGGTCCGGGATTTGATTCACTGTTCAGTATTTCTTATTGGGTTGTGCCATCAGGGATTACTCAATAGCAGCTCAGTGTTTCGAATTCTGCAGAGATTATGGCTGTTGACTCACCTTTTATTAAACAACTAGCCACTTATCAAGTGATTCGTGAATCGTATCATTGCTGTACAGGCAATGCTGCACTTTTGTGCTCAAGCAAACCCGAAATAAAACAGCACCTGTTTTTTTTTTGGGATCTAAGGGAAAAACGTCACAGCGACCTCACCGGGCACAGTTGTTTCGAGTTCTCGTATCGAATACGGTGGTCAAATCAAATACTTCCTGGTGGTCCACGTCCACCACTGTGTGGACCACTGAGGAGTAGAGTGAGATCTACCCCACTTGGGTGGAGCATCACCAAGTCCTCATGGAGGCGGCCGGCGGCATTGACCTCTCTCGACCAGGCCATGATATGGAACGAGGCGGTATAGGATTCACCTCATCTGTGAAGCAATAAAAAAGGCTGAACTGGTAGTGAATCCTCCTACTTAAGGCCTCTAATAGACAAACCGTAGCTTCAGCGCTGCCAAGGCGCTGAGTCTTATGAATCTTATAAAGAATAGCAAGCACTACAGACCCGAGTCGACGCGACGGCACGTTTTGGATCTTTAAGAGGTTTTGGTAAAAAAAAACTAAGGTTGTAGTTTTAAATAATGTATTAACAAAATAAAGATACGCTAAACACGTCTGTTTTGCCCTTCGGGGAATACAAGCGTGATGTTTACGCTGCTATAAATGTTTTCTGCCAAGTTAGACATGACTGCGTCCCGTTATATCAATGTTTTAACACTAAGGATTATTTTCATATGTAGATTGTAACTTCAGACGATTCCAAGCGAGACGTGTTTTCATATACTTGCGTGAACACCACACAGGAATGCCAAATTACTTAGAATTCGTTACCTCTTACCTACTAAACCATGGTTTGATTATGACACTCCCTAATTGAGATCATGAAAGCAGTTAATTCCGCTTTATAAACACATATGGCAGGTTAATTTTGTATATTTCACCGCACACTGTTTTCAGAGCAAGTTATTAATACATTAAGAGGTTTAGATTGATAAATTTGGTAACGCAAATACGGCGACAAAAGCATGACAAATAAATTGTTGCTTACAACTCTAAATACTTTTTTTCCCCATAGATTTAATTAACCTCATACATATTGTATATTTCAATAATTATGCTCGTATAAATATTTCAGAAGTCTAGAAAATGTGATTGCCAAATAGTTTTCTAATTATGCTCTGTAACTGATCAGACATAATTATTCCGATGCGTGTTAAGCCAGCCTATTTATTAAAATAAAAAGACCTTTCTATCTAACTTCAATACTTAAATAGCTTTATATTAAAAAAAATATGTTTCTTTTGGAATTCATATGACTTTTTAATAAAACTAGTGCCAGCCAGTATGTAAAGTAGGTATAAACGTATGATTGGCCTCCCGTCGAGAACTCTAACTAGAACTGAACTTACCGATTTGAGCTTTGCCTTTGGACTGCGAACAACGTTTGCCACTCTAATTAAATGCCACTCAATGAAAGAGCTGATCGATATCTACTTACGTCATTTTTCATACTTTTAAAAATTATATTAGAAATTATTTATTCCATTTGTAAAGGAATATTAAACAGGAGGATATTAATAATAAAAGAAGAAAAATACGTGTGGCACTCGGGGACTGCCGCGGTAAAACTATTGCATAGCATTTTTTATCAATTTATGCAATTGTAATTATTTATTTATGAAAATTAAAGAAAAAAGTATCGCCTACCGCGAATATTTAACGAGAATATCATCCCATCGTTGCTCTATGGGAAGTTACTCTACTAACTAAGCTATGGTCAGCCACGTCAATAAAGTGAAACGTCAAGAAAAAAATACATTCATTCAAATTTTATTAATTCACGTTGACATGACAGATGTGACAGTGACAGTGTTAGGTTTATTTTCGTTACGGAATTTCTTGATTCGATCGCCGTGCTCAAAGCCCGCGATAAAAGCTATGCAATAGCTTAATAACTTCAACTTAACAAAACATTTTCTAAATAATTAGTGGTTAATATTATATTTAGGGAGGTAGGTACAGACCTACTTTATTAGTTCAGAACTCCACAAAATAGAACCCACCTACTTCTTTGAACTTTAATTGGTATACTTCTAAAGGTAAGTCATAAGAATCTTGAGTCCTCAATTCTAGCTCTATATTTGAAAACATAAGTACGTACAAGTATTACGAAGTTACACATTCAGAAACTTGTTTTATTGGAAAATTCGGAAAAAGGGTTCAACTTTCGATTTATTCAAATCATCGGGTAAGTGGAGCGTAGAAAATTCCTTGTTTTTGAGGGCGAAATCACGTCTAAACGCTTAATCATTGTTATTAAATATTGTTTATGAAAAGGGTTTATTTAGGCTGCCTTTTCTAATTATGTAGGCACTCGAGTAATTTGATAAGTATAATGATAACTTGCAAGCCATTTATTAATTTCATAACTCGAGACAGCAATTTATCTAGTTGTTGTGATGGAAATTGAGGATGATTGAACATTTTAAATAATAACTTTATAGTTTTTAGTATCTTTTATTTATTTTTGTTTCTCTGCCAGTTAGCATGCGGTTCGTTAACTTGTTTCAAGTAAAATCGTTTCAAATAAAAAACTTCATACATATACAAGAAAATTCATGCTTGCACTATTCTACTTGGAACGTACTCGCTGAACATGATGTAAAGTCTGTTTTTGTATTTAAATTGAGTCATGAATTTTGTGAGTGAAATATTTCAGTGAAGGCTTTTCATTTCGTTCAAAATATTCCTTCCTTAATACGACATCGTTCCATCAGTAGGAATATCAACCAATCAGCGTTCTCCATTACGATTCGCTGATTCTGCTCCGGGTTCATTAGCATAATTTTGAAGTTATGATAAGATTATTATCGACGAAATTGTTCGTCGAACCATAAAGGAATAACAACCAAAGATAATATTTTATTACTTATATCAAGGGACGCTGCCATTGAATCTGGATAAAAGAAGTCTTTGCTCGTTTCCGTGACGTAAGCTTCCTCAGATCAAAGTTTCATTGTCATCCACCGTGCTGGGGAGGCGTGATTGAGCGCAGAATAAACACGCGAACAGATTTTGCTCATTCATGACGAACCTAATATTGGTTGTCTGCGATTTATATATTTTATAAGCGAACAGTAAAAATCAATCTATTTTACCAACAAAATGCCTGCAGTTTAGTATTAGGGATTGAACAAAGTACGCCGAACTGAAATCAATTGGTATCAAAGGTCGCCGGAGTTTTTGCAAAATTCAGCAAGAGACGGCAAGTTCATTAGCGAAATCCGAGGTTTAATTGAAATGTCACGTAAACTCCGCCGGACTCGGTTTGTATAGGTGGCCCAGTTACCTTGGAAATTCTCAAATCAGTTTTATAACTTCCTTGATTACTTCCTCACTTAGCTCGTAACCCACACTTAGCAATAAAGTAAAAAATATGTTGGAATTTTTATGTTTTCAAGACCCCGAAATCCAGTAAGCTGTTCATAAAATACAGTGTAGTATTGAATTTACAAGATGTTCTGTTTCATATTCTATATTTTTATGTTGGGTCTAACTTATTAACCTCAAAATATGGTAGGCTTAAGGCCGAAACAATACAACGAGTCCGCTGATACAAGTTTACAACATTTTAATTAAAATTTGGGGGAATTTGAAAGGGTCGCTTAACATTGTGACTGGATCACTGGATACCCTGAGAGCAGCTGTTTGGCAAAGCGGGGTGGAGAGGAGTCAGAGGGAGGGGGGGAAGGGGGTTACGGGTTTGATAGCGTCAAATTACAATTATCATTTGTTTACAGGCCGTGAGTTGTAGGGCGTTTCATTACCGCAAGTATTTTTATGGCAACATTGGGTTAATTCATCTACATTTTTGCGTCGTCGGTCAACACGACCTAATTTGTCTTTATTGTCACGCAAATCTTCATAATTTTCCTACAAAGCTAGTTTCGCTGGCATTGTTTGTGGTTACAAGTTTCACTCAATCGATCCCGACCGACATTAATGCTCTTATTTACTCAACATTATTACGTTTTACCAAGCCACCCGTGCTACTTTCCTGAGTCTTACTGAAATGCCAAATATTTTCAAATGCAGCCTCCGGAGTTTGTTTGTTTTGAAACTTAGTTAATTAAAACGAGTTTTTGTTACCGCTGAAACAATAACAGTGAGTCCTCAGAGGGATCTCATATTTTTAAAGAAAAACTTTGTATTTGGAGTGTTGACTTCCACCACTTCAGTATCCGGCGTGGTGGAAGGTACTTAAGAGTACTTTAGACTATTCCCTTAAGGGATTGCGGTTGTGTACCTAGAGGAACACGATCCGGCTTTATGTAGTAAAAGGCTTATGTAATGTTGGTAGTTTACGCGGTTATCAACGGTAACTATGCGTAATCAAATATAATTAAGTAGTCTAGTGAAATATAATGCTAGTAGCACGTAGCAAGCTTAATTCTATTATAAAATGTTTACCGGGTTTTTGAATTATCAGTATTGGTGATCTGATACAATCTTACCAATACAGTTTACACAGATAATTCACAGCATAACTGCGTATAGAGGCTCAAATCCGTACGCTAAACAAGCTCTTTAAACGAAAAATTGCGGACACCAGTCCGATACAAACAAAATGAGAGGTACACAAAGGTTCTAATCCTGGAACTGCAAATCAAACATCCCCCTCTTTGTACCTCGATACCTCACGGCATAGCATGAAACAAATCCTGAGTTTATCCAGAATATGTTCAACATCGCACACTAGAATTAATACTTGTTACTAGAACGCTTACCTAAGCCGTAGTAAACATCTGCCACTTTATAACGGTCTTTCGTGTAATCGAGTGTCATACAACATCATAAGGTTTCCTTTACAACGTACGTGTAGTTTCAGCAAGAACGTGTAGCCAGTATTTTTTCAGATTTCGTGCTGTCCTCGGAACAAGGCGAGTTGGGCCCAAACAAATGCCGCTATAATTCACGAAGAGGCTGACTGATGCGTTTACCCACACATAAACTAAATCCTTTCAGTTTCCCTCAACGTTAAAGGCTGAGTTATTTTTAAGGTTGTGTGCGAACCCCAAATAAATACACAATAGATGTACGAGTACCGAATATTTGTAATGCGCGGGACGTGATACATAAACGCAATAACATGAGGTAAAGAAATAGAATTATTGTTGTAACATTTTTCTAACCGTTACGCTACTACAAGGCATATAGAACTCAACATTTCCATTTATATATGCCTGTCATGTACAGATAAATCATGACAATAGAGGTTTTTTTATTCGGCATCAAATTGGGAGAACGGTGCGGTAAGTATAACGTATTTCAAACACAGATTTTTCTTTGACTGCTTGGACACTTATTTCTATTTGTCGCTGTACCATTATATTTATTTTGCAAAAAAATCTCATTATTGTACGTAAATTGTATACGTATTAAAGCAAAATACATTATCACTCGCAGCCCTTCTCTTAACGAAAGGACACACTAATTAAATAAGACCTACCAAATACAACGCGACAGACTTGAAAGGAAAGTAAAGTTGGCTGAAGTAACTAACTTATGTGGTATATTTGGCTACACGTGGAGGTAATTTACTCCTCGTCTGCTAACTTTATCATCAGCGACCTTATCAAAGTAACAGACGGTTAACCCGACCTTTCATATTAGTAGGAAAACCACAAAGTTACCTTTGAGAGAGTTGTTGAATACAGTGACGGCATCCGACGCACCTAGTCCACATGATGAATTAGCAAAGGGCGGATTGCGTGACTGACTCCTAACTGCGATAATTTGTTAGCTAACAAGTTGTCTTTACCTACTACTGTAGCATTCCTTCTCTCCCTTCGTGTTGTTTGTCACACAGTATGACTCCAACTGTCACACTCAAAAAACGTAAGGGTTAAAAATAAATAAAATACTGTTAAAAATAACCCAGCATGTTTGTCAACATAGCACCTGCAAAGTTTGTTGCTAAAAACAAATACGTCAACTTTGCTGACATTACTTGTTAAATATTAACCGTTAAAATTGGTTAAAAATACTTGGTAAGAAATAACACAGTATCTTAAGTTAGTAACGACCGAGTCAAGTTGGCTGAATTTAGCCAATTTTACTTGGTTAGAAATAACACAGTATCTTACGTTAGTAACGACCGAGTTAAGTTGGCTGCATTTAGCCAGTTTTACTAACTTAACTACAGCCGGCTCACTCGGTACATAACATCAGTGTTACTCGGTATTCTTAACCAATTTATCCAGTATCTACAGCCAGCCTACTCGGTAGTTAGAGCAGTGTTACTCAGTATACTTAACCAATTTATCTAGTAACAGCAGCCAGCCTACTCGGTAGTTAGAGCAGAGTTACTCAGTATACTTAACCAATTTATCTAGTAACAGCAACCAGCCTACTCGGTAGTTAGAGCAGTGTTACTCGGTTTTCTTAACCAATTTAAGCTGTAGCCACAGCCAGCCTACTCGGTAGTTAGAGCAGTGTTACTCGGTTTTCTTAACCAATTTAAGCTGTAGCCACAGCCAGCCTACTCGGTAGTTAGAGCAGTGTTACTCTGTATTCGTAATCAATTTAATTCGGTGCATAAAGACAGTTAAATTTGTATTAAATAAAAATACTTAGGTCAATACTTCCAAAGTTTTTATATTCGAAAGTAGATACACTTTAAAATATAAAAACTTTGGAAGTACTGACCTAAGTATTTTTATTGATAATACAAATTTAATTCATTAATCGTCCATAATATTGTCCAAACAACGTGTCACTTGTCCAAACTTATCACACACACCCAATATTCACAGCGGAGCCACGAACGAGGAGCGCATGCACGCGTGCTTACTTCAAGAGAATCGACGAGCAAATGAACGAGCGAACTAGCGACCGAGACTAAACGAATGATGGGATTGATTGATGCTAGCCAAACGATTCGATTATTTTTAACAGAGTTAGCTACTCGGTTAAAATTAAACGACACGAACCGATTGCCGTTAACAGAGGTAGTTTGCAAGAAGCAACCGAGTAAAGAAAAATGGCAGCCGCCCATACCTACATTTGATTTAGCTGAGATTAATTTCCTACGTCTTTAAATGAAAAATATTTTATGACTCATCAGTTGAGTCATCCTTCAGGGAGGCCGATGACTCAAATGGTGATCCACCGACCAATGAATGGGGCCTGGCTGAAATGTTCACGAAAATGAAGGTGGCAATGAATCGGTTAATCTTATGTATTGATAAATATGTTGGTTTGTAAAAATCAACCGAATAATTACTCGATTACAATCAGAAGAGTTCTACTTATCTATTATTAACTATAGATGTTTGTAAAAAACAACCGAATAATTACTCGATTACAATCAACAGAGTTGTACTTATCTATTATTAACTATAGATGTTTGGAAAAAACAACCGAGTGAAATACTCGTTTAGTAACAACAACATGCTTATTGGTTATTAGCCAAGAATATTTAACAATATTCACAAGTCTACTCTTTGTCAAGTTTACTTGTAGATTTTTAGGCAAGTCTTAGTTAAAATTTACCAATATGATTGTAACCGAGCCAAAAAGGTACTTTGCTAAAGTAAAATTTTTTCAGTGCACCCTACGCGGTGACGTCACTCCCTGCTGTCATAGACTGTGACGAAAATACTTTTAGTGGGAAATCGGTGGTACCTATGGCATGTGTTGGAACCTACGAATAATTACTGTTGATAATTTATTTCTATTTTTGATCAACTCTATCGAACTCGTTATTAAGTTAATTACTGATATCAAATACGTATACATACGGAATGTTAGTATTACTTTTCAACTGATAATTTTTATTTGTTTTTTTTTTGTGTGGAATATTTAAATACCTTGTAGATATATAGGTACCTACATATATTATGTTGAAATAAATTAGCACCTACTAATATACTTAATTCAGTCGTAAAATCGGCAAAGGGAAGCGAATAGTAAATACATCAAGCTAATAACACTAACTCCGCGCGTTATTCACTTAGCACTACTTTGAGTTTATGTGACACTTGCTTTGTTATGTGAGTTGTGACTGCTCTCTCAGTAATCAGCCCTTCCTTGATTTACTGTTTGTAGTTTCGCTATGTGAACAACAGACATGAATAACAAGACTATAGTTGTGTAAATGTGTCTTTGTGGCCAAAACTTAGGCACAGATAATACAATAGCTTACATGTAACATATTTGTTTAGACATTTCTATGTACTGTAACATAACCTACTTCAATCAAAGTTAGTTATTTAAACTCAAGCCCAGATGTACATAAAACAGACAATTTTAACACCTTTATTTGTAAAAATCACTTGTCAGTCAATATGTTCTTAAAAATTCAGACAATCTTTCAAACTATTACATTTTGGTTGCGGTAGGTGGCGCTGTTGTCACTAGGGCATGCACCCGGTTCTACCCGGTTCCGAAAAACCCGGGTATACCCGGGTTTTGGAGTAAGTCTGTGGAACCGGTTCTGAGAGCGTTGTAACCGGGTCGACTCGGTTCCGATAAGTATGTAATAATTTTGCATTCACTGCATCGAATTGCTATGAATGCTGTCATGGGATTAAGGCAAGGCCCCATTGTAAGCTTTCATTAGGCGTAGCACACGTTCACAGTACTTTGGAGTGTTAGTACTATAAGAAAATGGTGAATATAATGTAACATTTTAGTTAAAATGTGCCAAAACATAATTTTTACTTTTGTTTTCGACATAGCTGCCAAAGAACGGGAACGCCGCAATCGCGGTAGTATGACCTCTCTTTTAGGAGTGGCTGGAGAGGCGCCACGTCGTCCCCACCTTCCACCTGACGCAGATCCTGTGTTTGTTTCGGGAGGTTCCTGTGCCTGATCGGGCGGGAAAAAACGCCTGGGTGTCAAAATTGCAGGATCACCGAAGGACACGGTGGAGCATACGTTGCAAGTGTGCTCCACGGCTGAGCACCGCTGTGTCCTCACGGAGGCCATAAGCGGCGGTGACCTCCCGCGCCCGGCATTTTCGAAGCCATACTGCGGGGTGAGACGGGATGGGAAGGGGTCGGCTCCTTCTGTGAAGCAGTCATGCTAGCGAAGGAGGAAGTAAGCGCGTCGTGAGGGACAGACAGGACAGCCCGGACTTCACGACCCAGCCGCTGTGGAAGACCTTCAAGACAATGGACACGAGACGATTTCCGGCCACCGTAGGCGCAGGCATGCGGACGACGAGTACTGGGTGATTTGGCGTCCGATGATGGAGCATGCCCGAGTAGACGGCGGCGGCGTGCCGAGTTCTACGCACGCCTCAAAGACCTGTCAGTAATCTGACGGGGCTCCTCTTAGAAGGCCAAAGCCTGCTGGAGTAACCGTGACTCCGGAACGTAAAAGGCTATTGAAGGATGCCTTGGATTTTAGTCAGTACGAGTCTGACAGTCCCTCTCGTCCGTCCTCATTTGATGATTTTACCACGTAAAAATAAAACTTGCAATGAATGAAGTTTAAGGCATATTACAAGCTTTCATTTGTCATTCCTTGCGATCTTTTTGGAATATATTTATAGCGATAGTTTCAACTTAGCTACCAAATAATGAAGCGTAGGGCACATCGTAAATTTTTATTTGGAATTGCTCAAGTTACTTTTGAAATATGTATTGGTTTTATAAAAAGTGAAAGTATTAACGTTATCAACGTTAATATTTTCAGTAAAATGAGCCAAAACACAAAAGTTACGATTGGTTTCGATTCAACAGCCATAGAACGAACTTTAAAAAAAAAATTGAAAGTTGTCTTTATTGTCACCATATATGCAGTTCTTAAAAATTAATGCTATCTGGGTCAAAGTAGAGAGAAAATTGGAACTTGTTTTTTTTTAATAAAATAAAAACTTAAAATATATAAAATAACTAATGAATCAGTGTTTGGATTGTCCCCAAGCCCTATTCACAATTAGCACACGAATCCTAATCAAAAATAAAAAGAAAACATTAAGTTCACTTGGAACCGGGTAGAACCGGGTAACCCGGTTCCTAACGCCTCTAGAACCGGTTATGAAAATTCTGGAACCGGACCCGGTTTTGCATGCCCTAGTTGTCACGTATAACTGAATGTCGATGTTATATCATGTTTTCATTGCACCCGTTGAGCTAAGCGGCGTTGGTGTAATTTGCCATAGAATCTACATTCTTAAAGTGAATAGTAATAAAAATGAGAAAAATCTGTATTACAAACAAAGTTTTGAGCATTTATTCCAAGAAAACTTGATTGAACAATCGCGTTATATTTCTTCAGAACTACCTATATTCTACACGGTGACGTCAGCAAAATGAGTGGCACAAAGAGTAAAGTGCAACACATTGTACTTCAGTCGTAACCCTTGACAAATGCCCGCCCTTTTATGTTAAAGATAGAATGCTTTTATTACATAACATTATACTAGGTTTATGGCATTGTACATAGCGTTGTACGTTTTTTTTGCAGCATATAACGTCTTATGGAATGAGTGCTAGCATATAGTAGTCAGCTATGAAACACCGCACCAGCCTCATCATGTTTTTAAAAAAAGAATTTGTTTTTTGACTCGTAAAAGACTTTGTAAAAACAAATTTGCAAAATAAATCTCATTTTTATCATTTATATACATAATTACATAGTTAGTGCATGGAAATATGAACACGTTTTTGAAAAACAAATACCAATTTGACAAGCAAACGCAACGAAGTTACACTGTTCGTCTTTTTCACGAATAAAATGAAAACTGTTAACACCTTTGACGTCATAACCAATTATTATAAAAAATAAAAACATGCAGTGTGCTCGCGTAAACCCAATATTCCGTTGCTAAGGCGCCATCTCCACGAGCGAGGGAAACGCGGCGAGTCCGTCCTTCTATCGTCGGAGAATCTCCACGACGAGCGTCACAACTCGCAACGGAAACGCCGCGCGCGCGCGACGACTCGCAACGGAATCGACGCGCGCCCGCGACGAGTCGTTGTGCGTAGTTTGTCGTAGTGCGTAGTTTGTCGTAGTGCGTGTGTGTCGTAGTTTTGTTTTGTTTCGCTACGCGCCCGCTGCGCGCTCGCTGCGAGAGCGCCACGAGTGCGCGGCGATACGCCGACGTTACGCGCGCACATTGCCACTCGTTGCATCGCCACGATAATATCGCCGTGTGGAGACGCGTTCATACAGAGTGTATGGAAATACGTGGCACAACGATAATATGGCTCGTGGAGATGGCGCCTAAGACATAGATGAAAGTGACATTTTAGTCACCTTTCCTTCAATTTTCCCAATTTCGTATCCAATTTGAAAGGCAATTAATCAAGTAATGCCTTAATCCTTATTTGCGGCCTTTCGATTTAAAACTCGAAATCCCTTTCCTTACCTGTCCCGCCTCTTTTTCGTCTGATTCGCTGCGGGTTTCAAGATAGTTCTCTGATAAATGTTAGAACAGAACCAAGCTGGGATGGCCGCCATTTTTCTAGGTGACTTTTCCAGATCTTGGCTAGCAGTTACGGAGATTGAAATATGGGATAGACTGAGTCCCTATCCCAAATAGTATTCCCGTTTTTCGCAGACTATAAATCCACGTATAGATTGAGAGTCAATTTGTTATGTTTATCAGATCTACGACCCACAAGCCAGAATGAAAATGAAAGAAAAACATAGTTTATCTCTTGGTGTAAGTTGTTACAGCAACGCGAGCAGCCTGCCACTAACTTATTGATGTATGAACGTGGCTACAGACGGCACCAACTTAGACACAGCAAATTATTCGATATGGCCACACAGAGAACAAAAGAGCAATTACTTAGTTTTAGTATTTTCTGATTTTGTATCACAGAATTTCGTCCTTCAGGCCCATTGTAATAAGGTTGTTAATTATAATCCACTACTCATTACTCTCATAAACCAGTTACTTCAATAATTGTTTCTTAAAGATTGCTGCTTTGGTTGACCTGTTTGTTTGTTTTTATGAGTCATCTCTGGGGACTCATAGTAATTATAACTGGGGTGGACAGCTGATAAGGGTTTGTCAAACTTTTACTGACTAAAATTATCTCGCTTCTGCGGTTGCCTTTTGCGTTTTAGAGTCGTTTAGGGACTTAACAAACTGTATAGGTATTAATAATGAAATTAGAATTTTACTTATATTTGAATGACTATTGAAATCTTTTATGTTGTGATTGGAATTTTCCTACATTTTTCTTTATTCTGTCATACACCGCATACTATGCGAGCTTTTTCCAAGGCAAACATTTTACTAGCTAGAACGTAGGTATAGTCAACAAAAGAGATAATATGTAAGCAGTCAGCAATTTTAAATGGTTGTCCAATGCTGTACCAAAGTCTTCCGCTGTATACATAACTCCAAAGATTTTGACTGTATGCTTCATACTGCCAAAGATTTGTGTGTGAAAGACGCGACATCGATCCGATCTCTACCTTCAATTTATTTCAATTTCAATTTATTTATTTCATAACAAACATACATTTGTGTCGAAACATGAGTAGTAGGTACCTATACATTTTACACTAATATAAACCAAATAATGCATACAAAACAAAACAGGTGGGTATTTGCTTTTTGCAAGTAACCAACTTCTGTTCCTGCCTAATCGATGAATAACAATAGCGAAGCAAAGTTCTTCAAACATAACATAACGGATTCTTCCCCGAAAGGGACCAACAGAGGCAAATAATACGCCCCCATTTCAAGTTTCATATAATAGGGGGCGAGTCTTATGCCATTAATCCAATCTTGTTTTGCATAATTGTTTCAAAACTTGGCAGTCATGCTCTGATACAGTTTTCAGATAGGAGCCGATTCTACAGGTAGGAACTGATTAATGGGTTTCAGAACAATTACTACTAATGACTTACTTGCAAATAGAATGACACGGAATGGGTATCACCTCACATCTTATCTAAACTATGTGCTACGTACTGTTGCTACCAGCATCACCCAAATATTTAAAATGTGTCTATATGTTGTTGTGTTATCTTGGCCTCGATCTAGTCCAGAATGAAAGATGAGGCCTAGAAAGTAACGAGCTTATCCAAAAGGAATTGGAACTCCTCCTCATGAACACCATTGACTTTGGTGAAACTTTCCATTGCTAGTGGGATCACTCAGGCATCACTGTTGGTTACAGGTAGCCTATGGTGCCGTTGCCAACGGGAGACCGCTAGGAAGTACACTATCCAACTCAAAAAAAAAAAACAATCGAGAAGTGCTCATTTTTTTATAAAAATGTTGACCCACACTCAGTATTTCTCATAACATATGAACTCACATACACAAACGCCCAGACCTGAAACAACTATTTATAAATCGTACAAATATTTGCTCCGTGCGGGAATCGAACCCGTGATACGCAGCGCAACAGTCCAATCACTCAGCCATTGCGCTAACCGTGCTGTCAATCTATAAACAAAAATAGAATTAAGACACTAGTAACACGCGTGGCAAAAGGAAATTGTCGTACTACAGCAATAAAGAGAAGTTGAGATTGTAACGATACATAAACTATATAACTATCCCCGTGTAACGTGTTACATACGAATCCACCTATACAGGGAAACTTGTTCAAACATACCTCTGACGGAAAACTCATAAAAATACTGGAACTTCGAGTATAAAAACTTTCCGCCAATATTTTTGGTACGAAAATATTATTATAGTGTATACCAAAGTTAAGCCGTGTTAGGTGGAATGATAATATATTATGTTCTTAGGCAACGCTAACGTTGGATAAAAACACTGTCATTAATTTCCTTGAGTAGTCAGGTAGATATCGAATGTACCCATTTTCCTTTTCTCGTTATTAAATTTTTCTCCGGAACCCTTAAGGATTTGTCACACTGGATGCGTTCTGCGGCCTGCGGTCAGGTCAAAGCGAACGCAGCCCGCATCATGTATGAACAACATTGTCGGTATCAATATATTTTGTATAGAATGCAATCTGACCGTGCGAACACAACCAAAGAACGCACGTTGGCCCGACGGGACGGTGGGGAGGGAAGGACGCGTACGGACTGGTTGGCTGCGGGCTGCGGGCTGCGGGCGGCGGGCAACGGCCAGTTTTTTGATGTTCGTCACCGTTGTGCACACAAGTTCATAAAGAAATGTCTAACAAAGAAACAAACAGAGGGGTGTATAGATGTTGTAAGACGTTATCCGTATTTGTACGCCTGTGTACGCTGTTTGGCCTGCCTGCATCGCCCGAACCTCTGTTGCCCTGCCCGGATCGCTGACCGATTATTCTGCCCTGACCGCAGACCGATTGTCCCGACCGACAGCGTTGTTCATAAAAGATGCGGGCTGCGTCATTTTGACCTGACCGCAGGCCGCAGAACGCATCCAGTGTGACAAATCCTTTAACCAATTTTTCTACGCTCCTTTCTATACATTTTATTTTATCATGATATGTTCGTCGGAATAAAGATTGAAAACTCTGCCAGATATTGGACTTAAAGACGAAACTATATTCGTGGATATTGGCAAAGCTTTATTCATTTCCATCATTGTTTATGTCTAAGTGTCAAAACAGAAATAGATTCTCCCCGAAAAGAGTAATGTGATGGCAGTGTTTCTTGTCTATAGGGTGATATAAAGCTATATTGAAATAAAATATGCATTGGCGTATTTGTTATGCAATCCGTTATATTTGCAAACGTGTAAATATTTATATGTACATAATGAAAATTGCGCAGGGGCTAAGCGAATGACTGTTACGCTACTTGTCGCGGTTTCAATTCCAGTATGAAACAATTATTTGTGTGATCTATACGTAGTAATTCTGGATCTGCCAGTTAGTGAATTTCAGCTTAAGGGATAGTTGTTTGAGTAGTTGAGCATACATTTTTTTAACTAACGCTTAAAAATGTAGGTCGGTGGCTTTGTTTTTTATTTCATTGACTATGGCCACCGAATTCCGAAAGAAAAGTAATTTTACAATTTTTTTGTGTTTGGTTTTGAAGACGGTTCCCTTTTTTTCAAAAAGTTTTTTATTTTACCCTTTTTATTAGTTTAATATTCAACAAAAATCTTCATAATAATCGGCGTCTTTGAAAATCTACAATCGTAAGTAGTAAGCAACAAAAACGGATCTATGCGGGCAACTTCACGAGATATCTATTATTTTTATACTAAAACCTTCCCCAGAATGTAACAAATACTTTTCTGAAAACCGCATCAAAATCGGTTCAGCCGAACGCGAGATAATCGCGGACAAATATGCAATGGTCACTGAAAATCTACAATCCAAGTAAGCAAAAACGGATCCACGCGGGCAACGTCACGGGTTATCCATTATTGTTATATATTAAAACCTTCTCCAGAATGTAATGAACACTTTCCTGAAAACTGCATCAAAATCGGTTCAGCCAAACGCGAGATAATCGCGGACAAACACAAACATATATACACACAGGTCGAACTGAGAACCTACTTTTTTTTTTTAAATCGGTTAAAAAAAAAAAATGAGCTTGCATCCATCGGCCATGATGAAACAAAATCACAAAAGGTCAGCTTTTTGTTTTAATAAGTTAGAGTTTATATTGATCGATTAATCCAATTATATTAAGGACTCACCGGCAATATAAATCTGCGTGGAAGCTACTAATCACCACTCCTAGACGCAATCGTGGAGTGATTCATTAATTTATTAATTGAGAATAATTATTGCTAAAGCAGGTACTTGGCTCTACGCGCTGCGTATAAATTAATAGCGTTGAAATTGATTTCAGGATTACCAGTATTTATCTTTGTTACAAACTAAATTGGGTAAGGTAGATAATTATGTAGCCTATTGGGGTCGCGGGCTTGCATTGAAACCGCACCGTGGTCCTGGAACGTAAAGGATATATAAAGAAACAGGACGTATTTAATCAGTAAGACTTTGAGAATCCTTTCTAATTCTATAACTTTCGAGGTACGAGCGGGGAAAGCCTCTAATAACAGCTAATTAAATAGTAATTACCTAATAAAACCAGTGCTCGAAATTCAGCTCAGCAAAACAGAATAGCTTTCTGCACTAGGTACCTACTTCTCCATAATAAACATTACGTACTCTTCTCTTCTTTTACAAAAATAATTGTAAAAAGAGGTAGGTACAAACTTTATGTTTTACTTGTTTGAAACTTATTAGTTTGTATTACTCTGTGTACCTAAATTGAATTTGTTTATAAACAAATTCAATTTAGGTACACAGAGTAATAAAAAGCACACGTATAGGCGTTAATAATATGATGTTGATTTGTATAGAGTCATATACAATACCTACAATTAAATGTCGCGTGTGTTATAATTATTAAAAGGAAACGTTCAAGGAATGTTCAAGAAATGCAAATAATCATGGCGGCGGCGGGTGGGCACAATACAAACACACAAAACAAAAGCTTAGGGGAGAGACGGGGAAACGAGTTAACAATCACATTGTTTGCCCACTTACCCGCTGGGCTGCGGAATAAACGTACCTAAATGTTCACCGAATTGATGAACATTTAGGTAAGGAACTTCTATTTTTTTTATGCTGAAGTCGTTGAAAACCGGCATTCTTCAGTTTATGAAGTTAAAAAAACATCATGGGTTTCGTCATTTCTTAGTATTGTAGCTTAGCGTTTGAATGGGTTTTGAAAACTGTTGCTGGAACTATCGTAAATATACAGAAAACTTTTTGGTAATCATGAACGTCGCATGTTTTTTAAAAACTGAAAGAAATGGTAGATTGTATGACATGGGAGCAAAATAATATTTTTACGGCGAGGGCGCTATTTTGAATCCAGAGCGAAGTGAGGGATTCTACAGTAGAATCCTGAGCGTAGCGAGGGATTCTTTAGTAGAATCCTGAACGTAGCGAGGGATTCAAAGTACGTCGCCCGAGCTAAAAATATATTTTGCGCCCGAGTGATACACTCTACTTTTCATCACCCACTATGAGAAAATAAAAAGCGCCTCATATTTTATTGTAATATTATTATTTAATAAAACATAGTGTAAAGCCTCCTGCAGACACACGCGATTAATCGCGCTGCGACAACGAGCCAAGCTAATTTCCACTCTAAAAATACTGCGAATGGACCGCGACATGTCGCCCCGCGCGATTAATCGCGTGTGTCTGCAGGAGGCTTAACAACTAAAATGAAATTAAAATTAGTATCTAATAATAAAACAACTAAAAACTTATATTTACATTTGAGACATTTTCGCAATTATGAAAATTTATTGATACAGCTTTATTAGGAATAGAGAAGATTTTAAATTCTGCGTGTTTGAAATATTGTTCGAATCTAGCTCATATTGAGGAAAATGTGACGGTGAATCTCGTTGTTTGGATGTATGTAGATGGGCGCAGCGACAGTGGCATGGATGTATTAACTGAAGGTTGTAATTTAATGTTTTTAAAAATAATTCATTAATAATTTTCATTATTAATTGTTTTTTTTTTAAATTAAGTAATTTTTTTTTATTCAGGCAGCGACGGCATGACTATGGGCCGTCGTACCAGCCAGTCTTTATTCAAACAATATTTGCGTTCGATTTATTTGGCGCTGAACATTAAGATGTTCCAAATTCAAAAAGTGCGCGGCAAAGTTATTTGCGGCGCACTTAATATTATAAAGAGGATTAAAAACTCAATACTGCCCGCTAAAAGTTTCCTATAGAAAACATCACTTTTGGGTGCACTTAAAGGCGAACCAAGTCGTCCTTTTCGAATAGATGGGATGAAAACCTCTTTTTTAATTTGGGATGTAATTTCAATTAGTACTCATAAAAAGAAACCTTATTAAAATGGTAATTGGATCTACCTTTATTAAAGGTACCGGTATTCAGATTACGGTAAACAATTAATAAAAAATGAAAATTAATATGGGCTCTAGATTCAATCGAAGCATTTAAATGAAAACTTTTTAATTAAAACACCGAGCTGTTTACTCTTGTCAGTTCAAATACTTCAATCATTCAATATTTTATTGAAAATGTAGTCTTTCCACATTTATTTTACCTGAGCCCTTATCACGAGTTTTCACTATTTTACTTTACAGCGTTTTTGCATTATTTACAGCGTTTCTTGTATGGAAAAATGGAACAGCGCCTCTGGTGTACGAAGAAGGAACTAATTTTTTCAAATGAGTCCTCCCACCCAGGGCAGGGTGGGAGGGATTGTCAGACTCGTACTGACTAAAATGCACGGTGTCCTTCAATAGCCCTTTACTTTCCAGGGTCACGGTAATTGGATTAGTCCCGCGATCCCGGCAGGTTTTGGCCCTCTAGAATCGCAGTGAGAGAGTAGCAGTCAGCATAACGACGGGGCCCCCCCCGTCGTTATGCTGACTGCTGACACGCTTTGAGGCGTGGGTGGAACACAACGCGCCGTCGACCCGGGTATGGTCCTTGGTCGGACAGCGAGTCGCCAATTATTCGCCGCCCGCATGCCCGCGCCTACTACGGTGGCCGGAGATTATTTGCCGACGTCCATCGCCGTGGGCGTCTACCACTGCGGCTGGGGTGGAGGGAGGACGCTGTCCTCTCCCTCACGCGGCCCGCCTCCTCCTTCGCGAGCATGATGACTGCTTCGTAGAAGGAGACGACCGCTTCTCACTCCGTATCACCCCGTAGCATGGCCTCGACCAGTTCTGGGCGCGAGAGGTCTCCGCCTATCGCCGCCGTGAGGACAGCGGTGCTCTGCCCAAACGGGGCAGTCTTGCATCGTATGCTCCACCGTGTCCTCCGGGCGATCCTCGCAGTGGTGACACCCAGGCGTTCCTTCCCTCTCTATCAGACATAGGACTTCCGTGTTCGGTGAGGACCTGCGTCATGCGGTAGGTCTTACCGCCGCGATTGCGGCGTGCCCGGACCTCGGTTGCTATAGTAGTTCCCTCCATACTGCCCTGAGATCGCGCCGGAGCTCTACCCGCCGCGCTGCGCCTCCACGAACTAAAAGGATCCTAGAAAGTATGTACATACAAGAGCTGAAACACAATGACCGAATTTACGACATCAAACTTCCTTCGTATATCGAACGCCACAACACATAATAAAATTTCACACTGTTACATGTTTGACCAAAGTTGCGTTATCATATTATTTACTAGTGCCTCAACCTTGCTTAGAATTGTTATGACTACTACATAGTGATTTGTGATTTCTTTACTTTAAGAAGTTCGATATAGATATAAATTCTCCGACCAGTACAGTAGTTTAGGAGAACACCGTGGTAGCACAATCATACAGTCATTTTTGTGGTTGTCTGGAAGATATCGCTATTAACAATAAGACCGCCGTTGTAACCGTAGAATTAGAAATGTTGTAAATCCTTTTGTGTAACAATTTTAGTGTAGTACCTACAATAAAGGATATTCTATTTCTCTATCTATTCACGCTTCATGGCGGTACCTATCGGATCCAAAACTTACTGAATCTCTATGTCCTATCTTTGAAACATGAACCAACTATACACATTAACAGATTTTCATTGAAAACATTTTAGTCGTTTCGGAGATGAGTGTGCATGAACATGGTTTGTGATTTTTGTATGTTAATATTAAGTTATCTTAAGAAATTCCAGTAGAAATTAAAATGTTTTACTCTTAACGTCGCTTCTATTAAAATTTTATTGTTTTATTCATTCCCAACTCGTACAAGAAAGTTTGATTTGATAGCGAGCTTTCTAAGAAGCCTTTGAAAGTCGTGACGTCAAGGCAGAAGTTTAAAAGAAAATCGTTGACGTAAATGACTGATTTTTATTCAGAATTAATGCTGACCATTCAAACTTGAATTATATAAAGAATCAAAGCTAACTTTCGCTTGCCCAACCTTTTACTTAAAATGCCTTTGAATAGCAAATATATTTCTTTAGAAGACGAACTCTGAAGTCCAAAGTTTAGGTAAAACTGAAATCATTTCTAGAATATTATTATTCTGTGAAGTCAGACATAAATGAATTATAGTGTTTGAACCATTTAACAGAGTGTTAATTTATATCCTAAAAGTTTGTTTTTATTATTGAAATTTGTTAGAAGATAGAACGCAGAACAATGTCTCAAGGTGGACAAAGGCATTTAGACCGAATGAACTTAAAACAAAAGCACGATTATCTTTACATTCTTGACATTTAACTATCGATAGATCAACGAACAAAATATGTATGCCATTTGGTCTAAACCTGCCTTTATCTACTGGAGGTGAACGAACAAATTTTGGCGACCGCTCTAATGACTTCGTTTATCACTAATCCATTTA
Organism: Agrotis exclamationis; assembly: GCA_950005045.1. NCBI lineage: Eukaryota > Metazoa > Arthropoda > Insecta > Lepidoptera > Noctuidae > Agrotis > Agrotis exclamationis. The sequence continues at coordinate 10,718,552 of OX465417.1, read as the reverse complement.
CTAAATCACAGCACAATAGAACTTTCTATCATCAGTGCCTGTCTGTCAAGCTATAGTAGACATCATACCTCAAAACTGGCGTGCATTGAAACCGAAACTGAAACATTTAACCACCGCGTCCTTGAAAAAGCGGGCACACGTGAATAGGCCGGGGGTAGACGGTAGCATTGGACTGCAGAACGAGGTCAAGGCGAATAAAGCCTTCGATTAGCGTTTCCTTATTCAAACACGATTTCTTTTACAACCCCGTGGCTTGTATTTATTTTTAGTGTTTGTGACGTCATAAGGTTTTTCCCTTGGAGCGAGACGATAGGGGATTGCGTGCGTAGATATGTGCATTATGTTTGAGGGTTGAAATGAACAACGTACTCGTATACGTTACTGTATTATCGTTAGAAAGGGTTAATTTATTTAAGCGTACTTCGTTAGTTTGACCCCGCTGTGTACTTTAGACTGTACATAAACTCAGATACGATAAATACTCTATTTGCAAAATAAATAAAATAATCAAATATTTAAGAGATTTTCAATATTGACGGAAATACGGAAAATGTAAAGCTAAATAAATAAACGCTCCCAATAATTATTTGAATATACAGGGTGGAATTTTGTAATGCCACCTGGAGGGAAAGTACTCTTAATACTGCAGATAGAAAATCATACTCAAAGGAAACATTCCTTTATTTTTGAATAGACTGACTCAAAGAAAAAGTGGGTAGTTGAGTGCAGTGAACGTGCGTGATTAGTGTTACTAATGCATCTGTCAGTTCAAGCGCAGCTAGATGCCAATTACGAACGTAAAGCTAGGTAGCTAGGGATGTTTATGCTTTGTTAGTAGTGTTCTTGGAGGATTTAAGTGTTTGTTTAGGGTTGTCACTTCAAAGCTGATTGGTTCCTCTACTCTACTGTAGATCTTGCTTTTAGAAGCTGAATTTACAAGTAGCGTCGACAGGTGATTGTACCTTGGTATGTAACTGTAAGCGCAGGCGTGATGTAATTTTTTTTAAATAACATTAAGGGCTGATTTTTTAATAGTCAGATAACTTTTATCTGAGGAATAAAAATGGCGGTTTGACAGCTTATCTATAGAAAATAATATGTCAAACAGCTACTTTTATTCCTCAGATAAAAGTTATCTGTCTATTGAAAAATCAGCCTTTAGGATTGTTTATTAGTAAGCTAATCATTTATCTGGAGAATAAAAATGTCACTGTCCAATTTTAGTTTTAATTCCTCAGATAATTCATCATCATGCTATCGAAAGATCAGGGAATTTTGATAAAAAAGCCATCACTTTTTTCGTGATGTCAAATCATGACATCTTTGAATATTAATAACTCGCCCCATCGTATTTTGACGTAGACTCACATTTTCCTCAAAAAAGTATCCCTGTTTAACCTCACTGCTCACGTTCATAATTCGACGAATACTTCCTGGCACAAAATTTCAAGTTGCCACAACAACGCTCCCGGATAAAAGGTTGTGACAGAAAGACAGTTTCCGAAAGAGTTCGGTCTTACCAATTCTTTACAAAACACTTAAAATAACCGAGCGAAAGGGAGGCAAGAAATGACAAAAGAAATGTTGGCTTTCTTACCATGGAGAGGGCGTGTTTTTAAAAGAGCACTTTGGCGGTATAATACTCCTTGACATTGCTGTTTTCTAACGTGAACATTCAATTATTGAAAACATATATACTATGTACAGACGCCAGCACATCAAGCTTCCACAATCTGTCAAATCCCTGTAATAGATTTTCAACTTTATAACAGAACAAGAAGGTTCACGTTCGATTGGCAAAATTTGACAAATTCGGGTAGGTTGATGTGCTGGCGTCTGTACAAAGAGCACTAATAACGGAGAAGAAAATTATCTATAAATCATTTCATATTTTTCCATCTCATCATCATTGTCTGCCAACCATTCCGGGGTCGGCTTCCAGTCAAACCGGATGCAGCTGACTATCAGTATTATACATGGAGCGACTGCCTATTTGACCTCCACAATCAAGTAACTGGGTAATATGACATCCCTTGGTAGGACTGGTTGTCTAACTTTCCAATTTCTGAGTAACAGTAACAACTCCTGTTCAAAGTTTGTTTCCGATCCCATCCACAGAACAACCTCGGTAAGCACAGCCATTTTACTAGTTTTCCACCTATGCTCTTGAGTCTTTAATTCCCATTAGTAAACTGACACAAACATGGAATAAATACCGGCAAACATTTGTATTACATCTCTGTTTTCATAACACGACAGTATCAGTGCACACATGACTGCTGATGTACTTCCACCTGATTAATTCTTTAATCGCTGACACCCACAGGAATACAGGGTACGGCTAATTATAGCAACATATAAATAACCAAATTACTCCATCTACTACTACCTTCGATCACGAACAAAAAATCCTGACTAAAAGAAACTGAAATTGAAAATGGCGCAGTAAATTAAAAAAAACAACCATGAGCAAATGTAGGTTAAATAGACATCACAACATATTACTTTGTATATATAGCCCGTAATTACTTCGATACATGAATCAATATGCAAAGATTGGTGGATAGCGAAAAATCAATATCCGCTTTCGTTCCAAGGTGACAGTCGACCGTTCATCGATTCTCATGTAATATTTCATGACGTAAAAAATGTCGTATTAATAAGGTCCATAATGAAAATTAATGGCCGTATAGCACGCACAATTACACACTGGCCAAGGTAAATGAAAATAGGCTAGAGAGAGCTCGAGTGGGACCTATTACATAAGCGCGTGTGTTTCGTCACAATATGCAAAGGGAGTTTCAAAGGATCTCAAATCTCCCGCATAATTAGGTGGCGTATATACGTTATACACCTCAAGCAGCATAATTTCGTACCCTCCAAATGTACGTATTAAGTTCTTATGCGCGTCATGTGTCTTGCTCCTTTTCTTAATGATGCGTGTAATATGCCTATCGAAACCGACACGTTGTGCGCGGCTTTAGCCAGCCGTGAAATCACAATTCTGTACTTGATTAGGTACTTTATTCGTTTGATAGTGATATAAAAACTTGTAGGTAGGTACCTACTATAATAGTGTAGAATTACTGGTCATAGTTGAACGAGCTTCTGAAACTAGCCTTTTGATGTGAAGACCCTCGTTAGTAAAAGGTAAGGTAGGAAACCTTCCTTACCTTTAAGGGCTCCGTTAGAGATAAAGGCAATAGCAAGCGTCATCTATCAAGCTGAGCGTGAAATTCCGGCGCACCGTAAACGTATGGAAAGTGCGCTTTATCCACAATTATTGATATTCGATGTAGCGTGCGTATATCTGATGTCACCTTTAAAGATACTGTACTTTTATCTGAACCAGTAACTTACTTCCTCGACCTTACGCAGTACTATCTCGGTTCCCGATCTCTACAGGTAGATGAAGTGCTTATTCGGGATTCATGTGAATATTGATACCACTTCATGACACACATACAATAGTGTGCTGAATTTAAAAGGTGCAACGGTGCATGAGCTGTATATAGCAGCTCATCGGCTCCGGACCGTGCAGCGACAGCGGCGACACATTTCTCTCAGTTGGCTTCTACAATATATATTATACAATGTTATGCGACAAAACAGCTGGAACAGACAACGATTTAAATCCTAGATTCAGTCATATTTCTTGTCTTACTGAAAATAAAATACTCAAACCAGCTTACAATATCTCATTTTTCAGAAAACATTGTTGCAAAATAAGCCATAATAATACTAAGTAAAAATATAACGTCAGCAAAAATATAACAGAAATATTATCCGACAAAATATTTTAGGGGCTGTAATAATGTTCAGGATTATGACAAACAACCCTATTATCATTCCCGGTACCTCTGTCCGTAGTTCCTATATTACCGAAAATACTCCTAAAGCCAAGGCTTTGCTGGGATTTTATACTCTTTCATTCATTTACAATCGAGATTTGGCTAAGATACGTTGGCAAAATGGTGAACTTTAAATCGATACTGTTTTCCCTCGTCCTATCCCTTTTACCCTTCATAAAAAAAGGTCAAAATGTGGTTTCATCATCACGCTTTACCCCGACCTGGCGAGTTTGTGGTGTCGGGAGAGCTATCCCGGGATCAAATTGCTCGTGGAGATTTGTTTACTGTATACCCACGTAGGTCAAAATATGTGAGATGTGTAATTAGACGCCTGAACTCACAAGCACTTATTCCCGAGATACTCAATTTAACTTTATCCTATAAAATAAATTTCGTTTTCGTAGAATGATGTGCTGGTTCATCGTATATTCTTATTACGAATATTTGTACAGACTTAGCATGGATCCGATCCCCGGGCAGCGTTAAATTTGTAGGATGACCCACTATCAATTCCCTCGTCTCGACGGTAATTTGAATTTATACGTTCATGATGTTTGAGTAAGCGGTCGTTGTTGTTAAGGGGTGTTTGTGGTTCATTAAATGAGTGGAAAGTCACTCGTGTCTCGAAATACGTCTGCGTAATTAAATTATCTGCGTTATTGTGGCAGAATCACGCTTCTATGTTGAATGTGTGGGGAAAGCAAAACCTCATTAGGAGGGCTTTTTGCTAATGTGACAAAACACTAATTAAAAAAGTTGCAGTCACGAAAAGTCGCGTGCTAATGTTTTTTTACAAGTAGACAGTTGCCGCCGGGCGAGTAATAAGTATGTTGTTACACGTTACGCCGTCAAACGTAAATGAGAAGCAAATGGAACACGTAAACATACACCTTGCAAGAAATATACATTTTCTTTTTCAAATGAAACAATTGAATTGCAATTTGTTCAAGAATAGTAAATCCGGTCATAGTTGAAACAAAATTAAATTTCGTTTATAGCTTTCTTGATTTGATATTATTATATTTCTCTTAGTAACAAAATCCAATCAATTTATCTTAAGGTACCTAAACCTACATTTAAACAAAGCTTTGTACATATTTATAAACCCGAGCATGAGACCCTTAAAACCTTTGTAATACAAACCCGATCTCCCTATATTATTTCCAAGGTGTTAATCTATTAATCCTCTTACGTCACGTAACGGAGAAGTAGTTCCCAAACCCGGCCATTTTTCCCCACGATTCGATATAATTCCTTAGTGAAGATATAATCAGGTTATAAGATTGATCGATACATATTTAAGGAGGAGCAATCCAATTATGTCCACTATGACAGTTCCTCGTAACCTATAGCGCTAAGTTCGATACGCAGTGGATACTCCTTGGTTCTGTACTTTCTGTTATCAAAAAAGTTTTTCTCTCCTAAGGAGAGGGCTTTGTTTGCTCCTTGGATACTAAGTAAACATATACTTGTGTAGTTCTTGGAAGTTATCTCTCTCTGTTCGTACAGGAAAGTTTATACATTAAAGAATAGATTATTGTAAGACGATTCTGTGAATAGTAAAATTCTTTACACGTGCCCTGTCTATTATTCCAAAAAATGTTTCTAAAATATCTTCAGAAATAATTTAATTATGTTAATGTTCTTTCTTGGTTATTTATTTTATAATACGATGTTATTCTTAAATTATTATACAAGTAAAAAGGTAAAAAAAGATGGTAGCCACGGGCGAAAAATGCTGACACACGCTTTTCATTGTGTTGCCCACGGCCAGTGTCTCCGTAGTCTTTAATATCAACAGTAATATTGGAAGGCAGGAAAGCTTAGAAACTGTGCAAAAGCTCGAAAATGTAGGAGGTAGAGTATCCTCGTTTTGCAAGTTTAAAATATTATTACTAGAATCTCCATGTTCACTTTACACTGAAATGGGTTGAAGTATTTGGAAGGAATTTGGCACACAAGTGAATAATGCAATTTAGCGAACAAGTCAAGATCAAGACCGCAGAACGTTGCGAGTGGAAGCCAGTTCCTGCTAGCTCTTAGCCTAAGTTCGAAATAGTTGCGTCACTACACTAGTGGCCGTAGCGGCTACGGCGTAGCGGCTGCAACTACGGCGTAGCAGCTGCAACTACGGCGTAGCGGGTATAGCATTAATACTTACCGTTCATTGCAAAAAACACACTGTTTCCTTAGGCGCTCATACATCTCGCCTCTCGGAAACTGAAATTGATTCTTGAATATTGCATGAAGTTTCATACTATGCGCCATTTCGTGCTAAAGCGTCCATTCCTTATTCGTTTAGTTCGATAGCTACTGCAACGCTTTTAAGTAAACTTTATCTTTTACGTGAAATATTATTAAAACCCGTACTTCTCTTGATCCAATTAGATTACACTTCGCTGTCATTCTTTTATTGATTTAATTTACATTGCCTGTCTCTATAAATACATTATTGTGTATGATAAAATTTTAAATTATATTTTAATAACCTTTCAAGATGAAATTAAATTACCCGAACTGTGGGTGTTAATTATTTTAACAACCATTTTCCGTTTCAATTAAGTATGGTGTTTACCCCTGACACAAGTTACGTTTTACAATATTTATTTTCTTTTAAGCGACTTTAATGTTGTCCTTATAAGTTGATTGCATTTCATAATTATGCATGTTAATTAACTACATTTTTAGGGGTTCCGTAGCCAAATGGCAAAAACGGAACCTTTATAGATTCGTCATGTCTGTCTGTCTGTCTGTCTGTCCGTCCGTATGTCACAGCCACTTTTTGTCGAAAGTATAAGAGCTATCCTGTTGAAACTTAGTAGGTAGATGTATTATGTGAACCGCATTAGGATTTTTACACAAAAATAAAAAAAAAACAAATTTTGGGGGTGCCCCCCATACTTAGAGTTGAAACTCAAAAAAAATTTTTCACCAAACCCGTACGTGTGGGGTATCTATGGATAGGTCTTTAAAAATGATTTTGAGGTTACTAGTATCATTTTTTTTTCTAAACTGAACAGTTTTTTTTGGGGTGCTAAGACAGGAAACCTCCACGTGCGCCCGTGGACTGGAGCCTCTCGGATACGTCTGGGGGGAAGACCAGTTTTTCGGGCCGGTGCACCCTGGGATGCGGGCAAAAACTCTTCCTTAGGCACTGTGTGCCTAAGGGGTCTCTTTGCCCGTATGCGAATAGCCTGTCGGGTGGACGCTCCAACGCGTGTCCCTCTGATTAGCAGAGGGCACAGCGGCGGAGCGGGCTTGCGGACGGTGAGTAATGGGTAGCTCGCCGTCCGACCAAGGACCAAGCCCGGGTCGGTGGCACGTCGTGTCGTGTTTCGCGCGTGCCTTCGGGGAGTTGTCAGCAAACTGAAGGGGCCCCTTATGGGGCCAAATGCCTGCTGGGGTCACGGGTTTTTCTTAACCCAGGATACCGTGGCCCCGGAACGTAAAGGGCATCCGAAAGAACACTGGTGGATTTTATTCAGTAAGAGTCTGACAGTCCCTTCCGCCCCACCCAGGGCGGAAGGACTCATTTGATGATTTTACCAACTAAAAAAAAAAAAAAACTGAACAGTTTGCACGAGAGACACTTCCAAAGTGGTAAAACGTGTGTCCCCCCCTGTAACTTCTAAAATAAGAGAATGATAAAACTAAAAAAAAATGTATAATGTAGACCTCAACAAAAACTTCCCTTGGTTTGGATGAGATATATCTCATCCAAACCAATTTTCGCAGTTAGCAGTTTTTGAGATATAGTACATTTTCAAAAACCGCAAATTTAACTTTGCCATTCATACAAACACTATAAAAAAAAGTTAATTTTATTGTTTGTGTTTATTACTTACTTATCTCAATTTAATTATATCCCTAATCTATGTTTGCTGCTACGGAACCCTTCATGGGCAAGTCCAACTCGCACTTGGCCGTTTTTATTTAGTAGTTCAGCTCAATAATTAAACGTCATTTTACCCAATAATTTTAGGGGGATGACAATCACAGTGTTCTTTATATCGTCTTGATTATTTTCGTATACGTACTGAATGAGGTAGCGTGTGGTGCCGATGCTCGAGGTTAACCGCTACTTTTTGGCATCACAAGCAGTCCTATACCTTAAATTTTGAAATATTAATCTTTGGCGAAAATCATTGAATACGTGTTTTTTCTTTTTGTATCACTCAATTCAAAAATATTGAGATATCACGTCACAAAGTTATCTATAAAAAGTTGATGAATCTGGACACCGCGCTGTGACGTGTCGCTCAGGTGTAGCGGGGCGGGGCGGGGGGTAAGCGGGGTGCGCACTGCCAGTTTCATGCGCCAGCAAGTGTAGTATTATTAACGTTTAGCTTGGTGACCACGCAGAGCGGATGATTCTTATAAGAAAATTATTTGATATGAAATACGTATCGATTTTTTTCAAAAATGGGTTTAGTGATTGATACCTAATGCCTAGAAAAATATTTTGGACGGTGGTAAAAAAGTCTTCCTGTATAAATGTCTGCACCACCGATTTCAACATGGGCAAGTATTGTAAATATTCCTCCTATTCTTAGCTCCTACTTATGAAAAGGGGGATTCAGGTAAGCACCTCTTAACAGCGGCTTCACACGTTTACATAATTCCAAATTCTGTGTAAAATACGAATTTGACGCTAGTCTTTAACAAAACTTCTCAAGGGCTCTTGTTCGGTTCTGTCAAGGTGGACTGTATTTTTCTCCTTAGGAATGAAACGCCTGACTTGATTATAGAGTTGAATATATTTTCCTGATTCACAATAACTTCTTGATTCACAATTACTTCTGAATTCACTAATATTATTCTTCAGGAACGGCTTGTTGCTTGAGAGAGCACTTACTATTACTGTTGAGCTGTTAAGCTGAACTACTGGACTGAACTACGAATTTTGCAACAAACCGCTCTGTTTATATCCTATTTTTGCAGGGTGCAAGTAGTGGGTGGAGGTGAGCACGTCACATACGTATCGACCAATCACAACGCTTTGTCTGAGTTTACTTGTGGTGGGGGTCCAGACAGGTTTCGACAAGTTCAAACCTGTTCGAACGTGCTCGCGTCCACTTTACATCGTCATATTTTCACATCGTCATATTTTACATTGTCTTATTTTAGTTTCTTATCGACTATGGGATAATAAAACAACCTTAATCTTACAAAATAATCATTTCCCTACTATCAAATCTTAGTTTTATTTAATCATCCTTATCTCTACTTAAGTCTACTTATGTCCATATTTATTTATGTTTTATTTACATCTTATTTACATTTTATTTACATTATTTCTTAAAAGCGACGACGTCCGTAACATCCTCCCCCCGGCGCAGGGCTACCGTAGCCTTATCTTCCACGCAGAGGACGGCGAGCTTCGTTGTGGGACGCCGAAGGATGCCCGCTGTTGTCCTGACGTCGGCCGATCGCACCTTGCCGTCTGGACCGACGTACGTAGTCTCCACGACGCCTCGGGGCCACGTTCCTCGTGGCAGTGTGGGGTCGACGACGACAACCAGGTCGCCAACTCGCAGAGGTCGTCGTTGGTCGTCGGATGCCCCCCTGGGCACCAGCGTCGGCAGGTATTCAGTTACCCAGCGCCGCCAGAAATGGTCGGCGAGCGCTTGGGCAGCTCTCCATTGTTTTCGGCTGGCCTCCTCGCAAGGCCCGGTGTGGAGAAGGCCTGAGGAGGTCCCGATGAGGAAATGGTTCGGAGTCAATGCCTCCGGATCCTTAGGATCAACAGAGACGTGGGTGAGAGGCCGAGAGTTTATAGAGTGTTCGGCCTCTATCATAAGGGTCAGCAGCACTTCTTCCTTTAGTGCCCGCTGATGCAGTGTCGCCCCCAGCGCCGTCTTGACAGAGCGTACTAGTCGCTCCCACGCTCCCCCCATATGCGGCGCCCCTGGTGGGATGAATTTCCACTTCATTCGGTGTGAAAGTCCGAAGTGGACGAATTCCTTGGCCCATTCCTCATAGGCTGTTCGTAGTTCGGTGTCTGCCCCTCGAAAATTGGTACCGTTGTCGGAGTACATTATTCGGGGCCAACCTCGTCGTGCTGCCATTCTTCTTATGGCCATTATGGCCGAGTCGGTAGACAGACTCGCCACCAGCTCCAGATGTACCGCCCTTGTCACGAGGCAGGTGAACAGCGCTCCCCAGCGCTTCTCGTGTCTTCTTCCTATGATCACTGTCATCGGCCCAAAGTAGTCGACTCCGCAGTGAGTGAAGGGTCGCTGCGTTTCTACCAGTCGTTCCATCGGTAGGTCCCCTGTGACTGGCTTCACCGGTGTCGCTCTTCTGATGCGGCAAAGTGGGCATCGCTGCGCTATGGCTCTTACGGTAGGGCGCAGGTTGACAACCCAATATCTTTGCCTTAAGTCGTTGACCACGCGTTCATTATTTGCATGGCCGGCCTTTCGATGGGCGTCTTCTACCAACAGTCGGGAGAACGGGTGTTTGCCGTGTAGAATGACTGGCCTCTTCTTTGTGTCTGGGACTGCAGCGTGCCCGATCCTCCCTCTCACCTTGAGAATCTGGTCTTCCAGACAAGGGTCCAGTTTATACAGGCTACTGGACTTGGGCACTGGTCTTCCCTTTTCCAGCAGTCTTATTTCTTCCGCGTAGTCCTCGAGCTGCGCTTGTTTCACCCATGTTTTCTCCGCCTTTTCCATCAGGTCCACGGTCATCTGGCTGGCTCGATTTTTACATTTTTCCTTGAAGAGAAAGAGTACCGCTGTAGTTCGTATCAACTTCTCATATGAGGAGAATCTGCTTATGTCGGGCAGATGAGAAGCGCGGTCCTTTTCTGTGACCACATAAGTCACTTCTTCCTCTTGATCTTCCTTCTTGGCTTTTTCTCTCGGCCAGAGATCTTCTTTCTCATATAGAAACTCAGGCCCGATGAACCATCTGTCTTCTGGTTTCATTAGTAATTTATAATTAGGGCGCGTTGCATCGTCTGCCACGTTATGTTCCGTGGGCACCCATCTCCATTGATTGGCGTCGGTCAACTCCGCTATTTCGCCCAAGCGGTGTGCCACGAAGGGTGTGTACTTGATGGCATCTTTCTCAATCCAACGTAGGACGGTTTGTGAGTCCGTCCAATACGTCACTCTCTTGGGCTTGTCTCGGTGCTCCCTTATTATCGTCTCCGCCAATCGTGCGCCGATCACTGCCGCCTGGAGTTCGAGTCGAGGGACTGTTACTGGTTTTAATGGTGCGACCCTTGCTTTTGCCGCAACCAGGCTCACGGTCACTCTTCCGTCTGGTTTCAGAATCCTCCAGTAGGCGGTCGCCGCGTATGCTTGTTCACTTGCATCACAGAAGACATGGAGCTCTATTTCGTCTTCTGAGCTCTTCCCGTAGCACCTCGGGACTCGCAGTTTTGTGGCCATGCTCAAACTTCGGAGCCACTCCTCGAAATGTTGCGCATCTTCTTCGGGGATCACTTCATCCCATCCCACTCCGTGTCTCCACAGGTTTTGTAATATAATTTTACCCGTGACAGTAAAATGACTGATGAGACCGAGGGGATCGTAGACGGCCATCACAGCTCCGAGGGCTTCCCTTTTCGTCGGCGCTCTGTCCCTCATCCTTACTTCGGGTGCTAGACGGCTAAGCCCTGTGTTAAAGCCTAGCTCGTCTTCTCCAGTGTGCCAGAGCAAGCCGAGCGTCTTGTCTGAGTTCTCTTGTCTCTGACCAAGCTTCACTTCGGTGTTGAGCACTCGCTTTTCTTTAGCCACGCTATCCACCACATTAGGCCTGTTGGAGCACCATCCACGGAGGTTGAAGTGTGCGTTCTTGTGTATCTTCATGACCTCTTGTGCTGTTCTTATAGCTTCTTCTTCCGTCGCGAAGCTATCGACGTAGTCGTCCATGTAGTGGCTCGATGTTATTGCTTGCACAGCGTTGGGGTATGCTTGTGCGTACAGCCTCGCGTTGGCATCTCTCACCGAGTGCGCGATGAACGGTGAGCACGAGGCCCCGAAGATCATTGATACCATCTTGTACTTCTTCGGCGGCTTATCACGCTCTTCATCTCGCCATAGAAACATTTGAGCTGCTTGGTCTTGTGGTCTTATTTTCACTTGGAGGAACATCTCTTGAATGTCTGCCGTCACGGCTACCCGACGTTCTCTGAACCTGAAGAGGATTCCTGGTAGCGATCTCAAGAGGTCAGGTCCCTCTAGTAAGTGATCATTGAGGCACACTCCGCTGTATCGGTGCGCCGCGTCGAAAACCAACCGCATCTTTCCCGGCTTGTTAGGGTTCACGACCGGGAAGTGTGGCAGGTACCATATTTTCTTATTTCCTTCCTCTTGTCCATCGCACTCTTGAGCATAACCTTTATCGAGGAGGTTTTTTATTTGAGCGCGATACTGTGCGGCGAAATCTGAAGAGGAGTCCATTTTTCTCTCTATCATCTTTAGTCTCTTCACGGCACAGTGATAATTATGAGGCATCGGAGCGTCTTCGTCTCTCCATGGCAGACCCACTTCGAAGTGTTCACCGACCTTCTTCATTGTTCGTTGAACCACGTCGATTGCCTTTTGGTCTTCCGGTCTGACTTTCTTCGCCAGGGAGACTCCTAACGCATCAATCTTGAAGTGTGCTTTCACCATTTCCTCTACGCGCCGTACATCTTCTGTCCGTTTGTTCGCAGACACGTCGTAGAGGTGGAGCACTAGTTGACCCTCCCTTTGAGTCAACGCTGAGCGCGGCGCCGTCCCATGAATCACCCATCCCAGTTGGGTGTACGAGGCCGCAGGCTCGTTCTTCTTGCCCATGCGTAGTTTTCGTGTCACGATCAAGTGCCAATTGTCCGCACCTATCAATACTTTCGGTGTGGCTTCGTCAAAGAATGCGTCCTCTTGCATGTCTCGGAGGTGTGGATATTTGGTCAGCATCGTTCTATCCACTGTCTGACCATGAAGTCGTAGGTCCTTCATCGTTCGTGCGCGTAATTCTCTATAGTCGCCATTCTGGCCACGAATTTGCAGTTTGACCTCTTGACTGTGTTCTTCGTGTGGCTGAGAGGTCACTCCTTGTATTCTGAGTGTAGAGACTGGCCCTCTCACTTGGATACGGCGTGCTATGTCCTCGTCGATGAGTGAGGTCGTTGAACCTTCGTCCATTAGCGCGAACGTGCTCACTTGACCGCCTGGTCCTTTTAACACGACGGGGCACATCTTCAGGAGTACACGTCGCGGCGTGTCGCTGCTTGCTGAGACAGCCATCACGGACTCTGCTGCCGGTTCGACGTCGGTCGCCTTGTCCTTCGTGTCTTGTTGCGACATTTCTTTATGGAGCAGCACGTGATGTGGGCGGGCGCACTTATCTTTGCCACATCGCTTGGCGCGGCAGTGCTCTCGTCGGTGACGATTATTCACACACTTGAAGCACACCTTTTCCGTTCGTGCCCATTCCCACCTATCGTCGACACTCATCTTTAAAAACTTGGCGCACTTAGGCACTTCATGGTCCCCATTACAACATAAACATAAGTGTTTCTTTTCTTCCTCCTTTTCTGCCGTGGCGTAAATTACTTCTCTGCCCGCTTTCCTTTTTGTGCTTGCTTGCACCACATTTTTCTGCTCCCTCTTCGGTGCGGGCGTGGGCGTCGGGTTTGTGAAGGCGTACCTCATTGCACGGTCAGCCTCCCGCATCAGGAACCGAGATAACATCATAATTTCCGGTTCACTTGACGTTTCCACTGCCTCAGAAGCGTAGTCGCACCACCTTGATTTTACGTGCGGGCTTAATTTGTCCACGACTTCACGCACTAGCATCGGGTTCCACACGTATCCGCGGTTGTCCATATTAGATAGCACACACACTATGTTCTGTAGCTTAACTGCGAACGAGTTTAGTTCACTTGCCACACTAGTGAGCCGAGGCAACTTCTTTATGTCCTCCATCACGTGGTCCATTAATATCTCCGGCCTTCCATAATATTGCTCTAGCGTCTTCATTATTGTCCGTGGGTCAGACGCAGAGTACAAGAGCGCGGAGACTGCTTCCCTTGCTGGACCTCTGATGCAGTTCCTCAGTCTTGCTAAATTTTCCATCGCGGTGAATTTGTAGACACTCGATGAGTCTTCATATGCTGCCTTGAATGGCAACCATTCCATAGCCGCCCCGGTGAACACGGGTAGTTCAGTCACTTGTCGTGGCGGCGGGCGTACACGCATCATTCTGTCCAGCGTGTCGGCCAGTTGTTCGATTCCTCTTCCTAGTCTGCGCTCCCCTCTTGTGGGTGAACGTGAGGTCGAACGTTGTCTTCGTCGTGGCATGGCAGGCGTTGTAGCGTCGACACACGTGTTCGGCTCTGCGGCGGTTTGTTGGTCGGCGGGGTACGGCGGCTGAGCTCTTTCTTCATTGACTGGTGGGTGGCCTTGGTCCATACTTTGTAGCCACTCGTCCACTCTGTCTTCACTCCTATGTCCGGAGCCCTCTTCACGAGCCTCTGCCTCTGCTTCAATTGCTGACACTTCGTACTCGAACCGCTTGTTCACTAGAGCCTTTTCAATCTCCAATTGCTCGTTCCTAATTGCAGCAATTCTTCTTTGTGCCTCATATTCTGCCAGCTTTACTCTGGCCACGTCACTGCTGTAAGATCTTCTTGACCTTATCGTACTTGCAGTGTCTCTCATTGACATTGCCGTTATCGTCCTTGCAGAGTCCTGGATTCTTGGCTGGAACGACGTGCTTGGAGTGACGAGTTGTTCTTCACGCACTACACTCGCGATCGCGGTTGCTCGACTCGCCGGTACGCGGCGTGGAGCGGGTGCGGTAAGCGCGGCGGGCGCGCCATCAGACGGCGGCGCAACTCTTCCCGTCGCGGTGGCGGGAGGTGCGGTCACTGACACAGCGGCGATGGGCGTGGCACTGTCGATTCCACTTGCGAGCACTTCATGTTGGGCGCGCGGTAACGCGGACGCAATGGTCGAAGGTGATCTCGGCGGCTCTTCAAATGTTCGGGGACGTCGGCTGTCATAACCCGATTCCGCCTCACTCTCTTTGGCCGCAATACTTCTAGTCTTCATTTTCAGGAACACTGCACTATTTTCCTTGCCTTCAACTCGTCAGGCGAACGATGATTCAAGTAAATCCAGCGAGCGTAGGAACTAAGTCCTTTCACCATCCGATGCTCGAAGGATCAAGCTGTCAAGGTGGACTGTATTTTTCTCCTTAGGAATGAAACGCCTGACTTGATTATAGAGTTGAATATATTTTCCTGATTCACAATAACTTCTTGATTCACAATTACTTCTGAATTCACTAATATTATTCTTCAGGAACGGCTTGTTGCTTGAGAGAGCACTTACTATTACTGTTGAGCTGTTAAGCTGAACTACTGGACTGAACTACGAATTTTGACGAGAGTAGTCGCTACACCCCCGCAGAGGGGTGCGGCAAGCGGTTCCGGGGCTTTGCCCCCTTCCCGCGGACGCCTGCCGCGGCCCATAACAATGGGCCGGTCGTTTGGGTGGTAAGACCGTGGCCTTTCTTTGTTGATAAGGCATTTGTTGTTCCGGTGAGAAGTTGCTATTTGTTTTGTGTAGGCGCGCCGCGGTACTAACAACAAGGAACTTTTCCCGCTTCTTCACGACCCCCCGGCGGTCCGCCCCCGCCGAGTGAGACCCCCAGTTACCTGGGGGAGGCTCAGCAAAAAGCGACCAGCGACATGGGGGCCGGCTGGGGCGCACCTACACGAGTGTATGGCCCCCGCCCGACCCGTTTTCCAGAGCTAGCCAGTAGCGACCCGGGCAAGGGGCAGTAGTGAGTGTGTGGACGGTATTGTACTGTGTAACACCGTCCAGTGTCTGCTTGAATCACAGCCCGCGCTGTGCATTCAGGCGTAAGTGTTTTAGCGCCTGAGGAGAAAATGATTGTGTGAAGCTGCACGACGAACCTATATTAACTTAGAATCCGTCGCTCAGCAGGCGTGCATGTAGTGTGAAGTCTATTGTTTGGGTAAGTTACGTGTTGGTCAGCAACTTACCCAGGAGTCAATCCGGGGGGGGCGGGGGTGCAGTCCGCCAGGAGGTCACGGGGAAGGCGCCTTGCGTCTGGGGGGCGCGCGTGCAAGGGTGCCAAGTGCTTGACATGTGGCCAAGCAGAGGCGTCGGCACGCGCGAACATCCCCGTCGCCAGGCGCCTTATGAAGTCGTCCAGGCTCTCAATCCCGAGGTCTCGCTGGATGACGTCGTTCCTCACGACGAAGGGTGCTCCGAGGATGGTCCGCAGCACAAGGTGTTGTTGTGCGCGGAGCCGCTTCCGGTTCCCCTCGCACGTGAGGGCGAACCAAGCGGGTGCGGCGTATGTCAAAATTGAGCGTATATAAAGCTTATACACGCCCAACTTGACCCGCACCGGGAGTCGGGACGAGAGCACTGGACGTAGCTGGGCGCGGGCGGCTCTGACCCGCCCGATGACCTGGCGGACGTGCGCGCCCATGCTGAGGCGACGGTCGATGGTGACCCCAAGGTACTTGACCCGGTGCGACCATGCGACGTCGGCCCCATGCAGCTGCAGCGGTGGTGGTAGGGGTGCGTTCCCGGTGATCATGGCCTGCGTCTTACCCACGTTAACCGACAGCCGCCACTTCGACAGCCAGTCGGGAAGAAGGTCGAGCGCGCGCTGCATCTTGACGGCCGCGTACCTCGCGTTCATAGAGGTGGTTATGTACGCGGCGTCGTCCGCGTACAGCGCGAGCATGGCGTCGGCGGTGGTGGGGATGTCGTCGGTGTAGCGTGAGTAACAGGCCGGAGAGATGCAGCTCCCCTGCGGCACCCCCGCAGTCACCGGGCGGGCGCTGGAAAGCGCTCCCTCTACCACCACACGGAAAGTCCTGTTAGACAGAAAGGATTGGACCACCTTGACCACGCGACGGGGCGCGTCAGAGGTGGCTAGTTTAAAAATTAGCCCTTCGTGCCACACACGGTCGAAGGCCTTCTCCATGTCGAGGAATACTGCAACCGCGTACTCCTTCCTGTTGGTGGTGGTTGTCAGGTGGTGCAGTACCCTCGACAACTGAAGCGTCGTGCTGTGTTCCGACCTGAAACCAAACTGTTCGGGGCGTGGAGTTATGTGCGGCTGGAGATGCCGCAGCAGGAGGCTCTCGAACACCTTGGAGATGGTGGGCAGCAGGGTGATGGGCCGATAGCTCTCTGGCTTCAATATGTTTTTCCCCGCCTTGGGCAACATGACGACGCGCCCCTCCTTCCACGCGGCGGGAAAGGTCCCGGTGCGCAGTATCGCTGTAAACAGGCGCGCCAGGGCCGCCTTCATACGGGGCGGCAGGTGGCGCAGCGCTGTATTTGTGATACCGTCAGCGCCGGGAGCCTTTCTAGGCCGCGCCTTAAGGATGGCGCGCTGCACTGCCCCCGGGGAGAAAAAGATAGGGGTCTCCTCAGGAGCTATCGGCGAAGCGAAGTAGTCCCCAAGGTGTTTCTCGACTGCTGCGACATGGACGGTGTCGGTGGTCGGGTTAGGTCGGAACTGACGCTCCAGGTGCTCAGCGAAGACCTCCGCCCGGTCCTCTGCTGCGTACTTGAGCGCCCCGTCCCTGTCCCTGAGTGGTCGTACCGGAGCTGGGGTGTTGTTTAGCCGCCTGCACAATCTGTGTACAGACGGCCAGTCGTCCGCTGCTGCCTCTATTGTGTTCTCCCAGCTCTCGGTTTCTCTGCTCCTCAACTCGGTCTTAATCTTCTCCGCCAGACTGTTGAGCCGTGTTTTGAGAGTGGGGCATCGGAGTTGCTGCCACTGCTTGCGAAGGCGCCTCTTATCGGCGATCATTTTCTGCAGATACGCCGGCAGGGGCGGCTGTAGCACTCTCCCCTGCGGGGCAGAGGTTGTCGCCGCGTCTAAGGCGCTCTGTATGCAAGCAGTGACGTCACAGGCTAGTTGGTCCACGTCTGCGGAGGTAGTCGCGGACCGAGTTGGTGTGGTGGCCTCAATCCTTTCTGTGAAGTCCTCCCAGTTTATGACTCGACGTGGCGCGGGAGGGCGTTGCCTGGTCGGCACTCCTTCCAGGACGACGAGTACAGGGTGGTGGTCGGACATCATCTCGTCGTCCAGGACCTGTTGAGTGACCTGGCACTGCAGGCCCAGGTAGATGACGATGTCAAGGACGTCCGGCATGTGGTTGGGGTTGTCCGGGTAGTAGGTGGGTGCATCCGGTCCTGACACCGTGTAGCCCTGGGCCTCCGCGTCGGCGAAGAGCCACCTCCCCCCGTCGTTGAGCTGCGCTGAGTTCCACGCCGGGTGCTTGCTGTTCATGTCACCGGCGAGGAGTGTAGCCTTGCTATTGTTGGCCACAAGCAGGCCCCTGAGCTCCGCAAGGTCAAGGCGGGCTCGGGGCGGCTTATAGCAGGCGTACAGGTGAAGGTCCCCGCCGGCAACGTGTAGTTGTACACCCAGCGCGTAGAAAGTGGTGAGTGAGGGCAGGGGGAGCTCTTGGTGGACGACCCTTCGCCGTACAAGCACCGCCAGGCCGCGATGGCGGATGTTGTGTGCCGACCTTTCGTCCTTCCTGTAAGCGAGGTAGCCGGGGACACGCAGCCTGTCCTCGGGCCCCAGGTGCGTCTCGCTTACAAGCGCCACGTCGATGTCCTGGGTTCGGAGGAGATGGCGGAGGGGGGCGACCTTGTCTCGTAGGCCGCGGGCGTTCCAGTGGATTACCCTAAGCGGCCTAGCCATTGTAGAGGGACAACAACGTGGCCAAGCCCTCGATGATAATTGGGCCCGGGTCTTGCCCTTGGCTGATGGCCCTCATCAGGTCCATCATGATCCGGATCGCACAGGCTGTTACTCTGTTGTCCGGGGGGGCGCTTGCGGAGGCGGCTGTGCCCAAGTTGGATGGGGGCACAGCTTTAGATGCCGGCTGTGCCTTGGATGATGGAGGTTGGTTAGGCATTGCCTTTTCTGTAGGCAGCGCCTTAGGCATCTCCTTGCGCGTCAGTTTAGGCGCTGCCTTAGGCAATGCCTTAGTCAGGTCTGGCACCTGAGTCTGCGCCTGAACAACCTGTGGACCGGATGGGACAAGGTCGGCCCTGAGTCCGTCCCTGGTTGCGGTGAGGGGGGCGGGATTTTTCCCCTTGCCTCCCTTCTTCTTCCGCTTCCTCCGCCTTGAGGAGGAAGGGGCTTCTCCCCTCTTGGTGGGCCCGTTTGCCGCCGCCATGAGTGAGGCGCCTTGCGAGTCCTCGTTGGCAAATTGTTGTAGAGCGGTGGTCTCGTTGCTCTTGTTGGTGGGTAGGCGCCTCGCGGTCGTGGCGGCTACAGTGCCGGCTCGCCTGTTTTGGGCTTCCTTCTGGAATACCGGGCACTTAAAGTTGCTAGCCGGGTGATCACCCCCGCAGTTGGCGCAGGTGGCCGGCTCTTCTCTGGGGCGGGGGCAATCACGCGCGGCGTGCCCTCCCCCGCAGCGAACACAGGCGAGCGGCCGGTGGCATTGGTGCGAAGAGTGTCTAAACTTTTGACACCGGTGGCACTGTGCGGGCCCTTTTTTGCCCCGCCAAGCCTCGATTTTGACACCCCTCATATATAGGAATTCGGTGGTGTCGTAGATGTTCTTTACATCGGGCGTCCTCTTGAGGACTGCATGGAATATGCAGCCGGGTCGTCCCTGCCGTGCCCTGATGTGGCGCACGTACTCCGGCTCATATCCCATGCGGCGGAGCTCCTCCTCGATCTCCTCCGGGGTGGTGTCAACAGGTAGTCCCCTGATGGCCACCTTCAAGCTCCTCTCCGCTGGGAGGGAGTAGGCGAACCATGAGAGGCCCTGCTCCTTCTCTAAACTACAGAGGTATCGCTGGACCACCCTGTATTCGTTCTCACTTTCGGGTGAGAAACGAACCCCAGCGCCGTAAGGGCGGGCGTTGGGGGGGTGGCCCAGTTTCTCCCTAAGGGCCTTAAAATGCGTGGCCCAGCATGGAAGCCTCTCCACTACCAGCGGAGGGTATCTGGGCCTCTTCGCCTTAGGAGGTGCGGGGTTTTGTTGGCTGGGCATTTGGGTGGTGGTTGAGCCGGTGGCAGCATCAGAGGCACTTAATAAATTTGGGACACTCACCCCCTTGTCCTGTCCGGTGTTGTTGCGCGCCGCTGGCTCCGAAGGCGAGGGCGACAGCGCCGGCGAGCGGCGGACCGCGCCCGCGAAGGAGAGTGGGGCGTCGGTGTCCCGGCGCGGCGTGGCCAGGCAGTGCCGCTTGGCCTGGTCATCGTCCTCTTCCGGGCTGCGGCGGCGCCTCTGGGGACGCGGCTCGAGCTGAAATTCGTAGCCGAATCCCAGCGAGCGCGTCGGAGAGGCGAGCGGCGAGCAGTGGCCCGCAGAGTCGGCCGAGCCCGCCGAGGCGAGCGACATACTCGACCCAGCGCGGGAGGAGCACGCCGATCGCATGGCCGGCGAGTCGTACGCCGACGTCTTCGGGGGTGCGGGTGAGCCCGGCACTATAGGCGCCAGCGGCGCAGGGCGGGCAGCATGCGCGCGGGGCGCACCATTGCGCGCTGTAGTAGCGGCGGTGGAGCAGCTGTAGGCAGCCGGCGCGGACACGCAAGCCGCCAAGGCCGCGGTCGACGCGCCGGACTCGGTGAGGCGAGGCGAGGTGCGAGCGCGGGGCGCGGGCACCGGGGAGCGGTCGGAATGCGGCCCGACCGCGACAGGTGCAGCGCCGGCCGGCAGCTCAGGTGAGGGCGGTGGCGAGGCGCGGGCGCGCGGGGCGCGCGCACTCTGCGCGCCGCTCGTACTGGAGGCCGGCCGCAGTGAGCCTGCGGCGACGGTCGGTGGCGGACGTATGCGCGCCTGCGCGCCGGCAGATGGCAGCGGTGGCGCACGGGTTGCGCCGGCGGGCGCGCCCGGCGCTTGTGCCGTGCGAGCAGGGGTGCCTGCTGTCTTCGGCGTGCGGCGGGTGGCAGGTGTCAGCGGCTCGGTGGGGACGGGACGGAAGGCAGGCGGGCGCACAGCCACGGCGCAAGGAGCGCGGGCCGGTAGCGCAGCCGCCTCTCCGCTGACCGTTGAAAAATTTTTTTCGCAGGTGTGGGTAGGTGGCACATTTTGTGTGCCACTTTTTTTCTTCGGCTGTGAGGGTACCCGGCCTGAGGGTGAACCGGCCGTTACGGCGCCGATATTCGGCATCGACAGTGACCGGTCCAGCCCCTGTCGGGGAGCCTGGTGAGCAGCTTCTTCTTCCTCGTCTGGTAGTGGTTCGGCCTCAGGACGGCCGGACGAGCGGTGGTTGCCGGGCTTCGGCATCGCAGATGGGGGCTTCTACTTCTCCGCGACCAGTCGACGCTTGGAGCGTCGGGTAGCGAGGGGGTCTCCCCCTGTGGTCGTACCGGTGCGAGCACTTGTACGAACACAGGGAAAGTGGGTCGGTCCGTGCGAATTGGTGCGCGAGCGGTACTGTACGCGGGGCCCGATGACGGGCAGGGTGACGGCGCGACGGTACGTTGGCACACACAAGGGTAGGGGCCAATCCTGAGTACTACGAATTTTGCAACAAACCGCTCTGTTTATATCCTATTTTTGCAGGGTGCAAGTAGTGGGTGGAGGTGAGCACGTCACATACGTATCGACCAATCACAACGCTTTGTCTGAGTTTACTTGTGGTGGGGGTCCAGACAGGTTTCGACAAGTTCAAACCTGTTCGAACGTGCTCGCGTCCACTTTACATCGTCATATTTTCACATCGTCATATTTTACATTGTCTTATTTTAGTTTCTTATCGACTATGGGATAATAAAACAACCTTAATCTTACAAAATAATCATTTCCCTACTATCAAATCTTAGTTTTATTTAATCATCCTTATCTCTACTTAAGTCTACTTATGTCCATATTTATTTATGTTTTATTTACATCTTATTTACATTTTATTTACATTATTTCTTAAAAGCGACGACGTCCGTAACAGGTTCATTTTCGCGAACTATCTAATTTTGACTCGGTCCATTAGATACAACTTGTTCAAACTCTCGACTATTTTGTTAAATCTTGATATTTGCTCTAAGTAATATTAACGAAGAAGAAATTAAAAAAGTTAAAACCGATACTAGAACACTTGATACTTGTAGATCGCACAGTGGCTGAGCGATCGACTGCTACGGAACGTGTCGTGGGTTCGATTCCCAAATATTTGTATGACATTCAAGCAGTTGTTCGGGGTCTGGGTGGTTGTGAATGTGTGTTACTATGTTTGTGTTCACCCACGATACAGGAGAAATTCTTACGAGTATTTTTTTTAAAGTTTCAATCATTTTTTCAACGAAAAGATTGCTTTTGAGTATTGGTATTACAATACTCCTATGAAAAATCTAATAAAAAGGAACAAACGAATTGAGAATGCTTTCTACTTTGAAGTTGATAAAAAAAAAAACCAAGTCGGTATAGGATGCTAATTAATAAAACCTTCCCGTCGTCGTCTCCTTTGATCGTGGAAAAGAAAAAGGCTTTATCTTTAATCTTCATGGAGTATTTGTCTGACTGTAAATAAACATGAAAAGCTTTTTAAAGCCTGTTTATGATCAAAGAAATAAAAAGAAGAAAAAGATAAGGCGCAAAACTATGAGTCTTTGGTAAAAAATTGTGTAAATAATTACAATAGCAGTTTTCATCATACCTAAATAAAAGCATTGTTTTGAACGTTCGTTTTCACGTTGACTAGAGTACCTAAAATTATATTTAGTTAGCTATTATTGGGAGCGTTTGCCTGTGATGGAATGAAACAGTACAGATTTGAGCATTTCATCAATAAGCAAGGATGATCGAGCACTAACTATTGAAATTGTAAAATCATTTATTATATATTCATTTAACATCACAAATTGGAAGTTTAGATTGTTAAATTACACGAAAATGCTCAATAATATATTCCACCTCTCTCTCTCTTACCTGTACTGTATATTGTGTATTTTATTTTTGGGTTTTTGATTCATCGGATGAGTCCTACCGCGCTGTATGGAAGGGACTATCAGACTCTTACTGACTAAAAATCACTTTGCACTTTACGTTCCAGGACCACTTTATTCCACTTAGACCGTGTCATGAGCCAATGGTTATTTTTTTATACATTCACTTAAAAAGACATTGTCTCACACTACGAATTTGGCCTTTATCGTGGGTGCTTTTACAAACATTATAACACATATACACAAACAACCACCACACAGAACCGGAACATTTTTTTTATCTTCCAGGTCATACAAATATATGTTCCCTGCGGGAATCGAACCCACAACACGCTGCGCAACAATCGATCACTCAACCATTGCTCCATCTCAAATTGAATCTTGAATTGTTACACAACAGGCGAACGCTTTGGTGTGGGAGCGCAGTAGGCATTAAAATGCTTGGCGTCGCTGAAAGTTTGTGAAAATGGGCTTAGAAAGAATAAGATAAACTTTATGATCCTACTCTAAAGTCCGTAAGCAGAAAACAGTTAAATAACGTTTTTAAAATCTAACTACACTATAACACGATAATAAAACCACAGCACCTATAAACCAAGAATTCGTTTTATAGTAACCATTTAAAATCCATATAATACGCTCGTCGCATACATAGCTGGCGGTATTGTAGGCAACACAAAGCAACAGCGCACAGACAGGGCAGTAACTTTAAACGCTACTCGACACTATGTGACCTAAGTATTGTATTAGTTGCAGACGCTCCACTTTATGTTGTGTAAGGGAAAGCAATTTCAAAAACTATAAAACTTCGTGTTACTTTGAAACTGTTGTATTTTTGATAACCCTTAAGAGCGAGGCCGACGAGTAGCGATGTCTAGCGTAGCGACTTTTCGATTCGAGTTTCTCGGTGCGGTGTTCCGAATATTGCTACATTTAATGGAAGGTACTTGGTAACGGGCATGCGGGCGGCGAGTAAAGGGCAACTCGCTGCCCGACCATGGACCATGCCCGGGTCGACGGCGCGTTGTGTTCCACGCGCGCCTCAAAGAGCGTCAGCATAATGACGGGGCCCCCTCTCTAGAGGGCCAAAGCCTGCCGGGGTCGCGGGACTTATACCATTACCGTGACCCCGGAACATAAAGGGCTATTGAAGGACACCGTGGATTTTAGTCAGTACAAGTCTGACAGTCCCTCCCGCCCTGCCCGGGGTGGGAGGACTCATTTGATGATTTTACCACGCAAAAAAAAAAAAAAAAGGTACTTGGTAAAGTTTCTCGTGCCACTACGCACTTGCGAGAAATATTGACTCCATCGATAGTGTAGAACTTAACAGTTTACCAACACTTATAACATACCGAAGAACCAGGTCCAAGTTATTTCCTCGAGGGCGATGGTTAATTTTCATCACGTACAAGACTCGAGGTCGGCGGCATATTGGAGTTTCGGCTTTAATATTGAATATTTACCTCACACACCGTTATTAGCAAAACGTCAAACTGCTGACACAATAAGTGACTAGGGAATAAGAACATTTCTGAGACCATTTATTTGTTCGCAAAGCGATGAGCCAGCAACTCAAAGATATGTGCGCACATTTTTGTTATGAAACAATGTACTCAAGCTATTTATTTATTTCCTACAAGTTGGCCAAACGACGGAGTTTATTATGTAATCCGAACTTACTTGTATCTTTCGATGCTAATGTCATTGCCTCAAGAAACAATGTTACAAGATTCAAAGAGGTTTATATTTTAGCGGATCAACAAAAACGTCATGTAATACCGACCTTGGCAAAAAATACAGGCAGTTAATAAGTCTACGATGGCTGTATACAACAATCTATACGACAAATCTATTCAAGAATATTACTAGTTTACTGCTTCTACAAAGTTAATTTTAAAACAATCCGCTTCTCAAATTACCATAAGTTTTAGTGAACGTAACCCACAGAAGCCCATGAAAAGCAACCTTCGTGATCAGACGGCCGGAATGACTTTCGCTTTCCGCGACCTATTATTATATGTAATATCGCTTTCTTCTTCGAGCTAACACACAAAAAGTTTGCAACAAAAACTGAGCGAAAACAGCCGTTTATATGCTCAGGAATTACGAACAAAAAAGCTTTCGGATTCGGAACCGCAGTCGTGTTTTGCACGATACCTTTAAGTTAAGTTATGAGCTGTTTTTTTATGTATAATCTTTACTATCACTTCCGGGCGTGATTTGCTGAAATGCAACGGAAATACGTAGAGAGAAGTGGCACAGGATTGGTCAGACCAAGGTGAAACTTCAGACGTGACACATCATAATCTGTAAGGCTTACTTGTTTTTAAGTTAATCATGAAGGACCAGGCTATGATATTTAGCTTATAGAATGCTTTTATTGCTGTCACAGAGGCCTCTACGCTGTGAAAGAATCTATAATAATCCGATATCATGGTCCAAAGCCAGTTAGTAATTGTGTTAGAGTTGTTATATGCCATTTTCATGTTATGTTCATAACTTTACTGGCTTTGGTTTTTACCACACATCACAATAACTCATTAGGTAAATAAAACAAATTCATATTTTACTTCACAACGTAAATAAAAGTAAGTTTGGTATGAATATTTCCCTTAACAAATTAACACAACAAAGTCGGAATATCCAATTTCCTTTTTAATATAAAACATATTGTTATGAATCCGCAACTCGGATGATGAAGAAAACCACATGGAAATTACGTACCTCTTACTTTATTAAAATGGTCGGAGGTATCCAATCGACTACAGTATTATTATACTTAGTCATTAATATAATCAGATTGAAATACTTATATTATGATACAGAGATTTAACGAGGTAATTATGAGGTTAATGACAAATTTCACGAAATGCTGCAGCAAAAATTAGGCAATGATTTGCTAGATGCGTTCAACAGATATTAAATATCTGTCTAAAACAAGTGTCACTTCAAAACGACCCTTAATAAATATCAACGTGAATTATTATCGTTTTGATGTCGACAGTTCTTTTAGACAAACGTTCAACAAATGTTTATTTTTTTTTTTGGTAAGACGTTATGTTTCTTGTCCCTTTCTCTCTAAATGTACGGTTACTTCTCTCTACACTAAAATTGTACCTACATTTTATTTGACTCTTAATAAGATAGGAACTCCGAGACCATTGGTGCAACGCACCACTGCCTGGTACAACGTCATTGGCGAGTCTCGGGAGAAACAAAGTTGTTTGCCACAACATACTCGCGGAGCACGACAACACGTGACCATTATGTGACAATACTAGAACTAACAAACTGTGAATGAAAAATACTTCGTAACATTCACATTCGCTTAACCCTTCGGGGTTTTAAGGCAAATTGATCGTTTTGTATTTCGCAGAAACGTGTCTGGCAAATCCTATCTCAAATTTTAGTAGGTACAGCCATTTTTTGAGAACGTTTATTATGCTAGTCAAGATAGAAAGACCTCGTACAATTTTGTAGGAGACATTGTAAGTAATGAGAAGTTCAAAGTTACGAAAACAAATTGCTTACGGCGCACTCAAAATGAAAAAGTCTTTGCTGTAATAGTTAATTAATACTGTAAGCTTTACATCCAACTAAGGATTCGCCTGAAGCTTATACGACATCATATATAAAATGAAGTTTAATTAAAACACATGTCATTTTTGAATAAGGTATTTGCTTCATCCTAATACAGCCTCGAGATTATTTTGTGAGCCAGACCTTTCAATATTGATTTTACTTCAGCTTCTTTCTTTGAAGGCGAAGATTCTTAACTATGTAAGAAAGTATAATTAATCACTCCATGTTATCATACATAAGATAAGAAAAGATATGTAATTTTGGAACTCATTAGGAAATTACACGAAACATTCTTGCAGCTCGTCGCTACAAACTTGGTGCGTTAGGAGCTGCGATAAAAAGTTTTACTCAAAATAAAGTTATCTTTGAAGTTCGCGACTCGAGGATGCCGGCTGACGTTTAAATAGGCAACTAATATCATGCTCTTCGTGAGTGTGGACTCAAAAATCCCATTTGAATGCTGGGCGTGAAGTTTCAGCGCAAAGCGCCGGAGCAATACTGCAGAGCTGCACCAACTCAACGAAAATCTCTTTTATATGCTACCCTAACTTAATTTGAATACAGTGGAAGCTATTCCAGTTTCGTGGTTGGGATTTAAAAACGAGTGCAGCTAGATCCCGAGTAAGGTGAGAAAATAAGCGTGGATATAAATAAATTACTAAAGCAATCATAACTTTGATACTTGTGTGTATTGCTGAGATGCGGCAGTATGATATAACATTGTTTGGTGGGGTGTAACTTGCTTAGTTATTGTAACAGTTATGAATAGGTCGTACAGTGAGATTCACGAGCTCGCAGCATTGTTTATAACATTTTGGCCGGCAACAATCGTACCAACGCAACTGTCTATTTTAAATTAACTTCAACAGTCGGCGGGCCCACAACTGAACGTTTTCCGATACAAAAAAAAACACGAAAAATCAGAAACTGGTCGTAAACATTGAGTTCGGAGAGTAATAAACAGAAATGAAGCTCGTGAACCGCGTTCAACATTCAGTGCAACCATAACTTCTTTCATTTAACTGGTCGGTACAAATATGGTTGAATCAGTTCCAACTGAGCCATCCATCAAGCCACCGATTACGGTGAAAAGGCACCAAACGCTTTCTCTATTTAAGTACTTTGGCAATGTTCACCTGTTTGATTCAATTTTATCCAGCTCTGATAGAATTCCTTTAAGTGATGTTTAGTAATCACTTGGGCTGGCCACAAAGTCGAGTTAACTCGTTATGAACAAAAAACCATTCACTGGTGATAAGCAACTCCATTGCCAAGTCCCATCGCCGTGTCCTCACGACGGCGATAGGCGGAGACCTCTCGCGTCCGGCATTGGTCGAGGCCATGCTGCGGGGCGAGACGGAGTGGGAAGCGGTCGCCTGCTTCTGCGAACCAGTCATGCTAGCGAAGGAGGAGGCGCGCCGCGTGAGGGAGAGGATAGCGACGTCTCTCCACCCCAGCCGCAGTGGTAGACGCCCACGTCGATGAACGTCACCAGACGATCTCCGGCCACCGTAGGCGCGGGCATGCTGACGGCGAGTAATGGGCGAGTCGCTGTCCGACCATGGTCCATGCCCGGGTCAACGGCGCGTTGTTTTCCACGCGCGCCTCAAAGAGTGTCAGCATTATGACGGGGCCCCTCTAGAGAGGCCCAAAGCCTGCCGGGGTCGCGGGACTAACGAATTACCGTGACCCCGGAATGTAAAGGGCTATTGAAGGACACCGTGGATTTTAGTCAGTACGAGTCTGACAGTCCCGCTCTGCCCTGGGTGGGAGGACTCATTTGATGATTTTACACCGCTAAAAAAAATTGCCAAGTCCCATAGAATATATTATGTATTTCTTACGAAAGCGAAGTCGAGAGTAGACTCTAGTGTTATATAATTTCCTACTTCTTCCATAAATTGCCTTAACCGACAACACCTG
Source organism: Agrotis exclamationis (assembly GCA_950005045.1). Classification (NCBI taxonomy): domain Eukaryota; kingdom Metazoa; phylum Arthropoda; class Insecta; order Lepidoptera; family Noctuidae; genus Agrotis; species Agrotis exclamationis. Next base: position 10,690,281 of record OX465417.1, on the reverse strand, counting down.
TGTCGTTGAACTTCAAGGTATAACAACAAACTTCTTGTGTGTTCGATACAACTAATGACAGGGGCCATTACAAGCTGCCAGGTATAGCTTACTTAGCGGGGTAATAGCTTCAAGTAGACCCTAAGTTTAGCTAAGTACAGTTAAAGTCGGTCGCGGGACTTATCTCATTACCATGACCCTGGAAAGTAAAGGGCTATTGAAGGACACCGTGGATTTTAGTCCTGCCCTGGGTGAGAGGACTCATTTGATGATTTTACCGCGATAAAAAAAATACAGATAAAGTGAGTTTGAGCTATAAAGGTTACCAATAATACAAGTTGATACGGAAATATCACCGACATAATCTACCGAGTCTCTTTCCCATATGCAGTGTAAGCAGATACATCTGAATACCGTATTTGATATGGAACGAATGCCTATCGACCTCCTAAAGTCCACAATTCACCAACTTGCAGGTTTTTGAAACACTAACTTTTCAATAACATTAAGGTGTTGAAAGTGTTACTGTAAACGATTCTGAATAAGACACTATCAAGTTCATATGAATCTTAACACAAATTCGTTCTTGAATAGAAATTCACGCTAACGTATCGATCTGAAATATAGTACCAAAGTGTTCGCCGAACTGCATAGTTCGACACCTGCAATTTAAAACATCGTAACTCACTTTTTAGCGAAATTGAGTTATAAACACAGCCTAACTAATAAAAAAATGCTCTATCGTTTGCGCTCACCCTCGTAACCCAATTCACTACCGTTAAGATTTTAGCCAGCGTAAAAAAATTGTAACTAGTCATCCACTGACAGTGATAAAAAGGTATCTTTAGTTACATACACTTGCCCGTGGTAAGTTTTAATAATTTTACAAAACAATAATTGTAACTTAGGATGCAATTTTTTTCGGTAAGATTTCTTACATAAAATATGAAATATTTCATCAACTTTCATTGTATATCGAGTTACAATGTTGAATTATTCTTAAAAATATAATTATATTTTCAAATAAAACATTGACTTGTCTTTTGCGAACACTTTGGAGCCATGGTTTCGCTGTATGGTCTCTTTAACACGATTCGTATTAAAGAGACGCAGATCGTGTTGCAAGGACTTAGATATACGTCTGTTGAGCTGCCTATATGACTTCGCGTCATCGGAAGACTGCAACTGTAGCAAGCGTCGTTCAGCCATGAGGTTTAAGGTTTGCTCGGTCAATTTCTGAGGTCTATCTTTACGGCAGTATCTAAAAAACTTAGGCCCTACCGTGCGGACAGTTTCCACTAGCCCGTCGTTGATCTCGTCCACTCAAGCTAAGTTCTCAAGGCAAGCAAAGCGATTAGAGAGCTCGAGTTGAAAGCTTTCGGGGTTTTGAATGTAGGGCCGAGTAGGTCGGAGCGTAGACTTCATCAGGCTGGACCTTTCAAGTTTAACATTGATATTCAGCGAGCCTCTTACGATTCGTTGATCACTACCGGTTTTTACCCTATTAATCACAAAGACATCACTGAATATCCGTTTCTTGTCGGTCATGAAGAAGTCTATCTCGTTTCTTGTAAAACCATCGGGACTCAACCAGGTCCATTTCCTAAGAGGCGGCTTCTGGAAGAAAGAGTTCATCATGAAGAGTTCCTCTTTCTCCAGAAAGTCGGCCAGCCTCTGTCCCCTAGGGTTCCGTTGCCCATACCCAAATTGCCCCACTCTCAACTCATCACCGCTTTTCTTGCCCAACTTTGCGTTAAAGTCCCCCATAACAATAGTGAACTGGGTTTTGGAACTATGTATGGCCCTACTTACGTCCTCATACATAGGCTCCACTTCATCATCGGAGTGTGACGAGGTCGGTGCGTATACCTGAATGCCCTTCAGCGAATATCTTTTGGATATTCTGAGTATTAGGTATACCACCCTGCTCGACACACTGTTGATGGTTATTATGTTGTTTACGAGGGACTTGTGAACGAGAAACCCGACACCACCTTGGGACTGTTGGTCGCCCTCCCGGTAGTAGAGCAAGTTACCAGACTTCAGGGTTACGGTGTCCTTCCTCTCTCTACGGATTTCGCATAACCCTATAATGTCCAAGTGTAACTTGCTCAGCTCTTCTTCCAGCTCGCAGATCTTTTCGTCAGTCCTCAATGTGCGTATGTTGTGAGTTACCAGAACCAGTCGTCGTGGGGGTGGGTAGACGGATCTCTTCCGGAGATTCTTCGCACCCCTTGCTCCGCCGTTACCTTGACCGCTACCCGCGCCAGGGATAGCGAAGCTGCCGGGGACTGGGGGGCCTGGTTTCTGTGGTTTTAATCATTATTATGGGGGCAATTTGCCTCAAATCGCCACGCTTGGCAGGCGGGTTGGCGATCGCAGTGAGGATGTGCAGTACATGGAGGACGCTGCTGCCCGACCTCCGGTTTGTCCCTTAGTAGCCTCTTACGACACCCACGGGATGATTTGGGGAAACACAATTCTAAGCCGGCGCCCCACGGCGTAGCCGTAGTACTTCGTAAGCAAGGCATCGCTCTGTCACAATTTGTGACAGAGCGATGGCTTGCTTTATCCTCTTATTGTACTCGTATTTGGATTTGCTTTATTGTATTTGGATATAAGTGGAGGAAATTGTCTTTTGTGCCTCACTCACAAAAGACAATTTTTCCTCCTTTATCCAAATACATTAAAAGACTAATGGGAACTGTGTGTCCTCAAAAAGTTGATTAAAATATTTTAAAAATATGTTTACATTACTTTTCTTTGTAAAACTTACAAGCTTTGTGAACCTAATTGTAAAGGCTGATTAGCTTATGCTTAATTTCGATACTTTATCATTATAATAATAAAAACATTGCTAATTATTTCATTTTTTTATTTTTATGGTAACTCCAATAATAGAAAAAAAAAAAATATTGTGCATTGTAACTCAGACTTACAATTATTTTTTCGGTGAATATAGTTATAATTGTACTAATTTGCATTGTATGTCTGAGTTACAATAGTAATTTGGAAAATCGTTTTTCGTGAAATATCATTGTAAGTCACAAAAATATATGAAATACATAAGTAAACAACGTATTAGTCATACTGGAATGTAGATTATATCTTTTTACTTGTATTTACAAAGTTGGAGGTCCCTAGGACTTATAGGAACAGAGTAAGAATTTTTTAAATCTTTGATTCGCTCTACTGAAAAGTAGGGAAAAATGAGTTACGATGTTTTAAATTGCAGGTGTCGAGTTGATATAAACTGAATTCTCTCAGGGGCAAGTTAGTTGAAATGCGCAGTTGTTAATCGATGTCTTGCCCCGACAGTGTCTTGTCCCGACAGTGAGACGGTCAGACATCACTTCGGGACGACAAGACATCGTACTAGTCGAGTTCTTTGTGCAAGTTTGTCTGGGAATGCGCTTTGTTAGAGCGTACTGAGAAAATTACAAGAATACTTTACACACACATTTTTAGAGTCTGCCTTAGGATGGCTTTGTTATTTTTTAATCAATGAAAATGATTATTTAGTAATAAATAGTCAAATTAGTCAATTTATTTCAATTTGCATATTAATGGATTTTTATACGACTATCAAAGTAGTAAAGTTGTAATAATTTAAGTTCTAATTAAGATAGTAAACATATTTAATTTCAGACAAAACGGTCAATGGCTGGTTTTTGGACAAGATTAGTAACTTAGTCAATTTATTAAGAATATTTTTGGGTGTGAAGAAATGAGTCCTCCCACCCTGTGTGAAGGGAGTCTCTTTGACTATAACCACAATGTTTGTAGTCTTCTAGCTGAACAGTATCTATCAAAAATTAAAACATCAATAAAATAATAAACATCGAAACCCTCAACAATCACAAAATTAGCGTTCCATTTACTCACCCTTCACAATTCGAGTGTAATAATAGACAACAGAGACCCTCTGTCATTCGTTCATTGTGGCATGAACAATAACACGGGAAGAATTCGATCTTCATATTCCTTTCGGAATTCAAAATGGCATGAACATGTTTCTAAGACAAAGATCCCTGATCCGTACTTATTGAAGATGTACTACCATTGTATTTTTGGGGAAACAGGATAATATTTCTTGTGCGATTCTATCGGGAGATATCCATTCTGTTATATACGAGGTAATTATTTACCTTGTCTGGATATTACTCTTGGATACCAATTCCAAGTTGCTGTTCGATCATAATTTTTCTTCTCTTTTTTCTGAGCCTCTAGTTTTAACCTTATTTTTATTGTTCCATTTTAGATGTATTGGTAAATTTTGTGGATTAATCAGGGGCCTAAAAATGCCCCTTTAGTTTAATATTTTATTCGTACGTACCTAAAATGATTGCGGGTAGAATTTAAAATTATAAATTCTCATTCTATGAAAGTTTTAAGAAATTTATCGCATTTCCTATAATGATTCTACTAAAGTGATAATATTGGGCCCCCATAATATCCATAAATGGCAACCCGGAGACTACTTGTGTCACAAATCACTTAAAACATTCGGCTCTAAACGAATTTAAAACCATCGTTCTGCTTCTGTGATCTCATTTGATTTTCATCTCAACCCTGAAACGTATTAAATACTGCTTTATTATTCAAGATGTTATAACTAGTCCGATTGTTAAAATTATTGGAGTTTGCAGACTCACCACTTTTATGAGCATATACTTAAAGTTCTATTTTGCTTAAAAATACGACGACGAGGACGTTTACGTGCAATATTTCACGTACAGCGTACTTGAAGTATGTATGACGTTTAATGTATGTAAAATAAAAAAAAAACCTCAAGTGAACAACCGATTTTTCCATCAAATTAACATCAAAGTTCCTGTCTACTTTACGTCACAAAAACGTGAAAACTCCTTTGTTCAAAAACCTTTCGACAAGACACAAACGGCTTTATTACAAAACGTGGTTTAACTTAGACCAAGGTTTAAATCAAAAATCAATTTTTGAATTTCGAACTTTATTTCTACTGTCGTAAAGTTATTAATACAAAAACCGAGTTTAGATCCCGGTCTAAGTTGTCAATGTGCATTTTAGAATTTTATAGCAGTTGGAATAAAGTTCGAAATTCAAAAATTGATTTTTGATTTAAACCTTGGTCTAAGTTAAACCACGTTTTGTAATAAAGCCGAAAAAGTTCTCGATCGACAGGCTACCATATACGATTGATTTAGTCTTCATGTGCAGCTAGGCAGTTAGCCTAAAATTTACAGCCAGCCTGCATTCGAGAGCCGAACCAACGTGTGGCACCCGTAACACGCCGCTGACGTCATAACACACCGCACCAGCTTTATTCTTTTATTTATCAGACGTTCTTTATTTGAACTTTGATCAGAATTCTATTCTTTTTTTCTCTACATTTCTTTTATTAATTAAAAGTTTGATATTCTTTTTGCGTTCAGGGTTTGAAAAGAAAAATATAAAATAATAATAATTAATAAGTAGTTCATATACCCGAGGTTCCGAGACTTTGTCTGTATTTACCTCGTGGAATTAGGTTTTACTTTTTCTACTTATTTCTCCGTTATTAATTTTATATGAAATGCCGATGAGACTTATTAAAAACCGGCCAAGTGCGAGTTGGACTCGCCCATGAAAGGTTCCGTAGTAGCAAGCATAGATTAGGGATATAATTATATTGAGATTAGTAAGTAATATACACAAACGATAAAAATAACTTTGTTTTTCATAGTGTTTGTATGAATGGCAAAGTTATATTTGCGGTTTTGAAAAATGTACTATATCTCAAAAACTGCTAACTATATCTCATCCAAACCAATTTTCGTTGGAAGTTTTTATTGAGGTTTAAGTTAAGTATGGGGGTCGGGGGGTACCCCAAAATGTGTTTTGTTGTTATTTTTGTGTGAAAATCCTAATGCACTTCACATGACACAGCTACTTACCAAGTTTCAACAGGATAGCTCTCATACTTTCGAAGAAAAGTGACTGTGACATACGGACGGACAGACAGACAGACAGACAGTCATGACGAATCTATAAGGGTTCCGTTTTTGTCATTTGGCTACGGAACCCTAAAAACGTTCATTTGTGTAATAACGGCATGTGAATGTAAAAGGAAAAACCTCGGTTCATTTGTACAATAAATTACTTGAAGAGATTCAAATTAAAAAGTAATATGAAAAAGAAAACTCTTTCATCATAGTTTATTCATAAACTGAAAAGCAGTTGCTAATTTATATATATATATATATATATATTTTATATACGTATTCATTTCAAACTCTTGGATCTTGTGAAGATATTCATTCATGCATAGAAATGCTTCTGTAAATGATACTCGATTTCAGGCTCATGTACTTTGATGTAAGTATTATATTGTTAGGTACATTTGAATAATGGGACTGAATAAAATTATGATTGTATAAATCTTGTCAACGTTTTTTGTGCGATCTTTTACAATATATCTCCGGAAAAAACATGCCATGAGAGAATTTATTGAAAAACCCTTTTATAACATTGCTCACGTGTAGTAGTGAGGTACTCTATCATTTTTACTTTCTATTTTTGAACAGAATTCTGTTTGTGTTGGTTGTTGTTGTACCAGAGACAAATTAATTGAGAAAAAAAAGACTAAGTTTCAGCTTCCGGGAAACTATCCGGTTGGAAATGCAATTAAAATAGTAGGATTGTAGGTACTGTTAGTAAAATCTGAAGCGAATTTTATAATAGAGTTTTCTTGGATATTTTTCAATCAAGAGCGGAAGAATTGTTATCAATTTTCGTTATTGAAAAAAAAGGAGGACGCGTCGACGTGTTCGTGTTCTCTTGAAACAGAAGCTTTGACTGATGATACGCTATGTGGGGGGAATTCATAATTCATCACAGAGTCGTCTGTTCTCTTTGATGACGTCGACAGAACGCGTCAGCTCATCCCAGCAGGTTAATAACATGTTTCATTACGCTTTAATATTTAATTTAACCACAATTTTTTTTATATTCCGCAACTATCACACAACGTCATCTAGTCCCAAGCTAAGCAGAGCTTGTGTTATGGGTACTAGACAACTAATAAACATACTTATATAATTTCTAAATACATACATGTTATAGATAAATTACACCCAGACACAGAACAAATGATCGTGCTCATCACACAAACATTTGTCCTGGGTGGGAATCGAACCCACGACCTCCGGCATAGTAGTCAGGGTCACTAACCACTAGACCAACAAGCCTCCAAATTAGGAATTCAAAAGTATGGCAATTTAATTTGTCAACTATACCGCAAAAAATATTTGTAAATATCTACTTTCCACGTAAAATGCGGCAAATTGTGCCCCAACCTGGCTCTTTTATAATATCGACGGAGCTCTCGAAAAGTTTAAGAAACGCAAGAGCCTCTGAATAAATAATGGTGCGGCGCGCCAAAACTTTTACAGATATTGGCTTTGTTTCGTAGCGGACAAATATTAACGCTAGCAGCTGCGACACACGTATTTACCGTGGGAAAGAGCGCCCGCCGCCGCGCGCCGCCGGAGCGCCGGAGCGTCCCTACATATCACGGTGCGAAGGAAATTGTAACAATTGTTGTCGCGACGCGCGCTCTCTATACACAATATTAGGTTCCTAGTTATTCCGTTTCCACACCAACACTCACCAATGTTTAACACACCTGTTATTACCGCAGTAATAATAGCAACAAAATATCAAAATACCCTTCCCACCGTGATAATAAGACAGCAATTTTACAAACCGGGAAACTGTAAGTTAATTCTCATATCGATTTCTTATTTCCCTCGACGCTGCGGCTACGTTTGCTTGTGTTACTCTATAATTTAGTTTCTAGAAAACCTTTCGGTATTGGCTATGGTTTCGAACGAAGTGGACATTATTGATGTAGTAAGAATGATTGCGCTGCTCGGTGCATTCCGCAGGCGATTTACTTCTGTCGATCCAGTGGCCAGCACTACTTACTTTAATTTCGTTGCAGGACTCCGCAATACGTACACGACGATAAATTGAACATGGATCGCGTTAAGTCGATTTCTGGATTAATGTTCTGTGCAGTAGGAAAAGAGTTTTATTCACCTTGTAATTAAGTTTACAGTTACTTCAGAATTTTACGATATTATAGATTTATAGCGCTATAAAACTTCGAGCATGCAGTTCTGCGATAGCGACAAATTGAAGTTTTCAGTCAACGGAATTGCTTCTTTTGTATGCATAAAATAAACGGTACCACACTTCTTTTGAATTTATATGCATTCGAGAACGGAATCGAACGCTGTTGCTTTTTTTATTCGTTACTAAGTCTTACTCGTAGATAAAATAATGTTAGAAGTAGTGCTGCAAAGACTAACGTTTTCTTTCTACTTCGCTTCAATTCAAAGGCAATGTCTTCATTCCCTTACTCTCCCTTTTTGGTTCACAGTTATCGGAACTGATAATAGCTCTGTAACTTTGACTAATTAAGCAAATGATACCCACAATGGCGTGGATCAATTATTATCACAGTTGGATTGTCACTAATAGAATCAGGAGCCTAATCGAACCTTGCGTTTACAGTTTACCTCGCTCAAGTGGCTGTTGACCCCAAGACGGCTGCGGTTCCAATTAATTATTACCAACGTCTTTGGCGTCACCTTACAAGGGTACGAGACAATATTAATGCGATGTTATTGTGTAGTGTTGTAACGTGCATTTCGTGACCGTGTTGTGTCGTGTAAATGCCAGTAAGTCACGGTAGCCATCTTACACGACTCTCAAGCCGCTACTCTTGTATGAGCCAACCGAACAAGCAATTACTCCAAGCCAGTATTAATTGAGTGACTGTTTATTATCTACGGCTTAATTTAATCACCGGACTAACGTAAGCCTTGTGTCAATATCTATGGAGTCGGTCCCAGAGCGGGGACATTAAACTAATCCATGCCTAACATAGTATAGAGACACAAGATAATATCTCCTTGTAATCCACAATAAGACTGCCGATATAGATTCTTGTCGCAAATTGGGTTTGGATATATACAATGGTTAATAGTTGTTTTATTACTAAAGTTATATAGATGTATCGGTCATAACTCACACAAGCTTGATTAGTTTTGTTCGTACACGTGTTACACATACAGCCAGTCGAAAAACTAGTTTTGTGTTTACTAAAATAGTTAAAGAGCCATTCGAAGAGCGAGCGTAAAAACATCCTATACATCTTTTCGATTGCAATCAAGATTTATAAAAAGAACTTCAGTATTTTTGTTTCCTTTACAGCAAAAAAAGCAGTTTGCTGCAAGCACAGCTATTCCGCATTCAGCGCGACCGCTATTCATTCTGGAATAAGACATCTCCAATCTCGCGCCTTGGTTAAACAGAACTAGCACAGCAAAACTTGACCAATTTCTTCACTCATAAAATGACAAGTTTCTGTGTTTATCTCAAGTGACTTGGACAGTCCTTAAGGCTTTAGTCTTGTGTTGCACAATATAGAATCGCGTTCGGCCAGTCCATACGTCGTACGTCAAATTTCGGCTCCCCGCGATACCCCGCATACATCCTGCCTAGCGAAGTATTATAAAACAATATTGATACAGTCGAAAATATTTCTCTACTAAGGATTATTAAAGGATTTAGAAATAGTTGCATAATAAGGAGTTTTAATATGACTTGATTTGTAATAATACGAGTATCACACGAGTGTTTTAATACTATTTAAATACTATCATAGATTTGGTTTAAACTCATTGAACATAAAAAAACTAAGTTTAGTATAACAAAACGTATGAATCAAAATCAAAAGTCATTTATTCAAAATAGGCTGATTTATCACCACTTTTTGAAAGTAACTTTTTACAGGTCTTTTTTTGTGGGGACTGAGTCACTCGCGTCCGTAGTAGGAGAGTACGCCTTCATGATACTATATTTACCTACACGTAACACGTGCGTCCCTGGATGGTGCTAATCAGGTGACATCAACTGGTGGTAGGTTTCGGCCGAAGGCTTGCGACCACCCACCGTGCAAAATCAGCCACAAGAGGAGTTGGTTCAAAAAAGTCGTTCTACTGCTGGCTAGCCGGAATGATTCGAGCTGTTATGGACTTATCGGGAGACTGGTCGTGGAGGGTAGCGACATCCGGCACACGGTGCGTCACTGGGGCACTGCGGGGCAAGACGGAGTGGGAAGCGGTCGCCTGCTTCTGCGAAGCAGTCATGCTCACGAAGGAGGAGGCGCGCCGCGAGAGGGAGAGGACAGCATCTTCCGTCCATCGCAGTGGTAGACGCCCACGGCGACGGAAGTATTAACACGATCTCCGGCCACCGCGGGTATCCGGACGGCGAGTAAAGGGCGACTCGCTTCTCGACCATGGAACATGCCCGGGTCGAGCGCGTTGTGTTCCACGCGCGCCTCAAAGACCGTCAGCAATATAACGGGGCCCTTTAGAGGGCCAAAGCCTGCCGGGGTCGCGGGACTTATCTCATTACCGTGACCCCGGAACATAAAGGGCTATTGAAGGACACCGTGGATTTTAGTCACTACGAGTCTGACAGTCCCTCCCGCCCTGCCCGGGGTGGGAGGACTCATTTGATGATTTCACCACGCTGAAAAAAAAAGAGAGACCTCACGTGGTCTCATAAGCTGGGACAAAGAAATTGATGAAGAATTTATAAATTTCTTTACCAGCAACTGAAACGTTAATTCATCTTCTTGCTTTCTATTGATTTACTAGCTTAGCCTGCGACTTCGTATGCGGATCCTGTTGCCTATGCCAACGACAATGGGGTCGTCAAAATCGAAGATCTAAAACGTCTGATGCCTAATTCCTAGAGCACGGGTAAAAAAAATAATAGGAGTTTTGGCCCGTATAGTCAAATTTTTATTCATATATTCGTCGTCATCGAAAATCAGTCTTAAACTGTAACCGCTTTCACTGGTACTCCCAGCTAATGTTATTTTATGATTACACAGTGAAATTAGTGACAGCTTTGATTTCCACAGGTGTTCCAGATCTTCAATTTTTATACGTCAACAGATTATTAGTGCTCATCAGGTTGAACAACTCTTGCTAAGACGTCATTCCTATATACTTAGGTAATTATGTTATAGTGTAGCTGGGCTCTTGGAGTTCCACATCAGGTGTTCCAGATCTTCAATTTTTACACGTCAACAGAGAGTGCTCATTAGGCTGAACAAATCTAGCTAAGACGTCATTCCTATATATTATGTATGTTATAGTATAGCTAGGCTCTTGGAGTTCCACATCAGATGTTCCAGATCTTCAAATTTATTCTCTCAGCAGAAAATGCTCATCACGTGGAACAATTTTTGCTATGGCACCATTTTTGCATCTCTTATAGTTTAGCTGGTCTGTTGCGGTTCTGCACCAGGTGTTCAAGTTTGCAAGATAAATTTATGTGAACGTTTCAGCCTGCCCAAACGAATTTAAATTACTCCCTAGCCGTCATGAAAGCTTACCAGCAAATCAAGACCATATTAGCAATTTAAAAAATGGGTTTAAGCGATTTTCGACCTTATTGACATTTGAAATTTAGTTTGGTTTTTCTCACATTCTCGTTCGCTAACATTGCTCCTTCATTAAAATCCGGTGTTTTTATTAATGTCAATAAGGTCGAAAATCGCTGTTTTTTTAACTTGCTATCGTTAAGCAAATGTTTTTCGACCTTCACTTGTTTTACCGATTTGTCCTACTGGTGGGAATCAGTAAATCGATAAAAAAAAACAAGTGCGGAACCACGGGTAGAAGACTGTATTTCATGGAGAGACGGTACCTTCTAGGGTTACGACAGAGACAACCATTTTAATTCGGCAGCATTATTTTTCTCGAAGGGACCACTAAAAATACACGCCCAAGTACGCCTGTAAGGTCGGCAGTTTGTTTTTATTTTCTTTACATTTACATATTATATTGTTTTAAAATAAATAAAAAAATGTTTTTTGACGTCTGTTAAATAAACTAATGCTAATACACAAAATTAAATGAATATTTACAAAAACACTCGACTTCTAAAAATTATATTCTTAGATAATAAACTAGAGCAACTTGTGATGCGTAACTGTGCGTCATCACCGTTAGAGCGAGAGAATGTGCGAGCGAGAGGTACCGATAAAAAATCGGCGTGGACCCCACGTGCGTTCGCTCCGGCCGTGCCCCGGCCACTGAGGATTTTCTCTTGCAATGCTTGTATATAAACACTGTTTTTAGAGGTTATTTGAGATATTTTTTATTGTTGGAAAAAAGCGCTTTAGGTACAATTTTTTTTTTGTATTTGCTTTATTGATCTGTTGACATCATAATAATCTAAATATTACATACCTACAATGCATAGTTATTATGAAAAAGACTATTTATTAAGAGGTAAAATCCGAGAATATTGATGATCTTCTGACTTCTAAATTGAGAAAATGAAAGATAAATAGAAAAAAGTAATCAGCGCATTTTGAAGACGAGAATGTTGCGGTCATTATGCGCTGAACAGATTTTTAAATTAATTCTTCATTGTCTCAGATAAAGTGCACAAACGTAACTCGAAATGACGTTGGGCACGAAAGAGCCGTTTTGAACGCTTGATTTACTTAATATTATCCACTTAAATCAACTTGAAAAAAATAACTAGCTGTTACTTATATTATGGTTATTTATGTGCAATAATAATATTTCAAGCTATTTCACTATTTTATTCAAAAAACACATACAAAGTTTCGCAAATAATTTGGCGCGAGTGAATTTTAGAAGACTAGAGCCTTAAGACATTTCAAAATAAATAAAGAAACAGAAATGACAGACGAGTACGTCCTTTATGAGGACGGATAACAAAGCGAGTGGGCGTGGAAGACAGCTGATATTATCTCAGACAGTTGAAACTTTACATTTACACTGACATCGCACAAGTACGCGATAAATGACAATTGAACCAAAAATATTAAAGAATAGTTTAGAATTTTTGTCCAAGTTTTGGGAAAAACACAAAAAGTATCATAGATAGGTATAATTAAGTTTTTAACATCAAGTAAATATTAGACACATCATCATCATTACCCGTAGTATAAGATCCCGATATACAACGACCTTCACCGAAATGCTTATTTAATGAAACGTATTTAATATTTAATTTAATATGTCAATAAATATAATCCATATGGGTTGCCTAGCAAATTTCAGTCCAGAGTATGTTTAATTAATAATCAAAAAAATATTTTTTTTAAACATTTCACCGGTATGATTATTAGATAAATTCTATACCAATCGAAAGTATGAAGCCCATAGAATATGCAAACGTTAGGTTGCCTATTCTTTTCCGGTCACAACTATCGGGTTGCCAGGTATAAACAGGTAAATCTGTACTAGCATTTTGCAACGGTCTGTTTATTGAATGAAACTTAAATGAAATTAAAGATTATTTTATTCTGAACACGGTGGTATAGGGTTGCCTGCGAAAAATCAGTCCAGAATAGCGGTTGTCGAATTTTAAAAAGTAAAATATTGCTCCGAGTGAATGTGTGTGACTGAGAGGTCCCAACCGACCATCCCATGCGATAGAAGAGGACACAGCATAGCAGCTGTTTAAAGTCCGCCCACTTAAAGAAAGAGAGTGCGCATGCTATTTGGGCTTTTTTTTTTTTTTTTTTTTTTTTTTTTTTTTTTTTTTTTTTTTAGCGTGGTAAAATCATCAAATGAGTCCTCCCACCCCGGGCAGGGCGGGAGGGACTGTCAGACTTGTACTGACTTTGGAAAAGAAAAGGATAGCGATAGACTCGTATATACTATGCATTATTTTGGAGTAGTTTTATTTAAATAGAGAAATAGTTATTTAATTATTTTTTTTAATCAATTAATTATTTATGTGTATATTTTTTTATGTGACACTAAAGTATATAATATACATCTTTAGTAAAAAAGAAGGTTATAGTGATACATATATAATACTACGCTGATTAAAAATATTGATAGAAAAAAAATTAAAAAAAATTACTACATGCAAATTATAAATGTAAACAGAGAAATCGAAATCAATTGAAACTATTGGAAAAAATTCAAAACCCATAAAAGTGATTTTTTTTTAATCAGGGTAATCTTGCAAATTTGTAAAGACTAAGACTTGTCAACTGTCACTTGAAAATAACTTTTAGGAATAAAATGCATTCTGAAAATTATTTTGTAACAGTGCATAATTATATCTTTATCTTGTTAGTTATTGGTTAATAGTGCTGATACATTTGTCATGTTCGTGAAAAGGCGCTGTCAGATGGGACTGGTCATCTCTTATCTGCCACGGTCTATTTTAATTTTTCATATTTTTTTTAATATTAACTGTACACTTAACTTGCTACGTCGAGTGTAAAAAGAGTGTCCATGGAGTTTCTTGTCCGTTCTTTTCCATGGAGATCTTCGCTCTGGAATGGGCACCTACGGTACTTTCACAGTTATTATGTCTTGTGATTAGAATTGTAGCACCATAACAATTTTGTAGTGATTTATTTTTATTTCTTTTGACCATTCAAAAGTGCCTGTAATTATTGGCCCAGTTGAAGTAAATTTGATATGATTTAACTATTTATCTTTTCTATTACAGGTTTTACAAACTGGAAAAATTAAAGCCTTTAAGAAAAATATGTCAAGCAACAGAAAACAATTAAACGCCTCAACGAAAGTATACACCGTGTTCTTCACGTTATCCATAAACTTTAGCAAATACTTCTATGGCTTTTACAAATCAAATCCAACAAAGGAAGTAGTACTTAAAAAAGGCTTCGTTACAAAGATATTTGTAATTTCATTTAATGAAATTTAATTGAGCTATGCAGTGAGAAAGTATCTTAATTTGAAATCTATCAAATACTATTTGCATTTCATTTGTTTCAGCCCGCCAAATGTTATGAATGACGTTGCCAATTCGGATAAAGAGGCATGCATATCGGGTTATTTACATCTAGGTATTTAGTTTGTATGAAAATTAACAAAAAATAAAAAATAAGAATTTATTAATGTGTCCATAATGAAAAATGCTTACTTCCGTGGTTTGAACATCTGGTCGAAGTTTATGTATATCGTCCGGAACACGGTGTATGTAGGAAAATAAAAAAAATGCTGATTTGAAGGCTGTTGTGATATAAGACTTGGCGGGACCAAAAGACTTTTTAAAAAGACAAATTAACAAGTCCAAAGGTTTACCTGTACAATCCGAATTAATTGTCAAATTTTAAATTAACGCTAACACATATTTAATTACAAGCAATAGCGCAAATGTGAAAATTTACATTATTTTTACGTAACTACATGGATTATAATTCAATCATGGTATCTAGTCGTAATACTATTATGTAATCCTAAAAGTACTAGGGATACTAGTATCCATACTCGTTACAGTAACACTATGTTTCTTGATTGGCACAACCCTAGCATTGGCCGCCATTTTATGTGCCCGGCTAACTTGTAGGTATACACGTTTTTGGTGTAGGTATTTCCAATCCATAGGATTATATGTCTATGGACAACCGCAATTCTGGACTGATTATTCGCAGGCAACCCTATACCACCGTGTTCAGAATAAAATAATCTTTAATTTCATTTAAATTTCATTCAATAAACAGACCGTTGCAAAATGCTAGTACAGATTTACCTGTTTATACCTGGCAACCCGATAGTTGTGACCGGAAAAGAATAGGCAACCTAACGTTTGCATATTCTATGGGCTTCATACTTTCGATTGGTATAGAATTTATCTAATAATCATACCGGTGAAATGTTAATTTTTTTTTTTTTTTTTAATTATTAATTAAACATACTCTGGACTGAAATTTGCTAGGCAACCCATATGGATTATATTTATTGACATATTAAATTAAATGTAAAATACGTTTCATTAAATAAGCATCTCGGTGAAGGTCGTTGTATATCGGGATCTTAGACTACCGGAAGACGTCCACTGCTGAACATAAGCCTCCCCTAGACCGCCACGCCGAACGACAATTCGCCACTTGCATCCATCGGTTGCCCGCGACCCGCACGATGTCGTCGATATTAGACACGCACGGGTGCAATTGATCAAAACCGAACTAAACTCCGTTGCATATTTAGATATACTTATGTAAAGTTAAACGTGAAACTAGTGAAAAAAAAGTGAAACTAGTAAAAAAAGTCTCATACTTTTATTCCTCCGAAAATACTTCTAGCATAAAGATCTACTGTAACGAATTTAACTAACAAACCGTCTAAGAAACGTTTTCTAGCATTTGACCCACGCTGGCGCTGGTGCAAACCTGTTTATAATCACATTAAGATTTCACTTTGTCGTTTCGTCTGACTTGCGGTGACTTTGAAGACCTCTGAATCTCTCGTTTGAGTGTAATCGGAGGATTCGCTAGCGCCATACCAATTAGTTATGCTGTAAGCTCGGGATTTTAAGCTTTAAAAACGGTATTATTTTGTGGTTGTTTTGATTTGGCATTTTGTATAATATTAAAACAAACTAAGATTATAGCAATCTGATACCTTCAACACTGGTTATATTATAACAACATTAGTAACACAATGTAAAATCGCAAACTTTTTAAAAAATAATGAGCAGTTCGGCTATTAATTTTTTTTGTTTTGCTTTGTAATTAACGGGACCATGTGAGTAATGTACCTAATTTCATTTCTCATTTTCATCATTAGTAAATTACACCCAAAACGAGTTATAAATAATTGTGTGTACTTAATAGATATTATATAATTTTTATTAATATAATTTTAATAATCACATTTCCAGTTAAATTTACAAAATTCCGAACGAAAGGGTAACGGGAAAACTTCGAAAAAAGTAAAGTAACTTTCACCCCATTTCCATTAGTTTTTGGAAATGCAGATCAATCTTCATCCATCTCTTATGTGTCCAGTACTGTCGTATATTTTATTTATGTCTTTTAGTGATTTCTCCACTGAATATGTTTAATATATTGAGCGGAATTATATAAATTGATATCTACTACGCTGATCCTAAAGGGTGTGAAGGAAAATTAAATATAAGTAGACCCAGGACTGTATTATAGAACTTTAAACCTAAATCAATAACGATTTGTTTAATCTTATCATCTTATTTTATGACAGCATTATATTACATAAATAATCAAATTAAAAATTGTGGCGGTTCAAATAATAGTAATGCGTAACTATATTATTTATCTTGTCATCAAGAATGTTCCCATCACTTTAATTATTTAAGCTTTATTACCAAACCCATTGTTCCAAAGCTCGATCATAATTTAACTATTTCACACCCGTTAAACACCTGCCAATAAATTGCTTTGTGGCTTTAAAATCTATAACAACATATCGTATTAACAAGCAATGCGGTGTCGAATTTTATAATTATCGGGTGTTCGCAGTCCGGTACGGGGTGTCCCGGTGAACAGGTAACATTGCTAATTGGATCCCACGTCGTTATAACTTGATAGCTTCGTACATCACTATAAACCGACAAATTGCAATCTTCTCGTAGCCGTATTGACGGTATAACATCGAAAATCGAATCGTCATCGCGAAATATTAACGGTAATTTGTCGAAATCATATTGAGGAAATTTCACCCAGATATGGCCTTTGATATTTGTTGAAGTTCATGCTTTTGATTAAATATGCCAATTGCAATCACGTTAGACGATAAATTACAATGGGGCCCCCATATAGCATCTTTAGCGGGGCGACTAAGCTCAGCCGCTTATGCTGTTAGAAAGATAAGACAGTTAACAGACGTCGAAACTGCGCGTTTAGTTTACTTCAGCTACTTTCACAGCATTATGTCTTATGGCATTCTACTGTGGGGGCGGGCAGCTGACATTGAGTCCATTTTTATTTTGCAATAAAAAAGTTTTTAAAAAAAATGTAACCGACTTCTAAAAAAAACAACCACTAAAAAGGGTAAAATAACCTACCAAAAAACTTTTTTTCGGAAGTCGGTGGCTTTGCTTTTTTATTTCATTGATTTTTTTGCCACCGACTTCCGAAAAAAAGTTTTTTGGTAGGTTATTTTACCCTTTTTAGTGGTTGTTTTTTTTAGAAGTCGGTTACATTTTTTTTAAAAACTTTTTTATTTTACCCTTTTTAGTTTAAATATTCAACCGAAATTCTTGTCTAAAACATAATTTTCTTACTTATGCACTAGATTTTTATTATCCTTAGCACTGGTTATAACATCGCCCATGTACACAATAAGCAAGAACACCAAAATAAATGATTTTTTTTGGGACCAAATGGCAGGTATCCTGCATCGAACAATAACCCATATGGGTCATTAGTATAAATGAATTAAGTTCAAATACAAGATAGCTGCTGTAAACCGTTGAGGAGTTCCCTGAACTGTTCTTCGTCTTCATCATCAGAACCCTAATGACAGTTACAACCCATCTAGGTGTAAAGTTCTCATCAATATAAATGAATGAAGTCCAAACACAAGGTAGCTACTATAAACCGTTGAGGAATTCCCTGAACTGTCCTTCGTCTTCGTCATCAGACCCCTAATAACAGTTACAACTCATCTAGGTGTAAAGTTCTTATCAATACAAATAAATCAAGCTCAAACACAAGGTAGCTGCTGTGAATCGTTGAGGAGTTCCCTCGACTGTCTCTCGGCTCCATCATCAGATATACTCCAGACCTTTATTAAATTGTAGTGCTTTGAAATACTTAATGAAAAAATAATAATTTACTAAATCAGTCGACGCCTACTCCTTACTGTTAAGGAGTTGTTGAACCTTCCATCATCAGCTCAGCTACATAAGATGATGATTACTATACGCAAGTACTTAAATTACTTCATAATATTTGCGAAAAACGATGTGTGGGCCTATAAAATTTGAGGGTTTCCCTCGATTTCTCCAGGATCCAATCATCAGATATTGAAATGGTGACAATGGGACCACACGGTAAGCACCAGCTTTCAAATAAAAAAAGAATCATCAAAATCGGTTCACCCAGTTGCAAGTTATGAGGTAACAAACATAAAAAAAAAAAAAAAAATACAGTCGAATTGATAACCTCCTCCTTTTTGAAGTCGGTTAAAAAAGAGCTGTCAGAGCAATTTACAATCTACGTCGTCGCGAATCTCTTAGGGAACTATTCAAAAAGATTAATATAATGACAGTGCCTTGTCAATTCATTTATGAAAATATAATGCATGTTAGGAAAAATCTTCATCTTTTTAATAAAATAAGCGATAGACATAATTTTAATACTAGAAATAAAGATAAAATTGATCAACCTTATTTTAGATTGGCTAAAGTACAAAAATCTTTTATGGGGTACTGTGTTAAATGTTACAATAAAATACCTAGGGAAATTTTAACACTAAATGAAAGAAAATTTAAAAGTTACATAAAAAATACACTTAGTAAACAAGCGTATTATAAATTAGAAGATTATATCCAAGATAAAAATGTTTGGAAACATGCTGGTCCTGCTCCATAGTACAATGTAGGGCTTAAACAGAATCAAGCTGGTTGAAATTTGAATGCTCACACACTTCTTATATTGTATTTGTAAAAAAGCTGTAATTTCAATATTTTGTTAAATGTGAACACCATGTACCTTTTTGCTATTTTTGTTTTATTTCTTATTATTTTAATTTTTTATAATATTCAGTGTACATTTTCAAGGTACATTGCTTTCACATTATTTATTTTAAATGATGTAAAAAATATTGTAAAACATTTTTAAAAAGAGTAAGTATGGAGTTTCTTGCCCATTCTTCTTCATACAACCTACCTTTGCGAATGGGTGTAGATTCATTCCCATCCCATCCCATTTCCTTAATTTTAATAATGCGACGTTTAAAAGTGCCTCTTTGATGGCCTAATTGAAATAAATGATTTGAGTTTGAGTTTGAGTTTGAGCAATATTGACGGGACGGTTGGCGCAGTGGTTGAGTGATAGACTGCTGCACTGCGTGTCGCGTGTTCGATCCCGCATGGAGCAAATATTTGTATGATCCAAAATACAGGAGAAATTCCTAGTGTGAAGCAACATTTTTATTAATCTAAAAAAAGTGATAAACCTAGTCGTGTTTACAAACACGCGGTGTATATAAAGTATGGACGAACCGTATACTATACTATTGCTTCCGCGGCAGTATATTTTGGTCTGTATTCTTTTTTGAATTTACACAACAAGGTTCGTTAGATTTTATGCAGGTGCGCATAAAAATCTAAATCTATTCTATGAAATAAGTAACTTTTTCTGGGTAGCAGTAAATCTCCTCTTTTTGTAATGAAATAATTTCAGAGTAAAATTGCGTTGCTGTTGATAAATTCGCTACGCAGGACTTGAAACATAAATCTCAATCGACATTCCTTTCCTACAACTCTGATGTAACTTAAAATTAGTTTCAGTTACCAAATTCTGTCTGGAAAGTCAATTTCGTCCAATGATTTGAGTTTGAATTTACAAACTTTATACAATTTTACACAAAAGGATCAAGACAATATCCGACAAGCCGACAAGCAGCAAGTTTTAAAATAGAGAGGAGAGGAAAGCAATTTAAAGTGCAACCGTTCGGTTTACACAAGTTGATTGCAGGGAGGGTACGTACTACGTACTACGTAGCATCCCATAGGAAGGAGTGATATGGAATGTCTTTCCGATAATCTCATGTGCAGAATAAAGTAACCGAATAGATCGATGGAGCCTTTCACGTATCTCTACTTTTAAATAATGAGGGGCGAGCCTTGCCCGGGGAAAAATACGCCGGGGAATAAAAGAGATTAAAGTTATTTATCAAGGGTCACAAGCGCCATAAATATGAAAGTACCTTTATATATCAGTGATGTTAATACCAGAATTATTCGTCGAATCATGAATTGTGGTAAACATTTCCCATAATTGTACCCGTACAAACGGAGCGTGTAATCAGGATTCTGTCCAAAACATAATAACCTCGTAATTGTAAGGAAAAGAGAAATAGACAGAAATTATTAGCAAACTAATGAAACGGGTAATGTTGTTAGGTATGGTACGGCGCATACGAGTATTATGTATGTACAAGCGGCGTGCCCGATGGGACTTCCCTGAGGCAAAAAGAACTTCTATACATATAAACGTTCTTCATCCCGTAAATAACCCTTTAAAGGGTTGAATTAACAAAAAAATTAAGGAATTTATTTAAAAATCAACATAACATAAAATAACCCTATGATCCCCGAAGGCAGTGGCGGTTCCTTCATACAAGCCCAAAAGCCCGGCATGCCTTATTAAAAATGCTCGACAGAGAATCATAATCAAACCCGAACTATTTAAAAGTTCGCGCGCTTAATTCTTATCAAAATAACACAAACTATCCACGTCACACACTTTACATCGCAATTGTTCGCGCGCAGTTTCGTATTTGCAACATCTATATATAGCTATCTCGCTTACACGTACCGGCTTTTACCGGGCTTTCAAATACTATCTCTGTCCCTTTCGCGCCTAAAGCGTTGTGCCGTATAACGAGTTAGAACCTTGTGCGTCTACAAATCGATCAGTATGGAAGATTTAAGCCGTGCATGCGTATGAAGTTGCACGCGTATGCGTGACCTTTAGCTCACTTCAGTTTTATTTGCTTGAGTGGGGAAAGCTTTGTTGTTAAAGTTTTTTGTGTGTTTTGTTAGATTTTCTCAGTGATACAATTGTTTTGGTGACTTACCTGCAACAATGGAGGTAATTGTACCTTGTGAGGATTTAAAATGCGTTCAAGTTTTGATTGGCGAAGATAAGGTAAAATCTTTAAACTTTGCTCAGAAAAAAAAAACACTTTATTTCTTCCCGACGCCGACGCCTAATCTGTGTATTTCTCAGACTAGTAAATCGCATAAAAGAATATTTCATATATTATGTGTATAAATCATGCAATAGAATTCAAGAGGTTAGTTTATTTTTTTCAGCCCTTCAGGCTTTGTGTAATTTTTTTAGTACCTAATAGTACAAAACGAGCTGCTTTTTACGATACTCATTGCAGCAAAAAATTCGTTGGACATAATTACATGTCGCGAGTCGTAAACACGGTTTTTAAACAAAAAAGTAAACTTATTGAGTTGTTTTCTGATCTGTGCGACAACCCACAGAACTGGGACGGGGATACGATTTTAGCTATTGAAAAACAGTAATTGTTGGTAGAATTAAAACGATCACCAACATTTTACTCTGATGTAATTAAATCATTTCTTAAGAAAGATAGACGATTCCAATTAGAATATAAATAATTTATTTAAATTCCTTATTACATTCTATCTAGCTATTTTTTAACTTTCGTTTTGTAACTTTCTGTTTTGTTTTTTTTTGTCTGTAACCTGTTAGTCCTGTTACAAAACAAGCAACTACTTACCATAACTTTGAATTCACTTTTAATTTATTGTACCTAACCAGTAGTTTATGAGAAAATTGCGATGATACATACGTAGGTACCTACATACTCAGTCGAAAACTGAACTTTCTTTTTTTGAAATCGGTTTAAATTTTATTGGGCTTGCCTTATTTTGAAACCCTAGGCCCGCCACTGCCCGAAGGGTTGGGCAGAGGTGAACATAATAGTACACCTACATTTCCAGTGACCATTTAATAGGGGTGAGCCTATTGCCATCAACCAGCCACGAATCCCAGGCTCTGCGGCTGTTACAAAGGAATTCCTGATAGGATGTCTCTATAACACTTTGCCCGAACTGGTAATCGAACCCAGGACGTAGTAGTGCTCAGCAGTCCCGTTTGCGACCGCGAATCAAAACAAAACCTGTTTCTAAATCAAGCCAGTCCAACATTATATAAAAACTGAATTTATGAAATAGACCGAAGTTAATAAATAAGCCCTGAAATCCCAAGATTTCATAATTGGAGTATAATTGCGGTTTTCGGCTCGGAAACTTCTCGAGTGGCCAACGAGATTTTCTTTCCACTCTATCATGGGGGACTTAAAAGCTTCTTACACGAGCTCAGCCTTTGTAACCTTGATTAAAACTGAGTGTAATTGTTGTATTTGAGACAGGAAATACTTAAATATAAAAGAAAGTCCTTAACATTTACATTTTTTTAATTCTTTTGGTCATTGTTACAGGTAATCTGCCTATGTAGGTATATATTACGTTAATTGGTAGGATCAGTCTGGTACGCGTCCCTTAAATTGTTTCAGACTAGACTAACAGCCGGGTAAGGGTGAATAGCTAATAAATAGGCCCTATGAATCCTTTTTATCGTTTTAGTTCCGGAATCACCTCTGCCAAGCTTAGTTGGGTTTAATTGTTCGTTTTGCAAATAAATAGGACGCGGGCAAGAGATAAATGGATGGGAGGCCAATTAACCCTTTATATATCAGTTAAACAACTTTCACAAACTTCCTTATTATCTTATAGAGAGCCTCTTAGCTGAAACCTCCTTAAATAAATTACTTAGCGCAGTAACATCGCCGGTTAATGTCACGTAGCGCCTCCATAGAGACATTGCTACAGCTCTACGGCTCATAACCATAGCCCCCATCATATATACGATGTTAAACCCGCCGCTACCTTCACATAACTGTTGTTATGTGTCACTGAAGTAGGTAAACCTTTTAACCATTCCACAAATCTTCTTAAGAAAACTTCCCAGGTCCATATAAAGCAATGATTTATAAGCATTTACATGGACACAATGAGTACGGACACAACCTTCCCTTTAAACTAAGTTATCGATTTTATATACGTAGTTTAATATACGTGAGTATAAAGGATCCCTTTCTAGAGTCCGTAGGGTGAACAATGCGGTGACATAAAATAAAGCATCGTCACCACTCCACGCCGCGATATTGGTAAAAAGGCCTGAATCTTTATGATAATAAGTCACAAGAGATCGCACTCGGAACGGTCATAAATAATATAAGATGACTGACCCTCGAGAAATCTTAAGCAGATTATGAATAAGTGGCCATCCAATTCCTTGGGACGGCTTTGTACTTGCAATAATCAAATCGGATCAATATCTCCGCACAAAGGAAGCGACACTACCATTTAGAGGTGTTTGGGGCCATTTAATCTTATCTCGCTCCGATACTGGGCCTAAACACGCGACTTCAGTTCGCCTCCGATCCCGCCGAACGTCCCCGCCGAGCAAATAAAAGCAAGCTCTCAAACACAACCGCTTTGTTAACTCTGACGTGCCACCAATTTCTTACACTCACTCCGCACGCAATTTCCTACTTAAGTACATGTTTACTTACAATAAAAAAAACAAGAAATAGAATATGAGATCGTCCTACCTATAGATACTTATAGATAATTTCTACTAAATGTCTCGGAAAAGATTAAAAGATTCAAACATTTAAATAGCAATTCATGCACCTCTTAATATAACGCAAACATAAAGATACCTCCACCACAAGTCTGAATAACGAGATTGCCGGGGTCTTTGTTTTATATTCAAATACAATTTCCTTAATTAGACGCGAAGTATCTCTTGAAAGAATAATGCGAGTTGCCTGAAGCAAGATAAGCTTGGGGCGTGGAGGAGTCGTGCAACAAGGGGAAGCAACATTTTAATAAATATCATGTAAAGACCTGCTTTAGGGTAAAACTTAACCAACATTGTTCATAGAATGTGAATACTGCAGCACTAGGTATTATAATAGCGTCGTGTTTCTGCATTCTGTCAGGCATATTAGATATCTTAGGTGCGTTCGTGGTGACGACTCACGACAACTGTTGAGCAAGTTACCACAAACTCAAACATCTGATCCTGAATGTAATTGGAGCTGTAGTTCAATTAAATGTTGACAAAGGAACAATGTGCTCACTAGGGCACTAAATTTTCATTTTGATGAATCTTGTCTGTTTTCGTCGAAGGACAAGATGTCAGGAATATTGACCACAAGGTCGAATACTAATATTTGAATTATATCTCGCCAGGTGAGTGTTATGGCCTCAAGCCTTGGTTTTTGTATGTTCGGGGATTGTGTGCGGAGCTGAAAAAGGAACTCGCGATTGTCGAAAAATACATTTAATTTCGTTTGATTTTTTCCTTTACAAGAGGTACTCTTATGTACTACGTAAGTATATAATATTATCTTATTAGAGGTCCGACGGCGCTCGCGCCTGTGCGCGCGTCTTTTATACCCTCGGGCGCGTGGAGTAGGGACGCTGCCGAGGCCCCCCGCACCCCGCGGGGTGTGGGCGTTAACATACTCCCCCCGTTGAAGGAGCATCCTTCAACTCTTCTGCTTCAGGCCCGAACAGAGGGCACAGACGATTTACAGCTCGTCGGATAGTGCCACTCGCCGTCCTCACATCTGCTACTCTGGATACATCGTCCTTGCCCCTTTGTAAGGCTTCGATACGTCCGATTCTCCATTTCAATGGGGGCAAATTATTTTCCTTTATAATGACCATATCTCCAACACGTAGCTCCGTCGCAGGTTTGCGCCATTTTGTCCGATGTTGAAGTTCCGTTATGTACTCATGTTGCCATCTCAACCAGAAAAGCTGTCTCATACGTTCCAATTGCTCATATCTGTGAAGTCGATTGCAGTTAATATTGGTCAGGACTGGAGATGGAAGAGCTATCAGCGGCTTACCGACGAGGAAATGCCCGGGAGTCAGGGGAGAGAAATCATTGGGATCGGAAGACATAGGGAACAAAGGTCGGGAATTAAGTATAGCTTCTACTTGGACAAATAAAGTTGAAAGTTCCTCGTAGGTTAAATGCCTGTCTCCTAATATTCTTTTTAAATGGTATTTTGCAGACTTCACCCCGGCTTCCCACAAGCCGCCAAAGTTTGGGGCGTATGGAGGTATGAAGGCAAATTTCATTCCTTCATCAGAACAAAACTTATTTATTTTATCTTTATTTACTATCAAATATTTATTAAGTTCATTACTAGCTCCTAAGAAATTTGTCGCATTATCACAATATAATAAACTGGGTTTAGAACGTCGTGCTATAAATCTTCTGAATGACAATAAAAATGTATCTGTACTTAAATCACTTACGACTTCTAAATGAATAGCCTTGGTTGTAAAACATATAAATAAACACATATAACATTTCGTTATTTTGCAACCGCGGCCTTTCCTATCAGTGATTAAAAAAGGACCAGCCAGATCAACACCAGATATTTCAAAGGGTGTTCCTGGACTTAAACGTTGTTTGGGTAGATTACCCATAATAGGAACTATAGGCTTAAATCTAAATCGCTTACAGACTATACAATTATTTGCTACGCTTCTAGCCACCTTTCTACCGTTGATAATCCAATATTTTTCTCTAACCGATGATAACAACAGCTGTGGCCCAGCATGTAATAACCGGCGATGTTCACTCTCAAAAATGAGTCTTGTTAATCGATGTTTAGAATCTAAAAGTAAAGGATGTTTTTTATTGTACGGGAACGTTGAGTTTTGAATACGACCTCCTACGCGTATAACTTTAGACTCAATATCTAGAAAGGGGCTAAGCGATAAAATTTTACACTTACTGCTTAATGCTTTATTATTTAATAAGCACACATACTCGTCGCTAAATGACTCATGCTGAGAGAATTTTACTAAGTACATCATACTATCGTTTAGTTCATCGGCACTTAAATAATTACTGGTAAGTCTACCTTCTTTATTTTTTATTCTACAATTTTTAACAAATCTCAGAACATAAGCCATTGCACGTTGAACCTTATTTAAACTTGAATAACGTTCAAATTCAATTAAATTTTTATTGATCATACTTTTTACAAATGTACCTACGATTTTTACTTCAGGTAAGGTTACACTATTTAACTTATTACTGTCTACTTTAGGCCATTGGGACTCATTTCGGGATAAAAATGGAGGTCCATTCCACCATAACCTGTGAACCTTTTTATCCATACGATCTACTCCTCTGGAAATGAGATCCGCTGGGTTTTGATCTGTTGGTACGTACCTCCACTCAGAACCCTTTGTTAACTTATTAATTTTGTTTACTCGATTTAAGATGAATACTTTTAATTGTTTTGGCGTGGCGGCGGCACGTAACCAACCGAGCACAACCATCGAGTCTGTCCAGTATACACAGCGAGCCACAGTGCATCGCAGGGAGTGAGTCACCTTTTCCCCCAACTCCGCGGACAACAGCGCTCCGCATAGCTCGAGCTTGGGGATTGTTAGACCTTTTAATGGGGCGACCCTAGATTTGGCACAAAGTAACTGTACATGGGTTTCTCCAGCAGGATCTATTGAACGAACAAAAACACATGTCCCATAAGCACACATAGACGCATCAGAAAAAATATGAATTTCAATATGCATTGCATTTTTACACATGACATGCCTTGGAACTTCTACTCGAGTTAGAGAATTCATGGTTTGTACAAAATTAAACCACATTATCTGTACTTCATCGATTACGGGGTCGTCCCATTCTAATTTACTAATCCATAATTTCTGTAAGATTATCTTAGCCTTAATAACAAATATGCTTAAAAGTCCCAAAGGATCAAAAATCTTTGCGATAGAAGATAATATATTTCGTTTTGTGATCCTTTCGGTTTTATCTACATGAACAGAGAAATGAAACTTATCGGACTGAGGAGACCATGTTAACCCTAACGTGCTCGTGGTAGTTTTAAATTCGGTAATTGATTGTTCTTCATGTAATTTATTTTCAACAAATAATTGATTGGCATTAGACCTAAATTTTCGTAATTTAAAACCACCCGAATCCAAAATCTTAGTAATTAATCTACAAATACGATTTAACCCTTCCTCAGTCTCATGGCCTGTAATCAAATCATCCATAAAAAAATCATGTTTCATTATCTCGCGGACTTCCGGATCATTACATTCAATAGCCAATTGAAGAAGACAACGAGTACTTAAATACGGCGCGGAAGCGGTTCCGTAGGTCACCGTGTTTAATTTTAAATACCTTAAGGGTTTATTCTCACTGTCCCTCCACACTATCATTTGTAAATGTCTTTGACTTTCAGATATTAATATCTGCCTATACATTTTTTCGATATCTGACGTCATAACATAATTATGTTGTCTAAATCGAAGCAAAATGCTAAATATATCATCTTGAATCACTGGTCCAACCATTTGAATATCATTTAGTGAATAACCGCTTTCAGTTTTTTCCGAAGCGTTAAAAACAACGCGAAGCTTCGTAGTCTCACTTTTTTCTCGAATAACCGGGTGATGTGGTAAATAATATCCAAACTCGGGTTTACATATTTCGGACAAATGATTCAAATGTTCATATTCATTTATAAAATCTACATAGGACTCTTTCACCTTAGGTTGCCTTTTTAATCTTTTTTCTAAATTATTCAAACGAGATCGTGCCTTTCCCAACGAATCGCCAAGTACAGAAGGTGAAGTATGAAAAGGCATCCTAACGCAAAATCTACCATTTTCAGTTCGATACGTATTTTTTACAAAGTGTTTTTCACAAAATTCCTCTTCACTACTAAAAGATAAATTATCTACACTAACTATTTCCTCAACCTTCCAAAATTTCTCTAACTGTTCACTTATACTTCTAGTTAAGTTACAGGTTACTTCATTATACGATTTACAAATATTTATGGGGCCCGTAACAAGCCAACCTAATTTACTACTATGCAATGTGGGAAGACCTTTACCCAGTCTTATTTGTTGACCTGTTAGCAGTTCCCAAAACAAATCCGCTCCAATTAATATATCTACATCAGCGGGCTCATAAAATCTACTATCTGCTAAATCAACAAATACGTCACCGGGAATCTTTAATTCATTTACATTAATCTTTACATTTGGCAACATATTCGTGATTTTTGGTAAGACTATACAGTTGATTTCTACAGAAAAATCACTACAAGTTGATTTTATTACAAAACTACAATTTTCTACGAATTGTAACTGAGTATTTCCTATACCATATACATTAAGGTCGTCCTTAGCACGATTGCGGGACATTCCTAATTTATTGCAAAAACTTTCCGTTACTATGGACATCTGACTGCCCGAGTCCAATAGTGCACGGGCGACATAATATTCATTATTTGTTTCGTTAAATACGTGAACGAGCGCTGTTGACAAAAGTACGTATTGAGTGGCGATCGTAGATAAGGAAACCGGTTCCGACGCGGGCGCCGCGCGCACATCTACAGCGGTGCTTGCGGCGGTGGTCGGGTGATGCGAAAGTATCGATGCAGGTTCGAATCCGCCTTGACTTACCATTCCAACTGAAGTTTGAAGTGAAGTACCAGTCGAGTTTTCACTGCGGGAACTCGAATTTTTATCTACAGAGTGAGATTTATTTCTATGCAGTAATACGTTATGTTTATATTTGCAAATTTTGCAACCAGATGATTTACAATCGTAGGCTCGATGACCTGGTTTAAAACAATTAATACATAATTTATTCTTGGAAACAACCTCATTTTTTTCTTCTAAACTCATGGAAATAAATCTCGTACATTCAAACAAACGATGGGCCTGTTTACAAATTATACAATTAGATCGATCGTTATTACTCGCCTGAGTGGATGCAACCAAACTTGCTACTTTCTCCCTTTTACTGATAATAGTTGATTTATTATGCTTTGTTGTTTCTAATACATCCGCTCGGTCGCGTAAAAACTTAAAAAACTCTTCGAGGGTAGGAACTTCTCCTTTATGTTCCTCCCACCTTCTACTTGTTACGTGATCGAGTTTTGAGACTGCAAAGTGGATTATCACCATGTCCCAATGTTCTACAGGAAGTTCTAACGTCTCTAAACCTCTCACATTTTTCTTTATACTGTCAATCATGTAACGTAATGCTTGGTCGGACTCCCTAGTTATACCTTCCATATTGAACAAGGATTTCATATGATTACTTATTAAGAGACGTTTATTATTGTATCTCTGACATAATAAATCCCACGCCAAGCGATAGTTATCGGAACAAAATGATATTGAATCAATAACCAACGCAGAGCTACCCTCTAATGACGATCGCAAGTAGTGGAACTTATTTATTGTCTCAATAGACTCATTATTATGGATTAATGCCTCAAATGTATCCCTATATTCTAACCAATGATTATAATTCCCATCGAAGGTGGGTAATTTTATTGTGGGTAATTTTATTGAACCTTTATATGTGTTTCCACATTCGAAACTATCGAAATGCCTTGAGTTTTGATTTGCTATACTTTTCCTTCGAATATTCAGTTCTTCTAATTTATCTAAAATACATTGACCTTGGGAGATTAAAGAATAAAATTGACCTTCGAATTCCGAACGTACCTTCGTTTGTTCGTCGGGATCTTCCGCTTCAAGTTCAATTTCGGATTGTAAGTCATCGAAAGTGGAAAAACATGTTTCTAGTTTGGTTAACCTTAATCTTAACTCAGCAACTTGCTGATCTGTTAACTTTTCTAGAGATTTTACCTCGTCTAAGTAACCTTTAAAAATTGTTAATCTACCCTTAATATAACTTCTCTTCTTTATTGGGTCAGAAACTTTCTTAGTGGTCTGAGACATTGTTATAATACGACAAATTTAACGTTGTGATAATTGCAAACAAGTATACACCCAGGTTCTAAATTAAACAAATGGAATTCGAAGAAATTAATTTTACCGTCCAAGTAATTAGCACGGGAAACAAGATGTGGGTAGATTATAGGAAAAAAGGAACGGGCTCACCAATTTGGTCTGCGCTTTATACTCTCTTTGTCCTTCAATTTCCATATAATTGTATATTTGTCTTGTCCTTGCGATTTATTTGAGTTCTTCCTTCGAAATCCTGGTCACGGCACCAAAAATGTTATGGCCTCAAGCCTTGGTTTTTGTATGTTCGGGGATTGTGTGCGGAGCTGAAAAAGGAACTCGCGATTGTCGAAAAATACATTTAATTTCGTTTGATTTTTTCCTTTACAAGAGGTACTCTTATGTACTACGTAAGTATATAATATTATCTTATTAGAGGTCCGACGGCGCTCGCGCCTGTGCGCGCGTCTTTTATACCCTCGGGCGCGTGGAGTAGGGACGCTGCCGAGGCCCCCCGCACCCCGCGGGGTGTGGGCGTTAACAGTGAGCTAACCACTACAAATCTTCACTTCAGAATGAAAATACAAGAAAAGCATGAAGTTTATTAAGCTATAAACTGACCGTAAAGTGAAACATTTAGGTCAAAAGGTGCTTAACGCGAAATCCAAAGCACAAAATACTTAGGTACTTTACAAATACATATATGGTTGTAAATGTTTTTCCCATTTGCCACGTAAAACTTGAACGACTATGAAAGTATCTATATCCGGCTATCGTATAATATCTAGATCGGATATTACTCGGATCTTAGTAACAAATTGGCATCCCTGTATCTACTGAAGAAAATAAGGAATATTTATGGACCTCAGCTCTACACATTTTTTTTTGTGGTGAATTTAAAAATAATGCTTTTCACAAATTATTCTATGAAGCCGATGTATGTAAAACCACAAAAATAAATGAACAGAATGAGAGCGCTACTTTTATTTTTAGTTTTAAAAGGTCAACTTGGAAAAAGGTACTATTTTTCCATTACGGTTACATTTTCGAAAGGTCATTTAAGTGACCTTGTGAAACTGAAAATTATACAAACAGACCTACATTTCAATATCTCAAAATGCCAGAACCTCTTGAAACTAGAGTAGGTACCATTACATCTGCCCCTCGTGGAAAATGTTCTAGTTACCTTCTCAAGTAACGGATCGTGGGCAGACACCCACTACATAGCAAACGTCAACGGATTAATATTATTTGTTTTACGTACCTGCATAAATTATGTAATTTGAATAAATAAAAGGTAAATTGACGGCTTTTCTTATTTTTTTCCCCCGGTTGTTCTTACAACCAGCTAAAAAACTAAGAACTTAAAAGTTGCTGTTCTTTAATCTGTTTTCAACCGCCTTTAAAAACTTTTTTTTATTTCTCTTATTATTTACGGTCAGCGAAAAATACCTTGTGTTTTTAAAATTCTCTATTATTCGTCACCTCTTTGCTAGCCTTACATAGGGGAACAGTGTATAAGACGGGGACGTTAATAATCGGGAGGTATATTGGAGACATACACTCTTTAGGCATACTTAACACAACACTAACGTAGAGCAAGCGCCATCAGGACGTCATTCGCAAGCAGCCAGACGCAAATGGCGTCCTTTGGCGCTTGGGCTACGTTAGTATTGTGTTAAGTTTGCCTTAAGTGTGTGATTTCCCATCATACCTCGCGTCCCCGTCTTATACACTGTTCCCCTACATACCTATCATCGAAAATACTATACTATGGAAATACCTATAAATACGTAGGTAATACCTACTATAATAGTAGGCCTTTTTATTTGAACACTGAACAGCCTTTTTGTGTTATATCTCAAGTAAATAAAGGTGCCATTTGGAATAGGTTCTCCTCCTAGCTTTATTTCAGTTTCAGTATGTCTGGAAGCGTTTTCTAATGAAAATGTCCTACAATTTAAAGTTGAACAAAACTCAAGTGCTTCTGTCGCTATTCCTAACGAGTGGAGTTTAAGATGTTAACTCTACAAAGTAATAACAAATTACTTTGTCCTTTGCTGTTGGTTAAATTTTCTTTGAATAATTTTATTCTTATATTATTATGTGTGACAGATGTATGGAACTATGGACGTGGATGAGACGAAAATAGTAGGATCACTGGGAACAAGGCGTGTATTTATGATGTACTAGCTTTTGCTTGCGTGGGAAGCGGTCCCCTCCTTCTGCGAAGCAGTCATGCTCGCGAAGGAGGAGGCGGAACGCGGGAGAGAGAGGACAGCGTCCTCCCTCCGCCCCAGCCGCAGTGGTAGGCGCCCACGGCGACGGATGTCGCAAGACGATCTCCGGCCACCGCAGGCGCGGGCATGCGGGCGGCGAGTAATGGGCAATTTGCCGCCCGACCATGGACCATGCCCGGGTCGACGGCGCGTTGTGTTCCACGCGCGCCTCAAAGAGCGTCGCAGCAAGATGACGGGGCCCCCCTCTAGAGGGCCAAAGCCTGCGACGCGACGTCGCGGGACTTATTCCATCACCGTGACCCTGGAACGTAAAGGGCTAATGAAGGACACCGTGGATTTTAGTCAGTACAAGTGCCGGCCTGCCTGCCCTGGGTGGGAGGACTTATTTCATGATTTTACCTCGCTAAAAAAAAAGCTTTTGCTTGCGGTTTCGCTCGCTTTGATTTAGAATTTGGTAATCAATTTGTATTGTAGATGTGGATGGTCGTTAATGTTGTTTAAAAAAGAAAATACTTAAACACTTGAAAACGTTTTTGAAAAATTCATTAGGGTCGCGTCAGTGGTTTTGAACTAAACAGGTAACAAACAGACTTTCGCATTTATAATATTATTTAAGAACAGGATGTTTATACTTAAAAAAAAATATTAATCTTTATTTAGGCAACGTGAACCCATAGAGAAAAAAATACATAAGCAATACAATCAAATAATGTCGCATGAAAAAGAAAACCACAACAAAAATCTAAAAATAAAACATTTATTAGCGGATATGGTTAATTCTTTATTTAATTTTCAATTTTCTTTTCTTTAATCTAACAAATGAAAACATTACAAATTCACGCATTTTCATTATGCCTGAAAGTGCATAATGCCAGACGTATGAGGCTTTTCAGCCCATTACAATGACTGGTCCTAAGGGGATCACCTATTGCTTAAACAGCCGCGCCTATGCAAGGCCTATTGCATGGTACATTGCAGGGTATATTGTTTCTATTGTAACGTGTACTACTACTAAATGAGGCCAATGACAAAACCGTCATTAACCATTAGTTCAGAAACAACAGACGTTTTATTTCTAAATACATCTGCAGACACACGCGATTAATCGCGCGGGGCGACATGTCGCGGTCCATTCGCAGTATTTTTAGAGTGGAAATTAGCTTGGCTCGTTGTCGCAGCGCGATTAATCGCGTGTGTCTGCAGGAGGCTTTATTTGTTTTTCAAAGTTACATATGAGTAAGAAATCGGTATTATTAGATCATCAGTATTTTTAGATGTCTTATTTCACTGAGCCATGTAAAAATACTCAAAAGGACAAATAGATACAGTTCTTTATTTCGGTATCTCGATTCTTGCGATACATCGCAGTTATGTACACACGGCTCTGATCAAGCTACGCAAAACCAGTATAAGATGACGTCTCATTGTGCGAAAACATCATACAAAGCGAAACCAAGATATACTGGTTGTGTTTAGCTCAATGCGTAGCGTACATCAGTGAATTTTTCTGATATTAATCTACGTTCGTAAACGTTCAGTAACTACTCAACTGGGACGTCCCAGACACTCTTGATGGATGTGAAACGAATAGGCTCTTGACTACTCATCGCTCTATCAAAATATCTCAAGGGAGGCTGTGCAATACCCTAGAAATATTACTGAACAGCCAACCGTTATATCTTACTGGGGTCCTTAACTTTTTGTGGCCAATACTTGTACATCGTTGCCTCCACTGGGCCAGTATCGAATCCTTAATCGACTTTTCGTTTCTATTTTGTGGTGTTTTTACGATCTACAAACATCATTTTCTTTGGGTGCTTCTCACAATTTTATGAAAAAAAGAAAAATATAACTGCATCATGTTTGTTTAAATTATGTGATGTGTTAGATAAATATTCGAACTGTGAACAGCACTTTTTATTTTAGAATATCATTATATTAATTCTTCCGCTCATAGTGGAGTTAAAGGGACTGTCAGAAAAGTTCGAGTGTGAGAGTCCAAATTCTAAAACCCACCCTTTTCCTTCAATTGCCGTTTACGTTCCCGGGCCGCGATAACCTCTGAAGAGGTTTCCGTAACTCTGGCAGACTTTTGGTTCAGCTGTGTGAACAACACTTTGAGCTTCTTGAAAAATGAGGTTAAAAATTGCAAGTAGCGACTCAACAAGTAGCCACAGATGCTAGCGCAAACATCTAGCACATATAGAGGTACGTATGTCTCTGTTAACCTTTACTTTATAACCCGCACCCGAAACACAACTTACAGAATACTACGGTTAACCGTCCAACCGCTAATCAGCCAACGCAACTGAAATAAGTTGCATTTTCTCTTCATAAAACATTGTGACACAGTGGTATACAGGGTGAATTTTCCAAGTGGGCGTGGATGACTATAGGTATTCGAAACTATGAGAAATATACTGAACAGAGCTCAGAAAACTGAAACTGCGCATCATTGTGTTTAGAAAAACCAATATCCCTGCCCAAGAACAGTATAGTTTTCGTCAAAATCGGCCTTGACTCCTTTCAGTATTTTTCGATATTCCTCATAGTTCGGAATAAAGCCATCCACGCCCAGTTGGAAAATTCACCCTGTACCCTGTACACAGCAGCCAACAGAATCTGTCACGGTCCGGTAAACATTTAACGTTTAGTGAAAACTTAGGGGAACAGTGTATAAGACGGGGACACGAGGTATGATGGGAAATCACACACCTAAGGCAAACTTAACACAAAACTGACGTAGCACAAGCGCCAACACGACGCCATTCGCGTCTGGCGGCTGGCAAATGACGTCCTGATGGCGCTTGCTCTACGTTGGTGTTGTGTTAAGTATGCCTAAAGAGTGTATGTCCCCATTATACCTCGCGATTATTAACGTCCCCGTCTTATACACTGTTCCCCTATAACTGTCAGGTGACGAGACGTCAATGCATGACGAAGGCTCGCTTTGAGTCGAGATCAGCCCTGATACAAGAGGGCTGCCGCTTAATCGATCCAAGTGCCCGGCCATTAAGTCATGGATTAAGGGCTGCTAACTTTGCATTGCCTCGTTAATGGGATTTACCGAATAAATGCGACAGAACAAAGATACAGTTCAAGTAAACAAACGAAAGGAATTACATCCGTAATCGCCAAAGCTATGCATTGACAGTTTCATTATAATAACGTATTCACCATTCCTAAGAAGCTTAACAAAAGTCCCGAAATCTCGCATTAACAGGTATTAAACATAAAGTTTATACTGTATTATAAACGATAAAACTATGAAACAGTAACAATTTCTTCAATTTAGTGCCGAACTTAGCTCAACTTTGTGCAGTACAATAGCCAATTCTCAGCTCGAGAACATTATTATATACGATACAACGTTAGGCTTATATGCCGGGAACGAGGGGCCTATCCCATGTTTCATCTACGTAATATTATGTCCGAAGTTGAAATATTTCGTGTGATTAAATGTCGGACTCCACTCCATACCGCACTAAATGGAAAAAGTTTCAACGATCATATCAACTTTAATACATTAAAGTGTTTAATGTCGACCACGTAAATTGATCATTCGACCATTTCACGCCAGATACCGTTTATCGAATAGTATCTTTAGGTTATCCATTATATTTAAAGTACATAATAGATAGTTGAGTGACACATTGAAGCAACATATTGTAATCATTGACATCGTTATCTGTCACTGTACAACGTTATGGTGAAATCTTCGCAACATTTTCCTTGATCGACAAAATATTGGAGCACGGAATGGATGGCCTAAATCACATTAGCGTGAGTCCAGTAGCTTCTGTTCGCTAATGCAGGTGGTAACGCAATCAGTGGTGCCGACACCTCACGGTGTGCGCCGGGCCCGCCATGCATACTGATGCTCCATGTATCCGCTGAATACTACCAGCTAATTTAACTCCACAATTTCCCTAATGAAATCCCCGAAAGCTGACTATACACAGTTTGCTGGCAACCTCACGACCCCACCCCTGTTCCAACTACAAATTTGCTAACTATCAATAAAATTAAATTCAATATTATGTTCCAGTTTGAATAGAGTTTAATTTTCAATGTAATTTATGCACCGATAATGTTATATTGTTGAAATACGGCAGCTGAAATGATGAGCTTTTATTAACATACCTATTACTAAAGTGTAATAATTGATTTTCATATAAATTAAATGTAAACAAAAATGAATGGTTTGCTTCACAAATTGAAATAAAATTCCTTTTTTATCCATCATACGGATATCTGATCTTTCATATTATAAGAGCACCGGCAATTTCCGTAAAGAATAGGCCATTAACAAATAATTTGGTAAATAAGCAAGGGTCTACACCTGCCGTGCGGCTAATACTTGTTTCCGCAAAATAATTTCGTGTTGATTTTACCCCACAAATCCCATAGGACTACGTATTAAGGGCACAACAATAACGCCATAACAACAACCCTTCCAGGCTTCCACATAATAAAGAGGCTAACAAGCTTGTAACTCAACTGATTATATTTTGTTCCCACTTAACGCGCCATTCCTCCTCCTTAAATTATTAACTTAAAGTAGCAAAATACGCAGGCCAATTTAATAAATATTAAATGAGCTGGCACGCTGTTAAAATTCTTGTTGGCATTCAAAAGTTTTTTTATTGCATGCATGCAAAGCGCACACCGAGTGCTTTATTATTGCGAGCGTTCATAGTGTACAGTTCAACTTAAAAGCTACTAATATTTATAGGTGGGAACTGCTTAACGCTCTAACAATTTATTGTAGGCAGTTGAACACGATAAAGGTAAATTGGCTGACAACCCAGCTGATAGTAGACGGCCATTCTCGGCAGAATATGCCATTTATGCCACTCAGAAGTTATGATTCACCGTTGTTAGGTGTTATTAAGTATTTTAACTTTACTTTAATGAAGATGCTTAAATTAAAGGATTGTTCGACTTCACAGAGTAATTTAATTGATTATTTTATTCAATTAACAAGAATGATTCATAACAAGTGACGCAATTCCAACATATTTACATCACAAATTAATAGAACGTAACCCACAAGGGGCGTATTATTTTATTCCAAGTGAAAGCTCGTTACGTCAGTTAACTGGAAACTCCTCCGTTTTAATTATACTTGAACTTAAGCCTTATTAACAATGGAACATCGAATTTGACAGTTGAATGCGAAGTGTTGTGGCAAGACAAATGGTCGTGGCGCGGAAGGTCGATGCTTACGGATAAGGGCTTGTGTACATTAAACTTCAGGTACCTAAAATGTTACCAGTTTTAATAGCTTTGTAATTAAATTGCTGTGTGCAGAAGTGTTCAGAGACTCTCTCGAAGTATTATCCTAACTAAAGATCTTTGTTGATGACGCCGGGCATGGCTTGCCGGATGTTTATACCTATCCAGGTAGATAGGTATCCATTCAGACATCGTAGCCAGTCGCTAATGCCAGATGATGAGAGATGACATCTACGTGTCGTGGCCTCCTTGCAGCTTTGTACACAACGCACTGGGCTTAACTGTGACATTGGCTTAACAAGGACGGAGGTAAGCGTAATGTATGTGCGCAAGGAGCAGACGATGACAAATGTACATAGTCCATTGCGCAAACGACGTTATTATGCAATAAATGCGACACTCTGAAATTGTATCTACTCTCCTAAACCGCTCGGTAAACACCCCTTTCCCGCAACCATAAATATAAATGGTTGCTTGATGATATTTCAAAACTCATTACAATAAATTTCGTTGGTTTAGACATCTTGCGCAGTTGCTCCGCTTTAGTTATTTTCAGACCAGCACACGTTTTGCTTCTCATAATTATGTTACTTTGTTTATTCACGGCTACGACCCTTTAATAGAGTGCTTTTGTTAGTTATCTTTACTGTACATCATTTTTTAAGTAAGCGATGCTTGTTAGCAGTCCCAAGGCGGCACAGAGGTAGTAAAGCCGTACACAGAAGCAGATAAAACTAACTAGGTACAGGTGTGAGCTCGAGATGTTTTCCACACTAAGAGTTACCCGTACACGTAGAGCTGAAGGAGGTTACCCCACTCTAATGTAAAGTACACAGACTAGAGTAGGTTATACAAATATGCGCAAGGGATTTCCAGGTTGTGTGTGTTTCTCTGTGTAAGGGAAAAATGAAAAGGTTACCTAATTCGTGCTTCAGGAAAAAGATATTTGATCGTTAGAAATAATAAATATTGGCGGGTCCTAATTGGAAAGCAATAACGATTCACTCGAGTTCGCACATTATCGACGGCGACGGTCCAATATTTTTCATATTATCGTCACGTTTAACGAATCGAAAAGGTTTTAGGTAAAAATATGTTTCAAGAAACATTATTAGATCGATAGGTTCTTGTCGAATGTTGATGGAAACAACCTAATGCAGCTCAGGTGGTGGTGTGTCGGTACACACGTGTCACGTAAGCAGGTGAAACACAGCTCAGTGGTACGGTTGGCAAACAAAGGCAAATGCCGCATACGTCCACTCTAAAAACAAGGCAAATGGCGTCTGATCCATTTTGTATGAGCTGTCTCAGCATATTTCAGAAGGGAGGGCATCCGGATTTAACAAAAATATAACGTACGCATTCATGAAAATTGAAAAAAGCGTTCAGCTTGTTAGGTGAATACAAATATTTGTAGAAATATTTAATTGCTTAAAATTCACGGCAATGTTTCCCGTATCCATATCATCCTAAACAATGTTTTGTTTTGTGGTTATTTGTTTAATCGAATGAGAATCGCTCAGTCGCTTTTGTTTACAACTTAGCACGAAGTTTGTCAAAATTTGCGTGCGTAGGTAGCTCCCGCTAATGTGTTCGTGGTTCACCCGAATGTGTTGGGATCTTTATTTAATTAAATTATGTTACAGATGTTAATTTCGGTGTTGCTATAAGAAAGTAAGTTTGATAATATACGAGCGAAAGCTTATCATAATTCAGTTTTAATGAACTAAGTATATAATGTTGGAGTTTTAGTAACAGAATGTAGAACATGGTTTTCTTCAGAAATTTACACAGTTTCTATTTCCATTCCTTTGTATGCTTGTACGTACACAACTACAGAACATGTCATAAATAATGGGTGTCCTCGAGTCCTGACAATGTGTGAGATGGTCCTCACAAGACCGGCCTAGCTTCGGCATTCCTTTGAGCCCAGCCAGTATCTTTGTCACAAGTTTACCACTTAACAGCACTCGCCATGCCCGTGCACATCCTTAATAATGATTACGTTTAAATATGGATGTCGCTTTTAGATTGATTTAAATATTGAATCGATTTGACACTCCAACTGGAGAGAGCGGCACCCTGAGAGGGTCTACTTAAGACCTATCTTTATCTCATTAATAATAAATTACGGATCCGCTTACCGTCTACTTAACAAAGAGCGTTTAATAATAAAATACCTTGTCCTTTTAGCGATAAGAGGGACTCTTGAGCTCTAATACGAACACGAGATTCGGGTTCAATTGCCCGAATCTTGTGTTCGTATAACTTCACTTAAGGGACAAAAAAAGTAGTCCTAAATATTGTTTGGCGGCAAACTTGCAAATGAGTTGGTAAAGCCTTTGACCACTTATTGAACCTTTATAGTCTGGGCTTTTATATCTTAAATCTTTTCAGCAGTTCTACTACGTATTAGGATATTAGCAAACTCAACACATGAGCTCTGAAAGAGACTTTTATTTCGGTCACCTTTTACGACTCTTACGGGAATACAATAGAGAGACTGACTAATTTTAGCCGAAACTAATAAGTCTGAAAAGTCATCTATCCATCCGCTGCGAATTAGCATTTCGTAAAGTCTTTCAAGTTACTCTATACTAAAAAATGCAGTCATATTTGGCTACATTGGAGGTTGGTAATCTAACCAAAAGCCACATTGTTATAAAAAGCCCGACATTGGTGCCATACAGATATTGTACATATGAGTATGTACGACCACGTGTTCCGAACTGCGGAGCAAGGCGAGGAGCGCCAAAGACTACTGATCGCCGGATCTCTACACAAAACCCTCGTTTATTGAATTTTCATGATTCCTTTTCATGCAAGTTCGCCGATTTCGTGGAATCTCGACTCCGCTGCCTTTACCTACGCGTACCGGCTTTTTTTTCTATTTTAGGAAAATAAATTAGAGTAAGGTCAGGTACGGGTACGTTAACTTTTCTTATGGTTTTAATATAATTGTAATACAAATAAGGGTAAATAATAAGGTGTTTGAAAAAGACGACGGAATACAAACCTTATTGTAATTACATTGAAATGAATTAATACAATGATATATATGAAATCTGCTTAAAGATTTTCAGCGGTGTAGCAGTTTATGAATGTGTGAAAAGGTAGGGATCTCCCAGTTCTTTTTTTGGAAATTCTTATAACTGGAATAATTTTATTGTTTTCATTTCTAAAATCTAAAAAAATACATTTATGAAAAAAAAAATTCTAACTTCTGTTACAAGACATTAAACATTCCAAAAGAAATTAGCACATTATTTTCACACCATTTTCCAACCGAAAAAACGAGACGCGTAACAAAAAGTTCAAAAGGTTACACTAAGTCATTAAGATTGATGTCCAAGATTGGTCCTCAGTAAAAAAAGTTTTCAGCGTTCCATCTCACTAATATCCACCCATATATGAAGATAAATCTATGCCCAAGAGGAGAAAACGTTTCTAATCTCCCAGAAAGCCTTGACATTGTTCTTAAAATAGAACAGAAGGGTGCTGCCATGTCTGAGGTCCAAAGATTTGGGGAGCAACCGCAGTTTGTCACTTACAAAGTAACATGAGGGCATAATTTCTGGAATGTTCCACATTATGTAACGTCAACATAGAAAAAAAGGGTGGAAGTAAACAAAAAGTTTTTACCTCATTTTGTCTGTGTTCAACTTTGACAGTGCTTGTTTCTTTGTGTGTGTGTGTGTTTTTTTTTTAACGTTGTCCCACACTAGGAATTTCTCCTGTATCGTAGGTGCGTTTACAAACATAGAAACTCACAAAAACAAACACCCAGACCCGGAACAACTACTTGCAGATCATACAAATATTTGTTCCGTGCGGGGATCGAACCCGCGACACACAGTGCAGCAGTCCTATTGCTCAGCCACTGCGCGAAACGTGACGTCATTTAAAAAGCTATTGGCACGTAATAAAGACGAATATCGCTTGCAAGTATTTCCTGCATATAAAATTAAATAAACTCTTTGGTCGACAGTACACATGCTCATGAACGCTTACATAGCAAGGTGTTGTTCGAAGCCG
The DNA here is from genome assembly GCA_950005045.1 of Agrotis exclamationis. Taxonomy (NCBI): domain Eukaryota; kingdom Metazoa; phylum Arthropoda; class Insecta; order Lepidoptera; family Noctuidae; genus Agrotis; species Agrotis exclamationis. The sequence goes on along the minus strand of OX465417.1, from coordinate 10,648,345 downwards.
TCCCTGAAGAGTTCTTTCGTTTGCGGCGCCAAATTGAATTTCCGTTTCGATACATTTAGATAAGTGCTGGTATTATTTTGCATTCTCTACTTAAACTTTGAAATGGAATTCTATTTTGGTTGTGGTGTCGCTATTTCCTGTTTCCATATATGTATTTGGATATTTTAGGAGCACTTTTTGCTGGGCAAACAAGTGTACGTTTAGACTAAACATAAGCTAAGTTTTATTTTGCTTTCAAACGTAGACAGCCGTAAGTTAAAGGTACGTACTTCCTACGTATTTTCTTCACGTATTTTTCTTTCGCAGACCAAATTGAATTGCAAGTCACCAATACCAATTGTATCATTACTGAACAAAATATGAACAGTAGTAAAGTATCGGATATATCGTAGGTTGTTAGACCTCCTCTATAAGTGGTCCCTGTTTACCCCAGTTGACCCTTATAACTTTCATGCGATGATGGCCACCTAATAATATACTGTAGTTTACTTTCTTGGACCAAATGAAGGTAAATAATTCGGACACGGTTCCATTTTCGGCAATAGGTATGTGTTGTGCTGACATCTAATTAGGATCTATTTACTTTGGTAGATAATATAATAAGTTTAGGCTTCTTATGTAGGTCGACGACTGTTTGTATCTACTTGCTTGCTTATACCTCGGGGCATAGTAATTTTAATGGAATGGCCTGTATTTATGATTTTTCTCATAGACCAAAATATTAGGCTTATTAATTTGAGGAAAATTACAAATTTTATTTGTTTTAAGGAAAATTACAAATTTTTCCAAAATTAAAAAAAAAAATGATTTATTCGTAGGTACTTTATGCATGAACAGAAAAGATTCGATGTTTTTTGTATGTTTGTTTTCAATGGTTAAAACTCAAAACTACTACTCTAATTGTAAATTCCTTCACCTTAAAAAAAACATGTTATCAGCGATTATTAGACAATATTTTATTTTAAAATTGCCATACAAACCCGGAGTCGTGGGCCAGTTCTAAATAAAACACAGCTCTGCGTTTAAACACGAAAGATGAAGAAGAACAATTTATTTATTATGATAACTCCTATCGTCCATTAATTTTGCACAACCAATCAGCTGTCAGAATTGACTCGAAGCAATTAAGGGCGGCACTGCAAGAGTGATTTAAGTAAAACTTTGTTGTTTACCTCCTTGTCTCCCTCGTGGACTTGGCGAATGTCATTCAGTTGGCGATTAATCATAAAGCTTTGTCTGAAGATGCAAACAGCTCATAAATAGTTCGTTAAGGGATGTCCAAAGGAATTTGCGTTGTTTTGACGAATAGCTTTAAAATTGCGATGAGATTTTGAGAGGATTGCGCTATTCTCGAAATATGATGAGCTGCAACTTTGGAGAAGATTTTTTGTCAATATTTTGAAGTAGTGTAATAACATAATCTAGGTTTACGACATAAAACCATGGTCATTGTATTTGGAAAGATGCCCGATAAGTTTGACTTTGGGCACGCCTATTTAATTACGTACCTATATTTTCTATTAATTTGCTTTCTTTATTTTACTTCAATGTATTTTTTTTTTGCATACTTATACTATTTATATATTAACAGCGCTTAGTAACTGATTACTAGCTACAATAAATATTTGTTCTGTATCATTATTTAATCATTATTTATAACATTTGGGTTGTTATTGTTATGCAATGGTGCCCGCAACAGTGTAGCGTATAGCAGTTATATTAAAACGTATGTATAAGAAAGAAATCTCGATCTCTTCTCACATCGTTAAACCCAAGCGGAACAGAGGCGGGTCGCTTGTAAAAAATAAAGCGGTTAACCGCAACATTGTCCAGCGGCAGGCAATATAGGTAGGTAATCCGTTCTCATCACCCCTTCGACCGCCCAAAGTGTTGTTACGCGTGTCTCTAGAGTTATCCCCATCTATCTTCAAGGGTGACCGCTTAAGAATGGACAGGACAAAGAGCCAGCCATTACGGAGCGCCTTGAAATTGCAACTTGCTCCACAAAGGACTTTGCTGTCTCATGTCTATTCAATTACTGAGTTAAAGGTCAATAGACAACGTTATCTATATCTACCTGTCGTATAGTTGTAAGTTTTAGAAGCCACAAATGTGATACTATCTGTCGATTACCTACGGAAGTTTATTACAAATGCATAAGCCTTTATAATTTCTAAAGCCTCAAAACTCTGTTTTAATTAAGAAGATTAATGAAATTCGATACCCCGAATACCGATTGACGCGATATTGTCTATGAAGCCTCTATTCAAAGTGAATTGAGCTTCGAATGCTGAGTGACATTTCCGTGGACGAACATTCAGTACCTAGAGCATGTATGCCTTTCGGAAATCTTTCAGAGTTATATAAAGCCCATCAGTTGTCCAGTAGAAAGGGTATTCGATGAAATCTTTTGAAGTAGTTGAAAGGCAAACGTTGCAAAAAGCATTTTTGACCGACTTCCGCTCCGTTCGTGACGTCCGGTGTGCTCAGGCCCGCGATTGATTCAGCGGAGGATGGTTCAATAATTCAGCAGGATGACCGGCAGTGTCGCATGTTCACGGGATCCGGCCGCGATATTGACAGGCTGTCGGCCAAGTTGGCCGGAATAACAAATAAATAATACAGAAGGGTTGTCAAATGTCGCCATATTTTATGTTAACGTACTCTGTGGGTCTGTAGGTAGGCCACAATTAAAGGTCAACATGTTTGAAGAAAGTTGACCTTTTCTTTCATGAATACATTTACAATATGAAACGCTAGAACAATTTGAATAGCAACGACATGCGTATAACCAATAACATTCTCATTTTCCGGATAGCATAGAAAATGGCGGCGGCGCGGTTGCGTCGCTGGGGCCCTCAACCGCGCCAGCTATTTCCAATCACACGTTCCGGCATCACTCATCAAACATTACATTAACGCTTCAATTAAAACTACTGTTCCGATCTTTTACTGTAGAATTATTAATGTCATCGTAATTGAAGTTTTAGCTCAGAAGTCTGGCGATACTTTAAGGTGATATACATCTTCCATTAACAGAGATAACTTTGACTAATGATAGTACCAATTTGCGACAGAGCTGTAATTAGGCAGCCGGAAGCCATGCCGCAGAATACGTCGCCAAGATATCATCTATCATTTATTCGCGAGAAGAAAACATTTTGAAGACATTTCCGTCAGTGACCCGCTTTTTCTCTGGGCTTTGTGACAAGCAGTGAGATAAAAAATCGCTTAGGTATTTTCCCAATTACTAACATTAATTTTCATCAATAAGGCGTTCGGTTTCGGCAAATAACCTTCTAAGCCTACTTTTTCTCTTTTAAGCTGCGAAGAAAATAGTGATCTTGAATCTGTAAATAATTATAATTAAATAACCGCATATCATGTCCGATCGAAAGTTATGATTGGCGAGACAGTTTCTGTTCTAGGGTGCATGCCTAAATAACGGTATTTAGCACATTAGGGTACCGCACGCGTCGGATCTCCTCAAGGTGTGCCGCGGCCCATCAGCAGTTGCTGGTCTCAAACGTTAATGTACCGCCAACGAAGCACTTGAGTATATAATTTCCGTAGCTTTGGATAAAAACTTAACTAATTACCGTTGTACTTATTTAAATACTTGATTTTTTAAGCTATACCCTAGTTGATAATGTAAATGGAACAGTACTTTGGCCTTCGTATTCCTTATGATAAGCCAGTATTTGCTGACTGTGTTGGTTTCGTTTTCTCATTACCATAATACTAATTACCATGCGTTAATAATTACCGTTGTATGAAAAACTAACACTTATTCACTAACTGTAGCCGCGACGTCGTCATGTTGTATTAATCGAAAGTATTCGTAGAATATTATTATCATTTTCCGTAAATACGTTTATACTATATGCTGACCATTAATCAAGTTATTTAATTGTAAGATGGAAAAATCCAAAAAGACCAAAGTGGAAGTTAAAGAGAAAAAAGAGAAGGCTACGCCGAGAACGAAATAAACAAATAATTGGTATTAGTTTAAAAAAGTAAAAACACACTCTTAGCACGCATTAAAAATTACAATCTTCCTATTCCTCTCGTCTAATCTTATTGATTAATGCCCATGACACGGTAAGGATTTGGTAAGAAAATGTCATTTCGCATTATTTTCAGCAAACCCTTTCATTTTATACCTAAATCATATGGCTGCATTTCAAATAGCCAATCCGCCACCTTGGGACGGCCGCCATGTTGGATTTAGGTCACGTGACTATTTTTTTTTCGTATTCTTGACAGCAAACCCTTTCATTTTATACCCATATCATGGGGGTGCATTTCAAATAGCCAATCCGCCATCTTGGATGACCGCCATGTTGGATTTAAGTCACGTGACTATTTTTTTCGTATTCCTGACAGCAAACCCTTTCATTTTATACCTAAATCATAAGGCGAAATGTCACCAAAAATACCAGAAGGGAACTCAAAATACGAATAGTCAAAACAGAGCTTACTATCAAAAACAAAAGGGAAAGGGAAAATCGGGAACAATTGAGGAAGAAGTCATCATAGATCTAGATGTGCTTGATAACAATATAACAGATCCTCTTGAAACTCTGTCAACACCAATATATCTTAATGATTCGTCATACTCGCTGCACTCAAAAAATTACTCTACTGTATCTCTACAAACATTTTCTGAAAATCCCAACTCAAAAAGAAGTTAATCAGCAAAAAGAGATTTGTCTAAAGTCGGCTTCTTTTAAAACAAAAAGAAGTTCCCTTGAAGAAGATACCAAATTCCTTACCTCCCTTAATAACATCAACTCCACGTCCATCTAGTGCTCTCTCATCGTCTTCTACTGATACTTTGTCATTATTAAGCAATATTTAGCAATTGACAGAAAATAAAGATACAAGTATGGAACGAGCGTCCTCCTTGTGTTCAACACCAACTTCACTATCTTTGAAAAGAACTGTCGAGAATGGGCATGTATGTACATGGATATATAGACTTGATATTTTCTGATTACCGTTGCATCAAATATTCAACTTATCTAATTGCCATACACATATTTTTTAAATCTCAATTATTAATCAATAATTAAACGCCACAATAACTATTGAATTCGTATCTTTAAGGGTTTCCTATTCTAATGTGTTTAATGTCAAATCAGTGAAATTAAAAAAGGGCACGGTAACGCCTAATTGGAGAATGACCGTTCAGTAAAATAATAATAATAATAATAATATTCCACAACTATCACACAACGCCATCTAGTCCCAAGCTAAGCAGAGCTTGTGTTATGGGTGCTAAACAACTGATAAACATACTTATATATTTCTAAATACATACATATTATAGATAAATTACACCCAGACACAGAACAAATGATCGTGCTCATCACACAAACATTTGTCCTGGGTGGGAATCGAACCCACGACCTCCGGCATAGCAGTCAGGGTCACTAACCACTAGACCAACAGGCCTGTCATCTCAAATCTACCAAACTACAACGAATACCTACCCTACAAAACTTGTAGCCACAACGACCACGCTCATAGCGGAACAATCCGCAGTTCTCATCTTCTACACACAACTATTTCATTTTATTTTAAAAACTCCAACTCCAACATAATGTTATATTATTTTCCATCCACTCTCCGATTGCAAAATCCATTGGCTGGCCGTGGCTTATCATTGAATTTATGCTTTTTCACTTCAATAAAAACGCTCTAAAACGCCATATCGGGTGAAATATGAAATTCCTCCACTAAAGTGCGACGTTTGAAAAATATGTTGCGGTTGCTACTCTTCAGTTTAATATTATGTCCATTCGTAATATGTAAACGAAGACATCATAAGGAAAAAGAAAAAGATTCATCTGCAAGCGAAGACTTTGGCGGGAAATTGGTTACTGACTTGAGGAAAGATGCCAACGTAGATCTTTCAGTTGACGAGGAGTATGAGGACCTTCGAGCCGAGCTCCTGGCATACCACACGGCGCTTGCATCCCTCACTGCCGGCCGTAGTAAGTACAATCGGGCATTACTTTACTTCTAGGTTTATTAATTTGTTCCTAACTCTCCAGAAACAATACCTTCCGGGTATCGCTTCGGGAGAGTTATGAACCAAAACATAATAAAAAGTCTGCAGCTTCACAACGCTACATAATAACCCGAGGCGGTATACCTTGGGTTATTAACTCTTAAACTTGAGCGTTGATTGTTATAAACTTGCTTCTGTTTTGTGTAAACACCAACAAGTCTTTCATTAATATCGGCTCTATAAATCAATGTTTGAATGAAGAAATAATGCGAAATACGTATACAAAACTTGAAACACTTCGATCCGTTCTCCAAGCGTATTCGTAAAAATGTTATATCGGAGCATAACATAATGACTGTTTCTCACAGGATCTTTGAAAACGACGCCATGTTGGCAAATCGGCGGTATTTGCATCCACCACAAGATGTGTGAAGGTCACCGCTTTTTGTCTGAAGTAGCCGGCTGCAGGGACAAACTAGAAGTCTGCTGCTTCAGGTGGAACAAATACCAAATGAGAGATATGACGGACAAAGGTTTACCGGCACCGATGCCGTGGTCCCAGTCAAGAGACTTCGGTGGCAAAGGTGTAATAGGTCCAATGAGTTCTGAAAACTCGAAAACGAAAAATAAGAAACCGCCGCCGAAAGAGGTCGAAAATGAAAGTAATGAAGTGAATTACGAAGATGAACATGAAATACGCGAAATATCACAATCACAGGAGGTTAATCCTCTGTTGTTTGTAGTACCAGGCAAAAAATATGTATAATTATTGTTAATAGTAAACTGTACCTATCCATCGTCTACGTCTTATTTATTTGATTCAACATTATATCATGACTAAAAACGATGTCGTTATCTTCTATATAATTCAACCGAAAAATAAGTTGGTTTATCGAATCGTTATTCCTTATTAATTAAAAAGTCAATCGTATATTTCTCCATTTTAATTTGTTTCTTTTTATGCTTTGCTTTAGGCATGTAAAGTAAAATCATGTTTCTATTGTTTGGAGGTGTTGTAATGTTAGTTGTTACAAATGTGCTGTGTCAGGAAGGAGGGAATGGTGTGGTGGGACATACAGAAACGCCACAACACCAGCCACCACAACACCAGCCACCACAACATCAGCCACCACAACACGAACTACCACAACAAGAATTACCACAACACCGCCCACACACACACACACATCACAAGCCAGAAGAACACAGGTTTTACCAGATACCACGTACTTTCGTTGACGTATTCAAACCTGGCATGAACGGAAAACCTACCCTTGGTTAGTTTAACCACATATTACGTTCTCTAGAACAGCATACAAGGTAATTCGTGCATGCACACATCAGTGCATTTGCCTTTACTTAAGACCTTAAGTTGATGTTCTTTCGAAATCCCCGCAGTGTCGACCAAGCATAAAGGCGTGGTGACGCTAACAGTTTCTGGAAATCTACTTTAGAGAGAGAATAAATATTTATTTGATAGAAGACGTTCTATGTAGACAGCACAGGAAGACCTTGTCTGCGAAATCTAGAGGAGGTTATTTGTAGTTTATACCTACCTGTTATTGTCGATCCTCGTTAAGAAACCTAAATTTCACACCAAATATCGTTACCAATGATAGTTCCCGATTATTACATATATACGTACTCGTATATTAGACGACATAAATAAATGCAGTACTCGCATCTCGTCAACAATTTTAGCTTAATTTTAATCAAAATTGAGTTTTTTGGCATACAATTGTTATATTACCACTATATTACAATAATCGAAGCTAAGGAAGTCCGCAGATATACCCGTTACACCATTCCATATTAAAAAAGCAATAAATATATTTAATTTTAAGAAATTTTCACGTTTTTATTCGTATAGGTACTCCAACCTCGACCTGCTGGGCACGCGGAGGCATCTGTGTGCCGATAAACAACTGTCCCTCGTTCCGTATGGATATCGCAGTGTCTGGATGCTCGTGGGGCTACATGGTCTGCTGCAAGATCCACACTCTCAGCTCCCCTACCGTGGGTACCGCCAGAAAAAACACCATACCGCACATAAACAACCTAGATGAGCTAGGAACACCCTTGGAAATTATCGGACTTAGGAATTCAATGCTCCTGGCAAGCTGGCAATCCGATAAATCTAAGAGCGACGATAAAGTCAACATATACTTAGGTGACTTATTGAATTGAATAAATATAATTTATTTGTTTAATAGTTTTTACCAGCGACTTCAGTTGCGTTCGTATAAAATGTCATCATCCAATAAACAATACTTCTGCAAATAAAGCAAATCGGATGACATAATAAAAGTTTCGCACATAAAATTCACCCCTCCCTATTTCCCTACCAATTACTTATATGAAAAAAAAAATTACCATTTCCAAGGTACCACCTATCTATAAACCAAAATTCATTAAAATCGGTTCAGTAAATTACGCGTAAAAGAGCACACGCAACAACTTTGTCATTTCAACAAATGGATCCAGAATCGATCTGTCATGACTATAATTAATAAAAATCGAACTGATTCAATACCACCATTATTAACTGTGTATCTAGTTCGTTCTCTATAGAGATCAACGCTTTTTTTTTATCGTGGTACAATCATCAAATGAGTCCTCCCACCCCTGGCAGGGCGGGAGGGACTGTCAGACTTGTACTGACTAAAATCCACGGTGTCCTTCAATAGCCCTTTATATTCCGGGGTCACGGTAATGAGATAAGTCCCGCGACCCCGGCAGGCTTTGGCCCTCTAGAGGGGGGCCCCGTCATCTTGCTGACGCTCTTTGAGGCGCGCGTGGAACACAACGCGCCGTCGACCCGGGCATGGTCCATGGTCGGGCAGCGAGTTGCCCTTTACTCGCCGCCCGCATGCCCGCGCCTTCGGTGGCCGGAGATCGTCTTGCGACGTCCGTCGCCGTGGGTTTCCACCACTGCGTGTGGGGCGGAGGGAGGACATTGTCCTCTCCCTCACGCGGCCCGCCTCCTTCTTCGCGAGCATGACTGCTTCGCAGAAGGAGGCGACCGCTTCCCACTCCGTCTCGCCCCGCAGCATGGCCGCAACCAATGCCGGGCGCGAGAGGTCTCCGCCTGTCGCTGCCGTGAGGTCACGTCGGTGCTCTGCCCAAGCGGGGCAGTCTTGCACCGTATGCTCTACTGTGTCCTCCGGGCGATCTTCGCAGTGGTGACCCAGGCGTTTCCTCCTTTCTCCTTAGACACAGGTACCTCCCGAAACTTCCGTGTCCGGTGAGGACCTCCGTCATGCGGTAGGTCAGGACGCCGTGACTCCTATCCAGCCACTCCTCAAAGAGGGGTCTTACCGCCGCGATTGCGGCGTGCCCGAGAGATCAACGCTTTGGAAATACTTTTAACAAAATATAAGTTAGTAACTTTTTTGGTTTTTGATCGACTCCTTGACAATTCAAAAGTCCCAGTTACTTATCTATACATATAATAAATCTGTAGAAGGGTCAATTCTGTACATTGAAAATATTGAAAAAATAAATAGCGGGGGGTGTTGCTGGATCGATACCAAACCCAAATATGTGATTAAAAAAATTTTTGTCTGTCTGTCTGTCTGTCTGTATATGCAGGCATCACGTGAAAACTAACAGTTCGATTTCGATGAAACTTGGTATAATTATACCTTATTATCCTGGGCATAAAATAGGATACTCTTTATCCTGGAAAAATACGTAGAAAAAAATCTGTAACAAACCTTATTATGGAACCACTAGCGACACCTATTATCACGTAGAACATTACGCCACGCCTGCCTCCATTGATTTCTAAAATGGTTCCACCACTCACCACTAGATGGCGTTGTGCCTATGACGCGCATTTCTGAATCGCGGTGTTAAGATTCTCCGAGAGTTAATGACTACCGTGACTTTATCATTTTTCTATTCCATATAAATTCTGAATTTTGATGCGAGCGGACGTGTCCAGTGTGGCGAGCGGTCGTCCGTGGAATTAATATTGTATGCGTGTAATTTCAAACCGTGCTTTTCAGCGCGACCTTTTTGATTACTGTTCCGATCAGTTATTTGTAAATACAAGTTCGGAATTACTATGAAAAAAATACTTACTACAGAACGCGAGCTCAACAGCAGTAGCTCAATAGATCTCCTTAATTATTATAGGCTTAGCCGTATTTGGGTCCAATAGATATTATAAGATGTCACTGTCAGAGTTACTCAAACCATCCACGCGAGACCGACATCCGCGCGGACGGAGTCGCGGGCGGAAGCTAGTTTGAAATAAATGCTTTGAGTTTACCACATTGTGTGTAACCGTCAATGGGCCTGATACCTCATGCATGTAAGCTCACTTCATCATCGAATTTGTCTTTGTTACCTCTGACATAGACTATAGAAACAAGAGCAAACCCAACTCAAATTAAAAAATGTACTCGTATATTGGCCAATCGTACCTATGTTTTTATTTCCTATAAATTCAACAAGGCGTCCAAAAGCCAAGCTAATCTGTCAAGAAACTACTCCTTGGCTACTGAACCGCCAAACATAATTTGAACAATACAACACAGAGAAGCTTAAGTGTTACCAATTCATTAACCATGAAGTGCCTGTTTAAGCCTACCATTGTATAATAAAGTGCCTCATTCAAGCGCCACCACCGTGCTTGCTAGCAATTAGAATATATATTGCATAACATCTTGAAGCCTGTTACAGAATTTACTCGTGTATTACATAATATGAAAGTAGTTGTTCCCTTTGAGATCCTGTTGTAACGTATTAGGAGATACTATGAGCTAAAATGCTTAATAATTGTTTGATAACGCCATGTTGTGACGTAATGCAAGCTTATTAATACTTTCACGCTCTGAAATAAACAATTATCATATGACGATAACTTTAATAAGTTAACAAAGATAATTATATACAAATAAAAATTAATTTGCACTAAGTATGTTATTGCTAAACATTATTTTTCAGTGACAGTTGAAACATGGAGATCACTGACGGGTTCCTTAGAAGTTGTGTGGCATAGTTCCTGACTTTGACTTAATAAAAACTTAATTGAAGATGTTTTTTGTAAACAACATAATTAGAACTTAAGTAATAGCAAATGCACTGGCGTGTATCGCACATAGGTTGCCTTCTATGCGGAATCTAGAGGATTTTATCTGTGGTCCTGTGGTTCTTATTAATAAGCGAACCTATTGACAATAGTACGAATTTAGAAACTTCGTTCGTGGTTCCACGTAAACTCCCTACGGAATACCATCGGTCCAATTAGCACCAACACTCGTTAAACAGCGCAATAAAACAAATGCAAACAAAAACAAAACTTCTGATCTGGATACCCGTAACCTCCGGGTTACGTTTACCCGAATCTACAAAAGGTGCAAAAATCCCGATTTTACATACATAATGGGTTACTATTAGGGTATAGCCGCGAGCTCTCGATTTTCATAAGGATTCTTGGTTCAAAGATGGGACGTTAGTTTGAATGCGTTCAAAATTAGTTTACCTCGACCGGGTTGGCTTCAACATTCGTAATGAACACAACTAACTTTATGTACGAGTTCCTACATAAGGTCAGCCACAAATTACACTTTGACGTGAAATTGTATGTACTTAGAGTCAGATCATAACGCTTAAGTAAGCAGTAAGTTATACGTAAGTTATACCTAACTTAAGCCATCAGAGTTGTAACGTGCCCCGGAGTAACGTGGGCCTAACCGACGTAAATGAAGCAGATTCTACCGTAATACGTCGATTCATGCCGCAGTTGATATCCTTTATTCATTTGGAGCACCTTGCGAGTTTAATTAATAGTATAATGATGTTTGCTTAACTTTATGCTTGTGTCCTTAAGATGCAACTATAATAAAAGGACAAGATAATTCTGTTCTCCTTCTCTTTCAGTGAATGTTTAATTAGAGTAAACGCGGTCATTATAAAATTGCATTCAAGTTTTGTCAAAGTGTGTGTTGCTATGAAGGATTGACACTGACAGGCTACAACAATGGGGAAGGCAACTGTCAAAATGGCGCTGCTTACGATAATCCCGAAAGAACTGTCACAACAAAGGAATTTTCTGTGAAAAAACGTTTTATGACTAAATGTTATGTAATAGGATGCAAAAATGTTGGAACACACAAATTTCCGACAATTCACACTATCAAGAAATAATGGGTAGCTGCTGTGAGAATAAAAATTGTATTATCACTAAGGAACAGCTACATAAACAAATATCCAACCTTGCGAAGCCGGGACAGGCCGTTGGTTGAATTTATTTATTAATTTATGATGTATGAAATGTATCGAACACAATGTAAATTGTTCCTGATAAATAAATAAATAAATTTATTAATGAAATTCTATTATTATACCATAACTAAACTATCAAAATATACCTTTCAAAATAATATCTTATATGTTCCTTTTCTATTGGAGGTTAAGTATTGCATCGCTCTATATGTATATCATGGAATGGGTCGTCTGGTGGAAGAATTATCACCGGGTCCGGGTTTTGTGATAGTTGTGATGTTAAGAAATTAATATTCTTGTGATATTTCTCTAATTTAAATGGAAAAAGGCGTAAAATTACTGACATAAAACATTATGATATTTCATCAAACTATAGAAAGTCAGAAGCAATATTATATTCTTTGTAGAGGACCGAACAGGTAAAACATACTTAATCTCAATAATTTAAACCTAAACTACAAGTAATTGTGGATATAATACAGTAAAATCAAATGTATAACCACTCAATCAAATCTCTTTTTTTTCCTCTTGTAGTTGCACCGCGGCGGGGGCGTCTTAATTCATGTTGTAGTTTATGCACTTGCATTGAAGAAAAATATTTTACAGCAAATTTCAATTATTATGACAAAAAAATCTGTTTGTTTTTGTACAAGATAACATTAACCTGACATTAGGACATACGTACTCAGCGCCATCTACAATATCTTTACGTTGTCAACCCCATTGAACGCGCATTCGATCTGCTGCTCGCAGCGTTCAGAGCCCTTATCACGAGCTTTCACTATTTCACTTTACAGCGTCTTTCCAGCATTTACAGCGTTTCTTGTATGGAAAAATGGAACAGCGCCTCTGAGCCCTTATCACAAGTTTTCACTATTTTACTTTACAGCGTCTTTCCATTTTTTTTTGGGTATGGTATCTCGCAGGTCAGCCTCTATTAGGTTGTGTACTGCTCAACCGGACTTTCCTGTGGTTTGCTTAAGAATTTAAGGCGTCCAGCCAGGGCTTAAAGCTTAGTTAAAAACTAAGCGACGGGGGGGGGGGGGGGGGCAGCAAGGCTGGGATCTCAATGAATTAATTTTTAGGGGCTAATTTTGTAACTAAGGCTCAGCTCGCGGGCTGGCTCTGCAAGGGTCGGGGACAGCGTCTTTCCAGTATTTACAGCGTTTCTTGTATGGAAAAATGGAATGAACTGGTGTACGAAGAAGGAACTAATTTTTTCCTTGAAATTAAAAATGTTTTACTTAAAGTAAAGAACAACGTCACAATAACTGAAAACTCATGATAAGTCCTCAGTTAGAACGATCCATTGTAGTAATCAATTTACTGTTAGTCAAATTTCCCGAAAAAACGAACTTTTCATCATACCGTCTAATAAATTCAATTAGACATATCTAGCGTAAAATCCTTTCAGTTTCCATAAAGTTATCAAAAATTAACGTAACGATTTTCACGAGCTTTAATTAAATGAAGTTTTTTACGAGCGAGAATATGAATAAGGTTCACTCCGGTGAAGGAGTATGTGAAAACACCGATGATTTTTGAAGTGAAAACTTCTTTAGTGGCGTTGTACACTTTTTTTTGTAACGGGTAAAAAATGTTAAACTCGCGTCAGGACATGTGACCCTGATCAAAATTTCGTAAGACAATCGGATTGAGGCAAACGATAGCTTGCATTTTGATCGTGCAACGCCATCTATCGAGCATATATGAAAACATTTGTGATTTGACACCTGTACGACACTAACAAGATGTAACAAAATGTACCTAATGGGTAAAAAATAGCATGAGTTTTCAGTATTTGAGACGTAAAGTAAACTGGAACTTTGACAATTTCAAATTGACAATTTTCAATGAAAAAAATTAGTTCCTTCTTCGGAACCAGAGGCGCTGTTCCATTTTTTCATACAAGAAACGCTGTAAATACTGAAAAGACGCTGTAAAGTAAAAGAGTGAAAACTCGTGCTAAGGGTACTGATCGAAAATTCGTAAGAGGAACACGTGACCGGCCTGCTGTTTCGTTTAGGCGGCGCAGGGCACTTGCCCGAATATTCTTATGTGTTTATGTTACAGCGTGTCACGCGCATCCATGGTGACAGCTAATGGCTCGACCGTCTGTGTAGTGGCCACGCTGCTGTGTATTCGTAAAATTCGTGTATATAAAGTGTTTAAAATATGGAAATAAATGCACAACGTTAACATTCAAGTTTTCACTTCCGCCGGCACTCCTGGAGTGCAACCCGTCGTTCTTTTAATATATATTGTACTTTTTAAATGTACCTTCCTGAAGACATGATGACATAATTCTACAATTATGTTACAAATATTTTATTAATTTATTAAAATTTTGGCTTAACTTAAGTATACGCCGTTATACATATATTTACCAAAGATAGGTGACTAAATTAAAATTAATTTGTAAAGTAAACGCTCTGTTAAATATGGAACGCTATGATCAAGACGTTGGAAATAGCAACCGTTTTTTTTTATTCATATCGATGTTCTTACTATCGGTCTGTTGCCTCAGTTTTAGACGAACTAACAATAAAGTAAATAACAAAAAATGCACTCGGTCCTATGGTATTCTGCATATCGAATGATCCATTTTTAATCATCGAACTATCCCGAACATTTCCGTCCATACCATTTTGTTCCGGAATATTAAACTTCGTCGATTTATTGAATTCTTCATAACCACTTTTTGTTCGATGTCGAATAAAAGAACCTCAGTAATGTTGGAGAAAATTGAGGGTCGGTCATGTTAATTAGCGAAGCGCTTAGCTGAATCGCTTCAAAAGAAGCTTTCGTCCGCACGTGATAGCAGCACTCAAGCTACGATCACGTGCGAAATTTATAGCTTTAAAAAACGTTCCGTTCCCAAACTACTTGCCGTACCCCTGGATAAGTACTAGCCTTGAATGTTTTAGTATCCGTGATAGAAGGAATTTAAACAACCACGTTGGAATTCTGAAAGAAAATTCAATGGATGAAATTATTAACGGTTTTCATTCCAGTCTGTGTTTAATTAACAGTAAAACTTCAAGGTGATTATAGTTTATTGGCATTTTAACCCTGCCGATTTTAAGACTCATTTATTTCATAAAGACATCGTTATTATAACTGAGAAACTAGTGAATATTTTTAACAATGGACCAAACTACTCTCCTCTAAAATCATTGTGTGGTACGTCAGGCCATAAAATATTAATGGTCGTAATAAACGGCCGTAAAATGAATGTCCGCACGTGAATTTGGACCCCGGCCATAGACGCGACACAGCGAACAATCCTCCGGGATATTACCATAACCATCGCGATTGGTAAGCGGATTCGTGATCACAGCATCATGTTGTTTGTACACAGGTAACAGGGATAACAGACAGGGCCGTCTTTGACCCATTTGAGGCCCTGGGCACTGTAGGACAATGGGGCCCCACATTGCCTAGGACACGTTAAGTTATATTATGATTTTCAAACAGACTTAGACGTAATTATCGACTTAATGCACAAAAGCTTTATATTCAAAATTGAAGACGAATAGGTGGGTTTTCCACTTAAGCCTATAGTTACTGCTTTGATGTTAATAGGAACTTGGGGCCCATGATAGCGGGACCTTGATCTAATGCCCAGAGTGCCATGGAAAAATACGGGCCTGGTAATATGACTTCCAGTATTATGAGATAGATGGAATAAGGTTTACTTTGCTACAGCAAGGCTTCGACTTGATCTAGAAATTAAAAAAAAAAATCAAAAAAAGGCTGCATCGACACAGGCAAGAACATAATTTTAAGTGAAGAAGGCGTAAATCTTATTTAAAAAAAGAACTTGACACCATTCTACAAAAGCAAACGTGCAGACATAAGGGGATCATGAAAAACATTTTAGGGGGTCATTTACACATGATAGCATGCATACGAGGACGCGCCCCCAAGTATTTGAAATATGCCACGACTTCGGGGGCTTTGTTATCTTCCTGAAATATAACAAGACATTTTTTACTTTCAACAGTTCTAATGGAGCTTCAAAATAAGGAGTTTCTCAGATAATTATGTTTGTATGTATGTTTGTCAGTAATTTTTGATGCGATTTTTAGACAAGTGTTCGTCACATTCCGGAGAAGGTTTTAGTGATGTTGTCTACATGGATTGGTTGGATGGCATGATGGCATGGATTTGTTATTTATGGCAAATTATTCGAAGATTTTTATTGATTCTCTGAACTAGAAGGGTAAAATAAAAACTTCCTAAAATGTTACCTTTTAAAAAAGTTTTTTTTAAATTACACATATAAAATTGCCCTAGGACTATTATTATTTTTTGAAGGGTAGCGTCATAAAAGAAAATTGTAGGATATATCAGCTTATTTCGCCCAACCCATGAGGCAATTGAAATGAAAAGGCTTATATTTATGTAATAAAGGTGTAGAAAGCAATAAGTCGTATAGAAGTGGGCTTTGTTACGAAGTATCGAGTAACACAGCGTAATGAGCACTCTAATAAAGCCGGTATTGTTTCACCCACCGCTACATTATGCATGCTCCTGTGTAACGAAGACTTTAATTGCTACAAAAATAAATAACTATGGTCATTAATAAACTGAAACGCAAAATACATTTTCTTTTTTATTACCTAGTTTATTAAGAGTCAGAAAACAGGTTGTTAAGAAAGATTCATTCTTTATTACCCAACGTTAATCATTGTTGAATTAGGTTTTTAATAAACGGAAAATTAAACAGCTGAAAATCCTTATTAATCTTGCAACAGGTGTATTACATTTCAATTTGCGACGAAAAACAGCGAGAATACGTATATTATAATGAATATTAGATGCTTGTAATATAGGCACCCGAAACCAAATTACAGCGTCAGTGATTTATTCGTAATACCACAGTCAATAAGGTTGAGCCGAAATTACACAGAAACATCCAGGTCTGGGTAATAAATTGTTCAATAGGCAGGTTAATTAGACAATTCCTCCAAATGGCACCACGTAAATCGGAATAGCCCAACGTAAACGTTCGCAGAAAACACTTTTCTCGCAAACAAATGAATTCTTAACTGGCTTGGCGCTATAGTGATCGTAAAGAACGTTAATGTGGTAAATGGTAATTAAAAATGTAACCTTTCATCAACAATAACGAGTATTACTAGTTTCTCAGAAGTTAGTTTTTGTACAGGGGCAATTTTCGTTACAAATTACGAAAACTTGGAATGGCGTCCTGTTCTCGCCAAACGAAATTACAGTGAGCGGAGCATTGGTTTTTTAGCTTTACGATGGAAGTTTTGAGCGGAAGCTTATACAGGGAATGGGTGCGCCAGGCCCTCGGAATTCCGTCCGCTCGTCGCCGTCGCTTCGTATGCAAATGTGTTCAACACTACAATACATTTTGCTATTTGCATTCTAGCTAATTGCTTTTCCTTTCGACGCCGCCCGAACAAACGACCGTTTATTTCTTTGTGCACCAGACACCTTATCGACATTGTTAACTGCTCTACAATTAACTGACACACTGATTTACTTCGATATAAACAAATCGTTACAGTTTGTGTAAGTTGAAATACTCTTAGAAATGGCATTATATCAACATATTATGTAAAAAATCTGAATTGTTACGTACTCAAGTAGCTCGTAGGAATGATTTGCAGTAAATAAACCTACATCACCTAAATTGCTAGTTATTCCTTAGTTCATAGTTTACTTGAAGTTAATTAGAGAATACTTGTTTCGCAGATTGCCTCTAATTACATTCTGAAACGACAATATACCTCGGTACGACCGTCATGAACACTAAATATTTAACGGTGTTAAGTTCTCAAGTTAAATGGATACAATCAAAGTTGTGACATAGCGTGAGATGTTCTGTGATGGGTCTTTACAAACACCATTTGTTATTTATGTCGCAGAGGACTGTTTTAGAAGAGGGGTACGGCCCTGCGGACCTGGACTGCTCATTATTACCAGCACTCGACACAGACGGCAATAAAACGCTAGCGAGCACATTGTCCCAGAGTCTCTTAGGTGAGAGCACCCTCAGAAATTATTCAGCATCCACCTGTCAAAATAAAAACGCGAAAAGCAAAATTCTAAATGTGAAATAAAGGAACGTCATAGAGCCCTTATAGGTGCTGCGATCTGCTCGTTAGCCTCATTACGTCGACTCGTTTAACGCTCATTTCCATTCACGATCTACTTTATAAAAGAATAAATTCCCAAAATTTTATTATATTCGCGCTACTCCGACTCTCTTTGTGGTCGAAAAAAGCAGAAACCTGCCATCCAATATACTGAAACCGCTTTCGTTCAATCCGAATTTTCCTGTTATGAAAAGAATAACAATCGACAGTTGGGATTTGATAATGAACTCAATAAAGGCGTGGATCTCGTCCTAGTGTCTGTCAAACAGTTGTAAAACAGAGATGGTTCCTTCGTCAAAGAAAGTAAGTTTTCTTGCACCTGTAGGTGTGGTATGGTAAATTTAATTATGCCGCTGTTGCCGGGCCCGGCCGCCGCGCCCCTGGTACAACCGCAATTTTGCGGCGCGCGCCTTACGCAGCTAAGAGCTCGCACCGACATCAGTTAATGTTCCAAACCCCCGTCGGACGTAATCGGATCGTAAATTGAACATTTTTACGACGCCATCGTTCATAAACATCCACGCGCAACGTGTCACGAACGTTTTAAACAAGTGAATGATAACATACTGTGTTATTGATGCATTATGGACTCCACTTTTATCATGTGCCCGTTATCTGATCGATATTTGAAAATGGCATGTCCTTTAAAGCCTTTGATACAATCACAAGCTTATAACGATGCAAAAAGTGCTTCATAAACAAATCTTTGTTTTAACTAACACGAATAGTCTGGTATGATTTCAAAATGGCCAGATAAACTATTTCAAATATTCTCCACGATTAACTTACAGAGAAATCTGGTTAGCTAACGATCACGACGTCGGTTATATTGGATCGATTTTATTGGCAGAGACCCACGAAGCGTCTATTTAGGCAAGATAAAATCATTTCAAGATATAATTTGCTATCTCGAATTAATTTCGACAATATTGTGGAGCTTCAGACAGACAGATCAGTAGATTTAGACAGTGCCTCTCTTTTAGCTCTTCATAAAGATCTCATGTTTAAAATATACTTCGACTATTTTCATTACGAACGCCTTTCTGCATTCGATTTTATCTCTATCAATAGTTTCCCTAAAATAATTATGAAGAAAACCTCACTTCAATTTAGTTCTCGGTTGGTTGTCACAATATCATTCGTGTACTACACGTGCGCGGCGTATACTTGCGACTTCATCTCATGTAGGTAAGTACCCACGAACTCTCCAAAACTGTTTGCCAATATCAATTCTGAAGTGATGTACAGGTATTTCTATTGATACTCGAAACTACCAAATTGTACAGGCATACCTCATTTCGAAGGTTCAATATTAGGAAAATGTATTCTTTCCCTGAATATTTGAATCGGTGATTTAATTTCCCGGTATGTCTGTTCGCTGTAAACACTAGTAAGCGCCTGAATTATGTGTCCTCATCAACTCCCGAATACAAAGCTGCTCAAGTAAGAATTCAAAATTGGAATGCTCGGGGTGTTCACCCTTTGTAGGGACCAACGACAAGCCTTATTTACTGTGAAATAAATTCTTTAAAAATTCGAAACGGACAAACAGAGTGAAAAAAATCTCCGGCCATTTACAAAACAGTATGCTTTACAAGAAAAAGCTAAAGTTTGTGAGCCCCAACTTAGACAAAAGAATTTTGCTTTTTAATTTAAAAAGTTTAAATAAAATATTTTTTGAGCTTCTGAATTCAGTTTAGACTTAAATAGATTTTAAACAAACAAAAAGGGTAAGTGTGCGTTGCATATTTTTGCAGTAAACAAATTCAATTAATCTCAGACGAGATAAATTAAAATACTACATTAGGAGCGACAGTTGGCGCCATTGACAGCCGTCGTTACGCTTGACAAAAGAGAAAGAGACGTAATTTAACTATCCTCACAAATAACTAAAATTCTTTTTGTTTTCGCTTGACTACAGAATACCAAATAGATTATTGTTTTGTGTATGTGTAATGAGATCGAAGTCCGCTATTTACATAAAAAGAGCGTCTTCTTATGTCGCGTTTCAATTTAGCACAATGGCACACTGATTGCGTTGGATGTTTATTTTACGTGTTGATGCGTCTATTCAAGATTATAATTATGTTTAGGTATGCATCGTGCTTACTAATAAGAGAAAATCTACAAACGTGGATGTAGGTAAAGGCATGTGAAAACTTCCCGTCTTTCTTTTTCTATGCTATGATCCTTTTCGGAGGACACGGTGGAGCATACGGTGCAGGACTGCCCCGCTTGGGCAGAGCACCGCCGTGTCCTCAGGGCGGCGATAGGCGGAGACCTCTCGCGCCTGGCATTGGTCGAGACCATGCTGCGGAGCGAGATGGAGTGGGAAGCGGTCGCCTCCTTCTGCGAAGCAGTCATGCTCGCGAAGGTGGAGGCGCGCCGCGAGAGGGAGAGGACAGCGTCCTCCTTCCAGCCCAGCCGTAGTGGTATTAGACGCCCACGGCGACGGACGTCGCCAGACGATCTCCGACCACCATAGGCGCGGGCATGCGGGCGGCAAGTAATGGGTGATTCGCTGTCCGACCATGGACCATGCCCGGGTCGACGGCGCGTTGTGTTCCACGCGCGCCTCAAAGAGTGTCAGCATGATGACGGGGCCTCTGGAGGGCCAAAGCCTACCGGGGTCGCAGGACTTATCTCATTACAGTGACCCCGGAACATAAAGGGCTATTGAAGGGCACCGTGGATTTTAGTCAGTACAAGTCTTCCCTCCCCGGTCCCTCCCACCCTGCCCTGGGTGGGAGGACTCATTTGATCATTTTAACAAGCTAAAAAAAATGCTATGATCCTTTTGGTATTTCACCTGTTACTTTGTTAGGATTACACAACATAAGTAAAAGTAGGTCTATACAATCCGCCTCAGGGTTTTTTTATGTCAGTCAGCCACACTGAAAGTAGAATAGAATAGAATAGAATATACTTTATTGTACACCAAAATTACAAACAGCGTTTTACAGTATTGTTAATCTTAAGGGTACAACGGCGGTCTTATCGCTGACAGCGATATCTTCCAGACAACCTCTGAATGGACTAAAATAACTTAAATTAAAAAGAGGGTAGTTAGTGGTGCACAGCAAATACATGCACAATTAATGCGCCAAAAGAACAAATTACATACAAATACAATAGACAAAAATATAAAATACAATTACAAATACATACAATAAACAAATTATACATTAAAGCGAAAGGAAATGATTTATAACTGATTTTTTAAAAGAAATCAGCGACTGTGCTTGTCTGACTGATAATGGCAATGCGTTCCACAAACGGACAGCCTGGACCGTGAAGGAATCGTCATAAAACTTTGTGGAGTGCGCAGGCATCATTAGCATCAAATTTTCTGATGATCTCAAAGTCCTAGAGTGTGCATCGTGTAAAAATTTAAAACGCTCTTTGAGATAAAAGGGAGTTAAGGGATTATAAAG
The DNA here is from genome assembly GCA_950005045.1 of Agrotis exclamationis. Classification (NCBI taxonomy): domain Eukaryota; kingdom Metazoa; phylum Arthropoda; class Insecta; order Lepidoptera; family Noctuidae; genus Agrotis; species Agrotis exclamationis. The sequence continues at coordinate 10,626,530 of OX465417.1, read as the reverse complement.
AATACTGTAAAGCAGTGTTAAAACGTGCGTATTTCGGCGAAGGCGGATAGGTAACCACTTGAGTTTATTGCGAAATTCTGAAATATGGTCATATTTGCGCAAACCAAATATGAACCTTATACAAAAGTTTTGAAGTCGCTCAAGCTTATTCAACTGCATTTCTGTGAGATCTGGATAGCTGGCATCGGCATAATCAAGGATTGGGAGAAGGAGTGATTGGGCGAGCGCAGTTTTAGTGGCAGTTGGAAGAAAATTGCGCAATCTTCGCAAAGATCCTGCAGATGCGAATAATTTGCGACTCACTTCTTGCAACTGTGGGCCCCAAGAGAAGTCTTTGTCAATGTAAATACCTAGGTCTTTAACCTTGTCACTATAAGGAATAACAGAACCTTCAAAAACAATTTGGGGAAGCTGCAACCAGTTGATTCTCGAACGCAGTCTCGGGCTGCCAACAACAATGACTTGTGTCTTCGCCGGGTTAACTTTTAAGCCATGGGCAGTACTCCAACCGGAAATACGTGCTAAATCCTTATTTATCATATTTACCGCCTCCGACAATTCGTCTAAGGGAGCTTGTGAATATATTTGCAAATCGTCAGCATATAGGTGGTAGGATGAAAGAAGATGATTAGAAATTGAATTTATAAATATAGCGAAAAGAAGAGGAGATAAAACGCCCCCCTGTGGTACACCGGCAGAGGTATCGCACCAAGAAGACGACGAGCCTTCAATGCAAATACGTTGTCGGCGGCCACACAGGTAACTACGAAACCAATCAATTGCCGTTGGAGATATGTTAAGAGAGCAGAGAATGCCGAGTAGGATATCAAAATCGACAGTGTTAAAAGCATTACTAAAATCTAATAGAGTGAGTACAGTCAGATTTCCATTTTCCATGCCCGATCTTATATCATCAGTAATGTTAACAAGGGCTGTGGTAGTGCTGTGTCCTGGACGAAACCCGGATTGGTAATCATTAAGGAGACTGTTTTTACAAAGGAAAGCACTTAGCTGGTTATGAATGAGGCGTTCAAGGACTTTGGATAGGAACGGTAATATGGAGATAGGACGAAAATCAGCAAAAGACACAGGATTACACTTTTTAGGGAGAGGGGTAATTTGTGCTTCCTTCCAAGATGAAGGGAAAACACCACAGGATACGGAATAATTAAGGATATGGCCAATGGCAGGAAGGATTTCATCAAGGATAGGAAGTATCATCTTACGACTGACACAGTCACTACCAACAGCATTTGAAGTGATTGATAAAATGCTCTTCTTAACATCACAAGCCGAGAACTGATTAAAGACGAAAGGAGAGTAATCGGGAGTAGGAAGAGATGAAAGATTATTTAGAGTTTTGGCTTTAATAACATCATTGAAATTATGAGAGATAGAGAAATGTTTATTTAGTTGTTCAAGATCTACATCTTTTTGAATAGACTCTTGGCGTGACTTTCCAACTCCCATTGATCTTAGAAATTTCCAGACTTTTGCTGGGTCACCATTTTCAACAGAATTATGAATGTGGCGGCGTTGGGCATCCCTACAAACCAAATTGCTGCGATTGCGGATCGCAACGTAATTTTCACGATTAATGGCATTAGGAGTGCGTTTAAGTCTGGCTTTTGCTGCCGCCTTCTTGTGCAAAACGTCCTTTAAATCATTAGTTAACCAAGGTGCAGGCAAATGTTTGATCTTTACTAAGTGAATAGGTGCATGGACATCGTAAAGCTGAATAAGAATAGAATTGAAAATGTCAAGCTTTATGTCAATCGATTCCGCATTAATAAGTTCAGACCAGTCAATGTTGCCGGCATCCTCACGAAGGCTTTCGAGATTCATACTACCAAAACTGCGCTGAAACAGGGTTTTAGGCTTACTCTTAGGAGGGCGAATTTTATAAGAAAGGAAAAGGAGATCATGATGAGAGAAAGCGTCAGCTGAACATTGACCATGCTTAGCGATATGTACATTAGAAGAAACGAAAATGAGGTCAAGTAAAGAAGGAGTGCAGTTGGGAAGGTGGTGAGTAGAAGTTAAAGGAAGAAGAGATAAATTGCAAGATTGCAAAATGGAGATAAGTGAGGAAGAACGAGAATCTTTTTTAAGAAGACAGGTGTTGAAATCACCCATAATTATGGAGTGCTTGTAAGAAGGTAAAAGATTAATGAGGAGACTTTCGAAAGAGGAAAAGTAGTCAATGCGTAAGGAAGGGCAATAAAAGACACCAAGCAAGACCTTCGAATGATGAAGATTGATTTCTAAAAAGAGATGCTCGCCAGCATTCGGCGGTGGTGGCTGTGATGACATACTGTTAATAGAAAAAGGAATGTTTGCACGAAGATATATGGCAACACCGCCACCACCGCAGCCTGTGCGATCATTTCTAATTAGTTGGTATCCGGGCAAGGAATAGGACGTGGACGGAAGACAAGGCTTAAGCCAAGATTCTGAAACTAGGATAGCATGGATGTTTTTACAATCCAGATGTGCCAGCATATCATGGTAATGAGCCGGAATACTTTGAGCATTAATATGCACTACATTAAAATTCTTGGGAACGTCAGTAAACTGAGACTCAAGTGTGTCAGCAAGAGTCGGGATGCTACTGAAGCTGTCACTACCACTGCTAGCTGATATAAAACTATCGTCATCACTGAGTGTACAAAAATCAGTCATTCAACAAAACAATGCAGTAAATGAAATAAATAAAATATATAAATATATATGTAAATAATACAAATAAAAATAAAATAAAAATAAGGTCTGGTAGGTTAAAAACCACCCGCCAGTTATGTAACAAAAAGTAGTAACAAAAACAACAATAAATAAATGGGCATCTCTCGGGTACAAATTCTACATTGCACAAAAAAGTTATATTACAAGAAACAGAGAAAAGGAAAAATAAAGTTGTTAATCGCAACATAAAAATTATCTATGTTACCATAGATAATATATGCTCAACAAGCCAACAACATTCAAAAGTGTAATGGAACGCAGACAATAACATGACACTTGACTGATGTCAAGTGTCAGATTAACTTTCAAAGTAAACAAAATAATACTTATCATATGACAATGAATCAGGACAAATTATAAAACCAAAAAGGGGTAGAAAACTATAAGTAAAATATATAAAAGTGCAAAAATAAGAAGGTAAAGAGAAACAATAACAAAAGTTGTGAAAATGTTACCCGAGAGACGCCGTAACAATGGTTCACTTCTTGACAGCCGCACGCCGATTCCGCCTAGCAGGTGGTGTTGAAGCGGACTTGCTGGTGACCATCTGGAGTTCCGGCTTACCAGCATCAAGCTCTGCGGCACCAATGGCATTGAGCTCACTGTGTGTGACGACACGATGCTTCGTTCCATCAGCCCCCAGGATGTAAATAGTGCCCTGTTTAGTCCAGCAGCTGTCGACACCGAACCTATCACGCGCTGCCATGAAGACCTGATGCCGGGATCTTGTCAAAAATTCAGACAGTGTTATCCCAGTGCCTTTTAACCTAGTTTTTGCATACCAAATATTATCCCGGACATCCACATCTTGAAACTTGACCAATATGGGCCTAGGTTTCCCCGAGCTGTTCAGATTGCCCATCCTGTGACACCTACGGATAGCAGCAACAGAAAAGGAGTCCAAATTCAGTTTATCATGGACTAGCTCAGAAATCACCCGTGACGTTTCCTCCTTGTTGACCTCTGCAACACCGTGTACCAGAAGAATTTTTCTGCGGCCTCTCATCTCCAAAGCATCCATATCTTTCGCAAGGGCTTCCACTTGGCGTTGAAGACAGCTCAGCGACTCCATCACAAATGTCTTGAACACCGCATACTCCTCAGCAATTGAGACACTACTGGCTAGCTCGTAGTATAAAAATATACATAAAAATGGCGTAAATGATGAATTTTCGGAATACATATTTATTAAACTTTAAGCCCCTACCTGTATACAAAGAATCGAGCTTGTTACTAAATTGGAATCGAGTACCACGAAATACATTGAAACGCGGTGCTTTAGAAATTCTGCCTCTCGTATTTCAGTACCGAGAATTCGAAAACTCGCCGATTTACATAGTTTATGTAGAGGTATATATGTGGCCTTATCACGTACCCATTCCTAGACAGAAAATCAGCTCGGTTACGAAACGAGCCCCGAAATGTAAATGAACCGAGACGAGTGCTGTACTCTATAAAAGTAAATGGTTGATTTCGAGGTTCACTCTGGCCCCCGCTCGATTTTTTTCTTTACATTCCCAACGTTTTATTACATTTATGACCTCGTGTCAGCAAAATGTCAATACACAAACAGAAAAACGTTGGTACACGAAGCGTGGATGTTGTTACGTCGACGCAAAGAGCCCAGCTTGCGAAAAACGTGTCAACGTAATGATCGTCGTTATCAAAAATATTCTGGTGACTGTATCCAGTTACCGACAGCTAGCGTACATTTTATTCGCGAAAATAAATATGAAAAAGTGTCACTATGTGTAGAGATAAAAATAATGAGTAAGTTATGTTTTCCTGTCACGAATGTTATTTAGGGGATTGTTGTCTAACGAAAATAGTGACACTAATGAATGAGATATTCAGTGACGAAACAATAAAAATAAACAGACAATAGTAATGATAAGCGAGAACGGAACGGTCGAATGGGTCCTTTATGTGATTTCCTCGGAAATTGCCGCAATGACGGTCTGATTGCGTTAGCTTCAGCTGACCACTCGAACTGGTCTTCAAGCTTGATGTGATTGCTTACTGCCTTTCATTAAGTGCTTTATCTAATTCTATTAAGATTTCCCTAGAGACACATAATGGGATCAGCACACTTATTCATTATTTAACGGAATTTCTACTGTTTAACATTACCTACTACAATTTTATCGAATTTTTCATAAAGAAATGGGTCAATAGAAACAACTAAGGCGTCACTGAAAACTGAAAGGGACGAACTATGGACCATTTACCAAGCATTATTCTGAGCTGTTCCTCAAAACTTATTTAATAATACAGCCTGAACAGCGAACCACATATGGAAACTCAGGTTGGCAATACTTCGGATTAGTAAAGGTTGCCAATTAAAAATAAACAGGCAATGTTTGATGTTACAATGTTCAACCTTATTAAGAAATTAACATCTTACATGTAAACAAATAAAAACATACAGCTTTTTATTTTCATTTTTTTATCGTCATCTCAGCAATTATTTTTAAAAGCCTTAATCTTTATACCTAACGTTATCCGCTTTTATTTACCGTGAAATGGGAACGTTTTACGCATAACAATTTTTCTTTTAAACACGGGAGGAAGGTAGCTTTGAATTAAAGCTAATAGTGTCCATTAGATTATGTCCAAATAAAAGGAAACTTTCATTCAAGCGAATAAAGATGAAATTAGCTATTTCCCTACTGAAAGCTGTAAAAGTATGTACCTATTCGAAATAACGATCCCAAAAATGAAGCGAATAGTGTGTCTAGTACGGACTATTTATCACTAACTTCACCTATTACTTACTCACTACACGATAAATTGAAACCTTTTGACCTCAATTGAAATATTGCTTATAGAATGAACAATCCTGAAAACACAATTTGGAAAATGATTACGGAGGCGGACAGTTGACTTGCCAGAGAATGTCGAATTTAACGTCGCTCTGTTGTGAAACTTTCATTTACTCTCTAACTGTCGTATCTGAGCTAAAATGCACTGAAAATACTATTTGTGAGATGGGCAAAGTTTGTAATAGGGTATTGTTTTATTCCGTTTACATCCGCGATGAGAGTTGCAAGTTTATGTAGGGGAAGTGATATATCATTTGGGTGGATGCGGGCACTCGGCCAGTGATTCGAGGTGGCTGGGTAAATATCTAAATTACGAACTCGACGTATCGCGCCCGCGCACTCGATACGGCTCTGATTGATCACCGCGCACCTAACAACATTAACCTCACCCTTTACCTAAAATGCCACGTTACACAACATATAAACACGATTTGCCGGAGGTCACAACGTGTTACTACTCAACTGGTTCACACTACGGCTATTTAGTGCCAATATTCGTAATGAAAATTTGATTTTATATGAAGGCGACAAGCACCTTTTTACAGAGTTATCACCTTCCTAGGGAACCTAGTTATATAATTATGCTGAAATTAACTTCACTTTTCATCATCATAAAATAACGTCCAGTTTTGCTTCAATTCGCTTTGTTTTTGATATTATTACTTTCTTCCGGTTTTATGAAAAATGGTTAAAGCAAGTTCGAACTAAAAGATACAAGCAAATGTTCATCTTCTTTAAGTAACTTTTACACAAGGGCTGGTTCTGGTGGGGTGCTAAGACAGGAAACCTCCACGTGCGTCCGTGGACTGGAGTTCCCTCTCGGATACGTCCGGGGGGAAGACCAGTTATTCGGGCCGGTGCACCCTGGGATGCGGGCAAAAACTCTTCCTTAGGCACTGTGTGCCTAAGGGGTCTCTTTACCCGTATGCAAATAGCCTGTCGGGTGGACGCTCCAACGCGTGTCCCTCTGAATAGCAGAGGGCACAGCGGCGGAGCGGGCTTGCGGACGGTGAGTAATGGGTAAGCTCGCTGTCCGACCAGGTACCAAGCCCGGGTCGGTGGCGCGTCGTGTTTCACGCTTCACCGACGGGGCCCCTTATGGGGCCAAATGCCTGCCGGGGTCGCGGATTTTTTCTTAATCCAGGATACCGTGGCCCCGGAACGTAAAGGGCATCCGAAGGAACACGGGTGGATTTTAGTCAGTAAGAGTCTTCTGACAGTCCCTTCCGCCCCACCCAGGGCGGGAGGACTCATTTGATGATATTGCCACCCTAAAAAAAAAAAAAAAAGGGCTGGTTCTGGTCTATTTATATTGTTCTGTCGTCTGAGGTTCTGAGCTTGAGGTCCTGGGTTCGATTCCCAGGTTGAGAATCAGTTTTATTGAGTTTTTCGATTTGAAATAATCTCTTTTGTAAGTATCTTGTTTTTCGATTTGTGGCAGTAGGCTCCTCCCCCTATCACATGGGACTTTTTTTAATGGGTTTGTTCTTGGCGTCAATCTTGCAAAGATGAAAGTAACAATAATAACTGGTGAAATGTGGGTGTACCAGAATGCCTCCACCTAACCCATTGGGGATGACAGACATGATGTGATGTTAATTTACGAAAAATATATTTTTGATCATGTTTATTAAATCATAACGGCACCATTTGGGAAAATTATACTTTCAGTAGATATCGTCCAAAGGTCAGAAGACAGAAGTATTGATTCTCAACAACCAAATTAATTCACGATCTCTCAATGTTTGTAAGAAGATTGATGAATAAAAGACGCTTTCCCTACTCAATTAAGTTTCGTGCTTAGCAAAAATTGACATTATTAATCGACTTCGAAAAAAGGAGGAGGTTCTCAATTCTTCGGAATTCAAACTAAATTTGTTTAGTCTATGTTCCCGATATCTCGATTAAGCATGGACCCATTTCGGCAATCTGATAACGGGTTCTTGAAGAAATCAAGGAAACTCTTCAATGAGTGACAGCAGATTATCGGCGACTTACAATACCGAAAGAGCGTATCCATGCATTGTTTACGCAATCACACAACAAAATATTACGCCTGAGGCCTTACCACGAGCTCTTAACGCGATAGTTTAGGCTTTGGGAAAGAGACAGAGCTATACAAGTCGTCTAGCGCCATCTCTTTCCCACAGCCTAAACTGGATCACGTTAAGAGTTCATGGTAGGGCACCAGTACTCCCTAAAAAGGTTACAAATACAAAACTTTTTGAGAAACCGACTTTTTTTACATTATGTTTTGTGTTTTTTTAGAAGTCGTTTTCATTTTTCGGCAATCAAATGTGGGTGGTTTGAAGTCAGTACGAGTCTGACAGTCTCTTGTCTCTTCCACCCCATGGACCCCCAGAGGACATACTTGATGATATTCCATCCCAAAAACGTGGGTCAAAGTATTTATTTCTCACACATAATATACAATTAAGTTAATCAAAGATCTTCCAATGTTTATAAATAATTAAAAGACACCACTCAATTTAGTCTCGTGCTTAGCAAAACTCGTCATTTTAATTGAAGTCCATTTCCTTCCATTGATTAGCACCGGTATTACAAAGGAATAAGCTACGAATCATTAACTTCTCATTTCATTGCGGAACGATTACAGAGAGTCGATTATTATCAGGCTTTTTGTATCCGCCGGCAGAAATTCTTACTGAATAGAGGGCTAAAAGGTCATTTTAACAGTGTCATTGTATGAATTGCGATTAAATTATCCTATATCTAATGCCTGATATTGGAGGAGAGTAGGTACCTATTCCATTTTAAGAATTTTATTGCAATTCTCATTATGATACCGTTAAAGTGGCCTTTTCAGGTCCCTTAGGTCGCGGTTTCTGTAATTTATTGATCACAACGGGTATGTTGGTATTTTGCTGAAGGTAATCGATTATTCACAAAGTCTTTACTCAATACCTCGTGAAAATATAGAATTATGCTACTGTATGCGTTATGTAAAGACCATACTACCGCATTAAAATTATTGCCTGTAATGATAGTTGTGTTTGTGATAACAAATAAATAAATAAAATTAAATAAAAGTGTAATTATTTAGAAAACTGTGCAACCAAGATGTGCAACTGAGGTGTCTGACTGTAAATATGACTTGACGGATTTAGACTAATGAGGTGGTTTATTGAGGCAAAAATCTCATCCTACTTTCTTCCTAATCTTCTATATCCTCCTATTCCTATTTTCTTCTTAATCTTATTTCCAAAGTCGGGGCCCACCTTTTGAAAGATTATCTCCGATAAACAAAAATGATCAATAAATTATGGGTACCAATTTTATCACTGAGCTTTCTATAAATATCAATTGCTGGGTTTGCTATAACAAGAGCCAATAAAGGTAATATTTCTTTAGCGGAACGATTAGTTTTTCTTTCACAGAAACCGGGCAAAAGTCATTCGCTTCTCCAATATTTCGAGAGAATGGAACTCTCTTTGCAAATAGCAGCGTCGAAGTCTGCTATTGTGATCTACAGCTATCGACTAAGTGGTTATAAAGCCGCGCCAGACGTCAATATTAAACTGAAACTCGCGTTATTACTGACATCACTCCGATATCGATGAATGATATATACATGAGCTATATTTGTAATATAGATATATGACTAAATGTTCAACTAATACAATTTAGACAAAGATGGAGAATTTCAAGACTCCAATATCAGAAATCGAAGATAGATTTAATATTAATGCTGAAATGAACGTTCCAAAGTAATTTTTATTGATATCGATTTGTTAATTCTTGTGGGAAATAAAGACATCTCTCAAGCCTGGTCTATTGATAGCAAACATTGAATGTCTACAAATAAATTGGAGTGTCTTTATCTATATATATAAAAGAACAGGGTTTTTTATTAAGACTCGACTACAGCCGAAACCGCTAAACGCAGTAACTTGAATTTTGGACAGCAGTTGCAGTCTACCATGTAGGGAAGCAATAAGACGGGATTTTGCGAAAATCCTCCTCTAAGGGGGTGAAAAGGGGTGAAAACGTTTGTATGGAAAATCTTATTCCGTGGGTTTATAAATTTGAAACTTGCCACTAATAAGAACAATAGTAAATAAAAAAGATTAGCGCTATTATTTTTTTAAAACTACCCTCCATTGGTAATCTAGGCGTTGTTAAAGTTTGTATGGGAAAGTCATAACGCGTGAGTTGATTAATGTGAAAATCAGTATTTATATACTAGATCAGAAATAATCCAACACGTGTTTTTGGATTTTTCGAAAATCACCCCCCAAGTTAGTGAAAAGGGGTATTCAAGTTTAAAGGGGAGGATCTTTAACCGCTAAACGTATAACCTGAATTTTGGTCGGTAGTTGCGATTTATTATGTAGGTGAACATAAGAAGGGATTTTGCGAAAAAAATCCTCCTCTAAGGGGGTGGAAAGGGGTGAAAACTTTTGTATGAAAAATCTTATTCCTTGGGTTTATAAGTTAGAAACTTGCCAGGAATAAGAACACAAGTAAATAAAAAAGATTGGCACTATTGTTTTTTTTTTTAAACTACCCTCCATTGGTAATCTAGGCGTTGTTAAAGTTTGTATGGGAAAATCATAACGAGCTAACCGATAAATTTGAAACCCAGTTTATAGAAATAAGATCAAAAATAAACAAACACGTGTTTTTGGGTTTTTCGAAAATCACCTCCTAAGTTGGGGAAAAGGGGTGATTAAGTTTTAAGGGAAGGATTTACTGCTTGCCTCGATAAACTCAAAACCAGGCATATATTATTTCAATCGAATAAAGGATGCGTATTTATTAGCGGGGTGAACATCTACTACAAACTAATAGACCATTTTTAGATTTTCCAAAAGTATCCTATAATAAGGAATCTGACCGGGCATCAAATTCACTGAGTTCGAAGTTAGAAACACGCGCAGACGAAGTCGCGGGCGGAGTGCTAGTTTAGCTATATTAAAATTATGTTGTTGATGACTCTCATGATATCAGGTCGTAACGCAGAGAAAAAATGTATTTTTTCACACCTTAATGACTAATCGGATTTGGATGAAAGCACAAGGATAAAGCGTGACCTGGATTAAGACATAGGTTTACTTGACCCACCTGGGTGAAACGCTGATAAAAGCTAGATGTAATAAAAGTATTCTATGATTGCAAACCACTGTCCAGCCAGTTCTATCTCAATAAACATTCATTTAACACTGCCCACATACTGGTTAAAATGTCTGGTTCATAAGGTTTTTAATGCCCCTTTGAATAGAATTTAGAACATTTCTACGCCCAAATTAGCTGCTAGCGGTCTGTTGAATTAAGCGTGATGACGCTCTCCCCAGAACGATTCTAACATCTCATTTAACCAAATTGGTTAAACCGTTTGTGCTGCACATAGCATCCACATGTGTAAGTACTACCGACTTGCAGTCAAACAAATACCTTCTACCGTGTAAGCTTGCTTGTAGTCGGGTTAACTGAACGAAAATGATTGAATTTCACATTGGAATTTACAAATAAAAGCTACCTAGGTATTCAAAAGTGCACCAAGTTGCAATTCAAATGTTAACGAGAACGTTTGTTTGTTGCAGGAGAGAGCATGGAAAATGCTAGGAGAGGTGAACAATGACAGCATGTCCCCGCCGCGAGCGATGACCCTGCAGGGCGCCGAGGGTCGCGCTGCGGCCGCGGCGGCGGGGCGCGCCCACCCGGGCCCCCGTGCACACTACATTCCATATTTTATAGAAAAATTAACGCTTATTAGGATATGTCTACAATATCTTCGGGTGATATCACGTTTTTATCAAAACGCTGCCGCCTCCCTGCCGCGGGTGCGGGTGAACTTTAATTTTTCAAAGCGTCCGCTAGTCAAATTAAAAAGTGATGTGAATAATATGTTTAGTTTACGAACTAGAACAGTGTATTGTGATATTAAAGCGTTGTTAGTGAAGACCTTAGTGCAATTATTCGTTGTTGCCAAGTGTGTTGTGTGGCGGCGGCGGTGTCGGGGCGGCGGGCGTGCGCGGACGCTGCTGGTGCTGTGGCTGAGCGGGTGTGGCGGCGGCGGCTACAGCGAGGGCCGGCGCGATGGGGACCTCCATATTGGCGGCATCTTCCCCATGGAGGGCGAGGGCGGATGGCAGGGCGGCCAGGCCTGCAAGCCTGCCGCCGAACTCGCACTCGCCGACGTCAACGCGCGCTCTGATTTATTGTCCGGCTTCAAATTATACATTCACAGTAACGATAGCAAGGTATGTTTCATTCATTAATCATCCATTTACCAAGGGAGTCGATAAATTACTTTCATGTGCCAATACGTGTGTATTGTATGCGACAATTTATGAGTTTTTTTTTCAGTTTTCGGTCGCGTAGGCATTATAAGCTCTCCAAATTCATATTTAATCTACTGCTGAAATTGGGTCTTATAATATAAATTTACTTGGTAACGTGAAACTTAATTATACGTAGACAATTTAAGTTCGTCAGCGTAAAGTTACGAAAATGCCAATTATAATTCCAATCAAGTTAATGTGCATAACGTGTCGTCACCTCGCGCTCCTCATTCAGAATGACAAGTACCGACGTAATGGATTACCAAGTTGAGTCCCGCCCAGCTGACTGCGGACCCTCTAATTAACAAAAAGGGATCGTATTCGTATCGAAGTGGACTGCTCTCATAAATCCAAATGAATAAAAATCATAGGCTTATAATATTACAACCGAGAGGCTGAAACTGACATTAGATTCAATTATTGAGAATTTATGAATGGTTCAGGAAGAAAATTTTATTGGATAGAATTTCCGCGCCGGTTGAAGGTAATTTCCCGTTTTATCGATTCATACCTATTCAGGACCAAATTGACGATTCTGATCAGTTCAACGTTGATAACGTGGCGATTACTGACGGAGTTTAAGGAGGGGAAGTGATAACATAATAGGGAGGAATTATTGAGGATAACCTCAAGAGTCATTATGGTAGCAAGTGAAGAGGCTTTATTGAGGTCGGGCATTACACGGTGTCGAATAAATTAATATACCTAGGCATAAAATTTCTCATTATAACATCTTGATGAGAAAATAATTTACTGAGCGTAAAATGTTACATTATTACACCCGAAACCAGGCATCTTTGAAATAACTTGGTAATTCTCGTGCCGTGTTATACACATGAAATTAAATTAACCCCCATCCCTTGCTATAAACGACATAATAATTAGAATTACAATACGGTATGTATTTTTGCTATTAATATAAATAACAACAAAACATAAGAAAACATTACTCACTGTGCAAGAAGCAAGTAGTTTGACCGACCGATACGATATAGGGCTTAACCTATTTCATATTTGACTTTTCAAAACTCATGAATTCGTAAATATTTACCCTTCCGAAAGTAGCTCAAATCGCTAGCTAAGTCGAGCTAGCGATTTGAGCTACTTTTGGAAGGGTCCGTTTTCGTTATCCAATATCGACTACACTAAATTAAAGGCCTCTATCTATTTGAATTTACAACTACATTATAAAGACCTACCAATTAATTTCTAAACGTCAAAATTATTGTCAATGAACTAAAGAGGTCATTCGGCATCAATCCTGGCCGATTACCTACATATCTATTTTTTAAAAAAAGAACGTGGAGGCGCTCGTATTTTTTTAAATTCTTTAAAAAAAAAACTTGAACGCTTTGGATGCTATTATTGGAGGGAAAACTGAATGACAAATTATTGTGTGTGAATAAAGTTAATCAAATTCAAAATAAGTGCTAGTGGGGATTTATGGTAAGTTTATCCCTCATTTCATCCACATAGTCAAAACAATTGGTACTTACAAATAATTATAGGTATAATGTCAAAATAATTAAACATTTTGAAGAAAAATGCAAGATCAAATCAATGGTGATGTGTTTTTAAAGAAATCTGACTAATTTTACAAATGTAAATTTTTGTGAGGATTGATGGATGTTTCCTACTCAACATTTCATCAAAATTTGTTATGTTAAGAATTAAAACATTTGATTGATTTTTTATCCCGGTATTGCGTAACCGTGGGAAAATCATTAATGACTAGCTTTTGCCAGTTCACCCGTTAGTAATATCATTATAAATTCATTGAATTAAGTATGTAATTAAAAAATATCATTAATTCAATCGAATACCTAACATGAAACAATTCTCATTCTGATGATTGTGTACTATATTTAACCTTTTCATATTTAATAACGACGTGTAAAATATATGAAATGAATAAGTTTACCCATAAAATACTATTTAATTTATTTAAAGAATATCTAATTACAGTCGTAACAATTATTTTTAATCAGCTCCTACAGAAATCATGTATATTTTGACAACAGGAAAAATCAATTTTAAACAAAGATTTATCAATTTATGATACCTATTTAAAAAAATATTTCAGTAATCACTGCCACAAAAAACTGGCCAAGTGCGAGTTGGACTCGCCCATGAAGGGTTCCGTAGTAGCAAGCATAGATAAGGGATATAATTATATTGAAATTAGTAAGTAATATACACAAACAATAAAAATAACTTTGTTTTTATAGTGTTTGTATGAATGGCAAAGTTATATTTGCGGTTTTTGAAAATGTACTATATCTCAAAAACTGCTAACTATATCTCATCCAAAACCTCAATATCATTTTTAAAGACCTATCCATAGATACTCCACACACATGGGTTTGGTGAAAAAAAAAATGAGTTTCAATTCTAAGTATGGGGGGGTACCCCTAAAATTTGTTTTGTTTCTATTTTTGTGTCAAAATCCTAATTCGGTTCACATAATACATCTACTTACCAAGTTCCAACAAGATAGCTATTTAGATAGATACTTTCGAAGAAAAGTGGCTGTGACATACGGACGGACAGACAGACAGACAGACATCAGACATGACGAATCTATAAGGGTTCCGTTTTTGCCATTTGGCTATGGAACCCTAAAAATCTGTTTTGCATATTCACAAACTAGCGTTCCGTAGTTTTAAAAGTACGTGTTCACCATCCAAGTTTCCTATCGACTATTAATTTACCTGGCTTTTATGTTAAACCCCGAGCCAGTCGAACATCGGCCATCGAAAATTGAATAAAAAACCCCAACTCCGAAACAGGGTAAAGCTTTTTATTGGCTACCTAATTACTTTACTCTCACGAGAAAGTAAAACATCGCCACATAAACTCAATATATCACGGGCATACAGGCTTATAGGTTCTACATACTAAGGGTTATCGAATCAGATTAAATGGGCTGCCGTAATTATATTTAAGTAGACCTTTCCCTTATCTGGTAATGTGGTCAAGTTCACTAATTAATTAAAAAGTCTCCGCTCAGATTCGCGGACTATTTCGCTCCCTTGATTACGACCAATCAGGGGCCTCTTCGGAACCCAATTAACTAATCGTAACACGCTAAACAATTGCGTCATTCATGAATATGAATGTAGGTACATTTCCTTGCGAATTTCCATGGTCTATTTATTTTATGTTTTAAGTGCCTCCTTCAGAGTGCGAGAAGATTCAATGGCCGTAATAGTTGAATTGTGCTGTTATATTTCAAGTTTGAAATAATTTTGCCCCTTTAAATATGAATGGTAGAGATTTACTGACTAGACAGTTTGTTGTTGTCTGCACATTATACTAATGAACAGTTACCGTCGTACCACAAAAACTTTTAAACGTCTGTTGAACACTTGTCTAAAAAAATGTCAGATTATGACGTTGAAATAAGGTCCGTTTTGCAGTCACACTTTTTTTAGACAAGTGTTCAACAGATGTTTAAGTTTTTGTGGTAAAGCTGTTAATGTTTCTTTATAATTTACTTATCAGTAAGAAGCTTTGTAGCATTCGCACCACGCCGAAATACTGTGATGGCTTTCTGCTACAAAGGGAAGACCTGGATGACAGGTCTGACGAGTTACGCGATAACAAATAAGATGTTCACTTTGATCTAGGCAGCCAACAGTAAGGATATATGCAGAGTACGTACCTCAGACTGCAAACTGACACTCGTTGAACTTCCACCTTTCGAATGTACATGAGCTGACGATGCGATGGGGTTCTTTAGATATAGATGAGATGAGCTGATGACCACACGCGGAGTCGGTTAGATTCAAAAATCTGGTCGCGGAGTCGCGTGTGTGTTCCGATTGGCGTCCGTTTATGAACTGTCACTTGCTCTGAGCTTTGACGTTTACGTACGATGCATGACAACCAAAAAATTGGCGTCTCGTTACTGCTGGTGAAGCCCAGAGACAAATGTGAACATCGTATGTGTTTTAAAAATAATTTTGATGGAAACGAAACATCCCGCCCACCAAAATACCTATGGTATTTTCTGGTTAAAATATAGAAGATGTAATTAGAAACGATAATGATTAAAGTTACGATTTAGATGGCTAGAAGCAACGATTAGATTAATATTATCTTACACTACGGTTTGCTTAATTATTATTAATACTTATTACTAAAAAACTATAATTTGGTGCGATTGAAACTAGTCTTCTGTTGGCAAAGGACATAGTTTCACTAGGGGTCGATTAATGATTTGATTGTTTGCATTTTTTACTAAGGCACTCCGAGCTACCCCATCAATTCCGACCCGGAGTTCTACGACTCTCGCGAGATTCCAATGCAATGGGCTACGATTGTCGTCCTTGACTAACACCATCGAACCTATCGACAACGGTTTCGAATGTTTAGTCCATTTTGCGCGTTGCGTTAGCGAGTTTAAGTATTCAGTCTTCCACCGGGACCAGAAGTTCTGTTGGAACGCTTGTATCATCTGCCACCGATGAAGCCGATTTGGATTAAGATGCGATAGATCCTCATCAGGGACAGCTGTTAGAGGCTCTAAGGTTAGAAAATGACCAGGTGTCAAACATGAAAGGTCGTTGGGGTCAGAGCTGATCGGATAAAGAGGTCTCGAGTTTAAAATGGATTCAATTTGAACGAACAGAGTCGTCAACTCCTCGAACGTTAGGACTTGATCTCCTACAACTCGATATAGATGTGATTTTGCTGCTTTGATTTGTATTTCCCAGACACCACCGAAATGTGGAGCGCTGGGTGGATTGAATTTAAATTCGATTTTCTGCTCATTAGAAGCTTGCTGCATTAAAGACGAAAGTTGATTTTTAGCGCCTACGAAGTTGGTACCACAGTCCGCATGAATAGTGTTACAGCGGCCGCGACGACCTATAAAGCGCCGTAGCGCAGCTATAAACCCATCGGTTGAAAGCGTCGACACGACCTCCAAGTGGACTGCTTTGGTTGCAAGACAGATGAACAAGCATAGATATGCCTTGTCTATCTTAGCGCCACGATGGGAACCAAGTTTGATGCGGAATGGTCCACCTAGATCGACACCTACCACCGAGAACGGTTTAACTTGATTGACTCGGTAAGATGGGAGATCGCTCATGAAGGGTTGAAGCGGCTGTGGGTTTGTTCGGAAACACTGAACGCATTTGGAAAGGCAGCGGCGAATGGTACGCTTTGCAGCGATGATCCAAAATTGTTGAAGTAGCAAAAAGTGTGTGGTGTTTATGCCTGGATGTAAGTGGGTGCGATGAGTGAAGTCAATGATTAAAAGCGTTAAACGATGGTCAGATGGTAAGAAGGCAGGATGCCTGTGTTCGTACTCTAATCCGGATCGAGAAATCCTGCCGCCCACCCTGAGCACTCCCTGATCGTCTAGGAACGGGTTCAGTTTTTGAAAAGGTTTCGATAACACCTTTTTTGATTTTAAGTTGGAAATTTCCTCCGAGAATGATCGACCCTGTACGTGTTTGACGATTTGAATAAGAGCGTGATGACGTTCCACATTGTTTAAGAACTCCTTACGATTTGATTGATTTGACATACGAGAATTATTAATAAAGCGATATATGTAAGCGAGAACATTAACAAGTTTCGATAACGATGAAAAACGATTCAGTAAAGTTTCGATAATTGGAGGGTCATTCGTCGCGGTCTCATCGGTTACTAAGATAACCACTTTGCGTTCTTCAGCCTTTATAGTAACATCGTCCTCGTGAAGTATGCTACCTGAACTCGAAGGCCATGACTCATGATTTTGTGAAAGCCAAGATGGCCCCGCCCACCATAGCGAATTGTGAAGAAGTTCACTAGGAAATTGTCCACGTGAACAGAAATCAGCAGGATTATCACCCGAGGAGATGTGATGCCAACATTCAGGAGGTGTAAGGTCTTGGATTTGACTCACCCGGTTGGCAACGAATGTGGTCCAACGAGATGAATGTGAGCGTAACCAGGAGAGGACAACCGTTGAGTCTGACCATAAGTAGACAGCATCGAATTTGATACGAGCTAGATAAGTGTCGCGAACGAGTGTGTATAGATTGGAGAGGAGGACTGCCGCGCAGAGTTCTAATCTAGGCAACGATGTGCGTTTCAGCGGTGCGACACGAGCTTTTGAACAGACCAAGAAGACATGGGTTGCACCGTCCTTATCAGTGACGCGTAAATAAATAACAGCACCATACGCTGTCTCGGAGCTGTCACAAAAGCCGTGGAGCTCGCACGATTTTGTTTCAGAGCATGTTATTTTACGAGGGATTCGAAGTTGGGACAACTGTGGTAATTGATCGATATATTTAGTCCATGTATGAATGATCTCATCAGGCGGCGTTTGGTCCCATCCAATACCGAGAATCCAAAGCTTTTGGATATATGATTTGATTTGAATTGTGATGGGAGATAAGAAACCTAATGGATCGAAGACTCTAGCCAGTTCGCTGAGAATGGAACGTTTGGTACATGGACGCTCGGACGGTTTAATGGCGAAAAAGAATGCATCCAGTGACGGATTCCATTGCAGACCTAAAACTTTTAAAGTTGAGGATTCGGAATTATCGAGAGATACGGAGCCAGTTAGACAATCCTGGCTGGGAAGATCCAACAAAAGCTGCGTCTTGTTACTAACCCATTTTCTAAGATGAAAACCACCGAGCTTGAATAGAGCGATGAGTTGATTTTTTGCTAGTTCAGCGGTTTCCAGCGAGTCACATCCGGTAGCTACGTCATCTATGTAAACATCCGACAGGATGATCCGCTTTGCAACGGGATACGAGTCTCCTTCGTCTTCAGCAAGCTGTTTCACGGTACGGCATGCAAGAAAAGGGGATGAAGAAACACCATACGTAACGGTGTTCAGACGGTACTCTTGGAGGTTATCGTGAGCAGAGGCTCTCCAAAAGATACGCTGATAGTCACGATGGTCCTGCCAGATCAAAATTTGACGGTACATCTGTCGGGCGTCAGCCATGAAGACAACGTTATGTTCCCTAAACCGCAACAGAATATCTATAATATTTGGTTGTAACTTAGGACCGGTAAGTTGAGAATCGTTTAAGGAACGTGAGTTAGCATCTTTGGCAGAGGCGTCGAACACAACACGGAGACGAGTAGTGGCGGAATCGGGACGAAGAACACAGTGGTGTGGTATATAGTATTTTCCCATGCTGAGTTCCTTTACTGGTACCAATGTCATGTGTCCGGTTTCTATGTAGTCTGACATGAAGTCCACGTATTGGCCTTTTAAATCGGGGTCACGAGACAACCGGCGTTCGATAGCGTGGAATCGTCGCAATGCAACCTCACGAGAGCCTGCGAATATGGGTTCCGAATCATCTTTAAAGGGCAAACGTACAACATATCGGCCAGAGGAATCACGAGAATGACTAGATACAAACTTCTGTTCACAGAGCGTTTCATCTGGAGTCAAGACTGACGCTTTCGGTATAGTATCCAGTTCCCAAAAATGTTGAACCAGAGAATTCAACTCGTTATCTATGTTTAATGATGTCTGTACTAGGATGCTAGAAGCTAAACGAGTTTTGCCTAACAGGAGCCACCCAAAAACGGAATTGAAAGCGGTGGGTTGGTTAACATTTCCTTTGATTTGTTGGTTGAGAAGTGAATCGGTGAAGACGTCGGCGGCGAGCAATAGATCGATTTGTCCCGGAATATCGAATCCGGGGTCTGCGAGTGGCAAGGATTGAATATGTGACCATCCAGAAGTGTTTAATTTTGCGATAGGTTGCTCGCCACATATTTTTGAAATGACATGCATGTCCAACTCAAAGAGTATGGTGTCTTTAGTACCTACTGCACACTTCACGTCACCGAGAATAGATGCTGGTGCCTCGCCGAGTCCACATACGGTTGTGTTAATTGGGGTAGAATGTAAGTTTAAACGTGAGATGGCCGATTCAGTAATAAAGTTACTTTGACTTCCTGTGTCAAATAAGGCACGGAACGATTGCATTGTACCGAGAGCATCTTTGATGTGCACTATTGCAGTTGCCAGCAAAACAGTTGTATGCATAGGTGACCTTGACACCAACGACGATGCGGTTGGGGGCGATGTAATAGGATTATCGCGATGGAGTAAGGTGTGATGTTTCCGTTTGCATGTGCGACATGAAAATATCGATCTACAATCCTTCAACTGATGGGATGGCTTCAAGCAGTTAAAGCACCAGTTCTTCTCAGCAGCAATCTGCATTCGTTCATCGTATGATTTCTTGATGAATTCTGAACATGCCGCAATGGAATGAGCATCACTACAGAAAGAACATTTACTGGTATACGGAACGGAAGGACTTTCGGTTTGCTTTTGACCGGTAGCAGCTACCAGTGTGTGTGCCGGGGTGGACCGTTTTTGTTGCGAATGTGAAGTCGAACTCCTCTGTGTAAGTTCGTTTGACTTGATTGTGTTAACGAAATGTGTGTCGCGTAATGACGCCTCGCACTTAGAATGTAGGAAAGCCTTTAATTGTACGTAGGTAGGCAGTTCGACATCCGAATGCTTTTCTTCAAATTCACGTCTTACCTTCGAGTCAAGTTTTGATAAAATATGATATACTAAAATAAAATCCCATTGACTAACCGGCAGATTAACTGTTTTTAAAATACTTAAATTCTCTTCAAACAAATCAAGGGATTTTCTGAACTCGTGACCGTCGTTGAATTTAAAATTGACATTTAAGATGTCTCGCCAACACGTAAAAGCTAGGTCGCGTTTATTAGTGAAGCGCGAGGTGAGTGCTTGGTACGCGTCGTGATAGTGTTCGTGAGTCATCGGGAACGGTTTGATCACTGTCAACGCGTCGCCGCTCAGAGATGATAACAGATAGTGAAACTTCTCCGTGTCAGTCAAAGAAGTCGATTTATGTATCAAAGCGTTGAAAGTATCGAAATATTCCGGCCACTTCTTGACGTCACCGCTGAAAGTCGGAAGTGTTATTTTGGGTAACCGGATGTTCGAAGAAGCACTGCCAATACCGTGAGAATTATTTGAATCACCTTTATAAAAGGTGCGATTTATTGACAACACCTTGTAATACATTTCGTCGAAACGCTCCTGAATTTCGTTATCTTCATTTTCAGGATCGTCAAGAATCTCCTGAATTGTGAAATGCGCATCCTCAAAATTAGCCGCAATATTCTTTACTTCCTGATGATATGATAAAAACAAGTCCCGCTGAGAATGGTCATTAACTGCTAACATTCCAACCTCTAAAGCCTTAGTCAAACGCTTATATGCAATGGTTCGTTTTCTACGCAAGGATGGTAAATCCTCAGTAGTATAATGGATGTCGATTGATTTTGACTTAGACTTCTTCAAAGCACCTGATCTATTTTTCTTTATAAGTGACATTGTAGGCACTATGAAGGTTTATACGTAAAATAGCAAAATATATACTCGTAGATGTATAAGTTCCGATTACGCGTGTAGTTACTTAAGTACCCAGATAGTAGCAGATGGATGAGTATGGTCGGTCTTTAAACAATAACAAAACAATTTTGTTCAACGTAAACAAGTAGCTACCGGATAGATAATTATGTTACGTGTAGTTCCGGTACAGTCTAAATCCACTGCAAACTATATTTTGTTCCGATATTGTGATTGAAACTGCTCCGTAAGTGAGTACAATAGAAGATAGATAACGATTAACAGATATAACTTTACTTCAATTTACCTACCGAGTAGTTAAATTGAAGTAAACAAGTTTTTATGATACGTATAAAAATGTTCTCGATACTGTGCGGTACTCGTACCAGCCAATCTGTTCATTCACTTGGTAACGGAAATATTCACAGTGCCTACGTTGAGCCGTTTGACCGTTGAGCGAGATTTCGACCTACCCTCACGATTTGAGAAAGTGAGAAAAAAAAATATTCTATGGAATATTTTACGATTTGCGTATTGTAAAACACGATTAATAAAACAAGATTATGTTGTGATTACGAGGTATGATGGGTGCAAATAACCAAATATCGAGTTACAAATTGATTAATTGTGAGCGAAATAAATTGTGCACCGATAAAAATGTGATTGCACAATATAACCCGATCTCACAATTATTTACGATGAATCTGGATAATTGACGTTGATTATTACAACGATTTTGTAAAATCCTAGTTCGATGGTGATAGCTCATGAACGTTATGTAAATTGATAGATTCGATAGTAGGTAATTCTATGGAAATTGTGGAATAGCTTAGACTGCGATGTATGCCTATAGCTTTTAGATAAAACAATAGATCGATTTAGATATTCTAAGCTACGCTTTAACCAGAAATACCACAAGTAAAGATGGCGATTTACGATTCAAAATGGAAGGTCCCGGGTTTCGGCACCAAAAAATGTAGCATTCGCACCACGCCGAAATACTGTGATGGCTTTCTGCTACAAAGGGAAGACCTGGATGACAGGTCTGACGAGTTACGCGATAACAAATAAGATGTTCACTTTGATCTAGGCAGCCAACAGTAAGGATATATGCAGAGTACGTACCTCAGACTGCAAACTGACACTCGTTGAACTTCCACCTTTCGAATGTACATGAGCTGACGATGCGATGGGGTTCTTTAGATATAGATGAGATGAGCTGATGACCACACGCGGAGTCGGTTAGATTCAAAAATCTGGTCGCGGAGTCGCGTGTGTGTTCCGATTGGCGTCCGTTTATGAACTGTCACTTGCTCTGAGCTTTGACGTTTACGTACGATGCATGACAACCAAAAAATTGGCGTCTCGTTACTGCTGGTGAAGCCCAGAGACAAATGTGAACATCGTATGTGTTTTAAAAATAATTTTGATGGAAACGAAACAAGCTTCGACCTCAAATTCCCTTCTTTCAATGTTGTTCTCAACTCTAGGGGAAAGCTATAGATTCTTTATTTGTCGTTATAATATTGTTACAACAATACCAATGCTTGAAGCAGTTCAAATTCAGGCCAAAATACTACGTAAATAAAGGTGTCAAAATAATACTAAGAAAACAAACTATTTGGTATTTCAAAATGGCTAACCAAAATAATCACAATTCACATTCAAATTGCTGAAACAGAACACTTACCTATTTCTCATGTTTGTTCATTAAGTTAGTTAACGAACGTAGACCATCAAATGATTTACGCGCTTCACACCCACTTCAAACTGAGCAGGATACTGTTGTATCTACTGTTTGCCAAACAAGGTCCAATTAAACTCATATGTCAACTATGATTGTCAGTGCGAGCCGGGCCTGGGCGCGAGCGTCATGTACAACCTACTGTACAACCCACCACAGAAGCTGCTACTCCTAGCCGGCTGTTCCACAGTCTGCACCACCGTCGCCGAAGCCGCCAAGATGTGGAACCTCATGGTTGTAAGTACATTATTTACTTTTAAAACTCTCAGCCAACTTAAATCCCTATTGGGATGTTCGGCTTACCCAAATCTTCTAACATTTCGAGTTACCAAACTCAATTTAAGGCTATATAAGTTTTGAACAAGTTATAATTTAGGGACACTCTTAAATATTTAGCACTAACAATCTTTTATTCAAACAATTTTATCGCTTTCCAACCCCGACCTTTGGGCCTGAAGTTTTCAGAATGGGTATATATTTTTGACACATGTCCACATTACAGAGATTTCTCGAAGTTTGTTCTCTGAGGAGCGAGGGATAAAGTTTTCTTGTGCCAAGTCACAAAATTAATGACTAACATTTCTAGTAAATATAAATTCATTATTAGAGTAGGACATCCATAGCTAGCAAGTTCGCTAAACAATACGAAACAATTTTTTGTTTGCTTATAACTTCATGTATCAGTTGTCATAACTTAATGACCTTCGGTTAGGTTATACGTGATTCACAATAACTACACGAGCCGACTATTTCTGATTAAGACAAAGCTTTTGGAAATATGCCAAACCATTTGCCTACAATATTCTTATATGAAAGCTCTAGGCTCAATGCTTTATTTTTTCAGCGAACTGTATGCCCGGGCTTTAAATCAAAACAGTCTAAAATACGCTCGGATTCAAATAAGTGAAAAACAAGTGAAAGATATAAAAAGCTTCCTGCGCATAAACGAGGGTCAGCGTTGGGAACATCGCCATAACGTGTTTTGATTGGTTAATGGTATACAAGTGAATCCGAAGGGCCGTTTATGAATATTAGGGTTGGATAGGCTAACAGCGTTTTTAAAGTAACGAGTTCAGTCACGCTTGTTTTTGGATAACTGTTTCAGTGGAGTATTAATTAATTAGATTGTTCAACGTTTAAGAAGTTACTAAACAAGTTGATGATGTTAGCGAGCCGCTGTTTTAAATGAAATTTCCAGGAAAATGAATTGTGTTAACTTTTATTCGGACTATAAACTTTATACTTTAGTCTTCGAGACGTAAATAAGAGACTCTCCAAACAGAATCATTTTTCAAACCGAACTGGAGAATGTACCCTTATATTATTTTGTCAGTCCCATGAGATCCGGAGCGTCGCGATTCCTACGAATATGCGCAAAGCAATTTTGGATGTGTTATGAAATCGCCACATTATGTTCGGTTGTGACATAAATTCTGTCATGTGCAAAATGAATTCCCATAAAGTGGGTGGAGGAGCAATTATTTTTTTATCCTTAATGTAACGGCTAATCTGCTTTGATCAAATGTGGGAAATCATTTTTGGTTTTCATTCATGGCTTAACTTTAGTACTTCAATATTTTTAGAGTTTCTTTAGGAAAACAATAGGTATATCGTATCAATATACAAATAGATACAAAAAATCAATCTACTTCGACGTGAATTTACGTTCCCTTTACCAACCTTCTTGTTTTAGCTATGCTATGGCGCATCATCACCGGCGCTCTCAGACCGTGCCCGCTTTCCCACACTGTTCCGGACGCATCCATCAGCCACGGTACACAACCCAACGAGGATCAAGCTCATGCAGAAGTTCGGCTGGTCGAGAATTGCCATTTTACAGCAAGCAGAAGAAGTCTTTATATCAGTAAGTGAAAATCTAGCAGAACCACGATTTTAAAATCAGTAATCAAGATAAATCGCAGTATATCCGCTTTGTTCTTGTGTAACAAGCGTTAAAAGATAGAATCAAGGTTTACATAAGAAATAGAAGAGTAATTGTGGCCGCAACGAACCGGGCCGAGTTTGCGTCTCCGCAGCCATGTCTCCCTTGATAAAACGTTTCCATTTTATGGGCAAACTTAAATTTATTCTCCCGTTTCGAACCATTTCAACCGCCATAATAGATTTCGATGCTTGGGGTATTGTAAAACGAGATAGATGGCACAAAGGGAAAACACATTCGTTGTTTAGTATTGTTACAAACTAACGCGTCTTCGTCTGCTACATGTGTTATCTTTACATTACATTAGCTTTCTATAATTCAACCTGTGGAGCAGCGAACACGCCGATAATACGGAGTGATATGGCGCCGAGTGATTATGTAGGGGTACCATATCGTGTCGGCTATATCCACCGCTTGCGTGACTTAAATTGTTCGATCGGCAGTTGTTCGTATCGACATCGAGTGGAGTATGACACGCTAAGCGCTTTGTTGCCGATTGACAAACGATCTTCGTGATTGGCCTTCAGCGAATCGACTACGGCTTCAACTTCATCATGTATTGGGAACCGCTGAGGCGACTTTCTGATCTTGAGAAATGCCTGCATTTTATTGCTGAAAGTCAAGAATAAATGAGACAAAGCACTATGATCCAACTATCGATAATCAGTAAACGGAGTATTCGATATAACTTGCGGCAATACGAAAGGCCGTATTCGCTGTAACGATGTACGAGGGCCAAAAGTAAGAACTATTGGAAATATTTTTGATGCGTCGCGGCCCAGCTATAAAATACTCTTGTGTTACTAAATAAAATATGAAGGAAATTTATTATTAGAAACTCACAAAAATACAATATTCAGCATCTAAATTTATTAAGGCAGACACAAGACTCACATTTAATTTGAACATTACTTAAAAATTACTTACAAACATTACTTTAAAACAACATTACATACAACGAACATTACTTAAAAACTCAGGAAACTGATATACACTTAAAATAAATCCACCGTTTTAAACCTTGTTACTTTGCTACTTTTAAAGCGTTTTCCTACATCAGACATTATAGCCTGTGTTACGACTTAACAATCCATAGTAGTAAACAGGCGTTTAGTATTGCCGGACGTATTAAACCCTTACGGAACGTGTAATGTAACAATGGTTATAAAAGGAAAATAATCGCCCCCGAGTGAGCTAGGACTACAATGCGTCTTGCATGATAAATGGACATAACTGGACATTTTTTACCTCTATGCGACATCCGCTAGCGACCCTATCTCGCTGAGCGCCAATTTTAGCCACAATATGAAATTCAAAGGGTGAAAATATATG
Source organism: Agrotis exclamationis (assembly GCA_950005045.1). Taxonomy (NCBI): domain Eukaryota; kingdom Metazoa; phylum Arthropoda; class Insecta; order Lepidoptera; family Noctuidae; genus Agrotis; species Agrotis exclamationis. Next base: position 10,600,267 of record OX465417.1, on the reverse strand, counting down.
ATACGTACGAGTAGTATCTACTAGTATTTACTGAATCCGACAGGCTCGTATCTTCTCGAATACTTTCATAGATGGAACGGTATTTATTCAGGCAGCGCGGCCGTAGCAGGAATAAACGAATCCAAGTGAAGTCGACTGAAAGTGTTTTCTGTAACAGATATATTTATATTGAGAATATTTATGAGTAGCTCTCAGTTCCATGCGTGTTTATTTTTATCTGTTTATCATGTCTCCGAGCCTTTGTTTGTGTTACAAAAGTAAGATATTAATATTGCGGCGCCATGTTATTATGCGGCATTAAAAAAATGTTGTTAAAACTCATATTATGACCATGTGAAACAACGATTTGACGATTACTTACTCTTTTCATTTTTATGTTCACTCTGAATTTTATATCGGCGTTAAATTATGATGAACCTGTTTAGAACTCTCCAACTTTGTCACAATTATTAAGTGTAAAGTACTTGAAAAGCTTAATAAATGCACGAACATTCAGAGACGTGATTAATATAGATGTAATGTCGTCGCAAAGTTGGGCCTAATCTAAATAAAATTCACGAAATGTCCACCTTTTAAGAGATACTTAGCCTTAATTCCTCTTAAGAGAAAGAGGTGGACATTTAATAAAATACATAGCTTTCGTCCTACAATAAATCTTTTTAAGTTCTTTCAGTTCACGGAGAGCTGAAACTTTAACGACCCGGTTCTATAAGAGAATGTGAAAATGAAATGATGTAGCCGTAGATTTATGCATTGAGGCTGTAGGCGTTTTTGTCAGGTGAAAGCACGTATTTATATAGCGCACGCAAGCATAACGAAGGGTGTGTATAGTGTATAGTTACCCGCAATGAATGGAGCGAGGCCTTTCACGCTGGTTTCAATGTAATTAGAGCGGCCCCGGTTTTTTCTGCATAAGTGGGTTTGAAGCGTTCTTGCGCTCCTATTTTGCTTTCACCGTGGTGAAGAAATATTTTTACTAGAGTTCACGTACATAAAAACAACTGAGACCCCAAATATTTGTATAATAAAGGTTTTTCATTTTCGTTCTTATTGACAGGGATCGGAGCAAAAACCCTCAACGATCCAATTTACATACAAACACTTATTCCGCAGCCACTTTAGTACTCAGGATTTGAGGAGTTACGAAAATTCAGCTCGACTCGAATTTCCTTTGGAATAAGGCTATCGAGTCAACTTGGTACATGTGATTTTTGAACTGGTGATTTATTTACGGGTTTCAATTTAGGCCGAATTGAACTCAGTGACGCGTGTGTTTCCACTGAAACATTAATAAACGTGATGCCAATACTGTCGATAGAATGCTTGCATTTGGGAAGTTGATAAAAATGTTGATGTTGACGATTTTGGTATTGGTTATTCAATAAGAGTTATTCGACAGACTGTGGAAGACTTGGAGGCGCACTGCAAGAAGGCTGGCATCGAGATCGTGACGCGGCAGTCGTTCCTGTCGGACCCGGCCGATGCGGTGCGAAATCTGCGGCGGCAGGACGCGCGTGTTATCGTCGGCTTATTCTACGTGGTCGCGGCCAGGCGCGTGCTGTGCGAGGTCTACAAACATCGCCTCTATGGGAAATCTTATGTCTGGTTTTTTATTGGTAAGTTAGTAAACTTCCAGGTTTTATTCGTTTTTTACAAATGTATTCTTAAAAAGATTACTTGCAAAAGCTTTTAAAGCAAAAGCGACATCCACGAAAATTGATACCATTTTCAAAAAGTAAGGTCAACGTAACCTTGCTCTGTAAAAAATAATGTGTGAAAAACAAAACGTCGTATAAATAAAATTGTAAAGGAGCTAAATGCACCCTGGAAACAATGTTATGAAAATTGTATAAAATTTACAGAACCCTTGAAGGGATTTCAGTTATTTGGAGGTAAACCCCGTAAATAACATTATCCGAAAAACCCGGTCTCCGGGCACTGACACATAAGCGGAAGATCATCCTTTTTCATGGAAGCACCAACACGGCTCGACATTATTATAATTTCATAAAATGCCTACAAAAACAGGCAGGTTTTAGTCGCTTTGTGCTTTGCTGTGTTGTGAGCTGGGGCACGTGGGAACTGCGTTCAAACGTCACTAAATATTTGAAGTGCCATGTCAAGTGTAAATCAAACCTACCCGCATCAATTAAGTATAATTAAATTTTAAATGAACCAACTCCTAAAACTGTCTCATTTACAGTGTTTATGAGGTTAATAAGTTATACAAAGCCAGACGATGTAATTTCATAAATATTTCAGCTATTCGCAATTTCTGTATTCTTCCACTAAAATGTAAACTGCACAAGGAGGTTCCCAGTTTAGAAAAGAGATAAAGTTTATAGCTCTTTTAAAATTTACCGATAAAGTATCTCGCGCGCTCAAAGCTAAAATATATTCGACTAAGAACTGCAATTTATCAAAACACATTTTCCAACTTTGTTTAAAATACTGATTCTCTGGAAAAAAAAAAACTTAAAGGATTTCTTTAGATTTCCACATTGTTAGAGGTTCTAGCACCGCTATAATTCTTATTCCCGGAAATGGCTTATGGTGGCCTTCGCAAAAAAACACGTTTGCATTCGGCGAAAAATAAGTACGACGTTAGCGTATATTTTGTTCAGATCATAATTTACCTTTTCTCACTTTGTTTCTTTTATGTTACAAAAGAATTTTGAAAGTGAAATATGAAACTTAGTTGCCAACCGTTTCAGCGGGTGACATAACCACCAGGAATGCGATACCAGACAAGTAAGTAGGAATGTGTTTTATTGGCATCGCGTTTAACATTCCTGGTGTAATGTGATTTGGGCGAAACATAAATGACACACTTCAGCCCAGATCCAGAAAACCGCTTAATTTTTGGCAACAATGGTCGGCCGGAATATTTCCTCTTTAAATTGCAACACAAAAGAATAGTATCATAATTCCGGCCAGTTTATTCAAGTGACTTCATTTAGCTGGGTCTCATTCCACACGTGCTGAAAATATTGCAATAAGAAAATTTAAATAAAACACCACGCCATTAAAACGAGCAATGGCCGCGTAAGTCATAAGCGTTATAAATTGTGAGCAATATTATGGAGAGAATAATATGAAAGAGGCAGTTCGTTGTCGTGGCTCATGAGGTCGCGGATACAACTCATTTACACGTTGTTTATGAAGAAGGATAAAAAGAAATACGACGCTTTACCAAAAACGTAATAACGAAAATGTACTATACAATTTTTTATTAAGTCTGTTTAAAAATATCACCTCGAGCTACGTCTGGGAAATAATTGCTGTGTATCTAAGGAGGCTCATCTTGTTCTAAACGGTAACACGGTTATAATAATTGTATTAGGTACCTAAGGCATCATTTATTTTTGGAACTATTGTTTGCTATTGAGATTATCTTATTTCCATAAATTAAAAATGGCACTATTTTACTATACTAACCATACCAGGTGACTTTCACTTTGCGTTGTAGTTTTTTTTTTCTACAGTAGACATTTTTTTTATATCTGTCTAAAATATTTATTAATGAATTTCCCGGATGAATCCTCTGGGACAAACCCACAGCCTGTGACATAATGGAAGTGAGAAAAATCTTAGATAAAGTGAAGAACTGAGGAGTAGCGGCCGTTAACGACACTCGAGAGTCCAATAAAATAAGAAGGATATTTTTTAAGGAATGACTCCCGCTCCGAAGGTAGTTTAAAACAGTAGGTTTGTGTGAACACAGCACCTAGGTCGGTGCCCAGTTAATGATACTAATAAACATAACATGTCCCTTGGGGATTTAATTCGAGTAAATGTGTTATTCGTTTAGGTAAACGATAAAAAACAGCCGACAAAGAGAAACAAGAAAGTAATTACAATTTCAACAGATAATTTAGCAATGTTTTGCCGTAATACATATGTTAATAGGCCCATTTTAATGAGCATGTAGGTACTCGTTTACATACAAATAAACAAAAACAGAAAACAGTAATTAGACATAGCTCGTTTGAAGTATAAACAACAATATAAACTAAGCTGTCCCACCTAGTAGAACTTTCACCATTGCTTTTTAATATGGGTCGTAGAATTAGAAAGCGTAAAGTTCCAAATAAACTTTAGTCTCGTAGAGTTTGCAACAACTGCTATTTTTTTAAACAAAATTCTAAAAGTGAATCTGAATCGCCGAAAATTTGGAAAGCGTGGTCGTTCTAATATGTCACCGCGATATAAAAGTTTGTTTAACAGCTTCCCAAATTCATTCTTCAAAACTGCCTTACCGGGGGTAAGGCAGTTTTTGGTCAATTTATGTGTTTCATTAAATTATTCACATCGGCCCTTCTCCTGAGGGACGACAGGAGGTTAGCATGAGGCTGACAGAGAATAAATGTTTTGTTTTGACCTGGTATAAACATTTAGTCTAAAATCGTTATAATGAAAACGGAGTCGCAATAAACCCCCATTTGTGTATTCATGATTCCGAGCCCACCGCGCGCCACAGCACCACAGCCTGCCGTGACGGCTGTTTGGGATCCTGATTGTCTTTTGAATCAATTCTCATTAATGTATCCAATTTAGGTACATTTACATTCCTCTCCTGAGCTCACATTGATTTAGTATAATGAGGTATATTCACGCCTACATTGGCAGCGTTGTACTCACAATAATGAGTAGGGCGTGCCTTGGTATTATAATTCGGCTCAGTTTGGAGTCAGCATATTTATGTATTGTCGCCGTGAACAGTGGTTCAAATTAGTTCAAGGTGGGAGTCTCGAGGCTCAGTAGATAAGTGTACACACTTGTGCGGCTGGGCTATTGGCGTCCTGCCAAAGGCACGTCAGCCCAAGTTCGGCAGGTTATCAACGTCCGGTTGACCTTAATATAGGCTCCGAGAATCTTTTCTCTTCCGTAATAAAAATTTATTGCGGCATAAAATAGCCCACTAAGAGATCACTTCATATAAAAATAATCGACACGTTTCCCAGCTTGAGGGCGATGTGAGTTTCGTGCTTGCAAATTATTATGATGAGCATATTTCCCGTTACAAATCTCTAGACTTCGTTAGTACAATGAAACGCAAAAATTTTTAGAAAAAAAAAAGTTTAATAGAAATTATCTTCCTAAAAGGAAGTCAGTGTATCTCGATACATTATATAAGTAGTGTAATCGTTTTGCAAGAAATAAATGCTTAAACGTAAAAACAATAAAAAAAACTGGCCAAGTGCGAGTTGGACTCGCCCATGAAGGGTTCCGTAGTAACAAGCATAGATTAGGGATATAATTATATTGAGATTAGTAAGTAATATACACAAACAATAAAAATAACTTTGTTTTTCATAGTGTTTGTATGAATGGCAAAGTTATATTTGCGGTTTTTGATAATGTACTATATTTCAAAAACTGCTAACTTTATCTCATCCAAACCAAAACAAAGGAAGTGTCTCTCGCGCAAACTGTTCAGTTTAGAAAAAAATAATATTAGTAACCTCAATATAATTTTTAAAGACCTATCCATAGCCACATGGGTTTGGTGAAAAAAAATTTTTGAGTTTCTATTCTAAGTGTGGGGGGCACCCCCAAAATTTTTTTTGTTTTTATTTTTGTATGAAAATCCTAATGCGGTTCACATAATACATCTACCTACCGAGTTTCAACAGGATAGCTCTTATACTTTCGACAAAAAGTGGCTGTGACATACGGACGGACAGACAGACAGACAGACATGACGAATCTATAAGGGTTCCGTTTTTGCCATTTGGCTACGGAACCCTCAAAAGATGCAAAGTTTGGATATTTTTAAATAAATCGTGAGTTTAATCGCCTATTGAGATAAAAAGAACACTCATAATCATAAAACCAGTCGCAGAAGTAATACGACAAAAGAATTTTTTGTTTAAAATCTTATTTGTCACAAACAAATAAAACCGCCGTCAGGTCAGAACTTTGAGCAAGTATAAAAATTTAGAACCAACCAGACTCCTTTATGACGCATTTGAAATCTTAGAAAAAGTTATATTGCCACTCAAAAACATTTATCTCGACTTTCATGAAAATACATCGCTTCAAGCAAAGTGGAGATGACACAGCAAACACACATTTGTTCGCATCAGGTTGTACCAACAAACAGGACAAAGGAAATGGATAGAGAAAGGGGATAAATAACGGTCGAGGGTGAACCTCAGCATAAAAGCAAAATAAAGGGAAATAATTTCCCGCTGTTTTTTGAAGAAATAAATTGGCATTATGATAATTTGGTCATTCGTGTTTTCACAGTAAGGTTTACGGTAGTTTATAAACTTTATGTAAAATTGCATTTCAGCATGATATGCCAGTTATACGATTACGCTAGCTGGCTAGCAGAAACTTAAATTTTATTTTAAATTTTATTTTAATCTTATAAGCTTACCAATTAACAGGATAGGATGACTGTCAATAGTTATTTATTTCTCACTAAAAAGAAAAAAACGTTATCACCAGAGTAACCCACTGAAGTTTGAAGTTTTCGTGTTGGCTTCGGGGCTAAAACAGATTGAAAAACAGTGACTCGATTGCCATACCGTGCAAGTCGTAAAGGTTAAAGTAGTGAAAAGGCCGAGGGTTAGTCTGTGGTCAGAGAAAGCTACATGGACATAATAAGCCCACTTCATTTAAGTGTAAACAATAATACAAATTGATACGTTTCATCTATAGAGCCTTAATTGATTGAACCAACTTAAATAATGATTTCAGTTGGGTTAAGAAAGCTTCTTTGAGCACTAAGTAATTACATTAATTAATTAATTTTCCCAAACTCATAAAAACTACGGCTACTTTCTATAGACAAAGTTTAAACCATGAAATTAAAGTGATATTTAAAAGTTAATGAGTTACTTATTCGATTTAGTGCCTGTGAAGTGTATAATAAAATAAAATAATTTAGAACCACTATTTTAGGACACAAAAATATTTAAAATCATAACGTTCATGTATGTTGTCAGGTTGGTACGAAGACAATTGGTTCGAGACGAATTTGGAGAAAGAAGGCATTGACTGCACTCCAGAACAGATGCGAGAGGCAGCTGAGGGACACTTGACCACTGAAGCTCTCATGTGGAACCAGAACTCCAATCAGACCACCATCTCCGGGATGACATCTGAAGATTTCCGGTAAGATGTTATGTTTATGAGGCCCAAAAAAAGAGTTTTTGTAATATTGCTACGACAGAATAAATAAAACATTCAATTTATTTATTCAACCAGTCAGAATACCCTTAAAAGAAAGAAAAACAAATCCATTTTCATACAAAATATTCCGACAATCTTGTTATGTTTGTAGACGTTCAGCCGTCATGTGCGTGACTATAATTTCCTTTGAACTGTTGTAAATATATAAAGCGAAGACACGTTTTCGCGTTGCAATCCAAATAAAAGTTATATATACGGTTAAAGATAATATTCTATTGTTTCGTCGTCGCGGCGACACTTCAAGTTGAGAATGCCTAGAGAAATGCGATATCGCGAATCGCGGAATCGCGTCGGAACTTTATTGTTATATCTGCGTAACTTTACTGTTTTTGGGATATTCTTTGTAGTCCTCAAAGATAATAAAATATACTTCAGTGAACGTTAGCATAGTAATTGCGCGAAATGGTGGAAAAAATATAAAGTGTGGAGACTGCGTTCTCATATCTACGTCGTCGGAGTGCTCTTTGTGATGAAATAGAAAAGACTTCTAATAGCAGACGGCGTGAAAGACGACCCTTACACGTAATGAGGTACCTGGTGTACCGAGAGCGACTCTTTTTACAAAACGTAGCTACTAAACTATAATGGTGGAAGTTGTCATTACTCCCACTTTGCGTCTATTATCCATCTTGCTGCAATTTTATGGACCTTAATCTAGATTTTTTATTAAGAAAAATAAACAGCAGTTTTAAGTAAAGATAACAAATTGTCACATATACAAATTGAAACAACTGTATTTTTTATTAAGAATAACAAACAGCAGTAAAGTTGTAAATTATCAAAGATTGTTAGATGTTAAATTACAAATTGTATTTCTATTGCAAAATGTAACGTTATTACAAATTGTAATTTAAAACTAACACTACTTACGGCATTATTCACGGATTACAATAAGTAATTACTGGCTGTTGACTTAAGACTATAATTACATTATCAAATATAGAGCCTAATCATACAGTAGGTTCAACGTCTATCTCGATGCAGTTTTAATTTCGGGGATATAGGGTTATGTGTATAAAGTTAAATCAATACTATACTATAGACTTTTTGACCAAAATTTTTTATTTATACTTAGACGTCTCTTTAACCAGTGTTTATGAATAATTCTAATAAGTTGAGCTAAAAATAAACACTTTGATCTAAAATTTCGTTTAAACAGTCGCACGACACGCAAACTATTTACAATATTATCAGTTTCTGTTTGGCTAAGAGCTTTGAGCTCGGGGTCGCTAGCTGGTCTAGGATAAGAATAATCCGCTCGGAATTCCCCACTAAATCCTCTTATGTAGGCTTTCCTGTGCGGTAAGAATTAATGGGTTGGAACGCAAAATAATGTTCCATTGTATTCCTTAGGGATTTGTGCAATATGTAACAACGTTCATTTGCTACACTTAATATTTCAAAGTTGCAGCGGTCCCAATCCTCTCATATCCTTTGCTGCACACTTCTTAGAAAAAGTAAAAGAAAGCGCTGCCGTACATCTTATGAACAAAGCTAAGTACTGGCGGGCTCTCTCCGGAGGTTCCACAGCAATAAGCTTTTCATCGTAGTTGCTAAGCGAAAGAAATATATGTAGATATAACTACACTACGTCAATGCAACTGTAATATCGTGAAACCACTCATATTCTTGCGACCTTAGAGACTTAACCGACGTTATTTATTTCCCTTATTATGAAACATGAACTGAAACATTAGTACAAATACAAAATGATTCATCTACATATTTACATGCCATTAATATTTATGTAAAAAAGCTTTCTAGCTCCGTCCACATTATATAAAGGAGACTGGGTTATGGAGCGGAAATATTTTTGCGTACTCAATAGATCCAAATCTTTTTGAACAAGTTGAAGCACGCTTTATTCAATTCACGGCAGAGCTACCATGCTTAGCAGTTCTTTTTCATAACGTACCGTGACTTAGAGTGTAAAGAACGATGAATTCATAGAATTCCTAAGCTATTTTAGGTCAATGGAACACGACATGTTATTCAAATGCATTTTTGTGCCTTTCCAATGACATTTGTGACTGTCGGCAGCTATTGTTGCCGCCATTAACACGTCATGTCGAATAGCTTCGGGTATAAATAAAAAAATACGTCTGCAAAGAATAAAAAGAAACACGATTTTTGTTCAAACATGTTTTTCAATCTCTTTAGTAACACGCCAGCAATCTAATGATAACGTAGAAATAAAACACTGTGTAATCAAATAAGGATCCGGAATCCATGGTTTATTTTCCTTCTGAAGTAGGCCGTCTGATTTGGTACAACAAAAACAATGTTTTATCTAAACAGATCGCGACTGAACGAGGCTTTGCGCGAAGCTGGCTACGACATCGACGGCGAGAGATATCCGGAGGGCTATCAAGAGGCACCCCTGGCCTACGACGCAGTTTGGGCCGTTGCCCTGGGTACGTACTCTGGTTTTATGGACAAATAAGTTATGAGAAAAACTTTGGCTTAGTTTTGTGGCTTTGTTTTGCTTGTGGCTTATAAAAAATGTGTATTTCTTTTTTGTCTATTTCCATTTTCTGAATCTATGTTATACATAATAAGGTTCTACGAAATTATGCAGAAATAATAAGCAATGAGTAATGTAACAGAAGAGCTGATTTAGATTTTCTATTAATCGCTAACACGCAAAACTACTATAAAGATAATCTTCCGGAACAATGGTAGAAGCGCTTAATTTGATGAATAATGAAATTGTAAGACTTAATAACGACTGAGCCATAAAATACTGTAATTATATTTATTTTAGTACTTCGATTAACGAAATGAAATAAATAAAATTAGATGAAAAAAAAAATCATAACTTCTCGAAAAGCCATAAACTTACATGCGTTCATAAACTCACGCATTTTCCCCGATGGGGAGGCAGACACTATAGTAAATGTAAACGAAAATAAAAACCTTACACATTTCCTGTGCATTGTTCATTCTGAATATACATACCACAACATAAACGGATATAGTCAGGTTCAAAGAACTAAAGAGTGCACAACAAGGCAGCCCTAACTTACATAGTAAAATTCAACAAATGTAGTGCTCTCGCAGCACAATAGGTGGCGCCTCGCATCACGTACCACATTACGTGCCAACACTAGCGAAGTACGCGGGACCACGCGGGGAACACCACCATAACAATTGACAACACAGTACAAGCTATCTTTGCTTAGGTACAGTCAGCAAAATAGTTAGGTATTCAGGAAATTTTGGAACAATTTTCCTGTATACTATACGCATGCCCTATGCTTTATGTATGTACGTTTTAGCTGTATGCTTGATGCAGCTAAAACACAGTTTTGTCTGACAACACATTTAAAGTTAAGGCACAACACTGGAAAACCGTTAGAAAATTGCTGCCTGCATACCTAACTATATTGTTGACTGTACGTAGTAAGATGATGTAAAATGCCAAGGTTTAATATGAAGTAAGAGGGAGATATGAGTTGAGACGGTTCAAATAAGTTACTTTTTGAAACAAATTGTGAGAAATATGTAAAATCTGATTATGCATGTAGTTAAAATTGCCGTAAAAGTGTCCCAAATCCAATTTGAAAGTGTCCCCAGTATATTGACGAAATGTAGAAAACTTCTTCGTTTTTTTGCAATTTCAAGGTTGTTACCGTACTAAAACTTGTTCATACTGTGGTTAAGAAGATTCTGGCAATGAAAAACTAAGTTGTAAAACTGAAAACACGCACAAAAAACTATCTTGATAAGCCTAGAAAGTCCTACACTGCGAGATTTAGCAAAGCTAGCTACAGTGAGTCTAAAAATAAATAAAAGCTTTCCTAAAGAACAAGACACCCAATTTCAGCTCACATTTATCTTTCGCAACAATTTGGTTCTTTGAACATTTTCCCGGTCCATATTAATTTACCTATTCGCGGTATCCTACACTTGAACGGTTTTGTTTTTTTCATCTTCTGGTCCGTGAATCAAAATCATGACCGTTAACAAAGGGCTTTTTGAAACGGCTGGGATGTACACTAAACGGCTCCAAAAATATTTCATACGTCTGCCCGGAAACAATTTATTATATACCGTGCCGAAATTCAATCATTTTCGGCCATTTTATTTATGTTCTCGTGAAACCTTTTCATTACCATGAAACATAATATATTATCGTGAGAATTACAATACCTATTTTAAAAAGGGTATTCAAAACTGCTCTCTTCCAAATTCTCTCAAGATAACAAAAGTGGTAGGACACACCTTGATCAAAATGCGCGAACATGAAATGTACCGTATAAAAGAAAAAGATTTTTGGCAGTTTGAAACACTGCGAGCAATTAAAACGTGCCGATATTTGTGCCTAAAATACCAACGGGAACACTCCCGTAGGCGCGCGCCTACACGCTACGTGCTACGGTGCTACGGGCGTAGCAGTGCCTGGTGAAGCTTGAATACATTGCCAAAGCGACAATGCAAGTAGGCTTTAATACTGCAAGCGAATACGAAACGCGCCTCGTTACCCACATAGTGAGATCCTAAGCTTTGTTAAATAAAGTCAGAGCCACTATTGACACAACTGTCGACACTTAAGCACACGGACAATACGTAATCCTCGTTAGAAATAAAGATTAACCTATTTGTTTTGCCTCAGCGTTCAACAAAACCATGGAGAAACTGGAGAAAAGCGGTCTTAGTTTGAAGAACTTCACATACACGAACAAGAAGATTGCCGATGACATTTACGAGGCAATAAACTCCACTTCATTCCTCGGCGTATCGGTAAGTATTGCTCAGCACTATATCTTAGGTACTGTATCGCTTGTTAACTTCGTATAAATCACGAAAGTGATATTACAAAATATGTTCACTTGAATCTAAAGTTTTATTATATGCAACATAAAATCCCAACAAAGCTTCTAAATCGCGTAAGGATAAAATAATATGGAAAAGCAATTTTACTATAACAAGTAAAGTACTTTGCTGTATGTTGGTATAAAACACTCTGTAATATTAAATAGCTTGCTATCTTTTATAAAGTGTCATATACGTTGAAAATATAAATCAGTTTTTTTAATGTCTGCACTTCGAGGCTTAGACGCTTTTTTCGCTTTTTAAGTTTCATTACCCTAGAGGGAAATAAGTTTTTCACACAAAAAACTAACAAGATCATTTCGGAGAAGTAATTTTTTGATATAACTGAGTACGTCTCTGTGTAAGAATAAATCCATAGTTTTTCATTTCTGTCTTTTTGTCAGTGCCAATAAAAAACTGACTGAAAGTTTTTTTAGGAACGTGTAAGTTTTTTGCTACAAAATAATTACAATTCTCTCTTATTTATATTTTTTACACATTCTTAAATAATTTATCGTGGCCCGTGGATATAGAGACTGATAGAAAACAACGTGACGAAGTAAGAAACCAAAATATAAAATATTATCATCCACCAACCGTGACTGAGGCTGCGTGGTATTACGTGGCCCCGTTTTGTAACACAATAACATTGTAAAAACAAATAAAAGAGTATTTTCTACCTTGGCGTTTCTTGCTCTATAGGACGAACTATGTAGGACTTACTGAGGTAAAATATCATGATTTTGAAAAGATTTTGTCATAAAAGGAGGCCTGCGTCCTACTTATTTACATAATTTAAAACAAATTCACTTAAGTCTGTCTGTACGCGCATAATTTGCGAACAACTGCACCAAATCGGATAATACTTTTTTTATTGTGTCCGTAACAACAGGACTACGTCAGGACAAGGTTTGTATGTAAGAAAGTTTCCAGAAAATCCGCCAAGTAGTTCGGAGAACCCGTGCAAACAAGGAAGGGTCGCTAGTATAGTCTAACTAAACCTACATAGCGATAAGGTACCTATAGATAAAACACATTACTTGCGGTAACATCAATAGCATGAATCGACTGCAATTAAAGCTATAAAATTTATTTATGACTAGTTTTTGCTCTCAGCTTTACTCGTGTAGCCTCCGGCTCAAGAGAGATGTTTATGGCTAAATGCTCATAGCTAGTGGTCAGAGATTTACGAATACCTACAGACCACAGGCACTTACGCTGAATTGTTTTAAAGATGCACAATAGGCTAGTTGTGTTTTAATAAATAACAAATCTAATAAGTCCATCAGTTAGAATTTTGAACAATATTAGAATGTATTTTTTATTTTATTTTTAAATCAGTGAATATTTATAAAGATAAAACGCACCAAAATTGGTGGTCGCACTGTACGTATCATAAAGGGGAAATGTCTAAGGCACACTGTCTCTTGTATTTTAGTACACAATGCCTCGATAGATGGTGCTGTGCAATTTTGTAGACCGCGGTGTTAAAATTCACCACCAATTAGTATAATATAAGGACCAATGTAAAAAGCATCTTTCTCTCTTTCTGCGAATATACACCGCTAAAGCAGGGTTGCTGTCATTTTATTCTCTGATTCCATCCGAAGCTCTAAGAAGACCCTGACTGGACATCATCAGGTCGAATCAGAGGCTTGTGACGTCAGAATGCACTGAAAATGACACCATGGTATGGCGTATTGTGAATTTTAAAAGCGTCAAGGTTTGCGTAACAAAAGTAAGAACCGCGATATCCCAGTAGTTCCATTGACTAGTTCCATTAATCATAATGGAACTACTGGGATTTCTCTCTCCCAGTAGTTCCATGGAACTAGAATACCTTTTCACCTAATCCCATTAGTTCCATTAAGTAGTTTAGATACTTACCGTTTTGAACTTAGGGAAGCTTTTCATTCGGATTTATTTAAAAACATACCACCTCGAACTTATGCCAGCCTAGTAGTTTTGTTGGTTAGTAACATTCTTTCAGAAAAAAATTGAATGCCAGTGGTTCCATGGAACTACTGGGAGAAAGAATCCCAGTAGTTCCATAATGGAACTAGTCAATGGAGGTTCCATGGAACTACTGGGAGAAACAATCCCAGTAGTTCCATAATGGAACTAGTCAATGGAACTACTGGGATATCGCGGAAAAAACACAGGTCAACAATATTTTTTGATAATCTAACTGATTACATTTTTTTGTACACAAGCCTATTATTACAAGCACTGCATCAGTGTCGCCTCAACTCAAATCAATAAGAATTATTTCTATAACACTCCATTATGGAATGGAAGCACACAGGTACCGAAATTATATTACTTTGTGAGTTACCTGGCTAGCAAAAATGAAGTATGGACATGCCAGTCTCGTGCAGTGCCTATAAGTGTGAGTTTCTGCAAATTAAATATTACTCTTAAAAGCCATTTATGAAAATTAATCGGAAAATTCTATTATTAGATATTTTTATGGCGTAGAAACAAAAATAAATTAAATTATTTCGTCTTTGTGAACATTTAAGCCTCAGTTAATGGAGTTATTTTCGAAGCATTTAATAGAACAATAGAAAACAAAAATGTTATTTCCTCTACAGTTATTAAACTCCAACTGGAATTTAAACAAAAAAAAAAGTTGTTTCAAACTTTGAAACATTAATCGTGAAACTACATTAAGCATAGTTAAAATACGGATGAGTAATAAAATCTTTCCAGTGAAACGTATACATTATACGTAACAGTTATAAGTAATCAGAGATACTACACAAATAGTAGTCATTTTTCACTGTAATGCCTCATCCATTGACAATTTTCCAAACTGAAAGTAATTTCGTCGCAGTAACGGGATATTAGCTATAACTCAGGCAGTTATCATGGATTCATCACCATAGTCGAAATGGTCGTAGGGGATTTATTTATGTATACTAGTTTTGGAGCTGACTCTACTTCAATTAGAAAATTGGTGTGAGCAGTGGTTATGGTTAAGCAATAATTGGCTACTGAACTGCATGTCGCGGGTTCGATATCCGCTTGGAACAAATATTCGTATGGCATATAATAATAAATAATAATATTCCACAACTATCACACAACGCCATCTATTCCCAAGCTAAGCAGAGCTTGTGTTATGGGTACTAGACAACTGATAAACATACTTTATATTTCTAAATACATAAATATTATAGATTAATTACACCAAGACATAGAAGAAATGATCGTGCTCATCACACAAACATTTGACCTGGGTGGGAATCGAACCCACGACCTCCGGCATAGCAGTCAGGGTCACTAACCACTAGACCAACAGGCCTGTCAGACATATTATAGATGCAGACATACATATAGATGCAGACATACATATAGATGGTGGTTCCGATTTGTGCTGTTTGTGAATATTTGTTTTAATTTGGTAAATGCATCAAGTAAAAGGAAAAAAATATAAAAATAAGTATATAAAATAAAAATAAAAGAAAATACGTATTTTGAAAAAAATGTGTATTAAGAAGTAACTCAATCTGTCATAGTCCACTGCTGGATATAGACTTTGATTCTTAGGCACATTTTTGGCATTGAAACTCTACACGTAAATAGCTGTCGAGTATATATGTTGAAAATTAATAGTTCAAAAAGGAATTCTTGAATGAGAAACTCATTTACTAATAGACAGGCGAAGACACTTTATATAGCAAATTATATTTTATTGAATTACCCAAGAAGGGTAATTCAACTTATTTTCTAACATCTATGAACCTACATTATAATGTATATTTAACGAGTTCATCTACTAGTTAAGTAGGTTGCTAATTTCAATCTCATCATTTCTAGTGAAAGTTAACTCATTTCAATTTCACTTTAAACAGTCTCAAACTGTGTAAATAGACATGTCAATGTTTAATGAGCTACAACATTATTAATTTGCGAAACTAAGAACTTTCATAATAACATGAATTACCTTAATATAATTGGGTTGGGTACATTGTAGAATACATACGGGTGAAGACCAACTGGACCAGAGGCCTTACCACGACCTCTTAACGCGATTCAGTTTAGGCTGTGGGAATGAAACAGAGCTATACAAGTCGTCTAGCGCCATCTCGTTCCCTGGGCGTAAACTGGATCGCGTTAAGATCTCGTGGTTGGCCACCTGAAGGGTTAAGAAATTATAAGCGCGCCATAACACTCAAGTCGGTCGTGGTGCGCGTTCCGACTCATTATTTGCCTATCTTCTTCAAGAAAGAGTTTTGGCCGAAAAATACGCAGCATCAGCATTTCGACGTCTATCTTAAACTGCCTAAAATGTTGGATAGACAAAAACTAAATAGTTTAGAGTAGGCATCTTATATGGAGGCCGTGAATAACACAACGTATTTTTTTACGTGGTAAGATCTTCAAATGAGTCTCCCGCCAAGGGCGGAACGTGAGCGACTGTCAGATTCGTACTGACCAAAATCCACCTGGTGTCCTTCAATAGCCCTTTAAGTTTTAGAGTCAAGGTTACCCGATAAGACAGTCCCGTGACCCCGGCAGGCTCTAAGGAGGCCACCGTCAGATTAACGAAGTATGTACTTAGGGCGGCTTTCAGCAGTTGGATAGACAGCCAATGGGCTAAGATCAAAGGTTACTTATGACAAACGTGTCGCGTCAGACTACTTCCTATAAATTACTTGACTAAAGGCAACATGAACCTCAAAAGAGAACAAAAACCGTCTAAAATTGAATAAAAAATACTTGATTTCAACTACGTCTCTTTACCTCCTAAACTAAGCGTGAAAAACATGCAAATTGCTTTGATTTATATTGTGTTCATTCCTGTAGGGTCTGGTGGCGTTCTCGTCGCAAGGTGACCGCATAGCGTTGACTCAGATCGAACAGTTGACTGACAACCACTACGTGAAGCTCGGCTACTATGACACACAGGCTGACAATCTGACGTGGCTTGAACGAGAGCGGTGGGTCGGTACGTATGACGTTTGTGTATGTTTAACAAAACCAAGTTAGTTATACAGGGTGAATTATCCAATTGTATCTGGATGGACAAATCCAAAACAATGAAAAATAGCAAGAGATTGAAAGGAACCTGAGGCCGATTTTGATAAAAAAAGTTTTTTTTGCCCTAAATCATTACTTTCCAGAATTTAAATCCTAAATAGTGTCGTTATCGGAAAATGTCCAAATACAGTGTTGTTTTTTTTTATTCGATAAAATGATTCGATTCCTGTGCTGAAAAATTGATTTTTCAGCACAGGAAGAGAAATCTACAGACGCAGTTTTAATTATCATTTAAATCAGCATCGATAGACCCCTTTCAGTATTTTTCGCTATTATTCATAGTTTCGGATTGAGCCCACGCCCAATTTGAAGATCACACTGTATACATGCGAGTATCATGTAAATGGCACAAATGTGTAACTTCGTAGGTTGAGGTAGCTACATGATAAGTTTAATTTCAGACGATTCTTGCTTCCAAGTTTTACGCTGTGATAAAACATTTTTGAGCAGAAACAGATCACGGTCAGCCAGATGTTACTAACTTTCCGTGTAAAAGTTCTATCTTTATTTATGAACGTTAAAAGCTAAGTTTTTGTTTTTGTACAAGGATCCATATTTTAAAGTGAACGTGTCCAAAAAACTATCTAGAAAAACATAAATATTCAGTCTACTACACACCCTGCCACGTTTATTGCCAAAACTGTACGTATCCGTATCTCAAAACGAACATTTTTTGTTAGTGTCATATAAAACCTTTACAACAATTTAACATAAAATACAGTCACATAAAAAGGAGAGCTGAAACATTTCAGCGAAAAAACCGCACACAAAACAACAAAGCAAAAAAATAAATTGTTATTAATTCCTTTATAAGAACATTGCCTGAAGGCACTGAAAGCGCGTAGTTCTCAGTATTTATAACAGCCGAGTTACTTGTATCGTAAAGTCAAAGCAGCAAAAATTCTTTAGTTAGCAAAACGGGAGAAAAATGACCAGTAAAAGGAAAACACGATTAAATCTTGTAGGTACTGTTCCCTTCGTTTCCTGTATACAGCTAATAGTTTTATGTGTGTTTTACGAGCGTCACACGCGTTTTACTGAAGCATGAAATGGGTTTGTATTTGGGCAGGTGGGAAGGTGCCTCCCGACCGTACGGTGGTAGTTAACGAGCTACGGACGGTATCTCTGCCGCTTTTTGCGTGCATGACCGCGCTCTGCATTGCTGGGATCCTCGCCGCCATTGCACTAATTGTCTTCAACATCTTGCACAGACACCGGAGGTAAGAAACCCTATATATCTTGGTTTAAAGTGCCTTTGTCAACGTCAGCCCCCACCCTCAAGATACTGGTGAAATCGGGTAGTGCATGATATTGACAAGGGTCTTGATAACATCCCACTTAATTTACTCAATACTCGGAACGTGTTCAAATGAAATGGTTTTTAAAATACAAACATAATTAATGCGGTCTTTCTTCATCATCATCATCATCAGCCTATAATGTTCCCACTGCTGGGACACAGGCCTTTCTTGATCCTTGTTAATTGTTACTGCGAAGAATCCAATAACTTTCCAGATCATGTTTCCAAGCATTTTCCTGGTAGCAAGGAACCCAAAACTCATATTTATCAAAAACAAGTGTAGCTAAAAGAAACCGCGCTCTTCGCTTCGTCGCTCGCCAATCGTTGTTTTACCCCGGCGGCGGATTTTTATATGCCAAACGAACAATTTGCGATGAGATGAATGTAAATGATCTGACGCAGTCAAAGAGGAACTCCGATAGTGTTGAGGACCGCCATCTTTATTTTATTTTTGTTATACTTTATTCCTTTCGGTATTACCCTACTCCTCTTCGATGGAAATGAAAATAGAACAAGATTTCACAAGAGTATAAAATGACACAAGGAAAAGGAACAAGAGCATCATGCTGTTTTAACGTCAAAGTCGATATTCAGTATCCGTCGTGCGCTTACTTTGTTTTGGCTTTTATTACGTGAAACCAATGCTGCAGTCGTTAAAGTTGGTACATTGGGTCGTAATTTTTGTTTTGTTTTGGTATGCTGCAGAGTACACTACATGTTTTATGTTCAGGGTGATACAGTGGTCGCACCCGGCGTGTAATACGGTGATGTTGTGCGGCTGCTGCATCTGCCTGAGCGCGGCCATCGCGCTGGGCGTGGACGGTCGCTGGGTGATGCCGCAGCACTTCTCGGGGCTGTGCGCCGCGCGCGCCTGGCTGCTCGCCACCGGCTTCTCCATGGCATACGGCGCCATGTTCACTAAAGTATGGAGGGTGCATCGCCACACCACTAAACCTAAAGTGGAAACAAAGGTAATTGGAATTTCCGTGCAATCCCTCGAGTAAATTTTGAGAAGAATTCTAAGTGGCTGTTTTTATGGACCGTGCAGATGTTTACGAGCAATGTAAATAGATACGTACCATAATATAAACTTAGAGGGAAGAATTGTATTATATTATTTTACCGTCTTTATCCTGTCTTGTTTATGTCGCTTGTCACATTACTTATATTTGTGTATACCACATTTCTCTCCACACTTAACCCAGACCAAAAGAAAAATCTTTTTTATTTATTATTAGAATTAATTTGAAACAGACGCGCCTAACGTTCATCCGGTATTAGCGTTTACATAAATTACATTAAATGTGACGTAATCGTTACCAGAATGTCACTTAAGTATTTGGCACATTCATCTAACTGGAGACAGACCTTGTTCCGATAGACATGAATGTAAAAGCGAATCCTTTCAACCCAATACAATGGAAATTAGATCGTCTTGTGTCACTTTACATATCGAATGTTTGCGTTTTTGTTTCCGCACTTCATTGCGTCCTCTGAAGTTTTCCTATAGGACTTATTGAGATCACATCCGACGAGGTCCTTGTAAGCAAATTCGAAGCAAAAGCTTTTCGAGATATCGGGATTTTTTTATTTTCTTGAACCTGATAGGACGCCCACCCGTTGCGTCCTTTAAATATATTGTATTGTTGACTTCTGATTTGGAAAATCCGTGATATTTTCCTTTTCTGAATACAGGATTTCCATCATTTGAGTATAATGATGAGGAATAAATACGTTTATAGGATACAAAGGATCATATTATTAGAGGTATCCCTACCTACGTAATATATCAGTATGAACTATGTTAACAAATTTAGTTTAACGGAATGTACTAATTATCTTAATTGTGTTATTACAATGACGAGTTTACACAGTCTATAAGTATAATTATTTCAAGCATAATTTGCATTGACATGCTCAAGTCTCGTTCTTAATATTGGTACAAACTAAAATTTAAGACGAATGATTTTGTGTAACCTCTTTTATTGCTCGTAACTGTAAGTTAGGCACAAGCAAAAAGATTTAAGATACGCATAAAGAGACTATCATAAGAAATGTCTTCACATAATGTGTTCTCATGCATATTCTAATTACGTCATGTTTTTTGGGTTGTAAAAACATCAAATAACTTGGCTAAGTAAAAATTACCCTAATCCTTCAATTACCCTTTGCGTTCTAAGGCCGCAGTACCATTTTAAGACAGTCCGGCTATCTTAATTATTTGACAGGCCTGTTGTTCTAGTGGTTAGTGACCCTGACTGCTATGCCGGAGGTCGTGGGTTCGATTCCCACCCAGGACAAATGTTTGTGTGATGAGCACGATCATTTGTTGTGTCTGGGTGTAATTTATCTATAATATGTATGTATTTAGAAATATATCAGTATGTTTATCAGTTGTCTAGTACCCGTAACACAAGCTCTGCTTAGCTTGGGACTAGATGGCGTTGTGTGTGATAGTTGTGGAATATATTATTATTAATGATGTCTAAAAGCAAGATTACATAATTGCTAAGAACAACTTTACTGGTAGCAACTAGTAGGCAATTACACCTACCTACCTATTAGGCGCGGGCCACAAAGAAAAGACATAAAACGCAGAGACATATCGACTGTGAACTGAAGAAAAAACATGTTAGCATCATATAGACGGCATTTGGTTTTTAAATAAAAATACGTAGTTTTTTAATATGTTTATTGCACATGTTATTATAAACAAAAGTAACATTATAATGCTTCCTTCCAATATCGAGATAAGACAAATGCTCGCATTCACTGCGCGTTCAAGATCTTGCAACGATGTGGAGTATTAAATAGTATAAAATGGCATTAAAAAGTGAAATCATCAAAAAAATTAAGATAGGACCGGTTGCCAGTTCACAGTCGATATGTCTCTTTGGTTGGCGTCTCTTTCATACAAAATGTATAGAGCGTCGCGAACGTGAACACACAGAAGAGACGCGTCGCGGGTGCGACTCTCATACATTTTCGCCCGTCCGCGACGCGTCCTCGTCTTACGTCTCTTCTATGTGGCCCGCGCCTTAGATTACTCTTTTTTGCGTTGTCCCGTCTTACCAGTATCATTATTAGCCCCAATTTATTCGGGGTCATCTCAGCATGTTTTTCTCCATTCATGAAACAATGCTATAGAAAACTAGCTTTTTTCATGAATTACCATTTATTAAAACCCGTATAGGCTGACCGTTTATTGTGCGGAAAGATCATACAAAGCGAGACTAAAATAAACTACTAAATTATAGCTCAATTAAACATCCACATCTTCAAACAGAAAAAGCGGATTCACGGCTGGAAGCTCTACACGATGGTGGGAGGCCTACTGGTGGTGGATGTGGCACTCCTCACGGCCTGGCAGCTGAGGGACCCTCTTGAGCGACGCGTGGAAATCTTCCCGTTGGAGGCCCCCAGGCATCATGACGATGATGTGCACATACGACCTGAGTTAGAACACTGCGAGAGTAAACATAATACTGTATGGCTTGGTGAGTTGTCCTTTATATTAAAAAAAAGATAGAACACTAACAGCTTATGTTATTAAAAATGTTTAGTGTTAATTCCGTGAGACATAGTATTTTTCGTAATCCACAAAGTAACGCCTGATTCCATTATTCCATTACGAAAAAACAAAAAAAAGCACTCGGTGATTTTCATTGCCTCCTCGCTGATATTGGTGGCCACCAGTTTAGAATTGAAAAAAATATGTTGCACTCTTTTTTTTTTGCTGTAACTAAACTTAAAGATGAAGTGTAAAACTAAATGCCTACCTACATCTTCTGGAACTAGTAAATTTTTTAAAGGCTTTTAGGACTTCCAGCTCGATGTTGATTTAAATATTCATTTAGTTGTTTTTTTTTTAATTTATCTCTAAAAGACGTCGAGGCAACTACGTAGCTTCAAAGAAATGTAAGACTCATTACATCAATCTACTTAGACAAAAAGAAAATATAACTTCAGACAAACAAAATCATAACCAGATGAACGATCTTATGAAACAAATGAAAATCTGCTGGCAGGCGCCATGTTGAGCTGGCTTTATTACTAACAGCATATACTCCAAGCTCTAGGATCTAGATTGTATGTTACTTACGTAACTACTCGGTGCCTTCCGACGCGTACTTACTACGTCCGGTGGCGTCTCGTACTACGAAACGTGGACATACGCCAAAAACTGTTACAACTAAATACAATCTGTATCAGAAACGAGACAACCATTTATAAAAATATTAGAGCATACAGCTGGGTGTTTCTAACAGTGAGTAATATGTGAAAATGCGTGATATTTTGTAAATATCTTAGGTAAAAGTAATAAGTAAAAGTTTCATGTACGTTTAAGGCCGCTATTCTTGAAAGAAATGGTCAAGTGACATTTTGAATCACAATTTAGAGTAGTCAGGTACCTAATTTGTAAGTAAAAAGTGCCAGACTTTGTAACTTAAATAGACATAGCTACCTACGTGACCTTTCACAACTTTTTAATAGTGGAGCAGTCGCCAGACTTGGGCTTGTTGAAATATTTTTAATGTAAAGATGAAGTATCTTTACATTTAAAATATTTAACATTGTTAAGTAATTTTAACTTACTTTGAAGTCGGGTAGTAAAATACGAATTTGAACAACATGGAAATTAATACTGTTCATCTAATCTATGAATATTGAACAAGCGAAAGTAATTACCGGAGTAGGTATTACGCAATAATGCTGCCAATTCTAATCAAATAACATATTGACAGCTGATTGTCTGGCTGCTAATATTGTTCACGATCAATACAACGCGCGTCATTATTGAAAAGGAATGCTGGGATCTGACACGTTAATAATCGACGGAAAATTAGTTACATTATTAATGTATGGGTGGCATACCTACATGAGCGACTGCTGACCTTTTAGGCTAAATCTTGAGGTATTGAAATTAAGGCTATTGGGCGTTTTTCCATTACCTACCCGGCCCCGCAGCGGCACCGACACCGGCGCCGGCGCCGTGCCGGTGCCGTGGAAACAAAATTGTATGAAAATTTATGGCTCGCTTTTGCACTTACCGGCGCCGGACCGGCGCACTATGGAACGCGCTAGTACATGACCTGATTAAAAATACATTTCCGAAGTGTCAAAAATTGACCATGTTTTTGGTTTTAATTTATTGTTAAGAAGTTGTTCTTATATAAACACGTCGTTTTTTATGTTTTTACTACATATAATATAGAGAAAATGACGTTAGATTTCGAACTTATGGAAATTTTGTGATTTTGTTTCTGGCGGTTCCGAATTTTCAGAGTAAGTTTTGGAGCATTTCTTCCAAGAAAAGTTATATTGTGTGATACTGATTTAAAAAGTATATGGCTTGCAGATTTGAGAACAGTTTTTAAAATTATATTTTGATGTAATATACTGCTGCTATAAATTTTATAAAATACTTCATAAAAAATATCCTTTTGTACAACTTTGACGAGACTTTTGACACTTAGCTCAGTTTGCCTACCACGTAAATTTGCCTTTGAATTATGCGTACACTATCTGTCTATTATATATGTAGAAATCAGCTGCAAATATGTACAACCACAGAAGTTATGAGCTATCATGTGGCGAGGCGTCCAAAATGCATTATCGTGGGATCTTAAGAAATAAGGGTTTTTTTGCGGTTTTGTAATAGTTTTATCAACTTTGTCTGTCATTATGTGTAGATACTGATAATGTTTTGCACTTAAGTAGCAAATGAGAGTATGTACATTTATATTTTGTATACTACCCTCATTTATTGTATTCATCTATAAAGCTTACTCATAAAAATGTTCTATCATTTTCAATGATTATTTTTGGGCGATAAATAATATAATATCAATTATGATGAGTTCTTCGAACTATTGAAGACGTTAATTGTTACTTTTTCATATTTTAAACGGTAAAAATGTTTCAGCACTCTCAACGTTGACAGTGCTGAAACACTTTTTTTTAACGTAAGTAGAAACGTTCGAAGATAACATAGAAATAATGACTGTGATCATTATTCAAAGAAGTTATTGACGAATATTCTGCTGTTTTTTAAATTGGATAACTCTCGGCAGATGATCAAGAGTATCAAAAAAATCTACTCCTCTTTACTACATCATGCAAGAAAATGTTTAAGAAAAGAGAGAAGGTCCCCAAATGATAATGTGTTATGTTACTGTACACATCTACTCCACACAAATATATTATTATCAATAGTTTATGAAAAAATATCAAAGAACTTGACGAAGTTACTTTGCTCCTCTTCAAAGTTAATCAACTCAAGATCCTGAGTCCAGATTAGTTCGAAGAAACCAATATTTGTGTACCCAAATATTGCTAAACCGTATATTTTATAATAACATACTATTACGTAGTATTATTAATTTGTTTTTTTTTTTATTTCTATTCGATAAATTAGCTTTTAAGATGAAAACGTGTACCTACAACTTTTATTTACTTTCTTTTGGTAAAATGCCTAAAAAAAAATAATAAATGTGTTTTTAACAATGTAAAAGTTTAAATTAACGTTTTCTACATTATAATTGAGAATAGAGAAATGATTTATCCGCGAAACTCAAATAATGTAAAGCTTTTGGACGAAATTAAATATTCAAACGCGAGTAAAGTCGCGTGAAAAACATAGTTTTCGAGAAATTTATGAGTATTTAAATTTCTTATTTAATATTCTATACTTGTGCAAAATTTCAACTTTATATCTTAAGAAACTAAAAAGTTATAGATTTTTAATCAGAAAATGACCATTTCGTCCCATAGTGCGGCGTTGAGTCCTGCCGGCCGGCGCCCGCGCCGTCGCCGTCGCCGGGGTAGCAAGCTTCCCAGGCGGTGTCGGCCCGGCAAATCTGCATGTGTTTGTGTAGTGTAGGTATAATAGGTATGAATTGTAGACGTGTGCGTGTGAGTGCGCGGGCGGGTAGGAGGACGCGAGTCGGGTAGAAGGATGCGGAACAGAGGGAGAGAGACTCGTATTTGGTTTGTGGTTCGTTTGGATGAATCCAAAATTCGACGTCTCTGCGTTGGTATAGGCGTCGTAGATGAAAAGATAAGACAAATATAGTCCACGGCTTGATGTTATATCTACGCGTTTTGTATACCTATGTGTGGTCATGCTGAAGTCCATGTCAGTACTCCACTCACCGGCATCGACACCGGTGCAGTGGAAAAACGAAGCCCTGGCTCCGGTGCCTGTGCACGGCCATGCCGGTGCTGTACCAGTGCCGGGCCGGCTAATGGAAAAACGCCCATTCTTACACGAAACCGCTCATCCGCGCGGACTGGAAGCGCCCACCGCCTCTCCGCGCGGTGCACTACTTGTACCTACATTGTCTTTGCCGCCTCCGCGCAACCATGTCTACGAGCGGTTAACCATCACGGCAACGTATTCATATATAATAAGACATGCACGTTACTTGAGATCTGGTTCACCGCAAACCATAGACTGCTTGTCTGTGTCGTTCGAAAATTGTAATTTCGATAGCTTGAGATGTAGCCAAAAAGGTCAGCAGCCGTAACTTAAACAAACTTAAAGGCTTAGGGAACCTAACAGGTGCCATAAATATAATCTTTCTCACACAAATATGAGCAAAAATTACTTGATTCTAATAATACAATACGTCAAAGGATTCGTGAATCCAACAAAATGTAATCTCTAGGATTATTTTGTAACAACAATGCTAATAAAAGAGGAGCTTATTAAACCATTTCAATCAAGATTTCCCTTTGATGTCAGGCTCCGAGGAAATATGATCAAACGCTTCAATTCTTGGTATCATATTGTGAGAGCTAGAACAAAGCAGTATGATGCGGCACCGCATCGCATTATTTACTGCTAGTTTCCTGTGTTTGATGCAATGTTGCTGCGTTGCGGTTGTATCATAGACTCTTGCGTTGCGGATTTGCGGAATGGAACATTGTCGTGTGTCCTCAGTAATGGAGATGTATTATGCATAATGAGGATGACAGCAGCTTCCCTGTATGCACTAATATTATTAACCAAACTCCGAAACTAGCTAGGTGTCTAATCTCCTAATCGGTTTGCTAAGCTTAGTGATTATTATGCCTTGAATGCTCATGTTCAGTACAGACATGTTATGTTAATACTATGATGACCTAATGGCGCACAAAAGCGGGAGTTTGCACAAGTCAATAGAAAGGAAACGGTTTTAACCCTTACGAACCTCAGATTTTGTATTCACATGTAAATACAATGTTGACATAAGTTGTAAAATGTATCCAAATTCTTTTAAATGTATAAAGTGAAGCTCGCTTGTGGTGGAACAAGTTTGCATTGACGTAGAACGTATCCTGTTTGCCTTCAACAACGGATACGTTTCATTTTCACGCATCACTTACTCTAGAATATTCCGACGCGCGCTGCACAAACAAAAATATTGTTCAATTGAACTGAAACGACTTAGACATAAAACAACCACTAGTTTCTACCCCCATTTCCCATCTAAAAAATAGGTATCTTGAGACAGCTGTAGTATAATTTGATAGCAACTTTTAATTACAAAATGAACTGAAAGCTTCGCTGGCCCTTAATGCAAACAACAATAATTATAAAAGATGAGCTCTAATACGAAGTGATTTAAACTTAAAGTACCGTAAACAGTAAATTACATTATATAAATCTTCTTCCAAGTCCACTGCGACTCATTTACGCCCGTAACTTGGGGAAAATTTAAGTTTTTCTTAAGTTGTTAATAACAGCTGGTCTCTTTGTTATGTTGTTTGTGTCACCTTTTCTTTAAAGTATGCGTGTTACTCCTCCTTTAGACTGAAAGCCGCAAATGCAGCTTACGAGAGAAAATAAATGTTTTTAATTCCCAGACCGGGGAAGGTTAATTCTTTGTAGCAACCCGAGGATTCCAAATTGTTTTATAAATAAGGAAAAACCATTTTCAACGTCTTGTACTGAGCTTGTCCAAAAAGCAATAATTTGGCATATTGAAATTGAAAACCTCAAGCGTAGTACATACAGTAAACCGGAAACGTAATCTCTATATTTTTGAGCCGTTTGGGGTTTTTCACATCTTCATTACAACACCGCAATAAAGGTGTGTACAAAAATTCAGCTCTCTCGGAATTATTCCGCAGATAAATCTAAAATGACTTGACTATTTAGTCGCATAAGGAAAAACCATTTTCAACGTCTTGTACTGAGCTTGTCCAAAAACCAATAACTTGGCATATTGAAATTGAAAACCTCAAGCGTAGTACATACAGTAAACCTTACCGGAAACTATATTTTTGAGCCGTTTGGTTGAAACTTTAGGGCCTTGCGGTCCGACTGATCACAGCCTCTTCAAAGAGATATCTAAACGACTTGTTCACGCCTTCCGTCACCCAAGGGCAGGCTTTTATCTTGGTCAGAGGCTAAGCATTACCATAAAACGAGGCAGCACCCCCTGGGCACATACTAAGTAGTTAAGTTCCATTTTACTAATTCAGTTCATTATATTATATTTTAGGAAAGTTTTACTTTAATTTGTTTTGAGCACTGTAACTAGACAATCTGACACGGCCCTAGCATGAGTTCTATTTGAATTTTATTTCTATTCTTTCGTATTTGGCTTTGGAAAATGAAAAAGCGGCTCTAGTACGAACGAGGAACTAATTTTATCCATTAAATTAATCTCAAACTAGTCCTTTAAGTTAGAAAATCGTGAAAACTCGTGATCATGAGTTTAATTTTACAAGTCCAGTCAAAATAGACAAAAATAAGTCGTAACCTAGGAATAATTCGCATGGAGGTCATCGCTCAGCTCCATGCGAATTCTTCCTAGGTCAAATGTCTATTTTGACTGGACTATACCTTTTTTTAAGCTATTGCATAGCTTTTATCGCGGGCTCTGAGCGCGGCGCGGCGCGGCGACCAAATCAAAAAAAATCCGAAAACCTAACGAAAATACCTGATACCACGCATCGTTTAACATCGTTTCAGTTCGGGAGACTTCAGCAATCATAAAAATATCTGTCATAAAAACAATTTACTTTTTCTTACTGATTCTAAACGGCCAACTACAAAAGGAGTTTTCACAATGAAACCTACTTAAAAAATTCTCCTACAACAAAGAAGTTCTTTATTACAGTAGTGCACCACAAACATTTTAAATAAATTATATTCTCGTTAAATATATGCGGTAGGCGATTTTATTCTTTTAAAATCAACAGTTGTGCAATAGCCTCACCGCGGCAGTCTCCGAGTGCCACATGTATTTTTTTTAATTCTCAGATTTATATCTAGCAATAACAGACATAAATATACACCTATACCTTTGTTCCAGGCGTAATGTACGGCTACAAAGGCCTAGTTCTAGTATTTGGCCTGTTCCTTGCATACGAGACCCGTTCAGTGAAGGTCCGTCAGATCAACGATTCGCGCTACGTAGGAATGAGTATCTACAACGTGGTGGTGCTGTGCCTCATCACAGCTCCCGTGACCCTCGTGATAGCCAGCCAGCAGGACGCAGCCTTCGCCTTCGTCTCCCTGGCCATCGTCTTCTGCTGTTTCCTTAGCATGGCACTGATTTTTATTCCTAAGGTGAGTAAGGTGAGAAAAAAACGAATTTTACTTTTTTTGTAGGTGAGTTGTGATGTAACTGCTTTGTAGTTGTATCATGTTGTATCTTTGGGCAGTTGAGGAACTTGATTCTTAAGCGAAGATTGAGACACTGGTTATCTGATAACCATGTTATAGCTTTTTTTTATACCATAGAGGTGACAAGCAAGCATAAAGACCGCCTGATGGAATGCGATCACCGTAGTCTGCAACATCAGAGGTATCGCTTGCGCGTTGCTGACTTGCTTGTTTCCACGTCCTTTTTGTGGCTGTGAAGAAAGTAGGAACGTTGTGACGACGGTTAAAAGGTCAATATTTTCGAAGAAATATTTTTACACCAGGTGTCCTTCAGCTGTTGGCACAAAAATTCTTCAAGAAGTCGTTTCGATGGTTTATATTAATTTATTCATCAAGTTCCTCAACTACACATATGTCATTCTAGTTTGTACCGTACATAAAGCATAGAGAAAGTAGACAGAGATATTTAGTAACCACCACTTTAATGAAACACGCAGAAACTAAAAGGGTAAGCATCCAATGTCATAATACATTGTACCAAATTGCAACCAAACACCATAACGGTCGCATCTGCAATCTAAATAAACACGCGAGTATCATAAACTTAGCCAACGTTTATTTAAAATATCATAAAGTCTACCCTCGTATACTCAACATTTGCTATTAAAATAAACGTCTGCGTATAATGTCACGACAAACATTTTCTTGCTCAGGACTTTGTTAAAGGAAATTGGTTCTTAAATATTACATCCGACCTAATTTGCAGTGACCTATTTAATTATAAAAATCCCAGCTTGCAGTGGCTAACTAAAGGCTGTCTGCTATTGATAAAGTGTATCGCACATTGTATACAATTCGAAAAACTATCCACAATAAAAAGTTAATCTCTTCTGAATAAGCCTGCGCCCAGCAGATTAAAAATGAAACTTTTTCCCGACCGTATCGCGAAAAAACAAAACGACTTAAAAGACCCAAAACTAAATGAGTCTCCAGAACTTTTATGAGCGAGATAATGATTCTTACTTATTACATAAGCGAACATTTTGTCTTGGTGTTTGAAAATTGAGAGCGCAGATTACGACTATAAAGGCTGAATTGATTTAGTCGTTTAAATATAAACCAAAATGTGATTTACGGTAGAAGTTGGGCTCCCTTACTGAAATTAATGCGAGCCTACCTTTGAGATACTTTCACACGATTTAACATGATAATCGGTATTATGAAGCGGCAGTTTAAATAGAAAAATGTCTCTGTGGGTTATAACGTTGCCTTTAACGGCACTATATTCACATTACTATTTGTTCATGTCTTATAGAGCTCGACAGAGTTTGAAAATTATTACTTTGTATAAATAAGGCTATTTTAAATGATCAGCCAATATTTTTCCTAGACCTCAAATTGTTGAGGTCTAGGAAAAATATTGGCTAATTAATTTTAATAATTAAAATATTAACTATTGAGTTGTTTTAATAAAAATAGCTATTGTTGAAGAAATACAGCCGATGATAAACGAAGCTCTTTTAGAAGTAAAAGAATTTTTGATTGGTTATGTGAATTGTAAAATTAAAAAAAAAATGTAAAACCAGTTATGTAAATTGGAAAAAAAAACTTAAAAAAAAAGGAACCGACTTCAAAACCAAACACAAAAAAGTGTAATCGGCTTTCAAGTAAGCAACAAAAATGGATCTATGAGGGCAACGTTACGAAATATCCATTATTGTTATACACTAAAACCTTCCCCAGAATGTTAAGAACACTTTTCTGAACACCGAATCAAAACCGGACCGGACTGGAGAAACATACAAACATACAGGTTGAACTGAGAACCTACTTTATTTTATTTTTTAAGTTGGTTAAAAAATCAAATCTTTTCGTCTTTATCGTGTGGGTAACTTTAGATTTAAAAGAAACATTGACTGAGATTGTAACTATATAAAAATGTAATGTTCTGAGTCCACTATAAAAACACACTTTGCCCATTTATTTGGCGGGTTTTGAAAATTTTCAGTACTAAATACGTACAAAATAGGTACCTATCTAAAGGATGTTGGCTTCTCAATCAATCAACGTGCATATCCATTCAATCAGAAATAATATTCTGTATCTAAGAATTATCTCGACCATCTGGCCCGATGCACAATATTCGTAGTAATAATTATTTGATAATATTGATATTGTGGCGTCGGGAAAAACAATAATCTTGTTTATCCTTTTATCAGTGATTTTAGAATAGATTTGTTATTTATGTTTACCTCATACGCACATGTAGACATAATTATTATTATAAGCCACGCAGACATAATCACGTACATTTAGTCACATGGCTTATTATTTATAATCATATTACCTATTATTAATCCTTCGTGAATATTAATAACGATTAGATAAATGAGTAAACATGTTACGCGCAGTATGGTTTATAAGAAATAATTTGTGGTTTTCATTACCAACACCTGCCCAATCAATATTTAATCATCTGTGGATTCACTTTGACATAATTTGTATTAATTTAGCTCGTGTCACAAGCAGTAATAGCGGCCATACACCATACTGCCTATCGTACAATCGGCATGACGATCGATTTGATCAAATTGGCAGTTCGTCCATATACACCATACACCATACTGCCTATCGTCCAATCGGCATGACGATCGATTTGATCAAACTTCAAATCGGCAGCAGTGATGCCAACTTAGCAACTTTATAGCTAGATCTAGCTATTATTCGGTGATCGACAGCTACAATTTTATAAAACTTGTGGCTTAACTTTTTAGCTACTTATTTACCGACTTGTTTTTTTACCGATTTATCCCACTAGTGGAGTAGTGGGAATCAGTTGGTAATACAAGTGAAGGTCGGAAAACATTTGGTTATCGTTAAGCAAATGTTTTCCGACCTTCAAGCGATTTTCGACTTTATTGACATTTATGCAAACACCGTATTTTAATGAAGGAGCAATGTTAGCTAACGAGAATGTGAGAAAAAACAAACTAAATTTTGAATGTCAATAAGGTCGAAAATCCTGTTTTTTTAACTTGCTTAACGATAGCAATTTAAAAAAAGGTTCAGGCGATTTTCGACCCTCCATTACAGTCCAGTCCATTCCATTCCATTCCATGGTAATACAGACATTACCCTCCTTTGCGTCACGCAGTCTGTAAAAAGTGTCGTTACAATTTTTTCCGCCTAGCCCCCTTTCGCAACGCACCATAAGGAACTTCGTTCCAAAAAAATATACGTTTTGAATTGAGAACCTCCTCCTTTTTTTTACGTCGGTTAAAAAGTAGCTACCGAATATTAGCTAGATCTAGCTTTAAAGTTGCTAAGTTGGTATCACTGCTACCGATTTGAAGTTTGATCATTCCGATTTGATAAAATCGATTTGATCAAATTGGCATGATCAAATCGGCATGATCAAGCCTATTGTCATGCCAATTTGATGGATTCCACGCCCACACACGATCAAATCTAACTGATCAAATCGGCAGCGTCATGCCGATTGTACGATAGGCAGTATGGTGTATGGCCGCTATAACATTAACTTTAAGATTACATCTCATCAAAATTATGCTCGAAAAAGAAGAAGATTAATGATTAAAATTGATTTTACATAATTATGAATGTCACTGATTTTCACAAAGTAACACCCTAAGGGGTGCTAAGACAGGAAACCTCCACGTGCGCCCGTGGACTGGAGTTCCCTCTCGGATACGTCCGGGGGGAAGACCAGTTTTTCGGGCCAGTGCACCCTGGGATGCGGGCAAAAACTCTTCATTAGGCACTGTTTACCTAAGGGGTTTCTTTGCCCGTATGCGAATAGCCTGTCGGGTGGACGCTCCAACGCGTGTCCCTCTGAACAGCAGAGGGCACAGCGGCGGAGCGGGCTTGCGGACGGTGAGTAATGGGTATGCTCGCCGTCCGACCCAGGGACCAAGCCCGGGTCGGTAGCGCGTCGTGTTTCACGCGTCACCGACGGGGCCCCTTATGGGGCCAAATGCCTGCCGGGTTCGCGGATTTTTCTTAATCCAGGATCCCGTGGCCCCGGAACGTAAAGGGCATCCGAAGGAACACGGGTGGATTTTAGTCAGTAAGAGTCTGACAGTCCCTTCCGCCCCACCCAGGGCGGGAGGACTCATTTGATGATTTTGCCAACCCCAAAAAAAAAAGGTAACACCCTAACATAGTACGGCTTTGACGTTTAAGGAAAAAGTAGTAGGTACAATAATAACTGCTCTGTAAATACTTTAAATAAAACACAAAAATCCTGTGCTTTTCATAATCTACATACCTCGTACAACACAAAATGACAACCTATACGATATAAGAAGCTTGCTTCAAAAACTTCAATAGTTTTATATTGACTAGCCGTAGTTACTCAATGTCATTTCAGATGCACTTACAACCGCTTTGCAAAGTAACGTAAGCGTAAAATAAGAGTTTATATTTTATGGTAATACAGGTGATCGAGGTGATCCGTCACCCGACGGAGCGCGCTGAGAGCGGCCGCGGCTCGGGCTCGGGCTCCGCCCCCGCAGACGAGGAGCGCTACCGGGAACTAGTCAAGGAAAACGAAGAATTGCAGAAGCTCATCGCGCAGGTATAAATATTACACTACCTCTCTTGTGTACGGATACGGAATTAAATTAGATAATTATAGTGAAACTTCCTTACCGTCTATGAAGTGGGGAAGGAAGGGGTATCAAGATCTAATCTAATCGAGATCAAGAAAAAAGAAAAAGAAAAAAGAAAGCCGGCAATTCTTAATAAGTAACATTCTATAACCGTTACATGATAGTAATCCAGAAAATATCGTTTTATACATATATGACTATATTACGTTATCAGTTTCACAGTGAAATGTTTGACAAGACAACATAGTTGCTAACTGAGCAACTGTTTGCCCACTCAGAAAGCTCCTTAAATGCACCACGCACGAATAACAACATTATGCTCTGAAATGTATACTCACCTAATTTTGTAAATACGGGACGTGTTTTTCATTTATATTTTCTTATGTAAATTGAAAGGAATCGGGCTCGTATCAGATAAACATTACAAAGGTTGTAAACGGTAAATTATGTTTCAATTACTTACGCTTCAGTTGTGTTTAACAAACAACGTGTTTTAGGACAACAATCCCGCCTATGTAAAACTTTGTGTTGCTAACGGCGATTTGACAGTAGTTTAAATGTAAAACACAGGAATATAACCGTTTTGAAGGAAACTACATGGAAATATTACGCACTGATTTTGACCGAAAATCATGTTTAGTTTCTAGCACATACAAACGGTAACTAGATATGGAGTGTTCAGTGTAAGCTTCAGTTCAGGTGGAACTGAAGCTTAACATTCCATATCTAGTTACCGTTTCAACATTTCAACTACAGTTATGTACCAAAAATATTAATGTTTCCAAACCGTTTTGCTTAGAGTGCATTTGCAAACATACATTTATGCATAATGCAGGTACATACTAGCTACATACATACACCTGTTATGTAGGACTCGCGTGCAATCACGGAATGGAGTCTTCACAATGTTGTACATAAATAATGTGAGTCTCACCTTGACGGGTACGGGAAATAAAATCCTTCGTAAGTAGGGAACCTTGTCAATCGGCTTTACTAGAAAGGGCCGCATGTCCATTACAAACTATTGACAGAATTTTATATTATAGCTAAAACGTTGGATGAATTTTGCCTTCGAAAGAAAATGTTAGTCTTTGTCTGAGTGGTTACGTGTTAAATGTTCCCGGGTCGACGGCGCGTTGTGTTCCACGCGCGCCTCAAAAAGCGTCAGCATAATGACGGGGCCTTCCCTTTAGAGGGCCAAGGCCTGCCGTGGTCGCGGAACACACGTATACCGCGACCCCGGTACACAAAGGGCTACTGAAGGACACCGTGGATTTTAGTCAGTACAAGTCTAATAGTCCTTCCCGCCCTGCCCTGGGTGGGAGGACTCATTTGATGATTTTAAAAAAAAGTTTTAAATGTTATACATACTATATATTTTGAAAAAATCCTGGCCTGGCTATAGGCTCCCATAATTATGATAAACAGTTCCACATGCAGAAATAGTAATATTTTAGCACGCCATGCATTCAAACTTAAGCAACTTCGCATCTGAGTGGTCATCGAGTCAACATCTCTGGAGGATGTTGCAAGAAGAGGCGTATTGATTTTTTCTTGCATGTGCATATTATGTTTCTTTGTTCTTGTATCTTGCATCCGAGAAGCACTTTCTTTTTTTTTTTTAAATACAGAAATACATAAAACTGAATGTCATGACTTTCCGCAAAGGAACGCCTGATTCCATAAGTTAATTAGCTTTCCCCACGATTTTTTCTGCTCACAAAATTAATTGGACACACTGAAGATGGATTTAGGAAAATCCTAATTGCTACATACGTATTACATGCGAACGTTACGATAAGTTCGGCGCCCGTATCCATATCATGCACACCTCCCACGTTTATCTTATCTCTACTTACATATTTCTGTCACATGCTAAGCTTATTTGTGCGTCCATCTACTATCTTTGATTTACCTTCGTTTTCTGATTACACACAGTCATTTTAAAGTTAATTGTAGGTGTGTGATCAAAAATAAATGCTTCAATACCGGGATTTATGGTCCTACTTTGCAATTTAACAAAATAACATCTAGTAGTCACAAATCCCTGTTTAACACCCTCCCCATCCATAATGGATTTCTTTCGCAAACTCATTATTCAAAACGAGAGATTCCTGTCTGAGGAAAAGGCTTAATCTTGACACTTTCTCCAAAAAAGTATTTACACCGCTTTATCTCTGGCACCTGAGATGGTGTTCACTTTCATGTTTAATTCATCTCGTCTGGAGTCACTACGACACATCCTCCGTTAAATAAAGCATCCTTCACCTAACTATATAAATATTCGTATAGTTTTTATAACTAAGCCACGCAGGTGCCTAAAGCTCACAAGAGTCACAAGTTGTTTTCCAAGTGTTCGTGCGTGTGTGTTACTTCTATTTCACACATCACGTTTGGAAAACAGAGAACAAAAAAGTGATGCGTATTCATGAATGTACGAAAGGAAAACATGACTGATTGGCAACCACACAATGCTTCAGCAAAAATACGTTATGTTATATAAGTTGTGATTTTAACTCCTTTATAATCTAGTTTTTAGGATATGAAAATCAACTTGCAGGTTATATGAAATGAGCAAAACAATAAGAATTATTAATTTTCATCTATTAGTACCATAATAACCCGAGTATTATACCTAATGGGTATTTTACCCGAGTGTCATTTATCTTTAACGTCATACGACAGCTTTACAAAATAAACCCATTGAAAACTAATTAGTGAAATTATATTATCAAATAAATCTTTGATAGTGCCAATTAGTTTAAATTGACTGCATACCTACATGAATTAGGTTCATTAAGCCTGTTCGAAAACCATTTGTTGGAATTTCATCGATATTCTATATAAACAACTGAACTACCTAGAGTAGTTCAGTTGTTTTTTTATGAATCGGTTTTTGAAATCAGAGTAAACAATTGTTTGAAATGACGGGGCAGAAACAATATATTTTTCCTTTTTAGCGTGGTAAAATCATCAAATGAGGGATACAGAAAGGAACTATCAAACTCATACTGGCTTCAAAAAAGTATAATTACCGGCGCCAATAGAATATTCAATTTTATGAATTCCATCGCAATTTTGTTAGCAACGTTGCTAAAGTCTCGATTTTAGACCCGCTGGTGGTAAATTGACAGAAGCGCCCTCGACTCAAAGGCCATGGAAATCTTCTCTTATCAAACAATCTCTTCATACCAAGTCTTTGGGTAATTGCGGATAAAAATACGATTTGTGGACGTTACGTATATCATGCCGACTGAATGTAGCCGAGCTGAGCAATTATCTTAAGATGGTTCTTGGAATATTAGTGTTAATACCCACCTTTATTTATATAACTCTTGTATAAAAGAGAGCCTTTGTCTGGTAACCTCTCTAAGTCTACTTCATAACTGTTTACTCGGAAAGTGTTCTCAGACCACAGACTTGAAGCAAAGAAAACTAAAAGTGGTTTCGGTATCTGATCGTCAAGTATGACAAATTGTAGTAGCTCTAAACGTAGGATAGGAATAATCCTTTATAATATTTCTAGCCATTAATGTCCCACGACAGGGATAAAGCCTCCCTTTCTTACTAACAATCGTCTCTATTTGAGGCCAATTCTGGCTTTACAATCAAGCAGGACAAATACTTGACTAGAACTTGTTTATTGCATATTTTATATTTTACATAAAAGCTGATAATAATTATGTAATATGCATATGCTTCATATACAATATTGTATACAATAAGCTTAAACTTAGTAATAATCACACGCTTTGTGAAGCCAGTTTAGGGGTGCTTTAGGGCGCAAGTTGGCAATCGTTAGGTTATCATTTTCTACATCATTTTGAATTATTCATAACCATTTTGTTTTTTATGTGTACACCCAGTGATCAAAATTCGACCAAAAATAATATTAAAGTTAAGTTTAAAATAAAAAAAATGAAACCTTTTTAACAAAAAATTAAACCGACGAAAGATCGAACTGAAAATAAAAAAATAAATTTTTGAGGCGACGCCAAACATTGAATTTTAAATAGGACCAACTTTGAGTTACATTCTTTCTAATAAAATAAGAATTTTTGAAATTGGACCGCAATGAGTAAAGTTATAAGTGGTCATACATAAAAAAAATATAATTATATACATGTCGAATTAAGAACCTCCTCCTTTTTATTTTGTCAGTTAAAAATAGCTTTCTCTACTCCTCTAAATAAACTTTAATTGTGACGATATTCCGACGACCGCGTAATTTTAACAAAAAGAAGTACTTACACATTTTTTGCTTCTTGTATATTTTATTAAACCAAAACACGATTTACGTCATTATTGATAACAAAATCCAGCCATATTTATCAGTTAAAACTACAATCAATCATAGCATTATAAATTGTTATTAAATTAATTTATCTATGATGACGTTCTGGTTACGTGTGTAGATAAAAGCTAAGTAATAATGAATTATTTATCAATTTTCTAATACAGGGCATAAAGAAGATAATCTACCATCTTGATCGAAATGTGTTTATCGTACATTCGCCTTTTAAAATTAGGCGCGGACCAAGTTGTTCGTGGTAATGTTAAGCCTCGTATTGAATATCTCATCAAGAGCTTCATTTCCTTGGTAATAAAAGTATTCTTAACTGAAGTTAAAATTAAAATTTTCCTATACTGGAGTTTTTTTTTCTACCACTAGATAAATATCTTGGTTATACAGCTACTTAAAAACACTTGTGAGAAAATTTCATGGATTAACATTAATGGCAATCATAATAACAATAACAAACTAATTAAATATTTTTTATGCTTTTTATTATTATGTATACGGGTTAAAAAAAAACGTAATATACATGGTGTATTTGAGAAATAAATGTAATTAACTGTGTTGAACATGCCATGCGAATCAAAGACGCACAGCATCTGCTGCTATTTCGAAATACCTACAAACTTGAAGTCAAAGTTGCTATAGCATTTAATTCGCTCCAGTAAAGTTAAACGGTTTCAAGCAGAATTGTTTACCGTGTTGCACAATTACAGCTCTTGCATAATAAGATAAGTTTTAGCGAGTCGCAGAAAGTAAAAAGAAGAGAGAGACTGCCTTGTTGGCCAAGTAGTCACAGTAACTGAAACTTTGGGCTTTAAACTTAGTGCGGACGAATTTTTCAGTTCCACCCCTCCTACCGAAACTCTGAATTTCTCACCGGTACAAGGGAACTGGCAATAAACTTGTCCGTTATCTCTTGCCCCTTACAGAGGATGTCTTTAGGTAGCATAGGACGAAAGCATAATAGGTTTTTATTGTGAATGGCATCTCGCATAGGCACCTAGGAGGTTGATTACTTAACCGGGCAATCCTGTGGGTGCCTTGAGAGTAAGGCCACCAGCCAAAGGCTTCAAAACTAACCACACGCTCAGGGCAACCTCCGTGGGCAACGAGCTTGGGCTTACGGCGTCCCTGAGGGAGGACAGCTCGGGCTGGATCTGAATAAAACTTTACAAGCGGAATGGAAATTGACTATGTATTAAGTACATTTTTTCCTAACCGGACATTAGAAGCGAGATTTTATATAAAAGAGATGGAAAGGAGTATTGTATGTAGGAGTAAACGCTTCCATTAAGACACAGCGTCTCGGTACGGAGCAATTGGAATTCAAAAACACGAAGAAAAACGAAAGGATGTAACTATTTCACTCACAAGCCGCTTTTATGACATACATTGTAGGTAATCTAAACCTTACGATGTTTTATTAAGCTATTGCATAGCTATTATCGCTGGCTCTGAGCGAGGCGCGGCGCGGCGACCGAATCAATTTTTTTTCAAAAACCTAAGGAAAATACCTGACACCACGCATCGTCTAACGTCGTTTCAGTTCGGGAGACTTCGGCAATCATAAAAATATCCGTCATAAAAACAATTTACTTTTTCTTACTGATTCTAAACGGCCAGCTACAAAAGGAGTTTTCACAACGAAACCTACTTATAAAATTCTCCTACAACAAAGAAGTTCTTTATTACAGTAGTGCACCACAAACATTTTAAATAAATTATATTCTCGTTAAATATACGCGGTAGGCGATTTTATTCTTTTAAAATAAAAAAATAAATGTTATGCAATAGCTTCTCGGCGGCAGTCTCCGAGTGCCACATGTATTTTTTTTACCGATGTCAGTGATGTCGAAGATAAACTTCGAAAGTACATTAAACAGTCAAAAACACACATACATAAATACTTAGTGCATGAGAGGCGAGGTGACATTAATTCCAGTCTATCAGTATGCACCGGCAAATAGGCAAAAGAGAAAATATCATGATTGTAAGGGACTTTACCCAAGACGCGATTCGTGCGATTTGCAATTTCTACTCACCTGAAATGAAAATCGACCTTGCTACTAAGAAATAATGATGCAATTCGATTGACTTGACGTCGTCGTGGCGATCGTGTTTTGTTTTTCGCCTACCCGTAGATAACAACGTGTTTTATGTCATATGTCGTAGTGATGATTTTCACTTGTAGTTGAAATCGGTCGAATTGCGTCGCATCGCGTCATGGGTAAGCTCCCTAAGTAAACATGAGTGTAATTGCAGAAGGAGGAGCGGATCCGGGTGCTGAAGCAGAAGCTGGCGGAGCGCGAGGCGGCGGCGGCGGGCGTGACGCAAGGTACGGGCGGCGGCGGCGGCGTGCTGGCCGACCTGGCCACCGCCACCTCCGACTACGGCACCTCCACCAACTACACGCGCTCCTCGCGCGCCTCCGTCTCTGACCTTGACTTCTCTGAGAGCTACCTCTAACACCCTCCTCCCATTCCTCCTCCCTGACAGACTCCCACCTCACTCAAAGCTCTCTCAACACAACTCTGCTCTAATAATTCCAACTTACATTTCTTTCAGCCCTCTTAATATGACAGAAAGAAAATACTATGTTAAATATCAAACTTGTACCTATACCTATTTTCTAGTGTCCTTATTTTTGATAAACTAGTACTATATTAAGGTTTACCCTGAATACTCAATTAAAATAAAGCACGCCCTACCTCCCCGTCCCGTAACGTTTCATACACTCATAGACCGTGATCTTCTTATGTACTATTAGTTTTTTAACGGCCTTTAAAGTCGGCCTATTAAACTGCACGTCTGCTGTAAGTTATAATTTGAATCGATAATTGAAATTCACTGGATACGGCTCACTTTGGTGAAGAAAATACAATCGAATGGCGGTGAAATTAGTCAATCACCGGTGGAATCACAGTCGACCCTCATTACCCACGTCTGGGTTGGTCATTTGGCGAGTGGGCCCGAGTCAGTGACTGGCCTGTACCGCTCGACTCGTGTTTAATTAATATGGTCCGGTAACACGACTTGAGCCTCCGCTCGCACTCGACAGTTCTCCTGCACTACCTAATAATGCTCTCCACTGAAATGACAGTCTGTGAATCCTAAAATCCCTCCTTTGATATTCTCGTTACTTTTGCTATCGTTGTGTCCGATTATAATGTTGATTGCTACCATGTTACGTTCCACCTGTGAGATTTAATTAAGTAATTACCTATCTTCGATTAAATTTTTTATCCCTTATCTGAATTAAAAAACAACTGTGTCCTCAACTCTACTTAGTCGATTATGGATGAAGTAATTTGTAGTAAAATATTACTTTCAAGTAAATTGTGAGCGTCATTAAATCAGGACGGCTCCATTAATAACGGATGAAGTCAGTTCGTGTCAGTGATCGAGCATTCTAACGTAATTCGCGATTATTGATGCATTGTTATTGCAATTTAATGTTTTATCATAATAAGCATATTATTCCCCAAATTATGCCCAACTTTATGTCCAATCACCAATTTTACAAATATGTTCGCATTTTGAAGTTTGATTCAGTTAATTGATAATAAAAAAAATATTCGCTCCTTAGTTGATCCATGTGTGCGAATATATTTGAAACGTGGAAAATTTTCCCCGAATTAGGTCGCAGTCTGCCTGAAAATAGAAAATAATTTCAAGGGTAATCGTTTCTTCATAACGTAATTTAAAAATTATTGATCCAAAAGTTTTGATACGTAATCTTAAGTTTCATCAATTTCAGTCATTAAATTTTTATTTTCATTAATTGGAGTATGAAATTGTACAGACGCCAGCACATCAAAATTAATACTTTTCAATGTAATCTCAAAATTATTCGATTGGAAAAATTACAAAATTTGCAATAGGTGGACGTGCTGACGTGTGTACATGTTATTGAAGTTGTTTCCCGCTGCGCTCCCCGCTGCCAGTCAGACCGCGGCCTGAGCTACTCTACCTCACACGTACTGTTACGGTTGCACGTGTCTTTACATCTAACTATCTACTATTCCTACTAGACTGATTTAGTGGTACTCTTAGCATTATGAGATCTACTCATAAATTGTTTCTACATACTCAATTGTAAGTTACGATTTGTAGATGTTACTCTCTAAATCCATTAGGCTATTAGTTACTAGTATTAATTTGTGTCTCTACAGACGAGAACCTATAGCATTAAGTATCGCTACAACGATTGTTCTTTATGCATTTTTAAAGTATTAAAAAACATGATACACGAATTTCTTCAAATCGACACGTTTCTATTTTATTGGCACAAATATCTAGATAGATAGCTTTAGCCTCATATTAACGTTGACAGAATACATTTCTTTATGTAAAAGTTATGGTTGGTTTAATAGAGAATAAGTATTAAATAATGTCCATTTTAAATTTTGTTCTCGTATTCAAATTTTATTGCATAAACTTTAACGCGTAGCTTTTGGAATTCATGCAGTCAAATCTCGTTATGATGCACTTGTTAATTTTATTTAAAATGTTTGAAGTAACACTGTTCGATTGATTTGTAAAGAAGAAATAGAAGACTAGGAGACACGATAGTCTGTAATGGGGAGAAAAAGACCATTTAAAGGAAGAGTTTGTGAGGAGCATAACACATAGGTATGTTGTGATCCACGTGTGAGCCCTGCTCCTAGTAGTTACGTAAGTAGTTTGAAGATGTTGTCCGAGCCCGTAGTTCCCCTGTTGTCACCCAGAGATGCATGTCACCCACACTCACTGCACTCCGGACCTCCGGCCCTCTATACTTGGTGCTTGTTTGTGCTTTATAAACGTCCAGTTCCTCGTAGTAATATTGAGCACTGACCGAATCTAAAAAAATATACTTTCACCAATATTTTATACCTTCTAACCTTCTGGAGTACACCCCTGTTGAACACAATGATGTACACGCAGCACTCCATTGATTTACATTGCCGTATCTGAGTTCAATGTGTAACATTAGGTATTAAATATGTATATAGTAGGTAAATGATGGTAGGTGTTGGTAAAGGCTGACTAACGAGATTTCCTTGCATGAATGTTTGATATGGTTGTTTTATTTTATGTAAATTGCGCTTATATTTGTGTTTATCTGAATATATTGCGTTACAAAGCGTCTGGGAAGAAGTAAGCTGAAAATGTATTCAAATGGTATCATTGAATGAGAAGAGGGATGGTTTAGTTTATCCGCGATCGTTCCATCTTCAGTTCTTTTAGTTGTGGTAAGATAATGAAATCTTAAGGACATTTCCACCTCACCTTGAACAATCTTTTCTTCCGTCACCAAACTTCTTGTCCTTACCAACTTGTTTCCTACTCTAACTCCTTGAACTTACTGCTACTATGAAAATATATTCTAATTTCGCTTTGATGTTTCTTTTGTTTGCTTTTCTTTACAAGCTTATATGTACCTGCTAGGTAATGTGTAGATTTGAACTTATATGGGTAATGGATATTTGTATATCATCAGTCTATATGTGTGATTTCGTAAATACAGCTTAGAACTTAGATATGAGGCAATATTTTGACAGTTGAGTTAATGTTGTGGTTACGAAATAGTGCATATAGAAGAAAGATATATACATTGTTAACTAAATGATCTTTTTCTCTCTCGGCAGATGTACAGGACGAACACATCTGATCGCAAGGCAATCTTCGATAGAAATATTAGATTAATAGCTGAATTTCATGTTGAATAGAACTCTCATGGCGCCGTAGTGAATTTCTTTTATATTGTTAAGGAATAAAAGTGTTCTTATATTGTTAGTTAACTGGATTAAGTACGTTCGATGGTCGGAGGAACGTTCTGCGGCAGAACTTACTAGCAAATCAATTACTATAATATATTGTACCCCACGGTGCGCATTGTTTCGTTTTAAGTTATGTGTAGGAGTCTACATAGTGTGCACGAGACACAACATAGATGTGAATAAACTTGTTAAAATAGTTGAATGTAATTGATCGTTGCTCAGTGTATAATAAAATGAAGATAATGTTAAATATGAAATTATAAGATCACAGTAATATCCTCGAAATCGAAGACTTTGATGTACCGTCTGTCTATGATTTTATATAGATGTTAAACAATATATAAAAGTAAACCTTAAACTTTCACGTTTCCCTTTAAAATATACTTCTCTATACGTCTGGATCTAATACCTCTAAATTGTACCTTGTAAATTTTATAAATACATGTTTCAGTCTACAATTCCAATAAAATGTAGCATTATGTTTTACATATCACAATAAAACGTACTTAATGATGAAATCTGAATAGAAAACATTTTTGAAATTATTAGTAAGATATTTGATCAATGTAATATTAACGAGCGGCTCAACTCCAGTGATAATGGATGCCAAAGTCATGTTAGGAACAACACATTATATATTTACAACATATACTTAACATATGCATTATCAGTTTGTTTTCACCGCCTTTAGCTTAATAAGTAACTTGCCAAACACGACAGAAACACGCAGAATGTTGTCTTTCATGAAATTATGATGATAACGAAGAGCAAGTCAAAGAAACACTAGAATGTAAGTAAAATATCCAAATATTATTTATCTAGTCAAATCGATAAAATTAATTCAAAACAAGTCCGTCATGTGAGGATTCCGGCGACTGGGACCGCAATGAACTGACACCGCGGTCCCAGTTGCCGGATGCATTTTATTTTAATATTTGTCTTCCGTCGACTGGGACCGATCCATAAATATGCCAGAACGGTACAGTCAGACGAAAAAAGTCAATGGAAATTATCTTGTTCAATATAAACCAGGAACAGTAAAAAACTACTTCTCCAAGTTCCTTCACACCGCACCGGTTTTATGTCTAATTCTTTCGCTATATCAACTATAAGACTCTGGAACGCGCTACCCTTTAACATTAAAAAAGCTGAAAGCGATTTCACTTTTAAAAGAAAACTGCGTAAACTCTATTTAAGTCACAATAAATAGCTCTCTTTTTTCAAGTCTAGTCATAATAGTTATTATTAAGTTATATGTATTTTTTTTTTTCA
Source organism: Agrotis exclamationis (assembly GCA_950005045.1). Taxonomy (NCBI): domain Eukaryota; kingdom Metazoa; phylum Arthropoda; class Insecta; order Lepidoptera; family Noctuidae; genus Agrotis; species Agrotis exclamationis. Next base: position 10,555,338 of record OX465417.1, on the reverse strand, counting down.
TTTTTGCTATAATATTGTTTAGTTTATTTTATCAGTATTATATGTATTAGTATCTATATTAATATATACATGTCTTTGATTTTTTTTTTTTGTACCCTACCACAATATTCTCTTATTTAACCCAAAGGTTGACTGGCAGAGAATGCCTTGTGGCATTAAGTCCGCCTATGTACCACTTTATGTACATGAAGTTTAAATAAATAAATAAATAAACAGTAATAGGCTACCATAGGTTCAAAGGTATGTATTAAAATAAATCTCGGCAGGAATAGGTTACCTGAAATTGTCTTGTATCGATCCAGAAATATTTAAATAAATACCACTTTGAAAGGCTAGGCTAGCTAGGCTAGCATGAGTTCAAGATAGTTCTGAGTTCTAGATAATTCTAAGTAGAAGATTACCGTCCTGAAATTGCTTTTTTTATTGACTAACCAGCAAAAGTATTAGGCTAGCATAGGTTCAAAGCGGTATGTATTAAAATAATTCTCGGCAGGAATAGGTTACCTGAAATTGTCTTGTATCGCCTTAGAAATATTTAAATAAATACCACTTTGTACTTATGCTAGCCTAGTACTTTTGCTGGTTAGTCAATGAAAAAGGCAAATTCAGGTAATCTCCTACTTTGAATTATTTAAATACAGACCTATCCTGAACTCATGCTAGCCTAGTACTTTCTTCTTGGACAATCGGGTTTTTTCCCCTATTTTTCTGCCTTTGTCACCACTGGTGACAAATGGGGAAAAAAACTCCCCACAGGCGACAAACGGGAAAAAATTTCCCTCTTGTTACCAGTTAGACAATTAGAAGCTAACAAAAGTACTAGGCAAGCATGAATTCAAGATAGGTCTGTATTTAATTAAATAATTCTAAGGAAAGTTTCCTGAAATTCTCTTTTTCATTGACTTACCAGCAAAAGTACTAGGCTAGCATAAGTTCAAAGTGGTATTTATTTTAATATTTCTGGGTCGATACATGACAATTTCAGGTACACTATTCTTACAGAGAATTATTTTAATACATAGCACTTTGACCTTATGCTAGCCTATTACTTTTCCTGGTTTATATTGAACAAGACAATTTCCATAGACATTTTTCGTCTGACTGTACCGTTCTGGCATGAACAATAGATTTTTTGATTCATTTATGGATCGGTCCCAGTCAACGGAATACAAATATACAAATTAAATGCATCCGGCAACTGGGACCGCGGTGCCAGTTTATTGCGGTCCCAGTCGCCGGAAGCCTCCGTCATGTTACCATACAGATAATTAGAATTACAATACAGTTGTTACAGCACTGCCAAGTCATTTATATTTGTAAGTAGATTAAATGGAGACAAGTCTAGAACTTTAGGAATAGACCCTTATTGTGACTAGTTTTATTTTGTTTCTAATATTTGGTCCGGTAAGTGCAATAGAGGTGAATGTAAAGATAAAATGTTAAGATATTAATAAAGATATTACAGGTTTTCAATTGGTACGTAGGTACGTTGTGCACAAAGAAAGCTGAGCTCGTGTAGAATGGCTGTTCCCGAATGTCTTTTTGGCGTGTGTTCAAAAACCAGTCCAGTTTTATTTCCGCAACTTTAAAAGAAAGATCCATCCAAATAGCATAGCCGTGTCTGAAGTTCGCTATTACTGTGGAATGATGTTACATAAAAGAAATGTTACTTTATTTATTAGTGACGAGATGTACCTATGTTTTATATCTTGCATTTACAACTATGTACGGTTTGTTTTAACACCAAATAGTCTCAAAATTTTAAATATGTCATTTGTTATGTTTTAATTGTTATAATTGAATGCGTTACCTATATTATGTTGTTTATAAGACCATTTATTTATCTTTCTCTATAAGTTAATTATTATAATAACCTTTGTTAATTATTATAATATCTAATACTAACATCACGCATTCGGCCTTAGAAAGATTTGACTGCATAGAATTAAAGATTTTGTTACGGGTGTCACCAAATTGTTGTCTAACGTTGTACATATTGTTTCTTAAATTTTAAATACATTTAGGAGATCGTTGGTATTCTAAATTTTATTACATTTTGATGATTACGATACATTATTGTGCCCCGTCAGTGCGAGAAGCTTCGCTCGGTGCGGCGCGTCGGCAATGACGGGCGGAGATCGTACAAGTTTATCTAGAATGTTAGTTATAAATTCAAGTTTATTATAAGCTTCGTAATAATTAGTACATTACTTTCCTGTGATCTGTACGTTTGGTTGTATTAAACGTTTCACCCAAATCATCACTGTGTAAATAAAGAGTCATCGAATGATCTGAATGTAAAAAAATACGTTTTATTTCTATAAAACCCTTATCTCTACACAGGACAGCTCCAAACCTAACATTTAATTTTACACTCTGCCTTTTCGATCACAGTTAAATGGAAACAGAGTGATTCTGCGAAATGCTCGAACATTTTACTATTTTTGTGGCCTTTATAAACGAAATCGATAGTGTGTCCTCGGCCGAAGAGAACATCTTTATGTTTTTTCAATAAAATTTCATATCGCGCGTCATCGCTTGTATAATATACCGATATCATTGAATCCTATTGATATTAATAAATTATACATACGATAAATAATTTTCTACTAGATATAATAAGGGAAGTCAGAACTTGATCCATAAAAACACTAAATTACATAATTTAAAAAGTAGACACGCGAAAATTACAACAACACAAGAAACTTTATATAAAGAGATTAGAAGATCAGCCAAAAAGTTGAAACAAGTCATTAGTCAAGTGAGAATAATGATAATCTTCAGTTACTAACAGCGCTCAGCTGAGGCTCCCCGGGTCACTGGGCAGGGAATTAATTTTTCACAAAGGTAAGTACTCCCAAAGCCGCAAAGGAATTTAAAAGAATCTCCGTCAGAACAATAAACATTTTGTTAAACTGAACAAATTAGTTTCCCGTTTTCATTATGTGAGGTGGTTATTTCTAAGCGTGAGGGAACGGGGCCATTTTGTTCTAAGATCTGGATTAAAATGACAAAGTCGGCATGAAGTCGACCGACTTCTGATTAAAGTTTTCGACCGTGTTATTAGATTTCCGGACGGCACAAATCGAACTAACTAAATGTCTCTTGTCTTCCGTAAACTAAAATATTAATTCTGGACATCATCCTTCAACGAGGACACTTCAACTAAACGTTAAACTGTAATTATTACTTAACTTAATACCTATATGACGAAAGGTCAAACAAAAGTCAATTAAACAGTTGAACTACAAGAAACCTTCCTATCCAAATATAGTCGAATCAATACTTCTAGTCATGCATTAGTAATGGGTTCATACGAATGCTGCAAGGGCAAATTAGAATTGTGACGTCAATTTTCCAATTTCGACCGGAATAATTGTTATGTTATTGCATTATCAGTCTTTATACCATCTACTTTAAAATTGCTCGTTCTATAGACATAGATTTAGAGACTCGTTATTTTGCAATTCAATTTTCTTTTCATTCGCCTAATGGACCGTTATAACCCAATTATAATAACATTAAATAGAATATATTTTTTATTATATAACACTCCATTTGTCCAGTTATCATTGCTATAGAAATGGAAATCTTTTTAAATGTATCGTAATCACTTCGCTCTTTATATCATGCGACCAAAAAACCGCTTTGGAATTTAACCCAGCGTTCCGAGTAAATAACAGAGTGTGTAGGATGATTTGAATAGAGACTCTATAAAGTGGGACAAAGGAGCAATTGCTATCTGGAGGAAAACACAAAGTATACACACACAGCACTCACATGTTTTAGCAAACAGGTATTTTATGTGAAGAAGTATTTTCGTGAAACTTTCTCTTTCGCTTCACTTGACTTGCGTACGTGTGTTCATCTACGGAGAGTTTAGTCACACGAGTGGTGCATATTATGTATGAGGAAGTGTTTAAGAAAAGTGCGGATTTGGAAGATTTTATTACATTAGCTATCTGTGCTGAGATTTTCAAAAGACTAGTAGTTTTATGAAGATTATAGCAAGTTACTATAGCCGACTCCGATATTGTTAGGAAATGGTACAGCAGATTATGATAAACAATTAAGTTATTTGCTAGGTACATTAACTTGTCTAACAAACCTTGAACTACATCCCCTTAGATTGAAACATATATAGGCACAGAACATATCGCAAGGTTAAATTTTCTATTCAGAAGGTGAATGAAAAGGTTATTAGTGGGTTGCGAGATGTTGTGGCGGGACGCAGATGAGCCCATTCGCCTAAAAGTCGACGACAGGCATACGATAGCGCGCTTTCAACTGCCGCATCTGAATTACAAATAAGGGCACTTGAGTCTGCCTCGGCACCCACCATTTCAGGGGCGGCAAGCTCTTTATAATTTTTTCGTAGCTAAATGCTAAGTTTAGAGGATATTTCGAAATTGAATTACCCGACAGAGAGTGAAAACATGTCTCTGTAAACTTCGTCGAAAAATCGTGTACTTTTGTCGTTCGGAATAATTAAATATGCTCAAAAGTATTTTATTAGGCCCCACGGAGTTGTTACCTTAACTTTTGGGAAATTTTATGAAAGAAAATTAAGAAGCTTTATATCAAAGCCTGCGCCTTGAGAGATACGGCACTCACAATTAGGTAATTGGGTCCATTGTAAGGACACTTTTCAATGGGTCGTGTGTCGATATTTTCGAGATATTTATAGAAACAAATACTTGCCGATCGGACTCAGACAGGACGATACAACTAGAAATATCATGGTGTGACAAATCTGACCAATGCAACTTGTTACCTGAATACATAAACAATAATATTGATAAATGAATATAATAATAATATATACACCGTGTTCTTCACGTTATCCATAAACTTTAGCAAATACTTCTATGGCTTTTACAAATCAAATCCAACAAAGGAAGTAGTACTTAAAAAGGCTTCGTTACAAAGATATTTGTAATTTCATTTAATGAAATTTAATTGAGCTATGCAGTGAGAAAGTATCTTAATTTGAAATCTATCAAATACTATTTGCATTTCATTTGTTTCAGCCCGCCAAATGTTATGAATGACGTTGCCAATTCGGATAAAGAGGCATGCATATCGGGTTATTTACGTCTAGGTATTTAGTTTGTATGAAAATTAACAAAAAATAAGAATTTATTAATGTGTCCATAATGAAAAATGCTTACTTCCGTGGTTTGAACATCTGGTCGAAGTTTATGTATATCGTCCGGAACACGGTGTATAATAATAATGTTTTATTCATAACCCTTATTACAAAAATGTTCTTATGGTAAGGTGTACATGAGTATTGACTTAAAATACGAGATTTGTTTTTTTTTTTTTTCAAAATTAATAAGATAACTGTCGCTAGGGCTAGCATTTGTCCAAAAATATAAGTATCCCTGTCTCCGAAACTAGGCAGAGCCTGTGTCTTCCGAGCCAGTGGTTCCTTCTTTGGGGTCTTTTTAGCCATTTACAATGAGAAAAAGAAGAAAAAAACACAGTTTTCAAAAACAAAAAATAAGAATTTGAATGAGCAAAGTCTAATAATTTAATCAAGGTAAATTAAATGTAAAAGGGGTATCGACTGATATTCAATGGAATGAGTATATGTACCACACCACATAGGTAACAAACAGCTTAAAGCTTTAAACATGTTCAAGTGTAAACACCATAAAGCAGATAAACAATTTAAAGTATCCGCTACCAACTTTGTCCATCACCCAATACTTGAGGGGAACTGGGAACCAGGCCAATTTTGCATATTAGAAATTGCATTTAATTTAGTGTAACGAAAAACTTCAAGGTATTTCTGGGAGCGACAGCTTGTAATAATAATTGGGGCGATTTACATTTAATTTGTGAATTTGAAACTTGTTCCTTCGTAATTTGAAATGAAATGCAGCTTCCCATTTTTCAGCTGAAATAGTGCTCTAATCTCGTTAATGGAAGTCGGTTTGTTGTTTTCTATTTCCAATAGGGGTACTGCGGTGGTCGAAGCTTAGGAAATAATCTGATAAGCAAATGTCTACTACTTAGAACAGATTGAAGTTGCATCTGCTTTGAAGCACAGGAAATGGGTAGATAATAATGAAATGGGTTTTTTTTATGAGAGATTAATACAACGCTTTTTTAATGAATATGTTTCAACCGTGATAATTATCGTTAGGATGTCATGTGAACCTACAAAACCCGATATTTTGTCGTTTCAAGAATCATTTTGTCAGGAGTAAAAATAACAAAAACACAAATAAAAAAGAAGGATAAAAACGATGTTGAACACAGTTTCAACAGTTACAAATAGATTAGTATCAAAACGACCTGAATCTCATATCGTGATATCACGAATGGCGATAAATAGATCCATTTGGATCACTATTATAGCGGCCATACACCATACTGCCTATCGTACAATCGGCATGACGCTGCCAATTTGATCAGTTAGATTTGACCGTGTGTGGGCGTGGAATCCATCAAATTGGCATGATCATGCCGATTTGATCAAATCGATTTGATCAAATCGATTTGATCAAATCGATTTGATCAAATCGGAATGATCAAACTTCAAATCGGCAGCAGTGATACCAACTTAGCAACTTTATAGCTAGATCTAGCTAATATTCGGTAGCTACTTTTTAACCGACGTAAAAAAAAGGAGGAGGTTCTCAATTCGAAACGTTTATTTTTTTGGAACGAAGTTCCTTATGGCGCGTTGCGAAAGGGGGCTAGGCGGAAAAAATTGTCACGACACTTTTTACAGTGGAGTGGAGTGGAAAAAACTGGTTCAAGCGATTTTCGACCTTATTGACATTTAAAATTTAGTTTGTTTTTTCTCACATTCTCGTTAGCTAACATTGCTCCTTCATTAAAATCCGGTGTTTGCATAAATGTCAATAAGGTCGAAAATCGCTTGAAGGTCGGAAAACATTTGCTTAACGATAAGCGAATGTTTTCCGACCTTCACTTGTATTACCAACTGATTCCCACTAGTGGGATAGACCGGTAAAAAAACAAGTCGGTAAAACAGTAGCTAAAAAGTTAAGCCACAACTTTTATAAAATTGTAGCTGTCGGTCACCGAATAATAGCTAGATCTAGCTATAAAGTTGCTAAGCTGGCATCACTGCTGCCGATTTGAAGTTTGATCAAATCGATCGTCATGCCGATTGGACGATAGGCAGTATGGTGTATGGTGTATATGGACGAACTGCCAATTTGATCAAATCGATCGTCATGCCGATTGTACGATAGGCAGTATGGTGTATGGCCGCTATTAGTTTGAATTGAACGCTGAACAAGTAAAATAACTTTCCTTACAAAACATTACCTGTCTAAATTACTGCCTACTTTGCCTATTGTGTATTTGAATGTAAATAATGAAAATGGCTTTTGATATCAATGTTTTGTTGTGTCGATTTTCCTACTAATGGGTACTTCAGAGCGCTTATCTTTTAAGTACGTACCTTTACGTAAAGCATATACGTATCTACCAAAATACGGAACAAATTGAATTATTTATTTTCAGTAATTTAATTACGCATTCGACCACATGCCGAACACTAATTGTTACGATAAATTCCAACATTTTGCAGTAAACATAAATTCAATTACTTCAAATTGTTACAATACATCATTATTTCCGCAAAATTAGCTACATTCCGGGCGCAGCCTCTCATATATTTGTATATCACACAGACGTTGTGCAACAAAAGTCTGAAGTTTTTTCAATTAAGAATGTTGTACAGTGTACACGTCTCCTTAGTTTCAGGGAAATGGAGAAGCGGGTCACACTCCAAAAAGAAATAGGTGTAACATTCTACTTTCAAGCGATTCGGTTCAAATACGTTTGGGTCTGGTTTGTACAAACACTTGCAGGTAACCCTTCCGCGAGGTCTGCCCTTGTCAATTGGCTATGCTCGGAGTTGTAGGGCCTCAGAACTACAAACATCTCTTAAGGGCACGTTTGCTTTACGATCCAATAAAAAAACAGTAAACAGCACTTTGTAGGGGCTGAACCCCTAACTGATAAAGAGAATACGGAGAAGAGAATAATTCCTATTACCCTCGGGAATCTTAACTGGAACTATCCATTATATGAAAGCGCTGAAATATCTACAGAAATTCTCGCCAACCAATAAAATAGTTCTTGAAGCGACCAAACTAACATTTCTCGGAGAATTCAGTCGTGATATTACGGTTATATAAGTTAAGTGACTGTGAACTGTAGGTCAAATAAATTATAGCAGAGCAGTATGGACCTCTACCAATATTACATGTTATAAAAAAATGGGAGATATTTGGCACATGACCTCTGCTATCAGCGCCAGACGATAAACAGAAGCTGAGCACGGAATTCAATTTCCAAAGTATAAGCCTACCGTGACGGACACGAATTTTTCGGTCGTGTTTATTTGGGTCAAGCGCCCAACCACGACCCACGACATATAAGTTCTGGTCGTCAATACCGCAGCCCTCCGACTATTAACGAATATCTGCCCGATGTTCTCCCCCACTTTATTAATACTTAATACTTGTAATAAATCTTTAATTAAAGCATAAAGGGGAAGTTATAGAAATATATTTTCCGCAATGAAAGCTTGAGGTCTGGACATAAATTCCTGTCAAAGACATATTTCAAGTCTATTCGGTTCAAAGACCAACATTTTGTAACTGAAAAACATTTCTCAATTTATTACCTCTTTGAATCTATCTGCCTCCTCATTTCATTGATTCTCTTCAGTCTGAGACTGTCCATAAATAGCGTGGGGCAGGTAGCACGATCCCAGTCCGGTTTCTCTCAATGCGATGGTCATATACCGGCGCTTGCTAGCTCGACCCGACAGCGGTAAGTTAACTCATCCGGTTGAGTAGCGAGCCGCATATTTTTGCACCACTCTGTATTATTACCTACATAGAACGGAGTTTTGGGTGTTTGTGCTCGACGGATTTAATATGAGAGCGTCGATTTTGTTTTAGTGATATTATTGCTACTAGATTTCTATACCTAGGTACTACATCTTTCTAGATTTTTATACCTACTACGACTTTGAGAGACAGCGAAAAATACTGAAGGACTTCGGGGTGGATTTAATAAAATCAATATTCCTGGCCTGGTATCGAAACCGGTGATTATGAAAAATAAATAACGCTCTATTATTAAGCCGTTCCACAAGCCATCCACGCCTAATTAGAAAATTTTAACGACTGCATAGTAATAGGTTGAGTGGGTTCGATTCATCGGTCGGTCAAAGTGTTGGGTTGCAATAGCAGCTACAGACGCTGTATTTGAGACAATAGGTCCCACCTATAACATAGAACTTTAGCATTACTAGGGAAATATAGGTTTGCTATTACGTACACACACAACTGGCGAAGTGTACTATGGAGTACTTACATTTCTGCTTTACCCTTTGGTAATAACAGCCGTTAAAATCTTATTTTATGTACCCAAACATTTTGATACTGTTTTAATTTTTTACATCGACAATAACAAGAAATTTCAACATTAAAAACGCATGAATAATAACAGACAGAGCTTAATTTAATTATGAACAAATTATACTTCCCCTGTGTCCTCATGTTTAAGTATACAAACTCAGATCATTTCCCCCGCCGCAATCATTTCTTCATCCGAGAAAAATTCATGAATCTTCCTTCATATTTATTCATTGTGGTAGTCGGAACTCGCAATACGGTGGGAATGTTGTCATTGTTATGCTTAATTCATTAACATACGCAATGACTTGCGTACTCAGGGATTCAGACAGATACTGGCTAATCTTAATGATGTAGTGATGTAGGATTCTGAGACGTAGGTACTTTGCGATTCAACTAACATAGGGTAACCTTGGCGCCATATTGTGATTTCACAGACATAATACCTATAATTAGACAAGATTGATAACATACATAATAACAAATAATTAGTTCGTCAGTTAGATTATACACCGTGACTTTTTAGTCGTCTTACAAAAGTCGTCCACTTAATGTATCCGACCTAAAATACCTCTAAGCGAGTTTTTTTTTTTTTTTAATCGTTAATAATAATTTTTATTTTTAATAAATAGGTACATTAGAAATATGAAACACCCTGTTAAAATGTTTACGTATCAATCTGTAGAGTATACCTACCCAGCGCAATAGTCGGGTAGATCATTCCATTTCCATTTTCCATAAGACGAGGGCGTTTCTAACTACGCCTTGTGTCATAATAACCAATTATAGTTTTATTATTAAATTTTTCAAATCTCTTAAATACATATTTTTTTATTATAAACGAGTTCTAGTCATTGGATACATGAACTGGGCTGCTTTTGTAAGACGACTAAAAAGTCACAGTGTATAAAAAAAAAATAACCCATCTTTTTTTTTAAATTCACAATACATACTACACTTTTAGGCATGATTTTAAAAAACTCTTTCGTTACGAGTCCCCCTCCCTTACAGTGTTGTCAATATTCATTGCATTTAAATAACAAAAAAAAAACATTTCCATTATTTTTCAATACCATAACTAACGGATAAGTAATATTTACAATTTATTGGATGCTTACCCCTATCGTTTTTAACTTGACAACTCCAAGAAAACAAATTGAATTATTCGAACCGACTAAACCTCAAGACGTTCATATACGTATGCATACAGATACTTGTCTTCAACAAACTTCGTTGAATATGCAGACGTAACGAAATGCAGTGTAGCCTTAGGCAAAACCAAGAGGCTAACAGCCTACTTCGAGGAACCCACTCCGAATTCGAAGGCTTGTCATAGCCTAACACGATTACTCTACGTTCGGGTAGCAAGTCGAGCAGTATTCGGTGAATCGAGCTCCGTCTCACGATGCTGACCACAGAATTTGCGGATAGGTTTTATGTACTGCTTCGATGTTTAGTGAAAGATGTAAATTGTTACTGGCGACAACAGTTTTTCCAAAAATATGTGTATTCCTTTTATTTTGAGGGAATTTATTGCCTTTGAAGTTCCAAGGCTAGACAAACTTGCTCGCTTATACATTTCGCTGTACTTACTTTAGTTTATTTTTAGTCCGTATTAGGAAGATACATCAAATTATTACTTAGCTAACTTAACTAAATTAATACGTAACTGAATAGCACCTTTTTCTAATTAATTAACGATTTAAGCATATTATTTCTACCAGAGAACTAGTTATTTTGTTAATATTAGCATTTGAATGGCTATTGTTCTAAAGTTTCCATATCTAAGTTGCCTACGTTATAAACAACTAAACTAACACTTAATTAAGATACCTATCAGTTCGTGTTAGTTTTCGCCCCTGGCTTGTTGTCTAAGAACAACACTGTTGTTTTACGTATCTACATATTTGGAAAACCTTTCTCGTACCTAGTTTTCACCTAACCTCGGAGAGGTAGTGAGAATACCTACTCCCGCGGGGCTTTTGTTCGCTTCTAAACGCTAACTACCTCACCTGTCCAGTTTGAAACTAGTTAGCATGTCAATAAACTGTGATATTCATAGCATAACCAAACACACGGCTAACCAAAGTGTAGGTTTACTTGAGAAACTAAACTTAGACGTGCTCAATACAGTCCACACTCTTGTACTGCACTTCGCGTACCTTGAAATATGAAACGAACAAATATAGACCTTATTTACTTTCTCCGTATCATTATTGAAGATATTTCACACACTCAACACTAGGTGAAAGCGTACCGGAATGTAATAAAAAATGATTCACAACCCCATCTTTTACCTTAGTTGGAAGATACTAGGTCACGCATGGCTCGTGATATACCATCGACAAATATCGCAAAGAATCGTGCAAAGCTTCTTGTGGGAAATACGGTAAGTAAGTTTTATAAGCTCGAAAAGATACCAAATAAACCCGTAAAAGAACAATCTGAAACGAATATACCTATTATTGTGTAAAGACCACGAAACGTAAATTATTTTGGTAAATTCTTTTAATCGTTACCAAATATTTGTATCCACCGATCACGCAATGTAAGAGAATTTAAGTGAGTGGCCATTATAAACTGTTTACACGATTCCTAAGTAAAACCAATCACTCTGTTTTCGTGTTCTTCAAACATTCCAAGTATCACTTTAGACTAAAAGTAGGTACTGAAATTCAACAAATACTTCATTGAATTTGTCGATCGTTAGATTCGGAACGAGGGGAGAGGACCTCCATTTCGGATTCGAATCAACATTCCACGAAAAATATGGCTCTCAATGACGTTTTTTCGATCATGAAAAGGCAAACAAAGTGAGCCGGGCTCTCAATCCGATTTTTGCGAGAGGTTTCACCAAATACTTCATAATTATATTATTAAATGTGGAATTTCATTTCGTACAAACTTAAACTTCCATGGAATTCATCAGTGTTCGTAATTGAAATTAATTAATTTAATTGAACGTTATGAAGAGTTATGGAAGCGACGTTTGCGCCGCCCCGCCGCACAGTTCAGAGGACAGTTCTAGGTAGAAAATATTCCAGGTAGAAAATATGTGCCAATTTATTGCAACTAATCAAACTACAGAAATGAACGTTTTTACAGAATACTTTCAGCAAATTACTGAGCTGTCACCGAGTCACAATCTGCGAACATTTCACGAACGATTGCATTTGCCGCGCTATAATACAATTGAGCAATCAAACAGATTTTGTTTAACGAGCTTTTGTCAATTAACTGTGTACAAAACAAATTGTAGATGGAGCACGATATGTAGGGTCACGAATAATGCTATCGTCGAATAAAGTCGTGCGAGGAATTAAATCATCATCATCATCATCAGCCTATAAATGTTCCCACTGCTGGGACACAGGCCTCCTCTCTGTGAGAGGGAGTGGGCCGTAATCTACCACGCGGGCCCAGTGCGGATTGGTAGATAATAATATAATAATAATAATGTTTATTCTCTTACCACAAATTACAGAGAGTGTACTTATAAGTCTACAGACACAAATTGAAATTAATTTGTGGAAGACTGGTGCCTAAACTAAGTTTTTTACAAAACCTGAATGGCAGGTCACCAGACCCCCTTAAAGATGTCACATATATGTCTTCGAAGTTTTGGCTCTAGGACATGCCAGTTTACCCACGATGTTTTCCTTCACCGTTTTGAGAGCAGTGGTGTTGAAATAAATTACACAAAGTAATGCGCCTGAAGGGGTTCGAACCCACGACCTACAACTCGTAAGTCGAGGCCGATACCACTGGGCCACCACTGCTCTCGAGGAATAAAATAGCGTGTTCTAAAATTCTCTTCAATTCCAAGTTCATTTTAGGTGCAGCTGTGATAACAGAACTAAAATAATCAGTTTTTAAAGCATCTGCTCCCAGTTTCCTCACGTACGAAACTTTAGACACGCTTAGATTATTTCAACTGGAGTTTTCCTGACGTTGCGAGGAGAAGCAAAATAACTATATACCACACCTGACTCTAGCGTTATCTTGTTAAGATCATAAGCATTGCATGGTTTAGAGTAAGTTAGTTCAGTAACTTTACGCTCTACTGCTAAAGAATAAGTAGGTACATCAAGTTTATTTGATTCTGGTCTAGTTAGCCCGACGTTGCATCTTGTATAACCCTATTCCAGTAAATGCCACACTTATTAGACCTAAGAAATTGCAGCATTCTGCAATAGGAACAGAACTATTAAGTATGAAATTTTAATCAATTAACTTTTAATCAATTATAATTTTTTAAACTTATTGAAAACATTTTTTTAAATTGTTTTACTTGTAAATGGAAGTAACTAAGAATCAAACAAGTCCAAATTCTTTGCTATGGTTCACAGTTCCTATGGTCACCTTCCTTAACCATCATAAGATCAGCGCCATGTTATCAAAAACTGCATTATTATGCCATATACAGTACATATTATACAAGGTATACGTGCAAAACTTTTGCTCAGTCGAAAACCAGAAAGTTTGTTTTTAACTTGCAAGAATTGATAACAGAAACAGTAGAATTTATAAGATAGAATGAAAAATTCTATCTATTTCTATAAATATAGGAAAGAACCACACCCAATATTTAGCACAACCTCCTCATTGTGCCGCTAAATAAACCGGTGAATGGCTAAACGAGTGAAAATAGCTTTACTTTCTCTTTATCAGCGGCCACCACCCGCCCTAAACAAATTTGTGCACAATTGGAAAATTTACTCAGCTAAATTAAAGTTGTTAATCATGTTTAGACTTATACTTAAAGGTAAAATAGTATAAAGGGAAGTTATTGTTTCTTGGGAACTGATAAATGGTTGTTTATGGAGTTTTGATCCAAAATCCATTTACCTGAAATGTTCACTGCTGATTCTTCTCGTTCTTTTGTATAGCAAAATAGGCCTATAATGTCCGACTTCTAGAATATAAGGCTACTCTCTATGAGCGGGTATTTTTTCTTTTATTGCCTCTCAAATTACTATAGCTCTACTGAAATGTCTCCTTCTCCTTTAGAACCTTTTCACAATTAGAATCACATTTCTTCAAAGAAAAATTCTGTAATGTTTTAGAGCACATTTAAATGCGAGTAATTTTATAATAATAATAAGTAGTTCGTAGTTCGAGTAGGGAGGGGTTCGCATCGGCGTCGGGAGGACGATGAAGTACCTGGGACTCGTCCTCGACAGCCGGTGGAACTTCAAGGAGCACTTCCTACGTTTGGCTCCAAGGCTGAACCGGGCAGCAGGCGCCCTCAGGCGACTCCTGCCCAACCTCAGCGGGCCAAACGCCTCCTGCCGGAGGCTGTACGCCGATATCGTGCGGTCCATGGCCCTCTACGGGGCCCCCGTGTGGGCCCTGAGCATGCGCACGCGACCAGCGAGGCTGGTCGCATGCCAGACGGTCATGGCTATCCGGATGATCCGAGGATACCGCACGATCGCCGTCGAATCGGCCAACCTCCTTGCCGGATTACTGCCCTGGGATCTGGAGGCGACCGCTCTCCAGCGCGTCTATGAGTGACGCGTGGAGGCGCGGCGCCGGGGAGAATTCCCGCTGCCCCGACAAGTCGAGGCGCGGCGGGAAGAGGTCCGGCGCGATCTCAGGGCAGTATGGAGGGAACGACTGTCGCAACCGAGGTTCGGGCACGCCACAATAGCGGCGGTAAGACCCCTCTTTGAGGAGTGGCTGGAAAGGCGTCACGGCGTCCTGACCTGTCGCATGGCGCAGGTCCTCACCGGACACGGAAGTTTCGGGAGGTACCTGTGTCGGATGGGGAGGGAAGAAACGCCGGGGTGTCACCATTACGAAGATCGCCCGGAGGACACAGTAGTGCATACGGTGCAGGACTGCCCCGCTTGGGCAGAGCACCGCCGTGTCCTCACGGCAGCGATAGGCGGAGACATCTCGCGCCCGGCATTGGTCGAGGCCATGCTGCGGGGCGAGACGGAGTGGGAAGCGGTCGTCTCCCTCTGCGAAGCAGTAATGCTCGTTAAGGAGGAGGCGGGCCGTGAGAGAGAGAGGACAGCGTCCACCGTCCGCAATGGTAGACGCCCACGGCGTCGGACGTCGCAAGACGATCTCCGACCACCGTAGGCGCGGGCATGCGGGCGGCGAGTAAAGGGCAATTCGCCGCCCGACCATGGACCATGCCCAGGTCGACGGCGCGTTGTGTTCCACGAGCGCCTCAAAGAGCGTCAGCACGATGACGGGGCCCCCCTCTAGAGGGCCAAAGCCTGCCGGGGTCACGGGGACAGTCCCTCCCGCCCTGCCCGGTGTGGGAGGACTCATTTGATGATTTTACCACGCTAAAAAAAAAAAAGTGAGTAAAACTTGATCTTCGAAAAAACACCAAAGAGTAATTAATGACATTGAGCACTGCCCGGTCACTAGACGGTGTCACTTTTTTTTTTTTTTTGGTTTGGCAATATCATCAAATAAGTCCGCCCGCCCTGGGTGGGGCGGAAGGGACTGTCAGACTCTTACTGACTAAAATCCACCCGTGTTCCTTCGGATGCCCTTTACGTTCCGGGGCCAAGGTATCCTGGATTAAGAAAACTCCGCGACCCCGGCAGGCATTTGGCCCTATAAGGGGCCCCGTCGGTGACGCGTGAAACACGACGCGCCACCGACCCGGGCTTGGTCCTTGGTCGGACGGCGAGCATACCCATTACTCACCGTCCGCAAGCCCGCTCCGCCGCTGTGCCCTCTGCTGTTCAGAGGGACACGCGTTGGAGCGTCCACCCGACAGGCTATTCGCATACGGGCAAAGAAACCCCTTAGGCACACAGTGCCTAAGGAAGAGTTTTTGCCCGCATCCCAGGGTGCACCGGCCCGAAAAACTGGTCTTCCCCCTAGACGCACCGAGAGGGAACTCCAGTCCACGGGCGCACGTGGAGGTTTCCTGTTTTAGCACCCGAGTCGGTGTCACTTAGCCTGGCCACATCAAAATTGATGCAATTTAAAAAAAATAAAGTATGTAAAAATTTTAAAAAATAATGTGACATCTATTTTTTAGATGTACTTACATTTTCTAATTTTTGTGATAGATGACAAGGAAAATTATGAAAAAGGGAGTTTGTTAAAACTTAGTATAAATTACCCAAGTTTCCGAAACATCCTTAGAAGTTCTAAACAAATTAACAAAACTGTCGTTACTTAAAGTCTTAGCCGTAGTCTGAAGTACATTAAGCCCATTTAAAAATGCCTAGGCTTAAAAACAAATTTTGAAGTTGCCTCTCACGTGTGTAGTTAGCGAAACTTTATTTAAAAATTCGTATTAGTCTGTGGGTACCACACGATGCCCAGAGTGGCCTAAATCAGTTAGTTAGTGTCGCTGTCCAGTCGAAACATTTGAAATATTCAAAGTAAAACCTCGCTGAAATGCTGAAAGCATGTCGGCGCTCGAATACCACGAAGTTCGTTTCATAATAAATGTATTGTAGAAAAGCATGTTGCGTATAATAAAGTATTTGCTTTGGACTATCAGATTATTAATTTGTATTTTGTTACATTCCGTTATGCTTTTTATATTTTTTTAGTATTCAATCAAAATCGGTAAACAAAATCCTAGCTTGCTATATGACTACTTTTTGTGAATTTGTGAAATGAGGATCGAAATCTAGCTGTGTCGAATTAACTTTCAATGTATGAGCTTTTAAAAAAATGTGACAAATTATCCCGTTTAGCTCCTCTATTCTGTTGTACAGTCGAGTTCAATAACATGTTGGCAGTGTCAATGATTCAAAATATTGTGAGCGTTGGTAAGCTCAATAAATTCTACAGAATCTGTAGATCAAAAATATATCCTCATGTGAACGGTTCAATAATATATTATATAACTTGCATTATGCAATAATATGTGAACACCTTTTGAAAAAATATATCTATACTACAATAGCTTTAATAATATATGAGCAGGGTAAGCTTCATAATTATCTCCACAATCAAAGGAAAGTATATTATTTGCTCGAATAAATAAGATCCTGTTTACATTGTTATAGAAATTACAGTATTTCAATTGTTTTCGGCGCGAATGCTCTTAAGGTTTTTTGAAATGAGTTTATTTCAATGCCACATGTTTTCGTATAATTTTGTATGAATGACATGTGCGTCAGTTTATTCTTTTTTTTTAAAAAAAAGAACGTCTTTTGAAGGAAAACTAGCCAGTGATACCTAAATAATGTTGCAAACTCCTTGACCATGCAGTTTTAAGATTGCTAGTAAAATCATCTTTATGACGTAGTAATAAGGTTGAAAAAGAATTACATTTACTTGTTTAGATATTATTGTATTCATGTGTGCTTACATAATTGTGAATCTTACACTGTTCACATAATTATGATCTTAAAGTTGTTCATATAATAATGTCCCTTTGGCTGTATACATGTTACTGAAAAAAAGTTGTTACATATTAATGAATTATAATCTTGATCACAATTTAATGATGCTTGTAGTTGTCACAATATTCTGAATTATTTTGATGTTCATATATTTTTGAAGTCTAGACGGGCCAATATGTTAATGAACGCGACTGTACCATCAATAAATGAGCACAAATACGAATACGAAACGTGTCATTGGACATAATTTAAGTAAAACATCTATATCGGGGACAAATACATCATTTGATCCTGTTTATTCGTAAACCAATGTGGGATAAAAGCAATCCCGCGAGACTGTAAACACATTATAAATACATGTAAAACGGATACGATCCATCACACGGGGAACCAAAGTCCACTTTCATAAAAATCTGAAGAGATACCTCTAGCATGATATTGCAATATTACCTACGAGAAATTTTTGCCGTTGATGGGAAAGTTGAGAAAAATGACAGTATTATGAAACGCCTGCGATATTATATAATAGCTGATCTATATCAATATTTATTTATGGTATTTCACTGAATGATAGAAGCTCGGATTCAGCAGCGAAAATCTTGCAACTAATAAGCGATAATGGGTACCTAACTGTGAAAATTAAAATAACATAACTTTTAGAGAAGAAACATTGTGATAACAAACATACACTCAAAAAATCACGATTTTTCCACATGAGAGTAAGTTAGAAACTGCAGAACAGCAACTGCTACACTTATTACATTATCGCCTCGTCTTTTCGCACACCGGCTGCGAGTAACAGTCATTAATAGAAAATACCTCAGTAAAGCCTCAAACGCCTCTAGCGTTACCTATTCCTAAAGATATAATTACCTTAATTACGTTTGTGATCACACACCCGAGACGAATTAAGACAATGTGTTTCGTCTCTCTGGGGAATACTGGCCCGAACTGTGAAGATTGGCTGCAAAGTGAAGCACGTAGGAATAATAGTAAGTGCACACATTAGGACTAAAAGAGGTCAGAACTAAGCATATTCAGACCCTCAATGGGTGGCAAAAATCTGACCCTGTTTTGGCTGAAATAGGTCGAAATGGTAACTTGTTTTGGTGACTGTACACTCTCGGCGAGACACTTCGAGACATTAGTATTAGTGGTCGTGGTCATCTGGTTGGTGTCCCTTACTTGCGCTTCGTCCTGTGGTATATATAGGTTTATTGCGAGGCGTCTTAGAGGAGACACATAAAAAGCCATACCTTATGGTATGACTCTTTCTATATCCTTATGGCACCTATTTCTCTACACTCGAATGTACAGATACCATTTCAATCTGATATTTTCCAATTCCTGTGAAAAAAATATTAACATCTATTCGCGATGAAATGCAAAACATATTTCCGCTATATCCGCTTTCACATTTCCGAGTATCGAGTGTATTGAATAACTTCAAAACATCGGACGAAGGGATTACAGTTTTGTATCATGAATACTACATACAGAGCATGGCTGGCCATTTTATATGATCATGTTTTTTGAGATTGATGCTTCCATTTTTAGATGAAAAAATGTAAATAAAATACAATCAGACATTTTTTGTTAGCACTCAAAATCTTTCTGAAATTGAAAGCTTTTCACTCTAATTCTTAACGGATTTGGCTTAAAAGCCAGTTGCAGACAGCTGTCATCGGACAATCGCAGTCCAATTACTAGAGAATTAGATATTTTCGGAGTTGCCGGCCAATTTGTTAACAACCTGTCGAATGCCGAACCGTATGTGAAAAGGAACCGGATTTACATTCTCTGAAAAACTAGATGTACTAAAAATGGCTACGGAATAGAAAAAAACCGGCCAAGTGCGAGTTGGACTTGCCCATGAAGGGTTCCGTAGGAGCAAGCATAGATTAGGGATATAATTATATTGAGATTAGTAAGTAATATACACAAACAATAAAAATAACTTTGTTTTTCATAGTGTTTGTATGAATGGCAAAGTTATATTTGCGGTTTTTGAAAATGTACTATATCTCAAAAACTGCTGACTGTATCTTATCCAAACCAATTTTCGTTGGAAGTTTTTGTTGAGGTCTACATTATACATTTTTTTTAGTTTTATCATTCTCTTATTTTAGAAGTTACAGGGGGGGGACACACATTTTACCACTTTGGAAGTATCTCTCACGCAAACTGTTCAGTTTAGAAAAAAATGATGTTAGTAACCTCAATATAATTTTTAAAGACCTATCCATAGATACCCCACACGTATGGGTATGGTAAAAAAAAAATTTTTGAGTTTCAATTCTAAGTATGGGGGGCACCCCCAAAATTTGTTTTGTTTTTATTTTTGTGTAAAAATCCTAATGCGGTTCACATAATACATCTACCTACCAAGTTTCAACAGGATAGCTCTTATACTTTCGACAAAAAGTGGCTGTGACATACGGACGGACAGACAGACAGACAGACATGACGAATCTATAAGGGTTCCGTTTTTGCCATTTGGCTACGGAACCCTAAAAATATATAATTCTTACATCAGGCTACCTAGAATCTTAAACATTGTAATGAGTAAGGGAAATGGCTGATAACATAAGCTACCTCTTTTCCAATTCATTTGCAACAGGCTACACACAATTATGAACATTAAAACCAGCTCGTTATTACTTTAACAATGTGAACCCCGGCAGCGGCGATTGTATCGCTTGAGCTTCTGATGCTATCTTTATATACTTAGCTAGAATGAACATCTAGTTCACCTCCCTTTCTGTATAAATAATTCTATTTAAAACTACCCCACAAACCAGCTCGCGAAGTGCACTTAAAAGCTAAAAGCACAATGTAAAAACATTGCACAGAATAATTCGATACACAGTGATGAAGCGAACCTAACTTGTAATGAGACTTCTGTGTTAGAAAAAACAACATTGATCTACGTGAAAAATACACTTGACTAAAGTTAAAAAGCCAATTAAAAGTTGGTTCTATTGTAGAACCAAGTTTGGAACTCTCTACGTTTTTTTTTTTTATTTGAGAAATAGAACTAAAAATTTAATTACTTTTTGGTCGCTTTACCTAATTTGATTCTAATGTATGTTGTATTATTATAGTACTTTATATTTTCCTTAGCACAGCTGCGAATTTCATTTTCTTTGAAGAGAGATGGGCTCCAACAATCAACTACGATCAAACGTCATTTGTTTATCTTTAATCCTGGACATTTCTCCGTGACAGCACTAAAGATAAAAGAACTTGGAACCTCCTTTGTCCTTATAAAAGGGTTTAATCATTGTACAGGGTGCGGTTGAAAGGGGCACGCGCAATTTTAATAACGTAGGCCATGTTATGTGGACTGCCGAGATAATTTAACCAAGAGAAATTAGTTCTGAAATAGCAAAACTAGGGCAAGAACAGACCTCTGACCTTATAAGGTCAACATTAGCACTTTTATTTCCAAAGTAATATTAGTAGGTACTAAGTTATCCTTGCTAGCTTTAACAATTTCACCTTCAAACGTTCCTTGCTTTATTTACCAATTATTATTTCATTTCAAGAAAGAAATAAGCCCGGAGCAGTAATATAATAACGTCAACAACTTGTCTTAAGCCATAGGGAATAGCCGCAAAGGCTTGGAAAATTAAATTTAGACCACAACGTTTGTTTCACCAGCCGTGTAATTGAAAAAAAAAACAAACCAGACGCAGGTGAAATTACTTTCCAATACAACGTTAGTGTATTCCCCTATGGAACCTGGCTGAAAATGCCTTGCAATGCTTTTCATGAAATAAATTCCGCGTTCATGAATAAACCAATAACACTGTCTGTGATTTGGAAAAACATAAATATGTTATTAGCTTTTAAAAGCTTACATTGAAATTTTTGAAATGTAACAGAGTGTGAAACTATTTTGCATCGTATGAAACTATTTTTAATTATGTTTGTCGACTGACTGTGTATTCGAGTAAAATTGATCGGCCTGTTGGTTTAGTGGTTAGTGACCCTGACTGCTATGCCGGAGGTCGTGGGTTCGATTCCCACCCACCTTTGTGTAATGTGCACGATCATTTGTTCTGTGTCTGGGTGTAATTTCTCTATAATATTTATGTATTTAGAAATATATAAGTATGTTTATCAGTTGTCTAGTACCCATAACACAAGCTCTGCTTAGCTTGGGACTAAATGGCGTTGTGTGACAGTTGTGGAATGTTATATTATATTATTATTATATTAAAGACCCGCATTTTAAATAACTGCTGGTTTTAAAATGTTTTGTGTTTGATACTCTTGTTTATATAGTTTCAAACAACAGATTGGTATTCAAACGTAATGTTATGATGAATAAACGAAAAATAAACATCGTATTTTAACAAATATTTTTTCAAATGAAAGTTTAAGATTGAGGAGATGGGTAGACATAGCAACTCCAAAACGAGCGTGGAAAACGATAACTTTTATCCACAACTCAATTTACCCACAAAGAAAGATAATATAAAAAACGTATATTAGCGGAGGAAGCAAAACAAAAGCTAACATGTTTTATTGGCACACTAAAGCACAATTCAATTTTATTCTGGTTACGAGAACAGCGTGTAAAAGCTATCAAGGAAAGGAGAAAATTTCATTTGACGATAGTCTACGTGGACAAAGCCGCGGGCCGTCTCTAACGTGAAAAAGCGTTGGTACATCGTATAAAAGCTAAGACACGAATCTGGGGAACTCGTCATTTTTGCATACACCAAAGAAGAAACACTATATACATTATTTTTCTACAAAACTGTCTCCACGATTCTCGGAAGCAAATGCATTCTTGGGCGTAATTCTCCGGAATAAGAATTTACAAGTTCTTTCTGAAAAATCTTCAAGTTAAGTAGTTGAATGTAGCTGTTTTAAACTTAACATCTGTCACTTTAAATAAGCTGATATTATGAGTCATGAGCCTCACTGCAAAACTGAAGAATTTCATCTCGGTTCAAGACTTAGTAAACTAAATTTTATGAGGTTCATAAATTGGAATGTGTCTGGCTTTTTGAGATTTTGTTATAAGCTTCCCAAACGATGGTAATTTACTAAGTTTTTCTTCTGTCTCTTCGCTAGTTTCCGCCAGATACCTAAGTGTGGAATAAAATTCGTTGTACCCGTGTTATTTCAATATTTCAATTGACTATGTCTTGTATGTTTATTGACTATTGTTGTATTATTATAATGAAACTAGACATTGATCGAACAAATTTATTAAGTGCTTATGTAGTTTCTTTTCATAGATATTTGTCGAGTTTAAAATGGTAAAAATGGTTCGAAATTAATTCACAATTAATTTGCATTCCAAACTCTACAGTTTTTAGAATTTCATCAAATACCATCTAGGTTTATTATTTATGTTATTTTCATTGTTTCCTTAGTTTCCTACCTTACCCTTCTACATCTCATCCGGAAGTTAGATCATCAAGTAACGACATCGCTACAGCAGAGACAAGCCCGGATGCAGACAGATGAGTATTGAGCCCTGTTCGGCGCAGCTTCCGACAGCAATGCTTACCGGTAATAGACGTAACAGCACAGGGGGCCTAATCTTTATGCATTCTCATTCATCTGTCATTAATGACAGACATTTTGACAACGAGCCCGAACTAAGAATTAATGATATTACGATTTGACTAGTATTAAATGATTTGCCCAGACTTACGAAATATAATAAAAAGTGCTTAGATATGTGTGTTCGTATTTACAATAAGATGCCAAGCCACTTCAAAACATTAAACTGTAGACTATTAAAGGTTAAATTATACAAGTGGTTAAATGAATTTAATTTTTACAGCCTATAAGAATTTATGGATAAAAAAAATTGAATATTGACAGTGACACGTTCTGTAAAAACAAAAATTTTGTATGTTATGTTGTATCTTAGCTAAACATCGTTGAACTCTTACTATATTTTATTTTACACCATTGTATACCTACCATGTTTAAGGCAAATAAATGATTGATTGATTGACGGATGACAACTCCTTAGAGTCCGCGCAACCTTTTGTGACCTGCGGATATTTGTGGTACTAAATTTTTTATTGCTATTTAATGTAACGTCATAGACACTAGCGCTGTGTCATAATGACTTTATTCGTGGCGGTATTATCCGTCCGCAATTTTATTTTGACATTCGTAAATCTGTATCCGTTCCCGTATTTTCGTTTACGGACTTAGAAAGTAGACACCCTATCGTACTGTCTAAAGCATTCCTTTCTGTTGTCCGAAACTCAGTAAGCCGTGTATGATGAATAATCTGCTATCTACGCTCAATTGGAAGACCTGAAAGTGCTTCGGCTTCAATTTCATTAGGATTTCAATATGACGGATGGAGGTTTTGATTTCATCGAAAGAATGTGGTGAGATTTAGGCTGCTTTTCCACCAGAGATGCGCTATGCTACGTTGCTGCGGATGCGTTTGATATCCACCAATCATATTCACTGGTTTACATAGCACAGCACTGGTGGAAACGGATTCAACTAAGATGTGTTTTTTATATGTAAGGATGCGTGCTATGGCTGCGTGCTGTGGCTGCGTGCTATGGCTGCGTGCTGTGGATGCGTGCTATGGGTCGTTTTCCCTAGTATCGATACATCGCATAGCTCGAGCTGCGCATCTTCATAGCGCAGCTACCTTGTGACAGCACATCTTCGTAGCGCAGCTACGCATCCTCATAGCGCAGCTACCTTGTGACAGCACATCTTCGTAGCGCAGCTACGCATCTTCATAGCGCAGCTACCTTGTGACAGCACATCTTCGTAGCGCAGCTACGCATCTTCATAGCGCAGCTACCTTGTGACAGCACATCTTCGTAGCGCAGCTACGCATCTTCATAGCGCAGCTACCTTGTGACAGCACATCTTCGTAGCGCAGCTACCCATCTTCACAGCACAGCTACATAGCGTAGCATCAGTGGAAACGGTCACACAGTTTCGTAGCTCAGCTTTTACATCCTCGCAGCACAGCTACATCGCGCATCTCTGGTGGAAAAGCAGCCTTAAAACAGTAATATAAAATATAGTATGTTAATCTGAGAAAGAATGACTGATAATGCGCTAAGATGGGTAAGTCAAGGCACGCTGGAAAACCTTTTTCTTTTGTGGTAAGATACTATCAGACACTTACCGTCTTACCACAAATAGATAAACAACTGTTGAACGCTTGTCTTAAAAAAGTGTAACTGCAAAACGATCCTTCCTTATCTTCCTTATCTTATCTTCATCATCATCTCAGCCATAGGACGTCCACTGCTGAACATAGGCCTCCCCTTTAGATCTCCACATATACCGGTTGGAAGCGACCTGCATCCTTCCTTATATCAACGTGAAATGTAATTTTGACGTTGACAGTTTTTTCAACAGATTTTTATGTATCTTGTGGTAAGACGGATATTGACTAAAACACCAGCCTGTTTCTTAGATTGCTCTTTTCATTTAAAGGCTATGGTATTGCGTAGACAGTCCCGTGACATTCAAATATTTGTATTATGTATAATACCAACCAATTACTATCCTACTGCTAGACAAAAGCCTTTTCTCATACAGAAAAGGTACAAGCATTGATCACGACCACATTTGCTCAATTAATTTTACTAACAACTTGCTTGACGTAATCTATTAATTTAACAGATAATGTTAAAAACAAAGGCCCAATTTAGTTTGATAAGCTGCATATTATCTACACGATAAATCCTGTAATCTACCGAATGAAATGCATGTCTTCAGTGTGCAATTATTTTTGAAGTCGGTTAAAAAGTATGTCATAAACACGTATTACACACACATTATACCATCATCATCATCAGCCTATAAATGTTCCCACTACTGGGACACAGGCCTCCTCTCTGTAAGAGGGAGTGGGCCGTAATCTACCACTGCGAATTGGCAGATGTCACATGTCTTCGAATTTTTGGTTCTAGGACATGCCGGTTTCCTCACGATGTTTTCCTTCACCGTTTTGAGAGCATTGGTGTTGAAATAAATTACACAAAGTAATGCGCCTGACGGGGTTCGAACCCACGACCTACAACTCGTAAGTCGAGGCCGATACCACTGGGCCACCACTGCTCTCGCATTATACAATTCTTCTTAATAAACTCACGTCTTTTTTCCAGGAGGTTAGGTAGAAACTACAAAACGCCTTCTGCTACGTTCCGTATACACCTTAAGTCCTTACCCATAAAGTAAAAAAAATAACTCACTTTGATCCAAGAGTGTCTTTGAATTTACTCCAAAATTTATCAAGGCACGTAATTATCGCTGTACTACTGTGATAATTATCAGACTTGTATCATGTTAAGTAAACTATGACGCAATGCCGTAAACCTACCTCCAAGCAAGTTTGACAGCCAGCTATACCTGTTACCTACCACAATGTTACCAACAATACAACCCATTCACGACCTGGCTTGCGATGGGCGTTGGTTCGTAGATTTGGGATTTCTTTTGAGGAAAAGTAAGTATTGTTCTTAGGATTTTTGGGAAATATTATTAGTGTTTTGGAGGGGGAAGGCCCTTTTTTCAGACGGTTAAAAATAAGAAACGAAGATTGAAAAATAGAACCAAAAAGGTTACAGTAGCATTTTTGATGAATAGATATAGAATTTTTAGGAAACCAAAACCTTGATCTACCCTCCAGGCCGACGTACCTTTTCATTAAGGTTAGGTCCTCCCGCTCTCAGATGAAGGGAAAGGACAAAGGACTGTCAAACTTGATTGACTTACCCTTTTCTTCATTCAGGCTAAGTATTATAGATAAAGAAAAATTTTAGAAACATTGATTTTTAAATTTTAGCAACGTTGCTAAAACGGCCTCTTAGGACCCATTTATATCAGTAAGTTTTTTTTAGCAATGCGTGAATTCTATTCTGCTGTTTTAGGGGTCACCGTGTAGTTTATAGACATGCATTTACACCCCGGTTAGTGCGTGCAACATTACTTCCTTCTCAAGGAATGGATAGTGACAACAGCGTCGCATGCCACGTGTAAAGACCTTTACCGACAGTGCGCGATCCGTTCCGGCGATATGATCTGTTCGCATGCGATCCCTGTAACCTATGGATGTCCATATTTGCAGGACTGTCTCATCATCACGGGACTGTCTCATTAGTGCCGGCAACCATGACCCTGGAACGTAAAGGGCTATTGAAGGACACCGTTAATTTTAGTCAGTTCAAGTCTGACAGTCCCTCCCGTCCTGCCCACGGTGGGAGGACTCATTTGACGATTTTATCACGTGAAAAACTGGATGTCCATATGCGCTTTCTCACTGCCGGCATCGGATCGCATCGCGTTCTGCTTTAACAAAGATCGCATCGGGTTCGGCCAGATCGGATCGCCCGCACGTGTCGCGCTGTGTGTAAAGACCTTTAAACATTACCCAGTTTATAAATAATCCACCTACAGTCCCCTCTACGTAATTCACATCTGCTTTCTAATGCATTATTCATAATAATGCAGATTTTAAAGTTATTTACACATTTCAGGGTTGGAAAATTAATATTGTATAAATAATGTTCTATTTTTGTCTTTGAAGTGCATTTTCATATAGTTTGTCATGTCCCATTGCTGTAACTTATGTTAAGTTCTATGCGTTTAAAATTAGCATAGGATTGTCTATGACATTCATGACAAAAGTAAAGATGGAAAAAAATGCGCTTATTATTTTTTAACTAGCTTCCGCCCGCGACTCCGTCCGCGCGGATGTCGGTCTTCGCGTGGATGGTTTATTTCTCCATTTTGATGAACTCTGACAATGTCATCTTATAAATATCTATTGGACCCAAATACGGCTAAGCCTATAATAATTAAGGAGATCCCTCTATTGAGCTACTGCTGTTGAGCTCGCGTTCTGTAGTAAGTATTTTTTTCATAGTAATTCCGACCTTGTATTTACAAATAACTGATCGGAACAGTAATCAAAAAGGTCGCGCTGAAAAGCACGGTTTAAAAGACACGCATACAATATTAATTCCACGGACGACCGCTCGCCAAATTCAGAATTTATATGCATCGCGCGGCACGGAACGCGGCTCCTTATATAGTAGTCGGGGAGGCGTGGCCCGCGTGTGCCGCAAACGGTTCAAGCCAAATCCGACTTTCGGCGCTACAGGTTAAGGCGCTGAATCCACTGCGAGTAATGCAACGTGTGTTCGCGGTTCTACAGAACAACGTCTATGAATAAAACTGAAAAATAAGATTGTTTTTCTACGTATTTTTCCAGGATAAAAAGTATCCTATTTTATGCCCAGGATAATAAGGTATAATTACCAAGTTATACCAATACCAAGTTTCATCGAAATCGAACCGTTAGTTTTCACGTGATGCCTGCACATACAGACAGACAGACAGACAGACAAAAATTTTTTAATCACATATTTGGGTTTGGTATCGATCCAGCAACACCCCCCCCCCCCTATTTATTTTTTCAATATTTTCAATGTACAGAATTGACCCTTCTACAGATTTATTATATGTATAGATATAGATAACATGTAATAAAGTAATAATTTAGTAATTGTTATTTGCACCAGCGCAGATTTATTTATATTTTAGATTAATAGTCCCTTTTTTGTATTCTTATTAAGAAGGGTCAACGAATTTGAATCATGGCCCATGTTGACAATAAATCGTTTGACAATAATCCGTCAAACAGAATTCATTGAGTACTTAGGCACTTCTAAGTACATTTAAGTTTATTATAAGGTAAAACAGAAAATTCGCAAAACACAACTCATGCACACGTCGCCGTCGTCATAAAAAGAGGATATTGGAAATTAACCAGTGGAAATGCGATATCACCTGGAAGCACGTGACCACACTAGGCCTGGACCACAGCCCATAGGCCTAAATGGAAACTAGATCAGCAGTGTTGTGAGAAGCCACCCAGCACGCGTAGCATGGCGCCGAAGAAACGGGTTTTGTCGACGGGAGAAAAGACAAAATGACAGAACGTCAAAGATTTTTATCGATTTAAGCATAGTAATGTTTAAAATATAGAAAATATATGTTTCTATTCTTTAATGTTGTAAGAATCGTGTCATACTTGTGCAAAAAAACAGTCGATTTGTATAGAAATAACGATGAAATAACTTTGTCTTTTCTTGGTAGAATAGAGATAGAATCGCCATGCTACGCGTGCTGGGTCTTCCGGCCCAGTACGTCCCTGGTTTTACTTCATATAAGTCGCGGGGTACATACAAGGGTGTTATAACGCGGCATCGCTCACACAAAATTGAATTATGAACGTTACGTGCGAATCCTTTATTTGCTCCTTATATTATTATAAACGATCTTTGTTGATATTTGTAGTACCCGGATATTTGTATAAGGGTGCTCCTACATTTATCGACGTGGAATCGGCTTAAGCCGGTCAAGAAAACCTTTATGCTCGGCTCGGACGACGCGATCCGATGCGAATGGCATTAGTAACACCCTTATTACGTTGACATAAAGGTTTTCTTGACCGGCTTAAGCCGATTCCGCGTCGATAAATGTGGGAGCACCCTTACACAACGGTGTTTGATGAAATACGTAAAACAAAGGTAGGTAACTTTATTCGTAAAGGCAAATTATAGCTTCATCGCATAACTGTATAGATCACCTGTTTAAAAAAAATTGGGTCTATACAGGATGATTTGTAACACCAAGCACTTCATGAGGGAGAGGTGGAAATTTTTCGAAAAATCTTTAAAGTTCGATATCTCTAAAACCATCCAGTTTAGACTCCATGTTGTCGGGGTAAAAATTGTTGCAAATAAGGTCTAGTATCACCCATTTCAAGGACCGCATCCAATTACAAATCACCCTGTATTTTGAAGTTTGTCAAAACAAAAAAAATTGGGTCTATACAGGATGATTTGTAACACCAAGCACTTCATGAGGGAGAGGTGGAAATTTTTCGAAAAATCTTTAAAGTTCGATATCTCTAAAACCATCCAGTTTAGACTCCATGTTGTCGGGGTAAAAATTGTTGCAAATAAGGTCTAGTATCACCCATTTCAAGGACCGCATCCAATTACAAATCACCCTGTATTTTGAAGTTTGTAAAAACCTGGATACTTTGTATCCCAGTATCGTGCCAGTGGGAACATTTTTGAGACACGCGGGCGAAGTGCTGGCAATAGCTAGTAACTCCAGTGTATTACAAGATTCTCAGAAATCTAGCAAGGAGAGCAGTAGCTCACCCAATGATTTGAAACATTTATGCCTTTTTTCTAAAAAACTAACAGTTTTTGCTACAATAGGTACCATTTTGAAATAAGTATTTTGAAAGTTCTATTATTAACTTATTTTATTTCTTACCAACAAGCGAAGTCCAGACAGTATTTTGCCTCAGAAGAGTCGGTAAAAGCCTGCGCCTAGGGACCTAAAAAGGCCACGTTATATAATAACGTACACGTAAAATGGCTTATTCTATCGCTTGCCATAATAAGAAATATAATAGAACATTTTTAGGATTTACACGAACCATTTTACACGAAAAAGCGAGATCTTTTTAGGCCTCGTATGCTCGTGGTCTCTCCCTTCAGTCGTGTCGTATTGCCGTCCCATTGAACTAGAAAGAGTACCTACTAGTATTGCACAAACACTTGTGTATCTATCTAATACATTTCCCACGTCGTCGATGACTAGTTTCTGCTGAGATTGGACTATTATTTCTGATAATTCTACCTAAATCGTATTCCAGAAAAGGTAATCCCATCAAAAACATAAATGTGAAATGAGAGCCAAGCTCAATATTTGCCTTGGTTGTTGACTTCAACGAATAAAGAAGTGAAATCTAAATGGGGCACCCATTTAGATTTCATTTTGGCCATTTCTGACACTAGTAGGTACTAGTCATTTGGAGCAATAGTTACTATGGCACAAAAGTTGTAGGATTGCTCTCGCTCAAGTTATACAAGTTCGAAGATTTGTAATTTTCATACATTTTTTAATTTTAGAAAGTGCCGAGAAACACCAAATAATGATAAATACTGCTAGAACTAGCGACCTCAAGCATTTTAACATAAAATATCATCATGCCTGTTATCCCTAAAGGGTTGGGCAGAAGTGTACCCAATTAAAATGAATATTAAATCATGAACTGTGGCCATTTTTTAAACAATTGTTTTGACAATTGAATGCCGACCAATTGGTCGCCTCCACATTACACCGGTTAATCACTTTATTTTTTTGTGAAAAGAAATACAAATATGTTTAAATATACAAATCTGCTGGTGGGGCCAGCATCGGGAACCGGATTCCCG
The DNA here is from genome assembly GCA_950005045.1 of Agrotis exclamationis. Taxonomy (NCBI): domain Eukaryota; kingdom Metazoa; phylum Arthropoda; class Insecta; order Lepidoptera; family Noctuidae; genus Agrotis; species Agrotis exclamationis. The sequence goes on along the minus strand of OX465417.1, from coordinate 10,524,318 downwards.
GAGCTCCCTTCAAGCTGTTACCTAATCTTGCGGGGCAAACACCTCTTTTTGAAGGCTCCACTTGGAAGTAGTGCGGTTAAAGCCCCTCTATGGGAACTCTGTGTCCGTCGTCACCATAAGGAGGCGACCAGTCAATCTGATCGCACCAGGGGATCATGGCTATTCGGTTGATCCACTCATAGACATAGATGCTGAAGAGCTTCTGCTTCCAGATCACACGGTGGCAATCCGGAAAGGAGGCTACCACTTTTTCTGCAGCAGAAATGACAGCGAAGGAGGAGGCAGAACACGTGAAGGAGAGGACGCCCTCGAAATCTCAATCCAGCCGCGTAGATTAACAGGAGACCGAAGCACGGTTGATGATTTTATTAGCCAAAAAAACGTGGTTCATTCAAAAAGCAGTACTTTTGGTCAGGATTCTTATTAAGAGGTTTCTCTCCCAAGACCCCACCACCGGGCACGCCGCAATCGCGGTGGTAAGACCCCTCTTCGAGAAGTGGTTGGATAGGCATCGCGGTGTCCTTACCTACCGCATGACGCAGGTCCTCACCGGACACGGTAGACAAGGTACCTGTGTCTGATAAGGAGGGAGGAAACGCCTGGGTGTCACCACTGCGAGGATACGGTGGAGCATGCGGTGCAGGACTGCCCCGCTTGGGCAGAGCACCGCCGTGTCCTCATGGCGGCGATAGGCGCAGACCTTTCGCGCCCGGCATTGGTCGAGGCCATGCTGCGGGGCGAGACGGAGTGAGAAGCGGTCGCCTCCATCTGCGAAGCAGTCATGCTCGCGAAGGAGTAGGCGGGCCGCGTAAGGGAGAGGACAGCGTGCTCCCTCCACCCCAGCCGCAGTGTTAGACGCCCACGGCGACGGACGTCGCGAGACGATCTCCGGCCACCGTAGGCGCGGGTATGCGGGCGGCGAGTAATGGGCGACTCGCTGTCCGACCATGGACCATGCCCGGGTCGACGGCGCATTGTGTTCATCAATCAATCAAATCAATCATCAAATGACTCCTCCCACCCAGGGCAGGGCGGGAGGGACTGTCAGACTCGTACTGACTAAAATCCACGGTGTCCTTCAATAGCCCTTTGTGTTCCGGGGTCACGGTAATGAGATAAGTCCCGCAACCCCGGCTTGCTTTGGCCCTCTAGAGGGGGCCCTAGTCATCATGCTGACACTTTTTGAGGCGCGCGTGGAACACAACGTGCCGTCGACCCGGGCATGGTCCATGGTTGGGTGACGAGTTGCCCATTACTCGCCGCCCGCATGCCCGCGCCTACGGTGGCCGGAGGTCGTCCCGCGACGGAGCGCGCCTGCTTGGCTCTGACACGCTCCCGCGTGTCTAGATATCCCTAATACCTTTTTCAGCAGACGATGTCGTTAGTACAACCTTACCTAGCCCTTTAGGTAGCCAACCGTGTCGAAACTAGATTTCTAAATATACGTTCTAATGCGAAATAAGATCTATAGAGGGTAGTTAGCGGATAGACTGGGAAGTTTTATTTTTGGCTTGTGTGACGTCATACCTAGACGGCCGCGATATTTAACCGCCGACCGACTCCACGTTCCACATACTAATTGAGTTTATTTTTACTAAAAATCACATTGTTTTTTGTTCTTTTCGTCATTTTCACCCTGGGACAGCCGCTATACCGCCGCTCTGCTGCTATAAAAAAGTCAACCTATAATATAAGACAAGTAAAAAGAGCTCTCTTTACGTTCCAAATATCATGAGAATTAAGTATCGTCCCCACCCCACATTCCACAGTTTTACGATGCGACTGCAGATATAATTAATTTACCTATTTTAATCCGAGTTATATGCGCCTTAATGTCCCTAGCTGCTCAGTTAGTCTTGGGGAGTTAGGGGCAAATTGACTGCAAGTATATCTCCGAAAATAATATAATATTCTGCCGTGTTCCCCGCTTTAACCGTGTTACCGGAGCGGGGCCGGGCCGCTCCGATTGCAATTAGTACCGATTCAATTAGTTATCCACTGTTTCTCATTTTACTTTAGCTTGGATAATGAGGGTTTTTGGGAAAGGCCCTCCGGTAAATCCTGTAGGCTGTGACTGACTCGTGTTTTCCTGATCCGCCTTTTCATTTTCCCCGTCCGTGTTTATTCCGCGTCATAAATTTTACTACCTATTGTTGAACACTCGTGGAACTGAGTTTGCTCGAGTTGTTGGTAAAGAGGATAAATAATGAATGTGATACGTGTTGTCTTAAGTTATCGCTATAACTGGGGAACCAAGCATATCAGGAAAAACCAGTTTGAATGGCTTAAATTACACAGAGTAATAACCATATCAGTAAGTCGATCAAGTCAATGACTTGGTCTATGTAAGTTATTACAGATTACAGAGAAAGGAATCAGAACCTTGAGCCCAAACACCAAACCAGTTCCTAAGTTTAAAGGCTTTTGGCATAGAATCGCGACCATTGCCTAATAGTCAACTATTTATACCCAGTTATCATAAACATGGTGAATCTCTGGCCAAATGCTCACTTCGTGAATCTGTTTTTTTTGAAAACTTTGCAGAGAGTAGTCTCGAAATCTCTTTGTGGTTTAAGTCGAAGCCATTTGCAAAATTTGTTTTTACTTATCAATTCCGTGATGCAAATGCTGTGACACAAACTTAGTGATGGCACTACGAAGTTTGTTGTCACGACCGAGATAACTCTTGTGCCAACTTATTTATCTGCACCAGCGTTTGATAAAGATATCTTTTAACAAACAGATTTCTCGCTCCCTTTAACTCAGATACTAGGTACCAGTACCAGTACCAGACCTATGATTAATTTTTTATTGTTGTTTATTTTAATTCCGGCAGTTTATTCATCTTGATTCTAAAAATATAGAACAATAAAATTGAAAATAACATCCTTAATAAGTAACTAACAAGGCAAATAGTTTTTTAACACAAAACATGTACTTATAAATTATCTCAGGGACGTTTTATAGACGTCACGTAAGGTAAACGGCCCAGTAACCGTGAAGTTTTGAACTTCACTGACTTTGCAGGTACGCTATGGTAAAACTAGAAGACTTACAAAAAAAAAAATTACATGACTGGAGAGATAATTTAAACAAGTTTTATTGTAATATACTTTTTTTTAATTAGTATAAATTTTCTTTAACAATGAAAGAAAAATATAAAATAAAGGGCTAATTGTACCAGTACCCGGTAGATTTGTACTAGTAAACGTTAAATTGTCCCTGAATCCGGTAATATTCAATGCGAATTTGAACTCTACTGGTTTACGTTAAAGTTCACAGAAATACTATTTTTGCATTTCTGTGTAAAATAAATAAAGAAGGGCTTATCCAAAGAAAAGACATTTGTATTAATGAAAAATTTTCAAATGTATTTATGAAAATTATTAAAGGTATAGTTAACATCACGAAGTTTAAACTAAGTATTCATAATATTACTTAGTTTAAACTTAAGTTTGAACTAAGTATCATTATGAATACGCGTAATTTGTCATCCAACGTCGACCGTGAGATACCGAACTGCCTGGCAGCAGCTGAAATTGAGGCTCCTTTTATGACTGCTTATTATTATCAGCCCATTGCCGTCCACTGCTGCACGTAAGCCTCCCCCAAAGAGCGCCAACCCTCCCGGTCCTGGGCAGTCCGCATCCATCCGCTGCCAGCCACATTCCTCAATGGCGACCTATCTTTTCACAGGGCGTCCTACACTACGTTTGCCCATTCGCGGTCTCTACTCCAGCGCTTGTCTACTCCATCTAGCATCGGTCCGTCTACAGACGTGGCCGGCCCACTTGCACTTCAACGTGCTTATTCTACGCGCAATGTCGATTACTTTGGTTCTCTGGCGAATGACTTCGTTCCGAATTCTATCCGCCAGAGAGACTCCGAGCATTGCTCTCTCCATTGCACGCTGAGCAACCTTGAATTTGTGGACCAGGCCTATGGTAAGTGTCCAGGTTTCGGCTCCGTAAGTCATTACGGGTAGGACACACTGGTTGTAAACCCTGGTTTTGAGGGATTGTGGGATCGATGATTCGAAGATATGACGCAGCTTCCCGAATGCCGCCCAGCCCGAGCGTATCCTTCTGGTTGCTTCCTTCTCGAAGTTGTGCCGGCCCAGTTGTATAGTTTGGCCTAGATATATGTATTCTTGCATAACCTTGAGGGCAGCACCATTTACGATTACAGGTCTCGGATTGACATGACCATTGAACATGACTATCGCTTAGGCTGTCCAGCATTTCTTCCAGGTCCTGCAAAGATTCTGCCATGATGACAATGTCATTCACAAATCGAAGGTCTGAGATGTACTGACCGTTGTTATTTATACCACGTCCTTTCCAATCAAGCGTCTTGAAAACGTCCTCCAACGCGTTTGTAAACAGTTTCGGAGAGATGAAGTCTCCCTGTCTTACCCCTCAACGTCGTTGGATTGGTTTTGTGCTATGTTCTTGTACTTGGACGGTCATAGTTGCGGCCTTATACAGACATCTCATCAACTCAACGTAGCGGTAGTCGATGAGGCATCTCTGCATGGACTCCAGCACAGCCCAGGTCTCGACAGTATCAAAGACTTTCTCGTAGTCCACATACGCTAGGCACAGAGGCTTATTATATTCCTCGGTCTTTTGGATTATTTGCCTGAGGGTATGTAAGTGGTCCATGGTGCTGTAGCTTTTTCGGAACCCGGCCTGCTCCGGCGGCTGGAAGTTATCGAAATTTTGGGCAAGACGATTCGAGATAACTCTCGGAAACAACTTGTAGACATGGCTCAGGAGTGAAATGGGGCGGTAGTTTTTAAGAAGCGTGTTATCGCCTTTTTTGAAAAATAATACCACCACGCTCCTGTGCCATACGTCCAGTGATGTGCCAGCTTGACTGCTTGCACGGCCTTTAATATGGCCTTCTGCCTATCAGACATGGCTATCTGAAAAAAGTAAGAACACTGTTCTTGAAAATTTCTGAATTCGTATCAATAGGAAAATATTTATACCTAAGTTTAAAATATTTTAACGACGGTACATTAAAACATGGTAGTAATTCAATTACTTAAAAACAAACTAAAACCTAAAGGTTACAAATTGTGAAAAAGAAACGTGGCGTGTGGAATGGATATCTGTTCCCCAGGGCAGAATAATTAAAAATCTTGCCTCAATTGTCTTAAACACCTTAAATTACCTCAAGCTCAAGCTTACACGATAGAAAAATGGATAGAGCAGCGTTATTAAAAAGAACAAGTTACACAAAATTAAAATTAAATTAGTCGGGTATCCCAGATCGAGTTATGTAAGTTTTCCAGGTCTTTGTACAAAACCTATTCAATTTGACTAATCACTCACCACTCACCAGTCAATCAATCACTCCCAGAAGCGATAGTAAAGATGTTACACATCAACAACTGAGGAGGCAATCGAATCCAGGTGATTACAACACAAACAAGGAACATAGAAACTGCATTCTGTTGATTCGAAGGAAAAGAGAACTTAACACAAGGCAATAAGGACGATGTCGGGTTTAAATGCAACTTTTAATGCAAGTCCCAATATCCGGCAATGTATTCCACAGTTTTAAAGGAAAATGAGACCTATTTCAAGGTAATAAGTACACAATAACGGGTTTTGGTACAACGTGTATTACCGGGTTCATCATGTACCAATATCCGGTAAAAAAAATACGATTTTAACGGGTACTAGGTCAATGAGGGTTTGTTAGTACCAATAGATGTGAACGGCAAAATAATTTATTTCTCAATTAGATTCACCTCAATTTATAGATTATATCGCAACATAATATACTTAAATATTTTAGAAAATTAACACTCTTACCTCATCGTTATCCGTCGCAGTATGGCTAGCTCATCAATGCGGCGTGGTGGTTTCGTAGTTCACTGACAGAACTTTGAACTTCCATAATATTTTCACAAAGCAAACTTTTGTCATATCATGGTTTTGACACCATTAAACTTTTTGGACAAAATTGCTATTACAATTGTACAAAATATTACCGAGAAGGTATTGCCATTCGCAAACTTTACTTTATTATTGGTAGTAAAATGCAATAATAAAAAAACTGACTTGTTAACGGATACTGGTACACTAACGGGAATACGTACTTTTACCTTATTCACTTGTTTATTTTTTTTCTTATTTTTTTGTTGGTCTATACAAGTAATATAAATTATCTCTTGATCTACATAACGATTGTATGGAAATCATCATCATCAGCCTATAAATGTTCCAACTGCTGGGACACAAGCCTCCTCTCTGAGAGAGGAAATGTGACGTAATCCACCACGCGGGCCCAGTGCGGGTTGGTGGACTTCGAATTTTTGGTTGTAGGACGTGCCGGTTTCCTCACGATGTTTTCCTTCACCGTTTTGAGAGCAGTGGTGTTGAAATAAATTACACAAAGTAATGCGCCTGGCTGGATTCGAACCCACGACCTACAACTCGACAGTCGGGGCCAATACCACTGGGCCACCACTGCACCACTGTATGGAAATACTGAGTTTTAATTTCAATATGTGTAATGAGAATAAAAAATGCGCAGAAAATTTTGAAGTTAGACTAAATGCACCTCTTAGTGATAACTAGTGACCGACCCGGCTTCCCACGCGTTTTTAATTTAGTTTTTCAACCTCACAGAAATTGCCATATAAAAATATAGTATTAACTCGTAATTCCACAACTTCACGATTCTTTCTCATCTGAAGATGAGTAGACAGAATTTCTCTAGGCGCAAATGAATTGTAATAATATTAATAGATGCCCACTTACAACAAGAATTCCCTTGAAAGCATTCTCGTTTAAAAACCAGATGTGGCGAATACCATCTGGAGGCAAGAGCGCTTTTAACCTAACTGACGGGGAGCTACTTATTCATGTGTTTACTGAAGACGGGCAGAGGATTTTTTAATTTTTGATTTTGTAATCAGTACACATAGCGTTCATTTTTCATTCCAGGTTTTAATTAGATAGAGACAATGAAAAACCCTCACGTACTGACCGCGCCCCTCGAGATCACTTTGCATATAATTTAGGAAGAAATTCTTTTGAAACCTTTTTTGTTGAAGTGGTTTACGTGGAAGCTGAAAGACTTGTTTTTATGATTTTGAATAATGTGTATTACATTATTTTTATATTGTTATTGTGTTGTGTTATTGTGATGTGTGATGTTTGAGTTGCGATTCTACTGATACTGTCAATTTTTTATCCAAAACTTATCAATAAATGATAACGTCAATTTTAAAATTGCATTGTGCCTGCCTGGTAGATTTTCCTAGGCGCGCTAGTACACTATCTGCTATATTTTTTCATAATTATTTGACGAATAATTTACTATCCAGACGCTTTTTGTTGCTGAAATGATCAGCAGGATTTTAGTAAATATCAACTGAGAATTCACACATACAAACCACATTACCTACTAATATACACCGTGACTATTTTGTCGTCTTACAACGGCAGCCCAGTTCATGTATCCAATGACTAGTACACTTAGATAGATAGATATAGAGATTTGAAAAATTTAAAAATAAAATTTTAATTCGATATTATGACGCAAGGCGTAGTTAGAAACTCCCTTGTCTCATAGAAAATGGAGATGGAATGATCTACCCGACTATTGCGCTGGGTAGGTATACTCTACAGCTTGATACGTAAACATTTTAACAGGGTGTTTCATATTTCTAATGTATCTATTTGTTAATAATAAAAATTATTATTAACGTTTAAAAAAAAAACTTGCTTAGAGAGGTATTTTAGGTCGGATACATTAAGTGGACCACTTTTGTAAGACGACTAAAAAGTCACGGTGTATATTATATGTATTCATTTATTAATCGATAAGTCAAGGAGATCAACAACAAACTTCTAGTTTATTCGATACTGTATTATGCATAATTTAGCATGACCGGAACCAAATTGCATTCCGGTTCCGAAAATCCAACCTGTTTGAGACTCAATTAGCATTTTTATAAACAGAACATTTATTTCAACAAATAATTAAAACATACCTACAATTGTTGAATTCCATACACATACCAGCACGAACAATTAATTAATTATTTATTGGAATCAATGGCTCTGGAATCCATCAATTATTATCGTATTTTCGGAAACAAAAAAAGCATTCAGCTTTTATAAAATTTTCAGTTGGGTTTCATTGGAAATTATTATGAATTTAAGCTATTATACGGCTGCTTTTAGTATAGTTTTTCGTAGTATTTAGATAGTGCGGCCACAGCCTAAATAAATGTGCCTATGTGCGTACTTTACGATGTCAATGGGCGGACTTCCATTTGGCTAGGCTGCGCCGCGCCGCTTCAATACTCGTAAATTCTTCGTAATTAAGCTGACTCTAAGGTCAGCGGGTTAATACAATAGGCGACTAATGTACACAGACGTAATGAAAGCCTATTTTACATACGTTTAAATTGCGTATAATGAGTACACAAAGAGTTTAAATTAACTCTATAGTGTAAGGGTGACGTTAATAGGCTGTACCTAGACTTTATAGTGTTACTTGCGGAATGAATTGCTCTTTGAAATTACCGGAACATATAATTGCAAATTATCTTAGAAAATTAATCATTTTAAACAAGTGGCTCTCTCAAAACAGTGAAGGTAAATATGGTGAGGAAACCGGCGTATCCTAGAATCAAAAATTCAAAGACATGTGATATCTACTAACCCGCACTGGTTTTCACCTTTCACAGAGAGGAAGCCTGTGTCTTAGCAGTGAGAACATCAAAACCTAAAAACTTTTTGAAAAAAAGGGAACCGACTTCAAAATCAAACGGTGGCTTTGTTTTTTATTTCTTTTACTATGGCCCCCGACTTCCGAAAAGAAAGTTATTTTACACTTTTTTGTGGTTGATTTTGCAGACGGTTCCCTTTTTTCAAAAAGTTTCTTATTTTTCCCTTTTTAGTTTAGATTTTCGACAAAAATCTTCATATAATCTGCGCCTTTGAAAATCTACAATTCTAGTAAGCAACAAAACCGGATCTATGCGAGCAACTTCACGAGATATCCATTATTGTTATACACCGTGTTCCGGACGATATACATAAACTTCGACCAGATGTTCAAACCACGGAAGTAAGCATTTTTCATTATGGACACATTAATAAATTCTTATTTTTTATTTTTTGTTAATTTTCATACAAACTAAATACCTAGACGTAAATAACCCGATATGCATGCCTCTTTATCCGAATTGGCAACGTCGTATTTTCATTCATAACATTTGGCGGGCTGAAACAAATGAAATGCAAATAGTATTTGATAGATTTCAAATTAAGATACTTTCTCACTGCATAGCTCAATTAAATTTCATTAAATGAAATTACAAATATCTTTGTAACGAAGCCTTTTTAAGTACTACTTCCTTTGTTGGATTTGATTTGTAAAAGCCATAGAAGTATTTGCTAAAGTTTATGGATAACGTGAAGAACACGGTGTATAGTAAAACCTTCTCCAAAATGTAATGAACACTTTCCTGAAAACCGCATCAAAATCCGTTTAGCCAAACGCGAGATAATCGCGGACAAACATACATACATACAGGTCGAACTGAGAACATACTTCTTTTTAAAGTCGGTTAACTACTTTTTTTTGAAGTCGGTTAAAAATACTTTATATTAAAATTTCTTCGTCTTATAATATTGCTGTGCAAAAGTACCACCACCCACCCAGGGCAGAGCTCGGTTATATGTCAGACTGTCAGACTCGTACTGACTAAAATCCACGGTGTCCTTAAGTAGCCATTTATGTACCGGAGTCGCGGTATACGTGTGTCCCGCGACCCCGGCAGGCTTTGGCCCTCTAGAGGCTCTGGCTCCCCTTTCATTGTGCTGACACTCTTTGAGGCGCACTTGGAACACAACGCGCCGTCGACTCGGGTATAGTCCATGGTCGGACAGCGAGTCGCCCATTACTCGCCGCCCGTGTGCCCGCGCCTACGGTGGCCGGAGATCGTCTCGCGACGTTCGTCGCCGTGGGCGTCTCAACTGCAGCGTGGGTGAGGGGTGGACGCTGTCCGTCGCGCGTCCTGTCTCCTCTCCTTCGCGAGCATGACTGCTTCGCAGAAGGAGACGACCGCTTCCCACTCAGTCTCGCCGATTTAGCCGAAAATGACCTTACTGTTTTTGTAAAAATATTTGAGCGATGATGATGAATCAAGTGGCTCAAGTAAGTGGCAAACACCAATCGGCGTAGGCAGGCCTCACAGTAGATGAACTGACGACATTGTGAGAGTCGCGGGCAACCGTTTGGATGCAATTGGCGGATATTTTCGTTTGGCGAGGCAGTCTAAGGGGGAGTGGACATGAGCATGTGGACGGGACGTGTAATGGGTGACTGGCCTTCCGATCATGGACCATGGCCTCAAAGAGCTTTCAGCAATCTAACGGGGACTTAAGGGTTATTAGAATCTGACGGGGCCCCCTAAGAGGGCTAGAGCCTGCCGGGGTCGCGGGACTGTCTCACCTGGTAACCGTGACCCTGGTACGTAAAGGGCTATTGAAGGATCACCGTGGATTTCAGTCAGTACAAGTCTGACAGTCCCTCCCGCCCCACCCTGGGCGGCAGGACTCATTTGATGATTTTACCACGCAAAAAAAAAGGGTTATTAGTATTCCTATAATTATGTAAAGTAAGCCCTGTAGGTATGTATGATGTGTATGCGCAATCAACCCTAATATCAACGTTGATTACTAAAACATAATACGGATATTATTATTTATGTTTACGACGTGATAACCTCCTTCGAAATGGTTCATATTGATACAATATATATTACGATTATTAGTCATGTAGTTAAACTTTAATATTTTCTACAATACTTAAAGGTCTATCACAATAGATTAGCTTCTACTTTTAACCAACTCATATGAGCAAATGTGCACATTTTATATTAAAAATAATGTAATTGCAGGAAACCAAAAACTCAATTCAACCAACACTGTTATATTTTGAATTAAACGAGACGTGAGGGAAGCGTTATGCGCTCTGCAGATTTCAGCTGAAACCTGGAGCCGGATTTACAGGATGAATGTACTGGTTTGCGGTTTATGCTTAAGTACTTTTCATGTTACTCGTTGACATTTTAGTGGTGTTACAAACGGTGCACACCACTCTGTGGGTTTACCTGAAAAGTGTTTGGTAAAAGCGTTGCTAACCACACGGTATCAAAAGTATTGAACGTCAACAACTTGTGGGCGGTTCTGAGTTCGGACACCATACGTTGCAGCATTGGAGAGGATGAACATTACTATCATCTGCCATTGTCAAAATTACAAAAACAAACCAACATCAAGGCAAAATTAGGGGCAGCTGAAAAATCCGGTACCTAAATCTGGTACAGTTTATGAAGACATTTTCTTCGTTCTTCGTCTTATCGTCATATTGTTAGTCACTGAACTCAAATCGATCTTTAAAAGACCCAACTTCACCTTTACTTACGTTAAATTGATAGCTGCTACGGTTTGATATGTTAAAGTTTCCAGAATTTTCATTCGGAATCATCTGTTAACGCCGTTGTTACTGATGACGCAAATGAAACGAATAACAATCTTATTTTTTCACACACATAAAATAACAAAGGCGGTCTTATCTCAAAATCCAGTTTTCTAAAGGCATACTAGTCCTTTAAAGAAGAATTAAAGATAACTAGCGGTCCGCCCCGTGCTTCGCTACGTGTTACAAAAAATGTGATAAATGAAAAACCGCTCGACCGATTTTGTGCAAACTTCACATAAATAATCTACTAAATAGTCCGAACAAAGCCTAAATTATTTGGGTTGGATAGGTGAGCCCGTTGAGTTATAAAGTTACAACGAAAAGTGGCATTGATTTTTATATATATAGATGAAAATCTTAATGCCACTTTTCGGTTTTAAATTGAAACTACAAGTCCTGAAAACTAGGTAATAGAAAATACCCTATAATGGCCCTCGGCCTGGGCCATGTTGTACGGCAACATTACAGTGGCCAGAGTGTGGCCATACTCGCCATGTTCCGAGCAGTAAGTTTGAGTGCTAGAATGCTATGGCGTTTCGTCAAGTAAGGTGTACCTTATACCTTAATGGCCAGAGCCAAAGCCTGCTGGGATCGCGGAACTAATAAGATACCGTGACCCCGGAATATAAAGGACTATCGAAGAACACCGTGGATTTTAGTCAGTACAAGTCTGACAGTTCCCTGCTGCCTTGCCCCGGCTGGGAGGACTCATTTGATGTATTTACCCAATCAGTAAAAAAGCAGAACCCGCATGCATCTTACCTTTTATAGATGAATTCAATCTCTATAGTCTCTGACAGCGTTTTTAGAATTTGCGCCAATTGTGGCTAAGAATACGGTTTGCAATCCCTTGTCATGACGACTGAGTTTAGCTGAGCTGAGTAATTGACTTAAGACGTGTCTTAGAATATCAGCATTAGATAATAGGCGTATATTCTGTATAACTTTTAGTGCTAGATTTATTGTAATAACATAAATAGTCTTCATATACTTACATAAATGGAGCACGCTGCCACTAACCATTAATTTGAGCTGTAGGTACAGCTGTTTACCATCTGCGCTCAATGATTCGAGGGCATTAACTTGTATAATTATAATATATTCGGGAACCGACTTAGTAATACTTACATGGGGAACAGGTAGGTACATGGGTATCAGGTACGCAGGTTACAATATTGTTGTACTAAACGGCTTTGGAGTCGTTCACGTTATTGCTTTACGACGCGACGTTAGTAAGGAATTAATGTAACCGAGCCAAATTAACGCTCAGTTAATTTACGCCTATCTTAAACTAGGGTTTCGCGTCAAATTGTAGCATTTGGCACTCGCGGCTTATACTCGTATCTGCAATGCATAAATGTGTGTCGTTTTTTTTTTGTAAATTATTTGTAACCAGCCTATAAGTATTTAGCTGCTTACACAATTTCATTGCTCGCATATTTTTATAGAAACATATAATCTATGACATTTTATTTTTAACCTTGATCTTCGACCAGAAACTAATAACATTTTTTTAAACAAACCCCGTATCGCTTTTATCGGCAACATGAAATAAAACCGGCCAAGTGCGAATCAGACTCGCCCATAAAGGGTTCCGTAGCAACAAGTAACGTAATTTAAAATTTCTTGTTGGTAAGTAAAATAAGCTCTTGGTTGTGACTTTGAAAGGTAAATTGCGTTTTACGATATATGACGTATTAAAAAAACTAATCACTTGATCTTGTTCAAACCAATTTTCAATTGAATTTTGCATGGTAATGTACATCATACATTTTTTTTTTGTTTTATCATTCTTTTATTTTAGAAGTTACAGGGGACATACATTTTACCACTTTGGAAGTGTCTCTCGCGCAAACTGTTCAATTTAGAAAAAAAATGATATCTATTAGTAACCTCAATATATTTTTTAAAGGTTATCCATAGATACCCCACACGTATGGGTTTGGTGAAAAAAAAATTTTTGAGTTTCAATTCTAAGTATGGGGGGTACCCCCAAAATTTGCTTGGTTATTATTTTTGTGTGAAAATCTTAATGCGGTTCACATAATACATCTACTAACCAAGTTTTAACAGGATAGCTCTTATACTTTCGAAAAAAAGTGGCTGTGACATACGGACGTACAGACAGACAGACATGACGAATCTATAAGGGTTCCGTTTTTTGCCATTTGGCTACGGAATCCTAAAAACAAGGATAAGTGTACCGGTCGACCCGTTACTGATCCAGTCATAAATTGGAAAAGTGCTGCACATGTTGTTTCGAACAATACGCAGGCTTTCCTGCAAAGTTACAACGAATAAACATCAAGCCTCTTGTATGCTAATACTTGGAGACCGTCAATCCCTCTTGTTTGCTACCAGAAGCGGCCGAAGCGGCATTTTTTGTTTACTTCTTTTCACAAACGTTAAACACGTTACTGCCCAAAGTGTCTACCCCTTCAGAAAAGGCTTCTATAGCTATGTAATACAGAATAACTCAGTCCATGTTAATGTAAATCAATATTTCGCTTATACGTATTTACTACACCCACTACATTAATTTATTATTTATTAAATAAAACATAAATTAAACAACACGCCACGCCCTCGCCCGCTATCGCCACATTACGTCACAATATTAGTCGACATTGTACTTTGGTCCAGATAAGTGTCATGAACTAGGAAACCAAAGGGAGATCTTATCTCCGAGTTTTTATTTAACATTGACCCCTAACCAATATGTAGATAAGACCGCGAGCAAGCACTTTCATTAGTCCACCCTCAAGTAATTCATTACTAAGTTGGAATACACCAAAATGTACTCTGTTGCTGTCTCGTCATTTATATAAAACTCACATATTTCATAACTTCAGCGGTCGCGCGTTGCCCTCAAAGCGTGAAATTAGCATTTGTTTGGGGTGCCCCGGTTTTTGCGCACCTTTAAACTTATGTCTAGACAAATTCGCGACTAAAGTGCTGTCAACATTAATTACCTTCTCTTCAAATTCCAAAGGTCGAAACATTAGTAATTCCTGTCTAGTAGTAACCCACGTCCACTGGAAAATGTTGTAGGGACTTCTAATGGCTTCTAATGGCTGGTAGGAGTAGGCCAATAAAATGTCTTCTATTTATCTTCTTCTAAAACGTAATTTGAACCGATAACTTAATTTCACTTGGCCTTTTGTTGGATAACAGTTTCCTATTACAGCATTTGTTAGGGTTCGAGTGAGGGTCGCGCGTGACCAAAATTTAGGCGCGAGCGAAAAATATCGCAGTGTCGTGCTTATCACAACAGTACCATAAATATCATCCATTGGTTGTTTACATCGGCTGCGAATGTTTCACAGTCCTACTGTTATGCTTCTTTACTTAGTAACATTGAGTTTCTGATCATTTTTCTTTATATTGTTTTGCCACCGTGATGCTTGTGTATTTCTCTTCTCTATTCCCTTACATTAAAATATCTGTATATCTATAAAGGTTATTGTAGAAAGTAGTTGTTATTTAATAAGTTTGAATAAAAATATAGGTTAGTGTTATATTTACCGGTTTCAATAAGTTCATTGACAATTCAAAGGCGCTCACCTTGACTGTCATACATACATAGGTAACAAACATTAAATTCGAAGAAAGAAACCTTTGGATGATCACAACCTATGAATAAAATATGAAAAGTACGAAAACGTTATAATTTATTTTTGGAGTAACGTTTCTGACAATCAAAATTCAAAAGGATCTCTATAATTCACTCAAGATGTTGAACAGGTTGTGGATACTTGGTGCTGTATTCGACGAAGGGATACATTTCGAAGTCCTTGTAGCAGCAAACAAAATCACGAAAATAACATATTCGCGAAATGTATAACATTTTCTTTTGTATGCATTCCCCCCTCTTTATACAATAACCCCTTTTCCCGGCGCATGATGGATCTATAAAATTAAGAGGGTGAGACAATACACATAATTTAATGCAACTTCTACATATACTTATTTATTAAACAAAAATGATACATACGTATACCTACGGGGTAAAATAATTTCTGACCATTTTCGGTCAAGGAAGTGTAGATATGGTCCTTGAACAATATGGGATATTGATAGTCAGGATCCAATGGTTTGGGCAAAACTGACGATAAACCACACATGCACTCTGAAGCTACCACACACCATAACAGCGTAGTTTTTGAAAACATTGCAAATTACGGCGGTCACAGAAACAGTGGAATGTAGATTACATTCACGTGCTTACCTCAGTGTAATTAGATTTTTATGTGTTTTCCCATCAAATGTTAATCAGTCAGCAATAAAATTCCGTAATTAACAAGAGTGACTGTTTTATGTACGATTGATATCCATAGAAAAATATCTAAATAGATTCTTATTGTGAACCCCGAAATGTGTGCGTTTCGCGCCTCGAAAGTAGGTTAGTTTCCCGAGTTTACGACTAGGCGACGCGATACATAAAACTTTTATGCCCACACTTTGTGACATTAGCCGCGCTTAGAACTAAACTTTGTGTTATTTACTATCAAATTGTAGGTCACGCTAACCTTCACATTAAATATTACAGATTATGTCATAACTCATGTTTGTATAATAGACCTTCTACTTTGCAAATTATGTAACCAAAAAAGCAGTAACATTGAATCGTCGAATAAATGTTTAGCATGTTCTAGAGCCTTCCTTACTTCCCTCTCATTCATTGTACAAACCTTCAACTTCAAAATCCGCATTCTAAGATTACTCACTAAACATTAAACAATTAACGGATTTTGTCGTGACCATATTCAGTGATTGAAGGGCAAAGATGGTGTGACTCCTATATTAAACTGGAGCATTAAGCGAATATATATGTTTAAGTAAGCTTCCGCTGTTATTATTACCCACCCTACTTTTCTTGCAGAAAAGTAGGGCTCTTGCCTGCGTAGGGCTATCGTAGCAGCATCCTACAAACTAATCGGTATGTAGTCGAGACGTGGATCCGTGGGACCTAGTGTAGTGTAGGACTTACAGTGGTGTAGGCCTTTGTAGCACTGGCATGTATTGGCGTAGCAGAACTGGTAGCTTTTGTACCACCGACGTAGACTCTCGTAGCATCGGCTCAAGGCTTGCGTAGCATATCTTTAAGGTCTGCGTAGCACATGCTCAAGGTCTGCGTAGCACGTGCTCAAGGTCTGCATCTAAGGAGTTGCTTAACTTTGTTTTAATAGACTTCATTACACCATATAAAACTGCCGTAAATATCGATTCTGCAATGAAAATAATATCATGAAATACAAAAAATTTGTATCACAATTAAATTATATTCGGCCCTCAGTGTATTAAGCCAATGTTTTCACCCGACAAAAACATATTAATCATCAAAATAAAACCTATTATACCACCTACGCAAAACGCACCTAATCCCATAATCAATTAAACTCGTTATCAAAAAGCACGCAGTTAAACGGTCGTCAACAAAGGTTGCTATCTGTAATCAGCATCGTACAGCCGCGTAGGTGAGGCGCACGATAGCGTAGATAACGCACTTATCTAGCGATGAGGATATAACGTTGTAAACCTGATTTGGTGTAAGGGCGGGTACATACTGCGATTTGACGTTTGATTTTGTTTTTCGTGGGTTCTGGGCATGCTTTTGTTTCCAAGGCTTCTATTAAACACGCGAGAAAGGCTGAATATATTTTGATGTTTGGCTCAAAGATATGTTTAAGTCCAGAATAACACAGAAACTTTTTACCCTAGTAATACGTTCCTATGACATGACTTTAGAGATACAAGAGAGCGAAACCGCTGGCTGAAACTAGTTTAGAACATATTTTTAATTTAAAATCTCTATAATTTTAATAAGACAGTCATCAATTTTAAAACGAGCTTCTAATTCCAAACACAAATTAAAGGTGATATTCCTATTTTATTTCACGTCAGTTATCTTCTTAGATTTGCAGGTGTAAGGCCCTATTGGCCTACTCGCCTACTCGTAAAAGTTATGGTGGGATGTATGTACAACAAGCCTAACGTGACGTCAGAGCTGCCTTGGTATCGAGCCGGGCCCGGGGGCGCGATCCGCATCAATCCTTCAACTGTTCCGTACATTTCTGTTGCAAACATTTTCGCCACTTTTCCTGGAAAACGGAAGCTACGTAAATTGATACTTCAATTTAAATATTTCAAAAATATAGAACTGTATTTATTATCTTGAAAATATTGCACGTTCTTGTAACGTTTTCAGTAATACCTGTATGTCGTTAACTAAGAATGCTCTAATATTTTATAAATATTAAACGCATTAACGCATGCGTAGAGAATTTTCAAACATTTTCTTTGGAACGAAAAATTCGAACCGAATGAAGAATTCGCCGCGGCAGGTAAGATCCTCGGTGGCTCGGTTGGAAATAAGTGTCGGATGTACTGAATCCGAAGGTCGCAGGTTCGAATTCTGCCCGCGGTTCGAATTTTTCTTTCAAAAGAAAATCTTTAAGGTTGCTCTGTCTGCTTTATGTTCGTGTCTCACAATAGCCAAGATGACTGAAAAAATCTAATTAGTTTGTCGATATAATCAAAAAATATTAGGGCTGTATTTTTTTTTCTTTTGTTACGTGAGCCAAATTGACGAACATACGACGCTTTTAAATTCACAATACGTCACTCCTAGATACAATTTTCATATTTAAGTCATGTTCGAAGAAGACGAACTCCCACTCTCGAGTTTTGATTTATTTAAATATTCATTAATTAAAGAGATACATTTTTATTATTTTTCAAAACTTATCGAACGGACTAATTACATTTGCAATAATGAATAAATACTTAATAATATTACCTACATTATAACGTTTCTGTAGATACTATACTGCCATTCGATCCCGATATTTATCAGTGCAGAAATGCATAGTTTAAATTTTCAGACTAGCAAACAAGAGCATAAGTTTAACAAATTGTCCTGCATTCAATTGATAAGTTTTTCATAACAGTTCAGCAAAGGAATAGTCATATTTTTGTAAAAGGACGTTATATATGTATCTTTAGTAACACAGAAATACCTCATCAGAGGATATCTCTCACGACAGTTATGGTATATTTGTTGGTAGGATAAACCTTATTTATCCTTCTTTGCCACTTTACTCTGTTTTGACATTCGCGTCCTACTCCTAAATCCTTGGCCTAATGTCCTACACTTATAGTAAGCCTTTATTTATTGGCAATTCTACTTGAATTTGACTTGACCTAATACGCTTTTCCCTAGTAGTCGTAGACTACGGGCATGCGGGCGGCGAAGTAATGACGATGGACCATGCCCGGGTCGACGGCGCGTTGTGTTCCACGTGCGCCTTAAAGAGCGTCAGCAAGATGACGGGCCCCCCCTCTAGAGGGCCAAAGCCTGCCGGGGTCGCGGGACTTATTCCATTACCGTGGCCCTGGAGGCTAATGAAGGACACCGTGGATGTGAGTCAGTACAAGTCTGACAGCCCCTCCCGCCCTGCCCTGTGTGGGAGGACTCATTTGATGATTTTACCACGCAAGAAAAAAAAGCCTCTATTTATTGGCAATTCTACTTGATTTTGACTTGACCTAATACGCTTTTCCCTAAGTAGTCGTAGACTAGCGCTTAAAGTTTAAAAAAAAAATGTAGTTTCGACGCTGAGCCCACTTTGTCACAAGGCTTGATCTTCATCTGCCTAGCCTTTACCCAACTATATTGGGGCCGGCTTCCAGTCGAACCAGATGCAGCTGGAAAAAAGTATTTGCTGACACAAGGCTGTATCCCTGAAAATAGCAATCCAGAGGCGTTAGCACCAGTGTTCCGTATTTTACCTAACACCATACATACCTACTTAGTATGTACGGCGTTTAGAAGGAAAATGAAAAAGTGCCTCTAGTGCACGAACGAGGAACTATTTATTTTTCATGAAATTAACGTCAAAGTTCCCGTTTACTTTACGTCACAAAAATGTGAATTTTCAGTTAAATTCTTGCTAGGAAGTCAGGTCGAGGGTCAGGAATTTTGAGTTTTATTTGAAAAACGATACTTCAAGATTTGGAATGGATCCAATCATAGAATCACATATCGTGTAACTCCGTACCGTCGCGGGACTTCACCATCATGCACATAAATGATAACAGTCTATTGTGAATGTCTATGCATTTCTTATCACTGTAGCTAGCAAAAATCGATCATAATTATGTCTAGATTATTTTTGATTTGATTGATTAATTCGCAAACCCAGATTCCGTATACATAGGTACGCAGAGAAGGAGGCATACAGGCTCAAAATGAAGAGGAATTGAAACAAGAAAGAAAGAGCTTCACTGAAAAAAAAATCAGTAATACCAACCGATTTTTCGGTAATATTCACCGTTTTGGACAGTAAAAATAGAGCCTATTGTCCAAAGCAGTATAACTAACTGAAAAAAAACAGTTGAGTTATAAAAGTAGATTTTACTGTCGGTTACTCATATTCATATTCATATTCGTTTATTTGCATTCTACAAGGTAAGTACAATAAGATGTTTACAAAAGCTTAGAGCTAAGAGCCATTGTAGACCCTGTCAGGGCACAGCAAAACAAAAGTATTAAGAATACAAACCTAAAGTTCTAAATCTACATTATCATATATTATACATGCACATTTAATAAATTTTAGCACTTATAAATAACATTAACAAAATTAAATTATATTCTTAGGAAATAGGTAGGTAACTATGTATATTCTTAAAATATTATATGAACCTAAATATTACATAATGAGATCATAAATTTCCTAAAGTTACAAATTAATATAAATAAAGGGATTGTTTCTATGTTAATTAAAAAGAGGATAAAATAACTGTCTGTATTACATTTCTGTGGATATTTAATAAGTTTCTTTTGATTTTATACATATTTAAATTTAAGAATGTAATTAAAATCTTTCAGTCAAGTATTCGTTTACATTATAATAGGTTTTCTTCAATAGAAATAATTTTAATTGATTGACAAAGGTATTGTATTTATCTATATTTCTTATTTCTTCTGGTAACTTATTATATATTTTTATCGACATGACATAGGTACTTGAGGAGTGCATTTTTAGTCGGGATGTAGGTATATTTAATCTATTTTTATATCTTAAAGTAATTTCAGTTTGGATGTCTTCTCTTTTAGTGTAAAATTCCGGGTATTTACGAACGAATTTGCATATTTCAAAAATGTAAAGGCACGGTAGAGTTAAAATTTTTTGTTCCTGAAAGTGGGGCTTACAGCTATCTGTTTGTTCAATATTTACTACTTACAAGGAACTGTTTGTTTCAGTAGACTTTAATGTTCATACAGTTGAAATAACTGTTTAGTTCTTACGTTTCAGTAGACTTTAATGTTCATACAGTTGAAATAACTGTTTAGCTCTTTACTGTTTTTGCCCATTTCAGTGCACTGTCCGTAATCAATTATTTTAACGTATAAATAAGTTCCCGGAACCGTTTTTTTTTACTGTTCAAGAACAGTAGAAAGTCTCGTTTTATTTTTTTCAGTGATAGTAACAAAATTTTAAGAGTGCTATAAAGGTCTAAAAAAGCCAATTCAACAGAATCGTAACAAAAACTATTCTATTGCTTGAGAAATAGAATCGATTAACAAATCGTATCATCTTCTTCATGATTCTGCTAAAGTTACCATATAATAATAATCCTTTACCTAATAATCTTCCATGCACCAGAAATATTTAAAAAACGCAATCATTGCACATAACCTTTTATATACTCATATTTATTGAAGCTATACATATCACAAGTAAATACGTCTAAAAGATCGTTGACACCTAATCTATAAATGATACATAGTAGTTACCTAACCGTATGTTGAATAATACCTGATCAACCGGTTGATCTTTGTAAGGTCTCGGCTACCTTGCGCATTGACAATCCCATTCATCAAATATATTGCGGTTTTTTCTTACTTCCGCAGAATCCTAGAGATATTAAACATATATAGCAAGATAAAATAATTAATTCAGTATGGACACAAACAGTTTGCGTATCGAATGTGTGTGCGACGCCGTTAGGGACGAGCAAAATGTGGTACAAAATATTTATATTCACCGTAGTATGTGTGATGACGTATATTCTCAAAAAGTTACACGATACGGGTCCAAATAAAATTAAGTTCTATTTTAATTTCGTTATATTCTATTTTCTAACGTCGGTATTAGCTATTGTGATTTGGCCCTACTTTCTTCTGAGTCCCAAAAATGTGAGGAATTCCAAGTAAGTACAATAACAATAATAAATTGTTTTATATTAAATAATTATTAAAAAGTATCTTAGGTTTAAGTTTAACCCTGTAACAATGAAAATAAATTAACATGTTAATTTAATTTTAAGTTGACAAATTACATACAGATGCATTAACTAAATATTTCGAAACTACGAATCTACAAAGATACTTTAGATTAATTGTTTTCATTTGCACAACGTTTTGTTTATTTGTGAATAAAAATGCAAATATTATAGTTTCAATAAAAATACCTCATTTATCCAGGTTCTTGCAAAGACGTTGAGCAAAAACTTTAACAAATAAGGGTACCTAAACCTTGAAAGGCCTTTGATTTGACGAAAACGTTTATTTTTCTTCAATGTTAGGTAGATACAATGCCCTGTAGTGTTGAAAATTATTAGCAAGGCTAAGGAAAAAGGCAAATTGTAAAGAAAGATAAAAAGGGCAAATCAAAGTAAATGCAATATTGGAGTTTTCGTTTGAAAGATTATTCCTAAAGTTTGAAAATGTTCGAGTTGAGCCGAGTATGTAATTTGACTGGCCTGTTGGTCTAGTGGTTAGTGACCCTGACTGCTATGCCGGAGGTCGTGGGTTCGATTCCCACCCAGGACAAATGTTTGTGTGATGAGCACGATCATTTGTTCTGTGTCTGGGTGTAATTTATCTATAATAAGTATGTATTTAGAAATATATAAGTATGTTTATCAGTTGTCTAGTACCCATAACACAAGCTCTGCTTAGCTTGGGACTAGATGGCGTTGTGTGATAGTTGTGGAATATTATTATTATATTTATATTATTAATTCTTTGGCCGACTATTCAGCAAGTCGATCGTTCACATCGGTCAAATTCTGGAGTTATCTTCAATGTCAGTGGCGTTTCATGTAAAAACGACTACGTTAAGACATTGTATAAATATAATTGATCGCAGCTGTGCAGTCATAAAATTTTCCATTATTTTTATGTTAGAAGTTAAATATATATCTTGACTTTAGTTAAATTATTGACTAACGATAGAAGAGGCTGTTTCAATGATTATTACATACTAGTCTTTCATATTCATTATCAATCACCCAGCACGAGATACGGCGCTTTTTCTAACCATTCGTCGACCATTGACCTTCTGAACATACCAGCCCCTGCAGTCTCGACATTAGACAGCGACAAAAATCGGTCGCTAAGTCGTATCGTTATCAAATTCCTTTAAAAGATTTTCAACTTTATTTAGAAAGCATAAGGTTGAAAATCTATTAAAGAAATTTGACATCGATTAGACTTAACGACCGAGTTTTGTCGTTATATTTGTCGAGACTGCAGGGCCAGGTTACTTTTTTTAGAATACAAGCATTTTTTCTAAAAAAAAATAGATAGAACCATACAATTTTTTCAAAAATATTTTAATCAGATATTTGAATTTTAATCATGCGTTTTGCAATCGTTGAATCGCGATAAAATAATTTAGCTTTATGATAATAATGTATACTATCAGTAAAACGGCCTTCTAATAAACCCATTTCAACACACATAAGATTATATATTTTGCATTAATTAAATATCAATAAATAATTTCAGCTGACTATTTTGAGGTCGGTTTATTTGACATTGAATCTCTAAATCATGTATGCCATAATACGTACTCCTTCCTTATCCAGCTATAGAAGAATTCCGAAACAAAAAAAAACTTTTTCAAAAAAAAATGTAACCGCCTTCAAAAACAACCATAATAAAAAACGGTAAAAAACCTACAAAATAACTTTTCTTTCGGAAGTCGGTGTCTTTGTTTTCTTTATTTCATTGTCTTTTTTTTTGCCACCGACTTCCGAAAGAAAAGTTATTTTGTAGGTTTTTTTACCGTTTTTTATTATGGTTGTTTTTGAAGGCGGTTACATTTATTTTTTGAAAAAGTTTTTATTTTACTCTTTTTAGTTTAAATATTCAACCCGAATTCTTGTCAAATACAACATGTGCACTAGAATTTTGTAATCCATAACACCGGTAATAACATCGCTCATGTACACAATAAGCTAATAAAATTCCCTATCTCAAAAACTACTAAACCGATTTTGATGAAACTTGCAATATTCCCTGAGTTAAATGATACCTAGTACAACAAAAAAATAATTACTTAAATCGGACTTGTAGTTCCAGAGATATGCGAACTCAAACTAAATCAGTCGATGCCTACTCCTTACTATTAAGGAGTTCTACCTTCCGTCATCAGCTCAGCTACATGAAATTATGATTACCATACGCAAGTACTTAAATTACTTCATAAAATTTGCGAAAAACGGTGTGTTGGCCTATAAAATTCGAGGGTTGCCCTCGATTTCTCCAGGATCCAATCATCAGATCCCAACTTGGTGACTATGGGACCACCTCAGAAGTACCTCCTTTCGAACAAAGAAAGAATTTTAAAAATCGGTCCACAATTGGCGGAGTAATCGCGTAACAAATATACAAAAAAAAAAAAAACATACCGTCGAATTGATAACCTCCTCCTTTTTGAAGTCGGTTAAAAAGGAAAAAAATAAATGGGAAGGAAAATGTTTTGATTCATAATCAAACTGGGTTTCTCTACAATGAAGTGACTCAGCTTAAATATTTATCTACATTTTATAATGATGTTATCCTCTATAGATAACTAAGTTCACGTAAACCTTCAAGTACTTAGATACAAAAATATGATGCAATATTTTTTTTTTCATAAATATTTACCTCTGCCCAAGCGGGGAAGTCCTGCGCCCCGTATTCATATTTCATCATCAGTTCTGCTGTAAATTATTATTTTTAAATTACACCTTAGCAAAGCTAGGGCGGGTTGATAATAATTCCAGCCTAATTGTTTGTCAGAGTTGAAACTATTTAAACGTCAGATAATTAAATAATCTTTGTAGTCGTTTGACGTATACCTTTATTTAAATACTTAATTAACTAACCTAATAATAACTGTTTTTTTTTGTGTGGGAATAATTAAGTAGTTATTTCCCCGTGAGACAATAAAGAATAGATAAACAAATTACATCAATTTTCAATGCATAGATAAACATAGACCCGGAAGGACAAAATTAAAACTAATTTAAATGCTTAGTTTTATTTTTTTTGACGTTAGTGCATTACTTATTTAAAAGTTGATCGTATTCAATGAGTCTTTGTGAGGATTATTTTTCGTAGTTTCAAAAGCATCTTCCGCAAAATCTTTTGCAGAACAAACAAGGACGACCAGACACAAAAAGAAGGTTACAATTACTAACTACCTTAAAGTTTTTATCTAAGAAAAATATCCCGAATAAAGGTCCCTCATTCAACTGGGAAGTGTACTCAAACTTGCTTTTAAACACACAAATGAACTTTTCTAAAGAACTTTAGTTCGATAAATAAACCAAAGTTAAATGTGTCCCCACATAAAGGAGGCTAAAGTTTGGGAGTAAAAGTCACTTAGGGAAAGCGAGAGTAGTTTAGGGAGCTCCCTCATCAGTCCGAACCAATCAATTCTTGAGATCACTACGTAGAAACTAGGTACAGATCGCAAACACTGGACTGGTGCTAATGTAATCGTTTTGGTAAATAAACACAAACAGCTCGACGCACAACGCTCTACCAATGCAATATTATCAATAACTTTACATGACCTTTCACTTTAATAACAATCACAAAAATAACAATATTTACTTCCGTCAAGGATAGAACAGAGAAAACAGAACTTTACTACTTTTATAACAAAACATTGAAAGTACAACAGACATAAAAATAAAATCCAACGTAATTGGATGGCTTGATACGAAAACGGTAAAAAAACATTGTGTGTTACACTTTGTTGATCTTCTCTTTAACTGCGGAGCCATTAGTAAATTAAAAATACATATGGGTGCATGTAGTGAGTTCGTGGTTATGTGAAAGCGCCAGGCGTTTATGCAATAAACGAGGGAAAATTCAGGTTTAAATTAGGAATAGTGGAAAACTAACGTTTGAAGATAAGTCCTGTTCGGATCTTTTCAGTATTACGTGCGCACCAAATAATGATGACTCTGCTTCGTTTATTTTTACTGACATCGAGGCCGTGGAAGTCAAAATGGTGGTTACACCTACAATACAACAGTTAAAAATTACTAAAATCTCTATCAATTTTAAAGCGACCGTATGTATCAACCTACATTTTATAAATATCAAATTGTCTAGACATTGAAAAGGAAAAGGGAATTACCTAAATATCAGTCGTAACTTTCTCCGCGATGCAAAATTGTAGACATATTGATAACCGGTACTTATTCGGACGTCTGGCTATTAGGACCACTATCTGGCATATCGTCTATATCCAATACCTTAGGGTCAATTCATACCGAGACGCGACGGTGCGCGCACATTTCAATAGAGCGACTCAAAATCCTACTTATTTTACTACACAAAAAGATACACTCTAGTATCGCCGTGTCACGTCGCATCGCGTCGCGTCTGTATACTGTCTCTCTGTGTGTACCCTTAATTTGGTTTATTATAGTGAGACATCTCGCATATCTCCGACATGGTGTGAAACGGCAGCTGTTGATCATACCCGTCTCACTGTCACATGGAGCTTCCTTCATCAGATTATCGGATGGGATACGCACCACCGCTCACGCACAAAAAGACTCAATAAAAACAATGTCATCCGATATTAGAAGGATGACATACCTATAACTAAATTGAATTTTATGCCCGACATTTTATTTTTTTCTGGATAGAGTAGGTATGTTGTAAATGGTTTCAATTAGGTGTTGGTGTAGATTAAAATGAATTAATTCGGTCTATCATTTTGATCGTATTTCCTAGTTGTTTTATCAACAATGACATAGTTTTATAATCTCTTTTTATTTTAATGATATCCTTCTGTTATTATCATCGGCGTAGGGATTTATTTAAAATCGACTCTAAAGATGCCACCACATTAATATTTCAAACTTTAAATTTTCATTTCCAATCGATCATGAACCTTCTGCTTTTATGATAAAGTTGATAATGTGTTTAAAGAATAAAGATTGCTGTAGGCTTGTGTGATTGCGTCTGAACCTATGTCAATAAGCTATTGAACTACTTACTAGCAGTTTGAAATTCGATGTCTCCTGCTCAGTTGCTATTCAATTCTCATAACACCTATTAGTGTACTTCTGAGAGTCAACTTAAAATGAAAAACTTTTAATTTCAGATTAGCAGCTCGAATACTGAAACATGTAACTAAATTATATGACTTGGAATGGCATCTGCGAGACGGTAGCATCCTCAGCGAGGATCGCGGAGCCGTCATCATCTCGAATCATCAGAGCTCTCTCGACATTTTAGGTAAATTTATACAAAAACTAGTTGAACATCCATCCATTCATCCATACATATATCCTCACAAACTTTCGCGTTTATAATTTTGGTACATATTACTAAACAAAAAAAACGGTACCTAGAAAATTTAAAGTACTTACCTACTTTGTGCCAATAAACGTTTTTCTTTCTTCTTTCTTTCTTTATTTCTTTTTTAGGGTTCCGTAGCCAAATGGCAAAAACGGAACCCTTATAGATTCGTCATGTCTGTCTGTCTGTCCGTCCGTATGTCACAGCCACTTTTCTTCGAAAGTATAAGAGCTATCCTGTTGAAACTTGGTAGGTAGATGTATTATGTGAACCGCATTAGGATTTTCACACAAAAAGGAAAACAAAACAAATTTTGGGGGTGGCCCCCATACTTAGAAGTGAAACTCAAAAATTTTTTTTTCAAAAAAACCCGTACGTGTGGTGGGGTATCTATGGATAGGTCATAAAAAATTATATTGAGGTTACTAAAATATTTTTTTCTAAACTGAACAGTTTGCACGAGAGACACTTCCAAAGTGGTAAAATGTGTGCCCCCCCCCCCGTAACTTCTAAAATAAGAGAATGATAAAACTAAATAAAATATATAATGTAGACCTCATCAAAAACTTCCAACGAAAATTGGTTCGGATGAGATACAGTTAGCAGTTTTTGAGATATAGTACATTTCAAAAACCGCAAATATAACTTTGCCATTCATACAAACACTATGAAAAACAAAGTTATTTTATATTACTTACTAATCTCAATATAATTATATCCCTAATCTATGCTTGCTACTACGGAACCCTTCATGGGCGAGTCCAACTCGCACTTAGCCGGTTTTTTTTTTTTCTTTTCGATACGATTTTGTTTACGATATTTATTCGCTTCTCATATCCGAAGATTCACCAATGCGTATTTTACCCAAGTAGTAATATTACCTACCTATTATTTGTATTATTTGGAATAGTCAAACTAAACTTTAAAAATTCTGCGTCTAATTACAGGCATGTCGTCAGATTTTATACGGATTACAATAAATAAATTAAATTATAAGTAGTTATTAATTGACCTTATTAATAAAGTCAAGTTGTAAAATGAAACAAACAATGATAAAATGCTTATTATATTCAGTAAATCATCATCATCAGCCGGAAGACGTCCACTGCTGAACATAGGCCTCCCCCTTAGACCGCCACGCCGAACGACAATTATTCGCCACTTGCGATTCGTCAATTCAGTAAATAATTAATTAAGTATAAAGGTTGTACAAACAAGACATAAATATTTATTAAAAGTATAAATGAAATAAATATTATTTCTTTTAATCCCAATGCAAACCAATTCTGAAAAGCAATTATATCATTCAATTTCACGTATACAAATACATTATGAACTCGTAGGTACTCAAGTTCGTTCACCTTTGAAGTTATTGATTGCCAATACGTTAAAGTATTGATATTATCTGCAAGTGGTGTTTACCGTTTGTGTTTATTCATATCTATATGATCATTTATAATTCCAGGAATGTTCAATATATGGGAGGTTGTGAATAAAATGGCGGCGATCGCCAAGAAAGAGTTGTTCTACATCTGGCCTTTCGGTCTATCGGCCTACCTAGCTGGAGTTGTGTTCATAGACAGAAGTAACGCGAAGAACGCTTACAAACAACTCCAGCAGACCTCTGACGTCATGATGAAAAGTAAGGTTGGTATCATAATGTATTGGGCGCTTTCACATTAGACGATCGGTAACGACACGACACACGAAAGTTTATAGTTCATCATCATCATCATCATCTCAGCCATGGGACGTCCACTGCTGAACATAGGCCTCCCCTTTATAGTTAAACCTTTAAAATAATACCATTTTTAATATTCTTAACTAATTTACTCAAGATCGTGCGGAATCGGACTGCATGTAGGATACAGCCAAAAAGTGCAATCATACAGAATTAAGCATGCATGGTATGAAGGAAAACTATTTAAAAATTGCTGCTTGTATATTTAATTATTTTGCTGACTGTACTTCCCTGTGACCACGGTAACGTAGACTCGGGGATTGGGCAATAAAATTTATCGTCCGGTCTCCCCTAAGCATAACACGATAAAATACAGCTTTTTCGGTATCCAAAGAAAAACAACGGTGAAAGTTACATTAAAATATGTCGTTTCACACGCATTAAGAAAACATTAAAAATATTTTTTCTTGTTTACTACCACATTTGGTATCTGTTTTATCATTTTCCTGTTCCTACTACGTACTAGGATAAGATAATAAAAACGTTGAAGTATTTGAGGTATGATACTCGTACGTTTTCTATCACATACCTACCTAGCTATCATTTATATGCATAGTTTGGAACATAATGTGCTAAATCGGTTGGTTTACAAGGTTTGGTGTGCGATGGCACCATATTATGAAACTGCTTGTATCAATAGACAACATGCAAATCAAAATCACAAATTCACAATGCCAAAACAAGGCGTTAGTAGTGTCACACTAAAATAATCTGAATAATTTAATGAATCATAAATTAATCAGATGATGAGTTTTACTAAGTAAAATATTAGCTGTAAAAATGCCTGACAACACGTTTATTTCGACTGTCAGACTTGTACTGACTAAAATTCACGGTGTCCTTCAATAGCCCTTTGTGTTCCGGGGTCACGGTAATGAGATAAGTCCCGCGACCCCGGCAGGCTTTGGCCCTCTTGGGCGGGGCCCCGTGAGAAGTTACGCTAGCAAAAATTTGACCTCAAGTAAATTGTAGAAAATGCAACAATAGTAGACTTTCATTAATAACTAGCTCCAAATGGAAGATTTAACAGATGTCATGGGTACGCCACCGCTCTGGAATTAGAATACCAACTGAAAAAAGGGAGGATTAATAGTACATTATCTCCCTCCCTTTATCCCGGCATAGTGGCGTGAACATTATAACCTCGTACATCGTACTTACTGCTCTCATTTATTAAATAGAGGAAGCTTCCAGGCTTGGATAATATTAAACTTATAAATTCAGCTTAATACGCCAGTACCTAACGAACTAGGATAAAACGCAGATATAAAATTGCCTTGTTGCAGGATATATTCTTTTGTTTTCATTGTTATGTACTGTTTTTTTTTTAATTTGCAATGTATTTTGCTATCTATTCAGTACCACCCTCGTGTAGGTAACTAATTTCTGCTCCCACAATCGTTTCTGCTTAGTTTTTGTTTTGGTCTCAACCTAGTCATAAAAATGAATACCGTTTTACATAGTCAGTAAATATTAACCACAATCATAATACCTAATCAAAAATAACATCTCGTCTCTTAAAAAAACCATACCATTGATCAAATTCAAAGAACATAATAAATATTTAAAATATAATCAGTTGCTCTTTGATCAAACGAACAATGATTTTAACTGTCAGCAGAGATTAAACAGAAGAAGAAATGTTTTAGCAGCGTTTATAAAAATTGTAAAGAAGAAAATGTAAATAGAAATTATAAATTTATTCGAATTTAATTTTTCAGACGAAGATTTGGTTGTTCCCTGAAGGTACAAGAAACAAAGATTACACGAAAATGCAGGCCTTCAAGAAGGGCGCATTCAACATCGCCGTGGCCGCGCAAGTGCCCATCATACCTGTTGTGTTCTCACCCTACTATTTCATAAATAAGGAGAAATATATTTTCAATAAAGGTAAGCAAGCACCTCCGCCCACTATTTATTTCCCACTGATCTGGAAATATTTATGTTGACAGTATATGAATATTTCCCAATGGTATATTTACTGTTATTGACGCTTTAGTTAACCACGATCCAAATGTGTATACGTATTTTTTTCCCGGAGTACTGCGAGTCCCCGCTCAAAATTCAAAGCGAATCGTGCTTATTATAGTCACTTATCTTACACATTCTATTGAACATTTTGTCCACGTACATTACATATCTAAGGTCTAATAATAAAAAGGATTTTACAGCCTATCTTGCTTTGCAACTTCAATCTGAAAGGTTGAAATTTCCGTGACCCTTCCGCTCCGGACAAAAAGTAGCCCATCTATATTCTAATTTGGACTTTAATCTTCTCAGCAGTGGAAGCTCCATCACAATCCACACAAAACTTCTCCACTGTGTTACTGAAAATATTCACAGAAACGAATTTAGGGGAATATTTTTTCAATTCGCCTTACAAAGGATTCTTTTGTTGAGCCTTAGACCACACAAGCTAACATTTCCTCATCGCAGTACGAACTGCTGCATTAATTTTCGTTTACCTAGTTTGAAAATTAATCCTTAAACACAAATTAATAAAACTGTTTCAGTCATTGACAGGCCTGTTGGTCTAGTGGTTAGTGACCCTGACTGCTATGCCGGAGGTCGTGGGTTCGATTCCCACCCAGGACAAATGTTTGTGTGATGAGCACGATTATTTGTTCTGTGTCTGGGTGTAATTTATCTATAATATGTATGTATTTAGAAATATATAAGTATGTTTATCAGTTGTCTAGTACCCATAACACAAGCTCTGCTTAGCTTGGGACTAGATGGCGTTGTGTGATAGTTGTGGAATATTATTATATTATTATTATTATTATTATTATTGTTCCCATGTGTAGCAATGTATTTTTACAGGCCTGTTGGCCTAGTGGTTAGTGACCCTGACTGCTATGCCGGAGGTCGTGGGTTCGATTCCCACCCAGGACAAATGTTTGTGTGATGAGCACGATCATTTGTTCTGTGTCTGGGTGTTATTTATCTATAATATGTATGTATTTAGAAATATATATATAAGTATGTTTATCAGTTTTCTAGTACCCATAACACAAGCTCTGCTTAGCTTGGGACTAGATGGCGTTGTGTGATAGTTGTGGAATATTATTATTATTATTATATTATTATTTTCAGGTTATTGTTTGGTATTATTTAACAAATTCCTTTTCTCATTAGAGTCTTTGCTTTTAATCGTTAGAAAAAGACCGACATTGAAGACGAGGCCTACTAAATTCAGACTGCAATAGGTTTAAGTAGAAAAGAATGACTTCGCTTCTTTCAATTGTTATTGAAAGAAGAGAAGTCATTCTTTTCTTCTTTCAAAAAATAAATGTTTTATATTTATTTTAAAGTTTAAAATAAAAATAAAACAAAATGTATAAATTAGCATTCATACTCGCCTTCGCAAGGGTAGCAGTTTTTAATAAAATACTGTCTATTTTACTACATAATTTAGCTTTTTATAATGAAAGACGATAATTTTTTTTTGCAAAAATCTTACACTGACTTTTTGAAAAATCAGTAAAAAGTGTTAAAACAGCTTTAGACTTCAGTGACATAAAAATAAATCAAACAAAGAAAGGTCACCGACTTCCGAAGTTAAAGGTATTCTACACTTTTTCAATCAGAAAGTATAAAATCTGTTCTTTTTTCAATACCATTACCTTCTTTACAGGCCACATAATAATCCAGTGCCTGGAGCCTGTGCCCACAAAAGGACTGACAATGGACGATGTGCCAGAACTGATCAACAAGATCCACCAACAAATGACTGCGACATATAAGGAGTTGTCCAAAGAGGTTGTCAACTCATTACCAGCTGACTACCCCTTCACTCTATTAGGATAAGAACCACGACTGTATATTATTAGCTTTAGAATTATTTTTAATTATAAGTAAGTGATAAGTGTAATGATGCTTTTAGCATTACAATGTAGGTAACTGTTTTTGGTTATGAGTACTTATCATAAATTATGTTTTTTTTTTTAAATGAAGACGTACCTAAGTTAATAAATAATAAAGTGATTTTTTACGCTAGGTTTTTTATTTATTTTTGTTGCTAGCAAGCAAGTAATGTATGGGACAAAATTTTATGAACGGCTTCGCAATATGTGGAAGTTGAAGCCAGGCGCAGCCGCTTTTCCGACCACTAGAACAACGATCCAATCATAATATCTTTATCATTTATTACTATTTCATATTAAAAGGGTTTTTATATACAATGTTTTAAAACTATTGAATTTATTATATGAGAACATGCATTAAATCCGACACACTTTAACAAGAAAACTCTTCACCTAAATAGTACGTTTAAAAGATTACGAAGTGCACTTAGAAATATAAGAGTAGAGTGGTTTGCAAACTCTACGTAGTTACTGGGTGGGTCACAGGACAACAACCTTGAGAATAGGTAACCGTGACCCTGGAACGTAAAGGGCTATTGAAGGAACGCCGTGGATTTTAGTCAGTACGAGTCTGACAGTCCCTCCCACCCCGCCCTGGGTGCTGGTGGGCCACAATTGAAAAAAACCTCTGAGGAGTGAAGTAAACTGGAACTTTGACATTTAATTTCAAGGAAAAAATAGTTCCTTCTTCGTACACCAGAGGCGCTGTTCCATTTTTCCATACAAGAAACGCTGTAAATACTGGAAAGACGCTGTAAAGTAAAACAGTGAAAATTCGTGGGGCTCGGTGTTCTAATTGTGATAAGATTCTTAAATGGAATAATTTACTTTATTATTCAAGCAATAGAATCTTAGATTAGAACAATTCATATTATGGTAGGTACTTTTTAAGTGGCCGTTTTAAACCCCCTGGGTGGGCGGGCGATAGAGAATACCTAAAGCGCCTGAGTACGCTGACGCTATACTGCAGTTCGAATTTGGGTGGACATCCACCAGAAAAAGAAGATCCATCAGAAAAAGAAGATACGCCACAAGGTATAGCTGCGCTACGAAGACCCGCTGTCACAAGGTAGCTGCGCTACGAAGATGCGCAGCTCGAGCTATGCGATGTATCGATACTATAGAAAACGGCCTTTAGCACGCTGCCACAGCACGCAGCCTCGTCACGCAGCCATAGCACGCATCCTTAGGTACATATAAAAAACACATCTTAGTTGAATCCGTTTCCACCAGTGCTGTGCTATGTAAACCAATGAATGTAATTGGTGGATATCAAACGCATCCGCAGCAACGTAGCATAGCGCATCTCTGGTGGAAAAGAAGCCCAACAGTAATGATTGTCCAATCTACAAATGACAAACGGAACTACCGGTTCACGTGCTTTCCGAAGCACGGAGGACGACCAATACAATAGATTGTCACCCTTCCTCAAACCAACCTCGGCAAGCGTGGAGACCGTTGCTGACCGAAGTTATTTAGCCACTTAAGGCGCGGTCTTATCTCATATTCCCAAAAATTGGTTTCTTAGAACGTCGATTATGACGTAATGTAATAAAAATAAGCAACGCGAAAAATACAGTGAACAGAGAAGGGTATAAAGAAGAATTTAAACCGAACAGAATAATAAATAAGAGTTTGATATTCCCAATAAAAATTGGGAAGTTGTAGCACAAAAATAAACTTTGACGTCGAAGATCTCTGTATTTCCAGCGATAACAACAGTTTTTTTTTTTAAGTATTTAGTAGGTTTTCCATTTTTTTAAAACTTTAACCGAACCATTATTTAATTTTATGTCTATATTTTAAATAATCTAAAGAAAAGCAGTAAAATAAATGCCCATTCGCAGCTTACGTCACATTTCAACACAAATGTCATTTTTTCAATTTTCAATCTTATTGACGCTCCATAGTGGTGACAATAGTTTACGCGGTCATAAGCGATTAAAATCGTAGTCAGTCCGCGTCTTAAAACTTTAAACTTTGACCTTTTTTTCTAATATTCATTATGTATGAGCTCATAATGAATATTAGAAAAAAGGTCAAAGTTTTCAAAGACAAAGAGGTACAGAACAACAAAAAAGAAACATTCCTTTTATGAACGCAACTAGTGATGTAAAGATAACGACTTTAGAACATGATGGACGTCAAAGACGCGAGACGGTATTATTTGCTTTTTTATTTAGACGGACGGACGATTTATTATTTTCTTTTGTTTTAAGTTTGTTAACATGAGATAGTTTAATTTAAAAACTAGCAGTTGTCACCGGTGTTACATTTGAAAAGTTATCCTACTGGAAATTAATACCGGGAAAAACAATATCCTATATGATATTCTAAACCAGTGTTTCCCAAACATCGTTCTGTCGGCCCGTCAATTTTCGCACGGCTTCTTGACCCACACAAGCTGGGCTTACAAGCTAGTTAACCCATTAACAAAGTATTACATGTTCTAATCTTAATCTTTTTTTACTTGTTTTATTTAATTAAACATTACGTTTTGTGTCACCGACTTTTCTGTTGATACCTACAATTCGGTAAAATAACGCATTATGTATTAATAGTAAAAAGACCTGCGACCCAGTATTTTATTTTGATTCAGATGGTCATAGGCTAGGTATTTTTTATTTATCCTCGAACGCGGGCGAAGGAGTTATACAGGGTGGAATTTTGTAATGCCACCTGGAGGGAAAGTACTCTTAATACTGCAGATAGAAAATTTTACTCAAAAGAAACATTGCTTTATTTTTGAATAGAAAGCAAACTGCATTCAAAGATTTACGAAAATTCTCTTCTCCCACACCCGGGAATCGAACCGCTAAAATCTGAAAAAAATATACCCTGTACTTTTATTGCATCGATCGTTAGGGTCAATTATAAGGATGAAATCTCTCTAACAAACATGATAAATTAAATGAAAGGAAAACCAGGAAATCTTAAATTAATTTAATTATTTACTTACAAAAAATGGTAAACTAACTAATTAGTTGCTCGAAATGGGCTCCATTCTCTTGGAATCTTTGAATGCAATTTGCTTTCTATTCAAAAATAAAGGAATGTTTCCTTTGAGTAAAATTTTCTATCTGCAGTATTAAGAGTACTTTCCCTCCAGGTGGCATTACAAAATTCCACCCTGTATAAGCTTTATAAAGATTTACATTATATAAACAGTTATATTTGTACAAAAACATACTGGCTAAACCCATCATAACTTTGATCTTTCATAAAAGTGATCGTAGCAGAATGTCACAGGGTCGGAGTGTGACGTTATCAACGCAAAACTTCAAACTTAGGTGTCGTACACAATAAATAACTAGCAAAACTTACGACGAACATTACAACTTATTCTGAGCTTATTTCGTTCCTGAACTTTTGGAAAAACTTGTTAAATATATTTTCCACTTTATTGGCACCTATTGGCGATAATTTAGCTGTGCAATTAAAGCAGAATTTATATTTATTTACGACACTCTCTTTGTTTTTATCACGCAAACTATTTGATAGCTCTCGTGGCGTTATAAATATGGTTGTGAGTACCTTACAAGGATATAAACTTATGTTACTACGGCAATATCATCATCATCATCAGCCGAAAGACGTCCACTGCTGAACATAGGCCTCCCCCTTGGACCGCCACGCCGAACGACAATTCGCCACTTGCATCATCGGTTTCCCGCGACCCTAACGATGTCGTCGGTCCACCTAGTGGGAGGCCTGCCTACGCTGCGTCTTCCGGTCCGTGGTCGCCACTCGAGAACTTTTCTTCCCCATCGGTTGTCAGTTCTACGAGCGATGTGGCCTGCCCATTGCCACTTCAACTTGCAAATTTTATGAGCTATGTCGGTGACTCTGGTTCTTTGCCGAATATCCATGTTCCGGATTTTATCCCGCAAAGAAACTCCGAGCATAGCTCTTTGCATTGCTCGTTGAGTGACTCTTAGTCTCTCTAAAAAGCCAGCAGTCAAAGACCACGTTTCAGAGCCATATGTCATCACTGGCAACATACACTGGTTAAACACCCTT
Source organism: Agrotis exclamationis (assembly GCA_950005045.1). Classification (NCBI taxonomy): domain Eukaryota; kingdom Metazoa; phylum Arthropoda; class Insecta; order Lepidoptera; family Noctuidae; genus Agrotis; species Agrotis exclamationis. The sequence goes on along the minus strand of OX465417.1, from coordinate 10,487,567 downwards.
GTCTTGAGACACTGTGGGATTCTCGATGAGAAGATATCACGTAGCTTCCCAAACGCTGCCCACCCGAGTTGGATTCTTCGGGCGACCTCTTTCTCGAAGTTGGACCTACCTAACTGAACAATCTGTCCAAGGTAAGTATAATGGTTACAACTTCGAGAGTATCATTCCCAACAACTACCGGTACGGGTGCCACATGGACATTCGACATGAACCACTTGTGCATGTTCATTTTAAGGCCGACCCGTTGGGAAACGATACTGAGGTAGCTGAGTATAGCATTGAGGTTCTCCAACGATTCTCAGAGAACCAAAGTAACCGACATTGCGCTTAGAATCAGCATGCTGAAGTGGAAGTGGGCCGGCCACGTCTGTAGACGGACAGACGGCAGATGGAGCAAACATGTGCTAGAGTGGAGACCGCGAACGGGCAAACGTATTGTAGGACGCCCTGCTGCAAGATGGGTCGATGATTTAAGGAAGGTGGCTGGCATTGGATTTATGCGGACTGGCCAGGACCGGGATGGTTTGCGCACTTTGCGGAAGGCTAACGTCCAGCAGTGGACGGCAATCGGCTGATAATATAAATATAACGATTCTGCCATGTTGACTATATCATCTCTCATGAGATTGGCCTGTAGTTCTTCAACAAGGTGTTGTCACCCTTTTTGAAGAAAAGAACAACCACACTCCTGTGCCATGCTTCTGGCGTAGTATCTACCTTCGAGTATGACGGTATTAAATAACTTCTGGAGGACTAGAAATACCGGGTACGGCAATAAATACACATAAATCTATCCGCATAATATACCGTCCACACTACACACTGCAGTGATATTCTCTATCAACACAGCCTCGTGACAGCACGGCCGCAGCACTCGCGCCACGCTGTGACTAAAGTTTGCTATTCACTAAGCTATTGACAGCCTTGCGGTCCATGGCTCTCTATGGGGCCCCCGTGTAGGCCCTGACCATACGGACGCGACGAGCAAAGCTGGTCGCATGCCAGAGGGTCATGGCCAACGACCATTTGTATCGTCATGGCTATCCGGATGATCCGAGGATACTACACGATCACCGGCGAATCGGCCAACCTCCTTGCCGGATTGCTGCCTTAGGACCTGGAGGCGACTATGAGTGGCGCGTGGAGGCGCATTGCCAGCACTTGCCGGGGCGCATCCCCGCTGCCTCGAGAAGTCGAGGCGCGGCGGGAAGAGCTCCGGCGCGATCTCAGGGCAGTTTGGCGGGAACGACAGTCGCAACCGAGGTCCGGGCACGCCGCAATCGCGGCGGTAAGACCCCTCTTTGAGGAGTGGCTGGATAGGCGTCACGGCGTCCTGACCTACCGCATGATGTAGGTCCTCACCGGACACGGAAGTTTCGGGAGGTACCTGTGTCGGATAGGGAAGGAAGAAACGCCTGGGTGTCACCACTGCGAAGATCGCCAGGAGGACACGGTGGAGCATACGGTGCAGAACTGCCCCGCTTGGGCAGAGCACCGCCGTGTCCTCACGACGGCGATAGGCGGAGGCCTCTCGCGCCCGGCATTGGCCGGGCGCGAGAGCCCTTGCCGCTCGTGCTGCAGGATCGGACAATCTCAAAGCAGCCTCCTCGAAGGGTAAGTAATATATGATACAACTACAAAATCTCTAATATTTACAAGAGATAACAACTGAATATATAATTTTATTTGATATAACGATCTCTTAATATAATAAACGATTGCCATAATTTTATAATGACTAATTTCTATAATCATAACAATCAATGAATATAAAATCGTTTTGTATACCACTCAAAAGACCTAAAACTTAAACTTAAAGGTCTTTCAGACCCCGCCATCCCCTTCGAACCTAACCTGTCCGTGTCGGGGTGCCCCAAGTCCCAAACTCGCTTCGCTCGCTCTTGCATCCTAGGTCAAATAACTGATTACTACCTGTCATGCTAGCTCGACGGAGCCCCGCTTCGCGGGGCTCTTATTTCTGCGTGCATGGTTTAAAGTAACCTAACACGAAAGGGATGGCGGGGTCTTTCAGACCCCGCCATCCCCTTCGAACCTAACCTTTCCGTGTCGGGGTGCCCCAAGTCCCGAGCTCGCTTCGCTCGCTCTTGGATACAAAATTTTTCTAATAACAATAGCATTCGTGAAGGCAAACAATCAAAGTCCAAAGGATAAGCCAAAGTCATCAAAGAAAATGGTTTAAACGTTAAATTATATGTTTCAAACGTTATCATAACGATTTTTGCTTAAATAAGCGTTATATCAAATAAAATTATATGAAATGAGTTTTAGAGTAACACAAACATTATGTATTAATTATATCAATCGTTGGTATTTCTCACGTTGATTATATCATGTGAACGTTATTGAAATGAAAATATATCAAATAACTTTAAGTATACGAAATGAGACGCACCCCTCCTCGAAGAGCACGACATTTCACAATTCAAACAATTCACAACAATGATTTCCTATAGAAAATAGCATTGGTAGGTGTTCATGCACGCACATAAACAGTGAGGTACGCATGCATGTAATGTTATGATAACGTATGGGTACTTCATTACGCGTCTTTTCCACGCCATACTCTTCGAAGGGCGTTGTATGCTAGGTTTACTTACGTAACTGTGGCCGAAGCTTTACAATAAACATGAAAACAAAGCATCTATATTTCACTGAAAAATGTAGGCTACATAAAATGTAAACAACCCCTATGTTAATACTAGTAGATATCTGTAGTGTTCAGTTATCAAACACTGAATAAAATCCATTACTAAAAGTACTATACAATATCAAGCACTCAAGCAGTATGTACCTAACAACTAACAATGCGAGCGCACAGCTTTGTTAATAAAACAACGAACATCAATATTAGAGAACATAGTTTTATTTTTAATTAACGGATTCTTTTATGAACAGTTAGCTGCTCTTATTACAGTACTTAATAACATTTTATTACTCCCCTGGTATTCGAAGTGATCCCAAGCTTCATTATAAGCCGTCTTTGCTGTATTTTAATATAATTAAATATTCTTTGCTCGTAGTACATACCTTTTAAAAGAAACAATGCCTTTTATTTCACAAAAAGGCATTTCCGGATATTTTCCCGTAGCCCTTGGCTATAACTTGTTAGTACTGTGTTCATACTTTTGTGTTTTGTTGGGACATTTGACGAAAGACCATATTCTAGAAAAAATTAAAGAACTAACCGGAAGCATTGACCGCAATGAATTACTGAATCTCGGTTCTGACACAACACAACAGAGTTGAATGCAACAAATAACAAATGAGGATGGGGCGATGACAGTGATCCTTATAAAGATAGGCTTGAAATATTTAACCTGAAAATTTGCGAAAAACGATGTGTGAGCCTATAAAATTTGCCCTCAATTTCTCCAGGATCAAATTATCAGATCCTGACTTGGTGACTATGAGACCACCTCAGAAGTACCTCCTTTAGAATAAAAAAAGAATTTTGAAAATCGGTCTATAGTTGGTGGAGTAAAAAACATACCGTCGAATTGATAACCTCCTCCTTTTTGAAAAAAGGAGGAGGTTATCAATTCGACGGTAAAATAGGATAGGAAAAATAGGATGATTTTTACATTCAATTATCTACGCTCTGTCACGCATGTGGTAAAACCATATTAAACAATGAGTCATTTCACCATTTATGAATGAAGAAGTGGTGTTAATTCAATAAAAGGTTGCCAGACTCTAACGTACAAGAAATACTCCTCAGTTGCAGGAGCAGCATTTTCGTATAGGCCCGATAGGGCCAAATGCCTCCCGGGATCACAAATAGCAACTGTAGGAACTGGGTGGTTTTAACCAGTTAAGTTGGACAGACCCATCCGCTCCAACCAAAGCCCAGGACTCGTTTGATGATTTTTCAACCCAAAAAATAAGCATTTCCATCTGAATGTAGAATGAAGCTCGATATATTCGAACAGACATTAGATTTCATAAACCGTCAATCCTTCGATACTTCGATATCCCTGTCATTTAATACGTACATTTCCGTGCATGTGGTTTTACATCGCTGAAATATATAGCGTCGGCCACATATAGCGACTAATGGCTGCGAGTGCATTTGCTGAGAGTAAAATTGAACATGCTCAATTCAAACTGCAGCGTATATTCGCTGCGAATAGCCTGTCACATACCTACTCGTAAAGCGAGTACTTGCGGCGAGTAGGTATTCGCAGCGGCTGTATACACAAATCCATATGGATTAACCTGTCAACGGAACCATGTCTACAATCTATGAAGCAAATAAACCTTTTGCAGTTAATTAACCCCCAGCATAACAGATATCAGCAACAGAACAGCAACCTAAAGAAATGTGAAGACGCAAAATTAGAGATGCTCGTGTGAATGAATGAATGAGTTTTTTTTTTTAAACTTTGTTGGAAAACTTGATGACTATAATATGATTGCACAAGAACATCAAAAGAATCACATACTCAACTGATGCAGATAGATTTTTCTCATGTTCTCATTGAACAATTATTTTCCCTTATAAATACTGAACAAAATATTCTCATGCAACTTGGGATGATCCGCGGGAATCAAAACGAATGGGCACAGTAGCCGCGGCGTAGTACCTTCAAACCTTGCCTGCATACAAAGCTTGAGCAACAAAGGATGGTTATGAAAAAATGCTGCATTACCTAACGATTACGAAATTGTACAAAGTAAGTAGGTAATTAAAATGTTCTATCATATCATCATTATCATCTCAGCCATAGGACCTCCACTGCTGAACATAGGCCTCCCCTTTAGATCTCCACATATACCGGTTGGAAGCGACCTGCGTCCAGCGTCTTCCGGCGACCTTTATAATATATATGTGTAAAGGTCTATCATATGGATAAACGAAATTCTACTTACTGCCTCCAACCTCTGACCAATCAAACATCGTGCATCATCTATCACCTAAAAAAATCATCGTCTACAAATAGATACAATTACCGGTATGGATCTTGAGCGCTGACCTTCACCTGCGCAGAAGTGAGTTAATAGGTCCCTTTGATAGATGAAGTGAGGAACGGGGGCGGGGAAAGTGTAGTGATTGGCCCGCGTAGCGTGCCGTAACGCATCGCGTCATAGCCGCCACTCGGGATTCGTTGTTTTGTGCGTTTTATTTGTTTTATTGTGTGTTTTATTGTGCGTTTCATTTGTCGATAAGTGTACGAAGCGCAAAGCGATCCCCACTCTTACGCCGAGCGCTCAAGATCCGTGCCGGTATTTGTACGGTGGGCTACACATCAAGCTATAAAAAACCAGTTTGTCTTGGCCTCGCTTTGCATGATCTTTTCACACAATTAAAGGTCAGCTTACACTGGTTATGCTTAGCTTGATGTGTAGCCGTGTGTACCAGTATTTGAGATCGAGCGAGCAAGTAGTAGCGCGGAAGTGGAACCTTTCGCTTCACATTGTGTGTTCCGACTCGCACTTGGCCGGTTTTTCCGAATATAAATCTACAAACATACGAAAATTAAAAACAATTATTATGGCGTTATTGATACGCGTACGTTATGATAAAATCTGGTTAAGTGCGAGTCGGACTCACACAGGCACGTTGGGTGTCGTAAACCCCTCGAGTTTTTAAAATTGTCGTTATTTTTGCGAGCGTATACTTACCTACTCATTTTTTATGTTCAACTACTTTTTTGGGTCTATTTCCTAGGTTCCTACATAGGTTTTGATTACTTACGTTCAATATAGGTTTTGATTATATTTAAAAAAGTCAAAGTCAAAATATCGACATAAATGGGGCATAAACGACCGGGTCTTTTGATTAGATTGACTTATTACATAGTCTTCTCGAACGTTCGCTTGTTTTTACACGTTTATTCGTGTTAACTCGGCGAAGGAACTCGGGGACCAAAAAAGCGTTTAACAATAGCATATACTTTTATTCTTGTTATATAATTGCATGATTTTTCCCTAGAATAAAGGAATCAATGATATAATAGACGTATTTTGAGGCAAAAAATATAAAAAAAAAAATTAGAAGGTGCAGCATAGGTCAAAGAAACTAAAATTGCAAAAAAAAAATTGGGTAAGAAAGAGCTCTTGCACGTTTATTCTGCGGGGCCATCGATTTACATACATGTAAGACCGATCACACCTAAATATTTGATATTAATTTCAGCATGATACCTCCTCACGTTCCTGGCAAAAAGGGTCTTGACACACGGACAGACGGATAAAGTGATCCAACAAGTGTTCTGGTTTTTCTTTTTACCGACTTCAAAAAAAAGGAGGTTATCAATTCGACCCGTATGTATGTAATATTATCAGAACTGCCCAGTTTTCATATATGTTAGTCTATATCAGCGTCTGAACAAATGTGCCAAATTTCACAAGTGTATGTATGTATGTATGTATGTTTTTATGTTTGTGCACGCATATCTCCGGAACTACAAGTTCGATTTAAGTAATTCTTTTTTTGTTGTACTAGGTATTATTCAACTTAGGGTACACTGCAAGTTTCATCAAAATCGGTTCAGTAGTTTTAGAGATATGGATTTTTTTATGTTGTGACGGATTACAAGATTAGTAAGAAAATTTTGTATTTACAAGAATTTGGGTTGACTATTTAATAAATAAACTAAAAAGGGTAAAATAAAACTTTTTCAAAAAAGTAACCGACTTCAAAAACAACAACAAAACAAAAAAGGGTGAAATAACCTAATTAATAACTTCTTTCGGAAGTCGGTGGCTAAAAATCAATGAAATAATAAAAAAGAAAGCCACCGACATCCGAAAGAAGTTATTAATTAGGTTATTTCACCCTTTTTTGTTTTTTTGTTGTTGTTTTTTTTGCGATATGGAATGCTTAAAATTGTGAAGCACTCTCCCGTTTTCTATTGCCTAAAAAAATTTCATAGTTGAAGGTTTTTTTTTATCGTAGTAAAATCATCATGGGACGGGAGGAACTGTCAGACTCGTACTGACTAAAATCCACGGTGTCCTTTCAATAGCCGTTTACGTTCCAGGGTCACGGTTACCATGGGACAGTCCTGCGACCCTGGCAGGTAGATGAAGGACGACAAGCCTTTTTAAATAGCTATAATATTCGTTATCGAATATAGGCAGGTATATGCAACTAATCAGTATCACCTAACCTAAATATTTGTATCCACTTAAGTACCACTCATTTCTGCAATGTATGTTTATCAATTAAAAGCCAGTTTTATTAAGTGGGTACCTAATCCTATCATGTTTTTAGTGTATACAGAGGCTCTATCAAAGGAACTTTATACGAATAGGCTATTTTTACCAAAAAAAAATCCATCATCAGCCTACAACGTTCCCACTGCTGGGACACAGGCCTCCTCTCTGTGAGAGGGAGTGGGCCATAATCTACCACGCGGGCCCAGTGCGGGTTGGCAGATGTCACATGTCTCCGAATTTTATGGTTCTAGGACATGCTGGTTTCCTCACGATGTTTTCCTTCACCGTTTTGAGAGCAGTGGTGATGAAAAAATTACTCAAAGTAATGCGCCAGCCTGGTTTCGAACCCACGACCTAAAACTCGTAAGACTACACTGGGCCACCACTACTCACAATGACAATGACTTAATACTTGTGAATTAACCATTAACCAAAAAAAATAATTAGTCCGATACATAATAATTATGTAGATTATCAAAAAATATTTGACCCGTATTTTGTTATTTGTTACGTAAACCAAAATTGACGAAGATAAGAGGCTTCTAAAAATCACAAAACGTCATTCGGTCGGTAAAATTTTACAGGCATTATGACGTCACAAGCCCCCACTCCCGAATTTCGAAGCGTTTTATCTTTGTCAATATTAATTGATTTAAGAATACAAATAATACGTGTTCATTATTTTTCAATACTCTAACTGACGGACTAAATAAATTTTCAAATTATTTATGCAGGAAACTACCCTATTGCAATAAAATCATACCATAATTATCTAATATATGTATACGTTCTATTGCTTAAGCAATAGAATCTATTAGATATTATATTGTTTGAGCAATAGATTAAAATGTTTTCGCTTTAATAGAATCTTCTCGCAATTAATATTATGATTCTGCTTAAGTTGCCCTTTTTGACCCCAGGTAGGTTTTTGTGCGCAACTGGCCCTCAACCAGTTTTCGTTAAACATAAATACAGCGCGTTTTATAAGTTTATTTAAGGACTAACAAAACTGAGGAATTAACAGTACTCAGCCAACTTCAAATGCAGTGCAGCCTCGTTAATTGAATCTGTGTTTACAATTTAACTTGACGCCAAAATACCCGCTCTCCTTTATTACTTAAATTAAAGGATATTGAGTTAAAGACCTGTTTTAAGGGATAACTGGCAAAATGTGGTCCAAGATTGTAATGTCGTTAACAGTGCTGTTTTTCTTACTTCGATATAAAAGTGTACTAAAAAATGAATTTATTAAACTAAAATTCTATCTTAAAATATCACTATACTATGTATTCCTGACATTAACTTCGATGATAGTAGTGCCATTTATGTTGTTTAGACCGAAACACCACAGCAATGGATTGTAAGTATTAAAATAACTAAAAATCTACCTACCTCGATAAATATTTTAACTGCGTGTTACAAGAAGGCTGAATTACTTAAACCATTGACAAAGATCACCAATCTATTCTAATACTAAATATAATCTATACAAATATTATAAAGCTGAACAGTTTGTTTGTTTGGTTGAACGCGCTAATCTCAGGAACTACTGGTTCGAATATAAAAAATCGTTTTGTGTTGGATAGTCCATTTATCGAGGAAGGCTAAGGCTATATTATAATATCACGGGGCCAATAGGAGCAGTAGGTAAGCGTAGGGTGGGACGCCCCCCGGCAAGATGGACCGATGACCTGAAGAAGGTGGCTGGCAGTGGCTGGATGAAAAAAGCTGGAGATCGTGCGCTGTGGCGCTCCCTGGGAGAGGCCTATGTCCAGCAGTGGACTGCAATAGGCTGAAATGATGATGATGAATAGGAGCAGAGTAGCAATGAAAAATGTTGCAACAGCGGGAATATAATATGTATGCCTTAATATACTAATATCAAACGCCCCAGCCACCGCCGAAGAAGCCCAGGTCGTCGGACATCGCGGGGAAAATTCCGGCCAACGTAGGCACTGGCTTGCGAACGGCGAGTAATGGATAGCTCACCGTCCGACCAACGACAAGGCCCGACTCTTCGGAGCGTGGTGTTCCACGCAATCTCCAATGGAACTGAACGGGCCTCGCCTCCCTAGGTCCAAACGCCTAACATAACGCGGATGAAACCGCGGGCAGAAGTTAGTTCAATATAAATCCATAGCCGTATCCAAAGCCTGTGAGGTTACCAGAGGCCTTAATAAACCCTCACCAAAATGAAAGATCTATCATTACATTGCTAGCCCACTATATTCACAAATAAAGGGAAGAGTTTAATTGTGATTCTGATTTCAGGATGGCATCGAGCCTGATGAAACATATAACAAAGATATATGGAATGGAATGGCATATACGCAATGGTGAAATATTGGCGGAAGACCGAGGTGCTGTCATCATAAGCAACCACCAGTCGGTTCTAGATATAGCGGGTTAGTATAATGTCCTGGGACAGGGTTTCGTTGGGGTGTCAATTCTGAATCGACTGTAAAGACAAAGTTTACTTGACTTGTGTATCAAACTATACTACACACATCAAAAGTGTCTAGGGATCAACATATATTTTTGCAATAACTTTTCTCCTGATTGATATTAATTAAAATTTTCTTTAAGGATTCATCAAATAAAGTGTTTTCGTTTGTCACAGTAACGATAAACCAAGTCACCTTTGCATTAATAAAGAAATTTGCCATTTTCCTACTAAAGGGATTTTTGACATTTGAACCACTAACACAAAAGTTCGAAAAAAAGACTGAAATAACAGTTTTCTTTAAAATTATATTGGGTAACTTAAACAATTAATAATCCGTGTTTCTACCGCGAACACTAACAACACAAGAACATCGGTTTGGCATACTCAAAATGAGTTCATCCAAATCACGCTGTGGAATGGCCGCCCATGTTCGTTGCAACAACAAAAAAAGGTCTTCTTGCGACTCGATACCCTCCATATTCGGCAGAGCTCTTCTCTGTAGCATATCCCATGCATGCTCAATCGGATTCAAGTCTGGCGACTGAGCAGGCCAGGGCAGGACATTGATGTTAGCTGCGGCGAGAGTCTGTCTTACAACTCTTGCGGTGTGCGGTCGTGCATTATCATGCATTAACTGAAATAAGGGACCGATTTGCACTTGTAGAGGAACGATGACGTCTGATACAATCGTCTCAGCATAAATTTGAGCGTTGAGGTTGCCTCTGATCCAAATCAACTCAGTTCTTCCGCCGATCCAAATACCCGCCCATACCATGATGGTTCCACCACTATAAGGATGGACTTCCTGGCAGGATTTTAATCGCTGTTGGCGTCCAGGGGTTCTCCAGTGTCGTATACGTCTTGTATCCGGTCTCATACCGAAACGAGACTCATCAGAAAAGCACACGAAACGCCATTGTTCTTCTGCCCAATTTCTGTGTTCAAGAGCCCATTGATATCGAATCCTACGATTGTGCATTGCTATAGGTGGTACCCGTAGCGGTCTTCGGGAATGAAGGTTCACTTCATGCAAGCGGTTTCTGACTGTTTGGTCGCTAATTAAGTTCCCTGAAGAGTGATGAAGCCTCACGGCTAACATCATGGCGGTTATTGTTGGAGCTCTTCGAGTTAAGATTTGAATGTATCGGTCTTGTCTCCGTGTGGTGCAGCGATACCGTCCTCCATGGCGCTCAGCCACGGTACCAGTGCTTCGGTAACGTGTCCAAAGTCGACTGATAACACTCTGACTTGTATTCAGAGCTAAAGCCACAGTACGTTGCCGGGAACCTACTTCTATCATTCCCACGGCTCTGAGCATTTCTTCCCTGCTTAAATGACGTCGCCGCTCCATAATAACGTTGGTTTTAATCAGTAGTACGGAAACAGTAGCACTAATAATGTCTTCAATGCGTTGTATGTTTTTATAGGGAAAATATTGACAGCTGATTTTCATCTTTTACTCGAATTTGATTCACAGTTCCTGATTCAAATTATGAAATGCACCAAAAAGGATCCATATAAATTTATAAAATCATAAATTTATTACAAAGCCACATCTCAATCTCAAGAAATCCGCATAAAAATGCTTGATCCCTAGACACTTTTGATGTGTGTATTTTAATGTAACGGACGTAGAACTGTCAAAGATAAAGTTATTTTTTTCGGTAACCCTTACTTTACATCTCACAGAGTTAAAAAATAAAATTACCTTTTTTCTGTAGTTGTATTACATAGGCTTAGGTATAATAAATAATAATAATATGACTAATCACTACATCCTAACGGCTTAACGGTTAGGTCTCCAGAACGCTATAGGTCTATAATCTGCCATTTTTTCCCAACTCTACACATTGGGATTTAGCGGATTTAGCTGAATATCAGCCTTATATGTGACCTCCACAACCGGGTAATACCGTAATATGTTATCCCTTAAGGCTACTACACACAGTGCCGTTGCCCTTGGGATTATGCCGAGCGGCTATGCCACCGGCAATGCAAGCCGCCGCCCGGCACAAGCCGACAGTAACGACTGTCAAAGACCTACAAATGACAACCGGAACTAATGGCTTTCGTGCTTTAAGAGTCACGGAGTATACTCGCTGTGATAGTCACCCATTCATAAACCAACCTATTTTCAAGGCTAAGCGCGGCTTAGCCTTGAAAATTGACCTGCGGCTGATATATGCGGGTAAGATAGCATACTTACCTACCTATATTTTCTTATTTCAGGCCTGAACAATGCATGGTATTACGTACGAAAGCTATATCTAATTGCGAAGAAAGAAGTAATTTACACTGGGCCTCTAGGCATAGCATGTTATCTCAGTGGAACAGTATTCATCGATAGAAAGAATCCGAAAGAAGCTTACAAAGTTCTGGAAAATGTGAAAAAGTGCATGATTCAAGACAAGGTTGGTTGACAAGGATATTTATTTAAATATTTTAAACGCATTAACGCCTTTTTTGCAATGAAAGCTTACGAAAGCTTAGTCATAAAAAGTTTTAAGAACATTTTATACTGCAACAAAACTATCTTTGTATAAAAATTACTAGTAAGTGCCGTGACTTCACATAAGTTCAATTTGAAAATACATTAGAGAGGAGATTTTAAGTTTTTTCGTTACAAGCAAACATGGTTAAATGTAATTTAAATTTCATCTAAAAATTGATTTGATGTGGAATAGAGATAGGTCCCTCTTTTTTGTGTTGTTTTTTAATTAATATTTAGGCGCGATTGGTCCAATTTGCGATTGGTCCAATTCACCTTATTCACTATTGGTCCAATTCGCGGTTGGTCCAAGTCGCAGTTGGTCCAATTCGCAATTGGTCCAATTCGCAGTTGGTCCAATTCGCGATTGGTCCAATATAAAGGTATTTCAAAAATGAAACAAAATGACACATTTTTATGTACAAATATATATTTATTCATAATTATATTATTATTCTAAGAGTCATTTCTCGTGTTTCAATCACCTACCAATTAGTAGTTTTGTACATTCATAACAAATCAACAAAACGAAAAAAAAGTAATATAATCGTACCTTGGTGATTATTTTTTAGATCTTTCATATAAATATGATAAATGTTGAAAATGTTGATGATGTTTTTTCTCTTGCTTGTCTCAATAAGATAAGGTAGAAAGAACTATGACCATATCGATGCCTCACGGCCAAAAAGGGATAACCGCCGCCAGTGACGGATTAACCCTTAATCAAATTAAGCAAGTGCCTAGGGCATCACGTCTGGGGCACCAGAAGAAGCACAAAAAAAATCCTAAGGACTTTTTTGTGCTTGTTCTGATGCCCCCCATGAGCATCACGTCTCACTCTCACGTCACCAAAAACTTACTGAAACTGCTTAAATTTTCTAGCTCGCTCCGCTCACTATTCCATCGTGTGAAAGCTTGGCTACCTTATTTATTTTAAATATAAGAACGGTGCAAATAAAAATCGAGCTCGCTTCGTTCGCTCTTGCATATCCCTGTTCCTGAGTTTGGCCCCAAAGCTGAACCAGACAGCAGCCGCCCTCAGGCGACTCCTGCCCAATCTCAGCGGGCAAAACGCCTCCTGTCGGAGTCTGTACGCCGGTGTCGTGCGTTCCATGGCCTTCTACGGGGCCCCCGTGTGGGCCCTGAGCATCCGGACGCGACCACTAAGGCTGGTCGCATGCCAGAGGGTCATAGCTAACCGGATGATCCCAGAACACCGCACGATCGCGAATCGGCGAATCTACCTATCTAAATTGGTTTGGATGAGATACAGTTAGTAGTTTTTGAAATATAGCACATTTTCAAAAACCGCAAATATAACTTTGCCATTCATACAAACACTATGAAAAACAAAGTTATTTTTATTGTTTGTGTATATTACTTACTAATCTCAATAATATAATTATATCCCTAATCTATGCTTGCTACTACGGAACCCTTCATGGGCGAGTCCAACTCGCACTTGGCCGCTGTTTCTTAGTAATATGTATACAGCCAAAGGGACATCATTATAAGTATGAACAACTTCATTCGATTCAATTTTCTCTTTAGATGAAGATATGGATATTTCCCGAAGGCACAAGGAACACAACGGACAACGGGAAGTTATTGCCATTCAAGAAAGGTGCATTCTACACAGCAGTGTCTGCTCAATTGCCGATCATCCCCGTTGTGTATTCGCCCTACTATTTCATAGACAACAACAAATATGTTTTCAAGAAAGGTAAGATAGTGTTTAGTTAGCTAGAATTTCTCAAAAGTTAATATCATGCCTGTATTAATCGGGCATGCGGATGACGAGTAATGGGTGACCCAGATCGATGGCGCGTCGTGTTCCACTCGCGCCTCAAAAGAGGTGTCAGCAATCTGACGGGGCCCCCATTTGAGGGCCAATACCCATCGGGGTCGCAAAACTGACTCATCAGGTAACCATGACCCTGGAACGTAAAGGGCTACTGAAGGATACTAAACTACCCAAACAGCAAAGACACCATTAATAGCGCAATAAATGTTACTGAATGGTCTTTTTTTATCGTGGTAAAATCATCAAATGAGTCCTCCCAACCCAAGGCAGAGCGGGAGGGACTGTCAGACTCGTACTGACTAAAATCCACGTGTCCTTCAATAGCCCTTTACGTTCCAGGGTCACGGTAATTCGGTAATCCCGCGACCTAGTGAATGGTCTTAAATAAAATATCTGTGTTAGGGGACACCCTACCGTATGCTCCATCACGTCCTCCGGTACGAGACATCGTACCGGAGGACGTGATGGAGCATACGGTGCAAAGCTGCGCTGCTTGAGCAGAGCACCGCCGCCGTGTCTCACAGAGGCGATAGGCGACAACATAATCGCGCCCAAAAAAAAACCGCTTAAAAATAAAAAACGCAGACAAACAAGATTGCTGGGAAACCCAGTAGACCAACGAGGATGTACGGTCAGCAAAAGCAAGATGTGCAGGCAGCAATTTTCAAACGGTTTTCCAGTATACTACTTACCATAGTTTGCCATGCAGACATATTTAAACTTATAGCACAACATTGGAAAACCGTTTGAAAGCTGCCTGCATCATCCCTAACTATTTTGCACACTATACATCCTTCTTGGTCTACTGGGTTTCCCAGCATCATTAGTATTTCTAAGCTTACGTACCTTGTATGCTTGTACGTTATACCATCCTTTATTCTGTGCAAAGTATAACACAGTTTTTTCTAAAAACGACACAAAAATGTTACAGGCCACATAATAATGCAGTGTCTGGAACCCGTGCCAACAACAGGACTTACCCTGGACGACGTGCCAGCCCTCACTGAACGTCTGCACCTGATCATCTCGCGTACTTACGAGCAGCTTTCCAAGGAAGTTCAGTCTCTAGAGCCGACTGATGGCGGAAACATCCGTAACTTTGTTATGAACACGGTTGATAAATGATTACTGTATCTACAATAGATATTTAATATTTCTGTGGTATCTACTGCGAAGTTACCAGTGCTAAGTGCTAACTATCTTGGTAGATTTGTTTAAAAGGAAGGAAAGCCTGTTTTCTTTTTTCTTCAGTCTTGTTTCAAAGTTATTTAGTGTGATTAAGCTTATTTTATTTAAATCTAATTGCTAGTTTATTTCCTAAGCTTTTTATTTAAAAGTAATAACAAAAACGATTTTATGAACGAAACATGTTTTACTCATTGTACCTAAGTGTATTGTACGGTGCATCCACACCGCCGGTAACATTTGTGGAGCAACAAAAGGCAACACGGTAACATTCGGTAACTTTTGTGGCTCCTTGTTACTATTTGTTGATTATTACTTACCCGTGCATCCACACCGCAGTAACATCCGACAACAAAAAGTTACTAAGTGTTGCCGTGTTACTGTCGAGTAACGTTGCTCGACAATCGGTAACATTGTTAGATAATGTTACCTCAAAATTGCAATACATAAATAAAGCACATCACACACGGCTAAGATACTATAATATTTTATCTTAAGATGTTATTTTAATATATTTTAGGCCATCACAGATGACGAAGATACGAAGATACGGAGCCACAAAAGTTACCGAATGTTACCGTGTTGCATTTTGTTACTGCGGTGTGGATGCAGGGGGTAACATTGTTACCGATTGTCGAGCAACGTTACTCGACTTACAGTAACACGTCAACACTAAATAACATTAAATAACATTTTGTTGGCGGATGTTACCGAGTAACATTTGGAAACGTTGAGCTACAAAACGTAACTGCGGTGTGGATGCACCGGTAGGTATCGTGTCTAAGTTATCTATGTTCTCGTATAAATAAGCATTAAAAGTAGGTAGATATGCACATTTGCACAAGTATAACCCGCCAGGCGGGCCGCGTGAGGGAGAGGAATATGTCCTCCCTCCGCCCCACCCGCGGTGAGATCGGCGGCAGACGATCTCCGGCCACCGTAGGCGCGGGCATGCGGGCGGCGAGTAATGGGGACTCGCTGTCCGACCATGGACCATGCCCGGGTCGACGGCGCGTTGTGTTCCCCTCTCCCCCCTCTAGAGGGCCAAAGCCTGCCGGGGTCGCGGGACTTATCTCATTACCGTGACCCCGGAACATAAAGGGCTATTGAAGGACACCGTGGATTTTAGTCAGTACGAGTCTGACAGTCCCTCTCGCCCCGCCCTGGGTGCGAGGACTCATTTGATGATTTTACCACGGAAAAAAAAAAGAGGTAAGTAGGGCAGACAAGACTACGTAAAGTCGGCTTTGCAGCATTTCGTTTCCGTCACAAAGTTTTGTAGCACAATGTATTGAATTTTTATGACAGTAATTTAATTTTTCGGTAAAATGTTGTTTCGATATGGTGAAAACATGGCAAATAAAATATTGGCAATTGAAAAATCTTTAACAGAGGCTTCGGTCAATAAGTATTGGACGGAGATAATGACGTTATATCTATCTAAGGGCGCATAACCAGAAAGTAAAGTTGGCAACGTCGCAAATTGCTGTCAAATATATTTTACTAGTTTTAATTAATTTGGTAAATTTACTGTATGAAAATAAGAAATATGGCTCTGTAGTGCACTAAAAAAATGATTAGGGAATGCGATAATATAATATCGTAACACCGAATATGTAGTTTTAGATGTACTTAAAAAAGTATTTGGAAACTTTCCAAATGCTTTTTTTACACCTAAAACGGTTACAACATTAAATTCAGTGTTTTAATTGCATTTCTATATCAATATTCTAGTGCACTACAGAGCGATATTTATAAAAAAAAACAGTTGTCAAATATTAACAAGTTTTAATTATTTTAACAATGTTACTCTACCCCTTCGAATGTCGAACCCAATATGGCGCATATGTCAGACCGATGTCTCGCGCCTTTCGGGTGACGTCATTCTATCGGCACGTTCTTATTAAAACATCTGTAACTCCTTTGTTTAGCTTAGAAGCCGTAAGCAATTTATGTTGCTGGAATTGTTATGAAATAAGCTATCACATTAAAAATGTTTTAGTTGAATATTGCATTGTAATATATTGTTAATTCAAGTTTGAAATCAGTGGGAGCAAAATTTTCCCAGTTTATTGTATAAAAGTGTATAGAAAATAAAAAAATAAACA
Source organism: Agrotis exclamationis (assembly GCA_950005045.1). Classification (NCBI taxonomy): domain Eukaryota; kingdom Metazoa; phylum Arthropoda; class Insecta; order Lepidoptera; family Noctuidae; genus Agrotis; species Agrotis exclamationis. The sequence goes on along the minus strand of OX465417.1, from coordinate 10,470,354 downwards.
TTATTTCACAAAGTATTTATTGTATTCTCATTAATAAACCTTATTTTACCGAAATCCATTAAAAGATCACAACGCCCCATACATTTTTTTCATTCTACAAGCATTACAAACATATGGCTAAAGTCAAGGACCCCGGACGGTGACAAAAAAATTGGGTGCGTTAGCACTTCAGTTTCGGCGCTTGAGGACGCCGTATAGTTTACGTTCATATCTTATTACAAAGACTGGTTCATAATCTTATCGCTGACTGAGTGTTACCGGTTAGAATAGCTTGGTTAATAAACAATGACTAAGATTGTAAACACTTAAAACAAAGTCATAAAATAGACCCGTCCATTGTTTGGGTCACAGAGCAGGTAGTATCGTACTTATTTGAAATATTATTGCACAATTCAAAAGATGACAATATTTACTAATAGAAAAACATAACACAAGGGTATGTTGCTTAACAAAAACATTTCCGAAATCAATCAGCAAAATACACAATTTCACGACAAAAACACGCAAAATTTTACCATAGACGTGCATAATACCTAGACGCGGCACGTTGTCACATCTGAACTTCAACTAAGAAGTTGATAAAAAAAATTACTCACTATTAATTGCTTTGAATTTGTAAAAAAGTATTATAAAGAGAACCCTCTTTTTTTAAGTCTGCTAAAAACAACTACGCACAAAAAATCAACAAAAGCCATGTCTATTCGTCATCGCTAAACGTCAAACCCCTGTGTGTCGAGAGGTCAAAATTTGAGCGTTCGCGGTGCGCGATTTTCTTTTTTTGTGAAATTTAAATATCTGACGTTATTACCTAAATTAAATGCAATACAGACATACTTAATTAACATAGCATTGATAATAACAATAGTTTACTCACATCAGGCATTATCACGTAAAACAAAACGGTCCAAACAGACCGGGCGGCGTGATCAAAGTAAAACACTGTTCGATGAAATATGGTATTTCTGCCGAAATTTATGCTGATTACCCAATTAACTTATCACAAACAGTTAAGTACTTATCGGTCCATGTTATTATTCACTTTAACACACTTCACTTAACGATTTAGTCGCATAAAACCAACGACAAAATACTCGTGTTGTCGGGTCGCGCGCCGCGCACTGACTGCTTATTTGAATCTGTTTTATTGTGTCGTTCACCGGCTCAGTGACATTCTGAAAGTTTAATATCCATCCTTGTCTATCCCCCAACGTATTGCGCAAGTACGAGCAAGACAGGCAACCGTCACGCGCAAATATACCGCGAAAATCTATGAACGGAGCGAGCGCCCACATTTGACCTCGCGACACATAAAGCCCAAAAATATTGAGCTCAAATCAGGGAGTGCGACACGCGGAAGGGGAAATATGAACTATCTCTCTGTAGTGCACTAAACATTCATAAATTATAGAAATGCAATTTGCGACGTTGCCAACTTTCTGGTTATGCGCCCGAGGGCAGATTTTCCAAAGCCAATATGTTTTTCCCGAAGAAATTATTTCTATGAAAATCTATTCCACTGTCTCTTTCTTAGAATCAATATTAGTTAGCACCGTTCCAGATCTTTTAAACTTGAACGTCAAACTGACGCTCGGACAAGGACAACAACAGGATTGACAGAAGTCGCTGGAACGCTCTCTCGTAAAACAGTATTTTCGTTTCTCATGATTGGTTGCGCGCTCTAGGATTTCTTTCAGTTTTGTGTTTATTTTTGTTTTTAGAAGCTTGAAGATCTTATTGTTCAGTGAAATTATTTATGTTGTATTGAAAATGTGGGACAAAATCATTTATATGATAGTGATTATCATAGTAACGTACATTTTGAAACAATTGTTTTCGGAAACACCGAATTTCGTGAAATTTAAATCGAAATTTCTTGTGTTTTACATCTGGACTTCTGTGACCGCAGTGATATTGATGCCGTTTTTTGTGTTCAACCCGAAAAATGTAAAGAATTCCCTGTAAGTAAACATTAATTTTCTATTTTGTAACCGATTTAGGACTTATGTCACCGCTTTAGCTTGTTAACCTGTACTCGTGTTTTTCTGAATGGGGATGTCCCAGACATTATCAGACATGCAACACTTGAGCCTTGATTAGTACTACAACACGAAGCCAAAGCTAAGAGAAACAGAAACCATTCATGTCAAATCTTTACAAATAAATTTATCTCCCATTGTTTATTGTTTACAGATTTGGATCTCAAATAGTAAAACATGTAACCAAAGTCATTGAAGTAAAATGGCTGTTGAGAAATGGAAGAGTATTAGCTGAAGACCGTGGAGCTGTGGTGGTTTCAAACCATCAGTCTTCTATTGACATTTTAGGTAAAACATATTTTTATCCCCAATAGACTCTCCACTGAAGTCCTGTTATCCAATTACATAAAGATGTTAAGGCAGATAATAGTATGATTTAGTTTTAAGCCAATTTTGCACAGCTGTGTGTGGGTTTTGGTAACACAGTCTAAACCAGATACTAAATAAAGACTTTAAAATTAATTAATGTTGAATAAAGATACACTTGAATCTATCTAGAGTTATGCTAGCCTGAATACAGTGTTTTTGAAGAATTTATTATTGCTATGTTATCCCTATTTAATGATGCCTATCTTATAATTTATTAGTGCAACATGATGACAATGATGTCACCTAATACTCTAGGGGTCAATTGGCAATTGTCTTGCTTAAAATATCCAAGAAGGCTATTCTTACGTTTTGTCCACACTGCTTGTAACTGAAGTGTTTTATTTTTACTGGGTATGCCTTATTTGCAGGAGGAAAATTTTCATTCAGAGATCTTTTTTAAGCAAATCCTGGCATTGTGTTTTAATGGATTCAACATTCGATCAATAATAGCTCTAGATTAAGGATCAGGAACAAAACTGAGTCACATAAGCGGCCACATTTGCACACACATAATCGGGATTCTAGTACTATTATTGATTGAAGGATTGAACTATGATAATATTCAATTCTGGGGAAATGCATTTTAAATTATTAAAAAACAGAAGATAATGCTCTTTTAAATGAACTTTTAAACTAATGATTATATTGTTAAACAAGCTATGCTATGAGGGTTTACATGCTACGGGTTGCCCATGGATAGTAGCATAATGTTCAATAGCCTCCAGAATTGAACTATTTGATGAAAAATATTGTTTCAAATCTGATTGATAATTCCTGAAATTGGCATGTTCAAATACACTCTTCAGTTGTTAAATTACTTCTCTAAATGTACTGGTTGCACTTATCACATATAGCAGATATCAATTTTCTGATAAGGACATGTATGGATTTTACAGTTATGAGTCACGGAATGACTTCAGCAATAGCAAATCTCTGTAAACAACATAACTGGTTCATGCTCAAGCCTATTTTATTAAAGAGATTCATGATCGGAATTGTTTTTCTTCACAATAGCCAGCTAGTATCCAGATTTGAATAAATGTAAAATGTTCTAACTTTCATATCTTACACATTTCTAAGAAGAATTGAAATAAAAATCCATGCACTATAAATAGGGTTACACTTACATCCCAATGGATTTAAGATTAGGAAGATAAACATTTGGAAATGAAGGGCTGTCAGGGCTCTATAGCCTTGTATCTGCATATTATATAAATATATGCTACTCCTCATACTGTGAATCTGTATCCCAAATTTGGAAATGTTATGAGCTGATTATGTTATATTCTTAATACCATACATATCCCTCTTTTGGGCTTCCACTATTTAAAAGGCCATTGACACACCAGGAAGAAGAATATTTTAATTTATTATACCTACCAATTGTTTTCTTAAATGACAATGGTCAATGTAACATTAAATCCAATTTGCATGCAGGTGTATTAACATTAATAACACTGTTACACCCATTATCCTGCATAATTGTTTATTATTGTTTTAGTTGTATAATGACATTGTTGTAAGTAACTTAAGCTATTTTATCAGAAGTAGTGGTTGCAAAGTTCAAAATTCGGTAATAATAATAATTAATTTAATTTTGAAAATATATTATATTAGCTAGTAAGTTAATTACGTATAAATTACTAATATTTAATATTAATTATGAATTCTTAGTCCTTTGATTGTGTTCATTCCAGGAATGTTCAATATCTGGCATGTAGCAGACAAGGTAGCTGCTATTGCAAGAAAAGAAATATTTTATGTATGGCCATTTGGACTGGCTGCATATCTGGCAGGAGTTGTTTTCATTGACAGAAATAACTCAAAAGATGCTTACAAGCAACTGAAAATCACTTCAGAAATCATGATTAAAAATAAGGTAGGTGATTAATAGATAATAATTACTTCGAACATTTTTTCTGGTATTATTATAGAATTATATAGATCTGGCATTGGACTTGTGTATTATATGGCATGGTGGATTATGGCCCACTCTCTCTCTCAGAGAGGAGGCCTGTGTCCCAGCATTGGGAACATTTATAGGCTGATGATGATGATGATGATTATATGTAGGTAGGTCAGATCTTCGATCAATATTCCATATCCATATTTTAAATTTTTTTCATAACTTTATCAGAGAAATGAAGTCTAATATCTCATAGACTGCATTTCTAGAGACTGATAAATATATCAGTGTAATCTAGCTGGTGACGTATATATTGTGTTGTTTATATACTGATAAAGGTATTCCTTTATTTACAGACGAAGATCTGGCTGTTCCCCGAGGGAACAAGAAACAAAGATTTCACAAAACTGCTGCCATTCAAAAAGGGCGCATTCAACATTGCGGTTGCTGCCCAAGTGCCAATCATTCCTGTTGTGTTCTCGCCCTATTATTTTATTAATCGGAAGAAATATATTTTTAATAAAGGTATGTATATTTTTGATCAATTGCCTCATTGAGACCTTATATTGATCCTTGTTTTATTTTATAAACAAATCTACTGAAGGGATTTTTATTAAAATTATACTATATTTACAATACGAGTAGTACCTATAGCTTAATTTACAGAACAACAATTATGCATTTCTGGTTTAAATATCACTGCAAACATTAATTTTACTGAAAACATGCAACATTCAGGCGACATTGAGATGAATTGCAAAACTCTTGTCTTGGTTATAAAAAGAAGTGTTTCAAAAATACATAAATTATGTATTGTACGTAAAATCGTAAATACATTTTATAATAGCTTCCAATTGTAAAGATAAACATGGTGAGGAAAGGAAACTCACGCTCCAATAATACAGTCAGAGTGAAGTAATAGTAGCACAGCTAAGTGCAAGTGCACTCGTGCCCTACAGTCACGAAGTGTCGACACTATGAGCTAACATTCATCAACACTGGATAGATAAATATCAATTAGTAATTTATGTAAAAACAATAAACTATTACATAATATTTTAAATTATGATCTTATATCTATACACATAAAAATCAATTACTGTTCGTTAGTCTCGCTAAAACGAGAACGGCTGAAGCGATTTGGCTAATTTAGTTTTGAATTATTTTGGAAGTCCAGGGAAGGTTTAAAAGGTGAGTAAATATGATAAAAAGTTTGCCGGATCAGCTAGTTTATAAATAAAAATCATTTATCCCGTATGATCGGTTGTCATTTGAGAACGTCTTGGCCGAAGTTGTCGTCAGGCGTCAATAACGAAATATTTTTTAAGAAAAGTTTAAATTCACCATCTTTCGCGCGAAACTGTGGCGTGTCTAGTTTGAAATATATTCAGTAACCGTTTTTTGTTTTTTCCTTCCAGGCCATGCAATTATCCAGTGTTTAGAGCCAGTCCCAACATTGGGGTTGACTATGGAAGATGTTCCAGCATTAATAAACAAAGTGCGCAACACTATGGATGCGGCATACAAGGAGCTGTCGAAAGAGGTGTTAAGCGCCCTGCCGCCGAACTACCCCTTGGCGACCGATTGAACTGCCCAGTGCCATCAACAGACGGTACCACCTATTATGTATTAAAATTGTAATCACTCTATTATTAAGCTTTTAGGTCGGCATAATAATGCTGGTTCATGAAATGTTTGTACTATAAACCTATAGCGAGCATTCCAATCACAGGAAATATTCATATTTCTGTGATTTTTATTATAAGAATTTATATCTTGTCTAAATAATCTATATTAATAGTTAAGTCACACTTTTGTGTTTTTACGATCGACTCATAGACAGCCACATCGACTAGTTAAGTGACTTTTTTCTTAGCTTCATTTTATGACTATAGTGAAATTGAAATGGCTGGAAAAAAAATAGAAACAAGTATTGATAGCTGCACGTTATGGCTAATATTTAATTTAAGTAAAAGTATGAAGTATTATTTTTATAAACTTTATAATTAGTTGTATGTTTTCTTATATAAACTGGCGGAGATCAACACTTATAAAGCGTTGATCGAGTCCAAAAACATGTCATAATACGTCTTTACAGTAAAATTTGACTCGAGGCTAGGAGAGATTGAAGATAATAAGTATCAAGTAGAAAGTTAAGAAACAATCTTGAGTATGTGAAGTTTAATTAGCAATCAGCTGATGATTTAGTTGCGACAGTGCGCCGCGGCAATGATTTGTACTTTGTTGACCTTTTTTTTGTATTTAAATCACAGCTGTTGCAGTATAGCTGTTTGTTTCTGCATCAGTGATGTACGGAATTTTAATCACTCGTTAAGCAACACCGCACATTAAGTTAACTGAAGCTATTACCATTTCAGTATTTGAACAATGTTCTACTAAAGAACTACTTTTTCTAGTGTTTTGTTATTATTTGTTATACTGACCGTGGAATTGTTGAGTTGAGAAATTCTTTTTTTTGTTGGACATTTGACCTTTAGGTATTTAAAGCGCACAAATTGAATCTTGGAGAATTTCTTTGTTTTTAATACGTATAGAAGTTCTTTAGGGTGCCAAAACGAAAAGAGAAAATTACAACAAGCTGTTGATAAAATAATCAAATTACCCTCCTTTGTGTCGTGCTGTAGGGTAAAAATTATTAAAAAATAATAATTTTGGTGCAATAATTTTAATGATAGAGATAATGAAAAGTTTTTCTCAATAAAAATGGCGACAGAAGCGATAGATATTCAAAATACATTTTCTTTCGATCAGTAGTAACTAGATACTTACGATATTCCAATGGTTCGTGCTATTCATATTAGTTGTATACATAAATAGCTAAGCTTCGTGAAATGTCGATTTTGTCCGCGCTACGTTTTACGTGCAAGATCAATGTGTTGTGTACTCAATAATTAATAGCTTCATAGTGTATTAAACCAGTATTATTTATTGTAATATTTACATTTTTATCCGTTTATTGCCCGTGGTCCACCCGCTTGGTTAACCTAGGTGTACCTACCACGGGAAATTATTTTTGCCCGTGGTTCACCTGAATGTCCATATGTTTTTATCGTAGTATTACGAAAGAAAAATATGGACATTAAGCTACGAAGTCAGTGTGAAAATATTGCAATATTTTTATTTGTAGGTTCCTCCATTACAATATGACATACCTACATAATTATATACCTACATAATACATTAAATAAATGTTAACTAAATTAATTAAAAAATACTTTACTTTTGCCGTCAAAATAATATTGAAATAAAATTAAAATTGTAATGATAATGATGAAATTTATTATCTATAACTACACTTGACGTGGCCCATGCAGTCCGTCCGTTACCGAACTGGAAATCTCCAGGGCCGGACGGCATGCATAATTTTGGGATAAAATGGCTACGTTTGCTTAGCTTCACAATTTCAGTGATCTTTAAAGACAGGGTCACTACCAATCTTTTTTACCACAGGATTTACCCACCTGCTCTATAAATCAGGTAGTACCGCGGAACCAAAAAACTATAGACCAATTACGTGTTTACCGACGGTCTATAAAGTTCTAACATGCATTCAGAGAGCAAAAATTGCTTATCATATTGATAGCAATTCAGTTATGTCTGTCTCTCAAAATGGGTGTAGAAATTGGTCCCGCGGTACTAAAAAGCTGCTCCTTATTGACATGGCCGTAATAGCCAATAGGTTCGTCGATCCCGTAGGGACTGGTCGACGTGTTGGATAGATTATAAGAAGGCCTATGACTCTGTGCCGCATATATAGGAACGTGGCTCATGAGGGTGCTGGAGTTATATAAAATAAATGCAACATTTCGCACCTTCTTGTTGTCATGTATGCGCCAATGGAGGACGGTCCTTCTCTATCCAGGACGTCGGAAGATTTTTGGAACGACGAACCGATTAGGATTGAGCGAGGAATATTCCCTGCCCTGAATCCTCTTAACACACTGCTAGAGGATTCAGGTTTAGGAGGTTGAGGAGAGGCGGTCAGGTTATATCTCACCTCCTTTATATGGATGACCTGAAACTCTTGCCCCCACCCATTTGCAGCTGATGGGTATACTGAAGATTACTGAAACCTTCAGTAGCGCCATTATGATGGAATTTGGTGTGGACAAATGCGCTGTCATGCATGTAAAGCGAGGGGAGATTGTGGAATCTGTGACCACCCAACTCTCAGATTCCATAAACCTTAGATCCCTTTCAGCAACTGAAACCTATAAGTATTTGGGTATGTCGGAATCATCTCATTGGACATTGGGCATCAATGTTGCTGGCATGAAGCAATCGTTGAAGGAGTGCTTCTTTGGCCGCCTGAACAAAGTGTTAAATTAATAGTATTTTATAAGGCGGAAATAAGGTGCGCGCCCATAGATATATTAAAGAAGGAGATATGGCGTGGAATTCAAAATGTATAGAAATCCGATGAAGCCACAATTGCCCCTCCATAACGCTAATATTGTGCACACAATTCTGTCAAAATAATACTACGAACAATTGCACACACGCGCCATCGATAACTCAGTCATTTAAATATAAACCTAATTCTTTACACTACAGCGTACTTTCCGTATAATTTACTCACACAAACAATTATCATTGTGTGTTGTCGCGACACGGGGGGCGGATACGACTCTCCCTCTCAAATACAACTGACGCACCATGCGACATTACGGCTTGGTGAGGTATCGTTATGTCAGTTTTACATTGCTTGTCAAGTCACTCATTGATAGACTGAGGTGGTTGTAAAAGAGCAATGTATTTAATGCAAAAACGATACAGTCGAAGTAATATAGGAAAACAAGAATAAAGTAGTACAAGTGATAGCTGAGCGAAACGCTCAACACCACGGCTTCACCGACACGCCCCCTTGCCACTTCTCCTGTTTTTAATATTTCTGTGTGCGCGCCTTTAATAGTTGCGTCATGCCGGTTTCGATGTATTCTTTCGGCATACTCAAATGGACTCAGACAGAACTTGACGCCCTGGATAGAAAGGTCCGCACACTGCTGACTGCAAATCGGATGCATCACCCACAGTCATCGGTGATGAGACTAGTATATATCCCGCGGAAGTGTGGAGGCCGTGGCTTCCTCAATGCTAAGACCTTGCACAACAGCGAGGTATGCAGTCTCAGGGAATACTTCCTTGAAGTCGACGTGGGGATGCATCGAGATGTAGTCTCAGTGGATAAAGGCCTTACCCCACTCTCCTTTGCTAACGAGAACTGGCGCAAACCTGTGGTATTGGATACTAATGATCGCAGGGAGGTATGGCAGAGCAAGGAGCTACACGGACGGTTTTACCGGGCCCTTCACGGGCCTGATGTAGACCTTTTGGCGTCTGTAGCCTGGCTACGTTTTGATGACCTCTTCGGGGAAACAGAAGGTTTTGTCTGTGCGATTATGGATGAAGTAATCATGACGAACAATTACCGGAAATGTATTGTCAAGGACGGTACGGTTGACATCTGTCAGGCATGCCACCGTCCCGGTGAGTTGATCAGACACATTGTTTCCGGTTGTTCTCGTCTTGCTAAGTACTTGTACAGACACAATCTAGTAGCTAGGATTATTCACCAGCAACTTGCCCTGCAATACAACCTTGTGGATTCTGAAGTACCATACTACAGGTATGTGCCCGACCCAGTTCTTGAAAACGGTCATGCCATATCGTATTGGGATCAATCTATCATCACTGACAGGACTAAACCTTCTTGAATGTGGCATAAATATTAGTCGAGTATACCTACCTAGGGAATGATAATTTGCCGTGATCCACCCAGGTGAACCACAGGAAAAAATAATTTCCCGTGGTACACCCAGGTGAACCACAGGAAAAAATAATTTCCCGTGGTACACGCAGGTGAACCACGGGCAAAAAACGTTTTTATCGCTTTGTAGCACATGATGAACTTTCGTAACTTTTATTTGAATGCTACTCAATATTTAGTTAAGATATATTATAGGAAATGTTCCTCTATAGTATAATACTTTAATTTTACTCTCTAGTCATGTAAACGACTAACTGTGGAGTCCATTATATTATGTGCTTCGCATACCTCAACGACATCGCAATCTGTACTTCACTTGTAATAAATTACTCAAGCACGATTTTAGCGTAATCTAAATTCTGTGTTCGTTTTAATCATTCTTTAATATACATCGTGAGAAAATTCCCAAAAAAAAACAACTTTGTAGGGAAACTTTCACGCTTCGAAGCAATTCATTGCATAATAACATCATCATGTAACCAAAGTCGACACCTAATTTATAAAATTTGCAATTCTTATTGTTTCATGTTGTTGTTCGTAAAGTATTCAAGTTAAAATCAAAGTGTTTCGTTATCCTCGATTAATCTTTTAGATTGTAATAAAAGTGAGTTATACGAAAAGTTACCAAAATTCGTTGCCGATGTTTGATCGAAAACATTAAATTTGAATTTTATTATGTAGGTGACTAACTTTAGAAAAGTAGGTAATGTTTATTATAATACGGTGCCATTTTAAATTTTACACTAACCTAACCTATTTTATGATATCCATATTATAGGTAATGGGACCACTTTTGTACCCATTGTATTATGAATTATTTTTTACATTCTTAGTAGGTACACGAAAAAGATATCTAGATGTTATTTTGACATTTCTAAATCTATCATCATAATAATAATTTTGTGATAATTTAATTTATGAAAGTGAATGATATTTTCCCAAATTAAATTGATTGTGATAATATGAATTGGTTAAAATTAGCAATAATAGATATCAACCAAAGATATAAAATTATAAACCCAAAAAGTATTGCATTTTAATATTGTCGTCCTCTTGCAATGCAACAAAAGCTGCAGTATTTGTTACAATTTATTAAAAGCATCCCATAACATTAGGTATATAAGCGAAGCAAAAAAAAAGCGGCTAAATCAAAACATTTCATTTCACGACGGGAGGGCGAAACGTCAAAAACCGTGGGAGTGTGTTTGACTTGACAGAAGCTTTTTTCATCGACTTCACTTCATCTCGATTGTATGAATGAGTAATTATTATTTTTGTATAATGTAATTATGTCACTATTACGTTATCACTATTAATGTTATTTAGCTTTTTATGTCAAAATATGTTAAACGCTTCGATCATTTATAACAACTAGATACACAATCAGCGACAAAAAACGTCCTCACCAAAAGAATGACCAAATCAGAGATCGGTCATCCTTTTGGTTTAGTACTGTTCTAACGATCGGAACGTAAACATGCCTCCGTGCTCGTTTAAAAAGTGCAAAATCACTCTTCCAGGACCGAAAAAAAGGATGTAATTTCATTTTTTTAGTAAGTACTAACATTACCAATATATAATAACTATCACTGTACTATAAATACTGATATTTCGTTAAGAAATCGCCGTAAAACATTTATTTTAAAATTGACGAAATTATCAGCCGGGTTTATAAAACACCTAAATTGAAAAGACTTTTACTAAACGTACAGTTCGTAGTGTCGCATGGCTACTTGATTTAGTCGGGTAACATGTGTGTATTCGAGTCGCGGTCGTAAAATTTAATATGATTTTATGACCGTTCTAAATTCGACTTTAACTCATTTGAATAAGGTTTAATTTCTTTTGGTATAATATGTTGGCCAGTTATGTTTCTTTCTGTTTTCTTTCTCTTTCTATTTTACGACCTACTTGAGGACAGTTTTTAGTTCGTTTTTGTACGGGATTGTGTATCTAGTTGTTATTAATGATCGAAGGTTAAACGACATAATTATTACCATGTATTATGTGTTTCATGTCATACTCGTAGTTACAGCTATGAAAATTGTTTCGGGATGGCACTAAACGTGTTTTCAAAATCTGTTTCTGAGACACAAAATGTGTTGACCCTCTTTAGTGCCATCACTAAATATTATACAAACAAGTAAATATTTTAATCATGTAAATAAACGCTTCTATCATGCCATTCGATATTAATGTAGGCCATATTATACTATTCAAATTATGTAGGTATTATTATAGAATATAATACGATTCTTTTTCTATTGAAAATGTAATATTTTACTTGTTTATCTAAATATTCATAAGGGTGTAAAAGAACCCGAAAAGTGTAAATAAAATAAATCGTCGATCAAATACATTTTTAACAATATCCGTGTATCGCGAGATAACCAGTGATTATATTTTTAAACCTTTTTACTAAAATTTTAATATTCTGAATAGACGAAAAATAGGAAGAAGTGTATTTAATGCTCTAATTGAAACAGAATAAAAGTATTTTTTGAATACCCTTAATTATTAGTTTTTAAGTTGAATGTATACTCTAAACTCTAGATGCTATTCCGTGTAATAATAATCACAAGTATTGAATCAGTTTAAATCTTAATACAATTCCAGCAATTGTCCTGCCTTTTTTCACTGTATGCACTTAAATTAAATTTACGTCATATTAATTTTAAGTTTTATAAGCCCTTTCATAGTGATCGATGCTAATCATTAGTGTATATTCACTTAATTTAGTGATATAAGTTGACATGTTCACCAACACTATCATTAGAAATTAAAATGGGCTATTTACCATGTTTGTGTGTTTCAAGTTTCCGATATTTCGACACTGTTGCATGCACCTTGATCACGGATGAACTGAAGTAGTTGGGTATGTATCAACCAGTAATTCCACAACAACACATTTTTTTTTGTACGGTTAAATTAGAGTTTTCGTAGCTTTGACATCAATAAATAGTAGATTGAGCTAACTTGTTTTGACAGCTCATAAGAAGTATGTCAATTAATGAGTGGTTCAAATAACATACTGCGCCGGATGGATGTTTAAGAGCAGATAAAACGGTCTACCCTCTTTCTTGTACGTCTTTTTTTCAAAAATTCGAAACAAAAAACGAACATGGTAAATACCGAGTTTTAAGTTCTAATGACAGTTTAGTCTCAAAAATAAACGGACAAAAACTGTATATCTCTGGATGGCAACAGTTGTAAAAGAATTTTCCGTTATCTTTTATAAAGTTGATCAAAGATTAGGATGTTGCTATGTTCAAATTCTAATCAAATTCATTAAAGCTGGTTTTACTTTTAATCTTAATAGATAAATAGAAGTTTACCTAAAACTTTCTAACATCACTATTTTTTATGATGAATTACCTAGTATTATTTCTACACACTTTAGAAGTCCGTAGTTATTTCTGCATCGTAAATACTCGGTAATAAATAATATTATTATCCTTGACATTTGAACTGTAATTTTCCGTAACACCACTATCTCGGGCATGCGGGCGGCGAGTAAAGGGCAACTCGCCACCCGACCATGGACCATGCCCGGGTCGACGGCGCGTTGTGTTCCACGCGCGCCTCAAGGAGTGTCAGCATGATGACGGGGCCCCCCTCTAGAGGGCCAAAGCCTGCCGGGGTCGCGGGACTTATCTCATTACCGTGACCCCGGGACATAACGGGCTATTGAAGGACACCGTGGATTTTAGTCAGTACAAGTCTGACAGTCCCTCCCGCCCTGCCCGGGGTGGGAGGACTCATTTGATGATTTTACCACGCTAAAAAAAAAAAAAAAAAAAAAAAACACCACTATCTGCATCCTACTAATTGTTATGATGTTGTGAATTTTATCCGACTTCCGTACTTTGGTACTTCTGAAGTCATATGTCATACTCAGGAGTTTTTACATCATTTTCCCGAATCGAATGTATTGTTTGATTTTTAAAACTTGGCTTAGCGCCAAGAGTTTAAATTCCATCAGTTCATTTATAATTAGGCATTGGTTTAGGCAGCACTTAGCGCATAGGGCGCCAATATACGGATTGCTTCAAGCAGTCTATATAATTGAGATAAAAAATTATGTAGAGGTGCCCCGATGTCCTTTACATACATTTTGCTTGAAAGTCAATGAAGATGCACACGTCATAATACAACACCCAGACATCCTAGAATTGCTATTTTGCAACTTAACAGTTTTAAAGCTAAACTTTGTTATTTTTCTCACAAACCTCACTAAAACAAAACGTAAACGGCACCTTTTTTACAACTGTGTCAAATGTTCCAACAAAATTTTGCTATTACAAGCAACAACTGAAATATTGTTGTCTCTTGTATTTGGCTCGTATTTGTGTAAGCAAAATATATGTATATAGGGCGGGGACGCCTCTTTATATATTTTCACCTCAATTATATTGACTGCTTCAAGCAGTCTGTGTTTAGCCGGCCTTATAGACAATGAGGTACTTTTGACTACGATGGCGTAGTCGAGTACGACTAGGTCGTCTTACTTAATTTTCACGGAATATATTTTACGTAGTTTAAACATTTTAATTAATTTCTCAAAACAAATATTTGTCTTTTTATGCATGTTTTATATTTATGTAACTGACATTATTATTGTTAGTATTAATTAGTACTCGCCGAGTACTTACACAGCTTCGAATGCTTATGATATTGCATTTTGTGCTTAAGATATTATATAGCCGCCCCTAGTACGGTTTCCGGCATAGAAATTTAAACTGTTAACTTTATAGAAAAGTTGTGGTCAATCGGTCATTATCCTCTTTTTACCATAAAAGAAAACGTTGTCGTGTATGTTTACTATCAAAACGCATGAAAGTTTTTGACCTCATAACATAAGCTTTTCAGAAATCAGATTTACTTATTGCAAATGTATTCTTTATAATTAATCAGGGTTTCTAGTCAGAATGCCAGATTAAAAAGGAATCTGGCTTGCACATATTTTTCAAGTTTTCTTACTGTCGTCTATTTTAAAGCAAAAACGATTATTGTAGGAATAATACGACGAACATATCACACAAAAACACTCGGCTCGTGCCATTTTACTACCTAAAGTGTGTACCTATGGTACCACATTCTTAAAACTGAGTAGATTTTTGCTTTTGTTTGGATGACTTTAATATAATTATTGGAAATTTACAATTAGAGAATATCTTATATTTTAACATTATGATTCAAAAACTTAAAATTTTGTTCCTATAATACCAAAATTTTAATTAAAACTTAAATGATATTTTCCAATGTTTAACTATTAAGGCCATTTATCACGTTTGTATCTAATTGTATATCAGTGTACTCGTATCTGTGCAAATATTGTGATGTATCTGAAATACCTACTAGTAGTTATTAAATTGTATTCGTGTGACAATTCTGTAGAACAAAAAAGTAACTACGATGAAATGTATATTTTTACATATTTTCGTATGTGAAATCTTTTAATAAAAAGAAATCACAAGGTAAATAACGAAGTTTTAATGAAACATTCCTTATTTAATTAGTTAACTTTATTATATAAATTATACACATTTCTATAGAGAACAACATTGTAAACACCAACAAATAACTGTCAAATTATAATTTTAGTAACTATTTCTTTAAACGATTGTTTATCACAGCTCTTTTTACACGTCGATATGAAACTAACTTTACCTGTAAAATATAAGAGAAAAATATGACTTCAATACCACTCGTGCGTACCTCAGTGTCAGTACAGAATATATAACAATGTGACATGACTGACGCTACTCACAAGAATAGTACCACTTAATAATAAACTTGTTAATATACCTTAATATACTTGATCTAATCAGCCTTAGTGCGTAGGTTACGCCGCGCTAACGTCTCCATCGAGATCTTTGTGAATTCTTCTTGCATGCTTGTTTGTACTTTTTCTATCAGCCCCGTGATGTCCTCTTTCGTCATTCCTTCCGTCTCGATCATTGGCAGAATCGATACGATGAACTCGCCTGGAATGAAATTAAATAATATTATTGTTAAACTAGCTTCCGCCCGCGACTCCGTCCGCGCGGATGTCGGTCTTCGCGTGGATGGTTTATTTCTCCATTTTGAGTAACTCTGACAATGACATCTTATAAATATCTATTGGATCCAAATACGGCTAAGCCTATAATAATTAAGGAGATCCCTCTATTGAGCTGCTGCTGTTGAGCTCGCGTTCTGTAGTAAGTATTTTTTCATAGTAATTCCGACCTTGTATTTACAAATAACTGATCGGAACAGTAATCAAAAAGGTCGCGCTGAAAAGCACGGTTTAAAATGACACGCATACAATATTAATTCCACGGACGACCGCTCGCCACACTGGACACGTCCGCTCGCATCAAAATTCAGAATTTATATGCATCGCGCGGCGCGGAACACGGCTCCTTATATAGGAGTCGGGGAGGCGTGGCCCGCGTGTGCCGCAAACGGTTCAAGCCAAATCCGACTTTCGGCGCTACAGGTAACGGCGCTGAATCCACTGCGGGTAATGCAACGTGTGTTCGCGGTTCTACAGAACAACGTCTATGAATAAAACTGAAAAATAAGATTTTTTTTCTACGTATTTTTCCAGGATAAAAAGTATCCTATTTTATGCCCAGGATAATAAGGTATAATTATACCAAGTTTCATCGAAATCGAACCGTTAGTTTTCACGTGATGCCTGCACATACAGACAGACAGACAAAAAAATTTTTAATCACATATTTGGGTTTGGTATCGATCCAGCAACACCCCCCGCTATTTATTTTTTCAATATTTTCAATGTACAGAATTGACCCTTCTACAGATTTATTATATGTATAGATGTACCGCGTATGTGAGAGAACTTTGTTTTCCCAGTGAGGAAGGAAAACAATTTCCTTAATTTGTTTCCCACTTACTAACTGGCATTTCGTTACATTCATTAATCGTAGTAAAAGAAAATGTTCGAGATACATAAAGCATGAAGTTATTACTTTCAAGATACGCCTTATTTTTCGTTTTCGTCTAAACTAACCTATCTAAATCACTCGATCACAACATAAATCTATCTTCACACAAAGCAACTAACGGCTGGTAAAACCGGTTCTAAACGGGTCGTCACTCACCTGATCCGAATCTATGTCGCTCCCCATCCAAGTGATGGTACTTCGAGATGACGACGGGTTGTATGGGCGCTGCAGCGTCCATCGCCACGTGGAATGCTCCTTTGCGGAGCGGGAGTAGCTTGTCGCCAGAATGCCGCGTGCCTTCAGGGAATAGCAGCAGTTTTCGCTGAGGATAAAGAAACAGAAATGATATAATTATCGCTCATTTATTGAGGTTAACTGTAATGTAGGTAGGTATATTCAAGCAAATAAAACCTTAGCAATATTTAAAAAAAAATGTTGAAGTATTCCATATTCAAATCTAGTTCCAAATTAATTTTATTTATCTTTTTCTTTTTTTATTACTTAAACGTGACAAGCCTATAAATAATTCAAGGATCATTAATGAAACAGGTTCCTTCTACATGTATTGTCTCAACTCCAGATCTACGAGAATATAGGTACTTATACAAAATCTAGTAAATAAAGTAAAACATAGGTGCAGAAATACATAAGTCCTCAGTGTAAGTACTTCCGCAAAATTAATTATACGATGACGCCTCTTTTAATTGTAGGAACCAAATTGTTTGAATAATTGGTACCATACCTAGAAAACATAAATATCCTTGCGACATAAATATTAACAAATTTCTAGATTGTATTGTTTTTTAACTAGCCTTACTAAGTAAGTACCTAGCTACTGACTCACGAGAATATCATAACGACTTTAACAACACCAACGTAGGATTCTATGAAAATCATGAAACAATACATATAGGTACCTAAATATTCTAACTAAGCTATTCATATTCGTGAGCAAATACACACATCAAAAGTGTCTAGGGATCAAGCATTTTTATGCGGATTTCTTGAGATTGAGATGTGGCTTTGTAATAAATTTATGATTTTATAAATTTATATGGATCCTTTTTGGTGCATTTCATAATTTGAATCGGGAACTGTGAATCAAATTCGAGTAAAAGATGAAAATCAGCTGTCAATATTTTCCCTATAAAAACATACAACGCATTGAAGACATTATTAGTGCTACTGTTTCCCTACTACTGATTAAAACCAACGTTATTATGGAGCGGCGACGTCATTTAAGCAGGGAAGAAATGCTCAGAGCCGTGGGAATGATAGAAGCTGGTTCCCGGCAACGTACTGTGGCTTTAGCTCTGAATACAAGTCAGAGTGTTATCAGTCGACTTTGGACACGTTACCGAAGCACTGGTACCGTGGCTGAGCGCCATGGAGGACGGTATCGCTGCACCACACGGAGACAAGACCGATACATTCAAATCTTAACTCGAAGAGCTCCAACAATAACCGCCATGATGTTAGCCGTGAGGCTTCATCACTCTTCAGGGAACTTAATTAGCGACCAAACAGTCAGAAACCGCTTGCATGAAGTGAACCTTCATTCCCGAAGACCGCTACGGGTACCACCTATAGCAATGCACAATCGTAGGATTCGATATCAATGGGCTCTTGAACACAGAAATTGGGCAGAAGAACAATGGCGTTTCGTGTGCTTTTCTGAGGAGTCTCGTTTCGGTATGAGACCGGATACAAGACGTATACGACTCTGGAGAACCCCTGGACGCCAACAGCGATTAAAATCCTGCCAGGAAGTCCATCCTTATAGTGGTGGAACCATCATGGTATGGGCGGGTATTTGGATCGGCGGAAGAACTGAGTTGATTTGGATCAGAGGCAACCTCAACGCTCAAATTTATGCTGAGACGATTGTATCAGACGTCATCGTTCCTCTACAAGTGCAAATCGGTCCCTTATTTCAGTTAATGCATGATAATGCACGACCGCACACCGCAAGAGTTGTAAGACAGACTCTCGCCGCAGCTAACATCAATGTCCTGCCCTGGCCTGCTCAGTCGCCAGACTTGAATCCGATTGAGCATGCATGGGATATGCTACAGAGAAGAGCTCTGCCGAATATGGAGGGTATCCAGTCGCAAGAAGACCTTTTTTTGTTGTTGCAACGAACATGGGCGGCCATTCCACAGCGTGATTTGGATGAACTCATTTTGAGTATGCCAAACCGATGTTCTTGTGTTGTTAGTGTTCGCGGTAGAAACACGGATTATTAATTGTTTAAGTTACCCAATAAAATTTTAAAGAAAACTGTTATTTCAGTCTTTTTTTCGAACTTTTGTGTTAGTGGTTCAAATGTCAAAAATCCCTTTATTAGGAAAATGGCAAATTTCTTTATTAATGCAAAGGTGACTTGGTTTATCGTTACTGTGACAAACGAAAACACTTTATTTGATGAATCCTTAAAGAAAATTTTAATTAATATCAATCAGGAGAAAAGTTATTGCAAAAATATATGTTGATCCCTAGACACTTTTGATGTGTGTACATAGGTCATACTTTTATTCAAGTCAAAGTCTATAGCTGAGAACATATTATCGGACGCGTCCGTCAGCCGCGGCTGAGGACGCGGCTTAGCAGTGTGCACGGTAGTTCGGACGACCCTCTTCGGATGCACAAACATCCAGCCGGCCAGATTCTGTTCGGACGTCCGAACGCTCAAGGTCACGTCCGCGTCTTACGACCGACAGTTTGCACAGTGTAGTATTAAATGTACTGGCTAGATAATGAGTAAGCCGCGTCTTTCAGCCGCGGCTGACGGACGCGTCCGATAATTTGTTCGCAGCTTATATCATCGTTAATATCTGACCAATGCTAACCAAGTTTCTGTCGGGTTTGACGCATTTGGTGCACTTCTCAACTTGTACACCATGCTCAAATGGTGAACTTAGCAACTGGTGCACTTCTCATATGGTACACTTCGCAACTGGTGCACTTCTCAATTGGTGCACTTCGCAAAAGGAGCACATTTTAAGATGAGTGGAGATTTGGAATAATTGTCTAAAAATGAAAGAATCTTTGGCTTTGCTGGGCAATTTTCTTAAAAATACAATCAACAAAATAATTTTGAATTAACTGTACATAATCACTATAACATTTTTATTTTTTCAAAAATAAAAATAACGTCACTTGAAAAATAGATTTAAGTACAGCATAAAGTTATATTAAAGATAAAGATAATTTTATTTGTTCAAAACATGCGTTTACACACATTTAGCATGCAAGTTCTTATTATTAAGTTTGTCCGTACATGTTTTACCTAGTGAGGTTTACAAATTTGTTTCTTTTTTACAATTTACTAGATAAAATTACAGGTTTGTCTATTGTTTTACGTGGCATATTCATACAAAGCAATATCGGCAGCTTATTTTCTGTGAATTACATAATAAAATCAAGGATACATTATGTAGAGTTACTTTAAAATTATTTTGTTGATTGTATTTTTAAGAAAATTACCCAGCAAAACCAAAGATTCTTTCATTTTTAGACAATTATTCCAAATCTCCACTCATCTTAAAATGTGCTCCTTTTGCGAAGTGCACCAATTGAGAAGTGCACCAGTTGCGAAGTGTACCATATGAGAAGTGCACCAGTTGCTAAGTTCACCATTTGAGCATGGTGTACAAGTTGAGAAGTGCACCAAATGCGTCAAACCCTTTCTGTCAATTGTTAAACTAACAAGCACTAATAAATATTTATAAAATCATCAGACAAACAGCCAAGGTTTGTAATAGTAATTGGTATCTATTATTTTTCTGCAGATGAAAGAAATTCAAAAATTCAAAATAATTTATTATTCCGTCCTATCATAGCTCTAACTCGATTAGAGTGCGAGTGTTGGTCATTAATTAGAATAGACAAATAATAAAAAAAGAAGCTCCAAGTAAGGAAGGCCTAAATCCTTTCCAATGCCTCTATACTTGGGGTTGCGGTTCTGTCTCATCAGGTAACTGTGACCCTGGAACGTAAAGGGCTTTTGTAGGATCACTGGATTTTAGTCAGTACAAGACTGACAGTCCGTCCCTTCCCGCCCTGGGCGGTCCTCCCGCCCAGGGCGGGAAGGTAAACGATAATGCCTCTACGATAAAAAATAATGCCTCTGATTGCCTCTATACTTCCATAGATAAATGGTGTACAAGGCGAAGACTAATTGATGTGTAACGCCTACCGATAAATTTGATTGAAGCTGGAATGCACTAAAACACATATTTTTAGTGTACCTAAACATTATCCTATCTATGTGATTTTACCTTGAAAAGTTCGCAAGATAGTACGAAATACGAATTGACGATCAAGGTTGATTACATACCACACCTATTACGACTTTAATTTGCGTTTAGTGTTAACGTAATCGAAATATAATACCTATACAAATATCATTAATACCTATTGTGTGGAACGTTAACGACCCGTGAAACTCATTTGCAAACAATATTTTGTTTGTTGGTAGGCACACAAAACTCTTTTGGTACCTACTTAACTTTCTTTGTCAACAAGTTGTCATCAACAACCATTTGCATTTGTTATAGGTCGGTTTTAAGAGATAGTGAAAATGAAAACAGCGGCAATTCTCAACCATTTTCTTTTAGTGTAAAAATGTAATTAAATGTGTCCTCGGGCTCGCACACTATCTACGCATCATCAACTCATCACACTGGTGGACTGGAAGGGACTATTGAATCAGACTCTTACCAAGTATTGCTGTCGCTGCATAAATCGCGAAAAAATCAATGGTTTTCTTTTTTAAATTTTCCAAAACAGCAATAATGGATACATTAGTGGAAAATGGAAAATTCAATCCAAAGTAGGACCTATTGTCTTTTGCACTGCAATCAACTACTTATCTACCTACGGAAAAAATAATCCTATGACAGCTTGGTCTATAATTTCTTCTCTTTTCAAGAGGTTACATTATAAACATTTTTGTTTCCAACAAATTGAAAATGCTCACAATATCAGATTAACACTAACCTTGCCTACTTATGTGGATGAATGGATTAATATAATTTATCTAAGGATTAATTTAAGTAATCCATACCATTTATTTTGTTATCCGACTAGATATGAAATATTCTCTTCGCATCTCGATGTTTCGCTAATTTATTATAAACTTCTAAACCATAGTGCAAAGTGGACTTTACACTATTCGCTTATGACTAAACTTTATCTAGGTAGCTGACTTTTGGACTTTGTTCCATAGTAGGATATTTGCAGTGTACGTACCTACCTATTGACATAGGTACTACGTAACCGAGAAAATATGCAAGGCAAATATTTTGAGTCCGTAGGTTATGCTTAGGTAAGTAAGTATGTAGGTACCTACTTAACATTCGATTTAGATTACACGGAGTAGTACAATGAACTCTTGTTTTGAATACGACATCAATAAAACTGGGTCTTTTAACATCGGTATCGAGAAACATAATTATTTATGCATGTAGTGTAAGCATGAATTTATTACATACCTACCTATACAATTGTTTCGAGATTACAACAACGATCATAGAAATAGAAACTAGGATATCCAGGCCATGCTGTTTTATTTCAGTTCAAAAAGAGAGCAATGTTTATTATTTCTCGAATTTCTTTGTTTCCAAGGAGAACGAATATGATTCAGATGTTCCGAAAAACGTAGCAATACCTAACTTGGTAGCATCACTTTCCATGAAAATCAATATATGCTTTACATAATACATTTAAAATATCTACTTCATTGAGCTTTCACGTATTCGTTAGGTACCGCCGCAATCGCGGCGGTAAGACCCCTCTTTGGGGAGTGGCTGGAGAGACGTCACGGCGTCCTGACCTATCGGATGACGCAGGTCCTCACCGGACACGGAAGTTTCGGGAGGTACCTGTGTCGGATAGGGAGGGAAGAAACGCCCGGGTGTCACCACTGCGAAGATCGCCCGGAGGACACAGTAGAGCATACGGTGCAGGACTACCCTAGTTGGGCAGAGCACCGCCGTGTCCTCACAGAGGCGATAGACGGAGACCTCTCGCGCCCGGCATTGGTCGAGGCCATGCTGCGGGGCGAGACGGAGTGGGAAGCGGTCGCCTCCTTCTGCGAAGCAGTTATGCTCGCGAAGGAGGAGGCGGGCCCTGAGAGAGAGAGGACAGCGTCCTCCCTCCGCCCCAGCCGCAGTGGTAGACGCCCACGGCGTCGGACGTCGCAAGACGATCTCCGGCCACCGTAGGCGCGGGCATGCGGGCGGCGAGTAATGAGCAACTCGCCGTTCGACCATGGACAATGCCCGGGTCGACGGCGCGTTGTTCCACGCGCGCCTCAAAGAGCGTCAGCAAGATGACGGGCCCCCCCTCTAGAGGGCCAAAACCTGCCGGGGTCGCGGGACTTATTCCATAGTTACTCCTACAGAGGATCAAACTTATCCTTTACGCAGACTTTATGTACCTCCAATAATGAGAAAATAGTTGTTGCTTTTGTGGTTGTGGTAAATCCTTTGGTGTCGTCCGGTACCGACCAACCCAGGATATTTACTTAGCCAAATCAAACATTAGCTTAGAAAAGTACACGCTCGTAAAATTAAGCATGAACGTAGATATGTATGTACCATGCCCATTTCCAGCGATTAGATCATACAGTATGACGAAACGCGGCGTAAAACAAGGCAAGCACAAGGTCTCATTGTTTTGCAGGACTAATATACGCACCTATCCGTATATTTACTAGCAGGAAAACACGTACACTGAATACAATCATAATATGGACTGACTGACCGACTTTGACATTATTTCGGAAGGTGATCGGATATCTTAATCAATCAATCAATGAAAGGGGCTTAGGTATAGATAGTACAATTATATTGTGAAAATTAATTAATTATTTCAATAACATATTTTTATTAATTTACCTACTATTTCCTTATGTAAAATATCTCGGAGTAAGGTATCTACTTATATTTTTGAAACCATGTCAATCTTTACACTACAGTGCCCATATGGATCACTAATCTACATAAACGATCGGCTTTGATCTTTATCTCGTGCATTGTAAAAGTCATTATGAGTGGGTGGGACTGCCGTTTTAAATATGCCAATAGATAGTTACGTCTGAAATATAAATAAGTTGTGTCAAATGTTTTAGAACATTTTTATGCAACTTTACCTTTTGATTCTTAATAGCATCGACTTGCTTGTTGAGGGCATCGCGTGCACTTTGCGCGCCTCTGTCTATGAACACGGTGCCCCACAGCCATGTCGCAGTGCCGAATGGTACAAGATACTGCAGTGATCGCTTGGAAACCACCGTACACCGAGACATGAGCGGCCAGATTATTGCCAAAGCTAAAAACAAAAATATTTGAGTCAGTACGACCTTATTGGAACTGAAAATTGTATCCCACCTAACTAATAACTCGAAAAATCCAATAGTAGGACATGATGAGGCACCACGAAGGTCTCTATCCCAAAAGCTATCTAGGTACTTTCTTTTTAAAGTGGAGTTAGGCACCTACGAGAATGAATATTTTTTTCTTATGGAATTACTCATTTCGTGTGTAATGTTTACTCGTTCGATCTAGGAATTTGCTGTAACCCACTCAAATACGTCATTATTTTGTTTCTCGTTAAACATGCTTTAACGCTTGTAGTATAAATATCACTCAGTGCCAGTCACGCCAATATCTTGCAGCTGATTGCCGCCTTCATAGAAATGATAACACTTTATAATAGATTTACACGATTATTTAGAACGAAACGATATAGCAAGGCCGATAACTTTAAAAATAATAGTATCTAGATACGGGTTTTCATTGGTATTACTACAGTGTACAAGTGCTTTTCCGTCATTTCACATTTGATCGATCTCCTCCACAGTAAGGCTGCCTATGAGGTATTTCCTGCCTGCGATTTTAAATAGGCAAAAGTCAAATAAGTATTTTTTTATAAAGGAACATGCACTGCGAGAGTCATAAGAAAATCGTGCCATATCGAAATGACGTGGAATTAAATCGAAATAAAATAAAATTGGAAGTTTCAAGAGACACAGCCCCTTATCTGCCTTTTATTTTCAGATTTTCATAAACATTCACTTATATTATGTAAGTAAATTAAAACGCTTATATTTTAAGCCAACACAATAAGGATTCATATAAGTCTCCTTTACGATAAAAGTCATTAACACGAAAAGCAATTCATTATGATAAAAAATAATGAAGGAGACAGGTGCAATAATGAAATCGATGTTTTTATCTTTCTAATGTCGAATTTCCACTTGCTTTCTCTTATCAGGGATAAAATAACGGAGTGATTACAGCTCATAAATAAAAGATAATACTAACTAGGCAACAGAGGGATTAGGTGTCATGATGGAAATTAACATCATTTTGTAACTAGCCTTGTACCCGGCTCAAAGCAAAACAGCATGACTTACGTGAATGTTATCTATGTATAATATGTATATTTATGGCCGAAATTTTAAGAAAGTTTATTTAAAAAAATATTTTACTAGGCAGCATTTATAAATAAGGTATATCTTAGTCTTCTTCTTATCGTGTCGATGAAAATCTATATCGACTCGGCCCAAAATTGGGCCACGAGTTTAGCGTTCTCCGAAACGTCCATCAGCTTCTGTAACGAACGGTCGGCAGGGCACTAAGTGCCTCATCGTTTGTGGAGCAGCACCATATTTACACTCCAGGTCAGAGTTGTCAATGAATTTCCACCTGACCAGATTTTCCTTGCTTGGGCCTAACTGGGTACGGAGTCTGTTTATGGATTTCCAGGTCAGCCAAGGCAGCTCATTTCCAGGAGGGAGATCTTCAGCAGGCGGCACGAATGGACTTAGTAATGACACACTGTCTCGCCGCAGTTTCAATCGCTCCTTCGACCGATCGCCAGTAAGTGGGGAAACAGACTTTAAAAAACTGTTTCCGCTTTTCAGTCTTTGTGGCACCAGGATACTTCCATGCATAGGGCGTCGTATGTCTGAGGCCATTTTGGCTCTTTGACTAGAACTTGCTACCTTTCGACGGACTTCCGGAGGCGCTATGCCTGCCAGGGGATACAGCATTTGTACCGGGGTCGGTTTAAGACAACCAGTTATGATCTGGCACTTTTCATTTAGTGCGGTATCCACTAACTTTACATGGGCTGAGCGGCTAGCGAACATAGTGCTAATGCTGTAGTCCGCAGGAAGTGCGGCGAAGCACCCCACTTGGAAGACACTAATCGCCTTAGGAAACTGTTGCGAGTGTTCACCTTCTGTTTGATGGAGTTACAGTTTTTGCTATAGGTTAGTGATCTGTCCAGAGAAACGCCAAGATATTTTAGGTAGCTGCTGTGCTCGATGGAGACTCCACCCCAAACGATGATGAGTTTGCGGCCTGCCTCTCTATTGCGAAGGTGAAAACAACAAGACTGCGTTTTGCTTAGATTGGGCTTGAGTGTGTTATCGAGATAGTAAGTGGCTAAGTTCCTAAGGGCATCTGACAGGTTGAACTCGACTTCCTCAAAAGTGGTGGCTTGAGAGGTGAGGGCAAGGTAGTCTGCATAGAGGAAGCGGGACGTATTCTGACTCAATGGTTGGTCGTTGGTGTAAATGTTCAAAAGAAGCGGAGCCAAGACACTACCTTGGGGCAGGCTATTTTTTGGGCTCTCCAACGACTCTTGTCTGAAAGGAAATGAACCTGGAAACGGCGATTGTGGAGAAGTTCTCGGGAGTATTCGAACCAATTTCTGATCGTTGATCATAGACTCCACTTTCCACAACAACCGCTTAAGGATTAACTGTGTCGTAGGCGGCTGATAAATCCACGAACACAGCGCCTGTGACCATTCCTGTTTTGAAACCGTCCTCTGTGTTGGATGAGTTTGAGGATCTGGTTACTGCAAGACTTAACGGTTCTGAAACCAGTTTGCTCTGGGATTCGTTTTGGGTCAATAACAGTTATGAGACGATTCAGCAGCAGTCTTTCGAATAGTTTATACGTGTGACAGAATACCTATAGAGAGATTGGACGGAAGTTTTTCGGGTCGTCTGCTGCTTTGCCTGGCTTAAGTATAGCCTTAGTTTGACCTTAGGTAGACTTTCTCCCCAGAGACGGGATAAAGGGTATTCCAGACAGTTGTTAAATAGTTACAGCAACCATGACAGCAACTGGGCCAAGCCGATTTATTTGCTCAACTGAGATGTTGTCTAAACCGGAAGCTTTACCACATTTTAGACCCCTGATCGCCTGAACGATATCAGCAAGATCGAACGGTGTACTAACCTCGCTAGAGTCGTCACTAGATTTTAGTGACTTAGGAACCTTCTAGGGCGACGTGTGGGATTGCCATTTGCAAGGATTGGCAGTAACTTTACTTGGTGGAGAGGGTTGAGAGGATTCACTAGTCAGTTTTCGAATGGTGCTCCAAGATTTTTTGCTGTTATGAGTCATGTCGATTTTGATCCACCTCTCCTGCTTATTATCTTGTAATTTGGATAGCAGCATTTCTCCAGCTAGTGTTGTTATCTCCGAGAATGGATCAGCACGAAAAAGCGACTCATATCGGCTTAATAGTTCGCTGGTCTCTTTCGTCAGCCCTGGAATGTATGAAGTCCTGCGACCTTAATTATAAATGCGAAACATTGTGAGGTCTAAAATGAAACTTAGCACACAGATAAACTGAATTTACACTAAGAAGTAAGAACGATCCCGTGGGCTATTTCAATTAAACGAATATCACGCAGAGCTAGTACTACTATCAAATAGTTTTTACTAAAGACACATACATGAGTTCATATGCCCCGTGTTAAGAAAAGAGAGATATTTTCATGATGATGATTTTCATAGATCGCTGACTGTTTAAAATCCCATGGTGTGCGCTGGGCTTTATGCGTTGTTTTATCTAATTGTGTATGATTTGTAACTAAAGGCATAAAACAATTTATTTCATTCATTTTTCCGGTGGTATTAAAGGTTTATCTTGTGTATAATTTTTTATATAGTTCACTTTTGGAGACGTAGGTATGATTTTAAAGGTTATCTTTTAGAACATTTTTTTACGTTAAAATCAGATATGCTTCACCATTTTAACTTATCTAGATAGGCGGTTTTATGATATTATTGCTTACGTATTATATCTGTGAAGGCAAGGTCTAGTTGCGTAATACCATTTCAGCATATCCGCTGAAGCATTGTTCTAGAATTTAAAAAAGTAGGTCTAACTCGCCTGGTGCCCTAATTACATTTTCGTCGATTCACAAATAAATTGGCTATACCTAAGTACATACCTGCTTACATACAATTAACATGGCAATAAGGCTTAATTAACATTGCCGTGGAATTAAAGATTTCGATACAAAATTTCACTTCTATTCCATTCCACGGAAATATAAATTGAGTCTAATAGCTTTACGATCCAGGGCAGTCTACAAGACAAACGGTCATTTTAATTAATGCATCTACATAAAGGCTGAAAATCAATTAAGTTTATAAAAAACTCAAGAACATTATTTTTCAAGAAGACATAGAAATCTGATATGTAGTATACAAATTGGTGATATACGAATCACATCAAGATAATGTTGTTTGATGTCCGATCAATCAATGAAGCGATGTTCTTATTCAATGTCAATCATATTATTTATTTCACGAATGTATAACATGTTCTTTATATCAACTTGTAAACTTAATGTATTTTGTAAACATTCGGAGCGTTAGCCATCACGTGTATCTAGTTTTAGCACTTACTTGTTTATGCAAGACTCAAGAGGACGATATCAGTGCATATTATAATAATTTATGAACTTAATATCGTGAAACTGTCAATGTAAGTATATAAAATAAACATCCTCTGAAACAATTAGGTTAGATAAATACTAAAATCTCACTACTGAATTTCTTATCCGTTGTTTATGGCATGAGTACAGTCACGAGCATTACTTATACTTTTTTTTTATCGTGGTAAAATCATCAAATGAGTCCTCCACCCCGGGCAGGGCGGGAGGGACTGTCAGACTTCAAATTCAAATTCAAATTATTTATTTTTTGCCAACATGGGTAGGGGTATAAATAGATCTTACATATTTTGATAATGTTCTCCATGCTCTGCCATCACATGGGCATGCAAAATTTACACATAATTAAATAATAATAGATTATCAATATACCATGCTTAATAACAATAAATATTTCATAGTTTTCAAATTATAAGATTATTTTATTTATTTAATTTTTCAATGTCAAGGAGTATCAAGTCATTAGTTAATTAAAAATAAGTCAGAATAAAAAATAATCATAGAATTACATGTCTTTCTGTCATGGTAAGTATTATTGTCCATAAGGATTCCCTTTTAGATATTCCTATTCCTATTCCCTTTTAGACTTGTACTGACTAAAATCCACGGTGTCCTTCAATAGCCCTTTATGTTCCGGGGTCACGGTGATAAGATAACTCCCGCGACCCCGGCAGGCTTTGGCCCTCTAGAGAGGGGACCCCGTCATTATGCTGACGCTCTTTGAGGCGCGCGTGGAACACAACGCGCCGTCGACCCGGGCATGGTCCATGGTCGGGCTGCGAGTTGCCCTTTACTCACCGCCCGCATGCCCGCGCCTACGGTGGCGGGAGATTGTCTTGCGACGTCCGTCGCCGTGGGCGCCAGCCACCGCGGGTAGGGCGGAGGGAGGACATTGTCCTCTCCCTCACGCGGCCCGCCTCCTCCTTCGCGAGCATTACTGCTTCGCAGAAGGAGGCGACCGCTTCCCACTCCGTTTCGCCCCACAGCATGGCCGCAACCAATGCCGGGCGCGAGAAGTCTCCGCCTATCGCCGCCGTGAGGACACGTCGGTGCTCTGCCCAAGCGGGGCAGTCTTGCACCGTATGCTCTACTGTGTCCTCCGGGCGATCTTCGCAGTGGTGACACCCAGGCGTTTCCTCCTTTCTCCTTAGACACAGGTACCTCCCGAAGCATTACTTATACTTAGCAAAATTCAAAATATTGATTTCTCATTTGAGTTTTCATGAACCTTCTATTTCGGAAGTCATCTAAATTACTTCAAAGTAGAAACCCGTATTTCACGAGAAAATCGCGTTTAAATTTTGTTTATGTGTATAAATTTTATTTCTTGTGACTGAACAGGTCACACAGTAACTATTAAGTAATCTGTGGTACCTACAGGAAACATTACCATGATCGTTTCTGATACGGTGATTTTGATGATCACAATCATGTAAATGACTGTACTTATGGACCTTATTTTTCATTGTTCAAACAATTTTCTATAGAAATAACTAGTAGGTAAATATACAAAATAAGTATAGATGGATAAGCACCGGAAAATTATAATATTTATGTAGGTACGTTTGATACCAACAGCTACACCATAATGGCCCAACCGACTAGCCAAGACACATGCTTCAAACTAAAAAGTTTTCCTATTATTTCTCCGTGAGAATGGCATAAATCGAAATGAAGAAAATATGAACTTGCTCTTATAATATTGTTTTACAATGTCAATCAGAAGGCGTATCACAGACAATGGATATGATTTATTTTTATATTGGCACAACAGGCAAGCGAAATTCAAATATCCATAGCTTGGTACATACCAAGTACTACAGCAGTATTACAATACAACTCAGAACATAATGAATGCATTATGTTCTGAGTTGTATTGTAATATTGCTGTAGCAAAACACTGATTGATTTGTATTCACAAACACATACAGGTGTATGTATCATAACTAGTCATTAATAAATGTTACCTATATAAGTACCTACGAACTAACTCAAGGAAAAAAAATTAAACACGCTTGAATCGCTAGGAATATGAAAAAAATGTAAAACCTAACATATTGATCACATATTCTGGCTCTAATGTGAATTACTTAGTTTAGAATCAAACAACAGATCATTATATCTAATTTCATCCAGAAATAAAAATTAATTTTTTTATGAAAATTTTCCTTTTCACTGACTGACGGACTCTAATCAGACTGCGTTCTATGACGTCAGAAATTCTTCGTAATTGTGTTTATAGTCATACCACATAATTATCCGCTAAAAACTGCCACACAAATACATATATATACAGGGCGTCCCACGGCTATGCCACATGGGGGGAAAGTACCTTAAATATTGTAGGTAGAACATTTTACTGAAAGAAGACATTATTTTAATTTAAAAAACAATTTAAACTGCATTCATAGATTTTAAAATAATTACATGGTTGAACCGGGAATCGAATCCGCTACACGATAAAAAAGATGATCCTGTAGTTTAATATACCGATCGAAAGGCTTCATCATAAGGATTCTTTTTTGCTAAATAATATAGTGTCAGAAATAAAAGGAAGCCCATGAATTTTAACATTTTTGTTACAAAATTAATCAATATCAAATGCTCAAAATGAGTCCCATTACAAACTGTTGAATACAAAGTAGCACTCTTTTGATTATTTCACTTCCTGTCGATTTTTGATCTTGTTGTGGTGGATATTTGCAATAATAGGTCTAAGTTTTGTTTGTTCTTTTTATTTTTCTGAACAAAATTTCACATCAAATGTAAAGCCTCCTGCAGACACACGCGATTAATCGCGCTGCGACAACGAGCCAGGCTAATTTCCACTCTAAAAATACTGCGAATGGACCGCGACATGTCGCCCCGCGCGATTAATCGCGTGTGTCTGCAGGAGGCTTAATTCATGGCCTTCCTTTTATTTCTGACACTACGTTATTTAGCAATTATTTCTGATATCGAAAAGAGACAAGAGCAAACCCATGTTAAACAAAAAATAAAAATATAACACTCCTTTTTTAGGCGGTCGTATAAAAATAGGATCCAATTATTTACGAGGCCGACGATTTTAATTGGCTGCATATAGTTTATCAAAGTAAATACAATAAATAAATGATATTCCACAACTATCACACAACGCCATCTAGTCCCAAGCTAAGCAGAGCTTGTGTTATGGGTACTTATAGACAACTGATAAACATACTTATACATATATTTCTAAATACGTAAATATTATAGATAAATTACACCCAGACACAGAACAAATGATCGTGCTCATCACATAAACATTTGTCCTGGGTGGGAATCGAACCCACAACCTCCAGCATAGCAGTCAGGGTCACTAACCACTAGACTAACAGGCCTGTCAAAAATGCCTAAAAGTTACCTTATTCTTTTACTGTTATTTGATGGGAAAAAATACTTTTTTGTCCCGAATTTCCAGGTCTTTAAAAAGAAACCGGTTCTCGATTCCCTAAATTTTAAGATATGACAGTTTTTATAGGATTAGCGATAAGTGTAACCAAATAAGTGTCGGTAGAGACACAATGGAAAGGCTTCCAGTGTGTCTGTCCTTGAACAAAAATTTGACACAATAAAATATTATAAGATACATACCATATAAATCCAGGCAACTTTGGTGGTTCAATAGTACTACTGCCCCTCGGCTGTTGTCTACATTTTCTAAACCTCTAACTTTCCACCGAAGACCAAGTATCTTCGCGAAACACCTTAGGAAAAATGCTGGTATTCTGAAAAGAAAAAATGAACAGTACAACATTTTCGTCTATACTTACTTGCCATTGGAAGCCTACATTGCCATTGGAAGTTATATTACCTATCTTATGAATGGGGAATAATCTGTTTGCTGAGGTTACTCAATAGGCTAAACAATTAACCGGTAACATAATTAAATGTTAAAAGTTTCTTAACATTATGAAAACCAGAAGCCTAATAACATACATACATACATAGATTTGGGTCGCGTGCTTAAAAGCAAAATAATTTGAAAAACAAAGAAAGAGTTTTATTTTTAACCGACTTCAAAAAAGGAGGAGGTTATCAATTCGGCGGTAATGATTCGACTGTATGTTTTTTTTTTTCATGTGTTACGCGATTGCTCCGCCAATTGTGGACCGATTTTCAAAATCCTTTTTTTGTTCGAAAGGAGATATGTACTTCTGAATTGGTCACATAGTCACCGAATCAGGATCTGATAATTGGATCCTGGAGAAATCGAGGGCAACCCTCAAATTTTATAGGCCCACACATCGTTTTTCGCAAATCTTATGAAGTGGGGTGCTAAGACAGGAAACCTCCACGTGCGTCCGTGGACTGGAGTTCCCTCTCGGTTACGTCCGGGGGGAAGACCAGTTTTTCGGGCCGGTGCACCCTGGGATGCGGGCAAAAACTCTTCCTTAGGTACAGTACTGTGTGCCTAAGGGGTCTCTTTACCCGTATGCAAATAGCCTGTCGGGTGGACGCTCCAACGCGTGTCCCTCTGAATAGCAGAGGGCACAGCGGCGGAGCGGGCTTGCGGACGGTGAGTAATGGGTAAGCTCGCCGTCCGACCAGGTACCAAGCCCGGGTCGGTGGCGCGTCGTGTTTCATGCGTCACCGACGGGGCCCCTTATGGGGCCAAATGCCTGCCGGGGTCGCGGATTTTTTCTTAATCCAGGATACCGTGGCCCCGGAACGTAAAGGGCATCCGAAGGAACACGGGTGGATTTTAGTCAGTAAGAGTCTGACAGTCCCTTCCGGCCCACCCAGGGCGGGAGGACTCATTTGATGATTTTGCCATCCCAAAAAAAAAAAAAAAAAAATCTTATGAGGTAATGTTAGTACTTGCGTATGGCAATCATTATCTCATGTAGCTGAGCTGATGATGGAAGGTACAACTCCTCAATATAAAGTAAATTATGTTTGTTTTCGCTTATCTCCGGAACTACAATCCGATTTAAGTAATTCTTTGTAGTAATTTTTAATTTTTGTTGTACTAGGCATCGTTCAACTTAGGAAATACTGCAAGTTTCGTCAAAATCGGTTCAGTGGTTTTTGAGATACGGAATTTTATTGGCTAATTGTGTACATGAGCGATGTTATTACCGGTGGCGGTGCAGAAAATAAGAAAATGATGTATTTGACAAGAATTTGGGTTGAATAATTATTTAAATTAAAAAGAGTAAAATAAAAACTTTTTCAAAAAAATGTAACCGCCCTCAAAATCAACCACAAAAAAGGGTAAAATATCCTGAAAAATAACTTTTCTTCCGGAAGTCAGTGGCTTTGTATTTTTTTTATTTCATTGTCTTTTTTGCAAACGACTTGATTTTGAAGGCGGTTACATTTTTTTGAAAAAGTTTTTATTTTCGTTCAAGACTAGAAGCAGGGTTAAAGCATCACCCAAAGGCGAACTATGTTAAACTAATTACGACATGCGCTCTTATCTAATTACCATTTCGTAGGCGCGCCTTCAACTTTGTTAATTTCTCTAATTGACATGAGAATGTTTGCTACAATTTACATATCAGTTTCCGTTTAAGACAATATTACCCTCATTAAGTAAGCACTGCGATACGGCCACCACATACAGTACATATTTTCCACGAACATTATATAATTCAAATGCAAATGTGTCTTGCCCCTAATACTGTTAGGAAAAAGAGAATTCGGTCCATTAAAATTCTCCAAGCTATTTACAATTTTTATCGAAACATACTTTTTTGTTAAAAAAATTCCTTATTGTATTGCTGTATATTATTCCTTTAGTTGTCTATTTACATATAATTTACATTTTTATAAATATTTTAATCAAACAAAGTGTATAAAAAAAATGAAATAATGTGGTGAAATATGGAAGAAACATAATATTCTTGAACCATTATGTGTCAGTCTTTCGACTGCACAGCCTGATTAATTTGAAGTAGGTACCTAAGTAGTTATTTATTTACCATTTACACCATATTGTTGTCGTCTTTCAACTGACACAAACAAGACGTTTTTTTGCAAGCGTAATGAATAAATGATCAGTTCCGTAAGAGTTTGAACAAGGAAAAGAAACTAAGCCTTGAACTAGGTAAATTATTATGCCAGTTGAACCTAATTACCCAATCGTAATCCAAATAGATTTGTTTTCTTTTTTACCGACTTCATTACCGACTTCAAAAAAAAGGAGGTTATCAATTCGACCCGTATGTATGTAATATTATCAGAACTGCCCAGTTTTCATATGTGTTAGTCTATATCAGCGTCTGAACAAATGTGCCAAATTTCATAAGTGTATGTATGTATGTATGTATGTATGTATGTATGTTTTTATGTTTGTGCACGCATATCTCCGGAACTATAAGTTCGATTTAAGTAATTCTTTTTTTGTTGTACTAGGTATTGTTCAACTTAGGGTACACTGCAAGTTTCATCAAAATCGGTTCAGTAGTTTTAGAAATATGGATTTTTTTATGTTGTGACGGATTACAAGATTAGTGCATATGTAAGAAAAATTCTGTATTTTAAAAGAATTTGGGTTGAATATGTAATAAATAAACTAAAAAGGGTAAAATAAAAACTTTTTAAAAAAAAGTACCGACTTCAAAACAAATACAAAAAAGTTTAAAATAACTTTTCTTTCGGAAGTCGGTGGCTTTGTTTTGTTGTGTCATTGACTATTGCCACCGACTTCCGAAAGAAAAGTTATTTTAAACTTTTTTGTATTTGTTTTGAAGTCGGTACTTTTTTTTAAAAAGTTTTTTACTTACATGTCACGTCTAAGTAGGTGTGCATTGTTTCAAAATGTCTACCCGGATACTTCGGGCACTAACGCAATCGGAAAAAATAAATATATTAGGCAATAGTACAACAAATAGTAAAATAGTTAGCTATTACTATCATAGCAAGTTAGCAAAATCATGCATATTACATAATGCATTTTTGCGAGCCTTCTTAATTATACCTACCATTGTTTAGTAAGTACTAAGTACATAAATTACGTTTTTTTTATTGTTTTACTGATTTAGAACTCAGCACCGATGTTTATAATTCCCGAACCTGTGCAAATTGTGCTTCCAGTTATTTATGACATCAGTTAAAAATAATATATATTATAATATGTTAGAGTCCATGGTAAATATTTTCGAAAACCTTCGACACTAATGCGGTTATTTTGACAACTTCATTTATTTCAATGCGATATCATATCATAAACAAATATTTTTATCTTATTAAGTGAACACAAAAACTGAGAGAAACCTCCACATTGTATAATGATAAGCGATGAATCATACAGACATACATAGATACTCGTACTTGGTAGACATCGTGAAGCAAGGACATTCTATAGTTGACTGAGGCGGCCACAAATAAAGAATGGAATTATTTGAACTACATTATGCGAAATAAAAAAAGATTCGGTGAATTGGGTCTATTTTGGATTCCGGATTTAATTTTATAATAACGATTATAATTTAATTAAAATATGATAATTATTTAAATAAAACAGATTACATTGGATATGGTATATTATGTCTTCGAATACCTTCAGCGTTTGTTTTCAGTGACCATTGAAGGCTACAAAGCGTAGTGGCTACGCAAGTCCTACGCTGCGCAAACGCTACGGCTACGGAGGTCTCCCAAGCGTCTACGAAACCTCTACGCGGTAGCAATGCCTACGAAGATCAAAACACACTTTTAAACTAGTTAGACCCGGTATTTAACAGCTTCTTCCCCGAAATATACATAAAATACATATTTTAATTTAATTATTTTTTTCAGTGATCGAGTTCTAATAGCGAAAATATATGTATATGTTTAAGTAACCTACCATTATCGACCCTGCAAAATATTATTGAATTATTTTAGGTGGAATAGTCCGCGACAAGCCTTTAAGTTTAAAAAAAAAATACTTCAAGTGGGTACTTTTAGATTTCAAGTTACACGTTTGTTTTTGAGTTTATATTACTTATTCACATGTCCATTTTAATATTTAAATTGTGTTGTTTAGACTGAAAAATCAGTTTTTAGATAAATATATTCTGAAAATTCTTGTGAAAATAAATTCACCTTAATTCTTTTAATGTTGTGAATTATACATAATACGAGTCATCATCATCATCATCAGCCTATAAATGTTCCCACTGCTGGGACACAGGCCTCCTCTCTGTGAGAGGGAGTAGGCCGTAATCTACCACGCGGGCCCAGTGCGGATTGGTAGATGTCACATGTCTTCAAATTTTTGGTTCTAGGACATGCCGGTTTCCTCACGATGTTTTCCTTCACCGTTTTGAGAGCAGTGGTGTTGAAATAAATTACACAAAGTAATGCGCCTGACGGGGTTCGAACCCACGACTTACAAATCGTAAGTCGAGGCCGATACCACTGGGCCACCACTGCTCTACGAGTATATTAATATAATTTTTCGATTTTTTGTTTAAGCTCTTAAAGTTATATTTCAAACCATTAAGTCGCATAAAAGACAGGCAAGTGTCCTATTTTGAACTATGTAGGTATACAAGATGTGAAGGATAATGTGGTGATTCATGATACGGTGTTACGTGTGGAAAAGAATACAAATGAAAATTAAAAATGGCAGTTGTTACTGTCATTTCTAATTTTTTGTTTTTTTGAAATTGCAGAAATAGTAACCTAAAAAGTTTGTAAGAATATGGCAAAACGCATCAATTCCAGTAACCTCGCACACTAGAGTCATCTAGCTCCTTATAGGGTCGATTATTTGAAATGCACACAATCATATTATTTAGTGATTACTATTTAATCAGATATTTGTTCTTGCAAATGAAAGATAATAAGTGAGTGCAATTGCCCTAAAATAACCCAAAGTAGAGCATGACTTTTTAATTGACCAAAAGGATGGCATTGATTGCAATCGGACAGAAACTTTACAGAAAATTTAAGCGGAAGGCATGCGTCAATAAAAAATTCAAAAGAGTAATAACGCGCCATCCGAAATGCCAGAGAAAGAATAAGTCTCATTAAGAAGTAGTAGTAAATCAAGTGTCTTCTTATGCAAAATCAAGCGTCTCTGAATTTGCCTGCTTTATATTTTGATGGGCGGAAAGATAAAACCTGAAGGTTTTAAGGTAGGAAGTCCCACTGGTGACCAAAAGGTAATGATTAGCTAAGGAAAAAACCGGCCAAGTGCGAGTTGGACTCGCCCATGACGGGTTCCGTAGTAGCAAGCATAGATTAGGGATATATTGAGATTAGTAAGTAATATACACAAACAATAAAAATAACTTAATTTTTCATAGTGTTTGTATGAATGGCAAAGTTATATTGGCGGTTTTTGAAAATGTACTATATCTCAAAAACTGCTAACTATATCTCATCCAAACCAATTTCCGTTGGAAGTTTTTGTTGAGGTCTACATTATATATTTTTTTTAGTTTTATCATTCTCTTATTTTAGAAGTTACAGGGGGGGGGGACACATTT
Source organism: Agrotis exclamationis (assembly GCA_950005045.1). Lineage (NCBI taxonomy): Eukaryota > Metazoa > Arthropoda > Insecta > Lepidoptera > Noctuidae > Agrotis > Agrotis exclamationis. The sequence continues at coordinate 10,432,083 of OX465417.1, read as the reverse complement.
TACCACTTTGGAAGTGTCTCTCGCACAAACTGTTCGGTTTAGAATAAAATGACATTAGTAACCTCAATATCATTTTTAAAGACCTATCCATAGATACCCCACACGTATGGGTTTCTTCTAATAACTTGTAAATCTTGTAATAGAGTTTATCATCATCATCATCATCTCAGCCATAAGACGTCCACTGCTGAACATAGGTCTCCCCTTTAGATCTCCACATATACCGGTTGGAAGCGACCTGCATCTCCGGCGACCTTTATAAGGTCGTCTGTCCATCTCGTTGGTGGACGTCCTACGCTGCGCTTGCTAGTCCGCGGTCTCATATACTTAGAGTTTATAGGTCAACATAATAGGAGAAAACATCCTCGTTTTAATCTTCATCCATAAACATACATGTATTTATTTATGTCTATCTTTAGGGTGGTTTATTTAATGAGGTATTAAAATTATAATCGGATGCAAACTTTCTTTTTTCAATCGAATGCAAAAATCTTTCGTTGAATAATAATTAAATTAAAATAATAATATAAATAAAAATATTCTTTGCTATCGAAAATCTGATAGACATACGACATTAAAAATGGAATGACTTGACATTAAATTACATAGGTAATACAAGTTCTTATAAACATTTTAATCTAAAGCATCGGCAACCTATTGGCAGACGAGTGCCTCAAAGTGACAAAATCAAGTTACGTTGGGCCGCAATTTTTATATCAGAAACTGAAATGAAATGTCCTTATTTATAAAGGAAAATCGTCAGTTTACAAAATAATCACGGACCGGAGCTCGCGGGCCGCGAGTTGGCGACCGCTGATATAAAGTAGGTATGGTACTATTTAAGGATGGTGGGTGATGATGATGATTTAAATTGTCGTAAAGGCCATAATATCTCACGTTACAACTGTATAGTTGAGGTGTAATTATTTCTTGGAGACTTCTGAATATAAATTATACCTACATTTTGATGAGTTATTTTTGTGCTTGATTTATAGTCTAAAGTATTTTCAGGCATACAAACACGCTTTTGTTTAAAAATGTTTTAAAATTTTTGAACTTTAAAGACCTCCATTGTCAAGTTCTTTACTTAAATAAATAATTTTGAAACGCTTTGAGATGTTGTTTGTATATCAACGAAAACATTGCAAGTCAGGCCCACAAAATATTATAGGTAATTACTTTTAAAAAAATCTTATCAAGATCTACAGAAGCCTTCTATACTTGCACAAGCGTAGGTAGGTATTGCATAAAATATAAATGACACATCATTATTCTGAAGGTCATCTATGTTTTTACCGACTTCAAAAAAAAAGGAGGTTATCAATTCGAACCGTATGTATGTAATATGTCTGAACAAATGCGCCAAAGGAGACGGGACACGTTTCATACATTTTTGGACTACAAAATCCAAAGTAGCCGGCCAAAGAAAAGTATAAGTACGAGTACACATAATGTATTATGATAATACAATTAATACATGACTATCTAAACATTTTTTACTATTACGTCATTCCTCTAAGTCTGATATCCGAGTCACTAAATAAGGTTAAAATCTTTGATCTAAGTGAAACGAATTTAAGCGTTAAGATTTAATTAATTAAAACTACATGTTGACCCAGAAGAAAACAACGTAGCAGAAACCCCAATAAAGGTCGCGAAACCGCCTCCTATCATACTCTATGGAATTGAAGACCTCAACAAGCTTACCGAGCTCTTAGAAGGTGTTTCCGATAAAGCTGATTTCAACTACAAAATAATAAACCAAAATCAACTTCGCATTAACTGCACTAACGTGGAGGTCTACAAATCTATACTAAAAGTGATTCGAGACAAAGGACTTATTGGACACACTTTCAATAGAAAAGACAAAAGACCTTTTAGAGTTGTAATCAAAAACCTCCATCACTCAACACCTGTAAATATAATAAAAGAAACTCTAGAAGAGACAGGAAACACAGTTATTGGAGAGATAATAAACGCAAAGTATGGACCTGAAAAGAAACCTACCTCCACATTCTTTGCAACTTTACAACAAAGCCCTAACAACAAAGCGATAAAAGATCTCAAATACATCAACCGACAATCAATCATCATTGAAGAACCACGTAAACGGAACTCCATCGTCCAATGCCAAAGATGCCAGCAGTATGGTCACTCTAAAAACTACTGCATGCGACCTTACCGCTGCGTGAAATGCGCTCAAGGACACAGAACCGCAGACTGTCCTAAGAAGGACAGAAACACCCCAGCGAAATGTGCTCTGTGCTTTGGTGCACATCCGGCCAACTATAAGGGATGCGAAGTATATAAGGAAATACTATCGAGGAAATCAAATAACCAGGCACATTTAAGGAATAGAGTAAAGGCTACGCAGCCCACAACCAACATTACAAATCATTTGGATAGTCAGCCATCAACAATAGGCAATAACAAAGAAAGAGAAAACCCAAACACCAAAAAGAGAGCAAATTACGCCGAAACACTGAGATCAAATCAACACAAGAAGAATATAGAAACAACTACACCAAACAACATAGAAGAAATGCTTATGAAGCAAGCAGAAAAGTTTGATCACATCCTACAACAAATGAGCACTTTAATTAGCCTCATAACAACGTTGGTAGCTAAAATACCGTAATGGCTTCTTTAAAGATAGCAACGTGGAACCCAGACGGGCTATCTCCTAACGTAGAAGAGGTAGAAGTCCTTCTAAACTCGCACAACATAGACATCTTACTGGTGTCTGAATCTCACCTAACTGATAAGAATATCATTCAAATACGTAACTACAGTATTTACACCACAAACCATCCAGACGGCACGGCACATGCAGGAGCGGCCGTAATAATAAAGTCAAATATTAAGCATCATGAACAGCTACAGTTCAAAAAACCTCATATACAAGCAGCAACAGTAGCTGTAGACGATCGGAATGGAACATTTAACGTTACCGCAATATACTGCCCTCCAAAGTATAGTATAAAAGAAGACAACTTTGATGAGCTGTTTAGCACATTGGGACCACGCTTCATAGTCGGAGGTGACTGGAATGCCAAGCATGTACACTGGGCCTCTAGACTTACCAGCACGAGAGGAAGAGAGCTCAAGAAGTCTATAGTTAAAAACAACCTGACTGCAATAGCACCTTCTGAACCGACCAATTGGCCGACAGATCCAAACCGCCTTCCCGACGTCTTAGACTTCTTCATTGTTAGGGGTTTATCAAGACTTCCTTATCATATAGAAACATGCTTGGACTCTAACAGCAATCATGTCCCGGTGATTCTGACACTCGGCACTGCCGCTTTGACCATGGAACATAACACAAAGCTCTACAACAAGCGCACTGACTGGAACTGTTTTCGCGAATTCGTCCATGAGAGACTAGATATGAGAGTAAGTTTAAAATCTGAGTCAGACATTGATATAGCCGTACGCACATTAACGTCAGTTATCCAAGAAAGCTGCTGGATGTGCACGCCTGAAATTAAAGATCGTTGCCCTCAAAGTAGAACATACTCTGATTCCATACGACAGATGATACTTGAAAAAAGGAGGTTACGTCGAGTGTGGCACACTAGCAGACACTCAAATGACAAAAGAGAATTCAACAAAGCCACTCGTGATCTGAAATCTCTTATCAGAGACGCTAACAACACTGCCTTGGATAACTACTTGGAAGGTTTATCAGCGACAGAAGCCACCAATTATTCACTGTGGAAAGCCTGCAAAAACCATGATAGACCGTTATACCAAAAACCACCACTACGTACAAATGATGGCCAGTGGATAAGAACAAATTTTGACAAAGCCGAAGCATTTGCAAGACACCTCAGTCAAGTGTTCACTCCAAACGAGGCACCGCTGAATGCGGACGAAACTGACATAGACTTGGCTCTGCACGAAGATTCTCAACTGGACACTCCTCTAAAACTGGTGACTCCCAGAGAAGTATACAGGAACCTTAAGTCGTTTAAAAATAATAAAGCACCAGGATATGATCTTATTGACAAAAAGGTCCTCGAAGAATCGCCTCGTAAAGTAGTTGTGTACTTGACGATGATATTTAACGCAATGTTGAGAATTGGATACTTCCCAGACCTATGGAAAGTTTCGAATATTATAATGATCCAAAAACCTGGGAAACCTATTCATGAACTCACATCATACAGACCAATCAGTCTTCTGCCTTTAATGTCAAAGCTTTTTGAGAAGTCATTGCTACACAGAATGATGAAAGTTATAAAACAAAAATCTATAATACCTGAACACCAATTTGGCTTTCGAAGGGAACACGCGACTACTGAACAAGTACATAGAGTATGTAGAAAAATAAGAACATCGTTCGAAAAAAAAGAGTATTGTTCATCAGTGTTTCTAGATATCCAGCAAGCCTTTGACAGGGTCTGGCACAAAGGTTTACTGTTCAAAATTAAAACAATATTACCACATACGTTCTATGAAGTCTTAAAATCATATATATCTGGTAGAATCTTCCAAGTGCAAGAAAACGACTGCACCTCCAGCTTTTACGAAATTACAGCTGGAGTGCCACAGGGGTCTGTGCTGGGACCAGTCCTTTACACGCTGTATACTCATGATGTACCACAAATCCCAGGAGTTACCGTAGCAACCTTCGCTGACGACACAGCCTTACTTACATCAGACAAATGTCCAATTAAAGCCTCACAAGTCCTACAAAACTGTCTGAATGAAATCGAGAAATGGCTGGCTAAATGGAGGATTGCCGTTAGCGGGTCAAAATCAGTGCACATAACTTTTACCCTCAGAAAAGAAGATTGTCCCCCAGTCAGGTTAAACGATATTCAACTACCGCACCAACATACAGTAAGGTACCTGGGCATGCACCTGGACCGTAGACTCACATGGAGAAAGCACATTGAAAAAAAAAGAGATGAAATTAATTTAAAATACAAGGGTCTCTACTGGCTACTGGGACGTAATTCAAAACTATCCATGGACAACAAGCTGCTTGTTTATAAAACAGTCTTGAAGCCCATCTGGTTATATGGCATACAGCTGTGGGGGTCTGCCAGCACCTCCAACAAAACAGTAATACAGAGAGTACAAAACTACATCCTAAAGCAAATTTCCAATGCACCATGGTTCATTAAAACAAGAGAAGTGCATGAAATCTTAAACATGCCTATGATAGCAGACGAAGTGGACACGTACGCAGCCAAATATATGTCAAGACTGACAAAGCACCCCAACCAGCTGGCAGGGCAGCTGACTATACCGGAAACCATTCGTCGACTCAGAAAACGGCGAGACATCTTTGACTAGAAGCTTTTTCCAGCCAAAGATAAAGAAAGGGCATAGTTCCGATGGGAGCGGCGCCCTTAATGACAAAAATCACCCACCTCATCTGCTTATAGTCTGAATGACTGATCGCAAGATAAAAATGCAAAAAAAAAAAAAAAAAAAAAAAAACTACATAGTATCTTACTTAATGGTTGTAAGTAAAATACATAGGTATACCTACTATTAATATTATGCCAAATATATACTAATACGCAATGTTATACAGGGTGATTTTTTCAACTAGGCCATCCACGCCTAGTTGCTATACCCGAAACTATGAAGAATATCGAAAAATACTGCAAGTAGTGTTACAGATGTTGACGAAAGCTAAAACTACCTTATTGGATTTTAGAAAAATCTATGATCCTGGCCAGGAATCGAACAGTAAAGTCTGGCAAGTAATGAAATAGTTTGCTGTATATCATTAGTAACAATTTAAGATTCGGATTTGTACACAAACCAGCTACAGTTACAAATTCCTTACAGTGAGTACCTATAAGGAGACATGTAGCGATACAAGTAAGCCAGTACCGAAAATAGGGTGTGCAGAAATGGTCAGACTAGGACCACACTAGGACACAACTAGGACCGCAATTGGCCCGACCGGGGTGTAGTGTGTAAAGCTGCACTGGGCGCATAAAACGCCAGCTGCCAACCCGGCAGTGCTCACTGCAGTAATGCTGGCTTCTCCTAGTGAGGGATCGCCTAATGACTAGATTTATCTCTAAAATAACAGAGGGGAAGCTATATACTTATTGTTGTTTAAAAACTTTCACTGACCAGTTAGGTAATTACCTACCTACATTATTATACACGGTGATTGTTAACAATATTGTCCGCTTCGCACTTCACAGACAGTGAAAGTCAGTTTGACGTACGAACCTACATACTTTTTTGTCAGAATTTCGATACGTCAACATTAGATTGGAATTCGATAAATATTGCTTTATTTTTTTATTTATTAATTAATTAAACAATAAATTGTAAATACTTACAGCGCATTTCTTGGGTCAAATGGTTTGATCAACATGAGTGGTACTGGAGCTGTGGCGAATATTAATGACATTACAACGAACAGTGTGAACTGGAAAGAAAATAAAACTTATTGTAGATAGCATTGTAATTAGTAAAAGAAGTAAACATGTAATCCGGGGCTGCGGTTTATTTCTGTCTATCATACCTTTTACAATAATTGAGAGAGGCTCCACTTTCAATAGTTAACAGCCTCCATAGTACCAGCACATATTTCAGGAGTGTCCAATAGTTTTTAGGCATTCCTTTCTTAAACATAACATACCTACCAATGGAATCAAATTTATTCCTTGCCTCATATTCCAGGCACGGAACATTTTCATTTAACACAACAATGTTACTGTTCAAAGTTCGTGGTCATCTACATTCCAAAGTCCACAGATAAAACATTTCATCGGATAATATCGGTGATTTCATTAAATTATCTCCAGGCAGATAAAACTATCATAATCCTTCTTTTATTTCACATTTATCTAAGTTATTATTATTCACGGTCTATATCACTTTCTACTAACATCTGGTAGGTTCCTGAACCATCATCATCCCCAAATGTTGGGGTTGGGGGAATCTAACTTCGCTATAGTTATAGATTTTTTGACAGAAAACGTACAAAAATAAACAGTTACCTTAATATAATATCTGGCGATGGAACTGATTGTGAAGAGTATGACAAGGAGTGCCATCACGCACCCCAAAATCACGTTGGCCGTCATCGTTGCAGCTGGTTATCCCGGGTATGGCTAAAAACACACACTATATTTAAATTATTTTCCCGCCACTGATTAAAAACAACAAAATATTATGCGGATTAGATCGACAGCACTGTGCCACCACGCTGCGATAAAGACTCCGGCACAACTGAGCACTTAAATGATAACGGCGGAGATATGGTCATTGCCCACTCTGTAATGACGCAAAAATTGTCCTTATTTTGCATGTAGGACAACTACGAGGAGTGATAGCCACTCATGATCCTTTATAGGTCTATAGGAATGCAGATGCCTAAAAAATATTATTACTAGATTGAACTACATATGTATAACTTCTGCGACCTCTTCTTTCTTTTTTGTTGGTGAAGGGAACTTGATAACGTTCGGGAATAAGACCGTTGAGTGTGGGACTTAAAAATCATCACGGTAATCAGCATCAACACGTCATCGAGAGGAGCACTGGGTCCTCTTAAGAGTTTAAGAGGCCAGCTCCAGAGTCTCTGCAATGGCTGTTAAGGCATATTCCTGGGGAGACTGTTGAGAGTTCTCCCTTGAGATATGCTGTGCACATCAAAATCGCACAGCACAATTTTATGGAAACATAATTATCTGTCTGACAGAGATTTAAAATAGAAAGAGAAATCGTACTTAGAATCTACGTGCAAATTTCTTTTATTTTAAAAACGCAGAATAGTAAAACACACATCGAATTCTTAAAACTTTTCTTTTACAATTTGTTACCATTACCTATTTTATGTTATGTCATACCTATCTAGATACATAAGTAATTTGAAATAGTTATAGCCAAGGCTGCGTATTTTATTTGGATTTTCATACAATTAATTATGTTTGGAGGTCACAATTATTATTCATGCCGACCTTTGCCTGAAATGGGACAACCTCGCAATTTCCATAAAGGTTCAACCGTCGCAAACGCAGCCATCTAGTATGGGTCACACGTTTGATCCACATTGAAAATGGTAAGGTTTCGAAACTGATGTCAGTTTGACTTTTCAGGGTCAGAAGTTGGGTTTATGCACTGACGCAAAAGGAATGTCTTCCTTTTAATTTGAAAGGAGGATGGTACCATAATAAGTGCGTCCCCAAAGAGCGCGCAGCCTCGCGAGGCATTTTCCGCGCGAAACAGTTCGGTTGGTATCATGGACGTGTCTCAGACGAGGCAAGTGACAGCACTGCCGCGGTCGAGCTACCGAGCGCCCGAGCCATCCAGTGTCAGCTTTTGTTTTGCTCGCGTATATTGTTTCGTAGAAAAACAATAGACGCGTCCACACAGAGTGAGCAGCCTAGCTTGTCAGTTTCCTCGCGCAGCAAATGCCTCGCGAGGCTGCGCGCGCTCTGTGTGTGGAAGCACCTATTGACTGACCTTCGGATTTAAAAGGCGTGGGTGAGTGTGAAACCGCGCCTAACTTTTTAAATGGAAAGGAGTCCTCCCACCCTGGGAGTGGAAGGGAGAGTCAGTTCCTTTAACAACAACGTGTAACTTAATGCTGTGGCATTAAGTCCGCCTATAGATACGTCACTACACACTACACTACGGATTTTTTATATAATTATCATCCATATTTCTGTAGAGCAGATCAAGCGACATCGTCCCATCTTTACATAAAACGAAGTCACATGTGAGTCATTTAATCATGTTTACACAATTAACTAAGTAATTACCAACAGTGCAGATGTTCTAATAAACACGTTCAAACTCACGTGGCGACGATTGCAGTTCCGGATTTGTTTGATAAATTAATCTCTTAATCACTTAAATATGTAATTAATGCTCTAATTAAACATTTGTGCAAATAATGCAGGCGATAAACATTAAGTAATTTTAGAATAATTTTCCAGTACCTATGCACCTAATTATAAAATCAGACAGTCCTTACAGTTGAGTACGATCAAACCAATCTGTATACTACCTAAAATTTTAAAGGTGAAGAGTTTGTTTGTTTGGTTTGTTTGCGCTAATATCAAGAACTGCTTCGAATTCAAAAATATTTGTATGTTGGATTGTCTATTTAGGGAGGAAGGCTATGGGTTGTATAAAATCTACGGCGAAAAGGAGCCAAGCAGGCGGTGTTTTCAACCACGAGGAACAAATAGTTTTAAATACTCGTATAATAATGATTTAGTGTTTTTCTGGTAAATAAGATAGTTATCAATTTCATAAATATGACTTGATTGGAAATAATTAGGTATTGACAGTTTCGTTATCGTTGCACGTGAGATTCGATAACCCTGTGACCACATAGCACGCGGCGTCCATACAGCACCACTGATTAACTGACCACTATTTCTACAGGATTACTGTAATCTTTCCGATAAATTGTTATTGTATGACATGGCCAAACTAAAGGTTTATGTTCCATACTAGGGCCTAAACTACTGTGTCGAATTTGAAGGATGAGATTTCTATTGATTTGTTACTACAATAATAAACTGATTGACCATGTATGATCCAAATGACATATGCTATCGTTAAGTGAACAAAATCAATAAGGCAGATTGTAAGTAGTTCCAAAAAAGAGGAAACGCTATTATTTTTTGCTTATAGGGGAACAGTGTATAAGACGGGGACGTTAATAATCGCGAGGTATAATGGGGACATACACTCTTTAGGCATACTTAACACAACACTAACGTAGAGCAAGCGCCATCAGGACGTCATTTGCAAGCGGTCAGACGGAAATGGCGTCCTGTTGGCGCTTGTGCTACGTTAGTTTTGTGTTATGTTTGCCTTAGGTGTGTGATTTCCCATCATACCTCGTGTCCCCGTCTTATACACTGTTTCTGCTGTGTTCCCCTAGAACGGTCATGCCGCATGCCCGTTCTAATTTGTTCAAGAACTGGGTAGGGCATATACCTTTAGTCCAGAATCCACAAGATACTGTACTGTATTGGCATGTTGCTGGTAGATAATCCTACCTACTAGACAATGCCTGTGCAAGTGCTCCTCTTTGTCTCTGGATCGTAGAAGTCATGGCGACCTTTGTCCAGCAGTGGAATGATGCAAGCTACTAGTAGAAGGAGCAGTAATTAAAAAAAAGTTGGAAATTAAAATTCAAAAATAACGTCAACGTTCATGCAGTAGATACAATCAGGTACATAATAATATGTAAGTACCTAAGTAAATATTTCTATGTTCAAAGTCTTTTCATAGATCAACGTTGAAAATAATTATCGGTGTGATACCTGTTTGTTCACCGATTAGTTTGCTCATAGTGCGGTGAGGGAGTTTTGTCAAACTGACAGACGAACCGAATCCGTGGCGTAGCGTTTTTGTTTGTAATGTATGGAATTGTTTGAAGCCTGTCACATAGACTATCGGATCGCTTTCGCTTTTTTATATGGCAGGATTCGGTTCGGTTCGCTATCGCCTGCAGGTCTGTTTGACAAAGGCCATGAGAGTGAGCAGTAACATCATGGTGTTTTACTCGAAAAACGTAGAGAGTAGATAAATTATTTTTGTGTTCGATTTTATCGAGGAAGGCTATATGCTATACTAACTTATAACATCACGCTGTGACCAATAGGAGCCGAGCGAGGTGAAACGATGGGGAACAGTGCTAGTCTTTCTATAGAAGTGAATAATATAACGTTGTCCAACACCGGAGTACCTGGTATACCTGTTTCCTGGAATCGTGGGCGCATTTACAAACATTTAAACTCATAATTAAAAACAAACATCCAAACGACGATAATATATGAAGATGACAAATCAATGATTTTTAATGGAGAAAAACAATCAGGATTATTGTTTTCGTAAAAAAATCTTACTTATAAAAATCTTCTATAATTTATTTATATGTAAGAGGACCTAAGGTAGTTATGCAGTTTCAATAACATAATATTATGGTTATATGCTCCAAATAGGTAGTTGCAGATAGCCTACAACTGGTTGCAGATTAGGGCATGCAACCGGGAAATCCCGGTACCGAAAATATCGGGTAATCCCGGGATTTTTTTAAACAATCCGGTACCTGTTCTTCATCCTGGAGTCCCGGTACTTTCGATACTTCCGGTACTTTATTATTTTCTTTCTTTTTTAATATAAATATATTTTTTCAGTATGGTTAGTATAAAACATTTTTTAATTGAAAATAACGAGAATTTTATAAATAAAACTATTCAGCAATGTAATCTACATCTAAGTAGATTTTTGATTTGTTTAATTTATTGCATTACTTTTATTTTAAAGAGGATAACATTTGTCAAATTTTGTTTATTTTATAATTATTTGGCATAATCTCAAAAAAGTAAAAGCTTTTTATTACTTTTTTTTTTGCTAAATTGGTTTGTTTAATGATACTTTACCTATATTTTAAAGAAAATAGCGTTTGTTACATTAAAATATTGTTTGGGTTAAATTTTTGTTATTGTTATCTCGAAAAACCATTACCTACAGTTTTGTTTTGCTACTGTTTGTTAAATGATATTTATAGTGGAAAAAACAAAGCGATTACGTGACAAAGATAGGCTTATTTCTAATTCAAAATATACTAGGAATTTAAGTTCTATTTGATATATTTTCATTACTTGATATAAAAAAAAAGCATTTAAATTCGGTTCCGGAGATTGTGTTCTGATGATTATGGTCAATTATAGATTTACAAATAAAACATATTTTATTAACTACATTCACACATTTGTAATGAGTTAATTTTTCAACCGATTTAGATAGTTATATGTAGTGTCCACACACACGTGCCTTTCATACAATAAATTAATAGCAACATTTGTACGAGAGTACCGAAAGTACAGTATTTCCCGGGAAATCCCGGTGCCAAGTCCAGTACCGAAAATGCGGTACCGGTTCTTAAAAAGAACCGGTTCTGCATCCCCTATTGCAGATATCCTAGTTAAGCTACAGAATAATTAAAAATTATATTAATTATTATTTTGAGGGTGGCTGGATTTAGGTTTTCTTAACCACCTACTTCTTTATACCAAACCTAACAACGCAACAGTTTCAGAACATGCACATGTTTATGTGTTGAAGCTTAGTTCAATATATTATACTTACAGAGGCAAAATACGCACTTGCCATCTTTTGCTTACACATAAAACAACTTAATTTATAACTTAGACACTATTCTACTTACTTTATAATCGTTCTCGTTGAGGAAATTCACAATAACTTAAAACTCATTTAGAAAACCCGATAGATACGAGAAATAATTTTCTAATTCGTATGTTTGATATCGCGATGTATTTATTTGGAGACGCTGTATTCGTCGCGCGACCTCCCCGCGGCAACACTACGACAACACTGAATTAGTGAATAGTGTTACTGAACTTCAACTAACATCGGCTTCCTAATTTAATGCACTAGAGACGCGTCAGCCATCGTCGTGATACGCGGACGTGAACATTGAACAATCGTGGATAACAACGCTTAAACTAGACTTTATAATCTCTTGATCTAGCCCTTTATCGAATATTTTTTGCATTTTGGCCAGTCCGTTTGATGACTCGCGGACTACCTTTGACGGTCAGCGGTTAAAGGTCGTCTCACCTTGGTACTCGATGTGGACTTTGCCTTACAATAAGCAAAAAGACCTAGTTTGCTGGATTAGTTTTAAAATTAAAACCTTGGTGTACCGATGGTGGAAATTAGTCTAATACTCCAATACCTAGTCCATTACGGCATAGGTACTAAAAGGTCTACCAACGTTATTACATCGTTGGTAGATCTTTCGAATCGAATTCGACCTTTCGTGTCGAATTTAATTTTGTTTAGAGATACATAATGGTACAGACGAAGAATGATTGTTCATTTTTTACCTATGCGAGCCGCTACTTAAAAAGTAGTAGTTACGTTTTTTTTTAGCGTGTTAAATCATCAAATGAGTCCTCCTACCCAGTGCAGGGCAGAGGGACTGTCAGACTTGTACTGACTAAAATCCACGGTGTCCTTCAATAGACCTTTACGTTCCGGGGTCACGGTATTCGTTAGTCCCGCGACTCTAGCAGGCTTTGTTTGGCCCTCTTAGGGGGGGAGGCGCGTCATTGTACTGACACTCTTTGAGGCGCAGGCACGGTCCATGGTCGGACAGCGAGTCGCCCATTACTCTCCGCCCGCATGCGCGCGGCTACGGTGGCTGGAGATCGTCTTGCGACGTCGTCCAGTCGCGAAACTACCGTGTCCGGTGAGGATCAGCGTCATGTGGTATAATTATCAGGACGCCGTGACGCCTATCCACCCACTCCTCAAAGAGGGGTCTTACCGCCGCCATCGTGTCGTGCCCGAACCACGGTTGCGGCAGTCGCTCCCTCCATACTACCCTGAGATCGCACCGGAACTCTTCCCGATGCGCTTAACTGGCCGAGGCAGCGGGAATTCGTCGACAGTGCTTCTTTATAAACAAAATTAGCTGTGGAATCATCTGGAGCGTCCACAAAAGGGTTAAAGGGTTTGTTTTTGAAAGATAAAACGAATTAACGAACGATTTACGATATACTATCAAGTCAAGACCTTTTAAAATACAAACCTTTTGAAAGACACCTTCAATACAGGCAGGGGCGTAGCTACCGCCGTATCTGCTGTATCAATTATACGGGGCCCCCGGGCCACAGGGGCCCCCAACGATCAAAAACAAAAATTTATAAAAACATAATGATTTATTAAATAATAGTAGTTTATGAAACTGGTACATAATGAGGGGTATTATACACGAGTGTGAGTTTAAAAAACGAGCGAAGCGAGTTTTTTAAAAGTATCACACGAGTGTATAATAAAAATAATACTTTACACACAGTATATATTTTGAATTTAACGATATGAGAGTAGATAAAATAGTTTATCTACTCTCATATCGTTAAATTCAAAATACAAAACTCAAAACGAGTTTATAATGACGTACTTTACACACAGTATATCGAAATGAAATTAAAAAATTAAATTATGACACTATTTCTCTAACAAAATAATGTTATAATAAAATTTTTTTATACCATTCCTACTCTAAAAAGTTACTTTTACTCACTGAAAACAGTGAATAAAAAGCTCTTTTACTCACTGTTTTGGTGTTTGAATTTAGAACACATTGATGCGGTCGACCCCCGTGTTATTAGGAAAATATTACTCTTAATTTAAGTCATTGTTCCGATTTTAATGTTAATTTGTTGACTGAGCGATTGGACTACTTCGTTACGTGAAGCGGGTTCGATTCCCGCACGGAGCAAATATTCGTACTATGATCTACAATTATTTGTTTCGGGTGTGGGTGTTTGTGTATTGTGAATTTAGATGTTTGGAAACGCACCCACGTGTGTGTGGAGCAGTATTAATAGTAAAAAAACTTTTTTTTTCGTTACATATATATTATCGCTCAAATCTTTCTTTTTCTCGTAGTCATGGTATAAAGTATCGTTTGCAACTCTTGAATAAAACGGATTTAAATCGAGGGCCTGAATCACTCGCGTCGCTCAGGATTTAAATATTTGAATCACTCGCTCCGCTCGTGATTCAATCATCATGAATCACTCCCTACGGTCGTGATTCAGTCATTAAAATCCTTCGCTTGCTCGTGATTCATATAATGGCCCTCGCTTTAAATCCGCTCTTTATTCACTAGTTGCAAAATATACTATTTCATTACGATACAGATTACAGATCATAGATACATCCATTTGATTTTTTATCTGTGGCTGCGCGCGCTTTGGGAGTACGTCTAACGCCAACGATACACAATTCCATATTCAATTTCATACTCAATTATAAATACAAAATGGACACTTATCAATCTTTATCTTTTATTTGATAATTATATTCGTGTTCAATGAGAGTAGATAAAGTAGTGTATGAAACTGCACATAACTAGGTATTATACACTCGTGTGATACTTTTAAAAACTCGCTTCGCTCGTTTTTTAAACTCACACTCGTGTATAATACCCCTCATTATGTGACAGTTTCATAAACTACTATATTTATTTTTACATAATTTGTTTGTCTAGAATCTATCTCTGTTGTTTTTATTATTATTATTTATATGTAACACTGTTTTAAGCACGAGATTGTCTATTACTTCTAATACGATACGATTCCCGGGAAGATCTATATTAATATCAACATTTCGATGCAAGTACTAAAATAACTCTACCTAATTCCGACCTCTGGACAGATCAGTCGCATCTTGAATTTTTTTGTTTAATAATTGAATTATATTTCGGCGTAGATACAGAGAAATGCATATTTTTTTTCTTTAGTGATAAATCTTTACCCTACTTATGGGCCCCCAAACAAAATTTTATACGGGGCCCTGCCAAGGCATGCTATGCCTCTGAATACAGGACAATACTATTGGAAATAGTACAAATGCATTCCCATGTAGGGGAAAGGTGTACGAGATGATTCACTTAAGGGAGATTGCTTGTAGATCAAATGATATTCTACTTAGCGCGAATGTAAATACGTATATAAATAGTAAATTTATTTATCTTATTGTTCTCATACTCAAAATTTTAATTTTTTAGATGTTTTACTATTAAAAAAACACATTTTTAAAACGTTGTCAAAGGATCATCTTGTACACCCCGGTGTCCAAGATGATCCTTGCGATAGGGGCAAGATGATCCCAGGATCCAGGAAGAGAATTACCTAAATAAAACCATAATCTGGGTTTATTTTTCACAGCCACTTTATTTTTGACTTTAGCTCGCCTTTTTAGTGACTTTACTGGCACCCCAAACTGTTTACTTGCAGTGCTATATGGCATGCTAATTTAACAGCATCCAGCGCTTAGATCATGGAGTCTGCCGACCACAACCCGCGTTTGGTATTCTTTTTATAATTACGAGGCACAGTCTAAAACAAAATAAAGTATTTTTTGTTATTATTTAAAATCGACTACATTTTTTTTAATAATATTTTTTTTTTTGGGACAAACCCACCACACTATTCCCAAACCACTGCAACTCCTGAGAGCCAGAATCAACAGTGGCAACCACCAGAAAAGCGCCAAGACAATGAAGCTCGACGTGTCCCGGAGAATGAATTTACCTGTCTTGGATCCTGCACGAAATTAATCAGAAAAGAATAGTGGAGGAGTAGGAAATTTTTTTAATAATATGCAGGCCAACGACCATTTATATCTAGACTCCTAATCACAGGCGACCGATGTCTGTCAACACATTAGGTAAAAAAGTCTTAAAACCGTCGTGACTCGACCACTCCTGTGAGTCCCCTCGTCGCACTGACCTTGAGTTAGCCAATCAGAGCGCAGTATTAGCCAATCAGAACGCAGTACCCCGTCCCCCTCGCTTACGTCGTACCTCAGCGACTTAACAGAATAATTTTCGTTAGTCAGATCGTGCATGAGGCGTCTAGATATAAATGGTCGTTGATGCAGGCAGTTCATATAAATTAAGTCATATTTATTAGAAAAAATACATAAACTAAAACATAATAACATAAGAATTGTTAAAAATATCCCCGTAATAGTAGGTATGTTATCAGTGTACAAGAAGATCCGTGGGGATCATCTTGTACACCGGTAACATAATCATCTTGCCCCAACATTAACTTTTTTATTCAATGTTCGATAACTTAAACTATGTGGTTTAAACTGTTACCATGCTGTTAAAAAAACAAAATAACAAAGCTAACTAATGCAACAGCCTAGTAATAAAGTACCTGGAACAAATTAGACATAGACTTCAAGTCAAGCATACCTTAGATCAAAGTCACGGAATATTTGTTTTTATTCTCAAAAAGTTTGATTGTCATTACTTTTGACTGAGGCGGGAGAATATCGGGGACTACATTTTACCAATAAAAACAACTAGATGACGCTACTGGCTTCCTTGCAATATAAAAGGATTATCTTCCCTCAACGGATCATCTCGTACACCTTTCCCCTATCTGTTCACACCACGGTTCACACGTCAACGCTTTTAAAACGCGGTGTTTTTTTTTCGAACTTTATTTGAATTTCAGTACTGGGCGGTGACATTTAAGTTCAATTTACCTCTGCTAAGACTCGGCGTTTTTTTAACGCCTGAAAAAAAGCGCTCGTGCGAATGTGCTCTAATAATAAGTATGGAATCATTGTGAGCAGAGTGGGTTCGGTTCCCACCCAAGACACAATACATGTGTGCGTAATGAGCACGATCATTTGTTCTGTGTCTGGGTGTAATTTATCTATAATATTTATGTATTTAGAAATATATAAGTATGTTTATCAGTTGTCTAATACCCATAACACAAGCTCTGCTTAGCTTGGGACTAGATGGCGTTGTGTGATAGTTGTGGGTTGTGGACGTAGAAAGAGAAAAAGTAAAGAACTCGTGATACTTCCTTCTCTTTCACTCAAGAAAGAAAAACAAATAGACAAATCGCATAAGAAGAAAAGGGACAGAGCATAGCTATCTCCATCTCTCAGCGCGTAGCCTGTTTTTTCAAGGCCAGACACAACATATCGTGGATTTTAGGGATACCAGATTCGGGGAATATATTTCCCGGACAATTCGGTCTGTACGATAATATAATGAAAATTGATAATTATTTTCTAACAAACATTCTACATGTTATACAGGATACAGGAATTTAAATCCGTAATAAGAGATATAAAAATAAATTGGTAGGAGACTTCAGCTCTTTCTCTATATTAGTATTTTTTTCTGTTTTTATTTGTCCGCGAAAATGAGTGAGATAATATGTATTGGTGTACCCCTATTCATAGCTTATAGGTAATTCCTCGATCGACGGACCCGATAGGAAAGTCCCTATATCGCTCAATATAAAAATCAACATTAGAATTACTGATATTACTACAAGAGTATTGATTAGAGTTTACAATGGCCATTTTAAAAAGATCTAGTCTGGAAATGAAATATTATGTCGAATTAATTTGAAATAATGTGAGGGCATTATTTCAAATTAATTCGAACTAAAAAGAACAAAAAAAAACACTTTATTATAACAATAAAAAACTGTTTTTTTTTCAACCCTGATATATTCCTAACATTCAAGGGGTGGGGTCACATCATATTCCACCTTGCATAGTGTTGACTTAGTATAGCTGAGCAGGTTTCACAAACTTACGCCATTTTATTCTTCTCTGTACTTAATTAGGCCGATTAAGGGAAAAAGTCACATGCAATGATGTTTTCCTTCACCGAAAGGCAATGAGGGATTTTATTTTTATTTTTCCCTAGTCGATGGATAGATGGCGCTGAACTTGGTATGTTACTGCAATGAACGGAACGTCACGTCATTTTTTGTTTTTTTTTTCACTTGGATGTAATTTTGAGATCGTAATAGTAGATTATTAACCAAGGGCTGTATGACATCAATTGCATACGAGGTTTTTGGCGCCTGAGCGAAGCGAAGGCGCTAATTAACCCGAGTATGCAATTGATGCTTACGCCCGAGATAAATACTCTGCTTTACATATCGATTGTGAGGTAAGTAAACAACAAGACAGCAAGTTTCAATGAACATTTATTAAGAAGAAAAAAATGTGTATTTAATTAAAATTAATAGTAAAATTATTACAATTTGTAAGAGATATGGTCACGTTCTTTTTAGGTATATTTATAGTTTGAATATGAGTTTGTGATGATAAGACTTGAGTTTGAGTGACTTGAGGTTCTTGCATCGTAAATGGCGGCAGTTGACTGGTACTATTTTCTTCATTAAAAAAATGGCTCAGATGATGTGCTTTGACGTGGTGATTTTAAGTTTATATTTTCTGTTATTTTAGAAGTAATTTTGCTTTTGTTTGCCATCGAATCTTCGATATAACCTTCGGCCACTTTGCTGGACTTCCAGCCGCCGTGCCTTTTTAACAGAGTGAGGTTCTCTACGTTACTCAGTTTTAAATATGTGGCTATTTGCTTTGGCATGCCTGTAAATTTGTTTTTTCCTAAATCTTGTCTGTGGCATTTTCCTTTACTGTAATTAAGAAAAAAACGATTTGTATCCACGTTTTCAGGCCGAAGAGCTTGATATTTTTCAACATAATTTGCAAATTCTTCATGCACAACAAATGACCGGTCAATTTTAGTTTTCGTGTTAGGCAGTTTTATGAGTAGTAATTTGTTATGTTTTTCTACATTTTCTATTGTCAAGTTTGTCAATTCCACGGTTCTGCAGGCTCCCGATATCCCAAAAATTAGAACAACCTGTAAAAAAGACATAAGTTGTATTAAAGGCACCAAATTCGCATAGTATTTTTGTGAAATATTTTGGTAACTTATTAAAAAGGGCAAGTAAATACGTAGGTACCTTTATTGGTAAATAAATTTCATCCGGAGCTTCATTTAAGAATTTCTGTACTTCTTCTGCAGTAAATACCTTCGATTTCTTGCTTTTAAAGCCGTCAGACTGCCTTTTCAAGAAAGCAGTAAGTTTAGAAAAAAATCTTTCAAATTCACGTCATGTTTTGTCATCATTGTAGATTTTAGCATGGTATAAAAGCACCATAAACTGGAAGGTTGTAGCCTCTTAGATAATTCATCAAAATATGATATAAAAACACTTTCAGAAAGAGATTTCACTTTTTTTTCTGACCGCCATTTCATAAATTCGTCGTATGCCTTTACATATCTTTCTTTCGAGTTCGGCGGTAATATATTTTCGACAACTGTTTTTGCCCTTTCTTTAATAAAATCGGGCGTTAGATCTATGTCTTCGTCACTAGACATGTTTAAAACTTTTGAAAAAGAACTCAAACAAGAAAATTAATTATTTTCGCGATGCAAGCGCGCCTACTAGTAGACTGCCTTTTTTTTTCACGCACGCAAGCGCGTCAAATCTTGCTGGCCAGTTTGATTTTTAAATCGATTCCATCTAACATACGATGTGGAAACAAATAGTTCCATATTTAAAATAAAATCTTTATAAAATAAATTGTCTAGATTCCGATTCGAGTAATTAATCGATACCGAGAAAAAAAATTAACTTTTTAAAAATATTCTTTGTGCAGTATGAGTATGACAGTTCTTTTTTCAAATTCCAAAACCTATGCTGTAATGATAGTCATACACCCCGGCATTCAGGGGTGTAAGGGTGTACTTACAGAGCAAGAGATATGTAAAACATTTTATCTACTCTCATATCGTTAAATTCAAAATACAAAACTCAAAACGAGTTTATAATGACGTACTTTACACACAGTATATCGAAATGAAATTAAAAAATTAAATTATGACACTATTTCTCTAACAAAATAATGTTATAATAAATTTTTTTTTCATTACGATACAGATTACAGATCATAGATACATCCATTTGATTTTTTATCTGTGGCTGCGCGCGCTTTGGGAGTACGTCTAAAGGCTCCAGTACACGTTGGCCGAGCACGCTCGGCCAATGCGCTCGGCAGATTTTCGTGGTACCGTTCACACGTTGGCGACTTTCATTCTGCGTTGGTCGCTCTACGAAGATGGACGTTAGGGCGATCACGGCCACTGCAATTATACTTGTACAGCACTTTCGAATTTTATTTACATGTGCACCAGAGTAGAATCGTTACTCCAAGACGCCATGATTTTGAAACAATATTAACCGCGACACTACAATCTAATCCGACGCCTAAATTTGAAATAAACATTCGGCCAACGTGTGATCGCTGTTTGCGGCTTGCGCCAAATTCCTTTGATTTGTGCACGAAAAACCGACACTAATCGGATCGTCGGCGAATGTTGGCCGCAAACGACAAATACACACAAAACAGCCTAGTACACGTTGGCCGAACGCACTCGCCGAACGCGCTGGGCCAACGTGTACTGGAGCCTTAACGCCAACGATACACAATTCCATATTCAATTTCATACTCAATTATAAATACAAAATGAACACTTATTAACAATCTTTATCTTTTATTTGATAATTATATTCGTGTTCAATGAGAGTAGATAAAGTAGTGTATGAAACTGCACATAACTAGGTATTATACACTCGTGTGATACTTTTAAAAAACTCGCTTCGCTCGTTTTTTAAACTCACACTCGTGTATAATACCCCTCATTATGTGACAGTTTCATAAACTACTATTTCATGTCATTTCATTGTCAGTCACATCACATAAAACCAATGACATTTTGAAAATAAATAACAACAAGGAAAAAGAAAAAAATATTCATTTACCAGGTTTTTTAATTTATGAGTTTTCCACGCCAGAAAGAAAATGTCCAAAGAGAAAAAGAAGAGAAGTCTGTGCCTCGTGGATTTGTGCAAAAATGAAGGCATACATATTTTTCCTAAAGATGAAAGTCTTGAAGCGCAATGGGTACAAGCTATCGTACATTTTAAGCCTGGACGTACCATAAAAAAGCATTCGTACATATGCTCAGCTCACTTTTAGCCATTATCCGTGCTTTGGCACCTAGTAACGTAGTCAGTTCAACGCCATCTACAGAGTTCTTGGAAACTACTTTTTTTTTTAATACTCAAAAAAGAAACCTCTCATTGGTCTGGTAAACAGGTTATCTTTTTGACATATTATTATTACCCATATCGACCATTAACGATCACTAGTGATAATAATGTACCCGCTAGTCGGGTAAAAGTTTGCAGTATGACAACACTCTCCGTTCGTGACGTCAACATTCTCTATCTCATGTGGCTACGCCAAACATGAATCTAGGGTTTCTTTATCTAAGGTTGTGGAAAATTAAATATTATAAAGTGGCACACAGGACCATCAAGGCACTAGGCAGTGGCCCGATATTTAGACATCAATCAAGAATTGAACTGATTCTTGTTACCGACTGACTGACCTTTAGGATTAGTTTTAATCGAAAACTAAAAGAATAATGTATGCGTGTGTTCTACTCCTAATGTCGAAATGTCAACTTCAAACGAGACGTGGTTGTCAGTTGTCAGTGTAAAAAGAAAAATGTCACTTTTCAGTCATTGTGTCGAAAAAAACTGAAACATTACCAAACAATACAAAAAAAACTAAAAATAAATTCAAAACACTGCATTATTTTCGGTCAGTGGGTCGTCTCTATTTCTCATGAATTTGACATTATATAGTTATTTTATGTCCACGTTAAACGGTAAACTGCAGTGAATTAATAAAAATGGGCAATTCTAGCATCAAACAACATTACGAAACTGCGTCGAAAACAGGTGTTCTACAATTATCTGATTACAAGCTGAAAGAAATACCAGTTGAAGCTCTGAATTTAAGTGATGTTTTAAGAAACTTAGACCTGTCTAAGAACAAACTAACGTCGTTGCCGGATGATTTGTGTAAATTTAAGCTGCTGAAACAGTTAAACTTAGACACAAATAAAATAGAAACCATTCCAGAATTCATAGGTAATTTGAAGAAACTTGAAATGTTTAATATATCTAATAATTTGCTTACATTCCTGCCAGAATCTTTTGCTAAACTGGGTAATTTGAAACAAGTATATCTGAACAATAACAGACTAAAAGAATTTCCAAAACAACTGTTGGGGCTGCATTGCTTGGAAGTTGTAGAGCTTTCACACAATAAGATTACAGAGGTCCCTGACGGAATGTCAGAGCTGTATGCAGCTGAGCTAAATTTAAGTCAAAATGAGATATCAACCATTAGTGAAGGCATGCATCAGGCTCCTAGACTAAAGATTTTGAGATTGGAAGAAAATTGTTTAAGTTTGGATTCAATAAGACCAAGTTTACTCAGGGACTCAAAAATGCACACCATTAACTTGGATGGTAATTTATTTGATCCAAAACAGTTGATGTCTGTGGAAGGATACAACGAGTATACAGAGAGGTATACTGCTATGAAGAAAAAAATGTTTTGACATCTTTTTATCATTTTTTGAAATTATCTAAACAAATTCTAAGTACTACTGTCATGTAAAAATCAAGTTATGCTTATAAGGACACAGTATACTTTTAATAAATTCTGTATCTACACCAAATCTAGTTTATATTTACTTTTAGTGTATATAAATACTTCTACTTGTTATGTGATTATAGATTATGATGAATATTAATATATTATAAAATATCATACCTACTTTTGTTTAATTTTTATGAAATATGAATACCTACTGTCTGACCGAAACTGGATTGGATTGGATTGACCAAAAGCATAACAAAAACTGTCCTAGTTTGGGCCGAAACTAAACAAAAATAATAATATGTTTTTTATTTATTTTATTAGGTACCTACATTTGCTTTTTTGGACTGACGAAAAAAACATTTGTAAGTATTTTATTTTTTTCATGTACCTAATATCATCCCAAGTAACACAA
The DNA here is from genome assembly GCA_950005045.1 of Agrotis exclamationis. Taxonomy (NCBI): domain Eukaryota; kingdom Metazoa; phylum Arthropoda; class Insecta; order Lepidoptera; family Noctuidae; genus Agrotis; species Agrotis exclamationis. Next base: position 10,408,799 of record OX465417.1, on the reverse strand, counting down.
TGTGGTCTTGTAGTGGTTCCGGAGCCAATTCTATGACAGGCTAGTAAGAGTTTATAACCACGGAAAAGGGCCCATTTTATAAGCATAGTTTTGCTAATAAAAAACTTATAGTGGACTTGACGAACACCTTTTAGACCAATAATATACTTATAGTTGGACAATGCAGAACCATCTTCTCCCGCGAAGTCAGCTATGACCATCTAATAGAACCTGTCAGGCCTGTAACGTACTCCGCGCTTCAATTACTAGCTACTTCAAACATTTGTGAATTTTTGGTGTGTTGTGTGATTGTATTTGTATAATATATGTACCTATTGTATATATATTTTCCGGCTCTCGAAAACGGCTCTAACGATTTCGATGAAATCTATACATATAATAAAATGGTAGGAAAGTCAAAACTGTACATTGAATATTTTATTAAAAGAATACTTGGGGTGTGATCTACAATCGATACCGAAGCCAAAAATATAGTTTTTAGAATTTTTGTCTGTTTATCTGTTTGTCTGTATATATGTCCGGGATAAACTCAAAAAGTACTGGACGGATTTGAATGATTCTTTTTTTGTTGTATAGGTATTAAGTCTGGCCAACATATAGGCTATAATTTAAGTTTACAATGGCCATTTTAAAAAGATCTAGTCTGGAAATGAAATATATTAAGTCGAAACAATTTTAAATAATGTGAGGGCATTATTTAATTCGAACTAAAAAGAACAAAAAAAAACACTTTAAAATAATAAAAAACTGTTTTTTTTTTTTCAACCCATATATATTTCTAACATTCAAGGGTTGGGGTCACACTGATCCACCTTGCATAGTGTTGACGTAGTAATATGGCTTAGCAGGTTTCACAAACTTACGCCATTAAATTCTTCTCTGTACTTAATTAGGCAGATTGAGGGAAAAAGTCACATGCAATGATGTTTTCCTTCACCGAAAAGCAACTGGTTTGATAAATTGATAAACAGGTTATCCTTTCTCCAATATTTGAGACTTCCGTTTTGGATAATGACGCCCGATCTTTTACCTACTAGTGCAACCATCTACTGACAAAAAATATAAATTATTTTAATTACATCTAACTTAAATGAAATTAAAATAATTTATTTTTTTGTTTTTTTGTCAGTGGATGGTTGCACTAGTAGGTAAAAGATCGGGCGTGTCATTATTCTCAACGGAAGTCTCAATATTGGAGATTGGCCCACCCGCTAGTCGGGTAAAAAGTTTGCAGTATGAACACACTACCCATTTGTGACGTCAATATTCTCTATCTCATGTGGCTACGCCAAACAACAATGTAGGGTTTCTTTATCTAAGTCCGGATAGCCATGACCCTCTGGCATGCGACCAGCTTCAGTGGTCGCGTCTGGATGCTCAGGGCCCACACGGGGGCCCCGTAGAGGGCCATGGACCGCACGACAGCCTCCGGCAGGAGGCGTTTAGCCCGCTGAGATTAGGCAGGAGTCGCCTGAGGGCGGCTGCTGCACGGTTCAGCCTTGGGGCCAAACTCAGGAAATGCTCCCTGAAGTTCCACCGGCTGTCGAGGACGAATCCCAGGTACTTCGTCCTCCCGATGCCGATGCGAATCCCTCCCGCCGTTATGTGGGACTCTGACCGTGGCGCGTTCAGACGGCCATGAAAACACATGGCCTCTTGGCCTCTGTTTTGTGCAGCGCCACGTCGAGTCCCAGCTGCCGGATCCTTTCAGCGACTGTCGCAACCGCTTGCTTCGCCATCTCATTCTAGCTAGAGTATGGCGAATTTTATCTGTCAGTTGGCTGTGGAAGGCGCAGTCCATTCTCTAAATCAATGATAGAGGCCACTGGTCATAGACATATTATAATAATCTAGACCGCGGACTTCAAGTTTTTTCTGACACAAAAATGAACCTTGTTGTTCTCCAATTAGATTTACCTTTGTCTGGCAATAACAGCGAGCAGCGAGAGAAATGAGAAGTTAACTTTGGAGAATTGTGTCCCTTTTCCACAATTGCCAGGAAATAAGCATCGGTAGAAATGGTAGAAAAGTTTATAGTCTAGGGCTTACTTAATTTATCTTTAATTTATGTTATTTTTAAGCTACAAGTAAAAGCAGTTTGTAAGATTGCTTAAAATGTATTTTTATAATACGTAGAAAACAGTAATCATTATTTTTAAATAAAGTTTTATTCGTTGTATGACTATGTGGTAGTAATTACTTAATCATACTGACAATACTGAAATTTGGCGTCTGAATTATAAATATCGCCTTTTTGTTGTAGTTTTTGAAAACCTTATGAAAAAATACGTTTTAACTACGAGACTCATGTATTTTTATTGTGAAAATAGAAAAACTGATGTTTTAAGACTTACTCGTATAGAAGTGATTCATAATATTGATTGTGGCATATCATTTCACAGATGGAATACTTAAGATTTTGTTGCCGAACGTTGATTAGTGTGACAATACTTAAGGAGTTTTGAAGACAAATCTACTTATTCTTTCATGTCTTTGTGATGAAAACTAAGGAAAAAATGGGAAATATAATTTGAACGAGTAATAATCACATTATTGCAATAGTGTTTAAACTAGTTTAATTTTTTAGTTGGACGTGACAAAAAATGTTGTATGGAGTCTCAATTTCAAGCCAGGTGTTTTTTAGGGTTCCGTAACCAAAGGGTGAACGAAACTCTATTACTTAGACTTTGCTGTTCGTCTGTCACCAAACTGTATTTATTAGCTGTGATAGTTAGACAGTTATCACAGATGATGTATTTCTGTTGCCGCTAAAACAAACTAAAATAATAGAAAAAAAATATTTAAGGGGGCTCTAACATCCGTGCCCGTCCACATTGACCATGCCTGGATCTACAGCGCGGCGTGTTCCATACGCGCCTCAAATAGCTGTCAGCGATTTGACGGCGCCCCTCTTACAGGGCGGGCCCATGCCTACCGGGGTTTCGGGACTGTCTTATCGGGTGACCCAGAACGTAAAGGGCTATTCAAGGAACACCGTGGATTTTAGTCAGTACATGTCCGAGAGCCCCTTCACGTCCCGCTTGGGATGGGAGGACCCATTTGATGATTTTACCACGATAAAAAAGAGGGCCCAGAGTTTTTGTCTCTCTTTTTCTGCTCTTTACTCAACAACGGTAAAAAGTAGACGCTTCAAATACGCAGTCACAGAGTATTGAGTTACATATTCTCTGTAAAAATAAATAATTAAATTATACAAAAAAACGTGTTTTGAAAAGCGTGTTTTTAAATACAAAAAAACGTGTTTTGCGGTCTGTGGGTACTAAACGGGGTACAATGAAAATACTTTTATAAATTCTCCACTTTAATCTATAATCGTCTAATCAACCTTCGGGATCCTGTGAGATGTGCCAACAGTCGGGTGGTGTGTTGGCACACCATGGTGTCATTGATCTTGAGGTAAAAGTCAAATATAAAGTCATGAACTCATGATCCGCGATTCTTGTAGAGTTAGTGACGTTAAGGTCAAGGTCAAATGTCCTTAGAGTTAAGGTAAAATGACTTCGAAATTAAAATCAAGTGATCCCGAGGAAAGTTCTCGAGTGGCGACCACGGACCGGAAGACGCAGCGTAGGCAGGCTTCCCACTAGGTAGATCGACGACATCGTGAGGGTCGCGGACAACCGATGGATGCAAGTGGCGCATATGTTTATCCATTGTCACTCATTGTATCACATGCTGGGGCGGTGCAGCAAAAACTATAACAAAAACTACTAAAACCACTTGAGGTCGCAAACAGAGCGGTTTTAAAAGTAGCTAGTTTTAGACCTATCTTGTTCCCTACTGACTTGTTGTACAGTAGTTGCAATGTTCTTAACTTACGACAGCACTTCATCTTACAAACAATTCTTCAACAACACCGTAAAACCCCTTTTAAAAAAGTAACAAAACGTAGGAAAGACTTAGTTTGTGTTATTCCACAAGTGCGCACATCCTTTGCAAACAGATTCTTTCACTACCTAGGTCCAGCACTGAATAACAAATTGAACAAAATTTGTTTGATCTACGGGCTATCTTATTTTAACTGTAAAAATACTGTACGGACATTTCTGCAAAACAAAACATATGACGAAACAGAAAAGTATCTCAGTGGGTAACAATGACAAACAGACGCACACACACACACTCATGCACACGCATATTCACGCACACACATACACTCAAACTTTCTCTCTCGCTCACACACACTCGCACACATGCATGATAAATATTTTGATATTGATATTGTTAAAGCTTGGCAAAAAACAATTAAAACCGGAAGTCGCCACTGTGCTCTCGCTAGAGTCTGACACACGAAACATGAGCCTGGAAAAACAGCGGCAAATTCAAAAAATCTACACCGTTCATCGTCATTATAAACTTTAATCGTCATTTGATACTTGAATTTACATCATGGAGTAATCTATGATGTAAATTCAAGTATCAAATGACGATGAACGATGTAGATTTTTTGAATTTGCCGCTATTTTCCAGGCTCATGTTTCGTGTGTCAAACTCTACCAGCTTTTTGAATGATTTTATTTTATTATTTTTCACTTACTACGTTAGTTTTATGGCACAATAATAAATCTAACAAACCTGCGTTCTTTGTTTACATCAAATATCAAAGATTTTAAACGTTATCAACAAAAAAAAAGATTAGTTCCGTTTCAATCCGTTCTGGCCAAGCTGTAAATTGTTGTAATATTCAATAGTCTAGCTAGTTCATCGTAAAATTCTAAGGGACAGGGGCTGTTTTTCCTTAATACAGGTTATTCTATAACCTAGTTAGGAAAGCAGGACTTCACCCACCTGATTGTAATTGTTTGTTATAAACTTATATGTAGTTTACTTCTTATATGTGCAACAATCCCCTTTTTAGGAAATAAATTTATTATTATATTATATAGTCGTTCGGCGTGGCGGTCTAAGGGGGAGGTCTATGTTCACCAGTGGACGTCTTCTGGCTGATGATGATGATGATCCCGAGCCGAGGGCATTATTTATGTACCTCGAAGGTCAAGGTCGAGTGGAATTGATGGTCAAAGTCAAGTGACTTTGGAGTTCAGGTTCATGACCTTGAGACTCACAGTCAAGGTACTGGAACTCCAGTTGACTTGACTTCAATGGGGATGGCAGCTCAAAGCTATTCGTAGATGTCGCTGCGATCGTTGTCCCAAATGTCAGATTACTGTTTAGCTTGTACAAAAAACAAACACTTATTTTGTTATAAAAATTGAGTTTATTCTAAAAAACAAATATGGAAAATTATTCGTCAATGCAAGTGCATACACTAAAACAAGAACTAAGACGCCGCGGTGCATCTACAAGAGGAAAAAAAAGTGATTTAGTTGAGAGGCTAGAAATTTGATTCTACTACATTAAACACACATTTACTTGTAGTTAGGCTTCGATCATATAAAACAACTAGATACACAATCAGCGACTAAAAACGTCCTCACCAAAAGAATGACCAAATCAGAGATCGGTCATCCTTTTGGTTTAGTACTGTTCTAACGCTCGGAACGTAAACATCCTCCGTGCTCGTTTAAAAAGTGCAAAAATCACTCTTCCAGGACCGCAAAAAAGGATGTAATTTCATTTATTCTGTAAGTACTAACATTACCAATATATAATAACTATCACTGTACTATAAATACTGATATTTCGTTAAGAAATCGCCGTAAAACATTTATTTTAAAATTGACGAAATTATCAGCCGGGTTTATAAAGCACCTAAATTGAAAAGACTTTTACTAAACGTACAGTTCGTAGTGTCGCATGGCTACTTGATTTAGTCGGGTAACATGTGTTGATTCGAGTCGCGGTCGTATAATTTAATATGTTTTTATGACCGTTCTAAATCCAACTTTAACTCATTTGAATAAGGTTTAATTTCTTTTGGTAAAATAGGGTGCGTCTCATTTCATATAAAGTTATTTGATATATTTTCATTTCAATAACGTTCACATGATATAATCAACGTGAGAAATACCAACGATTGATATAATTTCTTTACACATAATGTTTGTGTTACTCTTAAACTCATTTCATATAATATTATTTGATGTAACGTTTATTTAAGCGAAAATCATTATGATAACGTTTGAAACATATAATTTAACGTCTAATATCCAAGAGCAAGCGAAACGGACTTGGGGCACCCCGACACGGTCAGGTTAGGTTCGAAGGGTTCGTGTTAGGTTACTTTAATCCTTGCACGCAGAAATAGGAGCCCCGCGAAGCGGGGCTCCGTCGAGCCAGCATGACAGGCAGTAATCAGTTATTTGACCTAGGATGCAAGAGCGAGCGAAGCGAGCTCGGGACTTGGGGCACCCCGACACGGACAGGTCAGGTTCGAAGGGGATGGCGGGGTCTGAAAGACCCCGCCATCCCCTTCGTGTTAGGTTACTTTAAACCTTGCACGCAGAAATAGGAGCCCCGCGAAGCGGGGCTCCGTCGAGCCAGCATGACAGGCAGTAATCAGTTATTTGACCTAGGATGCAAGAGCGAGCGAAGCGAGCTCGGGACTTGGGGCACCCCGACACGGTCAGGTTAGGTTCGAAGGGGATGGCGGGGTCTGAAAGACCCCGCCATCCGTGCCATATATGCGTTCGTCATAACGCAGAAATAGGAGCCCCGCGCAGCGGGGCTCCGTCGAGCATTCATGGTAGGTGGTACTATTACTAGGTAAATCAGAGTTAGATTACATACCAGGAAGAAAAAAAAAAATAGACCAAATAAGTTTTATGTATTTTGAGTGGTATACAAAACGATTTTATATTCATTGGTTGTTATGATTATAGAAATTATTCATTATAAAATTATGTCAATCGTTTATTATATTATGAGATCGTTATATCAAATAAAATTATACATTTAGTTGTTATATCTTGTAAATATTAGAGATTTTGTAGTTATATCATATATTACTTACCCGGTAAAATATATTGGCCAGTTATGTTTCTTTCTGTTTTCTTTCTCTTTCTATTTTACGACCTACTTGAGGACAGTTTTTAGTTCGTTTTTGTACGGGATTGTGTATCTAGTTGTTATTAATAATCGAAGTAGTTAGGATTTAAAATTGTATTTTTTAAGTAGGTATTACATGTGCTAGCCTCTACAAGGAATATAGTACTGCTTCTGACATTCTATATTGAGAAAAATGTCATCAAGTTTTGTGTTTGTCTTCTTCATCTAATTTTACTTCTATTTTATAGATTGGAGCAATATGATAAGAATTTTAACTTTCTAACACCACAACTATCACAAATCTCGGTCCCGGTGATAATTCTTCCACCAGAAGAACCATTTCATGATATAAAGAGCGATGCAATACTTAACCTCCAATAGAAAAGTAGATATTATTTTCAAAGGTGTATTCGATTGTTTAGTTATGGTATAATTCAAAGAATTTCATTAATAAATTCAACTAACGGCCTGTCCCGTCTTCGCAAGGGTAGATTTTTGTTTATTGTATAGCTTTTCCTTAGTGATAATACAATTTTTGTTTCATAGCAGTCTCAGTAGCTACCCATTATTTCTTGATAGTGTGAATTTTCGGAAATTTGTATGTTCCATCATTTTTACAGCCTTTTTATTATATTATTATTATTATATTATTATTATTATATTTTTACACAACATCTAGTCATTTTACATCAATAAAACGCTTTTTTTCAGAAAATTCCTTTGATTTGACAGTTCTTTTGGGACACAGATGTCAATTTTCACTTTGACACTTGCCTTCCCCATTGCAATGATATATTTTTCTCTTCTTCTATTTAAATCTCCAAAACAGTGTGTCCTTTCGCAAAAATAATGAAAAAAATCAGCCAAGTTATAGCGGGAAAAATCTTGTTCCAGAATCTTATGGTCACCCTACTAGAAAGAGTCGATATTCTCCAAAGTTGCTCTCTCAGGTGGCACGTTTTTCGGCATGAGTACTCTGTTCAGATTGTTATTTTACGTCCATGCCACTGGTTATTTATCTCTCTTTCTAGAGTATGGTCAATTTTATCTGCCTGTTGGCTTATGCAATCTTAAAAAAGGGCAGTCCTTTCCAGCGTTGCCAGACCGTACCAAAAAGTACGGTTTTCCGTACTATTCATCACACAATCGTACCACAACCGTACCTGTGTGTAGACCGTACCTTTTCAATACTAGTGATTTATTTTTCACAACATAGGGCAAAAAAAAAACAAAAAAAAAAGTATTTTGGAATGAAGCAAAGCATATATAAAGACAGAATGACACATAACCAAACTATTGGAACTTCAAGCATGTAATAGCAAGTCATTTATTTATAAACTCGTGGTAAGTTAAATTATTATTATATTACGATTACAGTCTATAGAGAAACTAATAGAAAATAATGAGACTCATACTTTCTTCAACTTTCTGTCACATTTGGCATGGAATTTCCTTAGTTCCTAAAATATTATTTTCATAATTTTTTGACAAACAACTTGTTTTCGCTGTAGAATATGAGTAAACTATAGCTTTTTTCAAAATTTTAGCAAAATTATAGAAAAAGTAAAAAAACTGATCTAGTTCTTGCAGAAGTAATCTCGGCTCAACCGTATCTTGAAATTAAAAACCGTACCTTTTCAGAAAGCCAACCGTCCTTTTTTGGGAAATCATACTGGCAATACTGGTCCTTTCTAAGTCAAAATTTGTCAATATTATTATTTTTTTTTCCTGTGGATGCCTTAAATGCTACACTAGGTGACCACACGATAAGGGCACCCTCTGTGGGGTACGAACCTCTGCTTAAGGCTTAACTGAGGAAGGACAGCAAGGGACAGGCTGGATCGGAATGATATCATTATTTTAAGGGCTAATTTAAAACTACAGCATCGCAGTTTAGAAAAAAATGATATTAGTAACTTCAATATAATTTTTAAAGTCCTCTACATAGATACCCACACGTATGAGTTTGTTGAAATAAAAAATTTTGAGTTTCAATACTAAGTATGGGGGGCACCCCCAAAATTTGTTTTATTTTTATTTTAGTGTGAAAATCCTAATGCGGCTCACTTAATACATCTACCTACCAAGTTTCAACAGGATAGCTCTTATACTTTCGACAAAAAGTGGCTGTGACATACGGACGGACAGACAGACAGTCATGACGAATCTATAAGGGTTCTGTTTTTGCCATTTGACTACGGAACCCTCAAAAATGATATTAGTAACCTCAATATCATTTTTAAAGACCTATCCATAGATACTCCATACGTATGGGTTTGGTGAAAAAAAAAATTTAAGTTCCAATTAGTATGGGGGATACCCCTATTTTGTTTTGTTTTTATTTCTATGTAAAAATCCTGATGCGCTTCACATAATACATCTACTTACGAAGTTTCAACAGGGTAGCTTTCATACTTTCGAAGAAAATTGGCTGTGACATACGGACGGACAGACAGATGGACAGACATGACTAATATAAAAGGGTTCCGTTTTTGCCATTTGGCTACGGAACCCTAAAAAGTTTCGATACACAGTAATATAGTATACATATAATTAAGTCTGTCTAACGGCCTGTGTATCTGTTTATCTGTCTGTCTTCTGTTTGTGCTTGTCTGTCTACATATCCGTCATATGGGCGGAGCCGTGGGCAAAAGGTAGTTTATACATATACCTAATTTAATTTCGGAAACATTGGACAATTGCCATTTTGGACCAATCGCGAATTGGACTAACTGCGAATTGGACCAATCGAAGAAAGAAAGAAAGAAAATCAATTTAATCGCGAATTGGACTAACTGAGAATTGGACCTTTTTTGAACATTGAACCAATCGCGCCTAAACGGCCTAAGCAATCTCAAGAAAGCGCAGTCCTTTCTAAGTCAATGGTGTGGACGGTCAGCGAAGGCGTACAGCTTGGCAAAAAACAGTAGAAAACCGGAAGTCGCCACTGTCTTCTCGCTACCAGCACTTTGAATGATTTTATTTTATTTATTTTCATTTATTACGTTAGTTTTATGGCACAATAATAAATCTTACAAACCAGCGTCATGTTTACATCAAATATTTTAAAACGTTGTCAGCAAATAAAAATATTAGTTCCGTTTCAAGACGTTCTGGCCAAGCTGTATGTTGGCATTCGTTGATCCGGTGTGTACGCGGCATTATATGATTAAACTTGACCACAACCTCTAAAACGAGAGATAAACAATTTTGACTAACTCTTTCCTTATATAAATTATTTTATTTATTTACACTTCTACGTACAAATGTGGTACTTATGGCGGACTTAATGCCACAAGGCATTATCTGCCAGTCAACCTTTGGGTCAAAAGGAGAAACAGTTAGTTACAGTTACAGTTACATTATTTCTTAGATTATTATCTTTACATTAATTATTTGATAGAATAATAATATATTTTATTATTAAAGAAAAGAGATATATGGTCATACAAAGTTATTATCTCTTTAGAGAGAGAGAGAGGCAATTTTATTTGACAAATGTATAGGGAAGGCTTAGTCCATGCTCTATATCTATGATTTGAGTAATAAAACATAAATCTTGTGATACTAAAATAGTTTACACTCATAGAAATAAATTCTAATGATTCTTATCAAATTAAAATGCTTCTTAAAAATCGCTGATTATGAGAAAATATTAAGAAATATCGTGAATTACAAACAGATTCATACATTCAGTACTTATAAAGTTCCAACATTCAACAATAGTGACGTGCATTGCACAGAGGGATTGATAGATTGATAGATTGATATCTGTTATAAGAAATTGGAAAGGTTATTTTGTTTAATTTGTAATCGTTAATTAGTATGAATTTAGCAATGCAAGTGTTGTTTTAATCGAAACAAAAGTGTAGTCAATTAACAATATCGTTATCATACAAGTTTACCCATGATTTTTATGTTAGTTTTTGTTACCGCGGGAAAACTGTGAAACGTTTGACTAGTATAATGGCCGCAGAAGCGCCAATGCTTTACGTGTTTGCTCGTATAGTATGAAATTTGAGATCGAAATATGCTTCTCCAATGCTTTGTATGAGTTAAAAAAATCATAATTGAGATGGACATCAACGCTGGTAAGTAATAATTAATTGTAACAAGAAGATTTTGGCTTATTTTGTCAAATGCTTTGATAAATTGTGATGATAGCTTTACTCGTAACTTTTCTTAGCGTGCATCTTCATTTAGAGTCTCAAATTATTTGATAAATAATAGAAAAAATCATAATTAGGGTTCGAACAATATGTGCATCGTTCTATGAAAAAGTAACTGGTACATCTAATACAAACGGTAAATCTAATTGTCAGTAACACAGAAACCTAAGCTCACATATTCTGAATCTGTAATTCCGGGTTCTTGTAAAATTCTAATATTATTTTTATCAGTGCCGTTTACCATTGTTGTCATTTTGAATGACTTACGTCCTATACAAACAAAGCAAGAAGTTTTAATTGTCAACTTGTTGGTTCTGATTTGTTGAAAGAAAAGTTTGCAACTTGCATATTGTATGATAGGCATTCACTATGGACAAAGTTCTGAGTTAGAGACTTGCTTCAAATTCATGGAAAGTTTTAAAAAATATGATGATAAATTGATGCTAATCTAGGCTTGTTGCCTAATGATAGCAGTACTTTTGCACTAAAATTTTGGTAGTGCCTTTTCTAATACTTTGTATTCAAATCACATTATAATAATTAAACTGCTGAACCCATTTCCATTCTGGTAAGCTCCAACATATCTTTAAAATATATTTTCCTTAAAGTTGTATAGGGAAAATATGTTCAAGTAACAAAATAAAATGACCCACATAAATCTGGTTTTAACTCCATTTGGCAATGTTCAGTGGTATATTAGTGAAACAATTCATGTTGTCTTGAAATAATTGTTTTTCAACCAGATAGTTAAAAATGTAACCATGATTGTAACATCAATTTAACATCTTAATAGTTATAAAAACATTTGTGATATCAACACAGGTTCTGGGAGAATATTTGACTGAAACTTTTAGTGCTTGCATAAATTTATGGGCTTTAAGTACAAGCCCTCTTTTTTTTGCACCATGTATGCCTTGCTTTAGTTGAAAATTTCTTCTAAATTATTATGACATTTGTAACCAAAATCATTCACTTTTTCTGTTATGTTTGCTTACCATGCTGGACCTGAAATATAATTAAGTGTAAGTATTCCCCTATAAATGTAGTACCTACATAAATTCAGACAATCATTTAGTTATTTAATAAATATTAAGTTTATTTTCACAATTTAGTTAAATAGGTTAACCTCCCATTGGAGGTTTGAAAATCGAAATGTTTACAGGAATATACTTCATCGGCCTGAGTTCGTGAAAGTGTAATAGACATAAAATAATTTTTGTTTGTAGTTAAAACATAAGGAATAAGAATTTAATTTTATCACCCTTTAGTTACTTTTTCTTAATTTAGTCATATGCATGAAAAAATAAGCATAATCAGCGTATAACATTCCCAATGTTGTCTCAATGATAGGGAGTGGGCTGTAATCCACCAGATAGATTCAGTGCATTTTGGCAGGTGACATCCATATTGCCATAAAAGTTAAAGATTATTAAATTTCCAGCAAAAGGTCATACATTTTTATGTCCAAAGATTTGCAATTACATCTTTGATTTGAATAATTTTTCAGACTCAAATTACTACAAAAGAACTTAAATTATTATAGGAATTGAGTAAGGTTATGATTATCTTATTAAAATAGATCAATACTCTATTTATTTTATTACCGAACTAGCTTTTGCCTGCGACTTCGCCCGCTCATCCCCCCTCCCCCTCTTATTGCCTATGTCACTCAGGACCAAAGCAGCTTTCAACTGGTGAAAGAATTTTTGAAATCGGTAGTTTCGGAGCCTATTCAATACAAACAAGCAAACAAATCTTTCCTCTTTATAATATTAGTGTAAAAGAAAGATCAAGGCGTTGAAATAGCAATAAATGTTAGTTTTATGTTTTTTTAAGGCCTATCATAGGCCTGTTGCAGAGCAAGCTGGGTGTTATTCCCTGCCGTTGCCAGTAGACGAGCATAACAAGCAGATGAGAAGGATAGCAAAATGCACTTTAGTGTGAACAGTAATATTGCTGCATATATACCTGACTTTCTCTACCACAGATGGTAGCCAATACCGCTTAGGTTTGATTAAACATTAAATCATATTGGTTGTTTGCATTTCACTATAATTTTATGTTGTTCCATAGTTTCTAAAAAATTAAAATGAGGAGAAAAAGTACTTTTCATTGCTATGATGCAGTAAAGATTGTAATTGATTTAATTTGTTGTTTGGTTTGTTTCAAAGAGGTCTCAACGCAATTGTCACTAATCGATGCCCTCCTGAGCGACCTTGACAAAACGATCACACCATGTGCTAGCAAAAAGAATGAAAAAAAAGAAGAAGAAACACAGGATGCCATGCCAGACTCTACAACCAACACGGACAAAACTAATTATAATCCATTCCACTGTGGGGATGATGTTCTTGTACCAAACAAAGATGGACGATATTATTTAGGTGTGTATTTTCTTGAATTTTAAATGTATTTTGTTGTGTAAATCCAGATTTTGTCTTTAATAATTCAAATCTATATTTTTGTCTTAATAATCTTCCTAAATCATATTAGAAATGATTCCTTTATAGTATTTGAAATGATTCCTTAGTGCACATAGCAATCATTTAAAATCTTGCAATAGATTTATTCATGCAGCGTTTCCTTCAACTCAGGAACAATAGTAGAGTTAAGTACCAACAATGACAACGATTCATGTGAGGTGGGCACGGGGACGGCGCGGTGCCTCGTCAAATTCGGCGATGGGACGCAGGCGTGGGCGCCGGTGGCGTCGCTGAAGCTGTTGAGCGCCCCGCCTGCGGACGACGGCCGCATCATGTGTGTGGTGTGCAAGCGGCGCGAGGGGCCCGCCGCCAGTCCCGCCACCAACGCCATAATCGCCTGCGACATGTGCGGAAGAGGCTACCACGCCAAGTGTCACTCGCCGCCCGTCGATGCATGGATTAACGGTACGTAATTTAATAAAAGTGTGAAGGGCTAGTACACGACTAAGGGGTCGTGTACTAGCCCTTCACACTTTTATTATATCCAATGAAATTATCACTGTGTGAAAGTAGATTAGGCGCACGTAACCATTGTAGTCTACAGATGCACCAACAAATTTCGTAATGTATGAAATGTAGATAGTCTCGTGTCTTCTATTGATTCGGTAGAAAATAAATTATCGTCTGCAGGATCGCCATTGGCTCGGATTGCATAATGTAATGATAAAACCTTAATTGCCATTGATCTTTCTGGGTGCATTTCCAACATTATTGATCATACTAAAGTACAGAGATTGCGGCAACTGAACCATATTACTAGATAATGATAAGAATTCAGACACCAAATCGAATATCAGATACCTATTGAGGAACCTAAAATTGAGAGGATATTGTGTGGCACAGTTGTGCCAGATTAAAGGTATAAGTACAATATCCTCTCAATTCTTCTTCAAGAAAATTTTACATGTCCAGCTATAGCATTTCTAATAGAAATAACGTGGACTAAAGGCCTTTTTCCACTCGATCCGAGATGGACAGAGCTGGGAGGAGTCATGCTAGAATCTAGAAGACGCGATAAAGAAATCAGCCAATCAAATCACTTGATTATTGCACAGCTTCTCTCCGATTTGGTGGAAAAATCCTCAATTTCTTCGTATTCTTATTGCTCAGTAACCTCGGCTGAAGTAATTTGTTATCCCACGTAATCCCAAGGAATAAAATTCACTACGTTTGAGGATTGCCTCGAGAATTGTGCTCCCTTATCTGCTTCACGGTAACGGGAACATGAGCTCGAAATTTTTTCAAATTGTGTAGGTACACTACCTCGAATCCACGATTACTATCTATTTAGAACACCGTTATCAACACAACAGACTATTACTAACATAGCATCTCATTAAAGTTACCTATGATTGAAGGGGAAGGGGTACACTACCACTACATCATCTACTGTGGACGTCCATTTTGTAATTGTTCTTTAATTGTTATGCGGACCAATTGGTCCGCTCAACATTTCAAGGGCTACGATAATACGAAAAACTTTATTCCGAAATTCATAAATACGAATTTCAAAATACCGATACACTTTCATTTTTACACTTTGGCAGTTGTTTTTGTAGGTAAGGGATCGGTCTAAAGTTACACCGAGGTATTTCGGATGATCGTTATGGGCAATGGGTACCCCTTGCCAAGAGATGTTCATTTTACGACCCGCTTGTCCGTTTCGGAGGTGGAAAAAGCACGATTGCAAAATACCGATTTTCATTATTCCGAATGGTTCAAAATTCCTCCTATTTTTAAAATTCCGAAATTTCAATATTCCTAACGTTTATAATTACTATTTTCAAAATACCGAGTTTCAATAGACCGAATATCAAAAATTCTGACTTAATAATTTTCCGTAATATTAAAAACACGAATTCCGATTATTAAAGTTCCTATTAATTAGAATTCCGAAAATTTAATCGCCCGTGAGAGAGAAGTATAAGCGCTCATGTACCTACAAGACCGCCGCGCCTCTAGGCTGTGTATACAGTCGCTACCGCGCCGTCGCCGCGCCGTCGCCGCGCCGTCACCGCGATTTAATTCGCTAGTGTTTGATTTATCTAAAAAAGCAGGTTTCTCATTTCGGCCGTAATGTTTTTTTTTATGTTTGTTCGCGGATAACTTCTTCGTTTATGAACCGCTTTTAATGATTATTTTTTTAACCGACTTCAAAAAAAGGAGGAGGTTCTCAATTCGTCGGCATCTTTTTTTTTTTTTTTTTATGTATGTTCCCCGATTCCTCGAAGACGCCTGGACCGTTTTGGAATTTTTTTCTTTTGTTTGAAAGGGTATACTTTCCCATTGGTCCCATGATCATCAGGTCAGGATCTGATGATGAGATCCCAGGGAAATCGAGGGCAACCTTCAAATTTTATAGGCACATAGTACCATTTTCATATATTTTCTAAATCTGTTCAAGTATTTGCATCTGATAATCATCATCTCAGGTGGATGAGCTGATGATGGAAGGTACAACTCCTCAACGCCTTGGAGTAGGCATCGACTGATTTAGTTTGTGTTCGCATATCTCTGGAACTACAAGTCCGATTTAAGTAATTCTTTTTTTGTTGTACTAAGTATTGTTTAACTTACGGAATACTGCAAGTTTCATCAAAATCGGTTCAGTAGTTTTTGAGATAGAGAATTTTATTAGCATATTGTGCACTTGAGCGATGTTGTTACCGGTGCTACGGATTACAAAATTTTAGTGCACATACATGTAAGAGAATGATTTATTTGACAAGAATTTGAGTTGAATATTTAAACTAAAAAGCGTAAAATAAAAAAACTTTTTCAAAAAAAAAATGTAACCGCCTTCAAAAACAACCACAAAAAAGGGTAAAATAACCTACAAAATAACTTTTTTTTCAGAAGTCGGTGGCAAAAAAAACAATGAAATGAAAAAAAAATAAAGGCACCGACTTCTGAAAGAAAAGTTATTTTGTAGGTTATTTTACCCTTTTTTGTGGTTGTTTTTGAAGGCGGTTACATTTTTTTTTTGAAAAAGTTTTTTTTGTTGGAAAGAAGATATTTCTTATTATTTAGCTCCACTCGATTTCTCTGGTCTTCCATCATCAAACTCTAATTTCCATATCATGGAACCACCTTTCAAATATCTTCTTTCCAACAAAAAAAGAATCATCAGAACCGGTTCATAAGAAGTTATCCGCGAACAAATGAAAAAAATCATATACACCGTGTTCTTCACGTTATCCATAAACTTTAGCAAATACTTCTATGGCTTTTACAAATCAAATCCAACAAAGGAAGTAGTACTTAAAAAGGCTTCGTTACAAAGATATTTGTAATTTCATTTAATGAAATTTAATTGAGCTATGCAGTGAGAAAGTATCTTAATTTGAAATCTATCAAATACTATTTGCATTTCATTTGTTTCAGCCCGCCAAATGTTATGAATGACGTTGCCAATTCGGATAAAGAGGCATGCATATCGGGTTATTTACGTCTAGGTAATAGGTATTTAGTTTGTATGAAAATTAACAAAAAATAAAAAATAAGAATTTATTAATGTGTCCATAATGAAAAATGCTTACTTCCGTGGTTTGAACATCTGGTCGAAGTTTATGTATATCGTCCGGAACACGGTGTATACGGCCGAAATGAGAAACCTCCTTTTTTAAATAAATAAAACACTATCGGCGGCGGCGGCGCGGTCGCGACCGTGTCCACAGCCTAGAGGAGCGGTGGCAGCGCGGCGGCGGCGTCGTGTACACGAGCGCTAACTATTATGATTCTTAACTTTTCAATAAAAGATTTTTTTTATAAGAATATTTTCTTTTCAATTATATTAATTTGTTTTATAAAAAAAAAATTTGAACAATATAATTTTTTTAATCAATAAAATAATTTATTTTTGAGTTACGTATTTTCATTCATAATATTACAAAAAAAATCCCTGTGGGAAGAACGAAACGTCTCCCGAGTCGGGTGCCCCAAGACACACTTTGCTCGCTATCGCATCCTGAGTTATATTACCTCTAAGGTGGTTCAACGGTTCCTATTTCTGTGAGCAAAGTAACCTAACACGAACCTAACCTGTCGAGTCGGGGTGCCCCGAATCCCGAGCTCGCTTCGCTCGCTCTTGGATCCTAAGTTCTTCTAATAACAATAACAATCCTGAAGGCAAACAGTCAAAGTCCAGAGGATACGCCTCGCCATCGCCACTTCGCGCCTACAAAGGCTTAAATAACTCTCCTAAGAGTACGGTAGACAAAACTACGTGGAGCCGGTTTTGCAGCGATTCGTTTCTGTCACTGACTTTGCAGAATGAAAAACGAAATTCCGATTTTCAATATTCCGAAAAAATCAGTTTATTCGAAATATTGAAAATCGGAATTTTGTTTTTCGGAATGAGAACTCATCAAGCATTACATTTTTCGAATATGTGAAAATCGGAAAACTAAGAAATCGGATATACGACTTTCGGTTAAATATGTAGTTTTCGTGATTCTTAATGATAGATGTTGTAATTTTTAGGTATTATGATATTCGGAGTTTTGAAAATCGAAATTCGGAATAAAATATTTCGGAGTATTTGGGTGTTCCCATGATTGAAGTTGTGCATAAATCATTTACCTATCTCGTTACCATTTACTCATTGATAAGAACTTAATACGCCATAACATGCGATATTTTTTTGTTATTTCCTTAAATTTCGACGAATTATTTACACTAATATTATTGAATTACAAAAACAACTAACGTAACCACGCCACTGCAATGCTTTGACTAAATACCTTCTCGTCATTATTCTTTTCTAAATTCCAAAATTTGTAACAGGTGCATCGTGGCACTGCAAAAGATGCGTGGACCAAAGGTATAGAGTGGCCGCGGCGGAGAACAGGGCGCTCAAGCGATCAGACATGTTTAGATTTAAGGGCGGACAGCAACGGCGGCAACAACAGGAACTCACCCCACCTTGCGATGTAGGTTTATTACCTTTCCAAACTACTAACTTACTTAAATGGTAAGAAAACTTCGGCTGCGAGCACGACTCCAACCTGCGTCCTTCCGGATCATTCTAGAACGCCGTACCAATTAGGCTATCGCAGTTCCACTCGTCGAGGCCGAATCTTTCATTCCTTTGTTTGAATGTTTTTGTTAACGTTACGCCATCTATTCTAGAAGTGTCAAGTTACTGCTAGTAGTCGAGTCCTGCTCGATGCCGATTTTTTTTTTCCTTAAAAAAAGCTTTGCCACACGCCACGCCATGTGTTAAATGCGTATAAAATATTTGAACTTTACCTAACTAATAACTCAATAAATAGATATTATTAAATTACGTATGTTTTCAGACTGCTTCAACAACATCATCGGCTTCAGTGTCTGATGGTGGTAAAGATCAAAATGAAACACATTGTTACTGTGGCGATAAAAGTGATTGGCTTGCACAGGTATGTATCATAAATGAGCCCCATTTATAATAATTATTGTTGTAAGAGAATATGTGGTTTCTTTGATAAATTCGCGACAATTTCATGGTTTCCTGCAAAGTTTACCTCTACTAAAATAATAAAGAAATAAATTCAAAAATATTCTGAATATTTATGTCATTTGTACCAGATTAGCAGCAGCATTAACATACAGGGTGTCCCGTAAATAATGGATCAAACGTAACCAGTAGGTAGCTTACCTGATTTCCAACAACTAATTTGAACAATAACAAAAAAAAAACCGTTACGGTAACCGATATATTTCTTTTTAAATAACTGTTCTATTTTTTCAACCCTTCAGTGTTCTTAATGCTATCGCTACAAATGAATGTATTTTTAGGTATAATTTTTATCAAATATTTCTGAATAGCTTACTAATTTTATGGGATAGCGGATTTTAAAGTATCATTTTAATTGCCTTAGAAAAAAATGTTCAAAAAAAAGTTTGTTTTTTTTACGAAGAAAAGACCACATTTGGAAAAATCTGTAAAAAAATTGCTTGACACCGAAGTGTACCATTATTTTAAAAACTTGTAAAATTACTAAGGTTTAAAATTTGGTATAAAACATACGTCTAGCCCTTACCGTTACAAAGTTATTGATATGAATATTTAGACAGGCGCAAAATTATCGAAATAAAAAATAAAAATTAAGTCTAACTTTCTTCTAAAAAAATACTGTAGTATTTCAGATGCAATACTAATTGAATGAAGCAGGCGTCTGAGCGTATAACAAAGAAAAAGGAGGTTGTACAAAACCAAAAAAAAAAACAATAAAATCAAATAAATTGTTTATTTTGTCATTAGAGTAAATGCTCAAACTGGCTTCCCCCTACGAGAATGCAAAAGTCTGCATCTCCTAATAAAGGAAACTCTTATCCGACGAGCAAAATGGCTTCGGTTTATTTCTGACACAGCAGATTGGATGCGCTGACGTAATTCTTCTTCCGATGTTATTGGTTTGTAGACCTTGTATTTAAAAAAACCCCAGTTAAAAATCTAGAGGATTTAAATCCGGAGATCGCGGAGGCCACAAAATTGGTCCTGATCGGCCGATCCATCTGTCAGGATAACTTTCATGCAATTGCACCCTTACTGCCGTCGCTAGAGAGCCGGGCACCCATCATTTTGAAACTACATTGTTTGCCGCAGGTCTTCTGCAACACTTTCTTATAACGTTGGCAGCTCATTCCCTAAGAAATGCAGATAGTATTGGGTTCAACGCCCATTTTGCTCGTCGGGTCGGATAAGAGCTTCCTTTATTAGGAGATGCAGACTTTGCATTCTCGTAGGGGAAAGTCAGTTTGAGCATGCATTTACTGTAATAACAAAATAACGATTTATTTGATTTTATTGTTTTTTTTTGTTTTGTAGAACCTCCTTTTTCTTTGTTCTACACTCAGACGCCTGATTCATTCAATGAGCATTGCATCTGAAATACTACGGTATTTTTTTAGAAGAAAGTTAGACTTTATTTTAATTTTTTATTTCGATTATTTTGCGCCTGTCTAAATATTTATATCAATAACTTGATAACGATAAGGGCAAGACGTATGTTTTATACCAATTTGCAAACCTTAGTAATTGTACAAGTTTTTACAATAATGGTACACTTCGTTGTCTGTCAAATTTTTTTACAGGAGATTTTTTTCAAATGGTCTTTTTTTCGTAAAAAAACTTTTTTTATCATTTTACACATAGAACAATTAAAATGATACTGTGAAATCTGCTATCCCATAAAATTAGTAAGCTATTCAGATATATTTCACAAAAATTATACCTAAAAATACATTTATTTGTAGCGATAGCATTAAGAACACTGAATTAGGGTTGAGAAAATAGAAAAAATATTTTAAAAAAGATATATCCCGGTTACCGTAACGGTTTTTTTTGTTATTGTTCAATTTAGTTGTCGGAAATCAGGTAAGCTACCTACTGGTTACGTTTGATCCATTATTTACGGGACACCCTGTATCTTTATTTATTTATTTTATTGGATTACCAGCAATTGTTACATCCATACATACTTAAATAGAACACATAACACTAATACTA
Source organism: Agrotis exclamationis (assembly GCA_950005045.1). Taxonomy (NCBI): domain Eukaryota; kingdom Metazoa; phylum Arthropoda; class Insecta; order Lepidoptera; family Noctuidae; genus Agrotis; species Agrotis exclamationis. The sequence goes on along the minus strand of OX465417.1, from coordinate 10,387,686 downwards.
GATAGATGTACAATATTAAGCGGTCTTGTGCCGTGTGGTGTCCGGACACAAAGAATAGCACCACCCCATCACTTCCCGTGGGTGTCGTAAAAGGCGACTAAGGGATCATATGGGTGGTTGATAATTGTCATCCTACAACCACCAGGCCCGCGTCAGAGGTTTCACTGACGCTTAGGGACGTTCCTGCCTCTTGCCGATTGTGGCGGTCCACAGTGTGCAAAATCTCGGCTGGACCAGACATCATGAGTGAAACTAAGCAAGAGATACCTTATAATATTCTAAATTCATTCATAATTTTCCGGCGTAGCAATTCTTTTTAGTTTTAGAGAAATTAAACTCCAAAGTTATTCCATTTTCGGTATTAAGAAAGTACAAAAAGTACAATTTCTCTGAAAAGAAAACTTTCAATCTAAATTTCTTGGCCCAGTTATATTACGCATTTAAGACGATATTTATCAAGCTTTGTTACATCTCCGAAATACGATGGACGATGGAGTAAATTCAAGATTTCATTAAAAACGTTTCAATTTTTTTTATCGTTCTTGCTGCGTGCTTAGCGATCAAACTTATTAAATATACTTAGCAACTTATGTTGTCTATAACTCAGAAAAAAATCACTTGTTAATACTGTAAAGCTAACGAGATAATCGTTTCTAAAGTTTGTAATGCCAATAGCGCCTGTGATTTTGTTAAGGCAAATTTACTTAAGGTGGTTTGCCCTTACATTTTCTAAAGGCACTATGGCAACTTTGATTTGCTAATGATAAACAAGACGACAACATCGATGAACTTTCTGAAGAAAATGTAATTCCACATGACATGCATGACAACTAGCATTTTTGATGAGTATACTAGTTTCAAGTGACAACTCTATAAACATATTTCTTTCCTCTTAGTGCCTTTAGAAAATATAGGAGCAAACCACATTAAGTAAAATTGCCTTAACAAAATCACAGGCGCTATTGGCATTACAAACTTTAGAAACGATTATCTCGTTTGCTTTACAGTATTAACAAGTGATTTTTTTCTGAGTTATAGACAACATAGGTTGCTAAGTATATTTAATAAGTTTGATCGCTAAGCACGCAGCAAGAACGATAAAAAAAAATTGAAACGTTTTTAATGAAATTTTGAATTTACTCCATCGTCCATTGTATTTCGGAGATGTAACAAAGCTTGATAAATGTCGTCTTATATGCGTAATATAACTGGGCCAAGAAATTTAGATTGAAAGTTTTCTTTTCAGAGAAATTGTACTTTTTGTACTTTCTTAATACCGAAAATGGATTAACTTTGGAGTTTAATTTCTCTGAAACTAAAAAGAATTGCTACACAGGAAAATTATGAATGAATTTAGAATATTATCAGATATCTCTTGCTTAGTTTCACTCATGATGTCTGGTGCAGCCGAGATTTTGCACACTGTGCGGTCCCCCGTCCCATTGGATGTAGGGAGGTAGGGATAAGAGTGCACCTGTGTACGCGCGCACACTGTCGTTTTTACGTTTCGTGCACTTTAATATCTCCTGCGCAATTGACTTGGCTCTGACAACGGTCTCCGATTCGAACGAAAGTCCTGCAGCGATGAACAGAGGTAGAGAGGTCTGGTTGTGATGCCAACCAGGCTTTGTCTGATGTCTGCATGCAGGCGGCTCAGGGAAGATGGTCGCTTTGCACTGCATAGGGTTATCAGTGCAATTCGGCAGCTCCTTGGGTGACGAAGCAGCTCTATTAAGAGAGGCCCTGCTTCTCCCGGTCCGGGGAGGGGACTAGAAAAGGTGTCCTAAAAAAGGTTTAACCCATCAAATTCGGAGGTAGTAACCACGGCTGTCTTTGCATCAACCACACGTGGTCGAAAGATCACAAAAGAAAAAATAGGCTTAAGATCATTAAAACCCATGATATGACATTTGCAGCGTGGAATGTACGCACCCTCCTTGATCGCGAGAGTAACTTGGGTCCTCCTCGTAAAACCGCTCTCGTGTCCCGTGAACTTCGACGTTATGGTGTGGATATTGCTGCGCTCAGTGAGACGCACCTGGCCGACGAGGGGGAGAGAGTGGAGCGCCTGGGCGGCTATACTTTCTTTTGAAAAAGAACTCCGTCTTCAGAGCCTAGGAGATCCGGTGTTGGTTTTGCAATCAGAAATGAAATAGCCACTGTATTGGAGGAGTGTCCTATTCACGTCTCGGACCGCGTTACTTCCCTGCGCCTTCACCTGGCTTATGACAACCATCTTAATGTCATCAGTGTTTATGCGCCAACAATGAACAAGAATGATGACATCAAGAGCAAATTTTATGAAGAAGTTACGCAAACCCTATCAAAAATCCCTCATAGGGAGCAGATACTATTGATGGGCGACTTTAACGCTAGAGTCGGGCGTGACTTTGAAGCATGGCCTAAGGTCTTGGGAAGACATGGTGTTGGCAACATAAATAGTAATGGACAACTCCTGCTGTCCCTTTGTTCTGAATTTGAACTGACCATCACCAACACCGTGTTTAGACTCCCTGCAAAATATAAGACCACATGGATGCATCCGAGGTCGAAACATTGGCACCTGATTGACTATGTTATTGTCCAAAGAGATATTTCCCAAGTGCATGTCACTCGCGTTATGCGTGATGCTAATGCGATTTGCTCGACGGACCACCGTCTTGTCATTTCTAAAATGAATCTCCGGCTATATCCTCCTAGCAGATCACAAGGTGAGAAGCCTGAGCGTTTAGACATAGAAAAATTGCAAAGTCTAGAGGTGCGTAAGATCTATGCACAGGCAGTTCGTGATGCTGTCCAAACGGTAGAAATTGAGAATGGTGATTCTGTGGCCAATTGGCATGAGCTCTCATCCAATTTAGTCGCTGCCGCCTCATAGACACTAGGTATAAAATGTAGTAGACACGAGGACTGGTTTGATGACAACGATGCAATTTTGTCAAAAGCTATTCGGAATCACCGATCTCTCTTACGTCAGCATCGGGACAACCACCAAGCGGAACAAGTCAAGCAAAGTGGTGCCGCGCTGCGGAGATATGTACGGGAAGTAAAAGACCAGTGGTGGCGACATAAGGCCGAGCGCATGCAGTGACTTGCTGACACTAAACAGCTGGGTGCTTTTTATGATGAGGTCCGCAAAATTGTTGGTGTAGCGATTCGTAATAAAGTGCCCCTGACATCCCTCGATGGTACACAATTGCTTACCAACAAACAAGATGTACGCAATAGATGGGCAGAGCATTTTAACACTTTGCTCAATGTTGACCGCGCTGCGGACATTTCCTACATCAACTCGATGGCATCGTTTCCCACAATGTACAAGCTGGACGACCCACTGACACTGCGCGGGGTTGTTGTTGCCGTTCAACAACAGCAGAACAAAAAAGCGGTCGGCATTGACAATCTACCTGGAGAACTGCTGAAGTATGGGGGTGTGGAATTGCATGAAACCATTTGGAAGATCTTTGTTCAGATGTGGGATAAAGAGAGAGTACCTGATGACTTTCAAGTCTCTCGTGTCTGCTCTCTTTACAAGAACAAAGGTGACAAATCCGACTGCAATTCTTATAGGGGAATCTCCCTCCTGACTTCTACAGGAAAAGTTTTTTGCTCGAATTCTACTTAACCACTTGATGCCCTTGTCTGAAGACATTCTGCCTGAGACCAAATTTGGCTACCGGCCGAATCGAGGCACATGTGAGGCCATCTTCTCTGTCCGCCAACTCCTAGAGAAGAGTCGAGAGCAGAGTCAACCTTTGTACCTTTGTTTTGTTGACTTGGAAAAGGCATTTGACTGTGTGCCTCGAGAAGCCTTATGGGTGTTATTGACGAAACTTGGAGGCACGGACAGGTTTGTGAGATTAATCGGACTCCTGCATGATGACATGCGTTGTTGTGTCAACGTGCAGCGTGAAGACTCAGAGTTCTTTTCTGTGAGCTGCGGCGTAAAGCAAGGCTGCGTACTCGCTCCAACTCTGTTCGCCCTGTTCTTTGCAGTCGTAGTTCGGGATGCCTTGCAGACTTTATCCGAGGGTATTCGTATCCGTTTTCGAATCAATGGCGGTGGTGTCTTCAACTTAGCTAGACTCAAAGCTCACACTAAAGTGTCCCACGTGACTATCACTGAGATAATGTATGCAGATGACTTGTGCTTTGCGGCGGAATCCCCAGAAGGCCTACAGAGGCTTATGTCGAGTCTTGATGAGTCATGTCGTAGATTTGGGCTTAAGATCAGTGTGAAGAAGACCCGAAGTCATGGCTCTTGATACACTGAACAGTAGCCCAGTCGACATTAAACTCGATGACGTCTCGCTTAAGCAAGTAGACAAATTCAAATATCTGGGAAGCACTATAACATCTAGGTGCCTCCTTGATAACGAAGTCACCAGCAAAATTGGAGCAGCTGCTGCGGCTTTTGGCAAACTTCGTACCAAGGTGTTCCGCTCGCATGACATAAAGCTCTCTACAAAAATAGCTGTGTACATGGCAATAGTTCTGCCCATAGATATATTAAAGAAGGAGATATGGCGTGGAATTCAAAATGTATAGAAATCCGATGACGCCACAATTGCCCCTCCATAACGATAATATTGCGCACACAATTCTGTCAAAACAATACTACGAACAATTGCACACACGCGCCATCGATAACTCAGTCATTTAAATATAAACCTAATTCTTTACACTACAGCGTACTTTTTCCGTATAATTTACTCACACAAACAATTATCATTGTGTGTTGTCGCGACACGGGGGGCGGATACGACTCTCCCGCTCAAATACAACGGACGCACCATGCGACATTACGACTTGGTGAGGTATCGTTATGTCAGTTTTACATTGCTTGTCAAGTCATTCGGTAATAGACTGAGGTGGTTGTAAAAGAGCAATGTATTTAATGCAAAAACAATACGGTCGGAGTAATATATGAAAACAAGAATAAAGTAGTACAAGTGATAGCTGAGCTAAACGATCAACACCAAGGCTTCACCGACACGCCCCCTTGCCACTTCTCCTGTTTTTAATTTCTGTGGTTCTGCCAAATCTCCTGTATGCCTCCGAAACGTGGTGTCTATACCGCAAGCACATTCGCACCTTGGATAGATTCCATCTGAAATGCCTACGTGACATTATGAACATCCATTGGTCGGACCGTGTTCGTAACACGGAAGTTCTACGGCGAGCTAATGTCGGTGGTATAGAGGCCTATATAATGCGGCGCCAATTGCGATGGGCTGGCCATGTCTCCCGAATGTCTGACGGCAGAGTGGCGAAGCGCATCTTCTACTCAGAACTGCAGGATGGCAAGCGGAAACAAGGCGGCCAACTCCTTCGGTACAAAGATGTGCTCAACCGCCACATGAAACGATATGACGTAGACACGTCACAATGGGAGGCAATGGCGGCGGACCGGTCACTGTGGAGGCATACCGTGAGCACTAAGGTGTTCGAGTTTGAAAGGCGGCGTAAAGAAGAACTCGATGCCAAACGAGACGAGCTTAAGGCCCAACCACCTGCGGCCTTCCAATACAATTACGTCGGAGGGGTGCTGACTTGCAGTGAATGTGGACGCACTTTCACTGCAAAAATCGGCTATGTCAGTCACCAGAGGGCACACCAGCGATGCTCTCAATAGGCAGATCCAAGTCGCTGTGGCCGAAATCGGTCGGGATCATATATATATTAAGCGGTAAACATTTCATGCAAAAATAAAAAGAATACAAGGAAAGATCAGAAACAATTTTTATGCTGTTAGATAACCTATTGATTTGCAGTTAGTGGTTGTGATGTTTATAGCATCATAGTTTAAATTATTATTTTGTATCGTATTTACAGATGTTACTGTGCTGTCGGTGTTCTCGTTGGTTTCACCAAAGATGCGTATCAAGTTTACAATATCCGTTATATGCTGGCGATAAGTGAGTATAGGTGGAAATTACATTTCATTAGCTTAGGGACCTAGCGCATTATGCTATCAAAACCCTTGGCCGTGGCGTGGGACGCGTTTTGTTTACTATATTTGACTAAACTGTCCCTAAAGGTGCCTTTACTTGATTTTATTACTATTGCCTATTAACTATCGATATTTTGACATCCAGGTTAAAAACGAAACAGTTATCACTTTGTGATCGAACAATGACTCCCTTCATAGACTTTGTCCTGTCCCTCTGACATTTACTAGCGTCTCGCCTAAACATAAGATACTATTTATCGTCTAATGCTCACAAGTTTACTTCGTTTCGCCTGGGCATATAAAAACCACCTTCTAAAAACCTGGCAAATATAAAAAAGACTGGCACAGAGGATGCTGCAGATTAGATTCACGCAGGTAGCGACTATTTGAAGGGACTGGCAATGGCTACAGATCTGGTGTTCTTGTACAGAGAACTGCGCCGGAGTGTGAGATAGAATTTTGGCTCTTAACTGTGTGAGATAAGAGCCAAAATTCTTGTGGAAGCAGCCACAAGGATTTTGGCTTACTCATATTTTTTTTGGCATGTTTGCACAGTATATCAGCACTGTGTGATGTCCACCTACGTTCTACTTATTGAAACTATAACTTTGAACTTCAATTTTAGGTTGTACATATTTGCGTGCGCTCACTGTAACGGAGGAGCGGAATATCTGCGGCGACTGGAACTTTGTTGGCTAGACCTGGCACATCTCGCTCTATATAATCTCACTGCATACAATGCGCCGAATTATTTCGACCTAGATAGTGTTATTATGCCATACATCATGGACAATTGGCACGCACTTCAATTACCTGAAAAGGTAAGTTTGATAATGAAAATAGAAAATAATAAGACAGGTTTTATTTGAAAGTCTTGTTTTTAACTTTTTTAATTTCTCTTTTTGCATAGATGTGGCGAACCCCAGTAAAAGAGCGTCGTGAAAAAATCTTGACAGCGTTGACGTCTTCTCGTAAGCGGTTCAAATGTGGTCGAGAAATGAAAAAGCGTGCGACCATCTGGGGACTGAGATTGCGCCGGCCGCCACCGCCGCCACTGCAGCTCAGCGCTTTGGAACAGGTACAAATACTAGTTCCTTATTTTATACTACATTGTATTACTAGATTACTATTTTTTTTTTATCTAACAGATCAGGAAAGGGACGCCATTGTCCGATGAGCTAGTGAGGGAATATGCACCGCGACTTAGGTTTCTACCGCGAGTGCCGTCACCACAGTCAGTTGCCGCTGTAGATGACAGGTATTTCAAAAATTTCATTCATATGGAATAAAATTTCCATGAAACATGTATTAATTCAATTAATGTTTGTTTCAGTTCTCAACCTTCTAGTAGTAACAATGATAAAAGTTCCTATAAAAATCACAGTCAACGTATGATTGTTCCAGTTGATGGTCATTGGTTAAACTTAATGATGGGCAAACGGTTTCATGAAAATCTCAACTCTAACTCAAATTCAGAAAATGATTCTACTAGTTCATATGAGTCTGTTAAACCTTCTGAAAATGAAGAACAGCCTTCACCCTCCATTTGCACCTCTACTGCTAGAAATTCTGATGCCAAAGCTGATAATATAGAAAAAATATCTGAACTAATCGAAAACACGACGAACGAAGCCAAGTCTATATGTGAAGAAAGTCCTCCAGTGCCATCTCTCAATACTTCTTTAGTTCCATGTTCTGTAAAGTTAGATAAAATATCCAAAGAGAATATAGTTGATACAAACGTTAGCAAGACTGACGTGACTAACATCAGCATTAACACGCACACGACCAGAATAGCTACAATGAACTTAGAAGTATCTAAGTTATCTACTAAAAACATAATCGAACATTCCAAAATAATGTCTCTGCAGCACATGGATAGCATACCCCCTTACACTAGCAACTTCTACCATGACATGGAGTCGTCCGGCGACGAAACCTCCAGCAGGGGCACCCTAGACGTTATTATACCACCGCTGAAAGACTTCCAGGGAAAGAACAACCCTTTTTTGATGTCTAATACTTACCCATCTAAGAAACCATTCTCATCAACAAACATATACAGTAAACAAAATGGAAAGCACCACTCGCGCTTCTCGTTACCGGTGAACTTGAATCCGGTGATGGGACCTCTAGTGAGACCATTAAAAAGAAAGCTTAGCGAAAAGGACATCGTGATCGGACCGAATGGGGAGGTGAAAAGAAGGAAATTCAGGAGGCCGCGGAAATATCTACAGGCGCAGGTATTTACGTCAGAGCATAATATATTATTAGCTATTTGTAATATTAATAAACATACCAAAGAACAGCACTGCTCTTTGTTATTCCCTAATTCATACTTCTTTTTTTTTTACAGTTGAACAAATCATGTCCCTTGCCTGATGACAACAATAAACCTGCTCAAATCCCAAACGAAAACGGTGAAGTCACTCCTCAAAGCGGAGTGCACATCAATAACGTGAAATTTCACGGTAGAAGACTGAGACAGAGACAAGAGAAGAATTATTACGAGAATGCAAGAAGAAATACGAATAATAACTCTAGTAATAATAACAGCGTAAAGAGTTTACAACTGAGTCCTCACAAAGCTAATAGCACTGCCGCGGATGTGAACGCGGAGCAGCTGTCTGCGCTGAAGTCGAGCGTGCAGTCGTACTTCCGCGCCGGACAGACCTTCCACGTGCACGCGCGCCGACTGCAGCCCGGCGCGCCGCCTGCCTACCTCATAGAGTGGGACACTACCGCCTCCTCATGAGTGCTGTCAAATAACGTTCAAAAAGGTAAACCTCGAAATGAAAGTCACAAAAATGACTGTTGGCGTAGACCAACACTAACTGCTTAGCATAAAGATCAATAATTGTATCTTGTTTATGAGAGTCCAAAATTATCTATGTATCAGTGTTTGGTGACACAGACTATCTGTAGTATTGTTTTTCCCTCTACTTCTAATCCGTACAAAAGTTGTCTTTCAAAAATCATTAAAAAAATCTGCTGAACTGTCACTTGGACAATATATTATTTTTTATTTATATTAAAACTTGTATATGAATTAATGAATATTCTATCTTTACATTTTTTTTCTTTCAAAGTTCAGTGCAAAAGAACAACTTTCTGTCTTTTATTTGGAGGTTTAACACTTATTTGACTGAACTTAATGACTGGCTAACATGAATTTATTTAAAATATCTATACATATTATTATTGTAATAATATATAAGTGCTTGTCTGTAGTCTAGTTGTACAGTAAGATCAAGGAATGTGATATATTATTATTCCAATTGGATTTCGATGTTTTATTTTAGTATTATTATAACCTAGGTAGGCATTTTCATTGTCCTTTATTACACATATACGTAAACCGACGCCTTTTTTTCTTGGGGGTAACTACAGAATGCCACCTGCTAACTGTTCCTACAAATGTTGAATTGATTAATTGTCGCGAAATATTATCTAGCCAACTCCTCTGTGCCTCTCTTGTACGGTCCTAAGGCTGTGGTTCCACTGAGGCGGAGCGGAGCAGAACGGAGAGCGAATAGGTGTGTCCACACAGAGCGCGCAGCCTCGCGAGGCATTTTCCGCGCGAAACAGCTCGTTTGGTGTGGACGTGTCTCGGGCGAAGCAAGTGACAGCGCTGCCGCGGTCGTGCGACCGAGCGCCCGAGCCATCCAGTGTCGGCTTTTGTTTTGCTCGCGTATATTGTTTCGAGCCTCGGTCGAAAAACAATAGACGCGTCCACACAGAGTGACCAGCCTCACTTGACAGTTTCCTCGCGCAGCAAATGCCTCGCGAGGCTGCGCGCTCTGTGTGGACGCACCTATTCACATAGCTTGATAGCCCAGTCATATTAGGTAAAATAAGGGCCGAGTCACACCGAAATGGCAGCGGCCGCGGGCGACGCACACTGGTCCCGATCCGGAAAATCAGGGACATAAGAACAAAAGTCCGAATTAAGGTTTCATCTTTTAAAATTAGGGTCTTTGGATGATTCTAATCCACTTTTATCTCTTGGCATTTTTTGATATCTGGCTCCGTTTCCGAGAAAATAAATGATCTTTTATTTTTTGTATGGAGAAATTTAGTTTTCCGTAATTATTTAGTAAACGGGCAGAGATGTTAATAAAACCTTAAAGCCGGCTCGTTGTCGCAGCGCGATTAATCGCGTGTCTGCAGGAGGCTTTATTCGGACTTTCGTTCTGATTTTCCTGATCGGGACCAGTGTCGTCGCCGCTGGCAGACGTTGGCGGCCTCGCGCGACCTCCAGACCCCGCGCGCCTGGTATCTTCTCGACTAGTTTAGTTTCTACATTCGGCAAGGTAAGGGCCGTGTCACACCGAAATGGCAGCGGCCGCGGGCGATGCCAGCGTCACCGCTGGCAGCCGTTGGCGACCTCGCGCGACCTTCAGACCCCGCGCGCCTGGTATCTTCTCGACTAGTAGAAAGTTATATTTTTTATTTTAAATTAATAATTGTACAATCTGTGATTTTATTAGGTATAAGAAAGTTATATTTTTAATTAATAAATGTAACATGATTCATATATTTTATTTTTTTAACGTACCTACCTAATGGGGATTATTGAACTTTTTAGTTCACTTATCCCCATTAAATAAAAATTTTGGGTCAACGGGGAATAGTGAACAAAAAGTTCACTAATCCCCATCAATGGGGATCATCCAACGGGGAAAAGTGGAATAAGCCTTTAGTTTCTACATTCGGCAAGGTAAGGGCCGTGTCACACCGAAATGGCAGCGGCCGCGGGCGATGCCAGCGTCACCGCTGGCAGCCGTTGGCGGCCTCGCGCGACCTCCAGACCCCGCGCGCCTGGTATCTTCTCGACTAGTTTAGTTTCTACATTCGGCAAGGTAAGGGCCGTGTCACACCGAAATGGCAGCGGCCGCGGGCGACGCCAGCGTCACCGCTGGCAGCCGTTGGCGGCCACGCGCGACCTCCAGACTCCGCGCGCCTGGTATCTTCTTGACTAGTTTAGTTTCTACATTCGGAAAGGTAACTCGTGTGTTTGGAGTGAACATGATGGAATAGGTTATTATAGCACTATTGCGGAAGAAAAAGGGAAATCTGGGTCCATGACGCCCGCGGTGCCGATACTGCGAGCGGCCTCGATGGAATGCTCGAGAAGTCGCGGGACTCCGCGCTTCGCTGCCCTTCGCCGCTCTTTCGGTGTGAGTTGACCCTACTTATATGACAATAGAAAGCGAGATATTCGCGAAAACCGATTTTCATGACCTTTGACCTTCAATATCTTAAACAACATTTAGAACGACAAAACAAAGGTTTATACCAATTTACAGCTTATTATCTTTCATTCCGAGGTGAAACCCCTAATATGACTGGGCTATGAGTGGAGATATGAATTTCAAGCCATGTGATTGGTGAATCGATTTACGCTCTGCTCCCGCTCCACGAGGCAGAGTGGAGACAGCCGTGCCGCGATTCGCCAATCACATGGCTTCAAATTCACATCACTTCTCCACTTCGGTTTAAAGGAAACAGCATTGGTGGAGAGGAGCGGAATAGTTTAAAATATCGGGAAAACGGGCTAGATTAGGCTAGCGCCGAGAGAGGAGCGAAGAGGGGCGGGGCAGTGCGCATATTCATTCATTTTAGTTAGCAATAGGATAGGCAAAGCAGCTCCACCCCGCTCCGCTTCAGTGAAAACACCTAGGTACCTCTTACAGCTCAACTTTGCTCCGCACATGGAGGAGTGGAGATGTGGATTTCAAGCCATGTGATTGGTGAATCGCGGCACAGCTCGTCTCCGCTCCGCCTCAGTGGAACCACAACATAATAACTTGGCGTGCTGTAGATAGAGCGTGTACGCCGAATACATTTCAAACTAACTTTCAAGTCCTTATTTTTCTCGAAATGACTGAACAAATTTTAAAAGAATTTCATTTTTACAGGATACAGTAATCATATTGTAAGATCTTAAAAGTTAGATAGTGTTAGGCTAAAGAACTCACGGAGCGTTTTTCACCCGCGACCGCCGCGGTTGCGATATTGCGGTTTTATTTATAAACTCACGAGGCTGCTTATTTGCGCGGTTACGCAGCCGTCGCGGTTGCGATCATCGCAATTCGAAGAGCGCGCGGGCGCCACCCGCCGAGGCTGCGCGTGACCGCTGCCTGCGCGATTCTACTTTGTTTCCCGCATGTGCAGCGGGAACCATCCGCGCACAGCGCGGGCGTAAAACGCATCGTGAGTTGTGCTTTAATTTTTTACATACATATCTGTATTGTACAGAAGCTGCGGGCCCACAACCGCGGCGGACGTGGGCGAATATCGCTCCGTGAGTTCTTAGCCTTTATGTTAAAAGTTAATCGAAGAACATTGAAAGGCGTCTCGAGCAGGGGCGTAGCTACCGCCGTATCTGCCGTATCAATTATACGGGGCCCCCGGGCCACAGGGGCCCCCAACGTGCGTAAACAAAAATTAATAAAAACTTAATGATTTATTAAATAAAAAAGTTATTTACTTTTACACAATTTCTTTGTCTGATCTATCTCTGGTGTTTTTATTATTATTATTTATATGTAAAACTGTTTTAAGCACGAGATTGTGTATTTGAAATCCCGGGAAGATCCATTTCGATGCAAGTATTAATAATTACTAAATAATAACCAGCTTCTATTATGTGATATTTTATAAAAGTACTAGGCTTACATGAGTTCAAACAGGGTGGTTTGTTTTTAAATATATTTATTTTAGGAAGGTTTACTGAAAAGCTTACCAGCAAAAGTACTAAGGTACTATAAGTTCAAGGAGGTATAGCCCGGTTTCCACTGCAAGCGGAGCGTACACATTAATGACTCAGCGGGTGAAAAGAGTAAAAATGTGCTCGCTCTGGGAACGCAAAAACTATTTGTTGGTGGAAATACAAGTATGCAGTTTGCGCTTGCGAGTTTAACGAAGTCATTAATGGGTCCGTTCCGCTCGCGGTGGAAACCGGGCTTAAGTATTTGATTGAACACCTGCTCTAGACCGGTCTTGATCTTTTACTATTATGACTATTAACAATTATTAAATACGTATATACGTATAACTTAAAAACCACCTTGAACTTATGTCAGCCTAGTACTTTTGCTGGTTAGTAACATTATTTCAGTTTTTAAACTTATAGCCAAGCTTTTGTTGTTGACTGTACCAAACATTCTCATGGACCCGTTGGGAACAAAATTTTTAATATACAGCGTGAAATTAAAAGGTTGTTTTCCCGAAGCGAAATGAGTTTGTATCGGTAATACAATCGATTAATATTTATAAAAAAAAAATAGACTCAATAAATGGCAGATTTACAATTGTGATAAACAAAACTCGAAAGCGACTTGAACCAACAGTAGTGCATCGCGCGATACGATACGCGGAACGCGGGCGGCGCGTGGTTGGCCCGAACTGCCGCGCGGTCGTTGCTCTTTAAATCAGCTGATCATACTCCTGACTTATTAAAACACAAAACCCAATAAGTTCTTCCAATTTTCCCTTCATACTTTTACGGAGTTAAGGACCGTCATAAATACTTATCTTTAGAAAATTCTGATTAAGATAAGTATAAGTATTTAAGGCGTATTTAAAAAATGGAATCAACTTATTTACAATGATTTTGATTACCTAACCTACTTTTAAATGTTTATTTACAAGGTACGATCGAGTACTTACATTTCCCACTAGCGGAGTAATTGTTTGAAATGCAAACCACTATGTTTAATGCACGTTTTAACTGATTGCTTGTCTTTCAGTTTGATAAGAGTGTCTCTATCACGTCTCACGATATTGAAAGCGTCCACTATCGCACTTTTCAACGCGCCGCGAGTTTGCTGTTCGTCACAATACATCAGGCGCTTGAGCTCAGACCACAAAAATAAAGGTCAAAAGTCACAAAAAATCGCATAACGATTCATTTTTGAAAAGAATTCGATAACGTATTACACGTATGTCGTTCACGGAAGGACTAAATCAACTAAACGCAGAGCGCAATGTCGCAACATACGGCGACGGCGCGGGGGGGCCTCGCTTGCCGCGAGCGTGCAGGCTAGTTAATGCCGTATCACCATGCTCGAGAGCTTATTTTGCTCTGAACATTTATTATTCACTCTTTCTTTGTAGTTTGCCGACAGCGAGCGGCGGCGCGTGCGTTTCGTGTAGGTACCTACGTCAAGTCTAGTGCACTACTATCGATTCTCGCTCTTTCGAGTTTATGAATACTTTTTTAATGATTTGAAAAAAAAAACATTTTTTTTTTTTAACTTTAACTTTGTGTTTCGATAGTACTACTGATGGGTAATCGTCCTGCCGCGGGAAAACAACCATTGAAATTTTACGCTGTATTTAAATGTCGTGGACCCGTTGGGAACAAATGTATGAACCTTCAATTTTTGAGAACAATAGATTCATGGACCTGTTGGGAACGACCTCGTCCTATATACGTGACCTGGTGGTTCATATGACCCATCCAATTTGGACATGGGCCTGTAGTCTATAACTCACTCACTCAGGGCGGATGGTGGGTCATATTTTAGTCGAGGTCCAGTTGAGATAATTTCAGCAAATAGTCGAGAAAATATTTTCTTTTTGCTATTCCATAGGGACAGCGAGCGAAGCTAAAGGAGATGGACAAAAATGTTTAGGACCTGTACCCCAGAATGTACAGAGATAAAATATATGTCGTTTAATAGGGCATATCTTCAATAATTAAGAATTGTAAGTTACATATAGCTATGCAGTCGTGGAATAAAGTTATAAAGATTTGAAACTCTTGATTTTTTCAATCATTTTCATCATGATTTTACGATGTATTATTTATTATGTAGTAAATAGGGTCACTAATTACTTAAGACAAATAGTGTATATATTTGTCTTAGTTAATTAGTTAATATCATATCATAACTTGGAAAAATTGGCACAGCAGTTACTGAACTTTTTTGTAGCATAAGTATGTAAGTATATTAGACACAATAAAACCACTTAAATACATTATTTTATATACATTTAATAATTAAATGTTGCAAGTACATTATCCAGAAATGCAGCTGGTGGAACAATACTTCCTTGGTACTCGCCCATCCCAAGTACCAAAGTATCGTCATTGTATGGGCATAACATCCAACAGTCCGGTTTCCAGCTACACAATTACACCAATATCCTAAGATTGCATTTCTAGGTTGGTCTTGATTCGAGGGGTGCTCATCATAAACTATATAAGCATAATACTCACATCTAGAAGTATGTCTAGATTTAATACGACCTCTTAAAAGATTAGGTTATTACACCGTTTATTATAATTAGACGAGCACTCGCGTGGGGCTACGATACCATAAAATAATAACACGAAGCAAACGAATACAGCGAACGCAGTATGAACAACGAGTATTTCGAGTGCATAAAATGTCAGTTTTGACGTTTGACGGATTCATTGAGTGTTACTAGTAATAATTAAGTCAAGTAAAACGTTTATGTAAATAAATTAAAATATGCTATTGTCTGTGTACTTTCACTTTTGATCTATGAAATCATTAAGAGAAGGTTTGTTTGATGGATTACTTATCGTCAAAAATATATTTAAATTAATATTTTGTTATTAATATTTTAATTGCTGTATGCGTTTAGTTATATTTTCCTCTAAGCATTGATATTATTAAATGGCAACATTGAAGATACTTTTTAAAGTGAAATTGAACGGATAAAATCACTTAAAATTCTTTTATTTTAGTACTTTATTCAGAGACTGCTATGAAACAGTATTACATATTATAAATTCTTTATTTATTTTAATTTAATTAATTGTAATACTTTTAATTGTGTACAGCTTGGGGCAAAATTTGTCCATCTCCTTTAATTTTTTATTTACTATTGCCGAATAGTGAGTTGCCTTGTACAGAAACGATCGATAAAAACGAGAACAGGGTCATGAACGAGAGAAGTGTGTTTTCCAAAAAACAATAGTTATTTGTGCAACAAGAGAGCAAAGTCGTTTTTTGCTGCGAGTGCTGATTTTGAATCCTGAGTGTGGCGAGGGATTCAAAGGCACGAGATGCAAAAAACTTTGCTCTCGTGTAACACACAACTTTTTACTTCAGCAGCGAGAACACTTTAGGAGATAAAATAATAAACAGGAATAGATTGAAATAACTATTAACTTATTCAACTCTTTACGTCAGCCACGAAATTTTATTCCCGCTCTTTTATTTAAATTAAGGCGTGTTCGGAAATTATAGCACCCATGATATTTTATTATTCAAAATATTTACGTAACATTATTGAAACTAGAAATAAATATCAGGTTAAATATCAGTTTTATTTGCAGTAAATACTTATTTTCGTTCAAATACTACGTATACATATAAGTTAAAAATTCAATAAATTACACTAAGACATAATTATCTTGGTGGGGTGCTAAGACAGGAAACCTCCACGTGCGCCCGTGGACTGGAGTTCCCTCTCGGATACGTCCGGGGGGAAGACCAGTTTTTCGGGCCGGTGCACCCTGGGATGCGGGCAAAAACTCTCCTTAGGCACTGTGTGCCTAAGGGGTTTCTTTGCCCGTGTGCAAATAGCCTGTCGGGTGGACGCTCCAACGCGTGTCCCTCTGAACAGCAGAGGGCACAGCGGCGGAGCGGGCTTGCGGACGGTGAGTAATGGGTATGCTCGCCGTCCGACCAAGGACCAAGCCCGGGTCGGTGGCGCGTCGTGTTTCACGCGTCACCGACGGGGCCCCTTATGGGGCCAAATGCCTGCCGGGGTCGCGGATTTTTCTTAATCCAGGATACCGTGGCCCCGGAACGTAAAGGGCATCCGACGGAACACGGGTGGATTTTAGTCAGTAAGAGTCTGACAGTCCCTCCCGCCCCACCCAGGGCGGGAGGACTCATTTGATGATTTTGCCACCCTAAAAAAAATTTCTTTAGTTAGTACAAACCGAGCGTGTTTGTCTTTGAGGTCGAATTCAAAATCGGAATTTCGAAAGGGCTGGTTGTTGTCCCTCTCTCTTTCTAATAGCGGGAAAGAGATGGAGTGTAAATGTTTCGAAGTGTATGATTAACCCAAGGCTCAATAAGATATTCGCGGCTTTCTGAAAACAAAAATTAAAAAGTTACTTTGTCTCACTCAGTGAGCAAAATCGCATTTTGCTCACTGATTTCAGGCAGCAAAACCTACATGTTTGAGCTACTGAAGTGAAAATATTTATTTCATTCATGATAGATCTCAACCCAGCCCTAGGGGGTTCGTGGCCTCTATGACCTCCCCTAGATCCGCGCTTGCTCCAGCTCGGTCACCAATACATCTCCAATGATCGACAAATTCTGAGAACAATCTGAGATTTGGCGACTTATATCTACTAATTTAGTGGCTAAATTTACGTGTCACTGCCAGTGTCGACAAAATGCTCGGTGGTCTGTTCATCGTGTGGAAATGTTACTGGTCTATGAAGGAGATTTTAAAGGCACTCTGCTTATGGCTTTGAAGGTAAATTATTCGACATGACTGTATTCTCCCCTATGACTGGTGCACAAACTTGGCCTTCTAGGCCATCTATTCCGTTGGACACTCTGGGCCGGCTTTCTATAAACATCTAATCGCTCCTCTGTTCCCGACATTTTGTCAAGAGCTTAAAAATATCTGCGAGCTCGCTACACTCAGACTTTTACAGTTCCCAAGGGTAAAACGGGACCCTAATTATTGCTTGAATCCGCTGTCCGTCCGTCTGTCTGCCACCACTGTATCTCTTAAACTGTGAAAATAGACAGTTGAAATTTTTAGATAATATCTAAAAATTTCAACTGTCTATTTTCAGTTTATTTTTTTCTTTATTTACTTTATTCTGCAGCAACAGAAATATATTATATTTCTGTTGCTGCAGAATAAAGTAAAATATTTAAGCGGGCTCTCGTACATACAACACATGACATGATTTTTCCCGGTTTTATAATGATACGGAATTCTTCGTGCGCGAGTCCGACTCGCACTTGGCCGGTTTTAAACCCTAAATACCGCGACTTCGCGTGTTACTAACATTAGCAACTCGCTGAATCTGCGTCGATCACTCTTCTTCATTGCTTGTACAATTTCTTCCCACAAAGTTCTTTCTAAGGCCGCGGTTCCACTGAGGCGGAGCGGAGAGCGATTCACCAATCACATGGCTTGAGTGGAGAAGGGATGTGGATTTTAAGCCATGTGATGGGTGAATAGCTCTCCGCTCCTCCTCAGTGGAACCGCTGCCTTAAGCCCGGTTTCCACCGCAAGCGGAGCGGACACATTGACTTCTTTTACCTAGTAAGAGAAAATTGCTTATAATTGTATTTCTACCAACAAAGAGACGAGTGAAAATGACTCAGCGGTAAACAAAATTAATCTGTGTGAAACGCAAACTTATTTAATTAAAAAGACGTCTGTTCCGCCTTACCATTTTCTGTTCATTACCACCGCCGTCTTAAACTAAGCTGGGGCCCTTGGGCACACAATAATTGGAGGCCCTTTTGGAAAGTAAAAACGCGAAAACTAACATTTTTAAAATAAGTTTACCTAATCATTTATTAAAGGCTTCGCTCGCCCCCTTATTGCCTATGTCACTCAGGACCAAAGCAGCTTTCAACTGGTGAAAGAATTTTTGAAATCGATCCAGCTGTTTTTGAGTTTATCCATTACAAACAAACAAAAATACAAAGTTTTCCTCGTTATAATATTAGTGTAGATTAATGATATTCGAATGCTGCTGCTTTTGGTCAACAGAAATCCCGAAGGAAACCAGTAGATAAGTATTACAATTACGAGTATTATGGTTTCGAACGACTTAGTAATTTTTCAACTATGTGTATAGAAGGATGATATCCTTCCCACCAAAACCATTATTACAATAATGGTTTCTTTCGAGATTTCTGTTGAGCAAAATCTTCTATTATATCATTAAAGTCAATGTTTTGAAAGATATCACTTTCAATGCACATAATTAACAAATAACTTAGTCGTTCGAAACCATAATAATTGTAATCTTTCGGGATTTCTGTTCACCAAAAAGCAGCAGCATTCGAATATCATTAAAAAATTAAATTAAAAATTAAATTAAAAATGTTTTTATTGCAACTCCATTAATTACATATAACGTCATACTGTATGATTTTGACATAGATAGAGCTGCAAAATAGATGAGCATAGTTTTTGTTCTGGATAGGACAGAGCAGCTATTTTTTTCTCGTAAGTAACGTCTCCGGAGACGATTAGGAAGAAATAGCACACAATCATGATCGTTGAAAGAAATGGAGGGAGGTATTTGAAGATCATCAGCGGCTCCACCGTTAGGGGCCATTGGGAATGCCCACAACCCTAATAAACTTGTAACGTCATACCCAAAGATTATAAATTTATAAGTTAGCTTCACTGGTTAGTGAATACTTAACTTTTGAAGAAAATTCAATAGTTCTTGCCAGGAATCGAACCAGCTGAATTTGAAAAAAAAAAACACCTGTAGGTATTATTACACCATTTGAGTGTCGCTAATGAAGACAAAATTCTAGAATGTTATGATAATTATACGATACGATACGGCAAGTTCAAAGAGGGTTCAGTTTTCATCAAAATCGGACTCGAGGCCAGTGGCGTAGCGTGCCTTGGCGGGGCCCCGTATAAAAATTTGTTTGGGGGCCCCTTAGCTAGGGTAAAGATTTATCTCACAAGAAAAAAAATAAGCATTTCTCTGTATCCACGCCGAAATATAAACAAAAGTTGGACTAAGGTCATCAAAAAAAAAACAAAATGCGACTGATCAGTCCAGAGGTCGGAATTAGGTAGAGTTATTTTAAGAGGCCATTCTCATTTCATTTATTTAGTTTTTATCACAAGCATTTAAACCAGTCGAAAAGACAACTCTGAACATTTTTCTTTCTCTTATATGAAATCGTTCTTTCTTTTTCTTTCGTTACTGACTGTACTTTTTATAAATCTCGTGGACCCGTTGGGAACTCATGTAGGCAAATTCAAAACAATATTATAATTTGTCATGGTGCTGTTGGGAAAACGAGAACAAAAGAATCGTGGACCTTTGGGAACGACCCATAGGACGATATAAGAGCATAAAATAATTAGATTCAGCACTATTCCGTCACTTGTAAGCTGTCCAATTCCCTCTTTTTCCGTGATCCCCCCGGATCACGGGGTTGCAACCCTCGATTTCTTCCCCTTGTCGCATGATTTTTGTACGGCGTTGCGGAATAATGGATTAAGTAGAAGCTGTATTGAAACAGTATGAAACTGATGCCGTACAGAATTAAATGACCAAATTTACCCTGGAAATTGTCAGAAAATCAAATAAATTACAGACTTTGTGGTGCCGCAAGACGATCTCCGGCCACCGTAGGCGCGGGCATGCGGGCGGCGAGTAAAGGCAGGCCTGTCTCACTCCGCGGTGTAGGCATAAAACTGCAAGTAGTTGCGGGCCATTATGTCGTGGCCCATTCACTACGGCTGCCACGCGCCACCCGTTACGCACGCGCTCCATCTCCTTAATATTTTTGTTACGTTACGTGTAGTTACGCACAAGTTTCTTGCTTTAGGTGCTTTTGGTAAATTAATAACACAATATTATTATGAAGAAAAAAAATATATGGTACATATTTAGTAATGATCAACAAAATTATCTCCCTGCTTGTGAAGTATGGGCTTAACTGATCATGATACATAATCATGAGGTTACAAGTTTGGAAATGAGGCGAGATACTAATTGGGGGGGGGGGGTGAGCCTACTGGACGACCAAGATAAAAAGACGACACTCTCACTCACCTTAAGCTGAGTACTAAGAATTAAGATCGGTAGAAAGTAGAAAGATTTGCGTTGTTGTTTAAAAGTTCTAACTCAGAAAATGGCCACACTAGGCATTCAAGGTCAGCAGTCGTAATTCGCTGCGCCACTTTTTTACCTACCTACAAAGACACGCAACGCGGGGCCTGTGACAGTATGCGATAGTAATTGGTCGGTTACTAGGTTGAGTGCAAAATAATAAGGACTGGCTATTTTGCCATAGACGATAAAAATCTTTTAAATATTATTCTTTTTTTTTGTAAGATAAATGTTCAAAAATATAACAATAATAGGTAGAAAAGATAATATTATTATAAATATTATTCCTCACGTAAGGTGCCGTAGGTACCTACTATTGTCATTATGTGCTAACAATCAATAATGTATGTAGTAATCGATGACGAAACCAAAAAGATATAGGCTGATGATAAAAACAAAATTCCTTGAGGAACATAGGTATTTATGGTAATAATGTAATTTAGCAAATGCATAAAATACGCATAGCTACCTACCTATTTGTGCCTAAACTCGCAAGTCGCAACCCTATTGAGCTTGACCCATAGTAACCTTTTAATGTCGTTGGCGTCAGATAAACCAAAATAAACTCTCGGGCGTAACCATTCAGTACATTTTGCTTGCGCACGGGAAGTTTAGGCTATTATAAAAGTAGGTGGGCGGTACGGCTGCCAGTTAAAATGTACTTTATTCTCTCGTACATAGATTTTACATTTGTTTGATTTTTTTTTTGGAGTAGTCCTTCTGTACGTATAGTACTATTAATTATTCTGTGGTAAAGGGCAACTCGCCGCCCGGACATGGACCATGCCCGGGTCGACGGCGCGTTGTGTTCCACGCGCGCCTCAAAGAGCGTCAGCACGATGACGGGGCCCCGCCCAAGAGGGCCAAAGCCTGCCGGGGTCGCGGGACTTATCTCATTACCGTGACCCCGGAACATAAAAGGCTATTGAAGGACACCGTGGATTTTAGTCAGTACAAGTCTGACAGTCCCTCCCGCCCTGCCCGGGGTGGGAGGACTCATTTGATGATTTTACCACGCTAAAAAAAAAGACTTTGTGGTGCACCATTTTTTACGGCACTGCGCGCTTTCTTATTATTTTTCATGGATCTATCAATTGTAAAAATGCCGTACAATAATATTATGATTTGGTCAGGTACTCACTCTACCTGCACTTTGAATGCAGCTTACAAGTGACGGCATAGTGCTGAATTTTCCCACGTTTTTATACACTCACTTTTCTTGTTTGTTTGTCGTTCCGGTTGGACTTTTGCAACTCAATTTTGAGGCACTTCCCGATAAGCTAGCAGGCTGAAATTTTGTACACGCTTTGAGTTCTGATGACAATACATGACTAGCTAAGAAACGTCATAACAAATCCAATATGGCGGCCTCCCCAAGATGGCGGACTGGCTGTTTGAAACCCACCCCCATGATATGGGTATCAAATGAAAGGGTTTACTGTCAGGAATACGAAAAAAATAGTCACGGGACATAAATCCAATATGACGGACGTCCAAGATGGCAGACAGGCTATTTGAAATGCACCCCTGTGATATGGATATCAAATCAAAGGGTTTGCTATCAGGAGTACGAAAAAATAGTCACGTGACTTAAATCCAATATGGCGGACGTCCAAGATGGTAGACTGGCTGTTTGAAATCCACCCCCGTGATATGGGTATCAAATGAAAGGGTTTGCTGTCAGGAATACGAAAAAAATAGTCATGTGGCTTATGCTAGGCTAGGCTATTAATCCAATATGGCGGACGTCCAAGGCTTTGAGGCACTTCCCGATAAGCTAGCACGCTGAAATTTTCAGGGTAGCTTCAAACCCGATGAACAATGATAAAAATAATAAAATAATTAATAGATTTAAAAAATCTAAAAACCCACATTTTTAAATGTCCTAAAAAGAAGAAAATAACCCTACGGGGCTGAGAGAGGGGCCACTCAAAACGTGGGGGCATATCTTTGCAAGTTACACCTACGATCTCACGTCATGTAAATATATCCCATAAATAATCCCTTATATAATATACGTCCCCACGTTTTGAGTGGCCCCTCTCTCAGCCCCATAGGGTTATTTTCTTCTTTTTAGGACATTTAAAAACGTGGGTTTTTAGATTTTTTTAATCTTTTAATTATTATTTTATGCTCTTATATCATCCTATATACGTCACCTGGTGGTTCATATGACCCATCCATTTTGGACATGGGCCTGTAGTCTACTAGAGTCAATTTCCCCAGGCCACGTGCAAATCTCAAAAACTAGGACACCTAGTGGAGATTTGTTTTCTCCCAGATGTAGTCGCTAATTTGTCGCCAAATCCCAGACCTTGTCGTGTCTTAGTTTAGAAGATGAGTTCAATTTTCAAGTCTTAGTTAGTAGATTACTACCGCTGAGTGCAAAGTTCAATGGCTAACTGAAAGTAGGCACTGACAGACATTTTAGAAAGGTAATGAGACAAGAAAGTTTTTTTGTAATTTGCCAACGCAGTGTCATACATTTATTTTGAGAAAAATATGTCTTAAAAGACAAGAGAAGTTTTCAATACAGGAACTTTATGTCACTTAATTTCCCAAGATATGATTTAGCCTTGTAACAAACTTGCATTCACTAGATTCAGTCGTTCATATGCTATCAGAAATGTATCAATTCAAAGTAGTGGTAAGAACTTAATGAGGGGGTCGCGGGACTAACGAATACCGTGACCCCGGAACGCAAAGGGCTCTTGAAGGACACCGTGGATTTTAGTCAGTACAAGTCTGACAGTCCCACCTGCCCTGGGTGAGAAGAGGACTCATTTGATGATTTAACCACATTAAAAAAAAGAACTTAATGAGGGAGAGGTGGTAACTTATGGAAAAAACTTTTAAAGTTTCATATCTCAAAAACAAGTTATTTTAGACACAGGTGTAGACCCAATGTTGTCGGGGTTAAAAATATAATTATAAGGTAAATAGGCAAATAAGGTCTAATGTCAGTCATTTTAAGGAGTGCACCCACAATTACCAATCACCCTCTATTCTTAGAGATATTATTTGATCCCCCGAACTACGCGTATGCTCTTTTTAGAACTTTTAGGTCATAAGTATGGCTTTCAACATATTAATCTTCAGTCCAAACTCACAAGTTTTTTACTTGTGTCTAATATAATTATTTAAACAACAAAGCACAAAAAGAGGTTACAATAGAACGAAATATAAAATAACTGATTTTATTGCTTCCAAAATGTTTAAGTAGGTAGAATTATATTCCTCGAACTAAAACTATACTGATTTAAGAAAATAATGTGTACATTTAAACAGTTTAATTTTGTACAACACTTAGCTCTGAGCTTATAAATTATAACTATAAGCACTTTTTACTTTATTCAACCTCTCATCAAATTCTGAGACATTGTAATATGCCTCGTCAAAAATTCCCCAAGCTGACAAATTGGCAAAAATAAAATATAAATAACAATTTAAACAACATATGTACAATATGGAATGTCAATATATTTACTTCATATCTACATTTTGATTTCGAGTTTGAGAGTAAATGACTGAAATTAAAAAGTTACTTAACAATATACAATGTTTGTGTGGAGATTTGTATTATTGGTAGTATCATTTATATCCTCATCAATAAAATAATGAGTATGTATGTAGAATTTGTTTAAATTTACTACATTTGCACTGGAGTTATCTATCTACAAACACAAAAAGACATT
The DNA here is from genome assembly GCA_950005045.1 of Agrotis exclamationis. Classification (NCBI taxonomy): domain Eukaryota; kingdom Metazoa; phylum Arthropoda; class Insecta; order Lepidoptera; family Noctuidae; genus Agrotis; species Agrotis exclamationis. The sequence goes on along the minus strand of OX465417.1, from coordinate 10,363,196 downwards.
TCTCAATGTAAAATAAATATATTTCAAATCAAATGTATGACATTTGATCTGTTTTTCATGACAGACTGATAAAAAATCTACTAACATTAAGCAATATTTATCGAAAATCGAATACGTAACAGAAATTCCATTTACTAATAAATACAAACCCACGCCGTTACTCATTGCACGTTGAATTAAAAGCGACATTCTTATATTATGGCATTATATACTTTAATTACTTTTATTTAATTTCTAAGCATCAACAATTTACTGTTGCTTCCAAAACTTACAAATAATACAGCGATGCAATGAGTAATGGCGCAAGTCGTGTAACAGATTTCATAGTTTATTTGATTGTTTATTCACCAATTACATAAAACATGTTGATTTTCCAATTTCAATCTACCATTCTATCGTCATTAGTAGACACTATAAAACAATTATGGAAGGAAGGAGACGACTCTAAAACGAAATATAAATATAGACTTACGAATGTAAAGAGAGTTGTTTACCTTTAAGACCTTACATAAAAACTTATAATACAAGTTAATTTTAATTAAAATGCAACCCTCTAGTAAAGGCCCATAATACGTGACCATGAAATCAATAATGACGTTACAACAGTTTAAGTATAACTATTCACAGCACTTAACCACATGTTAGTCAACTGTTTCACGCACTAAACGATCACAAACTCACTTCGGTGTCAAACTATCACCATAATTATCGATTGCATTGACGTAAAATTAATATTTATATACTCATATGTACAATTTATTTGTGTCCTCTTTAAAGCACTTTACAGTGATTCTTCAAATGCGGCCATCAAATCACTTTGCATGTTCATGTCAATCTGACCTGCCATCTGAAATAATTAAAACATTTTTAATTATTTACATAAGTATATAACTAAAACTAGAAATTTAAAAATAAAAATAAATATATATAATATTAAAACATATTTTGTTATTTCAACTAACTTTGAATTTTGTTGTTTTTTATGTATGTTTTGAATTGGAAGCTAAACCACTGGATATTATTTATTCAATTTTTCCTCAAATATTCCTTAAACTGCTCTTCAATTAATAGGGTATGTATAATTACGCTATTCCCCTTGGGGGATTAGTAATGTTATAATATGTTGATTTTCAGTCATTGTTGACATTTGTATAAGAACCACTATTTGAAAACTACTGTCGGCGAACCAGCCAGTCTGGTTAGTAACCTGCTTGCCTTTTGTGCAATGAGTCTCAGGATCAAATCTTGGTTATTTATTTTTCACTTTTTGTGTTTTTATTTATCCTGTGAGAGTTTCAAATAATTAAAAATAATTTAATGCATTTTATTTCAATATTATTTGCAATTTAATTTTTTTTTTCTAATATTTTTCAGTAGTTCTCTAGGATAAATCTGCGCTGATTTAAATTGTAGGTAGGTAAGTTGGAGATTATTTAAACCGTAATTTAACGTTTTCAGGTGTAGGAATGTCAAAGATTCGAAAACAAATCTTTCTATCCTTTTGTGTTTATGTATGTTTTGAATTGGTGCTCAAACCAGTGCATAGATTCTGTTTTAAACGAATGATAGTCTAATGTTTGAGATAAACACGGATCTTTGAAATTAATGTCGCTCAAACAAGGACGTTTCCTATGCAAACTATGTATAACCTATAATATTATTGATCTAAACTAATATATAAAATGCAAGTATGTTTTTTTTACCTTTTCACGCAAATTACCTACTGAATCGATCGTCCCAAAATTTTGCATATACGTTGTCAGGAGTATAGACACGGATATAGGGTATCTTTCATCCCGAAAAATAAAAGAGAGCTGTTGCCGCGAAAAAAAAAACAATTACGTTCATATTCCAGATGGCGCCACTTAATCCGTATTGTTTCTCAAATTCTAAATTAACGCAAGCGAAGCCGCGGGCAAACACTAGTTTGTAATAAAAACACCACTTCCATACATTATTTTTGATCATTATCTTTTACATTGCAGTACATGGTATTTGAAATGATTGAATTGTCTGTAAGTTAGTTAAAATTCTTTATTTATACAAAATTTATAGCTTCCCGTGGCTGATCTATATAAGGACGCAGTATTGGTTGCCGCGTTACTGCGGTAGCTTTTTTTTTTTGGGTGGCTAAATCATCAAATGAGTCCTCCCGCCCTGGGTGGGGCGGAAAGGACTGTCAGACTCTTACTGACTAAAATCCACCCGTGTTCCTTCGGATGCCCTTTACGTTGGCCCCATAAGGGGCCACGTCGGTGACGCGTGAAACACGACGCGCCACCGACCCGGGCTTGGTCCTTGGTCGAGGGGCGAGCTTACCCATTACTCACCGTCCGCAAGCCCGCTCCGCCGTTGTGCCCTCTGCTATTCAGAGAGACACGCGTTGGAGCGTCCACCCGACAGGCTATTCGCATACGGGCAAAGAGACCCCTTAGGCACACAGTTTTTGCCCGCATCCCAGGGTGCACCGGCCCGAAAAACTGGTCTTCCCCCCGGACGTATCCGAGAGGGAACTCCAGTCCACGGGCGCACGTGGAGGTTTCCTGTCTTAGCACCCCTACTGCGGTAGCTTGCTATAATTATGAAGAAAGTGTAATACTCACGGCCTCGCGGCGGCGACGCTCCTGTTCGCGCTGGCGCAGGCGCTCGCGTTCGGACGCGGCCGGCTTGTCGGGCGCGGCGGCGGCGGCAGCGGCGGCAGCAGCGGGTGGGGAGGCGCGCGCCACGGGCGACACGCGAGGCGACGCTACTTCCGCGCTTTCCACCTTACGCACGCCCGCTCCCACTCTGTGAATCAATCCCGCATTATAGCGACAAACATTTCAGAGTTCCATTCCAGAGATTCGTCATGTCTATCTGTCTGTCCGTATGTCACAGCCACTTTTTGTCGAAAGTATAAGAGCTATCCTGTTGAAACTTGGTAAGTAGATGTATTATGTGAACCGCATTAGGATTTTCACACAAAAATAATAACTAAAACAAATTTTGGTGGTGGCAAATTTTTTTTCACCAAACCCATATGTGTGGAGTATCTATGGATAGGTCAGTGGCGTAGCGTGCCTTGTCGGGGCCCCGTATAAAACTTTGTTTGGCCCCTTAGGTAGGGTAAAGATTTATCAGTCAAGAAAAAAAAAAATGCATTTCTCTGTATCTACGCCGAAATATAAACAATAAATTGGACAACGGTCATCAAAAAAATTCAAGATGCGACTGATCAGTCCAGAGGTCGGAATTAGGTAGAGTTATTTTAATATTTGAATCGAAATGTTGATATTAATATGGATCTTCCCGGGATTTTAAATAGACAATGTCGAGCTTAAAACAGTATTACATAATTATAAATAATAATAGTAAAAACACCAGAGATAGATTAGACAAATAAATTGTGTAAAAGTAAATAAGTTTTTTATTCAATAAATCATTAAGTTTTTATTAATTTTTGTTTACGCATGTTGGGGGCCCCTGTGGCCCGGGGGGCCCGTATAATTGATACGGCAGATACGGCGGTAGCTACGCCCCTGGGATAGGTGTTTAAAAATGATATTGAGGTTAATAATACCATTTTTTTTCTAAACTGAACAGTGCGCGAGAGACACTTCCAAAGTGTCTCTTCTAAAATAAGAGAAAGATAAAACTAAAAAAATAAATAATGTAGACCTCAACAAAAACTTCCAACGAAAATTGGTTTGGATGAGATACAGTTAGTAGTTTTTGAGATAATTATAGTACATTTTCAAAAACCGCAAATAATATAACTTTGCCATTCATACAAACAATATGAAAAACAAAGTTATTTTTATTGTTTGTGTATATTGTTTGTGTATATTATTTACTAATCTCAATATAATTTTATTATATCCCTAATCTATGCTTGCTACTGCGGAACCCTTCATGGGCGAGTTCAACTCGCACTTGGCCGGTTTTTTTCTGACTGCGGTGTTTAGATTTTCCTTCGCCCATGTTCAGTCTTTAAAAAGGTCTTGATTTGATAGTATCGTGAACCGTTTAGGGTTTGCTGTCAGGAATACGAAAAAAAATTGTCACGTTACTTAAATCCAATATGGCGGACATCCAAGATGGCGGACAGGCTATTTGATATGCACCCTCATGATATGGGTATCAAATGAAAGGGTTTGCTGTCAGGAATACGAAAAAATATTCACGTCACTTAAATCCAATATGGCGGACGGGCAATTTGAAATGCACCCTCATGATATGGGTATCAAATCGAAAAGGTTTGCTGTCAGGAACACGAAAAAAAAATAGTCACGTGACTTAAATCCAACATGGGGGACATCTAAGATGGCGGAATGGCTATTTGAAATGCACCCTCATGATATGGGTATTAAACGAAAGGGTTTGCTGAATGGGATACGAAAAAAATTATCACGTGACCTAAATCCAACATGGTGGCCGCCCCAAGGTGGCGGATAAGTAGTAAATTAAGTTTGAATAATAAGAAGACTAAAAAGTATAATTATTAGTGCGTGTTAAAAGCGTGTTTTTTAGTTTTTTAACTATTAGGGTGAGGCCAAACGAGCGTAATTTTTGAGTCATGAGTCGCAGAATTTCGGTCGCTTTCATAGAAAAAAAATAGCGTCGTGAGAGAGTCGTCTTTTGTTTTGTATGAAAGCGACCGAAATTCTGAGACTCACAACTCAAAAATTACGCTCGTTTGGCCTCACCCTTAAAGAATTATTTAATTTACTACTATGATTTGAATATGGAACGGAATAGTCTTAAAGTAGACAACTAAATTGAGATAGTTCTGTTAGTCTATTTATCGTGATAAAATCATCAAATGAGTCCTACCACCCAGTTACATTAAAAAATCTTCTACATGATTATGCATTTATGAGAAAAAGAAACTTTTTTAAAAAAAAGTACCGACTTCAAAACAAATACAAAAAAGTTTAAAATAACTTTTCTTTCGGAAGTCGGTGGCAATAGTCAATGACACAACAAAACAAAGCCACCGACTTCCGAAAGAAAAGTTATTTTAAACTTTTTGTATTTGTTTTGAAGTCGGTACTTTTTTTTTTAAAAGTATTTATTTTACCCTTTTTTTAGTTTATTTATTTATTACATATTCAACCCAAATTCTTGTAAAATACAAAATTTTCTTACATATGCACTAATCTTGTAATCCGTCACAACATAAAAAATCCATATCTCTAAAACTACTGAACCGATTTTGATGAAACTTGCAGTGTACCCTAAGTTGAACAATACCTAGTACAACAAAAAAAGAATTACTTAAATCGAACTTATAGTTCCGGAGATATGCGTGCACAAACATAAAAACATACATACACTTATGAAATTTGGCACATTTGTTCAGACGCTGATATAGACTAACATATATGAAAACTGGGCAGTTCTGATAATATTACATACATACGGGTCGAATTGATAACCTCCTTTTTTTTGAAGTCGGTAAAAAGAACTTGAAATGTCTATTCAAATCTTAAAATAAAAATATAAACAACCTTGTATAAGTCAAATAAGTTTTATTACACTAAATGCATTTTTATGCTTGGCCAATTGTAATTGTAAGTAAAAGTAATCTTTGGTTTTTTTATTCCTTAATACTCGTAAATAGGCATAGTATAATAAATAGTATGTCATTCTACTATGGCTATTTAGTCTTATAATTTATACATTACAACAAATAATTTCATCTTGAAATAATGCTCAATACCTGAACCTTACGGTTTCATAAAAAAATTAAATCGATTGCTCTCAAAACGGTGAGGTCTCCGCCTATCGCCGCCGTGAGGACACGTCGGTGCTCTGCCCAAGCAGGGCAGTCTTGCACCGTATGCTCTACTGTGTCCTCCGGGCGATCTTTGCAGTGGTGACACCCAGGCGTTTCCTCCTTTCTCCTCAGACACAGGTACCTCCCGAAACTTCCGTGTCCGGTGAGGACCTGCGTCATGCGGTAGGTTAGGACGCCGTGACTCCTATCCAACCACTCCTCAAAGAGGGGACCGCCGCGATTGCGGCGTGCCCGGCCGTCGGTTGCGACAGTCGTCCCCTCCATACTGCCCTGAGATCGCGCCGGACCTCCTCTCGCCGCGCCTCGACTTCTCGAGGCAGCGGGGAAGCACCCCGGCGCTGCGCCTCCACGCGCCACTCATAGACGCGCTGGAGGGCAGTCGCCTCCAGATCCCAGGGCAAAATAAATAACATTTAAAAAATATTTTGGTACTTTTTGTTTGACCTCTAATGGGTTAACGAAATGAAAACTACTCATAAGGTTCGTGCACACAGAGCGCGCAGCCTCGCGAGGCATTTGCTGCGCGAGGAAACTGACAAGCCAGGCTGCTCACTCTGTGTGGACGCGTTTATTGTTTTTTGACCGAGGCACGAAACAATATACGCGAACAAAACAAAAGCCGACACTGGATGGCTCGGTTGCTCGGTCGCTCGACCGCGGCAGCGCTGTCACTTGTCTCGCCCGAGACACGTCCACACCAACCGAGCTGCTTCGCGCGGAAAATGCCTCGCGAGGCTGCGTGCTCTGTGGAGACGCACCTAATGAAAAGTATCCTCATCGCACTTTTGTTTATCGGTGGTTTTTGAAATTTCAACGTGGTAATTTTAGTGTGTGATGCTCCAAGATCAGGTCGTCCTGTTGAAGCAACTACTCCAGAAAACGTGACGAAAGTTGAGATATTGATTAAGGCAGACAGTCGTATTACCTACAGACAGATTGAGCAGATTCTGCAGATTAGTACACCAAGTGTTCACAAAATTCAACACGACATCCTTGGAGTAAGAAAAATTGTACATACTAGCAGAGTTGGGCATTTTGTAATCTAACTACTGATTACAACAGCCAGAACGTCTTGAAACGGAACTAATATTTTTATTTGCTGACAACGTTTTAAAATATTTGATATTTGATGTAAACAAAGACGCAGGTTTGTAAGATTTATTATTGTGCCATAAAACTAACGTAATAAGTGAAAATAAATAAAATAAAATCATTCAAAGTGACAAGACGAGAAGACAGTGGCGACTTCCGGTTTTCTACTGTTTTTTGCAAAGCTGTAATAACTACGATTACATTTTGTAGTTAGTAGTAATCATGATTACTAACTACATTAAGTAATCGAAAAATGTAGTTAGATTACTAACTACAAGATGTAGTTAGTAGTTAAAAATTTTGATTACTAACTACAAATTGTAGTTGCAATCACGATTACGTGATTACTTTTTAACCGACTTCAAAAAGGAGGAGGTTATCAATTCGACGGTATGTTTTTTTTTTGTATATTTGTTACGCGATTACTCCGCCAATTGTGGACCGATTTTTAAAATTCTTTTTTTGTTCGAAAGGAGGTACTTTTGAGGTGGTCCCATAGTCACCAAGTTGGGATCTGATGATTGGATCCACGCCACCGTGCGGTGACGCGCGGTTTAAGATCTACAATCCTGTTCAGTTGACCGGCGCGGTTTGAGGCGGACGGATGCAAGGAGCGACGAAAAAAATGGAGGACCGGCATATCAATGGATTTACTGAAAGACGAAATTGAAAAAAGAGATGCGATTAGGAATCTTAGTGTGGCATTTAAAGTCACAAACAGGCTTAAAGAAAGTCTTTGACTTAAAATAGGGTGCACCCAGTATCGTTTTTGCTTTCGACGGCAACGTCGCAGTTTGCGGGATAAAACCCACAAGCAAATTGCCTCCTCCACGTCCATTTTCACTGAATGTTCACGCTAGACTGTCGCGTGCAAGCTTCTGAACAGGTGAATCGCGCGGCAGCGCGCGTCGTCGCGCGTCCATCTGAACTTAGCCTAAAGTAATTCTTTTTTTGTTGTACTAGGTATCATTTAACTTAGGGAATATTGCAAGTTTCATCAACATCGGTTGAGTAGTTTTTGAGATAGGGAATTTTATTAGCTTATTGTGTACATGAGCGATGTTATTACCGGTGTTATGGATTACAAAATTCTAGTACACATGTTGTACTTGACAAGAATTCGGGTTGAATATTTAAACTAAAAAGAGTAAAATAAAAACTTAAAAAAAAAAATGTAACCGCCTTCAAAAACAACCATAAAAAACGGTAAAAAAACCAACAAAATAACTTTTCTTTCGGAAGTCGGTGGCAAAAAAAAAGACAATGAAATAAAGAAAACAAAGACACCGACTTCCGAAAGAAAAGTTATTTTGTTGGTTTTTTTACCGTTTTTTATGGTTGTTTTTGAAGGCGGTTACATTTTTTTTTGAAAAAGTTTTTTTAACTACATCTTCATACAGAGTTTTTTTTTAGTGTGTAGGTAGATAGTGGTGTTGTGCAGATTTTTTTTCTGTCGCTTCTTTTTCTATTTTTAATAGAACACATTTCCATAGGTATTTTACAGAGTTTGACAGACTGACCGAGTCTGACAGTCTGACGGAGACTGACAGTCTGATGGAGTCTGACAGTCTGACCGAGTCTGACGGAGTCTGACCGAGTCTGACGGAGTCTGACCGAGTCTCACGGTGTCTGACCGAGTCTGACAGAGTCTGACAGTCTGATAGAGTCTGACAGTCTGACCGAGTCTGACAGAGTCTGACAGGGTCTGACCGAGCTGTCTCTGTATTTGACCCTGAGTATGACTTTATTTGACTCTCAATGCGACGGCGAATAAAGGGCGATTCGCTGTCCGACAATGGACCATGCCCGGGTCGATGGCGCGTTGTGTTTCACGCGCGCCTCAAATAGTGTCAGCACAATGATGGGACCCCCTTTAGAGGGCTATACCCTGGCGGGGTCGTGGGACTAAACAGCAACCTTGACCCCGGAACGTAAAGGGCTATTGAAGGACGCCGTGGAGTTTAGTCAGTACAAGTCTGACAGTCCCTCCTGCCCTGCTCTGGGTGGGAGAATTCATTTGATTTTAGTTCGCTAAAAAAAGAAAAATAAGGTCAGCCACGTCAATCAAGTGAAACGTCAAGAAACAAGTCTACACGCATACGTCTAGTCGCACGCACACAAACACCGTGCCGAAGTCTGAAACGACGTTAGAAGACTTTTTTTTTAGCGTGGTAAAATCATCAAATGAGTCCTCCCACCCAGGGCAGGGCGAGAGGGACTGTCGGACTCGTACTAAAATCCAAGGTGTCCTTCAATAGCCCTTTACGTTCCAGAGTCACGGTAATTTGATAAGTCCCGCGACCCCGGCAGGCTTTGGCCCTGTAAAGGGGGGCCCCGTCATCTCGCTGACACTCTTTGAGGTGCGCGTGGAACACAACGCACCCGGGCGTGGTCCATGGTCGGACATCGAGTCACCCATTACTCGCCGCCCGCATGCCCGCGCCTACGGTGGCCGGAGATTGTCTGCCGACGTCCGACGCCGTGGGCGTCTACCACTGCGGCTGGGGTGGAGGGAGGACGCTGTTCTTTCCCTCACGCGGCCCGCCTCCTCCTTCGCGAGTATGACTGCTTCGCAGAAGTAGGCGACCGCTTCCCATTCCGTCTCGCCCCGCAGCTTGGCCTCGACCAATGCCGGGCGCGAGAGGTCTCCGCTTATCGCCGTCGTGAGGACACGGCGGTGCTCTGCCCAAACGGGGCAGTCCTGCACAGCATGCTCCACCGTGTCCTCCCGGTGACCTTCGCAATGGAACACCCAGGCATTTCCTCCTTCCTCATCAGACACAGGTACCTCCCGAAACTTCCGTGTCTGGTGAGGACCTGCGTCATGCGGTAGGTCAAGACGCCGTGCCTCTGGCTGACTAAAAGCCCACCCTCTTCATTCAGTTGCCCTTTACGTTCCAGATACTAAGATAGTCGACGAGCCGGTACATTTCATTAATACATTTATTGTTTTTTGAAAGAGCCTCATAGCCTTCGGAACGCGAAACTGTCACAATACGGTTAACGGCGGGACTGGTTTGCATCGCCGTCCAGTCAAAGAGACTAGACTGGTTCTCGTCCTTGACATCCCGTGGAACTTTAAGGAGCCTTTCCGTCGTTTGGGTCAAAAACAGGATCGGGTTGGGGGCGTCCGTCGGGGCTGCCTTCAAGCTGTTACCCAAACTTGCGGGGCAAACGCCCTTTTGAAGGCTCTACGTGGAAGTCGTGCGGTAAAAGCCCCTCTATGGGAACTGTGTCTGTTGTCTCCATAAAGAGGCGACCAGAGAAGCTGATCGCACCAGGGGATCATGGCTATTCGGGTGATCCACTCATAGACATAGATGATCGCACCAGGGGAACATGGCTAATCGGGTGATCCACTCATAGACATAGATGCTGGAGAATCTGCTTTCAGATCACAAGGTAACTATCCGGAAAGGAGGCTGCCACTTCTTCTGCAGCAGTATTGACAGCGAATGAGGAGGCAGAACACCTGAAGGTGAGGACACCCTTGAAATCTCAATCCAGCCGCGTACGGCGAGTAATGGGGAGCTCGTTGTCTTATCAAGGATCAGGCCAAGGACGACAGCATGTCGTGTTCCAGGCGCGGCTAAATTAGCTTTTAGTGGCCCTTAAAGATCCAAACGCCTACCAGGTCGCAGGACTATCTTAGCAGGATACCGTAGCACAGTTGATGATTTTATTAGCCAAAAAAACGTGGTTGATTCAGAAATCATAACTTTTGGTCACGATTCGTATTGTTAGGAGGTTGCTCTCCCAAGACACCTACAACAGGCAGCTTCGATTCTGTTCCCGATGCTGGTCCCACCAGCAGATTTGTATATTTTAAAATTATTATTTCTTTTCACAAAAATAAAGAGATTATTTTTCATTTTAATTAGGTTCACCTCTGCCCAACCCTTCAGGGATAACAGGCGTGATGATATTTTATGTTAAATTGCTTGAGATCGCTAGTTCTAGCAATGCTCATCATTATTTGGTGTTTCTCGGCACTTTCAGAAATCAAAAAATGTATGAAAATTACGAATCTTCGAACTTGTATATCTTGGCCGAGAGCAATCCTACAACTTTTGTACCATAGTAATTATTGCTCCAAATGACTAGTACTACTCATAGGTACCCTTTTTTTTCGTTGGCCGGCACTTTCAGAAAAGGCCCATAAAAAATGATCTCCTTTATAAAGCTTTAACCGTATTTATTATTGTGTATCTGTATAAACTGAACGCGTTTTAAGTTATAAGATTATTTATTATGTTGTTCTGGTATGTTTTTTCAATACTTTAGTTAGAAGATATCACTTTTACAAACTCGTTATAGAGATAACGAGTTTGTAAAAGTGATATCTTCTGACCAATGGCTGCAGAGGCAGCCATTGGTCATAGCATTTATTCGGTTTTACCAGTAGATAGAGCGTAAAAAATACATGTAGCTACATTTTTAACTCGATTTAGTAAAAAAGTGCATTTATTATGTTTTAACAGTAAGCAGACGATATACAGGGTGTAAGAAGACACTTAACGAAGCCGAAAGCCACGTATTCTACCCATTATTTGGATATTTTTTTTCCTTTAGACCGTACCTGGGACTCCAAGGGTTCTCGAGATATTGAAGGTCAAAGTTGCATTTTTATTAAACTTTTTTTTACGAAATCGAATTCTAAGTATTATTACAAAACTTTTTTCCAAACAAACATTACCTGAATTTTCGATTTTTCTAAAAAAATTACGCACGCACGTCGATACGTTCTTATCACAGCGCGTTCCAGCATAGGCGCGTGGTGAGCGTCAAGCCACCAGCCTACGCACACAACGAAACCTGTTTGCTTTACATTGCGCGCAATAAATTTTTTTTTTTTTTTGGATACCTAAAAATAAAAGTCGGTTCCCAGCGATAATTTTAGCGTAAAGCTACTTAGTTAGATGTACAGTATGCGTAGTTAACGGCTATGTGATGTGTTTAATTACACCCTGTATTACTAAATTAAAAAATAACTTTTCAAAAATATTCGCAAACATTCGCATCGATTTATGCGGATGTCAAAAAACATGCGAATATTTGCGAATGCGAAGATTAGCGCGACCACGGCCAATTCTACCTACGAAGTGTAGGTGTCCCTATCTTTATTCTTTTCTCCTTTTTTTTTTTAATGAGATAAGTCCCGCGACCCCGGCAGGCTTTGGCCCTCTAGAGAGGGCCCCGTCATCATGCTGACGCTCTTTGAGGCGCGCGTGGAACACAACGCGCCGTCGACCCGGGCATGGTCCATGGTCGGGCAGCGAGTTGCCCTTTACTCGCCGCCCGCATGCCCGCGCCTACGGTGGCCTGAGATCGTCTTGCGACGTCCGTCGCCGTGGGCGTCCACCACTGCGGGTGGGGCGGAGGGAGGACACTGTCCTCTCTCTCACGCGGCCCGCCTCCTCTTTCGCGAGCATGACTGATTCGCAGAAGGAGGCAACCGCTTCCCACTCCGTCTCGCCCCGCAGCATGGCCGCGACCAATGCCGGGCGCGAGAGGTCTCCGCCTATCGCCGCCGTGAGGACACGTCGGTGCTCTGCCCAAGCGGGGCAGTCTTGCACCGTATGCTCTAATCTTCCCTTGCCCTTATCCCATTTTACTTGGGGTCGGCGCAACACGTTTTTTTCTTCCATTCTCCCCTATCAGACGTCACAGTATCATTTACTCCTTTTTCATTCATATCTAGTTACTCCCCTATGGAAAGTTATTCCTTTGCTCTTCGATGTGTTTATAAAAATTATTCGTGTAATAACGTAGCAGTCCCGAAGACATTTTTGGAACTTTTAAACGCTTTTTTTACGTTATGTGTTTTTCGCGCCACAGAGGTATCAAGCAACTGAGTGAAGTTATGCGCATGCACTCATCCTGGGAGGGACACAGTAGTAATGTGTGATGTCGTCTCTATACGTAGTAATAATAGCTCAATGACAAAATAATACATTTTATACCATTCCCACTTTAGAAAGTTTTCTTGTGGTCCTACTAGTGGGACCACGAGAGAGACCAGTTTCTGGTCGTCCTACTATGACATATTGGAGCAGTAATCATTTATTTTTACCACCTGTATATAATTTATACATTTGACACTAGTAATAAGAGGAAGAAAAAAAACATTTTGTAACAAACTAAAAACATGCTTCTATTATAAATATGCTCGTATTATCTCATTTTCTCTAAGAAATGGCCTATTGTTATGTCACCGTGAATTAATTTGTAGCTGGTTTGTCATAACAAAGTTATCTCGATCCAAGTCTTCGTCTACGTGATACATCATCGCTCGTTGTCTTGCTTTCCATTTCCATTAACACAATAACAATTGTTATGACAAACCAGCTACAATTATCTTAAGCGGGACTTATATCATTACCGACCCTGGAACGTAAAGAGCTAATGGAGGACACTGTGGATTTTAGTCAGTACAAGTCTGACAGTACAGTATATGTATAAAGTTTCTGGACTAACTCTATAATTTGAAATATAAATCACACAAGCATTGAAGCATTTTGGATATTTTGTTACAAGTAACAGTTAATTACCTCATTTTTTCTTCGTCTGGTTGCCGCCTTTCAGTTTCTTGCCGTTGTCTTTCTCTCTCAGCCTGTTCTTTTTTTCGTAACTCCTGCTGTTCTATAAGAGCTCTTTGACGGTCTATTTTCTCTTTAGCTTGCTTTTTAAAAGCCTAGAAAAAATACAACAATGCACATTACCGAGTTATATCTTTTGTCAACATTTACTAGTAGTTAAAGAAAAAAATACTTACTTGAAAACTATCCATGACAGGTTTTTGTTTTATTTGATGATTGGTTCCTATGTTTGGTATACTTTGTGGACTTCCAGCCTGCGCAAGAGACGACCAGGAACTCGCATTTTTTAAATTTTGATCTTGTTTCAGTTTGAAAGCTTGTGCAAAGTTAGTATTTTTAGAGTCCTCCATCTTTTTTTCCATTTCATATTTAGCGCGTTCAGACATATTACTAGAAACCATGTTTGGAACTCCCATAAGATCTTCTATTGGCTTTGGTGTGAGAAGAGGTTTAACATCTTCTTTTTTCGCAGCAGGTGTAACTAAACATGGTGTATTAGGTATGTTGTGATGAGTCTGGGAAATTACGCCATGTGGTGCTGAAGGTATGGGGTCAAATATAGACGTCACTGATGGAACACCTGTCATGCTAGGAATTAAAGGATTCATATCGGGTCGTAACATCTCGCGTTCATGTGGCATTTTATCAACAAACCCATTGTGAGATGGAAGATACATTTCGGTTTTAATCTGGTCAGGCACTCGAGCAACCTCTGTCAGACCCCCTAGTTGTGCCATTAAGTTCTGATGGGCAGCATCTGGCATCATTTGAGGCTTAGGTAGTGAAAACTCTTCCTCGAGCCGCATCGACGACTCTGACACTCCAACACTAACATCCATAGGCACATCGGCCTTGAGACTTCGCTCGAGACTAGCCAAAGACCGTTCTATGGGATCGATATATTGAGACGGATCAACCTTATCCAGACCGTTACGAGGTTCAATTTTAGGAATAGGCTTCTGGTCCTCCGTGTCACGTACGACGGGTGCGATGGAAGAATCAGGAATAATATTGGAAGGTATCGCCGGCTGCGGCGCGGGCGCAGCCAGCACGACGGGCGGCGGCGCGGCGGGCTCCTGCAGGTCCCGCGGGTGAGGGGGCGGCGGGGGCGACGGGGCGGGCGCGGGCGGCGCGGGCGGGGCCGCCTCGGGCGCGGCGGGCGCGGCCAGGGGCGCTGCTACGGTCGTAGCTACTGTCACCGGAGGCACGGCCTTCTGTTACAAACGATTAGCGTTTTATAACATAATCAATTCCATTTTTTTTTGCTTTTACATTATAATTTAATAAGAAAAAATAATATTTACGATTTGCGGTGGGTGCTGATGCTGCTTCTTGGGTTTCTTTTTTGGCGTCCTACTAGGCCCTGTACCTGGAATTAAATAAAGATGCAGAAAATGGATTGGGAGATACGAAATTGACCAACTACACTAATGTATACTTAACTTGAGATACAGCATCACGATCCGGTAACCACTAAATCTTCAAAACGAAAATAATGAGGAGAAGCCATAGTGTTTTACACATGTTAATGTTCACTGATAATATGCAAACACTATTTATAATCAAATCACTAATTTTCATAACATGAAACATAAATTACTATTGTGTTGTTCAGATCTCAGGGCAGCCAAATGAAATTCAATATAAATTACTTAAGAGATTTACTTAAATCGTTATATATTGAAATATATACAAAGTTTATTTCCACTCACTCTTATATCTATAATTTTTAAGTCATGAGTTGATTAAATCAATCTTACATAAAATTTTACACACATGGTGTTTCTGTTTACATGTCAACTCTCTACATTAACATTATAACGAAATGATGCCTTCAAATAACTAATTGCACCAAGCGTACATACTATTTGCTTAAAATGAAAATTGAATGTTTGCTACATTTCAGAACCCGCTAGATTAGTCAAAACATTCTGTATTGGACTGAAATATATGTTTTGTTTTATTTTAAATTCTAACATTAAAATATTTTTTCTATAATATTAATAACTATTAAACCAACTAATGAGATTTATCGTATCGTATCTAACGGGCACCAAATATAAGCAAATATTGATTACCAAGTCTCATTAGATAATCTTGATATTAACAAAAAAATATCATTATGTATACAGTAAACTTTTTGATCTTTTTCCTTCTTGTCTCTTTGCGGACAACATAAGGGGCTCCTAGATAAAATATTATGTTTACTACATACTAACTTATACTAAGTATAGATTTTCTGAAGCAACCTGCAAATTGTACTTGATAAAAATATATACTATGTAAGTTATGGACTATTGTTTATAGTGATTTCATTGGGAAGTTATTCCACTTATACTCTTGTATTATCCAACAAAATTTTAAATACTAATTGTTCTAGTCTGATTCAATTGAGCTACTCACTGTGAATATATTATCTAAAATAAAACATAGGTACATAAGCACAGTGTAAAAACTTTCTAAATAATAGGACAATATATAACATAAGTAAACAAGCAAAATGATCAACATTTTACCAAGAAAGTCAATCATAAAACGTGATGTTTTGACAAATCATAATTTATTTACATTTAAAATCGGTTTAACAGGCCTATTAACAGTGTAATGTTATCAGTACAAATTTTATTTTAGGCCTCTTTCAACCTAATAAATTACAAGATTAAAAAATACTAGTTCTGTTTCTTAATACTTTTCTTTTAAATTTCAATTATACAAACAAATTGAATGAAAAAAAAGTTTTATTCCTGAATTTGGAACTAAAAAATATTTGAATTAAAACTTGATTAGTGACCTAAATAAACCTTGTCATAAAAAATAACTAAAATTACAAACATAATGTAATCCAATGTTCAAGACACTAGTTTACAAGCGTATTGCGTTACAGAAAATAACTATATACAAAGGACGAATAGAAACAGTTTTTTGTTCAGTTTTTTTTAGGATATAAATATCCAAATTTCTTCACATCACTTATTCCTTACATGGCTCACAACATTGTTTTGTATCCAATATTTAGTTCTTTCGTTATCTATCAGGTAACCAAAAATGAAACTGCAAGCATTTACATTAATTTTACTTGATCTGTTTGATACACTAAAACTGGCTCATGACACAATCCAAAATAATTTTGTCATAAAAATGTAATTACAATATATCCAAATGGGTACCAAATAGTCACAGATACTTATTTTTCAGTTTATGGTAACAAATTTCGGAATGAGAAACGAAAAAATAATTATATAATTATGCTGATATTATTTAGAAAGAAAAATCCTTGTGCCCATTGTATTTTGCTTACTACATAATATTATAAAAGTATCCTCGACAATCAATAACAAAGTTTGCAAACAATTTGTGAAGGAAGGAGGCCAGCTTTAGGTATTTTTATGTTTATATAGACAATTTTGATTCGCACATTACATACAATTTTTGAGAGCAAGCATCAAATCGATCATCAAGCATTAAACCAATAAAACATACCTTTTCAATCAAATATTTTTTTAACTACAACATGTCACAAAATACATCCTCCATTGTAACAAAATGAGAACTGATTTCATCTTGGGGCTAATTTTGCTTGCTAAGTTGGTATCCGTCCTTACACAATTGTTTGCAATAGTCCCTATGGCTGCGCTCGAGTCGCCAGCTGCTCTCGGAGATCCTCTTCGCTTCGCAACACTGGACGTACCGACACTACTATCTATCCTTGTTCTTATTATAATTTTCAAGCCTCAATCAATATTAAGTGGGTTTAAATTTCACACTCAAAAGCAATTAGTAACCGTGAGATCTGAACTTTCCAATAATAACAATCCATAACAAGATCGAAACTTCAAGGATGCAAATGAAATAACATCGCGTTTGAGGACATGATATAGTTAAAAAATATTAATGTGAAAAGGTATTTCCTATTGGTTCATGAAAGCAAACCAAGTAACATATTAATCTTACCGGCACCAATATCATAGTATCAGTGAACACCAAAGCTGGCTTCTCCTCCTCACTAACAACTGTTTTGTGCCTTTACCAACATTTCTTATATTTCGCAGCAGACTATAGACTCGAATTATAAATTATTTGAATCAAACTTCAGGTGGTATCCCTCTCCAATATCACAGTAACGAAAATAATATTTACTCAAAACTACTACCACAGTAATCACAATCATACTTTCAATACAAACAAGTTACACTACTGGGGATAGTATTTTATTTTGCTTCTATTTATGGTGCCAAAATATGAACCTTTTATGTCTATTCCTTTAAGTTGCCTTTTAGCACCTGATATCCCCATTCAAATATTCAATTAGCTGACACAATCACACTATGGCTAAAAAAAACCGCTTCATGCATTTTGGCTAATTAAATGAAACAAATCAGAACATAATATTCACATCATCCACTAATTATGTTACCTATGAGCGTGTTTAAATGACGCGAAAACATTCTCTCGACTGCGTGCCCTTGAGTAATATAAGATGGCGACTGCAGATTAGAGGAATTTGAATGTTGTTGCCTTTAGTTCACAATCACCATAAATATACTCGAGGGTACAGCAGATCAGCTATCATTTCCGCACCAGACGTAATCTAATTCAATACTTGGTGGAAACAAACTCCACCCTCATTTATAAACAAATGAGAGAAACAAAAAAAAACTGCCAATAAAATAAAAATATTTTAAATCCTCAACAATGAGATTTTAATAAATAAATACTATGATATAAATATTTTGTGGGCCAACTTTGGCCCAAAATGTTATGTAGAAAATTAATATCAAGGTGCAATCCTTGCTTACAACACATCTTTCTCTCAGCTGATGTCAACTCACTCCAGCAACCTCCTATGGTCATTCCAATCATTCATTCTGTCACTAACATCAATTTCAGACTAGAAACACATTTAATAGTTAAAATTGCATTTCATATTTTAAATTAAAAAAAAATAATTTAAAGAAAAACAAAAAACCCGACTGCTTAAAAACTAATTTTGAAAAATACGTGAAAAAGTTGACTTATATAAAAACTAAAAAGAAAGAAACAAGCCCAACAGAACAGCAGGAAGAAGCAGAACAGAACGACTCACAGTCGGGGCCCATTCAAATTTTACCAATCAAATCTTCCCAAGGGGCCCCGACTGTGAGTCGTTCTGTTCTGCTTCTTCCTGCTGTTCTGTTGGGCTTGTTTCTTTCTTTTTAGTTTTTATATAAGTCAACTTTTTCACGTATTTTTCAAAATTAGTTTTTAAGCAGTCGGGTTTTTTGTTTTTCTTTAAATTATTTTTTTTATTTTACACTTTTTAGTTACGATTCATTGTTCACTGTTTTTTTTTTGTTTGTATAATTCGTTTATACTTGAAATAAAAACTGAAATCAATAAGTAAGAAAATTTGCGAGAATGATTGTTTTGTTAAGCAACTTTAAATCGTTATATATCCTAAACTATTACTTAAAATGAAAAACGATAAAAGAAACCTAAAGATGATTTTAAAATACCTATTCAACGACACCGCACTTGACATAGTTCATCGACTTTTATTTTTTTCATTTTGACAAAATGGCGTCTGGTTGTCGCTGTGGTGAATTTTGATTACTGTCATGTCTTTAGTGACACTCGCAAGGTTAAGACGAATCGATTGACGTAAGAATTATCAAAATCGGCCTACGCGTTTGGTCTCTAGAACGCCACATAGAAACAAACATACATACATACATACATATATACATACTTACATACATACATACATACATAGACTGATAAACACATTACCCTCCTTTGCGTCGCGCAGTCGGGTAAAAAAGGTTATAACCGGTCATATCTTTAAAAAATACTGGCAAAGGTAAAAACTTATATATCCGTCTTTGAAATCTGTATGAAAAATTGCTAGTAACCTAAATCTATTTATATATCTCAAGCATTTGAACATATTCATACAAAGAGAAATATCCATCTTAATTTAAATGCAAGTATCATTAAAATCTATTACTAATAACTGTAATTTACATCATATGGTACAAATAGGGTACCACTCAGTGCTATACTTTGTGTCTGTCTGTGAACGAAATGATAGTATGTATTGATTACGTAAGTCGTCGGCAATGTGGGCTAACCTGCTTCACTATCACTGCTGTCGGACGAACTGGTGTCCGTGCTCGACGACGAGTTGGACGAGTCGGACGAGCTCGACGACGACGACATACCGCCGCCCAGCGCCTCCTTGCAACCCTCTGTCGACAATAAATATATGGTAACACTCACTTGATATAAATTATATTCTTATAAAATCCCTGTATTTGATTTATTTTTTGTTATATTAAGTACGTTACAACGGGAATCCATTTAAAAATAACTAATTTACATTACAAATTTTAAACAGGACAGAGATAATTACTGACCTTTTTTCTGTTGCTGCTTCTTATTTGTTCCTAGTTGCCCAGACACATCTTGCAGCCTTTTTTCTAATTCTTGTTTCTTTTCTGCTATTTGTTCATCCTTTGATTTACCAGACACTTTTCGATCTGAAAGTGTAGTTTATAAACAATATATTTCTGATTTATTTTGAATAGACATTTAATAGATAATTTTGATGCCACCAACATTATTCGCCAAAAGACAAAGAAGGAAGGGAAGTTGGAAATAATAGATCATCAAATGATTACACGTAATTAAACTACATATTGTCATAAAGTGAAAACCAGCCTACAGGTCTCACAATTGATTTAACTCACTCAGTTCCTGGTTTATTAAAAAATATTTAACAGTGAAATATTAGTAAGATAACGGATAACAGGAGAAAGGGTAGGTAAATAATGTTGGTTCAACTCACAACGAGGCTTACGTGTCTTTTTCCGAAGACATGATGCAACGTAGTTTTCCAGTTCCCGAAGAGTAGACGGTTTTAGAGTTTCAAAATCTATTTCAATTTCGTCCGGATTAGAGTCTCGTAAAGAGGGTTCTCTACTTTGTATGATGTGAACTACTTTACCCAGTTTATCACCTGTTGAATAAAGAAATTCAATTTTAATGTTGTTCAAAAACATCCGTTCAGTACTAATATGAAACGGGAGCCGTCGGAGTGGGCAGAACATGGATATACTATAAAAAATAAGATTTAAATACGTACCAGGAAGCTTATTGATATCGAGCGAGAGCTGTCGCTTCTCGTCGTACGACATGGGCTTGGCCTGGTCCTCGTCGTCCGTGTCGGGGTGCGGCGGCACGTGCGGCGGCGGCGCGGCCGTGGGCGTGGAGCTCTTCTTCTTGGGAGCGGCGGCGCGCGCGCCCGCCTTGCCGCCCGCGCCGCCGCCGCCGCCGCCGCCGCCGCGCTTGCTGCCAGTCTTCCCTCGAACAGTGCTGGGCGCTGCGATCAAACAAAATCTTTGACATTTTGCTACACTATTGATGAACTACTATGAATGAAACATACTATGGAAATCCGTTTGAGTTTTCTAACAGCTAAAGTACTTTGGATTCTAGTAATAGTGAAAAAAATCATTCTATAGAAGCATATATAAGCCTGAGAACACACCAGATTCAAATTGTAATTTCTCCAGTACAGACTTTCAGAAACACTTGTACTACAAATTGTTGTTAGTATTATTTAATTCTATAAAAACTATTTCACTACCAGAAGCCAGAACAACAGTTTTTAGATATTTGGCCTGTCTGTATGTTTGTACACGCATCACACAAAAACGACTGTCTTTTAACCGACCGATTTCATATCAATATTGTCGTGCCCGAAAAAAAAAGATCGAAAAACAAATTCCTACAACAAAGACGGATTTACAATTCTCAAAGCACATTAAATGAGCTGTGGTATTTTATTATACCTACATATATCCGACTCTCGCGAAATGGGCCTGAAAATATATGTCGGACAAATCCGACGTTGGACAAGCGAAATATCGCAAAATGCTGGCAAAAATAAAATTTACAAATTACACAATCTGGTTTGTTTAGGGGACATCCTCAGAACAATGGTTAGCTATACCTGGGCAAGCGCCACCCTCGCCTGGATCCCCAATTTAGTACCCCAGTCCAAAGTTTGACTTGTTAAGCAGTGGATATTCTACTCATAATATTACGTTATTCGATGGAATTAAGTGTTTTAGTGATGGATTCTACTCCTGGCGGTAAGGAACTATTATTATAAATACTAGCACTCCGCCCGCGACTTCGTCTGCGCGTGTTTCTAACTTCGAACTCAGTGAATTTAAATGCCCGGTCAACCTCCTTATAGGATACTTTTGGAAAATCTAAAAATGGTCCAGTAGTTTCGGAGCCTATTCGATACAAACCATCAAATCTTTCCTCTTTTTGAAATATTAGTGTAGACAAACTGATTTTCCGATTTTCACCCCGCAAGGGGTTTGATTTTTGAAATATCATCCTTTATTCGATTGAGAGATAATTTGTGCCAAGTTTTGAGTTTATCGAAGCAAACATCAAAATCCTTCCCTTAAAACTTGAATAACCCTTTTCACCAACTTAGGGTGTTATTGTCGAAAAACCCAAAAAACTCGGGTTTGATAATTTTTGATCTAATTTCTATAAACTGAGTTTCAAATCTTAAACGGTTAGCGCGTTATGGTTTTCCCATACAAACTTTAACATCGTCTAGATTACCAATGTAGGGTAGTTTTAAAAAAACTAATAATGCCCGTCTTTTTTAATTCCTTTTACTCATATGCGTACCAATTTTCAAGTTTATAAACCTAAGGGATAAGATTTTACATCCAAAGGTTTTCACCCCTTTTCACCCCCTTATAGGTGGATTTTCGCAAAATCCCTTCTAAGTGCTCACCTACATAATAAATTGCAACTACCGACCAAAATTCAGGTTATACGTTTAGCGGTTAAAGATCCGCCCCTTTAAACTTGAATACCCGTTTTCACTAACTTGGGAGGGGAACTCATTTCATTGTCTTTTTTGCCACCAACTTCTGAAAGAAAAGTTATTTTGTAGGTTATTTTACCCTTTTTTGCGGTTGTTTTTGAAGGCGGTTACATTTTTTTAAAGTTTTTTATTTTACTCTTTTTAGTTTGAATATTCAACCCAAATTCTTGTCAAATAAATCATGCTCTTACATGTGCACTAACATTTTGTAATCCGTAGCACCGGTAACAACATCGCTCAAGTGCACAATAAGCTAATAAAATTCCCTATCTCAAAAACTCCTGAACCGATTTTGATGAAACTTGCAGTATTCCGTAAGTTAAACAATACCTGGTACAACAAAAAAAGAATGACTTAAATTGGACTTGCAGTTCCGGAGATATGCGAACACAAACTAAATCAGTCGATGCCTACTCCTTACTGTTAAGGAGTTGTACCTTCCATCATCAGCTCAGCTACATGAGATGATGATTATCATACGCAAGTACTTAAATTACTTCATAAAATTTGCGAAAAACGATTTGCTGGCCTATAAAATTTGAGGGTGTCCCTCTATTTCCCTGGGATCCCATCATCAGATCCTGACCTGATGATCATGGGACCACTTGGGAAAAATACCCTTTCAAACAAAAGAAAAATTTTCCAAATTGGTCCAGGTGTCTTCGAGAAATCGGGGAACATACATAAAAAAAAGATTCCGACGAATTGAGAACCTCCTCTATTGTTATTTTAGTTTCATACAGCTCATGTAAAGGTTGTCTGGAAGATATTGCTGTTAGCGATAAGACCGCCTTTGTAACCATATGATTTGAAATATTGTAAAACCGTTTTTTGTAACAATTTTGGTGTACAATAAAGTGTATTCTATCTATCTATCTCCTCCTTTTTTTGAAGTTGGTTAAAAATATATTTCTCCGGAACCATTGGGTAAAAATAGTTAAAATTTAAGCAGGTTATAGTAAATTATCTAGTAAATCGAATCCTTAACGGTGGACCACTATTTACGCCACATCCTTTATATAGATTAAAAAGTTACTTTTCAATTGTATTTCTATGTTATTTCGTATTTCTTCTAAAAGTAGTCGTTATTTAAAGAGTAATTAAACTTCTCGTAGAGTAAAAGTACTAACTTAAGTAGACTCAAGCCCTCAAACGTACCTTAAAATGAGCATTACACATTCTTCTTCTAGAAACAACAAGAAAGAGACAAGGTTTGCCAATTTTTGTCCTCAGGTAGAATTTCATTAATTCATAATTATTTTTGTTTTTTCCAGGACCAAACTCAGTTTTTTTTGGAGATTAATGGTGTCTTCAGGCCCTACATTACTGGATTAAGGAAATTACCACCAAAAAAGCTTGTAGCTTTAAGTCCTATTAAACTTTCTTTTATCCATGACGATGAATAAATTATTAGATTTTATTTTTATTGATTTGTCAACTTTTTGTGATATTTCGCCAGTGTGTGGCGGTTAAAAGGTTAGTTGAATGCAGTTTTCACCACTGTATTGCTAGAGGTCTAATAAATTCTGGATTATCAATTTCAGGTGTACGAATTCGCAGGCAGAAGCTAATTAGAAAGTTACCTAAATTTTCACCAATATTATTCGCCTTCGCTGCGTATGCGGCTGCTGCATTGGCTTTAGGTACAGCATTGTTAGGTACTTGTTTTTTCGTCTTATCCTTCATTTTTTTCTTGGCTTTCTTTTTGTTATTAGATTCTTCTACTAATTTTCTCATTTTTTCTTGCAGCGCAAGTAATTCTTTTTCTAGAAGCTTAACTTTGTTATTTCTTTCTTCTTCTGAATCATCAGACTCTGAGTCGGATTCCGAGCCCGATTCCGAACTTGACGCTGAACTTCCCTTATCCATGTGTGGCACGCCTACATGGACCGGTTCATCAGGAATCTTGGCGTATCTGTAAGATAAAAACAGCATTATCTAGTCCTTCATTTTAACCAATACACATGATTTTAAAGGCTATTAATTTTACCTCATTTCAAAGACATCTTGTAGTTTCCGAGCCATTGCAACGACATCATGGTCCGGCGGATTATACTTATAGCAATTTGTGAATATTAGACGTACGTCGGCGGCAAATTCGGCGGCAGTTTTATATGCTCTATTGTCCATCTTTTGTTTCACGGTGCCAAGGTCCATGGGTTTCTTAATAATATCAAAATAATCATGAAGTCCAAGCAATTCAGCATCTACAGGTTTATAAAACGGCCAGGCATAACCCTGTCGAAAAAAATAAGTGTAGCAGAAGATTCATAAGAATCAGAAAAAGAGTCATTAATACAAGTGATTTGAAAAGTAACTTACTGAATGTTTTTTGGAGAACAGTTCCTTTAAAATTTCATTACAGCTTTTGAGAGCATCAGAAAGTTTCTCTTTGCCCTTTGCAAGCTGAGGAGTCATAGTGGAGTGGTGAGACGCGCCCGCCCCGCTTGGAGATAATCCACCCATTTTGAAACTATCATCTCCTGTTCTACTCGCCTGTTGAAAGTAGTTATTTATAAATACATCTAAGATGATTCGAAGGTTGTATCTAAAATAAAAAATACTTTTGCAATAATAAAATCTTCCAACACACCTTTTTCTGGCGGCCACTTTCTCTTCTTGTAGAAATTTTAGCAGGTTTGGGACCACTCTGTTGATCAATAGTAGGTGTGGTATATCCTCCTTCGAAAGAACTCCCCATTGGTGTTGTAGTATCGGCTTTTCTTTTCACACCCTTTTTAACCTATTAAATAAAATTAGGTAAATAACAAAAATAACAAGTGTTTCACTTGCTACACATAATTCATTGTAATGTTAACCTTTGCCGGCTGTGTTTGAGATAATGCTACCGCCGGTATCGTAGAGACGGGCGGGGCCGCCGGCTGGGCCACATGGAAACTCGAAGGCTGCGTCGCCACCTGAGGAGTTGACATTTAAATTGTTACTTAATTCGATTTCGTAAGGCTCGCATCATTACAATGATCGATATGAAAAGCTCGTGACCTGTTGCGGCAGGCCAGTGTGCGTAGCGGGCGGCGTGGCGGGCGGCGCGGGGATGGCGGGCGTGGTGGTGGTGTTGGTGGAGCCCACGAGCGCGGGCGGCGGCGCGGGCGGCGCGGGCTTGGCGGCGCGCGCGGGCGGGGCCACCGCGGGCGGGGCGGCCCCGGGCAGCGCCCCGGGCAACGCCGCCGCTCCCGGCGTCGACGTGTTGCGCTTCTTCACTCCGCCCTTTCCTCCCTTAGAGGGCGCCTCTATCTCCTTTTCCTCTTTGTCCATCTGTGCTATCTGTGGATGGCGGGATTTCGTTCAAATTTAGATATCTGCAAGTTCTAAATTGGCTTTTCTTGTACCATGAAAAAATTTAAAAATTCTACTAATTCTGATGAAGCTCATGCAATACAACACTTTGTATAAGACAGTCATATTCAAACAACTCAAAAAAAGTCGAAATTAAATAAACTGATAATCTTCATTAACTTACCCGATTCAAGAATAATTTCTCCAAGGTTTGTGCCATGACCACCACATCTTCGCCTGGCTTATTGTAGACGTAACAGTTAGTGAACATGGTGTTAAAATCTTGAATACATTCCTGAGCTGAATAGTAATAGTTGGATTCAAGGCGCTTCTTTATTGTTCCTAAATCCATCGGTTTTTTAATTATTTTATGGTAGTCCTATAATATGAATAATGTGATTAATTACTTGTAAAAAAACGTTACTCATCACCTTGTATGTATTTTTTACTTATTACTTACTGGGAGGTTTAATTTTTTTGCATCTACAGGTTGGTGAAAAGGCCAAGCAAATTGATGCTTCCATACTGCCTTCATTACATTCTTTTGAAGAAATTGTAGCTGATTTGTCATCCGGCCCTGCCTCCGCGCCGGTTCGTCAGGGGGCGCGCCATTGACCGGCTCCGCCGTAGGCTATATAATACGTACATTTAGGTTAATAGTGATAAAATTCGTGAAATTATCATAGATTGACAATTTGTAATATTAACTGTGTCCGCGACCAATTTACCAATTGTATCGCAATTCATATTATTATGATTCTGCTAAAGTTTCCGACAAAGGAGATGAGGACATGATGGATATGACATAAAAATTAAAAGTCAATACCTATTCTGAAAAATTCATCCTGACTACAGAACCAGTTACACTGTATGTGGCTCAACCCCCACTTTAAGAATTATTATTTATTATATCAATTCCATTATTGGTATTGATGTTTTGTCTGTAGACAGACAGTCATAAAACAAAGTAAATTTCACAAAAAATACATTTACATTTTTTTTACAACCCGCACTGGGCCCGCGTGGTGGATTATGGCCCACTCCCTCTTTCAGAGAGGAGGCCTGTGTCCCAGCAGTGGGAACATTTATAGGCTGATGATGATGATGACATTTAAGGAACCTTACCGTGCTGGTGGTAGCGAGAGGATCGACTGCCTGCTGCATTGTGCTGGAGTCAGCAATCTACCTGCCAAAGTGACACCACAACTGTAGTACATATTAAAACCTAATGTGAAAAAACTACGAGTATTCAATAAAGAACTCTCACCTCAATTGTAACAAGAGGCTCATCCAATTTCTGACTAAGAGGCATCAGCTATATCCTCTTATAACACTAAACCATTCTATCATAATAAAATATTTTGGTGCCTTTGCACCTAGAAGCAGGTCATCTCATTCATAGAGAAATAAAAATCCTACCTGAAAGAAATATAGTGAAAGTTATAAAACTCCCTTCTATCATAATATTTCTTTGACTGAAGAATTAGAATTACTATAAATGCATAAAAGTTGTTCACATGCCTTCTTTTAATTATCATATTTGTTTAATATTACTTTAACTGTTATTTACCAAGGATTAAATAAAATAAATGCCTTACCTTGCATCGGAATGCAGGGTAGGTAAATATGAATATTGAAGCACCAAAGCTTATTGACAGCAATGTCTTCAGATCTGTAACAAAATAAACATATTTTAAATAAAAATGCAACACAGGTAAGTTTTCTTCAAATTCAATAATAAAACTATTTGTCTAAAAACGAGACTAGGCAGCACAAATGCAAGAGACACTGGCATCTGAGATGATGTTTGTACAGCTTTAAATTTTAATCAAGTTTATCAATAAACAGAGTTGTCACAAAACGATTTGTTCTACTCAGGTCTGCACATAGCCTTAGTAGTTAACTGTATTTATTTCATTTGTACTATCCCATCAGAAAATCAAGTAGAATTGCCCAGGTTATGTAAGTAAAAAAAGACACATTATTTATGTATCATACTTAAATATACAATATTATCTATGTTACTACAAAAAGTTAAACATCTTTTGAAAACTTATCTAAAAAAGTGTAAGTGCAAAACAACCGTTGTATCAATGTCAAAAAAGTTTTGCAGTTGATACTTTTTTTAGACAAGTGATACTGTCTAACTTTTTTGTAGAAAGATTGTTAATGTTTATTTTCATAGTTAAAATTGCCCAGTCTGACATTCAAGTTTCATTTACAAAATGTATTAATAGAGTAACTATGAGGTGGTGGACATTTAGGCATAGTACTTAACTGTGTCATTAATATTCAATCCTACTATAAAAAGCTGTTCATTTTTATTTTAATATACTAATGTCTAGAGCTGCTATTTGTATTAGGGCGCTCCCTCTCCGCGAGCAAGAGCATTCACCTGTAATGTAGTGTTACAGATTCGAACATTCGAAGAGATCAAATTGCACACTTCTATGTAACATTACAGGTGAATGCTTGTGGTGAGGGAGCGCCTTTAAGCCCAATGTGTAATGCAACATACTTAATAACATCATGCTAAGACTGATTACCGGATAGTAAGTGAAACAGCAACACAGATGGTATTTCTAAGTTATATCTCTCTGTCATCATTATTCCAAGTAACATTCAATGAGTTAGTCTAACCCAAGGTTGTTATCAAGCCATGCAGTGAAAAATTAAATATTTTGAAAAATTTAAAAAGTACTCTAGAAATTGGTTATTTCAAAGGTTCAGTGAATTCAAATAAATAAGCCAAATATTATGTCTGAACCAAATGCATATTCATAAATGCAAAAGGCAGGACATTCCATATCTATTTCCTACTTATAATTTTTTTCTGGTTATCTTTTGTCTTATATGTGAACTTATAAGCTTCTAAGAATATTAAAAATGTTGTATCATGTGTATAAGATTAGACCATTTTATGTAAAAACCTTGAATATGTTACTTATTTTTAAATAAGCATTCCCTAGAATTGGACTAGCTAGACAAAAAGTTTTAAGCATGTTGTTGAAACTCATCACTTGTTTATATAAACATAAATGTAATTAGCACCAACTATTTAAAAATAAACAGTATTCACTCTCACCATAGAAAGGAACACAATTCAGGTACCCAAGGTTAGTAAGAGACCAATGCAACTAAACCTTTATTTATCATGCTCAAATAAACAATAAAATGTAAAGGGATTAGGGAAAGGATTGTAAAGGGGGTCATCTGCCCTAAATCCAATGATTTGTATGAGTGTTTACTATTGTCACATAACCTACTTTAATATTATATAGCTTTTAGCAAACTGATGCTATGCATTATACATTACATGAAGGACTTCCTAATGCAGCTTTTATAGTTGGAAGTTGTATACCACTACATCTAGTTTTATTTTGTGGTTAAACAAATAGAAAATTTAAACTGCTAAAATGAGTCATCAGCAACATACATAGCAGTATGACGCTTCAGAGCGTATAGAAACCTTCTAGAACATTCTATAGGGCTCAGCTTTACATTAAAAGATTAGCAGGTAACAGGTCCAGAGGCAGAAACCTCAATAAAAAATAACAGATTCGGCACGAAAATATATTTGAAAAATATAGTTTAACGAGACATTATAACGTACAGCTTTGTTTCTTAACATCTATGAATTATGATCAAGTACAATAGAACAACTATCTACAAAAACAATGTTTGATTCTAATACAAATCGATTGTGACCAATACTTTTGTCAAAATAAAGGGTTATTCTATGTAAGATATCGCTACAATTACCTCAATTTCATTATCTGGAAATTGGAGAAAATTGCTTGAAAGAGGCCATGAACAAAAAATTAAAATATTGCTCAATACAAGCAACATGCACACTCTACTTGAACGAATTATGCAGCCCTATAAAAACAGCAACAAAATAGTACGAAAAATACATCAAAATAATACCAGTAAAGCTAAAAATTATGAAAAAAGACTTACGAAGAGATATTAACGCCAATATGGCGGATGAACTAAAAATACGATGTTAGAGTAACTTCTTCAAACGTAAAATGTATCGATTTGCTCCAGTCTAACAGTCACTCCACACAATAAACTAAATCATAGTTCTTTAATATTTGTATAAATTCATCGTCTTATAGTAACTAAATTCACTGAAATCTATAAACATTAAAGAGTAACACAACACGACCTGCGAAGACACAACGAACTTCAGACATGGCGGCCAAACAAGACCCAAGAATGACGAGCGTCTCTAGGCAGAGTTAAAATTTTCATTTGGCACTGGAAAGAAAAAATCTATAAAATCAGCATAAAAAAATGTGGAAAACGTGTGTATTTTAATGTTTCATATGAATATTTTTCAGGATTCCATTTATATCATAGGATTGATTACGATAGCTCAGGAGCTTGAGATTCTTTGGATTTTGTACGGATGTATAGAGCATAGAAAATATAGATTTATTGTTTCTGATTTCATGCATTCAATGTTGCTATATCAGAAATAGTAAAATCTCTGCATGAATGGTAGGTATTTAAACGCGGCGGGTTTAGGGCGGCTACACATGTTGGTCCTAACGCTCGTACCAACGTTGGACTGCAAATTGGTGAGAAGTACACACGTTGGCTAATGCTGAGACCACACATTGGGTATATTTGCACCAATATTACGTATTGGGTCATACACACCTATTTACGCGTTAAGACGCAGGTGGAGCAGTAGCATACTGCAAACTTTTACCCGACTAACGGGTAAATTATTATCACGCGGACAGGAGTTCAGACCAATGGCTTTTCTGTGATGCTACTGCTCCACCTGCGTCTTAACGCGTAAATTAGTACGTTAATTTAGGCGTTACGTAAATGTGGCCAACGTTTTAATGTGTTAAATTACAAACGGCATTACTAATGGCATTAAACGTTAAGCGATAGCTCGGGTGTCGGTTTTTTGGACACATCAAAGAGTTTTAGCGTGTATTTCAGCGCGCTAAGCGATGTTGGCTAAATTAACGCCGTCTCATTCTGCGGGACGCGCGCGCACAGCAAGGACGAATGTACTTTGTTTTAGGCTGGGAACTGCATTTACGAGAACGACAATGGAGTGGTCGAATGAGAAAGCTTTAGAGTTTTTAGAACTTTTTCAATCAGAGCCGTCTCTTTGGAATCCAAAGCTGCAATCACATAAGAATCGCTCGGCAGTTAGTGCTCTTTTTTTAAATTGCATAAATGCATGAAATAATTTATGACGCTCATTGTTGCAACTAGTGTAGCTGCTTCAAGCTCCATTGTGTGTCTTTCTTTAACCTCCATTTTGTGTGTAACGCGTGACTTCCCGAAGAATTAACTCTTAACGGCATTGTTACCTAAATGTAGCCAACGCGCATTTTTAACGCCTTAATTAACGAGTAGTTGGCCATTATCACTAACGTTAACGCTAACCCAGGTGGAGCAGTAGCATGAAGGAAAACATTATTGCTTTTTTTTAAAATGTTTTTGGCATGGCTTCGAGGCCTTTATGGCAAAAAAAAACATCATTGCATGTGACAACACTATTACCAATAAATAATAAAAACTCAGAGATAGATTATTACCAATAAATAATAAAAACTCAGAGACAGATTAGACAAATTAATTGTTTGAAAGTAATTAACTCTTTATATAATAAATCACTGGATTTACGTGCTCTTTAAAAGTAATTCCGGGATTTCGGACATATCCACTTCATTCTTTCTCTGCCTAAGTACATAAGTAACTCTACCTAATTCCGACCTATGATTATAAGACATACTCGGTATTCAGGGCCGTCTTTACCAGGGGGTGCAAGGGGTGCGGTGCACCCGGGCGCGGAGCGCCCGGGGGCGCCTGACGACCGCTGTATTTTTGGATATTTCATTGAACTTAACGCCATTGCAGTTTTGTATACCTACTTATTACTTACGACAAATATGTATGCGCAATCAAAAAATAGTCATCACCAATATTTTTTTTTTATTACGCTTTCGGCGCTTGTCTTACCGCATTAGTACACTATACAAATAACAATTTTATTTAATACAACACGCGCGCGGCAAAATCTCTAATTCAAAGAAAGTGTTGAAGCAAAATGATCTCTAAGTCATTAGAGTGACTGGTGTAACTTCCGGGAGCATTTCCTGAGTTTGGCCCCAAAGCTGAACCGGGCAGCGGCCGCCGTCAGGCAACTCCTGCCCAATCTCAGCGGGCCAAACGCCTCCTGCCGGAGGCTGTACGCCGGTGTCGTGCTGTCCAAGGCCCTATACTTGACCCCCGTGTGGGCCCTGAGCATCCGGACGCAACCATTAAAGCTGGTCGCATGCCAGAGGGTCATGGCTATCCGGATGATCCGGGGATACCGCACGATCACCGGCAAATCGGTCAACCTCCTTGCCGGATTGCTACCCTGGGATCTGGAGGCGACTGCCCTCCAGCGCGTCTATGAGTGGCGTGTGGAGTGGCAGCGCCGCCGCCGGGGCGAATGCCCGCTGCCTCGAAAAGTCGAGGAGCGGCGGGAAGAGCTCTGGCGCGATCTCAGGGCAGTATGGAGGGGACGACTGTCGCCAACCGAGGTCCGGGTTTTGAGGAGTGGCTGTATAGGCGTCACGGCGTCCTGACCTGCCGCATGGCGCAGGTCCTCATCGGACACGGAAGTTTCGGGAGGTATCTGTGTCTGATAAGGAGGTAAGAAACGCCTGGGTGTCACCACTGCGAGGATCGCCCGGAGGACACGGTGGAGCATACGGTTTAGGACTGTCCCGCTTGGGCAAAACACCGCCGTGACCTCATGGCGGCAATAGGCGGAGATCTCTCGCGCCGGCATTGGTCGAGACGGAATGGGAAGCAGTCGCCTCCTTCTGCGAAGCAGTCATGCTCGCGAAGGAGGAGGCGGGCCGCGTGAGGGAGAGGACAGCGTCCCCCCTCCACCCCAGCCGCAGAGGTAGACGCCCACGGCGACAGACGTCGGCAGACGATCTCCGGCCACCGCAGGCGTGGCGGGGTGGACATGCGGGCGGCGAGTAATGGGCGACTCGCTGTCCGACTATGGACCATGCCCGGGTCGACGGCGCGTTGTGTTCCACGCGCGCCTCAAAGAGTGTCAGCATGATGACGGGGCCCCCTTTCTAGAGGGCCAAAGCCTGCCAGGGTCGCGGGACTTATTTAATTACCGTGACCCTGGAACGTAAAGGGCTATTGAAGGACACCGTGGATTTTAGTCAGTATATACGAGTCTGACAGTCCCTCCCGCCCTGCCCTGGGTGGGAGGACTCATTTGATGATTTTACCACGATAAAAAAATTGTCAATAGAGTGAAAGTTCATTTGAAATGGGTGGACGGCGCGGCACCTGTGCGTCTGTCATAGGCGAGTAATTGCGCCCTTTGACATTGCCGCCCGGTCGCCGGACTTGAAGCAAAATGATCTCAAGTCTAAGTCAATAAAGTGTAAATTCATTCATTTGAAATGGGCGCGCACGAGGGCGCAGGCTGAGTCCCGCACCCCGGCGCAGAATATACTTAAGACGGCCCTGTCGGTATTATATATGCATTTTAATCCTAGTGATAAGTAAAAAACTGTTTCCGTAACACTAAAATAATACATTTTCTAAACTTAGCTAACAATAACAAAAATTTCCAGGATTATAATTTCAATAATGAATACCTATCTACTCATTAATGAAATTATACTCCTGGAACTTAAAAATTTTTGCGGACTAAAATAAATACACAAAATAAAGATATCAAGAAAGAGCTAAAGTCTCCTACCAAGTTATTTTTTTATATCTCGTACGTATTCAAATTTCTATAAATTAGTATAACATGTAGAATGTTTGCTAAAAAATAATTATCAATTTTCAATTTATCGTACAGGCCGAATTGTCCGGGAAATATATTGCCTGAATCTGGTATCCCTAAAATCCGTGAAATGTTGTGCCTGGCCTTAAAAAAACAGGCTACGCGCTGAGAGTTGGAGATTTCTATGCTCTGTCCCTTTTCTTCTTATGCGATTTGTCGACTTGTTTTTCTTTCTTGAGGGAAAGAGAAGGAAGTATCACGAGTTCTATGCTTTTTCTCTTTCTACGGATCTTTGATATAGAAACCCTAGATTGTTGTTTGGCGTAGCCACATGAGATAGAGAATGTTGACGTCACAAATGGGGAGTGTTGTCATACTACAAACTTTTTACCCGACTAGCGGGTACATTAAGTGCCTTTTCACACGTTCCGGTTGCCGGGTAGCCGGCGCACGGTGGGCTGAAAATCGGCTTTCATAGACTTAGGCATTTTATTTTTCAAGTGCCAGTTTTTATACCGGATATCACTTCTATTAGTTATAACAATTTACAAAAATGACACCAGAATTGATTCTGCACAAAAACGAAGGAATTATAATTTTTTTACGAAAATTTTGTATGGAGCTAGTATGAAAAATCGAAATATCTCAAAAACGGCAGGGATAACCGTAATATCCTTATAGGGCGTTATAGTACTAATTATTTATGATTTTTTGACATACGTTACATAATGGTTGAAGATGCCGTTTTTTTTAAAAAAAATCGTCAAAATATTTTTTTTTTTTTTACATATGAAACGTTCTTTTTAGTGTTTAAATTGAAGAATTCAAAGCTTTAACAACTCTTAACATAAAATAGCATCACCCCGACCAGACCTGAAGGACTAGACAGAGGTGTGTAGTATCTTGTTAATCTTGTAAGACTTCCAACAATACCAAATAGTTGAATATCAATGTCAAAGTGCCCATGTTGTCGCTTCTTTTTGAAAGATAGGGGAATTAAATTGTTAATTGATCACACCCTAAAAGTATGATTACAACATAACCGGACACATAAAAAATATCGACACAAAAGGAATTTTAAAACCTTGCATACGATCAAAATACAAAATAACATAATGTGTAGTCATCTAATGAGTCTGATGACAAGTAATTAGAATGACGGTTGTAGTCTTCTCATGCTAATGAGCCTAATATGTGATTAAATGATTTGAAATATCTCGCAACAATACCAACTAAGAACCGCATTCACCTTTTTATAATTAGTGAGCTAATTTTTTGATTAGTTGTACTATGGGTTCTACGAAATGTTTTTGACGATTATAAATTTTCATTATCATATCTTTTATAAATTTAACGAGGGTAGTTAACTAATTTTTAGAAGAACACTCAACTTACAGGACACTCACTTTTTAGAAGAAAAAACATTTAGACTTGTCTGTTCTTCTAAAAAGTTAGTGTCCTTCTTTTAATCATGAAGTATTGTTTAGTGCAATTGTGTCCCGCATAGGCGATTGCCTTTCTGCCGAAGATCAAGTAACTCTCAAAGAATTTTGCCGGAGATTCACGCGAGCTGCTTTAAACAGGTGGCAGAAATCTAAACGATTCTTTGATAAGTTTAGAAATGCGTACGGAGAGTGGCTGCAAGCAAATATTGATTGGCCAAGTTGCGTGCAACCTTTAATAAATCAAGAACCAACTGTTGATGAGATACCAAGAGCATGCTCTGTCTCTCCAGAACCTTCGACATCATCGACTGTTGGAACAATGACAAAAAAGTCCCGAAAACCATTAAAAGATCTGGGAAGCAAACAGAAAAAGAGAAGATCTAGTGAGCACATAGGCGACGATTCCTTTGAATTGGCATATGCAGCTGCAGCACGTTTAAAAGAAGAAGGGTATGAAGATATCGCATCTGTAATCGAATATATGGTAAAAAATACAGAAACTGCCGTTAAAATCAATGAGAGCATTAAGCAACCAGTGAAACAGTAATATTTACACCAGAGAAAGCACTTGGATTGCTTCTATCACTTAAACTTTCAAAATGGCAATATATTACGTTGCGAGAGACTGCCATTCGGGAAGGATCTAAGGATATTTACCCATCCTACTATAAACTGCAACAAACTAAGCTTGCATGCTACCCTCCTAATCAATCAGTATCAGTTACGGATTGATCAGCTAGAATTACACTTCAAGCTTTACTTGACATCACGGTGAAGCGGATTCTTCAAAGTCTTTCTGATAATGTGGAAAATAAGCAGTTAAAACTGATATTGAAGTAGGGATTTGATGGTGCTTCCAACCAAAGCCGATACAAGCAGAAAATGGACGGCGAGCATGATGATTCAAGCATTTTCATGACCTCCTTGGTGCCACTGAAACTGACAGATGGAGATGCTCTGTCTAGTCCTTCAGGTCTATAGGGGTGACGCTATTTTATGTTAAGAGTTGTTAAAGCTCTGAATTCTTCAACTTAAACACTAAAACGAACGTTTCATATGTAAAAAAAATTAAAAATATTTTGACGATTTTAAAAAAAAAAAACGGCATCTACAACCATTATGTAACGTATGTCAAAAAATCATAAATAATTAGTACTATAACGCCCTATAAGGATATTACGGTTATCCCTGCCGTTTTAGAGATATTTCGATTTTTCATACTAGCTCCATACAAAATTTTCGTAAAAAAATTATAATTCCTTCGTTTTTGTGCAGAATCAATTCTGGTATCATTTTTGTATATTGTTATAACTAATAGAAGTGATATCCGGTATAAAAACTGGCACTTGCAAAATAAAATGCCTAAGTCTATGAAAGCCGATTTTCAGCCCACCGTGCGGCGGCGCAGTGTATGGCCATGTACTATAGCTTTCACACGTACCGGCGTAATTTGCCTTACACTGCGCCACCGGCCACCCGGAAACCGGAACGTGTGAAAAGGCACTAAGTATCATCACGCGTGATCGGTAATGGTCGATATGGGTAATAATATGTCAAAAGGATAACCTGTTTATCAGACCAATTGCCTTTCGGTGAAGGAAAACATCATTGCATGTGACTTTTTCACTTAATCTGCCTAATTAAGTACAGAGAAGAATTTAATGGCGTAAGTTTGTGAAACCTGCTAAGCCATACTTAGTCAACATTATGCAAGGTGGAGTATGATGTGACCTCAACCCTTGAATGTTAGGAATATATCAGGGTTGAAAAAAAAAAACAGTGTTTTTTTTGTTATTTTTAGTTAGAATTAAATTGAAATAATGCCCTCAATTTATTTCAAATTGTTTCGACCTAATATTTCATTTCCAGACTAGATCTTTTTAAAATGGCCATTGTAAACTCTAATCAATGCTCTTGTAGTAATATCAGTAATGGGGAAGGCTGGTCAAAGCTAATTGTAGATGGCGCCACCATAGATAAGTCCTAATCCGACCAATGAGGTAGTACTATTTTGAAGTACCCGTAAGATTTGAGCCAATGACGATGCTTGGAACAAGCTATACTAGCGCCATTAGTTCCCTGTACTGAGATCTCAAGCTTGTTGTTCTTTTTCTAGTATCGCTCAATGAAGGAAACAAATATGTGTAGGATCCACCGGTATTATTCCGTCAGATTCAGACATCACGTGGGCAGAGTTTGGGTCTCGTGCAATGAAAATACACTGGGTGTGGTTCACTGGATATTTTAATTTTAAATCACAAATTAAATCAAACACAATTTAGTTTAATCACTCACTACACTTATACTGGGCACAACGAATCGAGTACAGTTCCGGGATGTCTTCACACTGCTGCGATCAGGCACTGAATGTCCTCCTCGCAGCCCCGATGAAACATCACGACTCTGTAGAAGCGCGCGCAGACCACGTGATATTCAAAATGGCGCGCTTGCGATTCGTTTGCTGTCCGTACTATTGACCGGATCCGACACGGCCATCTTGCGATGCACACGTCCTCGTGTGATGTTAATCTGGAAAAATACAAAAATTCCGCACAGTTTCTGTTCGTCCATTCCTGACTCATGAAATAATAAAAGGACTCGATCTTTATGATTTGATTTATTTCACTCAAAACTAGTCTAATTTTAATCTGAGATCATTCGAGATTACCGAGACCAAGCACAAAAATTCCACATTGAATTAATCAAACACAACAAAACCTCAGGTATCTCGTTCATGGTCAACAACAGTCACACTGTCACACACTATTCCCCACGGGAATATCGAGTCAACCCTTGACTCTATGGTCTTTGCTTCTAGGCAAAACCCGACTATACCACCCAGAGCTACCGCCTACCGCGTACCCACGGACTACTTATCAAGCAGACACCGATTTCCAACGGGCTACGGCTACGATACTCTGGTATAGTCTCCGACCCACTGAACCGAGAACCTGTTGCCACAAACTAAAGTGGAGCCAACTCCTCATCTATTTCATCTACAATTTCAATTGGTACTTGGCCCTCGGGCATCTTACGAACACGATCGTGAGCGTATTTGTAAGTACGCTTATTGATTAGAGACTTTAAAACATACCGGTCACCATCTAACAATTCAACTATTTGAAACGGCCCTCTATACTTCACATCAAGTTTTGTTTGATTACGTTCTTCGTTTTCAATCAACACGAATTCACCGACAGAGAACCTACTCACGCTTGCCTTTGTACTATCAAAACGACTCTTATCGTAACGAGCAGACTTTTCCATTCCTTCAGACGCTAATCTCCTAATGTCATCAAGATCAATGGTCTCGTCATTGTCGTCAGCCATTAAATGAAGTGGACGCGCTACTTTGCCTATCAAAAGTTCTAACGGACTAGCTTTTGTCACACGGTTTACTGTACAATTTAGAGCTAACTGTACGTCTCCTAGCGAGTCTTGCCACGATCGATCTTTATCAGCCTCTACCGCTGTTAACATTGACTTAAGAACGCTCATTATCCTCTCCACCTGACCATTCGCCCGAGATGAACCAGTAGCGATGAGGTGAAGGTTGATGTTCTTACTTTGGCAGAAATCACGGAACTCTTTACTAGAAAAGCACCGTCCTTGGTCAGCGATTATTCGTGCAGGAGCGCCAAAGAGTACAGCGCTATCTGACAAAGCCTTGATACTGCTTTTGGAGTCGATGTTTTTAGTGTGAAACAGCAATACGTACTTGGTAAATGCGTCGATCATCACGAACACATACTCCTTGTGGTCACTCTTGCCACTCAGCTTTCCCGTAGCGTCTATGTGTACAGTATGCCATGGAATCGCTGTCTTGGGTATAGGGTGAAGCTCTGCTTGTACTTTACCTGAATGGGACTTGGCTATCTTGCAGGTGACACAGTTGTCTACAAACCGCTTCACATAGCGACTCATGCCCTCGAACCAATAATGGTTGTACAGTTTCTCCAGAGTCTTCTCCCATCCTAGATGAATAATAGACTCGTGGATATTATTAATCACGGACCAACGCATAGCACGAGGAACCATGGGTAAACATTTCGTTCGACCGTTACGTTGGACTTTACGGTAAAGTATCGCTTTTCTTACCTCATACGTCTTAGCCACGTCTTCATTGAGTTGTCCTTGCTCTAGATCAGAAAATATTTTCTTGATCTCTTCATCTCGCTGCTGCTCTGCCAAAAGCCAGTTGTCAGACAATTCGGTAAGGTTTACCTGCTTCTGTTCAACTCTGTCTGTTAGAGTTGCTGGTAGAGGCGGTAAGTTACGAGATAAGAAATCGGCATGTGCCATTTGCTTACCTAGTCTGTATTTTACGTCGAAATCGAACGACTGTAAAAATGCCCACCACCTATGTACTCTCGGTGTCAGATCGATTTTGGTTCTTGACGATTTTAGGGAATTACAGTCTGTCACTACTGTAAACTTTCGACCATGAAGGTACTGTCGAAAATGTTTCACCGCGTTGACGACAGCCAGCGTCTCAAGCTCGTACGAGTGGTATCGGGACTCTGCTGGTGTCGTGCGCTTGCTGAAATAAGCAATAGGATGTTGCTTACCTTCTACGACTTGAAGCAGAATCGCACCATAGCCCTCTGAACTGGCATCAGTATGAAGCTCTGCCGGATGCTGCGGGTCAAAGATCATAAGCACTGGATCACTAGTAAGAATTTCGATTACCTTTTGTCGAACTCCTTCACGGCTGGGTGTCCATTCGAACGGAGACTTTCCAGATGTCAGTTGATAGATTGGACCCATGAGGCGGGAAAAATTGGGAACAAACTGACGGAAGTAAGATGCTAAACCTACAAATTGTCTTACCTGGGTAAGAGTCTGCGGTGAAGGTAAACATGACAAAGCTTCTATCTTCCGCTTGTTCGGTTTGATTTTACCTGCCTCAACTTCATAACCCAGAAACTCTATACGGGTTTTAAGAAAAGAGCATTTCTTAAGGTTAAGCGAGAACCCTGCCTTCGTTAACACCTCTAATACTGTATGTAGTCTCTCCAGGCCCTGCTCTATGGAGTCTGATATGACAGAAATGTCATCAACGTAAACGACTACGTATTGGTGTGCAAGATCACCAAGCGCATTGACGATTGCTCGTTGGAAAACCGATATGGCGTTACGTAACCCAAATGGCATGGTTAAAAATTCGAATTGTCCGTCAGGTGTTATGAACGCAGTGCGTTCAATGGATTGTTCTTGGACGGGAATTAAATGGAAACCACTGGCACAATCTAATTTTGTAAAGTAATTTGCACCATGAAGTCGTGAAATTTGGTCAGAAATCAAGGGTAAGGGGTAATGATCGGGCACGGTATTATTATTAAGCTCTCTGTAATCTATGCACATACGGTCTGATCCATCATGTTTTTTAACCAAAAGGGCTGGACTAGCAAACGGTGAACTACTGGGTCTTATTATTTTAGCCTGCAACAATTCAGTAACCCTATCGCGCATGATTCGACGTTCGTCCGGAGACAGTCTGTAAGGACGTCTTTGCACTGTACGATTAGGGTCAACCAACCTTATCTCTAACTGACCAGTGGTGACACGTGTAGTCGGAAAACCGTTAATGAAAAAATCGGAATATAATTCTAAAATATTAAGAAGGTCGCGTCTTCTATCAAAGGGTAAATCAGTGTCAATTTTGTCAAAACTATTCTTAGATACCGAGGTCTGAATGGCGTTACACACTTTGATACTGCTTTCTCTAGATAGCATCAATTCTGTTGCAGTCATGGTAACACAAAAACCGTTATTTAAAATCTCTCTACCTATTAAAATGTCACTCCGTAAATAACTATCTGGCAAAACGTGGAATAGGATCTCCGTCGCGAAACCGTTAATTTCTACTTGACACAACAATTGTAGAGTACTATAAACGTTTCTTTTGCCTATACCAATTAAAGAAACAACATTATTGAATCTTCTACCTCTAAAATTACAAGCAATAAACTCTTTTATCAAAGAACATTCAGCTCCAGAATCAAAATCAAATTTGAAACACTCACCAAAATGCTTTAATACTCCTGATGGGGACTCGACCATGCAGAGGTCGACTCGTTTCTCCACTGGGGCAGCAGCGCTGGACGCGCCCGCTGTGCAGCGGCTGGCGATGTGGCCCGGCGTGCCACACTTATAGCAAACCAGTGTACTGCTGCTGGCTTGTTGTCGCTGCCCGGCACTCGTAGCAGCAGCCGCAGGCGACGGCTT
Source organism: Agrotis exclamationis (assembly GCA_950005045.1). NCBI lineage: Eukaryota > Metazoa > Arthropoda > Insecta > Lepidoptera > Noctuidae > Agrotis > Agrotis exclamationis. The sequence continues at coordinate 10,322,074 of OX465417.1, read as the reverse complement.
CTTGACCTCGTTCTTCTTTGAGCGGCAATCCGCTTGCTTGTGTCCCGGTTTGCCACACGCATGACACTTGATTGGTTGTAGCGAGGAAAACTTTGAACGTTTCTCGTTTCCGGCTTCAGTGCGCATGTCTGTAGGGGCTCTCCTCTTCAGGTAAGAGAACGCTTGAAGCTCTTGTTGCAACTTATGACGAGTTGTAATCTCAGTCGTAAATGCGAGCCGTTGTAGGCGGGTATCGATTTGCGCCAAATGAGCGATAACAGTTGACGCCGCAATCTGTTCAACGCTGAGATCCTTCCAGCGGTTCAATAAAAACGTCATAAGACGACTAGCATAAGCAGCATAGGTCTCATTCTCCTTTGGCTTATCACTGTTTAGGTTAATGAGGGTAGCCGCAGAAGTTTCGACACACACAAATCTGGCCTTGAATAATTCCTGGAATTGCTCCCACGTCATACCTGGATAGGTTATCTGCGACAGCCATGTAGATGCGGAGCCCTTCAGCGCCTTGCTTAGCGTCAAAATTAGCTGGCATCCCTCCACTGCACTCCCGTTAAAACACAAGTCGGCGGTGGCGCACCACGACCGCGCATCGGAATCAGATTTGTCAGGGTCGAATTCCGGCAATAAAAACTTGTTATTCACTGGCTGAGTTTTCAAAGTTTGTATCAGCGCGTGCATTTGCTGGTTTTGCATTTCAAAAAGTAACCGCCACTGATTGTTATTGTCACTGTTCCCGTATGTAATTTCATTAGCACGATTTGATCCCACTTCTGATGTAGGATCCACCGGTATTATTCCGTCAGATTCAGACATCACGTGGGCAGAGTTTGGGTCTCGTGCAATGAAAATACACTGGGTGTGGTTCACTGGATATTTTAATTTTAAATCACAAATTAAATCAAACACAATTTAGTTTAATCACTCACTACACTTATACTGGGCACAACGAATCGAGTACAGTTCCGGGATGTCTTCACACTGCTGCGATCAGGCACTGAATGTCCTCCTCGCAGCCCCGATGAAACATCACGACTCTGTAGAAGCGCGCGCAGACCACGTGATATTCAAAATGGCGCGCTTGCGATTCGTTTGCTGTCCGTACTATTGACCGGATCCGACATATGGATTAGTTTTGACAAATATGGCTAACTCTAGTATATATCTAGATACACGGAAACATTAAAATTTTATGAGATTTAAAAATGGGGACACAACTGTCTGTTACCTTTAGACCGAACATAGCTCTAAGGCAACGCTTTTGAGCTTTAATAAAATTGCTTTCTCTTTTACTACAATTGCCCCAAAATATTATCCCAAATCTCAAGACCGATACAACCAAGCCATAAAAGGCGACCAGTAAAGTTTGGAAATCAACTTTTTTTGACAATATTGTGTTATTATATATTATGCGATTATTTTTTTTCCTTCACACAAAAGCCATTGGTCTGAACTCCTGTCCGCGTGATAATAATTAACCCGCTAGTCGGGTAAAAGTTTGCAGTATGACAACACTCCCCATTCGTGACGTCAACATTATCTATCTTCGGCCTTCTTTATCTAAGTATTTTGACGTGATTTTGACCATAGACATAAAATCCTATGGACTGGAAATACCTACACCAAAAACGTGTATACCCTACAAGTTCGCCGGGCACATAAAATGGTGGCCAATGCTAGGGTTGTGCCAATCAAGAAACATAGTGTTACTGTAACGAGTATGGATACTAGTATCCCTAGTACTTTTAGGATTACATAATAGTATTACGACTAGATACCATGATTGAATTATAATCCATGTAGTTACGTAAAAAAATGTAAATTTTCACATTTGCGCTATTGCTTGTAATTAAATATTATACATATATTTATGTGTTAGCGTTAATTTAAAATTTGACGATTAATTCGGATTGTACAGGTAAACCTTTGGACTTGTTAATTTGTCTTTTTAAAAAGTCTTTTGGTCCCGCCAAGTCTTCTATCACAACAGCCTTCAAATCAGCAATTTTTTTCCTTCGTATTCTTTCGTTGAGGCGTTTAATTGTTTTCTGTGTTGCTTGACATATTTTTCTTTAAAGGCTTTAATTTTTCCAGTTTGTAAAACCTGTAATAGAAAAGATAAATAATTAAATCAAATCAAATTTATTTCAACTAGGCCAATAATTACAGGCACTTTTGAATGGTCAAAAGACATAAAAATAAATCAGTACAAAATTGTTATGGTGCTACAGTTCTAGTCACAAGACATAATAACTGTGAAAGTACCGTAGGTACCCATTCCAGAGCGAAGATCTCTATGGAAAAGAACGGACAAGAAACTCCATGGACACTCTTTTTACACTCAACGTAGCAAGTGTACAGTTAATATTAAAAAAAAAATTAATGAAAAATTAAAATAGACCGTGGCAGCTAAGAGATGACCAGTCCCATCTGACAGCGCCTTTTCACGAACTTGCCAAATGTATCAGCACTATTAACCAATAACTTAATTATGCACTGTAAAAAAATAATTTGCATATTGCATTTTATTGCTAAAAGTTATTTTCAAGTGACAGTTGACGAGTCTTTGACAGATTGCGGCGCTTGATATGCTGCCGTCTGTTTGTCAGAAAACGGTTAAAAATTCAACATCTGCATACCTCTTTGTGCACTGTTCCCACAAATTGATGGGTCAACTGCAATGGTGCCTCCATTACACTAGATGGTTCATCTATTACGGTAGATGGTTCCTTTATTACAGTAGATGTACAAGAAACATCAGATTCTTGAGTGTTGCTTGTTTCACAGAATACAAATGGCTCTGGAAGTTGTTTTTTGTTGGATGTCTGAAAAAAAAAATTAAATATGCATTACTATCCACATAACTTAGGCTAAAAAACCAGGCTGTTATTTAACAATCATTTTAATACACACTTACCGAAAATATTGTAGGTACAGAGTTCTCATGTAACCTAATAACATCAAGTGTTCTGTTAAAACATTTTTCTTCAAAGTGAAGTGAACACATAAGCCAGTCTTTACTTCGAGGACAAATTTTTTCGTCACCGATAGGGTCCAACCATTTTTTCTTCAATCTTTCATTTTTGGGAAAACCTATAAATGATTAGTATTTTTTTATCAATATATCATTTGGTAACAGTTTCAGTGTAACGAAGGACTAGTATCGGGAACTATTACAGCAACGGTACAACACTATTATTATTGTAAACAAACGAACGAAAATAATAAATGAAAAATATTGTCTGTAGGACGGAAATAAACCCAAATATTAATACTCTAACCATAAAAACAAGGTCACATAGCGATTTCTTTACCGAAGTTGTTCTATTTCATGTAGTTTTTCATGAAAACCTGTTACTAACCTGTACAAAGTCAATTCAGGCTGATTTTTCTTTTTCCTGGCATGACAAGACACAATGGAACATCCAAGCATGTTGAATTACTGTTTCTTAATGGTAACACGCACTTTTAAAAGAAAACACTCCGTAATTTACTCAAAAATCTAAATTCATCAAAAAGTAAACAACTGTTTGACAGCAGAACTACCACGAAACTCGGCACATAAAATGGCGAAATGGGCACGTTTCTGTAACTGTGGTAAATATCCCAACAAAATATTCCATTCTGAGCAACAACCGAAATATTGTTCTCTTTTGTCAAATATGATAACTGCATTAGAAAGAAAGAGACAAACCAATATTTCACTCTCTGTCTCATGTTTGACTCATATTCATATAAGCAAAATGTATGTATAGAACATCGGGGCGTCTCCGAGCAACCGATGGATGCAAGTGGCGAATTTTCGTTCGGCGTGGCGGTCTAAGGCCTTTGTCAAACAGACAGGCGAGGCGAATGCGAACCGAAGCGTTTTTGTTTGTAATGTATGAAATTGTTTGCAGCTAGTCACATAGACTATCGGACCGCTTTCACTTTTCTAAACAGGATTAGGATCGCATTCGCTTCGCCTGTTTGACAACAGCTTAAGAGGGAGGCCTATGTTCAGTGGACTTCTTCCGGCTGATGCTGGTGATGATCCCGAGGGCATTATTTATATACCTCGAAGGTCAAGGTCGAGTGACTTTGGAGTTCAGGTTCATGACCTTGAGACTCACAGTCAAGATACTGGAACTCCAATTTACTTGACTTCAATGGGGATGGCAACTCAAAGCTATTCGTAGATGTCGCTGCGATCGTTGTCCCATATGTCAGATTACTGTATAGGTTGTACAAAAAACAAACACGTATTTTGTTATAAAAATTGAGTTTATTCTAAAAAAAAAATATGGGAAATTATTCGTCAATGCAAGTGCATACACTAAAACTAGAAATTTGATTCTACTACATTAAAGACACATTTACTTGTAGTTAGGATTTAAAATTGTATTTTTTAAGTAGGTATTACATGTGCTTGCCTCTACAAAGAATATAGTACTGCTTCTGACATTCTATATTGAGAAAAATGTCATCAAGTTTTGTGTTTGTCTTCTCCATCTAATTTTACATCTACCTATTTTATAGATTGGAGCAATATGATAAGAATTTTAACTTCCTAAGTATCACAAATCTCGAGCCCGGTGATAATTCTGCCATCAGAAGAACCATTTCATGATATAAAGAGCGATGCAATTCTTAACCTCCAATAGAAAAGTAGATATTATTTTCAAAGGTGTATTCGATTGTTTAGTTACGGTATAATCATAGAATTTCATTAATAAATTCAACTAACGGCCTGTCTCGGCTTCGCAAGGGTAGATTTTTGTTTATTGTATCGCTTTTCCTTGGTGATAATACAATTTTTGTTCTCACAGCAGTCTCAGCAGCTACCCATTATTTCTTGATAGTGTGAATTGTCGGAAATTTGTATGTTCCATCATTATTACAGCCTTTTACAGAACATCTAGTCATTTTACATCAATAAAACGCTTTTTTTCAGAAAATTCCTTCGATTTGACAGTTCATTTGGGACACAGATGTCACTTTTCACTTTGACACTTGCCTTCCCCATTGCAATGATATATTTTTTCTTCTTTTGTTTAAATCTCCATTTAAGAGTGTGTCCTGTCGCAAAAATAATGAAAAATTCAGCTAAGTTAAAGCGGGTAAAATCTTGTTCCAGAATCTTATGGTCATCATCAGCCTATAATGCTCCCACTGCTGGGACACAGGCCTCCTCTCTGTGAGAGGGAGTGGGCCATAATCCACCACGCGGGCCCAGTGCGGGTTGGTAGATGTCACATGTCTTCGGATTTTTGGTTCTAGGACATGCCGGTTTCCTCACGATGTTTTCCTTCACCGTGCACCGTTTTGAGAGCAGTGGAGATGAAATAAATTACACAAAGTTATGTGCCTGGCGTGGTTCGAACCCACGACCTACAACTCGTAAGTCGGAACCGATACCACTGGGCCACCACTGCCTCCCAGAATCTTATGGTCACCCTACTAGAAAGAGACGGTATTCTCCAAAGTTGCTCTCTCAGGTGGCACGTTTTTCGGCATGAGTGCTCAGTCCAGATTGTTATATTACGTCCATGGTTTCAAGTTGTCATATTACTTTTGACAGTTATTGACACTGACTGACTGACACATTGACACTTGACCAGTTGACAGTACAGGTCAAAGACAGTTTGCAGCAGTTTGCTTTGCCAATGGTTTGAGATTTTGTGAGCTCGTACACCATGAAATGACTTAAAATTATTATCTGTATTACGTAGAACTTTAATACTTTGTCTAATTCAGTTGATTTATTTTTAAATTCCTTTACTAATAAGTGCCACGTTAAAGTTTTAAATCGAGTAAGTGCCTGTGATAATAATTATGTAAATGTTTCAATGTATCTAACATTGACTTTTATTATAAAATTAAACGTCTTCTCTTCGAGATATACCTCTATGTATCAACTTATATACTTGTTAATATCTATTGCTTCATGCTGTATAATTTTGTTTACAAGATTTCATTTTAATTTTTGCTTTACACTACCATATTACAAGGTCTTAGTAGTATGTAATTCAATAGAATGCTATTGAATTACATACTAAGTATAGCTTGAAAGGGTGTACACAGGTGTGAACGAATATTGGTTTAACACTTTCTGTTGGGTAGGTTTTAAAACAGGTTTTGATTAAAAATGCCCCAGTTTCTACTTTAACTGTTCATTAATTGTCTGTTGAGTTACCAGTGAATGGTTAAAGATACTTTCTAATTTAATGTTACCATGTACCTACTTTCACTATCTTTACAGATCCAACTACATAGATAGGCTTATTACTTATTATAATAATTCTATTTGTATCATTATAATGTACAATTGTATACATATGCTGGAGAAAGACATTGCCTTATTAATATTAGTCCAATATTAATTTTAAATACTTAGTAAAGTGGTAAAGTGATTCATGCTTTACAACTTGATATGTTTATTTGTATTGCAGGCTATCATAAATTGATAGATACTGAGTACCTATCATGAGTTATAAACTGAAAGTTGTGTGCTCTATACAAACAATCTGTGCACACATTGATATTTACTCTATAAGTACACTCGGGTTAACTTATTCTTATGTCTGTTTTGAGCCTGTGCTAATCATTCCACTGTAGCATAACATGGTTTGTTTTTGGTTTATTCTCTAAGCTGTTTTATAAACTTTCCATTGCTGTAGTAGTTTACTAGCAGAGTTTTAAAACATGCTATAGTTTATTCAACAACCATATTGGTCTATTTTCAATCATGACAAAATTTCAAACACCAAGTCATTAGGCTTAGACTAAATACTATAATAAGAGAAGATTATCTACAGTAACCTCAGAAGTACCAATGATCACAGTAAATCTTGTGAAAAGTGTGTTTCTTGTCTGTTTTAACTGAAGTGAATTTTATTTACTATGCTCCTAGAAACATTATATTTAGTTACAATATTTTTCAAACAATTTATTAAAAATAAGAAATTAAAAAAAAAAAACTTTCGTTTACAGAAATGGATCACAGTATGGGTCATGCTCACCATGAGCATGGTAATCATATGAATGAAATGGACCACATGATGCCAGCACATGACCATGACATGTCAATGAATGGTACATTTCAGAATGATATTATTCAAGTGAGTTATTTTTTATTTTGTCTTCTTTGTAATGTTCAAGTTAACCATTACTTTGTTAACCTTAATATTACAAAGAAGAAGAAGTCGCGCAAGGTATATTTTAAACAGATAGTGTTCCTCGTAAAGGTTAGGTAGTTGTTTTTTTCTGATTTTGGGAAATCTACATGGATAGGGTATCTACCTCTGAGGAGAACAGATTCCTACATGACTGGTATCAGCATCACGAACATATAAAGGAGATAGGTAAACCCCCTTTATCTGTTCTGTGATCAGCAAAATTACGGTCGCACGATCGCTCGTGATAGGGTTCTTCGCATGTCGAACATTAGGTACGCCATATTTTTTCGGCCTAACTAATTATCCCCAAGACCATGGTTACCATCGCAAGTCTCTTAGTATTGGTGGTGTAGATTCTTATCGATATAAACGGTCTTCGTTCGATGCCAGACTGCTCTTTTGGCGCGGTCTGGCAGCAAAAGAGGCGAAGACAACCAATTCCTACTCGTTTCTGAATTAGACCTGAATCACAATCGCAAGGAAAAAATCACCCGTAGGTTTGACGGCGAATAGCACCCTATCATTAGGTGAAAATAAATTAACTTGGGTCCGCAATCATGTAGAGATCCTGTTTTTCTACCATTAGACCGTGACCTTTAACTACTATATGGTTATTGGCTATCCATTATTTTCGACTTTATATTAAGACTATCAAAGTTCACATTTCATTGTCACGGAAAACTGCACTTCACCAGATTTGCGTTGCAACCGCCGCCGCCGCCCTTCATGATTATAGTTTAATATACAAACGTGCAATGCGCGCACGGCTCAGGTGGTACTAGGGTTACCAACTTTTTTTTTCAAGAAATAAATTTCGATCATTTATAACAACTAGATACACAATCAGCGACAAAAAACGTCCTCACCAAAAGAATGACCAAATCAGAGATCGGTCATCCTTTTGGTTTAGTACTGTTCTAACGCTCGGAACGTAAACATGCCTCCGTGCTCGTTAAAAAAGTGCAAAAATCGCTCTTCCAGGACCGAAAAAAAGGATGTAATTTCATTTTTTCAGTAAGTATTAACATTACCAATATATAATAACTATCACTGTACTATAAATACTGTATTTCCTTCAGAAATAGCCGTAAAACATTTATTTTAAAATTGACGAAATTATCAGCCGGGTTTATAAAGCACCTAAATTGAAAGACCTTTACTAAACGTACAGTTCGTAGTGTCGCATGGCTACTTGATTTAGTCGGGTAACATGTGTTGATTCGAGTCGCGGTCGTAAAATTTAATGTGTTTTTATGACCGTTCTAAATCCGACTTTAACTCATTTGAATAAGGTTTAATTTCTTTTGGTATAATATGTTGGCCAGTTATCTTTCTTTCTGTTTTCTTTCTCTTTCTATTTTACTACCTACTTGAGGACAGTTTTTAGTTCGTTTTTGTACGGGATTGTGTATCTAGTTGTTATTAATGATCGAAGGAAATAAAGTATATTTAGGTCTATGAAGAATATTAAACAGTATTTTAGAAAAATTAACAGTATTTTATTTATTTATTGTTTTAAATACATATATATTTTTAGAGCTTCTCGCACAACTAATTAATTTACAATCTTTTTTAATAATGCGTTTGCATTTTGATGCTGAAAACAGTATTTTGTATTTTATTTGTTCAACAGTAAAAAGTATAATTTAGTGAAAAACAGTATAAAAATGTTTAAAACAGTATGGTTGGCAACCCTAGGTGGTACATACCTACAGTTGTTTATCAATACGATACTTGACTTTCTCATAGTGGATACGCGCAGTCGTTGAGTCATTTAAAAGCCAACTCTCACGATATTGACGATATGTTAACTACCTTTACTAGAATTCGCATGTCATTGCTACAGACAAAGACAAAGTTTTAATATTTGTTTGTTTACGCTAATCTCTCGGGCTTCCAGTCAGCTTTGAAAAAATATTTTTGCATTTGCTACCATAAACCCAATTTATAAGTTAGGTCATATAGGTACTATTCAACATCACGCTACGAACCTTAGGAGCCGAGCAGCGGGTGCAACCGTGGGGAATGGCTAGCCCAACTGCAGTCTTGTCAAAATTGACTAGCAAACTTTATTTTTCAAATTACATTGTTACTAATGATTTATTGTACTTTCAGAACACCTTTAATGTCAGTGAAGGCAGTATAGATTACACATCAGATTTAAGGGCACATGCTCACCAGGGACATGAGTTACATGATGGACATGCGGGACACGGCGGACATGCAGCACATGGCCGCGAAGGACACGGAGCTCATGCCGGAGGCCATGATATGGCTATGACTGTAATAATAATTTGAATTATTTTTTTAACTATCTTCTTCTGGTCTTGCTTTACTGGGCACGTATTCATAACTTAATGCATAGGTACATGCCGCCAAGGGGCAGCTGCCTCCCCCCTAGACATCAAATGTAGCTAGCCGCAAAGCTACCAAAATTCGAGCAATTGTCTTCCTTGCCTATTAATAAATTTCGTATCGCATGACAAAACGTAAATAAATTCACAAGGTTTAATGACTTTAATGTACCTCTATTGTAGAAAGTATTGAAATATTCAGAATAACATTAAGATTTTGACATCCGTATTGCCGCCATTTTCATCACGACTATATCAGATTTGCCAAAACCCAAGGCCAGTGTAAAAATTCAGTTAAAAATATGTCGGTAGGTATGGTATGTGTGTGCATTGCATTTCTTTCTACGACAGCCTTTCACCAGCATAACCAACGTTTACATTAGTTTTGTAGGTTGATATTAGAACCGTTCTTATTACAATCGTCATCGAGGCAAAGACTTCCAAAGTGTAACGCTTCATGGCACGCCGCAATCGCGGCGGTAAGACCCCTCTTTGAGGAGTGGCTGGATAGGCGTCACGGCATCCTGATGACCTATCGCCTGACGCAGGTCCTCACCGGACACGGAAGTTTCGGGAGGTACCTGTGTCGGATAAGAAGGGAAGAATCGCCTGGGTGACACCATTGCGAGGATCGCCCGGAGGACACGGTGGAACATACGGTGCAGGACAAATGCTTCGCGACGCTGCGCGCTCTGTGTGGACGCACGTAATAAATGGCTGTAGTGCTCATATTATATGTATAGCTGACATGTACTGAAAATACATAATCAAAACATTTCCTGAACGTGATTATTTTTCACAAGAAACTACTTTTGTCGTGCTAAACTCGTGCAAAATAATTAAACAAACAATTGTGAGAGAATGGTTTTTATTTTGGACCATTATGATAACATTCACATTCATTTTGAGGAGTGCTCAATTTGAGAATTGCACTATTTGCAATTTGCAAAGTGCACAATTTGCGAAGTGCACATTTTGCGTCAAGTGCACAATTTGCGAAGTGCTCAATCTGCGTCAAACCCCGTGAGACGCCACAAGATCCTGTGGCATGCCACAGTGTGCCGTGCAATGCCTTCAGTAGGCGTTGGCCCTTAGAAAGACGCTGTCTCACGACTATGATTAAAACATACATAGATAAAATATATTTCTGTGTACACACATGATGCTCGACAAAGCAGTTTTTTCTTACTAACGTCCACGTAAGAAAATGTTTTACATAAACCTGTATTATTTTCTTTTTAGTTTCACGGTGGTTTCGATGAGGTCATTCTTTTTTCTTGGTGGAAAGTGACAGACATAGGAGAATTCATTGGATCTTTCCTTGCAGTATTCCTAATGGCTTTACTATATGAAGGGTAAGATTTATGTTTAATCATCGTTGTTTATGCTCCTATAGTGAAGATGATTCGTTTGCGCCACTCGATAAAGTACATTTTGTTCCTGCTTACTTTCCAAGTCTTGCTGTTTCCACCTCTCTAATCTGACATGCAATGAATATTGGTTATTCCTCATTAAACGGTGTGAATCTCTTACACTTTCTCATGATACCACAATAGGCTATTTGAATTATTTTAGGAAACCATCGAAATGATTCTTTACTAGGGTGTGGGGTAAGATGAAAAACGGGGAAAGATAAAAAAATACAATAACTCCGAATATCAAGGAATGCTTTTAATGCTGCTCACATCGTTGTAGACACCATTTTGTCTGGCCCCGCCCCGCAGTCTGTGTCAGTATCTAAGTGAGAGCACTCGTATGTTTTTTGACATTTTCAGTAAGGACACATTTAACCGCGAAAATGTAGGAATTTTAATCTTACCCCGCTTGATGCATGACTAAAATCATATTTATGGTCGTTACCATAAAGACGATTTTAGTCACTATTTTAATCTTACCCCTTGGGCATTTCGTATTACCCCTACTTAATTAACAGTTTTTTTCATATAATATTCTTTCAAAAAGATTTCTTTCAGCATTATAGACAACTTGACCATACTTTTTTACCCAAAACATCATTTTATGCACAACAACAATCCATTTTTTAAATTTAAATAGATCTAATAAGAAAAAGAATTCTCACTAGATCCATCATGGATCTACTGAGATTGAAGCCTTGAATTCCTTTGTTTAACAACAGTTTCTAATCAACACTGTTCATCTAATCAAATTTTCATTCAGACTTACCCCCACTCACATAATAAGCACACTACATTTATGTTTCTGGCAGATCTACTTTACTACCTAGGTACCAATAAAAATCAATGTTACTCGTAAAGTTTGAATTTCAAAACACCGCCAAAAACGTTGATTTTGTAATGGCACTAGTCATGTGACATGTGTGACGTCACATGCAAGTAAACAAATCTTGTCTGTAAGTCTATTTACGCAATTATCTGATGGATAATTAGGATGAACACAGTTTATAATAAATTTTTAATGTTGTCAAATAGTCTATTGTCATAATTAATAACCAAAAGATCATTGACATAATATCACTCTAACAGCGAGAATACATACACATTGGCCGCTTTTAAAAGTGCGCATTGCTAACTCGTTTTGAGCTTCAAGGGGAGTTAAAGTGCATGTGCTGCTAAGCAAAGCACGCAATGTGTACGGTGGCAACGCGCGCTACGCAAATAGTCCTACTTAAATAAGTACTTATCCACTTCAGCGCGTATCATAATTCGAGTCAGTAAAATTACAAGTGCAACTGTCACTGATACATACAAAATGAAACAAACCAGGAACATTGGAAATGTCATTTTACTGACTGGAATTAATAATCGTAGTTTACTTATTAATTCCATTGATTAATAACGCTTATTATTTATCTTACCTGTAAAAACCTATTAGGTACACACGGCCACACATCAAGCTATACAAAACCAGTAAAGCTGATCGTTGAATACACGGAAAGACCATACAAAGCGAGACCACTGTAAACTGGTTTTGTATAGCTTGATTCGTAGCCGTGTGTACTAAAGTTTCGTACATTTTTTATTTTGGCTTTCTTTATCACCCCTTCATCCTAACTAAATTATAAATGCGTAAGTTTGTTTGTTAATTACCTCTTCACGCCTAAACCACTTGTAAATAAATGCAAATTACAAAGTACAATCCGAATTGTTTGTTAATTCTAAAATAACGCGAGTGAAACCGTAGGCGAAAGCTAGTAAATTATAATGTAAAAATATAAAATCTAGTTTAGGTATTCGTTGTTTCAGCCTTAAATACTACAGAAAACATCTGTTGTGGAAAACGTATACGGGGCTCCAATACTGTGCAGTTGCACCGCCAGATAAAGGTGTCGCAAATCTATGTGCCCCAGATGAGCCACAAGTTATACAGTAAGTATAATGATGTACTACAGCTATGGCGGTTGACCAATTTTACCCTAAAGACGGCAGGCGACACTGCCCCTAAGCAGTTCTGCCGCTGCTGCATTTCTACGGAGCTCAAAATCTAATCTCATATAACTATCAATAGAGAAATATAATTATGGGGACCAGTAGCCTGCTGCGTGCAGCGAATTTCGGAATCATGCTTTTATGCTCATTAGTCGTAATCATTGCTATTGCCTGCCACAACAGCCTATCCCAAGTTTAAAAATTCCCCAATAGAACGTGACTCTTCTGCATTTGTGATACAGTTGAAACTTTAAAAAAAAATTGACAGATGACCCCAGCTAAGTTGATGTGCTGGCCTGGTTTGTACCTACACAATTGTGACATTCAACTTGTTTAGGTCCTAATAGGGGGTGTATTTCTTTTAATACAATCGATTGTAGCGTTAAATAAGCAGGTCTGCTCCTGCTGGTGGAACTGCCAACGCATGCGCGTTACTCTTAATTCACCACCAATGCTAAAGACACTTGAAATATCCACGCATGCAGGGTAAGGCCCTTTGCTTCACCAAATCCGCGTAACATTAGAAAAGCCCTTATATCTACTAACCTGCAGAGTAGTCGTGCGTCCTCACGGTAAACGGTTGTTTCGGGAGGTTCCTGAGCGCGGGAAAACGCCCGGGTGTTACTACCCGGAGGCGGTGGAAGCACTGCCGTGTCCTCACGGAAGCGAAAGATTGCGTCGACATCTCGAGTCCGGCCGTTGTTCAGGAGATATTACACAGCGGGGGTGAATGGGAAGCAGTAATTCCAGCGAGGAACAAAGAGGAGACGAAATGCTTGAGGGAGAGAACATCCTCCATCTTACTCTAGCCACCTTTGGGCGGCTCCTAGTAACTAGGCTCGCTAGTAATAGGCGGCTCACTGTTCGATCAAGGACCAAACCGTCGGGTTCCACACGCGCCTCATGGAGCTATCAGCAAATTGACAAGGCTAAACGCCTGCCGAGGTCGCGCCGTTCCTTCAGGTGCCCTTTGCGTTTCAGGGTCTCGGAGTCCTTCTAAGACAGTGCTGCGATCCTTGCCTAATGCCCTCACAGTTATAATAATGTACCGAAATGGGTATGGGTCATATCGTTTTACCCATTTGGTGTTTTTGATAAGTCAAAACCAAACAAGTAGCCCCCCTGATCAGACTACGATGGATTATTTCTTTCAAAATAATTCATATTTTAATAAAAAGTATGCTACACAATACTCGGGTTGCTAGTTGATAATAATGAATCACATGTTGAACAAAATCTAAGAAAATAACAATTAGATACGCCTATTCCGACTACTTACGTATACATAAACATTAAACATATCTAACTAATGAGTTAAATACCGTATCGAATCACAGCAAGTTATCCTTCAAATGCGTAGAAATTAGAATTATTAACATGGTTTGTTTCATGACATTTTGTAATGAGGCATGAAGACAGCCATTCGTTAGAGATATAGCTGAGTATTTTATTACATGGCTCTAGCACACCACTTATGCGTTCACAAAATTTCAAGTACCTCACTATAATGGTTCATGAGATACCTACAGCCTGGTGACAGACGCACAGACGACATACGGAACCCTAATTACATAATTTACTGTAACAATTATATGGCGTAAAGTAGTAATATTAATTTTCATACTTAGTTGAATTATAATTTACTAGCTGACCCGGCAAACGTTGTTTTGCCATATAAATAATTAAAAAAAAATGAGGTGTGGACTACCCCTAACATTTAGGGGGATGAAAAATAGATGTTGGCCGATTCTCATAGATACCGGATAAGCACAAAAAATTTCATCAAAATCGGTCAAGCCGTTTCGGAGGAGGCATCGAAAACTGTGACACGAGAATTTTATATATTAGATTATCATTGAAAAAAAACATCCTTATTAACTTAATACCTACAAGAGCTTTTTGCATTTGGAATATTTATTTTAAACAATATTATTCCAGTTCCTTCTATAAAATTGATTAATTTATTAATATAAAATTTACAAAAGTTTGATAGTGCTTGGTGGGGGACAAAAGAGGCTTTACAAGCCTTGGCTTTTGCTTTATTTCTCTTTTTCGAGCAGTGTCCTATAGCCTTATAATAGGGGTTCTCAAACCGTGCGCCGCGACGCACTGGTGCGCCGTAGAACTTATAGAGGGTGAAGCAATGATATTATAAGTAAAAAGGTGGGGTGAAGTAAGACAGTACACTAGTTGCCGTTAACCATTTTCTCTATCGTAACTGCGTGGATCCAAGTTTCATTAGTTTGGTTTAAGAAGATTGTCTCAAGATTGAACTCTCGTACGTGTTCCGCTTTTGTGGAGTTTTCAACCAGTTATCATTGGCAGCTAGTGCCGCCCAGCTATAGCGCCGAAACTAAAATTAAACCCGCGAGTCGAAAAAGTTTGGGAACCCCTGGTCTTGGCTGATATTTTTTATATTTTCTTGTGTTCAGGGAAAAATTGATTCATTAAATCTTAATTCTATTTTTTGGCTTGATTAACTTGTAATCTTTTTTATTAACAAATAGGTGTGTTCTTTTTAAGGCCGGTGCCCCATGTCCTTGAAAGAAATGTGTAAGTACTTAAAACACTCGAAGCATAATGATCATGTAGCTGTTATTTCAATCAATTGTATGTGTAATCCTTTTTATAATTTTATTTCAGTCCTACTATGTTGAGTACAGCACATGCATGGCAGACAGTGCTTCATGGGATGCAAGTTTTAGTGAGTTATATGTTGATGCTGGTGTTCATGACATACAATACATGGTTATGTGCGGCTGTGGTTCTCGGATCAGCAACTGGTTACTTCCTCTTTGGTTGGCGTGAATCAGTTGTAGTGGACTTTACAGAACATTGCCACTGATATTAACTCATTAACTATGATTTGTGAGCCAGACTAGTATTATTTTCCTAATTTTATTTTATTATTGATGTAACCTCGCTATTTGAGCTCAAAATATTTTACAAAATATCATGGAATATTTTATCATGTTTTAAGAGGAAAGTCTTGATATAAGTACTTTGGGCAACATTTATACCAGTTATTATGTACTTTTTAGGATCATATATCTATATACTTAGGTAAATGTAAAAAATATAATGCTTTGGACATGATTTTTGTTTATTTTCACTATTATTAAACAGGTATGTTAGGCACCTACCTAAGAACTTTGGACTGCAATTAAATAAATTATTTACAATCCAAATTAGGCACAATACATCGACTTTGGCAAGCATATGGACTGCGCGCGCATGTTGCTTTTAGTGTCTGTGTGACGCCCAGCACCTCGGCACCTCCGCAGCTCAAGTTTTTTTAGTTTTTTCATTGTTTAATGTGCCAAGTGTTGACTAAGTCTTGGCCCAATTCAGACGTTCCAGTTTAATTCAGGTCTCTTGATGGTAGACATTTTTAACCAACTTCGAAAAGGAGGATACTTAATGAACCACTTTGAAATTTCCTTTTTGCTTGGGCTTGCACATGTAGAAGTCTGTACTTTTTTCAAGCTGTTTAACATTTCCTGTTTATTATAATTCTGGTAGTTTTGGTTGTATTCTGACTTGTTCATTAATGAGGACTTTGTGGTTGTATATTCTCTTCTCTACTTTATCTACTAATGTTGGCAGAGGCCTAATAGGTTTCTCTATTTTCTCACTATCTGGTTCTTATGTATTGTCATCTATGAGCTATCCATAACTGTTACTGGTGGGCATTGGTTGGGTTTGTGATGACTATTATGTATTTGGTTTGGTTTGTGGTACTTATGTTTGCATTTATTTCCATCTGTATGTCTTAAGTGACAGTGCTTTTTAAGATTTGAACTGCTGTTACATTTGTAGCTACAGTAGTCACATTGGTATGGCCTCTCAGCTGTGTGTATTCTTTTGTGAGCTTTCAAAGAATTTACAAAGTTAGTCCTAAAGGAACATTTTTCACAAAGATAGGGTTTTTCATTAGTGTGTACCCTTTTGTGTTTTATGAGATTTGATGACAATTTACAAGAATAAGTACAGTTAAGATAGTCACATATAAGTTTATGGTGTGAAGATTGATGCTTCTTGTGTTCTGCAACACTGCAGCTCCTGGAAAATATTACTTATATTTATGTAAAGAAATAAACAATATTACCATAGAGTGTAGGACAATTACCTGTATGAAGAAGATTGACATACAAGTTCTTCAGATTTTTTTCTTTCTACAAAATCTTGTGGTTGCTCGGTTTGGCTTGGACATTCCTCGAGTGGGTCTTCTTCTATAATAATAGCGTTACTTTTCATATCTGACAGCATCTGTGCTACTATGGATCGTGGTTGTGGGCCAAATTTTACAATACTTCCAAAAGCGGGTCTCCCTCCTTTATTTAAATCCTCACCATTTTGTACTGACGTTGGTGTTGGGCTAATTCGCAATGGATTTTCATCCACTTGAAAGCATGTTGGACTTATTCGCAATGGATTATTATCCATTACAAAGCATTCAAACAAGTAGTTTTTGAGCAAGATAATCTGTTTTTCTTATCACTTTACAATGGGACAGTTAGCTTTTTTGAATTAAAATAAAAATTGTTTTTATGAGTACTCTGGAACTCTGTGATCAGTGTTGCCGGCAGCAAGTTTCAATTTATTCCGATTCCTCATCTCAAAAGTTCCGATAAGTTCCGCCCGAGTAAAATAAAAAAAAACGATAATAAAACACACCTTTTATTTTTATTATCATTATACATTAATTCTTTACAACCATCAATTTAGTCCAGACGATCTGAAAAGAAAAATGCTCTAAAAACATTTTTGTGTTATGTATGTCATGTCTATGGCCTCGGATAATAATGTCAAAACTTTTTAAAAAAAAGAACCGACTTCAAAACCAAACACAAAAAAGTGTAAAATAACTTTTCTTTCGGAAGTCGGTGGCTTTGTTTTTTATTTCATTGACTATGGCCACCGACTTCCGAAAGAAAAGTTATTTTACACTTTTTTGTGTTTGGTTTTGAAGTCGGTTCTTTTTTTTAAAAAGTTTTTATTTTACCCTTTTTAGTTCAGATATTCAACAAAGATCTCCGTATAATCGGGTCTTTAGAAATCTATAATCCAAGTGAGCAACAAAAACGGATCTATGCGGGCAACGTCACGAAATATTCATTACTGTTATATACTAAAACCTTCCCCAGAATGTAACAAACACTTTTCTGAAAACCGCATCAAAATCGGTTCAGCCAAACGCGAGATAATTGCGAGCAAACATTCAATCGACTTAGAAAATCCACAATCCAAGTAAGCAAAAAAATCCATATCTCTAAAACTACTGAACCGATTTTGATGAAACTTGCAGTGTACCCTAAGTTGAACAATACCTAGTTCAACAAAAAAAGAATTACGTAAATCGAACTTGTAGTTCCAGAGATATGCGTGCACAAACATAAAAACATACATACATACATACATACATACATACATACATACACTTATGAAATTTGGCACATTTGTTCAGACGCTGATATAGATTAACATATACGAAAACTGGGCACTTCTGGAAATATTACATACATACGGGTCGAATTGATAACCTCCTTTTTTTTGAAGTCGGTAAAAATACTATGGCGTTTTGACATAGTATCAAAGAGTAAGCGTTATACCCGAATAAACGTTTCACGATAAAATCGCGGCGATTTAACACGCGCGATCATTCTTTTTCGTGCGAAACAGTCAGAAGTGCGTATCTCATATATTCTGTGGTATCGCTACTTACGATTGGTCGAAACCACAGAGCATGTAATTTTTCGTTGGTCGAAACGGAAATAAAATAGGTACCTACCGCGCGCGTTAAATCGCCGCGATTTTATCGCCAGTCTGTTTGCAGCAACGACCATTTATACACCGTGACTTTTTAGTCGTCTTACAAAAGCAGCCCAGTTCATGTATCCAATGACTAGAACACGTTTATAATAAAAAAATATATATTTAAGAGATTTGAAAAATTTAATAATAAAACTTGAATTGGTTATTATGACACAAGGCGTAGTTAGAAACGCCCTTGTCTCATAGAAAATGGAAATTGAATGATCTACCCGACTATTGCGCTGGGTAGGTATACTTTACAGATTGATACGTAAACATTTTAACAGGGTGTTTCATGTTTCTAATGTACCTATTTATTAACAATAAAAATTATTATTAACGATTAAAAAAAAATTAAACTCGCCTGGAGGTATTTTAGGTCGGATACATTAAGTGGACGACTTTTGTAAGACGACTAAAAAGTCACGGTGTATAAATGGTCGTTGGTTTGCAGTTTGCATCGTGAATCTAGCGCAGATAATTTTGTATAGGTAATCAGATCAACGATTTACGTGTACTTGTAGTAATATTCAGTATTTATTTATTACAACATTTTTTACAAATAAGTGTATTAAAATGATACCTTAGATTATGTAGTAGGTAGGTACATGTAAATCGCTGACTCAGATATTTCTTATAAAAAAAAAACTGGAATCTCGGTAAATGAAAAGTTAATTTATTAGTTCATGCCCAGAAGAATCACTTCACATATTCAACCAACAACTTTCTTCTACTGTGCAATTACAACAAAAGTACGTAGTATCTTTATGTCTTGAATTGAATGTAATTGAAAGAAAAGAAACTTCACAGTAGATCGCTAGTTCACAGGGATTAGACTACAGACCAGCGTAACGTAACACCAAACCAATGATATGCACCAAACCAGAAAAAACAAACGGCAACATTGATTTCTAGGGGTACACTCTTCTTTATTATTATGATTATATGTCTATGCTATGGGTACACTCCAACAAAGTATTTTACATCTATGTAGGGGTATACATGTAAGTGAACAACGAAAATATCTATAGCTACTCCTGTCAGTCGAGTTTATTTTATTTTATATATTATTCTAAGCAAAGGAATCTGAGTCCATACAGCCAAGTCTACGGCAAATATGATGATGGGTAACCCAATGTCGCTTTTTGTTGGTTGGTTTGTGCCAAAGTTCCGAAAAGTTCCGCCAAAGCGGAGGTTCCGCAAAAGTTCCACCAAGGGCTTCAAAGTTCCGAATTCGGAACAAAAGTTCCGCACCGGCAACGCTGTCTGTGATTGATAATAATGTCAGTCATGTTTTGTCAACTGTCATATGTTTGGCACAGATAATGAAAAGAGGGCATGAGACGATCTTTGTTACTGACCTCTATAATCGTAGAAAGAGAAAAATATAGAACGCGGGATAATTCCTTCTCTTTGCCTCAAGAAAGAAAAACAAATCGCATAAGAAGAAAAGGGACAGAGCATAGCTATCGCCATCTCTTAGCGCGTAGCCAGTTTTTTCAAAGCCAGCCACAACATTTCGCGGATTTAAGTCTATAATTATTACCACTGGACAGGCTGCTGTCAAAGTGCTTCTGTGCCCGTTTGATTTTCGCCATTTTGGCGCTGTCTGTCGTAGCGAGGATTTTGTTACTAAGACTAGTGATGTCGACATCAGGGAACAAATGTCGATAACTCCTGTATAAGTGTTTACAATAAATAAATGTATTATCATAATTAATTACTATATTATATTAACAATTTACAAAACATTATTATCATTAGTATTTGCTTAACTTTATGTAGGTAAATAGAATATTAAAAATAATGATTAAAATCTGACATTCTGACCTCAATAACGACATTATGAAATATTCATTTTCTTCAGTAAATGTTTTTAATTTTTTTTTAAACAGACTATACGTATTTACGTTTCAGATCCTAATCACAAAACCTGCTATGTACCCCATACATTGCTTCGATATCGATATTTCGTTCACATTGTTTGGTACAGCCCTTCTCTCTCGCAGCAATTTCCAAATATACGTCATAATTAGGTAGTTCTGTGAACTCCCGCTAGTGGCGCTTCAAATAGCAGGCACACTTTCAATAGCTGTCAAACGTATGGAACAGCCAATCCAGTGGTAATTATAGAGGTCAGTGAAAAACCGTCAATCATGTGAAATGATGAGACTCGTCCGGTGTATCGTGTTCGGGATCCATAACATCATTTTTCGGACACATGATTCAACAAATTAACGTGATTGAATCAAACCGTTTCTTTCACTTGTGTTTGATTTTCGTTTATTCATTTTGTAATGTAGGTATTTGTAGCTCTACCTACGGTTTTTACTGTGAAGCTGTGTGTACAAAGCTGTGCTGTGTAGCATGACAACTGGTAAAGGGCCCCATATACGGTACGATTCGTCTATACGATCTATCTGATGAAAATCGTGACGATTGATCGCATCAAAAATACAAACGTTTTACCTAAAATAAAACGTAAATTAAATTACTTACCTAAATTTGAAGCCTAATAAATACATGAGAGAGAGGCCATCGTTCTGTCCCTTTTTCGCATCCGTTCTCCCTCCTTGTCGCGTACTATCGCGTTCTCTGTCTCTCCTCCCACCACCACCAGCAGTCGCAAACGTCGGTTTGCTTTTGGATTTGCCTCATTGAAGTCGTTGTAGAACCAGGCAGAATTTAAGTTATTAGGCTTCAAATTTAGGTAAGTAATTTAATTTACGTTTTATTTTAGGTAAAACGTTTGTATTAAATAACTTGACCGTAAATTTGAAGCCTAATAAATACATGAGAGACGTGTTTGTTATCGCCTGGTGGTGGTGGAGACGTCAATGTGATTATTAGATTGATTAGATCACACAACAATGAAAAGGAATGGTCCTTTAGCTAAATGATTATGCCATCATTGCACAGGCGGATTAAAGCAATATACATAGTTATAATTGTAACTACTAGTAGATATGCTGTTCCAGAGGAGCAAAAATAAAAATGAGAATAATAGGAGTTTTATTTTAAGAAGACAAAATAACAAACTATGTATTCATTATTTAATCACACTGCATTAAACAAATTAGAAACTAAGTTTGGAGCTTCTGTTTGCTTTACTTCTTTACAGTAAAAGCGCCTGAAAGTATTTTCGGATCTCCAATTGCCTCTGGAGAGAATGTCATCAACTGAACAATTCTCATACCAGCTTTTTGACGCCACAGCAGATCTACAACTTCCAGGTGGGGCTTCAACTCCAGCATCCTTTAACATTTTTCTAATCCAGTTAGCTATTACACAACGTGATGCAGCTCGAGCTTTACCATATACGGTTACAAATAAGTTATCACATTTCGCTTGCTTTCTTCTGTTCTCTCCAACGGCAATCAACTTTAAAATCCAGTGATCTAGGCATTTATTGTCTTTGTTGATCAATAACTTCCAACCTGATTGACGATAATTTGCAGAATCAGTTTTTGAGCCAAACACTGGCCAAAAGATAATATAATCATTAGTAATTTCACAATTATTAGGATTTATGCTCAAGAGGGTCAGGTCATGGATCCTACGACCAGAGCACAATAATAAGAGGCAGGCTGTGTGTTTCGATACCTCTTAAACTTTATCTATATCAGGGTTCTGTTGACATAGTAAAGACACAACTTGGTTAACATCCCAAATCGGGGTCTTTGAAGGTTTTGGATTGTCTAGTGCTATAGATTTTAATATTCGCTTGACCAAAGGATGCTCACTTAGCCGATTTGATGACTCTGGATTACATAAAGTTGAAACTACAGCTTTATGGACAAGTATAGTATTGTAGGAGAGCCCATCATTTTGGTAAAGGTCTGATAAAAATCTAGCAACAGCCGAACCAGTTGGCTCGTTTACAGAAATATGATTAACCTTAGCCCATTTTATCCATCGAGCCCAGGCTGGTTTATATGTTTTTATAGTAGACGATCGCCAGCTTTTCATGAGAAGATGCTTTTGCTGGGTTGTCCAGTCAGTCAGTTTTTCATTCCACCCCCACATTTCCAAATTTCCAGCGTCATTTCGTTGGCTTTGTGAGGAGGTTTGTTGGTTGAGGTGTCTACCAACACTTCGCACAGATTCCTGATCGTCCAGGGGCGATCTATTGCCCGATTCTTCAGGTCTGGTCTCCAAAAGACTTGGTCCCATTTCGGGGCCACTATCAGAAATATTCCTTGACATTTGTTTAGATGGATCAGTACCTTGGGTATTAAGAATGGTGGTGGAAAAATCCATGCCAATGGGTAGTTCCAAATCTGGCTGAAGGCATCTTGAAACTCGGCTTGCTGATCCCGGTGATCCAGGGTGCAGTACTTGGGGACTACATGGGCTCGCTGTGACGCGAACAAGTCTACCACTGGAGTTCCCCATTGGGTAAATATTAGGCGCGTTACTTGAGGGAGTAAGTGCCACTCTGGTAGTCTCTGCAGTCGGGATAGACTGTCCGCTTCTACGTTGTATAAGCCCGGAATGTGGTAAATTAGTAAATTGAATCTGGTAAGTATCCACGATTTGTAAAATCTGGTAAGTCAGGTCTATGAGGGCTAGAGATTTTGAACCGCCTTCGTTCCTCAGATACGATACCGCGGTCCTGTTGTCGCACTGAACGTGTAGACCGGCTTTGTACAGGCTGTGACCACAATGAAGAATAGTTTTTAGGATTGCGAGCATCTCTTTTTGATTGCAATGAAGGAGTTTTTCTTCTGCTTTCCAAGTGCCGGACACATATGTATTGTTTATGTAAGCACCCCAGGCGTTGTCTGATGCATCGGTGACAATGTAGTGTGTTGGATTTGAGAGATGGATAGGAGATGAGGTCTCGAGATAGTTTAGCCACCATTGTAAATCTTTTTGAGCTGTCGCGGGCAGTGAATTCTTTTTGGTAGGTTTCAGGTGTAACATGCTGATACATAGCCTTTGAAGTTGACGAAAATTTATCCTTCCCCGAGGTACAACAAAGCTTGCGAAGTTCATCATTCCTATGATACTTTGTAATTCTTTTAGGCATGCTTTTTTTTTTGTCGATCAAGTGAGTGATCATGGTTTTCATTTTCAGGCATTTTTTTGTTGGAAGTGACTTCAGGTTGTTCCACGGATCCCATAATATGCCCAGATACTCTATCGATTGGCTTGGTTTTACCATAGACTTTTCGTAATTTATCATCCATCCTAAATATTTCAGGATATCCATTGTGGTTTTGACGTGACTCACGAGTATATTGTAATCCTGATTGACTAGGAGATAGTCGTCTAAATAAATTACAACGCGTATACCGCGGTCCCGAAGAGTCTGCGCAATCCAATTGCTCAGGGAGGCAAATGTTTTTGGTGCTGAACTTAGTCCGAAGGGGAGGCAGTTCATTTGAAGCAATTGGCCTTGGTAAACTAACCGTAAAAATCTCCTGTGAGCCTCTGCGACTGGCAGATGGAAGTATGCTTGCGATAAGTCTACTTTCAACATCCAATCGTTTGGTTGAAGGAAGTCTGGAATTCTGAAAATATTGATCAGCCGGAAGGTGGAGCCATCGACGTATCGGTTCAGAGTTTTGAGATTGAAAATCGGTCTGAAATCTCTGTCTACTTTGGGCACCAGAAACATTGGCGAAATGAAACTTTGAGTCAGTGGCATGACTGTAAGCACCTCTTCTGATATCATTTTGTGAATAATCTTGTCCATTTCTGGGGAATGAGGCGTTGATTGGATTGAATTTTGCAGATTGGGCATATGAAGTGGAGGCTTTCGTACAAACGGAATTCGGTAGCCTGATATTATTTTTAATATGTAACTCGGGGCGCCCATTTGTTTCTACCGGTCGTGAAAATGCCTCAGCCGACCGGCGCGAAACGAACTCGTTGAGTCAAAATTTGCGTGAATTTCCTCTCCTATCCCGGTGGGATGAGGGTGAGGCCTTGTGTCTGGTATTTGAATCATCATGAGATCTGCGGTAATTTGATTGCTTACCGCCCCTGCCCCGAAAGGGCTTGCCACTGTTATAGAAAGGTGTATTATTTGTTCTTGAAGAGGAATGCCCCATATGCTTATAGGTCACCTTTCTCTGACTCGGAAGTGATAACTTTCGCTGAGTCATGGATGTGCTTGGATCGGTCTGCGGTGCAGTAGCGCGATCCTTGTCACGAGGTTAGAATACTTTATTAACGCCTCCCGCTTTTTCTAACGTAGACGTAAGTTGCTCAGCTCCGAAAAGATTATGACAAGATGGTGGAATTATCTCATAATGCTCTTGTGTAGGGGATCCTTGACATTAGCTAAGATAGTTTCCCTTCGCTGCTGGATGCATTCAGCGCGGTGCCCGCAAATCATTTGTAAAGTATCGCTATTAATTCTTGCATACTCACCATTTACAAAAATATCCGTTATTTTTTCACTAATCGCGTCAGCATTAAGATTATTTGTTTGCCTAGTCCAGCTTAAAAATGAGCGAAGCTCCGTTTGCAGCTGTTCCTTTTGCTTAATAAGTGCGAAAGATAACGACCCAAAAGCTTTTTCCATATTAATTAAAGAGCGCGAGGCGTCATAACGTTTCAACTCATCATTCGCATCGAGTTCAGTGAAACCGGGGGTATGTCTATAATTTTTTTGTACTTCGGAATACCTCACATTTGTCCAATCAGGATCGTCTAATCGTTGAATATTTTTTAATATTTCTAAATATGCACTAGGTGTTTTTAAGATATCAGGATCTTTCGTTTTCGTTCCTATTGACAATGAAATTTCCGGGCCTAACTCGGAATTACCCAGTTCATCCGATACCTCATCGCAATAAAGCTGGCGGCTCACATTATCATCTAAACAAGCTTCACGATCATGTTCATATAATGACCCGCGATCAAGTTCATTAGTACCACACACAAAATTTTTCTTAATATCGTCTACCTCCTGTAATAACTTTTCTAATTTACGGTCTCTTTGACTACGTTTGTTTCGTTTACGCGAACGACGAGAACGCTTATGGTTTGGCGAACTATCAGAGCTACTAGAACTTGAACTGGAACTTGATGACGTTGATGAGCTACTTGATTCGCGAACACGGCGTTTTCTTTTTCGAGAATGCGCGGTACTATCTTTACTTATATCTTGAGTGCTCATATTTTGGTTCGGTAAGATATTTTGATCACTCATAATACAATAATTCGCACGCTGAAATACAATTAAAATAACTACGCACAAAAAGTTACAAAAAGGAGGGTATATAAATAATTCGATAACACTAAAAACGAACGGTAACACCGTTAAAATAGAAATACTGATTTCGAACAAAGCATTCGGTTTTTAAAATATTTAGGTCTTGAATTCAAAGATTCAAAAATTATATTAAGAATTATTTACCTTAGTGTTGAAACTGTAAAATGTAGTGATAATATGTCTTGAAAATTTCACTTTAGCACTTTATGATAGATTTAGGTTTTTACCTTACTTTATTCGGTGTTATCAGGACAGGAACAACGACGTCAATGAGGCAAATCCAAAAGCAAACCGACGTTTGCGACTGCTGGTGGTGGTGGGAGGAGAGACAGAGAACGCGATAGTACGCGACAAGGAGGGAGAACGGATGCGAAAAAGGGACAGAACGATGGCCTCTCTCTCATGTATTTATTAGGCTTCAAATTTACGGTCAAGTTATTTAATATCGCTCATACACGAAACGACTAGTTGTAACGATGTTTGAAGCTGAACGATAAAGTCGTGTTCAAATAATTAAATACCTACGTGCCCCATAAAATGGAAAATTAACTTCTTTTCCTTACCTATGTGGCGGTAGGGGAGTTGATTCGAATTTAAAAGAAAACAAGAAAGCCTAAAAGAATGTGTGAAGTTCTTACAAACAACAAGTGAGACGAAGGTTGCGTATGAGAGAGAAATAAAGCTGAAGCGTTTTATATTACATACAAAATTAGTCGCGTCAATGAATACATAAAACAGGCAATTTTCGGAAGTCCTCAAGAACAGCTCCGATTTTGATGTTTTTTTTTAATATTTTCTTTTTTTATATTCTTTAAAATCAAAAACCTCATAGCAGGGACGGATTGTTTAAACAATATAAATAGTTCCGTCCCCGCTCTATAGCCCAGTCAACGAATGCTCAAAATAGGGTATAGAGGGAAAGTCTTGGAACACAATTTTTGACTTTGTAACTTTGTTTAGCCTTTTTTTTTTTTTTTTTTTTTTTTTTATGGTGGCAAAATCATCAAATGAGTCCTCCCGCCCTGGGTGGGGCGGGAGGGACTGTCAGACTCTTACTGACTAAAATCCACCCGTGTTCCGTCGGATGCCCTTTACGTTCCGGGGCCACGGTATCCTGGATTAAGAAAAATCCGCGACCCCGGCAGGCATTTGGCCCCATAAGGGGCCCCGTCGGTGACGCGTGAAACACGACGCGCCACCGACCCGGGCTTGGTACCTGGTCGGACGGCGAGCTTACCCATTACTCACCGTCCGCAAGCCCGCTCCGCCGCTGTGCCCTCTGCTGTTCAGAGGGACACGCGTTGGAGCGTCCACCCGACAGGCTATTTGCATACGGGCAAAGAAACCCCTTAGGCACACAGTGCCTAAGGAGAGTTTTTGCTCGCATCCCAGGGCGCACCGGCCCGAAAAACTGGTCTTCCCCCCGGACGTATCCGAGAGGGAACTCCAGTCCACGGGCGCACGTGGAGGTTTCCTGTCTTAGCACCCCAACTTTGTTTAGCCTAGTGAGTTGAACATATCAAAAGTTCCCGCCCCTAGCCCTTGAGCTTTGGGAGGGGGGGGGGGGTTTGAAGGTCCCATTTTTTGGTTTTTCGCTTATATCTCGGAATCTATGCGTCCTAGCGACATAGTACTTCGGAACAGTGGCGTAGCGTGCCTTGGCGGGGCCCCGTATAAAAAACCTTTGGGGGGGGCCCTTAGGTAGGGTAAAGATTTATCACTCAAGAAAAAAAAATGCATTTCTCTGTAACTACGCCGAAATATAAGCCAAAAATTGGACAAAGGTCATCAAAAAAATTCAAGATGCGACTGATCAGTCCAGAGGTCGGAATTAGGTAGAGTTATTTTAATACTTGCATCGAAATGTTGATATTAATATGGATCTTCCCGGGATTTCTAATAGACAATCTCGTGCTTAAAATAGTATTACATAATTATAGATAATAATTATAAAAACACCAGAGATAGATAAGACAAATAAATTGTGTAATGGTAAATAACATTTTTAATTAATAAATCATTAAGTTTTTATTAATTTTTGTTTAAGCACGTGGGGCCCACGGGGCCCCTGTGGCCCGGGGGCCCCGTATAATTGATACGGCATATACGGCGGTAGCTACGCCCCTGCTTCGGAACAAAATAAAAGCTGATTAAATTTGATACAAGTTATACTAAATAAGTATTTCGATATCTTCTACAGTTTTCGAGATATATGCTCCTGAATGTCTGTCATTTTGAAAAAAAATATTCTAACTTTACATTTTTAGAACGGAAATCTTCAAAGATGCAACTAGTTAATAATTGCCGGCAAAAAGCTTTATATTCTAAAATAATTTTCTGTCGATGCAAGAAAGACTGTGCCAGCGCAAAATGTGGCTGCAAAAAAGCAAGCCTTAAATGTTCCCTAGCATGCCAAAATTGTCAGGGGAACTGTTTGAATGGAGTTCCTCATGATGACTCAGACGATGAAGAAGAACATGAAGATCCTCTGACTGTTTCCCCAGATGAGTCCGATTGGGAAAAAAAAAGATGAAAACGAAGACGAGGGTGAAGGTCCTTCCTACCCCAAGAGAGCAAGAAATTGACTTAACAACAGTAATTACCAGTAGTTACTGTTGTTATATTAATTCATTTTTTTAAGTCAATAAAATAATTCGTCTTAATAATTGTTTTTTAATATAACTATCCCAATACGTTATAGCGTCATTTGTGTTCGGTCATGGCAACATATTTTTCCTTTTATTTTGTTCCGAAGTACTATGTCGCTAGGACGCATAGATTCCGAGATATAAGCGAAAAACCAAAAAAAAATGGGACCTTCAACCCCCCCCCCCCCCCCCCTCCCAAAGCTCAAGGGCTAGGGGCGGGGACTTTTGATATGTTCAACTCCTAACTAGGCTAAACAAAGTTACAAAGTCAAAAATTGTGTTCCAAGACTTTCCCTCTATAATCATTCGTTGACTGGACTATTATGAGGTTTCTGATTTTACAGAATATAAAAAAACAAAATATTAAAAAAAAAAGTCTTCAAAATCGGAGCTGTTCTTGAGGACTTCCAAAGCAAAGGCTTCATTGACGTGACTAAATAGATCCTAATACAATAATAGTAGTTTATGAAACTGGTACATAATGAGGGGTACTATACACGAGTGTGAGTTTAAAAAACGAGCGAAGCGAGTTTTTTAAAAGTATCACACGAGTATAATACCTAGTTATGTACAGTTTCATACACTACTTTATCTACTTTCATAGAACACGAATTTATCAAATAAAAGATAAAGATTGACACAGTATTATGGCGCCATAATTCCCGATATCACCGTGCATGTGCCACAGCGCGCGCAGCCACAGATAAAAAATCAAATGGATGTATCTATGATCTGTAATCTGTATCGTAATGAAAAAATTTTTTATTCTAACATTATTTTGTTAGAGAAATAGTGTCATAATTTAATTTTTTAATTTCATTTCGATATACTGTGTGTAAAGTACGTCATTATAAACTCGTTTTGAGTTTTGTATTTTGAATTTAACGATATGAGAGTAGATAAAATATGTTTTGACACACATGTTATTTTTTTTTTCATAATATAATTACCATGGCAACGAATGCCATAGAGGAATAGTCATAAAGAATAAGAAGATGTGTATGTAGAACATACTACACACCCTCGAAAGTTTTTAAGAAATTCTTAAGTCCCATTCTGTAACTTAATTCCTTTAGTCTGGGCCCAAATAGCGGCTTGGTAAATAAGTCAGCGAATTGGACTTCGCCAGGAACTTGTTTGACACTGAATTCTTCATTGCTTACACATTCTCTAACGAAAAAGTGTTTTATTTTGATATGTTTGGTGCGCTTGTGGTATTCGTATTTTGGATTGTGCGCTAAGAACACTGCCGACTTGTCTATGTTTAGGACTGGCTTTTCTGTTTTTGTTAGATCGTTAAACAATTGATTCAGCCATAGTATTTCTTGAGCCGCTTCGCTCGACGCTATAATTTCAGCCTTCGTTGAAAATGGAAACTATAAAACGGAAACTGTAGTTTGCTTTTGGCTTCTCCAGCTTATAGCGGCGCCAGAGAATAGGCATACCATGATACCACACCAGAAGTTGATCGCCCAGTTGACTGGTCTCCTCCGTGATCTGCATCGCTGTAGCAGACCAAGTGCGGCGTTGACTTTTTCGTAAATATTAGGCCCTTATTTTGGGTCCCTTTCAGGGGAACTGATCAATTTACCGAATTTTGTTTGTTCGAATTTCATTACACCGAAAACTATTGACCGACATCTCTTTTGCCATATGCATTATTTGATATATTTTCAGTTCATCGAAGTATCATTAGCCATAAGTATTATTTTACCGAAGTATGTTCCGCCGATTAACAAAATAACTTTTTACTATTGACCGAAGCCTCTTTTAAACTTTTTTTCAATTGCCAAATGATTTATTTGCCATATTTTCACCATACCGAAATAACAATTTACCGAAAAATTAAATTACTATCATAAAATTTCAATATATTGTGCTACAAAAACTTTGTGGCGGAAACGAAATGCTGCAAAACCGACTTTACGTAGTCTTGTCTGCCCTATCACTAGTGTGTAATTTAAAATCGCGTAGGCGCGGAGGGGTGGGGTGGCCCGCGAGCCGAGGAGCAGGTGGTTGGAACGGCCGCCGCCGCGGCTGAGGCTGGCCGGCGAAGCCGGCCAGTAAACCGAAGCTGCGGTGGTGAGCGTTCAAATCATCTGCGACGATAAGCTCGCGTGGCGCCACCCAAAACCCCGCAGCGCCGGAGCCATGACAGAAACAATGCTTGTTGCATGTTGCATGCTTGCTTGAATTCTGCGTGTTTGGTGAATGTTGCATGCTGCATGCTTGCTTGCATGCTGCATGCTTGCTTGAATGTTGCATGCTTGCTTGCATGCTGCATGCTTGCTTGCATGTTTTTGTGGTGCTTGTTTGCATGTTGCATATCTGTTTTTATGCTGTATGCAAGTGTATTACAATACAAACCTTTTTACAAACACAAGAACAACACAATAACAAAAGAGTATCAAGAATCACACAGAATCCGCAAAAAGATTCGGACACACGTGCTAGCTAGAACACCCCTTAAGGTGAAACCGCACTAGGCGGAACTGCACTGCAGCGGAACTGCGCGACAAGACGCGTCAAAATATTCTTTATATGAAATTATACGAGACATCACGCACTAAGCGGCAACGGAACTACACTGCAACCGAACTGCGTGGCAAAGAAAAGCGTCGTGTCGCGCAGTTCCGCTGCAGTGCAGTTCCGCCTAGTGCGGTTTCACCTTTATAGTCCAACTATGTAATTAACAGCAAATGTCATTAATGATAATACAATACCCGTCAGAGTTATATTATCGTATATGACTTTTGTACAATTGTTTTGTATTGTCTACTTACATTTCAATGGCGCCTGCTGAAAATGTAACAGCAATAATTAGTGTGCACAAACTTCTAGGTGTTTGGTGAAATGAAAATATGGCAATTAAAACAGTGATATAATGAATGTTTGGAAACATAATACTTCGAACAACCGTCATTTCGAGTAAGTGTAACATCGGTAAAAAGTTTTTCGACCAAATGAAGTGTTGGAGTAACGAAAAAAAAACGAATAGTTAATAGGTTAAATGAAACAGTGGCAAACGTGACTTCGATGAAGTAAAAAAAACCAAACGATAATAGTTGAAAAGTTTTAGGTCAAATGAAATTCGGTCAAACATTTTTCGATCTTATGATAGGTAACCCCCTTTCAGATATCTGAAGATGTTAACTAGCATCACATCATCCTTCGTAGGTGCTTCTAGATGTCTTGAAGCGACCTCAACAGCGTAGGAAATATCAGGCCTCGTACCTACAGACAGATAGGCCAAAGCGCCTACGGGTTGCCTATAAGGAAAATTCGACTTCATGTTTTCATCCGCTTCTGCAATATTATCTTTAATCATGGGTGATGGTGCTGACTTGCACTGAGACATTTCATATTTTTGTAAGATTTTCTTGATATATAACTTTTGGCATAGAGATATGGAGTCTTTTTGCACGTTTATTTCCATTCCGAGGAAGTAAGCAAGTCTAGGGACTGACTAAAATCCACGGTGATCCTTTAGTAGCCCTTTACATACCAGGGTCACGGTAACCAGGTGAGACAGTCCCGCGACCCCGGCAGGCTTTGGCCCACTTAGGGGGCCCCGTCAGATTGCTGACACTCAATGAGGCGCGCGTGGAACACAACGCGCCGTCGACCCGGGCATGGTCCATGGTCGAGGGCAAGTTACCCGTAACTCACCGCCCGCATGCCCGCACCTACGGTGGCCGGAGATCGTCTTGCGACGTCCGTTGCCGTGGGCGTCTCCCGCGGCGGCTGGGTCGTGAGGTGGACGCTGTCCTCTCCCTCACGCATCACACCTCCTCCTTTGCTAGCATGACTGCTTCGCAGAAGGAGGCGATCGCTTCCCATTCCGTCTCGCCCCGCAGCATGGCCTCGACCAGTGCCGGGCGTGAGAGGTCGCCGCCTATCGTCTCCGTGAGGACACGGCGGTGCTCTGCCCAAGCGGGGCAGTCCTGCACCGTATGCTCCACCGTGTCCTCCGGGCGATCCTCGCAGTGGTGACACGGACACCCAGGCGTTTCTTCTTTTCCAATGCGACACAGGAACCTCCCGAAACATCCGTGCCCGGTGAGGACCTGTGTCAAGCGGAAGGTGAGGACGCCGTGACGCCCCTCCAGCCACTTCTCAAAGAGGGTTCTTACCGCCGCGATTGCGGCGTGCCCGAACCTAGGTTGCGACAGTCGTTCCCTCCATACTGCCCTGAGATCGCGCCGGAGCCCTTCCCGCCGCGGCTCGACTTGTCGAGGCAGCAGGGACTCGCCCAGCGTTGCGCCTCCACGCGCCACTCATAGACGCACTGGAGGGCAGTCGCCACCAGATCCCAGGGCAGCAATCCGGCGAGGAGGTTGGCCGATTCGCCGGCGATCGTGCGGTATCCTCGGATTATCCGGATAGCCATGACCCTCTGGCATGCGACCAGCATTGCTGGTCGCCTCCGCATGCTCAGGGCCCACACAGGGGCCCCGTAGAGAGCCATGGACCGCACGACACCGGCGTACAGCCTCCGGCAAGAGACGTTTGGCCCACCGAGATTGGGGCAAGGTAGGGCTTTACGTCATTTGGGTAGCTCGACCAGATCCCATGTTTGGTTTTCCTTCAGTGAGCGTATTTCACTTTTCATTGCTTCTTGCCATTTTTCACTGTCTGGGGATTCCACAGCCTCTTTGAAAGTTTCAGGTTCCTTCGGTTTATGAAGATTTTCGACTTCTTCAGCTGCAGCCAAAATGAAATCGTCATACCTTTTTGGAGCTGCAATGGAAGACCTGTGTCTCAAAGTTCGAGGTGGAGTTGAAGTTGAAGCATGTGGATCAATTGTTTCATTTAGATCTTCTATATTAGTAAGATCAGCGGGCATATTCGCTAATTTTGACAGATGAAAGTGATCAACACTGAAGCGAGCTCAGTGACCAACCGAACATTCCGGTGTTTTGGTATTCAGTAACGCTTCTATGTCACGTGATCGTTCAGTGAATAACTAAAACTAGCGGTGCTTATCGACTTGAAATTGTTCTTGCACTAGTTTTTTTTTTTTTTTTTTTTTTTTTTTTTTTTTTTTTTTTTAATTTTTTAGGGTGGCAAAATCATCAAATGAGTCCTCCCGCCCTGGGTGGGGCGGGAGGGACTGTCAGACTCTTACTGACTAAAATCCACCCGTGTTCCGTCGGATGCCCTTTACGTTCCGGGGCCACGGTATCCTGGATTAAGAAAAATCCGCGACCCCGGCAGGCATTTGGCCCCATAAGGGGCCCCGTCGGAGACGCGACGCGCCACCGACCCGGGCTTGGTCCTTGGTCGGACGGCGAGCATACCCATTACTCACCGTCCGCAAGCCCGCTCCGCCGCTGTGCCCTCTGCTGTTCAGAGGGACACGCGTTGGAGCGTCCACCCGACAGGCTATTTGCATACGGGCAAAGAAACCCCTTAGGCACACAGGGCCTAAGGAGAGTTTTTGCCCGCATCCCAGGGCGCACCGGCCCGAAAAACTGGTCTTCCCCCCGGACGTATCCGAGAGGGAACTCCAGTCCACGGGCGCACGTGGAGGTTTCCTGTCTTAGCACCCCTGCACTAGTTATTACCCGACTTTAGGGAAGTTAGGGAATACGAAATGTCAGTTTTGACAGTTGAAAGTTGGAAACTATACTCGGTGATCATCATTCTCAACTGTCAGAGATAGCGAATAAGCCCGCAGAAGGTTCATCATCATCGACAAAGTTGTGGGAACCGGAAAGAGATTCGTACTCGGTTTCATTAAAGTTTTGTGGTTCTGATTGGTAAACATCTTCAGTGCTGTTGACCGAGTTTGGTTGCAACGTATCGTCGAGATCTTCGCCTTCCGTGTCGCCAATGTCGTTTAGTGGTATGACGTCTCCATCTTCATTGTCGTCAAGCTGTATTGTTACTTGCTTACGTGGTAGTCTTTTTGAAAATATCGGTGATGTTGTTTTTGTTTGTGTTGTAAAACATGGATTTCATCACACAGATATCCTTCGATATTACCGCTTTGTTTTTGGATGGTAGAAGAATCTTGAATGCTTTTGATGTTTCAGAGTAGCCAACAAACATGCCAGGAAATCAAAATCAAAAGTCATTTATTCAAATTAGGCTGATATATCAGCACTTTTTGAAGGTCAATTTTTTACATAAGACAGTCCCCCAAAGCGCCCCCCATTCGACACTTCCTAGTGTTTTGGCTGGGAAGAAGAAGTGGCGGAACAAACTCCCCAGCAACAAATTTGTCTGTACGGTTAGAAGAACCAAGATTTTATACAATTTAATAGAACATTCACATCATATATCAATTCGAAATTACATCCCAACCGTGACTAGAAGGCACAAAAAGATAAATAGAACCATCGCAGTAAATAACAATATAAAACTAAAGGTCAGCAAGTCGACCAGTCACCACAAGCAGCACCCGTTCACGAGCATAACGCAAAGATCAGCTATTGTCCCCCACGGCATGTGAGTGGATAGAGGAATAGTCATAAAGAATAAGAAGATATGTAGGTAGAGTCCGTCTCACTCTCACGAAAGAAGTCTCGCAGATGCGGCGCTAGCGCTACAGTCGTGCTCATGTCACGGAATTTTGCCAAACTCTACTGTTTAAGACTCCCCAACAATTTTAGGTTTTTGTTGCGATTTCCGACATCGTCTTCGATTAAGTAAATCGTTAACAATCTTGACATACACCATCGATTCGTCGTTTCGATCGGTTTGACACGACGGATCGTACAGATAAATCTTACTGTGTGTGTATGGGGCCCTTAACACTGGATTAAAAAAATTACACAAAGGCCCAGACACCAGGGACCGGATTACCGTTATTTTTTGTATAACGTTACGAATTATCGTTATGGTAACGATAAAAATGTACCGAAATTAATAACGATACCCGTAAGTCCGTTAACGTTTCCTAATAACTAAAATTAGTATCGGTAAAAGTAACAATACATATACCGGTAATTTATATGCCTATCTCTTTCTAACGATGTCGGTTGCGCTAAATTGCGATGTAATTTATTTACAAAATTTTTGTCGCACGCATCAAGTCGCGTGATGACTGATGTAAGTTCGCAACGTCGGACGCCGCCACCCCCATCGTCTTTCTTCACCAAAATTGGCAACTTCGTGTACCTAATAAAGTTGTTAATCTATCAAAGAAATTTGACAGATTGTGGTAACATGATGACCTTGACGTGCTGAGCTGTGCTGTGCCGTACCTACCTATCATTATCACAGTCGATTACACGTAGCTGCATACAATTTGACCTATGCAATTTGTCTTTAAAATCTTTTCGTAGTGAAAGAGTAGGTATTTAGGGACATGTGGCCGACTGTAATAATGATTTTAGAAAATTATAAAAGTCCCATTGAGTGTTTTTGAGTAGGTATAGTTCTGTACAACAAGGTGGGTCATCATTATCTAACATAAACTGCGCAGAACACACTTAGGTGGAGCGCTCGCGGCGCCCGCGCGCCCCGCTGATACCTACGTATCAGCGGGGCGCGCGGGCGCCGCGAGCGCAGCGGATGCACCGTCTTGCTTGACTGTCACTCACAGGCCGCAGCGCACTTCCGAACCTCTAAAAATACTTACTCAATGGGACTTATATAGTTGAAATAGATATTTTAATTTAGTTAGAATGACATAGTATAATCGTGCCAGGAAGCATCATTTGTTTAATGTCCCATTTTGTCGCACCGTGGCCCGTTCCACCTTCCCTATACCGCGTATGCTGACGATGCTCAACGCGCTCGTGGAGACCAACCCTGGATTGGACTTGTTTGCTGATGAATGGAAGACGATTATGTTGGAATGTTTGCGGTTCTGTGAGACGACAGAGTGACAGGATATATTAATTTAGTTTTAATGGCTACTGCTGTACTAAATATTTTTTAATAAATAATAATAAATAAATAATAATAATAGTTTAAGTAGAAAGCTGGGTAGGTAGGAACTTACGTTTAATGTTTTATTGCACAACTAGTGTTTGCCCGCGGCTTCGCTTGCGTTAATTTAGAATTTGAGAAACAATACGGATCGTGTAAGTGGCGCCATCTGGAAATTGTAATTGTTTTTTTTTTTCTCGGCAACAGCTCTTTTCTGTTTTTCGGGATGAAAGATACCCTATATACGTGTCTATACTCCTAACAACGTATATGTATATGCAAAATTTTGGGACGATCGATTGAGTAGGTAGTTTGCGTGAAAAGGTAAAAAACAAACATAATTACTCACTTGCATTTATAATATTAGTTTAGATCAATAATGTTATAGGTACTTACATACATAGTTTGCGTAGGAAACGTCCTTGTTTGAGCGACATTAATTTCAAAGATCCGTGTTTAACATAAGACTATCATTTTTTGGTCGATTTACAGTATCGCTGCAATTTGTTAACGCAATTGAACGTACAATAGCATTGCTCTTCCCTCTTTATTATTTATTTTATTTTACATTTATTAACAAGTAACTTATGACTCAAAGTGTTAGTAACAATATTTCTTAATCACTATGTTAGTAATCCTAATCTACACATTTTACGAGTACAGTAGTCTTTAGCAAACCGCATGATACCTTAAAAATAGCTTATTATTTGACTCGATGTTCGAAATCTTGTTGTCACTTAAAACAGAATCTATGCACTGGTTTGAGCACTAATTCAAAACACAAATAAATATAAAATAATACAAAAGATTTGGTCGCGGGTGCGTCCTTTTAAACTACGTCCAGCTACCGAAGGACGGGCAGCAGCGTCCTTTGCAAACTTTCGGTGATCTTATTCGGAGATATCCGAGGCCATACATACCTCCGAAACATACTTCACCGTTGTTATGGGGGACTTCAACGCGAAGGTGGACGCACGGAATGGCGATGAGTTGAGAGTGGGGCCATTTGGGTATGGGCAGCGAAACCATAGGGGCCAGCGACTGGTCGACTTCATGGAAAAGGAAGAACTTCATTTAATGAACTCCTACTTCCAAGAGCGGCCATCCAGGAGGTGGACGTGGATGAGCCCCGATGGTACTACTAGAAATGAGATCGACTTCATCATGACGACCAAGAAGCGAATATTCAGTGATGTCTCTGTGATCGCCAAGGTAAAAACCGGCAGCGATCACCGAATCGTCAGAGGCACATTGAATATCAATGTGAAGCTTGAAAGGTCTCGTCCGGTGATGTCCACGCTCCGACCTGGTCCTGCCCACATCCAGAACCCCGAAGACTTTCAACTTGAACTGCACAATCGCTTCCAGTGCCTAACCGAATGCGAAACTGTGGACGAGATTAACAATGGGTAGGTGGAAACTGTCCAAGATGTGTGGTCCAAGTTCTTTAAGACCCCGCGCCGCAATAAGCCTCGAAAGTTCTAGAACGGAACCATCAAGTTGATGCAAGACCGGGCCGAGATGAGGCTGCAATCTTCAGCTGATATGTCGGAATATGGCAAACTCAATAGACGAATCTCTAAATCAATGCGACGTGACCTGCGTGCCTATAGTGCGGCACGGATCAAAGAGGCAATCGAGCGGAACCAGGGCTCAAAAGTCTTCGCAAAGAATTCGTCTATTGGGCAAAGCCAAATGACAAAGCTGAAGATTAACGACGGCAGCATCATTTCGACGAAACCGGAGATCCTGGGAGAGCTTGACAGGTTTTACGGACAGTTATACACATCAACACGACAACCCAGTGTCGGTAAAGTTCGAGACGCAAGAGCTATACCAACGACCATTTATATCTAGACTCCTAATCACAGGCGACCGATGTCTGTCAACACATTAGGTAAAAAAGTCTTATAACCGTCGTGACTCGACCACTCCTGTGAGTCCCCTCGTCGCACTGACCTTGAGTTAGCCAATCAGAACGCAGTATTAGCCAATCAGAACGCAGTACCCCGTCCCCCTCGCTTACGTCGTACCTCAGCGACTTGGCAGAATAATTTTCGTTAGTCAGATCGTGCATGAGGCGTCTAGATATAAATGGTCGTTGAGCTAAACTGACTCGACACTACACTGAGGATAACCCGGACATCAGCCTGTACGAGATTAGAATGGCTCTTAAACAGCTAAAGAATAACAAGGCGCCGAATGAAGACGGAATCACAACTGAACTTCTGAGAGCGGGTGGAAAACCAGTACTTGTGGTCCTCCAGAAGTTATTTAAATCCGTCATACTCGAAGGTACTACGCCAGAAGCATGGCACAGGAGTGAATCTTCAAAAAGGGTGACAACACCTTGTTGAAGAACTACAGGCTAATCTCACTTCTGAGCCATGTATACAAGCTGTTCTCAAGAGTCATTACGAACCGTCTCGAACGCAGGTTTGATGACTTCCAGCCTTCCGAACAAGCCGGTTTCCGAAAAGGTTTTAATACTATAGACCACATACACACGCTCCGCCAGATTATACAAAAGACAGAGGAGTATAATCGGCCATTATGTTTAGCGTTTGTGGACTATGAAAAAGCCTTCGATTCAATCGAAACCTGGGCAGTATTGCAGTCCCTCCAACGATGTCATATCGACTATAGGTATATCGAAGTGTTGAAGTATTTGTATAGAAACGCCACCATGTCCATCCGACTTCAGGAAGAGAGCACGAAACCAATCCAATTGCAGAAAGGCGTGAGACAGGGAGACGTTATTTCTCCGAAACTGTTCACGAACGCGTTGGAGGACGTTTTCAAGCTCTTGGAATGGAACGGATTCGGCATCAACATCAACGGCGAATACATCACTCACCTTCGTTTTGCCGATGATATAGTCATCATGGCAGGATCGTTGGAGCACCTCAATGCTATGCTCAGCGACCTCAGTATCGTTTCCCAACGGGTCGGCCTTAAAATGAACATGGACAAGACGAAAGTCATGTCGAATGTCCATGTGACACCCGTACCGGTTGTTGTTGGGAATGAAACTCTCGAAGTTGTAGACCATTACACTTACCTTGGACAGATTGTTGAGTTAGGTAGGTCCAACTTTCGGAGGGGTTCAGATTGCTGTCGAGTCCACCATGAAATATCTAGGATTGGTGCTCGACAGCCGTTGGGATTTTGGCCCCCACTTTCGGCGGCTGGTGCCCATGTTGATGGGCGCAGCGGGTGCGCTCCCAATGCTGCTACCCAACCTGGGGGGCCCGAGCATCGCCTGTAGGCGGTTATACGTGGAGATCGTGCGATCTATGGCCCTATATGGGGCCCCTGTGTGGGCGGCTGACTTGACGGCCCGACATATTGCAGTTCTGCGAAAACCGCAGAGGGTGATGGCCGTCAGAGTCATCCGAGGATATCGCACGATCTACGAGGCGGCTTGCCTGCTGACTGGATCCCCGCCCTGGGACCTAGAGTCGAAAGTCCTCGCGACCTTCTACAAGTGGCGTGAGGAGGCAAAGGCGCGAGGTGAGAGACTGGTGCAGCAGCAAATTACGCTGCGCCGGTCGGCGCTTCGTGAGGACCTGGTGGCGGCATGGCGGGAGAGGCTTTTACGCCCTTCCACTGGTCTCAGTACTATCGAGGCGATCCAGCCAGTACTCGACGATTGGCTCGGAAGGAGGCACGGCTCCCTGACGTTTCGAGCGACACGGGTGCTCTCGGGGCACGGCTGCTTCGGGAAATACCTGTGTCGAATAAGCAGGGAGCCGGACGCTCGGTGTCATCACTGCGTCCAATGTCTGGAGGATACGGCGCGTCATATGCTGGCCGAGTGTGTCACGTGGGACGAGCCGCGCCGTGCTCTCACTGCAAAAGTGGGGAGCGACCTCTCACTGCCGGC
The DNA here is from genome assembly GCA_950005045.1 of Agrotis exclamationis. Lineage (NCBI taxonomy): Eukaryota > Metazoa > Arthropoda > Insecta > Lepidoptera > Noctuidae > Agrotis > Agrotis exclamationis. The sequence continues at coordinate 10,281,702 of OX465417.1, read as the reverse complement.
CATTGTTAAGTCAATGGTCGGAGAGGCAGAGTCCTGGGACGCAGTGATTTCCTGCGAGATGACATCCTCCCAGAAGGAAGCGGCGGAAAGGGAGAGGGAGATCTCCAGTGCTCTCCCATACCGCAGCAGACGCACCGGGCGTCGAAGGAGAGCGGACAACGCTCTCTTTCGGCCTCCATAAGTGGGTCTAGGGGTGGCAGATTTGGGGACGTCTGCCATCCCCCACTCAAGTGGACCCGAGAAGAAGGCAGCGCGCAGTGTTCCGCGCGCGCCTATCTAAGTGGTAACGGGGGAGAACACCTCACCCCAACCGGAAGGGGCCTGCAAGAGGCGGGCCGGCACTAATCCGAGGCAGCGGAAGTAACATTCGCACCCGCAGCTCCGGACGCAAGTGTGCGAGGGAACACCGGGGTGGTTTTAGTCAGTCAAGTCTGACATGCCCCTCCGCTTTTCCCCAGGCGGAGGAAGTCCTATGAGGATTGCCACCTCGAATAAAAAAAAAGGTAGGTCCAACTTCGAGAAAGAGGTCGCCCGAAGAATCAAACTCGGATGGCCAGCGTTTGGGAAGCTACGTGATATCTTCTCATCGAGAATCCCACAGTGTCTCAAGACAAGGGTGTTTAACCAGTGTGTGTTGCCAGTGATGACATATGGCTCTGAAACGTGGTCTCTGACTGCTGGCCTTTTAGAGAGACTAAGAGTCACTCAACGAGCGATGGAAAGAGCTATGCTCGGAGTTTCTTTGCGGGATAAAATCCGGAACATGGATATTCGGCGAAAAACCAGAGTCACCGACATAGCTCGTAAAATTTGCAAGTTGAAGTGGCAATGGGCAGGCCACATCGCTCGTCGAACTGACAACCGATGGGGAAGAAAAGTTCTCGAGTGGCGACCACGGACCGGAAGACGCAGCGTAGGCAGGCCTCCCACTAGGTGGACCGACGACATCGTGAGGGTCGCGGGCAACCGATGGATGCAAATGGCGAACTGTCGTTCGGCTTGGCGGTCTAAGGGGGAGGCTTATGTTCAGCAGTGGACGTCTTCCGGCTGATGATGATGATGATGATCACCGGGTGCCGACCTACCTCCGTCGTCCTCGACGGACTACCTGACGGACAGAGCCGTCATCTACCCCGGTCACCGGGGAGAGTGGAACCGGCTAGAGATGTCGTGCGGTGTTCCACAGGGGTCGGTCTTGGGGCCGGCCCTGTGGAACATCGGATATGACTGGGAGCTGCGCGGCGACCTCCCCGACGACGTCAGCGTAATATGTTACGCTGATGACACGCTCGTCCTGGCGGAGAGAGAGTCGCATCAGGCGGCGGCCGACAAGGCGACGCAAGTGGCTGCGACAGTCGTTGAAAGGACCCGGCAGCTGGGACTAGAAGTGGCGCTGCACAAAACGGAGGCCATGTGTTTTCATGGCCGCGTTAACGCGCCATGGTCTGAGTCCCACATAACGGTGGAGGGGGTTCGCATTGGCGTTGGAAGAACGATGTACCTGGGACTCGTCCTCGACAGCCGGTGGAACTTCAAGGAGCATTTCCTTAGTTTGGCTCCAAGCCTGAACCGGGCAGCAGCCGCCCTCAGGCGACTCCTGCCCAATCTCGGCGGGCCAAATGCCTCCTGCCGAAGGCTGTACGCCGGTGTCGTGCGGTCCATGGCCCTCTACGGGGCCCCCGTGTGGGCCCTGAGCATCCGGACGCGACCACTAAAGTTGGTCGCTTGCCAGAGGTTCATGGCTATCCGGATGATCCGGGGATACCGCCGGCGAATCAGCCAACCTCCTTGCCAGATTGCTGCCCTGGGATCTGGAGACGACTGCTCTCCAACGCATTTATGAGTGGCGCGTGGAGGCGCAGCGCCGCCGGGGAGAATTCCCGCTGCCCCGACAAGTCGAGGCGCGGCGGGAAGAGGTCCGACGCGAGCTCAGGGCGGTATGGAGGGAACGACTGTCGCATCCGAGGTCCGGGCACGCCGCAATCGCGGCGGTAAAACCCCTCTTTGAGGAGTGGCTGGAAAGGCGTCACGGCGTCCTGACCTGAGGGAAGCAACGCCTGGGTGTCACCACTGCGAAGATCGCCCGGAGAACACTGTGGAGCATACGGTGCAGGACTGCGCCGCTTGGGCATAGCACCGCCGTGTCTTCTCGGCGGCGATAGGCGGAGACCTCTCGCGACCGGCATTGGTCGAGGCCATGCTGCGGGGCGAGACGGAGTGGGAAGCGGTCGCCTCCTTCTGCGAAGCAGTCATGCTCGTGAAGGAGGAGGCGGGCCGCGTGAGGGAGAGGATAGCGTCCTCCCTCCACCCCAGCCGCACTGGAAGACGCCCACGGCGTCGGACGTCGGCAGACCATCTCCGGGCACCGTAGGCGCGGGCATGCGGGTGGCGAGTAATGGACGACTCGCTGTCCGACCATGGACCATGCCCGGGTCGATGGCGCGTTGTGTTCCACGCGCGCCCTAAAGAGTATCAGCATGATGACGGGGCCCCCCTCTAGAGGGCCAAAGCCTGCCGGGGTCACGGGACTTATCTCATTACCGTGACCCCGGAACACAAAGGGCTATTGAAGGACACCGTGGATTTTAGTCAGTACGAGTCTGACAGTCCCTCCCGCCCTGCCCTGGGTGGGAGGGCTCATTTGATGATTTTACCACGAAAAAAAAAGAGTCGAAAGTTTTCATCAATATAAATGAATTAAGTCCAAATACAAGATAGCTACTATAAACCGTTGACGAGTTCCCTGAATTGTTCTTCGTCTTTATCATCAGACCCTTAATGACAATTACAACCCACCTAGGTGTAAAGTTCTTATCAATATAAATGAATTAAGTCCAAACACAAGGTAGCTTCTGTGAATCGTTGAGGAGTTCCCTCGACTGTCTCTCGGCTCCATCATCAGATCTACTCCAGATCTTTATTTAATTGTATTGCTTTAAAATAATGAAAAACTTACAAACGCACTAGTCGCCCCTACAATTTTAGAAAGCTCCACTCGATTTCTCTGGTCTTTCGTCATCAAACCCTAATTTCCTTATCATAGGATTTTACCTTTGAAATATATTTTTTCCAACGAAAAGAGAATCATCAAAATCGGTTCTTAAACGACGAGTTAACAGTCAGACAAACTTAAAAAAAAAAACTTTACCTATCTGCATGCCAAATTTGAACTTTCTAGGTCATCTAGAACTGGGTTATAGTTTTGATCTACAGGTCAGTCATAAAAATGACGATTTTTTGACGTTAATATCTAAATAACCGTTTGAGATATATTTATAAAATTTGGTACACGTATTTATCTCGCCAATCTCAAAATATATGCCTAGATTAAAATAATTTTTGAGTTATGAGGGGCTAAAAAGTGGCTCCAAATGGTTCGTGTAATGTTACACACTGTAAGCGCGCCTGAACTCGGCTGGCCACGCTCTCGCGGGTCTAGACCCTATTAATTGAAGAGCAGTTTAAGGAATATTTGAGGAAAAATTGAATAAATATTATCCAGTGGTTAATCCGCCAACTCAAAACATACATTTAAAAACAACATAATTCAAAATTGCTCATCTTCCAGTGACAATAGTGTAATAATACATAGCCTATTGACAGAAGCATATTATTAGGAATATTTGAGGAAAATTTGATCGGAAAGTTTTCAGTAGTTTAGGAATTAACGCAAAAGAAAAAACCCTAAAAAAATCCGGAACAAAAAAGTTGATTTGTCATCAGAATCGATCCTTTATCTCGAAAAAAATACAAAAAGAAAAAAAAATCCAATGTACAGGAATGACAGCTCTACGATTTTATTATATGTATAGATATAGATGTGCAAGTAGATTTATTGTTTTCTTTAAACATTTTGAAATACTGATAAGCTCTGTTGCACTTCTTTCGGCCCATAATAGTATTTTTTAAACAAACAACTAATTATAATAACAGAACAACAGAATTAATCTAATACAGATATACCTACTAATTTGGCGTACGCAATGTTTGTGTGACATCTGACTATGAAATGCGATGCGCGTTACTAGCTGTTGCCGCTCTGATTTGTAGAGCCGAACGAAAAGACGCGCGGCGCGGTTTGGCAACGTCGCACAGTGAATTAACGTTATTAGTAACGATAATTAAATAGCGGTAAATCCTATAAATTAACGTTATGTTTAACGTTAATATTTAACGTAACATAACGTTAATGTTTTGGTAATTTTACCGGTATTTGTTTGGTAACGATAACCGTCCCTGCCAGACACCATGTAAAATATAAAAAAAGTAGGCTGCATGGGCTAGATCCCTTTGCCTTCCCGCAAGGGATTTTTTTTAATAAAAAGGAAGTTTTCATCAGTGTCTGTATTTCTCATGTATTTCTGTGGTTTTCATTTTCATTGAATTCAGAATTCAAGACTGAACGATTTGATTTATTTTCTTTAATTTTTCGTTAAACTCTATTTTCATTAAGTACCTAATTGAATTGGAAGTGCCTCGCAATGTCGCAGCAAGAAATTTCTTGCGGCTTGGAATATACATCTATACCAGATTTACAAGCATGTTTAACAGAAGCTTTGCGTTGCAACTACTCCTTCATAGTTTCGCCAGTAGTTCACCCACGTTTTCGAAGACCAAGCTTATGTGCCGGTAGGGTAGGAGGATTTACAAGATCAGATATGATATTATCTCCGCAAGACTGGACAAACAGGATGGTAGGAAGGTTATCTCCTTACCTTAACGTTGACTCTCCGTCTCCCGGCGTTCGGCAGCGTCATGAGGATTGCTTGAACGAAGAACTGAGTTATTGCCGAGGCCTTGGACTTCCTGCTATCATGCTATCCGTACATGGCAGGGAATCTAATAATTTGACTAGAATTTTAAATTCTTACTATGAAACCAGGTTAGTAAATTAATATTTTTTTATTTAAATAAAAAGTGTATTTTTTCCGTATTAACCAAAGTATATCATTCTGATTTTGTTTTTTAGTCACCACCCATCTCTGATATGGGCTCATGTGCCTATGACATGTACCAGAACAATGAAAAACTGTGATAATGATAAAGAAGATGATGCTGCTGCTTGGAATGAGACTTGGTTATGGTGGTCCAAGTTCCATGAGCATCTGGAGTTTGATAAGCGAGTTGGTGTAGCTCTAGAACTGTCTGCAGATTTGCCAACAGAAGATGTTATACAAAGGTGGTTGGGAGAGCCTGTGAAAGCTATCATTGTTCCTACATCTATTTTCCATAACAATAAAAAAGGGTAGGTATGTGTTTGTTATTTAAAACTTTTTATGGCAAAATATAAAACAATATTTTGCTTCATCTTATTGTAGTGAAAAGACATTCTGCGCTCGCTGCTAGGCAACAATTTCTAATTGTTGTAATCATATTTTGTAGATACCCAGTACTATCTCGTGCTCATCAACATTTAGTGGTGAGCTTGGTAGAGCATGAGGCACAAGTCATTGTGAGTGGAGCCAGGAGATCCAATGTTGAATTTTATCTGCAGTACTTGTACAGGATTTGGAAAAGAAGACCCTATTTAGGTGATGATCCAATGCTGAGTTATGCTAGAGGGTATGTTATTCTATTTTTGATTACTTAACATATTTCTTGATAAATTCCAAAGTTTTTACTATATATATAAATATGTTAGGCGGAGACCTCTCGCGCCCGGCATTGGTTGCGGCCATGCTGCGGGGCGAGACGGAGTGGGAAGCGGTCGCCTCCTTCTGCGAAGCAGTAATGCTCGCGAAAGAGGAGGCGCGCCGCGAGAGAGAGAGGACAGAGTCCTCCCTCCGCCCCACCCGCGGTGGTTGGCGCCCACGGCGACGGACGTCGCAAGACGATCTCCGGCCACCGTAGGCGCGGGCATGCGGGCGGCGAGTAAAGGGCAACTCGCAGCCCGACCATGGACCATGCCCGGGTCGACGGCGCGTTGTGTTCCACGCGCGTCTCAAAGAGCGTCAGCATAATGACGGGGCCCCCTCTCTAGAGGGCCAAAGCCTGCCGGGGTCGCGGGACTTATACCATTACCGTGACCCCGGAACATAAAGGGCTATTGAAGGACACCGTGGATTTTAGTCAGTACAAGTCTGACAGTCCCTCCCGCCCTGCCCGGGGTGGGAGGACTCATTTGATGATTTTACCACGAAAAAAAAAAAAAAATATATGTATATAAATATGTACTAGTTTCTGTATAGCTATCCTGACTAGGTAAAGTGTCTGTTGATAAAGAACTGCTGAAATCATTATTTCAGGTGGGAAGATTACCTACAGACTCCTTTGCAACCTTTGGCAGATAACTTGGACACACATACTTATAATGTGTTTGAAAAGGACCCAATTAAATATGACCAGTACCAAAAAGCCATTGCTCAAGCTTTAACTGACCTGCAGAAGGGACCATGTCAAGAGGTAATTCTTTTAGATAGCTATTTCTTACATATTTACTAGATTAATATTGAATCAACAACCCAAAAATTTGAACAAACCTTGATACTTCAATTTTTTGTTGAACGAACACCATTATTATTAGCAAATATTAAGAGCTTACTGTTTAACTGATTGTTTTGTCTATAGTCTCGTTACAATTTTTCAGATTAATACTGATATTTCTACAGCGAACATGCATGAGCTAGGACAGGGAGATAGTGCAGACAAAAAGAAAACGATTACAGTAATGGTGCTGGGAGCTGGCAGGGGACCATTGGTCAGAGCCACACTAAATGCTGCTGACATAACTAACACTAAAGTTAAGGTAAGAACATTTTGTGTAGTGATATTTATGTTTTATTTTATATTGCAACTGCAAACCTTTGTTTAACATAAGTTATTGACATTTGGCTGAGTTATGTTGAATTGATATTATTGATGTAATTATGAATACTTCTAGGACACAGTGTATCTATTGTTTATTAATAAAAAAAAGTCTTTTCCAACAGGTGGTAGCAGTAGAAAAGAATCCTTGTGCTGTGGTTGTACTGGCGGCTCAGGTGCGGGAAGTTTGGCGCGATCGGGACGTGATGGTCATACCTGGCGACATGAGGCAGATCAATCTGTCTCCTAAAGCAGATATCATTGTATCTGAGTTGTTAGGTAAATCTAAATTATTAATGAATATGAGTAGCTCGGGTTTGCTAAAAACGCATACAAATAATTCATGCCCTTTAATAGCATTATTATTCTGGAAGAGCTAGAGCAAAGGCTATTGGTGGCACATAGCCACCAATAGCCTTTGTTATTTCTTTATCATTGCCAGATACTAGCAAGCTCACTATATTGTAATTGGTTATTGCTTTCAGGGTCTTGGGGTGACAATGAATTGTCCCCTGAATGTTTAGATGGTGCTGCTGGCCTCTTGAAACCAGGTGGTATATCTATACCATGTCAATACAACTCTTATGTAGCACCAATTTCTTCACCGCGATTATGGGCAGCAGCAAAAGCAGCCTCCTCTGTTACTCCATCAAACCAAAAAGATAAAAATCTAGAGACATTATGGGTGGTTTATATGCAAAATAAACATGATATAGCTGAAACAAAGGTAAATGAGATAACCCATAAATATTACAACTTCTACTAAGAAATAATGTGGTAAATCTTTAATGTTGTATTTATTTATTTTCAGCTTGTTTTCACATTTGAACATCCAGCAAAAGGATCAAAAGACCATGAGGGTCAAGAAATGACAGATTACAGGCAACTGCCTTTGACAGACAATAGAAGATCTGAGATATTGACTTGGGAGGTCAAGCAAGATAATGTCATGCATGGATTTGGAGGGTATTTTGATTGTACCTTGTATGGAAAAGAAATGATCAGCATACTTCCTTCTACTCATAGCCCAGGAATGATATCATGGTTCCCAGTTTTCATTCCAATAAAGGTAATTAAATAATATTTCATAATGTTAGACTCTTATAACAATGAAACTTAAAGTTGTTAGGACATAATTAATTACTTCTTTACTTTGCATTTGCAGACACCTCTCCGAGTGCACAAAGGGGAAATAATAACTGCAAGGTTTTGGCGTTGCAAAGATTCACGCAGAGTTTGGTATGAATGGATAGTTGAAGTGGGTAATCGCACAACAACTCTACATAATCCTAATGGAAGAAGTTCAGAAATGTTGTTATGATTATTTTTTTATAAGATATTAAGGAGACTTTTCTATTCGGCAATAAAATTGCTGACAGAGTTAATTTGTTTTTTATTTATTTCCAATCTTCAACAAACTATACAAAACATTCATAAAATACTCTCTAATCTATTAAGACTATATTTAAATATTAACCACAAAAATACATTTATTTAGTATTATTTCTTCACCAATCTCACAATGTTCATTTCTTTGTGAAAGTCATCTATATCTTGGTCCCATCTTTTTTCATAGTAAATTCCTGTAAGAGATTTATTTACCATAAATTATTAAGTTCTTAGGAAAAACAGTTTTTAATCACAGAAGTGAGATCAATACATTTATCTATCTGACACTAAATTACCTTGTAAAAACTTGGCAGTATTTCCTGTTCTGATAGCCCAAGGTAAGTAATACTTGAGATACAGCTGGCGGTGCTTTGGTTTCAGTCTGCTTGCTCCCCAGATTCCACCACTGATGCACATAGGTAGTCTCGTTTGAATGCCTTCAACCCATTTTACTGTAACCTTTAAAATTAAGTTTTTGATAAGCAAATAAGACAAAGGGACATCTTTATTATAGATCTTTTTGCTTATTATTGTATGCTAGTACTAATTACCTCTCCTAACATAGATGTCCTCATAAATAGAGATGCATGCACCAAATCATGCACTTCCCTGTAGCGTTGCATCACATAAGCTAGTTCTGGATCTTCGATAAATTGAACGGGCAGACGTGAATCAGCTGTAATATTGTTAGCTGTCATAAAATCTGCATATACACGACCTAGGGTATTTTCCGGCATTTGGGAGAGTTTATCAAATGAAACGGTCGTAGAGTTTATCCGAGGTTTATGTTTCAGTATTTTAGCACCTTCCTCAGTTTCAAACATCTTTTCTCGCATGTGTTTTATAGCACTTTCTCCAGTTACTTCGCCTAAACAAGCTATCATATCACCACGATGCGGGTTCAGTAGAGCGATAGCCGCTGAACCACATGTTAATAACGTTTTTTGAAAATAATTTGTAGCAATAAAGTTTTTCTTCATTTCTTCTGTAAAATTACTCGTTTTGGGCGCAGTGGTGCAATGTTTTCTAATGAATACGATAGGAAGACGCATTTTTATTGAGTTACGTTATTTCTCCTGTAAACTGAAAAACCTTGTTTATTTTTGAAGCTTTGACGGCTTGACGGCATTGACGGCCTATCCATCATAAGTCATGCACTGCGACTGTCACTGTCACTTGACAGCCCATGATGATCAGTGTTGCCAGTGTGATTTCCCAAAAAAGTACGGTTGGCTTTCTGAAAAGGTACGGTTTTTAACTTCAAGGTACGGTTTTGTCGAAATACTTCTGCAAGAACTAGATCAGTTTTTTTCTTCTTTTGCTAAAATTTTGAAAAATGCTATATTCTACTCATATTCTACAGCGAAAACAAGTTGTTTGTCAAAAATTATGAAAATAATGTTTTAGGAACTAAGAAAATTCCATATAAGTAAGTAATTTGTGTCCATATTGTAGTGCCAAATGTGACAGAAAGTTGAAAAAAGTATGAGTCTCATTATTTTCTATTAGTTTCTCGACAGACTGTAATCGTAAAATAATAATTTAACTTACCACGTATATAAATAAATTACTTCCTAACACATGCTTGAAGCTCCAATAATGTGATAACAATAATGTGTGTCATTCTGTCTGTAGATATGCTTTGTTTCATTCCAAAATAGGTTTTTTTTACCCTTTGTTGTGAAAAATAAATCACTAGTATAGAAAAGGTACGAAAAAGGTACGGTCTACACTGAGGTACGGTTGTGGTACGATCGTGTGATGAATAGTACGGAAAACCGTACTTTTTGGTACGGTCTGGCAACGCTGATGATGATGATGATTTTTTCACATTGAGATGAAGTTATATGGAGATGCCCCGATGTTCTATACATACATTTTGCTTATACAAATATGAGGCAAACATGAGACAGAGAGTGAAATATTGGTTTGTCTCTTTCTTTCTAATGCAGTAATCATATTTGACAAAAGAGACAACAATATTTCGGTTGTTGCTCAAAATGGAATATTTTGTTGGGATATTTCCCGCAGTTACAGAAACGTGCCCATTTCGCCATTTTATGTGCCAAGTTTCGTGGTAGTTCTGCTGTCAAACAGTTGTTTACTTTTTGTTGAATTTAGATTTTTGTGTAAATTACGGAGTGTTTTCTTTTAAAAGTGCGTGTTACCATTAAGAAACAGTAATTCAACATGCCTGGATGTTCCATTGTGTCTTGTCATGCCAGGAAAAAGAAAAATCAGCCTGAATTGACTTTGTACAGGTTAGTAACAGGTTTTCATGAAAAACTACATGAAATAGAACAATTTCGGTAAAGAAATCGCTATGTGACCTTGTTTTCATTGTTAGAGTATTAATATTTGGGTTTATTTCCGTCCTACAGACAATATTTTTCATTTCTTATTTTCGTTCGTTTGTTTACAATAATAATAGTGTTGTACCGTTGCTGTAATAGTTCACGATACTAGTCCCTCGTTACACTGAAACTGTTACCAAATGATGTATGGATAAAATAAAAAACTTTTTTCAAAAAAATGTAACCGCCTTCAAAAACAACCACAAAAAAGGGTAAAATAACCTACAAAATAACTTTTCTTTCAGAAGTCGGTGCCTTTTTTTTTTCATTTCATTGTCTTTTTTGCCACCGACTTCTGAAAGAAAAGTTATTTTGTAGGTTATTTTACCCTTTTTTGTGGTTGTTTTTGAAGGCGGTTACATTTTTTTGAAAAAAGTTTTTTATTTTACTCTTTTTAGTTTAAATATTCAACTCAAATTCTTGTCAAATAAATCATTCTCTTACAATCATGTATGTGCACTAAAATTTTGTAATCCGTAGCACCGGTAACAACATCGCTCAAGTGCACAATAAGCTAATAAAATTCCCTATCTCAAAAACTACTGAACCGATTTTGATGAAACTTGCAGTATTCCGTAAGTTAAACAATACTTAGTACAACAAAAAAAGAATTACTTAAATCGGACTTGTAGTTCCGGAGATATGCGAACCGCAAGCCGTTGAGGAGTTGTACCTTCCATCATCAGCTCATCCACCTGAGATGATGATTATCAGATTCAAATACTTGAACAGCTTTAGAAAATATATGAAAATGGTACTAAGTGCCTGTAAAATTTGAAGGTTGCCCTCGATTTCCCTGGGATCCCATCATCAGATCCTATCCTGATGATCATGGGACCACTTGGGAAGTATACCCTTTCAAACAAAAGAAAAATTTTCCAAATCGGTCCAGGCGTCTTCGAGAAATCGGGGAACATACATAAAAAAAAAAAAAAAAGATTCCGACGAATTGAGAACCTCCTCCTTTTTTTGAAGTCGGTTAAAAAAATACTAATCATTTATAGGTTTCCCAAAAATGAAAGATTGAAGAAAAAATGGTTGGACTCTATCGGTGACGAAAAAATTTGTTCTCGAAGTAAAGACTGGCTTATGTGTTCACTTCACTTTGAAGAAAAATGTTTTAACAGAACACTTGATGTTATTAGGTTACATGAGAACTCTGTACCTACAATATTTTCGGTAAGTGTGTATTTTAATGATTGTTAAATAACAGCCTGGTTTTTTAGCCTAAGTTATATGGATAGTAATGCATATTTCATTTTTTTTTTCAGACATCCAACAAAAAACAACTTCCAGAGTCAGTTGTATTCTGTGAAACAAGCTACACTCAAGAATCTGATGTTTCTTGTACATCTACTGTAATAAAGGAACCATCTACCGTAATAGATGAACCATCTAGTGTAATGGAGGCACCATTGCAGTTGATCCATCAATTTGTGGGAACAGTGCCCAAAGAGGTATGTAGATGTTGAATTTTTAACCGTTTTCTGACAAACAGACGGCAGCACATCAAGCGCCACAATCTGTCAAAGACTTGTCAACTGTCACTTGAAAATAACTTTTAGCAATAAAATGCAATATGCAAATTATTTTTTAACAGTGCATAATTAAGTTATTGGTTAATAGTGCTGATACATTTGGCATGTGAAAAGGCGCTGTGAGATGGGACTGGTCATCTCTTAGCTGCCACGGTCTATTTTAATTTTCATTATTTTTTTTTAATATTAACTGTACACTTAACTTGCTACGTTGAGTGTAAAAAAAGTGTCCATGGAGTTTCTTGTCCGTTCTTTTGCATAGAAATCTTCGCTCTGGAATGGGCACCTACGGTACTTTCACAGTTATTATGTCTTGTGACTAGAACTGTAGCACCATAACAATTTTGTACTGATTTATTTTTATGTCTTTTGACAATTCAAAAGTGCCTGTAATTATTGGCCTAGTTGAAATAAATTTGATTTGATTTAACTATTTATCTTTTCTATTACAGGTTTTACAAACTGGAAAAATTAAAGCCTTTAAAGAAAAATATGTCAATCAACAGAAAACAATTAAACGCCTCAATGAAAGAATACGAAGGAAAAAAAATTGCTGATTTGAAGGCTGTTGTGATAGAAGACTTGGCGGGACCAAAAAACTTTTTAAAAAGACAAATTAACAAGTCCAAAGGTTTACCTGTACAATCCGAATTAATCGTCAAATTTTAAATTAACGCTAACACATAAATATATGTATAATATTTAATTACAATCAGTAGCGCAAATGTGAAAATTTATATATTTTTTTACGTAACTACATGGATTATAATTCAATCATGGTATCTAGTCGTAATACTATTATGTTATCCTAAAAGTACCAGGGATACTAGTATCCATACTCGTTACAGTAACACTATGTTTCTTGATTGGCACAACCCTAGCATTGGCCGCCATTTTATGTGCCACGGCGAACTTGTAGGTATCCACGTTTTTGGTGTAGGTATTTCCAGTCCATAGGATTATAATGTCTATGTTTTTTCATTCATCCCACACTTGACAGCCCATTGTCAATTGTCAACATAGACGTATTATAGTAATCTAGACCACGTTCTTCAAGTTTTTTGCCACACAAAAATGAATCTTACTTCTCATAGTTTGATTTCCTTTTTTGTCTGGCAAAACTAAAGAGAGAAATGAATGAGAGGTTAACTTTGAAGGTCGCTATCTCTTTTCCACAATTGCCAGGAGATAAGCATTGGTAGAAATGGTAGTTTAAAGTTTTTTTTCTTCTACAATTTATACATTTAGGGCGGTTTGGCAGCTTATCTATAGAAAATATCTCAAACCGCCATTTTTATCTCTCAGATAAAAGTTATCTGATTATTGAAAAATCAGCCCAGATTTTTTTTTACAGTAAAATACAGCTTGGCCAGAACGTCTTGACACGGAACTACAGCTTGGCCAGAACGTCTTGAAACTGAACTAAAATTTTTATTTGCTGACAACGTTTTAAAATATTTGAAATTTGATGTAAACAAAGACGCAGGTTTGTAAGATTTATTATTGTGCCATAAAACTAACGTAATAAGTGAAAATAAATAAAATAAAATCATTCAAAGTGCTGGTAGCGAGAAGACAGTGGCGACTTCCGGTTTTCTACTGTTTTTTGCCAAGCTGTAATCTTTTTATTTGCTGACAACGTTTTAAAATATTTGATATTTGATGTAAACAAAGACGCATGTTTGTTAGATTTATTATTGTGCCATAAAACTAACGTAATAAGTGAAAATAAATAAAATAAAATCATTCAAAGTGCTGGTAGCGAGAAGACAGTGGCGACTTCCGGTTTTCTACTGTTTTTTGCCAAGCTGTACCCTATTCATTGAGATGAAGTTATATGGAGATGCCCCGATGTTCTATACATACTTTTTGCTTATACAAATATGAGTCAAACATGAGACAGAGAGTGAAATATTGGTTTGTCTCTTTCTTTCTAATGCAGTAATCACATTTGACAAAAGAGACAACAATATTTCGGTTGTTGCTCAAAATGGAATATTTTGTTGGGATATTTCCCACAGTTACAGAAACGTGCCCATTTCGCCATTTTATGTGCCAAGTTTCGTGGTAGTTCTGCTGTCAAACAGTTGTTTACTTTTTGTTGAATTTAGATTTTTGAGTAAATTACGGAGTGTTTTCTTTTAAAAGTGCGTGTTACCATTAAGAAACAGTAATTCAACATGCCTGGATGTTCCATTGTGTCTTGTCATGCCAGGAAAAAGAAAAATCAGCCTGAATTGACTTTGTACAGGTTAGTAACACGTTTTCATGCAAAACTACATGAAATAGAACAATTTCGGTAAAGAAATCGCTATGTGACCTTGTTTTCATGGTTAGAGTATTAATATTTGGGTTTATTTCCGTCCTACAGACAATATTTTTCATTTCTGATTTTCGTTTGTTTGTTTACAATAATAATAGTGTCGTACCGTTGCTGTAATAGTTCCCGATACTAGTCCTTCGTTACACTGAAACTGTTACTAAATGATATATTGATAAAAAAATACTAATCATTTATAGGTTTCCCAAAAATGAAAGATTGAAGAAAAAATGGTTGGACTCTATCGGTGACGAAAAAATTTGTTCTCGAACTTCGATCATTAACAACAACTAGATACACAATCCCGTACAAAAACGAACTTAAAACTGTCCTCAAGTAGGTTCGTAGAATAGAAAGAGAAAGAAACATAACTGGCCAACATATACCAAAAGAAATTAAAACTTATTCGAATGAATTAAAGTCGGATTTAGAACGGACATAAAAACACATTAAATTTTACGACCGCGACTCGCCGCCGCCGCCGCGTGAACAGAATCAACACATGTTACCCGACTAAATCAAGTAGTCATGCGACAATATGAATTGTACGTTTAATAAAAGTCATTTCAATTGAACTGCTTTATAAACCCTGAAATAATTTAGATAATTTAAAAATAAATGTTTTAAGGCGTTTTCTTGAAGAAATATCAGTATTTATAATGCAGTGATAGTCATTATATATTGGTAATATTAGCATTTACCGAAAAAATGAAATTCCGTCCTTTTTTCCCGTCCTAAGAGTGATTTTTGCACTTTTTAAACGAGCACGGAGGCATGTTTACGTTCCGAGCGTTGGAACAGTACTAAACTAAAAGAATGACCAATCTCTGATTTGGTCATTCTTTTGGTGAGGACGTTTTTTGTCGCTGATTGTGTATCTAGTTGTTATTAATGATCGAAGTTCTCGAAGTAAAGACTGGCTTATGTGTTCACTTCACTTTGTAGAAGAATGTTTTAACAGAACACTTGATGTTATTAGGTTACATGAGAACTCTGTAACTACAATATTTTCGGTAAGTGTGTATTAAAATGATTGTTAAATAACAGCCTGGTTTTTTAGCCTAAGTTATATGGATAGTAATGCATATTTCATTTTTTTTTCAGACATCCAACAAAAAACAACTTCCAGAGTCATTTGTATTCTGTGAAACAAGCAACACTCAAGAATCTGATGTTTCTTGTACATCTACTGTAATAAAGGAACCATCTACCGTAATAGATAAACCATTTAGTGTAATGGAGGCACCATTGCAGTTGACCCATAAATTTGTGGGAACAGTGCACAAAGAGGTATGTAGATGTTGAATTTTTAACCCTTTTCTGACAAACAGACGGCAGCACATCAAGCGCCGCAATCTGTCAAAGACTTGTCAACTGTCACTTGAAAAGAACTTTTAGCAATAAAATGCAATATGCAAATTATTTTTTAACGGTGCATTGTTAAGTTATTGGTTAATAGTGCTGATACATTTGGCAAGTTCGTGAAAAGGCGCTGTCAGATGGGACTGATCATCTCTTAGCTGCCACGGTCTATTTTAATTTTTCATTATTATTTTTTTAATATTAGCTGTACACTTAACTTGCTACGTTGAATGTAAAAAGAGTGTCCATGGAGTTTCTTGTCCGTTCTTTTCCATAGAGATCTTCGCTCTGGAATGGGCACCTACGGTACTTTCACAGTTATTATGTCTTGTGACTAGAACTGTAGCACCATAACAATTTTGTACTGATTTATTTTTATGTCTTTTGACCATTCAAAAGTGCCTGTAATTATTGGCCTAGTTGAAATAAAATTGATTTGATTTAACTATTTATCTTTTCTATTACAGGTTTTACAAACTGGAAAATATAAACCTTTAAAGAAAAATATGTCAAGCAACAGAAAACAATTAAACGCCTCAATAATAATAATAATTGGTGATTTGAAGGCTGTTGTGATAGAAGACTTGGCGGGACCAAAAGATTTAAAAAAAAAAAACAAATTAAAAAGTCCAAAGGTTTACCTGTACAATCCGAATTAATCGTCAAATTTTAAATTAACGCTAACACATAAATATATGTATAATATTTAATTACAAGCAATAGCGCAAATGTGAAAATTTTCATTTTTTTTACGTAACTACATGGATTATAATTCAATCATGGCATCTAGTCGTAATACCATTATGTAATCCTAAAAGTACTAGGGATACTAGTATCCATACTCGTTACAGTAACACTATGTTTCTTGATTGGCACAACCCTAGCATTGGCCGCCATTTTATGTGCCCAGCGAACTTGTAGGTATCCACGTTTTTGGTGTAGGTATTTCTAGTCCATAGGATTATTAAGTCTATGACCCTATTCCATGGTACCACAGATTACTAAGTTGCTCGCTTCGTTTTTGACAGAAGAAAACAAAAAGTTAGGAGGTTATGTTTACTCATGTGTTCAGTTGAATTTGTAACATTTTCAACAGATGTAAGTTAAATCGTCAATAAACCAAGGTACCTAGATTAATTTTGCTGCTTAAATAAAATTCATGTTTTTCTTATTCACATCAATGAAGTGAGCGTAAATACTAATTATTGGTGGGACAGGTTTTCTGCTACTAGAGGATTGGTAGAGCTTTTATAATTCTGTAAAGCATCAAGTGGGTTGAACTTACTCTCCGCCTGGTCTGCTCTTACGGTTACATAAAAATGTTACAAATATTTATGGAACATTATTTACAACATTTTCACTAAACTTCTCAAATCACAAGCTAAGTGCTAATAATGTTCATTTGGTATTGATGAGTAATATTATTAAAATTCAGTTTCAGCAAAAATCAACTACAATGACGCAACAAAAGAAAATAATCTTCAAGAAAATCAAAGCTGACATAAGTAAAGAATTCACATTCCTGAAAAATGTATTTTCAGTAATGTCTTTACCGTTGCAGATGAAAGGTAAAGAACTTTAGTGTTTAAAGTAGTGTATTCTACTTTACTTTAATAACTTAATACTTTTTAATAGACTGCCTCTCATTGAAGTCTCTTCTTATTAGCGATGCATCCGATACCGATACTGATATATCGGCGATACTTCGGATTAATCGATATATCGGTATCGACAATATTTTCATGACCAATTCAATGATAATTTTTTAATTAAAAAATGTAGTGTAAACGAGTGTGTTGTCTCGTCTATTTCGTTGCAAACGAGACACAAACTATGCCCGGGGAAACCTTTGCCAAACAGACTTGCGAAATCGCTTTTCTCTGAAAAAATAAGATTGAAGTCTGTCTCACGAATAAAGTCCCGCGGCAATAATTTTTTTTTTTTTTTTTGTTCTCTTAATTATCTGCGATCAGTCTTCTGACTATGAGCGGATGAGTTCTGTGTTGCTTGTGATGTGGAGTGTGACATCCAGTGATGCCATCTACTCGCAGGTATTACGGCTTTACTGCCGGTCTTCTAGTGCCAGGATACTGTGACGCTTCAAGCGGAGCACGTAGTCTCGTTGTGTCAACTGACGAGCTAGCTCATTTGGGTGGACGGCTAGTCGTTGTTTATATTTCCCTGCTACATTCTGAATCTCCTCATTAACTGTGGGAATGGCTAGTTGTTGATGGATTTCAGCGTTTGTAGTAAACCATGAGACATTGGCTATTGTGCGAAGAATTTTATTTTGTTGACGCTGTAGTATGGCTATATTGGAGTTGCTTGCGCTTCCCCAGAGCTGTATCCCATACATCCAAACTGGCTTTAATGCTACTTTGTATATTAGCAGCTTGTTGTCCAGTGATAGTCTGGAGTTGCGGCCCAATAACCAGTGAAGGTTTCTAAGTCTGTATGTAATTTCTTCCTTTTTAGCTTTGACGTGTTGTTGCCAGGTTAATCGGCGGTCCAAATGCATCCCCAGGTATTTGACACAACTTTTATGTGGAAGGGTGGTATCTCCGAGTTTAACTGGTGGACAGTTTTCTTTTCTGAGTGTGTAGGTGACTTGAACAGACTTTGCAGCACTGACCTTTAGTTTCCATCTCTTCATCCAGGCATGAATTTTGTTGAGACCATTCTGCAGAAGGTTTGTTGCAACTTCTGGGTTTCTGTGACTCGACAGTATTGCCGTATCGTCTGCGAATGTTGCTGTAACAACTCCAGAATCTGTCGGTAAGTCAGCTGTATACAATATATAAAGAATCGGCCCCAAAACAGATCCCTGAGGTACACCAGCTTCGATTCTGTAAAGGTCTGAGGTACTACCCGATTCTTTAACGTAGAAAAGTCTATCTGTGAGGTAAGATTTCAGTATACCAAAGAACGGCTGGGGGAGATGCTGTTTAATTTTGCATAAGAGGCCTTTATGCCACACCTTGTCAAAGGCCTGCTGGATGTCCAGGAACGCAGAGGAGCAATATTCCTTTTGTTCCAGCGTTTTTCTTATATGTGCACAGACCCGGTGTATTTGCTCAACTGTCCTGTGTTGTTTCCTAAAGCCGAACTGATGGTCAGGTAGTACCTTTTTCTCTTTAAGAATTGGGGCCATCCTGTGTAGCAGAATTTTTTCAAAGATCTTGGACATTGTTGGCAAAAGGCTTATTGGTCTATAAGACGTTTTTTCTTGGGCAGGTTTCCCAAGTTTGTGAATCATCACTATTTCTGAGATCTTCCATTGTTCGGGAAAGTACTGCAATCTCAACATGGAGTTCAATAAGAATGTTAGCATAATTATGCCCTTGCGTGGCAGTTCTCTCAGTACTTCCTTCGTGATCAAGTCATACCCTGGCGCTTTTTTACTGTCAAGGCATCTTATAGTTTTTTGGACCTCTTGGGGTGTAACTGGTTTTGGTGGGAGACAAAGCTGAAAGTCTTCATTTAAGATGGAATCAACGTGATTTTCTACATCCCTGTCGTCAGTTTCATCATTTGGTTGGAAAACCTGTGACAAATGTTTTGCGAAGTAAAGGCAATAATTGGAACTAATTTATGTCAATATCATTTTCTATTTTAATTATATTAATTAAATTATTAAAAATAATAAAATCGGATTGAACCAAAAATTTTGATTTTAATTTTTAATAATTTTTTTTTTATTAAATACGTTTTAATCTATCAGTAAATACATAATGATCTAAACTATAAATAAAAACTAACTAGTAATATGTACAAAAAGTAAAAAGAAAAGAAAAACATTTAAAGGGCGTCAAAGAATTCGTCCACATCGCTGTCAACGGGAACAGTGCCCAGAATGCTGGCAGCATTGCCACGTTGTATGGTAATGCTGATTCGTTGGCCTAGAAAACAGGCCAGCCCTCTGGTCACCTGAAGAGTCGACTAATCGCTTGGCGATATCTTTAAAAACGTTGTGAGCGCTCGGACCCCATGGCCCTAGAGTTAACGGCTCAAACACACAGCTAAGCCAATGTATTTGCGCCGCTTGAAGTTTTCAGCACTTGCAGCGGCAGCGCCAGCACAACACGCTGTACTAGGAAGATGGGATGGCGCAAGAGTGTCGACACAATATGTTGCATCCCACACCATAGGCCTACCCAGCTTCCATGGCATTATGGTCATACCATCTGGTCTCTTCCCATCGTCGCGTGCCAAGCCGCTGGGTTCTAAGACTTACGTCACCTCCTAAAGTTCCATCGTCTATATACCACACGTTAAATTTTGAATTTAATTTTTGGATATGGATATGGATATGACTGGCCCAAGAGGGTCACCTTGTTGGCAACCAACTGCAGATTCCAAAACGTTGTCCTTGTAGAGTAATTTTGAAGGGTGTCTGTAACATTGCCAAATAAAACCATAAAGGAGATCATTTTTTCTGGGCCTTTTCTGAAAGTGCCGAAGAAAAAAAGTGGTACCTATGGATAGTACTAGTAATTTGGAGCAATAGTTACTATGGCACAAAAGTTATAGGATTACTCTCGGCCAAGTTATACAAGTTCGAAGATTCGACTTTTTCATACATTTTGTTGATTTCTGAAAGTGCTAAAAATCAAAACATAATGAGAAGTATTGCTAGAACTATCGACCTCAAGCAATTAAACATATCATAACATCACGCCCGTAATCCCAGAAGGGTTGGGCAGGGGTGTACCTTCTTCTTCTTCTTCGTCGTTTCACTCTTGGCAGAGTGGTCGTGGTCGTCATTTCAGCTGTTAGTGGCTCGCCTAACAATACGCCGCCATTCCTGTCTGATGGCTGCCTTTCTGTTGCAGACGTGCAGGGAACTGTTCACAGCTGCTTTTATCTGATCCGTCCATCTCATAGGCGATCTACCTCGTGCTCGGGTGCCTTCAACTTTGCCCTGCACCACTAGGGGCTCGATGGAGTCGTCGCCACGCCGGGATACGAGTCCAAAGAATGTCAGGATTCGAGTTTGCACAATGGAAGACAGGCGCTGCTTGATGTCAAGTTCCTGCATTATGGAGACGTTAGTACGGAATTAATTCCACGACGAGTCCAGTCTTCGAGAACAATTCTCATTATGAGTTCTGTGTATATATTGAACAGAAGGGGAGAGATTATACACCCTTGACGGACTCTTGCACTGGGGTGGAAATGACTCGAGAGTACGTCATTTGCTCTTACTGACGCTGTTCCGTCCTCGTATAGACGCCTTAGGAGGTGAACAAGATGTCTCGGCGTGCCCATATCCAGCAAGGTCTTCCATAGTACGGGCCATTTTACGGAGTCAAATGCCTTTGAGAAGTCAACAAAGCAAATGTAAACCGGCTTGTTGAATGGCCGGGCTTTCTCTATAATCTGGCGCAACGTCAGAATTTGTTCACGGGTACCTTTACCTTTTACGAAACCCATGTGTTCGGGTGCAACTTCTTTGGACAAAAAGTTCTTTAAACGCTCATTTAGGATATGCAGTAGCAGTAGTATTTTGCTTGCATGAGAAATTAGCGCAAGGAGACGGTAGTTACTGCACGACTTTGTGGAACCCTTTTTGTGCAACGGTATGAAGACTGTGTGAGCCAATTCCTTCGGCCACGTCCCTGTCCGCCATATCTTATTGGTATGAAAGATTTGGACGCCATGCTCACCCAAAGCCTTAATGGTTTCAATTGGGATAGCATCTGCACCTGTGGCTTTTCCATTCTTCAGGTGTTAAATCGCAGCTCTTATTTCTTCGTAAAGAATGTCTGGCTCTACTTCTTCATCCGTGGGTTCCGTGGGAGCAAAGCATCGCGATTGAGGGTCCTGGAACAGTGACTGACAGTATTCCGTCCATGTCTCGGAAATCGCATCTATTTCAGTGACTGTTTCACCCCGAGAGTTCTCAATAGCCCAAGTCTTAGTAGAAAGAGTTTTTGTGATGGAGCGGATTTTCTGATGGAGATCCCTGGTTTCATGATTGTCAGCGTGGGCTTCAACTTCTGCGTGAGGTGTACCTAATTAACGGAATTCTAATCTCTTTCTTTTATCAATAAAATGAATGAAAATATAAAAATCTACCACGAGCAAGTCAGGGGTCTTGAAAGCGGTACCTCCTTACAATGTGAGTCGTGAGAACTACTGCTTTCTGAATCAGCCCCTTTTTTGGGCAATAAAATCATCAAATGAGTCCTCTCGCTCTGGGTTAACATGGTGAAACTGTCAGACTATTGATGACTAAAAGTCCATCCTGTTCATTCGGTTGCCCTTTGCGTTCCAGTGCTAAGGTATCCTACTAAGATAGTTCAGCGACTGGGACTCGTCCTCGACAGCCCGTGGAACATAAGGGAGCATATTCGTCGTTCGGCCCCAAAACTGGATCGGCCGGGGTTGCTTCCAGTTGCTATTACCCAATCTTGGGGGCAACCGCTTTATAATTTCGAAGGCTCTACGTGGAAGCCGTTATGGCCCTCTACGGGAATCCTTTGACCAGTCAACTGGTCGCGTATCTGAGGATCATGGCTATTCGGGTGATCTACCACTCATAGACGTGCTGGAGAGCCTTTGCTTCCACATCCACGGCAGCAATTCTTGATAGGAAGCTGCCGCGACTAATGTCCGCACTGCCGACACACGGTTGTTTCTAGAGGTCTCTGTTCCGGATTCAGGAGGAGAATACGCCCGGTCGTCACCACTGTGTAGACCGCACGGAAGACACGCTGGAGTATAAGGTGATGTTAGGTAGTTCCGGCACTGGTACAAGCGATGTTTTGGAGCGAGTTGAAATAGCAAGCAGTCACATTGTTCTGCAGCAATAATGCCAGCGAAAGAGGAGGCAGAACAGTTGAAGGAGAAGACACCCTCGACCTCACATCCCAGGCCCAGCCGTCACGAGAAACGCCCAGATTTTAACGTTACGACGACACCATGGATCCGAGCTTGCGGACGACAAATGATGGGGAGCTAGCTGTCCTATCAAGGATCAAGCGCGTCTGAAAGAGCTGTCAATGGCCTATACACCGTGTTCCGGACGATATACATAAACTTCGACCAGATGTTCAAACCACGGAAGTAAGCATTTTTCATTATGGACACATTAATAAATTCTTATTTTTTATTTTTTGTTAATTTTCATACAAACTAAATACCTAGACGTAAATAACCCGATATGCATGCCTCTTTATCCGAATTGGCAACGTCATTCATAACATTTGGCGGGCTGAAACAAATGAAATGCAAATAGTATTTGATAGATTTCAAATTAAGATACTTTCTCACTGCATAGCTCAATTAAATTTCATTAAATGAAATTACAAATATCTTTGTAACGAAGCCTTTTTAAGTACTACTTCCTTTGTTGGATTTGATTTGTAAAAGCCATAGAAGTATTTGCTAAAGTTTATGGATAACGTGAAGAACACGGTGTATAGAGCCAAACGCCTACCGGGTCGTTTTATTACCCGGAAAAAAGAGCTGATTCAGAATGTGGTACTTTTTGTCACGGCCTTATTATTGGGTGGTTCCTCTCTCAAGACACCTGGCTACCGGTTGCTCGACTCTGTTACCGATGCTGGTGGGAGGTTTCCACTTTTGAAAATGTTTCTATTCTTTTTAACAAAATAATAAGTGATTATTTATTCATTTTAATGAAGCACACCTCTGCCCAACCCTTTGGGGATTACAGGCGTGATGTTCTGTTATGTTTAATTGCTTGAAGTCACTAGTTCTAGCAATACTTATCATTATTCTGTATTTCTCGGTACTTTCAAAAATCAACAAAATATGTTTGAAAATGACATTAAATCTTCGAACTTGTATAACTTCATCATCATCATCATCATCAGCCGGAAAACGTCCACTGCTGAACATAGGCCTCCCCCTTAGACCGCCACGCCGAACGACAATTCGCCACTTGCATCCATCGGTTGCCCGCGACCCTCACGATGTCGTCGGTCCACCTAGTGGGAGGCCTACCTACGCTGCGTCTTCCGGTCCGTGGTCGCCACTCGAGAACTTTTTTCCCCATCGGTTGTCAGTTCGACGAGCGATGTGGCCTGCCCATTGCCACTTCAACTTGCAAACTTTATGAGCTATGTCGGTGACTTTGGTTCTTCGCTGGATATCCATGTTCCGGATTTTATCCCGCAAAGAAACTCCGAGCATAGCTCTTTCCATCGCTCGTTGAGTGACTCTTAGTCTCTCTAAAAGGCCAGCAGTTAGAGACCACGTTTCAGAGCCATATGTCATCATTGGCAACACACACTGGTTAAACACCCTTGTCTTGAGACACTGGGATTTTCGATGAGAAGATATCACGTAGCTTCCCAAACGCTGCCCATCCGAGTTGGATTCTTCGGGCGACCTCTTTCTCGAAGTTGGACCTACCTAACTGAACAATCTGTCCAAGGTAAGTGTAATGGTCTACAACTTCGAGAGTATCATTCCCAACAACAACCGGTACGGGTGCCACATGGACATTCGACATGACTTTCGTCTTGTCCATGTTCATTTTAAGGCCGACCCGTTGGGATACGATACTGAGGTCGCTGAGCATAGCATTGAGGTGCTCCAACGATTCTGCCATGATGACTATATCATCGGCAAAACGAAGGTGAGTGATGTATTCGCCATTGCAATTGGATTGGTTTCGTGCTCTCTACTGAAGTCGGATGGACATGGTGGCGTTTCTATACAAACACTTCAACACTTCGATATACCTATAGTCGATATGACATCGTTGGAGGGACTGCAATACTGCCCAGGTTTCGATTGAATCGAAGGCCTTTTCATAGTCCACAAACGCCAAACATAATGGCCGATTATACTCCTCTGTCTTCTGTATAATCTGGCGGAGCGTGTGTATGTGGTCTACAGTACTAAAACCTTTTCGGAAACCGGCTTGTTCGGGAGGCTGGAAGTCATCAAACCTGCGTTCGAGACGGTTCGTAATGACTCTTGAGAACAGCTTGTATACATGGCTCAGAAGTGAGATTGGCCTGTAGTTCTTCAACAAGGTGTTGTCACCCTTTTTGAAGAAAAGAACAACCACACTCCTGTGCCATGCTTCTGGCGTAGTACCTTCGAGTATGACGGAATTAAATAACTTCTGGAGGACCAGAAGTACCGGTTTTCCACCCGCTCTCAGAAGTTCTGTTGTGATTCCGTCTTCACCCGGCGCCTTGTTATTCTTTAGCTGTTTAAGAGCCATTCTAATCTCGTACAGGCTGATGTCCGGGATATCCTCAGTGTAGTGTCGAGTCAGTTTAGCTCTTGCGTCTCGAACTGTACTGACACTGGGTTGTCGTGTTGATGTGTATAACTGTCCGTAAAACCTCTCAAGCTCTCTCAGGATCTCCGGCTTCGTCGAAATAATGCTGCCGTCGTTAATCTTCAGCTTTGTCATTTGGCTTTGCCCAATAGACGAATTCTTTGCGAAGACTTTTGAGCCCTGGTTCCGCTCGATTGCCTCTTTGATCCGTGCCGCACTATAGGCACGCAGGTCACGTCGCATTGATTTAGAGATTCGTCTATTGAGTTTGCCATATTCCGACATGTCAGCTGAAGATTGCAGCCTCATCTCGGCCCGGTCTTGCATTAACTTGATGGTTCCGTTCGAGAGCTTTTGAGGCTTATTGCGGCGCGGGGTCTTAAAGAACTTGGACCCCACAGCTTGGACAGTTTCCACCAACCCATTGTTAATCTCGTCCACAGTTTCGCATTCGGTTAGGCACTGGAAGCGATTGTGCAGTTCGAGTTGAAAGTCTTCGGGGTTCTGGATGTGGGCAGGACCAGGTCGGAGCGTGGACTTCACCAAACGAGACCTTTCAAGCTTCACATTGATATTCAATGTGCCTCTGACGATTCGGTGATCGCTACCGGTTTTCACCTTGGCGATCACAGAGACATCACTGAATATTCGCTTTTTGGTCGTCATGATGAAGTCGATCTCATTTCTGGTAGTACCATCGGGGCTCATCCACGTCCACCTCCTGGATGGCCGCTTCTGGAAGTAGGAGTTCATTAGATGAAGTTCTTCCTTTTCCATGAAGTCGACCAGTCGTTGGCCCCTATGGTTTCGCTGCCCGTACCCAAATGGCCCCACTCTCAACTCATCGCCATTCCGTGCGCCCACCTTCGCGTTGAAGTCCCCCATAACAACGGTGAAGTATGTTTCGGAGGTATGTATGGCCTCGGATATCTCCTCATGCAATGCCTCTACTTCATCATCAGAATGTGTCGAGGTCGGCGCATATACCTGTATGACCTTCAACGAATACCGGTTGGTTATTCTGAGTATAAGGTATGCTACCCTACTCGACACACTGTCGACTTTCACAACGTTGTTGATGAGGGACCTGCGGACGAGAAATCCAACACCACCCTGAGATTTACGGTCTCCTTCCCGGTAGAAAAGCATGTTGCCGGAATCTAGAACTATCGTATCCTGACCCTCTCTTCGGACTTCAGATAATCCCAAGATATCCCAACGCATTTTGCTCAATTCTTCCTCCAGCTCGATAATCTTCTCATCGGTCCTCAGTGTGCGGATGTTGTGTGTTGCCAGGGCAAAAGTCCGTTGGGGGTGGTAGCGGGGCATCTGCCGGGGATTCTTAGCACCCCCTGCTCCGCCGTTACCCGATCCGCTACCCAGACCAGGAATAGCGGAGCTGCCGGGGACTGGGGGCCGTGTGCTATTGTTGTCAATCATAATGGGGGGGGGGGGGGGGTTGCCATAATCCCCACGCTTGGCAGGCGGCTTGGGGATCGCAGTAAGGTCACCGAAAGTTTACAAAACTTGGCCGAGAGCAATCCTACAACTTTTGTGCCGTAGTAACTATTGCTCCAAATGACCAGTATTATCCATAGGTACTACTTTTTTTCTTTGGCCGGCACTTTCAGAAAAGGCCCAAAAATGTATGGAGCGTGAATGATCTCCTTTCGGGCGTTCTTCATGTCAACCTTGAGGATAACTTCACCTTTACCGGAATTTAAAAAAGAGGATAAGGAATGTACGGCAGCCTCACAACCCCCTCTGGAACCAAAACCAAGTTGAAGGGGCTGGAACTTAGTTGCAAGCGTTTCCCTAAACAACTTGCAACATATTTTGGCTGCCATACGCCTATAAGTGCAGCCGACGGCAATGGGACGAATGCCGCCGTCCCTCTTGCGCAGGGCGCAGAGGTTAGCCCCGTACAAGACATCGACGACGGCATCGTTCACGCCGCCGGAAAGCATTAAGTTGACCAAAGCCGCAAGCTCCTTCATGAGTGACACGCCAGCTTCCCCGGCGCCTGAACTCAACAGATCCTTCAAATGCTGTGGAGTCAGGCCGTCGAGGCCGCCGGCGGATCCGCTGCGGAAAGAGCTCACGGCTGCGATCAACTGCGGAGCGGTAATTTGGAAAAATGAGTCCTGAACAAGGGGGAACATTTTACTACTCAAGCTTTTCTTTTGTAGTTTATTTTAGAAGCCAAATTTTTCTGGACATGCAGAATCCTGTAAGGGAAGGTGAATAACTGCTCCCAGGCACGCTCCGAGTTCTCCTGGGTGGCGACACAGACACATTGCGCTAAACTCAGCGCAACAGAACGTCTCGCACCCCGAGGAACCCTCTTTAAAATAGGAGTGGAATTTTTGAATTTGGATAATGTTTTCCACAAGGGTTGGTCAAAATATGGTAATGTCGTCGGGGTCAGGATTGTTGCTGGGGGGTCCAAAGGTACACTATGTGGTTTGTGAACCTTAGTGTATCCTTAGACCCCGTGACCTTTAAAATAACGAGCCTGGGAGCAATGGGGACATCTCACCAGTTGCACATCCAGTGATGCGGTAGGTTGACTGGCACCACTCAAACCGGCGTCGCTACATCCGGCGTTGGACATACAATTCAATTTGAAATCATTTTATGAAATTTTTGAGGAGCCTTAAACAGTGGAGTTTGGCAAAATTCCGTGACTTGACTGTAGCGCTAGCGCCGCATCTGCGAGACTTCTTTCGTGAGACGAACTTTACTTTGTTTTTTCAACAAAAATCTTATTAATGTTAATTTCAGTTCCTATAATTAACTTATATCAACTTATGTCACTACTCTTTACATTAATAAAAATATATTATCTGACTTGTGATTTATTTATTTTATCTTAATTTTTTAATTCACAAGAAGCGTATCGGTATCGGTATCGCCGATATTTTTATAAGTGTATCGGTATCGTATCGGCGAAAAGGCATATCGATGCATCCCTTTCTTCTTATTATAAGTTATTTATCTAAACATGCTGATTTTTTATGTCATAATAGCACACATGGATTAATAAAAAAACATATTGCAGGTGAAAATGATGATAATATGGATATTGAAATAGTAAATGAGAGTGAAAAGAATGAAGATGTTGAAATGCCTAAACGCGCCCGCAGTATAGCAGAACTTGAAGAGAAATTGGAGAAGATCAAATCACAGAACAAATTTAGCTTCAAAAATAAACTACAAAAGAAAAGCTTGAGTAGTAAAATGAAAAAGAAAATTAAAAAAACAGAGAGAGCAAATAAAACGAAAGTTAAACCTGTAGTAGATGCACCTTTTGCAGAAATGTTAAAGTCCAGTGCAGAGGAAAAACCAAAAGTAAATATTGCTAAACCAGTGTTCAACAATGAAGGCAAACTTGTCTTCTCCAAATTTGACTTTGCCAATGTTGGCAAAAAAGGTATTATTAACTTTTTATTTATAATCTTTTTTTAGTTAATCATTTTTTTTGTTACAATATCATTAACAAGTAGAAAATTCTGAAAAGTGTTTCAACTTGCTAATAATTGTATTTTTTATTACATAGAAAGAGCAAACAAGGCAGAAAGAGATCCTAAAAAGATTTTAGAAAACCTCAAACAGCAAGAAGACAGATTCAAACAATTAGAAGAAAAAGAAGACACGTGTAAAGTAAAAGAAATAAAGGAAAAAATAGCATGGAAGAATGTACTGCAAAAAGCTGAAGGACAAAAAGTTAAAGATGACCCCATATTGCTCAAGAAGACTATAAAGAAAATGGTACATAAGCATTACCGTTCTTTATTCATTTTGAACACATCATATAGCGCGATCCAATTAAGAGCGCATATTCTGAAAGTTGGCAACGTCGCACATAGTTGTCAAATATTCATCATCATCAGCCTATAAATGATCCCACTGCTGGGACACAGGCCTCCTCTCTGTGAAAGGGAGTGGGCCGTAATCAACCCCGCGGGCCCAGTGCGGATTGGTAGATGTCACATGTCTTCGAATTTTTGGTTCTAGGACATAACGGTTTCCTCACGATGTTTTCCTTCACCGTTTTGAGAGCAGTGGTGTTGAAATAAATTACACAAAGTAATGCGCCTGACGGGGTTCGAACCCACGACCTACTAGTCGTAAGTCGAGGCCGATACCACTGGGCCACCACTGATCTAATATTAACCAGTTATAATTAATTTAGCAATGTTACTGTATGGAAATCAGAAATATGGCTCTGTAGTGCACTAGAAAATTGATAAGGTAATGCAATAATTAATATCGTAACACCGAATATAAAGTTTTAGATGTAAAAAAAGTGTTTGGAAACTTGTTAAATGCATTTTTTACACCTGAAACGGTTACAACATCAAATTCAGTGTTTTAATTGCATTCCTATATCAATTTTTTAGTGCACTACAGAGCAATAGGTATTTCTTTTTTACTAAATACAGTAAAGCCAAATTAATTAAAACTTGTAAATATTTGACAGCCATTTGCGACGTTGCCAACTTTCTGATTATGCGGCCTTAAGAACCACCTTCTATTGCAGTCACATCTGTTAAATGGGAACATTTGTTTATTATCCTCCATACATTTGAAGTGTCAGTTGACTATAGACACTCGTCTTCTTAGTTGGAACGCATTATACATTGCTTATTAGAATTATTGTTTTTTTTTGTTTCATAATTATAAAAAAATAATTTGAAGTATTTTTTACAATTATTGGTAAATTCCATTATGAATAACAAAATAAACATTTTTCTACAAACAAACAAAATATTTAAAAAAATACCTAATTAATTTATTTTGGCTTTACAGGATCACAAGAAGAAACAAAGTAAGAAACAGTGGGACACAAGAGTAAAGAATGTGGAACAGAAGAAAGACGAGAGACAAAAGAAGAGAACAGAGAATATTGCCAAGAAAAAGAAAGAAAAGAAATCTAAAATTATTAAAACATCAGCCAAGAGAGGGCGCGTCGTAATATAATATCAACAAAAATATTTCTAGATGTTTGTGTTTAAGGAATACATCATTTTAAAGTAATATTGTATTTCATTTTCGCTCTTAGTACGTAGAAAGAGCTAAGCGGTATGTCCATACTCAGTATGTAGTAACATAAACCTTCGCGAACTGTGCAACGCAATTCGTCGAAAGATTGGATTAAGTGTATAAACACACTATGCCGAAGTTACGCGACCGAAGTTCGGCGGCTGATTTCACGTTCCGACGTATGTATTTGGCTGATATGACACACCATAAGTGTCTAAACACACTATGCCGGAGTTACGCGACCGAAGTTCGGTGGCTGATTTCACGTTCCGACGTATTTGGCTGATATGACACACCATAAGTGCCGAACTTACGCGGCAGAAATTTGGCGCGGGTGGCTCCCTGCTGCTCCCCGCCCCCGGATCTTCGTCGGTAATCGAACCGAACTTCGGTCGCGTACAATGTGTGGTCACAGAATAACTTGCCGCTGAACATACGCCCGACCGAAGTTACGCTGTACGCTATGACGCGACGTAATTTCGGCATAGTGTGTCGTCAGTAATTCAAATAGCATTGCAGGCGTAATTATGCCGAACTTCGGTCGCATAACTTCTGCATAGTGTGTTTAGACACTTATTCTGTGACCACACATTATACGCGACCGAAGTTCGGTTCGATTACCGACGAAAATCCGGGGGCGGGGAGCAGCAGGGAGCCGCCCGCGCCACCCGCGCCGAATTTCTGCCGCGTAAGTTCGGCACTTATGGTGTGTCATATCAGCCAAATACGTCGGAACGTGAAATCATCCGCCGAACTTCGGTCGCGTAACTTCGGTATAGTGTGTTTACGCGACCGAAGTTCGGCACAATTACGCCTGCAATGCTATTTGAATTACTGACGACACACTATGCCGAAATTACGTCGCGTCATAGCGTACAGCGTAACTTCGGTCGGGCGTAAGTTCAGCGGCAACTTATTCTGTGACCACACATTATACGCGACCGAAGTTCGGTTCGATTACTGACGAAGATCCGGGGGCGGGGAGCAGCAAAGCAAAAAAAAAAGCAAAGGAATACGGAGAGATATCCTTATATCTCTCCGTATTCCTTTCTTAGTGACCTTCACTAAGAAAGGAAGAACGGTCATATAGACGACAGGAGAAAAAAATGTGGCTTAAGTCACCCACATCCATACCACAAGAACAACTGGGATCGTCTTTAATTTTAAGTCTGGCAAGATGAGCTGGAGAGCAAACGTGACCCTTTTCGTTTTTTGTGAGTAAAAAAATTAGCAACTTTAACATTTTTTTTTCACAAACGAAGTAAATAGCGCACATGGGAGTTTTACTCTTGCATTTGAAATATGAAACGACATAGACTAATGGCATTAATTTAGTCATGTCCGATTTTGGGGGTTTCTAAAACACTGTGGGACAGCTAGTAAATAATATCGAAATTACACTAAATCATAATGTTCAGTTGTGGATTTGTTTATCATAGTTTTTGCAAACCACGAGAATTAATGAGACGTGAAACGTGATATTGAAATAATGATGACGTGATGCAACACAGAACCACTCCAAGCACCTTGTACATCTACACTATCTACATAAACTAATATTAATTAGAGGAAAAAATTGTATTTTTGTATACACCGTGACTTTTTAGTCGTCTTACAAAAGAAGTCCACTTAATGTACCCGACCTAAAATACATCTAGGCGAGTTCAGTTTTTTTTTTTAACGTTAAAAATATTTTTTATCATTAATAAATAGATACATTAGAAATATGAAAATGTTTACGTATCAAGCTGTAGAGTATACCTACCCAGCGCAATAGTCGGGCAGATCATTACATCTCCATTTTCTATGAGACAAGGGTGTTTTTAACTACTCCTTGCGTCATAATAATGAATTAAAAATTTATTTATAATTTTTTCAAATCTCTTAAATACCTATTTTTTTATTATAAACATGTTCTAGTCATTGGATACATGAACTGGGCTGCCGTTGTAAGACGACTAAAAAGTCACGGTGTATAATGGATAAACTCAAAAACTACTGGAGCGATTTTAAACATTCTTTGACCATTACGTCAAATACAAATAACATCACGCTATTAATAATAGGAGCGGAACAGCAATGAAAAATGTTTCAAAATCGGGAAAATGTATTCCTTTTCGAAAGCTTTCCTTGCGGTCGCTACGTAAACGGTTAGAGTTACGAAAAAAATATGTATTACGGAATTATTCCTCATAAAAAGTCCTAAAACAAAGTCCGCGGCAGCATATAATGGGAATCAAATTTGTTTTAAAATAATGCATTGTTTTGCGAAGGCATTTTCATTAACATGATATTAATCCTTATCCAAATAAATTCGTTAACATCACAAGCATTTAATTTTGAACAAAATTGCCCTTGACATCATTTGATTTCAATGAATATCTTGGGAGATAATTATCACAGTTTCAAAATATTACCGCAAAAAAATATGACGGGCTGGGCATGTCACAATTGCGGCGATAAGATCCCTCTTTGAGGAGTAGTTGGAGAGGCGCTATGGCGTCATCACCTTCAGCTTGTCGCAAGTCCTCCCGCGTACGGTTGTTTCCGGAGGGTACCTCAGGGATACGACGGCAGGCGAGGGGAATGGAGAGGATATCCTCTACCTCTTGCCAGTGGCGGTACCTTCATACAAGCCCAAAAGCCCGGCATGCCTTATTAAAAATGCTCGACAGAGAATCATAATCAAACCCGAACTATTTAAAAGTTCGCGCGCTTAATTGTTATCAAAATAACACAAACTATCCACGCCACACACTTTACATCGCAATTGTTCGCGCGCAGTTTCGTATTTGCAACATCTATATATAGCTATCTCGCTTACACGTACCGGCTTTTACCGGGCTTTCAAATACTATCTCTGTCCCTTTCGCGCCTAAAGCGTTGTGCCGTATAACGAGTTAGAACCTTGTGCGTCTACAAATCGATCAGTATGGAAGATTTAAGCCGTGCATGCGTATGAAGTTGCACGCGTATGCGTGACGTTGTCACCTTGCCAAATCTGCAGTGTTGCCGTTTTAGCGACGTTGTGAGATCTTGGAGATTTTTAACGAGTTTGGAGACTTTTTTAAGATTTAGCAACAACAAGAACTAGCGAGTTTTTAAAATAACGAAATTAAATATTCAAGCAATATCTTAAAAATAAAAAAAAATGCGACATCCTGCTAGATTGTTCATATACCTGGCGACTTTTTTTGCCTAAATGACAACACTGTTACTCTGCGTAAGTAGCTCACTTCAGTTTCATTTGCTTGAGTGGGGAAAGCTTTGTTGTTAAAGTTTTTTGTGTGTTTTGTTAGATTTTCTCAGTGATACAATTGTTTTGGTGACTTACCTGCAACAATGGAGGTAATTGTACCTTGTGAGGATTTAAAATGCGTTCAAGTTTTGATTGGCGAAGATAAGGTAAAATCTTTAAACTTTGCTCAGAAAAAAAAAACAGTTTATTTCTTCCCGACGCCGACGCCTAATCTGTGTATTTCTCAGACTAGTAAATCGCTTATAAGAATATTTCTTATGTGTATAAATCATGCAATAGAATTCAAGAGGTTAGTTTATTTTTTTCAGCCCTTCAGGCTTTGTGTAATTTTTTTAGTAATAGTACAAAACGAGCTGCTTTTTACAATACTCATTGCAGCAAAAAATTCGTTGGACATACATGTCGCGAGTCGTAAACACGGTTTTTGAACAAAAAGTAAACTTATTGAGTTGTTTTCTGATCTGTGCGACAACCCACAGAACTGGGACGGGGATACGATTTTAGCTATTGAAAAACAGTTGTTGGTAGAATTAAAACGATCACCAACATTTTACTCT
Organism: Agrotis exclamationis; assembly: GCA_950005045.1. NCBI lineage: Eukaryota > Metazoa > Arthropoda > Insecta > Lepidoptera > Noctuidae > Agrotis > Agrotis exclamationis. The sequence continues at coordinate 10,247,808 of OX465417.1, read as the reverse complement.
GATGTAATTAAATCATTTCTTAAGAAAGATAGACGATTCCAATTAGAATATAAATAATTTATTTAAATTCCTTATTACATTCTATCTAGCTATTTTTTAACTTTCGTTTTGTAACTTTCTGTTTTGTTTTTTTTTTTTTTGTCTGTAACCTGTTAGTCCTGTTACAAAACAAGCAACTACTTACCATAACTTTGAATTCACTTTTAATTTATTGTACCTAACCAGTAGTTTATGAGAAAATTGCGATGATACATACGTAGGTACCTACATACTCAGTCGAAAACTGAACTTTCTTTTTTTGAAATCGGTTTAAATTTTATTGGGCTTGCCTTATTTTGAAACCCTAGGCCCGCCACTGCCTCTTGCCCCAGCCACCGCTGACGACGCCTAGAGCGTCCGAAATCGCGGGGCATATTCCAATACCGCTTGCGGGAGGGGAGTAATAGGTAGCTCGCGGTCCGACCAAGGACAAGGCCCGAGTCACGGCGCTTTGTGTTCCACGCGCTCCTCAAGGGAACTGATGGGGACGGGACCATAGTGCGAAACGCCTAACATGACGCGGGCGGGTGAAACCGCGGGCAGTTGCTAGTAGACAATACATAGGTTCTGCAATGTTTGTCTGGCTTACGTTCCTGTAGCCCCAGCATGAGTTTTCCCGTTTTTGTGGCGTAAACTGGAACTTAGTTAATTTCATGAAAAAAATAAGTTCCTCGTTCGTACACTAAAAACCACTTTGTGGAGCCCTGACACAGCCAGAAGGCGTCGCGGTAGACCTCGTAGAAGATGGCGGGACGAGCTTGACAGAACCAATGACCAGTGGTCCACTTTGGCCCTGGATCGTGAAAACTGGAAGTCATGGGGAGAGGCCTTTGCCCAGCAGTGGGATGATGTGGGCTAGCAGTATCAGTATCGTACACTAGAGGCGCTTTTTTAATTTTTCATACAATAAACGCAGTAAATACAGATCAAACTTATGACCCGTAGATAGATGATTATGTGGACAGGGAAATAATAAAAATAAAACATTTTAACAGAAAGGAAATGTCATTTATTCGTGATATTTAGTAACGGTAGTTACGCTATTTTTTACTTGCGTTGATATCTAGGTTCTACTTCCGGGTAGGGTAGAAACATAATAAATAAAGGCAATGTTAACCAAGGTAGCATTGTTTTCACAACATCCTATGATAACATGACTTTACTGTAAAAAAAAATGAATTTGGCTTATTTTAGGTAGTAATACGCAATGGAAGGCTTAGTCGGAAAATAATGCGTCCGTACAGTAATTCACATTACACTGTTTTACAGTCTACGTCACTAATCAAATAGATGAACTATATTCTATGTACCTAACTAAATTCATATGAACACATTTTTTCTTAAACCTAGGTGCATTAAAAGTTACACACCATGCTAAAAAACTACAAAGACAAAATATTTAGGTACCTAATGGTATATATTTTCTGTATAATATCAATCGAAACAAATGGCAGAATCAGTCACAAAGTCGGCGGTATAAATGATAATTTTATTTTAAAAACAGCTGTCGGCTGTCTACGATGAAACAGTGACGCTATTAAATTTATTTATTGGTTTACTGTCTACGTTAATCAAATCTTCTTTAGCATTACTTAGTATTATTTTGAAAGGCGATTACAGAAGCTATCCAAGCAGCGGTGTCATAGTTGCAGACATGATTGTAAAACTTTTGTACGGGAACACCGAATGCAACTGCTACCAATTCACTATAAAGGTCAATTGACACTACGACAATATAGACAAATGCACCGTTTATAGTATAGTAGTCTAAATTGACTTTCAAAAAAAGATTAACATTGATTATATCAAGCCGAAAAAGGCCGCTTTAGCGAATCCTAATAAGAATTTCGATAAAATTATTATCAATCTATTATCTACTCTGTTACTTAGCAATAGAATAGAAATTAAATTTTGCGAATTTACCACAAATTCATGTTGTGATTTCGATAAAGTGGCCTCTATAGATCCCTGGTATTTACATTTTAGTTTCTGAATCGGTTTATTGGTCTTTGATCAACTAAATATAATGTTGTGAATATTGATTACGTGATAAGTAAATAATTAGGTCTGCCAAGATAATGTGGCAAATGAAAACGCTCTGTAGTGAAATTCCAACTTAATATTCTAGGGAATAAAGTTGAAAATCCATGAACGACTACAGAGCGTTTTCATTTGCCAAATTATTTTGGCAGGCCTTCGGCATTTGCCTCTTGTCCTATGGCGCTAAACAGCTATGCTTTTCTCTAGACTCCAGGACGTTGAAAATCCACTGAAGACAAACTGCCTCAACGACGAGGATCGAAACAGTTTATCTTTAATAGACTTTCAACTTTATACTCAAGAGCATGAAGTTGAAAATCCACTAACGACACACCTTGGTTTCGGCGTTGCCGCGGCGCTGAGAGCACTACAGAAATGTGCAGAGAAGATTTTACAATGTTCAATAACAAACCGTAACCACAGTGTTATAGAGTGCAAATAAGCCTGTGCGCGCAACTGAATTTTTTCCGACCTGATGGTCGTACAACAATACACTTTATAACTTTGATTTTAAGGTGTTTATTGAAATTTTAGTGTTAGCATTGTAATTGTTTTGAGGTACAAGGGTTAAAAGAAAGTATTGATAATCATGATACCAAATTGTAAGTACATAATTATCTTACAGAATATTTTGAAAAAGAAAAGTATTATTACAATTTTTATGATAAGTGTGGTCGTGGCGGCGATACAAAAGAGAATATGACCGTTCTTGTAATAGATTACACAATAATTATTATTGTCATTTTCCGCCGCCCTCACATTTAAGTTCAGTACCCGGTGTTAAGTGGTTTCTACACTATACTTATGAATATTTCATAATAAAATATATTCTTTACATTATATTCTTACAGGTTAGTGCCAACAACAAGACGACTGACAACTTTGTGGCGTTTCGATTTATTTGGAGCTGTGCTGTAAAATTACTTCTCAACAAGTACGTAAATATTACGATTAGTGTACAGTGCACATGTTAAATCGGAATTTATAAGAGATAAAAAAAAAAAAAAAATTGTATAAGTCAGGGCTCATTCACACTGGGTTCGTCATAACGATTCGTGATTTAAAACTGAAGGTTTTTGAAAGACGAAACGAAACGTCTTTTAAGACGTATCCGTCATTTTTCACGATTCCGTAATAGTGTGAACACGGGCAATTAAAATGTATAGCCGCCCATACAAATCAAAATAACGATTCGTGAAAAAACACGAATCGTCTTGTCAGATTAGTGTGAATGAGCACTCACCGAAGGTACCACAAAATGTTCGTCGCGCTCATTTTCATAATAGCTACGGGACCCTCGGCGTGCGGGCACAATTCGCACATTTAATTTTACTTTACTGAACTAAAGAACACATCTTCGGTAATACTCACCGACTTCTAACTTTGTAACTGACGCTTACAATGGGTATCAGCGTCGCATCTCGATAAGCAAGGCAACTTATTTACTCTACAGCAAAAAACTGAATATTATTTTGAGAGTTTGATTTACAAATGCCCGACGTTGTTTTTAGCGGCAAGATTTTAAAATACAGTCTAAGGTAAAAAAGTGTGCCTGCGGACATGCGCAGACAGACTAGGTTTTGTAACCTATTTTTGATATCAGATTTAGGTATAACACTTTTTTGGGCTATAGGCTGATGGCATATTACATATTTTAGTTACACAGTTAGCACCGTGTAGTCTAGGCGCTTCAGGTATGCCTAAAAGTAAGTGTTGCCTTGATCCTCGAGGCGTGATATGATTAAAAATTAAATTAAATATAATGTTAAAACTAGATCATAATCAACCAAGACGCCATTTATAAAGTCACCAGTTAAGTAACTACAATAAAATATTATGTATTATCTTTATAAAACGAATTTGGTATAATAAACCCAATATTTTTTTCGGTGGCTTGTAAAAGCAAGATTCCAATGCGGAACTTACATATTAAAATTCTTCAAAATATAAACTACGTAACTAAGCGATAAAGATATTAAAAATAAACTAAGCTATTAGTATTAAAAACAATTGTAAATAGCAACAACTGATTATGAATAAAAAGCCTCCAAATAGAAGTACTCTTCCTTCCACATAACATGAACAAAATAAATAAAATTAGAAATAATAAGATTTAAAAAAATATAAGTGTACAAGATAAAATTTGAGAGTATAGTAATAAACTCTTATGAAATATTAGCATAATAAAGGCTTATTAGTTTTAGATATTATAGCCTCGAATCTTATAATTAAGGTGTGTGTACACATATTGTGTATAAATATTTAATAAAACATTACACTTATATAATTTTATAAATTGCAGCAATAATTTTTCAGTGTATAACACTTCAAGAATAAATATTATGGGTAGGGAGAACACAACAAATACTTCCAATAACCATAACATGCACAAGGCTTCGCCAACGATACATTGCACTTGACCAAGTTTACTTACCCTACAGGTGTAACAATATGAAACAAATTAATGCTCCGTAGCTATGTGTATAAAAGTTGTCTTTAGAAAATATTCGAAATACATGTTTACATGATGTATACGAAACTACACACATCTACGTATTAATATATTATGTCTTTGGAGAAAAAAGTACATCAGAGCACTGGAAAATATAACATGCTCCTCATACATCTCCACTGACTGTTTACAACATACAACTTAGGTACATAAAGTAAAACTAAACTGTTATGTTCTAAAAATTATAAAAATAACATACTCTTTAACTTCTCCAAAATAGAAAAATAAAAATTGTTTTAATGTTTGTAATACTGCACATTCACATTTACTCTAAATCAGTCATAAGCATTGTTATAGAAAAGATATCAAATAATAAAAAAAAATATCTGACAAACGTACAATAATTGTTGCATGTATGATCTGGTTCTATGTTACTGTTCACTGAACAGCTATGAATTATTTTTAGTTAAAAATTAAATTAGAGGTGGTTATAACAATTCTAGCATATTCAAATATATTGATTACCACTTCTCTGTATTTAAATATATATGAACATGTTTAAATGGCTATATTACTTACTCTAACTGTATTAACCTACTAACTAAAGCCTAAATTTAAATGGTAATAATAAAGCAAGTCGTGAGGCGGGATATTTGCATCAGTCTTGTGAAATTCTCAATTGTGAAAATTATTACTGTCATTTATCTATTTGGTAATCTTGTAAAAAAGAAACTGTTTAATTTATATGTATTAATTAGTAACTTTGTAAGCCTTTACGGCATGTGTCATCAGTTCATTTCTGATTTCAAAGTCGAAAGAGTGGCATCAAGCACTCTGCCAGCTGCATATCCAGGTATGTTCAGATAGGCCGGTTTGTCATGTTCACATATCCCTGGCTGAGTGCAGCAGCGGCCCATGGAGGGGCCTCCGGCATGCCCTTGGCCAACATGGCTGTGGCTGGCACTTGCTTCCGATGTGGTTCCCTGACAAATCATTCTATGATTTGTAAACTGTTCTAATGAACGTAACTGTTCTCCACAGTTGTCACACTTCAATTCTCTTGCATGTACTTTTTTGTGGCTGTTGAGTGATCTTGAATTATCAAAAACTTTAGTGCACATGTCACAGTATTTCAATACTTTTTCACCTGTGCATACCACTTTATGATTGTTAAGTCTGTCCAATGACATGTAACGTTTGTTGTTGCACAGATCACACTTGAACTGTTTCTGAGGTACACGACCAGTGTGTACTTGCATGTGTTTGCGCAAGTTACTCTTATCTTTTATATATTTGGAGCACACAGAACACTTGTTGACATCTTTGCGTGTGTGATTGGCATCTAAATGTCTTCGTAAATGTGATTTCTTGTGAAATGGTTCCAAACATATCTGGCATCTGAAGGGCTTTTGTGCTGGATGTACTCCTGTCAAATGTGTGTTAAATTCTAAAATTGTAGGATAGCTCTTCCTGCAATGAGGGCAGTGAAAAAGTTTGCGACAGATTGCTACACTTGAGTCACAAAATGGGTCTGAACAGTCATCACAAAAAGAATCTAGACCCACTGGGGGTGTTACTGTCTCGGCTTGAAACTGCTCCAAGTCAGTATGTAGTGGGTCCCTGTCTGGAGTGCCAGCACCAGGTGGCTCTTGTTTCACTTTAGTTTGATCACTGTGTTCGGAATAGTCATCCTGTGAGGGCAGGTTCCGCGACGTGCCCGCCAGCATCCACCACGGGTAGTGCCAAGTGCCGAGACCAGAATGCACCGCCTGTTCTTTTATATCGCTTGTTTTTGTTTGTGTTTCAGCATTAGAAAATCCGGGGAAGCTGGGCAATTCTTGATGTTTTGCTCGAGCCGATTCAAACAGATTGTGTTGAGATATCAAGTTTTCGTAGTCACTCGAATCCAACTTTCTTTCATTTCGGTCGCCTTGATCTCTTTTAGACATTATTTTAGAACAATATCTGTAAACGAAAATTGTGTTTACATTATAATTTCATTTTGGGAGCCTAAATGTATAAAATGCATCATCATGAAACGTAAACAAACAACGCAATTACGCGCCCAAGTAAACAACACACGCACAACTATAAATTTGTAGCAGTGCATGATTTTATACATTTGTGAACATAACTAAATAAAATTTAAATACTATTTGGTCCAAACGAAACTAAGACAACAAAACTCTGTGTAGTATCAAAGAATAAATAAACAAGGAACACTGCTTCCCTTGTTATTTGCGTAAATGATTAATGTGAACAGTTTTTTCAAAGAGAACAGGAACATATTACACGAAGTTGTCTAAGACAAAATTAATAAGCAATAACTTGATAAATGTAATACATACTACATTAAGCCTTTCCATAAAATTCTCAGTATTCCCATATAACTATTTTTATAGAACATCGGCCATTTTGTTTGATTAGTTTCTTTGTTTTTTTGTTCGCATTTGCGTGAAAGTTTCGAAACATAGGCTTTTAAGGCCACACATTTGAGGATTTATCTCTAAATCACTATAAAGCCAAGGTTTGGCAGCATTATCATATTTTAAGGCTTAGCAAAAGGTTTCCATAGTTTCAAATCAAATCAAAGCATTTATTTCAAATAAGCCAGTTACAGGCACTTTTGAATTGTCAAAGACAAATAAAATATAATAAACACTACAAAATTATGGTGCTACAGTCACAGTCACAAGACAGAAAAACTTTGAAAGTACCGTAGATGCCTATTCCAAGAAGTAGATCTCTATGGAGAAGAACGGGCAAGAAACTCCATGGACACTCTCTTTAGATCGCCAAAATTATTACAGAATCTTTTTGTACATCTTAATACAATACCTACTGATTACTGTTTTTCTGTAGCAAAAAAAAGTAGGGGATGGCAACTCAAAGCTATTCGTAGATGACGCTGCGATCGTTGGTCCCTTATGTCAGATTACTTCATAGCTTGTAAAAAACAAACACGTATTTTGTTATAAAAATTGAGTTTATTCTAAAAACAAATATGGAAAATTATTCGTCAATGCAAGTGCATATACTAAAACCAGAACTAAGACGCCGCGGTGCATCTACAGGAGGAAAAAAAGTGATTTAGTTGAGAGGCTAGTCTTCTACTATATAAAAAAATAAGTCGGGTTTTCCTTCCTGGCGCTATAACTCCAGAACGCACGAACCGATTTCCTTGGTTTTGCATTCGTTGGAAAGGTCTCGGGCTCCGTGAGGTTTATAGCAAAGAAAATTGAGGAAAAAAAATTTCTTCTTCTTTTAATCACCAAACGATATGTTACATAAAACGAAGCCATTGTGGCAAAACGGAGTTCGCCGGGTTTGCTAGTTTCATATACAGTGTGTCCGGACACGAGTTAGCGATACTTAAAGGGAATATTATAGATTCATTTTCATCGACAAAACTGCTTATAAAAAAAATTCTTACTCCAACACCTCACGAATGGCGGCCATTTAAGTTTTTTGATTTGTCAAAGTGGGGTATGTACAATAAAATGCAAATATCTTTGAATCCAAGAGACCTACATACATGAAAATGACTTTATTGCAAAGTTAAATATTAAGGCTTTTCAAAAATTTGCGAAAGTTTTCTAAATAATATGTAGAAAGATCCAAAAAACGTGGGCAAACACGAAATTGTACACAAAAATTACTGAATATTTTCACATTTTATACTCTATCTCGAAAAGTACCCGTGTATTTTGCTTAGGTTTTTGTATTAAATTAAAAGTATTTGAGTCAGGCTATAAAATGATATCAAAATTATCACTCTACGGTAAGTATTTTAGGAGTTATTCTCACTTGAACATAACCCTTCCTTAGCGCATGTACCACCAATGTTACAGAAGCTGCATTCTTTGGGCGAGCTAAACCGTTTCAACGTAAATTTATGAGCTGGCATTATTAACCACCATGTAAATGATCCCAACGAGTCACCATTAAACTGATATAATATTTTTTTTTTACTTTATGAAATCGGTTTCTTTGAATAAATTCAAAAAATGGGCCATTTCAGTTTATGGGTGATTCGTTGGGATCATTTACATGGTGGTTAATAATGCCAGCTCATAAATTTACACTGAAACGATTTAGGTCGCCCAAAGAATACGACACCTTTAATATTGGGGTACATTCGCTAAGGAAGGGTTATGTTCAAGTAAGAATAACTCCTAAAGTACTTGACGTAGAGAAATAATTTTGATACCATTTTATAGCCTAAGAGCTGGTTCACATTAGGTCGGAACGACAGTTTTATCGGGCCGGCAAACGTGTCGGATCCATATTGGCATATGTATTTCAATAGCACCGTTCACATTAGGGCGACCCGACAAAACTGTCGGAGCCGACACTTTTACCGTACGTTCAGCCACGATTTCTGTCGGACGGACATAATATTGGCGTACTAGGAAGTATGGCGCCGTTCACATTTGTCGGCGCGAAGCGGCGGTGACACCCGCCGGCACTCGCGCAAGTAGTTTCGTCGACGTCTATGCAGAGAAGACACGTTTAAATATGGAAGGCGAAATAAATGTAGAAGTTTTGATTTCTCTTGTGGAAGACAGGAGTTTACTGTGGGATAAAACGTGTGAACAATACAAAAATAAAAGTTTAAAACTAGTGGCATGGCGTGAAATTTGTTGCATATTAAAGCCTGATTTTATAGAATTAAATGAAAAAGAAAGACAACATTTTGGTTTGCAACATTGCAATGAAAACGTCGTCGTCGTCCATCCTATACGAAAGCCAACTCACAACTGCTTTGTGACGACCCGGGCAGTAAAACGATCGTACCGACCGACGGTTATATTCACATTAGGTCGGGTCGGCAGCGTCTAGTGTGAACAGCGAGACTAGGGTTGCCAGACGGTCGGGAATTGGCGGGATTCTCCCGAATTTTTGTATGTCTTCCCGACTCCCGACAAATCAAATAATCTCCCGAAAAACAAGTTCGATAATTTTAAGTTCACATTTTCATCAAACGAAACTTGCAAACCACTTGGGCGCTTGGCGCAGAGCGAATTTAGTTGAAGAAAGGAGATTTCAGTAAGTAAAAATACTTGTATAATTAATGACAAGACAGTTTATGACTATATAGAATTAAAACACGTTATAACAATCTATGATTTTACCTCCTGTTGTGTTTTGTGATGTTTTATTTTAAATAAGTACCTATGATACGTCTGTGTGTGCGTGAAGCTAACATTAAGTAAATTAATAACTGTTTTCATAACTATGTGATACTTATACTTTTTTATGTATGTTATTGAGATAGCGATTTTTAATTAAACTTAACCTAACTGACATATTTTATTATTTGAAAATAAACTAACAAGGTGCTTTAGCTCACGGGAATATACGAGACGGCCGGCCACCATGGCCTAGTGTTTAGAGGCCTTTTAAAGACTTTACTCTTTACTCTTTAACTCTAAAATTGTTTAAATTTAAAGACCTTTTTGAACAGCGATAAAGCTCAAAAGTTGTTAAACGCGGTAAAAAAATGACCAAAACTTATGGCAAAAACAATAAACATGCTCATTCGGTTCTTATCTTATGTGTCACAAATACCTACAATGTTTTTTTTTCTTATATCTACAGTGCAATGCAAAAATAAGTTTGTTTATTATTATGTATAATTAATATTATTAACTTATTTTTTTATTTCTCCCGACCAAAGCCCTAAAATCCCGAAAAATCGGTTATTGATCCCGATAACAGGAAGAATCGATCTGGCAACCCTAAGCGAGACCCGTCAGACGGTCAACGGTAAACTGTTGGTCCGACCTAATGTGAACCAGCTCTAATTCAACCTACTTTTAATTTAATGCAAATACCTAAGCAAAATACAGGGGTACTTTTCGTGCTAGAGTATAAAATGTGAAAGTATTCATTAATTTTTGTGTACAATTTCGTGTTTGCCAACGTTTTTTGGTTCTTTTTACGTAATATTTAGAAAACTTTCGCAAGTTTTTGAAAAGCCTTGACATTTAACTTTGCAATAAAGTCATTTGCATGTCTGTAGGTCTCTTGGATTCAAAGATATTTGCATTTATTTTACATGCCCCATTAGACAAATCAAAAAACTAAAATGGCCACCATTCGTGAGGTTTTGGAGTAAGAATTTTTTTAAAGCAGTTTTGTAAATGAAAATGAATCTATAATATCCCCTTCAAGTATCGCTAACTCGTGTCCGGACACACTGTATAAAAGGCAGCCACCGACGGATATTCGGTTATTTTTACGTCTATTATAATATTTCGTTACATAATAATTGGGTTAAGTCGGAGGTTTTGAGTTATTTTATCCTTTTTCAATTAGATTTTTAGCGTCGTGAGTTTCTTTCTTAATTTTGCTTAATTTGGGAAGTGGAAGTGATACATCTGTACTAATCTGTGGCTACGTTGAGATTGTTTATTGGGTTTAAGGTCTGCTCTTTGTCAATGGTCAATGAATGTGTAAACAACAAGTATAAAAAGTTTTTGAATATTGGAGACGGGTAGCGCCCTCTATTGACAAAAGCGCGAACTAATGGGAAGTGGTTGCAGTTGATTCTGAAAAAATAAAATAGATGGCGTTAGAGTGTAACATATTTATTTTCTCGATACTTTAAATTCTAAATAAAATATAATGAGTACATAGATAAAATTCAAATAATTAATTGTAATAGATTTCAGTTGAATTAAGTTTAATTAAATACAGCATGGTCTGGGATCAACGGGACTGGTAGCTGGCTTGAAAAAAGTTAAGATGTGTGACGTGTAACTTTCGGGTTTTTTTCTTGAAGCAAGAACACGCGATTAAGACGCTAATCTAGATCAAAGAATATTTGAATTAAATAAATTAATGACGCGGACAAGGCGTGGAACAGCGGCTAAAATGAAAGTGCATTAATATAAGGGAATCGCATGTGTATGTGTTTTGTTACAATTACATGGCCTCATTTTTCACCATGATTTTGTGTTGAAATGCTCATGGATTTCTTTCTGATGTTGTTCTCAGGGTTCCATCCATCCATTAATTTAAAGATAAGAAATATTTAATAATAATTAGTAAAACGTCTTCTCAACGCTTGGCACATGAACGTGAAGTAAGCTAGGACAAGCTCTGGTTCCAAGCCACGTGTTATATCCTACAAATCACACAGACCACCAATGCTGTCTGCGGTACACATACCCATGGTTCGACCTGGATAGATGGTAGTATGTTCTACCTGAAGTAAGTGTTATATTTATAACCTAACATTATCAGGAAACTTGACAAGTGATTGTGGTCATGTACTTTGAAGTGTGCACCAACCTATTAAATAGCTGAGAAGACGGAAGCATTTCTTTTATTTCAATCAATACCTCATGCGAACAGAACCCATTAGTCTCATGGCAATCTACGCTGGCAGCTGGTGGTAAGAGACGAAAGGACCTTACAATTGGTGCCCAACGTGGGGCATGAGGTCAGATTGGAATCTTCACTTCAAGATAAAGAGCTTGATCTGACTTAATCTGATTTAACTTATTGAATAGTAATTAGAGTCATTTAACTTAGTACATTTTTGTGAATTTGAGTTTTCAAAATTAGTTGATAGCACATGTTAACATTTTTTTTTAATAGGTAAATCTTTCCACATTATTGATTACTTATAAAAACTTGTGTTGCTTAGCTACCGATTATATATGACCTGTCCTTGTCATTTCTATTTTAATGAATAGAGATGGCAAGTGACTTAAGAGCTATTTAAGATAAGTAACGTCTAATCAATGTTTATAAGTAAGGGGGTAAATGTATAGACTCCTCTTAATTTAAATAAAGTCATACAACTTAGAAACATCAACACTTTGTGTTAAAAATTAAGGTTATGCCACATGTCATGTTAACATTGTAAACTTGTACAACTACTTGAATGGATCGACTCTAATTTAATTTAATTCACCTTGATTAATGTACAATTACTATTTACATTCACTTAACTTAAAAATTGGATTCAAAATACTTACCAAAGACTGTTTAAATATTTTAAATTCAATATGGATAAGACAATTTGGATTGACTATCTTCCTAAAGAAGAATTATTGCATGAGCTTAAATGTTTTAATATATCCACGGATGTAAAGGCGACCAGGGATGTGCTTCGCAGGCAGTATCGCAGTCTGTGTGGCCTGTTTCGGAGAGGTAGCATTAAACCAGAGGATTATGCAACCCCAGCGAGTGCAGAGGAGGTACGCTTGTGCAAGGAACCTATTGAGGAGCTGTGCCTATTACATAGGGATATAACCGAGGGAGATAGCTCCACTGTTAAGCGAATATTAGCTCGTTCGCAATATTCCGGAATTAATCGAACTTAAAAATAAATTGGTAACGTTGATAACATCTTTAGAGGATGGCTCTGATGAAGAGGAGATGCAGTCTACTCATGATCCCTCCTCTGAAAATGAATCAGCAGAAAAAACACAAGTGGTAGTTGTTAAAGATAGACCAATTAATTTGTGTTTAAATTTAAAGTATGACGGTACTACATGTGTTAGGAGTTTCATTGAACGTTTAGAAGAGTTGAGACAGGCTCGAGGTATATCTGCAGATCGTGCATTGATTGCTTTTTCAGATCTTTTAGATAAGTCTGCATTACATTGGTTCAGATCATACAAACACACCTTTGCGTCATATAAACATTTACTTGCTCGTTTTTTTTTTTTTTTTTTTTTTCGTCGTAAAATCATCAAATGAGTCCTCCCACCCCGGGCAGGGCGGGAGGGACTGTCAGACTTGTACTGACTAAAATCCACGGTGTCCTTCAATAGCCCTTTATGTTCCGGGGTCACGGTATAAGTCCCGCGACCCCGGCAGGCTTTGGCCCTCTAGAGAGGGGGCCCCGTCATCATGCTGACGCTCTTTGAGGCGCGCGTGGAACACAACGCGCCGTCGACCCGGGCATGGTCCGTGGTCGGGCTGCGAGTTGCCCTTTACTCGCCGCCCGCATGCCCGCGCCTACGGTGGCCGGAGATCGTCTTGCGACGTCCGTCGCCGTGGGCGTCCACCACCGCGGGTGGGGCGGAGGGAGGACATTGTCCTCTCTCTCACGCGGCCCGCCTCCTCCTTCGCGAGCATTACTGCTTCGCAGAAGGAGGCGACCGCTTCCCACTCCGTCTCGCCCCGCAGCATGGCCGCAACCAATGCCTGGCGCGAGAGGTCTCCGCCTATCGCCGCCGTGAGGACACGTCGGTGCTCTGCCCAAGCTGGGCAGTCTTGCACCGTATGCTCTACTGTGTCCTCCGGGCGATCTTCGCAGTGGTGACACCCAGGCGTTTCCTCCTTTCTCCTTAGACACAGGTACCTCCCGAAACTTCCGTGTCCGGTGAGGACCTGCGTCATGCGGTAGGTCAGGACGCCGTGACTCCTATCCAGCCACTCCTCAAAGAGGGGTCTTACCGCCGCGATTGCGGCGTGCCCGGCCTTCGGTAGCGACAGTCGTGCCCTCCATACTGCCCTGAGATCGCGCCGGAGCTCTTCCCGCCGCGCCTCGACTTCTCGAGGCAGCGGGGATACACCCCGGCGCTGCGCCTCCACGCGCCACTCATAGACGCGCTGGAGGGCAGTCGCCTCCAGATCCCAGGGCAGTAATCCGGCAAGCAGGTTGGCTGATTCGCCGGCGATCGTGCGGTATCCCCGGATCATCCGGATAGCCATGACCCTCTGGCATGCGACCAACTTCAGTGGTCGCGTCCGGACGCTCAGGGCCCACACGGGGGCCCCGTAGAGGGCCATGGACCGCACGACACCGGCGTACAGCCTACGGCAGGAGGCGTTTGGCCCGCTGAGATTAAGCAGGAGTCGCCTGAGGGCGGCTGCTGCCCGGTTCAGCTTTGGGGCCAAACTCAGGAAATGCTCCCTGAAGTTCCACCGGCTGTCAAGGACGAGTCCCAGGTACTTCATCGTCCTCCCGACGCCGATGCGAACCCCCTCCACCGTTATGTGGGACTCGGACCGTGGCGCGTTAACGCGGCCATGAAAGCACATGGCCTCCGTTTTGTGCAGCGCCACTTCGAGTCCCAGCTGCCGGATCCTATCGACGACTGTCGCAACCGCTTGCGTCGCCAGGTCGGCCGCCGCCTGGTGCGACTCTCCCTCCGCCAGGACGAGCGTGTCGTCAGCGTAACATATTACGCTGACGCCGTCAGGGAGGTCGTTTACTTGCTCGTTTAAGGGAAGATTTCGACATTCCTGATCTTGATTATAGGTTGACTCAGGAAATACGCTCCCGTACGCAGGCGAAGCAAGAGACAATAATAGTATATTTGTCATTTATGCAGGGTATGTTTAATAGATTGTCTAGACCTCTCTCTGACGATGAACAATTAGAAATCCTAATGCACAACATAAGACCTGAGTATATGAAGGAAATGGCTTTACTAGATATTAGGTAATTCCATTAAAGATCTACTTTTGTATGGTAAGAAATTAGAACTTGCTCGTGCTAGGTCAGAACAATTTGTAGAACCTAACCTCTCAAAAGCGAAACTTAGTCAGGATTTTCAGCATACGAAGAAAACTGATCATAAACCGAGGTTAGATAGGTCTGGAGAACCAGTTGCTGTCGTTAACGCTCCTTCTACTTCAGAAGCAAAAGGGAGAAAATGTTTTAGGTGTAACAGCACAAATCATTTCACAAGCAAGTGTAAAACTTCAAAAGATTTGGTCTGCTTTAAATGTGGTGAAAAAGGCTTTAAAAGAACTAACTGCCCAAAGTGCTAAAAAAACTAATTAACGTGAGTCACAAAAACTTAGTGATTAATTTAACATCTTTCCCATCACAATATATTGATGTGGCTCACTTTGAAGCTAAGACACATGACATTCGACCACATTTATTGGTAAAAGTTTTAGATTTGGAAGTTTATGGTTTGCTAGACACTGGAGCGGTTTGCTCAATATTGGGGGATAATTCACATAAATTATTTATGAAATATGGATTTAAATTAGTTAAATTACCAAAAGGTCAAAATGTAAGGGCTGCAGATGGTTCAAGAATTCAATGTTTAGGTTTTATGCAGTTACCCACTAATTATTTAAATAAAATTAAAGTTATAAAATTCTACATAGTTCCCAACATAATTACTCCAATCATTTTAGGTATGGATTTTTGCAAAGCATTTTTGATAACTTTAGACAGCACATTAAATAATAATAAAATTTTTAATATACCTGACAATTATATTAATTCAGTTAGCCTGGACCAAGGTTTAGAATGTTTTGATTCATTGACTTCTGAACAACAATTAATTCTACAGAAGGTCATTGATAAATTTGATAAGATTAATACTGAAAAAGTAGGTTTAGGTAGGACAAAATTAATTACTCATAAAATAGACACAGGTAATAGCCCACCAATTAAGCAAAGATATTATCCTTTGTCACCTTCCAAACAATTAGCATTGGAACAGGAACTTGATAGAATGCTGCAACTTGGAGTTGAGTGCCTTCTAACTCACCTTGGAATTCCCCAGTTGTCATGGTAAATGATAATGATAAATGATAAATGATAAATGATATTTATTCAGTAAATTGGTTTTGGCAAACTCTTTTACACGTCAAAAAGACACTATTTTACACTAGATGAGGCCGGTGTTTCGTAACTGACTACTCTGAGAAGAAACATCCGAAACAAACTCAGAGGTCACAGTCTCTTTTAAAGTCCAGACAATTTTGTATTTATCAAATTATATGAGAACCATGCAGGTGTCTGAGGTGGCCTTTTGAAGAAAGAACCACACAGATTTGAGTGGACCTGTCCAGTCAGTGCAAGCATGTGTCAGTTACCGTGTAGCTCAACTCATATCACAAGGAGCTCAACGAAACGACGAACAGTACCAAAGAAAGGACATTTGGGTAGGCCGCATCAATAACTCAAACTGTCAGACAATAAAATTAACTGCAAGGAAATAATAAAAAAGTAGAATAAAATGTAACCCACATATGTTCTCATATTCACAAGTTAGAAAAAACACAAATAAAAAAAAAGACAAAATTAAAATTACAAAGTAATTCATGTCAACAAAATAAATAAAATAAAAACATAAAAAAAAACAAATGACATAGAAAATGTCAAAATGTGTAAAAATATAAATAAATTACAAAGTAATCATGTCAAGACAAAAAAAAAGAGAAGTAAATATAAAATGTCAAATAAAAACAAAACATGTCAAAATAAAAATAAAATGAGTAAAAATAAAATGTCAGTGTGTCTACTAAACCAAAAAAAAAATATGTCAAAAATAAGTAAATAATAATAATAATAAAAAAAAAATATAAAAGAAAATATTGAGTGAATTTAATTTAATTGGAGCAGCTTATTCCCATGCCTTTTTATCCTCTAAATAATGATTAATATGATAGTAAGCTTTCTTGGACAAATTACGTTTTATATACGATTTGAACTTATTAATACTTAGCATTTGAATAGGGCCGGGAAGCTTATTATAGAAACGTATACATTGACATCTAAACGAAATCCCTATTTTTTTGAGCCGAGTTGCTGGTACAATAAATTTATCTTTATTCCTCGTATTAATACTATGAATATCGCTATATTTTTTAAAAAGATTAATATTTTTATGTGCGTACAACCAAACCTAACCTAATGGTAAACTAAGGCTTTGTTTAGACTGTCGAAAACTTAATGCCGTTTCAAAGGCTGACGCTTATCCTTTGCCTTACATACATCAAATACTTGATAGCCTGAGAGATGCAAGATATTTAACTTCAATTGACCTGAGTGCTGCATATTGGCAAATTGAATATGATAGTGAGGAGTCTGCTGAAAAAACTGCATTTACAGTCCCTAGACGTGGTCTCTTCCACTATACCACTATGTCGTTTGGTCTGGTGGGAGCATCTGCCACTATGCAACGACTTATGGATAAATTGTTTGGTCCTGAATTTGATAATAAAGTATTTGTTTTTCAGGATGATATTATATGCATTTCCAGTGAATTTGATACACATGTTAAGTTGTTGGAAAAAGTATGTCAACGTTTAGCAGACGCAAACTTAACAATTAATATGAGTAAATCTCAATTCTGTAGAAAGGAACTTAAATATCTTGGCTACATGGTTGATAAGCAGGGTCTTCGTACCGATCCCTCTAAGGTGGAAGTTATTCTCAATTACCCCACACCCACCTCACCCAAAGAAGTTAAAAGATTTGTGGGAATGGCTGGTTGGTATCGTAGATTCATACAGGATTTTTTTAAAATTAGTAGACCACTTAGTAAATTAACTTGTGAGAATATAAACTTTGAATGGACAGAGGAAGCAGAAGAGGCTTTTAATAAATTAAAATCAAACTTAGTCTCAGCTCCAATTCTTAAATGTCCAGATTTTAATTTACCATTTTCAATTCAATGTGATGCCTCAGCATATGCTATTGGTGCCGTGCTGACACAGTCATATGACAATTTTGACCATCCTGTTGCATTCTGTAGTAGATTACTTAATAAGCACGAGGTTAATTACACTACTACAGAACGTGAATTATTAGCAGTCTTGTTTGCTTTAGAGCAATTTAGAATGTATGTTGAGGGTCAAAAATGTAATATAGTCACTGATCATGCATCACTACAATGGTTTTATAAATTAAAGAATCCCACAGGCAGGTTAGCTCGGTGGAGTATTCGCTTAAGCCAATTTGATTTTAATATCGTTCATAGGAAGGGTAAAGAGATGGTTTTACCGGATGCACTCTCAAGAATTAAAATTGAATCGTTAGACATATCTGACAATATCCAAGATAAATGGTATTTAAAAATGGTAGAAAATTGTGAAAAGTTTCCCCATAAATTTCCAAATTATTCTCTTAAAGATGGTAAACTATTTCGACATTCAAAAAATAAATATAATTTAACATCACAATTCACTTGGAAACAAGTGATTCCCAGTGATGATGTGGGACCTCTATTCTTTGGTATATTTAAAACTCATAAAAGATTAGCATTACATTATTTTTGGAAAAATATGTATAAAGATGTCGAAAATTATGTTAATAATTGTCAAACTTGTAAAGAGTACAAGCCGGTAAATTCATCGAGACCTGGTTTCTCAGGTCTTCGGTCTGGCAAGGGTAGCTTGCTACATATACACACATCAAAAGTGTCTAGGGATCAAGCATTTTTATGCGGATTTCTTGAGATTGAGATGTGGCTTTGTAATAAATTTATGATTTTATAAATTTATATGGATCCTTTTTGGTGCATTTCATAATTTGAATCAGGAACTGTGAATCAAATTCGAGTAAAAGATGAAAATCAGCTGTCAATATTTTCCCTATAAAAACATACAACGCGTTGAAGACATTATTAGTGCTACTGTTTCCCTACTACTGATTAAAACCAACGTTATTATGGAGTGGCGACGTCATTTAAGCAGGGAAGAAATGCTCAGAGCCGTGGGAATGATAGAAGCTGGTTCCCGGCAACGTACTGTGGCTTTAGCTCTGAATACAAGTGAGAGTGTTATCAGTCGACTTTGGACACGTTACCGAAGCACTGGTACCGTGGCTGAGCGCCATGGAGGACGGTATCGCTGCACCACACGGAGACAAGACCGATACATTCAAATCTTAACTCGAAGAGCTCCAACAATAACCGCCATGATGTTAGCCGTGAGGCTTCATCACTCTTCAGGGAACTTAATTAGCGACCAAACAGTCAGAAACCGCTTGCATGAAGTGAACCTTCATTCCCGAAGACCGCTACGGGTACCACCTATAGCAATGCACAATCGTAGGATTCGATATCAATGGGCTCTTGAACACAGAAATTGGGCAGAAGAACAATGGCGTTTCATGTGCTTTTCTGATGAGTCTCGTTTCGGTATGAGACCGGATACAAGACGTATACGACACTGGAGAACCCCTGGACGCCAACAGCGATTAAAATCCTGCCAGGAAGTCCATCCTTATAGTGGTGGAACCATCATGGTATGGGCGGGTATTTGGATCGGCGGAAGAACTGAGTTGATTTGGATCAGAGGCAACCTCAACGCTCAAATTTATGCTGAGACGATTGTATCAGACGTCATCGTTCCTCTACAAGTGCAAATCGGTCCCTTATTTCAGTTAATGCATGATAATGCACGACCGCACACCGCAAGAGTTGTAAGACAGACTCTCGCCGCAGCTAACATCAATGTCCTGCCTTGGCCTGCTCAGTCGCCAGACTTGAATCCGATTGAGCATGCATGGGATATGCTACAGAGAAGAGCTCTGCCGAATATGGAGGGTATCCAGTCGCAAGAAGACCTTTTTTTGTTGTTGCAACGAACATGGGCGGCCATTCCACAGCGTGATTTGGATGAACTCATTTTGAGTATGCCAAACCGATGTTCTTGTGTTGTTAGTGTTCGCGGTAGAAACACGGATTATGAATTGTTTAAGTTACCCAATAAAATTTTAAAGAAAACTGTTATTTCAGTCTTTTTTTCGAACTTTTGTGTTAGTGGTTCAAATGTCAAAAATCCCTTTATTAGGAAAATGGCAAATTTCTTTATTAATGCAAAGGTGACTTGGTTTATCGTTACTGTGACAAACGAAAACACTTTATTTGATGAATCCTTAAAGAAAATTTTAATTAATATCAATCAGGAGAAAAGTTATTGCAAAAATATATGTTGATCCCTAGACACTTTTGATGTGTGTATGTAATCTGTGGCCAAGGGACGAAAGTAAAGTCAAATATTGGCATAAAGGCCTAGAAGCCATGCCATGCCAAAAACATTTTCAAAAAAAAAGTAAAGTCAAGCGATTAAATGAGATGGGTAACTAGCCGAAATTTCAATAGCTTAGCTAACCGGCTATTTGTGGTGTAATAGCCAGCTAGCTAGCCAGCTATTTGGCTACTTGGCTATTGAACAATAGCGTTTAGTAACTAGCGGCGCAACGAAGCGGCGCCGGTGTAGCTAGGTAGGACTTAAATAACGCAACATCAACTGCCCGATCTGAATTCGATCCTAAAGCAAAAAGAAATGATTTCCTCTCCGAGGTCACAATAACCAAAATACTAACTATCAATTTATTATTCATTTTAAACCTGACGGTAACTAACCAGCTTTCTAATCATCGTATTTCATAAGTTCGATCATTAAACGAACGAAATTACTAAGTATAATGCCCTTTCTTTGTCTAATCTATTTTGTGAATATTGTGAGAAAAAGATCGACGATACCAATGAAGATCGTACACGCGTAGCGCAGTGAGCGCGCACACAGCTATCGGCTATTTTGGCTACTCTAGCTACCCGGTTACCGAATACCGGGACGGCTATAAAACGTAGCAGTTAGCTATACTTCGTGGCGGCTACGCGGCTACGAGGCTACGAGCGGCTACGCGGTTACGAGTGGCTACGCGGCTATATCATAACCTGTCAGTTATCTAGCCAACCAGTAGCCGATAGCTAGCTATCGTGTTGACAGATATCGTAGCCGTGGCTATTTTGCCCATAGCCGGTATTTGGCTAGTTATGGCTATAGCTACCCATCGCTAAGCGATTTCGATTTTGCATTTTCTTTATTTAGTTTTATGTTGATTTGATTGATGATTGTGTTATAAGTTTTTTTTAGTGAAAAACGGATGATACAATTTGAGTAAAATGACGTGGTTGGGAGCTACTGTACTGAACGTGTTTTGGAAACCCACTGTAAACATTGTGAGGTTAGGACCTGACTACAAAACTTCCTTTAAATAGTATCAATTACTATTTCTACTCACACTTTTAAATTTTTAGAACACGTTATCATGCTGATAAGACGCGACTGGTTAGGAGATACGGGTATGAAGAGAAGATCTGGAGTGGTGGTTTACTTCCTCGGTTAACGACAGGAAGACGTTTACCTATACCAGAGTACAGGTAACCTATTCCTGTTAAATATTCACACAACAATTACATATAATGTAAAATTCATAAGTTTGTGATATTAAGACCAATATTTTATGGCCAAAGTATCCTTAAAACTATTGAAGAATTTTCTACAATGTGATATACATATCTTTTCAGGCCAGCCAATGCTTGGACAGAGCGTAAAGCTCTCTTCGGTCAAAATGATTACATAGATATACTTGGCTCTGGAGACTTACACCCAGTAAAGACGCTGTATACTGTTCCATCATGGATAAGAGGAGTAAATGGAAATGAATATCAAGTAAGTATATTTACGCAACCTGTAAAGCATTCAAAAAACAAGAGAATGACAAATTAAGCTTCAAGATTAGTCTGTGCGATAGCCTAATTGGTTATGCGTTTGGAGTACTTATCCAGAATACGTAGGTTCAAACCCTGCTCGCAGCTGAATTTTTCGTTCCTCAAAATATCTTTAAGTATATATTATTAGGAGGCTTGGCGCTCTTTGGGGGAGGCTTACGTTCAGCAGTGGACGGCAATAGGCTGATAATAAATATATTATTATACATGCATCCAAGATCTTCTAAAATACCAAAAATAAGGGTCAGGGGACACCATTGATGGTTGTGGGACTATCTAAGCAGTATACAGTCACTCTAGAAAGCAAAGGACAGGTGGAATTTAAGTCTCAGTCACTACCGGGGCAAGAGGACTGTTGTGATGTCTTTACCACCAAAAAATTGGGAATTCTCTTAAAATAGTATATTAAACAGTTGTAGTCTATGGCCTGTTAATACATTTATAGCACTTAAATTTAATATACACTAGAGAGCAATGAATCCGGGTCACTTAAAGAATCCTAAAAATCTCGGAAACTAAAAATGCTAGGTTAATGCAATAAATTGTATTTAATAGACAATGTAATACTCCTTAAATGAAGGTATTAAAACTTCTTAGTTATTGTAAAGTTATATCATAAAAAAATCAAATTTGAAAAAGGGCCACTTTCGAAGATGGAACTACGAAATTACAGCATTTGGTTTTGCTTTTGTTTGTAATCTGTCATTTATGTGGGTACATAAACCATGTTGATAGTGCTCTATATTCATTATTCAAGCTGAAATTATGTCGCTTACGCCTGAAGAATGCACCAGAATACTTACAATGCTGGAAACCGGCCGGAGTCAGCGCGATACAGCCAGGACTGTCGGTGTGTCGCTGTCAACAGTACAAAGAGTTCTCCGACGTTACGAAGAAACTGGTTCTAACCTTCGCAGACCAGGAACGGGCAGAACCAGGTGTACCACAGCACGAGAAGACCGATACTTGGTGAACACCATGCTTCGAAATCGCTTTCTCACAGGAACTGAACTCACCAATCAGTTTCGACGCCTCGGAGGAAGTAACCCAAGTGCATGGACAGTAAGACGTCGGCTTGCTGAATCTAACTTAAAACCCCTTAGACCTGCAAACGGCCCTAAACTGGAGCGTGGGCATCGTATTTTAAGACTAAGATATGCCCAGAGCCACGTAAATTGGAGTATTGAAGATGGGTCAAAAGTTATGTTTTCCGACGAATCAAAATTTATGCTCTACAAGCACGATGGAAGACACAGAGTGTATCGAAGACCAGGGGAAAGATTCAAGCAAGCATGCATCGAAGAAAAAGTAGCCTACGGTGGTGGGTCTGTACTTCTGTGGGCCGGAATTTCTTCTGAAAGTCGCACAGAGCTGGTGATCATAGAAAACGGCTCTTTAACTAGCGTAAGATATGTGGAAGAAATCCTCAATGATCACGTTGGTCCATTTATGGTCAATTTAGGTGAGGATGCTATATTTATGCATGACAATGCCCGACCTCATACAGGTAGGATTGTGAATGACTACCTTCAAGAGATGAACATTACTCGTATGGAGTGGCCAGCGCGCAGCCCGGATATCAACCCGATCGAGCATGCTTGGGACGAGCTAGGCAGATGCGTAAAACAACGAAACCCTCCCCCAATCACGCTTCGTGAGCTCAAAATTGATCTCACAGAGGAATGGGAGAATATTCCCCAAAATCGTATAAGGAACTTGGTGTACAGCATGCCAAACCGCGTAAACGCAGTAATGGAAGCACGAGGAGGCAATACGAAGTATTAAAATTCAAGAAAATCGTAATAAAGTTCAAAAATTTCATGTTTCCTATTTTTGTTTTAAGGAGAGATCAGCAGTTTTTTTCTTTATGTAATTTTGTGTTAATAAAATGTATGGTGACTCATATTTTTTTTACTTTCATTTAAGGAGTATTACATTGTCTATTAACCGTATAGTTCGGTACCGGGTCCGAAACGGCCGCGACAAGTAAACCTACGCTGGCTCAGTAGTGGGTCCGAAATGGGCAGACGTTGTAGTCATACGACATCCTCATTAAAAAATAAAAAAATATAATATTCTCTGCATTAAATCCTAAGAGTGCGCATTAATTAAGAATGTTAAATAAAAATCTGATTTGTTCACGCCATTTAAACTTCTACATTTACAACGCATTTTCTTAATTTACCATTACAAAATCCAAAAGTGTAAATACGATTTACGCCATTTTGATGGCAGTGCTGGGTTGGGCTAAAAATCATAAAAAATGTGGTTTCCGGATATCCAAGGTATCACTATAGAAGGGATGAATAACTCGTCATTTAGTATTGTAACGAATTCATACGTAATTCAACATATTATTAGCAGTGGTAATGAAGAATTTGATATCTGAACTCGAAGTTTCGCGCCACTTGTGTTTGTTTACATTTTTATTTTTCACTTGGATCACACACACACGCTTATACTCAATAACAATTATGATAAATATCATGCCAAATTTTATAAATAACGTAAAAAAGCCCAGATCTTAGCTTAATTCTCTAATACAGGGCCAAAAACACGAATTTTTCATTACCACTACTCAATTTGTATTCGTAATCGACAACCATGTTTTTTTTTTTTAATCGTAATGATGTGTGAAAGCGAGTATTCTAATCGATTCCATAATTGAATTTTTTGTCAACTCGAGGGAAATAAATAAGGAATTTAAGAAATCTATTCATAAAAATTAAAATAAATTCGTTTTAAGCTTAGAATACAATTATTATCCATTCTATTCTTTTTTAAAGCTTTATAATAATTTTACGTGCATTGTAATTACCAAAAAACAAAAAAAAATAGACAAAGGAACAATGTCAGTAATAAATGTTTGAATGCGCGCCAATTTATTAATTCCAAAATTTGAATTAGGAATGCGCTCGCTGATGTACTCGCTATTCAAAATAATAACATTTTAATTTATTAGCTATTTTTAATGTACAGACGCCAGCAGGTCAACCTACCCGAAACTGTCAGATTTTACCAATCGAACATTAACCTTCCACTATTGTGATAAGGTTGAAAATCACATCACATCCACCTACCTCAATCTGTCAAATTTCTTCAATAGATTTTCAACCTTATCACAATAGTGGAAGGTTAATGTTCGATTGGTAAATTTTGACAGATTTGGGTAAGTTGACCTGTGCTGGCATGCATACAGATCAATACTGACGATTCGTCAGTATCGACACCAGTATAATAATATTTTTATTATTTAGGTATTTGTTAAGGATACTTTAGATGTGATGCTGTCGCGACTTAACTTCAGTAAAACACACTGTTATAGTTTAAAATCTTTTGATGATTCTCTTCCTGGGTGGAGCGGAAGGAGAAGTCAGAGACTATTACTAACTAAAAATACCCTGTTCCTTTACATGCCTTTTGCGTTCCAGGACCGCAGTACCCTTTCAACGGTTTCAATACAATTCCGTGAGCCCGGCACGCGTTTGGCACTATTATGGCCTCGTCAGTTCGCTGATAGTTCCTTGAAGGTCGCTTCACACGACAAACACGACGCGCATTCGTCTCAGGCCTAGTCCTTGATCGGACGGTGAGTTACCCAATACTCGTCGTTCGCAAGCCCGCAACTACAATCGCAAAAATTAATTCTGCGTCTTTAGATTTTTGTAAAATCAATTTGCTTGTCAGGAATCGAGCTTGTAAATTAAAATAAGAACACACTATACACTATTCGATAGCGTCGTTGTTAAGGATCAAATTCGGTGAAGTATTAATCAATAATTTAGTCATCGTACGCAGATCAAAATTCGCGCCAATTTACTTAAAGTTCGAATTTCAAAAATTTCGGTATTTGTACCGCGAGGTGATTATAAAAATTTGAAATGAGAACACGATGTAGTGAGCTATGGCCATTAACTAAAGTTTAATTTTAAAAAACCTTTTGCCATACGTTTGTCGCATGTAATTACTTCACATAACATTGATGGTTTGATTGCTGGAAATTAATATGTCAATTTAATTTTTATGCTGTAATTTTATTTTTTATCAAAATCAGCCACGAGACCTCTTTCAGTATTTTTCGCTATTCCTCATAGATTCTAATTTAGCCATTCACGCCCAGTTGAAAATTCAATTTGTTTATTACTGCAAGGAATCATTTGGAAGTACTCCCATCTCTTACTAAAATAATGAAATAATCAGATAAATTGAAATTAATTACCGAAGACACAGTTGGGTAAAACTATATGGTTGAATTTAAATTTAGAAGACACACACACGTTTGGCCTCCATTGAAATAACAATATTTATTTCCATCGAAATCATGAATTAAAAATTAAATCATTTATTGTGTAATAAAAAAATCATCAAACGAAATAATACTCAAAATATTATAAAAAGAATCTTCAGGTTCAGTTTCATAGATGTATTGCATGGACTAAGCTAACTATAGTCAAATAAGCAGATAAATCGGTCCATGCTCTATGTCTTGTTTTACTTTTTTTTCCATGTTCGATTATATTGCGAGTATCGATTAGGCTGAATGAACCTTTTTAATCGTTATAATGAACATTGGGATTACGGCAGCACTAAGAAGTGTCATGTTGCAACATAGTTTTTGGTAATTTTTATCAAGACTTTGTTTCGATAATATTATGAAATTATGTATGAACACTGGCAAATGTAATAATGCATGTAGTAAATTACTTTATTTGTTTCACTGTATAACCGTTTTTTATCACGTGGGAAGCGTTTATGTACATAGTTTCAGCACATCTAAATTATCTAGTTTTTGGAATGATGTAGCATTTAGTATGTTACACATATTTTAAAGTAAAATCACGCAGTTTTAGTGACCTCAACGCGTTCTTAGAGATATTGTTCACAAACTTATCGTATGAAATAGCTGTAGCAATATAATTTTGATTGAAAATCGGATGCTGAAAATGTACAAAAAATCTTGAATGTCGTCTTAAATTTCGAATCACCCGGTCGATTCAGCTGATGTGTCATGTGTCAAAATGTTGTCGTGCAGAGTGGTTAAATACAATTTTCGTACCACTTGCTCAAAAAAGTGACATTCTATGCCACAAAAAGCGAACATAACAATAGTCATTATTAATCTGTTAAAAACAGGGAAAGAAAATTGTACTGAATTTCATTCATCCTCTAGGGGGAGAATGTGATTTAAATTTGGAATACTTTATACTGAACTACATCTGTGTTTACACCATTGAGTTTGTATATAAACACATCTTCACATACATCTTTTTGAAAAAGGAATACGCATTTATTATGCAGTTATGATTATTAAATAAAATTACGAAAACCGACGAGGCCGTAAGAGCTTGATGCCTTTGCTTTTCCGACAAAAAAATATTAGTCTAAGAATTTGCCGTGTTTTTGTTTTCTTCAAATAGATAAACGTTAAGTTTATTTTAATTTATTTTAATCTTCATTATTTTTAATAAATGCTTATCTCAATATTATTATTGTGTTAATTTTTTCGCAAATGGTACGAAAAGTAGAGTATTTTCCTCGGTGATAAAGCTGTCTTAGTCTTGGGTGAACTTAAATCCCTCGCTACACTCAGGACTCGTCTTAAATCCCTCGCTTCGCTCGTGATTTAAGTTTTAAACACCCTCGCTGCCCTCGGGAGTAAACCTCGAGTCCTTCGTTACGCTCGCGATTTAAATCGTCACCCGCGACAGAAGACACTGCTTTATCCCCTTGGTTAATAATCTACTATTATTGCATTAACCTATCATTTTTAGTTTCCGAGATTTTTAACATTCTTTAAGTGACCCGGATTCATTGCTCTCGAGTGTAGGTACCAAATATTGGTTACTAAATACTACATCTCTTAATGTTACAGATTCTGCTAAGAAAGAAGAAAATGTGGGCTAAGACTGGTTCTCGTCAAACCAGACCATCAAAATGGAAGGACATGGAGAAGAGAATATCCTTCTTATACAGAAAGCTCAATAGAAAAACAAAGACAGGACCCTCTCCTGACTAAATTATTGGAAATGCTTTTATCTCATAGGTTTATTGTTGTAGTGTTAATAATATTAGAAATAAAGTGGTTAAAAAGATTATCCTTATTTTTCTTTTAAAATGGTCATTATTTTATCAAGAAATATTTTTTGTTAAGTGGGATAAAAGTTGTATTGCATTGCAATGGCAAGAATATTTTCATTTTCTTTAGGATAGTCACAAATATTCTTTTTCAGGAATTGATTTCTTATTTTTTAATATATTTATGAATTAATGATGAAAGTATTCAACTAGGTATCATTAATTAGATCATAGAAATATTATTTATTAGAAATTATTCATTTAGATCATACAAATATTTGTTCTGGGCGGGGATCGAACCTGCAATATGCTGTGCAGTAGGCGATCGCTCAACCGCTGCACCAACCATGTCGTCAAAATCATCTCAGTACAGTATTTGTTTACATCAAGATGTAGGTAGGTAGGTATTGTAATGAAATAAAACAGGCAGTTCTTTACTTATAATATTTTATTATAATTTATGTTTATTTGCACAGATCCATTTAGTTGGTTTGTTACTGTACGTAACTATAATCTATATACCTACTTATAGGTGTATGTATTTGTATTGCACATGAGAATATTATAATTATTATATTTATATATATATAATCCCGACCGATTTCGGCCACAGCGACTTGGATCTGCCTATTGAGAGCATCGCTGGTGTGCCCTCTGGTGACTGACATAGCCAATTTTTGCAGTGAAAGTGCGTCCACATTCACTGCACGTCAGCACCCCTCCGACGTAGTTGTATTGGATGGCCGCAGGTGGTCGGGCCTTAAGCTCGTCTCGTTTGGCATCGAGCTCTTCTTTACGCCGCCTTTCAAACTCGAACACCTTAGTGCTCACGGTATGCCTCCACAGTGACCGGTCCGCTGCCATTGCCTCCCATTGTGACGTGTCTACGTCACATCGTTTCATGTGGCGCTTGAGCACATCTTTGTACCGAAGGATTTGGCCGCCTTGTTTCCGCTTGCCATCCTGCAGTTCTGAGTCGAAGATGCGCTTCGCCACTCTGCCGTCAGACATTCGGGAGACATGGCCAGCCCATCGCAACTGGCGCCGCATTATATAGGCCTCTATACCACCGACATTAGCTCGCCGTATTATAATTATTAGTTACTAATCATTATCAGACGCCACTTCTGAAGAATTATTTTATGAATTGCGAATTATCGGAATTCGGTGGTTCTATAGTTCTAGTTTACAGCTGGCCGTTTTAGACCCCAGATAATCTTTTACGAATCATACGTATACGATTTTCTTCCATACCGTATTCTTTTCATTAGAACAATGAGAACGTTTCCGTACTGTATTCGGTCGTTCGGGAGGCAACCGCCGCGGCGCCTAAAGGTGGCGGTTCGCGCCAGAGACCGCGACAGGAGACCGAGACAGGAGACCGCAACAGGAGATCGCGACGTTACTTAACATTAGGCAATGTACGAGCGGCAGTTCGCGAGCGAGACCCAGACAGGAGACAGATACGGTAGCGATCTCAGGTCCCGGTCTCCTGTCGCAGTCTCCGGCGCGAACCGCTACCTTAATACGCCGAAACCCCGTGAGGCGGGCTTTGAGATCGCGGGCGTTCAGAGTGGGGACTCTGTTCGCTCACTAAGTGATTTCAAAGACGGTAGCACTGTGATCACGTGCTACCGTGCACAGTCAGACGCAGGGAAGACATCTTCAGTCTTCCCGAGAATGTGCCTTAACAGGTGTTGCACAGGAGGGTTAGAAAAACTAAGTAAGTGTGAATTAACTACTTATGTTTTCTAAGCCTAACGAAATGTCCTCGACTAAAACCTATTACTTACACATTCATTTACAGTTCATTCGCCATTCCTAATTATTAAATAATAACTAGAAGTGTTTTATTTGGTAAATTGACTTGACTAGACTGAATTTATTTACAAACGTTAACATTAAACACCAGTATAATATACAGGGTGTAATTAAACACATCACAAAGCCGTTAACTACGCATACTGTACATCTAACTAAGTAGCTTTACGCTAAAATTATCACTGGGAACCGACTTTTATTTTTAGATATCAAAAAATAATAATTTTATTGCGCGCAATGTAAAGCAAACGGGTTTCGTGTCGTTGTGTGCGTAGGCAGGCGGCTTGACGCACACAAGCGCGCCTATGCTGGAACGCGCTGTGATAAGAACGTATCGACGTGCGTGCGTAATTTTTCAGAAAAATCGAAAATTCAGGTTATGGTTGTTTGGAAAAAAGTTTTGTAATAATACTTAGAATTCGATTTCGTAAAAAAAGTTAGAAAAATGCAACTTTGACCTTCAATATCTCGAGAACCCGTGGAGTCCCAGGTATGGTCTAAAGGAAAAAAATGATCCAAATAATGGGTAGAATACGTGGCTTTCGGCTTCGTTAAGTGTCTTCTTACACCCGGTATATACAGGTTATATGCAGTTCGATACGACAATAATCAATATCTGTTTGTGTCTATAGTCGTTTACACACATTTAAATTCCCATTCTCAAACAGCCAGGCTCGGTACAATATCTCTATCTCTCTCGGGTATCGAACCGCGACATGCAGCGTAGCAGTCGATCGCTCAGCGACAGCGCCAACCGTGCCTTTAAACAGGTATTCCCCAATCTTCTTTGATGAGGTCCGCGGCTTTTTCTGCGATCATGAGGACGGCAGCGTGCGTATGCGCAGCTGGGATCCGCGGCATGATGGAGGCGTCGGCGATGCGCAGTCTTTGGATGCCGTGGACCTGAAGCCTGGGTGAAACCACACCTGTTGGGTCGCCTGCCGGGGCCATCTTACATGTTCCCACCTGAAACAGCAAAATGATTCATTAGAGTAGGTCCTTTTTGTTGGTTAGGGGTTCTAGAACCTTAAGTTTTTTTTTACCGACTTCAAAAAAAAAGGAGGTTATCAATTTGACCCGTATGTATGTAATATTTTCAGAACTGCCCAGTTTTCGTATAATTATGTTAGTCTATATCAGCGTCTGAACAAATGTACAAAATTTCAAAAGTGTATGTATGTACGGGCACGCCGCAATCGCGGCGGTAAGACCCCTCTTTGAGGAGTGGCTGGATAGGAGTCACGGCGTCCTGACCTACCGCATTACGCAGGTCCTCACCGGACACGGAAGTTTCGGGAGGTACCTGTGTCTGAGGAGAAAGGAGGAAACGCCTGGGTGTCACCACTGCGAAGAACGCCCGGAGGATACAGTAGAGCATACGGTGCAAGACTGCCCCGCTTGGGCAGAGCACCGACGTGTCCTCACGGCGGCGATAGGCGGAGACCTCTCGCGCCCGGCATTGGTCGAGGCCATGCTGCGGGGCGAGACGGAGTGGGAAGCGGTCGCCTCCTGGGGCGGGCCGCGTGAGGGAGAGGACAATGTCCTCCCTCCGCCCCACCCGCGGTGGTGGACGCCCAAGGCGACAGACGTCGCAAGACGATCTCCGGCCACCGTAGGCGCGGGCATGCGGGCGGCGAGTAAAGGGCAACTCGCAGCCCGACCATGGACCATGCCCGGGTCGACGGCGCGTTGTGTTCCACGCGCGCCTCAAAGAGCGTAAGCATAATGACGGGGCCCCCTCTCTAGAGGGCCAAAGCCTGCCGGGGTCGCGGGACTTATCTCATTACCGTGACCCCGGAACATAAAGGGCTATTGAAGGACACCGTGGATTTTAGTCAGTACAAGTCTGACAGTCCCTCCCGCCCTGCCCGGGGTGGGAGGACTCATTTGATGATTTTACCACGCAAAAAAAAAAAGTATGTACCTATGTATGTAAAATTATGTATGTTTTTATGTTTGTGTTCGCATATCTCCGGAACTACAACTCCGATTTAAGTAGTTTTAGACTTTTTTTGTTGTACTAGGTATTGTTCAGCTTTGGGAATACTGCAGTTTCATCAAAATCGGTTCAGTAGTTTTTGAGATAGGGATTTTTTTTGCATTTTGTACTTAATTCTTCAGGCCGTTGTGAGTCGGATGTCGGTCATTGCGGTCAAACTCAGCGGAGACAAGCTTTCTACGCAGAAGATAATTATTATAGTTTAAAACTGAATGACTGCAGCTTTAAGTGCTTTCCGAGATACAGAGGTAATTCATATACTTTACTTCCAAGTATTTCCAAGCTCGGGGCTTCTAAAGCTAACAACTGGGATTCAATCCCAGGACATGCTCAGTGATCGCGCTTCCGTCCACTTGAACAATAGCAGCTATACGTATTCTATGAGTAGGTATCACTTACTTGATGGTCTAATGTGATGGACGTCTGCATAATAGCGCACTCCCAGTATTCATCCGAGTCGAATAATAAAGACTCGCAGCCGGGGAACGGCGTTGTGTGCAATTTAGTACCGTAACGCTGGAACGCTTGGGTGCTAATTACTTTCTCTACCTGGAATAAAAAAAAACAATGTTCTGAAATGGTACAGACGAAGTGTGTGAGGATACATATCTTTATTGATAGTAACCCGTATCTGTTTCGCATTTCGCCAACCACCAGGTTCCAAGTATACTTTTTCAAGTTGGGACAAACCCATACATTTCATTGAAATTGATTGGATGTTTTCGGATATAATTATAATCATTAAGACTTAGCTATATCCACTTACCATACGAACTCCTTCGACCATAGTTCGCAAATCGTTAAGGTCAGCAAAATAGTTCATATGGATTTTGGGATGGTCGACAAAGTTTGAGCTCCGAAGCATCAGTCGACCAACGCTGTTCGGTCGTATTAGCACCGGGTTTATAGAGAAAGTCCGCATTCTTACAGTATAGGGAAGAGAACTATACACCTTCCGGTACCAGTTATCTGTTACTCCTGCAACAACAATAAAATTACCCATTAACAGCTAATTTCTTTATCATTATGTCTTGTCTAAAAGAAATCCCTACGAATTTTTGGGGGGACAATACGACATTTGTGTTGTGGTTAATTTAATCTATCTTTATGTAAAGCTCTAACATACATTGCAATTTGCTTTAATATCAGTACCTAATGGTGAAGTAAAACTTTAAGCTTGTTTAGCTGTTGATGAAGAAACTGGTTATAAAACTTGTAGAGCTATCCTGTTCTCCGAAGAGGTTATTTTCCGCATCACTGATAGTCGTTAACTTTCTTAATCTCTTTTCATTATAATTTTAATGGAAAACAAAGCTTTTATACTTTGAATAATAATAAAACTGCAGCGTTTATCAAAAAGTGGTGTTGAGCTAACTATATTACGCCTTTTAATCAGACAAATGTGCTGCAGCCTCTAAATAAATGATTAAAAAAAAAACTTTCTGATTACTTTTTGTTTGATAAATAAACTTACCAAGTAAAGATCTTAATATTCCAACAGCATCGCCTGCCAATGAGCCGGCTCCCATGACAAGCTCGATGTCTGGTCTGCTCTTGTCGAGGTCTTGAGAGAACTTCGTGTTTACGAAGGCAAGTCCAGCGGCTCCACCGGGCAGAGTCAGTGGACCTCTTCCTGCCATGTATGCGGCTGCCACGAACGGGGATGCAGCTGACAACTAGATGAAAGAAACAACCCTTAGTTATAAAGAAGATTTTGCACATAGTGGAGCATGAAGAATGTGACTTCGATTCAGTATAATTATTTCACTGCTTACATGCCTACCTCCTTTCTCCGGCAAGGATTGGGAATCGACAACGCGGGCGCAGTGCAGTTTGGTAGATGTCACATGTCTTGGAACTTTTGGTTCTAGGACAAAGTTTTCTTCCAATATTTTGTTAACTTCTTGTTTAACTTCTTTGAAGAAGTCGGGAGTTCCTATACTACGAGTACCTACTTTGTTATACATTATGTAGAAGAACCCTTTGTTCTATCTTATCGCTGTCAGTAACAGCTTCTAGTGACTTTAATAAGTAAGTGGCACGTGCCTATTCCTTATAGTTATTTCATCAGTTGAAAGTAGTAGTAAATGAATAATAAGCACTTCCTGAAATTTTAGCTTGTACAATGTTCACACTGTCAAATGAAAGTTGTTTTTGTTGGAGTTATGCAACACCAGTTGTGTTTGCAGAAAAACTGGTGCAAAAGTTGGAAAACAATGGTTAGCCGCGCACAAACCAGGTCAGCGTTTAACTCCCACTCGTTTAGTGGTGACAACTAAAACAAAGTTAAATTAATCATCATCATCAGCCTATAAATGTTCCCACTGCTGGGACACAGGCCTCCTCTCTGAGAGAGGGAGTGGACCATAATTCACCACGCGGGCCCAGTGCGGGTTGATGGATCACGATGTTTTCCTTCACCGTTTTGAGATCAGTGGTGATGAAATAAATAACCTACACAAAGTAATGCGCCTGGCTGGATTCGAACTCACGACACGACTCGTAAAGTCGGGGCCGATACCACTGGGCCACCACTGCTCTGTTAAACTAATAAAGGGTAACAATTTTACTTGCATTAGTAACAATTACTTACTAAACTAGCGTATTATTAGCCGTAGTTTCACCGCAGCTGCTCGGCTCCTAACATTCGTAGAGTGATGTTTTTTAGCCTTCTTTGATAAATAGACTATCTAACACTAAACATTTTTTCGTGCGCTCAACCAAACAAACTACAGCTTTATATATAAAAATATTAGTATTTAGATTTGTACGAATAAATAATTATGGTATTAAATATGGCGACGAAAATATATTTATATTGTAAAGATGGTGTGAATAGGTTTTTTGCCAAGCAAAATATTTTTAAGGTCGGCAGAGTACATTTTTTAATTTTCCTCAAATTGGATCAGTTTCTGTTTTATCCGGTCTGTTGGTTGTGATCTGTGCCTTCCCTGAGGCGCTGCGTACCTATTTGGCTACGGGAAAATTTATGAAAATTATTTGAAAGTAGGAAGTTTACCTTTTTTTTTTAGCTTTGTAAAATCATCAAATGAGTCCTCCCACCCTAGAGGGGGGCCCCGTCATCATGCTGACACTCATTTGAGGTACGCGTGGAACACAACGCGCCGTCGACCCGGGCATGGTCCATGGTCGGGTGGCGAGTTGCCCATTACTCGTCGCCCGCATGCCCGCGCCTACGGTGGCCGGAGATCTCCCCGCGACGTCCGACGCCGTGGGCGTCTACCACTGCGGCTGGGGCGGAGGGACGACGCTGTCCTCTCTCTCTCGCGGCTCGCCTCCTCCTTCGCGAGCATAACTGCTTCGCAGAAGGAAGCGACCGCTTCCCACTCCATCTCGCCCCGTAGCATGGCCTCGACCAGTGCCGGGCGCGAGAGGTCTCCGCCTATCGCTGCCGTGAGGACACGGCGGTGCCCTGCCCAAGCGGGGCAGTCCTGCACCGTATGCTCCACCGTGTCCTCCGGGCGATCTTCTCAGTGGTGACACCCAGGCGTTTCTTCCCTCCCTATCAGACACAGGAACCTCCCGAAACTTCCGTGTCCGGTGAGGACCTGCGTCATGCGGAAGGTCAGGACGCCGTGACGCCTCTCCAGCCACTCCTCAAAGAGGGGTCTTACCGCCGCGATTGCGGCGTGCCCGGACCTCGGTTGCGACAGTCGTCCCCTCCATACAGGAAGTTTACCTTACTTGTTTACCTAGTTTTTTTTTTTATTTATGTGATACTACGTTTAAATTATTTTAGTTGAGAGAGGCTTGAATATTTGATGTAGGTAAGTAGGAAAGACAAATTTTAATGGTCCGTTGTGTAATAATGTTCTCATAGTCGAAAAACCTGAACAAGACATATTCGTAGGCAGAGGTGAACCTATTATGAAGGCGAAGATTTGGGCTATACTTTTTAGAACAAGATAGAGTTCACGCTGCCTAACCTGCGGTCGGCCTTCAGTTTCATAATTACTTAGGTACTAAGTAAGCTCAAAAATGGGGTACCTGCATAATCAGCGCTTACTGAATCAACAAAATTTATTCATAATATGCTGACGAACACAGATATCGCAATTTGAACTTGATCTTTGGAAAGGTTTTTAATTTTTTCAGCCAAAAACGTAATCCAAATAATATTAGCATATTTAATATTAGTTCGAGTGAATTTGATGACCCAGTCTTTTTACCCGACTACGGCGAAGCAAAAAGGAGGGTTATGATTTTGACCGGTATGTATGTATGTATGTATGTATGTTCATCTGTTCCCTCATAACTTCTGAACTACTTATCACTACTTGACAAATGAGGTGTCGTTAGAAGCGTCTCAGTTGTCCGCTGGTTATAGGGTAGGTGACGTGTCATCAAATCCAATATGGCGCCCTCTAGGGGATGAAAAGTCGTAACCGAAAAAAAAAATATTTTCACACAGTATCGACATGGGTATCAAATTAAAGGGCTTGATGAGCACATTTGAAATATATATACATTATATAGCTTTTACTAGCTACTTTGCCTGTTTCTAACAGTGTCAACATGGGTATCAAATGAAAAGGCTTAAAGAGTACATTTTAAATTCACTCGCTGCTTTGCTTATTATATCAAATAACCCCAAAATAGTGTAAATAAAAAATAAGTTAAAGTAACTAAAACCCGACTACGAAAAAATCGCGCACTAAAAAGTATAAAACAAGAACAATCCGTGTTACAGAAATTTTTAATTAATAGCCGTGGTCGTATGCCACCTGCGGTTGTTTCACACAATCTTTATTGGCTAGGTGGCATACGACCACGGCTATTAATTAAAAATTTCTGTAACACGGATTGTTCTTGTTTTATACTTTTTAGTGCGCGATTTTTTCGTAGTCGGGTTTTAGTTATTTTAACTTATTTTTCGTTGCCTCTATTCACTTCTGAAGGTTAGATAATAATTAATTTGAATGTCAGTGTCATAACATCTGACGGCGTCTATATTAGAGATACCTTTGTAACCTCGTCAGATTTACAGGAAAGCATTTTTAAATAATTACCCTTTATATGTATAGAAGTAAACCTAGATAATTATATATGCATTCGTACGGATTAAAGTCCTTCATTCAGGTGGAAAAATGTAATGAACAACAATCGTAACAGGTAGGTACGTCAACACGAATTTTTCAACAAGACAAGTGCAGTAAGAAATACGCATTTATAGTACCTACCTTTTTAACATTGAAGAGGGAAAGGAAGCGGTTTTCCCCCTTTTGGTGGTAGGTACTAAAATATACTTTGCACATTCGAATGCGGCCAGTTGAGTGTACTTCGAAGGTCAAGAGTATAAGATTACTTTTATAAAGGGGACTGGGTTCGCACTCATCGGTTTTTGTTCTATGTTGTATTATAGGTTACATTTAACATTATCAACACTTACGTCATTCATGGTCATTCCAGTTTGGTTTACAATGAAAGCGTTGCCAGAAAATGTGACGTGGTCTTGAAGGTTGTACCCAACGGGGAGGTCAGCGATCGTAGGGATGTCAAATTCATTGAGATGGTCTTTTGGTCCTACTCCTGACACCATCAGCAGTTGAGCGGAGCCTATAGCTCCAGCAGACGAGATGACTTCGCGACGGGCGCGCACTTGTATACTGTAAAATTGATTCGGTAGGTAGAATAGTAATGGTATGGAAAAACATGTTTAGTAAAAACGTGTTTAGTATAAATATAACAATGGATATCATTCTAAGTTTCAAATTACCTTTTATTCCATTTCTTAAACTCTACACCTGTGGCTGTTTTGGTGTACGGGTTTATTAAAATTTTTGAAACGGTAGAATATTTCGTTACTTTTAAATTAGGCCTGTAGCGTATTGGTTCCAAAAACGCTTTCGAAGAACTGCATCTTCTTCCTTTCCTCATGGTTGCTTGTGGCTTAGAAAATCCGATCACCTTTTCTCCGTTTGGGTCTCTCCACTTATACCCTAGTTCCTCCCCAGCTTGCTTAAATGGTTTCTCAAGTGGTGAATGGTACGGCGCATATTCAATATCTAAATATCCGCCAACACCGTGATATGTCGAGTTTCTTAATTCTTTGATACCTATATTTTCTGATTTCTTGAAATAAGGTAATATTTCATCGTAGCTCCAGCCCTCGTTACCCATTCTAGCCCAGTCATTGTAATCTTCCGGATGCCCTCGTTGGTAGATTAAAAAGTTGAGCACACTGCTACCGCCGAGCACTCTGCCTCGGGGCAGGAAGCACACTTTCCCTCTTAAATCCCTGCATGCTCTCGGCTCCGGCATTGAAGTGTAACCCCAGTTCATAGGAGTAAGGGAAAGAAATGAAGCGAATATAGGAATGTCGGAAAAGAAGTTTTCGTTTCCCCCGGCTTCTATAAGTAACACCTTCCATTGTGGAACTTCAGATAAGCGGTTAGCTATTACAGAACCTGCTGATCCGGCTCCTATGACAATGAAATCAAACTCTTCCTGGTCTTTCGGTGTGTAGTCAGGTATGAAACCTTCTCTTGGGTTTCGAGGAAAAGGTCGAAATAAGTCGGTCCAGTAGTCCATGAAGCTCCGCGAGTCAATTTGTGCTTTGACCGCCGCCACCGCGATGCAGAGTAAGTAG
Organism: Agrotis exclamationis; assembly: GCA_950005045.1. Lineage (NCBI taxonomy): Eukaryota > Metazoa > Arthropoda > Insecta > Lepidoptera > Noctuidae > Agrotis > Agrotis exclamationis. The sequence goes on along the minus strand of OX465417.1, from coordinate 10,209,532 downwards.
AAGAAACATCGCATGATGTGTGATTATATTCTTCATTCCTGAAACAAATTAGGCTTTATTTATATCTAGAGAACTACACGCTGTTGTTAGACACTCATTTATTAGCACAGTTAATTTAGTTCACTTAGTTGTGGGCCGTAGCCTCGTGATAGGTATGTTAGGGATACTTGTGGATGATCTTCTGATCTTCACGCTGCCAATGTTTAATTTAACAATCTAAATTCTCACGACAGTCAGGTGGTACTTAACGACCCACGTTCAGATATTTGAAGGTTAATGATGATCATTTGTAGCTCTAGAGTTTTTTGAATACAAATGAACATCTAGGGAATTACATCATCGATAGGTATTCAATCGTAAGTCACATCAGTTATGATAGGTATTTAGTAATTGGTTAATGAATTATTTATTTATTTATTTATTTATTTATTTATTTTTATTTATCACATGCTTCTTTGCCATTACAGATACTTAATAATCTAATGCGACAAAGTAACTTAAAAAATATAGTCTAAATCTAATAAAGTATAAGTTTAACTAATCCTTACATGCTACACAATATGTGGCCCTTGTGAACTCACTCAGTGTACAGTCGAATATGTCTATAACTTCCGCCACCGTGTTGAGAGTGCGCAGCGCACGAGTCAGCGGTGCGCGCCCCAGCAGGTTAGTGCGCGCCCGAGGAACCACCAGCAGCTGCGGCATGCGCCGCCGCGCCGCGTACCCATCCGGTAAATTGAAGCCTATTTCTGATAGTAAGTCCGAGTTTTGTACAATGCTTCTTAAAACTTTGAAAATGTATGTTGCTAGTGCAACTTCACGCCTAATTTCCAATTTGTAATATCCTACCATACCGAGACAGAATAGGGTAGGATATAACAACGGGTATCCCGGGTATCTTCCATACAGCTTTAAATAAATAAATCTGACGAATTTATTTTGTATCCGTTCGAGCATGATTTTGTATTTAACTTCACTCGGACTCCAGACGGCCGCATTGTACTCAAGATGACTCCTCACAAGAGCCTCATACAAAGCCTTCAATGCTCTGATGTTAGTGAAGTCATTTGCCTGACGCAGCATAAATCCCAGGTTCCTATACGCCTTTTTACAGACTTGAACCACGTGTTTGCGAAACTGCAGATCACTGGTAAAGTGTATGCCTAAGTCCTTAACCTCCATGACACGTTGCAGCGGCTTCCCGTCCATGCTGTACTGGTGGTGTTTTGGGGTTCGTGTGCGTGTGAATGAGAGTACCGAGCACTTTGATACATTAAAGTATAATTTATTAGAGTGACTCCATTCACTGACCCTATCCAAGTCGCGCTGCAGCATGTCATGATCCGCAGTGTCTTTTATGACTGCAGACAACTTAAGGTCGTCAGCAAATAGCATGCATGTTGACCTGACTACCTCTGGTAAGTCATTTACCGTAATAATAAATAATAAGGGTCCCAAATTTGTACCTTGACTGACGCCTGATCTGGTGTAGTAGGGCTCAGAGAAGTGTCCGGCACAGTCCACATACTGACGCCTGTCACGAAGATAACTGGCGAAGAACTTTACAGTATGAAAAGTACATCCCATACCCGCTAGCTTTGACAAGAGTATGTCGTGGTCTACTGTGTCAAACGCCTTCCTGAAGTCCAGATAGGCCACGTCAACCTGGAGCCCAGCGTCAACAGCTGGTACCAACTGTGTCATCAGGTGAAGCAAATTTCCTGTTGTACCGCGCCCAGGACGGAATCCGTGCTGCGTATCAGACAAATGAGGGCCTATCTGTGTATAAAGGCAATTATGAACAGCCATCTCGAATACCTTGGCTGGTGCGCTCAGTACCGCGATTGGCCTGAAGTCACTGACATCCGTACCACCTCCCCCTTTCGGTATAGGTACCACCCGCGTAAGTTTCCAAAGACTAGGAAAGTGTGCCACCGACAAACAAACATTAAATATGTGCAGCAAAGGTTCTACTAATACCATGCGGCAATCTCTCAATATAAATTTTTAAATTAGTTAAATTAGTCACGATAATTGTAAGTAGGTACCTAATTTTTGTTTAACGTTTTGTGTACGTAGTAGGTACGGTTTGGTTCAGTGGTTAAGTGATTGACTGAGCTTAATTTAGAAGAAATATTTGTATAATGACGTAAAAATAGTTGGTCCGAATAAGCATTAAAAACTACCTACAAAATTATTGTTTTATGTAGCAATTTTTATGAAGGGCTTAAAAGAAATTAAACTACACTTTATTTCCCTAAACTCTCCAATAGGCGTAAGATTGCTTGTAATTTTTGCAAATTCGACTGAAATCTGTTTTATATTGTGCAAATTACGCCTGCCTTCCGAAATTAGTTTTTTCTTCAGCGCCGTCGCCAGAACATTCTTCCGAAATCCAATTACTTTAGGCAATCTTAAATTTCCATATGTACCTACCTACTATAAGAAATATTTTCCTAGTTTTTCCAGGTTATATTATATAAGTATTTTTTTATTAAATACCTAGGACGGACCACGTAGCCAAGTTTATTTCTTTGGGGAATAATAAATTGGCTAGCTACCTATAACTGCTTGTAAAGATAAATTCAAATAAACAATTATAAATCCATGGTCCTCGAGTGTTTATTGATTTCAAATCCATTAACAACCATGGCCTTGTTTTACCCGGGAATTTCTGATAACGAACTTGCTATAATAATAATGACAGTGGCCATAATTCAGCTATATTTATAACGTATGCCATAACCCAAATTGCAAATGAGGATGGTTGGCCATCACCTAATACTCGAAGGATTAAGTCATTGTCAGTCACGCTAGCACAACAACCAGCATAATGGGCGACATCCGAAGGTATGATACAACTCTCAGAACTTCTGATCAAAATTGTGTGTGAAATATTTATTCATCAAATAATTATGATTCTGTTAAATATGCGTGACGCGTAGAGCAACATCATCCTACCTTGTTAGTTGTCATTTATTTCATGGTTATTGATTTTAATATTATATTTTGTGACCCAATTCTTTTGGCAGCACGTGTAGATAATACTATTATGAAATACACAGAGGTGACTGCTACGCATATAGTTTGGTTCACGAGTTAGACTTGTGTCTTTGTTGTCGTACCCTGATTCTGACAAATACGACTGAATGCTTTGAAAACAAACCATTTGTGCAAATTGGTTTCGCAGCGAAATATTTATTTATTTAGGTGAACTGTTTGTTATGTTAAATTATATGAGCAAGGAACTGCAGCGCTATTGAATAGCACTAATTGCTCTACAAAACATTGCGCTAAACACTTGTTCGTTCTCGACGCTAACTTTTTCTATATCACATCCGTATTCAAGTATGTACTTAGATATGATGAACTTGCTATGCATTAATTTGTCAATAGGACAATAACGCATAGGTATTAACCATAAAGTACGAGGTACCTACTTATGACTTTATGGTTAATATCTATGCGTCGTACAGAATAAATAATGAAATAAAAAAAAAAACAAAGCCACTGACTTCCGAAAGAAAAATTATTTTGTAGGTTATTTTACCCTTTTTTGTGGTTGTTTTTGAAACAAAAACAACCACAAAAAATTATAAGTATTCTTAGATGACATAGGTATGGCTGTTAGAACTTGTGACTCTATAGCAAATTCACCTTATTTTTTTTTTACTGTTCTTGGTTCTTAGCACAAGATTTCCGTATTTTACCGTACAGCGTACTGGAAGTATTACGACGTTAATTGTATGGAAAATGAATAAAAACTTTAAAAAATGTAACCGCCTTCAAAAACAACCACAAAAATGGGTAAAATAACCTACAAAATAATTTTTCTTTCGGAAGTCGGTGGCTTTGTTTTTTTTTTATTTCATTGTCTTTTTTGCCACCGACTTCCGAAAGAAAAATTATTTTGTAGGTTATTTTACTCTTTTTTGTGGCTTTGAAGGCGGTTACATTATTTTTGAAAAAGTTTTTATTTTACTCTTTTTAGTTTAAATATTGAACACAAATTTTTAAATTATAGAATCAGGCGTTACTTTGCGGAAATCCATGACATTAAATGTTATGAAAAATATCTAGTTTTATTTCCGCGACAAAAATCCAGGCTTGATGTAGGATGCAATCCCACCCTCCCAGCCCTCATGATACATGAGGGCGGGAAAACTAGATATTTTTCATAACATTTAACCCTTTTTGTCAAATAAGTACATACATCATTTTCTTACATGTGCACTAGAATTTTATAATCCGTAGCACCGGTAATAACATTGCTCATGTACACAATAAACTAATAAAATTCCCTATCTCAAAAACTACTAAACCGATTTTGATGAAACTTACAACAAAAAAGAATAACTTAAATCAGTCGATGCCTACTCCTTACTGCTAAGGAGTTGTACCTTCCATCATCAGCTCAGCTTTCGATGCCATACTCCTCCGAAACGGCTTGACCGATTTTGATGAAATTTTTTGTGCTTATCCGGTATCTGTGAGAATCGGCCAACATTTGTTTTTCATCCCCCTAAATGTTAGGGGTAGTCCACACCAAATTTTTTTTTAAATTATTTATATGGCAAAACAACGTTTGCCGGGTCAGCTAGTTACTCGTAGTTTATAAAATTTGCGAAAAACGATGTTGTTGTTGAGGTTGCCCTCGATTTCTCCAGGATCCAATCATCAGATCCTGACTTGGTTACTACGGGACCACCTCAGAAGTATCTCTTTTCGAACAAAAAAGAATTTTGAAAATCGGTCTATAATTGGCGGAGTAATCGTGAGTAACAAACACACAAAAAATAAAACATACCGTTGTTAACCTCCTCCTTTTTTGAAGTCGGTTAAAAAGAGCCTCTAGTGTAAGAATTTTTTTTTATCAAATTAACGCCAAAGTCCCCATACGTTACGAAAACGTGAAAATTCGTGATAAGGCCTCTTTTCCGCATTGACATATCTTGCCAACCTAACCGTCATAATATTAATATTACGTTGGTAAGTAGGTACTGGGTTAGTTCATATTCCCCAGTAACACAGTCAAGTGAGGAATGCCCGGTGTGGTACTAGTTCAGCGCGTCACGTACTAGCCGCGATTACCTACGTGGTTGGAATTAGGATCAATCACATTGGTAATCGCAGCTGTTTGAGTACGATTACTTGCCAATAGCCTCCTGTAGGTTATAACTATACCTTTTTGACCCACTTGGTGGTCTTCACCACATGTTTTTTAATTTTTTTATTACTTACAATTCTTGGCCTAACAACAACAGTGAAACAGTTGTTGTTCGGTTCTGCATACAAGCAGACTACTGCTCTCACCTCTGGGACGGTTCTACCAAAAACGAACTTGATGCACTTGAGTCGATTGCCAAACGTGCCAAGAGACTTATCGGCAACGATGCACTGGTTGGCTTGGCACAAAGCTCTAGAGCCTTTAAAATCGACGCCGAGTTGCTAGCCTTTCGGTTTTTTATCGGTTACATCTTGGGAAGTGTGTGATGTACCTAATTGTAATTGCAATTTGATTCCGCCAAAACATCATCACAGGACTATAATAAGACTTACCTACATATGGCAATGCGCCATAGGTGAAGGTGAACATCCCACCGATTTATGAAAATACGTTAATTGTGTGCACTTCTAAGGAGCGGAATTCCCTGGAAGAGTCTGTGTTTCCTGATTGCTACAACCTTGGGATCCTTAAGTCGAGATTGAATAGATAACTTCTATCGTCGACCATCCCCCCTGGTAGGGATTTGTTAGGAGGATTTCTGGAATTTGCTACATTCGTTCGGAACTTGTGCGTGTACGTAGACAGAGGTAATGTAAAGATAGTGAATGAGCGTTTTCTAATTTAAGGGAGGCAAGTGTTTCAATAAAAGTCCGCTTCGGGCTACAATAAATCGTTAATGGAGTTGAAATAGGAATTCCTTTTCCCGATATTTTGGTAGTGCACTTAAAAACGATTAAGGCTTTAAGTGCTCTGTTCGCTAATTTAAAAAGTGCTAGATTCGTGTCCTAAATAAGATACCTACATAGTGGAACGAAGCACTTTAGTTTAGATATTGATAGAGCGGAGAGGCCCGCCATCTTTGCTGAGAATGGAAACCGTTACATTCAGGTAATATATTTAGGTATCTCTTTTTGTGTCATTTAGTAAATCTTTATCTGCTCTGTCGGTAAAATGAGAGACTCGAGGTGTATTAAACTTTTAAAGGTATCTTCGTGTTAATAAAATGTTATATCTATTTAAATATTTACGATAACACACAATATTTACGATGGGGAAATACCATAGATAAAATTGACAACCATTTAAATAACCCGATTTGTACCTAGTTATTTTTAACTTAAGTGCTCTTCAAATAATTCAATGTTTTCCTTCACACGGGAGTTTTGCTATAAAATAGCGAACTGTTAGCGAGGTAGTGTTAATAGTGAGTGCACACATGCGTAGAATAGATACTCGTAGATATGTGTTATAGGTAGGTCAACATTCGTCCCTGCTGTGTGCACTAAGCATTGCATGCTACTGTGTCTATGTAAATACTATTGGCTGGCACTTCAGATAATGTTTGAATTTCGAAGCATGAGTATCTTGACGCAATTTTATATTTTTAGAAAATTGGTAATGGGTATGGCAACTCAAAGTTATTCGTAGATGGCGCTGCGTACGTTTGTCCATATGTTAGATTAATGTCTAGCTTGTACAAAAAACAAACACTATTTATTGTGATAAAAATTGAGTTTAAATACAAAACGAATATGGAAAATTATTCTTCAATGCAAGTGCATAAACTAAAAGTTGAACTAAGACGCCGCGGTGCATCTGTAAGAGGAAAAAAAAGTGATTTAGTTGAGAGGCTAGAAATTTGATTCTACTACATTAAACACACATTTACTTGTAGTTAGGATTTCAAAATGTAATTTTTAAGTAGGTATTACATGGGCTAGCCTCTACAAAGAATATAGTAGGTATGTACTACTGACATTCTATATATTGAGAGAAATATCATCAAGTTTTGTGTTTGTCTTCTTCATCTAATTTTACATCTATTTTATAGATTCTGCTTCGCAAGGGTAGATATTTGTTTATTATATAGCTTTTCCTTAGTGATAATACAATTTTTACTCTCACAGCAGTCACAGCAGCTACCCATTATTTCTTAATAGTGTGAATAGTCGGAAATTTGTATGTTCCATCATTTTTACTGTCTCTTACACAATATCTAGTCATTTTAAATAAATAAATGTTTTTTTTTTCAGAAAATTCCTTTGATATGACAGTTCTTTTGGGAAAATCGGTAGCAGCGCCAGTTTGACACTTGCCTTCTCCATTTATTGTAGCTTAGGTACGTTTATTCATGAACTTGGAAAGTTTGAAAATAAACCTATTTTCAAACTTTCCAAGTCGCCTGTGGTAAAGCGGTAAAGCTTACGCTTGCAAAGGAAATCGGTAAGTATCTACTTGGTTTTCAGTTCAGTGAGTATGATTTTGAAATAGACATGCTTAATGGAGTAAATAAATATACCTAATACAGATAAAATGATGTTTTAAAATTCATAAATGCTATTAAATACGTTTTACCGATACCGAAAGACGTTTTCTTTCAGTTTGAAATACTTTTATTGCACAAAAAATAATATATAAAATACTTATATTTTTTCCTGGAACATTATGTTTATTATGGTTTGATCAAAAATTCAAATTACTAATATTTTCAGTGTCGAGTGATTTATGAATGAAAACAATCCTTTTTGGGGGAAAATTATCCATGTTCCTAAAGGTACGAGTTCGTAAGCGATTGCGGCTGCAGTCATGATTCCGAACGCAACTGCAGATGGCTGCAGCAGACGGAACGAATATTTTCCCACGAAATCGTAGCTTAATAATTCGATGTTTTTCAATTCCTTTTAGCTGAATAATTGAGTTAGGTATTTATTTTGCGAGGTACTTAGGTACATAATGGAGCTTTCGGAGGTTAAATAAAATTATTTTCTAGGTCCTTATAGTGGCGTAATATTGTAGAGTATTCCTTACAGAGTACCGTATAATTGTAAAAATTAAAATATGTATTAATTAAATATGTTTTTAGTTTAAAAAACTAAAAAACACGCTTTTAGCACGCACTAAAAATAACAGTCTTCTTATTATTCAAACTTAATTTACTACTTATGTTGGATTTAGGTCACGTGATATTTTTTTTCGTATCCCATTCAGCAAACTCTTTCGTTTAATACCCATATCATGTCGGTGCAATTCACATAGCCAATCCGCCATCTTGGTTGTCCACCATGTTGGATTTAAGTCACGTGACTATTTTTGTTCGTATTCCTGACAGCGAACCCTTTCATTTGATACCTACCCTTAACATGGGCGTGGATTTCAAACAGCCGGTCCGCCATCTTGGACGTCCACCATATTGGATTTAAGTCACGTGACTATTTTTTCGTATTCATGACAGCAAACCCTTTCATTTGATACCCATATCATGGGGGTGCAATTCAAATAGCCAATCCGCCATCTTGGACGTCCGCTATATTGGATTAAAGTCACGTGACTATTTTTTTCGTATTCCTGCCAGCAAACCCTTTCATTTGATACCCATTTCATGGGGGTGCATTTCAAATAGCCTGTCCGCCATCTTGGACGTCCGCCATATTGGATTTGTAATGACGTTTCTTAACTAGTCATGTATTTGTCATCAGAACTCAGAGCGTGTGCAAAATTTCATTCTAATCGAAGACCTGGAAGTGGGTCAAATTAAGATTCCAAGATTTTACAAGTGAAGCTCTTTTTTTTTTTTTTTTTTAGCGTGGTAAAATCATCAAATGAGTCCTCCCACCCCGGGCAGGGCGGGAGGGACTGTCAGACTTGTACTGACTAAAATCCACGGTGTCCTTCAATAGCCTTTTATGTTCCGGGGTCACGGTAATAAGATAAGTCCCGCGACCCCGGCAGGCTTTGGCCCTCTTGGGCGGGGCCCCGTCATCGTGCTGACGCTCTTTGAGGCGCGCGTGGAACACAACGCGCCGTCGACCCGGGCATGGTCCATGTCCGGGCGGCGAGTTGCCCTTTACTCGCCGCCCGCATGCCCGCGCCTACGGTGGCCGGAGATCGTCTTGCGACGTCCGACGCCGTGGGCGTCTACCATTGCGGGTGGGGCGGAGGGAGGACGCTGTCCTCTCTCTCTCACGGCCCGCCTCCTCCTTAACGAGCATTACTGCCTCGCAGAAGGAGGCGACCGCTTCCCACTCCGTCTCGCCCCGCAGCATGGCCTCGACCAATGCCGGGCGCGAGAGGTCTCCGCCTATCGCTGCCGTGAGGACACGGCGGTGCTCTGCCCAAGCGGGGCAGTCTTGCACCGTATGCTCTACTGTGTCCTCCGGGCGATCTTCGCAATGGTGACACCCCGGCGTTTCTTCCTTCCCCATCCGACACAGGTACCTCCCGAAACATCCGTGTCCGGTGAGGACCTGCGTCATCCGATAGGTCAGGACGCCGTGACGCCTTTCCAGCCACTCCTCAAAGAGGGGTCTTACCGCCGCGATTGCGGCGTGCCCGAACCTCGGTTGCGACAGTCGTTCCCTCCATACTGCCCTGAGATCGCGCCGGACCTCTTCCCGCCGCGCCTCGACTTGTCGGGGCAGCGGGAATTCTCCCCGGCGCCGCGCCTCCACGCGCCACTCATAGACGCGCTGGAGGGCGGTCGCCTCCAGATCCCAAGGCAATAATCCGGCAAGGAGGTTGGCCGATTCGCCGGCGATCGTGCGGTATCCTCGGATCATCCGGATAGCCATGACCCTCTGGCATGCGACCAGCCTCGCTGGTCGCGTCCGCATGCTCAGGGCCCACACGGGGGCCCCGTAGAGGGCCATGGACCGCACGATACCGGCGTACAGCCTCCGGCAGGAGGCGTTTGGCCCGCTGAGGTTGGGCAGGAGTCGCCTGAGGGCGCCTGCCGCCCGGTTCAGCCTTGGGGCCAAACGCAGGAAGTGCTCCTTGAAGTTCCAGGCCGTCGAGGACGAGTCCCAGGTACTTCATCGTCCTCCCACAAGTGAAGCTCTAATATACGAGTACCTTAAGCGTGTTAAAAATACAACTTGTTTTAGTAAATAAGTTATACTAAATAACTAAAACATAGGCTAGTTTTTTATTTTTTATTTACTGAAGGTTTGGCTCCGGACTCTGACAGGATGGTCATTCACCTGGCAGAGTTAGGTAGTTTGCAACCACCATCCGATGATGGGAGCTTTGTAGGCGGCCTTGGTGAGGCCTTCCAGTCCACCACTGAATCACTTACGAGTAGCTTACATACAGGCAACCTGTGATGCTAACTGCTCGTAAACATCACTTATGCGTTACGACACAACAGAATTCCTGAATCGTCAGGCAGACTTATACGTCTTTTTTTTTATGTGGTAAAATCATCAAATTAGTTCTCCCACTCAGGGCAAAGCGGGAGAGACTGTCGGACTTGTATTCACTAAAATCCACGGTTCATAGCCCTTACGTTCCGCGGTCACGGTAGCTCGTTCGTCCCGCGACCCCAGCAGAGACGTTTACGTCTAGTATTTTTTTTTCATCAGTTAATTTTAAATCCATTTAGCAGTTTTATTTCCAATTATGCATGAAATGTTATCATAAATTCAGTCAGTGACCATGTAGGATGAAAACCAAAGGAAGTCCATTATCTATAAATAGTTTAATAGAATAAGATTAACATTTAAAACGATGTTATTATAAAATCACTCACGTAATTTTGTCGTAGCTACGCACTACACATACCTGACACTTTAATACCCTATCGTCCTTGATAGGCGCAGGCGCATCGCTCCGGTGATGAAACTGTCAGTAGGCTGACCACAACAAAATATATTAGTAGTATTTACTACGTTTTATAATCAATATGTTTTGCCATTATTACCTACTCTTATACAAAAACACGTGTCACTATGTCTGTATCAGGATACTAATCTCTGAAAACACCCAATCGATTTCAGTGAAATATTGTGAAGAAAAAACTATCATTTGTTCAGCTCCTCATAAAAGAAATAATAGTTTTGAATTCGGGAGATGGTGCCGTTCGAATTAGTAGCTTGTCGCAAATTTTAAGAAAATCATATTGTATCTTAAAAATCCTTTATTCCTTATACCTACATATAATTATATGTATAAATATTTATATAATTTACTGAATGAAAAACCTAGTAGAATCTCTCGATGTAATAGCTTATTTGAGTATTTACTCATTTAGGTAAGTTTTCTTTCGTGAAACTTGCAGATTTCCCACGGGTTATGAAAAATAAAGTTCCAATCTTAGTAATGTGGTTAATATAAGTTAGATTGTTGAATAGCAAAATACCTGCATATAATATAGACATAGGCACAGGTATGCAGCCATATTCAACTATTAAAACATCCATAAAAGCTTTGTATAATAATCTTAGCACTTCGTTAACCAGTATGATATTAATTGCACCACACAGCTGTATTTACTGAGTTGCCATTTTAACATAAGCCTTCGTAATGTTTCTCATGAGGAATAGCCAATTTTATCGTCACTTAATCGTTAATCCGGAGCTGATGTTCCTACTAGTTCTATGAGACGGAAACTCATGATACTTGTACTTATCTATAGTAGATTGGAATCAGCCCACCATGATTAGTGGTGCTCAGGGACCTATCAATAAGGTCGGCCGATCCCACGACCACACCTCCCGTAAAAGCCATGTCTTCGACAACAAGCCAAGGCCTACTTTACAGTTACCTAATTAATTATTATTTGGTTTTAGAAAGATGAGATTTGCGTGCAAACATAATTTAAAAGAACATCATTTGCATAATATTGCAGCTTAATTTGCAGCAATGAACTTTAGAAAATCTTGTAATTTTAAGCGTACGGATGATAAATAATAACAAATTAATGGAATAAACAGATTTGGAATGTCGTTTAATTCTATCTAACCCATTTGGAAAAAGAACTTTGTTTGTTTTTGAAATGAATAATACATATATGAAGCTCATATCATAATGAGTTAGTAAAAGCGTTACACCATGACAATTTATGTGTCTACGCCTGTGATCTTTAAGAGAAGTGGTTATGGATATTCATGGCTTCAGGCGATACTATCGGGTCTTGTGTTTTTACTGGAAATGTTGCATAACATGGCCACGGAGAGGGGACACGGCGCTACATATTTTATAAGAGCTTTCACAGATATTTGCAATGAAGAAGACATGCGACATTCCTTTTGTGAATAAAACAGGCCGTAGGCAGGCAGGCTTTTTGAACGTAAGAATTTTATTGGTAACCGCGACGAATATTAAAAAAAATGCTTTCATTAAGTACTTTGTTTTTTCGGTACTTTAGTTTATCCAAATTTAAACCCATCAAAATTATAGTTGTTATCAGTGAAAAAGTAAAGAAAAAAACAATCTCGTAAAATATTTAAGTTCAAAACTGCCGATTTGGTACAACAAACCATTCTTAATTTAAAACTTCGTCAGTTTCTGGCCGCAAACAACTGCATCACGTCGATGCACAACTTTTAAAAGTAAAGTCAAGTCTAAAGTAGTTTGTCTCTTGTTCGCGACTTTCGAAACAAGTAATTATATTTTTTAATATTGAATCGTTTGTGTGACATGTTATTCGTTCGAGGTCAAGAAAGTGGCTACTTGATATTGCTAGTAAGGTAAAGTATATTGAAATGAAATATAAGATAAGTCACTTTTTGGTAGTGTAGCACTTTGTAATTGGGCTATATCTAATTTTTTGACCAATATATTTATTCGCGATTATTCACAATATAGGGGTTTATGAGGGAGAAAAATAAATAGTCACGGTTGGGATGTAATTTCGAATTGATGTATGATGTGAATGTTCTATTAAATTGTATAAAATCGTGGTTCTTCTAACCGTACAGACAGATGTGTTGCTGGGGAGTTTGTTCCGCTACTTTTTCTTCCCAGCCAAAACACTAGGAAGTGTCGAAGGGGTGGCGCTTTGGGGGACTGTCTTATGTAAAAAATTGACCTACAAAAAGTGCTGATAAATCAGCCTAATTTGAATAAACGACTTTTGATTTTGATTTTGAATCTAAGTCATTCATTACTTATTATTATTATTTAATCCAATATTTACATTTAGAATTATTTACATATATTTTGATTAAAATTCATTTGGTTCTTAAAAACTAATAGTAAATTCTTCATATTTAAAATTATACATTTCAAACTTAAAGGTTGATCAATTGAATTGAAATCATGTAATGGTTTAATTATTATGATTGGGTGCCCATTTAAGGGTGAAGTCCTCCTCCATCTTATGCCATTCGTCTCTATCTTGGGCTAGTCTAGTTCAGGTGGGGCCACGCCTGGGGCTTCCGCGGGTATACGTGTGCATCTCGAGGGCACCAGTTCACTCATATCCGGAAAAATCGATTTGCCTTTTTTTTACCAACTGGTGGAACTAATTTTGCTTTTCTATCCTAAGTCGCATCTTAACAAAACTATTGTTAGTATCACGTTTATTTAAATCAGTAGGTAAGTCTTGCAGTTTGTCAACCTCTAGGCATAAACTAGACTAGACTCCAGACAGCGTTACGTCATAAGATCGCTGTGAAGGAAATAACAGCATACAACTGAACTGTAACCATAAAATAGAATTCTAGAGACGCGTATAGTAATTTTTCAACCAAATATGGAGTGACTTTTAATTTATAGGCTTGTTGGTGATGAAACGTGAAATAAACTTCTGGGAATCTTTCCTATTAATCATAATAAAAGGATGTTTCGAGACGAAGCTCTCGACTTGTCGAACAGTGTTGGCTGGGAAGTCAGTCAAACATTTTACGCGGAGACTTTGAGAGTTCTAAAGCGCGGCGCGGAGCCTTAAACGCGAAAGGGTCGTAAGCCCGCCGCACCACTCTAGAAACAGATTCCGAACTTTGACGACGTCGTCGTCGGGAGCAGTTATTGATGTTTGATGTTGTTTAATACCCTTAAAATGTACAATTACACAAAACATTTTAGAAGTCAAAGTTCGGGTAACCGGGCAAAGTTTCCTATTGAATGCGTGTGTACAGATACGGAGTTACAAAATACGGCACGTATGTTAAAACGGGTTTATTTGTTGCAAAACTGAGGCCGGTAGTTTAGAAACTGGAAGTCACCTGCCCCACTCTTTTGTAAAGGTCTAGTTAAGGAGAAAACACAACACTGCACTTAATTGTACTGTTGTAAACACAGGTCAACCTTGGCCTCGACCGGAGTACGCGTCACACAAAAATAAAATATGGTAAGAATGTGCGTAACTGCGGTCAGAAGGAATCTGTTACATCGATCGGTTATCTCATCCATCAATATTCATGTAATTTTAACTAGAGGTGTGTCGATCATGGCTGTGGGAATTAATGTAAAATTGTATAACCTTTCTTCTTAATATTTTACTGATTATCGCCTAACAGTTGATATGATGTTGAATCGATTACCTAATGATTATTCTTTCTTCGTACTGTATTATTTAATTCAACAGATTTCAACTTTTACCACATAAAGAGTTTAATTTAAAGATGCATTGTAAACATATAAATTAATTTATTGTCCTGTATCAATCAGACACAGAATTTTTAAGTCGCTAAGTTATGCTGGTTCCTTTATCTAACAAACAAACATTTAAAACAATATGACATCAAGCTTTGTTTACTCACATGCTACAGCTGTTATCTCTGCAGTATCCGTGCATATGTATACCGCTTAATCTGGGGTTTGCTTTTTATTTGGACGAAAAGGTTGCCTTTGCTAACGAGCAGCTACAGGGATAGTATGGCATCGTGCCAAAAACCAGAGTCGGGAAAAACTTCAATAGAATAGTTTGTGTTCATAAATATTAATATTATAATTATTATCATGAGACTGGTTTAATAAGGTGACATCAGAATTTGTGTTATTTTAGAAGTTTTAAATATTTATACGCAATAAAGCCTGCGCGTCGCGTTTTCGTAAATAATTTTGATAGCCTAATTGGTAAGGCGTCTGGAGTACTTATCCAGAAGATGCGGATTCGAGTCCTACTCGCAGCTGAATTTTTCATTCCTCAAAAATCTTTTTTAGACAGCTCTATGTTCTGATTTAGGTATAATTATGTTTGCTTCTACACCAGCCTTTAACTCTGCATCTGCATTACTCCGAAATTAGCAATGACGAGGATATTAAAATAAACAAGTCGATATGGTAACTAATTGCATGTATTGGAGCTTATTTAAAAAATACAACATTCGGACCCTACCAAATCGTCTGCGGAGATCTGCAGACGTTTAAGTGCGATTTCTGAATCGCGATGTTAAGATTAACATCGCGATTCAGAAATTGCTCTTACACTAACAACGCCATCTATTGGCAAAAAAGTAAACAAATTGCGATCAACAGTATAATCGGGGGGCACGGCAGTGCCCCCGCCAAGACGAGCGCGAAGCAAACACTGCCGTACCTGCCTTTACTGGAACCATTTCGCCGCTTTTTCAGGCCCCTATTTGAGAACCTCTGCATAAGATTCTGGTCTTATCCAGAGGTTCTCAAATTTTCGTCATCCAGTAAGCTATAATCTCATACTTAAAATCCAAAATTTCAAGTCTTTAGGTCATTTAGTTGCGAAGTTAAGCGAAAGCAAAGTTTCGCATTTACGACACTCACTCACTCATGATCATCAAAATATGTAGAACTAGTACTTCCCATAAACTCAGAGAGCTGAAATTTGGTACAGTTAGGGTTTAAATGACACATAAAGGGAAAACTATAAAAACTAGGATAATCGAAGATCTGGAGTACCTGGTGACCCTGATTAGAAAACACGAGAGCCTAACCAAACTATTAGAGATCGACATACCGCCTTTACAAAAAATATTCAACTTGGTAGGCCGCTTCATTTGATGTTAAAAATCGAAGGTAAAAAAAAAACAAAAAAATGCCCACGTTTTTTACAAAAAGAAGTGAAATCCCACCAAAAACATTCTGTATAAAACTAGCCAAAACTCGAAATGAAATCTAGACAAATTCGTGCCAAGTCTAAGGTTCCTGCGGGGATGCGGGCGGCGAGTAAAGGGCAACTCGCTGCCCGACCATGGACCATGCCCGGGTCGACGGCGCGTTGTGTTCCACGCGCGCCTCTAAGAGCGTCAGCAAGATGACGGGGCCCCCTCTCTAGAGGGCCAAAGCTTGCCGGGGTCGCGGGACTTATCTCCTTACCGTGATCCCGGAACATAAAGGGCTATTGAAGAACACCGTGGATTTTAGTCAGTACAAGTCTGACGATGGGGTCCCGGACTCACTTGATGATTTTACCACGCTAAAAAAAATGCTTGAAATCTCGGAAGTAGAAACACGTGACGCCAGAATGCACTAAAAATAGTACCAGAGTGTGACGTGAAATTTAAAAACGACGCATTTTCGTCAGTTTTGGTTTACGTATAATTCAAAAATACTGCTCCAATGTTTTTTGATAGCTGTTCTCCACAAAAACAGTTACCTCTATAAAAACAAAACTAATTAGACCATGTCATAATATCACATGTGCTAAGTATTACGCAACTACGCAATTTATTGGAATCGCACGGGAAACGCACGTCACCGATCAATTAGCTGGCAGTTACCACTTTGTGCTACTTATTAGCACGAGCCGTATTTATACATTTCTACTTCAATACCCTTTTAATATGTTGTTTTTAAGCAAATTGTTTAACATTAACATTAAACAGGAGAAGTTCCTAGTTATATTACTCGTATCATCGTCATTTCTTGTATTCAATATGGCTGTGTCACTGTTCTTTGCATTTGATGCTTCATGACTTGATGAGGTATTGACTAAGATGTATACAAGGTGTCCTGTAAATAGCACTTCTTATCGTAGGTGGAGCTAGCTGGCTCAATACCTACCAAAACAACACACTAATGTTCAGCAAAAAGCAAAAAGTTACGGATTTTTATTCAAAGTTTTCTAAAATATCAAAAATCTCATTAAACAAATCCCTCAGAGAAACTTTAGTACACAGTTTTGCAAGACAAACATAATTTTGAATATCAGCGGCTTTGCCCCACAATAAAATGCCGTAGAAAATACTGCTGTGACAATAACTAAAATAACCTAGTCGAGCTGCATCACCATTCGTGAACTGTTTTACTTTTCGGACAGCGCAGGCGGCCGAGCTGAGCCTTCCGACTAAGCTTGTTATATGCGGACCCCATTGAATTTTGGAATCTTATACCCAGAAACACAGCTGAGTCAACAGTTTCAAGCTCTTCATTACTTAGGACAATGTGATGTGAGGTCCTAGATTTCTAACATTTGGCACAGCGAACTTAATACATTTAGTTTTTTTAAACGACTACAAAAAAGGAGGAGGTTATCAATTCGACTGTATTTTTTTTTTATGTTTGTTACCTTATAACTTGCGACTGGGTGAACCGATTTTCATGATTCTCGATTTTTTATTTGAAAGCTGGTGCTTCCCGTGTGGTCCCATTGTCATTATTTCAATATCTGATGATTGGATCCTGGAGAAATCGAGGGCAACCCTCAAATTTTATAGGCCCACACATCGTTTTTCGCAAATATTATGAAGTAATTTAAGTACTTGCGTATAGTAATCATCATCTCATGTAGCTGAGCTGATGATGGAAGGTACAACTCCTTAACACTGATTTAGTATTTTTTTTTTCATTAAGTATTTCAAAGCGCTACAATTTAATAAAGGTCTGGAGTATATCTGATGATGGAGCCGAGAGACAGTCGAGGGAACTCCTCAACGATTCACACCAGCTATCTTGTGTTTGAGCTTGATTAATTTGTATTGATAAGAACTTTACACCTAGATGAGTTGTAACTGTTATTAGTGGTCTGATGACGAAAACGAAGGACAGTTCAGGGAATTCCTCAACGGTTTACAGTAGCTACCTTGTGTTTGGACTTAATTCATTTATATTGATGAGAAATTTACATCTAGATGGGTTGTTACTGTTATTAGGGCTCTGATGATGAAGACGAAGAACAGTTCAAGGAACTCCTCAACGGTTTATAGCAGCTATCTTGTAGTTCTTCCTAATGATCCATATGGGTTATTGTTCGATGCAGTATACCTGCCATTTGGTCCCATAAAAAAAACATTTATTTTGGTGTTCTTGCTTAATATGTACATGGGCGATGTTATAACCGGTGCTACGGATAATAAAATTTTAGTGTATATGTAAGAAAATTATGTATTTGACAAGAATTTGGGTTGAATATTTAAACTAAAAACCTAGGGTAAAATAAAAAAGTTTTTTTTAAGAAAATGTAACCGACTTCTAAAAAAACAACCACTGAAAAGGGTAAAATAACTTACCTACTACCAAATAACTTTTCTTTCGGAAGTCGGTGGCAAAAAAATCAATGAAATAAAAAAGCAAAGCCACCGACTTCCGAAAGAAAAGTTATTTGGTAGGTTATTTTACCCTTTTTAGTGGTTGTTTTTTTAACAGGTCGGTTACATTAAAAAAAAAAACTTTTTTATTTTTAATTAAGAACAAAGTTGTTAGTTGTAAACTAGTCAGTGACCACTGAAGATACTGCGGCTATAAGATAATTAGGTACTATGAATACGTGACCAGTACGTAAAAGGTGCGTCTGATCTTTCATCTATTACTTACCTTTGCCAATATAATAAATAGGCACTTGCTTTGTCTAGGTGCCCTTACAAAAGGTACCTACAAACCGTTTCTATGAGACGCCCCTAACCTTTGTCGTCGACTGATTGCCCTTTAGTTTGAGCATCCTACAAAACTGCTTTACCGGTTTTGCGTGCTTGTTTATTTATAGACTCCAAAATCTTCTAGGCCTTACTTTAAGGCTAGATTTTATAGAATACTTTTTATGCATTAGGGAATTTCAGGAATGACCATAAAAGGTAGACGTTTTAGTCTACTACTAATCTCGTTCAAGTATTTTTGTTGACGGCACGGTTATCGAAGTGTTTGAACGACAACCCGAAACAAATACAAATATTTGTTTTGTACGGGAATCGACACACAACACCGCATAGCATTGAATTGCGCGGCCACTGCGCCACCCGTACCTATATTTTGTTTTCATATTGGCTAATTAAAGGTGCGGCAGGCATCGATTGAAATAACGATAATTACAAGTATCATGTACTTAGTTGAAATTTTAACACAGTTATTACAAATCCGATTCATGCTTTCGATATTTTTAAGCAACAACATTTCTTAAGGTGTACGTTTGTACAATTTTTGTGGTGCTAAAACTGTAAGAGGCGTTAAGGCGCAACTCCAGTTTGAATCAAATGTCGTAAGATTTCTGATACTCGATAGATGTTTAAAGGAACGTTTAGCAATGCTTTACCTTATTACTGGCAGTAAATTGACATCATTATCAAATGCTGTTTTACAACTTGCATTATTTAGTTTAGCTTATATTATTTGTTTTTATTACTATGATCTCCTATATCCTCATTTTTGTTTTGTTTTCAGGCACATTATTATTTTTTGTTGTTTCTGTATTAGGTTCCTAACCTTAATCTAAAAACCTGGCAAATCACTTAAAAATAAACAAAAACTCACCACATTAAAAAAACAGTTCAAACACAACACTTCATTCAAGAAAACCTGAATGAAATATCACAGCACCGACACCTCTTTACAATCTACATACACATCATGTAACTAAACTGGCACATCTGTTAATTGGGGATTCGCATGTTCATAGATGAATGGCATCGAATACAGCACGCATGCGCGCACCGGTCCGGTCTACGAGGATACGCGTATTGGTCCGGCGCGCGCGCATTGACACGCAATTTAAACTACCGTCCGTAGACACGACCTTGCTACTGGACCAGTAATCGTATCTCGGTAACAACGTTCGATACATATTTTGCCATAGAAATGCTGCCGTTTTGAAGTCCAAGTTCGACTTGCGACACCTCTTAAGAATTCAACCGTGGAATTATGTGCGAATTGTTTGTTGTTGCCTTCAGATATTGGTATTTGCGTACCAGCCTGACTGTCTCGCTATCATGCTAGAAGTTTATGTAATACTACATTCGCCTGCGTGTTTTCTAAGTTAATGGTACAGTGCCTGTATAAGCCTTCGCTCAAGTGCAAGTAAGCAATTAGTTGACAAATATCGTAATCAGATAAAAAGTGTGACTGCGCATAAATATGAAAAAACAAAGATGATGATCTTTTTATACATAGGATGTTTCCAAGTGAAGGTGATTAGTCAGATCCGAGAGGAAAGAGGAAGGAGTCTTATTTTGAGTTTCGATGAAAACTTAAAAAACTAAATTGGAAAAGAAATAGGTACACACAATTTTTTTTTCATGCCAATGTCTCTGATAACGATCAAATTCTAGAAAATGTAACATAATAATATTCGATTCCGATAGTCTCATAAGTATAACAATAAATTAACAATAAACATTGCTGAAACTTACCCTTCACATAGTGACAGGTGAACCAATGGCACACGACTAGCACCTAATAACTGCAATGGTAACCTAGGTCAGACAGTATTATCTAGCAGAGATCGAGGCTTGCGACAAGATCACCATTTTTTTTTCTTGTAGTTTTGCATACAACAACTAAATAGGTTTTCTATCATCATCATCATTAGCCTATAAATTTTCCCACTGCTGGGATACAAGCCTTTCTCTGTGATAGGGAGTGGGCCGTAATCTACCACGCGGGCCCAGTGCGGATTGGTAGATGTCACATGTCTTCGAGTTTTTGGTTCTAGGACATGCCGGTTTCCTCACAATGTTTTCCTTCACCGTTTTGAGAGCAGTGGTGTTGAAATAAATTACACAAAGTAATGCGCCTGACGGGGTTTGAACCCACGACCTACAACTCGTAAGTCGAGGCCGATACCACTTGGCCACCGCTGCTCTCAGGTTTTTTATACAGGTGGATATTATATTCTAGTCGATATCAAGTGGTAAAGCATTTCAGTTACAAGAGTTTGTTACAGAGCGAACAGACAAACAATAACTATTTTTAAATATGACTGAATAGGTTGTTCAGTAACACGATGCCGATGATTAAAACAAATAAAAAATAGCGACGAAGCAACATTCTTTTATAAAGCGTCTGAAATAGAGCTCACATTTTCCTGTGGTACATTTTCCTCAAGCCTTCGGGCACTTTTTTAAACCCTAATAAACCATTTTCAGAACCAAAGTAAGTCTTCAAAGCATAAAGATTTTGTGATTGAAGGTAAACATTAGTAAAATTATACTTAATTACTTTAATTATCACTTTAACAGCTAAACGCTGTTCCAAACTTCAGGCAAAGTTGAACAAAAGTCGGTCAAGTAACGCTCTGCTAAGTTCGGAGTTCGACCTATCATTGATTTCGAAGTTCGCTAGCGTCGGCGTCGCCATAAAATAAATCTTGTTCAGAACTTACTAATCGTACTTAGTTTAAATAATTCGCAAGTCGTTTACAACAGTTACCGTAGTTATTGATAAACAGGTGCTACGAATACTCTTTTTATTTGTTTTGATTTTGCTACACTGTTACAATTTGTTTCATAAGATATACTATATAAAATAAAAGAACTCTTCTTTTGATCTGTCGGTGGGTAATGAAATAGAAATCTTTTGTTTTCAACCTGTCACTATTCCTTTTCACCTGACTGGCTCTTGAATGTTGTCAGTTCTTTTCGAAAAAAATATAACCGTCACAAAAAATTCAAGATCACAAAAAGGCCGGTTAGAAATTGTAGACAGATGACAGAATAAGGGAGAGCACCTGCCAAACCTTTTAGTTGGCCCGAGGGCCGGTCGGGAGACATATAAAACCTTTCACATCTAGAGACCGGTCAAGCCTACCAAGTTAAAAGTAAATACAAGACATAGGTATTTGTACGTTCACTTTATTATTTGTGTATCGTCTAGAATATCTGGCTGCAAATAAAACAAAACAAAAAATATCAACTTGTAATACCGGTAACCCTTCGATTACTTATTAGGTAAGTACTTATATTATATAATTATAATTCACACTGGCGATACTATCTGTCTCCTTATAGGTGCAATTTGAAAATAAAAATATAGTTTACATTATTTGCTTTCGATAGACGAAACTTATCGAAAATCAATTTAGAAGTTTATTTTTTACAAATAGAAATGCAAATCTTTTCGCTTTATAATATTATTTGTAACTGAAGACTTGTGACTATATTGATGTGTTGGGTAGTATTTTATCGGTACAACGGGTTGACGGGTCAACTGCTGTGGCTTTCACATCCTCTGTATACAGTTGTAACAAATGCTGGCCATTTGTCAGTGTATAGTTAGGGTCGCCTCGCCACAAACATATCACTTCTCTTACGGCTTGTAACGATGTAATTCAATAACTCACGTGACTCACTGCTTTTTGGTATTAGGTGCGTCCCCACAGAGCGCGCAGCCTCGTGAGGCATTTTCCGCGCGAAGCAGCTCGGTTGGTGTGGACGTGTCTCGAGCGAGGCAAGTGACAGCGCTGCCGCGGTCGAGCGACCGAGCGCCCGGAACCATCCAGTGTCGGCTGCCCCGTGAGGTTCTGTGGTGGGCCCTTAAGGAGAAAAGTGTGCCTGGAAAGTATGTACAGTTGATCCGTGCAATGTATAGTCGATGCAGTACCCAAGTCTGGTCTACAGCGGGCACTACCGTCAGCTTCAATGTAGCGGTTGGCTTGCACCAGGGTTCGGCTCTCAGCCCGTACCTCTTCCTGATGATAATGGATGCTCTGACGTCGGACATCCAGGAAGAGGCCCCCTGGTGCATGCTGTTTGCTGATGACATTGTGCTGATTGCCGAGAGCGGCCTAGAGGTCCAGAGCAGATTGGAGGTGTGGTGGCGAAGACTGGAGAACGTTGGCCTGAAATTAAGCAGAACCAAAACAGAATATCTGTTTTGCGATTTTACCGGTCTCTCTAGTCCTGTGCCCATTACTCTTGCAGGAACGCCCATACCAGTCTGTTCCGACTTTCGGTACCTCGGGTCGCTTGTCCAAGGAGACGGTGATGTAGACCGGGACATAACACACCGGATCAACTCGGGATGGATGAAATGGCGACAGGTCACCGGAACAACTTGCGACCCACGGATGCCCCTCAACTTGAGGGGCATCCATGGGTTGTATATTTTCCCCTTTAACTTGAGGGCCTCAAGTTAAAGGGGAAAATATACAAAGAGAAACGATTGCATGTAGCGGAGATGAGGATGTTGAGATGGATGTGTGGAGTGACAAGAATGGATAAAGTAAGGAATGAGTTTATAAGGGGAAGTTTGAAAGTGGCGCCTGTTACAGAAAAAATGAAAGGGAATCGTCTATCTTGGTATGGACATGTGATGAGGGATGACACCCATGTGACTAAGAAAGTGATGAGTATGAATGTTGATGGATGGATAGGAAGAGGAAGGCCAAAGAAAAGATGGATGGATTGTATAAGGAATGATATGAAAGAAAAAGGAGTAAATGATAGGGGTTATGGGACATCTCGCCCACGAAAAAACTGGCCCACAGGCCAGATGTCCCCTTTTTTAAATTTGCATGGGTAGATTCGCCCGGACCAGTTTAGTGGAACGGGCCAGATGTCTCCTATTAAAAAGTGAAGGGATATTTCGCCAAAATCGCAAATTAGCATATGATGATTATTTAAAAAAAAAGAAACATAATTATAATACATACTTGTAGTTGATGAAATATATATGGCACCTTCAGGTTTCCTGAAAAATGATGTAAACCACAGCATACGTTGCCAATTCCTGTACAGCTTGGCAAAAAACAGTAGAAAACCGGAAGTCGCCACTGTCTTCTCGCTACCAGCACTTTGAATGATTTTATTTTATTTATTTTCACTTATTACGTTAGTTTTATGGCACAATAATAAATCTTAAAAACCTGCGTCTTTGTTTACATCAAATATCAAATATTTTAAAACGTTGTCAGCAAATAAAAATATTAGTTCCGTTTCAAGACGTTCTGGCCAAGCTGTACAAATCAAAATAACAATAAAAAAGGTCTTATTGCTTAGAAATTGCCAAACACGCAGAATATGATAGTCTAGTTGGCAATTCTTAGGACTTTTACAAGTGATGAAACACAGATGAACCTGGTATTTCATGCATAACACAGACGTTAGCATGAAACTCAGTCTAAATCGACCTTGAAAGACCATTGTCAGAAAATGGCCATAACGGGATGAACGAGAACGGGCCGGAAACAGCTTTTTCTATAGATTAGCTCATAGTGAACTTTGTGATTTGTCTCGGTTAGGGAGTATCAGAAACAATGCAACATTGCTTTCTTTTATTTCCGGGACGTGAATGCGAAGAAGCTAATGCCCTTATGCAAGCTGCAGCTAGGCCAGGGTTAAAAAAGCACTTGCATTCGGTTCATGGCGGTGCAGTTGTGCTGGGTTTCATGGAGTTGGAGGACTAGTAGGAGTTACTGGAGGGGACAAAATGTCACTCAGTACTGGCACCATCTTACAATTCGGTTTGGGAAAGGCTGGAAAGTTTTGAAAAATTGGTACGTGTGTCGAACATTTTGGTTCTTCATCATTGTCCAAAATATTCAGCCTGTCCGTAGGACTTCTTTGGAAGGAGCAGAAGAATACCGTTTGTTGCCACTAGTTCTACTGACCAGTTTTATGGTAGAAGGAATGGGATTTAGAACGTTTATCTGTGTTTCATCACTTGTAAAAGTCCTAAGAATTGCCAACTAGACTATCATATTCTGCGTGTTTGGCAATTTCTAAGCAATAAGACCTTTTTTATTGTTATTTTGATTTGTACAGGAATTGGCAACGTATGCTGTGGTATACATCATTTTTCAGGAAACCTGAAGGTGCCATATATATTTCATCAACTACAAGTATGTATTATAATTATGTTTCTTTTTTTTTAAATAATCATCATTTGCTAATTTGCGATTTTGGCGAAATATCCCTTCACTTTTTAATAGGAGACATCTGGCCCGTTCCACTAAACTGGTCTGGGCGGATCTACCCATGCAAATTTAAAAAAGGGGACATCTGGCCTGTGGGCCAGTTTTTTCGTGGGCGAGATGTCCCATAACCCAATGATAGGTACTGTGACGTCTGATAGGGAAGAATGGAAGAAGAAAACGTGTTGCGCCGACCCCAAGTAGAATGGGATAAGGGCAGGAAGAAGAAGATATATTGTTTCGTGCCTCGGTCGAAAAACAATAGACGCGTCCACACAGAGTTAGCAGCCTCGCTTGTCAGTTTCCTCGCGCAGAAAATGCCTCGCGAGGCTGCGCGCTCTGTGTGGACGCACCTATTAATTAATCCTGTCCTGCCTCACAATATTACTAACAGCCTTGAAGCAGAGCGCAATCAATATTTCGTGAACATCAGAGAATGGGACTTTGAGACATAATTTTGAATAATTTGTTCACCAAGCGCAGTGGATTTTGTATTTTGTCCTAAATAATCATGACCATTTTTGTGTACCCTGGTTAATCTCAATAAATGAATTTGACCTCTATACCTATTACTTATTGCTTAAATTACTCAAATTCGGGATTTTCTGTTTTTTTTTGTTAATATAATTTGCATGACTTTGCAAAATAAGTACCTATAGGTATAGGTACTTCAAGGTTTTCCTCAATTTAAGCGTTTTAAAAGTAAAAGAGTGAGATCATTACAAAGATATAAAATACCTAATACCTACTAGTAGGAATAAATTAAGTTTCATATTTTAAACCGTGTTTTTCCACTTACTGTTAAATTAATAAAATCCGTGCCTTTTCTAATATCGGTAGGCGCATATTAAAAGTGGATTAGAACCGATCACATGGTGTTGTGTTGACCTAATTTGAGCAGAAATAACTTTGGCATATAGGTTACCCGACCTCTACAGTTTTACGCCGAGAGTGCTAAACAAAATGGCTGGGAAAAATATGCATTGTCACGTATATACAGAGAAACATTAAATTATAATAAACACACTAGTATATTTAGATAGTAATACAGACCTTCGGATGTTAGAGTCTGTGTGAAAATTATGAATTGGACTGATCAAGGTAATATTGTTGTTTTTATTTTTATCTCTAATACATGTATAGAGTTCATGGGCATACTGAGTAGTAATTTAGAAGATATAAGAGTCACGTAAGATGAGCCTCGTAATATTTTGTACGAACTTGTTTTATAAGTATCAACAAATTTTTGGGTGTGGTTATTCTAGCATTGTTAATATGTAGATTAACTATTAAAATTAAAATAAATCACCTTTTAATAGAGATTTGACTTCTCTTATACATAACAAACAATGTAACATCACACGCTGGAAAATTCCAAAGGGTTAGACAGAAGTGTATCTTTTAGAACGAGCCCAACGTGGCTGATACTAAGTAATTCTTTATTTATTTTTAACACGTTGCCCCTCACTAGGAATTTCTCCTGTGTCGTAAACGTATAAAATCACATACACAAACGCCCAGACCCGGAACAACTACATACAAATATTTGCTCCGGGTGGAATCGAACCCGCGACACACAGCATAGCAGTCCAATCGCTCAGCCTGTTGTTGAATTAATCACGCGACATGCTTGCCTAATTGACTGTGCCAAAATCAATTTACTTCATTATGCATTCTTTATTTGCTACTAGCTGTTGCCAGCGGTTTCACCCGCTACAACTCAAAAATCATCCCGTAGGAACATAAAATAGGGATAAAAACTATCCTATGTGTTAATCCAGGTTATAAACTATCTATGTACCGAATTTCAACCAAATCCATTCAGTAGTTTTTGCGTGAAAGAGGAACAAACATACATCCATCCAAACAAACTTTCACGTTTATAATATTAGTAGGATATTATCGTAATACGCAACAGCCATTCTTTCTATCTTAAAACAATAGAATCTGCATAAGTATTTTGAATAATTAATGACTTTTAATTTTTATTTAAAAATAATTTAAAATTGTTCTCCTCAGGAATTTATGGATACGTGAAATTGGTTTTATCTTAAAATATTTGAACTTAACATTGAAAATTATAGTGGCATATTCACTATTATAAGTTAGCTGCATTTTTATGACCGAACCGACTCGATGACCGTCTGACACGATTTCATAACCCGACCCTCACCTTGATCAAAGATTATCTAAGATATAATTCAGCGAAGGAGATACGTGTTTCTGTCTACTGTAATATACTACACAATTCTAGCTATCTTTACACTTTAATTTTAAGTCTAGTTTTGATAAACAATCTTACATTGGAGGTCAATGAATGAAACAGGTTTTTGATTAATGTGGGTCATTGTAACATTGTAACATATTGCTGATTGCACGTAATTTTTAGCTAAATTTTCGTTGAACCGGAAATCATAGCGCGCGTGAACGCATTTGAATTCATAAATTACTTACGCTGAACATTTTCAGCTGAAAATTAAAATTGTCTGTTAACACAACATGACCAATTCTATCTCTATTCTTCAAAGAATATACAAAATTATTCTGCTGCTGAGAACCTCAAGCGGCGCAAATACTGTAAACTTAACGGTTGCTACAGTTTTGAGCCGTTTGGGGTCGAAACGCTCGGGTCATGGGGTCCGAGTGCGCGTCTCCTTTTTAAGGAAATTTCTCACCGACTAGCGACTGATCGACAGTTCGCGTGACCAGAGGGCTGGTTCCTTTTTTGGTCAAAGAATAAGCATTGCCATCCAACGTGGCAATGCTGCCAGTCTTCTGGGCACGTTTCCGGATGACAGCGATGCGGAGGAGTACTTTGACGCCTGAGTGTCTCTGTCTTTTGTGTTTTTGTTTTCTTTTAATTAAGTATTTTATTTTAGTTTTAGTTTAAGTTTAGTTGTAAATATATAGTTTTATTTATTTTTAGACTAGCTTTAGTTACCTAATGTATATACCTAATATTTATTAATAAAAATAAATTTTTTTCTTATAAAATTCTCCTACAAAAAAAAAAAAATATTTTTGTACTATTCTACATTTTTTTTCCGAGTATGACACGATCCGCAGACTACTGGACAATGGAAACATTATTTTTCCACATTTTTTAAACATCGATATGACGATATTTATGTCGTCACAATTATTTCTGCATTCTATCATTTTGTCTATTCTTCTGTCGACAAAACCATATCATGCTACGTTGATGCTACGCATGCTGACATTATCTTTGGACCTAGTCTGTATAAATATTTGAATGCTGTTTCGCTGGAGATTCTTTTAAAAGTTTAAGGTCAGTTGCAAATAAAACAAGAAAGAAGAACACAAACATAATTTTATTTATGTATTGATATACATTCGTTTCAATTGTTCCATACGTACTCGTACATTAATCATTATTATAACAGAGGTTGATATTTTTAAAAACTAACTTTTCCCGATGACATTTTATTTCAGTTTTCAACCAATAAATTGCAAGAGTTCTTGACAGCTCATCGTGTGTTTACATTGGTAGAGTAATCGATCTAGTACTGCATAGCGCTGAAAATTTAATTTCAAGTAACATGGTTTCGGTAAGATAGTGTCTAGTTTATGGACCGCTTATACTACTAGTGTTCATACACACTGAACAGGCTCGTAAACGAACCCTTAATTATATGGTTTTTACGATACTCTCGTCAGGTAGGGCCGAAATGTTCTGCACAGCGGAGAAAGGGTTAATTCGTCTAGTTGAACAATTATGCCAAAATTACACACCTTTATCGGCCTGATTAGACACTGAATTGTTAAGTCACCCGAGTAAGATTTTTGTGAAATTTTCACAAGGCTGTTTTTCCAAACATTTTTCCGATATGCCAAGTATTTGTTGGTGCTTTAATAAA
The DNA here is from genome assembly GCA_950005045.1 of Agrotis exclamationis. Taxonomy (NCBI): domain Eukaryota; kingdom Metazoa; phylum Arthropoda; class Insecta; order Lepidoptera; family Noctuidae; genus Agrotis; species Agrotis exclamationis. The sequence continues at coordinate 10,180,674 of OX465417.1, read as the reverse complement.
ATGGTTACTCATCCGCGTTATGTTTATACAATGTTGTGTGAAAAGAGTATTTTGTTTTAACGCAAAAAGTTTTCTGAATCGCAATACGGCTGAAGTACGAGTACATGTTCTGTTAATTTATCTTCTACCGGTTTTATTTACTCGTACATTGGCTACGAAGCAGAAACTACGAATATAAAATTCGGTTTTTAAATTTTTTACACAAAATGTAAATCGCATATACTAGGTATTAATTCTGATGTTACGTTTATATTTAACTAATGTTGGCTGAATTCACAATTGGTCTCCTTTTATCGTACATTACTTATCTACCGACTTCTGATAATTTCTTCAAGTTTAGCGCTAAATTTTGTCATGTCCTCTATATGTGCCTAATCATTCTTTGATTTTACTCTAACGAATAAATAGCGTCAATCCAGCTATACCGTAGGTAATCTTAAGTTTTTCGTTTTAAATTCATCCATAATTCCATCTTAAACATACATATTATGTATGTTAAGGCTAGTAGCTACTTACTTAATAGTTTATGTGATATTGTGCTATGCACAAGGTTCAAACCTAATAGCTTTGTGCAATGTTAAAGTTGGTGCACGTTAATATTTACATTAATGAACTTCTTATTTTGTAAATAGGTATATTATGTACAATTCTGTACAATAGTCAACTAAATCTCTTCTTTATAAAAGTTTATTATGAATTAGGTATCATAATTTATAATGACTCAAAATATAATAATGATGTTCTTTCGTTGTTTGCTCACTACACTTCGAACGTTACTGGGTAGGACCTATTGGCCAGAGAGATAAGTAGGTACGTGTAATTTTTAGGAAAGTGTTTCAGTCATGTTTATAAAATTTTCCACTCTTTGAGTATTCAATTTTAAAATCGTAAAGATTTCGAGATGTGTGAAGGACTTTTTTAGAACCAAAAAATCGCAGCTTTAAAAAAAGTCCGGCTTAGTTTAATCCCGCTACTTCTCAGCAAGGTCTGAATTTCTATGTTTAGGCATAATTGAAGAAGTTTTGAGCAAGTTTTCAGCATGCCTCAAAAACTTTCCCAATAATTGGACGTAGCTCTCCAGTTATGTGTACCAAGTGCAATAATTAAGTTAGTAACTATGTATCATCCACAGATATTATAAACGAAGAGAGACGGAATTAAAATTTAACATTTCAAAATTGACTCAACTATAATAAATCTTTTGCGTGTCTTTACAGAAAAGGGATTCTGCGCAATTGATGGATATCTGCTCAAAAGAGCTTTCGTGGATAAAATGATTGTTCAGACTCGTCACTAGTTCGCGTTTATTAATTGATGTAGGTACATAATCTACGTAGGCCTTTTCAAGTCTAAGATTTCGTTTGTGCCTCTTTTCGTAATACTGGGTCACCTTTCTTAGCGAGGCCCGGAGCGAACCCGCCTGCGTCATTGTACGCGACCTATACTAAAACTCGTTCAATGTTCAGCTATTTTCTAGGGCAGATGTGACCACCATATTGCCACTATAGCTTGCTACACATACACAATAGTGTGCACACTTTGTACGTTGTAGGGGAAATCGATTCACGAAACACTGAGTTTCAATATTAGGCAAACACTGTACCTACATAGGTACTTAGATAATGAATCCAGACGGAATTAATTAAAGTCGGATTTCCTTTGTGAATCTATTTACATCGTTTAGAAATCAGATAACGATTGTTTAATTGTTCAAGTTTTTGAAGACAATGATGTTCAGGGACACTGTTCATAATTCACTGGCTTAGAATCTTAGTGGAATGTCCAGGAAAAGTTTCATGCGCTCGCCGATGTCGACAATAGAGCGCTCATCCAATTGCTAGCTGTCATCACCGGTAGTTTCATCATCGTCGGGGTCGTCTTCGTCGAGCGGCTGGCTCGTGAGTGCGGCCCAGAGCGGCGAGCGCGCTCCGGGCTGCACCGAGCCGCGCCGCTAGCTGTCCCGGTTGCACATTGCAGTGGCGGCTGCCGTGCCCATCGCGCCCACCGCCCCGAACAATATAGTGCCCACTTCGCGGTCTGGTGTGATCTCCACCTTCGAAAAGAAATCCTTGTCAAAATAATACTAAGACGTATTGTATAGACTTCTCAGTATCTCACGCTAAATTTGATAATGGAACTGATTTGAACCCATTGGACTTTTTGTACAAAATTCAAATGAATTGCTCTTTACAACACAATTATGATTAGATTTAGTGTGTAGCGTCAATGAGAACATAAAGGAAGGAAGGTCGTGGGACGGACCCACGACCTTTGTCAAATTTACAATGGAGTCCAAACATTATTGGAGAATCACACATTCATTTCAATGATTAAACTATTGAATATTTTTAGGAACAGAAAGATTTATTTTAGCTAGGTAGATTGGATATGAAAATATCGTACGTGATAGCAGAAAACAGAATTTTATGACTGAAATGGCTTTTTTATTAACGGTTCCATTAGAACAAGAGCACTAGGTATTCATAATAAAGTCGATCCGGGAGCGAACAGTCCCAAACGTTTAATAAATAATAAGTATCAAGCATCACATAAAAGTCACGTTTCATTGTTTTATTTCAGATCACGATAAACCGCAACAGTGAAATATATTTTTATTTCCCAGAGCTTTAATTGGTAATCTTTTTGTTTTCAGATTCAATTTACCCACAAAAACTATGTACAACACGGTTAAGATATAGTAACAATATAACTATGACAGAGCGCCTTGAATTTATAATATAACATTGAGGTGATTTTAAATTGAACGAATTTTCCAGTTCCGTAGGACTGGAAAATTCGTTCAATTTAAAGCAGGACCTTTGCGTTTTGAATGCTAGGGCTACACTAACGGGAAATTTTGTTAATTATAGCGATGATGGACGTTTCTACGAATGTCTATTATCGCGAAAACTAACGGAATTTCCCGTTAGCGTGGTCCCCGCTCAAAAATAATGGGTCGGTTAGATGACTCAAAGCACCAGTTTTTAACGGGACGAGTTTCTCTCAAATCCCGGATTTTCATCGCTCAGGTGTTACTAAAGGTGGATGAACCATACTTGTGACATCGTGGTCTGTTCAGGATCTGATCGTTCTTCGAGCACGGTGTCCAGTTCCAGCGTGGGTGGTGGTCGTGGCGACCGTATCAGACTGACGGCTCGAGGCTTTGACCTCACTGGAGACATCTTCACAACTGACAGCTCTCCTCGGTCCAACTCGCAGTTCCTCCTTCTCGCACGTTCTCTGAAAATATCTTGTATACTAAACACTTGAAGGAAAGTGGATGCTACTGGTAAACCTGGATTTAAATATGATTTTATATCGAGACTCTTTACTGGATGGGATAGCGATATTTTATCTTGAGAAGTGAGACGACGGTACTTCTGAAGTGGTGCTTTAAATCGTGTAGTGCCCAGCAAAGCTAAGAGAAGAGATTTGTGCTTTTTCAAAGAACTCGATACGTTCTATAGACACTAACATTTTATCTGTAAATCATATTCTTACTTTATGTTCTTGTATATAAATCTCATCCCGCTTTCATTTCCCACGCCTACCGTGGCTATTAAACACAAACATTTCTTTTTTCCAGTACTGCGCGATAAAATATTCACTTTATTAGTCTGCAGTAAGCAAAATTGCTTTAAATTATTCGTAGGAGCACTGAAGCTGAATTTAACAACAGCCGTATACGATCTCAGTGGAATCAATCATCATTATCACGCACATTACGTGTAACTGCTTCTCTTAATACGGCATACGTATATGGGGTATAGGCGTAACTCTACGGTGAGAGTCAAAATCATTTAACAAAATCATGCGCGTCATAGACCTTTACGTTATGTAAATACGCTAAAGTATTTGGCCTTATTTGCCTAACTTATCTTTTACTAGATCGAATAAGTAGTCTCAAAAGAGGCCTTGAATCAAGTAGGTAAAACGGTCTCCTGATGTCCTAAATCAACGAAATTCGACCTAAAAGCGGACGAGCGATCCCTGAAGGGTTTATCGTGGAGAACATTACGTTATCGGGCATGCCAAGTACCTATACGGCCATAGCGGTTCAGTCAATGGCCTGTGATTTCATCACATGCTTGTCATTACCAGTATATTTGAACTCACCTGGCCATTTTGGCTCTCCTTCTCAGGCAGCAGATAACGGTGAGGGCTAACAGTGGGAAGCCAAATATGCACGATACTATCGGAACTACTATTGATTCGGGCGTCACTGGAACAATAAAAAGTACGTTTATAGTCGTATTCCGATGGCAATTTCCTGTAAACAAAGGGTGGCGAAAAGCGGGGTACAAATACATGTAGCTAGTAAAGTATACACCAACAGACTCAATGAGTTCAACAATGTAGGAGTTGAGGGCAATAAAATAAGGCGTGTCGTTTTCGTTTCGCTATTTGTATTTATGTTTCATTTACATATTTGCGTTTCAGCTACAGGTGTGTGTCAATATGCACCTTGCATGCTGAAAGCAAAACTTTGTTTAATTGCACATTTGTGTAATTCTCGATGGAATATACAGAACTAAAATAAATACGAACATCAGACACAGACAGACATACATATTTAGTCATGTTTATTCACAGTTTGGATAAATTACCTACTATTTAAAACATAGCTCGTGGAAATGAGGGCAGCGTGAAATGGAGCCTAGAGATAAGCGTTTTTCTGAACATTTTGTGGCAGCTTAATAAGCGAGCAAACGCGCTGACGAGGTGATAGTGAGCCGCGGTTGACATAGTTATATTTTAGCATATTTGAAGCCCTTCGTTAAGTATTTGAAGGTTACTAACCCTTCTTGCAAAATTAAATCTTTTTCAAAAAGAGAAAGCTTTTTGTGATTTCGTTATATTATTTGTAGGTCAATTTTAAAAGTCAAAATGAAATGTCAAAAATGGTAGAGTTTGAAACTGTACCTATGCTACGAGCTTTGTTGAAAGAAATTGCAAAACTTTAGACTTGAGTATAAACAGTACTGATAATGAAAACTAATCTTCTTCTTATATATAAAAATCAATTGCTGTTCGTTAGTCTCGCTAAAACTCGAGAACGGCTGGACAGATTCGGCTAATTTTGGTCTTGAATTATTTCTGGAAGTTCAGAGAAGGTTTAAAAGGTGAGGCGGTACGAAGTTTGCCCGGTCAGCTAGTCTTATATATAAAAATCAATTGCTGTTCGTTAGTCTCGCTAAAACTCGAAAACGGCTGGACGGATTTGGCTAATTTTGGTATTGAATTATTTGTGGAAGTCCAGGGAAGGTTTAAAAGGTGAGGCGGTACGAAGTTTGCCCGGTCAGCTAGTTAATAATAAGTATAGGTAACTCGTCCACAAGGGATATTTATTACGCACTGTCAAATTTTTAATAAATAGGAACCCTACCAATGACCTGATTAAAAACGATTGAAAAGCAAGACATTTCAGTTTAGGTTCCAAAACTGCATCGCTTAAAGTCGTACCATGACGTCCAATACGCTCAGCGTCATTTGGATCGTCATTTGTGGCTGAAACGTTTTTGGTGAAAAGCGACAACGCTATTATTAAATATCGTCGTCTCTTTTTCACCAAAAATGTTTCAAATGACTTTGTTTCTTTGGATAGTCTGTAGCGCCCTTCGTAACGCCTTATGAATTCGGCAACCCTGGCCGCGTAACTGGAGCCTCTTACGTTCTAGGGCGTAGTGTGAGACAAAATGTTCCTAAAAACTAGTTCATCAGACATCTCTTAGAGAAAAACAATGCGGTTAAAAATGTATGTAGGATAGGTATTTTAGACTTAAAAAAATTAAAGTAGGCCTATACTTACGTTGATTTTTGTAAAAAATCACTAATAAACTTTATTTTCGTCAATAATTTACCAAAAGTTTCAGTTTATGTTAAAAAATAGTAACTTTTATTGAAACGATTATTTTTAAAATTTAAGGGATTCAACTGAGCTGCTATAAGCGTCATGGTACCAAGCACCAAACCAGTACAAAATTTAATGAATAAAATCAAAACTTGCGACTCAGATTGGCACAATTGCTGTCAGATGGCATGGCCTACTAGATTGAATAACTAAACTGACATGTTACGAATTAGAAGAACAGTTTAGTTTAAGTCCTAAACTGGTGGTAAGCCTCCAGTTCAATAAATTGTTTTGCTGTGCAATCTAAACAAAAATAATTTAATTAAAATCACTGTTAGAATTCTCCCCTCTGAATTTTGATTGTCAAAAACAGCTGATCGATAGATAACGTTCGAAGTTTCAAACAAGTGAAAATTGGTTTACGCTATATTCAGTTTTAGTTACTTGAAAAACTGAACTTGATTAATTTAATCTTTGTTAAAATACAATTAATCAAATATGTCAGAATTTATTGCACTGTTAGCTTTTATGAAAGCAATTTTGAAACACTTCTAAGTGATATAAATGGCTACTATTTAAAATATATAGTGTATTTAGGTACTTGAAAACAGTTTTTGTATACAAAATTGTTCATAGTTGGATTCATGAGCACTTTTCGCGGAGGTCACTGACATCTGGTATATGTATAAGATGTTATTAACGAAGTTTCAAGCTTCAATTTCAAAGAAAGTGAGCAAATTTTTAATCTTGTTCCATCTTCGTTGGTCTAAAAATAGACTTTTATTATCTATGTAGTAGTAAGCTAGTAGGGCAATAAGGCCGGGTTCACAACGTGTGTAGTATAATGTTGGGAGCTTGTAACACCGGCTGTTTGTACTAACATTTAGCTGTACAAGCTATACGACATATTACTTTTATGTCTGTTGTACGGATTTATTCCCGTTGAATCCCACTTTTGGATCCCAGTTTTTAGGTATTCCCGATGAATCCCATTTTTTATTCCCGTTGAATCCCACGTTATGACAACATGTGTACCAGAAGAAAAGTTTCACCTTTATTTTGAAGATTTATTCTCTGTTACTAATTTATGAATTTTACTAAAAAAAGTTCTAAAAAAAAAAGCAATTTTGACGTTGAAAGATCTCGCATTCAGATTTTTAAAGCATGTGGGATCCAACGGGAATAATTTTTGGGATTCAACGGGAATACATTTTAATTTTTTGTGGGATCCAATGGGAAAAATATTCAAGTGGGATTCAAAAGTGGGATCCAACGGGAATAATTCGGCGTACGGAATTACGCAGCAAAGACAGCAAAGGCATAAGTCCGCACGCGTACAACAGCCATACCATGATTACCTATAATCAAATAATTTTTATAAAAATCTAAGGAGCGAGAATAACAAGCGTAGCGGCTAATTTAAGATTAAGGCGAAAAACATCTCTTGTTCCCTCAAAAAATAAATCTGACACTGATCTCCGTAATTAAATCAACCTTTCCAAGTCTAAAATGGAGAATATTTCGTGGGAACGTAACGTAGCTTCCCCTTCCATCCTAATTACTTTTTCATTTTTTTTCACTTTTCCCTAAAACGAGCCGGTATAATGACGAGACGTTGGCAAACCAAACTGCTGCCCCAATTGTGATAATATCAGGCACATTTTAAGCCTCCAGGGTATTGTGATGCAATAATGCTGCTCAAAATATCGCGATAACAGCCCAAAACTTAATAAAAAACAAATGACTTTCGACATTAATTTCGGCTTACCCAATCTGACTTCCATTGTTTCCCCACTGTTTCATGGTATCTATTATTTATTTGTCTCAAAGGACCTTTGTTTGTTGTTATCTTTAAAAGCAATACTAATAATACCTGAATTGGTTCACAATGTCCGTGATGTATCGATCGGCCCTGCCTGTTTAATCAAAGGCATGTAAGAGCCGTAAACTTGGTTTATCACATTAGAACGCCAAGTAGAAACAGATTCCGATTACTATTGAACTTACACGATTAAGCTGCTGCAAATTACCCATTTAATCACTGTTGTAGTGAGTCATTAGACACGCCACTAACTAGTACAGTTCTACTTTGGATGTGCTTAGTTTCTGCACGCTCGAATTGGCAACACCCAACTCTGTCTATTTATGTAGATGTAGATATAATTAATCGGTAGCTAATCTGTTTCCGTAGGAATAGTTATGCATAATATTATTAGGCATTAGTTAAGATTAATTCGCATGGTATTTTGATAACATTAGCTATGTACTTACATAATTGTATTTCAGTACTTCACATTCAGACCCTTAAGTCCCTGCCTGTATCAACGGAAATTACTGTCATTACGGAATGTTTGAAAACTACGTGTATTCTAAAATAACTTCTGAAAGGGACGGATGGGGCTGTTTGCTTGACATTTTATCCCTACTCAACGTTTACAAACTAAATATATGTAAATTCGCCAAATTCAGCATACGTGACAATATAACAGTCAAGTTGAAATGTACAGAAGCCCCTGAGGTGCTCCTAGAAAGTGGAAAGGTCGCGAAAATATAACGAGGCAATTCACACTGAGCCATATCTCCTATTGTGTGGAAACCAGGCTTCAGCCCTACATTAGCATGTATTCGTCGTCAGATAACCCTCAGGAAGGTAAATACTTGTCCCACTTACATATCAGTCTGGAAAAATTAGCCTCGCGTTTAAATATTATGATGTAGGTACTTTAAGAAAAGTTTGTGGATCGGATAAGTTAAATAGGTTATTGAATGACAGAAAATTCTATCTACGTGTGAACAGTAAGCTTTAAATGTTACCTAGCAATCATATTGGATCTTAACAAGGATAAAAGGTACCTCCTCAGTGCTCTTTGAAGAAACTTGTTTTATTAAGGAATCTTTGGATTAACACGCCACCCTACCTTTTCCCTACCTTAACTTTTTCATTTTCCCTACATAAACATGTAATCTAGAAAAAGTGAGTTTTACCGGAAACAAGGTTTGTGTAGACATATCAGAGCGTACCAGAAAAGCGTGTCTACAAAGATGTGGAACAGACCATCGAACTGATATTAACATCGTAATTTTTTTGTGTCATGCAGACGTAGCATGACCAATTCTATCTTTATTCTACCAAGTATAGACAAGTTATTTCTATAAAATTCGTTTTTTTTTTACCCGAGTTTGGCAACATGGCTGTGCCATGCTTATGACTATAGACATCGTTCTACATTCTATTCTATCATTTAGTCTATTCTTCGGTAGACAAAATCCATTTCTACGGTCGCATGACGCGACGGGTGCTGCTCGACCCAAATGTATGGTGCATTTATGTATCCTTTGATGTCAGGGTAGTTTCAAAGTTTAAATACGACCCTTAAAAATTGCCACACATTTCTGGTACACGCTATTTATGTATAGCCCTATTACCTAGATGTTTACGTTCTATTATCTTACCCGTGGGGTAAATAATGATGGGCGTGGGTCTCTTGTTGTTGGCGCTGGGCTTGGGCACATGTGGGCCAACATTGTTCGGCGTGGTGGTGGTGGCCGGCGCCGGCGTGCTGTTGGCGAACCGCTCCAACAATCGCAGCGGCGGTGACGTCGATCCTCGCGTCATCCTCGCTCCTGCATAAGAGAGATAAAAGTATTATGCCTGTTTTTAACCGACTTCAAAAAAAAAGTAGGTAGGTAGGTTCTCAGTTCGACCTGTATGTATGTTTGTATGTATGTATGTTTGTCCGCGATTATCTCGCGTTTGGCTGAACGGATTTTGATGCGGTTTTCAGGAAAGTATTCATTACATTCTGACAAAGGTTTTAGTATATAACACTAATAGATATCCCGTGACGTTGCCCGCGTGGATCCGTTTTTGCTTACTTGGATCGTAGATTTTCAGAGACGATTGCATGTTTGTCCGCGATTATCTCGCGTTTGCCTGAACCGATTTTGATGCGGTTTTCAGAAAATTGTTTGTTACATTCTGGGAAAGGTTTTAGTATATAACAATAATGGATATCTCGTGAAGTTGCTCGCATAGATCCGTTTTTGTTGCTGCGTTGCATGACACCGTAGAGACGGAAATTGTCGAAAATTATAAAATCTAGAAATACTTTTATCGTTCGTTGTTTGTTTTTTAAATGGTTGAATTATTTCCCAGTGTTCTACCATACTTGGGCCAAAAATATCGAATTATACATATATACATAACTTTGTCTATTCTAGGTAGAATAGAGATAGAAATGGTCATGTTACGCGTGCTGGTGTCAAAGGAAAAATAAAGAACGGTTTGGAATTTCATCTGTACACTAAATTGAGCGTGGAAAGTCGAACAATGCGCTTTTGGGCGAATACATACTAACACATAGCTAACTCTAAACCTACGAGGAAATTTAATGCATATTTAGGTTACATTTTCGCAAACTTTTACACAAAAACTTACAACAAAGCTTACCTACCTCATAGGTGGGTTTTTTTACTAAATGGAAAAAGGATCGGAACCCTCATTTTATCGTCTATACAAGGTTCGTGATACGCTTTCATGTTTATTATTATTGGTTACAGTAATAAAACGTTTTGCCTCATATTTTGATGCTTGCGATGTAATCAAAACAGGACACTGCCCGTTGACCTAGAATCATGTTTGGCAACTATTACAAACTTAATTGTTTGTATTTCATATGAAATGAGTGCATACGCTTTAAGTTTTTTTGCCTTTTGGATTCAACTACATACCTACTTATAATATGGTTTGTGTCTGGAATAACTTAGTTGGGTTATTTCCGTATGTAGGTACAGATGTTTGTTACGTCACATTTTTATTTCGTCGGATTACAACTACGGAACCCTTTATTAAGCGTGATACGACATTCACTTGGCCAATATTGTAAATCTGATCTAGTCAAACACAAAATAAATTAGGAGTAAAACCGTTAACAACAGTAAACCATTTTAAGTTAAATTTCCATGTTTATGCATAATTCACGGGGTACCATCTGTTACGGCGCGCAGGTTGCTACAGTCATTTGATGGAGATGAATCAGCGGCACTTAACCTGAGGTCGGGGTCACCCCACCGAGTTTTATGTCGGCTCTAAACATAAAGTAATTAACACCTGTGCTTCAACTTAATTCATCAGGCACAAAGAGGGTGCTTATATTAATTTAGGATGTAGAACAAGTAGACCGTATTCAATTGTTAGACAGAGAGTGTTAAGGACATCGATTCGGAAAGTGCATACCATGAATTCAGATGATCAATACACTAAAATTTTCGTTCGATAATTTAAAATTTTGTTAAATTATGGAGATAAACTTCGTCAAGCTAGTAATTACAATATGAAATACAACTTATTCTTTATTCCAAATTGTAAAAAGAAATAAAATTTAAAATACATACATAATTTAATTACATGTAATTATGCATTGAACAAATTTTCATTTGAGAGGAAATGACTGAATGCATATTTAGGCTGAGAGCCTTACTCCTACTTGTGATGTAAACTTTCATAAAAAAAAAACTTGCAGTTAGAAGAAATCATTGACAAAAAATACATGTTCGGGTGACCAGCTGATGTGTTTTCCACCATTGTATAGCTACAATATAAATAAGTTTTCAGTTGGGAGGAAACGACAGTTTTTTATATGTTTGAAAGACTATCCATATCTCACCAACTATACCGCAGCTGACTTCCACGAATCTTTATGATACAACTCCCTTATGTAGTCTACTAATTATCTATTATCGCTTGAGAGGAAATCACTGGCGAATTTTTGTCGTGGCCCACGTAGTAAGTTTTTTCAGTGATTCTAGACTCTAGTACTGATAGTAAAATAACGTTGATGTCTCCTATACCCCGTATACTTAGTTAGAATTATTATTATGTCGAATCAAAGCTTCAATGGTAAAATAAGAGGAGGTGAAACGTATAATAAAAAAGGTCGAGTATCGCTGCACACTTGAGGTAAGTATTCGTAACAATTCGTACCGTGATCGTACTCTCGTCTGTCGTACCTACTTCAAAATTCTCGTGTTGCCAATTTGTTCTTTATTGTAACACGTACATAATTGTATTGTATTGTAAGCGCACAAACGTAACATAAGCTTACTTATGTGCGTATATTTGTTTGCAGCGTATGATTTTTAATAACAACGCGTATATAGGGCTTAGATATTGCAAAGTTATTGTTTCGTGTCTATAAGACTTAGAAGTAAAGAATTTAGTTACTGTTTAGTATACATAGAAGTTTACTGTGTAGGTAGGTATAGGCTTTATTTGACTTTCAAAGTCAAGACAAAAGTTTCCCGTCTACTATTTTATTAGTTTTGTGATTTACATTTTAGGAATACTAACTAAAATATGCGAAATACATACCTAGAATAGTGTGAAAGTTATGTTGTTCGTTACCCTTTCGCGCCTAAATTGGTATTTTTTTTTGTACAGATATAGATATCAAGTGATGCATCCAATATCGATACCGATATTTCGGCGATACTTCGGGTTAGCCGATATTTCGGTATTGACGATATATTTATGACCGATTCAACGATACCTTTTAATTTAAAAAAATCCAAATTCCAAAAAAGTTTACAAATGAGTTCTGTCGCATCGGAGAGACTATTTTCTAGCGCAGGTCTTATTCAAACAGACTTGCAAAATCGCCTTTCTCCGAAAAAATTAAAGATTACTTCGTTTTTTAAACACATCTTATTAATGTTAATTTTAATAATTACTATTTATAATTATCTAATATCAACCTATGTCGCTACTTTTTATATTAATAAAAAATTAATCTGACATGTGATTTATTTATTTAATCTTAATTTTTTCATTCACAATATAAGCGTATCGGTATCGTCGATATTTTTATAAGAGTATCGGTATCGTATGGGCGAAAAGGCGTATGGATGCATCCCTAACCACTGGCTACTTATTTTTGCATAAAAATGGCAAGAGAAAAAAACGGGGAGCAAATCCGAGCGCAAAAGCTGGAATTAAATATTTGTCCTAATAATACAGCCCTGTGTTATAATTTCAAATTAAAATTTCATCCCTGCAGCTCCAAATCTTCACGTTGACGAGCGTCAATCAATTCTATTTTAATATCAAATATTGAATCAGAATCGTCAATTTGATTTCGTTATTATTGTTGGTCGCAGAATCCGATGAGTTGTTTTCCAAATGTAACTCGACGTTTGGGAATTGTAATGATGCTTGATTTATTTATTCGAAGTTAAATTATAATGGCTGTCCTCCTCAAGATTTGTAGAAAACGCTGGTAATTTGATTAAAGCTTTTGTAGAAGATTGAACGACGAAGCGAATGATTGCGATCGATCAATAAATTAAATAGTTGACGAATTTATTTAGTTGGCGAATCTGGAGAGTGGCGATTTCTTTTCCGTAAAATATTGATAAATACCAAGTTGCAGTTTTTCACAATATATTTCACCATATAGCATCATGTGCTTAACCGTAAACACTTGGCAGACAATGACTATGTCGGGGTCTAACTCGGGTCTACTATAAAACACCAATACACCGGGTCAAAAAAAAAAAAAAAAAAAACCAGCCACATCCGTGTAGACCCACACGGATGTGGCTGGTTTTTTTCCATGGTATGACTATTTATTTGACCTTAACTCGTGGCATGTCGAAGTCATCTGGGCAATATACCGTCTAAAAATAGAAAACTCATTGGAAAACAAAACTAAAAAATGCTTTAACTTTTTTAGGGATGACATGTGAGGGTAGCTAAAAGTCGAAATCTAACAAAACGTAGTCAGCAGACGTCTATTGAAAAAGTTTGTCAGTTGCCCTCACAAGATTAATTCGGATTCAAACGTTAAAGTTTCATGGTTCAGATGGAATGTTATTTATAGGATTGGTATTGATTGATGATAGACTTTAATAAATTTCTAATATTATGTTAGGATAGAAACAGTTCTTGCCGAGATCGCGGGGCTTAACAGGGTATCGCAGCTTTGAAATGCCAAGGACATAGTGGTTTTTAATCAGTAGGGGAACAGTGTATTTAAGACGGGGACACGAGGTATGATGGGAAATCACACACCTAAGGCAAACTTAAAACAAAACTAACGTAGCACAAGCGCCAACAGGACGCCATTTGCGTCTGGCCGCTTGCAAATGACGTCCTGATGGCGCTTGCTCTACGTTAGTGTTGTGTTAAGTATGCCTAAAGAGTGTATGTCCCCATTATACCTCGCGATTATTAACGTCCCCGTCTTATACACTGTTCCCCTACGAGTCTGACAGTTCCTTCCACTCCACCACAGCGATGACTCATTTGATGATTTCCAAACTATAAAAAAGAAGATGAATCAGGCCGGTTACACTGGCTATTTAACAAGAACTATTTTATGCGTCGATTACATAATTTCTGTAATAGTAGATTAGTAGCCGAGGGCTGTAAGGCATCAATTGCAGCCCATCTCGGGCTGCATTTAGGCGCAAGAGCGCAGCGAGGGCGCCTATAGTTCGAGGGTGCAATTGATGCTTACACCCGAGCTAACTACTCTGCTTTACATCTCGATTGTGAGGTAAGTAGAAAAAAACGGCATTACAAGAATAAAACATTTTATTAGTTAAAATAGAGACGCCTTTATTCATTTTTTTAAATTTTTTTTTCAAGAACGAAATTGAGCTTCGCCGTTCGATATTTAAAATTGATGACTATTATACTCATACGAAGACAAGGCTGAATAGCGAAGCGACCTCTTTTGTCATTGGGCTGAATGCATGATGTCTATTGCCAGTATGATGTTTAGATGTACGCGAACTTTTTGAAAGAGTGAAGAGTTTTTTTTAATTACTTACCGCCCTAGGGCTTTTCTAGCTACATTATTACCCTAGAGCGCTAATTGGTCACTTACAAGCCCCATATGGGGGTAATAAGGACCTACTTACCGAATATGAGAGATGTAAAGAATGTTTACACTATCAAAACAAATTAGACTGAGAGCTAGCGGTATAGAATACATGTTGTTTTATAGCTCAAAAGAATTACTATAGTTAAGTGTTATGGCGTGGTTTACTATTATTATGGCTGTCTAGAAACTGAGTGACATTGGACGTTTGGGAGGATGAGGACTTTGTTTCACTCTATTTTAATATTACGGTCAAACAACAAATCTCATAGCGGTTTTCTAAATTAATTTACCGTATACATTGATAGAGATGCTAATTTGACTGTTTAATTAATCTAGTTGATCAGAGGCAGCTGAGCATCAAATTTTTAAGGGTGAGCAAAGCTTGTCACGCCGTCCGATCAAGGACCAGGCCTCAAGGAGCTGTCAAACTGACGGGGCCCGACAGGACCACGTACCTGCCAGATTTGCGGGACTGTCATTAACGTTTACCACGTCTCTAGAACGATTAGTTAGGTTTTTAATCAACTCTGCTCCTCCCAGGGCTCGGGTGTACCTACTCATATTTTGATGATTGTACAGACCCCAGCAGGTCAACATAACCGAATCTGTCAACTTTTACCAATCGAACATTAACCTTCCTCTTTTGTTATTCCATTTCCATTAATTTTCCTCTGTTGAAAATTTATTTAAGAAGTTAGACAGATTGTGGTAGGTTGATGTGCTGGCGTCTGTACAACCAAAACAAAAAAAGGTTTCTAGGCGTTTCCATCAGGAATTCGCTGTAAATATAATTTCTGGTGTGTTGTTGTCACGTTATCTTCTTAATGAAATGATTTTCATGTAACGAGAACTGCTCAACATTTTCGCACGTGCGTGTAGACATACAGTCGTGAATGTAAATACGTTAGCATCTTTACATTATATGTAACATCAAATGGAAGACAACCGTTGCTTATCTTCAGGAGACAGAATCCTGTAAACAAACAGCCTGTCGTGTAATAGTTATTTGTGCAACAAGAGAGCAAAGTCATTTTTTGCTGCGAGTGCTGATTTTGAATCCTGAGCAAGCGAAGGATTCAACGATTGAATCACGAGCGTAGCGAGTGATTTTAAAGTTGAATCCTGAGTGTGGCGAAGGATTCAAAGGCACGAGATACAAAAAACTTTGCTCTCGTGTAACACACATAACTTTTCACTTCAGCAGCGAGAACACTTTGTTTAGGAGATAAAATAATAAACAGGAATAGATTGAAATAACTATTTATTGTGAATCAAAATAATTAACATTGTAGGTAGAGGTACCAATTCAATAAAATGGATTTCATGGACTTTTTAGCCTTATGCCCAACTGACATTATTTTTAGAAAAGATACAAGTTTTGCGTATGTTTTAATATGCGCGTTATGTTTTGTTTTTAAAGTAGCTTTCAACATAAAGTAAATACTCCAAATTGTAGATGATCGCCTCGTCTGTGATAAATCTAAAAAAAAGATAGCAACACCGTCTCCGAAAAACTGTTTGCGCCCTTTGTAAGTCTCCATTCATTGAAGACAGTGTCTGCTTTCAGATATTTCTCGCGAGACTTCTCAGGTAGGAAACTTAATTCTGCATTAATAACTTGTTGTTTTAACTCTTCCGGTGTTAAAATACTGTTCTCGTCGCTAGTTTCACTCATATTTTACGTTTATTTTTATATTTCTTAACTTATTCAACTCTTTACGCCAGCCACGAAATTATATTCCCGCTCTTTTATTTAAATTAAGGCGTGTTCGGAAATAGCACCCATGATATTTTATTATTCAAAATATTGACGTAACATTATTGAAACTAGAAATAAATATTCACAGGTTAAATATCAGTTTTATTTGTAGTAAAAACTTATTTTCGTTTAAATACAACAATAAGTTAAAAATTCAATAAATTACATTAAAAGACATAATTATCTTTTTGCAAAATTTCTTTCGTTAGTACAAATTTCCGAACGTGTTTGTCTTTGAGGTCGAATTCAAAATCGGAACTTCGAAACTGCTGGTCTTTGTCTCTCTCTCTCTCTTTCTAATGGCGGGAAAGAGATAGAGTGTAAATGTTTCGAATTGTATGATTAACCCAAGGCTGAATAAGATATTCGCGGCTTTCTGAAAACAAAATTTAAAAAGTTACTTTGTCTCACTCAGTGAGCAAAATCGCATTTTGCTCACTGATTTCAGGCAGCAAAACCTACATGTTTGAGCTACTGAAGTGAAAAGATATATTTAGAGTTAGACGTGCGCGTCTGGAACTTTTCATTTGAATGTATGTTAACAATCAACAAAAGTTATGAACTAATGAGATATAAGCCTCCTGCAGACACACGCGATTAATCGCGCGGAGCGACATGTCGCGGTCCATTCGCAGTATTTTTAGAGTGGAAATTAGCTTGGCTCGTTGTCGCAGCGCGATTAATCGCGTGTGTCTGCAGGAGGCTTTAGTCTAATGTGATAAATGAACATGTAGTCGTTGGTGTAGATCTAGTCTTATTTTAGGTATTTAGTCTTGTTTTAAATGTATTGTAACGTTGTTTTAGATTATGAAGTTTTGGTGGTCTTGAACCTTGAGTTTTTCTTGATGATGGGTTTAAATTACGAAGTTTATTACATAAACTTACATAGTTTGTTTAATTGAATTTATTGTACAGGTAAACGCTCTGTTCTAGTGACCACATTATTGGGGGTCCTTTTTTATCGTTGTGAAATCATCAAATGAGTCATCATACCCAGGGCGGGGCAGGAGGGACTGTCAGACTTGTACTGACTAAAATCCACCTGATGAGACAGTTCTGCGACCCCATTATTGGGGACCATAACATCTACTAATTTCTGCCAACTAGATATTTTATTAAACGACTTGTATTTCATAAAAAAATAAACAATACCAAAAAGTATTTAGAAGGTTATGAAGCATATTACCTAAACTTGACACGTACCTACCTATCTCAGTCAAATCAGTCTGTGCGGCTAGTGCTATTTGTACTGCGATCATGTAAAGTTTTTTATAATTATATTTTTATTACAGTAAAAACGATTTGACCTTTTCCCGAAAAATCTATTTCATAATTACGTCGAATTATCATTAAATAAACCGATAACGTTTTAAAAGTCTGTTGAAAAAAAAACAACTAACTTAAAGAGTTTTTAAATTGAGAGGCTTTAATTTATTCTGAAATGTATATTGCTTTCATCGGCATGGTTTGATTCGTATAATTAAAACGAACACAATCATTTCAAATTACTCAGCAGTAATGAACCCTGAATTAGAAAGCGAGGAAATCCATTTCGCGGTATTAATAAATATAAAACTTAATTATTATTTCAGAGCTTCAATATCTTTCAGCAAACACAATTAAAACTCAGAATGATTCATGAAGAAGCAATCAGAATTTAATTCTACGTGATTAGTCGTAGATTTCCACAGTCCTAATTTATTCTAGGTACTAATTAAAAATATTTTACCAGTGAAATTATCGTTTACCGTCGACCGACCGTGGCAAGGTCAATGGTGCCATTAGTGGAAATTAGCAGCAATGTACCTAAATGTAAATCAAGTTCTCTTAATTTGAGTTGGCTTCATTATTACCCTGCCAACGGTTCCGTACCTACCCTTTACTGTTTTACTTTCTTGAGGAAAGTAATGTACCACACCATTAAAAGGACATCCAGAATGATTAACTGTAAAACCGAGGTGTTCGTTTTATTTAAGCTGGCTTTACTCGTGCTGATAGCATTTTATGGATGATTCCTAAAAAATGGTTAGAACTAAGTTATTTTGAATAATGTTAGAGCAATCATATTTAATAAGATAACATGGCAAGCTTTTAGTCAAGTGGTGTCGAAAGTTACGAGCTTCAGAAGGAACCCTTAATTAGTTTTGCCGCCATCAAAATTCTCGTCGCATAATTTTACCAAAATAGCGCTCGTACTGCATGAGTGCGTAATAGAAATATGGAGCAATAGAGCTGGTGGTATACACATGTCATTCTACACTCACCGATGCAGCGCGTTGCTATGCACTTATCGAAGACATCCTCGCTACATACATCGCTGGCACTTCAAAACTTGTTCTAGAAAACTTTTAAATATAATTTTCGAGAATTCTCTTGAACTTGTTCGTGTATTAAGGTTTACGCGGAGTGGTTTCAGGAGCGAGCGTCAAGCGGCCGGCCCGGAGCTCTCCCGCCGTTACACTGAAACCCGAGCCCGACTGAAACCGAAACATTAGGGAGGCAGTGCATTCCGTCCGACGACCCGCCTCGCAGCACTTCACTAACGCCGATTCCAGACAATCCCTTTTGAATCAAACAAAACTTACCGAACGGAAACTCATCGCCTCAATGGATAAAAGCTTTGTCCGGAAGGATTGGACATCCTTTATGGATAAGAGAATTGATATAATTAATACGCTTGACGTAACTGTGTAACTTCTATACTTTTCGACGAAAAATGGGCTCTCAGTAATTTATCACGTACTTTATGTTCTAATAGTAATTCATTCCCTTTGAATACCGGTTATAAAATAAATGTAGCGCATAATTTATCAGTCTACATTCAAGCATCATTCTATTTAATTGTCAAAGTTAAACATTTAATCATTGTTCACGGTACAAGAGAGGATAATAATTTGCTTTAATAATTCAGTCGGGTTCCATTTTTAGCGGCCATTACGGCCGTTTCTCTTCCTTGTCTCATGACAGGATGAGTACAACAAACAATTTGGAGCAGACAGTCACCGGCCATAATGGATTTCTACCACAATTCCAACTTTATTTTATTGTTCTCTTTCGTAATGACAGGATTCACTAAGCCTTTTCATTTTCCTCCTTTGTAATCCTAAGATCCACTAATTTGTGTAAATAGCTTCTAATTTTGTCAAGCTTTAGTAAAATAATTCGTTTAATATAAGCAATTATGAATACTTATGACCTCACTTATTAAGTCCAGGTTTGGCTCAAAGGCTTTTCCTCAATTAGCGCAATATCGTTAATTTTTAACGTAAATATTACGTGAAAAATGTTGCTAACGAGTTAATTTTAAGGTTCTGAAGAAATAATAAGTAGAGTTCACTTTTTTCTAGTACCTACATAATTTTTTTGAAAAGGGTTTTGTTCATATAATTTAAGTTTATTATCTGTAATTTGTTTAATCATAAAAATATTTAGAAATACACTTATTATCTACTACTAGCATTTACAGTTATTGGTCTTATTATTAAAAGAAGAAGTTAATTAAACATAGTTTAGATAACAGAAAAGTGCACGCCAACACATTTTTGTCGTAGCCGCGTAGCCCTTCGTAGACCCTACGGTGTAGACCTTTAAATGTAGCATCAAAAATTAGAACCGAGTTCTTGAATTTGTGCACACTCTATGATCATAAGTCCTTTTGTGTATAGAAAAGAAATAGAATATGTCTTTATCAAAAGAATTTGACAAAATAAAATATACCTTATCCTAGAAATAAAACAACCATATTGTGTTATCACCATACATCACAGAAGTAATCCGGCGAGGGCCTGTCATCATCTTTGCCGTAAGATGAGTATATTTAGAAATGCGATCCGGCACTCCCTAGGGATGAAAGTATGAGAAAGCTTTTATGCCGTGTATGATACGAACAAACCGTCAAAGATAAAGTAAATGGTATTCAGATACAATGACAAAGTGAATCTTTTACTCTTGACTTGTTATGATAACGATTTTGTTTTATGTTGTTTTGTATTGAGGAGTTGACTGAATATACTTGAATTATTTTCTTCTGGATTCTGGTACTTTTAAGCGGCTATTGAAATGATACATTACTTATACAAAGGTCTGCTTTGTAGCGCGTCTCTATACCTACTAATGTTATAAAGAAGGTGAAAATATCCTTTCATAATTTACATTTATTTAAATACTTAATTATAATGGTAGGGTTATTCCTGAGTGCGATAGGCTATAAAAATATAGTTATATCATGCATATTAGCCAAGATATCACATTCTCTAGTAAGTCGGAAAAATTTATAGCGAGGGCGGGCGGTTTTTGGGGCGCCAAAACTTCACGGGAACGAAGTCGCGGGCAGATGCTAGTTATGTAAATATTATGTAAGGTTGAAATAAATTCACCTAGTTTTTCTAAATTGCATAAATTATGAACGAACGGGATGATCAAGGTTGTAAACAATATAAATACTCACACTACAACCCGCGTACTCGCAATGATTAAACTCTGTAGTGCGCGCTTAGCCCAAAATGTTTATGTTAATATTTTATGCTACATGTCACCAATCTGAAATAGGTATTACCTCTGTGACAGTTTCTTCAGTCGATGTGTCAGAGGTCATACCTGTTAACTCGTGTAACCACACGTTTTCATCGACG
Organism: Agrotis exclamationis; assembly: GCA_950005045.1. Classification (NCBI taxonomy): domain Eukaryota; kingdom Metazoa; phylum Arthropoda; class Insecta; order Lepidoptera; family Noctuidae; genus Agrotis; species Agrotis exclamationis. The sequence goes on along the minus strand of OX465417.1, from coordinate 10,159,548 downwards.
TAGTCCACGTTCACGTGTGCTTTCCTAAGAATAGGTTACCTCATTACGATTTGTGTCGTAATTCATAACTCATGAGCGTCAAAGCGATCGATTGCAGCATAAATCATATCTGAGAGCGCTACTAACCTATGCACAGGGTGGCGAGGTTTTATACCGAAAAACCGGATAGACCAGTCAGTTTAGCCGGATATTTGGGGTCCTAGTATAACACGACCACTTTTTTAAATACTTTAGCATGGTTCGGTTCAACTAAACAAGATTTCTCAAGCAATCGCGGCTAATGCTAGTTCATTCACTTGCGTACATGGGACTGTAGTCTATTAGCGATAAAGATGAGACGGGCGGACCGGAAACCAAATCATGACAATTCAAAAAGGCTAACAAAAGGCGGACAGGCCGAGTACCGACTAATTTGGCCGGACACGCAATCAAAAAGTCTGACTGTGTCCGGCTTTATACGGACGCTTAGCAACGCTACATAGGGACTTATCTACTTCATCATACAATTTATAACGGATAGGTACCCATAAATATTGTAGAAAAGCACATGGCGTCGGCTTCTCACAGGCACTAGTTTGAAAATAAGAAACACTCCCGTCTTACTACAACAATTATTATTATTATATTTATTATATATTTATTTAATGTGTAAGTAAGATTGTTTGACCTTTTTACGCCTAAACCACTGAAGTGGTCAAGCTAAATTTTTTTACATACAAATTTTAGTACACACACATACAAATTTTAGTACATAACTGGAAAAAAAGAATTGCTTCCGGGGAAAACAACAATAACGTCGTTCTTATGATAATAAAGAAACGCGAGCGAAACCCGGGAAAAAAAATCATATTATAGCTTGGATACCCAACACTATTAACATTGCTTTTATTAAACGTACTAAGATGGAACATTCCCTTGGTCTTTTCTAGTATTTTCGATTGAACCGTGCACACTGATTTTATTGACGGATTCCAATGTTTTTCAAACACTCTTTGCGTTGCTATTTAAAAACTTTTATAATATTTTCCTAGTATTTTATGACTTCTTAAAGTGTTAAATTTGAAAACTTCAACAAATTGAAGCCACTTTTATTTATAACTGTTTATATTATCGAAGTCTACGATGTTTTCAGAAGTCGCTGGTGTTTTTACCAGGAAATCGTTTTCAACGGCCGTAAATATTACTGTTATTTATAGTCTACTGCGATTAACTGCCAAAATCTTAGTCAGAATTCCTTAAGTAAATATGTTCCATCTCATAGTGGCATGTTTATTGCAAAAGTACCTACAGTTTTGCACACGGTACTTTCAATACATGTCCGTTAACGAGATTCAACGGTATCGAACGAGTTTGGTGATATACTTTTACAGTCAAAACCAATCCGAGCGGCCCACGGAATACCTATACAAATTCCAAGATTGAATGCCAGCTTTAGGTTTAGTTAAATAGAGTACTGATAAAGTTGTCTACCTTTCAATCAACTTTAAAGGCTGCCTGATTAAATTATAGACCAACCTTCAAAAATCCTAGAATATTTTATATCTAGTTGTTTTGTTGTTCTGAGTGTTGGAAGCTGAATACCTCCGAAACTTTGTGCGTGGTTATTCTTCAAGTAAAAGTACAGGTAAAATACCTGAATACACCGCAAATACGTTACAGTACAGCCTTTTAATAAAATAAGGATAATGTAATGTCATGTTCTAACAAACTCTTTTAAGGTAAGGCTTGTTTTGCAAACATTTAAGTTTATGAAAAATCCACCAAGTGCTATTATTAGATTTTTTTTGCTTTCCCGGCCTTTCGTTTGAGTTTTAATTGGATTTTTGTGCTTACAGTCCAAAAAATCTATCCCAAAAATAAATCTGCTTGGTGAGGGAATTCCTAAATATTTTTTATGAAACTTCGGGAATGGTTGAGCGAGTAAAGCGGTGGCAGAGTTAGGTAATACTCGTACAAAAGTTAAAGTTGTCAAAGAACCGTTGACGTGTGAATCGACCCTTCCACGTGACTAGTTCAGCAGCTGTAGGTTAACCCTGCGAACTAAAAGCCAGGAGATTTCAACTTTAGTCGTGTTATAGCGGTAATTTTATGCTGAGAACTAGTTTTAGCTGTTCGTAATTCAAAATTTTTTTTAGGGTTTTTAGTGATTGTGTTTTACTCGTTGAATATACAAATTACGCTCGAGATTGATTGTATTATTTTTTATCTATACTTCTATACTTAATAGTATATAGTATTAAGAGGAAAACTTTGTTTGTTTGTAATGAATAGGCTCAAAAACTACTGGTCCGATTTCAAAAATTCTTTCACCAGCTGAAAGCTGCTTTGGTCCTGAGTGACATAGGCAATAGGGGGGGGGGGGGGGGCGAAGGCGAGCGAAGCCGCTGGGAAAAGCTAGTTATATATCATATTACCATTAGACCACAATGACATATGAGAAGAGAATGGCATTATGGAACGTGATGAATATCCCATTTTATGTTATACTAAAAGTGTATTTATTTAGTTACTATTTTATTATATGTATAGAATATAAGTTTAACATTTCATTTTGTTCTCAGTAGATTTTTACGCTATTACGTAGAAAATTTCACCAATATAAATAGGGCAATAGCGTAAAAAATACCAATAAGGTTAATAACAAAGCATATTATGGCTTACGATAGTACGTGTACTCGTTATGAAATCTCTTGTAGCGCCGCCGGCCTCAGGCTATTACAGCAGGGGAAAAATATATACAGTGCGTTTTCTATTAAAGATTTTGTAAAAAAGCAAACTGTAGATGGAGAGAGAGAGTGGGAGCAGTAAGACTGATTAGTTCGGATATCAACAAAGTCTTGCAATAAGGAGTTGTGTATCGTGCGACAGAAGCAGAAACGCCCGTGGAAATGTTTGGGACCCCTGAAACTCGGGACAAAGGGATTTATTGCATTAGTTCGGCTCTCTCACCGCACCAATGATTGTCGCCCTAAGGTTGTCCAATTTGGGGCATTCTTTGTCTGATGTTATTAATTTTTATTATATTGTTACCAGCAAGTATTTGGAAGACGGAATGAGTACTTCTTTTATGTGAATATGTTTTACTAAGGTACACAAAAGATTTTTCATTACTCATACTCTGAAAGTAGGACATGTCTGATTAGCCGTTTGAAAGTTATCCATTGCCGCCCTAGGGAAAATCGCTTTCAACTGACAGCTGCCAAATTTAAGAAAAAAAAACTAGTTCTATTTTGACATTTCTATTGAACCATGTTCAAACTTTTTATACAGCCACGAAATTACAGAGCGATTTAAAATTAAAATAACATGAAGTTAAGTATTAAGAATATAAATAATGACTTTAAAATAATTTAGTTTCAACTATTTCTCTAAATTGTTACAGATTTCGACAAAATCTTTGCTAATTTTTAAATAATGAACATGAAAAATCCTAGCTGTATAGCTGGACGACCACAGCACAAAAATTAAAAAAAAAACAAGCGGCAAAGTGACAATCCGATCTACACTCATTTTTTCTTTAGATAAAATTTATGTTGTTAATTTTACTTTCCTCGTATTCGTAATGAAAAGCACAGTGTTTACCTCGGGTAAATTACTTATTTAGTCCCTCGAACTATTAGCGCCCTCACTACGTTACGGGCGCCAAACCCCGTCTCGGGACGTAAATAAGTAACTTTCACGCCTTGGATAACAATGTACTATTCTAACATTCATGTTCCTTACTGAGTTGTGCTAGTTATCGTACGCATTGTGAAAGTACATATTTAACATATTATATTTATCTATCTATACCTTATTGCGAGTCTGTGGTAGGCTTCAAAAATACTAACTCAAGTAGATGTATTTAAGGACATAATATTGAAGATCTTCGCCATTCACTCTGAGTAGTGTTTATCATCAGTTTGGACGTATTCATCGCTACTCCAACTTGCGTTACTGAGTTGGTTTAACATGTTGGATCTTCTGTCCTAGCGAGCTTCGTAGAAGCAGGTGGAACGATAAGATATTACCAACGATCAGTGATCCACATTGGCCCTGGATTGGAAGAACTGGTAGTCGTGAGGAGAGGATTTTACTCAGCAGTCGGATGACGCAGGTTTAATAAATTAAGTCTTTATATATTTTATTTATAAATATTTTTCACATCATGCGATAAAATTAATTAGCAAAAATAGCGGCAATTTATTACAACTACATATTTTGATAAGGTCACTGCTTTATAACAATATTAATTTTGTTTATTTTTACAAAAACAAAGGAGTTGATTACTATTAAAAAGTTTTTACTTAGTTGTAGGTATATTACTAAAATACAGGCCAATATATCCGAAAAACTATACATAGCCATTAAATATCATGAAAAATAAACGCATTAAAAAGAAAATATAAATGGCTTCACCTATTTTTATGACGCATAATGGCCAGTATTTTGAAGTGCAAATTAAATGACAATAAATAAATTGTTATTATGTTGTTTGCCAAAATAATTTTTTTTTTAGATTTTTTAAGACATATTTGAGAATTATTAGAATAAAAATATAAGAAAGCATCTGTGAAAGTTTATGTAGTCTTTAAGCCGCAAATGAAAGATAAAGCTATTAAGTTTCGTAAAAAAACATTAAAAAGAAATGTAAATGGCTTTTCCTACATTTCGTAGGTGGCCAGTATTTTTGTTAAACTTCAATTACGAAGAAGATTGGTAGTTTTATTTGAAAATTATAAAAAAGTAGATTAAATATTATGAATTAAACTATGTGAAAACAATAAAAAATATGATATAAATAAGTTTTGTAAAGCTGAGTGCTGGATAAAGTTCCACGTTTCAGTGTTTTTGTTCAAGGATAAAACACTGCGAGTTAAAAGTGCATTGCTTTCAGGAAAATAGCGTTTTCTTAGCTCAGTCGAGCTTTATAAAATTACTAAAAGGATTTAGTCGCAGTACGAAGATATAAATAGAATTTCTGCTGTGGTTAGACATCACAGAAGTAATATTACCTTTGAAACTTACCTATTGTTATCAATACATTTTCAACAGTAAATTTAATAAATCGGTCATTCTCCAATAAGGAAGTTTCCAATTTTTTTTATTTATTTTTAAAAAATAGTACTAAACTTGCAATGAAGCCCATTGAATTTTTTTTCAATTATCTTCATAAATGACGAAGTTATGATACTTTTCCCGTCCGCTTTAAACTTCTCGGCGCGCGGCTGGTCAACAATCTCATGACGTCACAAGTCTCATCACTCGCTCGAGTCGAGTAGTCGTCGATGCGCGGTCACCTCAGACGGTTATTACTTTTGGTTCAAACAAGACGGAACAAATAATTATCGTTGTGGAATCATTATGGAAACCATGCAAACTGATGTGAAAGTACATTATAAATATTGTATCGTTCCCAAGTGTACAAATACAACCATAACTCTCTGTAACCATAAATCTGTAAACTACATCAAAACAAATTCAACCTTACACGCATGTTTTAAGGTCAGAATTACAAAGTGTCGATATAAAGCAATAAAACCGGCCAAGTGCGAGTTGGACTCGCCCATGAAGGGTTCCGTAGTAGCAGGCATAGATTAGGGATATAATTATATTGAGATTAGTAAGTAATATACACAAACAGTAAAAATATATTTGTTTTTCATAGTGTTTGTATGAATGGCAAAGTTATATTTGCGGTTTTTAAAAATGTACTATATCTCAAAAACTGCTAACTGTATCTCATCCAAACCAATTTTCGTTGGAAGTTTTTGTTGAGGTCTACATTACATACTTTTTTTTAGATTTATCATTCTCTTATTTTAGAAGTTACAGGGGGGGGACACATTTTACCACTTTGGAAGTGTCTCTCACGCAAACTGTTCAGTTTAGAAAAAAATGATATGAGTAATCTCAATATCATTTTTAAAGACCGATCCATAGATACCTCACACGTATGGGTTTGGTGAAAAAAAAAATTGAGTTTCAATTCTAAGTATGGGGGGAACCCCCTAAATTTGTTTTGTTTTTATTCTTGTATGAAAATCCTAATGCGGTTCACATAATACCTACACCTACTTACCAAGTTTCAACAGGATAGCTCTTATATTTTCGAAGAAAAGTGGCTGTGACATACGGACGAACAGACAGACAGACATGATGAATCTATAAGGGTTCCGTTTTTGCCATTTGGCTACGGAACCCTAAAAATTAACGACCGAGCCTCGTCGCATCAAGGACAAGGAATGATATTATGTAATACCAACAACTTATTAAAAAAAATGTTTTTACGATGATTTCTTGATATAATATCAGTATTTACAGTACAGTGATTGTCGGCGACGAGACCCACGTAGGGACACGAGGTGCAAGTAGTGGAAGGAGCGCCTCCATAGTGACAGTGTTGTGAAAGTGAAATTGTGTATGTCGGCGGCGAGACCCACGCAGGGACAAGGGGTGCAAGTAGTGGGAGGACTTTTGCCGTTGTACAGTGTAGTTTGTAAGGAATTTTGCAAGGTGATTTTCTAATTGGAATTAATTATGTTTATGTTGATTGTAAATTTATAATTCTTATTAGATTATCTTAGTCATTCATATTAGATTCTAGTTAGATAAGTTTCTTTTATGAAAATTGGAAAAAGTTTGAAATTTCTTAGATAATTACGTAACTTGAAAACTCACTTTTTTGTTTATGCATGTACGTTAATTAAAGTGTTAAAAAGGGTTGTATTTCATTGTAAAAATAGGTTTACAAGTTGTTTCATGAAGATCGGTCCAGTAGTTTTCAAGTTATTGCGATTTTTGTAAAGTGAAAATTTTGTTCCTATGTAACTTTGACTATTTTTGTTCTAGGAAATTTTTTGTATGTTAATGTATGTATAAAACAATTAGATAAGGTTAAAGTAGAGATAGAAAGGATTCTAATGATGTATAGTACATAGCTGTAAGGTTGAAATTTAATGAAAATAAAGGCTACGAAAGTTTCGGTCTTAGCGAAAATGTAAGGAAAAATGGGCTCAAAATACGAGGGCCTCTATAAGGTAACAACGGCCGGTATAAAAGCCGGAACGAACGCCGGCACTGCGTCAGTCGCAGCCGAGCCACCGAAGAGGAAACAACACTAGAAAAAAGAAGACCGAAGCCTTCAAGATTTGAACTCTAGTGCAGTGTTTTATTCCGTTGCCCGTGGTCCCAGCCCCAGTATTATTTCCTATAGTCGTCAAACGTTACGCATTCAGGGGTGCGTGGGTACGTGCGTCACCAGCAACGCAAGGCACGTACGTACAAAGGGGCACAAGGGGGCACGTCGAAAAAGTTTTCCGTTCCTCCCCTCTCCCTCATCGGCGGAGCACCGTTGGTCATCCCGGTCCGTCCGCCACAGTGATAGAGAACAATTAAATAATGTTAATATTAATACATAAGTACCGAAAATTTGTATTAGTGATCGATGTGTTTAATATTATCAATCAATGGTGAATGAAACTTTAAACAAAACTAGGCGGATTACCTACACCGATTTAGGTACTTAAAAAGAATAAAAGCTGCAGCAAACTAACGAGAAGTTATTCCGTGTGATGATTGTTACGGTATAATAAAATTATTATGTAGGACTTAGTAGATAGGTATAGGAACATACGTTGAAAGTTTCACTCCTCAGTCCTCTGACCTTTGCACTTGTGTACATTGGATTGTTTGCCAGAAAATCCAAAACCATAACCATGTTCACTTTTGGTAAATTGTTAGACTGTCCACGCACAAATCCACTCTCCATCGTCTAAATTTTACTTTAATCTAGTTTTTACTCAGCTAAAAGATAGTATATACGAAATATATTAATAAGGTTACTTAATACTTCACACAGACACTCAAACACCGCATTCCATGTACTTACTGTGACCAACAAACCACGAAATACTCGAAACAGCCGCTAAGCGCTACCCGCCCCACCCGCGCGTAGAGACTTGTGACGTCACAGACCAAATGCTCCACGTGCATTTCAAAATTAATTCGGGATTCAGTAAAAGTGGATTAACTTTGTCATTTTTCAAGTTATTAAAATAATTCTTTCACCATATATGTATATTATAATTTCTTTGCCTTACAATTTTAATAAGTTTTTTTAATTTTTGTTAAAATGGAAACTTCCTTATTAGGCGTTCTTTGCCTAATTACCGTGCCCTTTTTTAATTTTACTGATTTGACATTAAACACATTAGAATATGAAACACATCAAATATACAAATTCAATAGTTATTGTGACATTTAACTATTACTGGTGGTATTCTAGATTATGAGATTTAAAAAAAAAGTGTGTATGGTAATTAGATAAGTTGAATATTTGATGCAACGGTAATTAGGAGCGGAGTTGATGTTATTAAGGTAGGTATGGAATTTGGTATCTTCTTCAAGGGAACTTCTTTTTTTTTTAAAGAAGCCGACTTTACACAAATCTCTTTTTGCTGCATGATTATCTTCTATTTTGAGTTGGGACGTTCAGAAAATGTTTGTAAACAGTTATAGACTATTTTTTTGAGCGCAGCGAGTATAACGAATCATTGAGATGTAATGGTGTTGACAGAGTTTCAAGAGGATCTGTTATACTGATATTAAGCACATCTAGATCTTTGACTACTTGACTACTTTTTCCTCGATTGTTTCCAATTCCCTTTTCCTTTTGTCTTTTATAATAAGCTCTGATCCCAGCTATTCCTTTTTTGAGTTCTCTTCTGGTTTTTTGGTGACATTTCGCAGATAGGATTTTTTTCATCTCTTTTTCTTGTATTATAGGTACCTTCTTTCTCTTTTTATTTTGATTGTTTGTACAAAACAGGGTCATTTTTAATTCGTTCTCGGCGTAGCCTTCTCTTTTCTTTAACTTCCACTTTGGTGTTTTGGGGTTTTTCCATCTTATAAATTAAATAACTTGATTAATGGTCACCAAATAGTATAACAGTATTTACGGAAAATGATAATCATATTCTACGAATACTTTAGATTAATACGACACGACGACGTCACGACTACAGTTAGTAAACAAGTATTAGTTTGTCATACAATGGTAATTATTTACACATGGTAATTAGTATACGGTAATTAGAAAACGATAGACTTTCTTCAAAATTTCGAAAACCAACACAGTCTGCAAATCAAATACTGGCTTATCATAACGTGCGGAGGCCAAAGTACTGTTCCACTTACATTATAAACTAGGGTCTAGTTTAAAAAATCAAGTATTTTAAATAAGTACAACGGTAATTAGAAAAGTTTTTAATCAAGGCTACGGAAATTATATACTCAAGTGCTTCGTGGGCGGTACAGTAACGTTTGAGACCAGCAACTGCTGAATTGCTGATGGCACACCTTGAGGAGATCCAACGCGTGCGGTACTGATGTGCCAAATACCGTTATTTAGGCATGTGCACCCGAGAACAGAAAATGTCACGGCAATTATAACTTTTGACCGGACATGCGGTTCATCATCATCATCAGCCTATAAATGTTCTTACTGCTGGGACACAGATCTCCTCTCTGAGAGAGGGAGTGGGCCATAATCTACTGCGGCTACGGCTGGACAGATTTGGCTAATTTTGGTTTTGAATTACTCTTGGAAGTCCAGGGAAGGTTTAAAAGGTGAGGCGGTACGAAGTTTGCCCGGTCAGCTAGTTTAATTATAAATATTTACAGACTGACAAAACGCACTGGGCCCGCGTGGTAGATTAAGGCCCACTCCCTCTCATAGAGAGGAGGCCTGTGTCCCAGCAGTGGGAACATATAGGCTGATGATGATGACAGACTGGTTTTATTGAGTCGATATTTTGTTATGCGATACACGTTGCTTAATATCGTTTAAAACGAAAGAAATGGATCAAAGTAAATCTGTGGGTTTTAGGACTTTTAGGAATTACAAGCAAGTTTTAACATTAAGTTGGTCTGCGTCTGTATTCTCTAATTACCGTGGCCTGTAGCCACGGTAATTAGAGAATAGAGGTTTTTTGAACAGAGGTTCAATTAATTTAGGCTTACTAATTAAAAACAGAACCCAATATTTTGTTTACAGCTACATACGGTCGTTATCTAACATATAAAAAAAGCTATGATTGAATTTGAAAATATTACGGATTAAGTAAGCCCTAACAGATAAAAACTTGCAACCGGAGAATGGCCGATTCTGTGACCAAGGGCACTGAGAATGTCATTTTAGCTTCAAAGGTGTGTGCACTTGTGCAGTCTTGGTCAATCCACTGAGTAGGTATACAAATAGATTTGTCGCCATATTTCCAAAACCTGCGTGAATCCTAAAAAAACGGATAGGGCATCAGCAGTGTGTTACACCTACCATTGAGATATCATCGAATGAGTCATCCAACCCTGGGTGAAGCGGAAGAGACTATCAGAATCGTACTGATTAAAATCCACGGTGTTCCTTCAATAGCCCTTTACGTTCCAGGGTCACCTTGATTCTGTTTAGACAATCCCGCGACACATAACTTTTGACCCCTATAGCCAGAATTTTCTGCCAGTACTACCCCCAGGACAAACCGGCAGTACTACCCGCTAGTACTATCTACCAGTACTATCCGCCAGTACGATAAACAAAACTGGTTTTGTTCTGTTTAATTTAAGGCTTAATCAAGTCTGATAGCCTGTAGAAACAAGTAAATCACCTAACAAAATGGCTGACTTTTAGGTAAACACTAGCTTCTGCCCGCGTTTTCACCCGCGTCCTGTTAGGGTGCTCCCACATTTATCGACGCGGAATCGGCTTAAGCTCGGCTCGGACGACGCGATCCGATGCGAATGGCATTAGTAACACCCTTAATACGTTGACATAAAGGTTTTCTTGACCGGCTTAAGCCGATTCCGTGTCGATAAATGTGGGAGCACCCTTAGGCATTTGGCCCTATGGCCCCGTCCCCATTAGCTCCCTTGAGGAGCATGTGGAACATGACGCGCCGTGACTCGGGCCTTGTCCCTGGTTGGACGGCGAGCTACCCATTACTCCCCGTCCGCAGGCGGCTGGGGCTGGCTACGGTTCCGACGCCCTGGGCGTCTTCAGCGGTGGCTGGGGCGAGAGATAGAGGGTATCCTTTCCCTCACGCGTTCCGAATGCTCCCCATTCCCCTTGCATACTACCGAATCCCTGAGGTACCTCCTGAAACAACCGTGTCTGGGTGGACTTGCGTCAGGTTGAAGGTGAGGACGCCCTAGCACCTCTCCAACCACGCTTCAAAGAGGGGTCTTACCGCCGCAATTATGACATGCTCAAGCTCAGGCAGTCATTATTTTGTTGTGGTATTATTTTGAAACTATGATATCTCCGAAGATATTCATTGAAATCAAACGATGTCAAGGGCAATTTTATTCATAATTAAATGCTTGTGATGATTAAAGTATTTATTTGGATAAGGATTAATGTCATTTAATGAAAATACCTTCGCAAATAATGCATAACTTTAAAACAAATTTGATTTTCATAAAAATGATTATAGTAGTAGATAGATACATGCTCTCGCGGTCTTTATTTTAGAATTTTTCATGAGGAATAATTCCGTAGTACATTTTTTTTTTGCGTATCTTTCACCGTTTACGCAGCGCAGCGGTAGCGCACGCACGGAAGCTCTCGAAATGGAATACATTTTCCCGATTTTGAAACATTTCTCATTGCTGCCCCGCTCCTATTGGTGAGAGCGTGGTGTTATATAGCCTTCCTCGATAAATGAACTATCCAACACAAAATTAATTTTTCAATTCCAACCAGTAGTTCCTGAGATTAGCGCGTTCAACCAATTAAACAAACAAACAAACAAACTCTTCTGCATTATAATACACTCGAGAGCAATGAATCCGGGTCACTTAAAGAATGTTAAAAATCTCGGAAACTAAAAATGATAGGATAATGCAATAAATTGCATTTAATAGACAATGTAATACTCCTTAATGAAAGTAAAAAAAATATGAGTCACCATACATTTTATTAACACAAAATTACATAAAGAAAAAAACTGCTGATCTCTCCTTAAAACAAAATTAGGAAACATGAAATTTTTGAACTTTATTACGATTTTCTTGAATTTTAATACTTCGTATTGCCTCCTCGTGCTTCCATTACTGCGTTTACGCGGTTTGGCATGCTGTACACCAAGTTCCTTATACGATTTTGGGGAATATTCTCCCATTCCTCTGTGAGAGCAATTTTGAACTCACGAAGCGTGATTGGGGGAGGGTTTCGTTGTTTTACGCATCTGCCTAGCTCGTCCCAAGCATGCTCGATCGGGTTGATATCCGGGCTGCGCGCTGGCCACTCCATAAGTAATGTTCATCTCTTGAAGGTAGTCATTCACAATCCTACCTGTATGAGGTCGGGCATTGTCATGCATAAATATAGCATCCTCACCTAAATTGACCATAAATGGACCAACGTGATCATTGAGGATTTCTTCCACATATCTTACGCTAGTTAAAGAGCCGTTTTCTATGATCACCAGCTCTGTGCGACTTTCAGAAGAAATTCCGGCCCACACAAGTACAGACCCACCACCGTAGGCTACTTTTTCTTCGATGCATGCTTGCTTGAATCTTTCCCCTGGTCTTCGATACACTCTGTGTCTTCCATCGTGCTTGTAGAGCATAAATTTTGATTCGTCGGAGAACATAACTTTTGACCAATCTTCAATACTCCAATTTACGTGGCTCTGGGCATATCTTAGTCTTGGAATACGATGCCCACGCTCCAGTTTAGGGCCGTTTGCAGGTCTAAGGGGTTTTAAGTTAGATTCAGCAAGCCGACGTCTTACTGTCCATGCACTTGGGTTACTTCCTCCGAGGCGTCGAAACTGATTGGTGAGTTCAGTTCCTGTGAGAAAGCGATTTCGAAGCATGGTGTTCACCAAGTATCTGTCTTCTCGTGCTGTGGTACACCTGGTTCTGCCCGTTCCTGGTCTGCGTAGGTTAGAACCAGTTTCTTCGTAACGTCGGAGAACTCTTTGTACTGTTGACAGCGACACACCGACAGTCCTGGCTGTATCGTGCTGACTCCGGCCGGTTTCCAGCATTGTAAGTATTCTGGTGCATTCTTCAGGCGTAAGCGACATAATTTCAGCTTGAATAATGAATATAGAGCACTATCAACATGGTTTATGTACCCACATAAATGACAGATTACAAACAAAAGCAAAACCAAATGCTGTAATTTCGTAGTTCCATCTTCGAAAGTGGCCCTTTTTCAAATTTGATTTTTTTATGATATAACTTTACAATAACTAAGAAGTTTTGATACCTTCATTTAAGGAGTATTACATTGTCTATTAAATACAATTTATTGCATTAACCTAGCATTTTTAGTTTCCGAGATTTTTAGGATTCTTTAAGTGACCCGGATTCATTGCTCTCGAGTGTATTATATAGTATAGTATACGAGTAAGTATAGATTAGGTATAATGGCTCGTCTATTTTCAGATTAATTTGCTACATAAAGCCGTGCTTACGTTATATTTCGATGTTTAAAAATAAGTTCGTCCAAAGTCAAAGGAATATTTTATAACAGAAACATGAAAAAGTCGCGAACGTTTGAAAGTAACAATTCTACAATATTTAACGGATCGGGAGTTTAAGCGAAACAATTTCTGATGAACTTTAAAGAGTAACATTCCTTACATTTTTCTTACAAAATATTACCATTTATTTGGCTCGTTTATTGTAACTAAATTATTTTTAATTACTTATAAAGTTTTTTGCTTGTATTAAAGGGAAGTTATCTTATTTCTGTGACAAAAAAAGAAATGATAAAATGTGTTTTTCGCTGAAATGTTTACATGTAAAATGTAGCATTGAAAAGTACACTCGTGGGCTGATAATATTATACTTTATATCTAGTAATCCTCTAAAGACGTGATTTACCGATGCTATCAATGCACACTGCATACGGCTTCATTCTATTTTGACTTTCAGACTCTTCCATAATAGGTACATCACAGATTCTGAATGCGTGTCCCATTCATTGAGTTAAAGTAGTCTTGTTATCCTTTTGCCCTTCTTTCCACCGTCCTCATTGTATCAGATTCACGTCCTGGGTTTATCTCGACGTGATCACGTGTCTATTAGGCGTCTGTTCCCGATTCCTACGACTTACGACATTTTCCAACATGGACGCGGTTTCACCTCCTAACATCAAGAGCGTCACATAAATGTGACTGTTGTATTTTCCAAATGCTTGTACTTCGACACACATTACTTAAGAGTCGTATTCCAAGACCAGGTCAATTGCTCAGCTCAACTAGACTCAGTCGCTATGGCAACAGCTCAAAATGCACATCAAAACATATTTCAAACCGCAAATGGCGGGTCCTCAAATTTGACAGATGATTCCTAAACTCTTCAATCGTGGGTCATATTTATAAACGAATTCTATGACAGTATGTCTAACGGAGTGGCTTTAGGGCGCATTGATCTTGACTTGAGCTGAGTCAGCTACTAAGAATACCAATGCAAATATTCTTATCTAGAGATGTTAGCTTCGTTGTTTGATAATACCCGTTGTTTTGTTGTATATGCCTCTTGCTACAAGAACGTATTAGTCGTGAGGTTGATGTAAAACTATCAGTTCGTTTATCTTCGCCAAGAGGAGGTATCTGCAACTGTCGGTAATATTCGCAATCCTCAAAGAAATCAGTATTTCCGCAGTTTAAAATATATAAGAAAATATACTACAGCCTTGCTCATCTGCCTAACAGATCCATTACATATGTGCATTCATCCTGATGGCTGGATGCTAACAGAAACCCGACGACCGACACTGCATTATACTTTCATGTCTTATTTACATAGTAACAGCCACATTTCCTCAACTCGGCTAAAACTTCTGTCATTACGTGACCTTACATTACTGGGGGATTTATTTCTTTGCTCCCCAAAGAAACTGTGCCATACAGGTAAGTGGGAAGATGGCGCGTGAAAAATGCTTTTAATGGCGCTGATTCACCCCCGTCTCTACAAGGAGAGGGAGTGCCTCGGTACCTTTTTCTTTCAATTAATTTTGCCAATCCTATTCTTTGACAGGTAAGCGATTTACGAGATTAGTTAATCAGTATAATCTTGTAGATTAAAATCACTGGCCATGATATTAACTAGAACGAGTATTAAAAATGATTTTGGCTCGTTATCTGTTAATTTTCACCGTTATCGGCTCATCGCATGAGCTCGTCCCTAATCTATTGGTTATCATGGATGTCTTATACAATTTTGTAAGTAATAAACAAGACGTACTTATCTCAATTCATGTTATAGCACGGTGGTAATCTAGTGGTAATAATATATGAAACGGCGTGTCTTATAAACTCACCCAGTAACGCCTGCTCGCAATGCTGAAATAATTTAATTTAAAAAAGTCGTCTGTCTACTTTATGGGTGCTAAAGTAGAGACAACGCCACATTGCCTCTCTTAGCTTTATTTCAATTAAGTAGGTTCAATTAGAAAGTTTTCTTCGGGATAGTCTCGCGGTGAGGTGGCCATACTGGCAACGCTGGCTAGTTGGCAACCTTATTGATGGGTGTCGGGTATTGCGGTGTATGTACACATTTTATTAGTTCATTTGTTCAAGTTTGTTAATTTAAAGTGGTTTCATAAATAATGTGTAGTGAAGGAAATCTTAAGGAATATAGTCTATCATCTAGTGACGTGCAACGGACGTAGGCAAATAGAAAATGTGGAGCAAAAAAGAAAGTATTCAAAACGTTCGTTGTCGTATTTGGGTAATGCTTCTTTTTTGCTTCTATTCCGACTGCCTACATTACCCGCTACTGCTATCGCCGCGACCTTTTCCCAAAGCTAAGCAGCTTTTTTTTGTTTTCCGGGTTAGGGATACCTTACCATAGGTAGGTACCGTGGGTAACGTACACAGTGTAATTACGAGCAATAACACTTTTATTCTTGTCTAGCGTACTACGCCTTTTAGTCGTGAGACATTCACGTATGTTGAAGGCTGTTCATAAACTTTTGCCATGTCACGCTCAGGTCAAAAGGTCAAGATGCCATTGACATTCGATTCCATGTGTTTTTACTACTAGAATTATGATTTTTGTCAATATGAAAGTCGTTTATGAAAGGCTTCAGACTTCAGATGAATTGTTCAAAAATATGTCTTTTACGCAATCATCACGCAGATAATGCGTGTTTTTAGTAGTTTATCGCTGACATAAGGTTTTGATTTTTAAACTGTTGGTTCAAGGTCTATGTTACGATGAGGCAATATTAGATGATGCACTATCTCTAGACAGTGATGAATACAAAGTCTTTAAGTCATGGTCAAAATCGACTACGGATAACAAACACAGGCAGGAACAAAACAAAGTTTAATAAAGAAATCGTACAGATTCGGATCCCTTACGCAGAGTTACTGAAACGGAAGCTGTGACAATGGCATCTGCAGATAAGTCCCTTTGCTGGGTGTGAAGACAAAGGGCGAAACCTTGTGTAACAAAAAAATATACAGACGAATTGACAACTTCCTCCTTAAGGGTCCCGCACCCAAAGGGTAAAACGGGACCCCCTATTACTAAGCTAACTCCGCTGTCCGTCCGTCTGTCACAAGTCTGTATCTCATGAACAGTGAAAGTTAGTTGAAATTTTTTACAGATGATGAGATTTCTGTTGCCGCTATAACAACTGTATTTGGGTAAATTGTACACCGTAGACTACCTACAGTATTGTTTCTTCTTCATTTTGAAGGATCCATCTGTCTTGAAAAGATCGCTTTCAGCGATAGGACCGCCCATTGGGTTACCCTATTTAAAAGATTATTGAAAATTGCATAATATACATATAGCTGTAATTTGTGTGGTGTGCATTATACATAGTATTCTATCTATCTATCTTCTTCTTCTCAATCGTTCTCTCACTGCTGAGGATCGTGACTCCGTTTCAATTTGTCAATCAAACTTCTCCATCTGTTGCGGTCAGTGGCCTGATGGAGTGCAGTGCTGATAGGCATGTCGAGTTCTGCCGAGATTTGATCAGACCACCGTTTTGGGCTTCGGCCTCTAGGTCTTTTGCCCTCTATCTTCCCGGTCACCATTAGCCGCTCCATGTTGTTGGTACCTCTGCGAGCAATGTGACCAAAGTATTTTATGACACGTTGCAGGCAGGTTGAAGAGAGTGGTTGCGCTTTCTCCGTTTTCAGTTGTTTAAGGATCGAGACGTTTGTACGGTGGGCTGTCCATGGTATCTTTAAAAGACGGCGCCAGCACCACATTTCGAAAGCGTCTATTCTTTGCCTATCGGCCGCTTTGATGGTCCAAGTCTCTGCCCCATAGAGAAAGATGGAGAAGACAAGTGTACGGACCAGGTGTTGTTTTGTACGATTGGTGATGTTTTTATCTCTCCATACTTTATTTAATTGAGTCATCGCTGTTTTAGCCATACCAATCCTTCTCCGTATTTCCAGTTCACAGCTGCCCTTATTGGTAACTACAGAGCCAAGATACTGAAACTGGTCGACAGTTTCATACTCTGATAAGAGGTCGGTACGTTGGATGGCTTTGAAACGATTAATGATAACTTGATAAGGAGCTTGGTCTTGCTCTTATTTATGGCGATCTTTCTATCTATTTATAGAAAGATCGCCATAAATAAGAGCAAATACACAAATACTAAAAGACTGAATAACATAAATATTTAAAGGCCCCCATACAACGTACATGTTTTTTTTTGTCGTTGTTATAAATAATGGTACGGAATCCTTCGTTCGTCAGTCTGACTGGCGCTTGTCCCTTTTTTGGCAGTCTGTTGAAAAACGGTCCATTAGAGTGCGTGAAATATCTTTTTCGTTTGTGTGTGATGTGTTTAATACATGGCACCATATACCTACATTATGATGCGTAGAACTGAACTTGGAAAATCATTTGAAAACGTATATTAGAAGTGCTTCTGCATGGCAAACATTTTTTCAGAGCTCAAAGCTAAATTCCTTCATAAAAAGTGCTTTGAGCTTTATTTTATCGTTTGCCGACGGAAGGCAAAATGCTCTAGAAAAAAATAGCATGATATTACCTTCCAGTCTCTTTTTCTAAATTAGATGGACTTCTATGTTATTTTTTTATAACTTTACTAGCTGTGCCCGCGACTTCGTTCGCGTGGAGGTCGGAACTCAACAATGTATTTTTTTAGTGCTTCTTTAATAACAACATTAGCTGTAAACCATCATTCTGGAGCATACATAAATATGCGTACGTAAATCATCAAATGAGTCCTCCTACCCAGGGCAGGGTAAGAGGGACTGTCAGACTTGTACCTACTGATTAAAATCCTCGGTGTCCCATAAATCCTATAATAGGACTTTACGTTCCGGGGTCAAGGTAATTCGATAGTTCCGCGACCCCGGAAGGCTTTGGCCTTGTAAGGGGGGGCCCGTCATTGTAATGAAACATGGCGCGTGTTGAACACAACGCGCCGTCGACAGGCATACTCGCCGCCCGCATGCTCGTGCAAGAGAAAAATCTACGTTTAAACGCCTCTGGGACCTGAGTAGTATAGGCGGACTCCGGAGCCTGCCCGTTCCTGCCTTTACCGGCGCTGGCAGCCCCAGGACGTAAGCAGACATGGGCGAAAGTCATTCTTTAGAGGAAACAGGTCGTACCTATGCGTGACCCATCGTATCCCATCGTATCCCATCCTCGTATATGCCTATATTCTTGTTTGGCTTAGAATATTATACCTACCTTAAAATTGCTGTTTACCATTAAGTTCTATTTCTTGTGATACTGTGTGCACTTGTGGCGTGTGCCAATAAACGTTTTTTCTTTCTTCTTTCTTTCTTTCATCCTATCCCATCCTATCCCATCCTATCCCATCCTATCCCATCCTATCCCATCCTATCCCATCCTATCCCATCCTATCCCATCCTATCCCATCCTATCCCATCCTATCCCATCCTATCCCATCCTATCCCATCCTATCCCATCCTATCCCATCCTATCCCATCCTATCCCATCCTATCCCATCCTATCCCATCCTATCCCATCCTATCCCATCCTATCCCATCCTATCCCATCCTATCCCATCCTATCCCATCCTATCCCATCCTATCCCATCCTATCCCATCCTATCCCATCCTATCCCATCCTATCCCATCCTATCCCATCCTATCCCATCCTATCCCATCCTATCCCATCCTATCCCATCCTATCCCATCCTATCCCATCCTATCCCATCCTATCCCATCCTATCCCATCCTATCCCATCCTATCCCATCCTATCCCATCCTATCCCATCCTATCCCATCCTATCCCATCCTATCCCATCCTATCCCATCCTATCCCATCCTATCCCATCCTATCCCATCCTATCCCATCCTATCCCATCCTATCCCATCCTATCCCATCCTATCCCATCCTATCCCATCCTATCCCATCCTATCCCATCCTATCCCATCCTATCCCATCCTATCCCATCCTATCCCATCCTATCCCATCCTATCCCATCCTATCCCATCCTATCCCATCCTATCCCATCCTATCCCATCCTATCCCATCCTATCCCATCCTATCCCATCCTATCCCATCCTATCCCATCCTATCCCATCCTATCCCATCCTATCCCATCCTATCCCATCCTATCCCATCCTATCCCATCCTATCCCATCCTATCCCATCCTATCCCATCCTATCCCATCCTATCCCATCCTATCCCATCCTATCCCATCCTATCCCATCCTATCCCATCCTATCCCATCCTATCCCATCCTATCCCATCCTATCCCATCCTATCCCATCCTATCCCATCCTATCCCATCCTATCCCATCCTATCCCATCCTATCCCATCCTATCCCATCCTATCCCATCCTATCCCATCCTATCCCATCCTATCCCATCCTATCCCATCCTATCCCATCCTATCCCATCCTATCCCATCCTATCCCATCCTATCCCATCCTATCCCATCCTATCCCATCCTATCCCGGTACCTTCGCAAGTAATGCATTACTGTAAAATCAAATTTGATTTCCATAAAAAAGTTTATAATGACTTAACCTTAAAAGATAAATGTATGCTCTCGCGGACTTTATTTTAGAACTTTTTATCAGGAATAATTCCGTAGTACATTATTTTTGCGTATCTTCAACCGTTTACGCAGCGCACGCAACGGAAGCTCTCGAAATGGAATCCATTTTCCCGATTTTGAAACATTTCTCTTTACTGCTCCGCTCCTATTGGTGATAGCGTGATGTTATATAGCCTATAGCCTTCCTCGATAAATGGTCTATTCAACACAAAAAGAATTTTTCAATTCGAACCAGTAGTTCCTGAGATTAGCGCGTTCAAACAAACAAACAAACAAACTCTTCAGCTTTATAATATTAGTATAGATTATTTTGCAGTTTTTTTAATAGGTACAAACTTTACCTAAATAATTTAGCTAATACAAGTCAAGTTAAGCCTCCTGCAGACACACGCGATTAATCGCGCTGCGACAACGAGCCAAGCTAATTTCCACTCTAAAAATACTGCGAATGGACCGCGACATGTCGCCCCGCGCGATTAATCGCGTGTGTCTGCAGGAGGTTTTAAGCTTTATTTTGGAGTAAGTTCAATTTCGTAGAAACCGCAGCTTGCTATCGAACCATTGAGACGAAACCGCACGAAGACGTTTCGGATAATATTAGGATTAATTCGTGATCACGAGAATTTCACAGCGGTTGGCGTACTTCATCAATCCACTGCAATCAATCAATGTTTGCATATCCTAAATGGACTCGCCCCTCAATTAACACGATTGCAAGCGAAGCGAGGCTTTCACAAAAAGAATAGTGAATATATAGGTATACCGCTTTAATGACACTCTTAAAACTCATTTGTGTTGGTGTAAAGAGAAATGGGGCACGGAAAATGGTTGTTCTTTGAGCTATTCTTAAGAAAATATAAAAAAATAGAGACGATGAACTCCAGCATGATTCTGGGAGCCGCGCCGTTGAGAACAAAAGAATTTGTTGTCTAGGTGTTTTGTTTTACAGTTCAACCGCTGATGTCTTGAAATTAAAACGTTGATTGGAATAATAGAGGTCATTATTGAGAACACTATTTCGTTATTTGGGATTAAAAACCGTTCGTTTGTTCGTTTTTAGAAAGCTTTTAAAGTACAGAAATATCATACACAAGTTTTCATTTTCAAGTTGTAGGTAACAAGAAAAGCTTTTGACTTTCAGTCAATAGTTTGGAAACAAAACCTTTTTAAAGTACTTAGGTATTTTACAAAGGCGAATTTATTCTACAACAAAAACGAACGATATTAAAATTCCGTTCTATGTTTATTAAACTAGTTCTACTATTTTCACAAAAAGCCTTGTAACAAGTACATGCGTAGGACGCATGATTGGCGCTCGATGTGCTCAGGTGCGGATCACAACTGTTTGATGTATTACAATCCTTCACCTGTGACCTGCAAAACGTTTGACAGTAAATCGATGTGCTGGAATGGAATTATTATTATATTTATTACCATTTAATATTTTTTTTACTATTATATGATTGCTTATACGCTTCAACATATTATCTGATGACGTGGAATTAGACCGGTTCCCCGTCACGACCGGCTTACGAAGTAGCTACGGACTCCCCGTTTGAATTGATGCGTATGTCCCAAAATAGACGTTGTATTGTCGTATTAGGTTTAGTATTCGAAAGCGTGCTGTTGAGTTAAAATTCACGATTTCGAGTCAGTAAAGTGTTAATCGTTGCTTGTTTTCAGTAGCAGCTGCGTATTGGATTTGTGTCTATCGCAAAAGGCACGCCTCTTATATTATTTCTTTTTTCAATAACAGAGTCTAAACGGACATGAGGGATTGCTCCTGTTCTGTGGGTGCGGTTTTCACACAATTTAAACTCACATACACAAATAGCCAGACCCGGAATAGCTAATTATACCTAGATCATGCAAATATTTCTTCTGTGCGAGAATCGAACATGTGACACGCAGCGTAGGACGTCCACCCACTAGGTGGGCGGACGATCTTATGAAGGCCACAGGATCACGCTGGATGCAGGCCGCTTACAACTGGTCCTATTGGAAGTCTAAAGGGGAGGCCTATGTTCAGCAATGAACCTCTTACGGCTGATATGATGTTAATGATGATGACACGCTGCGCAGCAGCATGAGACCTAAACATAACTGGCGAATTGAGAGAGTATTGTTGGGTATTCTTCTGTCTAACACTTTGAGTGGTACACGCATGATCGATGTTATGCTATTGTCGAAATTTCTCTCTAACCATTTTTATGACAACATGCAATATATTTCGATAAGATCATACATAAATCCAACAATAAAACCACCACAACGTCCCTTTGATATAAATATTTACTGTCAAAAATATCCTGTAAAGGGGATCGAAGCTATCAATACAAAATATATACACTCTCGGCGGTCTTGTGAAGTTGACACTTATCGATGTCCAATTTTATTTCCCTTTTTCCTCTCGTGTACGACTTGAAACGAATTTCGTGTATATTCAAACACTATTTATTCGATGTTTGTTGGAAACATTCTCGCTTTGCTTTGATACTGCTTTGCTTCTACGAACACTTTGAAATACCTAGTCAATTTGTAAATGTCCGATTGTGTTCTGTTCTGTAAAGATTTGATTTCTAGAAGGTCCATCAACTGGTAAATTAACACCAGTTTAAGTTTAAAGCTGACTGTGCTAATGAAGTGTTCTGATGACTTTTCATAACTGCCATGGCTGGTCTGCAAATCTACAGCTCGAATCGCAGCATCGAGTAATTTTGGCATCACACGGTTTTTGACTTTTACATATACTATAATCATTGGTAGCCCTGTTGAAACCACTGCTAAGTATATGACTCCACCTTTTTGTGCCATACTTCCTTTAATCGTAGTTTTACCTTACTTTAAAGTTGCTGCTAACGAACACATTATTCTTTTTCTTTCTTTCCTTTTCATGTAGTCAGTTCAGGTCCTTCCACTTCCTTGATCATACAATTCTAAATAAGAACGGGCACTTGTTGTTTTTCAAGCTAGAATATAAGAGGTATTTCCTATCTTACAAATAACGCCAGAATGTGTTGCGTGGCGTCCGAAGAATTCACCAATATCTTTCTCTTAGTAACACTAGACTCGTAGGTAGACATTTTACGAAACTTGGCGGTTCTTCTCATAATGGATTAGCTAATAAAACTGCTCTCACAAAATGGCCTGTCTCATAATATATTTAGTAAATGTTCTAAAGTAACTGTGTATTGTGTCAATTTCGTAAATCTTCTGAGCAATTCTCAAGTTACGACAACCGATTTTTGTTCATGTATCATTTTCTGCCAAGAAAAAAATCGAAGGCGTTGTTATTATACTGCACGCAGATAGGAAATTGTATTGGATATCTCTCCATGCATAGCAATTGAGGAATATTTTTCGGCATCCCATCGAGAATATTATTATCACAGAATGGGTTGGGTACTAACGCTTTGATTAGAAGTGCCTCGGTGAGGTAGCGACAAAACAATGTTCATTTTTATCTCACAACTTGCTAGCTGCTTTTTAAAGCGTAGTGGAACATTTTGATATGTAATAAAAACTGTTTTAAGTATTTAAAGGGGTATCTTTATTCGCGGTCAGTTAATTTAGGACAAAATAGTACTTATCACTAAAAACTTTTAGTTCTTAAGTTGTTGCAGGTAAGTTTCAATATATCTTATGAACGGGGAATGAATTTAACTTTCCCTCCATTCTTAGGCCCTAGTAAGACGCTGTAAGGGTCTGTCTCAAGGTGCTGTGGTCCATCTGGTGCGAATTTGAACTTCATAATCATGTGAGCGAGGGCTGTACGTATTTGCATCATTCCGTAGCGTTTACCTGGAGACGAAAGAATTCATCATCACAATTCATTATAAAACATATTCAGGCATTTTTTTTGTACCTACAAAACAACGTATACAAATCGAATATTTAAAAAAAAGTTAGAGTGAGCATGCTTCTCCTGGGTTAGTTCACTCCAAAGTCGTTGTCTCTGTCATCTATGGCTTAGACCAGAGTTAAGAGTAAACAAAGCTCAAACAAAAAAAAAAGAACAAACATTTTACATTATGGTCAATTATGATTTATATTTCAATCAGTGTACATACCGATGCAGAACCTGGGTCCTTCACCAAACGGCAAGAAGGCGAAGTCATGGTTGTCACTGTCATTAGAATGTATGAACCTCTCAGGTCGCCACTGTTCAGGCTCAGGGTACAACTTCTCGTTGTAATGGATGGCGATCACGTTCACGAAGACCGGCGTGCCAGCTTCCACCGTAAGCTCGTCCGTCAGTTGGTACGTCTTGTTGCACATCCTGTCCAAGTGCGGCACTGGAGGGTATTTCCTTAATGTCTCTGGAAGATTAATTTACATATCATTATACATGGTTAAATTTTAGTCGTTTTAATCCTCTTCAGGGGTCATTGTACTGATCATAACGAACAACTTTTAGTATGGGATGAAACCTGAAATCGCGAAAAAAAAATTAGCTGCTCAGTACATTTTAATGAGTTAGGCGAAAATAAATATACTAAGCAGCTGATTTTTTTTTCGCGATTTCAGGTTTCATCCCATACTAAAAGTTGTTCGTTACGATGAGTACAATGACCCCTGAAAAGGATTAAAACGACTAAAATTTAACCATGTATGTATATTTCATACAATGAAAACATTAACGCCTACAAATCTTATTACGCCCATTAAAAATCCTATGAAATAGGGGACGAGCCTATTGCCATCATTATCATCAGCCTATAATGTTCGCACTGCTGGGACACAGGCTTGCGCCATGTGAGAAGGAGTGGGCCATAATCCAGTGCGGGTTGGTAGATGTGCTATCAGCCGAGTATAAATATAGCCAGTCTCTGTGGTTGTTACTGAGAAATTCTTGTTTAATTACTTCATAATACTTTGTCCTGAGATAAGAATCTAGGACCTCTTGCTGAGTAGTAGTCCACTAGACCAACGAGAGGTAGTCAATTTACATTAACAAATTTAATAAGAAACTTGAAATTCAAGTCCTATATTCACGCACCATGCATACACGCGGTAATATATTTAACTTTCAACAAATCGTCGTACTCCAGGACGTCCTTTCCGCTTTCTTTTAATGCTTCGCTGACTTCCTTGTAAAGTTTTTCCTGGAAAAAATAGGTCCTTTGTGTTACACTATAAATAAGTACTTATTATTCGTAACAAATTGTAGCAACAACTTGTAGAGTTATGAAAACGTGACATTTTGTGTTGTATCAACTTTAAGAAGAAAATGAAGGGGTATAATAGAATGATTACTTCTTAATCAAACAAAATGGAAACTAGTGGATGAATACGGAAAGTTGTTTGTTATCATAAGTACAATCACGTGTTTTAGTAACATGTTTTCTAATTACCGTCTATTCGCATTTTTCCCTACTGGCTTTGTCACCACTGGGAAATGGGAAAAAAAATCCCGGTTGTTCCCATTTATTACCAGTCACCCTGTATTTGCAGCTATTTTCATGAGCGTCATAATCAGCCTATAATGTTACCACTGCTGGGACAAAAGCCTCCTCTCTACCACATGTAAAAAGCGGTTGAAACGGGCCCATAGGTACTGTTTGGTAGATGTCACAATGACATGTTCATAATTTGAGGTTCTAGGACATGTCGGTTCTATTACGCTGTTTTCACCGTTTTTATGAATACACACAAAAAAAACTACATTTCTATATGGCCAATCATAAATTGTAACCAAACTAATAATGAATACTTGTAGCTCATTAGGTACTGATCATAATTAAATGAACAATCATTTAGCTAACGATGTTTTGATACCTGTTCATCAGGGTGGTATGCTAACTCGTGAAGCAAATATGTTAATGTGGTCGATGACGTCTCGATAGCCCCAAGAATGAAGACAGCTGCTTGAGCCATCATTAGGTTATCAGCTAATTCTGTGGAGATATGAAAATAAAATGAAATGACATTTATATAACTTGAGAAATAGACATAAAAACACACTTGAAGTTATCAGCGCGCGCCCTAATTACGGTAGAAGACCATATTGTTTGAAGGAGCAAAGCTGTTCAATGAATTACCGGACGATATTAAAGAATGCGATAACATAAATGTATTTAAAAATAAGCTTAAAAAATATGTTTCTACATTGTAACTTCTAACACTCTTTTTTTTTTTTTTTTTTTAGCGTGGTAAAATCATCAAATGAGTCCTCCCACCCCGGGCAGGGCGGGAGGGACTGTCAGACTTGTACTGACTAAAATCCACGGTGTCCTTCAATAGCCTTTTATGTTCCGGGGTCACGGTAATGAGATAAGTCCCGCGACCCCGGCAGGCTTTGGCCCTCTTGGGCGGGGCCCCGTCATCGTGCTGACGCTCTTTGAGGCGCGCGTGGAACACAACGCGCCGTCGACCCGGGCATGGTCCATGGTCGGGCGGCGAGTTGCCCTTTACTCGCCGCCCGCATGCCCGCGCCTACGGTGGCCGGAGATCGTCTTGCGACGTCCGACGCCGTGGGCGTCTACCATTGCGGGTGGGGCGGAGGGAGGACGCTGTCCTCTCTCTCTCACGGCCCGCCTCCTCCTTAACGAGCATTACTGCTTCGCAGAAGGAGGCGACCGCTTCCCACTCCGTCTCGCCCCGCAGCATGGCCTCGACCAATGCCGGGCGCGAGAGGTCTCCGCCTAAACTTCTAACACTCTAGAGGAAATTTGTACTGTATTTTCATACATAATACTCTGTATCTCATTATAAGTGGACTGTAGGTAAGTTCTTATGAGAATAAATTTCTTTAAACCGATTTACGAAAGTAGGTTTTAGAAACGTCTATTTACAAATTAGGTATATGAAATCGAGCTGACTACTCTGATGAAAAACAGCAGTAGCAAACTCTGATGTCTCTTTAAAGTCATAACATATGACCATGACATTTTTTTGACTATGTAGATTCTCGTCTGAGGCAGTATATTGGAGAAAGAGCCATACAGCTTTGAGTGAAAAGAATGTTATGCAGAGAGAAGATAAAAAGTAAAGTGATAACATTGCAGTTAGGACTGGATTGTCCCGTATCAATATCAATTTGATTGGTGATGTTAATTAGCAGTGATTAGATGTTTACATTTGTCCTAAGATTATATTGTATATCTTTTTAATATAGAGGTTTATGATTTTATCCGAATTGTGTTTTATAATTATCAAAAACTTTGCCTACTATTATTATAAACGTAACAATTTATTTTCAGCAATTTTTATTTCGAAGTTATATTTTATAATTTACTGTTGAGGAGCACTTGGCTAAATAATTATAGCCGCACAGGATAATCTTCCATATTAAGCCGCGCCGAGGTTGGTCTGTGGATGGGTGACCGTC
Source organism: Agrotis exclamationis (assembly GCA_950005045.1). Lineage (NCBI taxonomy): Eukaryota > Metazoa > Arthropoda > Insecta > Lepidoptera > Noctuidae > Agrotis > Agrotis exclamationis. The sequence continues at coordinate 10,132,185 of OX465417.1, read as the reverse complement.
TATCATAGCGAGTTTCCTCCGTGCCTCCGAGGCACGTACCTATATCCGAGATCTTTGACTGTCAATACTGTTGGTCAGAAGCACGCACGTGTAACAACTAATCATGCTGAAGGAAATCGTATTACCCAGTTACTGGATTGTGAAGGTCAGATAGACAGTTCATCATCAGCCTATAATGATCCCACTGCTGGGACACAGGCCTCCTCTCTGTGAGAGGGAGTGGACCATGATCCACCACGCGGGCCCAGTGCGGATTGGTAGATGTCACATGTCTTCGAATTTTTGGTTCTAGGACATGCCGGTTTCCTCACGATGTTTTCCTTCACCGTTTGACAGTTGCTCCTTGTAAAATATTGTTAGGCTGGATCCAGTTCGACTGTAAGCACTTCCCTAGCATTTGGCAAGACTTTCCCCAATTTGTTGACATATCGTGTGAGATTCCCAGTGGTATTTACCTGAGTCGGATCCAGCCGGTAGTTTCAAATTCGCCTTTAACTTTAAAAGATGATTTACGAGATCCCTGCTGTCGCTGTTCTTTCCAGTTTTCTGTCTTTCAGTGACAACTTCCGTGAACAACTTCTTTATGTATTCTGATGCTGGTTGCGAGAAGAATTTTAACCTGAAAATATTCAGGTGCATTTTAATATATACTACTCAAAACAAAATAAGGGCCACCTGGTTTTTATCGATTTATTAAATAATGTTTAAATATTACTAGTTACAATGACTGAATCTGATTAATATTAATGGTTTTAGATAGAAATACACAAAAATTAAATATGTATTCCAATAAATCGTTAAATTAAGCCAAATTGAATGAAAAGTGAGGAATTGCAGGAATGTATCAAGTTACATAAAACATAAAAAAATCGAAAAAATTACGTCTTTAATGTTCCAAAGTGTTCTTTTAAGCTTCTCTTTTAACTCTGTTCTCTCTGTTCTGCTCATTTTATGGGAGGAGGAATGGTCTGGATTAAATACCGAACATTTTCTTTTGGGATACTCTACCAGCAAGTTTTCAGAAAATTTATGAGATCCAGCTGCGTGTTGATGGGAATTTTACTTCCTTTTTCACTCTTCTTTAACTCATTTCTTAAATGTTCAATAGAACTCAGGTTAAAATCCTGATTGTCCACTGTAACGTCGTAATTCGAGCGTAAGGGAATGTGCACTGTTAGTCGCGTCGTGTTCGCTCGAGCATTATCCTGCTTCAAGAAGAACTCAGGTATTCCTTGCTGTGCGAATGGGATAATGTGGAGTTGCTACCACATTCTCCACGCAATTTTGACGAGTTACAGCACCCTCGTTAAGAAGTGCGAGCTCAGTTTTGCGTGATAGAGATAACCGCCCCAGAGCATAACTCAGAACACGCCAGAACAGTCTGTTTTAAGAGTGCAAGGATCTGAAACCTGTTGTTTAGATCTTCTCTACACTCTTATGAATCAGTTTTGATTGAAAAAAAAATAACCCACCAGTCATCAATAAAAAACAATGAAGCCCAGTCAAAACAGTTCAATAAATTTTCTCCTTCGCAAATGTTTCACGATTTGCACCATACGCTGCAGTTAACTGGAGGCGAACCAGGCATCTTCTTGAGTATTGTTAGTCTTTATGGAGTCGATTCGGAATAGTGTAGTCAATTATAGGGGTGCCTGTAGCTCGACGCAATGAAGTTTGTACGGACCGCGCAGTAGATTTTCGCTCTATTTGCGCGGTTAAACAAACTTAATGGTCTTCTTGGGCTTTACTTACTTACTTTCTTCCTTGATCACGATGTCCGGTGATATTACCCGTCTTTTAAGATCAGTTTCAAGCATTTTGAACCACTCGTTGGGAATATTCCACCGTTAAACCTACCTCTTCTGGCTACGGGCCCCCTGGATTAAGGTGACACCCCAAGTGGCTGTTTTTGCGGCCATATGTCTCCGAATACATGACATTATGAGATTGAAAGATCATTATAGCCTGCTTGCTGTATTAGTCGACGAAAACTCCGTTAGAAGTTTGAAAATTAAAAACACCATACCGTAAAGTCTAAGTAATCTCAAATATCTAATTAAAAAAAAGTTATGAATTTCCAATTATGCAGTAGAAACAATATTAATACTTGAAAGAAACCATAACAAGATATTTAGTATTTATTATGTACCCAGAATAAGAGCAATACTTGTTTAAAGTGCAATTTAAAAAGTGGCCCTTATTTTGTTTTGACGAGTATAAATGCTTCTTCTTTATCTCTCTGAGACAATAACAATATAGAGGGTCATCATATTCTGTTTCATTGACGGGCGCGTTGCTATATACGTTACCACGGACGATACTCTACACATTGTTCGTTGATGTGGACTAGCTCGCGTACGTCCACAATATCATGCACCGTGGGAATTTAGCTTTGCAAGGGGTATACTTAGTGTATCAATTAAATGAGTTCTGGATGACTGATCGGCAGGCGCTTCATCTATAATTTAGCTATTCAGCTGCATTCAATTATAATTAAAGTCAACCTCAGCATAACTAGTGAAAGAACATATAAAGATGATGAATATGGTCATGAAATACCTGAACAATTCAGCGATAGCAGGTAAGAAGAAGATCATGGTGAACTCGAAGCCGCGCCAGAAGGTCCACTTCACCATGTGTTGGGTGATGAACCAGAGAGGTGACGTGAGCTCCTTCAGCGCACTCACGCGCAGACCAAATACTGTGTAGCCCACAGTGTCGGACGTGTACATTGAGAACACTTTCTGAAAAATAAAGATGGAATTAAGGGGAGGTCCGGAGGGCCGGAGGATAAATCATAGCTTAATAACAGGAAGAAGTATTGGATTAATATAAACTAACGAACATATTAAATGCGAAAAGAGTACGAGTACTGAGTTATTTACAAACCAAAAACGGAATATTAATTAAAATATAGAAAATAAAAATTTTCTTCCCCCCCGCCTAAAATGGTTTAACATTAAAATGAAATTGTTTTAAATTCAGACAGAGAAGTCTACACTAAGTCGTACACACTCTGCCTTCAGTCTATAAACAGCTGTTTCATCTTCAAACCATTTCATCCTGAAATGAAAGGCTTCCTGTAGGTAATTGCTAAATGGAATAGACGTAGTGTGAGTAATAATAAATACTGCTCATTAGTTGGAGCGATGTTTTGTACCCCTGGCCGGACAGGTATTGATCTCCAATATCATATCACCTACACATGTTTTTGCAAATAAATTTATCTTTATCTTTATCATGTCCTTTTTACTTGGCTCTGTTACTCTACACTAGCTCCGCCTTCGAATCTTCGTGGTATATCTTTTTTAGTTTAGTAGACGACCCGATGTGTTTTTATAATTCTGATATCGAAGTTGTTTTAATAAAGACTAACTTCCAAGAAACAACAGAAATAATTCTATTTCTGTTATGTTTCTTGGAATTCTATACTCTGTGCAGAAATAGAAACTGCAGGGAGAAGATTTTTTAATTTAGTAGCGAAAGTCTTTAGTCAACTCGACCCAGTCAAAATGGACCTGCGGGGTCATTCAACCCGGATGCGGTTTTCAGGAAAGTGTTCATTATATTCTGGAGAAGGTTTTAGTTTAAAACACTAATAGATATCTCGTGAAGTTGCCCGCATAGATCCGTTTTTGTTGCTAACTAGGATTGTATATTTTCAAAGACGCCGATTATATAAAGATTTTTGTTGAATATCTAAACTAAAAAGTGAAAAATAAAAAACTTTTGAAACTTTTTGTGTTTAGTTTTGAAATCGATTCCCTTTTTTATAAAAATAAATAAATTTCTAAGTTTGTATTAGGGTATGACGGGGCCCTTCTATAGAAGGCCTGCCGGGGTCGCGGGACTAACGAGTTACCGCGACCCCGGAATGTAAAGGGCTATTGAAGGACACCGTGGATTTTAGTCAGTACGAGTCTGACAGTCCCTCCCGCCCTGCCCGGGGCTGGGAGGACTCATTTGATGATGTTACCACGCTAAGAAAAATTTGTATTAAATTAGGGTCTAGCTAACCAATAAAACACAGAAGATAAATTAGAATTGGAATTCATGAAAGCAATACTGCAATTTATAAACCTAATGACTGAAGCCATAATGTTTATTTGTACATATTTATGAAAGAAGGATGATTCACTTCTAAGTTTGTCACTATGTAAGTACTGACGTACTAGTTCAACATTCTAACACAAATAATGGTCAGTACGTGATCCGGAATTGCACAGTCATTTCTACATAAGTTATACATACAAAGGAACAATTTATTATCTGTGATGGTTTTTGTAATTTTTTACCTAAGTGTTACAAGGTTTATTATAATTGTAGTATTTATAAATAACGAATATATCCATATTTTTGCATCTAGCCTAGGTATTGTGACAATAATAACCAGTTTTAAAACCAGTTACTTAGTTGTTTTTCTTATACGTACCTAATGTAAATGATTATGTTCTATTAAAAACATCTTATCATTTTCCTGCAATACACCATTCATTTTATGAGCATAAATATTATTATAGAGAGGTGCTTAAACTTTTTAATCCACTTAGGTACTCTCAACGTTTTTTATAAGTCCCTGAATTGATGTTATCGGAAAAATATCGGTAGTAATTAAGGAAAATGTTATGAAAACGATGAAATGGCGATTTTATTTCTTTCAGTTCGTACCAAAACACTCTTGTGTAAGGTTTTTGTTATTTTCATAATATCCATTTCAATATAAGATGGACTTTCTTCGCCCAAGAAAGGCGAAGAGGCCCGTCATTGTGCTGACACTCTTTGAGGCGCCGTCGACCTTGACATGGTGCATGGTCGGATAGCGAGTAGCTCAGTGGGAATATAGCTTAAAGATGTGATTACTTACCTTAAGATCAACCGGCTCTTTGTTCTCAATGTAGTCCGTTTGGATCCTGCGCACGAGCTCCGTAGAGTTGATGTTCATGAGCTCAGTGATGCCTTTCAAGCGCGAGCTGGTGAACATAGGAGACACCTCGTTCCTCATCTGTATCCACATTGGGCTCTGGAATAAACATTTCTCATTAAACTTATAAAATCAGCTAACTGTCAGTGAAAATTTCATGAAAATGGGTCCAACTGTTTCGGAGGTTGCAGATTGACAAAAAATTGTTATATATTGTGAATAATTTCATATCATTTAGTAAAAAGCTGTTATTACGACCATGCAAAATAGAGTTTTCAATTTTTATTTATTTGCGTAAAAAACCTGTAACAACAATACATTCTTATTGGGCACAAATTTTTTCATTGTAAAAAATCAATAATGACACAATTTATGCAAATAGTGACTCTTCTCAGCAACTAAGTAAATAATGCATCCTTCTTACCTATATAATACTTTGTACGTAAAACTAGTGTGCACTCAGTTAAGGTCAAACCATCAAGATATAAATAAACTGTAATTTTATCCATAAGGGTTTTTTTTTTTTAATTAAGCTGCATCTGGGAGTTATAGAATCAGGCGTTACTTTGCGAAAATCCATGACATTAAATGTTGTGATAAATATCTACTTTTAATTCGGTGACAAAAATCTAGGCTTTGATGCATAGTGGCGAAGCGGCAGTTTTAATGCTATTTTGTTTAGTTGTCGTAACGGGAAAGATGATATGATACGGGTCGTAGCTAATTTATCGTAAACTGAAGAAAGAAAGCATAAAAGTAAGTAACTCTTCAATGAGAAAAACTATCGATGTTGTAGCCATTAGTCCAGTCAACGAATGATTATAGAGGGAAAGTCTTGGAACACAACTTTTGACTTCATAACTTTGTTTAGACTAGTTCGGAGGTAAACATATCAAAAGTCCCCGCCTCTAGCCCTTGAGCTTTGGGAGGGGAGGGGGGGGGGTTTGAAGGTCCCATTTTTTGGTTTTTCGCTTATATCTCGGAACCTATGCGTCCTAGCGACATAGTACCTCAGAACAAAATAAAAGCTGATTAAATTTGCTACAAGTTATACTAAATAAGTATTTCGATATCTTTTACAGTTTTCGAGATATATACTCCTGAAAGTCTGTCATTTTGAAAAAATGACAGACTTTCAGGAAACTAACTTTACATTTTTGCGCTTTTTTACCGGATAACTCTTTAACGATACAACCATAAGTAAATGCTGGCAAAAGGGTTGTGGAACACTCAATTTCCATACTATAATATTTTATCCATTTTCTTTAAAATGTGCTTTAGTCTAAGCTAATGTAATGTGCCAGCATTACATTGATACATACTCGTACATTGATTTACAAAGACCTTTTTTCAAAGACCAGGTACCTACCTTTTATAAAAAATATAATATACAGCATTTACATTAACATTTGAAGGAAAATAATATAGTTTTATTGAAGAATATGTATTGCTCTAAAAGCTTTTTGCCGGCAATTATTAACTAGTTGCATCTTTGAAGATTTCCGTTCTAAAAATGTAAAGTTAGAATGATTTTTTCAAAATGACAGACTTTCAGGAGTATATATGTCGAAAACTGAAGAAGATATCGAAATGCTTATTAAGTATAACTTGTAGCAAATTTAATCAGCTTTTATTTTGTTCCGTGGTACTATGTCGCTAGGACGCATAGATTCCGAGATATAAGCGAAAAACCAAAAAATGGGACCTTCAAACCCCCCCCCCCTCCCAAAGCTCAAGGGCTAGGGGCAGGGACTTTTGATATGTTCACCTCCTAACTAGGCTAAACAAAGTTACAAAGTCAAAAATTGTGTTCCAAGACTTTCCCTCTATACCCTATTTTGAGCATTCGTTGACTGGGCTACATAGTATGTCTTAATATCGTAAAACGTTAACGCATGTTTTTATCAAATCGCAAGATCAACCAGATTAATAGTACTAATAGTCGGAACTCCTTTTTGTTTTTTAATACTGTAACTGGGGATTAACTAAAAGATCATTTGCAAACGAATACTAATTATTCGGTTGAGTTCATACATATTTTTGCTATCGTAACTCCAATGTTCCGTTAAAAATGCGATACCCGACGATATGCTTCACTTGAAATAAGATACATTATAGAATTACGATACACTAATTCGTTTATCGAGTTAATCACTCACTTATGCAATGAATCTTATAACTAAAAAATTTTTGGGGTACTGAGAACGTAGGTAATACCGGCTTAAAAAGTAGATATTCTATTTGTGAATCACAGTTGTCAACTATTTGTATACCAAATTTCATCCAAATCCGTTCAGTACTTTTTGTGTGAATGGATAACAAACATCCAAACATCCGTCCTCACAAACTTTCTCAATAATAGCACAGATTTAGTCAGTGCCTAAAGATGGGCCGTCGCAGCCGTGGCCTTAAATACGGTGGTGTACGAAAAAGGCCGGAAAAGGTAAGACTCAAGAATGATTGGAAGGATATGGGAGAGACCTTTGTCCAGCTAGGGAAAGAAAAGGCAATAAAAAAAGTAGAATCATCTGTCTCGTACATACCTTAATGGAAAACAAATTCAACGAGCCCAACGGGTCATCATCGACTCCTGAGTAACTGTATCTGTCTTGAAAACTGTCACTGTCTTTCACTAGGATCTTTTTCGCGAGCTCCTTCGAATTTAAAATAAGGGTCGGTTTATATGAGAGGAATATTCCGAAATAGTCACACTTGTACTTCTTGCTCAAGTCATAGAACACGTCCCAGAAACTTCTCCTCATCAAGAAGGAAACGTTCCCGAAGATAAATGAAGGCTCTTCATAAGGAACGCCTCTTTTCTTCCAATATCCATAATTACTGCGGGAGAAGAGATAGAATATCGCTAAACAAGATACCACAAACACAAGAATCAATTGAATGATAAAACCGAGCATGGTGACGTCCGGCACGTCTCGTGTCCGAATTAAAATATCATTAGGTGTTTACCGAGGTTTAGCTAGGGACTGACTGATTTGAAACCAGTGTGTTTGGGTATTTAAAATACGGCGTTTCATATACTTACTACTTTTATCTATGGATAAAAGTATTATCAACATATTACGTAAGTTCGTATCAGTGTGCAACGGAAAAAGTGTACATCAGTCTGCGATGTGCGAAAGACTACTTCAGACGTTAAGTAGCGTTCTGATAGAGCTTTCAAAACCCACGATTTATTTATGAATATGAAAATTTCGGAAAACGTTAGACATTTCTAATTTATGGAACGCAGAGAACGTTTACCAACATTTAAACTCATACACTACAATCAAATATGAAAAAAAATGTTCTTTGCAGGAATCGAAATTGCGACAAGCAGACCAACAGCCAATCTCTCAGCCAGTGTACCAGCTGTGCAGTCAGAATTTAAGTTATACATATAATTTTCGACGGTTGATACGCCATGTGGAAAAAATAAATAATCAGAATAAAAGTGATGAAAATTAAAAACAAAATCGCTGCGGTTTGCGGAAAACATGTGAGTGAGGCATTATATGACATTGGTTGCTGCAGAAAGGTTGTTTCTGTTTGGCAAAGTAATATTATCGTAACTATTGCACATATCTACTATGTTTGGATATTGACAGGTGTTTACCTCAGTCATCGTTACTGACGCTTTGTTGTGGCATTCTTTTGAAAAGTATTAAAAAATGATGAGGACTTGGAAGTGTTTTTAAGAAATGACCTTGATTTTAACAATTCATTACAGAAAACCTAGATATGAACGTTGATTACACAATGAAGCCATGCATCTTGGACGTGTTGGAATGACTATTATCGTCGTCTGAAGAACTAAAAGTCATCAATTTTAATAGCACTCTTTATCATATAAAAATACGAGGTATCCTTTGATTAAAATAATATCTGGTATCTGTTTTAATTTAAGTTCAGGAGTGCATCCTTCTTTAGATAAAAGCTTGCTAGCGTAAAGCCATATTCCCCTGGTGTGTGATAGCTGTATCACACACCATGGGAATCTGGCTTTATCTGGCGGACGCGGACCAACCCGCATCGACGCACATAGCTCGCCTGTCGTATTGTAGATGAACTTAGGTGTATTTAAGTACCTAGAATCAGAATCAGAATATATTTATTTGTAAAATATAGGTATTAATTAAATAGTGATGGTAAACAATATTGTCGCTCGCTATTTTTTGCCGTGTAGGTGTACAAATTTTTCACATTAAAATTAAAACAAAACTATAAAACAAAGAAGCTAAAATTAATTAAAAACAGAATTAAATGGTACTTATAAGAAAAAACAAAAAACTATTTAAAAAAAAAACTTAAAATTAAAAAAAAATATGAGGTAGGTACAGCAGTCTTCATAAAGTCTCAAATCTCAATATTGCACACAAAATACTAAAAATTGTCATGAATAAATTCTTCAATAGGTAGTATAATAACACTTTTCAATTAATAGTGAGTAGAGGGTTTTCTTAAATTTCAATAGGGGCATATTTTTTATTTAATCAGGGATTTAAGGGGGTAAATTTTAGGTGCCATACCAAAACAACTTCTTCTTCTTCATCTTCCTGCCCTTATCCCATTCTATTTGGGGTCGGCGCAACACGTTTTCTTCTTCCATTCTCCCCTATCAGACGTCACAGTATCATTTACTCCTTTTTCTTTCATATCATTCCTTAGACAATCCATCCATCTTTTCTTTGGCCTTCCTCGTCCTCTCCATCCATCAACATTCATACTCATCACTTTCTTAGTCACATGGGTGTCATCCCTCCTCATCACATGTCCATACCAAGATAGACGATTCCCTTTCATTTTTTCTGTAACAGGCGCCACTTTCAAACTTCCCCTTATAAACTCATTCCTTACTTTATCCATTCTTGTCACTCCACACATCCATCTCAACATCCTCATCTCCGCTACATGCAATCGTTTCTCATCCATCTTTTTCACAGCCCAGCATTCCGATCCATACAATACGACAGGTCTAATCACGGATTTGTATATTTTCCCCTTTAACTTGAGGGGCATCCGTGGGTATACCAAAACAACTCTTTTTCATTAAAGCGGTCCTGCATTTTATATACCTACGTATATAATATCTTATCAGTAAGGTAAATACGAAAGGAGAAAAGGCCGTAAGTTTATGTATCTATGTGTTAGTGGATAACTAAGTGCTATATAGAGGAAGGTATCTCTCTTTCGCTGGAAGGTCCTTTCTTTATGTCTGGTTGAATAATCAACATCCAGAACGCGTTGCGGCATTAATGATCACGATTCATTTAAGTTCAGCTGAAGCAGTCGACTGAAGCAGTACTTGAGTGTGCCTTTTTTCCGACATGCTTTTTTTTCCTAGTTTTGTTTTAGGAGACTCGAACGCTTGTATTACAAAAAACCTCTACGGTTTTGAACAGTCTGGATATAGACCCGAGCTATTATAAAAATAACTTAAATATTTGTATAAGAGAAAGGAAGGAAAAGGTTTACTAAGTTTTTTTTTTTGGTTCAGGTGCATAGTTTTTGAAATTAGTGGCTCAATAAGCTAACTGTTGCTTATTGAGCCACTAATTTCAAAAACTATGCACCTGAACCAAAAAAAAAAAACCGATATAGGTATTATTATTATTCTAAAGATTGCTGTAATTTTGTTCTTTGTTTTTATAGACTGTCAGATTTGTTCTGTTTACAAATTGGTAATCATCATTTTATCAGTAGTGTTTATTATCATAACGTGAGATAGTACAGTTATCATTTGGTTTTAAAAACACTGCAGATGCAAGTTAATAAAAACACTGAATAATTAGCAGAAAAACAATTGAAGATCAAAACCTGTTTGGTTGAAAGGTCAAAATGATTGCGATATGACAACAATATTTGAATAAAGAACGTACTGATGCATTGGCGCACTCTGGTCAGGGGCGGATCCAGCTTTCATCTCAGGGGGGGGTCACCATGTCGCAGACAGCTTGTCTCCGTAGTCTAGCTCGGATAGATATAACAATACTTTTTTTTTCGTGGTCATCAAATGAGTCCTCCCACCCAGAGCAGGGCGGGAGGGACTGTCAGACTCGTACTGACTAAAATGCACGGTGTCCTTCAATAGCCCTTTACGTTCCGGGGTCACGGTACCTAATTCATAGGTCCCCCGACCCCGGTAGGCTTTGGCCCTCTAAAGTCACCCATAAAGCCCCCCCCTAAAGGCCCCGTCATTATGCTGACACTTTTTGAGGTGCGCGTGGAACACAACGCGCCGTCGACCCGTGCATAGTCCATGGTCGAACAGCGAGTCGCCCATAACTCGCCGCCAGCATCTCCGCGCCTACGGTGGCCAGAAATCGTCTGCCGACGTCCGTCGCCGTAGGCGTCTACCATTGCGGCTGGGGTGGAGGGAGGACGCTGTCCTCTCCTTCAAGCGGCCCGCCTCCTTCGCGAGCATGTGTGTTTCGCAGAAGGAGGCGACTGCTCCGTCTCGCCCTGCAGCATGGCCTCGCCCAATGCGCGAGAGGTCTCCGCCGTCGTGAGGACACGGCGGTGCTTTGCCCATGCAAGCGGGACAGTCCTGCACCGTATGCTCCACCGTGTCCTCCGGACGATCTTCGCAGTGGTGACAGCCCGGCGTTTCTTTCCTCCTCATCCGACACAGTTACCTTGCAAAACTTCCGTTTCCGGTGAGGACCTGCGTCATGCGGTAGGTCAGGACGCGCGCCGTGACGCTTATTCAGCTACTCCTCAAGGAGGGGTTCCTATCGCCGCGATTGCGGCGTGCCCGGAGCTCGGTTGCGACAGCCATTCCCTCCAAACTGCCCTGAGATCGCGTCGGACCTCTTCCCGCCGCGCCTCGATTTCTCGAGGCAGCGGGGATTCGCCCCGCGCTGCGCCACCACGTGCTGCTCATAGACGCGCTGGGGGGCAGTCGCCTCCAGTTGCCAGGGCAGCAATCCGGCAAGGAGGTTGGCTGATTCGCCGGAGATCACATATAACTATACTTAATATTCTAAAGGAATGTGAAAGTGTGTTTGTCAATTTTTTCACGTTGAAACCGCTAAACGGATAAGATTTCATGGGTCCTCCACTGCAGCGAAGTTAACCTGGTCGCGGTCAGTCACCGGAAAAATCTAGTAAATAAAGCTATTTGTAAACAATAGTTACTGTATTTATTATGCAAGGCTGCAATGTTGTTTTTTGGCACGAGTACTTGAATTGAATCCTGAGCATAACGAAGTTTTCAAAGGTACGAGACGCAGAATAACTTTGCTGCTGCACGCAACACTCAACTTTTCACCTCGCTATAGCGAGGAAATGCAGTGGGGCCGGCTCACCTGTCAGTGTAGAAAATAATTGAATAGAAGACGTATTCGAATTTTGAAAACGCTTTCCGCGCTAGAGCACAAAATGGAGTTTTGCGCTCAGATTTTAAATGAGGAATAGAATCATTCCGAGCCTGTGTGGTGAAAATTATATATTTTTATTGGTGCACACTGAAGAACATTAAAAACTTGCGGGCGCGCGGAGAGGGGTTGCCTCATGCTGCTCGCTGGTGCGCCCGCCATGCGGCGCGATAGGACAATAAGCACAGAGCGGCCACGCTGCGCGGCAAACTTGAATAATTTTATTCGATGTTCTGCACTAGGTATACGAGTATATTTATCTATAATAAATAACCAATAACAATACAGAATTATATTATTATGATAATGTGCGTCTTTCGAGTATAATTTGTTTATTTTATAATAAAATTAGATAAAATTGCAGTGGTCGCCTATGACCCAGCCTGTCGCCCAGGGGGGGGTCATGACCCCCATGACCCCCCCCCTGGATCCGCCGTTGACTCTGGTGAATAGTGGGAACGAGAAGTAGACATTATCGCTAGTAAACGTGTTGACGAGTGTCTAGGGGCACTATCCTCGGGCACTGAGCAATATTGCTCGTTGGAATAGCTCGCTATCAAACTCATGAACACTGAGTGTCGTGCCTGTCGATTTCACTAGTCTCTCGAAGCCTATCCAAATATTGCACGAGCGACAAGCGATGTTTTATGTGATCGTCATATGAATACCTATACTGTATATACTAAGAATTATTGATCCATGGAGAATATCATGGATTTTTCTGCTTACAGCTGAAGAACCTTATTGTGCATTTCCTCGAAAAAAATTGTCTTTTTGAAAACATTGGCTTGAAAAACTTGCAAGGTCTACACACAAGCGATACTTCCGGTGATGCAGGCGTCCATAGACTACGGTGACCGCTTTCTATTAGGCGGGCCTTACGGCGTACCTACCTGACTATGCTTGCTTGTCACCTCTATCGTATAAAAATGCTAAGAGCCATCCATGATAGTCGCGGGACTTATTCCATTACCGTGACCCCGGAACATAAAGGGCATCGGATTTTAGTCAGTACGAGTATGACAGTCCCTCCCGCCCTACCCTGGGTTCACTGGGAGGACTCATTTGATGATTTTGATTTTGAGACATCTTTGTCTTGCAAATGTCCATGATTTTGAGACATCTTTGTCTTGCAAATTAGTAGATACTTAGTTTTGGTACACAGATAGTTTAGAACCAGGATTTCTTAAGACAGGAAATATTTTTCATCCCGATATGATGTTTGCCCGTGGGATAACTACCTAGTATCAATTAACCCAGTAGGTATGCAATTAGTTAAGTGTGTAAAACGAACATTACACTACCAAAGTTAATGAATAAATAACTGAAAATGAAAGCGGTTTCCAATTCGATGTATGGAACTCATTACCTAAATGAATAGTCAGGCAAATGACAGGTAATCACAGTCTGCTAAATACACAGTAATCATCTGTAATTAATGTTTGTATAGCTAATTGTATGATAATAAATTATAATACTTGTATAGGAAAAGGTAATTTGGGACAGAATGTGTATTATTTTGTGAAGCATCGCTTGGTTTATGAAACCAATGTGTATGTTACAACAGTTTTCGAACAATGAAATATAGGTACATGCTTGACAACATTCAAAAGTGATTTTCCCCAACTTATTGTATAAGGTTTTACGTTTTCACGAACATGGAATTTTGAAACTCCTTCTATTACGAAATAAGTCTTACTTCAAAATAGAAAACCGTCATTTCACGAATAAATCTTTTGATTCATCCCAATTTATTCATCTTTTTTTTGTTTATTAGTTGTAAATAGTTTCTGACCGTATCGTTAGTAAGTGGTCGGTTGGCCTTGATCACAGGTCCATTGTCATTTAAAATAATAACTTTTGTTGCAAATCGTAAATCTTTTTGTGGTAAGAAATATTCGACTGCGAGCAAAACTGAAACCTGCCCAGGTCCTTCTTTATATACTCCAGACGCCTTATTTATTAGGCCATCGCAGTACTGCTCGTCAAGGTCGAATCCATCATTCCATTCTTAACACTGTCACAGTTAACGACACTTAGAGTCGTTTAAAATAGGGGTGTATAATTTTAATTTGTAAAACAAAAAATATGATACGACTTACGAGGGTGGACTGGAATAGAATGAATGTGCATGGCAGAAGACACAATATTGTGGTTCAGGTGGCCTACCATGAACTCTTAACGCGATCCAGTTTAGGTTGTGAGAAACAGATGGCGCTAGACGACTTGTATAGCTCTGTCTCTTTCCCAAAGCCTAAACTGGATCGCGTTAAGAGCTTGTGGTAAGGCCTGAGTTTGGGAGAGGACTATGTCTAGCAGTGAATCGAATAGGCTGAGATAAACTATACTAGGTAATTATAAAAAACTAGTACAACCGTTAATATAACACTATTTGGTCGATCGAAGTTCCAGGCAAGTCATTCGGTGCGTTAGTTACATTTTCATTGTATTTCTTATCGAGCACCTAATGGTCATCAATTAAGAGTAATTACTATTCAATGATCACATTTAAATCAACACTTTACTTGCTTTCGACGTTCCAGAATCTTTCGCACGAGGTCGGCCAAGTTCATTTAATTTGCACCCAATGTTTATAAAGTGAGTTGTTCACTAGCTCACACGAGGCCAAGTATTTCATATCTCATTTGAGTTATGTTGGTCTTTATCAGAGTCAAATATTTATGGATGTAAAGTAAAATTAATCACTTTGGTGTGTTACTGCAATAATTAGTTTTAGTTAGCAAGTAAACTAAAGGGGTTGAACTCCATTATTGTTTTATTTGTCTTAAAAGTAAATAGACACTGGCCCAGTAATACACATATAATGTAGGTATCTACTTATTACATACTGCGTGAGTTCATTGAACTATGAGAAATCTCACATGTCTGATTTCGTGACAATCAATCATAAATATGATATTACGAAATATAAAACTTATCCAGCGTTATAAGTTTGTGAGTAAATCGTAGAAGCTTTTCCTAATAAAAGAAAAGTAGGGTTCCAAGAACCATTGTACGGTGCTCATAAAAAATGTCGCGATTTTTCTGATATCAATCATTGTGACGGTAGAGAAAATACATAGCTTTGCCGATTGGTGATCTAGTTAAATTAAGTTGGTTATGTTGGGGCCACGTCAACGTCCATCATCGCAATAATGAATGTTGTTTCCCGATATGGTCAGTTCCCATCGAGACGTGACGCCACGATTCTGTAAACGTGTATCTTTTCGTGTAGTAAATAAACTTAGATTATAGAATGTCCAGATTTCTAGTAGGCCACTTAGAAATTGAAGCGAAAAAGAAGAAAAATATCCCCGTCATTCGATTCCTACGTGTGAACATGTCCAAGGAAAACATTATGTGTGCGTGGTGCTCACTCATACATATTTATAAAAAAATGGTGTCACTAAAAACCGTAGTAATGGTAGGAATAGGAATAACGTTAAGTGGCTAGGCCGACTGGCATCAACACCTAGGTATGCTTTCATTAACTGTCTACTACAGTGGCTTGGCTGACGTAGCAGCGTAGCCTTTACTGAAGTAAAAGC
Source organism: Agrotis exclamationis (assembly GCA_950005045.1). NCBI lineage: Eukaryota > Metazoa > Arthropoda > Insecta > Lepidoptera > Noctuidae > Agrotis > Agrotis exclamationis. The sequence continues at coordinate 10,116,343 of OX465417.1, read as the reverse complement.
CAGTCAAGCAAATGGTTTACGAACTGACGTAAACGTCAACTGTCAAAACATTTGACTGGACCTGTGATGCCTTTGCTTAACGTCAGCTGTCAAAACGTTAGGTTGTATATGATCCAGACTTTCGCCGGTTCGCGAGGCTTTTGCTGCGCGAGGAAACTGACAAGCGAGGCTGCTCACTCTGTGTGAACGCGCCTATTGTTTTTCGACCGAGGCCCGAAACAATATACGCCAAAACAAAAGCCGAAACTGAATGGCTCGGGGCTCGGTCGCTCGATCGCGGCAGTGCTGTCACTTGCCTCGCCCGAGACACGTCCATACGACGCACCTATTGAGCATTTTTGACCCGGTACGAATTATTTATGTATAGTCAGTGGCGTAGCTAGCATGGGTAGATCTTGTAGGTGCCACTCCAAAAGCCAAAACTCAATAATAAAACAATTAAGTAATCATTTACGTTTTTAACCGACTTCTAAAAGGAGGAGGTTATCAATTCGGATGTTTTGTAATAGTTTATTTATAAGAAAAATATTTTAGAATAAAAAATACAGGAAATATAAAAACAGTTCAGCACTACACAAACGCAGTTTGGAATCATCACACACTATAGCAGGTCGAGGCTTCCACAGGTAGGACCGCAGCAGGTAGTGGCCCCAACAGGCAGGACCGCAGCAGGTAGAGAGAAGACTGAAGTAGACCGTCGACTGCACAAAGGGCCGAGTCGGAACGCTGCCGCCGTCTCCACAAATACTGAGATAGACTCAAGCAAGTTACAGTGTTCTGCCAAGAAGGCTAAGGTAGACTGACGTCTGCACAAAGACTAAGATAGAGTCTTTACTGCACATAGATCGAGTGTTCACTGCTCAACAGACTGCTATAGAATCCGACTCCACAAAGGGCTGAGGTGAGACTGTTCACTGGACAGAAGTCTGAGATAGAATGTTCACTGGACAGAAGTCTGAGATCGAATCCATCTTCTGCTAACGGCCTCTGTTCTTATACCCATCAGCTCGTTTTTAAAATCAGTCTTCTTTTCTATTATTAGTTTCTTCAAATGTAGTGGAACCCGACCATATCAGACCTCCTTTATGTGCGTAAATTTCATAGGTAAAATTTAGAATTAAGTTATTTAGTACAATCATAATATAAAAATTAAATTAGAATTAATACAATATTTCAGCGGAATCAATTTGAATAAATTAAACTAAATAATATAAACCAAAAAGTAGCATCATAGACTAAGCTAGACAGAAAAATAAAAAGAAATTGACAGTTGGACATTTGACATAAGTGTCACAAGAAAATTATAAAGTAAACATATTTGATTAATAAATGGATGATAAATAAATAGGATGATAATATATGTAAGTATATATAAATACTATATTTCCCCAACGACCCCGAGAATTTTTTTGGCCTAGAACAAAAATTTAGTTAAGGTTAAAGTATTACTATATTCACAAAACTTACATAACTCATTCAAACACACCGACATCTTCCGTTAAGTGTTAGGTAGGATTCACAGTCAATGATCACTACTCAACCTGATAAATCAATAACTTTAAGGCTTATTTTCGGAGTTGTAACCGCTCTCGTCTAAAACCACCAATGAGATGAGATTTTAACAAAGGCTTATTTAAGGAGTTGTCAACCGCTCCAAAAGACAGCTATGGTTTAGAGCCACAGATATCGGAAATGATGGGGTAGGCCATCATGCCGTAGTTACCATTGGGGTAGACCAATAGTATAGAAGTTAACAAGGGCTTATTTTTATGGAGTTGTCAGCCGCTCCAAAAGATACGAGTTAGAGCCATAGATATCGGTAATGATGGGGTAAGCCATCATACCGTAGAGACTATTGGGGTAGACCAATAGTATAGAAGTAATAGAAAAAGAACCTATGAATGAATTAGAAATAATAGAGTTTTAATATACCGAAAAAGAACTCATTTAGGGAAGAAAGAAGAAAGGGAAGAGTCATGAGTTTGAAGAAAGAATTATATAAATTATATTCTAGAATCTTTAACATGCCATTTAAAATGGAAACAAAAATAACAATAGATTCATCTTTGCCTTGAATTAAAAAAAAATGTTCTAAAAAATTCTATATAAAAAAATGTTCTAAAAAGTTCTATCCATGAAAATCCTCCGATCGTCTAATTTATTTATTTACCTGTAACTGTAACCATACCTGACGAAAGAGACTGGATCCTGCAACACAGGGTATTCTAGTGCGGGATCCAGTGTCCCACATCCTATTGTAACATTTTTGAGTAAATAAATAGTATTTGTATTTGTATGTAAGTGATGATATAATGTAAGTGTGATGGTGTCTGCGCTTGTCTGTGTTTTGTATGATGATTACATATATTAAAGATTTATGCGGATGAGGGTTTTACCAGTGTTTCTGTCTCGTCATAATTTAGGGTAAGTTGAAACGTTTTAACAATATTTTTACAACTGTGTATATTTTGGGGGTGGATATCTAGCTTTTAGTGCATTTTGTTGTTTTTTAGGTGGTAAAATCATCAAATGAGTCTTCCCGCCCTGGGTGGGGCGGAAGGAACTGTCATGCTCTTACTGACTAAAATCCACCCGTGTTGTAGATGCTTTATGTGAAGTTTGCACAAAATCGGACGAGCTGTTCCTAATATACCCGTGCGATGCTGGGACGGGCCACCAGTTATTCATAAAAGTAATTGTAAAAAAAAGATCTCATACACTTGTTATATGTATAACAAATAATGTATTTGTATGTCAGCGCGGCGAAAGTTACACCTGGCTACCCTGCTTTTTGGCATTATTCTCACAAAAAAACCAGAGTACTTATATAAAAAACTGTCCTGGTCGCGAGATTTTAATAAGATAAAAACCAGAGCTTCGTCATACCTGATGCTGGCCTCCTCTCACAGAACTGCCGCATTCCGCTGTTGCTGGAATGACCTTCCGCCACCATTCCGTGCGCTAAAAACAGTTGGCACCTTCAGAAACAAGTTCAAGCATTATTTACTCCAACAACAAAAAGATGCCGCTGATAACTCACAATGTTCTGCACGCAGCGCTCAACGGTGACTGGAGCGTCTGGCAGTGAATTTAATTGAACTTCTTTTATACATATTCCAGCCCATTTCCAGCCCTTGCTAATGATTCCTCAGCACAGCTCAGCACTAAGATACATTTTTGTTTTGCAATCTGACTCCGTCTCGGTTGTTGTCACTGTTATGGTAACTTTATTATTTACGTCAATCTATTCGTACTCAAACGGAAATCTGGTAACTTGTTCACCTTTCGCTGCACAATAACTGAATAACCAAATTATCTAAATTATGTTTTGGTCTAATACGTTGAAATTGTATGCACAAACGCACCACAGAGCATGTAATTTTAAACGCACAAACTGTCACATTTTTATTTATGATTGTCTATTGTCTGCGCTCGCGTCTCTGTCTGTCAGTGTTGCCAACTAATGACAAACCTGACATAGACAAGCAGTTACGTCGGGTGCAGCAAATTATAAGTTTATTTATTTTATATTTTACCTGTATATTGCTATATTATTTAACCTCATAAATATATATTTTTATCACTGTACGTATACCTGACCGTGACATTACTTTTGGGCCCTATCAGAAAACCAGCGCTGTGACTTTTTTTTTCTAAATGTCACAGCTCATGCTGAGATGGGGGCCCTTTGGCCTCGTACAGGACGAAAATTGGCTATTTTGTTTTAATTGTTTAAGTTTCTTTTATTTAATTTTTTACCTCCTTGTTTTTCATGTAATGTTGTTGTTCTGTCCTGTGTGAGTCCAATAAAGCTTTTTCTTTCTTTCTATTTCTTATTTCTTTTGTCTGGGTAATAAATAATTTTATTATTATTTATTAATTTTTACACAGTTTTAGGATTAGTTTTAGGTATAGTTTTTCACGGTCGGTTGTCACCCCAAACTGGGTGACGCTCGGTGAGGGCAGCCCCTGCGCCCCCCCTAGCTACGCCACTGTGTATAGTACACGTGTTATTGAAACGTCGGGAAAAGTTGCAGGTGGAAGCTAGTCTTATATAAAAAATAAACAAACAAAAATAAAACAATTAGGGTGGGTTCATATCTGACGGAACATCCGTCGGGGATCATAGGTCGCGGAACGCCAGAGCAGACAAATGTGTAGAAAAACAATTGACCGTTCACACTCAACAGATGATCCGTTAGTGCGTCAAAGAACATTCTATGATCCGCTCGACGAACGACGTGACACGTCAGATATATATGAAACAAAACCATGACATCAGTCTCATGATTTCAACAACTTTTGCATTATGTGTTATTATTATTTATTACGAATTTTTTCCATAGTTTTTTTATTACTGTCCACAGACGAAAATGTAAGAATAAAAAAACCGGCCAAGTGCGTGTCGGGCCACGCACAGTGTAGGGTTCCATAGTTACCCATCAAAATACTTATGCGAACTAACTAAACTGATTCGCTGAATTTAATTTAAATTTAATTTACGTACATTAACATTTATTAGGTACCTAAGTGATTCAGTAGCCAGCTCATAACGTCTAAAAACGGGCCCACATAAGACGATGGTAACTGTAGAAGGAGTTATAAAAACCAACTTCACAGGTAAAGTTGGAAAAGATGTTGTCTATTTGAGTACCACCGCGTGTAGAGGGAAGCGGCTGTAACAAAGATTTAAAACCAGCGTTACGTAATATTTCGCATCGCTTCAAGAATGTTTAAAATTTAAAGAGTTCCCACGATTTCTCCAGGATTCCATCATCAGATCCTGACTTGATGATCATGGGACCAATTAGAAGGTGTACTCTTTCAATCAAAAGAAGAATTTTCAAAATAGGTCCAGGCGTCTTTGAGAAATCGGGGAAAATACATTAAAAAATAATATTACGACGAATTGAGAACCTCTTCCTTTTTTTGAAGTTAGTTAAAAATAGTTGACAATAAAAACCTACCTATCCCCAAAACATACCCACCTATTATAGCTGTATAAATAAAGTTGACAAACATACATTTGCAGTTGAAGAACATGTTCCATTTCCGATACATTTTGTTTAGGAAAATATGTTATCCAAGTACGTTTTATAAGTTGGTCGACTATTACTCGTAAACTAGTAAAGCCTACTTAATCATGATAGTTTTTTCCTTTAAACTTCGTTAAATATACTACTATTGTGAATTTTTTCACACCCCCAAACATAACCGTTTAGCTGGTAGAGGGGGGGACATTCGAGTCGAGCAAAAATTAGCACTTTAAAGCTTAACATTTCACAAACGAATCTTTTTATCAAAAAATTGTTAATGGAAACTATCAATATTTTTAAAGGCCTATTTAATGATACCCCACACTAAGGGGTACGCGAGAAAAAAAGGGGAGGGTGCAATTGATGCTTACACCCGAGCTAACTACTCTGCTTTTCATCTCGATTGTGAGATAAGCAGAAAAAAAACCGTCATTACAAAAATAATTTAAAGTAAAAGTTTTCTATTCCCGCCTTTTTCATTTTTTTTTTCAAGAACTAAATTGAGCTTCGCCGTTCGATATTTAAAATTGATGACTATTATACTCATAAGGCTGAATAGCGAAGCGACCTCTTTTGTCATTGGGCTGAATGCATGACGTCTATTGCCAGTATGATGGTTACATGTACGCGAACTTTTTGAAAGAGTGAAGAGTTTTTTTTTTAAATTACTTACCGCCCTAGGGCTTTCTAGCTACATTATTACCCTAGAGCGCTAATCGGTTACCTACAAGCCCCATTTGGGGGTAATAAGGACCTACTTACCGAATATGAGAGATGTAAATAATATTAGTATCTGAATCTATGATATATCTATTTGCTTATCCATCTCTGCTTCTCAGATGAAAATTGTAAAGAAAACAAATTCTGTTTTTCTTCACGTTTGTACGATAGTTATCATTTATTACATTATACTATTGACTTGAATTATAATGAAATCTTCTAAAATTATTTTTACAAACACGATGTTTACAACAATACATAAATGTACTTACCTACTTAAATTTATAGTTATACAAAATAAGCGCAGCTTCCCAGCACCACCTTTCAGATCGGTAAGCTAAAGTCGGGGCATATCACAGATATACATGTCATTAATAAAAATTTAATGGCTAAAAATCAGTTGACTGGTTTCAGAGATTAGCGCGTACGAACATAGTGACTAGTCCTTTTATAACTATATTTTACGGTACATAACCGTCCGATATCTAATTTCAGGTTGTTCCCCTTTTCAACAATTATTCGTTAACAACAAGTAAACAGTAAAGCCTCGAGCAGACACACACAATTAATCGCGCGGGGCGACTTGTCGCGGTCCATTCGCAGTACATTTAGAGTGGTAATTAGCTTGGCTCGTTGTCGCAGCGCGATTAATCGCGTGTATCTGTTCGAGCCTTAATTATAAGTAACAAGAAAACTGAACAAAAAGAAAAAAAAAAAAAAACAAAACTAAGAAAAGCTAAGAAATAAATTGGCAATTTCAGTAAACCAATTAAAAGATGTATTTTCTAGAGCAGAGAATAGTAGATAGAGTTGGCAAAATAAATAGTGTTTCTGGCCTGTTCAGTAATGAATGACCGCTTAGGAACACCTAATTTTGTTGTAAGTTACTGATGGTGTCGCGGGACTTATCTCATTACCGTGACCCCGGAACATAAAGGGCTATTGAAGGAAACCGTGGATTTTAGTCAGTACAAGTCTGACAGTCCCTCCCGCCCTGCCCGGGGTGGGAGGACTCATTTGATGATTTTAGTTACTGATGGTGTATCACTGTTCAGAGTTCTTACGAGTAACGTCAAAGTTCCAGTTTGCTTTACATCACAAAAACGCCAAAAGTCATTTATCCTAATAGACAACGGCTAAATCTAAAAACGAAAACAAACATTTCTCACATTTCTGTCACATTTCCTGTCGTTTTGTCGCAATACGAAGCATCCGCGTGGAATGACTGCGGCACGTACAAAGTGTACGAGTACGCTTTGAGGGTCCTGTCTTCATTTCATTAACCATTACCCTGTTTTATTACTACTGTTTTACGTCGAACACTAATGCTATTATACCTATGAAATCTTCAAACTTCACATTCATTCAATAGTCTGTTTTTTTAGACCAAATTCAATCAGAATAGCTATACCTACCAACCTACGGTTCTGCCTAACTTTTACGCTATAAACATTTTATGCCCGCGCTAAAATATTTAAGCTCCACAGGAAATATTATTCGCGCCCGAAAAGTTACTTTGTGAATTCTACTAGGTACCTACCTAGTTGAAATACATACTGAACAAAATTTATAATTGAGTGAATTGGATCGACAAGCAGGAAATTAAAGTGCCGAGTCTGCTAACAACACCGGCGTGGTCCTCTGATTGAATTACAAGTGGCGGTGGCTGTCGGTGGTCCGCACTCACTGGATGCCCCGATGACGTTCGTGAATGTGCTCCACTCGACATTCACATGTTTCCACCCTACATGAATGAAAACGGAACATTTATGCGATGAATTTCAAGTTACGTGAGAAACGAAATTGCTTTTCGAATTCGACATGGCATATTCAGTTTTCAGTTGGTTGAAAGATGACACTGAATAGTTTTCCAGCATGAATCAATTATGCAGAAACTATTATTGAATTCTGTCGAAATAAAATGAAAAAGCAATCTGCAATTTTATGCAAAGCATTTGCTCGAGTTATGTTCAAGTAAAACGTTTTATTCACGCTAATAAATGGGTGAAGTAGATAAAAGACTATAAAAGGATTTTACCGAGCTACCACAGCTTCATTTCACATCGGCCTCAATGAAACTGCAATTACTCTCTGGCTGAAGCTCTCACAAAGGCAGCTACGTATGTCCTGAAGTGGCAAATTAAAAACAGACGGGGCAACCGAGGAACTCTTACGTAAGTTAATCCTTTACAGTTGTGGATTCAGCTCAGCTAGACAATGAAATATCGAAGCTGTTTCGGTGGTGCGGTGGTAGTAACCCCATTTTACGGCTGAGAGGCCGCGAGCACGCCGCCGACGACCGCTACGTGTTTATCGTCGAACAAACTTCATAACGTTTTATTCCCGTCTATTTTTAGATCGTCGTTTTCTTATCAACTGAACTGTTAAGGTATCATTTTACTTGTATTGCTACGTTATTACAGCAGTCATGTATTCCATATTTTTACGCTCAATTTATTTACAGAACACGCTCTATTTACATCATTTGTATGCGGCGCTCAGTATCATACTTTTCATACCATTTGTGCTCACTTCGAAAATGAAGAATAAAAAGCTATCCTTTTTGAATGGGTTCAAGAGACAGAAGTGAAGCCAAACCAATTACGGAGGCCAATCAAATTGTTTGCAGCCAGAGGGCTTACTCCCGAAACTGATTCGATTCCGATTTTGTTTCCATTCCATTCGAATTTCGAGATGGCGCTAGACGACTTGTATAGCTCTGTCTCTTTCCCACAGCCAAAACAGGATCGCGTTAAGAGCTCGTGGTAAGGCCACAGTCTTTGTTCTCTCTGAAAAAGAGAGCAGACCGTAAGTCAATGAAGGAAGGGTCGCAAATATGGTGAAAATTATAAAGATAAAACTTAATTGACAAGTTAAGTTATTTTTTCTTTTAAAGATTCTGTGTTAAAAAAGTAAAACAGTAATTTTTTTTTCATAACTCGCGTACTAATTCCGACTAAATATTGTTAAAACTTATTAACTTACCAAGATGAAACCTAGAATGAATCAAAAAATATTACTGTGCTGCCTTAGAATGATATAAACAATAGGTAATAATTTATCTCATTGTTGTGACGGTCGTAATCCAAGAGATCCTAGGAAAAAGCTAAGTCAATAACTTTCCATGCGACACATATTTCTGCAACGACTTTCAATAGGATTTATCTATGGATTTTTATCGATATAGATTATCATTTTGTTTATGCCAGCACGATTAACATGACACCGTAAAAAAGGATTTTGTTAACGCAAGAATAGATAAAATGAATGAATATGGGAACATTTCTACCTTCCATGAAATGAGAATTCAGCATCAACATATTCCATCTTGTGCCATGTTCAACTAATGTCCAATACATGCAAGTACAATCCGGTACCATCGCAGAATAGTAATTCCTCTGAGCATTACTAAAAGCTCGTTTGCACAAGGAGATTTTCCCGAAGCAATGGGGCGAGAAGAGATAAGATCATGCGATTCTCGCTGCAAATGTCCGTACTCAAAGCTCCTTTCAAACCAACTTAATGTAAATACAGTAGGAACTTATATGGGGTGACGTTGCCTTCCATATCAATAGTTGTACGATAGCATCACCACCACTTGCCAAACTCCTCTCGTCAAGGATCATTACGTCTCGTATGTACGTGATGAATATGTATTAGTGATAAGTGCTCTGTAATCATGAATGGGATAGTAGACTGTGTTTTTGCTTGTCATTCGGTGAGATAGGTTTAACCATTGCAACGACGCTGGACTGTTTAGGTATGTATTTTGTGCCTGTTATTTTAACCGACTTCAAAAAAAGGAGGAGGTTCTCAATTCGGTCGATTTTTTTAATGCCGATTATTCCGAGGTTTCTAGTCCGATTAGTGTGATTCTACGAAATAAATAAAAAAGCCACCGACTTCCGAAAGAAAAGTTATTTTGTAGGTTATTTTACCCTTTTTTGGCGGTTAATTTTTTTTCCCCGTCTATGTTGTGGGGACGGCTAAAAGCTAACATTATTTCGTAGCAATGAATGATAGTTATGTTGGTTCTGTGTATTCTGTTGTATGTTCAATGTAATTTATTAAGTTTATTTCTTTGGTTTTAACAGATATATTGTAAGACCTTCTTTTAAGTATGGAAATACCTGTGACAGAAGACCTGCCTCTTCCATATTTGTGTGCAAACATTCAGTTTTAATTAGAAACAAATTACTTAAGTAAAAAAAAACAAGCAAACTGGGGAAATTATAAAATTGAGTGTGTATTATTTTATGTAGGTATGTGTGTGTGTGTGAGAGAGAGAGACAGCAGATAGGACTTATGAGGGTTAGAGAAAAGGAAACCAAAAGCATTATTATTATTCTTTATTGTACACACATATAGTTAAAATAAAATTTCACATAAGGGTAAGTTATGTACAAAGGCGAGCTTAACCCAGAATTGGGTTTTCTTACAGCAAACAGACAGATAATCGGTAGCACAGCAAAGCATTTTAACAGTGTGAGGTAAACAATGAGGTAAAATGTCTGATTCTCAACTTAGTTCTCTACTTACTTATTGATCCGCCCTAACGCGTAATTGTAGTAATTAGACTGCGGACTGGCAAACAGACTGCGGACATTTCTGTGGAACTCGCTAATAATTGATTATGTTTAGCTATCGGATACGCCTGATACCTAAGCAGGGAATTTCGTCACGTATGTTATGTAAAGAATATCTCGTGAAAATGAATAGGATATAAACGAAAATCCCCAATCGCTCCGCTCGAACTGGGGATCAAAAGGAAAAGCCGCTGCAAGGACATACGAGGCGAGATTCATGCAGATATAGAGATTCTGAAACATATTAAGTTAATTAACTTTTATATTTAAAAGGAAATTCTAGCTCAAAGTTCAATTAACTTGGGAGAACTTAATTTGCAGAGCTAGGTATCTAATTATTCTGATCTGCAGCGGTCTTTAGCCGGTTATTCGTAGAGTATTTAAGTTGTCGCAAACTATGAGATGAGCAATTTGCGTAATTGCGTCATCCTCGCTAAATACGATGAATAAAGTTTTTCTCGCTTGGCGTTAGCAGTGCTTGTGAAGAGGTTATCCTCTAGAATTTTAAACAGCTGTTGAAATGTGTTAATGGTAGATGCAGTCGGTGTAAGTAAAATAGTACCTAATACTTATCAAGTTTGATTTAATTTATTTTAGTCAAGAGATTGTATCTGGCCTAGGCTATTTTGATAGGTTCATTACTACATGAGTGTATGACGATGTTAGATTTGATTAGGCTTCTAAAAATATTTTTTGATTTGAAAACTTTCAATCTCAAGTTTATATCCAGTCCCATTAACATAATACAAATTAGTACTTACCTACTTGCACTTGCTTAACAAACAAATGGTCTTAATAAGAAAGGTCGTAGTAATCTCGATAATTCCTTAAGGTGGATGCTCCAGGGTAGCCCGCGAAATTCAAAATTTCTTGCGTTTTTTGCAATTTGCAGGCCAGTGCTAGGTTGTATGTTGATTAAAATATTGGTCGCGGCTGTAAGACGTATGTAAGCACTGGCCTGCAAATTGCAAATAACGCAAGAAATTTTGAATTTCGTGGGCTACCCTGGAGCATCCACCTTAAAGTCAAAGGTTTGTAACAATGACAAAGTAATCACGATCACGAGAACTGAAACAAATTAGAGGGCTTATGGTTGCGGCGAGCAAGATCTATAACTTGATCCAAACTTTAATGCCATCCAATCCATTTTGACCTGCAAATCGGTGTAAATATAGAATCTATTGAAGACACGGATTTGTTTTTGTACTAAATGTAGCTACATTAAATCCATATCTTAAAGTAATGTTAAGACATTAAAAAAAATAAAGTATCAGTTAAAATTGTGAAAAGCAAGTATTATAGTATAGCTCTACAGTTCTAAACTTTTACTAAATAAAATTATTTATTCTCTTTCAATTATTTATTTATGAAACTAATAAAGCTTATGAAGTTTATTCATAAATGTAAGTAGTAAGTAGATAATGGACCGTGCTTAAATACTATTCTAAAATTTTGCTTGGTTTGCTTTTAGTTTGAAAATGAGTTTTGAAGTTTGTTCTTAAAACAATCCAGCTTTGGCAGAATAGTTTATGAAATGAGAATTTTCGTATTTTAAGGCGACGAACCTCTTATAATATGTTATAGTTTTGTTAAGTTTTGTTTTATTTTTTATTTATATAGTTAATTTTGTTTTAAGTTTGTATAAAAATAAAAATCTAATTACTAATATTATAAAGCTGAAGAGTTTATTTGGTTGATCATGCTAATCTCAAAAACTACTCGTCCAAATTGAAAAAATATTTTGTGTAGGATTGTTTATTTATCAAGGAACGCTACAAGCTAAATAACATCATGCTACAACCCGAGCCGAGCAGCGGGTGAAACCGCGAGTAACAACTAGTTACTTCATATAAAGATTTAGTAAATCACAAATACTAAATAAACTGCACAAAGTCCGATAGCTGAAAGTTGCAACGCTATTGTAACATTTATCTGATAGAACGAAGCGCTACAAAGACCGAACAGAAAAAAGAAACACGTTAGAAACACTACAGAAAGGCGAGCAGTTCAGTTAAAACTGCATATATCAACGTCACGAGATGAAAGAATCGCCGAATGGTTTAGCGAAGTAGGTTACGTTCATGTTGATGTATCTGACCGCGACTGTACAATGGCAATTTCTCAGTAAAGTGAACACAGAGCCTGCAGGCTTGTGATAAAGGGCTCCATTTGTCGCTCATCGAGACTGCTACACATTTAGCTCGAGTGTTGCAAATATTACACACTCTAATGCCTGCTAGCCTAATTATTTTCCCCGAGGGAAATCTCATACGGCCAGTACTGCGCTACAACTTTTGCTATACAAACATTCTCGCTCTAAGAGTACTTGCTAAAGGAAATTGAAAATGGGCTCTAGATTTTTAATATCAACTTCAATTCAACTTTGCTTAAGAACTAGGAAATTGGGTTTTTTTTACAAACTGTTTTCACTGCGTCGCTATGAACTGCTTTATCTTTTGATTTCGTATATTTAAATCTGTGGTTTTGTACTGTATACAGGGTTATTTATAATTATAATATTAACAACCTGGGCTGAAAGTACTAATGGTTCAGTCAACTTTTACTATGAAACCAAACCTGAGAGATAAAAATACCAGTTTTTCACACAAAATGTAATGTTTTTCCGTTGAACATGTATGAAACATCAGATTTTTTTTATCCTTCTGGTTGGTTTCATTCTAAAAGTTGTTTATAACCATTATTTTACAAATAACCCTGTAATAGCAGTTCATTCATAGCATTAGTGTTCCGAGGTATAGGATAATGACATCAGTCATAGATCATACAGGCAGACAGGTCCTAGTAAGTGAAGAGATCGTTAGCGCGATGCTTCGATCACAATATCCTCCAAGCTATGTACATAGCGTGTCGTGTTCCATTCGGTGAGGCTTACTGCGGATAATCCGGCCGAATACTGCACTGCATATATACGAGGCAGTACCTCTTACTGCTATTGTCTATTCAATTTGCTACCGTTATCGAGGAGAGCTTCGCTGGAACCACGCAGAACTATTGTGTTTCGGCTATTGCTGACCGAGTTCTCGTTGCGACTACTACGTGTTTTCGATTTCTGTTATGTTGTTATAATCGCGTTTTTGATATAGGAATATCAAATTTTAATTTTTCCAGTATAATTTAGATGAAAACCAATAACTTTTACTTTTTAATAAATGTGCTGTGATTTTAAATTTTTGAGCAGTGGTGGCTCAGTGGTATCGGCTCCGAAACACGTAGTAGTAGGTTCGAACTCAGCTGGGTGCATAACATTGCAATTTATTTCATCACCACTGCCCTCAAAACGGTGAAGAAAAACAAGGTTAGGAAATCGGCATGTCCTAGAACCAAAAATTCGAAGTCATGTGATATCTAGAAACCTGTACCTACTGGGTATGGGGAAGTGGTTTAGATAAGGCCCGCTGATGGGAAATTTGATTTATATGGTCCAATGGAGCGCTAAATATATACGGTATTAGCCCCGGGAGCGATGGATGGCGAGGGGCGTATGCTTAAATGGCCCCCAGGGTGACTCCGAGCGATGGCCTACTTAACTTTTCATAAGACGTTCAACAAAAAAACGTGTTGCATATTATACGAAAACTATGGAAACAGCCCTTATTGGTTTCAAAAGATGTTCCTCTAGTATAGTCAAATGTTTTCTAGTTTTTAGAGTTTTGTTATGCGTGAGATAATCTTGTTTAAAACCTCCCCTTGTTTTCTTTGACATCAGAGAAGTTGAGCATTCAAATGATCATGAGGGTGTTATCTTCAAACTTGAGCGGCTTTTGTTGCATAGCAGACGAGGTTCAAAGAGACGAGCAATCGCATTGTTTTGAGATTTGCTTGCTTAATAGAATGTAAACTGGCTTTAAACAGATAAGCCTCCTTACAATTCAAGGGGAAGAAATAAAATATATCCCAAATTTCAATAACGATAATTTGGTTTTATTCCTGAAAGGTGGCTTTCACAATATCGCCTTAAGTACTTACTATAAAAGGTCTGACATACAATAATAAGGGAGTGTATATATAAAAACTTGTTTAAGGGTCCATGACAAGGACAAGTGCCACTGGAGTGCGCTATAAAATAGTGCTAAGCGAAGTGTTTACTAACATAGGCTTAAGTTTCTTTATACTAACACAAACTGTACTATAACAATATATATGTTAGTCTATAAGGTATATATCTATGGGCCCAAGTAGCCTGAAATAAAGTGGTTATTATTATTATTATAAGGAAGGCAATAAGTCGTCCGTGGCACGTGCGGGCGCCCCGTGCTATAAGGGTCGCTATAAATAAGCACGTCCATGTCCTAAACTAACAATCGATCGTTTCCTGAACAATTATCAAAACCTGCTGAGAGCCCTCCATTAACTTGGTTTAGTTCAACAAACAGTGCCTTTAGGGAACTGTCAATTTTACTAACTTAAGTACTTCATGGCATACACAAAAGTGTACCAATACCTTAACATACATTCATACATGTGTATGAAGTCAGTAGAGGGGATTTTCAATACGATCGCAGCGCGCGATGTGACAGAGATGCGAACTAACATATGACATTGACAGGCCTGTTGGTCTAGTGGTTAGTGACCCTGACTGCTATGCCGGAGGTCGTGGGTTCGATTTCCACCCAGGACAAATGTTTGTGTGATGAGCACGATCATGTGTTCTGTGTCTGGGTGTAATTTATCTATAATATTCAATGACGTATTATATAAAGACACGCCATGAACGAACATCGCGGCGCTTAAAAACGGCGACAATACTAGAACTTATGACACCGTACGGCGGGAGGGAGACGCAACTACGCGCAATGTGGCCAATTGGCTTCATTTTTTGTTGCAATTTTAGAGTGCGGACAACGTATCTACAGTTTATATATCATTGATAATATTTATGTGTTTAGAAATATATAATTATGTATGTTTATCAGTTGTCTAGTACCCATAACACAAGCTCTGCTTTTTTTTTTTAGTCGTAAAATCATCAAATGAGTCCTCCCAGCCCCGGGCAGGGCGAGGGACTTTCAGACTTGTACTGACTAAAATCCACGGTGTCCTTCGGTAGCCCTTTTGAGTACCGGAGTCGCGGTATACGTATGTCCCGCGACCCCGGCAAGGCTGTGGCCCTCTAAAGGGGGGCCCCGAGCTTGGGATTAGATGGCGTTGTGTGATAGTTGTGGAATATTATTCATCATCATCATCATCATCTCAGCCATAGGACGTCCACTGCTGAACATAGGCCTCCCCTTTAGATCTCCACATATACCGGTTGGAAGCGACCTGCATCCAGCGTCTTCCGGAATATTATTATTATAATTATGGGAATTGAATGCACTACAACCTTTTTAGGTTTATTTTTTAATGAAAAATTTGTCTAAAATGTTAATCAAAATATTTGACTGGTAAGAATTGGTAGATCTTAAGTCCCGAATAAGGTGGTTACCAGAAGCTGCCTGTCATTGCGCACATGGCGTATAGAATCAACAATAAACTTCGTTATAAAGTTCAAAGAAGTCGGACGATTGAAAAGACAAGTAAGAAACTGTCTGCAACTAGCCGTAACATATTGAAGATTACACAGTAGAAGTTCTGCTGTAATTCCGAGTTGATTGTTCCAACTTTGCTTTATAAAAGATTTAAAAGTTTGTCGATGGAATTCAACGCTTTCTTTTCGGTTCTAAAACTTTAATCTTTTATTGCACAATCGGTTTCATTTTAAACGGTGTTCCAGTTATTGGATTTTCAAAACTCCCAATAGCGGCACAAAATATGAATGTTGATGGATAGACTGGGAGAGAAAAGTCAATCAAAATATAAATAGATTATGTGAAGAATGATATGAAAGAAAAAGAAGTATAAGTAAGTGCCTACACTTGTGCAGCATAGTATGATTAAGTCTCTTTTTTATTGGCTACTGTGTAACTGTATATAAACACGTGTCTTTTCGATCCAATGTCTAGGTAGTCGAACAGATACTTAAAGCCCAACAAACAAATTGGTCATATAAAACATATCTTACGCGACTTTCGGTTATATAACTGTTGAATAGACGTTATTAGACAACTACGACGTTGTGTAACCGTTATTTCTACAACGATTCAGTCCCTGTGACTAAAAGGTCCTATTAAATAGTTGAGTGAACGTTTTAACGACCACTTTATACAACGTCGTATAATGGTACAAAAAATTGGTTAGGTAAACGTTATTACAACTATATAATGCAACGTCGTATAGTGGTACAAGTGTATAGGTTAGGTAAACGTTTTGATGACTTCTTTATATAACGTCGTATAATTTTGCCACTGAATAAGTTACGTAAACGTTTTTACGACTGCTTTATACAACGTCGTATACTGTAGGTTGGGTAAACGTTTACCCAACTAAATAATACGATGTTATGTAACAGTTAGATAAAAGGGTTCATTTAACCAGGGTTGTAGTCTACTTAACCTTAACACGACTTTTATGTAATCAAAACGTCGCAAAAAGTTTATTTTTAGACCTGAATATAACGAAGTATTTTAGTGGTGAATTACGAACCATTATACGACTTATGCGTTATTTTGTAACCGTCACAGAACTTTAAGCAGACCTTAAAATTATATAAAGGTCCAAAAGGGCCTTTTTTAAAACTAACTTCCATTTTGTTAGCTAAACAAACGTTGTTACAATATTTACAAAAATATGGATCTAGATCAATGGAAAAAGCTTAAACAAAGTGGCCCCATTTTGTTTAAGCATAAAATGAATGTCATTTGTAATGTGATCATCATTCTCTGTTCATAATGTTTATTATCTCACAGAACTCTAAAATCATTCATAATGGCCGGCTATCTTGGTCGCAAGAAACCGCATTATTGACCTTTTCATTCTATAATTGTTGTATAGAAGTCACTTTTTAACTTTGACAAGATGGCTGGTATTTAATATTAAAAAAAAAATTAAATAATAATCAACAATTATTATTTTTTAACGAATTCGAGGGGGGCGTAAAAAATTTCACAACAACACACCTATATTTAATCATAAAACTAAAGGTCCCATAAAAATTAGGTGCACTCTGTTCGCGTATATTATAAACCTTGAAAGTAAATGTTAATTTAGTTATGATAATTTATCTTTTATATTCTGTTTTTGATAAAACACATGCACTAATATTCCAGCAAATATCAGGAACGAATGAGAATGAATGGAAAGGACTGAATGTATACTATAAACGTCGATGTTAAACACTTGTGCAACATTTCAGTCATCTTCTAATGTCTATATAACCTTTATGGGACTTCAGTGGTTCCATAACAGTCGAGATATAACCATTATCTGGCCAAAAAATTGGTCGGAAACTTTTATTTAACATTTAAGCAACGTTAAAGTAGTTCTCCACTAACTTTTATGTAACTTTTAAATAACAATAATGTTGTATAATTTGGGCCTATTTCGCGTTGTATAAACATCTACAACTACGTTTATACAACCCACCTCATAGAACCAACAGTTAATGAAAAAACGTTTACTCAACTATTATACAACGTAAATTTGTTACTTGGGAGTAATTCATGTGAATATCATAAAGTATCGTAAGTAAGAGGGTAGCAAAGTTAAATGGAATAGAAAGCTACTCAGCCCTTGAATGTTTAAAAACATTTTGAAATATAATCCGAGCGTGGTAAAATTATAAGTTAAGACATTTGTTTCAAGTGATATAAACGTTATTTAAGTATTTTTCTCGATCTAGACATCCCAAGAGTCTCAGACATTACATTTTGTAGGCGGAGAGTATTTTTTTTCGTAGTAAAATCATAAAATAAGTCCTCCCACCCAGGGCACTGTCAGACTCGTACTGACTAAAATCTACGGTGTCCTTCAATAGCCCTTTACGTTCCGGGGTCACGGTAATTCGTCAGTCCCGCGACCCCGGCAGGCTTTGGCCCTCTATAGAGGGGCCCCGTCAATGGGTGAGTAGGTATAAGAAAACAAATGATATAGGTAAGTAATGTTTCTTAGAAAACGGGAAAAATAATTATATTTTTTATTCACCCACGGCCGAGTCTTAAGAAACCGAAATGAAAAAGTAAAGATTCAAGTTTATTTCTCTTTGTTTTTACCGACTTCAAAAAAAAGGAGGTTATCAATTCGACCCGTATGTATGTAATAGTATCAGAACTGCCCAGTTTTCATATATGTTAGTCTATATCAGCGTCTGAACAAATGTGCCAAATTTCATAAGTGTATGTATGTATGTATGTAATATTCTCAGAACTGCCCAGTTTTCATATATGTTAGTCTATATCAGCGTCAGAACAAATGTGCCAAATTTCATAAGTGTATGTATGTATGTATGTATGTATGTATGTATGTATGTTTTTATGTTTGTGCACGCATATCTCCGGAACTATAAGTTCGATTTAAGTAATTCTTTTTTTGCTGTACTAGGTATTGTTCAACTTAGGGTACACTGCAAGTTTCATCAAAATCGGTTCAGTAGTTTTAGAGATATGGATTTTTTTATGTTGTGACGGATTACAAGATTAGTGCATATGTAAGAAACATTTTGTATTTTACAAGAATTTGGGTTGAATATGTAATAAATAAACTAAAAAGGGTAAAATAAAAACTTTTTAAAAAAAAGTACCGACTTCAAAACAAATACAAAAAAGTTTAAAATAACTTTTCTTTCGGAAGTCGGTGGCTTTGTTTTGTTGTGTCATTGACTATTGCCACCGACTTCCGAAAGAAAAGTTATTTTAAACTTTTTTGTATTTGTTTTGAAGTCGGTACTTTTTTTTAAAAAGTTTTTATATTCAAAATACTTATATGTAAAATCACAGACAAAATTATATGTATAGTTTAATATCTTTGGACAAAATCTATTCTCTTTTATTCACTGGTATAACTTGTGTTTATTTATTTTACAGACGGTAAGGTTAACTTTTTATGAAAAAGTGAAATTTTAATCGGAACAAATCGGCATACGGATCCAATATTTTCTTAGGCATACATTTGAAAAGTCCTGTCAAGTTATTCTGGAAAGTTTGAAGTGCTCTCAGATTGCAACGAGACTGTGTTGTCTTCGTCGTGATTTATGGACCAAAAGACATTCGTTTCGTTTATTTCTTGTTGTTTAATGTGACTGTAGGCGTCCTTCAGTTTAAGTTGTAAATTAATTCTATAAACGAAATACTTCAATTTAGTTTAGAGATAACTGCTAACGAAGGCAGTGGACGCAACGTAAATTCTAATAACTTCAAAATTGTAAATATTCGTTTCGCACACCTAATAATTACCCTTAGTTCTGATAAAATTGTGAAAAATTGTTCTTTGTATCACTGGCACGACTCGTTTTTATATTGTATAGCCCAATCCTTCGCCACCAGCTGTCGCAAATGATGCTCTACCTCTTATCCTGCCCTCATAGCCAACATGCAGCCAACGTGACTTCTACGCTGCCACCGTCATAGCCGTGCATTATAATATGTTTATACATAGGTACGGAGCACAAGGTAGTTGATTGTTTAGATTAAGTAGTTAACTCGAATGAACACTTTCATTTAAACAGAACAGAACTTGCAAAAGCAGATATTTGGAAAATATTTTTGCTTCGTATGAAAAGAGCCATTTATTATTCAACCGGGCACTTAGTAGTTCTATAAGCCAAAATGTAGGCATTAAAAATAAACACTATAAAACGAGTTTGTTCTCTTTATTTTTTACACGTGAACTGAATAAGATATGATCGTAGGACGAGCGAAAGGCGCAACCATCGCGACAACGCGGTCGGTTTCTTTTCATTGTTTCAGGCATATTAGCATTAATTAAAATATATGATTCTTTCCCTCGAGTCTGACTCAGGACATATTTTTGAGGGTTCTCGTTCATTTAACAACCGTTTTGTTCTTGTCGCTTTCTTTTTGCCGTCGGCGTCGGAAAAGGCAAAAGTATTTTAATACGTTCAATTTCGCTTTAATTTTAAAGAAAATGTTCTTTTTATGAAGATCTGGTAAGAGATCCCGGGACTTGGTATCTATGCCGGGAGCAGTCGACACTCCGCTATGTGTATCTTGTCTTGCGTGCGGTTTGTGGCGTTTCAGAACGGGTGAACGATAGAGGAAGCGCCAATCTCGAAGGCGAAAATTTTGTTTGCACCAAAAATGACGGTTGCCAGCTGAAGAAGGCTGTCTGACACGTACAAAAAATCGACGTATAATTTTTACTTGACAAACATTTTCATGAAGGTCCTTCAATAAACCCTTGTACCTTTACCAAAATGAGTTTTTACTTATAGGTGGTAAGGAGCGCGTAGTGTTCGCGTAAATTATACAGAAAATAAGAGCAGAGCCTCAGTGTAGCAGCTCTAGTACCCTCTTTATTTTCTTACATAGACATTATCATGAATATTTCATCTAACTAAGATATCTCATTATATTGTAAAGCTTTGTTGAAACTAAACCTGTACTCTAAAACATAAATATTTCAGTTGGAGCTCATTATATTAAACTAATACGTTTTGTTTCTCCTATCTGAAATATAACTTCAAGAAATATTAAATGATTTATTCGTGTATTCTGCCTCTGCGTCGTTTGTCGAGAAATTTGATTTTCTTTTGCAAATTAGTCGGGAGTTGCTGTCATTTGGAGTCGACCTTTATAATCTGCTGCGGCCCTGAGGGACGTCAAAAGAGGGAAAATAAATCCATCGCCTAATGTATTTTCCATGGCAGTTTCAGTGCAAAAAATAACAAATGTCATTCTTCATAAATTAAAGGATCTAATGTTAATGCCTTCTCAACGAATGTTTTTGTTTTAAACTGTTATTTGGCATATGATTCGCTTACTCGGTGTACTTCGGGGTTAGTGCTGGTCGAACATAAAAATAATAGTTATTTGTTATGCAAGGCTGCAAAGTTGATGAGTGAAGCGAGCGGTTCAAATATAGAATCCTGAGCGTAGCGACGTTTTCAAATGTACGAGACAAAGAAAAACTTTGCTGCCGCGTGCAACACACAACTTTTCACCTCACACAGCGAGGAAATGCAGTGGGGGCGAGAAAAATCAACAGAAATAACTAATAATTAAGGACTGTGCAAGAAAGTTATTAAGTTTAGAATTATTTATTCTTGCAAGATGAGCTTTTGTGACATTTGAAATTGCGAAGAAAGTTTTATTTCTTGCATTTACAACGTTTTGAATTGCAGTCACCACTACATCTAACAAGGAAGCTCGACGGAGCCCCGCTTAGCGGGGCTCCTATTTCTGCGTGCAAGGTTTAAAGTAACCTAACACGAAGGGGGTTGGGGTGCCCTAAGACCCGAAATCGCTCCGCTAGTTCTCAATTATTCTCCTAAATAACAATACCAATCGTGAAGACGAACAATCATGTCTATGCGGCACATGAGCGAATTCAATTTAATTCATAGCAAAAAAAAAAACAATTTATCACATTGCCTGGCTACAAGTAGGGAATTTTATTCATACTGCCCGGTCAAAGTGATAAATTAATCACTTTGCCCATCGCTCTTGGGCATCTATACATATAATAAAACTGTAGAAAAGAAGTTTTTGTACATTAAAAAAAAAAAAAAAATATAGCCAGGGTGTTAAAGGACAACCAATAGAACCGATTTCCAGCATTTTTAGATGAGCTTTTGTGACATTTGAAATTGCGAAGAAAGTTTTATTTCTTGCATTTACAACGTTTTGAATTGCAGTCACCACTACATCTAACAAGGAAGCTCGACGGAGCCCCGCTTAGCGGGGCTCCTATTTCTGCGTGCAAGGTTTAAAGTAACCTAACACGAAGGGGGTTGGGGTGCCCTAAGACCCGAAATCGCTCCGCTAGTTCTCAATTATTCTCCTAAATAACAATACCAATCGTGAAGACGAACAATCATGTCTATGCGGCACATGAGCGAATTCAATTTAATTCATAGCAAAAAAAAAACAATTTATCACATTGCCTGGCTACAAGTAGGGAATTTTATTCATATTGCCCGGTCAAAGTGATAAATTAATCACTTTGCCCATCGCTCTTGGGCATCTATACATATAATAAAACTGTAGAAAAGAAGTTTTTGTACATTAAAAAAAAAAAAAAAAATATAGCCAGGGTGTTAAAGGACAACCAATAGAACCGATTTCCAGCATTTTTAGAATTTTTGTCTGTTTGTCTGTTTGTATGTTTGGTTATTCGGGCATCACGTAAAATGTACGAAATCAATGTAGATAACTTTTATACACAACGATTAAGCGTAGCTTGAAGTAACATTTAGTTTTTGTTTCATTGCAATCGGTTCAGTCCATCAAAAGATATTTGAATTTAAAGTGATTCAGAAGTAAAATATTACGGTCAGTTCCATAGATATAATAAAGAAGGAGATATGGCGTGGAGTTCAAAATGTATAGAAAACCGATGAAGCCACAGTTGCCCCTCCATTACGCTAATATTACGCACACAGTTCTGTCACAACAATACTACGAACAAGTGCACACACGCGCCTTCGATAACTCAGTCATTTAAATATAAACCTTATTCTTTAATCCACACCGTACTTTTTTCGTATTATTTACTCACACTAAAACAATTATCATTGTGTGTTGTCGGGACACGGGGGCGGATACGACTTCATACGACAGTGCTTGACTAAATCGAAGTGTTATCGATAAACATATCGATAATTTTTTACAAAGGTTTTTTAAATAAAGTAAATGAAAACAATATGAAACCAACAATAACCAATTTATTAAAAAAAAAAAATACAAATCAAATGACACAGTTACATGTAGTTCAAAATCAAAGCATTTATTTCAATTAGACCAGTTACAAGCACTTTTGAATAATTGTCAAAGACAAAAAAATAATAATTAAATACTACAAAATGATGGTGCTACAACTACAATCCTAGTCACAAGACATAATAACTGTGAAAGTACTGTAGATGCTCATTACAAGGGAGTCTCTATGGAGAAGAACGGACAAGAAACTCCATGGACACTCTTTTTGGATCGCCAAAATTATTACAGAAACTTTGTTACACCATTCATTTTGAGATGGTACGTTATATATTTGGTACATAGCATTTCTATCAGCGATATAGTCGCTCATTTTATAATATGCCTGGTTACAAAGTGTGCGTTTAATGCATGTTTTGAATTTAGTTTCATTTAGTTCAAGAACGTTTTGTAGTAGCTTATTACAGCATTTTAGACATTACCCCATGAAAGAAGGGTGCAAGTGATAAAAAAACTTGCATCACGTCACAATATAGCGTCTCCAAACCCTCCTTAGAAATTCTGGGGCATAGTACATCAATAAGACTATTGAAGCTAATTATTATAATGCATAGGAAGCTAATGGTGCATTTATGAAGACTTCAGTTAAATATCATAACCATAACAAGTGACGAAACCCAAGGACATTCCATAGATTACTTTACTAAACATTAATGAACTTCTTTCACGATCTTTGGTAACGCACTACTACGCTGTAAAATAATAAAAACCGGCCAAGTGCGTGTCGGGCCACGCACAGTGTAGGGTTCCGTAGTTGCCCATCAAAATACTTATGCGAACTAACTAAACTGATTCGCTGAATTTGATTTTAATTTACGTACATTAACATTTATTAGGTACCTAAGTGATAGTGATTCAGTAGCCAACTCATACCGTCGTACCACAAAAACTTTTAAAAGTCTGTTGAACACTTGTCTAAAAAAATGTCAGATTATGACGTTGAAATAAGGTCCGTTTTGCAGTCACACTTTTTTTAGACAAGTGTTCGACAGATGTTTAAGTTTTTGTAGTAAGGCTGTTAACGTCTAAAAACGGGCCCACATAGGACGATGGTAACTGTAGAACGAGTTATAAAAACCAACTTCACAGGTAAAGTTGGAAAAGATGTTGTCTATTTGAGTACCACCGCGTGTAGAGGGAAGCGGCTGTAACAAAGATTTAAAACCAGCGTTACATAGTAATTGGAATACATCGCTTCAAGAATGATTTATAGAGTTCCCACGATTTCTCGAGGATTCCATCATCAGATCCTGACTTGATGATCATGGGACTAATTGGAAGGTGTACTCTTTAAATCGAAAGAAGAATTTTCAAAATCGGTCCAGGCGTCTTTGAGAAATCGGGAAAAATACATAAAAAAAAAGATTACGACGAATTGAGAACCTCCTCCTTTTTTTTGAAGTTAGTTAAAAATAGTTGACAATAAAAACCTAACTATCCCCAAAACATACTCACCTATCATTAGCTGTAAAAATAAAGTTGACAAACTTACATTTGCAGTTGAAGAACATGTTCTCCGATACATTTTGTTTAGGAAAATATTTTATCCAAGTATATTTTATAAGTTGGTCGACTATTACTCGTAAACTTGTAAAGCCTACTTAGTCATGATAATTTTCTTTTAAACTTCGTTATATATATACTACTATTGTGAATTTTTTCCCACCCCCAAACATAATCGTTTAGCTGGTAGAGGGGGGGGGGACACTCGAGTCCAGCAAAAATTAGCACTTTAAAGCTTAATATTTCACAAACGAATCTTTTTATCAAAAAATTGTTTATGGAAACTATCAATATTTTTTAAAGGCCTATTTAATGATACCCCACAGTAAGGTGTACGCAAGAAAAAAAAACATCCCCACTTTACGTGTTCAGGAGGTACCCTAAAAAAAATATTTTACGAGATTTTATTTTACCACTTTTTCGGCGCAACAAATCCATATATTTACACCAAGTTACAGCTTCCTAGTACTGGGCGTCTCTGAGCTAAGCTGCGGACAGACGGACGGACGGACATGGCGAAACTATAAGGGTTCCTTGTTGACTACGGAACCCTAAAAATGGGTAAAAAAGCATAGAACCACATCGGCCTTCCAACCGGTCACAAGAGTTAATAAATTGAAGGAAAATCTGAAATAGTAATAAAACATTCGCAGTCGACCTTCTTGTCGATAGACTTTGTCAAAACTGCACGAGCACATCACTAGTCGCACTCAAATACGGCGGACCGGAGCAGCGGAGGCACCATGCGACATTACGGTTTAATGATGTTTCGTTATGTCAGCTTTACATTGCTTGTTCAGTCACTCAGTGACAGACTGAGGTGGTTGTAAAAGAGCAATGTATTTAATGCAAACTAAATACAGTCGGAGTAATACAAGAAAACAAAAATAAAGTAGTACAAGTCAGATATATTTTAGGTATGTTTGTTTTTCGTGATTTTTAAGACAAATATTGTAAAATACTTGTACTTACGTGTGGTAACTGATGCCATGACTTCTAAAATGTTTGTCTTGGCTTCTATTTTTGCACGAAACCACCGAACAAGACGGCATAATCGTTTTTTTTACGAACGCGGTTGACAACACACTAACTCGCGGTGACGGCCATTTTTTCACTAGCTGATCGGTACGCTCAGCACCAGGTGGCCGCGGACACGCCCCCTTGCCACTTCTCCTGTTTTTAATATTTCTGTGGTCAGTTCACACCGCGACGCGCAGTTCAGTAGCGCGATCTAGCTTCGAATAGAAAAACTACATATTTAAATAATTCATCTAAACCAACGATAACACGGTAGATGGCATTAAAAAAAAAACCTGGAATAGAGCTGTTAAATTGAAGTAAGGGTCAGTTCAGACCGAGACGCGAAGCGACGCGACGATGCGAGAACACTTTTAAGAGCCATTCAAAATACGACTTTATTTTCTACACCAAAAGATACACATTTCGTTGTGAGAATTTAGAATACGTTGAGATGCGCAGCGATGCGCCGCGATGCGCCGCGCGACGCCTCGCGGCGCAGCGCATCTCAATGCAGCGATGCTGCGCTGCGCCTCTCAAGGTCTCACGACGCAGCGCGGCGCCGCTTGATGCCGCTCGCAGCCGCTCCACGATGCAAGGTGAAAATCGGGAGCTAGAGGTGACTGAGTATGCATTATTGTGAGTAACGAATTTTGCCAACCGATTTAAGTTAAGAAAAGGTCAAAGAATAACAATGTAGAACTTGCCGGTCAATTTTTTGGTTCATTTTTTTTCGCCCTCTTCTCTTAGTCGTAAACGGAATGTATTGAGTACATGATTTAATATCATTTTAATGATTATTTCCGTAATAATTTATAGAAAAATCAGATCACCTTTTTGCGGGACAGATAAAGCGCATAATAATATTATTATGTTTATGAATTCGGTCATAGTTGCCGTCACTCGGATTTTGCATACTCAACTACCTCTAGCCCCTGGACTATATAGCTGAGGCCACCATTTGCAAATGGGACTGCGGGAGGACGCGGGACGGGGCGGTAGCACGTGGAAAATCTAGACACGTTCTGCTGCACCGCGCGGCGTCTGGATGCGCCTCGCGACGTTGCGATGCGTCTCGCGGCGCAGCGAGGCGCATCGCGACGCCGCGAGGCGTAGCGCGACGCAGCCTGAAATGACAGGCCTCTTCACGCATCGTCGCGTCGCTTCGCGTCTCGGTCTGAACTGACCCTAACATTACGTTTTTTATTTCATCGTAATAATCAGTTTACACCTTACAAACAAAAAATGTAAATTAATTAAAGCGTTTTAAAGGAATCGTACCGTTTTAAAGGATGGGATAGGATGGGATAGGATGGGATAGGATGGGATAGGATGGGATAGGATGGGATAGGATGGGATAGGATGGGATAGGATGGGATAGGATGGGATAGGATGGGATAGGATGGGATAGGATGGGATAGGATGGGATAGGATGGGATAGGATGGGATAGGATGGGATAGGATGGGATAGGATGGGATAGGATGGGATAGGATGGGATAGGATGGGATAGGATGGGATAGGATGGGATAGGATGGGATAGGATGGGATAGGATGGGATAGGATGGGATAGGATGGGATAGGATGGGATAGGATGGGATAGGATGGGATAGGATGGGATAGGATGGGATAGGATGGGATAGGATGGGATAGGATGGGATAGGATGGGATAGGATGGGATAGGATGGGATAGGATGGGATAGGATGGGATAGGATGGGATAGGATGGGATAGGATGGGATAGGATGGGATAGGATGGGATAGGATGGGATAGGATGGGATAGGATGGGATAGGATGGGATAGGATGGGATAGGATGGGATAGGATGGGATAGGATGGGATAGGATGGGATAGGATGGGATAGGATGGGATAGGATGGGATAGGATGGGATAGGATGGGATAGGATGGGATAGGATGGGATAGGATGGGATAGGATGGGATAGGATGGGATAGGATGGGATAGGATGGGATAGGATGGGATAGGATGGGATAGGATGGGATAGGATGGGATAGGATGGGATAGGATGGGATAGGATGGGATAGGATGGGATAGGATGGGATAGGATGGGATAGGATGGGATAGGATGGGATAGGATGGGATAGGATGGGATAGGATGGGATAGGATGGGATAGGATGGGATAGGATGGGATAGGATGGGATAGGATGGGATAGGATGGGATAGGATGGGATAGGATGGGATAGGATGGGATAGGATGGGATAGGATGGGATAGGATGGGATAGGATGGGATAGGATGGGATAGGATGGGATAGGATGGGATAGGATGGGATAGGATGGGATAGGATGGGATAGGATGGGATAGGATGGGATAGGATGGGATACAATGGAATACGATGGGATACGACGGGATATGATTGGATACGATGGGATACGATGGAATACGATGGGTCACGCATAGGTACGACCTGTTTCCTTGAAAGAATGACTTTCGCCCATGTCTGCTTACGTCCTGGGGCTGCCAGCGCCGGTAAAGGCAGGAACGGGCAGGCCTGAGTCCGCCCATACTACTTCTTCTCTTGCACGAGCATGCGGGCGGCGAGTATGCCTGGGTCGACGGCGCGTTGTGTTCAACACGCGCCTCAATGTGTCATCACAATGACGGGCTATCGAATTACCTTGACCCCGGAACGTAAAGGCCTATTATAGGATTTATAGGACACCGTGGATTTAATCAGTACAAGTCTGACAGTCCCTCTTACCCTGCCCTGGGTGGGAGGACTCATTTGATGATTTACGTAGGTACGCATATTTATGTATGCTCCAGAATGATGGTTTACAGCTTATGTTAACAACATAAGCTGTATAAAGAAGCACTAAAAAATACATTGTTAAGTTCCGACATCCACGCGAACGAAGTCGCGGGCACAGCTAGTTATTAATAAATGCCGGTCCTTATTAATAATGCCCAGTTAATCACGTTGCCCGTAACATATACATCTTACAATATTTATATCTAATTGCTTAACACTATTTGATATAAAACGGAGTCTGCAAGAATACCTGAAAATTGCAAACTTGAGTCAGTTTCAGTAACTCGCTTTTCCGAAAGTGTCTCCGAAAGCGTAATAATAAAATAAACTTCAGTTCCCGCAAACAATAGGTTGTATCCTTCCTAAATAATTCCTTAATAATTCAATGTGGTAATTTTAGAAACAATAATAAATTAATCGAGACGGTGAACCGAGACGAAATAGTAATCTTGTTGTTGTTGGGGCTCCGTGGCTGATGCCGCGATAATATCCCCCTAATTGGACTACCATTGCTTTAAAATGTACAATGGAAACTGGACGAAAAGTGGGGGGGGCAGAAGGGAATCAAAGGCGAATGCTCGCTTCTCACGAACAAAATTCTAAAGCAATTAGCAAGAGTAATCGTTTGCGTACATTTGGAATTACCTCATTTAATATTTCTCGCTTATTTTCAGCGAAACTCACAGATGTTACAGACACACCGGCCGTCATAACTCTATAGAGATTCACATGGAGGTGTACGTAGGTACATATTTTATTCATGCAGTGTCTGATCGCTTTCAACCCGGTTCAACTTCCACGTACATAAATAAGTATTTTCCAATACTTTCCAAGTTGAGGTTCTGTTCATAACAGTCATATTTTATTTTCATACCTATGATTTTAGTAGGGGAAAGTTTGTAAAATTGCATCAGTTCAGTGAGGTGGCTGAACAGGGACCTTTTCACGAGATTTCTGTGTTTTATCATAATGTACAGCGTTCTTGAAGTATTTACTGCATTTATTGAATAAAAATTAAAATAGCGTCTCTAGTGTATGAACGAGGAACAATTTTCTTTAACAAATTACGGTCAAAGTTAGTTCACAAAAACCGGCCAAGTGCGTACAAACAATAAAAATAAGTTTTTTTCATAGTGTTTGTATGAATGGCTAAGTTATATTTGCGGTTTTTGAAAATGTACTAAATCTCAAAAATTGCTAATCTCATCCAAACCAATTTTCGTTGGAAGTATTTGTTGATGTCTACATTATATATTTTTTCTAGTTTAATCATTCTCTTATTTTAGAAGTTACAGCGGGGGGGGGGGGACACTCATTTTACCACTTTGGAAGTGTCTCTCGCACAAACTGTTCAGTTTATAAAAAAAACATTATTAGTAACCTCAGTATAATTTTAAAGACCTAAAATTACAACAACCTAAAATTACTTTCACTTTTATTTTTGTGTGAAAATCCTAATGCGGTTCTGATAATAAATCTACTTACCAAGTTTCAACAGGATAGCTCTCATACTTTCGAAGAAAAGTGGCTGTGACATACGGATGGACAGACAGGCAGACATGACGAATCTATAAGGGTTCCGTTTTTGCCATTTGGCTACGGAACCGTAAAAACCGAAATCCTTTGCTTAGGTCTCCTGATCGTTTAATATGTAAATATACATGAAAGTTTAAAATATGTCTGAAAAACAATTAGGATACTTATATTTCTAAAATCTCTATCTGCAAACACAATTTTCTTATCACGCTTTTCTAACCTACAAAGTTTTCAAATTACTATAAGTACAGATTATCTGCCCGTTGCCGCAAGATAACAGAACCATTAATCTTAATACTAAACACGGGTGGGAACTTACTAAGCAGTGTGAATTACCTTGCCGCTAATAGTGTTTTTTTTTTTTTGCAAGTGTCTGATGTTACTTAGGACGTAAGTTTACCCTGGATCTATAAATAGATTTTGAGACTAACCGTCTTAAACACCCGTTGAACACTTGTCTAAAAAAATTGACAGCGTCATAACGACATTTCTCCTTGATATAAGGGTCATTTTTCAGTTACACTTTTTTTAGACAAGCGTTCAACGGGTGTTTATCTTTTTGTGGTAAGGCGGTATATAATGTTTTATCTTAAACTTTTATTATTTAACTTTTTTGTAGTAAGGGGCTACCCCCTTACTACAAAAAAGTTATCGAAGGTATCGGTTGAACATTTGTCCAAAAAAGTATCAACTGCTTAAAGGGTCGTTTTGCAGATTCAGTTTTTTAGAAAAGTTTTTAACAGAAGTTTAACTTTTGCTAGTGAGGCTACACGTCTTCTTAAATTTCAGCAGATGAACCAAACCAGCAGAAACCAATACATATAATTATAGTAGCTATTATACAACTCCTTGTTACTTCTTTTTATATTTTTTCTGTTGTGAGATATGGACATGCTTAAAGGCTCGAACAGACACACGCGATTAATCGCGCTGCGACAAGGAGCCAAGCTAATTTCCACTCTAAATGTAGGTACTGCGAATGGACCGCGACAAGTCGCCCCGCGCGATTAATCGTGTGTGTCTGCTCGAGGCTTAATACACGGAAAAAAAGGATGTCTTATATTAAGACAATATCGTATTGGTCAAGACAAATACTGATTCATAGGGGAAAACAATATATTTTTGAATGAAGTAAAATATTGTTTTAGTTAGTTATATTGTCTCCTTCGAAGACATTAGACTTAAATCAAGAATTATTAAGTTTTATTTTAAGAATATCTTCAGTAAAAACTATATATTTTCTTTAATTAAGATTGTAATAGTCTTGAATCAAAAATATATTCTTACGTCAAGAATTAAAACCAACCTATTTATTATTCTTAATTTGAGAAAACAAAAGAAGAATTTTCTAAATCTGACAGTTTGTCACGTGACGGGAGGTCAGGAAACACAAAGGTAAAAAGTGATCAAACTGCATTTTACAAGTAAGTAATATTAATATTTTACATAATTATGTCTCTTATACATAGGGCGACGGCTAGGAACAAACGTTGCCCGAAAACGTGGGAAACGTAAGCGATGGAAACGTAGCGATGGAAACGCAAGACGTTTGTAACACACATGGCGTAGTCTTGAAGAGTTCTGGAGATCACAAAGAACTTTTCACACCACCTGCTCGTTAAATTATTTTCAACACATTTGCTCGAAAAATGCATTTACGAAGCCTGTATACATTGTTCGAAAGTTAAAAAATACGCACCATACAACGGAACGTGCAGTAAAATAGGTACTCTCACCTAAGTACCTCTTCACGGGTTTTTTAAAATTTCCATTTAAAAAAAATATAAGAATTCCACCAAAGAGTTTCACATTATGAGAATAAACCACCTGACTGACAGACTGATCGAACCTCCTTGAAAGCGCTTTTGCTCAATACGTTGTCTCACTTTAATACTAAAGAGTAAATGAGACGAAAGATGTAGTTCTAATTTTCACCACGTGCATGTGGCGCCATTTGCAAATTAGCGCCATTTTCGTATTAGAAACTTCAAAAATTGGTGCGACTTTCCCACTGCTAAATAAAGTTTGTTTAATTACATATTGTACTGTTTTCTCGCAAATGTGTTGAAAAACATTGTATGACACACGTGCAGAAATTGGTAACTTTGAAAATTTCAAATTGATAATTTTCAAGGAAAAAATTAGTTCCTTCTTCGCACACCAGAGGCGCTGTTCCATTTTTTCATACAAGAAACGCTGTAAATACTGAAAAGACGCTGTAAAGTAAAAGAGTGAAAACTTGTGCTAAGGGTACTGGTGGCGGGGTGCTAAGACAGGAAACCTCCACGTGCGCCCGTAGACTGGAGTTCCCTCTCGGATACGTCCGTTGGGAAGACCAGTTTTTCGGGCCGGTGCACCCTGGGATGCGGGCAAAGACTTCCTTAGGCACTGTGTGCCTAAGGGGTCTCTTTGCCTGTATGCGAATAGCCTGTCGGGTGGACGCTCCAACGCGTGTCCCTCTGATTAGCAGAGGGCACAGCGGCGGAGCGGGCTTGCGGACGGTGAGTAATGGGTAGCTCGCCGTCCGACCAAGGACCAAGCCCGGGTCGGTGGCGCGTCGTGTCGTGTTTCGCGCGTGCCTTCGAGGAGTTGTCAGCAAACTGACGGGGCCCCTTATGGGGCCAAATGCCTGCTGGGGTCGCGGGTTTTTCTTAACACAGGATACCGTGGCCCCGGAACGTAAAGGGCATCCGAAGGAACACGGGTGGATTTTAGTCAGTAAGAGTCTGACAGTCCCTTCCGCCCCACCCAGGGCGGGAGGACTCATTTGATGATTTTACCACCTAAAAAAAAAAAAAAAAAAAAGGGTACTGGTGGCTCTTTACATCAGATTGTGACCAAATGTATGCATCGTGTGTGTCTCCACCATAGCTTGCATTCACATCTAGGATCACACAATCTGAATCGCATATCTTGAAAAAATACTCTCATGATTCTTTGAATGTATCATGATGTTTATTATCATCTTGTATTCTTTATTACAAAATGTCTTGCCAATTGGGTGTTTATAGAGTGGAAATGATTGCTTTCTTTTATCGACCAGGGTGGGGACGACTCACTAACTTACTCATCGGGAAGAATTTTAAGCCGATAAAAAAAGTTTCATCATCATGGATATTTTATCACACCGAGACCAGCACGCAGGTTGAATGACGGCATAAAGAATTTAACGAGCAGGTGGTGTGAAAAGTGTGTTACTCACGTCTTGCGTTTCCATCTCTACGTTTCCATCGCTTACGTTTCCCACGTTTTCGGGCAACGTTTTTCCCAGCCGTCGCCCTATGTATAAGAGACATAAAATATTAATATTACTTACTTGTAAAATGCAGTTTGATCACTTTTTACCTTTGAGTTTCCTGACCTATGACGACGGCGCGTCGTGATCCACGCGCTCCTCAAGGAAACCGACGGGGTCTCCTTAGGGCCAAAGGACTAACACGACGCGGGTGAACCCGCGGGCAGAAGATAGTTTAATAATATAATAGTGGGATATGAATTCGCTCAAGCTCGAGCTATGGAGCAAGGCTTATCGAATTTAATATTCGGCTCGAGTGGGATTGGCGAACGCGATCTAGTGGCAGCCGTCTCTGTGGGACATGAGCATTAATTATTAAACTGACTTCAATTGCTTCTGTTATAAGTACGTTACACAAGAATTTATTAGTGACTTCTATCTATGGGCTGGTATTGTTTGTACGTACATAAACCTTCAAACAATCTGTTAATTCATAATTTTAGTTATGTTTAAAGACTTCTACCTGTTTCGTGTAATAGGTATGTGTTTTGTCTGTAGGCAAGTGACGTTTTTTTAACGTTCTAAAATTGTCAAATGAGTCCTCCCGCCCAGGATCATGCAGAAGAGGCTGTCAGATTCGTACTGAGAACCACGGTGTTACTTCAATAGCGCTCTACGTTCCAGGATCACGGGTTACCTGTTTAAACATTCCCGTCACCCCGACAAAAGTTTGTCCCTCTATGCGGGCTTCATCAGATTGCTGACAGCTTTATGAGGCGCGAGGCAAGTGACGATGGACTGGATCTTGACATCCTAAAGTAAATAAACCTCTCTCTTTAAAAAATTAAAAAAATATAAGTTGTCGAGGCTGTAAACTTTACTAAATAATAGTAGTAGTATACATATATAAGTTTCGAAGCTACCTGTAAAATATTATCCGATGAGTAGTATGATCGGGTTACAGCATTTTCAAGAAAATCTATTAGGTGCGTCCACACAGAGCGCGCAGCTTCGCGAGGCATTTGCAGCGCGAGGAAACTGACAAGCGAGGCTGCTCACTCTTTTTCGACCGAGGCACGAAACAATATATACGCGAGCAAAACAAAAGCCGATACTGGATGGCTCGGGCGCTCGATCGTTCGACCGCGGCAGCGCTGTCACTTGCCTCGCCCGAGACACGTCCACACCAACGTCACCAACCGAGCTGCTTCGCGCGGAAAATGCCTCGCAAGGCTGCGCGCTCTGAGGGGACGCACCTATTCAATTTTTTTTTATTAAATAACCTTAGGCTTATCCGAAGAATATATTGAATTGAGCTCTACAGATGAATACACTTAAGTATCGTTCAATCCCTTTAAAATCCCTCTCACATTTTCTGAAACAAATTCCCGCCATTAACTTTCCAGTCTATTTCTTTTTATTTAAGACCAGCTTCCAAGTCTGTACAGAAATAATGACAAATGACAATAAAATGGCCTTTTGGAAGATGTGCTTCGTTAAGACTGTTTTTTCAAAGGAGACCGATCAAAAGAAGCGGCGTTGTTTGAAGTGGAGCGCGTCAAGTCGTCAACTAATTTTAGCGGGGGTGAGTGTGGATAGAGGGTGCGGTGAGGGAGGAACCCGGGGGGGCTTGTGATGAGGGACCATCTGATAAACGCCTCGATGGCCTGCCCCGATCCTAGGCACCTTCCTGCCTGTTCACACCATGTAGTGTTTGCACAGAGGGCATATACCATTTATGGTTAGTGTAAGCTAAACATAGTCATCCATTATGGCGCCTATATTATCATCGGATTAGAACGATGTTGGATAACTTTAGTACACATCAAAAGCGGAAAATGAAATTACCGCCAGAAAATTAATAAGTACGAGAACAAGTATGTTGTTGAGATGATTAACGTAAATTGAATCCATCACTTTGGGAATATGATCCGTGGCAACTATGATTTTTACGCGTCTTTTACAATGTCTCCCGACGAAGAGCGCTTTGTCTCCATGTTTCACGCCCCGTCACAGTGTGGACATTGAATTACCGCATTGTAGGTAAGAATACTTGCCAATTTTTCACTTTAATAAATATATTTTGAATCAATCTCAGACACACATTTACACTCACATTTTTAAGTCAGCTCTTATTGACCCCAATAACTTTACAGCAAGAAAACATCTCGATATCAAAAGCCGATTTTATTGTCCTAAAAATATCGCTCGGATTTTTCTTAACCCCAGTTCTGCGAAATATGGGGCTCTTGAGCAGGTCATAAAATAAAATAGATATCCTTGATGAAAACCATAAAAGGGGCGCACCTCCGCTGAAGTAAATAACACCTATCTTAAAACTACTAGAATATGAATTACTTTCATATGACGTCATCAGTCTATTTAAATATACTAGTGGATGGTGAGAGGGATTCATATTAAAGACATAAAGTTAGTGGAATATAAAAATATATATTTTTATCGCAATGTCACAAAATGCCCCAGTCGTAAAGTTCGCGAAGGTCGACTCATCCATTGGGGAAGCAATGTCAGCGTAAAACATTTTTGTAATTTGTTCTATCATTCGTATAAGTTCTCAGATTCTAAAGGCAATGTTTGTCTGTCAATTATTTACCTACCCACTTTCGTTAAGTAAAAACAAATGATAATAACGGCCATCAATCTTTAAATCCAATAACTCTCCCGTCACGATGAAAAAATCTCTATTATGTTATTAGAAGATGATCGATTAGATGGAAAAAGATACTTGTTTTCCTTTCCAGCTATTTTTCGACCTCGAGATTCAGTCATTTTTAAGCTTTTTATATTACGAAACTAAAAATAAAGGTAGTAAATAAAGGTCTCACCCATACAAACTGTCAGACAACACACAGCAATGGCTGGAATGTTATAACGTAGTGAAAGCACGCTGAAAGCTCACTTCATATCTGAATTTCAGCCAAATCTAACCTATTTAAGTAGGTACTCGCATAACAGACTTCTGGTTACAAAATTCTTCCGCGGAAACTCGAAAGTCATTACATTTTTGTATCGTTTCGCCATATTCATTTTATTCGGGTAGGTATGCAACAACTTTTATTTTGTTTTCGTATTGAATTTGTCCGGAATTTTAAGGTCACGGTTGGGAAAAATTTGGGAGGAATGAAGAGGGTAGAAATCTGTCGATATTGAATCAACAACGTTCATCGATTAACGGTTTGGCGAATTTTGGGTAGTTGAAGTGTTTCGGTAATGTCAAGCCCTTACAAGCCCGTGAGGGTACGTGACTTCTCGCTTAGATAATAACCCCAGTTTGACACGTTCACACTAAGGTGTTAATATTTGGGATAAAATAACTTCAAATCTTCCGTTCAAGCCAAATGCTTGGCTTAGAAATTACTATCACTAAATAGTACACATAACATCGTCTGAACTACGACCAGAATCTTAATAGTTGGTTAAATACTTGAGATAACTTCGATGTTCGCAGTATTTTGCTTATTAAACGCATGAAGTTGCTAATTCATAAGTATCCATGCTTTGCTGAAGATTACATTTTACAAAAACGAAATTGAGAAAAAATTAAGTGTCTTTTAATTGTTTTATCTCCAAGTTAATATTTTTCAAACCTGAGTGTTAATTACAAAAAATAATTTATGAATTTTTAAAAGTTGTCGAGTTCCACTGCCGGCATGCTGGTGGATGCAGCGAGCTCGCCCGTAATAAAACGACTTGTGAGCCCATTAAGAGAGCAAAAATGTCTTTAATTAACAGTCAGAGCAATTTTTTGCAACGGAAGCGGCAAAGCAATTAGTAGAATCTTGAAGCGAACCAGAGTACTTACCTACCACAGTCTCACACCGCTTCGAGCGAACTTTGTGAAATGCTCATTTCACAAAAATATATTTTTAACCCTTTCACGTCGGGGTCTTTGTCCTTATTGTTACAATTGTACCTTTTGTGGTGTTTGTTTAGACAATACGCTTTTCATAAAAATGTGACTACTTGGCAGGTTTACTTCAAGACCGGGTGCTAAAAGTCTTTGTCTTTCAAATTACTTTTATACTTTTTATTATTTAAATGTAAATTACCCCACCCCGAAATGTAATTACCCCTCCTACCGATTCGAGCCGTGTCCAGATATACCACTTTCTGGATTGATGTCCTGATCCAGCTGCCCTGTTGTCTAACTACAACGTCCTTAGGTGTTGGTCGAGGCTTCTGGCGATCTACCTAGTGCAGTGAGTGGCTGATACGGCTGAGCCCACATCCCAAATGTCGACATCTTCACAAGACTAGTCAAGGTAAATGATTCATTTATCATAAAGAATACATTTATAATTTAATTTTAATTAAGATTTAAATCAAAACGGAGAACATGAAGGTTAAATAGGTACACGTTACGTAACAAAGTTTCTTGTTAACAAGCCGTACGGTGTAGCTATAAAGGAATGTTTAACGTACCTCCAGCTACATTCTATACATATAACTTACGAGTTCATAAAGTTAATCAGATAATGTATGTATTCCCTCGTCGACATTACGTATGGACTCGTTTACAAGCACTTACATGATATAGTTTGCGTAATGAAATATCTTATAACGAGATTCGAGTAATAATAATATTTTATAATATTTATTTATATATTATTAAATTGATTAACCTTTTAACCGCCCGACTTCATAATATCAATTGTCGTGCCCCCAGCGCCAGGCGCAGTAAAAAAAAGATCGAAAAACAAATTCCTACAACAAAGACGGTACAACACTCAAAGCACATTAAATGAGTTGTGGTATTTTAGTCGGATATATCCGCCGACTCTGGCGAAACGGGCCCGGAAATATTTGTCGGATATATCCGACGTTAGCGGTTAAAAGGTTAAATTAAAAGTTCTTACTCGAAGGGTTTTCAAATTGAAGAAATTATCGAAGTGTAGTTTAAGGTGCTTAAGCTTGCTGTTACACATTTGAATTCACGCCTTGACACTGCAGATACTTAAAGAAAGGGTTACAATAACAATGAGGTCAACGGCCATTGCCATCGCTTTTCACAAAAGAAAATATCCCTAAGTTAGTAAATAGTCAGTTAGAGACGGGCCGACTATGTCGTTGGCCGACCTCTAAAATGAAAATGACGATTTATGCGCACAATCACAACCGCTGTGTCTAGAGTAAATTTAAATAAATCGGTACTAAAAAAGAAGCCCAGTCATATACTCGTAATTATTATGTCATAAACTGCACAGCAGATCATAATTGTTTTTAAGTTAGATGTAAAACAATAGAAGAGTTCGATTGTATTTCAATAAAGAATTTGATGATGATAATTAAAAAAAAGTTATTATTTCATTTTACTCACCTCAGCCGAGTAGTTGGCACGTCTCTAAATAAGAAACAAATTCAAATAAATTCCTCAGTTAAAGTCCTATTGGCAACATACCTCCACTTCATTATTACGAGTGGACAGCTTTACCCAGATCGAGAAAAATTTGATCTCAAAAATACCCTCGAGGACATAAAAGGTAACAACAAAATTTAAAATCAAGTAATCTAGATTACATGGGCAAGAGGCCCATGTTCCCAGCCATGGGAATATTAGGCTGATTGTGCTTTGATATGATTATGCTTAAAATAGTTACTCCAAAAAAAAGTAATTTGTTTAGCTTTGTTACTACGGTCGAGTATCATAGGACAATGCATCTTTCTTTTATGACTAGTTTGTGTAAAAGCTTAGATTTTGTTTGGTTTGTTGGGCGAGAATATTATGAAAATGCGTTATGGAACATAAAATAAGCAAGCACGTAGTCATTCTATTAGCATTTTTCATAAGGTAATCTTTTAAAAGCTTTATATTTTGCAAAAAGCTCCAAAATGAATAACATAATTTACCTTTCTTCGTAAAAAACGGTGTGGTGTTTATTTTCTTCCCAGAGTTTAGAGACCTCGCTCGGAGGGTCTTAAGAATTAAAATATTCCTTCTTATTGCCTCCGCATTGGGGTCAGAATACGAACACATACCTACACCTTGAGTCAATCCACCGAAATTACACTCCATACGATTCGTGTTCGCATCAAGTTTTCACATAAGTAATTCAACGTTTATTTAGCGAAATTCGGAATTTTTCATGGTGTTATCAATTTACTTACTCATTCGCATTTTTCATAGTCGATGCCCGATGGTAATTACAACGGGGCTTAAGGTAGGCAGCAGTCACCTCGGATCGATCGCGCGACTGTTTTGTCGCACACTGCGGGTCCCGTGTCGCCAAAGCTCTCGTATCTAATCTCACCCTATAATATCCACTGATTTCATTCCAA
Organism: Agrotis exclamationis; assembly: GCA_950005045.1. Classification (NCBI taxonomy): domain Eukaryota; kingdom Metazoa; phylum Arthropoda; class Insecta; order Lepidoptera; family Noctuidae; genus Agrotis; species Agrotis exclamationis. Next base: position 10,076,856 of record OX465417.1, on the reverse strand, counting down.
GAGTTCAGTATTATTTTTCCGTTTATTCTGATGCGATTTGCTCTTACAGGCCATTAGTTTTATTTCTTTCGTTGTGCTGTAATGCTTTCGAAATAAAATGTGAAGTTTAAAACCGACCAAGGTTTATTTTATTTTCCTTTTGAAATACAGAGTGATTTTATTATACTACGTGAGAATAACCTCTTTTATTCTGATATGAATGAATCAAAATATGGTATTTTATTCACGATAAAGGATGCGTTGAATGGTTTCCCAGTAATCATGCAGGCACACACTAGGCTCCATAGCTCTCCCGCTATCAACTTTGTTGACAGGTTAATCTTTTTACCACGGCATGCGACATGAATAATGACTTTCATAGCTCGGTTCAGTATACTTAGTATACTTAGATGTTTATATTTAGTTTGTGGTCATAGTTTCAAATGCCTTCGACAAGCAAATGCAGGAAACTTCTCCTAAGTATTTTAAACAGACACTGCCCGTACTGTTAGAAACTCCTACTACACAGACATTGTTGTTATGTCTGTAGCTTCTCGTTTGGTTGCTCAAAGTCACCGTCAAGGAGTTAATAAGCCTAAGTGCTTCGACTTCACTTAAATACTGTACTCCTGCTTAATACTGCTTTGTTGTAGTAAACAATACGCACAATAGAATAAAGACAATAGGTTAAATTTATATTAGGTTAAACTTTCTGCCTTTCAGAATTGACTTTTACTCAGAGATTAAAACTTCGAACAAACGTTTCAATTGCTCATTGTTTGTCTACCAATTATTAGTGAATGTATAAACATTCAATTGGGAAGGGAAAAAATACAAAGGACAGTAATTAAATAATGCTTTATTATAAAATGTTCTATTTACAATATTATGTAACGTGGTTTCTGTGTATTTTGGTCAACTATTTACAATTTATTTTTCAGTTGAGGTCGGTGATTGATAGGTATACAAAACTATTAAATAAGCTTATCTGTCATGCATTGAATTGTTCTTGTATAAAATTATTTCCGAAAAGTAACATAAAAAATATAACGAATTGTATGAACAAAAATTATCAAGGACCTCTAAATATTCGATGAAATATCACATGTTAAAAATATTTTACTATAAAAATAACCTTAACTAAAATTTCCTTGCTAACTATTGATAAGAAATACATAAAACAAAATCATTGTACTAGCTTACCAATGAAAGCAAAGTTTCTGTTGGACCTACTCCTACACTACCGTCAAATAAGGACTAACTGAGCATATCACGACGTACTTATTAGAGGTAGAAAATATTTAATAGGTCCTCGAATTTTATTAAACACAATATTAGTGGTAACACAGGTGTATAATCTCTGACTTTAATTTAAATCATTGTCCTTTACAGGGTAATGTTTTATTTACGAGCAAGAGCTGTATTATTTTCAGTTCAAATACTTTACACAGAAGAAAAACAAGTGAAGTTCTGCCGATGTATTAAGGTGCTGATAAACTTGAACTTTCACTTGTATTGAGCATTCTTGGGATGTTATATTACAGAGGAATAAACGAGAGCGTTTTAGCGAGCATTCTAACAAACGTTCTTGTCAAGCTGATTGTCAGGTCAATTTTTTTTTGACTAAACCTTTCTCTAGAATGATCATGTTTGGCTCTATGCTCTGTTCGTTTTGTTTCAATTTAATGCTCATGTTTATCAGCACCTTAACAGTAGCATTTATATGGTAGTTAGCAACAAAAACATTATCTTGGGAACCGAAATACGTGCGGTTTGAGACTAACAAGAACCTAGTTATTAAGAGGATTTATGTACTATATGGCAGCGAGATAAGGTGCGGTGAGCCAGCATGATTGATTCATTGCATGTAGCGCGGCTTTGGAGTGTAATCATAATAAATTATCATATTCTGGAGCGACACGTCATATTCGACATTTGGAGAAATTATTTTATTGATTTATGTCGACATGTGAGATAATGACGAGGTTTTATAACGAAGGTGGACGGTTAATAATATGCTACACATAAAGGTTGGGAATATGTATAAATTATGTTATGATTACGTTCCTCATTTTATGAATAGGCAATGTTTTTGTCAATGCATAAGTAATTATGTTATAATTTAGGATTTAATCACATTACTTCACCAGTAAAAAGATATTGCTTTCCTTTTGTATATTAGCATACAAAAGCAACGCTCTTAATCAGATCCATGAACAAACGCAGATGCAATCTTGAATTCAACGTTCAGTTCACTGGGTTTAGATGCTAGATTGCTACAGGTAACAACTTCAACCGGTTCTCAATCAGTTGTCTAAATCTAAGTACTTCACCAAGTATGTGCTTAACTTTGCAACTGGGTCAGCGAGCTCGTGATGACGTCACTTTGTGACAATGGATATAGATAAAATAGTAAAACATTACCCCTTTGAATCGATGAAACATCGAACGGCCGAACTATTTGGCGAACATTATGTTAGAAACCGATCGATAAAAAAAGATATGAACAGACATTGGTAACATGTATTATAAAGTCTTTATTGGTAACTATCAAGTCCTTAACGTTTTGGGTTTTAAAACTAACCTAAATAAAGCTTCGATAGGGCGCACTTCATTGGGTCGATTTGATGACAGTAGAGGCAGGAAATTGAGTCTCCAATTACATCGGATATGGGATTTTCGACCTAACATTTGTGGAAGAGAATTCTGGAGAGCATACAAATATGTTTTTTATTTACAAATGTTGTAAATCAATGAGTGCGCGTTGAACAAATACCGCTTGTAATCAACACGTTTGTTTTGGGCGTGTCAATGCTACGACCGTGCGACCTGGGTGGTTCAGGTGCTCTTCTTGCTTCGTGGCTCGCCGCTGATGATCTTGAGGAGTCGGACGGCAGGTGCCTCAAACGCCAGTGAAATGGCGAATGAAGCCAGGAATGCCATCACTGCGTACCCGGCGTATATTGCGAGCTGTAAAGAGAAATATAAAATTAAATTGAGGATGAGTGTCTCAGTTTTATTGTTTGTTTTGGTAAAACTTGAACTTTTTCTCAGGGAAATAATGAATCGTATTTATTTGATTCCAAGTATCGACTAGAAGGTTTGAGCGAGTATTCTATAAAAAAATAAAATAACGAAATCCTTGCAAACTTTTCGCATTGAATCGTGTTTTTTTACAAATGGGGAAGTTATAACCTTCTCTAAAACTTAATTAAGTGTTTATAGTACCTTTACCTTACTATTCAGGGTATACAGGAAGCATAATATATTGTCATTAATGACAGCCGGGGGGTTTTAAGTGCGTGAGGAAGAATCTCTCGGGCGAGTCGTAGTTCCGCGCCAACCCACTTATATAAGTGCTCGTTAATTTAGCAGAGAACCAACATTAATTTCCTCTTAATTATTACCAAATTAGTGTTAATGTAAACAGTGGGGAGTCCATTACAGAAAAGCTTGAATACTACAGGGCGTAATAACCTAATTGTAAGTATGTATAATTTTGTTGGAAATTAAGAACGGGAAGCTATTCGTTTGTGGATACCTACCGATAGATGAGACTACTTTTAATTTCATAAGACAGCAAATAAACTTAAAATTATTCGAAAACTTTCAAGTCGCTTAAATAAACGACTTGAAAGTTTTCGAATAATTTAGACAGGCAGGTAGACTTGAAGTTTAGGCTGGACATCTAAATAGATGTCCAGCCTAAACTTCAAGTCTACCTGCAGTGCACTAAGTATGCGATCACGATTTCGCAGAGCTCCGAGTGTTTACTACAAAACTTTGAATACCACTCAACTTCGTTCACCGAGAATGTTATATGCGGGGAGCATTTCAGCTGATTGTGTGTGGAGGAACGTAAAAGTTAAATTCAGGTTATGGTTTGAGTGCAATTTCATAACTCAGCATTTATGTGAGTCCGCTCGTACGAATTTTATGTAACTTCTTTAGGGGGAGAAACGTTGGTGAAGTAAGGACGTTTCCCCTTGTCCTACTAACTCCCTGAGTTCCTCACTAAGGTGTCGACGTGATATAAATCTTTTGGCCGCGGCGAACTGTCGGTTCCCCGGGGAAAGCGTCGGATAAAGTTGACGGGATAACTTATCACCTCGACTTTTGGTTTCGGCTTAATTATGCGACATTTTCACCCTTAGTGTTTGATTAATGAGAGCTAAAAATACTGTCTGTACATATTTGAGATACCCAACGTTGTTAATGGCGCTTTGCTTTGACATAAACAATATCCATTCATTTTAGGAGAACAGAACAGTCCTACTTACATTCAAGTTACTCTGAAGCCATTACAGTGCACTATGTAATATGTAGCTGTTGTTCTTAAGTTTTGTGTTATGGCACAGCTGTATTTCGTAGTGCATTGCTATCAAACTAGAAGATGTTAAGTTTCATTTTAACTAAAGTGACTTATATTTTAGTTTACCTGATATACTAAAATCTTGTGAAAAGCTTTTACAGAAATTTCTGCGAGCATAATAGAATTCTTCATGATAAAATATGTCATAAATTCAGTCACATTAAAATATGATCATTAATATTTTGAAACCTTTTATCGACATAATAATATCACCTCAGAGTCACGTATCATAAACTTACTGAGACATATATGTTTACATTTCAGCGGCGATAAAACAGGGATATGAAATGGGTTTCCTGAATATCATTTTAAATGAAATGTCACTTCGTTATTGCTTTTATACGTCGGTTAATAAAGCCGAAAAGGCGAAAAGGCTTACGGGCGCGTCCTTCGCCATAAAAAGGAACGAAGCAAATTATTATGTAGACATACAAACGTATGTGTATTGGTATATTTTTCTTTGAATAGGTCATTCTGAAGGATTCCGGAGGCCTTTCCCTATCAACATTCTGTCAGCCCTACACAGATACGGTCATACATCGATAACAAGAGCTACACCGACCCTATTCAATATAGTCGTGTCTGCACATTTATCAACACTCCACAGTAACGCCTACATCCCTTACGAAGGGTAAATTTTCAGATAAGGGTGAAAGTGAAAATGCGTACATTTTGTAGCCATTAAATATTAAGGACGTTCAAACACCTACTTTGTTATTAAGCAGCATTTAATGGCACAACTCAAAGTATAATTTCCTTTTGGTCGCAGGAAGAAACAGGGCTTTATTTCGATATTTCCTTTGGGCAATATACCTTCACATTCATTTAATGTGACAATTTATTATAGCCGATAATCAGAACGGTATGTAATTATACTGAAAGGTTTATCTTATTCCGAAGATATCCAATACGAAAATTGGTCTCGAGTGTCAATTAGAGATGTCGGACAACCAGAAACTAGTTAACTACTCAATAAATACCGTTCTTACGTTGACTACAACTAATGAATGCTGGCAAATAAAGGTACAGTTGCTGGGCAAGAATACTGACAAAAAAGTGGCCAGTGACTGCCAGTCTTGTGTCACGAAAATATGTTGCGGTTTACAATGGATCAGAAGTTTTTCACACAATTCAAGGGTCGCCTTTCATGCGCCAACGTTTGAATGGACGTCGAGAGCGTGGCATAAATCTGTGCCCGTCAAGTACCCAGTTATACACAAACATATTGTAGCATTCAGAGTTTCAGACCATACTTTACGACTCGTTTTACGTGAGCAGGCGACAGTAGTGAAATGTTTATTTCTCATTTACTGATAGTTCTCATTTATATTTTCGTGCTACCGTTGTCTCCCAAATGAAAGATTTATGTCTGCAATAAGATACGGTTGCAGTTTAATCTCACTGTCCCAAATTCCTCTGTGGAACCCAGTATTTATCTAACCCGACTCGAGTTGAGGACATTAAATAAATGAAAGGAAGTTTTGGAGGTACGACTGTACGAGTATCGGATTGGTTTTGGAATTGAATCATGTGGTCTGGAACTTAGCTGACATTCCCGATGTGGTACACGTATATATAAAATTGATGTTTTTACTCGCATCAGATATTTATGGATGTAACATAGGCGTCGCATCGTCCTAGATAGCGAAATCAAAAAGGAAAGGTATCTATGTATTTCTTTACCTTTGGATATACACGACAGAAGTTGTCTTTTTGCTATTAGGGTCACGTTGTTCCTAGGAAATGTCGATCTATTTGTGAAATAGGTCGGGGAGCAGAACAGTCTCCTATCTCTATGAGGCGGTAACAACACTACACTTTATGATTTTTAGAGGACAAATTTTCTTTCACAATTTCAGCTCGAGTTATCTGGTGATTATTTTTGAAACGAAACAGAAACAAATTGTCCAAAGCAAACAAAGTGTTTATTGCGTATCGTATTTCTAAAAAGGGCAAACAATAAACAGTTTGTGTTTTCAATAAAATTCAATGCGGAATGAGAACTGAAGAGAATTCCAAGCCAATTGTACATTGTTGGGTCTATTCAATCGGAAAGTTACAGCGTTGAACGACATCACATTGAACGTTGCAACTGAGCAGCTAAACGGAGTAAACATATCGAAAATAAGGAATAAATAGAACAATTGGTACAGTCATGGGGAAAAAAATCTGGAATTCCACAACGATTTCTTCCTAAACTATAGATGAAATTTATGAAATGTTGTGGACAGAATCTCAGGAAATCCAAAGCAGTTTGTAGGATTTTTCGTGAAAATAGCTTTAAATTTCCTTCAAAGGTTTTATATTTCTGCTTGTAACTGTACCTACCTGCTCCGAATATTTATGGTACCGTGTTGAGCAATAAATTAACGCCTATATTTGTTGAAAAGGGTGAAGTCAGGGTGTGGCTAATGAGTCACCCTCCCCTTGATAACGGGCAGGTATCATTTTACTACGTTTTTATCGTCTGAATATACATATATTACAATTTCAGCGAGTCATTTGAGGAAGGTTATGTTCATACCACGCTGTGCAGAGGACTAAGAGACAAGTATTTGTAATAAAACTCTTAGAGCTCGTCTTCTTTTGATTCGTAAGCTCTGGCATGCGTTATTGTTCTTGTAATATTGAAATACTGTTTTATTTACTATACTTATTGCTCCACATCAAGGCATACAAAACCAGTTTATATTATACACACAGTTACACTGTGTATTCTTTGTTGGAGATCCTAAATAAATAAATAAAATATAAAAACTTTTATAGCAGTATTCCCTAAGTTGAACGATACCTAGTACAACAGAAAAAGAATTACTCAAATCGGACATATAGTTCCGGAGATATGCTAACACAAACATAAAAACATACATACATACACTTTTGAAAGGCACATTAATTCTTCAGACGCTGATATAGACTAACATAATATGAAAACTGGGCAGTTCTGGAAATATTACATACATACGTGTCGAATTGATAACCTCTTTTTTTGAAGTCGGTAAATACAGAGGAAATACAGATAATAAGATATTTCTACTCACCACTGTGGAGTTCTGCATATGATAAGGTCCGTCCAGCAGGAAGGAGGTATACATCATGATGGTGGGATGCACCAGGTAGGCGCAGTAAGTCAGGCGGGACAGTGGCAGCAGACCGCGGTACGACAGCGCCGAGTTCACCAGCCCGCCGTACCCGCTGCAGCAGGAGATCGCTACCCACGCCACTGCGACGCCCCAAGCTGGTGGAAATAATTATGGTATTATAGTTTCCGCCAGATAAGTGTAGAATAAAATTCGTTGACCCCGTGTACCAATGTATTCCAATATTTCAAAACCATTCGAAATTAATTTAAAAGTGTGTCGTAACACGATCAGAACAAACGTATCGTGGTAAGAGGTGACCTTGACCTTATATTTTATTTTGAAATTCGAACGATGGTATTATGAAATTGGAACGATGCATTATTAGGATCAATGACCTTTATTCCAGACTTATTTGGCGGTGACTATAACATAAAATCAGCCAATAATGTTTCTATTGCTGGGATATAACCATTCTGTCTGTGGGAGCCGCTGTAATGAACCAGGCGGGCCCAGTACAGGTTGATATTATCATAATGATAGTGTGGTTGGTGGTTGCAGGATATGATCAATTGCTCATATGCCCCACTTTTTATTCTGCACAGCGTATACACCTGCACTTTTCAGGATTTAAAGCGAAGCTAATGGTAGAGGGACGATGGCTACAAATTACCTTATCAAGATTATCGGCACATTAAAAAGATGAATAACAGTTTATTTTATCTTTCTCCCTGGTCGATCCTGAGGTGCCGTGTTTGACCGATGCCGAGGACGCCTGGAAAGTGGCTTGCCCAGATTCGGATCGGCCCGTGAACCCGTTTTCCCAGAGACAGTGGGATGAGCCGCTCTGCAGGTTGGTACGGAATAATCTCATTAATACGTCCACCAATACTGCGGAGCGTGCCCGCCTGCTGGCTGTGGGTGAGTGGGAGTCGGGCCTTTGGCTTCAGGCGCTACCGTCACCCAACATAGGTACTATGCTGGGTGACACAACCTTCCGCGTCGCTACTTGCTTACGTTTGGGCGCTCCTTGTGGGGCTCCACACCGCTGTCAATGTGGTGAAGTAGTCGACTGCCTCGGGCACCATGGCCTTTCCTGTAGCAGGAGTGCAGGTCGGTTGGGGCGACACGCTAGCGTAAATGACATAATCCGTCGTGCTCTTGTCACCGCCGGGGTGCCAGCCGTCTTAGAACCCAGTGGCTTGGCACGCGACGATGGGAAGAGACCAGATGGTATGACCATAATGCCATGGAAGCTGGGTAGACCTTTGGTGTGGGATGCAACATGTGTCGACACCCTTGCGCCATCCCATCTTCCTAGTACAGCGTGTTGTGCTGGCGCTGCTGCTGCAGGTGCTGAAAACTCCAAGCGGCGCAAATACATTGGCTTAGTTAGTAGCTATGTGTTTGAGCCGTTTGGGGTTGAAACTCTAGGGCCATGGGGTCCGAGCGCTCACAAAGTTTTTAATGATATCGCCAGGCGATTAGTCGACTCTTCAGGTGACCAGAGGGCTGGCCTATTTCTAGGCCAACGAATCAGCATTGCCATACAACGTGGCAATGCTGCCAGCGTTCTGGGCACTGTTCCCGTTGACAGCGATGTGGACGAATTCTTTGACGCCCTTTGAATGTTTTTCTTTTCTTTTTATTTTTTGTACATAATTGTTACTCTTTAGTTATTATTGCCATTTTACTTGTAGATTAAAATTAGTAAGTAAATAACATAAATTATTTTAGTATAATTACTATTATAAGTAGATAAATACCCTGAATACAGTTCTCAGAAATAAACTGAATAACATAATGACGCTTGGCTCATGAATATCAGATGGATTGACGCTTCAACGCTGCATGATTTCAGTAATAGAATGAGTCATCATCGACTCCATACACAACAGATAGACCCATTAGTAGATCTTTGAAAATCGTTACCAAAAGTCTCAAAACTGGATTTTGGAGATAAGGCAAAGAAATTATAGAAATTTAGCAATATCTCGTTAGATTCGAGGCCGACTAAAACATAGTTGGGGATATACACACACAGTCGAGTTCGAAAAAATCTGTACACCATAAGCAGTGATGATACGAGTGGGAACCGATCAATTTACCGAATTTTGTTTGTTCGAATTTCATTATACCGAAAACTATTGACCGACATCTCTTTTGCTATATGCATTATTTGACATATTTTCAGATCATCGAAGTATCATTAGCCATAAGTATTATTTTACCGAAGTATGTTCCGCCGATTAACAAAATAACTTTTTACTATTGACCGAAGCCTCTTTTAAACTTTTTTTAATTGCCAAATGATTTATTTGCCATACTTTCATCATACCGAAACAACATTTTACCGAAAAATTAAATTACTGTCATAAAAATTCAATATATTGTGCTACAAAACTTTGTGGCGGAAACGAAATGCTGCAAAGCCGACTATACGTAGTCTTGTCTGCCCTACCCCTAGAGTGTAATTTAAAATCGCGTAGGCGCGGAGGGGTGGGGTGGCCCGCGAGCTGAGGAGCAGGCGGTTAGAACGGCCGCCGCCGTAGCTGAGGCTGGCCGGCGAAGCCGGCCAGTAAACCGAAGCTGCGGTGGTGAGCGTTCAAATCATCTGCAACGATAAGCTCGCGTGGGGCCACCTAAAACCCCGCAGCGCCGGAGCCATGACAGAAACAATGCTTGTTGCATGCTTGCTTGAATGCTGCGTGTTTGCTGCATGCTGCGTGCTTGTTGCATGCTGCATGCTTGGTTGCACGCAATAAGCTTGCTTGCATGCTACATGCTTGCTTGCATGCTGCACGCTTGCTTGCATGCTGCATGCTTGCTTGCATGTTTTTGTGGTGCTTGTTTGCATGTTACATGTCTGTTTGTATGCTGTATGAAAGTGTATCACAGTACAAACCTTTTTACAAACACAAGAACAACACAAGACACAATAACAAGGCACAAAAGAGTATCAAGAATCACACAAAATCCGCAAAAAGATTCGAACACACGTGCTAGCCAGAACACCCCTAATAGTCCAACTATGTAATTAACAGCAAATGTCAGTAATGATAATACAATACCCGTCAGAGTTATATTATCGTATATGACATTTGCACAATTATTTTGTATTGTCTACCTACATTTCAATGGCGCCTGCTAAAAATGTAACAGCAATAATTAGTGTGCAGAAATTTCTAAGCGTTTGGTGAAATGAAAATAATTATGGCAATTTAAACAGTGGTATGAATGTTTGGAAACATAATACTTCGAACAACCGTCATTTCGAGTAAGTGTAACATCGGTAAAAAGTTTTTCGGCCAAATGAAGTGTTGGAGTAACGAAAAAAAACGAATAGATAATAGGTTATCGATGAAGTAAAAAAAAAACCAAACGATAATAGTTGAAAAGTTTTAGGTCAAATGAAATTCGAGTACATTATTGCAGATTAAATTAATATCTTTTTGCTCTCACAATCCTCAGTGCAATAAATCTGTGTTTCTACCACAATGCAAATTTTCTTATTAGCACTCAAGAATTTATACCTCTAGCCCATCATTTTGTGGGCAACCTTTTACGATCCCCGCCGGTAAACAACTCCGAGTAAACACCGAGTTTTATTGAAATAACAGAGCGATCATTAAAAGATTATGTTAAACACGTTGCCAAGCCTGTAATAATAAAAGTGTTAAATGCCCTGTGCGACAACAGTAAAAGAGCAAAGTAATTAACCAACTTTTATTACCAACTTTATTTAAATTGAACTTGAGTGGTTCATTTATTAGAATTCGAGTAAGATAATTCCATAAACAACAAATTCAAAAAAGTTTATTTTTAAAAAAATCCATTCTTAGTTTTTAGTTTTGTGTCATCTACTCACAAGCGTCCTTCGTCACCTACGCACAAGCGTCCTGCTACGCCCCGCTACGCACATGTCTACGGCGCGACGGCGCGCGGCGTAGCACTGTGCTACGGTCGTTTGTTTCGGAACCGATACCGTATTTTTATTATACTTGTTAACGCCTCGTCTGGAGATTGACCATGTAGTATATGATATCATCGTATCAGTAACACGCGTTTAAAGAAATCTAGAAAAAAAAATAAAAAGTCGACTCTCCTGTATCACTTGGCAACACTAGCTGGGAGATGTCATTATGACGTTTCGTGTCAATAAGCGCGCGTTTTCTCCTGCATTCCTTTATCATAATTTCGTGTAAAAAACGAATAAATTGCTTGGTTTCCAATAAATTATTGTGTTTTGTGAAGTGCCGAATCAAATATGCCCAAGGACAAGGCAAAACTAAAACGAAAGTTCCTAGAATTATTGTTTTCATCATCGGAAGGCAAGAGCATTTGGAAGGAGAATTCTTTCTTTTCCAGTCTTTTTATAAATATTCACGACAAAACAAGTGCCTACATGAAAATAAAGCTCCTATTACTATAATAGTCAACTCGCGATATTACGAGCGAATATACGAGTTGCGTCAAATATAACCTAACATAACCATGCGATAGGACGAGCGCCTATACTTGGTTAATTAATGAACCTCAGCGATAGAATGAACGTCTATACTAGGTTCTACACTGCAAATTTCCTGCGTTATTTGCATAACAACAAAAATCCAAACAGATTTAACAAATATCACACGGTATTACGAGCGAATACATGTGATGCATTACAAATATATTTTTTTCTATTTCAGACGAGTCTGAAGTACCTAAAAAGCGGAGAAACCGCATTATTAGTAGTGATTCTGACTCTGAGAATGTTCCTCCTGAAACAGAAAATACTAAACCAGTTCCGCAAGATTTTTTAGAAAAGATTGGCTTTACAAATGATGTAGAAAATACTTTCGAACTAAATACTGAAATTATTAAAATATGGCGAAATACTTTAACAAAGGGTCTTGAGAGTGAAACAAAGAAAAAACTCATAAAAGATAATGATTTAATTAAAGGGTTATCCACATCAGCCCCTACACTTAATAGTGAAATAAAGGCATCATTGTCACAGAGTGCTTTAACAAGAGATAACCATCTGTGTGAAAAACAGAATCAAATTGGTTCTGCCATTTGTGGTTTGAGCCAATTGCTGAATAAAATGTTAAAAAATGATGACACAGAATCAGCAGAAAAATTGTCAAACTGCATTCGCCTCCTGTGTGACGTGCATTACCTGGAATCAAAAACAAGAAGATCAGTAATATTGCCTGGGCTCAACAAAAACATAAAAGATGCCTTAGAAAAAACTGAAATTTCAGACAATCTGTTTGGTAAAAATCTAAGCGATCTTATCAAAGAAAGTAAAACTATAGAAAAATCTACCAAGGAACTACGCCCATACTCACAACAATCTTTAAACAATTGGGGCCCGTCCGCAAAGAGGCAGGGCGGGCAGAGAGATCAGAAGAAGCCAGCAAGACCAGCACCTTCGCCAGCACCCCAGAAAAGGCACCAACAACAGCGTCGCCATCTACGCTCTCTCACATTGGACAAGCAAAAACCACAGAATCCGAACCGCTCCTACCGTCGACGTCCCTATTAGAGGCAAGTTATGCTGGCAGACTTTCAAAATTTTATCAAAACTGGAATTTCACACAAAATTCGACCGTTTTAAATTGGATTAAAAATGGTTATTCTATACCTCTTCTTGGAGAAGTATCACAAAATAAATTACCGTTTAATAACCATTTCTCTGCGTCTGAAAACAAAACCATTTCTAAATGTATTGATGAGCTAACCAAAATAGGAGCAGTTAGCCAGTGCCTACCTACTACTACAAATCAATACTTTTCAAAAATATTTACGGTTAAAGATATTTACTGTACCTAAACCCAATGGCTCTCTTAGATTTATCCTAAATCTCAAGGAGTTCAATAAGTTTGTTCCAGTTACCCATTTTAAATTAGAAGATATAAGAACAGCACTAAATTTAATTGAAAAACATTGTTACATGGCCACCATCGACTTAAAGGATGCATATTTTTTATTGAAAATAGAAAATGTTTCTCAGAAATATTTAAGATTCATATTTAATCAAAAACAATACCAATTTAAAGTTTTGCCATTTGGACTTTCAACTGCTCCTTATGTATTTAATAAAATAATGAGGCAGGTAGTTACTTACTTACGTTCAAAGGGTGTCACATTAGTGAACTATCTAGATGATTTTCTATTTATAGCACCCTCAAAAACAGAGTGTGTACAAAATCTTGATATGGCCATAAAATTCCTTCAATCCTTAGGATTTATTATCAATAATGATAAAAGTCAACTAAACCCTAGTAAACTATGTAAATTTTTAGGGTTTATATTGAATAGTGAATCTTACAGTATTAGTGTGCCATCAGATAAAAAGGAAAAAATTGAAAAAACATTACAGTTAATATCCCATAAGAAAAACTGTAAAATCAGAGATTTTGCATCTTTGCTTGGTAGTCTAGTCTCAATTTGTCCTGCTGTGCCCTATGGGTGGCTATATACAAAACTTTTAGAAAGAAGAAAATATTTAGCTCTCATAAATTCTCATGATAATTATGAAGCAAAAATAATAATTTCCAAGGATATTTTAGATGAAATAAAATGGTGGAGAAAAGTATTACCTAATGCTTCATCGCCTATAAAACGAGCAAAATATAAACTGGAAATTTTTTCAGACAGTTCTACAACTGGCTGGGGAATTGTTTGTGGGGAACAAAAATTGCATGGATTCTGGTCAAAAGAACAACTTAAGTTTCATATCAACTACTTAGAATTATTAGCCATTTATTTTGCTTTAAAATGCTTTACAAAAGATGAAAATAATTGTAATATTCTGATTCGTTCCGATAACACTACAGCAATATCATATGTAAACCGAATGGGAAGCATCCAATTTCCTCACCTCAACTCTCTAACCAGGAAAATTTGGCAATTCTGTGAAAAAAGAAATTTACACATTTTTGCTTCATATATACCTTCAAAAGAAAACAAAGAAGCTGATTTTCAATCAAGAATAAGTGACTCAGAAACTGAATGGGAGCTAGCCTCATATGCATACAATAAAATAACATTTAATTTAGGTTTCCCTGAAATTGATCTCTTTGCTACACATTTGAACAAAAAATGTAAAAAATTTGTTTCATGGAAAAATGAACCAGATTGTTATAATGTTGATGCTTTTACCATTTCTTGGACTGGCCTTGAATTTTATGCATTCCCCCCATTCAGTATGATACTACCATGCTTAAGAAAAATACAACAAGATAATGCTGAGGGCATTCTAGTCGTACCAGACTGGCCTTCGCAACCATGGTACCCATTATATAAAGCCATGGTAATTTCAAAACTAGTTTACTTAAAACCTAATGTAAATCTTCTTTCATCTCCTTTCAGACCGGTTCATCCTCTACATCAAAAACTTACACTACTTGCAGGGAGGTTATCAGCAAAGTGTATTTAGAAAAAGGGTACTCCTTAGATTGTGTCAATATTATATTAAATTCTTTGGCTAAAAACACTTTACAACAATACAATTCTTGCTATGTTCAATGGTGGAATTTCTGTAAATTACACAAAGCAGACCCCACAGAAAAATCTATTCCTCTTATTCTAGAATTTTTAACTAAGAAGTTTCAAAATGGGGCTATGTATGGTACTATTAATAGTATGAGGTCAGCTTTATCACTCTTATTAGACTGTGAACTAAGCACAAACAAGGATATTAGTAGATTTTTTAAGGGTATCTTTAGACTAAGACCTAACAAACCCAAGTACAATGAAACTTGGGATCCAAGTATAGTGTTAAACTTTCTTAGTAATTTTTTCCCTAATGAACAGTTAAGCCTAAATATATTGTCTAAAAAACTTTTGATGTTACTTGCTCTAACAACAGCACAGAGGTTACAGACATTTTCAAAAATAACAGTTGATAACATTTCTATTGATAATGATTGTATAAAAATTAAAGTACCCCAGCTGATTAAAACATCTAGATTAGGTTCCCCACAACCTCTTTTGATATTAAAATTTTATGAAAAAGAAAGTATTTGTCCAGCAAGAGCACTTTGCAACTACTTACAAATTACTAAAACACTAAGAATAAATCATAAAAATCTTTTTATTACACTTAAAAAACCACATTCTCCGGCATCCACACATACGCTAAGTAGGTGGATCAAAGATGTCCTAACAGACGCTGGAATAGATTCCACAATTTTCACAGCACATAGCACCCGGCATGCTGCGACATCCGCTGCACATAGAAAAGGCCTCAACATAAATTTAATAAAAATCAACTGCTGGTTGGTCAGAAAAATCGCAAAATTTTGCAAAGTTTTATAATTTACCTCTAGTGGATAGTCATAATTTTGGGGACTATATTTTAAATAATACCATGTGATTAAATAATAAATAAAACACATGTAACTAAAAGTTTGAAAATAAAATTTATTTTCTCTAGAATTCTTTATTTTCATTATTTCGCTTATCTTTTAACATCTACATGGTCAATCTCCAGACGAGGCGTTAACAAGTATAATAGCATGATCAAAGTAACTTACCTGTAAGTGACCTTCGATCATTATTATACGCCGTTAACGCCTCGTCTGGACTCCCCACCCTATACATTGATATTTCCCTCCCAGCTCAATAATGAAAATATTATTTTTCTTTAAACATAATGACATCTCCCAGCTAGTGTTGCCAAGTGATACAGGAGAGTCGACTTTTTATTTTTTTTTCTAGATTTCTTTAAACGCGTGTTACTGATACGATGATATCATATACTACATGGTCAATCTCCAGACGAGGCGTTAACGGCGTATAATAATGATCGAAGGTCACTTACAGGTAAGTTACTTTGATCATGCTATTATATTAGTAGAGATATATGTAGTAGAGATGTAAGAGTTACGTTTTATTATGTAACTGCCTGGCTGATGAAAAGTCGCGCAAAATTTCGCTGTTTCGAATTTCCCGTGGCCGACTTGTAAACGCGTACAAATAGGCGAGATTCCACGAGAAGAAGAAAGATTCTGAGCGATCATTATGGCGTACGCAAACAATCTTTATCTTTGATATAATATTTAAAGAAACTTTTAATGAGAGGTTTGGGAGCTGTTACTACGATTCTTATCAAGTGTTCGCTTTTAAATGCTGACCGTAACTTTGTAATAAATTCCTGAGTGAGTGTGCCAACAATCTTTTGAATTGATCATTTAGATGGTATAAAAAGATACCGCGGTGGTTTTCAGTGGGTGGGTAACGTGATCGTCAGCACTCCATGGTCCAACTAATCGAAAGTACTATTTTTAGAAATTAAAACGTTTTTTGTTTGTTTTGAGTTTCCATTCCAGAACTTTTTCAAATGCCATGACCACGGATAAAGTTCATCCATCAAAAACATGGTAAATATCCCGTTTTAATTTCTAATAGTAGTATTAGTGACCAATGACGTTTAAAAACTTATCATCGAGTACATACTGTACTTAGCAGACGAATGGGTTCATCAAGTCAATTTTTATGTTTGAGGTTGCTAATATCCGCAATATGATGAAGGCCTTAAAATTTTGTTGAGGTAGAATAATTTTACTGATATACTTTTGGAACAGTTCCATTCGCTAATAGATTGTGAAAAGTATATTTATGTACCGTATGTTTTATACTTTTTAAAATAAACTTCTTTATTGATGTATGCTGCTAGATATCATAAAAATGAATATTACCTGTATGTCCGATGCTAATGTAGAAGGCAGTGGGCCACACTTCGAAGTAGCCGTCCACCATGCTGAATATGAGGCTCCCAATGATGGCCAGCGCTCCGGGCCAGCCCAGCGCCACCACCCAGTAGGGCAGCCTCAGCTGGCACTTGGTCTTATGCAAGTACCATCCCACTACCATTCCTAAAACAAACACGAGTTTATTTAGCTCCCTGAAAGGTTCTTGCCGATTTTTTTATCTTTTTTAAGTTTTATGAACTGAAACATAAATTCTGTAATCAATTATATTACGTTGATTGAAATAAATTTCAAATTAATTTTGAACATTGAAATATATGCTTGACTCGTTAGAATACAAAATAAATCACTTCAAAGCTGCCACAGCATAATATATGTAAATATTTGTAAATTGGCGAGCCATGGAGATTACAATCGAAAGCCATGCAAGATTGGTTTAACAGACGTTCACGCATGTGTTGTTATATGAGCGGAATAAATCCCAGAGATGAGACGGTTGAGAGTGACAGGGAGCCGTACTTCCTCCGATAATAAAACTCTAATAAATTTTTCAACGACCTCCCGCTCGGCTCCCGGCGGCATCGCCCGCGTCAGCCTGACTTGCGCTTGTTATTTTTACACCCACTTTCTACTTTTAGACTACCTTCCAGACAGTGCTATTCAAGGCACTTTGATTCAGATCCGTATAGAGTACCTACTCAAATGGAATATTCAAACAATCGCTTATTTGAACAGAATATCAGTAGGAAAAAAGTGGGACAAAACGCAATATACATAATTAGATGTCCAAACAACAAAACAAACACATACAATTTCAGAGAATAGAAAACGTCCAAATAGAAAGGAGTTCTCATGCAAATTGTGCAAAAAGGGTTTCTATTGATAGTAATAAATGTTCATGTTGGGTACGTATTTGAACAGTGTGAGGCGGACTGAGCAGTGAGCGAAGTTATCGGCTTGTTCAGCCTACCATTTACTATGTCGGTCGCGTTTATGATTCGTTCAGTGACCAGTGAAGGAAAATCGGAATGTAGTGAGCGTATAGCTTTCTGGTAGGATCGATAAAATCTCAGTAAAGGCCCATTTTCGGGGATTACACGAGGAGGAAAGTTTGGAAGGGCTACACAATCAGGGGCACGGCGGCGGCGGCTATCTCGGTGCGGCACGGCGCAGCATGGATCGACCCAAATATTCAAATAAAATAAAATAAACTGAGCTTTTATTTTATTGCATACTACCCGAGCCGGCCATTTCGACCTATTTTAATATGCGCTTTTCAATTTCACCAACATTGTTTCGTGAATTGAAACAGTAGGTAGTCACAATGTAAGCTACAGAAGTTTAACAAATGAAGTCTACGAGTAACAATGAAAGAGTAAATTCCATACAAGCAGGTTTTAGAATAATATACAATTATGTTCATAACAGGGAAATGAAAGTTGTTTTATTATATTGTTAATATTATATTGTTATGTATGACACGAATATTTATTGACAGTTTAAATGTAAGATTATTTATTTTACGCAATACGAACACATACGCTTTTCGCGAATGACACCTACTTTCGTAATAACACATAACTATACGTAACAGAAAACCGGTTAAAAACAAGATTAAGTATTTAAAATATTCGGTAACATACTGAATCATTTTTAGCTTGTAATTAATATCACCCATTTCACAGTTCATCAGAACATTATTGTATCAACATACATATTTAAGCAAAATATAATAAATCAATCAAGATGAATTATTGTCTTAGAAAGAGATTTTAAAAACTACGCAAAATATTGAAAATAAGAGTCTTAAAACACTTATAAATAGAAGGATGACGCTTGAATACACCTAAAAGAATGTATAGTAGCCAGTCATCCAATTTCGGCCGCTCTTCATAATTTATCAAACTTGAAATTGCTTCAGAGGGTGATTCGATTTAAGAAGCTGAAAGCCTCGCCGATACAGATATTATAAAAACCACAGCTAGCTTGAGAGGGTACAGAACATGCGTAACTTTGTTAAGTTTTGGTCTACTTTGCCAATTAGTAATAACTTCACTTTTGCTACAACATTCATCCATCACAGACTATTCATAATTCTGTATAAGTTTTACAAAGATCGACGAGCATCAACTAATTTCTTTCGTAGTTCCCCTGATATACGAGTATATTATTAGATGAGGATTCATGTAGGTATGTAGTATTATGTATTCTCTTACCGACTAGATAGGGTCCGATCCTCGACCAAGGCTTGTCGTAGAGCGGGTCGAACATCTCGAAAGGCTCTTGTATCCGCGCCTTGTATTGATGCCACACTGATATGTAGATGGTGGTAGCCCATGAGCTTAACATTAGCAACCCTAGTGATATCATCGCGGACTTTGGATGTCTGGAAATATAATAATATCTACTGAAATATGGGAAACAAGACCAACAAATAAAACAAAGATATGGAAGTACAACACACTAAGTTAGCTAAGAAAAGTAGGTAGCTCGTTGAATAAAGTGTATTACATTAGGACCGCGCTGGCTGAATACCGTTTCAACATTCTACAAACGGATTCATAACATAAATCGGCTTAATATTTCCTCAGACAACTTGTAAGAATTCAGTAAACAAACTTTTCTACTTTTGGAAAAGAATTCACGGAAAAAAGCCACCGAGAATTTGTACCTACATTTTACACTAGAAAATACGAAAACCAGAGGAAATGTACGCAACATTATGTCGACTTTTATTCAGTTTTAATTTTCGTATTTTAAAGTACTTACTTCACAGAAATGAGGAGCAGAATAATTCCAACGACATAGAACTGCGTATCATTGGCCATGTACCACGACCACACCATGCACATCTCCCGCTGAGGGTACAGGTTGTTGATGTAGAGCAGATTGCGCCACCAGAACTTATCGCAAGTTATATGATCGAATATCGCTGGCTCGAACACTGATCTATCGTGCGAATATCTCAGAGCAATCTCATTTAGACCAATCACAAACCCATAAGCTGGGGTAAGTCTCACTAATCGGTAAGAGAACAAAATGAAGAAAGACTTAATCATCGCCACAAATTCTGCCATAGAGTAAGCGCTGGCCTTCGGTTTGTCCAATAAATCCTCCTTAAAAGATTGTTGGCTTATCACAGAGATGGAGAGTGCGGAATTACTGAAGCCGTTAAGATTCTTGTTGATGTCCTGTTTCCGCTGCTCAGCTTTAGCGGCCTTTCTGTCTTCTGTCCGTAAGAACAATATCGTGACGAGTATCCCACTGTAACAAATGAGAGGTTATTGAAACCTTATGTAACAAGGTCTAGTTAATTGAAGGATCGTGTGAGCTGGTCAGTCGATATTACAATGGATATTGAGAGAGGTCATTTAGGAAATTGATAACTATTAAACAAATGTTCGACCCTTTAGGTCATTCCCTTATCAGCCATCCTGGATGAGAGCCTTTATAAAATAATGTCCTGAAATGGCGAAAGACTATCGTTCTAGAGAGTAAAGTCTTTAATACTTTCGGTCTCTAACTGAGGGAACTATAGATCACTCTAGCGCCCGTTATTTCAGTCTGTATCCGCCCACCACTGAACATCTATCATCCCTTTTGTTCTCTTTAATCGTATCTTCTTTTATAGCTAATAAAAATAACTTATCTACTTGATTACATCGCCCAAGTGAACCACATTAATTTGATTTACACCCGTCTTATAACACGCACGAAGTTACCCTTGTGCACCCGGTGTTACTAGGGCTGTCAAACACAGAAAGGAGGAAAAACAAACTACTCGAACTGCCCAAATAAATTGGACATTGTTATAACACAATTGTATTATTGTGACTTGTGTTTTGATAAGCTCTCTCTTCTGTACATACGAATATACAGGGTGGAATTTTGTAATGCCACCTGGAGGGAAAGTAGTCTTAATACTGCAGATAGAAAATTTTACTCCAAGGAAACATCCCTTTATTTTTGAATAGAAAGCAAACTGCATTCAAAGATTTTCGAAAATTCTCTTCTCCGACACCCTGGAATCGAACCGGCTAAAATCTGAAAAAAATATACCCTGTACTTTTATTGCATCGATCGTTAGGGTCAATTATAAAGATGAAATCTCTCTAACAAACATGATAAATTAAATGAAAGGAAAACCAGGAAATCTTAAATTAATTAAATTATTAACAAAAAATGGTAAACTAACTAATTAGTTGCTCGAAATGGGCTCCATTCTCTTGGAATCTTTGAATGCAGTTTGCTTTCTATTCAAAAATAAAGGAATGTTTCCGTTGAGTAAAATTTTCTATCTGCAGTATTAAGAGTACTTCCCCTCCAGGTGGCATTACAAAATTCCACCCTGTATATAGTCAGGTAACGATACACTGAGGAACTTTGTTGTTCGTTCTTTTGTGTGTACCAAGAACAGTAATGAAAATTGTCATGTCCCCGGTACATGTCAATTTATACCGGACACGGTTACGGAAGGTCAGCTGTGTCCGCTAAAATAAAATGACAACCCTAGTAAAGCTTTTGTAAAATGTATAGGTGTGTATGAAACAGATTTATGAGAATCGAAATTGATGTCCGTGGTTTTTACCTGTTCTAAATCTACAATGTCCTGGTAACTATTCTGGATTGACAATAGCGGCCGTTTGCAGTCCTTTCGGGTGGAAATGAATTTGACGGTCAAACAGTCTGGTGGATATCAAAGCAGGCGAGAGTTTTATTGTCGGGCCGATAGAAGCTGTGCTAATCGTTGAACAAATTATTATTTTTGTTTAATCGTAATTAAATGTTGGTCAACACTGATCGTTGGATCGGAGTAGAATTTTATGAGATGCCCTTTTAGTGTAATAAAAATCTATGAATATTATTTATTTATTAAAATCATATATTATGTACGTGTTAAAAAACACTTCATTATTTCTTTTTTTAATTTAAAGAAAGATATAATTTTGGTACACACGCCTAAACTTTTTAGTCGAGGTCAAGTAAGCATTATTCCCACTTTTAAGAAAGTTAAACAAAGTTTTTCTTACAACCTCGAAGCCAAAAGATTTTAATGGAATGTTAGACCGGCATTTTGAATCCCGAAAAGAAATTAAATGAGGTACGAGTAAATACGTTTTATGACGGAAAATCAAGAACCTTTTATGGTTGAGAAGCTGCCGGCCAAAATTAATTTGTATTGGTAATAAAATGCCTCAGCAAGAAACTCCTTACGTAATTAGGTAAATATATACATAGATTTAATTAACTGTACTGTATTGACTGCTTTGAACTGTTTTGCTTATTAAAATTGTTTACTTTCTATTTCTACTCAAGGCTTATGTTTGGCAATAGTTAATGCATTAAATAAACCCAGTTTATGTTCTATGTACTTACGTAGGTATTTTTAAAAAAATTTTTAGATCCTTGACGACACGCGTCTATCGCATCATCATTTTAGCTGAAAACGCGGCAGCTTTATTCCCAATTTGATCATTCTATTCACACTTACAGAAGTTAACCAACTACCTAATTTGTCTAAACTAAAGAGCGCAAAGAATTCATAAATCACTTTTCCTTTCATAGGAGTTAGGACCCGAACAAAACAAGAAATCAACACACACAAAAAGTAAACAATAAACATGACAAACTGACCTGATAACAAAGAAGGTGTCCACACAATAGGAAGCGTTCCCCACGGATTGGTACCAAAAGTTCCTCTCGGTGATGACCCTCATGACCTTGTTGTCAGCCACGTAGAAGATAGTCAGGTATGTGTGCACCATGATCACCCAGATGACTGACATGAACCTGGAAATGAGGGTAGTGTTAGCTTTTTTCAGTACGTAAGATAATAAAAAAAGAATGTCACTGACGATCATTGTATGTATATCATCATCATCATCATCAGCCTGTGTAGCAGTCCATTGCTAGACATAGGCCTCTATACACGCCATTTCACTCGATCACCGGCCACTATCATACAACATCGTAATTTCTTTACCAATTTTGATTTGTTGTCAAAAAGTTTTAGCAAACCCCTCTTTTTTATTTTTCCATTAATAACAGAAACGGTGTCTAAAAAAATGACAAAGTTTTCGTACCTATTCCTTTTATGACGTGCAAATGTCAATTTTATGGTGATTAACAAAACACTAGGTCAATTCAAAAAAGTACTAAAAACAGGCAGCCTAATAATATACATACTAAGCCAAACTACTGACCATTAAAGCGGAACTAATTAGTAAAGTTTGATTAACTTTAATTACGCGCGCTGTAATAACGCCGCGAGATAACTACGGGTATTAAATCTATCGGTTTGGTACCAATAACAATGCCCCTATTGTAGTTACTACAACAAATACCCATTTATAAGAGATTTACTTTTGGGAAAACCAATCATAATCTCGTAAAACTTAACAAGAGAACGAAGCACGCTCCAATCAAGTTTCAAGTACAAATACTTTAGATCAACGGCCACTTTGTACGAGACTTGATTCAGGACCGATCGAGATAGGCACTGGACATGCAGACATAAAATAAAATGGTTGGAACCTTACATTTACATTCATATACGCTGATACGGGACAAAAAAAGTTCCCAAGTTCCTTAGTCCCGTAGTCCCGTAATAAAAGAGATGTACCTCATTCCATGAAGACAAGTTAGGGCTCCGTCGTTTGGCGGGTCTGTGCTCAGGATCGTGCGCCCGTTCGACAAGATAGAGAATGATAACAGCACCTCCGACCATACTCCTGCACACAGTAAAGAAAAGCTTCAATTGAGTTCCACTAAAGGATCACAAGTTATTTGAAAACGATTTCCTGAAACAGAAATTGCTTTGATCTTTGTTTCCGATTTATGGGGTTGACTGTTTCACTTTGTTGTTTACTTTAAAGAGTTGCCATACAAACAGCTGGTTTGGATAACACTGTAAGAGTGGCTGCACATTCTCGACCGTGAGTTCTCTCTTATGGTTCGCCCGAGAGATTTTGATAAACAGCCCAAATACTTCGGGGAACAAGGGAAGATCACCAATGCTATACTTTAGCTGCCAGCTAAAACACTAGGCAATGGCGAAGGATTGACGCTTTGGGAGATTGTCTATAATTATAGTATTAGAATTAAAAAATAGCTAAATTATCAGCCCAATTTGATTAAATGACTTTGTTTTAGCTAGACGAGCGCTACCATATACGCCCTCTCGCTCACCCTGTCTCGGACTGTCTCGGCGAGAGTGTGCAGGCACCTTAAAGATGCAATATCCTGTAGCACAGTTTTGTAGAATAAAATATGGAAAAGAATATTATTACAATAACTTGGTTGAAAGTAGATTTCTTTAACTATACCGCACACAAGGAATTTCTCTTAAATCCTGGATGCATTTACTAACATTTAAAGTAACATACACAAAAAGCCAGGCCCGGAACAACATATTTGTTCATCAAAATCAGGGTAATTGAACGCACGACACGCAGCGCATCAGTTCATCGCTTATTTTCTGCTCCAACTGTTCCGTCAACATATTTTGAAATTTTAACTACAGTTTTAAATAGGTATTCTTCTTAGTTTTAATATCTGTATAATGTATATCAAGGTACAGTCGTTGGCCAGCATTACTTAACCCTCTGTAGCACTATTCTGCCGTAAGAGATGGGTCATATAATGATGGGCACCGACTGTACTACACTAACACGTCACATTAGCTCGAATTTAGTCTAATACTCATTAAGTGGAAGCTTGTCTCAGGAGCCCTGCCATCTCTGTCAGTTTAGTGTCTGCCTCAGATAACTAACTTAGAGAGACATATAGCCACAACATTAGGGTTACTTAACATGCCATTAGCACCACGAATTACTATTAGTTATGTTTCGTGGCATCGCTCGTATGTTATGCTCTAACATTATCTTGCATGAGGAGCTAATGTAAACTCTCTTATTCCCAACCCGTGGAAATTATAATCAATCAATTATAACTTACGATCTTTTTAAATCCTAGATACATACTTTAAACTGCTGACTATTGCCAAATGTGTTTAATTTATCATACAAGACAAACAGAGAAGACAAGACGAGTCAATGAGTCATTTTTACTGAGCTTGCTGTAACCAACGGACACTTTCATTGTCTAAATATAAAGAAAGTTAAAGAACGCTAATTTAAATGCAGTTGCCTATTTAAATTACCAATTTTCGTTGTATTTAAATGAAAAATGGACGTCCTTCAACTTTCTCAACAAATAATGAACAGGTAAAGCCTCCTGCAGACACACGCGATTAATCGCGCTGCGACAACGAGCCAAGCTAATTTCCACTCTAAAAATACTGCGAATGGACCGCGACATGTCGCCCCGCGCGATTAATCGCGTGTGTCTGCAGGAGGCTTAATATGCATGCCAAATACAAAACCATTTTTGTAATTTGTGAGGTGAGGGTAGTAAAGTTATGTTTGACCTTAAAACTTCCAACAAAGAGTTGTCCAACTTCTTAATTGCTGGCTTATTTATGAACGAACTTAATTTTCGGAGCTATGAAGAATTGGTAGGTTTTTTCACAATCAAACCTTTCTTATAAAGTTTTGCCTTTCCTCAAAATATTTCCTTTGCATAATTTTTTGCATAAATAGTTTTGCAATTTTTAATTATCTTTTGAGAACTTTCTTACAAGGTTTTCCGTTCATTATCTTAAGATATTCTCATTTATTTTAAAGAAAAGAAGTAAATTTAGGGTCCCTACATCATTCTGGGTCCGTTGTCTGTGTTTTCATTGTTTGGGGGCTATCTAAAGTCTGTATATTTTTCATTATCTTCTTAGTTATTGTCAAGCAATACGACTACTTAGATTTTGGTAGTTCTTTAGGCACGATTTTCAAGCTCATCTAATATCAGCTATACGTAACTATAAAAAAGGTTGCAAATAGGTAAATGTGATTATAAATCTTTGGAGAAGCTTATTTTTCCAATTTTCATTTTTGCAAACACCTATTTTAAGAATGCCTCCTGTAACGTTGATGCGTTTACAAACATTCAAACTCACATACATAACCTTACAGACACACACACATAGATACCTGTAGGTAATATAAATATTAGCTCTGGTGGGAATCGAACTCGCGACACGCAGCGATTAAATCGATCGCTCAGTGACTGCGCTAACCGTGTCGTCTCATACCCATGTCCCGTAGGCATCCATATGTACTAACATACTGGTGTTATCTCCACATAACACGTATTAGGTACTCACCGCAAGTTTCCCTGCGAAGGTCCCTCTCGCCATTGTCCGCGCTCACCGGCTTCCCATCAGCTGCCACATTGTTGTTAGCCTGCAAACATTGTGACGTCAGCACTGTTCATTGGCTTTGAACAATAGAAGAGCATTCAACCCTTTTCACGTAATAATTTGTTTGGGAAAAACGTTATTGCTAAAAATAACAACGCATGTGGTGGAACACAATAATAATTAGTGAGATAATTCGTTTTATATATGCTAGGTTTTTTTTTTAATTTGCTATGGGTTTGCTCGTAGCTGAGCTACGATCTAGCCCAGAACCAAAGATGAGACTAATGATGAAGCGAGCTCACACAAAAGGAATTGGAGGACCGAGACGCACACACACGCAATTAAACTGACAGATTAAGAAAACATGGTCGTACTAATAGAACTGACATTAAAATGCATTTAAAAAGCTGTAAGTTCTTAAATCTTTGCGAAAAGTAAACAAAGTGTAACTTTGTGTGACATTCAATTAACGCCACTCCCGTTTTTATCAACGTCGTTAATCGCGTCCTCACGAAGTCCCCTCCACTCGGCGCGGCGCCATATCCGCATCCTCTCTTAATGGAGATACCTTGATGATGATTATTATGGACCCATTTACATTGATAAAAAACAATTAAATAACGTGACATAAAGCCTAGTTTACTCCAAAAGTCTTGTCAGACACTTACAATCAAATAAAACTAGTTAATATGCTTAAGTTTCATGAAGGGCCAGCTGGTTTCCATCAACTGAGCTTCGTGTTGTTATGATAAATTCCTTTTTTTATACCATAAAGGTGAAAAACAAGCATACGGTCTGCCTGGTGAAAAGCAGTCAGCATATTTTTTTTTTTTTTTAAACAGCGGGTGACGCGATATTAACTGTTTACAACCGGTGCATTGCTGAAGGTGTTTTTCCTCGTATATGGAGACATGGCTTTATACGAATAATACCTAAAAGCGGCGACAAGCCACCAGATGACCCTAAGTCTTACCGGCCCATAACATTATTACCATCTTTGGGAAAGCTCCTGGAGCGTCTTATCGTCCCACGATTGTTACCGGACGGGCCCAAATTCCATAAAAACCAATTCGGTTTTACTATCGGCAAATCAACCGTTGACGCGGCACTTTCTGTTAGAAAAATAGTTAATACCTCCGAGCACAAGTACGTACTTGGAATCTTTCTAGATATTTCCGGGGCTTTTGATAACGCATGGTGGCCAATGCTACTACTTAAGATAAAAACTCGTGGTTGCTATAATAATATAATAGGTTGGGGAAAAAGTTTCTTCGCATTTTTTAAGAAAATTCAAAACATTTTTTAATAAAGTTTATTTACATTTAACTAAAGTATGTAGGTACCATTTTGTTCGATAACTTTTTGCCATCTTGTAGGTAGGGACATGATCCCATTGCTATAGAAATTTTGGGACTTCTGGTCAAAATACCGCGACAAGTGGTTTTGGCAGTCCTCTCGTGATGTTAACCTGACACTGCCTAAAGAATTCTGAAGAGACCGAAACAGGTGGAAATCTGAAGGTGCAAGGTCAGGACTATACGGCGGATGCATTAACACCTCCCAGCCAAACTCTCTTAATTTTTGTTGGGTGGCTAAAGATGTGTGAGGTCTAGCGTTATCATGATGAAAAACCACACCCCTTCTGTTGATTAATTCCGGCCGCTTTCTTTCAACTTCTTGCTTTAATCTCATCAGTTGTTCGCAGTAGAGTTCAGAATCGATGGTCCTGCCTGGTGGTAACAGCTCATGATGAATAATGCCCTTCCAATCCCACCACACACACAGCATCACCTTGTTGCGAGTTAACCCGGGTTTCGCCACAGTCTGTGAAGCCTGACCGGCCTTTGACCACGACCTTTTTCGCACGTTCTTGTCATACGTGATCCACTTTTCATCACCAGTTATCAGCTTCTTCAAAAATGGTTCGGTTTCATTACGTCGTAATAAAGAATCACAAATGAGTACACGGTTCATTAGGTTTCTCTCAGTGAGCTCGTGAGGTACCCAAATGTCGAGCTTTTTTGTGTACCCAGTTTTTTCAAATGCGCCAAAACTGTTTTGTGGTCAATTTCCAGTTCTTCAGCTACGTCGTAACTACTGGTATGCCGATCTTGCTCCACTTTTTCAAAAATGGCATCCATTTTATCCGTAATAGGGCGACCAGAGCGACGTGCATCTTTGACATCAAAATTTCCGGATTGAAAACGCTTAAACCAAATTTGTGCTACTCTCACAGACACTACACTAGGTCCATAAACATTGCAAATTTTTTTCGCGGCTTGCGTTGCATTTTTACCTCTTTTGTAGTAAAATTTTAAAATGTATCGAATTTCTTCATTAGATTCACTCATCTTGATGGTACGAAAAACAAATGAAAATCACACATTTTCCTAATTTGAATTTGGAATTATGTTCTTTAAAATTTAAACTTTCAATGATACCAAAACCAGCCAGATACAAATAGTATAGCCAAAGAGATTTTATTACAAGTTCATACGTACTATAATGCGAAAAGACTTTTTCCCCAACCTAATATTTAATCTTCTTTGCTCGTACTTTTCTAATGGTTCCGCGAAACTTAAACTCGGACATCATTCCGTATCGAAACCTCTTACCATGGGCTGTCCTCAAGGTTCGGTTATCGGTCCTCATTTGTGGAATATAGGCTTGGATGATTTCCTCGCGATTCCACTTCCAAGTGGTTGTTCTCTAACTGGTTATGCGGACGATGGCCTTCTGCTCATTCAGTCGAATACTCGTGCTGGACTCGAGAATTTGGCTGACACTTGCCTACGATTAATATCTCAGTGGGACGATCGAAACCGTCTGACCTTTGCACCACATAAAACCTATCAACTCATTTTAAAAGGTGACCTTAAATCGTGGCCTAGTATTAAATTCAATAATGTTCCCGTTAAGAGAAAGCAATCTGTGTGCTATCTTGGTTTAGTCTTAGAGAGGAATTTCACATTCATAGAACATATAAAAACAGTTGGTGAAAAAGCTAAAAATAACTTTTATGCCCTAACGAGAATATCTAAATCTACTTGGGGTTTGTCGTTTTTAACCTTAAAAACTATTTATGGGGCTACTTACTGGGGCTGTGTGTGCTACGGAGCACCTGTTTGGGCCGATAGGGCTACCATAGGGGCGGCACGACGTAAATTGCTTCAAAGCCAGCGCTTGGCTTTCTTATGTAAAGCGTATAGGACCGTCAGTACTGAAGCTTTACCGGTACTTGCTGGTGTTCTTCCAGTAGATCTTGAAGTGCAGCGACGTGCTGCAATGTACTTTTCCGCACGGGAGACCACTGACGCTGATTTCCTACCGCAACGTGACCGTGATAAGATATCTAGATTATTCAAACCCCAGAGCGACGTCTGGGAGGATCTTTTATCCGAATGGCAAAATAGGTGGGATAATTCTGTCAAGGGGCGGCACCTCCACCAGTTCTTCCCATCCGTTCGTGAGCGGCTTGCTAGGACGTGGCTGGAGGTGGATCACTGTGTTGCCCAATTTCTCACGGGACATGGTAACTTTAAAAGTAAATTGTTTTCCTTTAAGCTTGTTCCCTCGCCTTTTTGTCAATGTTCGTCACCTGACTGTGAATATGAACAATCAGCACATCATATTCTTTGGGAGTGTATTCTCTGGCAGAACGAACGCAATATTATGTTGGATACTATTCAGACTACATCTGGAGTCATTTATTATACGGACCTTGTGGAAACTCGAACAAACTTCCGTGCGTTCAAGCGTTTTTGCCATACCTATTATAGGAATCAAATTTAGCAGCTCACAATTTAGGACCCATTAATATTAGTAGTCATTTTTACCCGTGGTGCAAGGCAACTGGGCTTCTCCCAGTTGTAATTGTCCCTTTGTGCCTATTGGCCTTGTTTTGTTCTGTCTCCTGCTTGCATGGAGGGAAGTGGAAACATATTTTTTCCTACTCCTCCACTATTCTTTTCTGATTAATTTCGTGCAGGATCCAAGACAGGTAAATTCATTCTCCGGGACACGTCGAGCTTCATTGTCTCGGCGCTTTTCTGGTGGTTGCCACTGTTGATTCTGGCTCTCAGGAGTTGCAGTGGTTTGGGAATAGTGTGGTGGGTTTGTCCCAGTCAGCTTAGACTATGGATGCTTGCAAGACCTGCACGGGTTTTGTCGACAGAGGAAAAGATAGAATGGCAGAACTTAGGAAGATCTTTAAAAGAGCTCCCTCACCGCGAGCATTCACCTGTAATGTAACGTTACAATTCGAACATTTCATCAATGAGGGAAGACAATCGAGCATCACAAGGCGCACCTTGTATCAAACCTATAACTGTACGCGAATGTTCGTCAGTCAGGGAGGTAGTATTATAATGTAATGCTCAAAGTCGAAATTATAATGTTACATTACACGCGAATGCTCCCGGTGAGGGAGGGCCTTAACGTTTAAGCATAGCAATGTTTAAAATTCTGAAAATCTGGGGCCACGTCAGTGGCCCCGCCAAGACGAGCCAAGCGAAGCGCAAGGGCACTACCTACCTTTTCTCGAAGTGTTTCGTCGTTTTTTTGAACCCTCATAGAGTTAAATGTTTCTATAATCAATGATCGTGCAAAATACAGTCGAATTGTCTATTTTTTTTACAATAAAGATAGAATTGGCCATGCTATACGCGTGTAAAGGTATCTTCTACACGATACCGACCTTGCAACTTTTATATGCCCTTTTTGAGACTGTGAAAAAAGTTAGAACGAGCGTAGATCCCCCAATGGACATACCTGGGAATCTAATCTAGGACCCCAGTTATTCTAGCGACCACTAAACCAATAAGGCAGCTTCATTATATTCTCTTTATGAGTACCGTCATTCTCCCTCTTAATTTAAAAGCAATTATAATTTTCAGCTAACCTTTGTTTGATCTAAAGGGACAGCAAGTACATAGGTTTATCAACATAATTTGGTGTTCGTAATTAATTTCTGCTCCTCTCCTATAATGGAGAATCTAAAATTCGCCTGTTAATTTAAATATTAAAGCGGAGAGTGAATATAGGAAGAATGTGGGCAAAACATTGAATAGCACAATAGATTCGCTCACCCAGTGAATTGACACGATGCCCTGGTTTATCGGATCGATTATTTTCGAGACTGCTTTCATCCACATTTACATATCATTGATATTGGTATTGGGTATTATCTGGCATTAAATCTCATACGGTTTAACTTAAATTAATCTACATGTTTGTATTGGTACTTAAAGCAATCTAACAACTGGATTACTTAACAAGGAAGAACTGTAAAAAGCTTCTAAAAAAGAATATTTTTATATGTATTCCTCATTTCATCTTCTTTTATATTTAATACTCTCTTTTTATATTCTTCCAAGCTTCCGTTTCTATTCAAAAACAAATTAATTGCGAAAAACGAAGCCTTAAAAAAGACTTAATAAAAAAATCCTGTTAAAAAGTTTGGGGATTTTAATATTTGAGTGGGTACGGAACTTTTTGGTTTAATAATGAATGTCCCTTTACTGTTTCGTCGACCACACACTGTCGTTCAGTCACGTTTGTGTTTGGGCTTATTGCAAATTAATTTGTATGGAACCGCTCTGGCTGAAAAATACGGTGACCCTTCGACCTGGGTTGAGCACAGAGCCGTAGCTAGTGGAGGGCATCGTGGGGCAATGCGTTCTTATCTTAAAATGACAAATTGTTAATGTTACTAATTCAAAATATGACAAAAATAATACGACTAAAATAGCGGCGACATCGACATTTGAAAAAAACATTTGTCACAATCATTCACTCTCGGTCTCTCAGATTACTCTCAATTTTAAATAGTTTCCTAATGCCCTAAGCTTTATGTAGGTATCACTACCCTACCATAAATTCAGCCCTAGCTCCGGCCCTGGTCGGGCATGATTGGTTGTGCACACCCACACTCAATCACGCGGCATGTTTAATGAAACACGTCTGTGGATTAGCAATAATGGTTTTTCCATGTTGTCCCAATCATGTTGTTTGGTCATCTTAATTTATTTATTCTCCCGTACAGGGAAAGCTGATGTTTGAAATTACTGGCCGTAAATATTAGCACATCGAGTTTGAGCATATACCTGGCTTAGTAGAGAATCGTCTTTGACACTCATAATAGTGTGACAAAGACAAAATCTTTTTTTTTTCAACCTGGGTACTGCATTATGCCTTTATGTCTGTAAAGTTCATATTTCTGGGACTAGGGCCTTTTCTCTATGAGAGGAAGAGAGTAAGGCTAGCCCAATGGGTTCTGGTTATCCCACATATACTTGCTCTTAAAAAGAAGGATATTATAAACGAAAGTACCAACAGGTTGCTTATGGTTGGCGTCTGTTGCCACCTCGAGGTCATCGCCCTTCATCAGCCGGTATTTCCTCTCCAGATAACCCTCGTACAGCGACGCGATGAACATCAGGATCAACACCAGGGCCACCACCGATCTGTAAGAAAAAGCCGTATGAAAAACATAGCTTAGTAACTTAAAAAGGCCGGATTAAACTAAACCAGTTCATCTAAATGGCGCGGCGTTCAGTGTCAATATTCCATAGCACCGTTTAAGTGTGCAGACATTGGCATAATTAACAATTACTTATCAAAAAAAATTTAGTATAGGTACTTAAAAACCATTCAGTTTCTAACAATTTTGTATAGAGCACATTTCCTGATTTTCCCACAAAAACATTGTTAGCGGTAAAACTCTTAACGTGATTTAAAATTGAACAGCTTCCAAGCACTTGTTATCATGCAAGCACGGCGACGACTACTGGAGGCTTTAACGAGATTCTTGGCACTCGTTCAGAACCTTGTTTAACAAGTCTGGTATTTTGGCAAACTAGCACTTTAGCGCAAAACAGCCAGTAAACCGAGGAATAAAAACTATGAGACCAATGTGTACAGTGCATAAAAACTGTTATTGCACATAGTATTGCCATTCCTATCCACTGAAATTATTTTTAAATCCAAAACGCTAATGGTGTACGTGTTTCCATAGAACAGATTTTTTTTTTTTTTTTTATTATCTGCTATAAATTTAGGGGCTTTTGGTCACAGTACGACCACGCCAGCCCCATAATAACCTAATACAAGATAATAACACTATTCCGACTTAAAAACCTTATTTACTATTTGGTAAAGTACAGAATTAAAGTTTAGTGCTTCAGTTTCTCCTTGTGGAATATGTGCGTGACCGTTCATACGTGATCATGAAAACTAATACTACAGTCCTTTTACAATTGTTTTGCTTCTACCAGCAGCAACCAAACAGCAACCTTACGTTGACGAAAATAAAGAACATTATAATTGTGATAGACTGATCGATGACATTCCAAATTTATTCTTACAGTCATAAGAATAAAGTTCAGAGTGATGCGAAATCGGTGGTACCTAATACAACTATTAGTACTGGGGTGTCATTACTAAACGGCTCGAGGGTGTAATACATCTTCGTCTTGGACGTGTGCATCAGTCTTTGTAAAGGGTTTGTCAGACGATACAATCGTGCGATGGTAATATGTTAAGGTTATTAAGTAATGATAGTTTTGACCTTAACAGACACATTTGTTTAGACTTTGAGCAAAGTGAATGTGTTCAGTACATTCTAAACCTGTTTGTTATGTTTATTTACGTGATGTCGGTAACTGTAGGTCAAGACTGAAATACGCAACACCGTTGTCTGTAGCGTTAGGATAACCCATTAACCAGTATGACTTGCTGATCTGTCAAACGCTTTGCACAATCCTAGAATAATATTTGAGCTTAAGCGTACGTGCTGTGTATGAAAGACTTAAGGCATTAGTTGTGTTCTTACTAAATTTGAAATTTACACATCTCACAATCTTGAAACTTCTTTATGAAAAAATAACGACAGTGTTACACTTTGGCACTTATTACAACAAATAATAATGCATTCAGAGTTTTGTAATAAGATACTATTTAATGTAAAATACATATATTTTTTGAACTCTTGCTAAAATAATAATAAAAATATTTTCAGACATCACGTAGGTAATTTTAAAAGGCACGTAATTTTAAGAACGTGTCTTAATATTTTTTATTTTATGTAAAAGCAGATGCGTATGTGTTAGTAAAATTCAAATTCGAAATGTGTTATTTATTTGTATTCACATAAATCTGTTAATTAATTAAATAAATAAATATAAATAAATATTAATATATAAATGCGTTTGGTTGCATTCAGATTTATTTATATACGACCATGGCATCAATATTTTGTTTTAATTACACGCATTTCTATGCGTAGCTATAATATGCAATAAAAAATCCTATTACATTTGCATTGAATAATAAAATGTTGACTAATTGCATTAGACAGGTGGTAATTAAGGTTGAATTATGTTGCAGCCTTTTAACAACCTTTCGCTTGACATTTATCTATGGAATAGTACAATCTTTTTGGTTTTAATAAATTGGGTGACAAAACAGGAATTTTCGTAGAGTATGACCGACGTATTTTTTAGTACTTTAAGGTCAACATTTTTAAAATGGATTTAAATTTAAATTGTCACTTCTTGATTTTAATTATATAATTAATGTTCTCGAGACTGTAATACAACCCTGAATGGTGATGAGATAGTATGTATACACCGTGTTCCGGACGATATACATAAACTTCGACCAGATGTTCAAACCACGGAAGTAAGCATTTTTCATTATGGACACATTAATAAATTCTTATTTTTTATTTTTTGTTAATTTTCATACCTAGACGTAAATAACCCGATATGCATGCCTCTTTATCCGAATTGGCAACGTCGTATTTTCATTCATAACATTTGGCGGGCTGAAACAAATGAAATGCAAATAGTATTTGATAGATTTCAAATTAAGATACTTTCTCACTGTATAGCTCAATTAAATTTCATTAAATGAAATTACAAATATCTTTGTAACGAAGCCTTTTTAAGTACTACTTCCTTTGTTGGATTTGATTTTTAAAAGCCATAGAAGTATTTGCTAAAGTTTATGGATAACGTGAAGAACACGGTGTATAGCCCGGCTTCTGCCAGTGATTTGCATAATACGTCACACGTAGCTAGATTAATTAATTAATTAGATAGGTCTACATAATATCTGCACCTACTTCACTTAACGGCAATGAACATAGTTAATGAGTTATAATATATGTAACAAGGTATGCATAATATTACTTCGTGGTTGTAATTGTAATTCTCTTTAAGATTTTAAAGTTGGGTTACAAAAATAGACTTGATCTGAAATTAATTCTGAATAAAATCAGCTAAGATAAGTTGATAAGGTTTGCGAAATTAATATCACTTAGACATCAAGTATTATTGTTATTAATTTACATTCGTATTTCCAAACATGAGTGGTATTACTTTTATCATGTCAAGTACATCAGCTCAGTTAGAACACGGCTGACTGAATTCGATAGGCATTAAACACAGTGGCGTGGCGAGACCGAATCCAGGATAAAGCGCATCACACACGGCTAAGATACTATAATATTTTATATTAAGATGTTATATTAATATATCTTAGACCATCACAGACGACGAAGAAACGATACTATATTATTTTATCTTACGAAATATTTTACATCTTAAGATACGAATATCGCTCTCTATCTTACGATACGAAAATATGAAAGATATATTATCTTCGTCGTGTGTGACGGTCCATTGAATAGTATGGCGTGCGATATGGTATCTTAATATAAAATATTATAGTATCTTAGTCGAGTGTGATGTGATAGTCACGAGTTTGTAAATACCAATTTCCGCACGTGTGTCATACAATGTTTTTCAACACATTTGCGCGAGAAAACAGTATAATATGTAATTAAACAAACTTTATTTAGAAGTTTCTAATATGAAAATGGCGCGAATTTGCAAATGGCGCCACATGCACGTGGTGAAAATTAGAACTACATTCTTCGTCTCATTTACTCTTTAGTATTAAAATGAGACAACGTATTGAGCAAAAGCGCTTCCAAGGAGGTTCGATCAGTCAGGTTGTTTATTCCCATAATGTGAAACTCTTTGGTGGAATTCTTATATTTGTTTTATGGAAATTAAAAAAAAAAACCGTAAAGAAAACGCACGGTGCTATACAACAGGGTATGTCGTAAAATAGGTACATAGGTGAGAGTACCTATTTTACCGCACGTTCCGTTGTATGGTGCGTAATTTTTAACTTTCGAACAATGTATACAGGCTTTGTAAATGCATTTTTCGAGGAAATGTGTTGAAAAAACAATTTACTTTTTCTTACATTCTAAAGGGCCAGCTACAAAAGGAGTTTTCACAATGAAACCTACTTATAAAAATCTCCTACAACAAAGAAGTTCTTTATGCTCCACAAACATTTTAAATAAGTTAAATTCTTGTTAAATATTCGCGGTAGGCGATTTTATTCTTTTAAAATAAAAAAAGTTATGCAATAGCTTCACCGCAACAGTCTCCGAGTGCCACATGTATTTTTTTTTCTTATTTTCTCTAAGTGCGAGGTCCCTCCAGTCGCGAGGCCGGGGGCTAGGTTCCGCTTCGCTCCTGCCTAGGCACGCCACTGCTTAAACAAATACGTACACAAACAAGGCTGGCAACTTCGCTCCATCTTTAACTCTCTAAAGGCCGATTTACACATCCGTAAGTATGTTCAACTTTGCGTATTGGTACTGTCTTAATTTACTAGCAACTTACACACTTAACGGGCGGTGTTCACACGTGGTTTTTTACTTACATACGGATGTGTGAATCAGCCTTAACGTGAAAGAAACCTTGGTACTATGGAAAAGTAGTCACTTTTACTATTTAGGTTAGGTACTACTTCCAAAATGACTGGACTAATATCTGTACAAGGTTCACTTATATCTGCGTAATGGTGTGGTACCTACTCAAAATACAATCTATACTAATATTATAAAGCTGAAGAGTTTGTTTGTTTGTTTGTTTGTTTGTTTGAACGCGCTAATCTCAGGAACTACTGGTTCGAATTGAAAAATTCTTTTTGTGTTGAATAGACCATTTATCGAGGAAGGCTATAGGCTATATAACATCACGCTATCACCAATAGGAGCGGAGCAGTAAAGAGAAATGTTTCAAAATCGGGAAAATGGATTCCATTTCGAGAGCTTCCGTTGCGTGCGCTGCGTAAACGGTTAAAGATACGCAAAAATAATGTACTACGGAATTATTCGTGATAAAAAGTTCTAAAATAAAGTCCGCGAGAGCATACATTTATCTTTTAAGGTTAAGTCATTATAACCTTTTTTATGGAAATCAAATTTGATTTTAAAGTAATGCATTACTTGCGAAGGTATTTTCATTAACACAATATTAATCCTATATATGATGGGATACGATGGGATACGATGGGATACGATGGGATACGATGGGATACGATGGGATACGATGGGATACGATGGGATACGATGGGATACGATGGGATACGATGGGATACGATGGGATACGATGGGCTACGATGGGATACGATGGGATACGATGGGATACGATGGGATACGATGGGATACGATGGGATACGATGGGATACGATGGGATACGATGGGATACGATGGGATACGATGGGATACGATGGGATACGATGGGATACGATGGGATAATGGGATACGATGGGATACGATGGGATACGATGGGATACGATGGGACACGATGGGACACGATGGGACACGATGGGAAACGATGGGATACGATGGGATACGATGGGATACGATGGGATACGATGGGATATGATGGGATACGATGGGTCACGCATAGGTACGACCTGTTTCCTTGAAAGAATGACTTTCGCCCATGTCTGCTTACATCCTGGGGCTGCCAGCGCCGGTAAAGGCAGAAGGCAGGAACGGGCAGGCTCCGGAGTCCGCCTATACTACTCAGGTCCCAGAGGCGTTTAAATGTAGATTTTTCTCTTGCACGAGCATGCGAGCGGCGAGTATGCCTGGGTAGACGGCGCGTTGTGTTCAACACGCGCCTAAATGTGTCATCACAATGACGGGCCTCCCCTTAGAAGGCCAAAGCCTGCCGGGGTCGTGGAACTATCGAATTACCTTGACCCCGGAACGTAAAGGCCTATTATAGGATTTATAGGACACCGAGGACTGGTAGGAGGACTCATTTGATGATTTACGTACGCATATTTATGTATGCTCCAGAATGATGGTTTACAGCTAATGTTGTTAATAAAGAAGCACTAAAAAAATACATTGTTAAGTTCCGACCTCCACGCGAACGAAGTCGCGGGCACAGCTAGTGTTACATATAATAATTTGTATGGTCTTCATATTATGATTTGTCGTATATTTCGATGTTTCTTTCCGAGCAATCGGATATAAAACAGTCGGTGTTTTTCAAGTTCAAGTTTGTAAAAATAAAGTCTTATTTTAGAAAGGTACATAAAATACATTTTTTAACATCTTACGTCAATTTTCAGAAGTTGATCTAGTAAACTTAAAAACTTCATCATAAAGCTATTAAATATAAATATTAAATATTGGTGTAGGGTTCACCCTACACCAAGATTTTTTTACAATCAGCAACGTCTTACCCCAATATCTGCAGCTTAGGGTCAGCAAAGAGGTCATAGTCCCCAGGTACTGGTCGTACATTGAGGGTCACGAAGTTGGCAACGAGGCCGGCAGTCGTCGCCTGCGCTGAGGCGGCACCTTCCGCGGCTCCAAGCAGTGTGGTGATGGCACCTTTGTCACATGATGCCGGCACGCACTCACCGACCAGCATCAGTCTACTCTGCATTGGGAATATAAAAATGTAAGTAATAAGTAAAGTTAGATATTTATTTTTAATTTATGTTTATTCCCTTCATGCCCAGTTCAAAACAAGCGTGCACTGCCGTGCCCCCCGATGTCTTATATTCAAATAAAGTACTTTATTTCTTTTCTTTTCTTTCTATGTAAAGCAGAAGACAGATGTAACCAGGAATCTTAACAGGTTCCTATTCTGCACTGAAGTCACGATTTTTTTTTTTGCGTGGTAAAATCATCTAATGAGTCCTCCCACCCCGGACAGGGCGGGAGGGACTGTCAGACTTGTACTGACTAAAATCCACGGTGTCCTTCAATAGCCCGTTATGTCCCGGGGTCACGGTAATGAGATAAGTCCCGCGACCAACTGAATTCACGATAAAAAACGATTGTGTGACTACCCTAATTTTTTATGTTTAAAACATTTTATTAAGATAACAGCAGTTGCTGAGTTTAATTATGTTCAAATATTAAAGTTTTAACATCAGTTGGGTTAGCTAAAAAATTAAGCAAGAGAAGAAATCGCTGAAACGACTTTGTTTTTCTTCCATGCGGCATAAAACTCGTAAACAACATTAAAGTCTGTCAATGAAACCGTTGGCCGAAGCACCAATTAAAAAGAAAATTAGAGTTTTGAAAGGTTAGCCTTATATTTATGGCTGGGTCCAATCAATTGCCTCGGTAAATACACACATCAAAAGTGTCTAGGGATCAACATATATTTTTGCAATAACTTTTCTCCTGATTGATATTAATTAAAATTTTCTTTAAGGATTCATCAAATAAAGTGTTTTCGTTTGTCACAGTAACGATAAACCAAGTCACCTTTGCATTAATAAAGAAATTTGCCATTTTCCTAATAAAGGGATTTTTGACATTTGAACCACTAACACAAAAGTTCGAAAAAAAGACTGAAATAACAGTTTTCTTTAAAATTTTATTGGGTAACTTAAACAATTAATAATCCGTGTTTCTACCGCGAACACTAACAACACAAGAACATCGGTTTGGCATACTCAAATTGAGTTCATCCAAATCACGCTGTGGAATGGCCGGCCATGTTCGTTGCAACAACAAAAAAAGGTTTTCTTGCGACTGGATACCCTCCATATTCGGCAGAGCTCTTCTCTGTAGCATATCCCATGCATGCTCAATTGGATTCAAGTCTGGCGACTGAGCAGGCCAGGGCAGGACATTGATGTTAGCTGCGGCGAGAGTCTGTCTTACAACTCTTGCGGTGTGCGGTCGTGCATTATCATGCATTAACTGAAATAAGGGACCGATTTGCACTTGTAGAGGAACGATGACGTCTGATACAATCGTCTCAGCATAAATTTGAGCGTTGAGGTTGCCTCTGATCCAAATCAACTCAGTTCTTCCGCCGATCCAAATACCCGCCCATACCATGATGGTTCCACCATTAGAAGGATGGACTTCCTGGCAGGATTTTAATCGCTGTTGGCGTCCAGGGGTTCTCCAGTGTCGTATACGTCTTGTATCCGGTCTCATACCGAAACGAGACTCATCAGAAAAGCACACGAAACGCCATTGTTCTTCTGCCCAATTTCTGTGTTCAAGAGCCCATTGATATCGAATCCTACGATTGTGCATTGCTATAGGTGGTACCCGTAGCGGTCTTCGGGAA
The DNA here is from genome assembly GCA_950005045.1 of Agrotis exclamationis. Lineage (NCBI taxonomy): Eukaryota > Metazoa > Arthropoda > Insecta > Lepidoptera > Noctuidae > Agrotis > Agrotis exclamationis. The sequence goes on along the minus strand of OX465417.1, from coordinate 10,036,042 downwards.
TGAAGGTTCACTTCATGCAAGCGGTTTCTGACTGTTTGGTCGCTAATTAAGTTCCCTGAAGAGTGATGAAGCCTCACGGCTAACATCATGGCGGTTATTGTTGGAGCTCTTCGAGTTAAGATTTGAATGTATCGGTCTTGTCTCCGTGTGGTGCAGCGATACCGTCCTCCATGGCGCTCAGCCACGGTACCAGTGCTTCGGTAACGTGTCCAAAGTCGACTGATAACACTCTGACTTGTATTCAGAGCTAAAGCCACAGTACGTTGCCGGGAACCAGCTTCTATCATTCCCACGGCTCTGAGCATTTCTTCCCTGCTTAAATGACGTCGCCGCTCCATAATAACGTTGGTTTTAATCAGTAGTAGGGAAACAGTAGCACTAATAATGTCTTCAATGCGTTGTATGTTTTTATAGGGAAAATATTGACAGCTGATTTTCATCTTTTACTCGAATTTGATTCACAGTTCCTGATTCAAATTATGAAATGCACCAAAAAGGATCCATATAAATTTATAAAATCATAAATTTATTACAAAGCCACATCTCAATCTCAAGAAATCCGCATAAAAATGCTTGATCCCTAGACACTTTTGATGTGTGTAGAACCAGTGTTAATCCAATAAAGTGCTTTTTTTACTCGTCTTACTTGCAAAAAGGTTTTGGTGCAACATTTGGTGAGATTATAGGGTTTTGGAATGATTATTATATGAAATTATCTTTACGATAAGTTACATTATAAATAAATACAATCGTTGCCACTAATCGCAAGACGTTCTTCTATACCGATTTAAACTGTAATCTTGTGACTTTCATCATCAGATTTAAAATAAATCATCTAGAGATGAAAACCTTAAACACGCACACTATTTTGCACACAAATCTTTTATCCAAATAATACGAGTCTCAACCATCTTACCATGTTGCAGTCAAGCTTGCTCAATGCACTCCATTAATTAGTCAAACAGAATACACGGGTGACCTTTGCCTAAACTACAGGTACGTAATTGAATGTCAGTCAAAGTGACAAATGTACCCACACGATGTATCGGTGTACGACCGGGCATTGCTCTGGGCCCCGTAAGTACAGGAACAAGCAACAGCTGGGAGTTCTCATCGCTTTTCTTCGCCTTTAAGGCATTACATATACAAATGCTCCGGATTTTTCTTTTACAACCTACAAGCTTTCCGACGATGTTTTGTTTAAGAATTTGAGGCAGTCCAACGGTGTAAAAGGTTGTCTTTAGCTTTTGTTATTTTACACCTATGTTAAATACGTTAAGCTGATCGTAAGATAAGTATACTAACTTACTGTACCAAATGGTTTCAAGGCAAACTTTTCAGTGTTCAATCAAAGAACATTTGCGAAAACTTGTAATGCGGGTCTATTTATGCGATTTAGATTAATTGTCAATTTCCAAGGTAAATTAGTAAAGTAAACTAGCTGGGTATTTACTTGAAGGTTAATTTAGCAATAGCGAGTGTCAAAATAGAGAGGCCTTTAATACCTGGTCGTTAGCCATCTTAGCTCTCATTAGCCACAATATTCTGACAGGTTCTGACATCGTGTGATTACTAGAATGGCTGCTTGATGTCGTAACAAGGTCCAATCTAAATATCCAAGAATAGATAGAACTGTGATACAATGTGGGTTTTTAATTCAAATGTACGCTTTTATAAAGAAGCCCCTGAATTCTCACTAACAAGAAAAAAAGAAAGTCTATGATTCCTGATATTTCTAGGCAAGCGTGGTTCACCGTCGACCACACCACAATATCATTGCTTTCTATTAGGAGATCAAAAGCGAGCCTATCATAATTTTTTTTCGAAGTTTTCTTACATTTTTCATTTGAAGCAAATTCGCTTTGAACATTACTCACGTAGGCAAATAGGTTTTATTATTTTTATTTTTTAAAACTTTACACAACTAGGAATTTCTCCTGAGTCGTGGGTGCGTTTATAAACATATAAACTCACATAACAAACGTCCAGCCTCGAAAAAACTACTTGTAGATCATACAAATATTTGCTCGGTGCGGGAATCGAACCCGCGACACGCAGCACAGCAGTCCAATCGCTCAACCACTGCGCTAACCGTGCCGTCAAAGTATCTTCATGTCTTGTAGTATCTTAAACCTAATAACAATTTATCTTAGCCGCAAAAAATATCTAATAAACAGACCTACATATTAGTCCTGTAGATACGTTACGTGTCCAAGTTCCATATCCCGTTAATAAATGTTGATTCATCCGCGCCTCGCGCCGCTCGGGATTGGAAACTTTCTGGCTATCATTAATCTATATGGAGTAATATTACTTTCTTATATACGAGTATTTTTGCCTATAGGTATGTTGGATCTTGTGGTAATAAACAGATGGTAAAATTACATGTGTAACTCTAGAGTTGAACAGAATGACCTTGACGCCATATTGTGACATTTCTAAATAGACAATAACGATTATTAAAATTATTGAATAATAGTTTGCACATTTTTTTTGTTGAAAGTAATTGCAGTCACAATATAGCGTGAAGGGCATTCATTATAAATCTTATTTGAAACGCATTTAAAAATTTACAAACATATTATTCGTACATTTTCATTTCTATTCTTGGAAAATAATTTCTGACCTTCAGCACTTTTCTGAATCATAGCAATCAAAAATTTGTACATTGGCCGATCTCCCTATTTTGTGCTGGTGATCAGCACAAAATAGGGAGATCGGCCATTCATTATCAACATTTTCTCCCGAAGACTACCCAAACGTTGCTATTGCAACGTTAGTTTTACAAATATCATACCACTTCCTGATCCAGATTCGTAATCCTATCTCAATCGGACATCAAGTTTTGTTAGAACGCCCATCCACCTAAGTACATAACCCTTCGAAAGTAGTTCAAGTGAACGTTTATGACGCTCATATAAATTCATATCATGGCTTTAAGGTTCGTTGCCTTCATTTACCGAGGGCAAAAAAGATCCGAATTTATCTTGTGGTTTTTGGGAAATCCTCATAATATAATGCCTTGCACAGCTATCGTTAAGAAGGCACGTCTAAAGCATATGGGTGTACAGGGTGGAATCTGACACTCTAATCCGTTCCACACAGGGCCGGAAGGAATCATTTCATGATTTTTACACTCCTAAAAAAATAGAAGGTACTTTTCTTCAACCTTACTTTGTACGCATATTATGTATGACCGAATTCCACGGTTAATACGAATGTCATCAACTTATTTTAAGCGGGATCAAGAGCTGTCTGTGTCAATATTTCATAGCAATTACGATATTGTCAGCCCTTGAACTGTCTACTCGTTAATATGAAAATCGGGTTCAATTTTGTTTGTGAAATTCGCCCTGAGAGCCTATTCTTTATTGTAAAAGGTTTTTTTTTGTTTTCCCACAGCACTGCCAGGGGATAGTGTAGCAAATTAAGCTGACTCTTTACCTAAACGAAGAAGCTTGAAACTTGTCGCGAGGTAGTAAAACTTTTATATAACTTGCGTGACGTACGGGTGAAAATACTCCCACGCTACAAGGTTACGGTGAATTGTAGTGGTCTATTTATCTTTTGTGCCCACACCATAATATGAATGAGATCGAATGACGACGCGTAAACGACAAACACTCGAAGTTAATTGATTGTTGTTTGTTGGGTTTTATTGTTATTGTGTTTTTGGCAATCAGTTTTTATGAACTGAATTTATGTGAATAGGGTAAAAAGGTTAGGTTCACAAAATGATTTAGTATCTACTATCTAACTTCTAATTAATATTAAACTAGTTTGGATGGATAGGTGTTTATTACTCTATCACGTCAGAACGGCTAAATGGATCTTGGTGAATTTTGGCTCAGAGTTAGGTTATAATTTGGCATGACCGCATTATACATAGTATTCCGTTTAGATCGGTAATATCATCGTTCCCGTGGGATAATTTACTAAAACTTGGACAAAGCCACTGTCAACAGTTGGTAAGTTAATAAAGTTTGACTCAAATTCATATTGCACTAAAATTATAAGAACTTGTCCGCCGCGGTTTGTTACCTTAGAGTACCTACATAATAAATATTTGCTCAGAGCCTACATCTGCATGATTAACCTCCAGAGGTCAATAGAATCACGTAACTCGGATTGAATTGTCATTCCGGTGCTGAGTCACGAAGGGAAAGTTTGAACTTCACGGACTTGTTAACATCTTCCATCAAATTCGAATAGAAAGTAAAAGCGTTGATCTGATGAAATATTATTACAAATGTCGCAACTGAGGGACAGTTTAAATTACTTAGTTTAACATAAAAAAAACGTGCTTAAGCATCATTTGACAATATTGTTTTTTTTTATTGGTTATTGAATAATTTTAAAGATTTAAAAACAATATTAATCACTACCTCTCTATTCTTCTGGTGGTACTTCTAAGGTTAAAAAAACGTTTATTTAACTTAGCAATTAGCAACAGAAGCACATATTTTATGACTACATGAATATCTTAACAATGTTCATGTAACTCGATGTAGATTATTATCATAATTTTGGTATGATGATAATAATCTACATTGAGTTACATAGCATTATCAGTCATCAGTATAATGTTCCCACTACTGGGACACAGGCCTCGTCTTTGTTATAGGGAATGTGGGCCCAGGGCTGTAATCAATCACACTTGTCCGTCCCAGTACGGGTTGAAAGATTTCAATTATCTGATCAAATTTTTGATCATCATCAAAGTCTACAATTAAATAAAGCTAAAAACAATGAATATTACCAGATGCTCATTGTCGACGGTGAGGTTGATCTTGGCAACGTAGAAAGTGGTGGGAAAGGGCGGCGTGTGCGCATAGTACTCGGTGAGTTGCAGATCGCGACACGCATTCTGTGAGCCCAGCCAGTACTCGTTGCCAAACAGCACGTTGGTCGTGTAGTGGCCAGACGCGTCGAATACTGAAAACAGAGAGAGTTTCATTAGAAAATCACGCTTAATGTTTCAGCCTTTTTTACTACCTTATACCAACTTTAAAAATGCCCTGTCCGACCTGCAAAAGTACCGAGTTTCGAATCTTTTTTAGATAAAACTCGTTATCTAAAAAGGTAATCCTTTTATAACAAAAAATAAATACCTTGATAAAAACTAAATTAAATTATATAAAATTTCAATACTAATTTCAATTTAATATTAATTCAGGACGGCACTCGGGTCGCTTTTCAGTTAGTGACATCATTAACAAACAATCACCGACCAATCATACCAACGCAGATGATGGTGTTAGTTATTGCATATTAAAAATTTTAGTTAGATTTCAGGGAAATAGTGGTAATTTTGACATAAACAAATATTAAAATTCTGGCATTTTAAAATGCCAGAATTTTAATATTTGGATGGATATATAGGGATAGATATAGGGATGGATGGGAGCGACACAACATCTTACTGCTCCAAGCCAACCTCACCTGCACGTGGTCATCCTGCTAGATAACGAACGAGGCACTGGCGACCGACTGATGGCGGTATATCCATCCTACTTCAAGCGTAGCAAAATACCAACAGACCAGTGACGGGCAGCAGCGTCACTGATACGAGAAGCTATGCTCTGCGATCGCCAACCCGCATGCCCAGCGTGGCGATTATGGGCAAAACCTCCCAATGAATAACACACGAAACCAATGGCCCCCAGTTCCCGGTAGCCCTGCTATTCCTGGCCAGGGTGGCGGCCATGGTAACGGCACAGCAGGGGGTGCAAAGAATCCCCGGGCGATGGCAGGCCACTTAAAAAGACTGGACTTGGCAACGTATAACGGACGAACGATTAGGCTTGATGAACATTTGGCTCAGTTGGAATCGGAACTGGATAGGATTCGATGGCAGATTCTGGGATTATGTGAAGTCCGAAGAGAGGGGGAGGACACCATAACCTTGGAATCTGGCCACATCATGTATTACCGAGAAGGCGATCAGCAATCACAGGGTGGTGTTGGATTCCTTGTCAATAGGGTCATCGCTGACAATGTTGTGGAGATCTCGAGTGTGTCGACTAGGGTTGCGTATCTAGTACTAAAGTTAACGGAAAGGTACTACCTCAAAGTTGTGCAAGTATACGCACCGACTTCGGCACACTCAGATGAGGAAGTAGAAAATATGTACGAAGACATATCCTCAGCGCTGCACAACACTACTAAAGCGCACTACAACGTTGTCATGGGCGACTTTAATGCCAAAGTGGGAGTACAAACCGATGGCGAATCGAGAGTTGGTCCCCACGGCTACGGAAACAGGAATCACAGGGGGCAAATGCTCGTCAACTTCCTGGAGAAAGAGGGGTTGTTCTTAATGAACTCTTTCTTTAAGAAACCGCCCCAGAGGAAATGGACATGGCGGAGCCCTGATAATGTGACAAAAAATGAGATTGACTTCATTATTACGGACAAAAAGCATATATTTAGAGACGTCTCAGTACTCAACAGGCTGAACACCGGTAGCGATCACCGGCTTCTTCGAGGCTCTCTAAATATCGAATACAAGCTTGAGAGATGCCGAATGATGAAGTCTACGCTCCGTCCAAACCTGCTTCAATGTGCTGTGGGATCAGAACCGTTCCAACTTGCGTTGCAAAATCGATTCGCCGGCTTGGAAATCACTGAGGATGTTGACAGGGCGCTTCAGCAAGTGGTAGGAATCCTCAGAGAGGAGGGTGCGAAGTTTTGCCAACTGCAACGTGCGGGCACTAAGTCTAATTTCTCGGCTGAGACTCTCCGGCTTATGGACACCAGAAGAAGGGATCTACAAGCTACGCCGTCAGAAAAGCGAGAACTCAATAAGAGAATTAGCAAGTTGGTGCGACGTGACCTCCGAACCACTAATACATGCCGAATTGAAAAGGCAATAGAAGAAAATCGGGGTGCTAAGGTGTTCGCCCAACAGCTAAAACGCTCGCATCTGACGAAGCTTAGATCACCTAATGGTCAAACCGTAACCTCAAAGCCGGAGATCCTAGCTGAGATAGAAGACTTTTATGGCCGGTTGTACGACAGTCGTGGTCCACAAGGCACTCCTTCAGAGGATAGCCGAGCCACTCTGACACGCCACTACACCGATGAACTGCCGGAAATTAGCCTGGATGAGGTTGAGGTGGCCCTCAGGCAGCTTAAAAATGGAAAAGCCCCAGGTGAAGACGGAGTCACTTCGGAGCTCCTGAAAGCAGGTGGAAAGCCCGTACTTCGGGAGCTCCAAAAGTTATTCAACTCAGTTTTAGACACCGGGAGAACTCCAAAGGCGTGGAACAGGAGTGTTGTGATCCTCTTTTTCAAGAAGGGCGACATTACCTTATTGAAAAACTATCGTCCCATATCACTCCTGAGCCACGTCTATAAACTGTTTTCGAGGGTCATCACGAATCGTCTCGCAAGAAGACTTGACGAGTTTCAGCCTCCGGAGCAGGCTGGGTTTCGCGGAGGATTTAGCACCATAGACCACATCCACACAGTGAGGCAGATTATACAGAAGTCCGAAGAGTATAACCAGCCCCTGTGCTTAGCATTTGTGGATTATGAAAAGGCCTTTGACTCCGTTGAAACCTGGGCTGTTCTACAATCACTGCAGCGATGTCAAGTGGACTGGCGGTACATCGAAGTGCTGAAATGTCTGTATGACGCCGCGACTATGTGTGTCCAAGTACAGAACCAGCAGTCTAAACATATCGCGCTACGCAGGGGGGTGAGACAGGGGGATGTTATATCCCCGAAACTGTTCACCAATGCCTTGGAGGATGTGTTTAAGACGCTGAACTGGAAAGGAAAGGGCATAAATATAAACGGCGAGTACATTTCGCATTTACGATTCGCCGATGACATAGTCCTTATGGCGGAATCGCTGCAGGAGCTGGAACAGATGTTGAACGACCTCACTGATGCTTCTCAACGTATAGGTCTCGGGATGAACATGGAAAAAACAAAAATCATGTATAACGACATCACTACCCCGGGACCAGTCGTAGTAAATGGTGTAACTCTTGAAGTTGTTCAAGAATACGTCTACCTTGGACAAACGGTTCGGTTGGGTAGAAACAACTTTGAGAGAGAAGCCAACAGAAGGATTCGGTTGGGTTGGGCAGCATTCGGTAAGCTCCGTCAGGTCTTCTCGTCGTCCATACCACAGTGCCTAAAGACTAAAGTCTTCAATGCGTGCGTCCTACCAGTAATGACCTACGGTGCCGAATCATGGACACTCACAGTGAGGCTAGTCCACCAATTTAAAGTCGCTCAGCGAGCTATGGAACGAGCTATGCTCGGAGTAACTTTGATGGATAAAATCCGAAACGAAGTAATCCGTCAGAGTACCAGAGTTGCTGACATAGCAGAAAGAATAAGTAAACTGAAGTGGCAGTGGGCTGGCCACATCTCTCGCAGGACAGATAATCGCTGGGGTAGACGTGTCCTTGAGTGGAGACCGCGACTCGGCAAGCGTAGTGTGGGACGCCCGCCGGCCAGGTGGAGTGACGATCTACGAAAGGCGGCCGGCAGAGACTGGATGGGGAAAGCTCAAGACAGGGCTCAGTGGCGCACATTGGGAGAGGCCTATGTCCAGCAGTGGACGAATACGGGCTGATGATGATGACGATGATGATGATTTTAAAATGCATCGATTCCTTTTTTCATAAGTTTGTCATTTTATTTGGTAAAGCTGTTACCCGTGGTTTCACCTGCTGCTCGACTCCTATTGATCATCATAGCGTGATGATATCCTAAGCCTGTTAGCCTGCGGACATGCGGGCGGCGAGTTATGGGCAACTCGCCGCCCGACCATGGACCATGCCCGGGTCGACGGCGCGTTGTGTTCCTCGCGCACCTCAAAGAGCGTCAGCAAGATAACGGGGCCCCCTTGTAGAGGGCCAAAGCCTGCCGGGGTCGCGGGACTTATTTCATTACCGTGACCCTGGAACGTAAAGGGCTATTAAAGGACATCGTAGATTTTAGTCAGTACAAGTCTTACAGTCTCTCCCGCCCTGCCCTGGGAAGCAGGACTCATTTGATGATTTCAGCACGCTAAAAAAAAAGCCTGTTAGCCTTCCTCGATAAATGGACTATCTAACACAGAAATAGTTTTTCAATTCGAACCAGTAGTTCCAGAGATCAGTGCGTCCAACCAAACATACTCTTCAGCTTTATTAAGTTTAGATTGTCATAAAGGTGTAGGCACCTTTCGGGTTAAGTAAGCACATTTGCAATATCATTTCTGACCATAACAAGTGCCATGATTTATTGCGAGACCAATTTAATTGCTTCACGTTGTGGCTGCATCTCCTACTAACTAACATTATTCCACACTATGTGCAACATAATGTTGTGTGTAACAATTTCCAGCAATTTAATGTATATGACGCTTTATGTGCCAACTTTGACGTATTTCAGATTATAATAAGATTTGCTGTAAACAGTTTCGTCATTATGTCCTAACAAATTGCCTTAACACATTGTGAAATGTGTCGTTTATTAAATAGCTTTATGAACTAGCATTTGTCAGCGGCTTGGCTCGTTTAGAATTCCGAAATTATTCCACATACCGAAAATGAAAGTAAATAATATAATTATACTATCGGAATAAAATTTATCCCTATGTCTTAATTCAACTAATGGCCTATAAGTGTGTCTTTCATCCAACAACAGCAACCAATATCAATAGTGGTAACTTCATGTACCTACAATAATATAAATATGCAAGTATGTATAGGAATTTGGAACATCGTAGCGTGAGAAAGAGTTTAATTTCTTCATAAATTAGTTTGACACTTGTAAATGACAGGCTATTAACATTTTTCAAGCTCTCTCTCTAACTCATAAAAATCAAGCAATCTTGCTATATCACAGTTCAGTTAAAAGATGCATACTAAAAATGCTCGCTCCGTCATAAAGGTCTCATCTTTGCTTTTGTGCTAGATTGAGGCCAAGAGCTATCCTTATTACTTTCCATATTACTTTAAAAACAAACAAAACTTTTTCAAAAAAAAATGTAACCGACTTCCCACAAAAAAGTTCTAAATAACCTACAAAAAAACTTTTCTTTGCAAAGTCGGTGACTTTCTTTTTTATTTCATTTACTTTTTGTCACCGACTTTCGAAAGAAAAGTTTTTTTGTAGGTTATTTAGAACTTTTTTGTGGGAAGTCGGTTACATTTTTTTTTGAAAAAGTTTTTTATTGATTTGATCCTTTTTAGTTTCATTATTCAACCTTCTTACATATACACTATTGTAATCCGTAACACCGGTGATAACATCGTCCATGTATGTACAATGAGCTAAAAATTAAAACTGCTGCACCAAACTAAATGAAAATTTTATGGGACCAAATGGCAGATATACTGTATCGAACAAAAAAAGAATCATCGAAATCGGACCAGAAACCTCGGAGTAATCGGTGTAGACAATGTTGAAAACTTTTTAGGTTTTCGTTGTTTTTTGTTGATTTTTCAAAAAGTGCTAGTCCGATTTCGATAAAATTTTGATGGGACCATTCGGGAAGTATACCCTTTCCAACAAAAAAAGATTTTTTCAAATCGGTTGGTAAACGAAGGAGTTATGCACGAACAAACATAAAAAAAATATATATATAAACATCCGAATTGAGAACCTCCTCCTTTTGGAAGTCGGTTAAAAACGTCATAACACGATCAATCTGACTACTTGTAATACTCCCAGACACAAACTTTGATCATTTTTCAACTATTTTCATACACCTTAGCTCACTGATAGGTTATCGTAGAAGTACCTAGGTATGCGAACTTTTGGGTGAAATAACGTTACGTTATTCCGCCACAGTCTGCTTCAAAACCTTATTTATTGTATCACAAGTTATTAAAAATAGTAGCCCACTGGGAACAGGGTCCAAGCTACTGACGGTCAGAGCTCCAGAGGAAATCTCATAGCAATGCGCGCCATGTCAGGAAGAACTGCTTTCTGAAACAGGCCCTTGATTCAATTGCCTAACGAGAGCCTCCTTAGATGTTGCTCAAGGCTCTTGAAAATTAAAAGGCCATTGGCGACACGACTATCGAGACAATGATCAATGCGTTCACATCCCACATATCAAAAACCTTGCGAACCAAGACAAAATATAGTAAGTCAAGTCAAATTTATTAATAAAGTTGGCAACGTCGCAAATATTTGTCAAATATTAACAAGTTTTAATTAATTTAGCAATGTTACTGTATGGAAATAAGAAATATGGCTCTGTAGTGCACTAAAACATTGATGTAGGAATGCAAGTATAACACTGAATTTGAATTTGATGTTTTAACCGTTTCATTTACTATTACATCTAAAACTATATATTCGGTGGTACGATCTTAATTATTGCATTCCCTTATCAATTTTTTAGTCCATTACAAAGCCATATTTCTTATTTTCATACAGTAAATTTACCAAATTAATTAAAACTTGTAAATATTTGACAGCTATTTGCGACGTTGCCAACTTTCTGGTTACGCGCCCTTAACTGTCCCACTGGCGGGCTAAGGCCTCCCTCCAAATAAGTTGGCAACGTCGCAAATATTTGTCAAATATTAACAAGTTTTAATTAATTTAGCAATGTTACTGTATGGAAATAAGAAATATGGCTCTGTAGTGCACTAAAACATTGATATAGGAATGCAAGTACAACACTGAATTTGAATTTGATGTTGTAACCGTTTCATTTACTATTACATCTAAAACTATATATTCGGTGGTACGATCTTAATTATTGCATTCCCTTATCAATTTTTTAGTCCATTACAAAGCCATATTTCTTATTTTCATACAGTAAATTTACCAAATTAATTAAAACTTGTAAATATTTGACAGCTATTTGCGACGTTGCCAACTTTCTGGTTACGCGCCCTTAACTGTCCCACTGGCGGGCTAAGGCCTCCCTCCAAATATGAAGGCTGTGCGCCACCCCTCCATCTCCTTCATAATCGCAAAAAGTGACACAATTATAACAAATTAAACAAGATCCAATGAAGATTTTATACGAATGTTACAAAATCGACCTTGAAGAAAGAAACTGATACAAAAGATACCCAACTTAAAGTCGAAATTCCTATCCTTCGCGCTAAGCTTCCAGAATCGTTTAAAGTATGAGCTTACAGTAAGGCAAGGTTCAAATTAAGCCGAAGTAAGGAGAGTTAATTGTAATTTGATAATTAGAAACAGCTACGAACGTCGACGGCAGTTACATTGCCAAAATAATAGGAATTGTCTCTGAATGAAAATTATCTTCATTTACATATTTACAAACAGGGACATGAATTCTTTAGAGAAGGGTTTTATTTTCTTAAACTAAAAGTTTAGGTAGGTACTTTAACTCTAATCTTGTTAAAGAAATGATAGTCAAAGTACCTACCTACTAAGTATAGTGCTTCTACCACTATACAATTATCATTTTCCTGCCATTCCCCTTCACGTTTAGGGCCAGCAAAGCACATCCTTTGAAGTGTAGGAAAAGAATACATACACGTATTCTTCTCAATAGATATCGTCACCTCAGTCTCAATACCTACAACCTACTGAATGTAATCGAAAAGCAGAGTATTCATAAATTCTTCCCAGCTCGGCTCAGAACATTTTGGTAGACAGAACAAACTAAGATTTATATCCTGGATTTGTAAAACTAGGTTTGTAAAAGCCGTCTTGAAGAATTGTTCATCCCCGTAAATTCTTATAAAATGCCAGAAAAAAAAGACCAGACGCGCGAAATATTAACAAATCAAATCCAATCTGCAATAAATTTAGAGCAACATTCCATGGATTCATTTTCATTTAAACTTTGTGGTTTTTTGTTCTTATATTAGTAGATTTTGGCTAAACAAAGCAGGAAAATTACGACTTTCCAACAGGAAGCGAAGCGCTCATCGAAGTTTTTATTTAAAACGAGGTAATTCGCTTAATCTCAAGAATTAAGGAAAGAGGATTTTTTTATAAATTCTTAATTTTACCATTACGACTGTGATATTAAAGCCTTTCTCCTTATTTCCCTTTTGTTTGTGTCCAAATTGAATGTAAAATTATTCATGTTCTGAGTTACAAAGCATTGACAATAAGCGCTTGTCGCTAGAAGCACCTACTGAAGGCCTTATTTTCTATGCTGGAATATTTTGTGGATTCCATTCATAAGCCTATAAATATTATATCAAAAGAACAAGCTAAATATCTGTACATAGATTAATATTAAAATAGAGCCCAGATAAATACGATCAGTACAGTTGTCTAATTCTGTTTACAGTTTCGAATAGATTAGTCACAGCTTCCGACACAATAGTGCGCTGGACGGCCGGAAAACGCTTCAGCCGCTTCTGAGTTAGAGCCCGGCCACGTGAAGCGCTGCACAACTCCACTGATTTATAGCCTTCACACTTATTAATTCAGTGAGATATTGCCCTCTCTAGATGAGCCTGAGCCTGCTGAAGGTTCTATTATCTGTGGTGTATTAATAAGCTTCAGTGCTGAGACGTCTTTTGTTATAGGTTTTACGTGCTGTCCACACAATATTTTGTGTTATTAGCTTTGGAAGCGTCCCGATTTTCGTTCCTGAAAACTATTACTCGTCTGTGTTCAAACCACTACAAAGGCATTATTTTATGCTATTTTATTAAATTGCAGCTATGATATTATCTCTGTTATACTTCGAGAAAATTTCGATTTTATCAGAGACACTTTTACGACTACGGAACCTACATAGTGCAGGTGGAATACAAGAGAATGTTCAACGCTATTCGTACGAAGACTATAAAACAACGCCGGAGATATTAAATCATGCAAAGCCTATTCCGAAGAACATTTTTATCTGTGAATACGGAATACCCAGAAGTGTGATATTCCATATTTCTGGGTGAGATATTTGAATAAATGTAACCCTCTCTGTAATAAATGAGCGTGGAGCGTCATTGTTATAATGTAGAGCTAAACTCAGAGCTCTATAACCCTTGTTTTAGTTTCTTGTGCCACATAGGACATGTGCTGTTTTATAGCAAAAAGTTTTAATATAGCCCTCTTCAAGTTGCTTTTAATACAATTAATATTGTGGTGAAGTGTGTTAATCACTCTTTGTTTAGAAAATTTATTATTTAGCGGGACTATACCGAGTCTAGTATATGAATAAGTACTCGTATGTATTGACTGCAAAAAAGGACAGCAAAATAGAAGTACTGTCCTTTTATAATATACGTACCTGTCTATAAATCCTAATAACAGCCAAATGCATTTTTTATTCAATCGCCTCGATAAAGCATTGTTTCTTGTTAGGCTAACTATAGAAATATAATACCTACCACTCCCTACCTACTTACTCGAAATAAATTTTGTTTCCTAACGTGACGTCAAATCTATCAAAGTCACGCAACAAACAAAATAAAATTCATCAAACTTACTTTTTGTTGACAAATAAGGGCGAGCAGTTTTCCTGGGTGTTCTTGATACCAAACAAAATCACTCTTTGTTCTCAAAGTCTAATCTTCGAAAACATCTTTCATGCGGGTATTTCCCTTGACGACATTGGGGAAACATCCTTTATGTCCCAGTGGGATAATTAAGGTTATTGTTCATTAAACTGATAACGATCATGTCCACTAAACACTCTAAGCGATTACAAAACTTTCGATGGCCAAGCACCAGCTGAAATTATAACTATAACTTCATTAATCCACATCACACCAGGTGGTTGACCATGATAAAATTACAACACACATGTCAAATATCCAATCAAGCATTCCAATATTGATTACTTTGTAACTTGATGCCAAAGTTTGAACTAAGATATCTGTGGGTTGACATATATAACCACATTCGTTACACATCACTGATTATTCATTATGTCCGGAAATAGATCTACAGGGCACAGGCACAATATCTTATATATAGAGTTTAATATCTAGATCAACCTGCACACAGCCATCTATTTGCTTTGTCTTCTGAGTTAATTAAGAATCTAACAACAAGATACTATGTATATCATGGAATTGTATTTCATTAACATTAAATCAAAACCTTCGCTATCTCCAGTGTTTAAAAGAGTAGCTGAATAATTTATAGATACTTAGTATTTCAATTAGTAGTCTTATCTCTTTTCTTTTCAATCGAATTCTCGCAGAAATGAATACTTTTAGTTCAAGCGACCGTTTCAGTTCCGGAAATAAAGTACTGACATCGATATTGAAACTGAAACGAATATCTCGAAAACGTGTTAGACTTTTTGGAAGAAATGGCAGAAAGAAAGATGTCTACGACCCATCGTGTCAAGTGGTTCCGTAAGAACATTTCTAAGAGTTAAACACTTCAAATGTCATGAATTTTATGTTTGCATCGGAATCTGTTTCTGCTTGAATTGTTAAAAGGCCGCAGGTCCCTTTTGTGGTTGACTCGCGTAAGGTCTATTTGGCAGGCAGAGCAGACCTTAAAAACGTGCATACATTTGTCTCATAAAAAGGTCGCATGTTACATATTTTAGGAACCCTTGGCAATGTCGGATACATTCACATTTAGTGGGGAAAGGAGGAAAATAGTGTATTTGATTTGAAGTTTTCCTTGTGTACATTTGTTTCCCAAGTCTATAATTAGCGTCGCGTCGTGGATGCGTCGCCGACCGTCACCGTCACCGTGTCGCTGCGCGGACGCACGGTGTCGTATGCAGCTGCAGTCACGGTCGGACAACGACCCACTTTGCGGTCAATTCTGCACTTGCTTGAATGTTTTTCTCATACTTATTACGTAAGGAATGAAACATCGCGTTACTTCATATCTTAATCTTCCGTGCGGTGACGACGATGCTTTAATAATATGATATTTCGGCGCTCTGACTTCATAAACTCATACTAATCTTACTATGGATAGACTGATGTTTATGGAAATATACGATCCACTTCAGTTCATTTAAATATAAATGACGGCAGCGGTATGACAATATTAAAACATAGTGGTGCTTCGTAAAAGCTTTTCGGATTTTCGCAACCAAAAAAATGTATGGTAGTCCGATACACAGAATAAACTAGGAAAGTGGTTTTAAATTTTGCAGCAGGGATATTGCCTCGGTTAGTAGTTAAAGCGACTGCTGAGCATGAGCATGAGGTTTCTGGGTCTATTTTCGGGTCGGGTCAAGTGTTAATGGGTTATTCATTAGGAAATTATCAGTAGCAACACACAGAGTGTGAATAACCCTATTATATGGTACTTAAACATAACTGTTGAAATATAGGTGTAATGTATTACTTAACCTTTTGGATCGTGCATGACTTTTCCTGTTTTTGTGATGTAAAGTAAACGGGAACTTTGGAAAAAATAGTTCCTCGTTCGTACACTAGACGCGTTTTTTAATTTTTCCATATAATAAACGCAGTTAATACTTCAAGTACCTACACTGTAAATAAAATACAGAAATCCTGTGCTAAGGTCTGTGCGGAAAGTATAACTTATAAACTTATAAACAATTAACTTGTAGACATAAAAGCGCTACATAGGTACTTGATCAGCAGATTGACAGCTTTATTGCAAAAAAGGTTTTGTTCCATGAATACAATATGACATAATATCAATTTATTTGAAAACACTGACTACCATTCAAAAACTATGTTTCGCGAATAACAAGTTACCAAAGGGATTGACACTTCAATTTGATATTTTGATTATCTTGTTGTTTATTACTTTATGGCCTTTCGTTCTTCGAAAATATCCGACGGTTGACAAATCGGCGGGAGATAGGTACTCACAGATTTATCCTTAACAAACATTTTGAAGGACAAGATATTGAAGCTCAAGGTTTTTGTAAAGAGATTAAATCGAGTGAGTGATTGGAATGATTTAAATACACTGTAAATAAAGTGATTAAATATAAAACGTTATTTTTTCTTATTAATTTTTCTGTCCTACAGGTGGGCAATAGATATTATTGAAAAATAATTTGCACAAAATTTTAAAACGTATATTTCAAGTGACATCTGACAGTCGGAGGTAATTGACGTGTTACCCCATATCGTGGCACTGAAATTGAAACAACCAAAAAGTTCGTGACGAAAGCACTGGCACTGGCCACTCTCGCTGCAAATACCCGAATATTCGCTGAAGTCCAATAAACGTAACCGCAACGAAAATACAGTTGGCAAATAACCCGCTTGCTCTTTCCAGGGAGCTACAAACATCACTATGTCCATACATCCGTTCCACTTGCTTGCCGCCATTAAATATTTCATTACAAAGGATTGACGTTCACGTGTTGTGAAATATTGGGCAAATTCCTGTTAATTGACCGATTGGGTTACACCACTCGTTGTGTGGTCGTGGTGAGGCAACCGCGCGTCGGCACAGCACCACAGATTGCAGTGCGTGGTCCGTGGATGCACGCACTTAGTTCGTGTCAACATCTTCACAGTAAGTGTTTGTTGGCTCAGCGCTGGTTATTCCAGTTTGAGACACGAACCGCAATTATTTATTTAAGATTTTGTGGATTATTTTACTGTGGTTTAAAAATACCCCTTTGAAACGAAAGGCGGATTAGGACGGATTAGATATGCTAACAATTTTTGTTTTATTTTTTTCTTAATAAATATTACCATAACAGTTGTTGAGAGTAGTAGTTTAGGCACGAATATATCGCATATAAACTTGCAGATAACCGTAATATACTTATTTGTAGCTTTATCACCAAGTTTCAGGATTATCCACACCTACTCATAGAATAAGGTGTGATAATAGTATCATGCCAGACGGTAAGTAGGATCAGGGGCCCGTGACGGTTAGGTCCCACCTTATCTGCAGTGCATCATCAGGGCCTACCTCCGTGACAGGCACATTCGATACGTGGCTAGGAATGGCAACTTGTATCGCCGGGAGATTGCTTGTGGAGTTCCACAGGGCTCTGTTTTGGGCCCTCTCTTATGGAATATTGCTTACGATGTTGTCTTGCGTACTGATCTCTCCGTTGGTGTTGATATCGTTTGTTATGCGGATGACACCTAGGTGCTGGCCGGCGGAGACACGAAGAGACTATCACGCAAAAGTCGTGGCATCGATCTGCGAGTTGGGTCTAGCGATAGCTCCCCATAAAACCGAGACGATGTGGTTCCATAAGCTGCCAAGGAGCTGAGAGCCACCAAGCTTGTTAGTCAGAGTCGGAGAGACGCTTGTGCAAGTGGAACGATACATTAAGTATCTAGGGCTTACCCTGGACAGTCGGTGGGGTTTTGAAGAACATTTTGAGCGTTTGGTCCCCAGAGTTGGCAAGGCAGTGGGTGCTTTGCACAGATTATTATTATGGAGCGCCTGTTTGGTCAAATAGGCTATTAGGTGTCAAACGCTGCAGGACCAAAATCAACAGCCTGCAGCGAAAAATGGCAATTCGTATCGCACGAGGATACCGTATATATGTTATAGGCAATGTGTATAATCCGGCATTGTATAGAATGCCTAGGCATTATATATATTGCCTAAAACGTTCAGGCAATGTATATAATACGATTCATTTCATACATTGCCTAGGTATTGTATAAAATGCCTAAAGCGCATCAGGCAATGTGTATAATGAACGACCATGAGAAGGAGACACGTGTGTGCGGTGTGCGGGACTAGCCCGTACAGCCCGCGCCAAACTTTGTGACCGCCTTGAGTATAGTCGCGAGTCCGAACTTGCGCATGGTACAGTCGAGTGGGCAATACGTAATCAAATGAAATGTGAATGTTTCTCTTCGAATCTAACCTGTCCGTATCGGGGTGCTCCAAGTCCCGAGCTCGCTCTTGCATCCTAGGTCAACTAGGTCACTGATTACTACCTACCAAGGTGGCTCGACGGAGCCCCGCTTCGCGGGGCTCCTACTTCTGGGTGGTTTAAAAAAAAATAAAAGGGGTGCCCCCCAGTCCCGAACTCGCTTCGCTCGCTCTTGCATCCTAGGTCGAAAAACTGATTACTACTTATCAAGGTGGCTCGACGGAGCCACCGCTTCTCAGATGAGAAGAGATAAAATGTAAATGTTTATCCGAAGGCAAGTGCTATGTGAGAAACGCTCTCTTCTTATCGCTGTCTGCTAATGGAAGTTGAAATTAGGATTAGCTCTCAAAAGATTAGTACCTATCTAACTAAATCATAGACAAGAAAAATCGATTACATACATTGCCTGTACTCCAACTGGCATTCTATACAATGCCTAGGTATTTTATACATTTCCTAGGTAAAGTGTAAAATAGTTTAAACATTGAACATCATTTCATACATTGCCTGAACGACCCCGGCAATCTATACATTTCCTAGGTATTGTATAGAATGCCTGCACTATACACATTGCCTATAACATATATACTTTGAAGCGGCAACTCTCCTAGCAAGATTTCCACCGTTGGATATTTCGGACGATATCGACGCAAGGGATTTATCACCAAATCCGCGCCCTCCGATTACGGGGCAATAGGGCACCAGGAATCACCGTCGCAAGGCTGAGGCGGCAGGAATGGCGACACGCGCTTGAGCTATGGCGCGAACGGCTGCAGCAACCGCAATACGCACACAAGCGCGTTGTCGAAACCATCCTGCCGCACTTTGAAACCTGGCGCAAAAGAGAGGAGCGCATAACCTATAGACTTACTCAGGTACTTACTTATCGGACATGAAGGCTTCGGCGAGTACCAGAATAAGATTGGGCGGGAAATGACAGCAAATTGCTACCACTGTGAAGGCGGCCTGGACTCAGCGCAGCACACGTTCATGGAGTGCCCTGCATGGGATACTGAACGACGCATCCTTGTTGCTAGTATCGAATAAGACCTTTCTTTGCCAGCGGTGGTAGAGGCTATGCTGACAGAATCTGACAACTGCACGGCGGTGACCTTATTCTGTGAGACTGTCACTCTACAGAAAGAGGTTGCTGAGCGGGATCGTGAGAGGGCTGATCCCGCTCGGAGAAGGAGGCGTCGGGGTGGAAATCGCCTCGTCGCCTAACACGCTGAAACCCCGTCTGTATAACTTGGAGCAGGTGGCACTTTGGGGTCACGGGTGTTAGATTGGGGACTCTGAGTGACCTCATAGACGACGGTGGTACAGGGGCCACGTGCCGACGTTCAAAAAAAATTGTACAGTGAAGTTAATAGGAGACTATCATATATAGTTTCCCTAGGGATGTGTCCTAACAGGCGTCGCACAGAGGGGGCCACGGTGAGGTCTTTTAAGAGGACGGCCATGTGCTGGTGGTGATTGGCGGGGTGGTTTTAGTGAGGTAAAAATCCCACACTCCCCGGTCTTATCCCCAAAGACCGGTAGCCTTTTGAAGGTTTCCCCCCGAAAACAATAAAAAAAGGTCCCAGCACTTGCGACCTCAATGTAAAGCATATCAGATAGTTCGTACATAAAACTGTAGAGAAAAGAATAAAAACAAAAATCCAAAAATGGTTAAACCAAAGTTTTGAAATTTTTTGAACGAATCCCGGTCCCATCCGGCTCAGTCCGAATCTACTTATGTTGGGTATTTATGAAACATTTTCCTCGTTTATCGCAAGCTTTTTCCGCAAGTCAACGCCTATCAAATCACTTATACCAGTCAGAACATATCAAATTGGAAAGAATGATGTTAGGCAAGCTGCTCGCAACATGATCAAATTATGGATGGCTTGCAAATCTATTACATAGAACAATACACCTATCTACTGTGGAGCTAAATCGATTCTCCCATACTAATTATACATCGTGGCTGATAGCGCCTCCAATGATTGCTCTATTATTAGCTTAAACGGATCAAATAAGGAAGCTCTCAATGGATATGCCTTATTAGACTCTGGACCTTATTAGATTATGTTTTGATTCATTTTTAAATGGCACTCAGGAAATTCCGCCTGGACTCGGCTCAACAAAAAGTAGCTAAAAATATAATATCGACTAAAGTTTCGTGGTTCGATGAGAGAGGAAAAGTGGAAGTTGCACGTCAGTCAAGTTACTTGATCATCATTAATTATGTCGGTTTTGTATACTGGTTCCTTTTTACCTATATAGGTACTTACGGCTTTTTGGTATTGACATTTCAACCGATATAACAATTTCTCAACCGGATCTTGCTTAAGATATTCGTCTGAAAATAACAGTGTCAATTTTCCTCATGCAGCAACCAATTAATTTCATAACATAACCGTCACGCTTCCAGTAATGGGAGCGGTAAGCAGAGCATAATCGCTTACTCATAGTTCATCGACTGGCGAAACTACTGCATCCGACACGATAGGAACTTGGCTACTTTACGGCATTTATCGAGTTTTGTTCCAATCTCCAAACTAAAGTTTTATGGGCTAGAACCCATTTCCAATCCGGTTCGAAGAGAAATATTAGCGCTGGAATCTTTTCCTCAAAAAGCATATTGTGGAGCTCGGAAACAGTCAGACAACTGTTCATAAGTTTCTAAAGAGAAATTCACTGGCGCCTCATTTCAAACACGAAGAACAAATACAATAATCGTAACATTAACATAAAACAGTCATAGATATAGCCGTTAAGCAGCTGATGGAATAAGATTGACGCAGATTATGTCACTGCTAGCGAACGAGCGTGGCTTGTTTAACAAGACCCGGCGATACGCGGCAGCAGTGCGTGTGAGTGAAATGAATCGCTTACTTTCACGGGTTACTTATGAAATTTGCGATTTACACGTTATGAACCGTATTTTGCGCAAGAGTTGGGTTCATGCGGCCGCAGCGCTCGCGGGTGTGCGCGCGCCTTACGTCACAAGCCGGTGCGCATACGTTTCTCAACTTACCAAGTCTCTTCTCTATAATATAGAATAACTCTTTGTCGTTTATTATATTGTTACTTAATATCACTATGCCTACTGTACAGAATATTACACATCTCTAAATTATTCGAGTAATTTCCTACGCTCCAGTTGCGTATTCTAATTCAAGCTATTAAGTTCGGTATTAATATTACACAATGGCCGCTTATCCGAGTAATGACTAGATGAGAATCTGCGAAATTGACTTTGCCCTATCTACTTAGTTGTAAATAATTTATGAACAACGTTATAATTTATGTGTTAAAACCTCTATGTGCACTGTTTGCTAACGACTAAATCTAGAATTTATTGGTTTTGTGTTACAATTCCATCAATTGTTCGTGGAGGAATCCGGTTCCATTACAACATGCGACAGCTTGAACCAAAACATTCGTCGACTAACCACTGAATGGTATACTATACTAGCTTTATATGCATTGGAGTGATGTAGCGTTTAGAGAACTTACAAATATTACAATATTTTGCAAGAAAATTGTTCAAGACAAGCTTTTTATTTATTTCTGGGAAATACCACCTTAATGCTTACGATACACGATATTATTAATGAGTGAAATAAATAATTAAAGCCTCCTGCAGACACACGCGATTAATCGCGCGGGGCGACATGTCGCGGTCCATTCGCAGTATTTTTAGAGTGGAAATTAGCTTGGCTCGTTGTCGCAGCGCGATTAATCGCGTGTGTCTGCAGGAGGCTTAGTGGCTGAATAACAACCAAAAAGGTACCTACGTATATTATAAAAAAGCAAGGCTATTTGGTAGCACAAGCTCTATAAAGTGACTTTCTTGTGAAAATCAATGGAAATGATGACAGAAAAAAAAAACAAATGTGCTTCAGTATAGTCAAAGCTTAGAAATCGAGAACTACTCTGTCACATTCAGGTAAATTTCCAATGTGTGAAACAAAAGCGCATTTAAAACGAATAATAGCTGAAAATACCGGATAAAGCGACATAGCGAATGAAGGTATTAACGAACGAACAGCACGGCAAACAAAGAGGTGAGGCCCGTGATGGAACAGTTTGCATTATTCAGGCATTAACAGGCTGTTCCCCTTGTGCCTGCCGAATAGATCCACGAGAGGAAATATCGGTGTTCCAATAATACCTCTAATTAAACATGAACGCGCTGCGGTCTTGTTCCAAAGGGAGTCGGTTTAGCAATGTTTGCTGCCTACTAAAATTTAATATGTCATGTTTACAAAATAAAAAACTATGACATAAAACCAATTAAATAAATTACACTATTATAGAGCATCGAAAAACTCATCCTCAACGCTGTCAGCTGGTAATGTGCCCAAGAGACTGGCGGCGTTGCCTCTTTGTATGGCTATACTTAGCCTCTGACCAAGGTAAAAGCCAGCTCTTGGGTCACGGGAAGCGTCAACAAGTCTTTTCGAAATGTCTCTGAAGAGTCTGTGAGCACTCGGACCCCATGGCCCTATAGTTTCAACCCCAAACGGCTCAAAAATATAGTTACTACTCAGGTTACTATATTTACGCCGCTTGAGGTTTTCAGCAACCGCAGCAGCAGCGCCAGCAGAGCACGATGAACTTGGAAGATGGGATGGCGCAAGAGTATCGACACAGGTTGCGTCCCACACTAGAGGCCTACCCATCTTCCAAGGAAACAAAGACATACCGTCCGGTCTTTTGCCATCGTCGCGTGCCAAGCCGTTGGGTTCTAAAACAGCTGGAACGCCGACGGTAACAAGAGCTCGTCGAATAATGTCGTTTATGTTCGCGTGCCGCGCAAAACGGCCCGCACTACGGCTGCAGGACAGGCCATGGTGTCCGAGGCTGTTGACGGCTTCCCCACAGTGACAGCGATGAGGAGAACAGAGTGGGGAACCTAACCTGAGGGAAACAGCGAGCCGGAAGGTGGTGTCGTCGAGTAAGGTGCCGATGCTCGACGACGGCAGTGCGTGAAGCCAAAGACCCGACTCCCACTTACCCACAGCCAGCAGGCGCGCACGCTCAGCAGTAGTAGCAGATGTGTTTAGTAGGTTATTCTGAACTACACTGCAGAGCGGCTCATCCCACTGTCTTTGGGAAGATGGATTGCCGGGTAGATCGGTATTCGGGCAAGCGATTTTCCAAGCGTCCAAAGCCTCAGAGAAGCACGGCACATCAAAATCAGTCAGTGTGGAAGCCAGGATATTCCTGACTAATTTTTCAGTGCCGTGGACCGAAGAAATGAACGCCGGTAAGCCAATACTGGAAATTTTGCGAACGCCGAGACCACCCATGCGAATGGGAAGAGTAGCTTGAATCCAAGCTCGGTCGTCCAAAGCCACATTTAAAATGGATGATAGTGTATGTCTGATAATGAGGTCAATTTTGTCCAAAAGATGATTGAGCTTCCATAAATGGGAAGCACGAAGGAAATATATCAATTTAGGGCCAAAACAACAATAGCGAATCAAAGTAATGGCTGAATGCATGTTAATATCGAGCAATCTACCTGAAACATCATGAAAATTTTGAATTTTTTCTTCAATGAAGTCAGAAAAAGAATTTTCAAAGATTGGTGATCCCAGGAGGCGAAGAGACGTTTTGTCAATAATTTTGATGTCTGGGGCTATTGAGTTAAATTTTGGAATTGTCAATTGTCTGTCGGTGCTGTCCGTTAAAAAAAGTTCACATTTCGAAAGGTTGAGGTCTAAGCCAATGGAATGAAGTTCATTCTTCAAAAAAATGAGGTCATTCAAAACGGTGTCAACATCGCCACCCAAGGTCCCATCATCAAGGTACCAAACGTTAAATTTAGAATTTAGCTGTCGAACAATTGGGTGAATAGCCAAGCTGAAAATCACTGGCCCGAGGGGATCACCTTGTTGACAACCAACAGCAGATTCCAAAAGGTTATCCCGATACAGTAATTTAGAAGGGTGTCTATAACATTGCCAAAGAAAACTATAAATTTGGGGTAATTCTTTTTTAGTTTCAGCCAACAAGGTGTCCCTGTTAACCGAATTGAAGGCATTCTTAATGTCAACCTTCAGGATGACCTCACCTTTGCCAGAATTTAGGTAGGTCGACAAAGCGTGTACGGCAGCCTCACAGCCCCCTTTAGAGCCGTAACCTAGCTGCAGGGGCTGAAATTTTTCCGAAACAGCCTCACTAAAAAATTTACAGCAAATTTTGGCTGCCATACGACGGTAGGTTGTTCCCACGGCAATGGGACGAATACCGCCATCCCTCTTGCGCAGGGCACATAAATTGGCCCCATACAGGACGTCGATGACAGCTTCGTTCACATTGCCGGAGAGCATGAGGTTAATCAGAGCCGTAAGCTCCTTCAACAACGACTCACCAGCTTCCCCGGCGCCCAAACAAATAAGATCCTTAAGGTGTTGGGGACTTAGGCCGTCGAGGCCGCCGGCGGAGCCGCTCCGGAAGGAGCAAACGGCTGTGATCAACTCTCGACCTGTAACGGTGAGGCAGTGAATGTCCGGGTCAGGAGGGTCGGGAAAGGAAAGGTCATCTGCTGGGGCAGGGTGTTTAGACTCCAGAGCTGCTAGTGTTTCTGGAGAACACGGTGCCACCACATCGCTACTGAAGAGAATCCTGGCCGCGCCACTTATGTCACCTTCCCCTAACTTAGATTCCACCAAGTGAGATATATTCCTACCGTTATTATATCTATGAGTCAGTAATTTGAGATCTAAACTTTGAGCCGAAACGTTACAATTTTCTTTAATTTGAGAAGTTAGCGTTTTTTTGGTTGCCAAATTCTTTTGAACGTGGAGAATTCTATAAGGGAAGGTGAGCAGTTTTTCCCAAGCACTAAGCGAATTCTCCTGGACGGCAAGGCGGACACAACCAGCCAAATTTTGTGCAACAAGAGGTCTGGCACCTCGGGGAACTCGCTTTAATATAGGGACAGAATTTTTGAATTTTGAAAGGATTTTCCAAAGCGGGTCAGAACAGGGTGTAGTATGTGTTGTAGGAGGAAAGGGTAAGACAGGGTCTGAGGTTGGTAGATTATGCGGTTTGTGCGCTTTACCAATATGCACGTTCAGACCCCGCTTACCTTTAAAAAATCGTGCCTGGGAACAAAGTGGGCATCTCTCCAGGGAGGTCAACGATGTTGAAGATTGACATGCACTATCACCAACCACATCGCTGCTGCTACTACTCATGAGATATATTATTTTTTAAAAAGAGCTTAAAAATAAATATATTTAATTTAGGTACTTTAGTAGGTAGGTATTTTAGTTTTAATTTTAATTTTATTATTAGGCTTTTATCAATAAATTTCATTTATATGTCATGTTGAATATACATATTAGATTTCTCAGATTGACTTAGTTAATAAAGTGAGCATGTTTTTAACCACAATCGAGAATCTTGGAGGGTTTCAGGATTTTAACCCTGACAGTAGGGATGGTAATATGCTTTTACTTAAAAGATATTTAAAACGAAAGTTATGAAGTGTGGGTGTCGTAATATAACCCGACTATCTTACTCTGCAAGTGTACATTGAAAACAATTAAGTTTATTATTATAGACTAAATTCCGTATTCTGTGTTTACTGGCCAGTTACAGGTGGAACAAAATAGCGCATTAAGTATAAGCGCGCGAGAGATGCAGGGGCACGCCGCGCTACATCTGGCAAACATGATCATCTCCACGAAATATGCGCCAAGTAGGGCGCTCTTATAATTTCATTCATAACTGGATACCTACGTTAACTAGTTCTTGTATTATGTAAGCTTGTGGGTACCTATAGGTCCATTTCAGAGTTAAGAAAGTTATTCTCACTACCACGTTAATAAGTTGACCGTAGTTCGGTTATTCGGTAATATTTACGCGGATATGGCAACGTTCAAAAATTGGTGTAAACGGATATCGACTTAATACAGGAAATGACATTTCAATGTATTTTGGGTTACACAACATCCAATACATGTTTAAGTATCGTAGACATAACATTACAATTGTTAAAAACTGTCTGTTGCCATTAACTTCGAAGACGTTCAACTGGAAAATTATCCCACCAGAAGGTAATACCGGGACAAAAGTATCCTATGTGTTAATCCAAGTTATGAACTATCTGTATAACAAATTTCATCCAAATCCGTTAAGTAGTTTTTGTGTGAAGAAGTAGTAAACATCCACCCATCCATTCGTCACTCTATCCTCTCAAACTTTCGCATTTATAATGTTAGATAAATAGACATAGATGGAAGGAAATGTCATGTTAATTGAAATCAAAACACGTTTAAACGTATAATATTTGTTCCGTAAGTATGAGTGTTTATAAGACGTATCTTATTGCAATCTGCATAAATATTGACAGTTATTGTGTAGTAGATTCATAGCGAGTAGGCCGCCGTGAAATTAGAAAGGGCATATCGGATCTGTGTATTCGGACGTATTGAATCAATTTCAAAGAGTGACGAAACTGTCTTTATTGCGAAATACTAGAAACGCCTGGTAAAATGTACCTAACTGACGGTTATCTTATTATATCAGATACAGTAGTAGTTCCACATCATTTACTTGCACATTAACACATACATTCTAAACAAGATTAAGAGATTATCAGCATTATACCAAGGTTTAGTGTTACCTAATACTTGTAACTGAATTTTAATGGTCTGTCTAAGTAAAATAGTGATAAGAAGTATGTAAATAAGTGACCATTTCATAGAAACTTTCAAGTCCTTGTTTCTCAAAATGGCTTTGAAAACGCTCTCTGATACGAGTATGTTAGGTACTTTTCAGACCAATGTATCCTACTTATGTGTTCGTATTCATGAGCAGTATAAAAGGTCTAAAAAGTTTCAGTTTCGTTCAAATCGATTCATGCCGTACGTCGAACACGGTTTGAGGCCATATCACGAGTTTTGACATTGTTATGACATACGTATAAAGGGATTTTTCGGAGACTTTGACGGTAACTTAAAAAAAAATCTTCGTTCATACACACTATAGGCACTTTTTCATAATCTTCATTTCTTCAGAACCAAATAAAGGGCTTCAGAACTGCATACTGTACTGCAAGATTCGATGCCGAACCGTGTGGAGAAAAGCCAGTTGATGACGTTGATAAGTTTCACAATATTCAGGTGGTACAAAGGTTTGAACAAACTCACACACTATGCCGTCACATAGTACTGCAATCCTACTATTTCTACGTCCAGGACAATCAGTGTAGGAATGCGAAGCCTGCACTGTACAAATAACTTTCGCTGTCCGAGCTCGGTGAAGGTTATTTACATTTGTCGGTAACTTCACAAAGTAACACCAGGTTTGTTTTTCTGTTTCTGAAAGCTGCTGAAAATATTTTTCCGCTAACGTAAAATGAGACTTTTTTAGCGTGGTTAAACCACCAAAGGACGCAAGGAACTGTCAGACTTGTACTGACTAATATCTACGTTGTTGCTTCAGTAGTCCTTTACGTTCCAGGGTCAGTCACGATAACCTGCTTAGACAGTCCCGCGACCACTTTAAATGAGCGTTTAAATTAAATATAAGATGCAAATAACTGTAGTAGTTATTATTATTTCTGTTATGGTTACAAAGTGTGTCATTAAGTCTTTTTTTTAGTATTAAGTATGTCTCTAAGGTTTTAAGCTATTTATGGTAACAAAAACCCTCTTTCATTTTAAATTAAAACCATTAATCACCAACTGTTTGCTAAGTGCAAGACAAAACAAAAGACAGACAATAAAAGCTACCAAAATCGCCTCTAATGCTACCTACAAGTTTAAAAATAAATGCTAATGTTGACCCGTTAAAATAAATGAATATTTAAATATAAACTGTTTAAGTACCATGTTGTTTACGCTCAAAGTTTTCTCGTATCTTGCACAAAGGGGCGTAAATTAAAAAACTAATCTTCTTTTTAAGCGAAGTGTCCTCTGTGGGTCTGGTGGGTAAATAATTGCGAAATAAAGGTGAGTATAGGCCGTGAACCCCGAAGGGTTGCGTCACAAGTAAGTGTTCACGATACCTACGACAAAGGTTGGTGGTAAATAAATTACACATCGGGACGGACGTTGCCGCCTGAAACCGCACAACTTCAAATAGGTACATAGAAAGCTACCTACGAACACGGTAAACATGTACACATGGTGCCTTGGAATCATTAATTGTATGAAATAGAGAAAGTCAACTAGTTATAATTGATAGTATTTGTTTGGTGTTGTTTAGAATGGGTTAGTTAAATTATGATCGGTGAATTGCCATTGAGGATAAACACCTCTAAGAAACTTTAAGTTTAAAAATCGGAAGGCCGCTCTATCCTGTATACATACAGGATAAACTTCTAGCAAAGCAGAGTTAAAGGGTTTAGTCTCAAAACGTACAAGTTGCAAAATAACCACATGGAAAAAAAAGTTCAAATCTCATAAGATACAAGTCTCGAAACCTCCAAGTTGCAAAATAGTCAAGTCTCAAAACATCCTTGTCTCATAATATACATTTTTAGTTAAGTGGTAAGTGGTGTTTTTTATATTTTTGACATCGATCTTGAATTTTTAATAAATAAAATTGGTGGAAACTATAAGGCTTGTTAAGATGTGTTTTTAATATAGGTAAATAATGAAAAAGTTTATGTGCAATTAACTCAGGCGAGGATAAGCACATTACCGAGGTCACAGTTTAATAATAATTAAAAACAATTTAATAGTATAATGTTGTTTTATGAAACAAAACATTAATAAAACACACACCAATAAATCAGAACCTAACCTAAACTAAATTTTTGTTTACAATTATTTACATATTGTACCTAAATAATTGTAAACAAAAAACAAAAATGAGTGACATTTAAATTAATCCAAATCAATTGTTCGAATTTTTTTTTTATTAACACATATTATTACACATAATAATGGAGTTTATTGTAAAAATTAAAATAATTCGTTCCGTTGTTCTTAAAGGTAGGTATAGATATTAATATTTTCTTTCGAAATCAATGTAATGATTTCAACAGAAAATATATTTAATATATTTATTTAGGTACACACGGCTACACATCACATTCAATTCTTGTGGCCTACTATCAATCTGGACATTTTTCATCTAAGACTATATAATAATAACACTACCAACAGACAGACAGACAACAGACTATATAATATTATAACATTAGATAACACTGTTGTGTGTTACCTACATTTACAAGCTCCAACAATTTGATACCAACATAAATGTTTTATTTTGATTCTGATTTATTTACAATGTCAGTGGTCTGCAGGCCACTAATAACTTCTTCTTGTGCTGACTTCCACTGTTAAAGTATAGCGTTATACTTTCCATTTTTTTTTTTAAATTGCTGGGTCAAGGTCGATGTCAAAAATATAAAAACCGGCCAAGTGCGAGTTGGACTCGCCCATGAAGGGTTCCGTAGCAGCAAGCATAGATTAGAGATATAATTATATTGAGATTAGTAAGTAATATACACAAACAATAAAAATAACTTTGTTTTTCATAGTATTTGTATGAATGGCAAAGTTATATTTGCGGTTTTTGAAAATGTACTATATCTCGAAAACTGCTAATTGTATCTCATCCAAACCAATTTTCGTTGGTAGTTTTGGTTGAGGTCTACATTATATATTTTTTTTAGTTTTATCATTCTCTTATTTTAGAAGTTACGGGGGGGGGACACACTTTTTACCACTTTGGAAGTGTCTCTCGCGCAAACTGTTCAGTTTAGAAAAAAATGATGTTAGTAACCTCAATATCATTTTTAAAGACCTATTCATAGATACCCCACACGTATGGGTTTGGTGAAAAAAATTTTTTTGAGTTTCAATTCTAAGTATGGGGGGCACCCCCAAAATTTGTTTTGTTTTGATTTTTGTGTGAAAATCCTAATGCGGTTCACATAATACATCTTTCTACCAAGTTTCAACAGGATAGCTCTTATACTTTCGATAAAAAGTGGCTGTGACATACACGGACAGACAGACAGACAGACAGACATGACGAATCTATAAGGGTTCCGTTTTTGCCATTTGGCTACGGAACCCTAAAAAACACCACTTACAAATCCACTTAAATAAAAAATGTATATTATGAGACAAGGATGTTATGAGACTTAACTATTTTGCAACTTGGAGGTTTCGAGACTTGTATCTTATGAGATTTGAACTTTTTTTTCCATGTGGTTATTTTGCAACTTGTACGTTATGAGACTAAACGAGTTAAAGTAGATATGCAGCATCATGTATGAAAAATTGGATAATGTAATCAATACGGTAGTTTAAGTTTATTAATTTTTACAAACTCATTTAGACACATTACTAATACTAAAATTATGAACAAACTATAAATAAAAACTAACTAGTAATATGTACAAAAAAAATAACAAAATAGTAGTTTATTAATTAAATTAGACTACTTGGTAAATAAATATTTTCTAACACCTTGAGTCCTTGACTGATCGCTAACGATATACGTACGATATAGATACGTTAAATTCTTGACATTCTTCATTGCGTCTTAATACCATAACCACTTTCAAAGTAGAACTTCTGTGAATTAACCTTCAGTGGTACGAACTACGGTAGAAATTGTTAAATGTTAAGTCAAATGTCCATACGAACAATGTTGGCACAGTAACCAAATACTGAAACAAATCCATGAAAACTTACGCTACAAGTATTTTCAGTGTTACAAGGTAATATAACTTTGTAAACAGAGAATCAACGCGTGTTTACTAGGCACTAAAACAATGAATAGATTCTCGTAGTGTTTGTTTCCAACATTAACACAAGTTAAACATTTCGTTCGGTTTTATGTTGGGCTTGCTATGTTTGTAACGGTAACTGTGGAGCAAAATAACCTCAGTACTTCGACTTGGGTAGATATAAAACAGAGCCTACGTCTTTTATACATTTGTTTCTTTAGTTTTAATATTATTTTTCATAATCTGTTGTACTGAAAACGCCAATTTTTTCAACACAAATGCGGTTTACAGATTTCTTTTTCTATTTTGAAAAAAAAATCCTTGACTGAGTTAGAAACATTTAAATTAAACTTAGATAAACAAGCAACCAGACCCGGAACAACTATCTGTAGACTATACAAATATTTGTTTCGTACAGGAATCGAACCCGTGACACGCAGCGCTTTAATATTTTTTGTTTATTCGTGGCTTCAATTCTGTATGTCACGATTTAAAAAAAAAAACTCTGAAAATACTATATCCATATATAGACCAACCAAATTCATCTAATTTATACAGACAAGACCAAACTAAATAAATTAAGATGGACATCTTTCAGTCTAGGTACTCAACACAAGCTATTCCTAGAGAGCCTGAAGTGCTGAAATAGAACTCAAATGAATATTTCAAATGTTTGGGAGACATTTCTGAAGTTGAGACATTCTCTTGATATTGATTGTTCGGGTTACGAATAGTTTATTTCTGATTTGAAAAGCTTGAAAATCGCAAAGTAATTTTGGGCGTTTCTGATAATTGTGTGCTGATAGACGAGGCCGTCATTATTCATACGATGAAAGTTGAATGACCAAAAGAAGTCCCTATCAACATTTCCACGGGATTCAAAAGGCCAAAATCCATAAATTCAGAAATGTATTCCCTTAGTTTAAGTAGAGCTTCGTTTAGTTGTCAATACAAGCTGTCTTGAACGAGCAAAGTTTCAGGTGGGCTGAGTTAACTTCACAATAAGTCGACTTTCCTGATTTATGGACCCCAGTGTTCGGAAAATCGGTTTATTTCCACCGAAAATAATCATATTCCTGTCTTGCGAGTAAACAAAACCTCGAAAAGGTTTCATAAATCTTTCAAATGCTCGTTTTTGTTCCCTTTTTTATTTCTTTTCTAATTGTGAATAGTGATGGGTTTTTATCCGGATAAATACTCAAAATGGATAAATACTCAATAAATTTCCATTTTTACTCGAGTTTTTATCCAAAACAGTGGATAAATACTACTTACAGTGTAAGTTACATTGTTCATCGTAAATTTTGTTATTTTACAAGAAAAATGATTGGAATACATGAAAATCTGTAAATATAGATTTGTAACGTACTTTTTTAATCACTTTAATAATTACTATTACTATAAGCGTTGTAAAAAGCACTAAATATTCCCGTTTTTTACCAATAAAAACTTTAAATAAAACATAATTTTCCGTTTCCAATTAATTATAAGTACAGTAGAACTGACGCGGACGCGCGACCGCAATTTGTCTGATCAAATCTAACCGAGTCTAACTGAGTGTAACCGTCAGACTGACTCCGATTCTGATTGAGTCTGACTCCGAGTCTGAGTCTGACCGAGCCTAATTCCGAGTATGACTGAGTCTTACCGAGTCTTACGGAGACTTAACGAGCATGACTCAGAGTCCGACCGAGTCTTGCGGAGTCGTAGCGAGTATGATTTCGAGTCTGACCTAGTGTGACTGAGTCCTACCGATTCTTACTGAGTTTTACCGAGTCTGATCGAGTCTTATCGAGTCCGACCGTGTCTTATTGAATCTTACGGAGTCTTAATGAGTGTGATTCCGAATCTGACCGAGTCTTACCGGGTCCGACCGTGTCTTATAGAGTCTTACGGAGACTCAATGAGTGTGATTCCGAGTCTGACCGAGTCTTACCGAGTCTGACCGATTCTTACTGAGTCTGACCGAGTGTTACGGAGTCTTAACGAGTATGATTCCGAGTCTGACCGAGTTTTACCAAGTCTGACTCCGAGTCTGCCTAAGTCTGACCGATTCTTACTGAGTTTTACCGAGTCTGACCGAGTCTTATCGAGTCCGACCGTGTCTTATTGAATCTTACGGAGTCTTAATGAGTGTGATTCCGAATCTGACAGAGTCTTACCGGGTCCGACCGTGTCTTATCGAGTCTTACGGAGTCTTAATGAGTGTGAATCCAAGTCTGACCGAGTCTTACCGAGTCTGACCGATTCTTACTGAGTCTTACCTAGTCTGACCGTGTCTAATCGAGTCTTAACGAGTATGATTCCTAGTCTGACCGAGTCCTACCAAGACTGACCGAATCTGATTCCGAGTCTGACCGATTCTTACTGAGTCTTAAAGAGTCTGACCGAGTCCTACTGAGTCTGACCATGTATGACTGAATCTGACTGAGTCTAACCGAGTCTTACCGATTCTTAGAATCTTACCGAGTCTTACCGAGTATGACTGAGTCTAAACAAGTCTTACTGAGTCTAACCGTATTCGACACCGAGTCTTACTCTGAGATTTGATCTATTGTTTTATATTAAACGGTTTACCTATTAAAAAATATGACAACAAAACTTGTTTCCAACCCTACCTAACATAGGGCTTTGGCCTTGTTGACGTCATCTCAAGGCCTAATTGCCGGATCTGTGGCAGGACGAGTTCAACCCCTGCCCTGCAGTTACCAGTAGTGACTAGTCACGGTACGTCCTCCCCACGTCGCGCGTCGTCAGGCCTGTCTCACTCCACGGTGTAGGCATAAAACTGCAAGTAGTTGCGGGGCCATTTTGTCGTGGCCCATTCACTACGGCTGCCACGCGCCACCCGTTACGCACGCGCTCCGTCTCCTTAATATTTTTGTTACGTTACGTGTAGTTACGCACAAGTTTCTTGCTTTAGGTGCTTTTGGTAAATTAATAACACAATATTATTATGAAGAAAAAAATATATAGTACATATTTAGTAATGATCAACAAAATTATCTCCCTGCTTGTGAAGTATGGGCTTAACTGATCGGTAGAAAGTAGAAAGATGTTTGCGTTGTTGTTTAAAAGTTCTAACTCAGAAAATGACCACACTACGCATTCAAGGTCAGCGGTCGTAATTCGCTGCGCCACTTTTTTACCTACCTACAAAGACACGCAACGCGGGGCCTGTGACAGTATGCGATAGTAATTGGTCGGTTACTAGGTTGAGTGTAAAATAATAAGGACTGGCTATTTTGCCATAGACGATAAAAATCTTTTAAATATTATTCTTTTTTTTTTTGTAAGATAAATGTTCAAAAATATAACAATAATAGGTAGAAAAGATAATATTATTATAAATATTATTCCTCACGTAAGGTGCCGTAGGTACCTACTATTATCATTCTGTGCTAACAATCAATAATGTATGTAGTAATCGATGACGAAACCAAAAAGATATAGGCTGATGATAAAAACAAAATTCCTTGAGGAACATAGGTATTTATGGTAATAATGTAATTTAGCAAATGCATAAAATACGCATAGGTACCTACCTATTTGTGCCTAAACTCGCAAGTCGCAACCCTATTGAGCTTGACCCATAGTAACCTTTTAATGTCGTTGGCGTCAGATAAACCAAAATAAACTCTCGGGCGTAACCATTCAGTACATTTTTGCTTGCGCACGGGAAGTTTAGGCTATTATAAAAGTAGGTGGGCGGTACGGCTGCCAGTTAAAATGTACTTTATTCTCTCGTGTATAGATTTTACATTTGTTTGATTTTTTTTTGGAGTAGTCCTTCTGTACGTATAGTACTATTAATTATTCTGTGGCGTCGTTAAGAAGTCAAACATGTCATTGGCGTAGCAGCTAACGCCGATACCATGGAGGATTGTAGCGCTCGGTCAAGCCGAACAGTGTGCCAGGTTCCGATGGCGACGGTGCACCATCTAGGTTTGAATTCGAAACTTCGTAATAATAGCGGAGCGCCTCCATAATTTAACTCTAGGGCAAAGCCTGAAAGACGTTCGTCATAACGAGAGACACTGTCAAGATGTCCTCACCCCGAGCGATTGCTTCCTCTGCCAAAGCCTTTTTTTTAACGAGGATAAACTGTCAAATGAGTCGTCCAGACTTGTACTGACTAAAATTCACGGTGTTTCTTCAATAACTATTTATTTACGTTTCAAAGTCACTGTTACGCGACCCCGACAGGCGTTTGGCCAACCATGGGGGCCTCGCCAGTCAGTCAAATCACTCACTTGCACATTTGGCAGAAGCCAAACAGGATATCTACAGATTCAAGATACGCAAACAAGATAAACTGCATATAAAATGAGGCCGAGTTAGGCTGCAGTGGGAAACACATTGCTTCTCCTTGAATGGAGAGACTTCTGAGACCTAATAATACAATAATGACATTTTTGGAAAGCCCAATTAACTATACTTGTCATTGAATTTGTAAAAATAACCATTCTATTCGCAAAAAATATAAATATCCATCATTTTGAGTAAATATCCGATAAAAACGGGAAAAAACGAGTATTTATCCGTTTTGGATAAATACTCGAGTATTTATCTTTTGAGCATTTATCCTCCGCCCATCACTAATTGTGAAGTATTCGTTTGGGGTAATATAGCAAACTAATGGGGCCATTGCATTAATATTTATAGATTTCGTGGTATCGGCTTTCTGTCTGCGTTTAAAAAACGTTTTGGTGCCATCCTAGTGGTAAATTAATACATTAAATAATTCCTTCTTTGTCAGTATCTATTTAAATTGTTGAGGAAATATTAATTACTTAATAGGTTAATTTACATTTATGATTCCTCTTTGACACTTCGGATAGAGGAAACCTACTTTCGTGGGTGACTGTAAAGCGATTTGGTAAGATGCAAATCACGTAGGTAATTTGTCGGTAAAACGGTACTACGACGGTACGCCATCATGGCAAGAACTTAATTGCCCTGTGTTTCCAGAGTTACCGCCCTACTGATTGTGGAATAGGGATAATTTATAGGGACATGTTAATGTTGCCGAATCCGTATTGCGCATTGTTCAACAGTAGTAACACAAACAAACCAACAACCGTGTTAAATAAATTGAGATGTTCGCTGCGAAACCGCACAATGAGCATTATTTCCAGATAGTTGTACATTCGTGCGGATGGGCGCGCAACATCACTTCGCCTATTCATTTGTCTGAGCACACTCATTTAGCTTCATTTACCGCGGACCACTTCCCGGCAATCTTTTCCCGCTGTACATAATGCGACGTTGTAGATTCCCCCGTTTCCCGCTTTTGTTGTACATTGTAAAGCCGTGTAAATTCACTGAAGGGAGCAGATGGGAATGCATATTTAAATTCACGAGATTGGGTTGTCTATTTCAATAAATTCGTTCTGTACTGTCAGTTAGACAATTTATAGTCATTTTATTACATCCAATGCTGCACTTCAATATAAAAGTTTATTATTTTTGCAACGTTTATAGCGTTGGCTGTAATTTGCTGTCTGAGATAATGCCAGCTGAGACATGGACCATGATGCTGCAGAGCTGTGATAACCCGAGTTTACACGTTATTTACAACCTTCTTAGCTATAATGTGGCAGCGATACACGTAAATCTTAACTCTCCAGACATTGGTTTGTGCTGTCTTGCGAAAGTATTAGGTAAGAAAAGAATTTATCGGATTTAGCAACAAGAAAGTAACAACGTTACGAATTGACCGAATGATTGGAATCCAAAGATTCTGTGAATGATTGGCAGTCGATTAAGAGCCCTAGCTTTGACGAAGAGTTCTACTTTCCCCTCAGGCGAGCTCCGTCCTTTGGCATTTCGCTGATTTACTAATGTTCTGTTACAATCAAAGTTACATCAATCTTATTCAATAACTCGAGATTTGATTTGTGATGTCTTGATTGCTTAGCTATAAAACCTACATAATTTTGGTAGTTCTTCCATTTCTACACGTTGGACATGAAACTGGCAGAAAATTTATAAACATAAAATATTAGGCCATTCATATTGACGTTAGCGTGAAAAACCACATCGCATTTATTCGCGTTTCTGCGGTTAAAGTGAAAATGAAATCTACGAGCATTTGCACAGATGGCAACCAATAGTAATATTGCAACCGTTTAGCTTCCATGGTGAATCTCTATTGATCCCAAAATAACTCAACGACACAATATTGGCAAATAGTCATACTGAGAAACGGTTTTCGCAATAAATGTGGGTTTATTTACTTTGTTGTATGTTTCTACAGAGAATATTACGTTATGCCATGTAATATTTACGCTTAAATAAAGCAGCAGGTTTCTGAAACAGAACAACTTTATTTTTAAACTCAAACACTCTTTTGTTTCATATTTGACTTTCTTGAACTTTTCCATAGGATGTTATAGAAAGTAATTTTACTCGAAAAACGCGGGTGCTGTAGGGCAATTTTTAAATGAAAAAGCTGCGACGTAACAGAAGGCCCTCGAATAAAATTATTCCACTTGCTTGTGTCTGACAATACAATAATTAAAGTACACATCTGTACGTTTCCTAATTGTTTTTCCATGCTCATTACTTGAAAGCTTATTTTGTGAACCCATAAATATAGTGGAAACAAGACGTATCGAATTTTGGAAGTATTTAATTACAAGACCTAAAAGATATTAAAGTGAAAAGTTGTTCACTACTACTAGAAGAATAAAGTTTGATTAATAAAGTTTCAAAACAGATGATGAATCATTCGGAGTGAGTATAAGTTTGTTTGCTCTATAACTTTCAAGATGAGATACAAGATGAATGAAGCCACTCAGGAATCGGGTGTGAGACCATAGAGCAATGATAAATGATATAAAACCAAACAGTGACCGTGACGAAAAGATATGATCCTCATTTTGTTCACGTTCAGTGGAGATTCAAGAGGACGGGGATATTTAAGACTTACGAAGGGTGCTTCACAATGGCAGTGAGGAGTAGCTATGGGCAATAATCTATTGGATGCGAGGAAATGAAACGTACTCAATAGACTGAAGCTGTTGCGAGTCATTTATTTTCATACATGATGTTCCCACTGCTGGGACACAGGCCTCCTTCTCACTTGCGGGTTGGTAAATTTACCAACCCATACCGGTTTCCTTACGATGTTTTCCTTCACTGTTTTCAGCTTAGTGGCGGTGAAATAAATTACACAAACATCTACGCCTGGCTGAGTTCGGACCCACGATCTACAACACGTAAGTCGGGGCCACCACTAGGTCATCACTACTTGAGGTTAAAAAGTATTCCTATCAGAAATCTAATAAACATTCACCATCTGTTTAATATTAATATATTTCAAGATTTATTCAAGAATTCATTTATGCATCATTGGTGAACGGACAGTAATGATCGGATGTGATGGGAATGAAAACATCGCGCCTGCGCCCCAACGAGGGAGACCCCAAAATCCGGCGTGCTTACTAGGTATCTAAACTGAATACTCCGACGTTTCCTGAAATGTTCTTATCAGTTGCCGGAATGAAAACCGGCATCACTGAAAGAGATTATCCCCTACTTCTTTTGGAATTAACCCTGCCATTAGCAAATTGTGGCTGCATTTAAAGGGATTACAAGAATTATGGAATTGGTCCTTACTTTATGGTTTTTTATTTCGGTCGAAAATGGGATCATCACTTTGTATATCAGCCTTTGACATGATTTTTTTCATTTCCCGATAATTTCCAAAAATATGCTTAAAAGTACGTAGGGTAAACTACCAGTTATTGGACGCTATCGTTATTGGACAGAACTCCCTTTAATCGTTTTTATTAAGGTTATGATTCAAGAGTCTAACAATGCAACTGACTCTTTCTGCACTCTGTGTATTGGTAATGCTTAAAAGTTCAAAACATTTCTAATAGACGGCAGTAATTGGTCAAAATTATTTACTTTTCTCGGCGTCCGGACGGTTAGCGGTCATTCTAGTGAGAAATAAAGAATTTGGTAAGTTTATCTATACATTATTTAACGATTTAAATTCTACCTGATCATCCTATGTTCTTAGTAGTTTGCACAGTAATGTATTATGATATTCTGTACTGATTTTAATATGATAACATACAGTCAAATAGATTTTTTAAGTTATTATGTAATGTCCAATAACTGAAAACTTTTTTGTTTAAAATCTAATTATTGGACAAGTGTCCAATAACTGCATTTTTTAAATTAAAAATAATTGCAAATATTTTGGACTCTACTGCCTATAAATTTAGGCCAAAGGAACCATTTTTAATCGTGTTGCTCTTAAGCAACTTCTACTAGTCTTTGGACAGGGTGTCCAATGACTAATTTTGAGATTCAAATTAGTCATTGGACACCCTGTCTAAAGACCAATGACTAATTTTAAGATAAAAATTAGTTATTGGACACCCTGTCCAAACTAAAACCTACCTAACTAATGGTACTGTCTGATAACGGTGTTTAGAAGTAAACCAAAGATGCCCAAGAGGAAAGAGAAAGACTACGAAAGTTTTTTTTTTGTATTACATAAGAGTTGCTAAGATGGAGTAGTTTTGAAAGCAATTAATGTTTCTTCTAAGAGATTACATATCTCTAAAAAGGTAAAAGCAAGCAGGTAAAAGCAATTTTAATAATATCATAATAAACATTACTAAAATGTTGTTTTTCCCTTTATTACCTATTTGCTATTTTAACGATTTATAAAAGAACATTAATGAGCTAAATTGTGCTGTCCATTAACTAATATAGACTGTCCAACAATAGAAATTCTGTCCAATGACTATACAGGAAGACTTTTTTACCACCATCCAAAATTTTTCTAGGCATTAGGTATCAATCACTAACTCCATTTTTGAAAAAAAATCGATACGTAAAATTTTCATATTAAATCATTTTCTCATAAGAATTATCCGCTCTGTGTGGTCACCAAACTAAACGTTAATAATACTACACTTGCCGGCACATGAAACGGGCAGAGCGCACCCCACTTACCCCCCGCCCCGCCCCGCTACACCTGACCGACACATCACAGCGCGGTGTCCAGATTCATCAACTTTTTACAGATAACTTTGTGACGTGATATCTCCATATTTTTGTATTGAGTGATACAAAAAGAAAAATTCAATGATTTTCGCCAAAGATTAATATATCAAAATTTGGATGGTGACTAAAAAATCATCCTGTATATTTGGGTACTTTTTTTTTAACAGGATTTTTTTAAATGTTAATGCTGTAAAGTATAATTTTTAAAATGAAATTATGTTCACATACATATTGAATAAGCAAAATAATAACAATTCTAGCACGTAGATTCATAAATGTGTCCAAGAATTATTTTTCGTCAATGTATGGCCCTTAAGTGTCCAATGACTGGTAGTTTACCCTATTTTATTGACAAAAACACATTGTCCAGGTTTAAACTACAACCTTGTGCATCAGAAGCAATAGATGTAAACCTATACGATATCACGACTTCTAACGATTTTTATGCGAATATTATGATAAAAAGTCGTATAATATGTTACGGAGGAATTTTTAGGAAAACCACTACTCTTCTAGAAAATAAGGCTTCTTCTTTTATATTTTTTCATAAT
The DNA here is from genome assembly GCA_950005045.1 of Agrotis exclamationis. NCBI lineage: Eukaryota > Metazoa > Arthropoda > Insecta > Lepidoptera > Noctuidae > Agrotis > Agrotis exclamationis. Next base: position 9,995,049 of record OX465417.1, on the reverse strand, counting down.
GTGTGCGTGGACAATGCATTTATGCACATTTTACCTCTTCCAAAAATATATAAAAGTGTAATTTTGACTCTGGAATTTCATAATAATATGAAACTTGTCTTGTAAGGTATGCAGCGACCTAGTTGGAACATGGCTGGAGGGAGCGCTTGCTCGCTTTCAGCTGCTTTCTTTACGACTCTTATCTGACGCTTATGCAACTCGAGTCTCAAGTGAGGAGCCGATTTGTCGAAAATATCGCAGCCATAATAAATCAAGTTAGCAGAAACTATTGACGTTGATGGTGCAATTTTGTGTCAATCGGTTCGTGTATTTTCTTTTACATTTCAATTAATATATTTTAACATACACCTGATACACATAGATATCTTTATCTTACGAAACTCGTAAGGGAACAGTGTATAAGACGGCGTCCCCGTCTTTCGTTATTTGTTAACCGTATAGTTCGGTACCGGGTCCGAAACGGCCGCGACAAGTAAACCTACGCTGGCTCAGTAGTGGGTCCGAAATGGGCAGACGTTGTAGTCATACGACATCCTCATTAAAAGATAAAAAAATATAATATTCTCTGCGTTAAATCCCATGAGTGTGCATTAATTAAGAATGTTAAATAAAAATCTGATTTGTTCACGCCATTAAAACTTCTACATTTACAACGCATTTTCTTAATTTACCATTACAAAATCCAAAAGTGTAAATACGATTTACGCCATTTTGATGGCAGTGCTGGGTTGGGCTAAAAATCATAAAAAATGTGGTTTCCGGATATCCAAGGTATCACTATAGAAGGGATGAATAACTCGTCATTTAGTATTGTAACGAATTCATACGTAATTCAACATAAATTAGCAGTGGTAATGAAGAATTTGATATCTGAACTCGAAGTTTTGCGCTACTTGTGTTTGTTTACATTTTTATTTTTCACTTGGATCACACACACACGCTTATACTCAATAACAATTACGATAAATATCATGCCAAATTTTATAAATAACGTAAAAAAGCCCAGATCTTAGCTTAATTCTTTAATACAGGGCCAAAAACACGAATTTTTCATTACCACTACTCAATTTGTATTCGTAATCGACAACCATGTTTTTTTTTTAATCGTAATGATGTGTGAAAGCGAGTATTCTAATCGATTCCATAATTGATTTTTTTGTCAACTCGAGTGAAATAAATAAGGAATTTAAGAAATCGATTCATAAAAATTAAAATAAATTCATTTTAAGCTTAGAATACAATTATTATCCATTCTATTCTTTTTTAAAGCTTTATAATAGTTTTACGTGCATTGTAATTACCAAAAAACAAAAATAGACAAAGGAACAATGTCAGTAATAAATGTTTGAATGCGCGCCAATTTATTAATTCCAAAAGGACAATCGGCAGAAATGTATGGAAGCTGGTCTAGAATCCAATAACAACCATATGTATGTCATTAGATAGCTCTTTAAATGTACAACAATAGTTATTATGACGGCTCATTTCAAATCGCTGTGAGAAAAAAGTTATGGTGTTGTATCGCAAGTAATATTGGTTTCTGGAAAATGGTGTAGTTTAGTAATAAAAACAAATGAATTAAGAAATAATATAAGTATAATTATGTCGTTTATTCCATTTAATCAGCAGCATGTCTAGGGGTCCAAGTTACTGGTGGTTAGAGCTCCAGAGACAAGAACCTTCTCACAATGAGATCCGAGAAGAGGAGTTTTAGTCTGAGATTACAGTTCACACTAAAGTAGTCTGAATAATATTATGCAGTCTAGATGTGAACAAGGCTAACTATAGCCATACGACATTTTAGCGAGATTATTCTGCCAGTGTGCTCCTGAACTATATTCTGTAGACACGGCTGTTCCGCCTCTTTCTCGTAAAAATAATGGTACCAAAATCCTATTCAATGCTCAAAAGTGGCAATCGTACAGACCTACTCATTACGATCCAATTGCCATTACCTTCTGTTTAACGTCATGGAAAGAGTAGTGAACAAAATATAAGTTGTTGACTTTAATTGAAGACTGATCTTCTCAGTGACCGTCAATATGGCTTTCGCTAGAGACTGTCAACTGGCGATCTTCTTGTGTGTGTTACCCACTATTGGGCAAAGCCATTTAGAAAGACAGTGTAACACTAGTGGTATCGCTTGACGTCCCGAAGGTTTTTGACAGAGTGTAGCACACTGGTCCACTCAACAAGCACCAGACACCGCTAGTGCGCGATCGATCATAGTTGTTAATGGCTGCTTCTCTGAGCTTATGGCAACAGATCCTGTTCTCTTTATTTTTCTGCTGCACTTCAGTGACATACTTCAGCCGGGTATTAAAGCTACGCAGATGAAAATACTATTTCAGAGAGATACTTGTACAGCACAAGAAGCAGCGAAGATGAAGTTCGTTCCCTGAGAGACGCCATGGTAGAGTTGACAGATTTAATCAGATTTAAGCCTTGTCTCCCAGTGGTGTGATGACAATCTTGTCTCTTTTTCCTTTTCTTTGTTCCCATAACCGATCTACTCCTTGGCATGGGGTTAAAATCGATTTTTAACTTAGGCGCGACCATAAAGCACAAAGCCCAAACAGTGGACAAAGTACTGGGCATCTTAAATTGAGCGAAGCGATACTTTAACAGCTTGGACAGCTTTTGACTCTACAGAAAGTGCAAGTAAGATCGTGAATGGAGTATTTCAGCCACCTTTGAGATGGCTCAGCTACATACCAACTTGGCCCTCTTCACTCAGTGGAACGCAGAGTTAAGAGCTTTATTGGCGTCGTAAAACTGGTAGATGCCAAGCTTCAAAGCTTCAATCATCGATTACCTACTTGTCGGTCTTATAAAGACTGTACTTCGAAGAGTGTGCGCATGATCTCTACAACATTAGACCATCAGCTCCTTCTAATACTATCGGAATTCTGGACGTACCTACTGCTATTAATAATATTATACCATAATATTACCATATACGAGTATACTTAGTTGCCATTCCACCAATTCGCACATTAACTGCTCTCAATCATCCTACATAATATGCACAGCAAAAGAGTGGAACTCACTACCTGCTTCGCGTCATACACGCGTCGCGCTTTAAGAGATTTTTTGCATAGAATAAGTATCATTAAATGGGTACCTACTGGTTGGAACGGAAAATACTGTTAGACTCGTGCTGACCAAAAAATATATTCCTTCGGTTGCCCTTTGCATTACAGGGCCGCGGTATCCAGTTTAGACAGTCCCGCGACCTATTAACCCTTTCGTTCTTCTTTTCCCGCAGGCATATGACAATGCTTTTGAATTAAGAATAGGATGTTGAATTGTTGATGAATGATGACCTTGGCGCAATACCGTGCAAAAAAAAAACAAGTGCAAATAATAATTTTAATTATTATTAAATACGTTTGTCTCACTTTAATAGCGATTTGAAGCGAGACAACATAGCGGACAAGCCTTTCAAACTCCCAAAACATTGGTTGCTATTACTTTATAATAGCCGCATTAAAGTGGCTATAACTTTTTTCTCACAGCGATTTGAAATGAACCGCCATAGTAACAATAAAATTGTAGTAAATGAAAATAGCTTTCCAATGATATATGTTTGATCGTTATTGAGCTGTAGACCATTTTGCCGATGATCCTTTGAATTAGGAATGCGCTCGCTGATGTACTCGCTATTCAAAATAATAACATTTAAATTTATTAGCTATTTTTTCATGTACGCCAGGCAGATCAACCTACCCCAATCTGTCAAATTTTACCAATCGAACATTGACCTTCCAATATTGTGATAAGGTTGAAAATCTATTAAAGTTTGTCAGATTGAGGTAGGTTGATGCCAGCACATCAACCTACCTCAATCTGTCAAATTTCTTCAATAGCCTATAGCTTTTTTTTTTATAGCCTAGTCTGTGTCCCACTGCTGGGCAAAGGCCTCCCCTTTCTTCTTCCAAACCTCTCTATTTTGGGCAATTTCTGGCCATGTCTGCCCCGCGAACATGATCAGGTCGTCACAGAGACTATTACTAACTAAAAATACCCTGTTCCTTTACATGCCTTTTGCGTTCCAGGACCGCAGTACTCTTTCAATGGTTTCAATACAATTCCGTGAGCCCGGCACGCGTTTGGCACTATTATGGCCTCGTCAGTTCGCTGATAGTTCCTTGAAGGTCGCTTGAAACACGACGCGCATTCGTCTCAGGCCTAGTCCTTGATCGGACGGTGAGTTACCCAATACTCGTCGTTCGCAAGCCCGCAACTACAATCGCAAAAATTAAGTCTGCGTCTTTAGATTTTTGTAAAATCAATTTGCTTGTCAGGAATCGAGCTTGTAAATTAAAATAAGAACACACTATACACTATTCGATAGGGTCGTTGTTAAGGATCAAATTCGGTGAAGTATTAATCAATAATTTAGTCATCGTACGCAGATCAAAATTCGCGCCAATTTACTTAAAGTTCGAATTTCAAAAACTTCGTTTTGTACCTATTTGTACCGCGAGGTGATTATAATAATTTGAAATGAGAACACGATGTAGTGAGCTATGGCCATTATCTAAAGTTTGAATTTTAAAAAACCTTTTGCCATATGTTTGTCGCATGTAATTACTTCACATAACATTGATGGTTTGATTGCTGGAAATTAATATGTCAATTTAATTTTTATGCTGTAATTTTATTTTTTATCAAAATCAGCCACGAGACTTCTTTCAGTATTTTTCGCTATTCCTCATAGATTCTAATTTAGCCATTCACGCCCAGTTGGAAATTCAATTTGTTTATTACTGCAAGGAATCATTTGGAAGTACTCCCATCTCTTACTCCAGCATTTGATCCGTACCCGGTGTTTGTCTTTCCACGTTTTTTAGATTCGTTTTTTATAGTGAAATAATCAGATAAATTGAAATTAATTACCGAAGACACAGTATGGGTAAAACTATATGGTTGAATTTAAATTTAGAAGACACACACACGTTTGGCCTCCATTGAAATACCGATATTTATTTCCATTGAAATCATGAATTAAAACCGGCCAAGTGCGAGTTGGACTCGCCCATGAAGGGTTCCGTAGCAGCAAGCATAGATTAGAGATATAATTATATTGAGATTAGTAAGTAATATACACAAACAATAAAAATAACTTTGTTTTTCATAGTATTTGTATGAAAGGCAAAGTTATATTTGCGGTTTTTGAAAATGTATTATATCTCAAAAACTGCTAACTGTATCTCAAGTTACGGGGGGGGGGGGGGACACACTTTTTACCACTTTGGAAGTGTCTCTCGCGCAAACTGTTCAGTTTAGAAAAAAATGATGTTAGTAACCTCAATATCATTTTTAAAGACCTATTCATAGATACCCCACACGTATGGGTTTGGTGAAAAAAAATTTTTTGAGTTTCAATTCTAAGTATGGGGGGCACCCCCAAAATTTGTTTTGTTTTGATTTTTGTGTGAAAATCCTAATGCGGTTCACATAATACATCTTTTTACCAAGTTTCAACAGGATAGCTCTTATACTTTCGACAAAAAGTGGCTGTGACATACACGGACAGACAGACAGACAGACAGACATGACGAATCTATAAGGGTTCCGTTTTTGCCATTTGGCTACGGAACCCTAAAAATTAAATAATTTATTGTGTAATAAAAAATCATCAAACGAAATAATACTCAAAATATTATAAAAAAGAATCTTCAGGTTCAGTTTCATAGATGTATTGCATGGACTAAGCTAACTATAGTCAAATAAGCAGATAAATCGGTCCATGCTCTATGTCTTGTTTTACTTTTTTTTCCATGTTCGATTATATTGCGAGTATCGATTAGGCTGAATGAACCTTTTTAATCGTTATAATGAACATTGGGATTACGGCAGCACTAAGAAGTGTCATGTTGCAACATAGTTTTTGGTAATTTTTATCAAGACTTTGTTTCGCTATTATTATGAAATTATGTATGAACACTGGCAAATGTAATAATACATGTAGTAAGTTACTTTATTTATTTCACTGTATAACCGTTTTTTATCAAGTGGGAAGCTTGTTTATGTACATATTTTCAGCACATCTAAATTGTCTAGTTTTTGGAATGATGTAGCATTTTGTATGTTACACACATCCTACAGTAGAATCACGCAGTTTTAATGACCTCAACACGTTCTTAGAGATATTGTTCACAAACTTATCGTATGAAATAGCTGTAGCAATATAATTTTGATTGAAAATCGGATGCTGAAAATGTACAAAAAATCTTGAGTGTCGTCTTAAATTTCGAATCACCCGGTCGACTCAGCTGATGTGTCATGTGTCAAAATGTTGTCGTGCAGAGTGGTTAATGGTCGCTTGCTTTTTTATCTTCAATTCTCAGTGCCTTATATCTGGACAATTTATAATCTAAGGATGTCCTATTTTGTAAACGAAATCGTAAACTGTTTTAAAAAAAGGAATAACTTACTTTTGGAAGCCCATAGTTGTCCGTCGTTGAGCGCAGTGAGGTACGTCCTCAGATCTGTCTCACATTTCTGAGGCAAGGCTAGGCTGCCGTTGTTGATGTACTCCATCCAACTGTGATGGTCCAGCAAGGACTTCATCCAAGCCATACGGGACGCCCCCGACACACTAGTATTGTTCACATTAGCACCCACAACACTCACTAACACTAATATCGTCGCAATGAACATCGTTCTTGAATCAATTGTTTTAAAGCACATTTTAGAATAACCACAAAACATTCCTTGTGTTTGAATTAATTCACTTATTCACCATACTGCAATAATACCTGAAATCAAAGGAAATTCACTTTAATTACGGGTTATGAGAGAAAGTTTCATCAATTATAAAAATTCACGCTTCATTTTACCGTTCTGAATATGAAGACATTTTTTTTATTTTACATTGCATAATCCCGAGGCACTCTGCAGCGCATTTAACATAGTTTAATTAAAACTCGGCATATGTGCTTTTTTTATTTCGATTTTCCATTTATTCATTTCAATTTCCTCCTGTACTATTGTGTAAGCAATTATAGAATAAATAACGACATAGCCATACGAATTTGAGTATGTACGGGTATTTAAAAAGTTAATAGTGCTTAATTTGACTAATAACAATCGGTTATTTAGTCCAATAAAATAGAATAAATTGTTTAAACACTGTTTTGATGTAATATTTTCAAATTAAATACTGTTTCAATTAAAATATTGATATAATAAATAGTTAGAAGTGATTATTGAATTCGTCCATCTTATTGGCTAAAAATGGCGCGCTTTCCCCCACTTTTGTTATATTGTCACCGAGTTATTAAGTAGGCGGAACACAGTTGGCGTGCCAGTCTTTCTGTAACCGTCGAGCTGTGCAGTTCAAGTGAAGTGTATCGTCTAGTGAAAGTGAATAAAAAGTAATTGTAGAAGTATCGGTGTCTTTTCTTTCAGTTCAGAAGTGGGATAATTTCACGTAAGTGTTATTTGTCGTATATATTTTTTATCTTAGCATCAAATGTTATAGAAGTGTGAATCTTTATTTTCTTTCTGACCTACCTACCTTTAACAAACCTAACCTTAAACTTAACCTTTATTTTCGTGCCTATTAAAAATGTACCTACATAATTATGTTGCGTGCGATTGAAGGTTAATTTTAATATTGTATCACGAATACAAAATGTATTCTTATTGGGGCAGCTGTGATAACTAATTTGAGCTGCTTATCAGTCTAGAAATTGTATAAGTTTTTTCAATTGTCGTTATGATTAAATATTCCACGACATCACACTGTAGTGCTGTATGTAATTGCCATGATACTTTGAAGATCTTCAGTAACGATTAGGGTACATGGGCCCTCATAATCATAATCATTTATTTGGATGAATATGGTACATAGTGGTCTTAATAGTAATATGTCAATAGTTTCATCACATTCTACCACATGTGACGTGCAAATTTATTACAACCCTCATGTATTGTACCCTAATTTTAAAGCATATAAGAATCGCTGTGTCCGTGTACTATTAAAATTTCCAGGTCAACAAATGGACTATCGTGATGGAAGTATGGCTCAACTGCCGCGGTCTCCGTCACCAGTGTCAGGCAGGCACAGCCGCAGCCGTGGCCGCAGGCCGAGTCGCAGGCAGAGCAGTAGGCCGAGCAGCAGGCAGAGCCGCAGGCAGAGCCGCAGGCAGAGCCACAGGCAGAGCCATAGGCTGAGCCGCAGTCGCAGTCGCAGTCGCAGCCGCAGTCGCAGTCGCAGCCGCAGGCAGAGCTACAGGAACAGTCGCAGTCGTGCACCGAGTCCAAATCATCAAATGCGACGACTCGAGACACCGCCGTTGGGACGGATTGCTACATATCGGAGCCGCAGCCCAACCAGTGATCAACTGGAACCGCGGCTCAACGAAAATGGCAGCCAACGGTCAAGACGCAGCAGGAGTAAGACTCGAAACAACCAGCGAAGCGGAGGTCATCGTCGTGAAACCCGCTCGCCAAGCAAAAGCATCGGCGCACGTGAGTCATTTCCTGATATGTTTTCTAAATTTACCGATTTCCTGGATAAGTTTTCGAGTAGGGGTAGTGAGAGAATAAGTAACTTTAATGTAGTTCCCGAGTTCGACCCTTCGTCGAAAAATCAAAATATTAGCAATTGGATACATAAAGTGAGTGAAATTGCAAACATTTACAATTGGTCAGATCGACAAATTATACATAATGCAGTACCCAAACTTGTTGGTAATGCAAAGCGGTGGTACGAAGGTCTTGCGACCGTCAATTATAATTGGGTTGAGTGGCAAGAAAAGCTCAAAGCAGCTTTTCCATCCGATGAAAATTATGGACAAATGCTGTCGGATATGTTGGACAAAAGAGCGAAATTTGGGGAATCCTTAGAGGATTATTATTATGATAAAATCGCATTACTTAATAGGTGTGAAATTAAGGGTAAAAGAGCAGTAGAATGCGTAATCTTTGGCATAGATGATAGGGCCATTAGGATAGGAGCAGAAGCAGCTCAATTTGATAACCCCGATAAACTTTTGGCGTATTTACGAAATGCAAAAAGCATAGGTAATAAAAGGAACGATAATAATCTGCAAAGGACTCTAAATAAAAAACCACTAACTAAGGATAAACAACCTGCTAATAACAAGTTAATTAGATGCTTTAATTGCAAAGAAGAGGGTCATATTATTAGTAAATGCACTAAACCAATAAAGAAATGTACTAACTGTTCAATTACTGGTCATGAGGCTAACGAGTGTTATCGAAAGAAAGAAAACCCAAAAACTGTCTTAGAAATTTCAGTCACTAAACCTAACAATAAATATGTACAATCAGTTTTGATTAATGGTTTTGAAAAAGCAGGTTATATAGATTCAGGTAGCGAATGTACTCTCATTAGAAATTCTGATGCTGTAGAAGTATTAGGTACTTGGGATAGAACTTATTCAGTGGCAATGACGGGCTTCGGTGGAGCAGTAGTTCATGCGATAGGTCGATGTCCAGTTCTTTTGGAAATTCAAGGTGTTGCTGTCCATCTAGACGTTATTGTTGTGCCTGATAATTTTTTGAAATACTCATTGTTAATCGGTCAATCATTTACCGACGCATTAGGGGTCAAAATCTTGAACACTAATAATGAATTGATAATCTCTCGTGAATTCCCAGAAACCATTAGCGTGGTTAAATTATTTTCAAAAGAGTCCTGTTCAATTTTACCTGGTTGTTCCTTTGTAGAAGTTTACTCTTCTCAAAACATAACAGGTTCAATATTAGTGTACGGAAGTTATAGACCGCTACCTAATTTAGAACATAATATAGAAGAGGGGGTTTACTCGATTGAAAACGGCAAAGGTGTAGTATTAGTAGATAATATTTCTTCAAAAACTGTAACTTTTAATAAAGATCAGCTGATAGCTAGAGGGCACTTTATGCAAATTAAAACTATAAAGTGTCCCTCTGTAAATAAGATCGATATTGTCAGTTCATTAGAACTTTTTGAGTTAAATAACTTGTCTTTAGACGATAGTTTAAATCAGAGTCAGAAATTGCAATTATTGGATGTTATAAATCGTAACCGAAATTGTTTTGCTACTAAATTAACTGAACTAGGCTGCACCAATATAGAGACAATGAATATTGATTTAATGGACCCTCAACCTGTAGTCTACAGACCTTATAGATTGTCTCATAAAGAAAAACAAGAGGTTAGGGGCATAACCGACGAGTTACTACAGTGTGGGATTATTAGAGAATCTTGCTCACCTTTTGCTAGCCCAATAATTTTAGTTCAAAAAAGGAACGGCGAGAAACGCCTTTGTGTAGATTATAGGGCTTTAAATCGGAAAACTGTAAAACAACACTACCCTTTGCCTAGGATTGAGGACCAGATGGATAGGTTAGCGGGGTATAAACTGTATACAACTTTAGACCTCGCATCAGGGTATTACCAGATAGAATTAGCTGAACGCGATAAACAAAAAACTGCCTTTGTAACCCCAGAAGGCCAATTCGAATTTAATAGAATGCCTTTTGGTCTGACAAACGCGCCAGCGGTATTTCAGAGAACTATAAATAAAGTTCTTGATAACTTAAGATTTGATACGGTTGTTGTGTACATGGATGATGTTCTTGTGCCCTCAAGTTCATTTGAGGACGGTCTAAAAAAACTAGAATCAGTATTTGATAAAATTAAAAGTGCAGGTCTTACGTTAAAACTCTCCAAATGCAACTTCTTTCATTCAAAAATTGAATTTCTTGGTTTTGAAGTTTCGGGGAATGGTATAAAACCAGGGAAATGCAAAATAGACGCTGTTGATAAGTTTCCAACACCTAAAGATGTTCATAATGTTAGACAGTTCTTAGGCCTAGCTAGTTTTTTTAGGCGGTTTATTAAAAATTTTGCGATAATAGCTCGTCCATTGACACAACTACTAAAAAAGAATGTCCCGTGGACTTGGGGGAAGGAAGAAGAAAATGCATTCACTCAGTTAAAAGCAAAATTAGTTTCTAGACCAATTTTAACTTTGTTTAATCCTAATGCGACCACCGAGTTGCACACAGATGCCAGTAAACACGGTGTCGGTGGTATGCTTTTACAAAAACAAGAAGACCAAATTATGAAACCAGTCGCGTACTTTAGTAGGCGCACTTCACCAGAAGAGCAACATTTTTCATCATACGAATTGGAAACCCTAGCAGTTGTAAACAGTTTGACCAAATTCAGATGTTATTTAATAGGTTTAAAATTCACTATTGTCACTGATTGTAACTCCTTGCGGGCCACTTTTACTAAAAGGGATATGATTCCACGTGTTGCTCGTTGGTGGAGTATGATCCAAGAATTTGATTTTAATATAATTTATAAACCGGGGACTTCTATGATGCACGTAGATGCATTAAGTAGGAACCCTGTGGGAGAAAATATCACCAGTACAGACCCTATTGATTTAAAAGTTTTTCATATCACCGTCGATTGGTTAGCCACGGTTCAGAATAATGATGATGAGATGCAAAGGATAAAACGTATTTTAGATGATAAAGACTCAAAAACAATTAATTATATTAAACAAAATTACGCGTTAAAACGTGGGGTAGTATACAAAATAACGGATGAAGGACTTAGATGGTATGTGCCAAAAGGTGTCAGATGGCAAGTACTACGCGCGTGTCATGATGACATAGGTCACTTTTCGTATGAAAAGACTTTAGATAAAATTAAAGCAACATATTGGTTCCCGAAATTAAATAAATCTGTCAAAAAATATTGCCAGGCGTGTATTCAATGCGCTCACGGAAAAATACCAGCTGGAAAGAGGTCCGGATTCTTGCATCCAATACCAAAGGTATCTGAACCTTTCCATACCATACACGCAGACCATCTTGGTCCTTTCAATGAGAGTAAAAGGAAGAATAAGTATGTATTGGCTATTATTGATGCATTTACTAAATTTATTATCCTTAAACCGGTTAAGAATACGAAAAGTCACACAACTATCTCAGTTTTTAAAGAATATTTCAGTTTGTTTGGTGTACCTTCTCGATTAATAACAGATAGAGGCACTACTTTTACCAGCTCAAAGTTTAAAGAGTTTGTGTCTGGAAAAAGTGTGTTAAATGCTGTTGCTACTCCTCGCGCAAACGGACAAGTAGAGCGTTATAATAGGACGGTGTTAGACTCGTTAACGGCTATGACTTTCGGAAAAGACGAGAAATTATGGGACGAGTACTTACTACAAGTACAGTGGGGCTTAAATAACACGATCAATAAAGCAATTGGTAAAACCCCAGCTCAATTGCTATTTGGGCTGCGATTAACAGGGTCGCCTGAGAGTACATTGACCTTACCAGTTCAGGAACATGGTGATAATAACACCAGTAATATTAAGAATGTAAGAAACGAAGCTCAAGACAAAATAGAACGTAGCCAGATAAAACAAAAACAAAATTTTGATAAAGCTAGAATTCCCCCTCGTCAGTTCGATGTAGGACAGTTGGTTAGAGTAGAAAGAGAAGTAGGTCAAAAGGGTAAGAGTAAGAAATTAGTTCCAAAATGTCTAGGCCCTTATCGCGTTACCAAAGTCTTGCCGAATGATAGGTATGAAGTAGAGGATACGCCTATAACTAAAAAGAAGGGAAAGCAAAAGTATGTAGGAACTTTTTCGGTCGATAAAATTTACCCTTGGCTTGTGTATCAGTCAGTGGAAGAAAGTAGTGACAACGACAGCAATAATAATTCTGACATGGATATAGATGAATAAATAAATTGTAAATGTTTGTGATGAATATTGATTGTTACATAGATAGGTTTATTTTTAGCTGTTGTGTATACATGTATAGCATTGTTAGTAAAGTAGTAAAGATAAACGCCTGTAACGGCAAGAATCTGTTTTTATGGCTAGTATGGTAGTAAGGTGAAACGCCACAAATTGGTGAGATTCGATTTTCTTGATAGTATGGTAGTAAGGTGAAACACCACTGGTTGGTGAGATTCGATTCTCTTGATAGTATGGTAGTAAGGTGAACACCAGTCGTTGGTGAGAGTCGATATCCATTACAGTATAGTAGTGATAGTATTGTATTATGGCTGTATGGTTCGAGTGGAACCAGTCAAGTGAAAAGTGAGTTCTTATCATCAATATGGTATGGATATAGTGATACCGGAGTGATATGAGCGTATGGTTACAGTGAAATCAGACATGTGCAAATTGTGGATTTTTGTTATTAACAAAGAATGAGTGATTTTATTTCACAATATATATATTGTTAGTGATTAGTAGATTGTTGATTATGTTATGTTTATCCTATATAAACCAAAAATTGTTAACATGAAAACTGTACTAATTTATAAAGAGTATTACACTCTCACAATAAAGACTGAAATGTATTATTCTTCTCAGTCACTCTGTTTTAAAAGAGCAGCATTTTTTGTTTTTATATTAACATCGCGAGGGCGCGACCTCTAGGTCAGGATGGACGAATGTAAGCAATTATAGAATAAATAACGACATAGCCATACGAATTTGAGTATGTACGGGTATTTAAAAAGTTAATAGTGCTTAATTTGACTAATAACAATCGGTTATTTAGTCCAATAAAATAGAATAAATTGTTTAAACACTGTTTTGATGTAATATTTTCAAATTAAATACTGTTTCAATTAAAATATTGATATAATAAATAGTTAGAAGTGATTATTGAATTCGTCCATCTTATTGGCTAAAAATGGCGCGCTTTCCCCCACTTTTGTTATATTGTCACCGAGTTATTAAGTAGGCGGAACACAGTTGGCGTGCCAGTCTTTCTGTAACCGTCGAGCTGTGCAGTTCAAGTGAAGTGTATCGTCTAGTGAAAGTGAATAAAAAGTAATTGTAGAAGTATCGGTGTCTTTTCTTTCAATTGGGAGTTTATTTTTGGATATTAATTTAAGACCCGTCTTTAAATTCACACAATAAGAGCATTTTAAGAACGTAAGTAACTGGCCACTTCTGTCTCTAAAGTCTAGTCTAGTCTCTATGGATTTTTTTCTTATTTTTTTTTTTAATATTTTTTTGTGCGTTGAAATCAGCCAGTATTATAATTACTCCAGCCTGTTTATGAAGTGAAACCTTCACAGTACCTATCTAACAGATAAATGAAGACTAACTAATACGAGTATTGACAATAATTTAAGATAGAAAGACCAGCTTCCCTTATTGTTTACAGACCTTGTCTGGTTTGAAACTGTTCCTAAACATTCTGGTGTCGTGTTTTCAGCTAAATGATTAAATTAGCCGAAGCCTTTGTCGTCAAACACATCCAATTACCCACTCATACTACAAAAGGATTCGTTAAAATATCTGCTCAGTATATTAAGGCAGTAAAATTTATGAAGAAAAAAGAAATAGTATGCTAAAAATATAATTGGGGCACATGGGCCCTTCAATGGAGTTAATTGATAATGTCGGTAATGGATCTAAAACAAAAAAGATGTTTGTTCCTTCCTTGCGAGCTCTCAAAGAACGTTGTGAATGGCACAAAGAAACTCTAGAGTCGGCGAAGAAAAATGTACATCAACCTTCCCGAACCTGAAAAATTTTACCAATCGATGGTAAGCCTTCTTGTTTTGTGATATAGTTAAAAATCTATTACAGAAAGACATTGTGGTAGCTCTAGCTTGATGTGCTGGAGTCTGTACCTAAGTATCTTTTCCTTCACACATTAAGATGAATCTACTTCATTGGTAAGAGTAATTATGTATTAACAACAAACAAGCTCATTTATTGGACAAATACGATGACGGCCTTATTTATGTTTTCCGACGAAATTTAAATATTGCCAACGTTTATAGGAAAATTGAGTTACCCAGACAACATTAACTGAATATTTAATATTGACTGTCGCTGATATTAAAAATATTAGGAACGTTCATTCTCATTCCTACATAAATTGCAATTAATGACCAATTAACCGTGTTTTTTTTTTGTTTTCAAAAAAACCTTGCCCCACACAAGAAATTTCTCCTGTGTCGTGGGTGCGTTTAATAGTACATTGTTATCCAAGGCGTGAAAGTTACTTATTTACGTCCCGAGACGGGGTTTGTTTGGCGCCCGTAACGTAGTGAGGGCGCTAATAGTTCGAGGGACTAAACAAGTAATTTACCCGAGGTAAACACTGTGCTTTTCATTACGAATACGAGGAAAGTAAAATTAACAACATTAATTTTAGCTAAAGAAAAAATGAGTGTAGATCGGATTGTCAATTTGCAGCTTGTTTTTTTTTAATTTTTGTGCTGTGGTCGTCCATCTATACAACCAGGATTTTTCATGTTCATTATTTAAAAATTGGCAAAGATTTTGTCGAAATCTGTATTATTTTAGAGAAATAGTTGAAACTAAATTATTTTAAAGTCATTATTTATATTCTTGATACTTAACTTTATGTTATTTTTATTTTAAATCGCTCTGTAATTTCGTGGCTGTATAAAAAGTTTGAACATGGTTCAATAGAAATGTCAAAATAGAACTAGTTTTTTTTCTTAAATTTGGCAGCTGTCAGTTGAAAGTGATTTTCCCTAGGGCGGCAATGGATAACTTTCAAACGGCTAATCAGACATGTAATGACCTACTTTCAGAGTATGAGTAATGAAAAAATATAGAAACACACATACATAAACACCCAGACCCGGAACAACTACTTGTAGATCATACAAATATTTGTTCCGAGCGGGGAGCGAACCCGCGATACGCTACATGCAGCATGCAGCAGTCGATGGCTGTCACTGCACCAACCGAGCCGTCAAAAATAATAAGTTACTATTCAATTTTTACATTACTACATATTAATTTATTTAATTAAAGCAATCGTACAAATTCCGATTTTAATTAAGGGTCTATTTCGACTTTAAAAGAAGCCATAATAAATCGGTTTATCTTACAATAGCTGAGTTTTCGGAATTTTAATTTGTATGGCAATTCAATCCTCCACGATCCTTTTTCCAGATTTTCCTTGAACGGGTAAATACGTTCAAAAAGATTTGTATAATCGTACGGACTTTGAAGTAACTTGTTCGAAGCTTTGGAGCTCTAGCATTTTGCCTTAATTATACGAGTAGGTACGTAACATAAGAACCCTCATAAATACACATTTAATTGGAAGGGATTAAAGGTAATAAGCGCTGTTACCATCGACTCAACAAATCAATTCTTGTAACAAGCAGGTAAGTCACGTCAGATGCAAAGTAACACCGGTTTTAAATTTGTGAAGCGGGTCATAAAAAACGCGTGTGTCAAATAGTTAAGTTATAGTCCATACAAATTCCATAACAGTATTATTTGCCATTTCAAATATGGAACTGATCGCCGCCGCACGACTCCAGCTAGTGAGCAGCGCGCTGTTGCCATTCAAATTTCGAACTAATCGCCGCGCGGCGCCAGTCAGTAGGCAGCGCTAGCGTGCTGTTAAAATGGCGGGAAAGCAACAGTGTGCATTCACAGATAGAGTTTATTTAAAAAAAAAACAGCTTATTCGGTAATTTAAAAAAACTTGGCTGCATGCTCTAGCGTCTTTGCCAACATTTTCACGCAGCCACGGCAGAAAATAATCCTCGCGCCATTTTTCTCAAATTTTCTTTTCTTTGTACTTGTATTGTGAATTTTTTTTTTCTGTTTCCTCGCAAATGTGTTAAAAAACGTCGTACGATATACGTGCGTATACACTAATTTCCCAGCGGTTTCAACCGCAATTCGGCTCCTATTGCCCTAGCGTGATGTTATATAGCCTTCCTCAATAAATAGAATATCCGACACAAAATGATTTTTTTAATTTGAATCAGTAGTTCCTAAGATAAGCGCGTTCAACCAACATCTTCGGCTTTATAATATTAGTGTGGAGAACATACTTTTAATTTCTTGCCTGACAGGGTTGTCTTCACAAAAATGTCGTAATCGTAATAAAGCCAGGGGTCGCCAGCCCAACAGAAGAGGACAATGGGTTCTGAACAATCGCAGTGCGTTGATTACCAACACAAAAGCGAGACAAACCGAAGGCAATTAGAGTCCATTGAAGATGCTTTTTTGCATAAACATGGAGCCTGCTGGTGAATACGTAATTTTCATTTGCGTGTTCTACGTGGCTAGCGTCCGCTTTGAGTGGACAAACAATTCGGTTGGCTATACTTAGTTACGTAGTCTCAAAGTTAAACAGTTGGTGGACTTCGTGGGTGAATTTTTTTCAACCGCGAAAAACAATCCTATCATGGCCATTTTCTCAAGGTACGAATTTCATTTTAAAATCATCAATTTGGTGGTAGATTTACGTCATTGCGTGATTGCGCACACACTTTCATATTTTTATCAGCATAAAGATTTTAGTGCGACTTACCACCTATTGTTACTGTTAACCTGCATCATGGTAAAGAAAGTAAGAAATAACGCTTATTAGCACACGCCTCCGGTTTTTTATAAGCCTCCTGCAGACACACGCGATTAATCGCGCGGGGCGACATGTCGCGGTCCATTCGCAGTATTTTTAGAGTGGAAATTAGCTTGGCTCGTTGTCGCAGCGCGATTAATCGCGTGTGTCTGCAGGAGGCTGATAAAACTAAAAAATGTAGCGAAACTAAATGGGCTAATTTTGCTTCTTCAGGCAGGACGCAGGAGTTCTTTCCCTCCGTGGCTAATGTGTACTCGTACCACTAGTCTGCTTCACTATTTACTAGAAAATAGACAATGATGAGTACGAGTCTTCCTGTTACTACAGAGTACAGAGTTGCTGAAACAGATACTCGTACTTCTGTTTATAGCCCATCACCGTGTTACAGTAGTCCCGGATATTTGATTTAACACTTTGTTGTAAAGGAGCTTTGTGACACTGCACTCTGTGTTTAGCTTGTTACAATTTGTAAGGAAACAGAATCACTGCATCGTTCACTCTACTACTGTCGCAAATATTCTGTTATTTTATACCTTTTTTTTTAACGTGGTAAAATCAAATGAGTCCTCCTACCCAGGGCAGGGCGCGTAATGCCAAACTGTATACTGACCCAGACACCCATAGTCTGTACTGAACTACGTCGTGCTCGTTGAAATCACAAACAAATTGGAGCAAAGTACATACGAGCTCAGAGCATTCTGATATAGTATGCAGTTTGCTCGCTTGTATGTAAAGCAAACTGTGACACGCGAATATCGCGAGTACCGATTGATTATTATTTTTTACGGCCCCGGAAAAATATTTTTCGAGACATTAAATGAAGAAAAATGGCTCGATTGAGACCTGCTTCGCGGGGCCGCCACCTTGATAAGTAGTAATTAGTTATTTGACCTAGGAATGCAAGAGCGAGCGAAGCGAGCTCGGGACTTTGGGGCACTCCGACACGGACAGGTTAGGTTAGAAGGGGGGGGGGGGGGGCTTCGTGGTTATTTTTTTCAAACCACCCAGAAGTAGGAGCTACCTTGATAAGTAGTAATCAGTTATTTGACCTAGGAATGCAAGAGCGAGCGAAGCGAGCTCGGGACTTTGGGGCACCCCGACACGGACAGGTTACCCTTCGTGGTTATTTTTTTTTAAACCAACCAGAAGTAGGAGCCACCTTGATAAGTAGTAATCAGTTATTTGACCTAGGAATGCAAGAGCTCGGGACTTTGGGGCACCCCGACACGGACAGGTTAGGTTAGAAGGGGATGGCGGGGTCTGGAAGACCCCGCCATCCCCTTCGTGACTGCTGCTAGACGTCTGGACTCGTTTGTATTTTGCTCTAGTATTTTAAAGCAAAATGTATTTTGATTCAGACACTCTCTGAATAGGTATACAGTTTGCTCTTCAACTACAAAGGCAAACTGCGATCGAACTCAGAGCAACCCCGGTCTGGGTCAGCATACAGTTTGGCAATACGCGGGCAGGGCAGTGGGACTGTCAGACTTGTACTGTTACGCCACGGTTACTCTTTGTTTCCGCGACCCCGGCAGGGTTCTTTTATACCTACGTTTGTAACAAAAAAATATGGTCTAAAATTCGGATCTTGTCTAAAATTCTTGCATGGATGAATTACTGTAAAAATATCAAAATGGTGTAGGTACCTATATGGTGAACCGTAGACTTGAGGGCATTTCAGTTTTTTACATATTTTCAGTGGTGGGTATTCAAAAATAAACAAAACAGTTTTTTACCCGCATGCGGTTAGTGTTTGAAGTAACACACATACATAGATGCGATACGACTACCTAGGTCAGCATTCGTTGTGGAAAACCGCACTGAGATAAATTTGGTAAGCCGCCCGCATTTTTGTTTGAATGAATATTTTAACAAGAATTTATAATAAATAACTAATTTAGATGTTCAAGATTATGCCGTTGAAATATTTGCAGCAAGATAATTGAGCAATTTGATTATTCTTTTGTCGATATAGTATCTTGACTTTGATCTCACACATGCCTAAGTGATATTATGCAAACATTCATACCTTTACTAAACGATTGAATCTATTTTATTTTTAACTGGTTAAGCAATAGGTCAAAAATAGCTTATCGATCTAAATCAAGTTATTGTAACGGTCAGCAAGCGTCGGCACACACTCACGATTGTTGCTCGCGTTTTAATGCCGATTAGTTTATGCAACGAATTGTGCAACGATATAAACTATGTAGTTGCATTTCCCCCTAATTATATACCTATTATGTTATTAGTGATGGTATTGAATCTATTCTGTGGTACTCTGTAGTTCATCGGCTATGAACAATCCGCGCAGCGTATCCACATTATGCGATAAAATTATTTTAATACCTACTTAATTTTTTTCGTTCATTTTATTTTTCAAGATTTGACTATATTAACTAATATGATGTAACAAAAATATTCGTTGAAACTGTACTGAAATAAAAAAGTGGAATACTGAAACCTACGACGCGAAACATTTAAAATTTAAATCATCCTTCTTAGAATTTATAAGCAGCCTTTCTAAAATATCGCTCTGAATATCGGATGTAACATTATACAGCTCATACGAGGAGAATTAATGTGAACAGAGCACGAGGCCTGTAATAATGTAATAAAACCATTTCATTTTTGAATGTTTCTTTTTACCTACAAATTACATTATAATCGTATATCTGACCATGGCCTCCTACCGAACTAGCAGGTGCTTTTTTTTCCATCGTAACAACAGGCACCCAGCCGTAAGTAATACGTAACTACTTAGTTACATAAATTCACATAATAGAGGTGCGTAGTATCGCTAATTCATTTAAACTGTGGGAACAGAATCATTTGTGGTCATTCGCGTGATTGCGGCTTGTCTCTGATACATGGCAACATGGCTGACCTAGATAGCTTGTTGGCGCGCTTTCCGCGTCGGGAGCCAGGCTGATAATCTGTGGTCCACAACCCGGCCGGTGTCGTTGCCCGTCACCACAACGCATTCTCCATTATCGAATAATGTTCTGATTCAATAATGTATGGAATTTATGCCAATCAGTTGTACTTTAACTGATTTTGCATATTGATTGTTGATCGTTGAATATTATCCTCTTTTAGCTTGATTTTTATAAAAGGCAACACTTGTTCTAAATATATCGACGCAGAAGTAGGATCTTGAATTTACAAAAGACAATTCAAACTTCGAACTGGGTGAAACAAAAGCAAAGTTTCAACTTATCCAATGTGAGAAATCTTTAAGAAAATAAGCCTCGAGCAATTTTGTTTCCACACAAGTTTCTCTCTATTACCAAGGTGTAAAGATATTGTTACGTGATAATAAACGGATACCTTGTCTGAGAACAAAATATATCTGTGTGTCCATTACACAATACCCTTGAGCCATGGTCATGCTGGGCCAAGTGGTACAAAAAGCCGGTGAAAATGGTCCTCACTCAGTGGAGCCATTTAACAAACGGCTCTGACAGATAGCGTATCCTCAAACGCAACGCCTCCCTTTCGTACCGCAAAACCAAGCAAGAGTTGAAATTAAGCTTACACTAACACTTTCAACGACCATTTCGGAGTTTAATAGATTTAAACGATAATTTAATTTATACTCTAAAATCTAAACAGTCTTTCAAATCAAAGATTTTTTTTTAATTTTTTCTGCGTTATTAATTTATCAGATCTAATAATAGTTGGACAATTTAATCTTTTTGTTAACTACTTATCACTTAAACATCGATTTGTTCAAATCTATATTATTGGGCCATAGATTTTAGAATAGGCACTGTCAGCGCAGTGCAAAAAAAAATTCAAATATCGAACCTTACGTCACATTCGAAGCTCGCGTTTCGCATGACTTTCATTGTTGTTTGAAACAACATTAATAAATCAATCATACGCCCGCAGCGCTGCGCTACCGAAATTGTGTTTATACGATATACAAAATATCTAAACATTGTTTGAAGTAATTAATTTATTTTCAGAGTTCCGTAGACTAAAGGGTTACCTACGCGTGGTCCTGAACTAAGGATCCTCTGTCTCTTTGTCCGTTCGTCCGTTCATCTATCGTAGGGGAGACTAAAAAGGTAAAACATTTTTAAAGAGAAGCTGCTATAACAACAAAATAAAAGAAAGATTGAAAATTAAAGGAAAATAAACTTTTTTTCCTGTATTTTTACTCTTTTTTTATACGGAATGGTACTACGCAACCCTTATACTAATCCAACTCTCGCTTAGCCGATTTTTATGTTTAATGAAAATAAAACACTGTCGCATCCCTTTTCACTTTACCCCAGCGCGCATTATTTGATACTGATCAATCAATATCGTCATGGTACTCTTTTTGCCAAGCTTATTGGGGTCGTCCCCAATCTAAACAGATGTGGCAGTATTCTGATCTGATTGATCGGGGAATAAGTCAATATACAGACTCGGATTGGGACTCATATTTACTGATATAACTTGGAAGATGTGTGGTTGACTTAATGTGTGGTTACGCTTCTTAAGTTTTACGATCATGATGCCGCAATAAGTAGATAATGCACTATTCTAATTGATTCTAGTAATTTTAAAAAATTGCGTGTCCGTTTTTATTCTGTCCACTTTACCACTAAAAATTTCTCCTTTTATCACGAGTGCATTTAAATCATTAGGTGCGTCCCCACAGAGCGCACAGCCTCGCAAGGCATTTTCCGCGCGAAGCAGCTCGGTTGGTGTGGACGTGTCTCGGGCGAGGCAAGTGACGGCGCTACCGCGGTCGAGCGACCGAGCGCCCGAGACATCCAGTGTCGGCTTTTGTTTTGCAAGCGTATATTTTTTCGTGGCTCGGTCGAAAAACAATAGACGCGTCCACACAGAGTGAGCAGCCTCGCTTGTCGCAGTTTCCTCGCGCAGCAAATGCATCGCGAGGCTGCGCGCTCTGTGTGGACGCACCTATTTAAACTCACAAACAGCCAAACTTGGAGCAACTACTTCAAGATAATACAATATTTGATTCGTACGGGAATCCAATCCACGACAGGCAGCGCAGCAGTCGATCTTTCACAACAACAACATTCATTAAACACTCCATACTCATACTTAGTTATACAATAAATCCACTGTCTACATACATAGTCATATAGCATTACCTTTATATTTCATCCACGATAAAACCATTCCTATTTCTAACCTCGAGAGAATAGAGCCCAATGATTAACTAGGAACAGAAGATAGAACAACAATAATATCGCTGTCATACTAAAAGGGTCCAAAAAGGTCTAGTACAACATGGAGGATCGACGTGACTGATTTCTCAAACAGAAGAGGGCCTCATCTTATTACTGTCGGTATAACTGACGCGTGCGATCAGCCAGTAAGGCGTTTCATCGACTACGAAACTCAAAATGGATCAGGGGTTCTAATCTCTAAGCACGAACCGGTGTTTTCGGCTTTATTTAAGGGCGTTTTGACAACGAGCCCGAACTAAGTATGAATGGTATTCCGATTTGACTGATAGCTCCAAAGTCCGCGTTGATTCTCAAAACCTGGGGAAAATTCGTGGTATTAAATTTTTTACTGGACGTTGTGACAAGACACTAGCGCCGCATCAAAAGAACTTCAGTCGTGGCCCGATCTCTAAGTATTTTGATGATTAATAATTTTTTGACGAGAGTTTCGTTCGTACATCCGTATCCGTACCCGTGTCTTCGTTAACGGACTTAGAAAGAAGACCCCCAGATTAATCTGGGGGAAGGTAATAAGGTTTTCAACACATTTGCTCGAAAAATGCGTTTACGAAGCAAGTATACATTGTTCGAAAGTTAAAAATTACGCACCATACAACGGACCGTGCGGTAAAATAGGTACTCTCACCTAAGTACCTATTTTACGGCATACCCCGTTGTATAGCACCGTGCGTTTTCTTTACGGTTTTTTTTTTATTTCCATTTATAAAAAATAAGAACTCCACCAAAGAGTTTCACTTTATGAGAATAAACAGCCTGACTGATCGAACCTCCTTGGAAGCGCTTTTGCTCAATACGTTGTCTCATTTTAATACTAAAGAGTAAATGAGAGGAAAGATGTAGTTCTATTTTTCACCACGTGCATGTGGCGCCATTTGCAAATTCGCGCCATTTTCATATTAGAAACTTCTAAATAAAGTTTGTTTATTTGCATATTGTACTGTTTTCTCGCAAATGTGTTGAAAAACATTGTATGACACACGTGCGGAAATTGGTATTTACAAACTCGTGACTATGGTAAGCCCTCGACTTCATCTCGGGCTTACATTCGTCTACTCGTTTGTAAAAACCAACTTACCGCACTAGTATCATAAATAACTATTTCGGATCGCCATCAATAGACGTAGGTAATAGACTAAGGAAGCGAACCCACTTATCGATATCTAATCAATCGGTTTGATCCGGTTAAAAAGGCGACGTGCCATCCAAACCGTTATGTCGTAAATGACGTCTCTGTCGTTTTATTGCACGAACATAAAAATAGGATTAAGTGTAACCACTCACTTAGTCGATATTCGATAAGAAATATAATATTTTTCGCATCATTATTACGAGATCTTAGTAAGGTGATTTGGGTTCTGATGGGTAGATATCATGCTATATTTCGATTTGTGGACGCATTTGTAAAATTTCTATTTCAGTCGTATGAAACCTAATAGAAAACTTTAAGAAATATTGCCATGATTTCAGTAGGGATTAATAGTTATTGAAAATTCACTTGAAGATTCAAGTTATTGACAATTACTAACTGTTTAGATGGCTATAAATTAAATACTGACTGTAAGCAGTTAGTAGCTATAGGTACCTAGTAGATTCGATATGTTTAGTTTTTTCTGTTTTTCCTATAAAACATAAAGGTACGATAAACCGCAAGCAAACAGAATGGAACTTACATACGATTTTTCACATTTTTGAAACGTAATGTAAACGGGTACTTTGACGTTAATTTGATGGACAAAATTAGTTTCCGCGTTCGTACACTAGAGGCACTTTATTTCCATACAATTTTCGTCAGAATACTTACTTCAATTATGCTGTACGGTAAAATGCGGAAAACTTGTGATCCGTTTTCCTTTTGTCACACTGAACTTCTACAGTGCTTCCAAAACTGATATCCAACGATATACGCCGAGCTGCAGATTAGATCACATACGCCACATACAAAGATGCCTAAATTTTGAATTTCAAAGGCTTTCTAGCCTTTGAAAGCGTTTGTTAGAACTTGACGGGGTACACACAGTTCTGTCGAATTTAACAAAGCCTCTGTCTGATATATGATCAGGTATTCAAATGTACAGACGGCTACACAACAAGCTATGCAAAACCAGTATTATAAGTTGATCGTTCATATACGGAAAGATAGTACAAAGTGAGATCAAGTTTAACTGGTTTTGTGTAGCTTGGTGTGTAGCCGTGTGTACAGTCAGCATCAAAAGTCGATGACCACATTCAGATTTTCAAAATTACTGTACATTTATATCACCCATAAATCGCTCAACAAGATAGGCGCCAGTATTGAATGAACATCATTAAAGTTCATAATTAACTGAACACTACTCGTCAAAGGTCACTGAACAATATAAAATACTTGTTTTAGTTAGGTATCTAGTGTAATCACGACAATGTCTAAAAATAACTTAACTTAATAAATAACAAAAGTGACTGAACAATATAAAATACTTGTTTTAGTTTTCTAGTTGAATTCACGGCAACGGTCAAAATTAACTTAACATCATAAATGACAAAAGTCACTGAACATTACTTTGTTTCGGATAGCGTGTAAACTTATAACTTCTATCTAAAAGTAGCTGAACTGCATACTCAAAAATCTTTAGAGTTATAAATCCAATCGTGTCCTATCCAAACTAAATCATGTAAAAAAAATTAAATGGATGTGAATTTCGAATTTAACTTTCCAAAATAATTTTTCATAAGATCATTGAGAAATATTAGAAGTAGGTGTTCAAGCGGCAAGCACATTTTCCCATTTTTTTTATACATTCACTTTTCTTGATTGTCGTTCCGGTTGGATTTTTGCAACTCAATTTTAAGGCACTTCCCGATAAGCTAGCTGACTTAAATTTTGCACACGCTCTGATTTTTGATGACAATACGTGACTAGCTAAGAAACGTCATAACAAATCCAATATGGCGGCCTCCCCAAGATGGCGGACTGGCTGTTTGAAATCCACCCCATGATATGGGTATCAAATAAAAGGGTTTGCTGTCAAAAATACGAAAAAAATAGTCACGTGACTTTAATCCAATGTGGCGGACGTCCAAATTGGCAGACAGGCTATTTGAAATGCAACCCTATGATATGGATATCAAATGAAAGGGTTTGCTCTCAGGAATACGAAAAAATAGTCACGTGACTTAAAACCAATATGGCGGACGTCCAAGATGGTGGACTGGCTGTTTGGAATCCACCACCATGACATGGGTATCAAATGAAAGGGTTTGCTGTCAGGAATATGAAAAAAATAGTCACGTGTCTTAAATCCAACATGGCGGACATCGAAGATGGTGGATTGGCTATTTGAAATGGACCCCCACGATATGGGTATTAAATGAAAGGGTTTGCTGAATGGGATACGAAAAAAAATATCACGTGACCTAATCATCCAATCCAACATGGCGGCCGTCCCAAGTTGGCGGATAAGAAGTAAATTAAGTTTGAATAATAAAAAGACTAAAAAGTATAATTTTTAGTGCTTGCTAAAAGCGTGTTTTTCCCACGTTTTTGTTTGTTCGTTGTTCCGGTTGGATTTTTGCAACTCAATTTTGAGGCATTTCCTGATAAGCTAGCAGGCTGAAATTTTCAGGGTAGCTTCAAACCTTTGCAAGTTACACCCACGATCTATACACGTCATGTAAATATATCCCATAAATAATCCCTTAAATAATATACGCCCCCACGTTTTGAGTGGCCCCTCTCTCAGCCCCGTAGGGTTATTTTCTATTTTTAGGACATTTAAAACGTGGGTTTTTAGATTTTTTAAATCTATTTATTTTTAAGCATATTTTCCAAAATAAACTCGCAAGCATGATTATAAAAATAAGCATATTCCGCTTAAAAAATATTCCGTCGACGTCATCTAAACTTTCTGTATCACGATCGAATAGTGACCGTATTTGTATAGAGCTGTTAGACTCACTATCAAAAATCACGCAGATTCTGATTGAATTTATACCATCGACGTAATTAATCATTTTTATAGTTCGATTGAGTTGTAACCTTATTCGTAAAGCAATAAGACTCATTTTCAAAAATAACGCAGATTCTGTTCAGATTCATACCGTCGACTTAGTTTATGATTGTTTTAGTTAAGACTAAAAATTATACTATTTAGTCTTTTAATATTCAAACTTAATTTACTTCCTATTCGCCAACTTGGGACGGCCGTCATGTTGGATTGGATGATTAGGTCACGTGATATTTTTTTTCGTATCCCATTCAGCAAACCCTTTCATTTAATACCCATATCGTGGGGGTGCATTTCAAATAGCCAATCCGCCATCTTCGATGTCCGCCATGTTGGATTTAAGACAATTTTTTTCATATTCCTGACAGCAAACTCTTTTATTTGATACCCATGTCATGGTGGTGGATTTCAAACAGCCAGTCCACCATCTTGGACGTCCGCCATATTGGTTTTAAGTCACGTGACTATTTTTTCGTATTCCTGAGAGCAAACCCTTTCATTTGATATCCATATCATAGGGTTGCATTTCAAATAGCCTGTCTGCCAATTTGAACGTCCGCCACATTGGATTAAAGTCACGTGACTATTTTTTTCGTATTTTTGACAGCAAACCCTTTTATTTGATACCCATATCATGGGGGTGGATTTCAAACAGCCAGTCCGCCATCTTGGGGAGGCCGCCATATTGGATTTGTTATGACGTTTCTTAGCTAGTCATGTATTGTCATCAAAATCCAGAGCGTGTGCAAAATTTCGTCAGCTAGCTTATCGGGAAGTGCCTTAAAATTGAGTTGCAAAAATCCAACCGGAACGACAATCAAGAAAAGTGAGTGTATAAAAAAAAAAACGTAGGAAAATGAGAAAATGTGCTTGCCGCTTGAACACCCACTTCTAATATTTCTCAATGATCTTATGAAAAAAAAAACAAAATTATTTTGGAAAGTTAAATTCGAAATTCACATCCATTTATTTTTTTTTACATGATTTAGTTTGGATAGGACACGATTGGATTTATAATTCTAAAGATTTTTGAGTATGCAGTTCAGCTACTTTTAGATAGAAGTTATAAGTTTACACGCTATCGCGCTATCCGAAACAAAGTAATGTTCAGTGACTTTTGTCATTTATGATGTTAAGTTAATTTTGACCGTTGCCGTGAATTCAACTAGAAAACTAAAACAAGTATTTTATATTGTTCAGTCACTTTTGTTATTTATTAAGTTAAGTAATTTTTAGACATTGTCGTGATTACACTAGATACCTAACTAAAACAAGTATTTTATATTGTTCAGTGACCTTTGACGAGTAGTGTTCAGTTAATTATGAACTTTAATGATGTTCATTCAATACTGGCGCCATTCAATCTTGTTGAGCGATTTATGGGTGATATAAATGTACAGTAATTTTGAAAATCTGAATGTGGTCATCGACTTTTGATGCTGACTGTACGTCGATTGTGGACGCTAGTGATCTACAATTTATGCCGGTCTAGCTTTTATCCACGGCATCCCTCGCATTATTTTATTTGTTTCATGGAGGACTTACAGCTAACAAAAGAAAGGGTTAATAGTCACCAGACAGCTAATTAGCAGTCCTCGCGTTTAGAATTATAATAAAATATTCAAGTATGATGCGAGCACAGACAATTTCAGTATCAATTCGATAGTGTGAGTACTGCTTGTGATAACATAAATCAATTATGATTAGAACGACATATTGGGCGGTCTATTATAATTTGATCGTTATTTTGTTTTCCTCATAAACTACATTTTGTGCAAGATATCAGCCAAATTAATTAAAACTTGTAAATATTTGACAGCTATTTGCGACGTTGCCAACTTTCAGAATAAGCGCCCTTAAATGTTTGTAAACGCAGCCACGATACAAGAATAATTCTTAGTGTGAGACAACGTTTTTATTTAAAAATAAAAGAAAAGATTAGAAAAAAACTTTTTTTTAAAAAAGTACCGACTTCAAAACAACTACAAAAAAGTTTAAATTAAAATAACTTTTCTTTCGGAAGTCGGTGGCAATAGTCAATGACACAACAAAACAAAGCCACCGACTTCCGAAAGAAAAGTTTTTTTAAACTTTTTTGTAGTTGTTTTGAAGCCGGTACTTTTTTTAAAAAAAGTTTTTATTTTACCCTTTTTAGTTTATTTATTACATATTCAACCCAAATTCTTGTAAAATACAAAATTTTCTTACAGTCAGCATCAAAAGTCGATGACCACATTCAGATTTTCAAAATTACTGTACATTTATATCACCCATTAATCGCTCAACAAGATAGGCGCCAGTATTGAATGAACATCATTAAAGTTCAAAATTAACTGAACACTACTCGTCAAAGGTCACTGAACACCGTTTTGTCAAAAATTGCTGATCGTTATAATATCCGAAAACGCCATAACATTCAGTTTTACAAAAGTCACTGAACAATATAAAATACTTGTTTTAGTTAAGTATCTAGTGTAATCACGACAATGTCTAAAAATAACTTAACTTAACGAATAACAAAAGTGACTGAACAATATAAAATACTCGTTTTAGTTTTCTAGTTGAATTCACGGCAACGGTCAAAATTAAATTAACATTATAAATGACAAAAGTCACTGAACATTACTTTGTTTCGGATACGTAGCGTGTAAACTTATAACTTCTATCTAAAAGTAGCTGAACTGCATACTAAAAAATCTTTAGAGTTATAAATCCAATCGTGTCCTATCCAAACTAAATCATGTAAAAAAAAATTAAATGGATGTGAATTTCGAATTTAACTTTCCAAAATAATTTAGTTTTTTTTTTTTTCATAAGATCATTGAGAAATATTAGAAGTGGGCGTTCAAGCGGCAAGCACATTTTCCCATTTTTTTTATACACTCACTTTTCTTGATTGTCGTTCCGGCAAGCACTTCCCGATTAAGCTAGCTGACGAAATTTTGCACACGCTCTGAATTTTGATGACAATACATGACTAGCTAAGAAACGTCATAACAAATCCAATATGGCGGCCTCCCCAAGATGGCGGACTGGCTGTTTGAAATCCACCCCCATGAAATGGGTATCAAATAAAAGGGTTTGCTGTCAAAAATACGAAAAAAAATAGTCACGTGACTTAAATCCAATGTGGCGGACGTCCAAATTAGCAGACAGGCTATTTGAAATGCAACCTTATGATATGGATATCAAATGAAAGGGTTTGCTCTCAGGAATACGAAAAAATAGTCACGTGACTTAAATCCAACATGGCGGACATCGAAGATGGCGGATTGGCTATTTGAAATGCACCCCCACGATATGGGTATTAAATGAAAGGGTTTGCTGAATGGGATACGAAAAAAAATATCACGTGACCTAATCATCCAATCCAACATGGCGGCCGTCCCAAGTTGACGGATAAGAAGTAAATTAAGTTTGAATAATAAAAAGACTAAAAAGTATAATTTTTTGTGCTTGCTAAAAGCGTGTTTTTCCCACGTTTTTGTTTGTTTGTTTGTCGTTCCGGTTGGATTTTTGCAACTCAATTTTGAGGCATTTCCCGATAAGCTAGCAGGCTGAAATTTTCAGGGTAGCTTCAAACCTTTGCAAGTTACACCCACGATCTATACACGACTCATGTAAGTATATCCCATAAATAATCCCTTAAATAATATACGCCCCCACGTTTTTATAGGGTTGCATTTCAAATAGCCTGTCTGCTAATTTGGACGTCCGCCACATTGGATTAAAGTCACGTGACTATTTTTTTCGTATTTTTGACAGCAAACCCTTTCATTTGATACCCATATCATGGGGTGGATTTCAAACAGCCAGTCCGCCATCTTGGGGAGGCAGCCATATTGGATTTCTTATGACGTTTCTTAGCTAGTCATGTATTGTCATCAAAATTCAGAGCGTGTGCAAAATTTCAGTCAGCTAGCTTATCGGGAAGTGCCTTAAAATTGAGTTGCAAAAATCCAACCGGAACGACAATCAAGAAAAGTGAATGTATAAAAAAAAAAGTGAGTGTATAAAAACGTGGGAAAATGGGAAAATGTGCTTGCCGCTTGAACACCCACTTCTAATATTTCTCAATGATCCTATGAAAAAAAAAAACAAAATTATTTTGGAAAGTTAAATTCGAAATTCACATCCATTTATTTTTTTTACATGATTTAGTTTGGATAGGACACGATTGGATTTATAACTCTAAAGATTTTTTAGTATGCAGTTCAGCTACTTTTAGATAGAAGTTATAAGTTTACACGCTACGTATCCGAAACAAAGTAATGTTCAGTGACTTTTGTCATTTATGATGTTAAGTTAATTTTGACCATTGCCGTGAATTCAACTAGATAACTAAAACAAGTATTTTATATTGTTCAGTGACTTTTGTTATTTATTAAGTGAAGTTATTTTTAGACATTGTCGTGATTACACTAGATACTTAACTAAAACAAGTATTTTATATTGTTCAGCGACTTTTGTAAAACTGAATGTTATGGCGTTTTCGGATATTATAACGATCAGCAATTTTTGACAAAACGGTGTTCAGTGACCTTTGACGAGTAGTGTTCAGTTAATTTTGAACTTTAATGATGTTCATTCAATACTGGCGCCTATCTTGTTGAGCGATTTATGGGTGATATAAATGTACAGTAATTTTGAAAATCTGAATGTGGTCATCGACTTTTGATGCTGACTGTACATATGCACTAATCTTGTAATCCGTCACAACATAAAAAAATCCATATCTCTAAAACTACTGAACCGATTTTGATGAAACTTGCAGTGTACCCTAAGTTGAACAATACCTAGTACAACAAAAAAAGAATTACTTAAACCGAACTTATAGTTCCGGAGATATGCGTGCACAAACATAAAAACATACATACATACATACATACATACACTTATGAAATTTGGCACATTTGTTCAGACGCTGATATAGACTAACATATATGAAAACTGGGCAGTTCTGATAATATTACATACATACGGGTCGAATTGATAACCTCCTTTTTTTGAAGTCGGTAAAAATACAGTTTAGGTCACATATCCTGAAAGAGAAGTATAATATTTATATTTCTGAGTATATACTTAGTGGTTTGGCATAGCTTTGAGTGCGTAAAACGAGGAATTGAGAACCGAATTGTGGTGAAATCTGTGCCAAATCTGTTTGAGTGTGCCCCGAGCTTAATGACTTATGTGGTTTGGAACTTTTGTTTCCAAATAATGTAATTTAAAATGTTACTTTATTCATGTTCAGGTCGACAAACTTTGTTGTCTACTGAGGAGTGAATACTGAAATGTGGTCCAAGAGAATTATGGATCATCCAGATGATTGTTACACGTGTGGTGTGTAATTATACCGACTACTATGGATTTCACCTACCTATTTATTAGCAATAGGATTGCCTTTTTTTAAAGTGGTAAATCAAATAAAGCCACCTGCACACTGACACACGCGATTAATCGCGCTGCGACAACGAGCCAAGCTAATTTCCACTCTAAAAATACTGCGAATGGACCGCGACATGTAGCCCCGCGCGATTAATCGCGTGTGTCTGCAGGAGGCTTTATACCTCCCACCCTGGTTGGATCGGAAGGTTTTGTTGGACTTTTACAACCCCGAAATCCAGAGTGTTCTTCCGGATGCCCTTGGGTGTTCTTTTAAGATGGTGCCGTGAAAGGTGTAAACAGTCGTGGTTGTAATTTCAAAGGCAACTATGTGTCTCAAAGTGGGACAGATCAGGTATGTCTTCTTACTGGCAGCAAGAAAACGTATCAGTACATGTAATCACAAAATCTTGTAAGCTCCTTCACGCCTTGCTTAATTACCAAGGCGTGAAGGAGCTTATCTACTGAATACTAAACTCCAAGATTCTCAACCTAAACTATACAGATTAGTTAATAATTGGATCAATCAGCAAGTACAAGCAAGGGTTGTGTAATTACGAACTAATACAATTTAATCAGGACCCAATATCGACGTCCATCTGTTTCGGGGCACCCCTTGTCAACACTGCTGACAATAAGGCACTAATTGGACATAAATATTATTTATATTGGATGTAATATTGAGAGAGAAAATCTTCTTTCTCCTAGTATAATGCGAAGACAATAATGTTGGGCTCAATTCACCTAGACCAGTATTTAACTGACTTCTTAACATGAAGCTGACCTAAAAAACCTAGCTACTAAGTAACATTATAACCCCTAGAGAGACGTATAGCTCTTCAATATTTAGAGTACCACAAACAAGTGTTGGTTACGCTTTGAGGCAGGATACAATAGTTATTTATCTTATTATTTATCTTTATTATTCATTTTTTTAAATACTCTGTGTGCTACATGCACTGACGTGAAATGAAACTTATTTTTTCTTTATATTCATTACGTTTCAAACTAAAATAAACTTGAGAAGCTTCTTTTATTAAAACTGATATAACAAGCCAGCACCACGAGCTTTAATAATAATTTATTTGTCTTAATTATGGATATTAAACCAGTGTTAATCTACGGAACCCAGCCGGGTTTAAACTCGACTTAGCCAGATAAATTAATGTTTCATGAAGCTTCCTGAAACTGTAGAGTTGCTGTCCCCGTTTCATCTTTTCATTAATGGTACGCAAATCTCCTATGGATTAGTGAAAGTATTAGTTGATGAGGGAACCGTAAGGTTAGGATATCTCCTTCCTAGATGTTTGTTTACTTACTTATTCTCACTAACACCCCGTTATTTATTAAAATTTTATATTAATGGTGCTGTCTTCACACGGATAGAAAATGGTTTAAAATTAATATACATAGTTTGCTTAACTTTAACTGATCAAATAACTCACCCTTATTTACTGATAATTTACTTGTACGTAGGTACAAATTGTGGTACCATAAGGCGGACTTGGCCTTTTAGACGTGAAAAAAATCCGAGTCTATGAATACAAACTTTCGAAAAAAGAAATCTCTTTGTAATATTGGATTAGATTTGGTTTCACTTAGTTGTAGTTCAAAGTCGTGAGCTGATGAGATAGCAAAAAAAAGGTTTGCAATATTAGTTACTAACTACCTAACTACTTCAGAGCCTCCATTTAAATATGATCTGGGACCTCTTTCCCTAGAGACATTATAATACCACTGATATTTTCTTAGCTAGGTACATTTATATTTCTTTTTCTTACACGTGCTATTTAACAAAAAAGCGTAGTAAATCCTTAATCTTCATACTTCATGTCAAGAATTGTTTATCTTTCTTTTTGTATTACGCACAAGGGATTTTTGAATTTATTTGCGGATCATTTTTAAACGAAAGTACCCTTATTATCCTGTTAGCGCTTGAAATACGGCCTTTAAGAATAAAGAAATGTTTACGTCGGGTACATAAGCATAAGCATTTGTCCACCGAGGACCCTACTAATCCGTCTTAGCCTGCTCGAATGTTCAACGGGTAATTTCTTGACCATTTTCGCTTTGACAAGTTCAGGAATTTATTTTGGCGATCTGTATTGTCTTCTTTGTAATATATCGAATTAGGACCTTTTTAATATAATCAACCTAAACCTAAAAACATGCGTATGATCTAAATTGTAAGCCGTTGGGATCTGCATGTACGAATAACGATTCATTTCTTAAGGGGAATGCTCCAACCAGCCCGCGAAATTAAAAATTTCTTGGGTTTTTTGCAATTTGCAGGCCAGTGCTAGGTTGTATGTTGATTAAAATATTGATCGCGCTTGTAAGACGTATGTAGTTACAGAACTATAATCAACAAAATCATCAATATAACGCTCTAAGTTCATAAAGCTTCAGGAATGACTTTTTATGTTATTTTGTTGTTCCTGAAGTTTTATGAACTTGGAGGGTTGTATTGGTGATTTCGATGATAATAATTCTGTAACTACATACGTCTTACAAGCGCGATCAATATTTTAATCAACAAACAACCTAGCACTGGCCTGCAAATTGCAAAAAACCCAAGAAATTTTGAATTTCGCGGGCTACCCTTGAGCATCAACCTTAATTTAAAATTTTAAGGAACTTTTGAATGGTCAAGGATCTGGCCAATCAGAAAGTTGAAGCTAGATAAGCATTTCAAACAGTGAATTCTTATGAATAAGAACCAGCCAGAGCAGTACTTACCGCTATCAATCGATTTAAATACCGATATCTCGTCATAACTGCAGAGTAATTCCCAACTCGATTGTTCCCAATTGAATTCTGGATTACCTGTCAAAATTCGAATTCCAATAATCGAATACTTAGGATTAGGTTCCAATAATTCTGATATGAATGGGTCGTCCAAACAGTGGGTATTTTATATCCATTTGAATTTATTTAACATATTTAATGTTCTGCTATTGAAATCCCTTGGCATTGTTACTTGTGTGAAAATTCTGTTCTGTTATAAACGAGCGTCGTGATCGTCTTTGTGAATACTATATCATAAGGCTCACTAGAATTCTTCATCTTTGTGAATGTTTAAACACATACCAACATGGAATTTTCGCGATGGGATTATAATTAGGTACATAACATGTGAATAATAATAATTATAATTCGGCTTTACATGTCTTACGGGATCGCGATTGAAGAACAGAAACCATTTGTTCTAAATTTTTTGTTTCAGTCATTTACGGGTCATTCCATAATCGGGCAAAAAAAAAGAACGAACTCAACAAATAACTTTTTGAATTCTTGGCAGAGTAGAGATAGAATTAGACAAGTTACACGAAATAGAGACTGCAAATAACTCACAACAACATGCATTTCAATCACAAACTACTACGTAACACTATTTTTAGACAAAGACACTGACGCACTTAGGTAAAGTAGGTATTCTCACCTAGCATAATGCCACAGAAGGTTTAAATACTTGATGTACCTTCAGGGTAAGGCTGTCACCTCAACTCACTTACCTACGTAAGTTTTGCTCCCCTAGGAATAGAAAGCATAACTACTAGAGATGTTACGAATAATCGTATTCACATATATTCGCATATTTTTACACATTCGCATTCGTATTAGCATTCGCAAAATTCATGCGAATATTTTGCAAATACGAACGACTGAAAAAATACCAAAATCTATCACAAACATCAATCATAAATATGACCATGCTAAGATAAACGTGTTTCTATCTGCTTTTCTTTCACTGACGCCACTCAGAGCTACTCTTACATACTTTTCCATTCTCGTTACTGACAGGAAGTAAAAAATAGTTATAAATTTTAATTTAAAAATAAGTTATGATGTTCGATCATTAAAAAGTTTTTTTTTTATTGTCTAAATTATCAAACGTGGTCGATTTAAAACTGAAAGTTGAAATTGACGATCTTATGAAGGCCAAAGGATCACGCTGGATGCAGGCCGCATACAACCAGTCCCACTGGTCTAAAGGGGAGGCCTATGTTCAGCAGTGGACGTCTTATGGCTGATATGATGATGATGATGATTGAAATTGAATATTCGCATCCGCATTCGCATTCGCGAATGTCAAAAATCAAACATTAGTAACATCACTAATAACTTTACGTACTCCTGAGGGTCGGTGCAGGTTACCTATCATAAGATCGAAAAATGTTTGACCGAATTTCATTTGACCTAAAACTTTTCAACTATTATCGTTTGGTTTTTTTTTACTTCATCGAAGTCACGTTTGCCACTGTTTCAGTTAACCTATTATCTATTCGTTTTTTTTTCGTTACTCCAACACTTCATTTGGCCGAAAAACTTTTTACCGATGTTACACTTACTCGAAATGCCGGTTGTTCGAAGTATTATGTTTCCAAACATTCATTATACCACTGTTTTAATTGCCATATTTTCATTTCACCAAACACCTAGAAATTTGTGCACACTAATTATTGCTGTTACATTTTTAGCAGGCGCCATTGAAATGTAGGTAGACAATACAAAACAATTGTACAAAAGTCATATACGACAATATAACTCTGACGGGTATTGTATTATCATTAATGGAATTTGCTGTTAATTACATAGTTGGACTATAAAGGTGAAACCGCACTGCAGCGGAACTGCGCGACATGACGCTTTTCTTTGCCACGCAGTTCGGTTGCAGTGTAGTTCCGTTGCCGCTTAGTGCGTGATGTCTCGTATGATTTCATAATAAAGAATATTTTGACGCGTCGTATCGCGCAGTTCCGCTACAGTGCAGTTCCGCCTAGTGCGGTTTCACCTTTAGGAGTGTTCTGGCTAGCACGTGTGTCCGAATCTTTTGCGGATTTTGTGTGATTCTTGATACTCTTTTGTTATTGTGTTTGTAAAAAGGTTTGTATTGTGATACACTTGCATACAGCATAAAAACAGATATGCAACATGCAAGCATGCACCACAAAAACATGCAAGCAAGCATGCAGCATGCAAGCAAGCATGCAGCATGCAAGCAAGCATGCAGCATGCAAGCAAGCATGCAGCATGCAAGCAAGCATGCAGCATTCAAGCAAGCATGCAGCATGCAAGCAAGCATGAAGCATGCAAGCACTCAGCATGCAAGCAAGCATGCAGCATGCAAGCAAGCTTGCAGCGTGCAAGCAAGCATGCAGCATACAACATGCAGCAGGCACGCAGCATGCAACATTCAGCAAACACGCAGCATTCAAGCAAACATTCAACAAGCATTGTTTCTGTCATGGCTCCGGCGCTGCAGGGTTTTGGGTGGCCCCACGTGAGCTTATCGTCGCAGATGATTTGAACGCTCACCACCGCAGCTTCGGTTTACTGGCCGGCTCCGCCGGCCAGCCTCAGCCGCGGCGGCGGCCGTTCCAACCACCTGCTCCTCAGCTCACGGGCCACCCCACCCCTCCGCGCCTACGCGATCTTAAATTACACTCTAGGGGTAGGGCAGACAAGACTACGTAAAGTCGGCTTTGCAGCATTTCGTTTCCGCCACAAAGTTTTGTAGCACAATATATTTAATTTTATGACAGTAATTTAATTTTTCGGTAAAATGTTATTTCGGTATGGTAAAAATATGGCAAATAAATCATTTGGCAATTGAAAAAAGTGTAAAAGAGGCTTCGGTCAATAGTAAAAAGTTATTTTGTTAATCGGCGGAACATACTTCGGTAAAATAATACTTATGGCTAATGATACTTCGATGAACTGAAAGTATGTCAAATAATGCATAAAGCAAAAGAGATGTCGGTCAATAGTTTTCGGTGTAATGAAATTCGAACAAACAAAATTCGGTAAATTGATCGGTTCCCGTCGGTGCAATAATAGAATTTGCAGACGACCATGTAGTTAATATTAATTTAATTAATTATGCTCACACGTGGTATAGTAGGGACATTCGCAAAAAGTTATCTGCTTGCTAAATGTTTACCACCTGGACACGGGACAATTAGCTGCAGATAATTATGTAAGTACTCAACATACACAATATACACATACCTACATTCATTTACACTTCTATACGTTTGTAGTTCTATTTCCATAATTTTATTTTAGCCACTTTTTCACTGCAGTGAATAATTGTCCTGTAGCCAGGCGTTAAACAAATAAAATATGTTTATTGACTTTTGTTTAAAAAGTTAAACCAAAGGTGTAGTGTCGGAATTAGTTTAATTAAAGCTTTAAAAAATCAACCAATTTTGTAGAGGAATTTACGATATGTTAAGAGTTAAGACTATTAGTGCGTGAGGTTAGCGCACGCACCACTAGTTTCGAAATATTATCTGCAAAAATTATTTATGTCAAAACTAAAGGCAGATTAAACAGTTAATTAAATTGCACTGGGTAATTTTGCAGAATTAGCGGAGCTGCAAGAAGTGCTGTCGTCATTGTCAGTTTTGCAACTCTTATCCGCTTTCTATGACAACGTTGATGGCACCTTTCCCTTCACAAGGTCACGTTGCGCAACTTATCTCACCATTCATGTTTTTTACTCAATATAGCCTTTACAAAAGGATTGCCTCTAAGGTTTTTTGATATGATCATAAAGTGTGTTAAAAATTATAATCTACTAGCATTCCTGCGACTTCATCCGCAATTTCACTCAATTTACATAGAAAACCAATGTACAATTTACCTGAACCTGCCTCGAGGGGTAAGTAATATATATGACGGAGCACCTGGCTCCGTTCTGTTTTTAAAAAGTGTGACGTCAGCATAGCTGACGTCACTGACACTATCTTCACGGTGATCACTCATCTTCAATCTTCAAAGTAAAACACCACAAGTACACTAAAAGCCTCGTTTATTCAACCGACAGCGTAACGACTTATTTAAATAGATCCGTACAGTTCGGCGGCTCGAGCAAGACTGCCCTAGCGCGCTCTGTGCGGCCGTATTTATAGCGTGGCGAGCACGTGCACATAATTTTAGGTTAAGTATTGAATCACAAGATTTTTACATTACAATAATCAAACAATAATTAATTCTTGGCTTATGAACTAGTTTTGACTCAATCAAATTATTAAACTCAGTTATTAATTATTAATTCTTGTTATTGGCTAATTATTATTGTTGCGCCGATACGGCCATACTGACAGGCGGTGCGAGCTCTGCACCAGCCTCGTTGATCGTTGGTCTTATTTGTACCTGCAACAACAGATTGGACTTCTTTTGAGTCGGATATCTGTGAGCAACTTGTGTTGCTTATGTTAGTAATTACACCAACACACAGTGCCCTTCATGGTTGGTGATATCAGTGTAATTAAGGTTAGTAGGTTCTCGTAGGGTTCTCGGAGTGTCTCGAAGGTTCTCGGAGGTTCTCGAAGGTTCTCGTAGGTTCTCGAAGGTTCTCGTAGGTTCTCGTAGATTCTCGTAGGTTCTCTAAGGTTAATTATTTGAAGTTATTGTTATTGAATTTAGTTACTTACGGTTTATTCTGATGAATTGTTTTCACCCTGTAGCTGGTGGTTTTCTAGGTCTCGTGAAGTCGAAGGAATGGGCTCAATTGCAGCAGACTCCTGATGGCCAGGTGATACATTTCCCGCCGATACGGTCACCTGTTCACCTGGTTGTGGTGCGCGACGCAGCTGATCATGAGCCACTTTGCGAGGTCGCCCTCTGCCGACCACCTTCTTCACCAAATATCGGTCATTTTCTAGAACTCTACACACTTCATAAGGTTCACTAAACTTAAGATCGAGTGATGTTTGATTGCGAGGGTTATTCTTAATCAACACGTAGTCTCCTCTTTGAAAATTATGGATTCTGGCTTTATGTTGATTAAATCGTTGTCTGTCTTGTTCGCTTGAACGAGACATTTTCTGTAAAACTTGTTGAGAAAGCGCCTCGATATCTACGGTTTCGTTATCTATGTTCACTAAACTGAGGAGCTCTGGAGGTACACAGTGCTTCCGTTGTGTAATAAGTGTCAATGGAGCAACTCCAGTGACACGATGAGTTGTACAGTTCATTGCTAGTTGCAGTTCCTCAAGTGTAGAGTGCCACTGCTCTGTTTCGTAATTTTTAATCATCACCAATGCATTTTTGAGAGTTGCAACAACCCTCTCTACTTGACCATTCGCTCGGCTAACTCCTGGGGCTATGGCGTGAATATTTATTCCAGAGTGGTCACAAAAATCTTTAAATTCACCCAGGAACTCTCTTCCACCATCGACTATTACCTGAATTGGTGCACCGAATAGATGTACAGTGCGTTTCAAAGCAGCTAATGTACTGTGTGGATTCTTGTTGCTAGAGAAATAAAACAGTACATACTTTGAGAAAGCATCAATAGTGACTATAACGTACTGCTGATCATCTGGAGTTCCCAGCTTTCCAGTTATATCCATATGAATAACTTGGAAAGCAGCAGCCGGTTTTTCTATTGGGTGCATTTGGGCTTGAATAGCACCAGATCTTCCTTTTGATGTTCGGCATATCACACAGTTGTCCACAAATCTTCGAATAGTAGAACTCATTTTATCAAACCAATAAGTTTCTCTGATCTTTTGTAATGTCTTTTCCCAACCAGGATGTTTTAGTGCTGTGTGGAAAGAGTTAATAATACTCCATTGGAAGGACTTGGGGACGACCGTGCTAAGCTGCTGACCAAAAACAGGATCGTTTACTTGTTTCTTTAGGACGTTATCTTCCAAGGCGTAGCTCTCTACTGAGTTGCCATCGCTAAGACTGTCCATTATAGGTCGCAGTTCATCATCACGCCGCTGTTCAATCTTGAGCCAATTCATGTCCCTTGTCATAACATTGACTGCAAATTCAGTCGGGTTTCAACGATGAATCCTCGGTAAAAGGTCCTTCTTGTGTTTAGATGCCTTTAATGCATTGCAGTCCGTTATCACTGTGAATCTTCGTCCATATAAGTATTGGCGAAAATGTTTTATAGCTCGGACCACTGCTAATGTTTCCAACTCATAGGAGTGGTAACGACTTTCTGTTTCAGTAGTCCTCATACTCATAAATGCAACTGCATGTTGACGTCCGTTGATAACCTGTACCAGTACTGCACCATACCCAAGGCTACTAGCATCCGTATATAGCTGTATGGGTGCTTCTTCTTGGAATAATGTCAGCACTGGAGCAGACGTTAAGCATTCAATGATTGTGTTGCGTGCTTTTTCGTGTTTTTCTGTCCATGTCCATTTTGCACCTTGTTTTGTCAGTTCATACAATGGTAACATTATACGTGAAAAGTCAGGAATATATTTCCTGAAGTATCCCGCTAGTCCATTGAACTGTCTCACCTGCTTGACAGTCTTAGGCACTGGAGCTTTGACGAGAGCCTCGACTTTTCGCGGGCTTGGTCGTACTTGTCCATCAGAAACTACGTTTCCGAGGTATTCTATGGATCGTTTGAAGAAACTGCACTTGTTAGCGTTTATAGAAAAGCCAGCCTCTTGTAGTGCTATTAGAATCCGCTCCAGGTGTGATATTCCTTCTGGAAAATCTGTACATTTGGATAGCACATCATCCACGTACACCTGTGCAGCTGTCCCCAGCAATGACGTTAGGGCTCTGTTGATGCATCGCTGATAAACAGAACAAGCATTACTCAAGCCAAAAGGCATGGTGAGGTATTCATATAGCCCATCTGGTGTGACGAAGGCGGTCTTCTCTATCGAGGTTTCTGCGATAGGAATCTGATGAAAACCAGCTGCCATATCAAGACTTGTGTAAAAATGGCCATTTGCCAGCTGGTCAATCTGGTCGGAAATCAACGGAAGTGGGTAATGATCACGTAGAGTATTCGAGTTAAGTTCTCGAAAGTCGACGCAGAGACGATCATCGCCATTCTTTTTCTTGACCAAGATAATAGGGCTTGAATAAGGTGATTTGCTTTCACGTATGATATTATGTGTCAATAATTCTTGAATTATGGTACGAACCTTCTCCCTTTCCAGTGGACTGAGGCGATATGGTCTTCTTTCGACAAATTTATCTGGGTTTTTCAGTCTGATCTCCAGTTCGCCTGTGTTGACCCGAGTTTTAGGATATCCATGAATAAATAAATGTTCGTATTTGTTCAGAAGTCCACGTAATTGTGAGATTTCATCTTCACTGGTTAGATCACAATCTAGATTATTGAAAATAGGAGAATTCGTACTTACCAGATTGATGATTGTATTGTGAACTAGCTTTGTCCCATTGGGTGTAATTATCATATTCAGATTGGTATCATGAATCAAGTTCATACCCACTAAAATATCTGTTGACATTTCATAGTCAGGTAATACGTAAAACTCCAGCTCAATACTGATGGTATTTATAACGCAAATAGTTGTAAGCTTGGTTAATGATAGTGCTGGAATTTGTCCAATTCCTTTCAAATAATTGACTGCTGGGCTTCTTTGACCTGGAAGAACTATAGCAACTGATTCTCGCATGATTGAGCATTCTGCCCCGCTATCAAACACAGCTTGCAATGTCTTTTCTCCTATTTTGATGAAAATAGGAGCCAGCTTATTGCTTGCCACGTAATTAACGTTTGAAGTCAATGATCGTTCCCGCTTGAAGCAAGTTTCATAACTGTGGCCTGTTTTCTTGCAATAGGTGCAGGTAGCTATGGTTTGTGCTTTAGTATCCTTGTTACCAGTTTCTGGTTTAGCCTCTGGAGGTTTAAATCTGCAGTCATTGGTTGAGTGGTTTGTCTTTTTACATATGCGGCAGCTAGATGTTGATTGTTGGCTGTCCGTAAATCGTGAACGCTTGTTAGGTATTGTGGAACTTGAGTTTGGATGAGAACGTTTCTTCCGTATAGATGTTGCCACTGAAATCAGCTCAGGAACAGTGGTTGCTCTGGCATTCAGTAACTCAATGCGTAATCGCTCATCATTAACACATCCAATCACTGCCTCCACGGCGTGCTCATCTCCCAACTTGTCCTTGGTGACCCTTCTCCATAGGATCCATGCCCGTGACAAGAACTCAGCAATATCCTTTGAGGAATCATAAACATGTTCCCTGAACATAACAATGTCTCGGGAGTACCTGTTCTCAGGTTCAAATGTGGTGATGATATTCTTCCGCAACTCTTCCCAGGTACTACTGGTCACCATCCAATCATCGATCCACATTTTTGCACGTCCCTTCAGCAGACTGCAGACTTTCATACGAACGTCGAAATCACTTAGCTTATATGCCTCAATGGCTTGATCAATATGTTGACACCACTCACGTACTCCGACATGGGTATCCGGGTCAAATGATGGCAGGTAAATGTCTTTGATCCTTATTTTTGATTCGGTGGGCGGAGCGCACAAACGCTCTGACATTCTCTGCATCATTTCCATCATCTGCATAAGGAATTGTGGTGGTATTCCGTCCATCCGCATTCCTTGATCAGGGTATGTATGCGGTCTTGATTGAGTTATGGCTTCCATTGATGTA
This sequence comes from Agrotis exclamationis, assembly GCA_950005045.1. Classification (NCBI taxonomy): domain Eukaryota; kingdom Metazoa; phylum Arthropoda; class Insecta; order Lepidoptera; family Noctuidae; genus Agrotis; species Agrotis exclamationis. The sequence goes on along the minus strand of OX465417.1, from coordinate 9,951,668 downwards.
TTGGAGACCAGCACAGGCTCCTGATGCTGAATGTTGGCTGGTTCCAGTTGCTCAGGTGGTAAACGAGCTGATGAGGAAGTGGCTTGAGTAGAGATCTCTTGCGATCCCACTTCTGATGACGGAGCACCTGGCTCCGTTCTGTTTTTAAAAAGTGTGACGTCAGCATAGCTGACGTCACTGACACTATCTTCACGGTGATCACTCATCTTCAATCTTCAAAGTAAAACACCACAAGTACACTAAAAGCCTCGTTTATTCAACCGACAGCGTAACGACTTATTTAAATAGATCCGTACAGTTCGGCGGCTCGAGCAAGACTGCCCTAGCGCGCTCTGTGCGGCCGTATTTATAGCGTGGCGAGCACGTGCACATAATTTTAGGTTAAGTATTGAATCACAAGATTTTTACATTACAATAATCAAACAATAATTAATTCTTGGCTTATGAACTAGTTTTGACTCAATCAAATTATTAAACTCAGTTATTAATTATTAATTCTTGTTATTGGCTAATTATTATTGTTGCGCCGATATATATGATATAACTACAAAATCTCTAATATTTACAAGAGATAACAACTGAATATATAATTTTATTTGATATAACGAATCTCTTAATATAATAAACGATAAACATAATTTTATAATGACTAATTTCTATAATCATAACAATCAATGAATATAAAATCGTTTTGTATACCACTCAAAAGACATAAAACTTAATTGGTCTAATTTTTTTTCCTGGTATGTAATCTAACTCTGATGTACCTAGTACCTACCTGTACCTTCGCGGGGCTCCTATTTCTGCATGCAAGGTTTGAAGTAACCATCCCCTTCGAACCTAACCTGTCCGTGTCGGGGTGCCCCAAGTCCCGAGCTCGCTTCGCTCGCTCTTGCATCCTAGGTCAAATAACTGATTACTACCTGTCATGCTGGGTCGACGGAGCCTCGCTTCACGGGGCTCCTATTTCTGCGTGCAAGGTTTAAAGTAACTTAACACGAAGGGGATGGCGGGGGGAGTGATGTTTGATTGCGAGGGTTATTCTTAATCAACACGTAGTCTCCTCTTTGAAAATTATGGATTCTGGCTTTATGTTGATTAAATCGTTGTCTGTCTTGTTCGCTTGAACGAGACATTTTCTGTAAAACTTGTTGAGAAAGCGCCTCGATATCTACGGTTTCGTTATCGATGTTCACTAAACTGAGGAGCTCTGGAGGTACACAGTGCTTCCGTTGTGTAATAAGTGTCAATGGAGCAACTCCAGTGACACGATGAGTTGTACAGTTCATTGCTAGTTGCAGTTCCTCAAGTGTAGAGTGCCACTGCTCTGTTTCGTAATTTTTAATCATCACCAATGCATTTTTGAGAGTTGCAACAACCCTCTCTACTTGACCATTCGCTCGGCTAACTCCTGGGGCTATGGCGTGAATATTTATTCCAGAGTGGTCACAAAAATCTTTAAATTCACCCAGGAACTCTCTTCCACCATCGACTATTACCTGAATTGGTGCACCGAATAGATGTACAGTGCGTTTCAAAGCAGCTAATGTACTGTGTGGATTCTTGTTGCTAGAGAAATAAAACAGTACATACTTTGAGAAAGCATCAATAGTGACTATAACGTACTGCTGATCATCTGGAGTTCCCAGCTTTCCAGTTATATCCATATGAATAACTTGGAAAGCAGCAGCCGGTTTTTCTATTGGGTGCATTTGGGCTTGAATAGCACCAGATCTTCCTTTTGATGTTCGGCATATCACACAGTTGTCCACAAATCTTCGAATAGTAATTCGAAGTCTAATTTTTTTTCCTGGTATGTAATCTAACTCTGATGTACCTAGTACCTACCTGTACCTTCGCGGGGCTCCTATTTCTGCATGCAAGGTTTGAAGTAACCATCCCCTTCGAACCTAACCTGTCCGTGTCGGGGTGCCCCAAGTCCCGAGCTCGCTTCGCTCGCTCTTGCATCCTAGGTCAAATAACTGATTACTACCTGTCATGCTGGGTCGACGGAGCCCCGCTTCGCGGGGCTCCTATTTCTGCGTGCAAGGTTTAAAGTAACGAGCTCGCTTCGCTCACTCTTGGATACAAAATTTTTCTAATAACAATAGCATTCGTGAAGGCAAACAATCAAAGTCCAAAGGATATTTAAGCCAAAGTCATCAAAGAAAATGGTTTAAACGTTAAATTATATGTTTCAAACGTTATCGTAACGATTTTCGCTTAAATAAACGTTTTATCAAATAAAATTATATGAAATGAGTTTTAAAGTAACACAAACATTATGTGTTAAGAAATTATATCAATCGTTGGTATTTCTCACGTTGATTATATCATGTGAACGTTATTGAAATGAAAATATATCAAATAACTTTAAGTATATGAAATGAGACGCACCCTGCCTCGAGAATTGCAATAACTTTTAGTAAAAAACGTATAAAAATCAGTTTAGTACCTTGTCTTAGAGAAAATCGATTCCATACAGACTGACAGAAGGACTTTGTTCTATAATATGTAGGTAACAGACTAGCTTTTGCCAGCAGATCTGCTCGTGTATAACTCAATAATGACCCCACGGAAACGTAATACCGTTTTAAGCGGTATCATCTGTGATTCTCAAGACTGTTACCTAGCCTTTGATCAAGAATCAAGATCCATTCTAACGGTTTCTGATATGATTCAGTAACAAAAATCCATCCCTACAAAACATCCAAACTTTCACAGTTATAATATTAGTTATTACATTGCTATCTTGTCGAGAATTTTAGCTAGACATTACATAAAGATTAGTTTGAAATGTCAAGAGACGACTCTCTGTTTACAGGCCAAACCACAAACTGTGTGCCTTGTGATTTAGCTGGGGGTTAGTTAGATCCGTTTGGATTAAACTATAAGCTTTTATATGCAAAGAATACAAATAATGAAATTCACTCCCTCTTAATTTCAATAACACAAAGACAATATTATGGGGATGTGACGATCTGGGCATGATTGCGGGTCAAATAAAGCCTGAAATTACACAAAGCAGAGATGTTTGGACGGAGAAAGGGGAGACCCTTGTCTAGAAGTGGAACACATAATAAACTTAAAGATAAGCCCAAAATTTTCTAAGGATAAGTAGGCATGGTTTACGAGTAGACTGTTTGCCTGGAGCAGTGTGTCAAACGGAACGAAATTTTATTGTAATCGAGATTTCAGTTTTTAAAATCGGAACAACAACCTACAAGTTGACAAACAAACAACACACGGTTACGGTTACTATTTAATATTCCGATTTTGACATTTGACGTTCCGATGGCAATTCGGAATGTCAGTTTTCACCAAACCTCTAAAAATCGGGACATATCTTTTTTTTAGCGTAGTAAAATCATCAAATGAGTCCTCCCACCCAGGGCAGGACAGGAGGGACTGTCATACTTGTACTGACTAAAATTCACAGTGTCCTTCAATAGCCCTTTACGTTCCGGGGTCACGGTAGCTCGTTAGTCCCGCGACCCCGGCAGGCTTTGAACAATGGTGGCAAACAAACAATGCGTGAAGTTTGTGGTTACCAACCAAACCCCTAAAAATCGGGATATCCCGCGCAAATCGGGACCTGGCAACATTCTCGAGATAACTTAAGTTGCTCTACTTTTCTCGTGTAAGTATGTACTTGGTTATTTAATCATTCTGTGTACCATAACATGTTCGTGTTCTCATATTACATAAACAATACGTACATATTACCGACTTCAGTCATTAATTATTACATAGATATAATTAATAATCCAGTTCGTTTACCTCGAGTGTGGTAGAACAGATAAATGGGTTTTAAGTCGAGAACATACATTACATTGGAAATTCGGATTACATTACATCTTTGTCGGCGTTATCTTAATTAATCCTACTACTATTTTAAACATGAAAGTGTGTTTGTATGTATGTTACTTACTCTTTCACGCAAAAATCACTGAACGGATTCGGATGAAATTTGGTACACAGATAGTTTATAACCTGGATTAATACATAGGACAGTTTTTATCCCAATTATATGTTCCCGTAGGAGAATTTTCGAGATGTAGCGGGCAGACAAGCTTGCAACAGCTATTAAGCTCAAGTAAGGTATTACTGTGGTGTCGAAGAATAATGAGAAAACTGAACGATATTATAATTAAAATACGTGTTATTTTATGGAGGTTTTAAGTCGTAAAATGTGAAAATAGGTAGCAATATTTACACTTTTCTTATTATTACTGAAAAAGAAAATATAAAAGCCTTTGTCGTCACAGTTATTAACGTCTTGTTAAATGGAATTACGGTCGTAAAATTCGCAATAAAGTAGCGATATTTATTTTACACTTTTTATAACATAGTCATCACGCCTGTACCTAAGTAATCCCTATTATTTTTATATTTTTAATGTTAGAAAATCATCAAAAGAGTCAAGGAATCACCAAGCAACCAAGCACGCTTGCCACGACCAACGAGGCAGTTTTATCACTTTTTTTATTAACCTCTATTGTCTGACTGTGGGCAAAGAAAAAGAAAAAAAAATCTAGTTTCACAAGTGTAAGAAACATCGTCGGGAGGAAATATTTCCTCAACCTTCTTATGTACTAAGTACATTTTTGGAGACACTCACAAATTGTCCTTCTAGCTTGTACATATTTTATTTTGTAGTTACACACGTTTTCATGTGTATTGTGAAGCTTTTAACTTCTTCGTTTATTGTCTTCGCGAAAACGTTTTAGTTTTTCTTTAGTCGGACTACGAAAAGGGATCAGGAGGTCTATCAAGGCTAGCGTACCAGAATCATAATATGAATCGCGATAAATTATTATATATTTGCTTCGAGAACTCTTTTTTTTTTGGGTAGTAAAAATCATCAACTGAGTGCTCCCATCCGGGGTGGAGTGAAATGGACTGCCAGACTTTTACTGACTTAAAAACCAAACTGTTCCTTCACATACCCTTTGCATTCCACGGCCACGGTGCCCTTTTACGACAGTCCCGCGACCCCAATTTACATATGCCCTGATTGTAGACCCAAAAAGGTCACTTTAGCAGTACCTAAGTATCATAAAACTAAATATTCTATTCTGGTGCACAAGCAATACAAAACATATTAGGTATATTTATGGGATAATTTGAACACAATTCATATTATGATTCTGCTAAAGTGACCTTTTTAGACCCTCAGTTTGAAAGTTTTACAAGTGGCCTGAGAAAAGGAAATTGTTGAAGTATAGAACTGTTCGGAATGGGCTTCAGTCTGTGGAAGTAGTTTCAAAGAGTTATATCTGTCTCTGTGGGGATATGATTCAATTGCGGCGGTATCGATTTCAAAACTCTGAAGCATTGACGAGGCGGCTAAGATATTAGAGATTTTTTTTAACTGGTTTACAAAAAAAGTAGTTTCACAGTTCGACCTATATGTTTGTATGATGTTTGTCCGCGATTATCTCACGTTTGTCTGAACAGATTTAGATGCAACTTTCAGAAAAGTGTTCGTTACATTTTAGAGTAGGTTTTAGAATACAAATATAATGGAAATCCTTTTACGTTTCCCGCATGGATCCGTTTTTGCTTACATGGATAGTAGATTTTCAAAGACGCCGATTGTACGAAGATTTTTGTTGAATATCTGAACTAAAACAGGAAAAAAAGGAACCGACTTCTAAACCAAACCACAGTTTAGAACAGTTGGGTCACTACCCAAAAACAATCAAACAAATGTAAAATCTAAACTCGAGAGAATAAAGTACATTTTTACTAGCATCGGCATCGCCCATGTACTTTTATAATAGCCTAAACTTCCCATGTGCAAGCAAACATGTACTGAATGGTTACGCGCGAGAGTTTATTTTTGTTTATCTGACGCTAACAACATTACAATGTGATTACATTGTTGCTATCCGTGAATCTCAATAGGGTTGCGACTTACGAGTTTAGGCACAGAGTACTACAGAGGGGTCTCTATGCGGTGTAGGTATGAAACGGCACGCACACACGCGCACACCGTTCACGGTGCCGTATGCCGGGCCGCCCGTCTCGCACGCGTTCCGTATCTTAATATTTTTGTTACGTTTACGTATGTGAAAGAGAAAATAACCAAAATAAAAAGTAGTATTATTAATTAGGTACTGTGTGAAATAACTTTATATATAGGTATTTTAGTTATAAAATATAAGGAAAAGCAAATACTGCATAGCTTTTGGTTGCTTAAACGACAATAGTGATAAGAGCCTCACGTTTCATAAACTACCGCGTCACGTCGAAAGGTAAAAATATCGACCAGGCCACGTTCAAACTCAGAAAATAGCAGCTACGCGTTCAAGGTCAGCGATCGTAATTGGTTGCGCGACTTTTTTACCATTTACAAAGACTCGCAACGCAGGGCCTGTGACGTAGGGATGGAGATCTGAGATCGATTAATCGAAGAATCGATTGTTTGAGCCAAAATATCGATTTTTTAAATCTATATATAGTACTGAATGGATTCAGTGAATCGATACTTCACCCTTGAAACGCGACATTCGATTTTAGTTTTTACTTTTATTATTCAAAAACTCGCGAGATGGCTGTATGTTTGGATTCCTTCGCCTCTCTTTAATAAAAAAAAGTAACGTTTGTTTGTAATCTTTGACTTTCTTTTTGTATTCTGTGACATTTCTTGTTGCGTCATCATCATTCATTAAAATTCATTTGTTTGTTGTTTTAGAATCTGTGTGTCGTAAAGCAAAATAAATACGGATTTTTATGTAGTGTTTGTTGCAGAATAATAACTAAGTAATTGTAAACCAATACATTTAATAAAGCCTATAAACAACAAAGCCTAACATTTCAAATATTTTTAAATAATATTCTTTTTTGTTTTTGTAAGATGAAATGTTTGAAAATATTACAATAATAGGTTCTAATGTAAGGTGCCGTTGGTACTATGTATTAAAATTCTGTGCTACCAATCGATAATGTATGTAGAATGTAGTAACGAAACCAAAAAGATATAGGCTGATGATAAAAAAAATCCCTGAAGAACATTTATGTTAATAGTGTACTTTAACAAATGCATAAAATACACCTACCTACCTTATTGTGCCTCCTAAACTCGTAAGTCGCAACCCTATTGAGATTCACGGATAGCAACAATGTAATCACATTGTAATGTTGTTAGCGTCAGATAAACAAAAATAAACTCTCGCGCGTAACCATTCAGTACATTTTTGCTTGCGCATGGGAAGTTTAGGCTATTATAAAAGTACATGGGCGATGCCGATGCTAATAAAAATGTACTTTATTCTCTCGAGTATAGATTTTACATTTGTTTGATTGTTTTTGGGAAGTGACCCAACTGTTCTAAACTGTGGTTTAGGAGGCACAATAAGGTAGGTAGGTGTATTGCTATTAACATAAATGTTCTTCAGGGATTTTTTTTATCATCAGCCTATATCTTTTTGGTTTCGTTACTACATTCTACATACATTATCGATTGGTAGCACAGAATGTTAATACATAGTACCAACGGCACCTTACATTAGAACCTATTATTGTAATATTTTTAAACATTTCATCTTACAAAAACAAAAAAGAATATTATTTAAAAATATTTGAAATGTCAGGTTTTGTTGTTTATAGGCTTTATTTGTTTATTAAATGTATTGGTTTACAATTACTTAGTTATTATTCTGCAACAAACACTACATAAAAATCAGTATTTATTTTGCTTTACGACACACAGATTCTAAAACAACAAACAAGAATTTTAATGAATGATGATGACGCAACAAGAAATGTCAGTCACAGAATACAAAAAGAAAGTCAAAGATTACAAACAAACGTTACTTTTTTTTATTAAAGAGAGGCGAAGGAATCCAAACATACAGCCATCTCGCGAGTTTTTGAATAATTAACCCTTTAACCGGCAGCACTCTTATAATATGGGTACGTTCAATTAATTGTAAATACTTTTATGGTTTAGAGCAAAAACTAAAATCGAATGTCGCGTTTCAAGGGTGAAGTATCGATTCACTGAATCCATTCAGTACTATATCGATACCGGAAGTATCAATTAACGTAAGGGACATTTTGGCGAAAATGAGTTATATATATCATTGGATTCAGAATTTCGCGCTCTATCGATTGGTATTATTAAAAAAATTCTATCTTCAAAAATATGTCCCTTACAGTACAAAAATTTTGACTGCGAAAAACGGTTTTTGAAAAAAAATATGATGTAACAGTCAATAATAATTTTTCTTCTCAAAAAATTGAAGTAAGTCACCGTATTAAATAATTTTCACCCTTACCTTAAGCTTCAAATTAGTGGATTTAAATGACATTGTCCCTTACATTAACAAAAATTCTATCACTTTAAACAACATGGCCCTTTACTTCACAAAATTGTTTGACGAAATCTGAAGCTTATACAGAATGTTAGGGATCGGCGACACTTACGACATAAAATTTTCCGAAGAATTACCTCTAAATAATTCAAATGCGACAGAACAAGTAAAGGGATTTGGAAAAGAACAGCTGTTAGACATAAAAATATATAAAATATAGACAACACAAATCAATCTGTAGCTAAAATTCATCATCATCATCATCATTTCTAAAAAGTCCACTTTTGGACATAGGCTTCATCCAAGGAGCGCCACAGCGCACGTTCTCCATTCGAAGTCTGAATGAGCTGAAATTACTGCAGATGAAAAACGTCAAATAGATATTAATATATTTATTCCTTCATCTTTTACACATGCACCTTTTATTCTATCTTATCCCCTTACGTCCTCTCTATTCGTCATTTCAACTTTCACTGCCATCACACTAATACCATGTTTAGCACAATTCATATTCCATTTTTTCACCGGTCTTTCGTTTTCATTAATTCATTCAAACATCATCAGCAATAAATTCTGAGAAAACTTTACTATTTATTAAATTAATTAATATAATAAAATTATAAAACCGATTAAAGCCGCGTTGACATGGTCAGAGTATTTTCGGACCGAGTGGGCTCAAACAGGTAAGTTTCATACAAAGTATACCTACACTCTGTTACTGGTTAATATTTTCAAATATTTTATAGTCAACATAGAATCTGAATTGAAATAGTATTTGAATTGTCTGAGACGTGTTAATCAAAGAGTTAAGACGGGAAAAATATAAGTAATCTAGCAAAAGGAGAAGAATTTGGACTAGTCCTTGAATTCAGCGATTATGAAGGACATGTTCCCACATCTAGCAATTTTCTCCAAGAAATTGAACAGGTAAATCCTGCTTCATAAAGAAACATGTAAAACTAAGTAGTAACTATACTATGTAGAACTACTCTGAGCCTACTCGTATCCGAGCTAGCTCGGCACAGTAGGACGCGGTCCGACTCGAATCGGACTTAAATCATTAAATGTGCGATAGCTAGCAGTAAAACCTGAAACTAAACTCATTTTCTCTTTGAACTCATTTCCATAGTGTAAAAATACTAAAAATGTTAGTAGATAATCTATTGTTACATTAAATTGCAACACTGATAAAGTCCTTTACAATAAAAATTCGTATACTTTTGTATTTCTCTTGCTGCTTACACTATGCTCGACGGATTATCTATAAAATTTTAGTAACGTAAGGGTCATCTGAACTTTTTTTTGTAATGTAAAGGACATGCTATATTTGAAACTACTGGGAATTACTAAATCTTTCGTATATAACAAGAAAGAAGGCAAAATTCTAAGAAACTTTGCCCTGAACACCATAAAAATTGGACCAGACAGTAAAAAGTTATAGACAAAACAAATAAAAAATAATCGTTTTTTGGCTCTCCTGAAAAGTCGTATTTTGTCCCTTACGTTAATTGATACTTCCGGTGTCGATATATAGATTAAATAAAATCGATATTTTGGCTCCAACAATCGATTCTTCGATTAATCGATCTCAGATCTCCATCCCTACATCACAGGTTCTGCGTTGCGAGTCTTTGTAAATGGTAAAAAAGTCGCGCAACCAATTACGATCGCTGACCTTGAATGCGTAGCTGCTATTTTCTGAGTTTGAACGTGGTCGATATTTTCACCTTTCGACGTGACGCGGTAGTTTATGAAACGTGAGGCTCTTATCACTATTGTCGTTTAAGCAACCAAAAGCTATGCAGTATTTGCTTTTCCTTATATTTTATAACTAAATTATATATAAAGTTATTTCACACAGTACCTAATTAATAATACTACTTTTTATTTTGGTTATTTTCTCTTTCACATACGTAAACGTAACAAAAATATTAAGATACGGAACGCGTGCGAGACGGGCGGCCCGGCATACGGCACCGTGAACGGTGTGCGCGTGTGTGCGTGCCGTTTCATACCTACACCGCATAGAGACCCCTCTGTAGTACTCTGTGACCAAACACAAAAAAAGCATAAAATAACTTTTCTTTCAGAAATTGGTGGCAAAAGTCGATAAAATGAAATACAAAGCTTTTTTTGGTATAATTTCAGTATTCCCAAACCACTGCAACTCCTGAATGCCGGAATCAACAGTGGCGACCACCAGAAAAGCGCCGAGACAATGAAGCTCGACGTGTGTCCCTGAGAATGAATTTAACTGTCTTGGATCCTGCAACGAAATTAATCAAAAAAAAAGAATAGTGGAGGAGTAGGTAGCGATATCATCAATATTAAAGCAACCACAAACAGCATTATCATCAGCCTGTATTCGACCACTTTTGGGCTTGGGCCTATAAGCCTTTCATTTTCTTTCTTTTTTACCCGGCTGCGACAGAATTAAGGATGGTTATGATCTTTAACTTTTTTTTTATTCAATTAGAAAAACAAAGATATTTTAGCCAAGCTAAGCTAACTTATGAAACGTGAGATATACTTTTTTCCGAAACTGAATTCTTATTCGATTCTATTTGTTCGGTATCAGTATTCGATTCTCAAAGCATTCGTCTTTTTCGGCCGGCTACTTTATCATTCCTATTCATCGAAGCATCGCATAAAACACATGCACTTTTCTATTCTCACATTTTATGTGACACGTTGAGAATCAGATTATCTTCGCGATTTATGTGTATGTTTTCTAGGAAGCCATTTAAAAAAAAGACAAGAATTTATAGCCGTTCAAGTTATCGATTTCTCCGCCAATTGTGGAAGGATATTCAAAATTATTTTTTGTTTGACACATATTATATTTAATGAAACTGTGACACTCGTCCCGTCACAAAGGACGATGTCAGAATAAATAAGAGAGAAGAGGAGTTATGGGACAGATAATAATAAGTAGCCACTACAAGGTTTAGTAATTCCGTTTATTTTCACTCCAAACGTGGAACCCTTTATCAGGGTAGATAATATTCCAATTAATAAAATATTTTTACAACAGTTATAGGAAGCAGATAATACATAACTGGGTTTACTTAAAACATGAAATTAAATTAGATAATATTGCAGAACAGGTGCAGATGCAAGGCTTGGTAAAATTGTGCTGACCAAAAAAGAATTGGAAGTGACGCAATGACAGAATGAAAATTCAAAATATGAATATTTAAAAAATATTAAATCAATATAGATCCAAAAGGAAAGAGGTTGAAGCAACAGAAGAGGTGGAATACCCACTCTGTTACAAAACAAAAATCAAAATTAAATAAAGAAATATAAAATACTAAAATAAAATAAAACTAAACTATTACAAAGCATCATAAAGTTACTTATTTATTTATTTATTTTTATTGGGCAGACGATCTTATGAAGGCCACAGGATCACGCTGGATGCAGGCCGCTTACAACCGGTCCTATAGGAAGTCTAAAGGGGAGGCCTATGTTCAGCAGTGGACGTCTTACGGCTGATATGATGATGATGATGATGATGATGTCTGTCCGCCAATTACAGTTTCAAAAATGCTCAGATAAAACGAAGCAAAAACGAACCTTTATTATTCTCTCCGAACAACGTTTTTTATCTATTGTCGAGATCCTGTATTCTTTCCTGTAAAAATACAGATACGGTGTTTCAGAAATCAAGCTCGTTTATGTAGGTATTTTTCAAATTGAAGCACAAAACGAGGTTTAGCTCGCACGTAGTATTAACGAAGCAATAACTCAGGCAGCTTACAAAACTGAATAAATCGCGGACTCATGACAATTGAGCTCGCGCAATAACGAACGCGTGGAGCGGAGCCGCACGTGTAAATGTCGCAAGCGGATTAATTTAATCGCCATATTACATTACGGCTAGCCATTTCCTAAAACAGCTGACCCAACTTTTGGACACCCCGAGGTTCGATTTGGTTAGGGTCCTTTAAACCTTGCAGGTGGAAATCGTCCACCTGAACGCTTGAAACATTTTTTAACGAATTGGACATTCTGACGTTCTCACAATAAGGCTAAACGTGTGCCGTTATATTTTTGAACGTCTCATAATGACAACCCGTCTAATCGTTGACCCGCCGCAATACAAAACGTCCGTTTTTGGAAACGGCTAGCCATAATATAATACGGCGATTTATACAATACGCCTGCGACATACATATGTACACCACAAATAATGTTATTACGATAGGACGTAGCATAGGTATGGTGTGAACGAGGGGTGATCATTAACCCAGTTCCGCGGTTATTACTCTCTTACATCATAAAAAAAATCACATGATTAAAACTAAATATAAAATTACACAGTTCCATGTTCCATATCCACTATTGTTGAGCAAAATTGGCACATGGTGTGATGATCCGTTTATATAAAACTCAGTGAAAGTCCATAAGCAGTTGCGGAACGCGATAACGAGCCATTTTGGAAATAAGACGATTAGTCCGGACTGTTTGCCGTCCCCGGCAGCTTGCCCGTCCATCCGACACGGATTATTAAACTGGCTAAGAAAACACTGTAATAAATGACTGAACGAACCATTATTTTATAGTCTCAAGTTACCCGTAGCGAAATAAAAGACAGTTTAATATTAGACACGCTAATCTCACTAATGGTTTACAACACAACACAGCTTGTCTGCATTTTAATTTTTTAGTTAATTAATATACGCATTTACGAAATACCTATCTAATATTTGAGTAGAATTTGTTAAACCTTACCTCGTGTTAGGCTTTTTGCTTGTTAGGTAAAGTTATAGGTATTATCAGCCTATTGCCGTCCACTGCTGAACGTACGCCTCCCCCAAAGAGCGCCAACCCTCCCGGTCCTGGGCAGTCCGCATCCATCTGCCAGCCACATTCTTCAAATCATCGACCCATCTTGCCGCAGGGCGTTCACACTACATTTGCCTATTCGCGGTCTCCACTTATAAAGTAAAGTTACAAAGTTTAAATCAAACAATTTCCACGAAACACTTGTTAGATCTTAATCCAGAACCCGAAGTTTTAATTTACCTTGTAATCTTTTTCAGATTAGTCCTTAATTACATTGAAAACTTTGTAAACTAATGACTAGAACTAAAAGCCAAGCTTGAACTACAGAAGTACAGAAAGACTTATTTTTAACCGACTTCAAAAAAAAGGGTTATCAATTCGACCCGTATGTATGTAATATTTCCAAAACTGTCCAGTTTTCGTATGTTAGTCTATATCAGCGTCTGAACAAATGTGCTAACTGCTAAATTTCAAAAGTATATGTATAAATATTTTATGTTTGTGTTCGCATATCTCCGGAACTACAAGTCTAATTTAAGTAATTCTTTTTATTGTACTAGGTATTGTTCAACTTAGAGAATACTGCAAGTTTCATCAAAATTGGTTCAGTAGTTTTTGAGATAGGGAATTTTTTGTCTACTTGGATTGTAGATTTTCAAAGGCGATGGTATGTTTGTTCGCAATTATCTCGCGTTTGGCTGAACCAATTTTGATGTGGTTTTCAGAAAAGTGTTTGTTACATTCTGGGGAAGGTTTTAGTATAATATAGCAGTAATGGATATCACGTGACTTTGCCCGCTTAAATTCGTTTTTGTTGCTCACTTGGAGTATGGTTTTCTAAAGATCGGGATTATACCAAGATTTTTGTTGAATATCTGAACTAAAAAGGGTAATTTTTTTTTAAAGAACCGACTTCAAAAACAAACACAAAAAAGTTTAAAATAACTTTTCTTTCGGAAGTCGGTAGCCATAAGTAGTCAATGAAATAAAAAATAATAAACCCACCGACTTTCAAAAGAAAAGTCAAGTATTTTAAGCTTTTTTGTGTTTATTTTTGAAGTCGGTTTATTTTTAAATAAGTTTTATAATTTCGGTTCAATATCAGCAGTCAGCACTTATAGTCTAGATTAGCCGACTAGTCTGTTGAAAAAATGCCGACTATTCACTGAGCTGATTATTCACGTGCCGGTAGAATTCAGGGACAAAAAAAACATGTCAATATCCGCACTAGACTAACTAATTAGCCGACTAGTCAGTTGCAAAAGGGCCGAGCATTCGACTGAGCCGATCCTTCACGTCGGTAGAGTTCAGAGGCAATCAAAAATGTAAGTACGCTTCATGTACAGCTAAGTATCGCTTACCTTCAGTATATTATTAAAAAATAAATTTTCACTTGAATTAAATTAAATTACTCTCTACCAAAGAAAAAAGTAGATTCATATTATAAAGAGTCAGGTTATATTTCATATTTATCACACCAGCCGACTAGTCGGCACATTTTTATATACATTTTAAGTATAACCTTATAAAATGGAGTGGCTATAAACTGTTAGAAACGAAACATATAAAGAATAAACTATCCGTTTGATCTATCCATTTTGTATAAACTCCGAAAGTGGGGAATAAATCAATAACGTAGTGTTTTCAGAGAAACCTGTCATGAATTCAGAATTGAGCAAGAAAAATAGAGGAAATGTGGGCGAAAAATACAAGTGTATTATAAACTAGAAAATTTGCTCGTAAAGAATAAACGACACTGCTTAAATATTGCATCGCTAAGCTCAGTTTCGGTAAAAAACGACAGCTGTGCAGATTTCCCCAGGTAAGTATGAATTTATTATCGCACCTAATGAAAAGTTTAAAGAAATTCAGACTTAATATTGTGATGCTTCGGGCAACAACCTTGACTTTTGATGTCAACTTTATGAATATGAGCTCTTTTGATGTCATAGGTTGAGATGAAATGTCCTATGTCATACACATAGAGATGGGTAAACGGTACACAAATAATTAAGATAGAATATTTTCGGCTCTGAAAGGTTATAAATAGCTACTCTTTATTGGAATTAAATTCCTTAGCTGTATGCTAAGTTGATCTAAGTTTAAGTTATTAAATTAGATTGCTGTTACTCTAAAAAAATTCTCGTATGATTTCTGTTATCTGGAGATCAATCCACACAAAGAAAAAAAAGGAAGCTTAAACTTAGGATCATCTGAGTTGCTGAAAACTTTGTTAAGTTGTGATCAGTCAGCTATTGGCATAATGGACGTGATTCATTGCTTGGGGTGAGACATTCGACGCCGAATAAGGTCAATCGTTCACACAAAAACCGATAGTCTCCCTCTTCGTAGTAAATGACCGCAGCCAAAGAAAACCAATTAACTGGTAAGGTTTTAATACATTGCTCGTCATGCCATCTATCTAGACTCACCGTGGAATAAGTTATTCACTTATATAAAGGTGTGCGCGCCTTGTTAGTGACATAAATGTTGTGACGCAACATGACATCTTTGCCGGAGGAGCAGCAAAACTAACAAAAGGTGAAAGTTCAGAGACGAGCCCGCGACGGCGGCGATCTCTTATTATTAACTCATGAAGATGACTCCTGTTTCCGAAGTTCTATCGGTTGTTCAAACGTCAATATTCGCTAGAAGCCACTGGCAGCCACTGCTCGGCTCGGCGCACAGCGCATCCGATATTGCGAAGGGTACGAGGCTATATAGCTTCAAATGTTCGATGTTTTTCCACTTTCATCGTGAGTGCGTATCGTATGAAATGGAGCGGCAACTTAGGACTGGTTCTTTTTGTTCCACTTTACGCAAGTGGTCGATGCAATAATATTGCCTGAATTCCGTGCGATGATTAAGTCGGTTATGATAAACACTGCCTACTTTTTAACAACGAGTGCATTATAATGAATCGAATGCCGAAATAATTCGAATGTAATGTAAATATGTACTTATTGTTTGTGAAACTCTTTACAGCTTTTTATTTACAGTGAATTTAATGTGGCGCGTCGCTTGTTTTCGGATCACGCTCTGGGGAGAATCATGGCTGTCATTTTATTTCCGAACTTCCTATCAGGATTTACCCTTACGTTTTTATTTAACTTGGAGGGATAAACAACATACTGAGCCATAAACTTTATTTATTTTATGTGATACTGTGGGAACATGGAGCTTTGATATACCTGTATCAATATTCCCAAGACGTCGCCGTCGTCAGATAATAAAATCAAAACTTTTAATAATGTTTGGAGTCTGTAACCTGTACTAACGTTTGCTATCACCGATGTATTGTTAACAAAGCTTTCAGCTGTGGTTTTAAATCAAGCGTAATGTTTCTAAGACGGATTACTTTTCATGAACATTGATTAATTGGAATTGTGAATTGGTTTTTAAAGATATTGAGAGCTTTTGTTTTGTTGCGTACTTCGCTGGCTGAATGGCGCGAGTCCATTACCGGAGGACGATGATTAAAACACGGAATTGTTTTTTTTAGATTGGAGGAAAAACGTTTGTTGTTTAATTTATTAAAGACACTTTGTTCTGTTATAGAGGCAGGTAATGGGACCTGCATCACTCCTAGAGTGTTTGTGGTAGTTACCAGCGCAGTAACTGTGATCATTACACTAACTTGTTCGGTTAGAGTGAGCTTGTCGGCTAAGTTGGGACAGCTTGCGCTTGCGACCACAAGGCAGTAAAGCTTAATGGCTTTAGTGACAATCGCGATTACAACACGTCGATATTAAAGCGAACATTTAGCAATCAAGACTTTTAGTGCTTTATGTTGGCTAAGTGTATGTTGATGTTGCTAGTATTGGCACATCCCTGCGCAGTTAATTGACTTTTGTCAGTATGGTGACACGACACGTTAAAAATAAAGTGACAAGAAATCAATATTTTCGTGTCATTGAGAAATTAATCGTACTTCTGTCTTGCTAATAATATTATAAATGCGAAAGTTAGCCAGGACGGATGGATAGATATTAGTTACAATACAGAAACTAAGTAGTTAACTACTGAACGGATTTAGATTTAATTTGGCACACAGATAATTTATAAGCTAGATTAAGGGCGCATAACCAGAAATTTGGCAACATCGCAAATAGCTGTCAAATATTTACAGGTTTTAATTAATTTGGCAATGTTTCTGTGTGGAAATAAGAAATATGGCTCTGTAGTGCACTAGAAAATTGCTATAGGAATACAATTAAAACACTGAATTTGATGTTGCAACCGCTTCAGGTGTAGGTATAAAAGGCATTTGGAAAGTCTGAAACTAAATATTCGGTGTTACGATATTCATTATTGCATTTCCTAATCATTGTTTTAGTGCACTACAGAGCCATATTTCTTATTTCCATACAGTAACAATGCCAAATTAATTGAAACTTGTTGATATTTGACAACTATTTGCAACGTTGCCAACTTTCAGATTACGCGCTCAAAGGATAGTTTATATCCCGATTTTTTCTTCCCATCGGGATAATTTTCAAGTTGTAGCGAGCGAAGCTGCTAGCTACTGCTAGTTTCACAACAAAAACTGTGGCTCTGTCAGCGTATTATCTTAATACAACTTTAAACTTTCTTCAGTGACTTCTGGCTCTACGTAGGTTTGTAAATAACGACACTTTCTTCTGTTGTAACAACAGTGACATAGTACATGCTTTTAAGTTCTAGGTAAGTAAACTTGTAAGTAGGACATTACACTATTGTCGTTAAGAGCCGCTCCTTGTCCGGGAACCGCGTTATACAATCCGGTCTAGTTTTCACCTAAATGTTTTGTTTTTAACCGACATAAACCCAGTTCTGACTTAATAACGATGAAACAGTAAAATGATTCCCCGACATTTCCAAATAAAATAAAAATTAAAATACGAACCTTGAATTCGGAGGTTTTATATCCCGTAAAATATTTAAATGATCACTACAATTCACTGTGTCTGTTACTTTAGAGTTTTGTTTGAAGAAGTTAAGCCGAAGCGGGTTGCGCGGTACTTGCTCAGCGGTGAGCGGAGAGGTCGCGCGTGCTGCGCCGGAGTCGACAGTCGTGCGGACACTGCGCCGCCGACCAACACCCGCCGACCGGTATGAAAGTGTGTTACATCAAATTAATATCACTTACATCGGATTGCCTTAACATTTGCCACCTATTATGTCAACGTGAGATTTTACGCTTTACGCTTTTTCTTTACGCTTTTTCTTGAACTCATTAAAAACTGTACATTTCACAACATTAGGGTGTGAAAATTATCAAATAAGTCCTCCTGCCGTCTGTGGAGTGGAACAGACTAAAAATCACCCTGTTCCTTCACAAGCCGTTTTTGTTTCAGGGCCGCCGTGCAGGCCTTTTTAAAACTGTCCTTCGACTGGCGGTCTTATAGATCTTACCTACGCGCTACGGTAATAAATCCATGTCGTTTCAGCATAATTAATATTGTTGAGAATCACCCTCTATTTACAACTAAATTAATTGAACACTTTCAGTTTCATTAAGTGTAAGCGAGAGCCGGGAATAACAAACAACGGCGATGATGACGCAGGCGCCTAATATTTAGGGGCTGATAAATTACACGCCTTTAGTATTCACCGCCGCGCTGGGAGGAAAGTCGCATTACCACTCGTATATTACACGAACATGCCACAGTCGTACCGCCCATCGCATAAATAGTAACCCTTCACAGTAGAGCTATTCTGAAACTTTTACGAACTCACTTTTCGAAAGTGAGTGCACTATCGAACAAAAGTTTTTATAAGTTGTCGTATTGAGCCAAACACACCTGAAATATAGAAATAAAACGAGCAAGAAATCACATTTGCTGTATGGGAGCTCCCTAAATATTTATTTGATTCTGTTATTTGTATTATTTACTTACTATATAATTATGTAATATTATGTTATTATGTAATAAAATAAAGTGTCTAACTATCACTGTTCATGAGATATCCTGGCGACAGACAGACGGACAGCGGAGGCTCAGTAATAATATTCCACAACTACTTATCACACAACGCCATCTAGTCCCAAGCTAAGCAGAGCTTGTGTTATGGGTACTAGACAACTGATAAACATACTTATATATTTCTAAATACATACATATTATAGATAAATTACACCCAGACACAGAACAAATGATCGTGCTCATCACACAAATATTTGTCCTGGGTGGGAATCGAACCCACGACCT
Organism: Agrotis exclamationis; assembly: GCA_950005045.1. NCBI lineage: Eukaryota > Metazoa > Arthropoda > Insecta > Lepidoptera > Noctuidae > Agrotis > Agrotis exclamationis. The sequence continues at coordinate 9,932,365 of OX465417.1, read as the reverse complement.
CCGGCATAGCAGTCAGGCTCACTAAACACTAGACAAACAGGCCTGTTTAAGCGTAGCATGTTAAGGTCCCGTTTTACCTTTTGGAACCCTATGTAACCCTAAAAATGAGTTCGATTCCGCGATCCTTTGGGTGAAGTGACTTCGTGAACATTACAGAATAGCACTATGCCTACTGATGTCAGTATGTTCTCGAAGCTAACACGAGTTTTCTTTTCGAAATATCGTAATATTAAGTAGGTAACCCCGATAGGTGTTTGGGTTACTCAATCAAAAGGAATTGAATTCTTTTGCTGAGCCTTGAATTAATGTTAAGTATTTCGAAAGACCTTAACCGTTAGTGGAATGTTTGCGGTTGCTGAGCAAAGTCGCGGGAGAATATTCAATTAATTTGACTTTATTCCTGATATTCGGTATGCGCTTCTAAGAGGAAAGGTAAAGATTAGAGGCGTTTTGACTATACAAAGGTATTACCTCGTTACCATTGAAAATAGGACTACTTAGCTGCTTGCTCGGACACACCAAGGCCTCCTTTCTGTAAGAGGGAGTGGCGCTGTCTGTAATGTGACGGGTCCAGTGCATGTCAGTAGATATCACAAAGGCTTGGAATAAGTATTTGGTTCTGGAACATCGTGTGTAGTTCTCATAATACTTTCCTGACTACATTTTTTTAAGAGCAGTGGAGAGGAAATAAATTACACAAAATAAGAAACCCGAATCGGTATGAACCCGTAAGTTGGGACCGTTACCAATGGGCGAGTGCTCTACTATACTAACATCATGTACAACAGTAGTTGTCAACAATTGTATATGAACAGTAAGAAAAAAAAAATACCTCTAGTTTTATTTTCCAGCCACCTAAGCACCTTTACTATCTAAGTTTTTCAGCTGATTTATACCTTAGTTATCCTTCCTTGTTTGTGGGGCATTGTTTCCGATTGCTACATATGGTGCGAAGGTAGATAATCCTCGGTAATACTCGTTTGCCATTGAGCGTGGCATGTTACCTCAGGTGTGACCTTTTTCCCGAGGGATGGGAGCTAATCCGCTTCTCTGCCTGGTTGCCTGCTGGCTTACCGGCGATACGTGGTTTGATTTAATATGATAGGTTATAAGTACTATCATATGGGACTGCCATTTGTTAATCGAAATACTGATGTGTCAATGGATTATTATTGGTGTCTAAGTAGTAAGTACCTTCATATACTCGTACAAGGTGTATCTACCAGAGCATTGGCTAGGCCATTTCCAAACTGTCCCAGAGTATTACATTTTTAGTGGAAATAAAAATTACACAGCGAGCAAGATTTCAATAAAAAATGCTTTATAATGCAAAGGTGTGCGTTTAAAAATATTAATAACTAGCTTTTCCTAGCGGCTTCGCTCGCCCCCCCTCCCCATATTGCCTATGTCACTCAGGACCAAAGCAGCTTTCAACGATTTATTCCCGTTGAATCCCACTTTTGGATCCAATTTTTTAGGCATTCCCGATGAATCCTATTTTTATTCACGTGGTGAAAGAATTTTTAAAATCGGACCATTAGTTTTTGTGCCTATTTATTACAAACAAACAAAGTTTTCCTCTTTATAATATTATAGTATAGATTAAGTGACTTAAAAATGCAAGCGTTACAATTGGTAAATTAAAGTTACGGTCAACATTTTGAATTGAATAAAAGGCAATTATTGAAAATTGTGGGAACGAGACAAATATTGATATGGATAATGAATGAACTACACGTTAAACGTGTAATTCATTTATGCAATTTATAATAAAATTAATTTATGCTTTAATCAAATTAGCTGGCGGTGGGTAATTGTCAGTGATAGGTTGAACGAATTAACATATTAAATTGTTCGTTATTGGTTAACCACATTATAACAGCCCGCCATGGTTTTGCATAGGTTAAGTACAATTTTTGACTTATCCGGTAGATTTTCCAGAAACCTGTCATGATAGTAAAGTGTTAATAACACTTAAATAAACTCTGAAAATGACAAACACAGCAAAGAAAGAACTAACCGAAACCGAAAGAACTCTTGAATAAATGACAGCATTTCATCCGCAATTGACAGGCCTGTTGGTCTAGTGGTTAGTGACCCTGACTGCTATGCCGGAGGTCGTGGGTTCGATTCCCACCCAAGACAAATGTTTGTGTGATGAGCACGATCATTTGTTCTGTGTCTGGATGTAATTTATCTATAATATTTATGTATTTAGAAATATATAAGTATGTTTATCAGTTGTCTGGTACCCATAACACAAGCTCTGCTTAGCTTGGGACTAGATTGCGTTGTGTGATAGCTGTGGAATACTATTTAAAAAAAAATTGCTGCTATCGCATATCTATTTCTTTACGAAATTACACAACACATTATTACGTCTGTAACCACTCAAAAGAGGAACATAAAAATATTTTTGAAAAAATTAAACCGTCTTCTAAAAAAGTGTAAAATAACTTTTCTTTCGGAAGTCGGTTGCTAAAATGTCAAGGAAATAAGAAACAAAGACACCGACTTTCCAAAGGAAAGTAATTTTATACTTGTTTTTTTTTTTTTTTAAGTCAGTTTAATTTTTACTTTTTCAGTTTGCGCAACAATTCGAACGGTTTAATGATTCTAATTTTGTTAATTTATCTTAGCACAATGTGTGGGTTGATTTTATTTGAGCTTTCACCACTACGCTAGCGATAAAATGCCTACACACTGTAATTTAGTGTTTATTACTATGAACTAGGTACCAAGTAATTAGAACTACAGATAGTTAGAATGTATAACTTTATACTACACTAAAATTTTCACAAAGGTCAAGCTTAAAAGCCTTTAATTTTTACCATTCCCATCATCCCATTCAGTCATATCTAGACAAAATATAACTATATTTACGTTAACTTTCATAGCAGATTTCATTAGCATTGGCTCACAGGCTTCTGCCCTTCAGGTCAACTTTATACCTAGTGTAGTTTTGTACTACCTAAGGTAATAAGGTAAGTCAGTATTCCTACCGAAAGTACCTAATATTGGCATTTCCTTCACGTAAATGGTGGGCCAATGACCAATGGGCCTGCGAAAGACTTCTTTCGAGAAGAATGATTAGGAGAGCCGACTCCAAATAGGTAAGGAAAGCAAGGAGGAAGAAGAATAGTTCTCATTTGTAGGAAGACAAATAATGTCCGATTAGCCAGCCATCAGTTTCTCGGAATAAGACCTCATTTAGGATTCACTCGGAATGTTGTGGACTTTCAGTTTGTAACAGTTGAAAGCCAATTATTTACCTTTGTTAGTGAAACTTTTGATGAATATTCTGAAGTAGAATAGTCCGGCGCAATTTTTAATCATTACCAGCGTTGCCAGACCGTACCAAAAAGTACGGTTTTCCGTAATACTATTCATCACACAATCGTACCACAACCGTACCTCTGTGTGTAGACCGTACCTTTTCAATACTAGTGATTTATTTTTCACAACATAGGGCAAAAAAAAACAAAAAAAGTATTTTGGAATGAAGCAAAGAATATCTACAGACAGAATGACACATATCCAAACTATTGGAGCTTCAAGCATGTATAAGCAAGTTATTTATTATTTATAAACTCGTGGTAAGTTAAATTATTATTATATTACAGTCTGTCGAGAAACTAATAGAAAATAATGAGACTCATAGTTTCTTCAACTTTCTGTCACATTTGGCATGGAATTTCCTTGGTTCCTAAAACATTATTTTCATAATTATTTGAAAAACAACTTGTTTTCGTTGTAGAATATGAGTAAACTATAGCAAAATTATAGAAAAAGAAAAAAACTGATCTAGTTCTTGCAGAAGTAATCTCGGCCCAACCGTACCTTGAAGTTAAAAACCGTACCTTTTCAGAAAGCCAACCGTCCTTTTTTGGGAAATCATACTGGCAACACTGATCATCACGTAACCAGGGAGGACTTAAGGGTCAGTCCTACACGCTGAGACGCGACGCGACGCAAGGATACTCTAAACGTGTCTCTTTTCGTGTAGTAAATAAAATTAGATTTTAAGTCGCAATTAAAATATGCGCACAACCTCGTGAAACCTAACATAAAGCCTCCTGCAGACACACGCGATTAATCGCGCGGGGCGACATGTCGCGGTCCATTCGCAGTATTTTTAGAGTGGAAATTAGCTTGGCTCGTTGTCGCAGCGCGATTAATCGCGTGTGTCTGCAGGAGGCTTAATCATATTATTGTGATTCACGTTACAATTCAGTAGTTTTTCTTGAAGCGCGTAAAAATAATTAAGAAGAGATAAATAACGAAAATGTAATTTGATTTTGACTATCTAACACTATAGCCGCTAAAGACCGCAATTATATCAGATAGATCTAAGGCCGTCAATGAAAATTGTTCGTAAATCCTGTAGTTATATTATGGTACCTACTACTTCTAAGACGGACATGGCTTTGTTAACACCACTTAAATCTTGCTTCACCGTATTGTGACTAGATTTTGTAGATAAAATAAATATTTCCCAAACCACCAGGGCCGTGGGTACCTGAAATATTGTAGTAAGTAGAAGGTAAGTTACAGGTAGTAGGTATTTATTCTACAATGTGAAACTGTTCATTTTTACCTGTATGTTCCGTTTTCCCGTCAAAATACCTGGACCAATTTTGATTAATTTTAGTACCTACAGAGATAGATTTTGTTTATAGAAAACGTTACCCCACACTAGTAATTTCATATTTTAGATATTGAAAAAAAGAGAAATATGTATACATAGTTACGTTTACATACTAGATATACTTATGTAGGTACTCGTTATTAGAGGCTATTATAGTAGCGGAGAATCCAAGTCAGCATAGTCGTTATAGCAACCTTTTGATATCTATAGTGGATATCCCTTTGATGATTGCAACACAAAACCCTTTATCATAACCCTAACGTGCTGTTTTCAGCATGATAACAAGGTACAAAAGTAGATAGTTTTCAGTGAAACCTCGTATCTAGTCAGATATTACCTCCGAACCACGAGCAATTCAAAGTTGAGCAGCGCACAATTTTATTTCAAAAGCTCTTAACCCTGTTCGTGATCTCGTCTTTTATTCGTATAATGTGGAGATGCGAGTTCACGAAGCGTAGTTGCTACGAACTTCCCCAGTGGGTTGTGAACAGCGAGCAATTCTGCAACTCCAACTAGCCGCAGCAAACGGTTCATTGTCTGAACAATCGGTTGTTGGTCACAGTTCTCCACGGATGTTGTGCGTCACGTTTTATGACCAACATTTCACTTGTCTACGTAGCTGTACTACTGCAATGGAAACCTGTTGGCGTGGTTTAACAGATGGAAGGGTTACATAATACGTTACTTCAACAAATACGCGCCCGCGGAACATGTTAACTTATAACTAATCAGTTAACTGACAATCAAATACTAGATTACTTCGAAAATATGTCTACAGGAAGGAAATAAGTTTCTAGATATTTTCCTGGAATAGAGTTAAGTACCTAACATATTTATGTAGTCATAACAACCCAATAAAATAAATGTATACCAACATCTAGGGTTGCCAGGTCTTAAACCCAAGAAGACAGACCAGTCAATTTAGCCGGACATTTAGGTGATACCGGACATTTAACTTTTTTTACTAATATAACACGACCAATTTTTGAAACTAAAGGAATGTTCGGTTCAACTAAACGGTTTCTCTCACCGTGCAAAGACGAAAGCAAGCGCGGCTAGTGCTAGTCACTCACTTGCGCTAGCCATAGAAGGTGAGTTGGGCGGAGAGGAAACTAAATCATGACTAATACAAAAATTATGAAACTAAAAAGCCTAACTAACGCCGTCTAATTTGGCCGGACACGCAACCAAAATGCCTGACTGTGTACGGCTTTATCCGGACGCCTGGCAACGCTACCTACATCAATGCCCCGAGTTTTTGTTTTCATATGGTAATCATCTATGATAAGAAATTCAGCCCATAATATAGTTCCATTTAATGTAACTGAATTCGAATGGAGTAATAACAAGATAGAAAAATACGTTTGGAAATAAAATACCAATATCAATGTCAAATAAAATATCAACGGCACGGTTTAAACAATGGCGGAGTAGCTAGGCGATCGACTGTTGCGCTACATGTCGCCGGATCCACTCCCCCACGAAACAAATATTTGTAGGGCCTTCAGATATTCGTTCCGGATCTGGCTATTTATGTATGTGAATTAAAAGTTTGTAAACGCATCTAAGATAACTCTATGTATTTTGGGGAAACTATTAAAATAGTAGTTTATGAAACTGGTACATAATGAGGGGTATTAGGTATACACGAGTGTGAGTTTAAAAAACGAGCGAAGCGAGTTTTTTAAAAGTATCAAACGAGTGTATAATACCAAGTTATGTACAGTTTCATACACTACTTTATCTACTTTCATTGAACACGAATTTATCAAATAAAAGATAAAGATTGACACAGTATTATGGCGCCATAATTCCCGTTAACACCACGCATGGGCCACAGCGCGCGCAGCCACAGATAAAAAATCAAATGGATGTATCTATGATCTGTAATCTGTATCGTAATGAAAAAAAAAATATTATAACATTATTTTGTTAGAGAAATAGTGTCATAATTTAATTTTTTAATTTCATTTCGATATACTGTGTGTAAAGTACGTCATTATAAACTCGTTTTGAGTTTTGTATTTTGAATTTAACGATATGAGAGTAGATAAAAATCATATTACAACCTTACCCTCTTTATGAAATATTTAGATCGCAAGATGTTTTTCATCGTTCGCCATAGCCAAGTGTTCTTCAGAGGACAGTTATAATAAAAACTGCAATTTCGCACCATAATGGCTACTTTATGGTACTTTTATAACTAAATCATAGCCGGAGAGACAGTTTTTATTGAGCCATTATAAAACATGGTCGGTTATTTAAATATTCTCCTACGATTATTATGGATATGCCGCATATTAGCTGATGGCGTTTGTTTTCTTTTCTGTAATACAACTTTATTACTGATCTAGGTCGTACCTTAGGTACCTTATTCAATGAGAACCTGTTCAGGTTATATAACTTTCTCGGCCTACATTCATCACGTGACATTTTAAAGTACATTTAAAGGCACCCAATTGGAGTTCAACGATCTGTCTCAATAATGTTCTCCCAAATAGCACATTCCACTGATACCTGCAATTTTCCTCCCTAGATAGTCGTTATACAATATCCCCAGCTATTTCAGCCGCAGTAGCAGGAAAACCATTTAAATATTTGCACAATCCCGACCTCGGGATGGTGTACCCACAGTTCCCGCAAAACTCGTTTAGCGCGGGACTTATAGTGGTCCAGCTATCAAGTTAAACTCGCTTAAGCTGATGTACATCGTGTAGTAGCCATGGTTGATGGCGAATGGAGGCGCTAACTAGTCTGCAATGGTTGTTTAACGCGTGTTAATACCAGATGGTTAGCGAATTCAATTATGCAATGATTGCGTGGCGAGACACGGAAGGCGGTGCACTCGGCCAATGGAGCAGCGAACGCAATGTAAGCACCTTGCGTCTCATGCGAATATACACGATGAGGGAAGTTATTTTTTTAACATAAATTGGCTCATTATTTTGGTCTGAAACCATTACCTACATCAGTTTATCAATTGATATTTATGCGCTCCGTGGTGTCAACAAACGCTCTGTGTTTCCTTGTTGAGTTGTGAACCTAGATCTAGTGAAACTATTTATCAACTGTCACGTTCTGCCTGTTTTTCTCTAAAAGTAAGGATGTTATATCCGACTGGTGACTATTGCATAAATATACCTAGGTATATTACGTATTTTGGTAACTGGAAGTGAAAATGTAAAAGTTGAAAGACATTCCACATTAGGATTATTACGCCGCAAAATTTTGCACAATTATGACAATTTCTATAGGTAAACAGTTTTAGTCACGGCTCAATTAGAATCCATCTCGTCGATGACTGCAATGAACACATACATTTGTTCTTATTATCTGACTTTACTTATGGCAACATAAAACTATCTATCTGCCTAGACATACCTGCCTACCCTTTTCCCTTATGTAACCTTCCCTCTTTGCCACTCCTGTCTTTCTTTTGTTTTTTCGGTGTGGCCAATCTTACGCCTCTGGTATCAACACAGTCCTCTGACACGGCTTTAGCCTTTTTTTGTGTCGTCGAGACGTGGCTACCCTCTAGCGTCTCTCTAGAGTTCATTAGGCCGCCTCTGGAAACCCTACAAGCCTCTGACATGGCTTTCTAGACTTTTGTACATATTAAGTCCACATTTTCGCACGATGTGTGAAGTTTATGATAAAGTTAGTACTTAGTACATATTTAAAAGACACATTAGTAGGTACTCGGGTTTGTACTTAAAACTTATCCATGAGAGGCGAATACATGCCAATGTATGAGGCGACTCCATTATAATACTGCCGGGGCTGCAGATTAGTCCTAACTGCTCTAGTCAGGAGTAAACCATAGAGCAGACTTGAACAAGTAAAAAATAAATCATAAAGTCTCTGTGAATGAAATGTATGAAAAATAAAACAGATAAAATGCAATTTGCTTTTGTCTAGACTTAATAGATAAAGAAACCAAATACATTCCGTATTTGGTTTATCCTTATTTCTCAAACTATCGTTTATGTCCCAACCCTAGGCACCGCATAGCGCCATCTATCATTAAACATAACCAAACAACCTATACTTTTGAAAGCCTGTCTACGTACCCGCTGTAGGTGCCATCTTTCATATTGAATACGTACTCGTACTAAAGAAGTTTCCCGACGTGAATGCAACAAAACATAACAAAACAACAAATACAGCAAGCAAGCAAACTAAACACGGAGCAGTGGTGGCCCAGTGGTATCGGTCCCGACTTACGAGTTGTAGGTCGTGGGTTCGAATCCCGCCAGGCGCATTACTTTGTGTAATTTATTTCATCACCACTGCTCTCAAAACGGTGAAGGTAAACATCGTGAGGAAACCGGCATGCCCTAGAACCAAAAATTCGAAGACATGTGACATCTACCAACACGCACTGGGCCCGCGTGGTGGATTATGGCCCACTCCCTCTCACAGAGAGGAGGCCTGTGTCCCAGCAGTACTTAGGAACATTATAGGCTAATGATGAATAGTGCCTCTAATTATATTAGTAGTCAGTACCAAATAGAAAAATATCTTTAACTACCCGCAATTTTATTTTGTGAATTTTCTTTGCCTCCATAATTTTCGTGCAATCATGCTTTATAATTTCAAGCGGGGTTTCAGTGCTGATGACTGTATCAGTGAATTAAAATTTGTGTTTCGTGAGAAAGCTCCATCCCGTAGCTCAGTGTACCGGTGGTATAAACCTCAAAACAGTTCCAAAGAGAAGATTTTAATCTGTCAGACGATTCTCGTTCAGGAAGGCCTGTCGAAACAGTGACTTTAGAAAATGTAGCAGCCGTTAAGGAACTAATTGAGCTAGATCGACACGTTACCTACAAGCAGAAGAGGAACTCTTGAAGATTAGTGCACCATCAGTTCACACTATTTGACATGACCATCTTCAAGTTAGATAAATTTGCACGTTGTGGGTACCTCACCTTTTGACAACGACGACTCAAATGGAATGCAGTAAGAAATGGTGTAAAAAAATGCTTGTTATGTTACGCGTGGCGTCGCAAATTCACAGAATGACTTTGACAATTAATTTCTTAACCACAGACACATTTTTGACCGCCAGTGTTGCATGTTTTTAAGGCTGATATTCTCGATCGTTCAAATAGAAAAGAGAAAACTGATACACACACACAGAGGATTAAAGGAATACGCAATAATGTGACGACGCGGCATTATGACCAATATTATATAGTGGTCATGCGCCGCCAACGGGTGAATTTATCGACAGCCAACGGAGTCGCGCGCCGCTGAGCGGATAATTAAAAGAATATGTCTTGATGAACAGAAGACTTTTACGGCGAAATGGTACACAGAGGTTTGTCTACCTCAATTGATCGAGTCTCTCAAAAATCTGCGACCAAACTCACGCCTTGACACTTGGCGGCTCCATCATGACAACGCACCAGCACATCGCGCTCAACTCGCACCCTGCGACTTGGACTCTTCCCATAATAAAGGATAAACTTAAAGGTCAACAGTTTGCCAGTGATAACCAATTAATTCAAGCTTGGGACTTGGCGTGTGAGGATCCGAAGTCACTGAGGAAGAGTGGAAGAAAATTTTTGATGATTGGATTCGACGCATGGAAAAGTGTATTGCAGCAGACGGAAATTATTTTGAAAAACTTTAACATTTACATATGAAATCTCAAAAGTTATCTAGTGCCCTACGTAGATACATGAAAAGCGAGTATTATGTAGCAAAAAATTTTTGTTTACATCTATGTAACTCGTATTCAGCTGCATCCGTTAAGACTGAAAATGCCAAAGAATTATATAATAAATAAAGAAAAGGTCACTGACTGATTTATCAACGACACACAGCCGAAATATCGAGGCACTCAACTAACTGCTATATTCTATGACAATCGCCTTTCTATTTGCACTAGTCAATGCATCCTATGTTTATACTTGCGTTGTCATGCTATTGTTGCATCAGTACTTTAAATCTATAAGCATTAGGGTCATTGTGATGGTGTAAGGCCACTGCGCACTGGCCACGCTAGGTCGGACGGTCGGTGCACCGATTAGAAAGGAACTTAGTGCTGTGCTTGCACAATCGGATGACAAACCTTCATGGACAATATCTATATGGATCCGTAGTGACACGATATTGTTTTTTCATTCACCCGTTCCCGAATTTATCAGGGGGGGTATTACAACGTCTTAAAACCAGGCTTATTCCTGTGAATGAACGAGATGGCGCTAGACGACTTGTATAGCTCTGTCGCTCTCACTCGCCGAAACAAGCCTGGTTTTAAGACGTTGTAATACCCCCCCTGTTCTGTTCCCGTGATACTTTTAATGAGAAACTAAGTCAGTCGAAGTAAAGAAAATGACGGTACGGTTAACGTAGTGGCCGAACAATCGACTGCAGAGTCGTGTGTCGTGGGTTCGATTCTCGCACAGAAGAAATATTTGTATGAACTACTAGTTACTCAGGGTCTGATCGTTTGTCGAAGGCACTTTAAGATAACAATTTAATATAAACCTTAACTACCTTGATATACGGTAAATATAAGAATAAATTCGAACACGGTGCACGGAGCGCCCTCAAGCTACCACAAGAGAATGCGCGCGTCCGTATATCAAGGTAGAGAAGGTTTATATTAAATTGTTTTCTTAAAATGCGCTCCGCCGCGCTTCCAGCGGTGTGCGCTGGGCCTAAGTGAGTCTATGTTTGTTAACGCACCCACAACACAAGAAAAATAGAACAGCTCCCGCTTAGTGCTAATCTTTCAAAACGTTTTTCTACTGAATAGAGCTTATTGCAATATCAGTGTCAAGAGCTAGACGTCTGCATTTGGTTTTATTTTAGTCTGTCGAAATCAGTATTAACACAATGGATAAGTTTGTCACAGCAAGGCTAATGACCTTGAATGAATCGTGTGTTCGTGTCGTCGGTTATGAATAGGATTAGTGCAGAAACAAATCAAAGAGCTTTGTGATTGTCGCATAATTTTATATTTGTAGAAAAATTGTATGCATCACTCTCATACATCATCTCACCTAAATATAAATACATGAACTATATATACGTTCCCGCAAACAGCGTATATTCAGAAAATAACATCGGCTAATCGTGACTTTTAGCTAGCTTTATTAGATATTATCCTATATAAAATTCAATTAAAGTAAGTATTATACAATACATCGCATGTGATAGTTGACACAAGATTCCATATTACATGTTATTCATAAATCATTATAATATGTCGATAGCATTTGAAGTTACGTCTAAGTTTACATATTTTACACATTTCATAACACCTACACTTTATCTATTTTTGCTATAATTTCAAATACTCAATGGCAAATAACATAAAAGCAAGATTACAACTATCATAAGTACGAAATATAAACTTATTACGTAAACAGCTGGCACAATGAAGATCTAGATGAGTTACACCACATTACAATTAACATTACGCTATTACGGTATACTTCATACATGAAAATATGTATGCCATAAACCAACAATATACACAATAAATAAGATCATGGAATGTTTCCGTTTTTGTTCAATGGTGGCCTACGCCAGGATAACAATCGGAATAGAAAGACACGATAAAAAAATAATGCGAACATTTTCGATACGATAAATTATAGCAAAAATACTTGTTACTATATAGGCCACAAAACATTTGAAGTATGCGCGTGCGTGCGCGGTGCGAGCGTCGTCAGCTTGCCGTCGCAAGCGAGCGTGTGCGACGTTACTGCTGAAACAAACACCAGCGTTACAACATGTCAATCAACTACAACAAAGACAGCATATCTGCAAGTGCGTGTCTATACTAAAGGCAATGAGATAGCCGAGCATATCCCTCGTGAAAAAAAACACGCATGTAAGCTAAATCTAATGGGCCTACCACACGCACAAGCTTCACCACTGTTCTGCCTGCGCAAGCGTCTCGCATGAAAAACCCAACCACACACACACAGGCAAGTACGCGCAGGCCGGGTGTGTTTCAACAATTCGTGTCGACAGTTTATTTTAATATCCTATTCTTCCTAATTTCTTTCCTATTGTTATATTTATTTCCAACACCTATAATACTGATATAAATGTATGATAATCACCAGCTAGTGCGCATTAGCGTCTGCGTAAAGCGTGGTCGCGATATAAGTGGTGGGCACGAAGCCCTCCTCGCGCGTGTGATGACGTCGCACGCGCGTCCAGCCGTCGCCCGCATCCGTCTCTAGCACCAACAGTCGTTCGCCGCACTCCATCTTCATTGTGGAACCGCTGCCGATTCCTGGAGAACGAAAATCATTATTTTAATATTTATTTTACTATTTATATACACACAAGATACAACACAGGATAATTATAACATAGAACTGAGTACAAGGGTACTGCTTATTTCCATAGAAATGTCTGCCAGCACACCCGCGAAAGGAGAAATGAAAATTATTGTATTTTATGGATAAGACTTTATGGCCTGACAGATCTACAGAGAATACAAATAAACTTTTTGTTCGATTTATTGTATTCTAATCTAATGCAAATTATGGGCTCATACAAATGAGTGTATAAAAGACTAAGCGGCAAGCTTTGGTGACTTGATGAAAATTGATGTTCTTTTTTTTACTTCAAATTAAGATTTTATGAATGACTCCAGCAGTCGTTTTCATAATTCACAAAATTATACTAAAATTATTTACACGGTTTTTTAAAGTGTTTTGTTCCGTATCGAATCTCCTTTTTGCAAGGTTGATAAATCAAATTAAACTCACCTTCAAAAGCATACAACGCCTTACAGTAGCCCACAGGCTGCAGATCAGGCTCACAGTAATAATAGTCAAAGTCTGACTCGTGGTCATTATCGTGATCATTGTCCTCGTGGTCATGTTCGTGGTCACCGTTGGCGTGGTCGTGGTGTACAGTGGCCAGCTCACCGCCCAGCCCGGACTCGGGGGAGCCCCCGGCCGCCCGCGCGCCGGGTCCGGCCGTGCCAGTGCCCGTACTCACGGACGATTCGGATGCCGACCGGGATAAGGATTCGCTGTTGGAGCCGATGCTGAAATATAGAGGTAGGGTTAGACAGATGATTTGGTAATTATTGTTGTTGGTGAAATAATTGATATTTGGTTCGGTTAGGCTTATGGATTTCAGGTTAAATGTTGCAAGTGAATACTGACAATAAGCTGACCTGATGCCCAAGGCGGCATGGAAGCATGCTTTCTACAGCATGTTCCCTGTTATTGCTTCTTTAATTAAGAGTGTGCGTGGCTTTGTGCTTCGGATCTAATTTCCCCCTACGTAACGTAACTGCTGCCTGAACTTTAGGGAATCAGACTGAGCGCAAATTCCAGTAAAATAGCACTAACAATAATCTTGCGATTGCTTTGACTTATTTGCCTTACTTATTTTAATAAAAAATCAAAGCAATCGACAGACCAATAAACACTTGTAAACAGGGTTGGTATGATTAAAACAAGTTGTTTTAAAACACCTGTTTAAAACAGTTTGAAATTAAACAGTGTTTTTTATTACCCGTTTCAACTACTTTTCAAGGCGGATGAATGCTTATAAAATAAAAATAAATTAATATTCAGGAGTTTAAATAGCTTGACATAAAACCATTTCAATCTATGCCATTGCTATGATATATTTTTTACTTTTATTGGCATTGTTATGAAATAATTCTTAAAAGTATTAGAAAAAAACATCTCATGTTTTTTTTTTCCATTGATCATTTTTCGTAAAAAAATCATTACAAAGGGCGAATTTGAAAAGATGTAGTCTAGAAATGAAACATAATTGATTTATACGTTAAGACATTGACAAATAAGGTGGTTTTACTTTGAAAAAAAAAGCCAGAAACTAAAACAAAAAAACAACACTTGTTTAAAACAATTTGAACTGTTTTATAAATTTGAAAAAAAAACTGTTTTTTTTTTCCAACCCTGCTTGTAAATGAGATAGGCTGCTAAGTGACTTTTGGTCACACCCAGTAACTTATGACTCGTTATTCTGACACTTTACTTTGTCATGTCTAAAATGAAGGTTACCTGGTAGCCTGCGTGGGCGCCTGTCCGTTGGTCCTGGCGGTGGGATGTAGCGGCGGTGCGCCGATCTGACTGTTAGCCTCAGCTAACAGCTCCTCGAACTTGTTCAACTGAGCGCGCAGCTTCTTTAGCTTATCGCAGCACTCGTTAAGTTGACCTGCCAAGACAAAATGTGGTTTTAGAATTTTTTGTTGCTTCCATCATCATCAGTTTATAAATGTTCCCACTGCTGGGACACAGGCCTCCTCTCTGTGAGAGGGAGTGGGCCGTAATCTACCACGCAGGCCCAATGCGGATTGGTAGATGTCACATGTCTTCGAATTTTTGGTTATAGGACATGCCGGTTTCCTCACGATGTTTTCCTTCACCGTTTTGAGAGCAGTGGTGTTGAAATATATTACACAAAGTAATGCGCCTGACGGGCTACGAACCGACGACCTACTACTCGTAAGTCGAGGCCGATACCACTGGGGCACCACTGCCCTCCTAGAATTTTTCTCTCTCTCTTAGATTTTTTTGTTGAAATAAGGATAATATGTATACAATACAGGTAATACAGGTGAACTTGATTCGTGAAGAAGAGACGTTTTTATAAAACGCTTATAAATGTGGTGAGTTGTTAAATGACTTTTGGTCACATATAGTAAATGCGGACTTGGTCTGCGATTTTAAACTTTTGATTTTACTATTTACTTGTAACAAAATGGAGATCGGAATATATAATTGTACCAACATAAGGTATCATGTTGATGTCTTCTTCTAAAACTATCTGAAACACAGCAGATGTTTACACAGAAAGAAACAGATGTAGATTAAGCATAACGAAATCAATATTGTGGCGGTAACTAACTACGTTAACACCACCAAACAAAATCCGCAATTAAGTAAATTGCAGTAATTGCTATTTTAATTTAAAAATAATTGTTCATAATTGGTTTGTTGGTTGGTTGATTACTTATTTATTAACAGTTTTCTTATAATTTATTACTATAGCATATTCATCATTTGTTACGAAGGACTTGTTGATTATTAATTTCTAAACAAATTAACCATAGGGAAACAAAATACTGATATGGGGAAAACGTGGGCTAGTACTGTGGTAATAAAATAACATAATAATAATTCTCTCTAGACAAAACGGGGCCGAACCCATGATGTCCCACAAGAAACAAATGAATGATTGCACCACATTTCAACATCACGTTTGTCCACGATGAAATCATGCCGACATCCGCCTTTAAAATGACTAGCCAGTTTTCCAAAACGGACAACGTCTATTTGTGAACACAACTTCAAATTACCTTCAACTGTCATGGGATCTCCGAGCGCGGGGCTCGTCTCGTAAACTCCTTTCATTTTCATGAGTCCTTCCATCGCCGCTTGCTCTTGCGCAACCTGCAACAAAATCGATTGTCTTTATGTACGAAGATACTCAACATTTTAATCTGTAGTAATAATATAGAGGAAATAATCTCCGCCTGGTGGTATCGGCTTCGACTTACGAGTTGTAGGTCGTGGGTTCGAACCCCGTCAGGCGCATAACTTTGTGTAATATATTTCAACACCACTGCTCTCAAAACGGTGAAGGAAAACATCGTGAGGAAACCGGCATGTCCTAGAACCAAAAATTCGAAGACATATGACATCTACCAATCCGCACTGGGCCCGCGTGGTAGATTACGGCCCACTCCCTCTCACAGAGAGGGGAGGCCTGTGTCCCAGCAGTGGGAACATTTATAGGCTGATGATGAATCTCCGAAACTGCTCATTCGATTTCAAAAATCGTTCATTACTGGAAAATTACACTATTACACAGAGCTAGAGTTAGAAGTCAGTTTAACATTTTACTAGTAAATTTCCCGGCCATTATGAATAATGCCCACCCTATCTTGGGCAAAGTAATAAAATAGGTGAACTGTAGTGTTATGTTTTTTAAATGAAATTAAACTTTTCATGAAAAGTTAACAAAAAAGGAGGGGCTCCGTCGTGCTACCTTGTTAGGCGGTAATCAGCAATTTGACTAAGGGTGCAAAAGCGAGCGAAGCGAACTCGGGACTTGGGGCACCCCGACTCGGACGGGTTAGGTTCGAAGGGTATGGCCGGTCAAAGTGATAAATTAATCACTTTGCTCATTGCTCTTGGGCATTATTAATAATGGCCGGTCCTTATTAATAATGCCCAGTTAATCACATTGCCCGTAACATAATATATCCCAATTTTCTCAAAAACTACCGTATCAACTTTTTATGTCAAGTCTGCCTGTTGTGTTGTACAAATATACATAATATTTTACTAGCAAAAAGTGGCTTTTGTTAGACCTTAAAAATATAACATAGGATGTATGTATAAATGTTTTGATAAAATCACGTGGTATGAAGGTCGTCTCAAGGAATAATGGACAGTATTTCTATTAGTCAGAAACACTTATATGCGAATGGCTTTGATCAAACCACAATGATTTTTGTGACAATTTCATTAACAGTTTGTGACACCTGAATGAATGCTTAAGGATTATTGCATTATTGAAAATTCAACTTTCGGGTTCAAGCCGAGAGTTGAAAATTCTACAAAGCATTTTTATGTAAGCATCACTTCAGGTGATACTTAGTGTAAGTGAAAACAGACATGAATGTAATTTATTAAATTGTAAAACCTATAAATGGTGGTTGATTATCGCGTAATGAATTGCAAATTAATACATGAAACGGGTTTTTACGACGCTGTATCATAGAATCTCTAACTATTTTTGTAGTAACTACAAAATACACAGCAACATTAAGTGCAATGGAAACGGTCCCATCTAACTCTACCTGTACCAATATTCATCAAAATCGATGCAGCGGTTTAGGTTTGAAAGCAAACTAGGCTACGTTTATAATAATAGATTACATATTTAGTTTGTATTTTATGCAATACTACGACGTATGTGTCATCGATCAATTTGAAACGCATTTGTTTATGTAAATACTTTGCAGGCAAACTACTGCATAATATTACGGTCAACAATACTAGCACCATATACCTAATATCAGTGTTGTTCAATTTCAAAACGTCACAAGTTATTATAGATTCAAATGTGTAGCGTTTAGAGGTCATATTTGACCAACAATGGCGGCAATAATCGGTTTGATACGAGTCTGCGATAATGGAACATCATTCAAACTACATCAAAGCAGAAGACTCACAAAAAGTCCGTGACGGAATCTCGCTGACTTGCTTGAAGCAGCTTGCTATCGGTGGCTTTTTTATAAGGACTTTAAAATCGATATTCTTTTAAAAGTAATTAATTATATTAAATGAGGCCCAGGGCGGGACGGGAGGACTGTCCGAGTCGTACTGACTAAAATCGACAGTGTTCTTTCAATAGCCCTTTACCTTCCAGGGTCACGGTAAGCTTATGAGATAGTCTCGCGACCCCAGCAGGCTCTGGCTCTCCAAGGGGAGCGCCATCAGAGAGGTAATATAATTAACACATAAAACTATTTTATCTTTCCGGCGGCATTTAGCCAAAAAGTATTATATGTAGTATTGTACCTGTATGTGAGCAAGCACATACTATGCACTCTTCCTCAACTGTCACAGTTCGTCAGAAAGACCATGTGATGAGACCGGACTCACGTAATCACAATTCAATATAGTTTTCCTTGTGCTAACACATGAGCAATGCGAAGGGCAAGTAAGGGGACTGGATATATTCATGGTAAAACTAAGTACATAATACGCCCTAGTTGACAAAACGCCCCGACATTCTAGCATACAACACAAGAGTTTGGCCACTGTTGGCGTGTAATACACCAACAGCAACATTCGCGTGGGGTTCAAGCAGTAAGTTTGGATGCTATAATGACGGGGCGTTTTGTCAACTAGGGCATATTACTTAGTTTTTCCCTGCCTACTATTAATAATTGATAATATAATTATAAAAACTAGTTTGTTTATGGTCGACTGACGTAATAACATTACGTTTTACCTACATTACGACCATTAACAAACTTATTATTATTATAAAATAGTAAAACGGTTTTGAATAAATTAAAAAAAAAAAAACTAATCAAAAGAGTTGAAGGAGGCCTTTGCTCAGTAGAGGCACCGAGGAAGTTAAGAAAAAAAATCATATAAAAAGTGACATACTAACCTGCTTACTCAACTCCGCCACCTTTGCTTGAAGTTTCTTTTTCTTCTGGTTCGGTGGCAAGTCTGAATAATCCTCCTTTCCATCCATAGACATGTTATTCTGTAACACAAACAAACACTTGAATCCTCACTCTTCACTCTTTGGTCAGTGCAAAATGCAACCGTACACCACAATATCTGCTAACTCCACTAAATTATACCACCCTGTGTCAAAAATTTTAGATAGCAACTTAATTTTATAAATGCTTACTTTATTTTTACCCTTTAACAATCTTTTAAACATGCTTAAAGATCTACGATCACTTATAAACCACTCGAATATGTTGTGTATATTACAGTAATTTAGGACCACATAACTCCATCGGACTTAATAGTCAACTGCCCGACATTCCCGGTAAACGGTCATTATCTGGTCAAATAAAATTAAATAACTATACTTAATGTGAATTGTTTAATTCATCATGTAGGTTTTAATGGCCATAAATCTAAATACATATAAATTAAATACTAAATAGGTATTGGTATTGCAATATAAACTACAGAAATACTTAGTCACAACATCTATTGTTAGAAAGGCCGATTTACAATAATCCAGTATCGGGATGCAGCGTCCCTGGATTGAAAAAAGGAACGTGCTCTATTCCGATCCAGCGCGGTATACTGAACGCTTTACTGGATAAAACCTGTTTACATTATTCCAGTGTCAGTCCAGCTCTGGAAACTAGTGACGGTTTGATCCAGCTACTGGATCAGTGTAAACCAGCCTTAAACATGGAAAAAGAATGCGAGTGCGCTGAAACCAATGGAAGCCGTGCAGGCATGGAAGTTAGAATAAGCGATACAAACCAACCGAGTGTCCAAGAGAAAGTTTATTGGTCATCTCATGAAAGAATCACATTACTTATAAATCATTTACACTTTTCATTAATATATCAACATCATGTCATTGAGAGCAGTTTGTAAGGAATTTCACGCTTCCAACATTAAACAACAAAGACTGATTTACGGTATTGTTCACTATTTATGAATCTTTAGTCAGGCTGGAACGACATTGCATAAATTCTTTGTCAAAGATAGAAGGAAAACTTCATAAAAATGCTGGCGGTATCTCTGCTTCAGCATATTCACATTAAAATGCAAATGATAGTGAAATCTTACAGAAACACAAACATGCTTCACACCTAAAGTTGTGATCAAACCGATGAGACCAGACAGCGGACTGACTGCGGACAGCAGACCTTGCCTGCTGCCAACTCAGCTTTTCCAACGGGCCAAATTGCCACTACAGTCGTCTTTGATAAGTTAGTCAGTCTATACTGTGTATCAATTATAGTTACATCGATGGTATGCTCGCAATGTACGAGGATCTAAACAAAGAAGATAGTATACAAAAGCCACATGCGAGCACACGAACGACAATGGAGCTGAAGTAATCGCCTTAGTCGAAATCGGTTGGATAACATCACATCATAGAAGTGTAGTCAGTCCGCTGTACAGTCACAACAACGGCTTGAAAATGTATTCATACCTTTACACTCATTGTTGCATACATCACACAATACTCCAATCAAAACAACAACACAATTACGTTACAATAATCACTAGTAGACCAATAAACATTCTCAGACACATCACCGAATGCACCACGACACACGAGTCACACAGGACTGACCTTGATCGAGTTGCAGGCCTCGACAATCTTCTGTGGGAAGCGTTAGCGGCGCGCGCGAGACGAGGGAGGCAAACAAACAACATTAACATGAGGGTAGAACACAGCGGACGGACGGATGGACCGACCGACCGGGACAAGCGATATTATTTATATAATGTAGATGGTAAGTGTATATAAGACCACGCAACATAAAAAGTGTTCGCTGGATAGTGGTGGTTGTGTCGTAAAATTTAGTTTGACAACGTTATTTTATGAATTTAGGACCGAAAATAATATTCAATCCAAATCCCGTTCCTTTGTTTGTGACAGCTGCTTTTGATTGAACATTTTATAGACTCGGATGGGCGAATTCGGTCGTTTATTGGTTACAGACAAAGATCCAACTGAGATAGAATTTAGTTTTAGTTAGTTAAAGCCGCCGTATTTGCTGATTATATTATTTTAGTGACAATCAACTATGCGTCTGGATTGTAAAAATATCGTTCAAGGTAGAAACAATGACTTAGACAGTTGGTTGTTTAGGTTGAATTTCTATCAATCTGTGACAAGTAATTTAATGTTCTATGGGAGTAATATTCTCATAAATCACAGTTAACAACTTATCACCCTGACAATACAGAAAAAATGCGGGGTAATAAAAGAGCGCGCTCGATTTGAGTCATAAAATAACGTTTTTAAATAAAAGTAACAGATTGGAAAGAAAAGAAAGTAAAGTATTTGTATGAAACATTGTTTTAAGACGGTGTTATTCATAATTGCTCGTTGTTTATCAACAGAAACAGAAGCTAGTGACTCATGCTAATGACTTACATCCCCACAACCGCGGGGCGACTTACTTTTTCCACATGACATGGCACCGACGCAGACAGCCAAAATATCAATTGGTTGTTATTTGTACCCATGTTAGGTAGGGATCGAACAGGGATTGAAAGATAAAAATAAATTAGTACCTCCAACTTACACAATAAAAAATATAATAAAAACCTCACTGGCGTTTAGTCATTGTGTTTTTATTTTTCATCATTCAATTGATTTGATTACACAACGTTTCATGACTATACACCAGCTGTTTAAATAAATGAACAAAGGTAATAATATAAAAAAATTATATAACATCAAATCGTATTGTACAAATTAAATGAATAAAAATTATATAACCATACCATGCACGTACATAATAATTATTCTAAAAATCATGACAAAAAAGCTGATATGAAGCCCATACTTAATTTCAAGCACACAGCCCCATAACCATATAATTTGCTTCCGAAATAATATAAATTGAATGAGTATATTTGTTGAATACGATAAGATAGCAGCTGTAACAATAAAATAATAATAATCCAACTACGCTATGAAGTCAGCATAGATCTCGCACATGCAGCACATTATTATTGTTATAAAATAACAGTAGATGAACAATCTTGTTATAAAACTCTGCAGCCGTTTATCGAAACAATACTGCCTTCATAAAACAATACTGACTATAATTATTATAGAACCATTGACTACAGGAAACCATTATAAATAGAATATAACCGTATGTTTACTGTATACAAACATGACCATCTAACCCAAAGCATTTGTCTTTGTCACGCCTGGACAGCGTCAATATGTTCATCTCACCTTATTGGAGCTGAAGATGGAGAGGAGTCCCCCTCTCTTCTTGATCTTGTTCCCGGACACGGTGCCCCGCGCCGTGAGGTGGTTGTGAGGGTGGTGGTGGTGGGTGCTGGTGGAGTCCGTGGTATCTGCCCCCGAAGCTGCCTCGAAGGCAACATCTTCAGGCGGCACGAAACCTGACTTATACCTGTCTATAACTAATTTTGTGTCCTGTAAACACAATTATATCATTACTTGTGGATTTTTTATGAACAAAAATTCAAACGATGCCAAGAATTAATTGGCACTAGTTTTTAGGTCGCTCCAAGTCGTTAGATCTCGATAGGCTATAAAATTTGCCGTAATTATTGTTGTAACCCATTTCTTAGTTTAACGACCTTTATCAAATGTTTAATATGCTGCTAATAAACTATTTTCTTTGAATCATTAAACGGCGAACTATGTCTCGTGAGAGCATCACGACACTTAACTTAAAAGCTATTATTAGTCAGTGTTCGGTTGACTAACAAACCGTGTACAATATGTGACACCAATTCTAATGTTATGTAAACTTGAAAGATGGCTACGTCCAGTAAACAAAATAATTATACAATATTCATTCCACGTGCATAACACAAGTGGATTATTGCTATTAGAATATCAATACCAAAATACGACGCAAGAAGAATGTGATAATTATCTCGAGTTTCAGATTATTAAACAATATCTATGAATCACTGTCTCAATTACTTAAAGTCATGTGTATGCGTGTTTAGGAATATGATCTAGAGAAACTTCGTGCAGTTTTCACGATTAGACACAAGTCTCAAATAAATCTAAGTTAATACTGGACATAAATCATATTTAATTGGATACTAATACTTTTCATACAAGATTAATCTCACCTCTTTTTCATTAATACTATTTGCCGCAGTCTCCATACCGTCGAGACACTGCATGATAATCGGAAACACCTTCCTTTCCACGTCCACAGAACTCAACATGAAGTTCTTGATATTTTTTATTCTTTTCTCATCTAAGTCCTGCAAACATAAATATTACTTTGTTAAAAAACTTTTTAAAAAAAAGTACCGACTTCAAAACAAATACAAAAAAGTTTAAAATAACTTTTCTTTCGGAAGTCGGTGGCAATAGTCAATGACACAACAAAACAAAGCCACCGACTTCCGAAAGAAAAGTTATTTTAAACTTTTTTGTATTTGTTTTGAAGTCGGTACTTTTTTTTAAAAAGTTTTTATTTTACCCTTTTTAGTTTATTTATTACATATTCAACCCAAATTCTTGTAAAATACAAAATGTTTCTTACATATGCACTAATCTTGTAATCCGTCACAACATAAAAAAATCCATATCTCTAAAACTACTGAACCGATTTTGATGAAACTTGCAGTGTACCCTAAGTTGAACAATACCTAGTACAACAAAAAAAGAATTACTTAAATCGAACTTATAGTTCCGGAGATATGCGTGCACAAACATAAAAACATACATACATACATACATACATACATACATACATACACTTATGAAATTTGGCACATTTGTTCAGACGCTGATATAGACTAACATATATGAAAACTGGGCAGTTCTGATAATATTACATACATACGGGTCGAATTGATAACCTCCTTTTTTTTGAAGTCGGTAAAAAGAATAAACACGTTTCCGCATAAAATTATACGAGAATAGTGGACGTGTTTTATGTATGTCTCTCCCGGATGACCTAGTTGGCGAACTGCCAGAATGCACCATACAAAGTGGTTGCAATATTGGGCCCAACATTTTCCTGAATTTCTTCAAACTCACGTATATTTACGTCTAAAAGAAAGTTACTTAGTTAATTAGGGGTTAAAAGTTTAGAAGAAAAATATCATAATAACAGCGAGGATCTTGTTATCGAACATTTACAAGCTTTACGTCAGATTTTGATTTATCGACGTGTAGAATATTTTCCTGACAAATACAATTAAGTTAAAGACAAATAATGTTCTTATGATATTTAAGAAAACAGTGATTAATTGGAAAGGAACTGGATATAATTATTTAAATATACTACATGACAGTGTCGGTAAAACATTAGTTTTGTAATTTATTAGTATGTCGCCGCGCCGGTTGCGTTTTTACAAGATTATTTTAGGATAAACTATGTATTTCGCAGATTGTGTTCCAACGGTATTTTGTAACGCGAAACCAAAGTGGGACAACCAAAACTCAAAAGCGACGGTAGTCATGAATTATGGTTGCTCATTAAAAAAACTTAAAAGTGTCGTTGTGTAGGCTTGTCTATGATAAAAAATAAGGTTACTTTATCTCTCAGAAAAAAAACTGTTATGCGTCATTTTTTTTTAATTAAGACGCATTTTTTAATCAATCATTAATTACATAACCTAGTACGGACCCAAAATTTATTAAGGAAACAAACAACAAATAAAAATTGTCAACAGAAACAATAAACATGATAATTATCCCGATTTCCGATTTATGGTAATAATAAAATTATTTATTTTTCAGTTCGGATTAAAGCCTCCTGCAGAAGCCTCCTGCAGACACACGCGATTAATCGCCTGGGGCGACATGTCGCGGTCCATTCGCAGTATTTTTAGAGTGGAAATTAGCTTGGCTCGTTGTCGCAGCGCGATTAATCGCGTGTGTCTGCAGGAGGCTTAATGCGACATACTTTCCATGGGTAACTAACAGGGGCGTAGCTACCGCCGTATCTGCCGTATCAATTATACGGGGCCCCCGGGCCACAGGGGCCCTCAACGTGCGTAAACAAAAATTAATGAAAACTTAATGATTTATTAAATAAAATAGTTATTTACTTTTACACAATTTATTTGTCTAATCTATCTCTGGTGTTTTTGTTATTATTATTAATATGTACTGTTTTAAGCACGAGATTGTCTATTAGAAATCCCGGGAAGATCCATATTAATATCAACATTTCGATGCAAGTATGAAAATAACTCTACCTAATTCCGACCTCTGGACTGATCAGTCGCATCTTGAATTTTTTTGGTGTCATTTGTTTTTATACGGGGCTACGCCAAGGCACGCTACGCCCCTGGTACCTAAGCCTATGACTAGTGCTGGATAAATAAAATCAAGGAACTATAAAACGATGCCGGAATATCCTAAAAAGGCGAAGTCGCCATGTAACGCTAAGGGTAACCGACGGTACCTACATATTGGATTTTTAGTCAGTAAGAGTTTGACAATCCCTTCTGATCCACTCAAAGGGGTGGTTAGTCATAGTTAAGAACAGTCATGTCTATCTTTTTTTTTCTTTTGAGAGAATGATTATGAAGAAGAGAGTCATAGCTTACCTGTAACTGTTTGAAGACATGTGGCAGCCGCTGCTCATAGTGCTGTCTCTGTGCCTCATTTGTTTTGCGCAGCTGATCCATGTATTCCTGCTTTGCGTCTTCACACGCTTGACTTCGGATTTTCATGTTCGCTTTCTGTTTTTCCACCTCCGCTCGACTGCAATTCAAAGGTTGATTTTGATAAGAATTATGGCATCACAGTTGTAGAAAAACTTTTATCCCTATCCCTTAACCCATCTGAGGAATACTTTTGAGAACTATTCCATGGTCTCGTGTGCTAAATATCAAGTATCCAGAACTAGCGGTGTAAGCTTTGCATGAGTCTGACAGTGACTGAACATAAGGATGCCCATTGCATCTATTAATAAAATAGTGTATTTTTCCTCGCCCCCCATCTCCCTTGGTGAGATTCGGCTAGATCCCCTCCCCGTGTTATTAATGGGGGCCCCCTAAGTAAGATTTTTATGAAGTTCATCGTTGCAGGATGATAACCGATGGCTCGTATAATTCTGTTGAAGAAGAGACCATCCCTTGTTCAAAGTTTCAAGTGTTGTACTATAAACGCGACTACGATTAGGCCAAGAGAACGGACATTAGTGTCCCCCCGATATTTTAATGGCTGTTTTCATTAACAAACCCATTAAAATAGTAGACGTTTAGTGAAACCGATAAAGTTAAGGTTTTCCCGTTTTAGTAAGTAAAATAATCTTCTCTAGGTTAACCATCTGACCGCAACGGTAAGCGGCAACGATATAAACCGATGGTCTCCATTCAGCTCGTATATCAAGTGAATCACCATCTTAAGGAGCTGTTAAAGTAAGCTTCGTTCTAGCTACATATCTCATGTTGTTTCTTCTAGAGCGTAAAGGAAAAATTGGCATGAAAAGTACAGACAGTGGCATCCTCAACCCCATACGGTGTACCCTTGCCATTGTGCTGTATTAAGTATTGAACCCATGCCAAAACATCATTCTTTATGAGGTCAAGAATACATTTTCTAGTTGCCAATTCACGCACATACTGATAAAATACATATTGCTATTATTTATCATAAGGAAAAAATATAGAGACCCGCAGAACTAACTCGGTTAACAACAAAATCAATGTTAACATTGAAATAACACAGCATTAAAATTCGATTACCACGGCGTTTACAATTCGCTGTACACTTTACGCACTGTTTAATCAGCTGTACAATTTGTGGGTCAAGTCAGTAATCGGTGAAGTGAAGTAAGTAGTGTATTAGATAATCACCTCAGATTAAGGTCGGCGTCTGCCTTTTGGAAGGTCTCTAGTGCTCGCTCGGATTCCCTGGCCGCGCGCTCGTACGATCTCCGCGCTCGCTCCAGAGCACCTATTGACGAGTTCAACACTCCCATTTGTTTTGCACCTTCGTTTAAATGTTGCTGTAATTAAACAAAGTTGGTTCATCAAAAGTTGCAAAATTAAGCAACAAAACAACTTCAAGGAAGACAATCAAGATCAGAGTTATTTGAATCCCGAGATTCGATTTTGAATTATAAGCGAGTCGGTGTAGTCATGTTTATTTTTAGAAGCCCTGCGGTAAGGTACCAGCAACGCCATACTGTATTGTGGCGTCTCAGAACTCAGAAGTATGTTCAATGAAACGCTTGTGAAATAAAAATTGAGGTCGTTTAAGATTAACCTTTAAGAAATTGCATTAAAACTCAAGTTTACTCAGCAAACAGAACCACGGAAAGGTGATAACATCAGGTGATAATTACGGCATAGACACAGATGTCTACGTGACGATTTCCGTTGACAAATCCCTAATAAAAAAAAACATGTGGTTTTTCTGTAAGACGCTGCAGTTTTTATCACCCTACCAGTCGGCATACGTGTTAGTTACATTTTTCCTTAATAAACATTAGGTATTATTAATGCACAGTTTCTGCACGACTTATGTAGGAATACTTTGTTGTACTAATACCCTGTTGTGCCTATTCTAGAACGCTTACGTTATTCCACTGACATTTCGCATGTTCGTAGTTGTTTGGGTCTCATGGGACAGAAATCAAGGCTATCAAAAGACTGGTGCTTAAAATTTCATAGCTGAAGAGGTGTTGTATATGCCATTATCTAAGCACCTCAGCCACAATAGGTCAACTATCCGAAAATATTCCTTGACATTTACTCAATTAACTAGTAAATGTCCTCGTTAAAATAATGAATGATTTCCTCACCTTCCTTTCTTCTCGCAGCTCTTTGGCGAGTAGATGCAACTCTCGTACTACATTTGACTGTAGGTTTTCCGCGACCACTTCACGTTGACCCGCGAAATCGTTTAACTCTTGAAGTAAATGTTTAAATGCTTTACACGCCGTATACCTGAAATATTAGGGATTAATAACTCGTTTGCAGTTGTAAACAAACATGCAGTTAGGATTATGGGGCTATGAAGCTATGAAAGATTTGTGGTAGAATTTTTGACATTATTAAATATCTAAGCAACCTGAATTTTGGACTCATCAACATTATCAATCCACTGCTGGCTGGTTATAAGTATAAGCCTTTATATTAGACACAATCCCAACGCTTCTGTGCCAGACTCACTCCGGTTTTACCCGCGACCATGACTATTTTTCTCGCAGATCGAAATCAGTGTATCATCAGTTATATATTTGAAACATAATAATAAAAGTTGCTTGGTCCAATTTCTGCAAGAAATGAAACCAGTTTTTCTAGAGCACGACATATTATGCAACGATATTATACATCGCCAAATATATTATGTATACAACCGTTTAAATGCTTGACTATACGATTGGCGTGCCAAATTCAGTTTTCCGATAAAATACCTTGGGTTAACATGACATAAAGTACTTGTAAAATGCATGTTACAGGTTACAGTAAAACGTTTACCGATTCATGTTTATTTAACTTTTCTTTTATCGCTGGTGTAATAAAGTTAAGATTAGCGATGAATCAACGTCCTTGCAAAGGAAAAGTTCAGGTATTTGTGAATAAGACTTTCTTGGAAAAAAAAATGCGTGATTCATATCCGGGACGGAGCTCAATAAAATTAAAATACTCACTGGTATTCATCTTCTTCTTTTCTTTTTGGTTGATAGTTTTTGACAAGCCTCCTGTAAAAATATTGAAAGAGTTTGAATAAGAAACAAGGTTAGTGAAGCAAAAACTATTTGTGTATTCCTTTTTAAGACAAATTCGCGAACGTTGGAGTATGTTTGGCAAGGTTTAGGTTTATATTAGGACTGCAGAAAAGATTGTTTTTACATAAGAACAATGGATGAACAGTAGTTCATGCATGATAATAATGCGGAATGCACTGCTATACACAAAAACAAGCTGTGAAATTAGTGTGATAATCGCAATCGCAACATTACAGTCATCGTTAATAAAAAGATAATTATTACGATAATGCTATTAATACCTGTAAGAGTTATCAGTTTTTACAGCATTGCATTCCTAATAAGCTGGGTTTGATCTAGCCTACTCTAGTTGTGGATAATAAATGCTTATTCGCCTTTTGAACATTTGTATAAAATCAGTTTTTTATACCTACTTAAAAATACTAATTTGCGTGTTTAGTTAACAAGTTCATTTACCTGAGTTTTCCTGCATATTCTAATTCAATAGCACACCGCTCCTTTACGAAGTTTCCATATTTGTCTAAAAAATCAATTCCTTTATGTGTATGGGCGGCTAAGTTATCATACTGATCCTGTGAACAAAGAGAAACAATATTTATAATGACGGTACTGCTTGCTTAGTTTAGTCATAACTCTAGTAATAACGTTATATTTTACAAGTGTGTAGGGATGTGAAAAAATAATCGATTATGGAAAAAATCGATTAAAAATCGATTTTTTTTAAGTAAAAATCGATTTTAATATGCGATTTTATTTTTGTGAATAATCGATTAATAATCGATTTTTTTATAATCAATTATTACCGATTTTTCATCTGCAACCCCCCCTCCCCCCGACATTAAGTTTAGTCTTCTGGCCCGGAGCCCGGAACGTGAACTGCCAAAGAATCTCCAATTTAAATTCAATTTTTTATTTAAATTTAAAATGTCACTTACGGGATATCTTCCGTGGTTGTATTTGTTTGAGTTCCCGATATTTCGACGCGTAGTCAAAATATCATGTACGTCAGGATTGAGGAGCCACATCAGATTTTTAAAATCTGATTTCACCATTATTTAGCAGCAATGTAGCTGATTTTGCAGCACAAATTCTAGATTTAGCAGCAAAATATATCACTAGTTATATTAATGCAAAAGTGGCTCCTCAGTCTAAACGTTTAAATTGAGGAGCCACCTTGGATCTCGGTAAGTAATAGATGCACATTGTTGAAACTTTTGCAGCATTTAGCAGCAATTGTGCATATTATCGTCTAAAAATTTGGCTACTGTAGCGCTAAAATCAAAGAAAATACAATAGTTTTAGTGTGGCTCCTCAATCTAGACGCAAGAGCTGAAATTATATTGGATGTGAGCGATCAATTAATATATTCAACATAATGATCATTTAGCAGGTGTTGTGTTTGTTTTTGCAGTATAGGAATAAAATGGTAAAACAGAGTAATTTTTTTAGATGAACGTATTTTCTTTGGCTCCTCAATCCTGACGTTCTAATTGTATATTTTTGACTGTAGCCACCTGAGTTCTCAACGGAATCTAAAGCCAGATATACTAACATTTAGCAGAAATGTCTGCTAAAGATATCTGCACAATTCAGCAATGTACATATTTTGGATTCTGAGAAAACAATACTTAACTATTTTCTTGTAAATTCAGTGTGTAGGGTGACCATGTTATACTCGAGTATTAATGAAACCAGTATAAGTAAATTATTAAATGTTTCTTTTCATAACAGGTTATATCTATCGTACCTATGGATGTGCCGTTACCAGCAATATTGCCCAAAATGGGAATATAAGTGGCAATATTGCCGGAGTGGAAATATTTGGGAATATTGCTTAGTTATAAACCAAATTACGTACGGAAACTTAAAACTGATGTACGACACTTAAAATTAGCGTTTACAGGCAATCATCTACATTATATACAATAAAATATGGTTTTGGGTAAAATTGCCAGTAATGCCAGCATTTTGGAAATATTCCCGGTATTTTACCGGCAATATTGCCTGTGTTGGCGCACACGATATCGAATATAAGAAATAAATTTTACGATAAGAATTTACGATCGTTGTGTAGGTATTGAATTAAAGGCATAAATTCGAATAATTTCTTTTAATATTGTACTTGTTTTTCATACACAATCACATGTATATCATGAAAAATACAAAGTGTAAATCTTTACAAATCTCTATCAAAACTACAAATAATCAACAAAAATAACATTATTTTAATGCACTCGTTTCGGTAATCCAGTACAGTACCTACATAATCAGTTAATCACCGTTTAGAGTAACTTGGTAGTTTTCATAAAATGGACTTAATGCCGGTAGTGGCAATATTGCCACCAGGCGCATCACTAACGTACAGACGCCAGCAGGTCAACCTACCCGAATCTGTCAGATTTAACCAATCAAACATTAACCTTCCACTGTTGTGATAAGGTTGAAAATCTATTATAGAAATCTGACAGAGTGGCAATTTTACCCAAAACCATATTTTATAGTATATAATGTAGATGATTGCCTGTAAATGCTAACTTTAAGTGTTGTACATCAGTTTTAAGTTTCCGTACGTAATTTGGTTTATAACTAAGCAATATTCCCAAATATTTCCACTCCGGCAATATTGCCTCTTATATTCCCATTTTGGGCAATATTGCTGGTAACGGCACATCCATAGGTACGATAGATATAACCTGTTATGAAAAGAAACATTTAATAATTTACTTATACTGGTTTCATTAATACGAGTATAACATGGTCACCCTACACACTGAATTTACAAGAAAATAGTTAAGTATTGTTTTCTCAGAATCCAAAATATGTACATTGCTGAATTGTGCAGATATCTTTAGCAGAAACTTCTGCTAAATGTTAGTATATCTGGCTTTAGATTCCGTTGAGAACTCAGGTGGCTACAGTCAAAAATATACAATTAGAACGTCAGGATTGAGGAGCCAAAGAAAATACGTTCATCTAAAAAAATTACTCTGTTTTACCATTTTATTCCTATACTGCAAAAACAAACACAACACCTGCTAAATGATCATTATGTTGAATATATTAATTGATCGCTCACATCCAATATAATTTCAGCTCTTGCGTCTAGATTGAGGAGCCACACTAAAACTATTGTATTTTCTTTGATTTTAGCGCTACAGTAGCCAAATTTTTAGACGATAATATGCACAATTGCTGCTAAATGCTGCAAAAGTTTCACCAATGTGCATCTATTACTTACCGAGATCCAAGGTGGCTCCTCAATTCAAACGTTTAGACTGAGGAGCCACTTTTGCATTAATATAACTAGTGATATATTTTGCTGCTAAATCTAGAATTTGTGCTGCAAAATCAGCTACATTGCTGCTAAATAATGGTGAAATCAGATTTTAAAAATCTGATGTGGCTCCTCAATCCTGACGTACATAAAATATCGGGAACTCAAACAAATATATAATCACGGAACCGGAAGATCCCGTAAGTGACATTTTAAATTTATAGACAAACCGTGAAAGTTTAAAACAGTGATTATTTTTTATTAATTTGAATACCTAATATTTTATTTTATTTGTTTAATTTATGTGAAAAACATTTTAATTTGAACCTTTTTTTATTTTGATAGCTAAAACTATAATTTTTGATGATTATAATTATAAGCTTGCTAGCTTGCTCGTATTTCTGTTGTTTATTTTTAACTAATAAATCTATTGATATTATGTTTATGGCGTTTATTTTGAACTTAATTGACAAATTAGCAAAAAATCTATTAATATAACAAAATCGATTATTTTCTTAAGAAAAATCGATTATTAATTAATCGATTCTTCATGCTACAAAAAAAAATCGATTAAAGAAAAATCGATTTTTTAGGTACAATGTCACATCCCTACAAGTGTGCAGTTAAAACAATGAAATACCGAATGATTATAAAAGTCAGAGGAAACGGGTGGCGATAGCCGGCCATCCCAGCGGGAAACCGACCAGTAATACAGATAACTGCTATTGTTCAAGTAAGGTTACATTCGTTCTCATTATTGAATTCTAAATAATTTCTTATTTTCCGCCAACTGCTAAAGTTCTCAATTTATTGTGGGAATAGAATTCAGAAGATTCCAGTTTCTACCAAAGGCCTTCCCATTCCCACCAAAGTGATAGACGGACGGGAATATTGTGATCGCGTGCCGATGCGCACGCGACTGTAGTTCCCAGTCGCCCTTGACTCTTTAGTTACGTACACCGCCAGTGCATCGACACTGCTCTCACTTGAAACACCTCCAATTTAAAAACCTCATTCCTTGTCCTACACAGTACACACCTCATTAATATTGCATTATGAATGACTCGTGAACAACATAATATTATTACTCCAGTGTTACACGCTCAAACAATAACGGACGTGATAATATTTGGCGTCTAATAGCATTAATTGAATGCGTAGCGACACGACTCAGCTGCTATGAACGTTTTGTGGGCACGCATAATATGAAATGTGAATAGAATATTTTTAGATATGACAGTGTCTCGCAAACATTTATATTAAAAAAAGTTCTAAAACACTGGGATACAGACGGCTAAGTATCTGGATCCCGTATGGAGAGAGTCAAACTGTCTGAATAGTTGATGAATTAATAAAAGCGAAGTGGGACAATAAAGAAATAATAGACGAGAAAGAACCTATTGTACGTCTTTAAGCAGCCTAAATTGAAATAAATTAATGTGTTTATCTTGTCTTCATTCGTACGAAACAAATCCTTCTAGGTTTTTACTTTACACTTTTTTGCGAATGTCATGTTCTGTGTGTATCTCCAGAGCGGTAGAATAGAATTTGATCATGTACTGCAATACTAAATAATATATATTATAATATCCACTGGCATATTTCATGTGGACAGTAAACTATAGTGTCACATAATTTGGCATGGCGGGTTTTCGTGAAATACAAACACACAAGAATATTTATTTGCAGAGGAATTTTTCAATTTTCTAAATAAAAATTACTGTTCTCATACCAATAACGTAACTGCATCAAACAACATGTCTGAGACTCGAGTATCATGGCAGAGAGCATAGACAAAGGTGTTACTTATGATAAAATGCGGTCTACAGACCAAAGAATATACCGTTGCGGTGAAAAGCCTGTCATTAGCGTTTTACCTTCGAGATATTAAATTAAACTTCAAATATGAATGGCCGATCGTTGACTACGAGTTACGTAGCAAATTAATAAGCTATCTTATCTGATACTTATGAACTTGACTTGCGGAATGAGGTACTTGACTGCTATTGAGTGAAAATTATTGTGTATTTTATCAATAATAAATTACCAACGTCTCTTTACAGTTAAGAAATGAATGTATGTCGTTGTAGTAGGTATTATAATAGGCAAAAAAATACAATGGTTTTGTGTCAGTGTGGTGGGTCGGTTCGTTAACCCTGATGCTGGAGCGACATCGCACAAGTCCGCGCGGTAATGCGAGAGTGGCTCGACTGGACGGACGTGGGAGAACCCGATTTGTGACAACTGTGATACCTTTGACGTATGTTATAGTGCGAAACGTACTCCGCACCTTGTGCAATTACTTAAGGTATCAGTACTCATTATGATTGGAGTAATTTTCTTATTTAGACGAATAAGTACGTGTCCTGCGGCGAAGACCATGTTTGCTTATACACAGAGAAAATAAATGAAAACTAGCCAAAAAAACATCACATAAACTAGCCAAATCTTAATGGACCTAGCCTAGAAGCATTTCCTAGCATAGAATACAGGGTCACCTAGTATTTATGCGTGAACCAGATAGCAAATGGCAAATTATTGAGAAGCGTTGGATGGACGTGTGGTTGGTCCTACACACGAGTGTGGTTCAAAAAGGCGGTTGGTGGGCGGCGCCCGGGGCAAAGGAATGCGCACACGCAATGTTCAGACCATGATCGCAGTCATCAGTATGCCGAGCACAAACAACGCGGTTACCGACACGTGTTCTACCAACTACCTTGGCTAATTACTACTTAAAAATTCATTTTTGGCAGTCGATGAGTGACAATTTTCCATTTATGATTTGAAACATTTTAATGATACATCTCGTACTTGTAATAAAAAGTCTTTACAAGAACCAAGAAGCTCTTGCTATCGAGGATTAATCTTGCATAGGCTTTCAAGGGTGTAAGGGGTCCCAACTGACATCTCTCGGGACCCAAGTCAACCTCACCTGCACGTGGTGCACCCTGCTAAAAAACGAACGAGGTTATGGCGACCCACCAACACGCACTGGACCAGCGTGGTGGGTTAAGGTCCATCCCCCCCAATGGATAGAGGAATAAGAAACAGGCCCCAAGTGCCCGGCGACTCCAGTGGTTGTGCTGGCGTGGACGGGTGTTGGCGCGGCCCTGGGGTCAGGGGAGCTAAGAATCTCCGGGTGAGAACGATTAACCGTCAAACGACCACAGCAACATACATAACGGATTCCGATACACTTAACATTGTCACATTCAATGTCCGGACATTGATGAAGGATGAGCGTTTAATCGAACTTGAAAATGCTTTAAAAGATATTAAATGGGACATTTTAGGCCTTTCAGAAGTTAGAAGACTGGGCGAACACACAGAAGAAAGAGACGATGCTATATTCTTCCACTTCGGTGAAACCAGTGGGCAACATGGAGTGGGGTTCATGGTGGCAAAGAAGTGGAAGGATAACATCATCGAATTCTTGGGCTACTCTGAGCGTGTTGCGGTGCTTAAATTCCGTCTCACATCTGACAAAACCCTGACGATAGTACAAGTCTATGCACCGACATCTGCACACAACGATGACGAGGTAGAAGATTTCTACGATTTGGTCAATAAAGCATGTGAAGAAAATAAGGGTACCTGGAACATGGTCATCGGTGACTTCAACGCCAAAGTAGGAAAAAGGCAAGAACTGGACAGCGAAGATACTCTCGGCCACTTTGGTTTAGGAGATCGCAACGAACGAGGTGTTCGATTAACGCAGTTTGCCTTTGGTCAAAACATGTACATCACCAATAGTTTATTTGTTAAGAAACCGCAGCGACGATGGACCTGGGTCGCACCTAATGGTCTTACGCACAATGAAATAGATTATATATTATCGTCAGACAAACAAATAATCAAAAATGTAAGTGTTATCAACAGAATTAAATACAGCTCCGATCACAGACCAATCCGCGCAAAAATACGATTCGACTTCAAACTCCATAGATCGAAACTGTTTACAAAGAAAATTAAAAGACTTTCAAAGGAAACGCTAATAAATAACCTAGAGCAATTTAATAAAGAACTGACAAATTATTTTCAAAATCTCAAAGTTGACGACACAGATGCAGAAGATCAATATAACAAAATAGTTACAGGAATAAACAATAGTTGTAAAATAATAAAAAATACACCCAGAAATAAGAATAAACTAACAGCTCACAGTATTAACTTAATAGAAAAACGAACAGCAATAGAAATTGGGACGGCAGAACACAGAGCCATGGATAAAATAGTTAAAAGAAGTATTAGAAAAGATCTGAGAAATCTTAACACACATTTAGTAAAAACTGCTCTAGAAAAACATACTTCGTTGAGAGTACTCAAACACGGAATTACTAAGGGAAAGGCTTGGATCAATAGTCTAGTAGATGATGAAGGAGTTAAACACTACAATAGAGATACAATCATGAAAATAGCCACCAAATTCTATGAACTCCTTTATTCAGATCCATTACCACCCATTTGGAATACAGAATATCACATCTCTAATTCCGTTCTGCCGATAAGCGGGTATGAAGTGCATAGAGCGCTCACCACAATGCGCTACAATAGAAGTCCCGGGGAGGATGGGATTACCACCGAAGCACTCAAGATTGGCTCCACTATCTTGCTACCCCACTTAACAAACCTTTTCAACACAATACTACAGACAGGAAAAATCCCAAAGACAATGTGCCAGTCAAATATAATCTTACTTCACAAAAAAGGCGATAAAAGTGATATCAGCAATTACCGCCCAATTAGTCTTACATCACATATCTACAAAACATTTATAAAAGTCATTCATAATCGCATAGACGGAAAACTGGACGACCATCAGCCACCAGAACAAGCCGGATTTCGCCCAAGCTACTCTACAACCGACCACCTTCAAACACTGAGCCAAATCTTAGAAAAAACATCCGAGTTCAACAAACCACTATATTTGGCGTTTGTAGACTATACGAAGGCATTTGATAGCATTAAGCACCCCGACATATTTCGATCTCTAGAAAACCAAGACCTTGAAACTCAATATATAGATTTAATTAAAAACATATACCACAATAGTTCCGCCAACATAAAGCTTAACACTACAGGACCTAGTTTTAGAATACAAAGGGGTGTAAAACAGGGTGACCCGCTTTCTCCAAAACTATTTACGAGCACTCTGGAGGAGATATTTAAGACTCTGGCAGCCCCATGGATGACCAAGGGCATTGAAGTCGGCGATAAAAGGTTGACAAACCTTAGATTTGCCGACGACATAGTTCTCTTTGCGCCTACAGCCATGGAACTACAAATGATGCTCGAAGACCTGAGCACGGCTAGCCTCAGGGTGGGACTCGCGATGAATCGGTCTAAAACTAAAGTAATGACAAATAGCACGAAACGTAGGGTTGAGGTAGATGGGCAGGAAATACAATATGTCGATGAGTACATCTATTTGGGCCAGCTAGTTTCCTTCGAAAACAGGCAGGAAAAGGAAATCGATCGCCGAATCGACAACGCCTGGAAGAGCTACTGGTCCATGAAGACGCTAATGAAGGGAGACCTACCGATTTCCCTGAAGCGGAAACTCATCGATATGTGTATCCTGCCCATCCTAACCTACGGTGCTCAGACCTGGTCGCTCACCGAGTCGCAGAAGTTCCGCCTTGGAGTGTGCCAAAGAGCAATGGAGCGCAGCATTCTGGGTGTAAGAAGATCCGATAAAATACGTAACACCACGCTGCGCTCTAAAACTGGAATAACTGACGTAGGTAAAAAGGCTGCCAGGCTCAAATGGGATTGGGCGGGTCACGTTATTCGCATGCCAAATAGTCGCTGGGCAAAAATATGCACTCAATGGGTGCCTGAGGCCCAAAAAGAGGTGGCAGGACGATCTAGATGCGTACCTTGATGGCTGGTCCGAAGTGGCACTAGAAAAGAGCGTTTGGAAGGATATGGGGGAGGCCTTTGCCCAGCAGTGGGACATTAATGGCTAAAAAAAAAAAAAAAAAAAAGGCTTTCAATCGTACGCATGTATATTATACAGTCATAGATTTTATTAGAACAGTCCTTAAACGCGTCTTCTATTTGTATTGTCTCCACATGATTCATTACATTTTGCTTTTTCCTTTGGGTTTTACTGTATGCGTCAAACAAACCGAAGGAGAGATTTCACGGCTTGTTTTAACTACCTATTTACTTCAATAATTTTACAGTAATATATTGTAATTCCCATACGTATACAATGTATGTCATATTTGGCAGTTGGGGCGGGTGTGTCAGTGAACCTGTCACGGGCGTTCGTGCACAACTCCGGCCGGGTCGACGCCATCAATACTCGGTAATTGGCACTCTCTTCACGCGATAACCAAATATTGTCATAGCCACAATATCAACAACGTCTGCCACACTAATCTGATCTAATCGTTACACACAACATTATGTATAATTTAACCATCGTGATAGTTCGCGGATCGATTAATTTTATAATTTCCTAACACGATTTTGTCACACTAGAATTTTAAAATCTGTGTACTACTTTGCAAAAACCGGCTGTTTTTCTTTCGATGAATGAAGTCAGTAGGTTTCTGTTGATAGCAATATTATTAAAATTATATTATTACAATACAATTATACCTACTGTTAACAGGTATGGCAAATGACCTTGCGTTCTAGGTATCTGAACGTCTCACCTGAATACCAATGTCACACACACCACGACAAGTGTATCGTATAACACGAATGGTTTACGAGATTACATCTCGTACCTATGTCTTAGTTGGACCGACGTGTGATGACGATTGATGGAGGGAGTTGGCTCGTAGTTTTCTCATGCATTTTGCACAATATTCACTTCCGGTATGTCTCGATCTCATCAACTTTTATTGGAAGTATGGACGGCGGAGTCATACCGGAACAGTCTGGGTCGGCGAAACAGATTTGTTTGATCGAATGGCCGTCCGGCGATGAGTCACAGTGGAGGAACGCCCTGGCCCTGTCCTTTGCTGATTAGTACTCATTACTCATCGTTTGTTAATCAGACAACAATGCCCCCACGACTAGATAAGATTATGTTGAGTTATGGAAACAGCAATATGCACACAATTTTAAACATTCTTTGATAGTGAACATTCAAAAACATTGCCATTTTAAGAAGTGTTTTGGAAGTCAAATTTAATTAGAATTATAATGATAAGTGCATGTTCTGGTTTTCCTTCATCCCAATCATTAAACATATTTATTTTAATTGGATTCAGGGTTTACCACATACATGTAGTACCTACTTGATAACTAAACCAAGTGTTGTATTTACGAATAAATTTATCATTTTCCATGACTCGAATTCGCAACAGGGACCTATTTTAGGGTTCTATAAGAATTAATTTCCGCTTGATTAATTATTTTCACATGGGAGTTAGGTATTTACGCCACAAGAACAAGGGTATAACAGTTTCGGTTTTATTTATTTGAAAGCCGGTGAACCACTTTGCCTCTACCACTACGCTTGCAATAAATCAAAACTTCTACCTACCTATTTCAATAAATAAAAATGGGAATAGGCAACACTGTTAGTAGGGCTTTATTCATTATTATGCACATGATTTAAAAGATATCACTAAAAATGTTGGTCGAAGTAGTATTTATGATAACTCTGTAATAAATAATTATGTTGTGTTGATGTTACTTTCTTAAATCACTTTGGCCCAGTAAATGGTCATATTAATTACAGCATCAGTGTCCGTCCGAACCTCGAAATCACGAGAACATTGGTCGAAGCTAATTTTAAGTTGTATAATTATGGGAAACATCGACACGACGCGACGACGAAAGAAAAGCGGTTGTATTTATTAAATTTCCCAAAAAATGCAGGTGTTTTGGCTGAGCTCTAGGGCATTGTATAGCAAATACGGCTTTCTCTTTTTTATTAACCGACTTCAAAAAAAGGAGGAGGTTCTCAATTCGTCGGAATCTTTTTTTTTTATGTATGTTCCCCGATTTCTCGAAGACGCCTGGACCAATTTGGAAAAATTTTCTTTTGTTTGAAAGGGTATACTTCCCAAGTGGTCCCATGATCATCAGGTCAGGATCTGATGATGGGATCCCAGGGAAATCGAGGGCAACCTTCATATTTTATAGGCACATAGTACAATTTTCATATATTTTTTAAAGCTGTTCAAGTATTTGCATCTGATAATCATCATCTCAGGTGGATGAGCTGATGATGGAAGGTACAACTACTTAACAGTAAGGAGTAGGCATCGAATGATTTAGTTTGTGTTCGCATATCTCCGGAACTACAAGTCCGATTTAAGTAATTCTTTTTTTGTTGTAATAGGTATTGTTTAGCTTACGAAATACCTACTACAAGTTTCGTCTAAATCGGTGCAGTAGTTTTTGAGATAGGGGATTTTATTAGCTTATTGTGCACTTTAGCGATGTTGTTACCGGTGCTACGGATTACAAAATTTTAGTGCACATGTAAGAGAATGATTTATTTGACAAGAATTTGGGTTGAATATTTAAACTAAAAAGAGTAAAATAAAAAACTATTTCAAAAAAAAATGTAACCACCTTCAAAAACAACCACAAAAAAGGGTAAAATAACCTACAAAATAACTTTTCTTTCAGTAGTCGGTGGCAAAAAAGACAATGAAATGAAAAAAAAAAAAAAACAAAGGCACCGACTTCTGAAAGAAAAGTTATTTTGTAGGTTATTTTACCCTTTTTTGTGGTTGTTTTTGAAGGCGGTTACATTTTTTTTTTTGTAGTTTGAGCACATACCTATTAGTTTGAGCTCTACGCTAGTACTGGACACGTTTAACCTTCTATTGGTGACGTGACGTCAATTTGACACCTTTTAACTAAAATCACTGAATATGTCTCGAACGACTGTTTCTCTTTACCCGCACTTCTCAGTAGCTGCATTTAGCTCAGTTTGGCGTCTGATTTCACACAAATTGATCGATGCAAACGCATAGATGATGAGATATACGAGACCCGACGTCAATTTGACGTAACGTCACCAATAGTGTCCGTAATTTATACTATTATCATGTTGTAGTTTTTCATTAAAAATTAATCCAAATGACGAAGATTACGAGTATTAACACTGAGATTTTAAAACAAAGTAGTAGTTATGAGTTGGAACTGAATAACTGAGTGGAATATGATCGCAATACAGAAAGTGAGTAGAAACTCCAGAATCTGACATGGACTCCAAGGATGAGCCTCTTAAAGTAATTTGGAAAGCAATAGGCTTTTGTGGCTCAATAAATCTCGCAAAAAAGAAAAAAAGAACATCACATCTATACAAGTATCTCAAGAAGCCCGTCTTTATTGCCTTAAAAAAAGCGCTAATTCCCAAGATGAATCTTAATTTTTTTTCTATTGTAGTAGTATGTTAAAACGTTTTTTTTTCGTTAATCATTTAAGTATCAATAAGAATAGAACGTTGGATTTCATTTTGTTTCATTTACTAAAATTTTATGTTAATTTATTTCAATATCTACGAAAATAGTAGCTGAATATTAATACTAAGTTTGTGTGAATAATATACGTAAACTTTTCTATTATAATAAATAAAAAGTGTTTAATTTATGAAAGTAAGATATCTACTTGTAAATAAAGACATTTGTTTCATCTCCATGCAATTAGTTGTCCTGAAATTCGGCATTGAAGAAGTACGTCAAAATGACGGCACGTCACCAATACTGTTACTCAATTTCACATCACCAGTAGAAGGTTAAAAGTACACTACTCATTTACTAGGTACTCATTTGATGATTTTTAATTATAAAGGCCAAAAAGGGGTTGATAAGATAGAATATTTTATATTATGCATGTTTAAACTGTTCAAGCATTATGCTTTCAGATTTTCAGTGAACATCAAATCGTCGTGGTATTTGCTTGTTTAAATGCTATTTGCTTCGCGTTTTCACATTTATTCTTCAATGATTTCGTTTCAATGTTATTTGTAATGAAGAATGTGGATTCCGTGCTCGTTGCTTTTCTGTTCCGTCTTTCCAATGATTGATTGGATGAATACAAATTGTTATTGGAATACTTTTATAGATTATTATTATTAATGGCGTCCAAAACGATACCAGTTATGGGAAGGTGAAAGCAGTAAAATCGAATTACGAATATTTTATCCACTATTGCATTTATACATAACTTGCGGTTTCTCTCAATATTTGGTTGTTTTGTGTATTCAATTTAGTAGTAATCTAATAGAGCAGAGTTTCTCAATCTTTCTTTTCCACGAACCCCTATTAAAATTTCCACGTGACAGCGAACTCCTAACTAATTAAATCCCCCCCCCCCAAGAAAATAATAAAATTGACTGTTGAAGAAAATAAGGTTTTTATTTGAATAAAAAAAGGTAACAAATAAAGTGCCAAAAGAAACATCTTTTTAATATTAATGTGTTGGGTGTGCTTGTTTCTTGTCGCAAAAGGATTCAATTTTAGGAGTAATTTTGGACAATTTTAACCTTAAAGCCTCCTGCAGACACACGCGTTTAATCGCGCTGCGGCAACGAGCCAAGCTAATTTCCACTCTAAATGTACTGCGAATGGACCGCGACATGTCGCCCCGCGCGATTAATCGCGTGTGTCTGCAGGAGGCTTAATTCTTACTCGGTATCAATAATTATAATATTATATAGTAAAGATAATTATACTTTGAACGTTGACTGTATACCTACACGATAATACCTTTTAAAGTTTTAACTCGAAAGCGGTCCCATATCACATTGTCAACTAGGGTATTGGTTTTGTAAACTAGCGGCCATATTTTAACTCAAATAAGAGATTATTTTCCTACTGATAAAACTCATAGTTTCATCATCGGGTTCGATGCATTACCGATTCACCGCTGATTACGATCACAACGGGCGGTTAGTTGATTTACTATTTCAGTATTCTATCTATTATTATTATCAATGCAAAAGTAAGTTTGTTTGTTACCTTTTCACGCCTAAAACACTCAAACGATCATCCCGAATTTTTGCATATTATACGTTGTCACTACAATACTTGTGAATAGTTGAACTATAATACATTTTTAACACCTCTATGTACCACCCATGTTTGCAAAATAAAAAAATCTATTCTATTCTATTCACCCACATGTCACCTAACAACGTATAATATGACGTCAAACATACATAGGGTATCTTTTATCCCGAAAAAAACAATGTTTCCGAGGAAAACAACAAGAATGATAATAGATGACGCTAAGTGTTCAATCCGAATAATATACCTATATGTATAGTATACAGGATGTCCCGGGAAGTGTGGATCAAATTGAACAGTATGTGGAAGGCCATTTTCAATCTTTTTACTTCTGAGACTTACCTCTGAGTTGCGGTTCTATTTTTTACAGTACAAAAGTTCTTTTCGTGTTCACATAGGCAAGTAATGTAACATAGGAATGACAAATTAATTAAATTCTAACTTTAAAACTACTTTCAACATACCAGTTTTAATGCTGTTATCATTCCTTCTTTCATGCCCTTATTCAGTTTGATCCACACTTCCCGGGAGACCCTGTATATCATTTCTATTTTGATAATCAGGGTTGGCATGATTAAAACAAGTTGTTTTATAACACCTGTTTTAAACAGTGTTTCAAACAGTTTGAAATTAAACAGCGTTGTATATCATTTCTATTTTGATAATCAGGGTTGGCATGATTAAAACAAGTTGTTTTATAACACCTGTTTTAAACAGTGTTTCAAACAGTTTGAAATTAAACAGCGTTTTTTATTACACATTCAACTACTTTTCATGGCGGATGAATGCATGTAAAGTGAAAATAAATTAATATTTAGGAGTCATAATAGCTTGACGTTAAATTATTTGAGTGTATGCTCTTGCTGTCACATTAGTTAAAAAAAAGTTAAAAACTTTTATTGGCATTGTAATGAAATAATACTTCAAAACATTAGAAAAAAAAACTTGAGAGGTGACAAGGGACACCCGGATGGAACGAAGTTACTGTATACCTACACTCAACAAAAATAAACGTCGCGACACCACACTGTTCAATGCGACCGAATTAAAATGGTTGTCTTGTTTTTTTACCGATTTATCACCCCACTCTACTCCACGAATTTGATAAGATCTAGTCTAGAAATTAAACATATAATTTATTTATAATATAAGACATCGATCCATCGTCGAATTAATTTGAAAAAATGA
Source organism: Agrotis exclamationis (assembly GCA_950005045.1). Taxonomy (NCBI): domain Eukaryota; kingdom Metazoa; phylum Arthropoda; class Insecta; order Lepidoptera; family Noctuidae; genus Agrotis; species Agrotis exclamationis. The sequence continues at coordinate 9,888,362 of OX465417.1, read as the reverse complement.
CAAACTAAAAAAAAAATTGCTTAAAACAATTTGAACAGTTTGATCTACGAGTATAACATTAAAAAAACTGTTTTTACAATAGTGTTGATAATCCTTAACTTTACTAATTCATTATTGACGTCAGTCGCTAGGTCGCTACCAAAGCTAAAGCCATTAACACCTCGATAGTCACGTGTCAAATTAAAAATAATGCTTTGTACACAGGAATCGGCTCCCCTAGTTACACAAGGAACGCCTTTTCATACACCCACGGCATACAGGTTTCTGCTCTTACTTTATGTAATTGAAGTAGACTTGCATAACGATCCACTTCAGGTGACATAATTTATATCCATAATACGACAAATGCCAACCGACCCCAACTTACACTTTCCAATACCAGTTTTGTGTTCGAGTTCAGTTGAATTAATCGAGTTTTAAAACGTAAACAAATACGTCAGATGTTGTAACATTCATTTTGGTGTTTTTTGTGAAATATTTAATATCTTCCAATCATTTATCTTCATAATCTGCTTACTAATAATATTCTCTAAGCCGAATTGAACGTCTACAATTTTACATCGAATAGCTAGAGTTCGAAAACCTCTAACAATACACAATTTACTTTTAGATTAACCACACACTGATTGTTATTTTATCGCAATGATGTTTTTAAAAACTAATTTGTAAATGTGTTGAGAGACCTAATGGCCGAGGACATAGTTCAAGTATGTTTAACTATAACAAAATTATGACACACGGTTTGTCTGACGTGTGTCTGACTGCGGTTTTAATGAAATACCTAATTAATATTTCTTAAGAATGTTAATACTAACATACAAAAATATACAAATGCTTCAAAGTAATAATTTGACAATGAAGCTAAGGTAAGGAAAGCTATGAGAATACATTTTGGATTATCTAACGACCATGATCTCAAATTGATACGATAATCTGACATTTTCAAGTGAACAGTGAATAATCTGACATTTTCAACAGTGAATGATAGCAAAACTGTGCCGCTTCATTCATATTAAAATTGTTAGCCGTCATCGTCAGCAAGAATAAACTTAGAAAGGGTGAAATTACAATAAAACTGACGACATCCTTTGCAAGCGTTTTACATTTCATTTGCAGTCTAAAGTCGGTCCTTGCGAGGCTGAATCCTATATTGGTAGGTGTGAGTCACGATTGATGACGTCATAGGGTGTCGGGGCGCGCACCCCGCCTGCGTCACCCTGCGTGACTCAATGTCGCGCCCCCGACCATTCGCCTTGGGCCAGACAACCGCTCAGACACAAATAAATATAAATTGATACCAAAATAGTGCGCGACATTTTACTTTTCCCAACATACTTGCTCTATGTACTGTTTCAGGATATAACCAAAAAAATCTTCATCAAATTACTTATCTGAAGCCGGTCCAATGTTTTACTGCATAAAGAACGTTATCTCAAACTTTTGACCGATTTCCGGCGTTATCAATGTAGGTTACGGAAGATCTTCTTTCTAGTATTTATATTTAACTCTCTGATATGATAAGCATAAAAATACGAAACATCGCAGTTTTATAATATTATGCATTTTAAGTAGCAATGAAATGAATTAGCCTGAAGAATAGTGAAGCATAAATCGTTTAGTTTCTGGTGTTGTTTTTGCAGGTTCAAGCATTAAACATAACTTATGTGCTGAGCTTTCTTTTTATTAAAGTACATTCACCATATAAATAAATGCAAGCCACGTCCCAAAATACTTCGACGCGAACGTAACCATTTCACTTTCATCTTCACTAATAAAATATAAATTAACTTGCACAACACCCAGAACACTTTACAAGCTGTTGTCTCTTTCAATAACCAGGTTTAATAGGAGATTGTTCAGTCAGCTCGTAAAATCATATAACTCTAATAGGCCTTACCGTATAATTTCCGATTTCCAACACATTTCATCACTTAATCAGGTTAAGGTTTGCACACACCTACGTTTATTTTAATTACACACATATTAAATTCGAAAGCAGCTATTTCACCACTACAGTCGCAGACACAATATGTAGCTGAGCAGTGGGACTTACTCTTTAAAAAGACTCTCAAAACAAATATCATGAGTGAGAAGTTTTAGAATGAATGATAACAAAGCGATAGCTGCAATTACATTTAATGCAAAACCATGCAAAAGACTAAACAAAACGTGCCATCATTACGGGCCACTCCAGCACCTTCATTATTTATTTCAAATCCAACGAGCACGTACGATCTTTTACGGTCGTAACTTTTGGTACTTTCTACACTACCATGTTTTTGTTGTCTACACGTTTATGCAATGCACAAAGAAAATTAATTTGCTATCAAAATGCCGCACAGCCTTGAGAAGTTGTATATTATGTAATAGGAATACATTATTGGTCATTTATTGTATATTGTCATTCTCTTTCAATTCAATAACTTGAGTGCTGTTGCTAAATTAAATGTTTCAAACATTGACTATGGCGTATTCTTTCGTTATATTGATTTGATTTGGACCAACAAGGTCCTAAACCTCTCCTGTGTATTAAAATCTCTCTCTGCGCAAAAATATATCGAGGGGTGAAAGGCTATTTGCTTTAAGCGACATTTTTGCAACTTTACAGGAGAGCCATTTAAAGTTTTAAAAAATCGAAAAAAAATCATAACAAAAAAACTCCTTCAGCTATTTGAATGGGGTAAACTAAATTGAAATTCATTTAAAAACGTTCATTTTTTGATGCCTTTACCAAATAAAAAGGACTTTTAATTACAAAGATAAATGTCGCTTAATACAAATTATCTTAAGCCCCTATTTTTCAGAGAAAGGAAAAAAGATTTAAGCGACTCTGCAGTATACTTTCAGAATAAGCCAAACAGCATGAAGTGACGCAGGCCAAAATGAATAGTAGCAAGCTATTTATCTCAACTGCCAATTGATATTGAATTGAATGGCAGGCTAATAGACATATGTGACATAACAGTATTGAAAATTTAACGTTTGATGTAACATTTTTTTACTTCTAATATTATCAATGGCTGTTGAAACGACCTGAATATATCGCCATCACCGAAAATCACAGGTGCTTAAATTAATAAATAAAGCAAAATATACGTATACACAACGCAAGATCAGTTTAAGTAGCAAGCAGTTCATCTAGAATAATAATAAAGTAGAACTGTCTCAATGTAGGAACATCAATATTTTTATCAACAAAAACATCCGTTAAAGTATTATCCGCTTCATCATCATCATCAGCTGGAAGACGTCCACTGCTGAACGTAGGCCTACCCCTTAGACCATCACGCTGTACGACAATTCCACCTAGTGGGCGGCCTGCCTACAGTGCGTAACTTTTCTTCCCCATTGCCACTTTAACTTGCAAATTTTACGAGCCATGTCGGTGACTCTGGTTCTTCCGTGAATATCTTTGTTCCAGATTTCATACCGCAAAGAAACTCCGAGCATAACTTCGAACAAGTTACAGAGCCGTATGTCATCACTGGCAACACACACTGGTTAAACACCTTTATCTTAAGACACCGTGGGATTCTCGATGAGAAGATAGCACGTGGTTTCCTAAGGCTGCCCATACGAATTGGATTTTAGGACGACTTTGACGCTAGACATAATGGCCTATAATGGACTATACTTTTCTGACTTCTGTAAAATCTGGCGGAGCAAATGTATAAAATACATTATACATTATACTTTCCGTAAAACTTGTCAAGCTCTCTCAGGATCTCCGGTTTTGACGAAATGATACTGCCGTCGTCAATCTTCAACTTTGTCATTTGCCAAATAACTGAATTCTTGGTGAAGACTTTTGAGCTTTGGTTCCGCTCTATTGCATCTCTGTTCCGTGCTGCATTATAGGCACGCAGGTCACGTCATATTGATTTAGAGATGTCTATTGAGTTTGCCGTTTGAGGAAGACGGAAGACGCAGCGTAGGTAGGCCTCCCACTAGGTGGACCGACGACATCGTGAGGGTCGCGGGCAACCGATGGATGCAAGTGGCGAATTGTCGTTCGGCGTGGCGGTCTAAGGGGGAGGCCTATGTTCAGCAGTGGACGTTTTCCGGCTGATGATGATGATGATGATTGAGTTTGCCATATTCCGACAGATCAGCTGAAGATTGCAGCCACATCCCGGTCCGGTCTTGGATCAACTTGATGGTTTCGTTCGAGAGCTTTAGAGGCTGACTCCGGGGTCTTAAAAAAATTGGACTCCACTGCTTGGACAGTTTCCACCAATCACGGTTGTTGATCACGTACACAATTTTGCATTCGGTTAGGCACTGGAAGCGATTGTGCAGTTTGAGTTGGAAGTCTTGGTGGTTCTGAATGTGAGCAAGACCAGGAACGTAGACTTCACCGGACGTGATCTTTCAAGCTCTACATTGATATTCAATCGTGTGATCGCCACGTTTTCAAGTTGGCGATCAAAGAGACATCACTGAATATTCGCTTCTTGGTCGTCATGATGAAGTCAATCACATTTCTGGTTGTACCATCAGGGCTTACACACGACCGCTTATATGATGGGAGTTCATCAAATGAAGTTCTTCCTTTTCCATATAGTCGACCAGCCGCTGGCCCCTATGGATTTGCTGCCCATACCCAAATGACCCCATTCTTAACTCATTGCCATTCCTGGACCCACCTTCGAGTTGAATTCCCCTATAACAACGGTAAAGTATGTTTTGGAGATATCCCTGGCCATACATACCGTATGGCCTCGGATACCTCCTCATACAAAGCCTCTGCTTCATCATCAGAATGTGCCAAGGTCGGTGCATATACCCGTATGACCTTTAACGAATACCGATTGGTTATTCTAAGTATAAGGAATGATGTAATGATGTATATCTACTCGACATACTGTCGACTTTCACAACGTTGTTAATGAACCTGTGGACGAGAAAACCAACACCTCCTTCCTGGAATAAGAGCATTTTGCCGGAATCTAGAACCATCGTACCTTGACCTTCTCTTCGGAACTCAGATGATCCCAAGATATCCCAGCTTATTTTGCTCAAATCTTCCTCCAGTTCGACAATTGTTCATCGCTCAATATACAGATGTTGCGTGTTGCCAGGGCCAAAGTTCGTTAGGGGTTGCATCACCTGCTTCGCCCTTACCCGATCTACTAAGCAGACCAGGAATAGCGGAGATGCCGGAGACTGGGTGTCAATCATAATGAGGGGGGCCCGACGTTCGATAGTTGGTCATAGTTTAAGAACATACCCGGGTCCATTATTCGCTTATTCATATTTATCACTCCTTGAACCACTTGGAGTTCGAATGAAGCGACCGAGTGCTGCAGTCTGGTTGAATGATCACTATTGTTAACTCCCGAGAGATGGAATGGAGATGGTGTTATATGACATGAATTAAATGTTTTATTTTGGAATTGAACGATTTAAAGCCCAACTTTTCATTTTACCGCCTGTATTAAGCGACATTAATTGAAAAAATACTTGGACAAAAATGTTTAAACGAATATGCAAAATAGCTGAAACAAAACGTCTATTTGGTCTAAGAAGCACCCTAAGTAGAAAATAGATGCAGCTGAAAGAGCTTAACTGACAATCCATATCGTATTTGGTTGACGGACAAATGCTTTATGCGGCACCACAACGTGTAAATGGTGGAATTCCAAATGATTTAAGTAACATGTTAATAAGAAATAGAAACATGAAAAACGCTTTAACCGATAAAGAATCGTTAATCTGAGAAAGGGTATTTGGTTTATGTCTCGGTTCTTTATATCATTGTATAGTTCAAGTACATGACTGGAAAAAAAATTCAAAATGGACGTCGGATAATACGCTGCCACTTTGGGAGCAACCCAAAAATAGTGTTGTTTCAAACGCCATAAAAGTGCTCTGATTTTGATGAAACCGGCATCATTCGACGGAGAAAAAATTGCTGATTCCGAATATGTATATAACTCAATATCGCCCAAGATGTCGCTTAAACCAAATAGCCTTTCACCCCTCGATATGACCTGTCAATCCCCTGCTCCGTTTGTACATCCTTCTTCACAATAAAATATTCTTCTTCTATTATGATTTATGTATGACTCAAGAAAATTTTAAACCAGAAACCCATGTGAATGTTGACCATGCGTGTAAGGGACCAGCGTAGATGGTAAAAGTGGTGGAAAGCAGCTCTCGCGCCGGTAGAAAGTAACGCGAGGACACCGTTTCTCATTAATAACGATGATACAAAAATTTCATATTTTCACGCAGCACTGCACCAACTAAATAATTGATGATAATGATATCAGCGATAAGAGCTAACATGGAAAAACAAGAGAATTAAGGATTATTAGTAAATCGTTCACGGTGCATGCACGGACAAGGCCTTCATAACAAAACAGTTAAGTTGTGAAAGTCGCACACGAGATCTGCGAGGTGCCGGTGCAACGACTTGGGCCGAAACTGTGCCAAACACAGCTGCTCCATTACATAAGGACTAAGGAGCGATCGATTTGTTACAAAATCAATACCCGAAAAATCTTGCTATTACCATATTACAAGTTGGGTTACCAGACATTACAATTAATATGTTACGGCGAACAACCAATGTACAATCCATTGTCTACGCTACGGTCACAAAGGGTATTTTTTTTTCAATGAATTTAGCACTACAAAATCGAATAAAAATCTTAAAACAACGTTATTAAACTGGCGTGGAATAAGGTCACGCTTTACCACATGTAGTCGTAATGTAAATAATTTTCCGAATGGTAAAACAGTAATACTATTGTTCGTGTAGCCTGAAAATTCATAGACGGCTTGCCTGCCATGCCGACAACAGAGGCTTAAACTAAGTAATAACGCTGTTCGCAGTTTCAAAATAATCCTTGTCTGCAGCTTTATGGTCCGACCACAGGCGAGAAAAGTTAATCAATTGTAGTTACGCCAGACCAAGCAAAAAACGATTGAAAATGCTCGTCGTCTGAGCTCCTTTGCAGCCGCAATACGATACGCATCTGTCGATGACATCCAATCCTAGCAATCAAACTGTATCTTTTGAAATATTCTACAAACTTGATATTGTTACTTTAAAATAATTATATCCTATTTTCCTGAGTTTCTACAGCTAAGAATCGTCCAGCGAGAGACAGATTCTCTATTATTCAAGTGACCTCACTTTTCGCAAAATCTATACATATAATAAATCTGTAGAAGGGTCAATTCTGTACATTGAAAATATTGAAAAAATAAATAGCGGGGGGTGTTGCTGGATCGATACCAAACCCAAATATGTGATTAAAAAAATTTTTGTCTGTCTGTCTGTATGTGCAGGCATCACGTGAAAACTAACGGTTCGATTTCGATGAAACTTGGTATAATTATACCTTATTATCCTGGGCATAAAATAGGATACTTTTTATCCTGGAAAAATACGTAGAAAAAAAATCTTATTTTTCAGTTTTATTCATAGACGTTGTTCTGTAGAACCGCGAACACACGTTGCATTACCCGCAGTGGATTCAGCGCCGTAACCTGTAGCGCCGAAAGTCGGATTTGGCTTGAACCGTTTGCGGCACACGCGGGCCACGCCTCCCCGACTCCTATATAAGGAGAAGCGTTCCGCGCCGCGCGATGCATATAAATTCTGAATTTTGATGCGAGCGGACGTGTCCAGTGTGGCGAGCGGTCGTCCGTGGAATTAATATTGTATGCGTGTCATTTTAAACCGTGCTTTTCAGCGCGACCTTTTTGATTACTGTTCCGATCAGTTATTTGTAAATACAAGGTCGGAATTACTATGAAAAAAATACTTACTACAGATCGCGAGCTCAACAGCAGTAGCTCAATAGAGGGATCTCCTTAATTATTATAGGATTAGCCGTATTTGGGTCCAATAGATATTTATAAGATGTCATTGTCAGAGTTACTCAAAATGGAGAAATAAACCATCCACGCGAAGACCGACATCCGCGCGGACGGAGTCGCGGGCGGAAGCTAGTGTGGAAATAATTTTCATCCTTTAGATGATTAAACTTTTGCAACTGTCTACGATTCTTCCAGTAACAGTAGAGAGGTACGTGGTGGGAAGGAGGACCAAGACAGCCCGCGGGTGCATTGTGCAGCCTGGATACTAAAAAAGTTTTTGTCATTCTATTGCTCATTGTTGAAACACAAAGGGCTTGTTTCCTGCTATTAAGTTTATTCTCCGCATATTACAATAGGACGAACATTATTATAGTAGCTGTCAGTGACATTTTATTTTAGGATCAACAAAATTGCGGTGTATTCTGCATCTGCAGGTAGGTACTACTCATTATCTCAAATGAACGGAGATGCTAAAATAAAATACTGCACGAGAGCAGTCTATGGTCCATCTGACTAAACTTGGGAAAACATATATTTATTGCCTGATTGCCACTCCCTAATTTGGATGCCACTAAATTAGGGAGTGGCCTTTGGGCAATAACTCATTTCAAGAACCAGCCAGATTCGATGCCAAATTTCTACTAATCAAGTTTCGTTTTCTAAACTTATGGTTTTTTTAAGCTTTTGTAATTGGTTGGCCAATGATAACGGTACTAACACACAGAGAATGCTGTGAGAAAATTGTACGGAATCAAGGTCTACTAGAAAGTATCGTAAATATGTTAACAATATCACAATCGCCCCTACAAGAGGGATGTGTTATTGGATTACTGGCCCTAAGATTGTGTAGGTAGGTACCCCTTCGTTTAAGGGAGAATGCGAAACGAAATCGAAATGCGTAGGTAGCGTATCGATTATTTTCGAACACACTTATCGCAAGCATTCTTATGTTTGAATTCCTTTGGGTAAATTCCAACCACTTGAATGGTAAGCTAAACAATGCCAGGATTCGTAATAATTTGGTCCGTTACATTTGTTTGGAATTCTCCGTTGTGTCAATAACAAAGTTTCCGAAACGAACCCCTTCATCATTTTAGTAACTTATCCGTACTTTTGGAATAATATACAGTACAGAAGAAGAATGTGGTTCAGCACGAGTCTCGAGCCATTGTTGAGACACGCGCGTTTCCGCTTTCTCGTGGAAAAATGCAAGCGCAATGTTGGAAAGTAAACGTAAGCACCCGAGTTGATTTCAAGAACATAAAGAATAAACATTTATGTGTTAATTCTAACAACATAACGTATTCCTTGAAGTTTTTTTTTTCTAATAGTAATAATATTGTCTTGAAAACGTGATACAGCAAGGAATGAATGGTCTAAGGAATATGTGCTTTGGGTTGTAGTGAATACGGGTGTGCGTCAGTAAGGCGCCAGCCAGCCGGTCGGCCACAAGAACCCACTGTTCTTGACGTTTCAATGTTAGTAGTGCAATTACACTAACGTATTTACCCGGCCGGTCGATCAACCACAGACTCAGTTCCCATCCATACGCATTTTTATGTTTACTGACAATACAACTAAATGACGTAAGAACCTACTTAAAACTCAAGCGTCAGCACACTCAGCACAGTTGAGAAAACAATGCTGATTAATACGCGTCAAATTCACTTGCTTGTAATTCTCGCAATAGGTTCAAGTTTGTAAAGGTTGTTTTACATTGACTAAAAGTTTTGACGCTAGTGACTAGATCTTATTGACAAATGTGAACAATTTTCAATCCAGTCCAATCATGGATTAGAACAGCGCAGATCGCAGTGCAGTTAATTCCGTCCGGTGCTACAAGATTAGCCTAAATTCTAGACAGGAAATACCAGATCAATGTCCCCTAAGTATTTCTCAACACAAAGAAGTTTTTTCAAAGCACAGTCTTACTTATTTCAATTCACAAAAACTCTATCAAAAGGATTCTCGACCTTGAGATATGAATGCAATCTTAAGGTTGCATATAAAACTTCCACATAGGGTAATTTCGCCTGTTTGCGTCCATTTAGTGGAGTTGACAAGTTTGAAGGAGAAAATAAAAATGTCCCAACACCAGTTTCAATAAAAAAAATATGTAAATGCGTTCGTTATATAGTCTATTTTAATTTCAGTTTTGTTCGAAACTTCTCGTATTTTTTTTTTAAACAGAAAAATGTCAAAATTAGGCGTTTTACCCAATTTGCGTCCAAAAAATCCAAATTGCGTCCACCCATGGACCATTTCGCGTCCATCAGTTTAGAGAAGAAATATAGGGGTGATCAGGGGTGATATTGTTAAGACAATTTAAAGGAAGATTGGATGTTAACAATTTCTTTATTTAATAAAAAATTAGCATAATTATCATTATAAAAATAAAATAAAAAAACTTGTTTATTCTTCTCAACATGGTTAGAAATTAAAATAAAAAAAATAACCATACATTGGTTCTGGTCCCGGTTTCTTTACTCCAGGCACACCCAGGGCAGGGCGGGAGGGACTGTCAGCGTGGAAAACACCGCGCCGTCGACCCGGGCATGCTCCATGGTCGGACAGCGAGTCAACCATTACTCGCCGCCTGCATGCCCGCGCCTACGGTGGCCAGAGATCGTCTGCCGACGTCCGACGGTGTGGGCGCCTACCACCGCGGCTGGGGTGGAGGGAGGACGCTATCCTCTCCCTCACACGACCCGCCTTTTCCTTCGCCAGCTTGACTGCTTCGCAGGAGGCGACCGCTTTTCACTCAAACTCGCCCCGCAGCATGGCCTCGACCGGCGGTGCTCTGGCCAAGCGGGGTAGTCCTGCACCGTATGCTCCACCGTTTCCTCCGGGCGATCCTCGCTGTGGTGACACCCAGGCGTTTCTTCCTTTCCCATCAGACACAGGTACCTCCCGAAACTTCCGTGTACGGTGAGGACCTGCGTCATTCGGTACGTCAGGACTCAGGACGCCGTGACGCCTATCCAGCCACTGCTCAAAGAGGGGTCTTACCCGCTGACGCGCTGGAGGGCAGTCACCTCCAGACTTCATTGCACTAGTAAAACTTGAATTTTAATCTCATAGTCCTAGTCAAAACTGTACTACCTATTCATTTCAAATTATTAAAAAAATATGAATAAAATATGTTTATGCTATCATTTTTATTTATTGAAAAAATGGACGCAATTTGCTATATAATATTATTCAATGCAGGTATAGTTTGCGTCCACGTGTAATCGATGTTGTCTATCTTTTACTACAATCATAATAATGTGGACGCAAATTGGCAGTTACAATTACATACTATAAGTGTTAAAATAAACAAAAATCCAATTTCTCTTTCATATTTTAATCACATAAAAATAAACAATTAGAGAAAACATAAATAGACGAGTTCGCGTCCACTGGGGACGCAAATTGCACATTTTATAAATTCGGTGTTGTAATTCGCGTCCACCTTATTTTAACTGTTAACTTTAAAAAAAACAAGCAAATTCATAATTCATATTATTCGTTTTTCCATTATTAATGTCTACAAATAGCTATGTTTCCTAAAATCCACATAAACAATAAAATATTTACCGTTAAACGCGCCGCTGCACACTATTTTTTTTTTACATTCCGCGCGTTTTCACTCTGCTGTTGAACAACCCGGGACTAAATATTTTTTCTAAACGGATTAGCGGGGCGGACATAACTTTTGTCTATGTTATCGTGTCTCTTATACGTTGAGGTATAGGCGGTCATGTCTTTCCATGTCATTAGAGTAAGAATATACTTATTTTCGAGCATTTTAAAAGGGAGATCCGTAAAATGGACGCGAACCGGACGATGGACGCGAACAGGCGAACTTACCCTATAAATGAAAATTAGATACTACAAAAGTTGTAAGGAGCAGATGTGCAATTGTGCATAATTTCACAGTAGAGCGGACACAGGACCGGTCAGAGGGGTCGGCTAACCGCAGCAGGTGTAATGGCATCGTCCGAACATGTTGCTAGGGATCGTCAGTGCACACTGACATCACTTTACCTTTTAAACATAATTTGAAAATGAAAACTAACCACTTTAAGGCAAGTTAAGGTATTTTACTATTTTAATGTTATAACAATTTATAATCATTAACGCCTGCATCACGAATTTTAAAGCGTTTTGCGAAGAAATCGACCTTGTGAGCAGAACTTGCGATTACTTGGATGATAAGGTTAAGGTTCAAAATTCAAATCCTGCACGCGGACGATTTTTTCTTCCCATAAAATAGATTTTTCAAGTGAACATGGCTATAAAGTAAACAATTCAATAATTTTAGAAACTTCTGGTCGAGCGAGACAGGCCTATAAGTATGTGAGACAACAGTTCCATAACATTGTCCAAATGGCCCAGTATGACGTCAGCATTTGCCGAAAACTCGCCGGAGCAGCTATTTCGGTTTCAGCGGCGCCCGTATTATTATGATGACTGAACAGGCAAAAACGCACGGCATTTCAAGTGGCCAAAATAGAGCGATTAATGAACAATCGAAGCTAAAATTAAACGCAACAGTCGTAAACATCGCACGGCTCATTAAAATACCTCTATCAAAGCTGATGACACTTCAAATAAGTGATTTATTGTTTCTTGAACCAAGTACTTGTGAACGGACTACTGAAAACTTCCCACGAGAAAACATTAAGCTGATTGTGTCATGTATTAAAGCAGAAGCATTAGCAGTGATCGAACGAAACAATCAAGTCGTTGATAAACAATAAACGCAGGCTTGTTAGAAATAAACACACATTTATAAATACTGTAAATTCTGAGGTATTTTTACGCTAAGAATATAGATGCGTTCAAAATAAAAAATATACTAAATGAAATCAACCCGGAAGAGTATACAAGAAATCGGACGAGCAAGAGTGCGTTCACCCAGACGATGGACGCTGCGCACAATAATATGAACTAAATGTGTAACACGCAGGTTACTCGCCACTGAAAGATACCGGAGTAAACAAACCAATTTAAAAAGCGTAAAATATATTTTAAACATTACATCTGCTGCGCATGATTATAAACAAGAACTCATTGATGAAGTGCTTGTGTAGCAAAAGAGAGAACTGCTCACGAAAGAAACGAAGTGATAAAAAAGAGTTACTGAGAAAAAATGGTGTCAAAAAAGGCACAAGAATCAATATTATTGTATCTAGTGTAACATGTGGCTTGATAGAGGGAAGGGCTTCCGAACACGGTGCATTCATTATAAGCACGTGTCATGCACCAACTGCACACATGACAAAATTAAACAAAAAGTCCCGAACCAACCATATGCACAAAATAAATAGGAGAAAATCGTTTAATCCACGTTAAATAGTTCCTTTGCATAAACATTATTGTGAATGAAAAATAAACTTGAGTTCAAAATTAAACACTCTTTTCAATCGTGAAAGGTTTTCAATGCACACTATGGCTACTATCGATCGATGCAATACCCATTCATTCGGACGGCTGAATCACAAAGCAGTACATGAGAGCATGTAACGAACAAGTGACGCATTCAAACCTTTCAACCTGCCTCTATAGAACAAGTGTTTTATTTATGATACCCCGCTATGATAGTGCATTGAAGCTATGTAAACAACGAAGATAACAATAAAACCGAACCATGGTAATGGTATTTTAATTTTAAACAAACGAATGCTGTTAGAAAAACCAAAAAATCTAGTTAAAACAGATTACTTATCTGACGTAGATTCCTTTCACAATTGAACCTTGAAAACATAAACAGTGGTAAGCAGCTGCGCGGACAGACGTTGAGTTGAGCCGGCAACATCGTGCGAAGGCAAATTCTCACGCGGAATGCGCGCAATCATAACCTTACGGGGAATTCACATAGTCGTCGACACATAAGACTATTGTTCGCAAGAGCAAGGGGAACTTTTCTATGATGCGTCCCACTAATGACATACATTTGCATGGAAATGAAAATATAATTTTCAGTATATTCTTATGTGGGCAGACGGGCACTGCGAATAAATTCATTTTCAAACGTGAGGATTTAAATGACAACAAACGTATGGAATTCACGGGGAAAACAAAAAAATCGCTTGGCAAAAACGTTTCTTGCAACTATTATTTAAATATTAAAAGATAATAAAATTCTGCGCAGCTTCACTGAGCAAATCTAAGATTAATCCTGCAGATCACTTCCTCAATCCCGCCTGGTACGATAACTGCCTACACGATATAATACAGTCCACTTTACCGTTTAACAAGCGCTATAGAGCGGATGGGTTCCAAGTAAGCGTGATGAGAACAACAACAAAGTTAAAAGCCACGTTCACCTGCACTATGGAATGTGAATGCATGAACCTATAGACATAGCTATTGCAAGATTACTAGTAATTTTATTGATATGTCCAACAACGCAGTTGTCTTCAAGTCGCGCTGGAACCTTTCACTGAAACATCAAGCGTGACGCAAGAATATACAGTTTCGACTGTGGCAGGTAATATTGAAAACAATTTTCAAGAAAAATCGTAGTTAACAATGCGTGGCCAGTAAATTAAGCTAATCTTAGTTTGATATGACGGCCGTGTTTGCAATAATAAATATAAGAATTTCTAGGAAAGCGAGTCAGGTGTGACGGAGTTGTGGAGGTGGAGCGCGACACATCACCCACTTGCGCGAGGGAGGTCCGATCCGCCGCACCGCCACCTCGACACTTTCGCTCACCAAATCATCAACACTAGTTATATCATAAGCTGATTAAACAACTCATTGACAAAGATTATGCAAAATATTTTATTAAAAAAATTCGCTTTCTTCATTAATAGCTAAAAGCTTTGAATTAAATAAGAGTCAAAACGACAACTTAATATCATCAAGAGACGTTAATTTGAATTCCGAGACTACATTAAACTAAAGAAACTAAATCTAGACATAAAAGCGTCGCCATATGAATACAACATCTAGTACGCAACATGACGCTGGAAAAGATCGACGCACTCAAAGGCATTCGTTATAACGATAATATCTTTATAGCAGCCGGTGTTGCGAATACGAATAAGAATGAACTGCCACAAGTATCATACTTGTACGTACTGGGTGTGTAGTAACGTGGCCTTGCTGCCGCGGAATATTCTGCTATGACCAGTACGTATCATGACCTATTTGCTAAGCATCAGGAAGTATGCAAATTAAACTGACGAGAGCATATGAACAAAAACAAGATGATTACAATTACAAACGTTGAATCATGAAATCAGAAGCGTTTGATCAACAACTGCACTAGCTAAACCGGTTGTCTATCTTTAACCTCTTGCAGCATCCTAAATATGGAGAAACACTCGAGCGAAAGAGCATCCGCATCAACGTCTGATGAGCTAATACCACATAATCAACAAAAAACATGTAGTAAGCTACGATGCCGATTAAATAGATAACTTTTATCAATCAAACAAATGTCGTTTATCTAACGGAGATTCTCACGATCAACGAAATGATATTGAAATGTCGATCGTTTCCTTGAAAGTGATATATATTTAGTATTCAAACATGTGGTGATACTAACCAGTTTGACTGATAGGAGATAAAAGCTGTTTACTGTTTATTCTTTGGGTCGTTTCATCGTTTGAACTCGAGTTCATGCAATCATCATAATGTTCCTCACTATACAGTGCAGCGCCGGCCGAATTGAAGCAACAGGAAATCGATCTAATGCCAGAGGCTAATGGCTATGTAAACACCAGTAATGGGCTCAGGACGGGCCCTTCGCATCCAGTTACGATCGATAACCAACTTTATGGTAGTTCATTTGACTGTGATCTTGAAAATATGATGAGTAAAAATGGATTCATTGAAAAATAGGAACGAAAAGGTGACTAATAAATTATCAACAACTGATACTTATCGAAACATAATGTTATCAAACAAGACTTCAATGCTTTTGTCAATAACATTCAATTACATCAGTCGTGTAACGCAACAGGTATAATATCTGCCTATCACTGTTGATCGACATTGATAACCCGCTAATTACGTCAATGAGGGTTTAAGTGAATCGTTACCTGTTAAGGGGTAACAAGCATTAAATTGCGTAACAATTGCTTATTCGCGTGAAACAAAAATAAGCACTAATTAGCACGTTTATGCAGATTCTAATTGGTAGCGGAAAACTAAAGTCTGCAACTCTACATGGTAAGATCGTTTCCGCAGTTTTTCTGTGTGATCACATTCGTCCTTCAGTGTAATATCAGTTTTAGATTGTACTCCGTATAAACGGAATACGTTTATTGTTTTATAGTTAAAATAACAAGAATTCGTTGGTCACGGCACCTGCAAGTGAATAACCTCGAACTTGAACGTAGAAACAGTTGCCACATGTAAACAGAAGCACGGTGTGGCAGATGAAACTCTTATTGACGAAAGGTGCGGCAGCCCGAGCGTGCGTTCACTAGCACGTGCCGAACAGAGAAATCCTGCTGTACATTACAAACCACACTGACACACACATGCTCAATGTGCCTATTTCTATTTTACTCTATGTACAAACGTAATTTGTATCCAGTTTTTGTAACGCTTTTATTATGTCCGCCTACACGAGGCAGCAAGTCAACAGTTTTCTATCGACTATTCGCTGTATGCGTTTAATCTTGCAGGAATTATCTTCAACAGAATTAAGTCTGAAATGCATAACTTTATGAATCAAAAGATAACCAGCGCATCGAAGGCAGGAAAGCAACACGATCTGTCTTACGAGATGTCGGGATTGCAACGTTGTGAGATAACCCGAAGTAATATTAACTAGTACGATTAACCCAGCTCGTTAGTTCACGTGTTTCAAACTTCCTGCTCCAAGCTTACCGTGCAATGCGTCACTAACGGTTTTGCAAGAACTGCTTTTCTTTACTTTGCAACGGCAACATTCCGTTAAAACATAAAAATAATGGGATAATTCCTTACCATGTACGAAATTACGAATGCACCAAATTCTTGGTGACTTGTATGAATTTTGGAAATTTTACGGTACTGGACTTCTGAAGTACCGTAAAAACGTTGTCTGAGCTTAATATGCACCGACCAATTCGTTTCACTGTTGATTGAATTTGAATCAGTCGATTGTCATCATTACAGTGAAACAGACATTGGCCTTCGGATACTGATTAAACACTGGCGTGAGAAATTAATTTGTTACCAATTCCTACTGAGGTATAAAATTACTTAATTTAAAGTGTTAAAGATGGTGGTTAAACGACAGTATCTAATCATCATACTTTGTTGCTAACTTGACAAGTTTAGCTAGTTTTCTTTGTTGGGCGATTCCCTTAGACCAAAGCTAGCTGTACTAATTGGGCAGTAATAATTTACAGGGACTGCGACGAAGTTGCAGACTGCTGGTTGCTTTTGATACGTATAGAGTTTTTGAAAAAAAAAAAACATCACTGAGCAGGGTAAGCTCGTCGAGGTTTTGGATCAAAGGGTAAGGTGAAACTAGAAGAAGTTTGAGGTATTCTATCCTAAAGGAGAACGCAAGTTTGTATGATCTCGTCTAACGTAGTTTAGCTTACAAGTCGCTGGAAATATATTACTGTGGTTTTCTACAAATAGGTCAGTATTTGTTTCTTAAGTAAAAATATATGTGTCATTGAAATCCATCCTAAGTAGGTAATGTACCGAGTTTTATGCTTAGATTAATCATAAAATATACCAAAACCACAGGGTCTAGCAAAATACGTCATTAGTTAGTAACTACAGACGTACACCTAGAGATTCCTTCAAGCTGAGAGTGTTCACAATATGTACTCGTACATTGAAATCAGAATAAGAATGAAACAATTTAACTCATCAAATGGACGACGACATCGAGACATACACATGATATTAGTAACATCGCATCGTATAATAAATAAATTCGAGCATGATATCACGAGCAACATTGGTGAAAAGCAGAAATTCGTGTTACAATTCAGAATTTATATCCGAGTTGACATTATGCAACCGATTTTACATGATGATTCGTGTTCAGTATTAACAATTTAATTGTTAACGATAACCTCGACATTTTTAAGAAATCTAAAACCACTTCCTAATCTACTTTTACATATCTCTTGCTCTGTAAGTACACCCTTACACCCCTGAATGCCGGGGTGTATGACTATCATTACAGCATAGGTTTTGGAATTTGAAAAAAGAACTGTCATACTCATACTGCACGAAGAATATTTTTAAAAAGTTAATTTTTTTTTCTCGGTATCGATTAATTACTCGAATCGGAATCTAGACAATTTATTTTATAAAGATTTTATTTTAAATATGGAACTATTTGTTTCCACATCGTATGTTAGATGGAATCGATTTAAAAATCAAACTGGCCAGCAAGATTTGACGCGCTTGCGTGCGTGAAAAAAAAAAGGCAGTCTACTAGTAGGCGCGAAAGCATCGCGAAAATAATTAATTTTCTTGTTTGAGTTCTTTTTCAAAAGTTTTAAACATGTCTAGTGACGAAGACATAGATCTAACGCCCGATTTTATTAAAGAAAGGGCAAAAACAGTTGTCGAAAATATATTACCGCCGAACTCGAAAGAAAGATATGTAAAGGCATACGACGAATTTCTGAAATGGCGGTCAGAAAAAAAAGTGAAATCTCTTTCTGAAAGTGTTTTTATATCATATTTTGATGAATTATCTAAGAGGCTACAACCTTCCAGTTTATGGTGCTTTTATTCCATGCTAAAATCTACAATGATGACAAAACATGACGTGAATTTGAAAGATTTTTCTAAACTTACTGCTTTCTTGAAAAGGCAGTCAGACGGCTTTAAAAGCAAGAAATCGAAGGTATTTACTGCAGAAGAAGTACAGAAATTCTTAAATGAAGCTCCGGATGAAATTTATTTAGCAATAAAGGTACCTACGTATTTACTTGCCCTTTTTAATAAGTTACCAAAATATTTCACAAAAATACTATGCGAATTTGGTGCCTTTAATACAACTTATGTCTTTTTTACAGGTTGTTCTAATTTTTGGGATATCGGGAGCCTGCAGAACCGTGGAATTGACAAACTTGACAATAGAAAATGTAGAAAAACATAACAAATTACTACTCATAAAACTGCCTAACACGAAAACTAAAATTGACCGGTCATTTGTTGTGCATGAAGAATTTGCAAATTATGTTGAAAAATATCAAGCTCTTCGGCCTGAAAACGTGGATACAAATCGTTTTTTTCTTAATTACAGTAAAGGAAAATGCCACAGACAAGTAATAGGAAAAAACAAATTTACAGGCATGCCAAAGCAAATAGCCACATATTTAAAACTGAGTAACGTAGAGTTATACACCGGGCATTGCTTTCGCAGAACATCAGCGACTCTATTGGCTGATTCGGGAGCCAACCTCACTCTGTTAAAAAGGCACGGCGGCTGGAAGTCCAGCAAAGTGGCCGAAGGTTATATCGAAGATTCGATGGCAAACAAAAGCAAAATTACTTCTAAAATAACAGAAAATATAAACTTAAAATCACCACGTCAAAGCACATCATCTGAGCCATTTTTTAATGAAGAAAATAGTACCAGTCAACTGCCGCCATTTACGATGCAAGAACCTCAAGTCACTCAAACTCAAGTCTTATCATCACAAACTCATATTCAAACTATAAATATACCTAAAAAGAACGTGACCATATCTCTTACAAATTGTAATAATTTTACTATTAATTTTAATTAAATACACATTTTTTTCTTCTTAATAAATGTTCATTGAAACCTGCTGTCTTGTTGTTTACTTACCTCACAATCGATATGTAAAGCAGAGTATTTATCTCGGGCGTAAGCATCAATTGCATACTCGGGTTAATTAGCGCCTTCGCTTCGCTCAGGCGCCAAAAACCTCGTATGCAATTGATGTCATACAGCCCTTGGTTAATAATCTACTATTTTATTGCGTGTGAGTGCACCAAAAACTAATGTTTTGGAACCGTATTTACCGAGCGAACGCCCGCATCGGTAGATCAACCATAATTGCTCCGTGGGCTTCTAATTACTCCAACGTCTCACCTCCATCAGACCTCATGGGGCTTGCATTGTTCTTCTCATGGTCTTGCTAACAAGCTGACTTTTGATTCGTACGTTATTACTTCGCATTCTGTGGGAACATTTTGGACTTTGCGTGTCGTCCTTACGTAACTTGCTAAACTTTCAATACATTCCTCCTCACGTACAGTGTTTGCTTCTTCAATTGCGCCACAAATTTATTGCTTTTTATCGTCATCAACAACAACAACAAAGCAATGCTATGTAATTTGTTGTCTGAGTGTGTTATGGCAACTTGAATAGGTCGTGACATTTACGACTGACTTTGTGACTGAGAATGATGCTTTAAGCTTGACGATTCTCGTCTCGGCGCAGCACGAAATCGAAGATTATCTCAACCGATATGTTTACTTACACTTTCTCGTAATGTGCAAAATTCCATATGTTTTAACTTTCGCGAAGACTGTAACCGCCCGTGAATACCACTTGGTTTGAATGAATGGATTTTTGATGGGTTTTTAATTTAAAACCAAGACAATTCAAATGATTACAGCAAAATTGAAAACAAACCATTTAGTTACATTGATTGAAGTCAAACGTCAGCTAGTATTACTATTATGTAATAACACCTGATAAATGAAAAAATTAAATGCATCATCAAAATGAAGAAGAATATCTACATCAACGCAGAAACAAGAAAATATAAGTGCGGTAGTAGCCAAGGAGGATGCATCCGATTTGAACGTATGGGTTGGGATCTCAAAAATAACACAGTTCGCAAGATGCTAAAACTACTTGACGTCCGTTGGGTCTGTCATAATTTCGTTATTTGAAACCTTGCAATGTCCTCTTTAGAGTTGTTTTTTGCTTGAATTTATTCACGTTATACTTAGCCATTATTTGGCGCGGTCCTGCTTATTCTGGTCGAACCGGTTCTACGCCTGGCATTGCGACTGGACCTGCTACCACTCGCCAAATGAGTCGTGCGCGCGCCTACGTCGCAAATACGTTATGGCAGCATGTATTGAACGAATCAGAAACTAAATAAACGCACAATACACAAAATTTTCCCTAACTCCAGACTTCCAGTACCAAACATCAATAAACGTGCAAAAGACCTTGAAATGTCACTTTGAACTTAGGAAAATAGAACAGCGCAGGTGTGGCCGCCATCAAGATTATTGAGGGTAGTGTTTCTAAAGGTCACACCTAAATGTAATTCGAACCTGATCCAATTAAGTAGAAGCTATAAAGCGGCTCGCCCTGCTGTCAAGCGAAACTTGCATTTTTAAAGCCTTGGCTTTTAAGTTAGTACTTTAATAAAAACCAAGTAAATAACTAAGTAGATGAGGCCTATTTATTTTTTTAAATAATATTTTAGTCGAATAAAACTTTATAGCCAGCTCTGATCTGTTCGAACGAATCAAATAAATTGCGTTGAAGTTCAACGGTTTCACTTTCAGCATTTTTTACGACGACCACTGCTATTGGAGAATTTCTTTTATGAGAGGTAGGTATAAAAATATATAATCACATTTGTGATCACCAGACCAGTTTGAATGGCATTAGGAGTATACATAATACATTAAAAAAACAAACATAACTTTGATGACATCAACTTGCTGTTTTTTATCAGAGGACTCTAGCTAGATTGATCTATTAGATATTATTACTAAAATTTGATCCTTGAGTTGGTCTTCAATTGAATGTTATTTCGTTAAATAGTCTACGCTTTGTCGTAGTAAACAATATGAAACATTTTTATGATGACATCATCGTCCAGCGAGGAACCCATAATAGGTAGGCTCCTTTTTGCTTTTTGGCCAGCCCACAATCGGAAACTCGTTTAAAATTTAAATGCCTTCAAAAATTGGATTTGTATTTTTTACATTGAGGAAAATGTTCTCGAATATTGCGAATATCGTTGGTTAAAATTTTATTCAATGATGCCTTATGCACTGCTAATTATCCGGTAGAATAAAGTAACAGATAATTATGTATTTTATGGTGATTTTATTATGTCGCCTAATCATTTCAAGGAAAATAATATTTAACTACTAGCAGTTCGCCCGCGACTTCGTCTGCGCGTATTTCGAACTTTTTGTCTGTGAATTTCCACTCCCGGCCACCCCTCCTTATGGGATACTTTTGGAAAATCTAAATCAATTTCCAACAAAAATTCTATCAACCCAAAAACAACCCCTCAGGGGTTCAAATTTCGCAAAATCCCGCCTGAGGTAGCACCAACGTCCTAAAACAAACCCATAAGCAAAATTTGAGACTCCTAACTATCAAGAACAAAGTCGCGTCTTAGTGAGCATCTTTTTTTTAGCGTGTTAAATTCATCAAATGAGTCCTCTCACCCAGGGCAGGGTAAGAGGGACTGTCAAACTTGTACTGACTAAAAGCCACGGTGTCCTTCAATAGCCCTTTACGTTCCAGGATCACGGTATTCGTTAGTCCCGCGAACCCGGCAGGCTTTGGCCCTCTAAGGGGAGGCCCCATCATTGTGTTGACACTCTGTGAGGCGCGCGTGGAACATAACGCGCCGTCGACCCGGGCCTGGTCCATGGTCAGACAGTGAGTCGCCAATTACTCGCCGTCCACATGCCCGCGCCTTCGGTGGCCGGAGATCGTCTTGCGACGTCCGTCGCAGTGTGCGTATACCACTGCGGCTGGGCTGTAAGGTGGACGCTGTCCTCTCCCTCATGCGTCCCGCCTTCTCCTTCGCTAGCATGCCTGCCGTGATTGTGGCATGCCCGAAAGTGTGCGATGGCCGCGTCCTAAAAATCTCTATGCATATTTTGAGACTCCCAGCATTTGTAATAACGAAGTTTCATGCAAACTATCAACCCCAAAAATATCCTCTTAGGGTTAGAATTTCAGAAAATCCCGTCATAGGCAGCATCTACGTCCTAAAAAGAATCCCCATGCAAAATTTGAAACTTCTACCTCTCAACCCCAAAACAACCCTTCGGGGTTGGATTTCGTAAAATCCCATCTTAGTGAGCATTAAAGTCCTAAACATGCAAAATTTGAAACTCCTAGTGCTTGTAGTAACAAAGTTTCATACAAACTCCAAGCCCAAAAACAACCCCTCAGGGGTCGAATTTCGCAAATCCCGCCTTAGTGAGTAGGTAATTACTTCCTAAAAAGAAACCATTATGCAAAATTTGAGACTCCTAACTATCAACCCTAAAAATAACCCCTTAGGTGTTGAATTTCCAAACATCCCGTCTTAAGTATCACCTACGTCCTAAAAAGAACCCTCATGTAACATTTGAAACTCTTAGTACTTGTAATAACAAAGTTTCATACAAATTATCCATGCCGAAAAACAACCCCTTAGGGGTCGAATTTCACAATATCCCGTCTTAGTGAGCATCTTTGTCCTTAAAAGAATCCCCATGCAAAATTTGAGACCTCTATCTATCAACACCAAAAACAACCCCTCAGGGGTCGAATTTCGCAACATCCCGTCTAAGTGAGCATCTACCTCCTAAAAATATCCCCCATGCAAAATTTGAGACTCCTAGCACTTATAATAACGAAGTTTCAAACAAACTATCAACACCAAAAACAACCCCTTAGGGGTCGAATTTCAAAAAAACCCTTTCGTAAGTAGCACCTACTTCCCAAAAAGAACCCGCATGCAAAATTTAAAACACCTAGTACTTGTAGCGACAAAGTTTCATACAAACTGTCAACCCCAAAAACAACCCCTTAGGGGCGTAATATCGCAAAATCCCTTCTTAGCGAGCACCTACGTCCTAAAAAGAACCCCTATGCAAAATTTTAAACCCCTTGCACTGGTAGGTTCCGAGATTTCGTGTCCTATGAGTGAGTGACCTTTTGCTTTTATATATATAGATGTTTTTCATCACTTGCCGATGAAAAACATTCTATTTAACGAAAAATATTGTGAGAGAATGAGAAAAAGTGACAAAGCAACTTGTTCGTCTGGTATTTGAAGTTTTTGTAAGTCACAGTCTACAGATAACTTTAAACGATTTCCGGATGATTGACAACTTTGTTGAATCCTCTTATTCTGTCTGAGTTTGTGGTGATATTCTCAAATAAGAGCAGATAAGGTTCCAACAAGGAAGATATAAAATCTTTCAATGACAATCGTTTAACCTATTTGTTAAATGTTTATTGAGCCTTTGGTTTCTCATTACAACCCAGTGCCCTAGTAACAACGTGTCAATAGAAGCCAATCAAGCGCAACGTCTCTTAACATTTACCGAGGACGTAATGACATCAAATTGCCCGACAATCTACGCGTAAGTACATATTGAAGAGATTTTCACTACTGAGCTTAAAACCTAAATACTTTGTACAGTAATTAAATGGTACGGTGGTATTGGAGATACGTCCGCAATAAAAAATGACATTTCAAACTATAATTACATAAAAAAATAACTGTACCTATTAGAATCATGTAGATTTGCTTAATCATCGGTCATAAAAGTAAGAAATGCTTCGTAGATGGCAGAGGTACCTGGTAACTGTATACAGAACCTCTAAATCGAAGGGTCAGTCTATTTACTTATATGTATGTATCTGGTGCAACGACCATTTATATCTAGACGCCTCATGCACGATCTGACTAACAAAAATTATTCTGTCAAGTCGCTGAGGTACGACGTAAGCGAGGGGGACGGGGTACTGCGTTCTGATTGGCTAACTCAAGGTCAGTGCGACAAGGGGACTCACAGGAGTGGTCGAGTCACGACGGTTTTAAGACTTTTTTACCTAATGTGTTGACAGACATCGGTCGCCTGTGATTAGGAGTCTAGATATAAATGGTCGTTGATCTGGTGTTTAAACAGATAAATAAAAGTCGAGATAAGATGGAGAACCACTCGTATGGGCACCAAAGCAAATAGTCATGCATGTTTACGTGCAAAATAATAAAACTAGACTAACTACCAGTATTTTATACGCAATTACATTTAGCATTACGTTCTGATGGGGTTCAAGTATGGACCTCTAAAACGCTGCGACAAGTGCATACAAACGAGCGATTTGTGATGTCCAAAGCCAGAAACGCAACTTCTGCAGCTTTTCATAATATGAAAAGCTGCAGAAGATGAAGAAAACGCATACATTATGGGTAAAGATATCCCAACGGCGAAAGTTTCTGACTTGAGAGCGTATGATTCGAGTAGAATACGTGACCGGATTACTAAGTAAATACCTATGCAACAACCAACTGAAATATTGATTTTGTGAGGGATTCAAAGCTCTAGTCATTTAGGGTTGTCAAATAAAATAAAAGGGCTATTATTGTTTAGCAATCTCTCGGTTGTCTGGCATATTTTGGTCTGACATTTTCGGAATAAATTGGAGACGTTTTCAATAAACCGACCGTGAAAGAGGCCGAAGCCGTTGGTTTGTTCTTTTTCCAGTATTTCCTAAGCAATCTAACAGCCCTGGGCTAATACCGTGCTAGTGTTCGCTGTGTCTGACTGTGGCCGCTATCCAGGTCGCGTTACAAAACGCTTACGAACTAGTTCAGGGACAACAATGTAATTGAATTGAACATGATACTGGCTACTGACTGCTGACTAATGTCAATTTATCGCTATTTCACTTTTTTATTCTCGACTACTGTTTCTAACAACATTTCGCAAAGCTTTACCACTCGGAATTAAATAAAGAAACAGACATGTTTAAAATATGAAACTTTCTCTCAAGTAAGAGAGCTACTAAAAATGAATATTATTACAGTGTTTACCATCTAATTATCACCAACCTTGCAAGGTGACCAAGTTTGTGGATCTGGTTTTTACCTACGTACCTAGCTAGAATATTTAATTCTCACTTTCGTACGCGTGCGAAAATACGATGATAACTGTTAAGCTGATCTTTTTCGCATCGAGAGATCATCTACATAATGATAGGTAGGTGCAACGAATGGACCATTTCACAACTAGGCAGCAAGTCGAGCGGAATGCGGCCCGCCAGCCGCCACCGGCCTTGCAGCTTGCCAACACTGACCACTCTCGCACACTTATAGATCCAAATAGATACACTATCAGCGATACAGTGTTGTTGCTGTACGCGTACAGAGTGCGACGACCCTAATGTCAATCTTCGCTATTTATTAGTGACACAAACAGACGGTTGGTAAGGGTTAAAAAATTTAGCAAACACCCGAGCTAGACTTATTATAACGATATTATAAAGTAATTTGTGGCAACAAAATGTCTAAAAAAAACTACGCTTTAAAAAGGGTGCTTCAATGAGGTGCTTAGGGTTTTTATAAGCAATTCACGTAAAATGTAATCCGAAAATTATAAATATAACTTTCATATTGTGACCTTCATACTTAGTTACATATTTATTATTGATCCAAGTAGCTGAATTTTCTGTATGTCAATACAGGCAGATAATGCCTAATATGCTCAATTCTTTGTCAAGGACTTTCATGAATATTGCAGTCTGATGAATACTTATTGAATGAAATTGATATGAATTAATAAGTGGATACGCACACCAGTAGGACAATTGAAGTGATTTTTAGGGTTTGCTTTGTAAACCTTTTTGATGTATGGCATGGCACCTTGTGAGTCTCTATATGTAGCCATGATAATTAACACACAATACTGGGCAGGCAAATCAGATATCAGATTCAACCACCCATTGTTTGCTTGAGGGATCAAGAACAAACTGGCCAATTATAAAAAAACCTGTCTTTGTTATTGCTTGCTTGTAACTTTTTTTAATGATATATTTTAGGTTGTAAAAATAAATTAAAGACAAGGAACTTAACATTACTGTCCAGTTTTGATAACCTGGATCATAAAAACTGAGATAATGTTGGTTATGCTTACATACAAAGGACTGATAATTTATTGGTATCAAAAACATTAAAATTGTATGAGGCATGGCACAACAACATGATATCATGCCACATCCGAACACTGACCCACTTATCAAGATGGAATATTTAAACTCTATAATGTGACACTGAAACTCAAGGCGTTTTAACGTGTACTTGGTGACACTAAGTGAATCATAATCAAGTACCTGACTATATTTTTTGTTCTAATTAATTATTCCACATACACAAAATGTAATGGAATCTTTATGAATGATTGTATGCATGAATCACTGTTGGTAATTAATCAAATTCATTAGAAAATTTAAAGGTAACATAATTGCCCTAATGATTACTTGGGAAAGATTAGAATTGGCCATGAGTAAGTTAATTTGGAAATTACTATGTCTCTAATTATTTTATTGTATTTACAAGATTCTATGATTCATTTTTAAATTACTTAATTGTTAACATATTCTAAATAATTGATTGAAATTAAAGATAGATAGCAATTAGATTCAAAGTTCCAGTTTTATTACATTTAAAAGTAGTTTTATAAAATAATTACATCCTGTAATATCTTTCTAACTCAACGATAAATCTTTAACTGCATCCAGTTAGACTGGTAGCAGGCCCCAACATATATGAGAAAAACGTGTTATGACTAAGCTATTGCCAAACAGACAGGCAAAGCGCCCGCGAAGCGTTTTTGTTTGTAATGTATGGAGTAGTTTGAAGCCTGTCACATAGACTATCGGACCGCTTTCGCTTTTCTATATGACAGGATTCGGATCGCATTCGCTTCGCCCGTTTGTTTGACAATAGCTTAAATGTTACATCTACACTAATATTATAAAGAGGAATGATTAGTATTTTTGTGTGTATGTATGTAATGAATAAATTCAAAAACCAGTAACAATTTAGAAAAAAAAAATCCATTATTAAGCTACATTCACCCTGAGTAACATGAGCAACACCGTGCAAAGCCGAGACGGGCCACTCGTTTTAAATATTCTTAAACACATTAATGCCTGCATAGCGACGTCTAGAGACATAATTATTCTTGTTGTACTGCATCAGGTGGTTCATCAAATCCTGCTCACAATATATTTTTTTTGTTCAACAGCATTACCTTTAAATGTTAAATTTTTAGTGCTGAGATTAGGAAGGAAAAAGCAAACTGTATTTAATTTATTCCAATTATAATACCTACTTAAACTGTTTTATTCTTGAAACATACTCATAAATAATAGAAATGTGAAAGTGAGCCCATCTATGTACGGTTTTTACAACAACTGAATTGAATTTAAGAATTTTTGGTAAACACTAAGTTATTTAGCAACTGTAATGAAGAAGTTATTTGATACTATTATACCTGAATTCACAAAACCTGAACCATGCCTGGCTTCTTGTATTTCTTTTTTTTTTTCAAAGTTTCTAGAAAACTTTAATGTGCCTTTTTTTGGTTTCTCATATTTTTCAAATATGCTACAAAGATTGGGTATAACTTGGATTATAAATGAGTATTTGTCATGGAATCAGTGGTATCAAAAACAGTTAATGCAATGTGTAGTAAGTTATTGAAACAGGTCTTTACTTACTAGCATGAAACATGACAATTTAATTTAAAACGAGCAGTTATAGAAAGTTTTGCAAACTATTTGAACATAAAAAATACTAGAAATTAAGAAATGATTCAGAGCCTTTTAAATTACGCAATATAGCTAAAATTACCACTTTATGTTAATTATATTTGTGTATTCGGCGTAACTATGATTTAACTTTCTACTTCCGAATATCTTCCGAGATAAGCCAAAATATAACTATCTGAAGCCGTTACATTAATAAATAAATATGCGTTACTTTATGTTATGTAGTAAGTACGTTTACTCCTAACAACAGCAGCTATACAATTTACAATTTACTGAACAACCGACACGGAATTTAACGTCGTAGACACTTACCCAAAGCTCAATACCCCAATTCATTTTCACGGCTATAGAATCCACACTTACACAATAAAACACATTGAAGCTTCACTAAAACACTACAGTTGTTAACAGGTAAATTTACGAAAATATTTCCACTAATATGTTGTTTTTAATCACTACCACCATTTCAAAACACATTCTACAGAAATAAACATGGCTGACTGACATGACATTTCGAAAGACTGGCTACATTGCACTAAGCCACTGACGGACGGAAGTTAGATGTTTTTTTGCAGATTGTCTATGGAATATGTTGCTAGGTTTTGAAGATTTCCAACAATTGGAGGTAAAATAAAACTCAAGTGCTCACAAACTATTTTAATTTATTAAACTTAAGAAACAAAAATTTTGATATGCCTTTGCGAGTTTGCACTGCGTGGTTGCAATAATGACCCGTCAGACCCTCGACGTACAAGTGCTGTCCGTCGAACTTCCTAAAAGATAATAACAGCTTTACTTTATCAATCTACATTTTTAATTTTATAGTCCGCATAACATTACACTCTTTATTCATTGTTTTTCCTTACTCTTTACATTTTTAAATATTTACCAAAACAAAACCAAAAAATAATTAAAAACATTTAAAAATATCAACAATTGTGCTTAACATTATTATTATTATTACAATCCATATGAATGAAAGTAATGCCTTTACTTCATAAGCCAAACCACTTCGACTTTGTTGAACTCATTCCAAATAATTTAAAAAAAATCTTAAAGTACAGCTTGGCAAAAATGTCCTGAAACGGTACTAAAAAATTTCATCGTTGGCAACTTCACCCACTGTCACGTCTAGTCAGTACATGTAATGTCATTTCATGTTATCGCTGGCTGTTTTTTGTGTATTTTTTATTATTGTGTTGAATTTGATGACTCAAAGGGCTCAAAATGAACAGAAAAACCATTCGCAGCTCCGCTAGAGCGATAATTTATAAGTTGTACACCAGATGTTTGGCGGAATTTGAAGCCGGACAAATTTTATCGAATATCAACGATGTTTATGAAAGAACTGCTAAAATGACAGGTAATATGTTATTTTATTTAAGTAATTTGATATATTATGTTTGTCCAAACTTGCAATAGATAGTATAAACCATTATTATAACTGTTATTTACATTGAAAAACATTGATGAATTAGAGGTTTTGTTTATTTGCAAAAGATGGACGCTCATATAATTTTGATACTTTTTTTGTTACTTCCAGAATAAAAATAACTAAGTTTTTTTTTTTCTCTAGGTAAATCCGTAAGTAACATACGGTGAATTGCTAAGGAAGGGCAAACAAACAAGGGCGTTTTCTCCACTCCAGGGAAACATATAACAGGGCGACCCAAAAAACAGTTAAATGATTTTGACTTGTGCGCGAGGGTCATTCTTTCTTTCAACAAAAATATAAATTATTTTAATTACATCTAACTTAAATGAAATTAAAATAATTTATATTTTTGGTTTTTGTCAGTGGATGGTTGCACTATTAGTAAAAGATCGGGCGTCATTATCCTCAACGGATGTCTCAAATATTGAAGAATGACCCGCGATCAGACAAAAAGTTCAATTCTGTTACACTGTCAAAAAGATTGTAAGTCGAATTTTTAACCATTTAATATGATATATACCTACAAAGATACAATTGTTTTTCTTGTCGAATTTTTAACCATTTAATATGACAAAAGGTTAGTTGTTGCTTCGGCAACAACTAACCTTTTGTCTTTAGACACATTTACTTTGTTATTAATAAAAACCACTTAAAAGAATCATTGACTTTTATTTTCCTCATAATGAAAATCAATATACACACGTACTTACTTGCGCATTAACATACAAAAGCGAACGTGTGTAACGAGTAGAGAAATTTGTTTATTTGGTTTATTTTAAGTAATTTAAAACCCGTCAAAGACATCATCATCTGCCTAGCCTTTTCTCAACACATTTTGGGGTCGGTCCAGTCTAACCGGATGCAGCGTAAACAATAAAACCCGTCAAAACACATTTAATAAAAAAAATATTTGAAAAAAAAACCAAAGTATCAAGATCGTTATTGCTGCACTATATAGGGTTACAATATGTACGATAGAGGCGCCACCATTATTTTCACGACTTTTTTGCCAAGCTGTAATGCATATTAGCCCTCGATTTTAAAATAGGAATTAAATTTTAAATAAAAATTTGGGTGTAGAAGCTTTATGCTGGAACAGGATTAAAAAGCCATAGAAATACTTACTTTAACCGGTTCCAAGACACCATGATGGCTTGATCTTCGTGATGAAAGTGGATCTGTTATCGAAGAACCCCTTGAAGATGGCAGTAGAGTCTGTAAGAATAATAATTATTATAAAACAAACACATTTCCACAAATATTTTGGTCACATTAGCTATATTTATGTTACCTTCAAAGATGGTATAAAACCAAAATCGGATGGCAGAGGTTGAGTTAGTATATTGTGCATTCCTTCTTCCGATGCTACGGATACTATCGAAGGTCGAGCTGATAGCTGCTGAGCTAATAACAGTGGGTCCGCATCTGAAAATATAAATTTGTTCTAAATAAAAGGTCTTGGTAAATCAAACTTGATTAAATTTGCATACAAAAATAATTGCATGTTATTTGGGTTCTTATGGGTTCCTTGTCCGAAGGGTAACCAATAAGAACATACAAAAAGACTCCTCAAACGGAGATTCATATTTCATTCTGCCACGACGGCACTACGACTCCGCGCGAAGCCACAATTTGTATCGAGGTTACACTTTGTAAAGCTACAACCGTTTCTGAACAGCACTATTGTATGGACCTAATATTTTGACTGCATTGGGACCCTATCTGTAGTGAAAACCTTGGTCTTTCGGTTGATTTAAAGGTTGCCACATTTGCAATTGCAGTTCGTATTCAGAGAGCAGTGAGAGAAAAAGTGTGAAGGTGCGTTATATTATTTATGCAAACGAAATTTAACAGATGTTTCCTCGGTTACAAACTTACCAATATTCAGGCCTTTTGCAACTCTACTTGCTTGTACAAGTTTTCCTGCACTTCTTCTGAACCGTATTCCCTTTTCAGCTTCTCTTCTTAATCTTTGAGCTGCAGCAGCTGATTCTGCTACAGCTTTTGCCATTGATCCCATTCCAGACCTTTTTAAGTTTAAATCTACTATGTAGCTTAGACATATAGCATTTGACAAGATGGCATCACTTGGCTAAAATTAAAAATTGAGTTTATACATAAGTTGATGTTTTTTATAATTATTTAATTTTGAGTGGACCGAGAATATTGCCTCCATTAACTCACTTTAGACAAAAAAATGAAAATTACATGTAAAAAAAATACCTACAGAACCAATATCATTTACACTTATGTCAAGTGAACGTAAAGGAGTTTTTACTAAACCAATTGCTCTTGCCAATAGATCACCACAAGTTGGAGGATTTTCTGCACTCGTTGTTGACCATACTCCTGCTGGTGGTTTCAATAATGGTCCAGGCTTTATTCCACAACCTGATATGTTTAAACTGTAAAATACGCAGGCATTTAAATGTAATTATAAAGTTAAAGCAACTTTCAAAACATAATGAAATAAATATTTTACAAATATTAAACGCATTTAACGCATGCGTAGCGAATTGTCAAAGATTTTCTTTGGAAAGAAAAATTCGAACCGCGTGCAGGATTCGAACCTGCGACTTTCGGATTCAGTACATCCGACGCTTAATTCCAACCGACCTACCGTGGTTCGTACCTGCAGCGGCGAATTCTTTCCAAAAAAATCATTGAAAATTCGCTACGCATCCGTTAATGCGTTTATTATTTATAAAATATTAAGTACAGTTGACGTCATCTGTTTACAACAATGATTTAACTGAAATGTTATCATGTTGGTTGTAGTAGTTGGAATACTCTGCTATAGATGGCGCTAAACGTCACCTTGAGGCGTTAGAAATGCAATGAAGAATTCGCTGCTGCAGGTAAGAACCACGGTAGTTCGGTTGGAAATGAGCGTCGGATGTACTGAATCCGAAGGTCGCAGGTTCGAATCCTGCACGCGGTTCGAATTTTTCTTTCCAAAGGAAATCTTTGTTAATGAAATAAAGTAATAACATACTAATTACCTACCTTGTTAGATTGCATCCTCTTGCAATAGATACTGCAACATGGGCAATTCCTTCAGAACCAAGTTTTGTATTAAGTCTTAGGTCTAATGTGCGAACTCCGCATCCAGAATGATTAAGTGCATGTGATATACTTTCAACACCAGAAGGACCTTAAAAATAAGCAATTTTCTACATTTTATTAACCCCAATACTTCTCTTACACTCTGAAATGCACCGTAACTTCATGCAATGACTCTGAGCTTCAGCTGAACTTATTATTATGTAAGACAAGTGTGAGATGGATCCATAACTAAAAGTGCACGGTTCCTAATTCGACCAGCGCGGCAATGCTAAGTTGCGATAAGTTTATTTCAGTATTCCGTTACATGAAACATTACCAAATATATTATCCGCCAATATAAGAGTTTTCAAAGCATCACGTCTCATAATAAATTTTCCTATTGACGATGCACCGTCATCTCCTATTTTACAATGACTGAAATCTAGTGTTTCTAAATTCAAGTTGTCCGCAAGCCCACGAAGTATATATTTAACTCGTTGACAATTCATATCAGTTCTTGTTATTCTGTAAGCAAAACATAAATACGTTAGAAATTGAAAGTTTAGTAGATAATTATGTAGAAGAATATTTATTTTATTATTACCTTAAAATCTTCAGTTGCGAGCACTTTTCTAAGCCTCGTGACAAATTTTTTGCATCATTATTTGTAAATTGAAATTGATCTGTGCGATAGTCAACCCCAATAGACCGCAGCTGATATGTTATATGCAATTCTACCAAGTTGGTCAGACTGCCCAAAGCGGCATGAAGAGATATATGATCTGAAATAACAAACATCGTGTGCCACACAATGCTTTTAAACAGCTAGCAAATATTTTTTTTTTGCGAA
The DNA here is from genome assembly GCA_950005045.1 of Agrotis exclamationis. Lineage (NCBI taxonomy): Eukaryota > Metazoa > Arthropoda > Insecta > Lepidoptera > Noctuidae > Agrotis > Agrotis exclamationis. The sequence goes on along the minus strand of OX465417.1, from coordinate 9,854,717 downwards.
TTGAGAACCTCCTCTTCCCTCATGAAGGAGGTACCAAGGGGAGGGAGTACGATAAATGTAAAAAAAAATATAACATCAGTTTAAGTAATCGTAATCAATATTTTTTTCAATAGATCATTGATTGTGAAACATCCACCGCGAAAAAAGGTACCATTTCTTTTTATTTCATTTAATTTAGTCACCACGGCTGAGAAGTTTGTCCATCACTTTTTCTTACCTCTCGAGATTACTTCTTTATCTTTTGCTTGTTGTTTATTTCCATTTTGTCGCTGACTTGTAACTAAGTGAGCCAGTTCTGGTGAAGCCATTCTCTGTACTGGAATGTCAGTTGGTATCAAGCTTCGGATTGATAATTTTTGTATGTATGGCCCGCATAGCTTCACTAAGGTGTTCACCTAAATAATAAAAAATGTTAAGTTAAGTTCCTCTCTTAAATTATTCACAGTTCCTAATTGTGAATAATTTAAGAGAGGAACGGAGGAAATCCTGCTTGAAGTAAAAACTGCTGGACCAAACTGAAAGATTTTTTTATGGAATCAAATAACGGATATATTACATCGAACGAGAAAAGAATCACTAAAATCGTTTCAACCCGTCGTAACTTATGCGGTAGATATAAAAAAATAGTGTCGAATTGAAACTTCTCCTTTTTTTTAAGTTGGTTGAAGCAAATTCACAACATAGTGAATGAAGACTTAGTAGCAGCATTTGGCTGCCAGTTGTCACATAAGCACATCAGCAGAGCAGCACTCTTAATTTACCTTTTCAGGGTCGTATTGCCTGGGATTCATGTTTTCTAAAATGTCAGCAAAATGCCGTTCCATAAAAACATTAATCCATTTTTTATCATTTGCCAAAAGAGGTGAATCTGAAAATTTTGAATGGTAACATCTTTTCCAGAATATGTCACTTTTAATATTATCCACTAAAATCTGAAGAGGGACATCAGTATCCAAAATTTGCAGGAATAGTTCACGATCTTTAGCAATTAGTTGTTCTAGTTTGGGGTAACCTGTAATAACAAATGTTTTTTATGTAATTTCGTTTCCGTATCTTTAAAATAATTTGGATTATAGTCGTTAGGTACTAGTCGTGTAGGCATAGTTTATGCTACGGTAAATTTGATTTCTCTTTAATCACAAAACCCGGTAAATATTTATTAATGTGTACTAAAAATACATTGAGTTTTACTCAACATTACGATATTGATTGTAAATTACTAACCCATCCAATTTTCTGCTAAATTTTCAATACAAATGGAAACGAGAGATTTTGGAATATTTATATCCCAATCGAGGTTTTCGGATTGAATTTTTCTTCTTGGTTCTAAATTTTTGTCATGCTTATAAGCCAAATAAGTAGTGAATTTAACACTTTCTGGAAACTTCATAATAGAATAATTGAGCTTTCAACTTCTTAATAAAATGCTATTATTATTTTCACAAGTAATCGATCAGCAATAGTGACGGTATCAACAACGACGACGAAGATTACAATCATAGAAACAAAAGTTTTGTTTAATCAATATTCACTAAAATAGTTTATTTTAAAACTCGCACTTTTGAAGCCGTATACCGGAAGTGCTGTTTTATTCATAGACAAAACTGTATGGGAAAGTTTAATAACACTCTTGCAACACAGACAAGCCAAACCAAAAACAAAAGCAAAAAAAGCGCCAGCGCTTTGTTGTTGTAGATTTAAAATGTTATATTTTTTTTAATAAACGACCTGGACTTCGTAAAGTTATTAATTTCTTTGAATTCACCAGTATGATTTATAAATAATTTATTTCACAGTAAATTATTTAATTTCATTTGCACCTTTTTTCTGACAAGACAACATCATTCGGACTTTCAAAGTTTCAATCAAATTTGACGTTTGGTGTAAATTGAGGGGGCGATTCTATCATTATTTATTTTGGTAATTTCATGTTTTGAAAAGGAAATTGGAACTTTACAATAGTTTTCTTTCCATAATCAAGGCTAAAAACTCGTTGAAGATGGATAAACACAACAGTTCTGAATTATTAAATTCAGACTTTTCGTTATCAAAGAATGCCAGTTCCGACTCATTGGACTCGGATTCCAAATCGAGTTCATTGAATTCTAAACACGGACAAGACTCCGTAAGTTTCATAAAAGGATTAATTTATTCTTATTGAATTTTATACCAGCCGCTTCACTGCTTCCTGCAATTTAGTTTAAGCTAGCGATTAGTCACTGCTGTGCGTGTAGAATTTTGTGTGTAGAACTAATTGTTTTTTGGTGTTTCCTTGTTACAATGAGTAGAAATAGGTCTATTCATATTTGCCTATTTATCAACTGCATCCACAATCATAGACAACAGGAGTTGTCCAAGGCTGGTATCATGTTGCTTCTCTTATAACAATTTCTGACCAATATGTTTCCATGTTCAAGTTAACGTTTCTTTTCAGCCTCATGTTCTGGGAGACATCCAACTTCTGGATGGTGAAAAGGTGATGAGTCTTGCCCGGGATGTGACATACTTGTGCCCATACAGTGGTCCTTCTCGGGGGGTTCTTAAAGTGACTAACTATCAGCTGCACTTCAGACCTACGGATACGGCTGCATTACTAAGCACTCTTAGTGTGCCTCTTGGTGTTGTAAGTTGTCACTTAAGTTTTGTTGTTGGTTTATACAATGTAAAATGTATTTTTTGTATTAAATGTAGCAATAAAGCAGATACTATGCTTTGAGCCAAGAGTTTAACTTGGTTCATTCTAGGAACTTGTTTATATAAAAAAATTGGTTGAACAAGAAGTGATAATGCAACTTTTTGCAGGTATCTCGTATTGAGAAAGTGGGAGGAGCTTCATCAAAAGGAGAAAACTCATATGGCATTGAAATATTTTGCAAGGTATAGCATCATTTTATAAAAAAAAAACATGTGTGCTATGTTTATTTTATAAATCATAGATCTATATTGATATCATTATTTCAGGACATGAGAAACTTGAGATTTGCGCACAAACAAGAGAATCATTCACGGCGTGGAATATTCGAGAAATTACAGCAGTTAGCATTCCCGTTGTCACATAGACTTCCATTATTTGCATTTAGCTATTCAGAGAGCTTTCCTGAAGATGGATGGCATGTGTATGAACCTATTGCAGAGCTCAGGCGAATGGTAAGACCTTTCAATTGTTAAAGCTTATAAAATTAGACAGATATCAAGAAAAGCTGGTTATGACAAATCCTTCCTTATCTAAAGGATAGCCGATTCTCTACTGAAATTTTTCATGAATTTTATGAGTTCTTTTGTAGGCAGGCCTCCCACTAGGTGGACCGACGTCATCGTGAGGGTCGCAGGCAACCGATGGATACAAGTGACGAATTGTCGTTCGCCGTGGCGGTCTAATGAGGTGGCCTATGTTGAGCAGTGTATGTCTTCCGGCTGATGATGATGATGATGCTATTTTCTGTTTTGAGACAGTACCACTAAATACTGATCATTTTTAAAAGGCTGGGATAAAAGCAATGCCAAGCAGTGCATTCTCCTCCTTCTTCCTGCCCTTATCCCATTCTACTTGGGGTCGGCGCAACATGTTTTCTTCTTCCATTCTCCCCTATCAGAATTCACAGTATCATTTACCTACTCCTTTTTCTTTGATATCATTCCTTAGACAATCCATCCATCTTTTCTTGGCCTTCCTCTTCCTCTCCACCCATCAACATTCATACTTATCACTCTCTTAGTCACATGGGTGACATCCCTCCACATCACATGTCCATACCAAGATAGACTAATTCCCTTTCATTTTTTCTGTAACAGGCGCCACTTTCAAACTTCCCCTAATAAACTCATTCCTTACTTTACTTATCCATTCTTGTCACTCCACACATCCATCTCAACATCCCCATCTCCGCTACATGCAATCATTTCTATCCACCTTTCCCACAGCCCAGCTTTCCGATCCATACAATACGACAGGTCTAATATTATTTGTTAGTATTTAAAATAAATCTATCATCTATTCTACTTCTTGAGCAACAGAATAGAATATTCCTTTTAGTAATCTTTACGAAACTTTTAATCACAATTAATTGATTCTGCTAATAATCCGCAGAACTCCGAACTAAACATCCACTTTGGTCCCTAGGGTGTAAATAACGACATGTGGCGTATCGCCCGCATCAATGACAAGTACGAAGTTTGCGACAGCTACCCGTCGGTCTGGGCCGTACCAGCAGCAGCCGGGGAAGATCTGCTGCGAGCTGTGGCCACTTTCAGGTCAAGAGGAAGGATACCGGTGTTAGCGTGGATACATCCCAGCTCTCAGGCTACCATTACTCGGTGTAGCCAGCCATTGGTTGGGGTGAGTAACTCACATTTATTATTTGCTTAAAAGAAGGCAAAACATGGGAAATTTGATAGTAAATACAGCATTTAATAAACTCAATAAACATCCTTGCAATCTAGTAACGCACTTGTGGGAGAATATTTACAAACTATAACAATTAGTAGTTCTATTGTAAGTATGTAATATTTTTTGAGTTAGTTCAACACTCGAAAGAAAAGAAATATCTGTTTATTTGTACTTCATTTTCTTAACTTTTAAAATCTAGATAAAATTGCTTGATTTTCTTTTAACATTCCATGTTTCTCAATAGTGTTTGGTGTTATTAGTTGAACACTCATCTTAGATAAATGTAGTACTTACCGTGACTAACCTCTGTAGATTGAGAACAAACTTCGTCGTAAATCACTTGTCTAAAATTTTGATTGAAGAATGACGTAATCTAGTTTATTACGATGTTCTAATACACTAGTCATAAGGGAATTTACCAAAGATGTATGTAGGTCGATGGGTAATCCTTAGGGTCGATTCATACTAGAGTGGAAGCGCATCGAAGCGTCAAATTCTTCACAATTAAAACAAAGTTGCATGAAACTAATCAATGTGAATATACACCATAGCTAACGTAACGTTTAAACTAAGCGTAACTTTTCTAAAATAATATCTACTCAAGAATAATTTTCGGGACTAACGAATTACCGTGACCCCGGAACGTAAAGGGCTATTGAAGGACACCGTGGATTTTATCAGTACAAGTATGACAGTCCCCCTGCCCTGCCCTGGTTGGGAAGACTCATTTGATGATTTTATCAGGCTAAAAAAAGTGTTGGTCGCGCAAATTCCGTCTCTTTTGACTTGGGAAAATATTCTGTGTATTACAGAGATAAGGATGAATTTTGCTATATTAAACTTGAGATTGCTGCTTCGATGTGCTTCGACTGTACGCTAGTATGAATTGGCCCTTAAAGAAGTCATTGAGTTGATTTGGTCATTGTTATACAGTGAATTTGAAGTGTCATTTTAGTCTTAGAAAGTTGACCACATTATGACTGTTTAAACCAGGTCAGGGATGTTTTTTTTTTTCTTAAAGGTTTTTCAACACTGCTTTTTCGATCATTCAAAATATTTACTGTTGCACAAGTCGGTCTGCAAGGTTCAGCAGCGCTTGCCATAGTCGTTCTGTGGATGGGTAATCGTTTATTACATACCGAGTTTCCTCTGTGACTCAGAAAGCAAGTTAAGCAGGTCCCGGCTGTCATTTGTAGATGTAGATCTTTGATAGTCTTTACAGTAGGTCCGACAGCCACTCTTGCCAAGAGCTATCGTATTATCCTTATCCCGTAATAGCTCGGTATGGAAGTCAGATAGGCAGTGACTTTATGTAAAATATGAAATAAGACTGGAAGCCTTCCTCAACATAGTTGGGAAAGGCTAGGCAGATGAAGGTTTAATATCTAGGCCAGGGTTGGCGAACCTTTGTCATGATTTGGATCAATGTGCCATTTTTTATAAAGCAATGTTTTATGAAGCCACAGATGTGATCCAGTAATTTCAACTTGGTGAACAATACTATCAAACCCACTCTTTCCGACCGCTTCATGCCTGCTCACTACGTAACGTAGGCCTAGGCGAATTATTTTGTTACATTTCATAGTGTATTACGTAATTTGTCGATCGGTGGTGTGCCCAAAATATTTTGTCACTTGTTAGTTTTTTCTGACCTAGGCTAATTGAGCCCAACTGACTTTTAGAAACACCAATTCGTCATAGGTCGAATGCTTGCAATACTTAATTATCATGTCATTCATTCATTTATACTTATGAGTTCACAGTCAAAACCATTTCCGGTTATATTCAGTCTAATTGTGTGCAAATGAAAATACCATGGAATTATAATTGTTGACGTCCATCATTGATTTTTTTCTCAGCATTCTTGCTATGACGATTGAAACCGTGGTTGAACTTACGTCATAAGAGTGCAGTGTTCGTTAGAGTAATTAACACTTGTCACGTTTGCTGGAGAATTATGTAGATTACTTATTAGAAACTCGTTCCTGTGCATATTTTGTAAACATTCCAAGTTTTCTTTTTTTTTTAAATGCTTTCTTATTGTCATTGTCTTATGGGAGTACCTCCTGTACAATATTTAAAGTCATATACAGTGGGTTTCATCAATTGGTTACCCTAGTAATGAACGAAGGTCTTAAGGTCTAAGGGGGGTAACCACATCGTGTATCGGACTAATCGGACTGTACGTACACTAACACCTGAATCTGAATCTTGTATAAAGTGTAACGGAAAGAACTGTACTTATTATTTAAGTGCTAAATAAAACTCGAGAGTAAAAACAAAAACTGCTTTTTTAAAGTAATAAAGTCCGAATTCCCGGAAATCATAACAGCTATGTCACAAACTGTTTATAAACAGTTATTGACATTAATTCCAAAGAACTGTCAACTATTTTGGATTGCTTCCGCCATGTGAACATGGATGCTTGTTATTTATCAGTCCCAAATCACAACTAAAGATGCGTCTAAACGGGGTATGTTTTTACTGCAGTGTATGCAACATGTATAATTGCCAGCAATATCGCCATTTAGCAAGTAATGATATAAGACTAACTAAAAGAAACTCGTATAAAAAAAAACTGATTCTGATGATTTTTCAAGGACTTTTTAAGACTAAGGACTTTTACACGGATTTTTCTAATGACTGTATTCTAAACATAGGTTAATGCAGGGGTTCCCAACCTATTACCCTATGCACCTCCCTAAAGTTTACGCTAAAATACTACGCCCCTTTTATCCCAACTTAGACAATTTACAAAAAAAAACAAACGATGAAAACTTGAATGGATCGTGTACAACGTATAATAATGACCATTAGTGAGAACATTGGGCCTGCACTTTATTAACCAAAGGCTTCATGTTGGTCAGTGGACAGCGTAGATCATTTTCGACATGAATTCTATTTCTTTGCTTCGTTTTTATACCCACCAGCGCAGCGTCGAAAAACCTCGTTCACAAAGATAGGAAGTCGAAAAAAAAAAATTTAAGCCGCTCGTCGCGCCCCCAATTTGGATCACCCTACGACCCCCAAGTGGGGCGCGCCCCACTGGTTGGGAACTGCGGTTAATGCATTTTTTTAGTTCCCAGAATTTGATCTTTATATAATAACGGGGTCAGGATTATAGATTTCTTTATACAAAAATAATAATATTCCACAACTATCACACAACGCCATCTAGTCCCAAGCTAAGCAGAGCTTGTGTTATGGGTACTAGACAACTGATAAACATACTTATATATTTTTAAAGACATAAATATTATAGATAAATTACACCCAGACACAGAACAAATGATCGTGCTCATTACACAAACATTTGTCCTGGGTGGGAATCGAACCAACGACCTCCGGCATAGCAGTCAGGGTCACGAACCACTGACAAACAGGCATGTCAAATAATTTAATTCCAAAATGTAGTGTTAGTTTTCATCAAAATTGGCCTCGAGACTCATTTCTGTATTTTTCGGTAATCCTCACAGTTTCGGAATGGCCATCCACGCCCAGTTGAAAAAGTCACCCTGTATAGCCTTAGCCACACATTTTTGGTCTGGTACTTAAGATCAAACGTATGAGCCATGTTGATTAAGATATAATTTGCCGATATACACATTGAAATGTTTTTGAGCTGGCCGGAAATATTGTAGTCACATATTGCAGTAAATAAATAACCCGTTAGATGCACCATAAGAAGTATTTTACAGTTTTATAATAGTAAATCAAATGTTTTCAGGTAAGCGGTAAACGTAGTCGCGAGGATGAGCGCTACATACAACTTATAATGGATGCCAACGCTCAGGCTCATAAGCTGTTCATTATGGATGCAAGACCTACTGCCAATGCTGTTGCCAATAAAGCTAAAGGAGGGGGGTAAGTGAATGAGTACTGACTAGTAAAATACCATTGACTATGACTATACACCTAAACTCACGCCCTATTCCTATTGTGATAGGCAAAAAGTACAAAGCGCTACTTGCTACGATCCTAACATACCTAGTCCTTTCGCCCCATCTCCATTCAGGCATCTGGTCATACAAACACATTATACACAAGACTACTACCCATTTTTTGTGTGAAACCTGTAAATTAATTAATACAGACGCTAACACCTTCTATCTGTAAAAATTATACAGGGTGTAAGAGACATCGACGCACAAACGGATACCATGGATCCAGGACATGTTTCGGGACCCATGCCCATGTGTGTGTGTGTGTTGGAATTTTTCTTCGGATTTTTCCTAATTTTCTAATTTAAAAAAAAATATTGGAGTTTTTTTTTACTTTATCCTGTTCATTATCGTTACTCTTACCTAACCCAATGAGATTTTTAATAAAAAAATAATTAATTCACTATTTTCACTAAAATTAGCAATGTAAATAAAACAAGAAATGGTGTCTTCTTAGATGTTTATAATGAAAGGTCATCGTATACCTAAATACTGTGTCCAGTACCACAGTACCTGTAGTACTCGTACTTTAAGCGCGGCTGACTATTAAAAAAAAAACAAACATAAAAAAATAACCAAAAATTGGAAAAAACCGATGAAAAAATCCAACACGGGGTGGTTCCAGAATCATGTCCTGGACCCACCGTTTGTGCGTCGATGTCTCTTACACCCTGTATAATAAAGTTTCGAAAAAAGATTTATAATTCAAATGGGTTATATTTATGTTTGGGATAGGTTGACTTTTTGTCATGGCGAGATTGAACAAGTGCGTTTCATTTTTTGTGTGAAAGTATTGGTTAATTTCTACTTCGATGCAATAATTGAATTTCAAGCCGAATTGCCGCGAAAGGCACACGAAAAATGTTTGATTTACTTCCCGGATGAGTTAACGATTTTTAACCACCTATTAATACCAAAAAATATGAATTGTTAACAGATACGAGTCGGAGGACGCGTACCAGAACGCCGACCTTGTGTTCTTAGATATACACAACATTCACGTGATGAGGGAGAGCCTACGGAAACTAAAGGAGCTCTGCTTCCCGCAAATAGACCAGACGAGGTGAGTGACCGATATGTTAAGCAAATATAAAAAAAAGTAAATGGATGATTGTTTATGATATTGAAAAGAGGTTTACGTTTAAAAATGATGAATTCGTTACAGCCGCAGATTATTGAACTGGTATACGTAGTAATATTAACTACCTAAAGTATTATCAACTAGCTGTTGCCAGCGGTTTCACCCGCTAAAACTCAAAAATCATCCCGTAGGAACATAAAATAGGGATAAAAACTATCCTATGTGTTAATCCAGGTTATAAACTATCTATGTACCGAATTTCAACAAAATCCATTCAGTAGTTTTTGCGTGAAAGAGGAACAAACATACATCCATCCAAACAAACTTTCACGTTTATAATATTAGTAGGATGCGAAAGTATGTTTGTTTGTTACCTTTTCACGCCCAAACCACTGAAGATATAATCTCTTGAAATACATATACACTGACAATGTACAGAGACTGACATAGAGTACCTTTCATCCCGAAAAAAAGTACTGTTCCCGAGAAAAACAGAAATAACGTTTATGAGTAATAGATGGCGCCACAATCCGAATTGATTGTCAATTTCTAAATTAACGCGAGCGTAGCCACGGGCAACAGTTAGTCATTCATTAGTGTTGATGAAAAAAATCACTAAATACCTTGGAACTCTAATGAGAGCTGATAAAAATCATTACATCTCCTGGGAATAGTTATGTGAAACCCGTAATGCGGTCTGGTTGATTTTCAATGTTCAGCTGAGCGTTCAAGGTGGAAAATCCAACAGCACTCTTATTGCTTTTTAACCGACTTCAAAAAAGGAGGAGGTTATCAATTCGACTGTATTTTTATTTTTTTATTTTTTTTATGTTTGTTACCTCATAACTGGCGACCCAGTCGCAAGTTATGACTGATGAACTGATTTTCATGATTATTTTTTTATTTGAAAGCTGGTGCTTCCCGCGTGGTCCCATTGTCACCATTTCAATATCTGATGATTGGATCCTGGAGAAATCGAGGGCAACCCTCAAATTTTATAGGCCCACACGTCGTTTTTCGCAAATATTATGAAGTAACTAGCTGTGCCCGCGACTTCGTTCGCGTGGAGGTCGGAACTCAATAATGTATTTTTTTAGTGCTTCTTTATTAACAACATTAGCTGTAAACCATCATTCTGGAGCATACATAAATAGGCGTACGTAAATCATCAAATGAGTCCTCCTACCCAGGGCAGGGTAAGAGGGACTGTCAGACTTGTACCGATTAAAATCCTCGGTGTCCTATAAATCCTATAATAGGCCTTTACGTTCTGGGGTCAAGGTAATTCGATAGTTCCGCGACCCCAGCAGGCTTTGGCCTTCTAAGGGGGGGCCCGTCATTGTGATGACACATTTAGGCGCGTGTTGAACACAACGCGCCGTCGACCCAGGCATACTCGCCGCCCGCATGCTCGTGTAAGAGAAAAATCTACGTTTAAACGCCTCTGGGACCTGAGTAGTATAGGCGGACTCCGGAGCCTGCCCGTTCCTGCCTTTACCGGCGCTGGCAGCCCCAGGACGTAAGCAGACATGGGCGAAAGTCATTCTTTCAAGGAAACAGGTCGTACCTATGCGTATCCCATCGTATCCCATCGTATCCCATCGAATCTCATCGTATCCCATCGTATCCCATCCTATCCCATCCTATCCCATCCTATAATAATAACCTATATTATTAAGATTAATATTGTGTTAATGAAAATACCTTCGCAAGTAATGCATTACTTTAAAATCAAATTTGATTTCCATAAAAAAGGTTATAATGACTTAACCTTAAAAGATAAATGTATGCTCTCGCGGACTTTATTTTAGAACTTTTTATCAGGAATAATTCCGTAGTACATTATTTTTGCGTATCTTTAACCGTTTACGCAGCGCACGCAACGGAAGCTCTCGAAATGGAATCCATTTTCCCGATTTTGAAACATTTCTCTTTACTGCTCCGCTCCTATTGGTGATAGCGTGATGTTATATAGCCTATAGCCTTCCTCGATAAATGGTCTATTCAACACAAAAAGAATTTTTCAATTCGAACCAGTAGTTCCTGAGATTAGCGCGTTCAAACAAACAAACAAACTCTTCACCTTTATAATATTAGTATAGATTTAAGGACTTGCGTATGGTAATCATCATCTCATGTAGCTGAGCTGATGATGGAAGGTACAACTCCTTAACAGTAAGGAGTAGGCATCGACTGATTTAGTAAATTATTTTTTTTATTAAGTATTTCAAAGCACTACAATTTAATAAAGGTCGAGGGAACTCCTCAACGGTTCACAGATGCTGTCTTGTATTTGAGCTTGATTAATTTGTATTGATAAGAACTTAACACCTAGATGAGTTGTAACTGTTATTAGGGGTCTGATGACGAAGACGAAGGACAGTTCAGGGAATTCCTTAATGGTTTACAGTAGCTACCTTGTGTTTGGACTTAATTCATTTATATTGATGAGAACTTTACACCTAGATGGGTTGTAACTGTCATTAGGGTTCTGATGATGAAGCCGAAGAACAGTTCAGGGAACTCCTCAACGGTTTATAGCAGCTATCTTGTATTTGGACTTAGTTCTCATCAGTTGGTGGCAAAAATTTCTTTTATCTCATGTAATAAATATTTGTCTAATGTTATTGATAATTTCCAGGTGGTTTAGCGGCATTGAAGCTAGTTGCTGGTTAAAACACATCAAATGTATATTGGCTGGAGCTGTTCGTATAGTAGATAAGGTAATTTTTTTATTATGTAATTTTTTTACAATAAATTGGTGATCTATTAATTGGGACGTCCAAAAGCGCGTTGACGATGTCTCCAAAATCACAGGAAAAGAGATTGATGAGGGAGGCACTGAGAAAAGGGAAGGAATAAATATCTGACTAACGTACTGATTGCCTATTGTTATTGATAAGGCTTTCCTAATCATAACACTGAAATAAAAAACCGGCCAAGTGCGAGTTGGACTCGCCCATGAAGGGTTCCGCAGTAGCAAGCATAGATGAGGGATTTAATTATATTGAGATTAGTGAGTTATAAACACAAACAATAAAAAACACTTTGTTTTTCATTGTGTTTGTATGGATGGCAAAGTTATATTTGCTGTTTTTGAAAATGTACTATATCTCAAAAACTGCTAACTGTATCTCATCCAAACCAATTTTCGTTGGAAGTTTTTGTTGAGGTCTACATTATATATTTTTTTTAGTTTTATCATTCTCTTATTTTAGAAGGTACAGGGGGGGGGGGACACATTTTACCACTTTGGAAGTGTCTCTCGTACAAATTGTTCAGTTTAGAAAAAAATATTTATTAGTAACCTCAATATAATTTTTAAAGACCTATCCATAGATACCCCACACGTATGGGTTTGGTGAAAAAAAAATGTTGAGTTTCAATTCTAAGTATGGTAAGTAATTCTAATTCACCCCCAAAATTTGTTTTATTTTTATTTTTGTGTAAAAATCCTAATGCGGTTCACATAATACATCTACCTACCAAGTTTCAACAGGATAGCTCTTATACTTTCGACAAAAAGTGGCTGTGACATACGGACGGACAGACAGACAGACATGACGAATCTATAAGGGTTCCGTTTTTGCCATTTGGCTACGAAACCCTAAAAAGTATAGCAAAACCCGTTCAACACATGAACTTATTTGTGGAATCCTGAGGATTTATGTGTTATTGGATTTTGTCTTCAGAAATACCTACACTTAAACAAGTGATGAGTAGACAAAGCAAAAGTCTCATAGCATGTAGCATTTAGCAGAAAAAAGGGTCGTTATTTATCCTCCATTTTTATAACAGGTGGAGAATCACAAGACTTCAGTGCTGGTCCACTGCTCAGACGGATGGGACCGCACTGCTCAACTGACAGCACTAGCGATGCTCATGCTAGACCCTTACTACAGGACGCTTCGAGGATTTGAAGTGCTCATCGAAAAGGAGTGGCTTTCGTTCGGACATAAGTTCCAGCTGGTAAGTTTCAATATTTTTTTAGCTTAAAAATTATCAAATGAGTCCTCCCGACTTTATTTATTTTCTCTTGATTATTTTCCTTTTTAACCGACTTAAAAAAAAAGAAGGTTCTCAGTTCGACCTGTATGTATGTTTGTCCGCGATTATCTCGCTTTTGTCTGAACCAGGAAAGTGTTCATTACATTCTGGAGAAGGTTTTAGTATATAACACTAATGGATATCCCGTGACGTTGCCCGCGTGGATCCGTTTTTGCTTACTTGGGTTGTAGATTTTTAGAGACGATTGCATATTTTCTGCGATTATCTCGCGTTTGGCTGAACCGACTTTGATGCGGTTTTCAGAAAAATGTTCGTTACATTCTGAGGAAGGTTTTAGTTTAAAACAATAATGGATATCTCGTGAAGTTGCCCTCATAGATCCGTTTTTGTTGCTTACTTAGGATTGTAGGTTTTCAAAGACGCCGATTATATGACGATTTTTGTTGAATATCTAAACTAAAAAAGTGTAAAATAACTTTTCTTTCGGAAGTCGGTGGCCATAGTCAATGAAATAAAAAACAAAGCCACCGACTTCCGAAAGAAAAGTTATTTTACTTACACTTTTTTTTGTGTTTGTTTTTGAAGTCGGTTCCCTTTTTTCAAAAAGTTTTATCATATTTATACAGTAAATTATCAATAGCAATTTGTGTAGCAAATAAAGAGAAGGTACTCAATTTTTGGTGGAACACAGTTGATTTTTTGTCGCGATTATGGTGTTTCTTTAGAAAACGATATTCATTTTGATAGTTTGTAGTACACCTTTAAAGATGCCTACACATGCTGCCAAATCAAATCTGTGCTGTGTATATTGACATAAAAAAAATTGCTAGCAGAACTCCGTGTTAAGTTGATACTTTTCACGGTGTTCTGCTAGCTAATTTAATTTTTTTCTATTTAATTTTATTTGACCTTGTATAACGATTTATTTTTTACCCTACAGCGTATCGGCCACGGTGATGAGAGACATTCAGACGCAGACCGGTCTCCCGTCTTCGTCCAATGGGTGGACTGCGTGTGGCAGCTACAACAACAGTTCCCCACAGCGTTCGAGTTCACAGAACGACTGCTGATCACGATCGTCGACCATCTGTACTCTTGCAGATTTGGCACCTTCCTGTTTAATACTGAGAGGGAACGGGTCAAAGAAGGTATGGCTTTTTTTTGGCAGAAGTTAAAGTATATTCATAATGGGCCTTATAATTATGTTACATAAGGCCTGAGCAATTGCTTGGACAGCCGATTTTTGCATAAAGAGCCTCGCTTATAGCCACCGGTATTGCGGCAATGCTGTAATTACGTGTGGCCCCCTCCAGGGTTTGAGCCTTGTGCCGTGGCATCTTTACCACACCCCTTTTTTTGCACTGATAATGACGATTTCTCGGCAACCGATGCAGTTTGAATAAAAAGCTGCAATTTTGAAACTACATATACCTACTCAAAAACAGTGAGATGCTAAAACGAAATGCAGCATAAAGCCGAGCTAGCAGTCGACTATTTTCTCTCAAAACATGTATTACGTTTACAGAAGTAAAAACCAAGACGGTATCCCTCTGGTCATACATCAACAGTCGCCAGGACTTATACCTGAACCCTCTGTACTGGGGTCCTCCATCATTCGGCGCCAGTTCCCCTCCGTCTCCGTACTCCCGGCCTCAAGTTGTGCTCGTGCCAGTCGCATCGCTCAGGGTCATCAAGTTGTGGAAGGCGCTGTACTGTCGGTGGAATCCTACTATGAGGCAGCAGGTTAGTACCGCTTATGAAACACTCTCATCTTTGATTTTACTTTTTGATTAGATGTATGAAATTGGAGGGACAAAACGAAGTAAGCATTGTAGCAGTTGATGTTGTAATTCCTGCTTGCCGGGGTTGCGCGACAGCCTAAGCAGGATATTGCGACCCTAAATGCCCCGAAATGGACAACCGAAGGAATAGGTTGCATTTTTAATCAGTAATAGTCTGAAAGTCTCTCCTGCTCCTCCCTGGGCCTCATTTGATATTTTGAAACCTACACAACATTTGCGCAAGCGCCCTGCGCCGCCTTAACGAAACAGCAGGCGCAGGCATACATTTTCGCCGCGCCGTAGAAAGAGAGAGGGCTACTTCCTCTCCTACACCGCGCCGGCTGTTTACTCTCCATCCGTCTTACGAATTTTCGATCAGGTCACGTGTTCTGGCGCGAGTTTAACATTTTTTCCCATTACAAAAAAGTGTACAACGCCGCTAAAGAAGTTTTCACTTCAAAAATGTAAAAGATGTGAGTTCATGTCAGTGTGATATGCTCTTGAGGCAATCGTTCACGTCCCAATACACACTGTTACACTCTCTTTGACAATGAAGCAAATATCACAATTCATGCAATATCGCAGTTCACTTTTAGATTTAGGCCTATCCAACCTGCACGCGTAGCATGGCGATTCTATCTCTATTCTACCAAGAAAAGACAAAGTTATTTCATCGTTATTTCTATACAAATCGACTGTTTTTTTGCACAACTATGACACGATTCTTACACCATTAAAGAATAGAAACATATCTTTTCTATATTTTTTAAACATTGCTATAATACTTAAATCGATAAAAATCTTTTATGTTCTGTCATTTTGTCTATTCTCCCGTCGAAAAAACCCGTTTCTACTGCGCCATGCTACGCGTGTTGCTCCACAATCCGCTTTCTCGCGCTTGCTAATATGCGCTCAATTATGGGATGTAAAGTGGAGTGTAGATACAAGACTGTAGTATGGGTATCCATTAAGTAGTATTTTGAATAGGAAATCTTTTTCTTCCACTGTACTTTATGCAGAAGTATTGTTTTGTTTTCGTTTATTCATCTGTTGGCCTGTTTCTAATAAACGCTATTTCGGTCTACCAACAACTGTAACCCGTAATGTCCACTCTCAGGACCCCATCTACCAGCGTACCCGCGAGCTGGTAGCCATCCGCGCGCAGCTGGAAGCCGCCGCCGCAGCCGCGGCCGGCGACCACGCGGCCCGCCAGCACCGCCTGGGCCTCACGCCGCCGCGCGTGGCCAGCCCGCACCACGTATGAAACGAGGACTTGTTCTTCTACGACAGCCATCTGTCTGTCTGAGAAGTCTACAATGAAAATGGACTCTATATCTTTGTAATACAGATGCTTAGTTTTTGTGAATTAAGGGTCTTTCTTTACCTTACCGCCACTAAGAAATAATGATGCAATTCGATTGACTTGACGTCGTCGTGGCGATCGTGTTTTGTATTTACTTTACCCGTAGACAACCGCGCAATTTATATCATATGCCGTAGTGGTAAAGTTGATTTTCACTTGTAGTTGGAATCGGTCGAATTGCGTCGCATCAGGCCAAGGGTAAGCTCCCTATTCTTTGTAATACAGATGCTTAGTTTTAGTGAACTAAAATAGTGTCTTTGGTGTTGCTTATTCGGCGCGCTGCTTTAGACTTTATACTGTAAACAATACAGTTGAATTTTTATTGTAAACAATTTCTTCGTGCTTGGTGGTGCATATTCGGATCTCCACACTCGTTTCTTGTTCAGTTATGCTTGAACCTACAAAGCCTTGCCTCCTGGAAAAAGGGCTATTTCTAGGTATGCACAAGATTTTTTTATGAAGAGGTAAATTTGATAACAGTACCGATTGACTTAAAGACTAATTAATTCGTAGTTAGTTTTTACAAATCTTTGTGTAATCACTGACATTTAGCTAAATAACTGTCAATGTAAAAAGTCCTTGGACTCATAAGTGAACGCTAGTTAGTTTTAATAAACGGGCAGGTTTTAAGACGAGTCTCAGAGAAGACTCATTTGGTGATTTTTAAACTAAAGCCGCAAGCATTTTATGTATTAAAAATACGCATATGACTAAAGTTTTTTTTTTGACTCGAGTCAAGTCACTTTTTTTTTGCGTGGTAAAATCATCAAGTGAGTCCTCCCACCCCGGGCAGGGCGGGAGGGACTGTCAGACTTGTACTGACTAAAATCCACGGTGTCCTTCAATAGCCCTTTATGTTCCAGGGTCACGGTAATGAGATAAGGCCCGCGACCCCGGCAGGCTTTGGCCCTCTAGAGGGGGGCCCCGTCATCATAAGTCAAGTCACTTAGATAAAAACAAGCCTAGAAACATTTTACAATTATTTTTTAATATTTTAAACAACTGCTATTTAAGTATTTTATTTTTAATTTAATGAGTATGATTTGACTTATTGCTTATCAACCTTTACATATATTTTATCAATGAAACTAATGAAAGCTGCTTGTGACGTCGCGCGAAGCTCGGCGTACGCTGAAAATGGTAATTCAGAGGAACTACTAACGTAGTCAAACAGACTACACAAACTGCGCAGGAGTTTCTGACTTGTATACGTTTTTCAAAACATGACCGCCTAAAGTGCAGTGATCTTTAAAATCGTTAGTAGTACCTAAGTTGATTAATTCTTGAAATGACAGCGTGCTATCCGATTTTTACAATGCCAAATTTTGTAATACCATACTGAGTGATGAACAAGAGCTTTTTATAGCAAGATGGTATAATAGGTAAACGTATTCCATTTTATTTAGGCATACCTAATTATATGTGTCGCATAAAATATGTAGGTAGGTAGCTGGTATAATAGAACGAATTAGTTTGTATGTGTAATTATGTAAATGTATTATTTAAGATTATGAAGAATTTAAAATATATACTTCGTGTACTGGTTTGAGAAATATAAATAATTATCTTGTAAATGTTTATATACAGTTGTATTTTTAACATTTAGTGATAAACAATCATAAATTGACATACTTCTTGGTTTAAGCTGTAGACATAGAACTAGAAAGAGAGAAAAGCAAAAGAATAATTATCTCTATCCTTGACAGGACGTATTGTCTATGGTAATATAAAGGAAAGAGATGGATGGTTCTGCCTGTGATTGGTTAGTGGCAATTTTATTTAAAATTTGGCTAATTGGCAGTCTATGGTTTCAGCTAAGAGAGGTGTATAACTCTTAGATATTTGATGTCTTGTAATAAAGACATCCTTTGAATAAAGAAAAAAAAAGAGATTTTCCAAATGTAAAAGCAAGTATTAATGCAAAATTAGTTTTTTATATAAATAGTTATATTATAAACATTATTGAACTAATCCAGTCGTTATTATTTAGTCAATGTTGTAAGTTGTAAAAAAAAATGTAAATATTTAAGAAATAAATGTTTATTATAGCTACTTTCGGTTTGAATCAATCCTCTATTTTTAACCGAATGCAGCGTTTTATTATTCATTTATTAAAAAAATCATATCCATTATTTTTATCAAAATCTTTACTAACGGACTAATTAGATTTGATATTTATTGATATTGTCTTCATTCCCATGTAATTGTTAATTTTACGAATTGTAACGTGATTCATAATATTCATCAAAATTTTTTGAACGTTTTAGACCCCTATACATGTGCGAAGTCGGTGGTGGGGACTATCAAATCGATCACAGCGTGGGATGTGACAAAGATGTGAACTGTCGACCGATGCCAACTACAAGTGAAAATCAACCTTACCACTACGACATATGACATTAAATGCGCGGTTGTATACGGGTACATGAAAAACAAAACACGATCGCCACGACGCCGACGACGTCAAGTCAATCGAATTGGATCATTATATCGTAGTAGCAAGGTCGATTTAGAAATTGCAAATCTCAAGAATCGCGTCATAGGTAAGCTCCCTAACTTGGGACTCTCGGGAGTTGGTCAAGTTTAATATGCTTTTAATTTGTTTTACATCTCTCATATTCGGTAAGTAGGTCCTTATTACCCCCAAATGGGGCTTGTACGTAACCAATTAGCGCTCTAGGGTAATAATGTAGCTAGAAAAGCCCTAGGGCGGTAAGTACCTAATTAAAAAAAAAAATAACCGCCTTCAAAAACAACCACAAAAAAGGGTAAAATAAAATAACCTACAAAATAACTTTTCTTTCAGAAGTTGGTGCCTTTATTTTTGCCACCGACTTCTGAAAGAAAAGTTATTTTGTAGGTTATTTTATTTTACCCTTTTTTGTGGTTGTTTTTGAAGGCGGTTACATTTTTTTCGAAAAAGTTTTTTATTTTACTCTTTTAAGTTTAAATATTCAACTCAAATTCTTGTCAAATAAATCATTCTCTAACATGTACGTGCACTAAAATTTTGTAATCCGTAGCACCGGTAACATCATCGCTCAAGTGCACAATAAGCTAATAAAATTCTCTATCTCAAAAACTACTGAACCGATTTTGATGAAAATTGCAGTATTCCGTAAGTTAAACAATACTTAATACAACAAAAAAAGAATTACTTAAATCGGACTTGTAGTTCCGGAGATATGCGAACACAAACTAAATCAGTCGATGCCTACTCCAAGCCGTTGAGGAGTTGTACCTTCCATCATCAGCTCATCCACCTGAGATGATGATTATCAGATGCAAATACTTTTGAAAGTTTTTGTTGAGGTCTACATTATATATTTTTTTTAGTTTTGTCATTCTCTTATTTTAGAAGTTACAGGAACAGCTTTAGAAAATATATGAAAATGGTACGTTGTGCCTATAAAATTTGTAGGTTGCCCTCGATTTCCCTGGGATCCCATCATCAGATCCTGACCTGATGATCATGGGACCACTTGGGAAGTATACCCTTTCAAACAAAAGCAAAATTTTCCAAATCAGTCCAGGCGTCTTCGAGAAATCGGGGAACATACATAAAAAAAAAATATTCCGATAAAAATATACGAATTGAGAACCTCCTCCTTTTTTTGAAGTCGGTTAAAAACTCTTCACTCTTTCAAAAAGTTCGCGTACATCTAAACATCATACTGCCAATAGACATCATGCATTCAGCCCAATGACAAAAGAGGTCGCTTCGCTATTCAGCCTTTTCTTAAATATCGAACAGTGGTTTAAAAGATGAAAAAAGGCGGGAATAGAAAACTTTTACTTTAAAATGTTTTATTCTTGTAATGCCGGTTTTTTTCTACTTACCTCACAATCGAGATGTAAAGCAGAGTAGTTAGCTCGGGTGTAAGCATAATATCTCGGGCTGCAATTGATGCCTTTGGCTACTAATCTACTATTAAGTACTTTTTTTAAATTTAATGTAATTTTCCATGAAAAGTAAGCCGAAATTTTTTATCAAAATATCTAGTTTGTTGTCATAAGTCCCGAAATAATGTAAAAAAAGATGTAAAGCGTATTATTATCTATTTATAGTCAAGCTTATTGTCCCCTTTTACGTTTGAAATGACAAACAAAATAACCATCCTGATAAGCCATTCAAAATAACAGCTTGAACTTTGATAACTTTAGGAGATAGGTAGCGAGCCAGTTATATAAACTCAATTGTCTGAGACATTCATAAATGAGCATTGTTCTAGTCAACATTTGTTACTTTAATTAGTAAAATGTTTAAATTAGTTAGAGATGGAGCCATTAGAAGTCAAGCGTCGAATTATTTAAAAAAGTTTAGTTATAAAAAGAGGTTACTTGCTACGAATCAGGAGGTTGTGTCTTGGGCTGATGTCGTTATTATCGGTAAGTTGTTTTTTTTTCTTAAGATGCCTTTATTTGTTATTTTTTGATTATTAGTTTCACTACGATGCTTGAGAATATTACTCAATGTGACGTTTCATGAAAATAATTTAGTCCTTCGAATTGACTGAATCGATTTTAATGAAACTTCATACCAACAAGCAGGATACGTAGGTCTATAATTACCGAAAAAAATGATTTTGTTAATTTATAAACAGCCAATTATCTCTTTTCGAATAAGACATTCAAAAATGTTTTAAACTAACTTATTTTTGAACTTTCATTAAAATTGGGTCAGTCATTTCGAAAAAAAAAATGTATAAATTTAATTCCGTAAGAGGCACACGCTCTGCCATCGCGTGCGCCTCCGAGTCTGATAGTTCGGAGTTTTTGCCACATTTTTTTTATCGTTTCTTTAATTGATGTTCATAGGAGGAGGCATAGCAGGATGTAACACACTATACCAACTCTCTAAGCGTGGCGTGAATGCTGTACTGCTGGAGAGAGCCAAGTTGACCAGTGGGACTACATGGCACACTGCTGGTAAAGTATTCATTCATTCTTTGTTGCTAGACTTAGATGATTCTTCGACGTGTCAATATTAGGTTAGTTTACAAAAAATCTTTTCGCATTTTTTGTCACTGTATAGAGAACTCTATCCGTATTGCCTTTGAGTTTTTAATTGGGGGCACGAAACGAGCCTTCATGTCTACAAAATCAAAATCAAAATTAGTCAATGGGTAAACATCTTAAATGTTATTGGCGTCCATGAAATGCCATAACTAGGCCTTTGTCCAGAAATGGGACAGCATTAGGAAATGAATAAAACTCAACACTTATTTTTACATTGTATGTGGATGACACAACTGTGGGCTCGAATGTCACAGGAATGGAGCCCTGAGACAGTTAGGCGGAGTCGCGGCAGACCTAGAAGAAGATGGCGTGACGCTTTGGATGGCTTCCTTGTGAATTGGTGAGAAGTGGAAGGAATGGGGGAGGCATTTGCTCAGGAGTGGGACAGAATAGGCTAGGACAATGTCTGGACAACGTGGATGAGTCGAAAGGAAGAAAAACTTAAACTTTTACAAAACTATAAAATTTTAAACATCTTATAGGTCTAGTGTGGTCTCTCAGACCGTGCGATCTGGAAGTGAAACTTTTACGAGATTCAAGAAAAGTATACAGCACGTTAGAACAAGAAGTGGGAGACTATGCAGGCTGGACTAACAACGGTGGCATGTTTATATCACGGAGCAGAGTGAGTACAAGTACAACAACAATGAAAATTATCAAGGTCAAGTTTAAATAGCTATTGAAACTTCACAGATGCCAAAACATCTGTTGACTTTATCCCAATTGAATTTACCCAAAGTTACTGTTGAAAATTAGTGTTTGACTGAAGGTTCAGATTCTTCAGACAGCGGCAAACTTCGTCCGAAACTGAGATCAAGGCCGAATGTTCTGCCGGGGCCGCGGGACTCTGCCAGGATCGCGGGACTGTCTCATCAGCTAACCGTGACCCGGGAACGTAAAGGGCTATTGAAGGATCACCGTGGATTTTAACCAGTACAAGTCTGACAGTCCCTCCCGCCCCGCCCTGGTTGGGACGATTCATTTGATGATTTTACCGCAATAAAAAAGCTGAATGTTCGGTTTCAGTTTCCTTGGAAACTCAAATTTCTGTGGGACTTCATTGAAACCCAAATAAGTATAATTTGGTAAAGGCTCTTTTAGACGGCAAGACGACAATTTTGACTACATTTCGGACTGATAATGGACAATGAATTCAGTTGATCAACGAAACGATGCAATGTAGTCAAATTTGCATGCAAGTTCTTGCAGCGTGTAAATGGGCATTGGACAATAATAATACAATAGCTGCCACATGCCAAAAAGTGTAACATTAATCGTCATTTTCCGAACAGGTCCGAACACAAGAATACATGAGGCTCCACACACTAGGAAAAGCTATGGATATTCCCAGCGAAGTTCTGGACCCTCATGAGGCACAGAAGAAGTTCCCACTCCTCGACCCATCAGTATTTCAAATGGCGCTGTATGCTCCTGAAGACGGCACTATCGACCCTTCTATGGCTTGCAATGCACTTGTGAAAGTGGCCACGCAAAATGGAGCAAAAGTAAGTATAATTTTACTCTTTACCTGACGCTTAACATTGTTACAGCAAGGTTTTTTATGATTTTGTGTCCTGTGACATGTTGCAAGCAACAAGAAAACATGTTTTCGATTATATTCTGTTTTTTTTTTTACTTTAATACTAGCTTACTCCAAAGCGAAAGCTTTTAATCAGATCGGATTATACTGTTAGGCGATTGGCAGACTGCCTCGCATCACGCAATGAGGCGCGTGGCGACGAAGTAATGAACAAGCGCGAAAATGCGTTTTCTATGTATTGTACTATGCCGGTTGTCAATGCAAAGAAAGATACTTCAAGTAAACTAAGAACACGCACTCCCGCACTACGCTGCATCATGCGGTGCAGTGTGCCAGTCGCCTAAATGTCAGAACGGGGCTCAACCTGTTTCTAGTTAAGAGTGAATAGGTTACTTCTAGGCAAGCGTGTTTCATTGTCGTCACATCTTCGCCCATCAGGCGCAGTGGCGGTTCCTTCATACAAGCCCAAAAGCCCGGCATGCCTTATTAAAAATGCTCGACAGAGAATCATAATCAAACCCGAACTATTTAAAAGTTCGCGCGCTTAATTGTTATCAAAATAACACAAACTATCCACGCCACACACTTTACATCGCAATTGTTCGCGCGCAGTTTCGTATTTGCAACATCTTTATATAGCTATCTCGCTTACACGTACCGGCTTTTACCGGGCTTTCAAATACTATCTCTGTCCCTTTCGCGCCTAAAGCGTTGTGCCGTATAACGAGTTAGAACCTTGTGCGTCTACAAATCGATCAGTATGGAAGATTTAAGCCGTGCATGCGTATGAAGTTGCACGCGTATGGCGTGACGTTGTCACCTTGCCAAATCTGCAGTGTTGCCGTTTTAGCGACGTTGTGAGATCTTGGAGATTTTTAACGAGTTTGGAGACTTTTTTAAGATTTAGCAACAACAAGAACTAGCGACTTTTTAAAATAACGAAATTAAATATTCAAGCAATATCTTAAAAATAAAAAAAAAATGCGACATCTCGCTAGATTGTTCATATACCTGGCGACTTTTTTTGCCTAAATGACAACACTGTTACTCTGCGTAAGTAGCTCACTTCAGTTTCATTTGCTTGAGTGGGGAAAGCTTTGTTGTTGTTAAAGTTTTTTGTGTGTTTTGTTAGATTTTCTCAGTGATACAATTGTTTTGGTGACTTACCTGCAACAATGGAGGTAATTGTAGGTACTTTGTGAGGATTTAAAATGCGTTCAAGTTTTGATTGGCGAAGATAAGGTAAATCTTTAAACTTTGCTCAGAAAAAAAAAACTGTTTATTTCTTCCCGACGCCGATGCCTAATCTGTGTATTTCTCAGACTAGTAAATCGCATTAAAGAATATTTCCTATGTGTATAAATCATGCAATAGAATTCAAGAGGTTAGTTTATTTTTTTCAGCCCTTCAGGCTTTGTGTAATTTTTTTAGTAATAGTACAAAACGAGCTGCTTTTTATGATACTCATTGCAGCAAAAAATTCGTTGGACATACATGTCGCGAGTCGTAAACACGGTTTTTAAACAAAAAAGTAAACTTATTGAGTTGTTTTTTGATCTGTGCGACAACCCACAGAACTGGGACGGGGATACGATTTTAGCTATTGAAAAACAGTTGTTGGTAGAATTAAAACGATCACCAACATTTTACTCTGATGTAATTAAATCATTTCTTAAGAAAGATAGACGATTCCAATTAGAATATAAATAATTTATTTAAATTCCTTATTACATTCTATCTAGCTATTTTTTAACTTTCGTTTTGTAACTTTCTGTTTTGTTTTTTTTTTGTCTGTAACCTGTTAGTCCTGTTACAAAATAAGCAACTACTTACCATAACTTTGAATTCACTTTTAATTTATTGTACCTAACCAGTAGTTTATGAGAAAATTGCGATGATACATACGTAGGTACCTACCTACATACTCAGTCGAAAACTGAACTTTCTTTTTTTGAAATCGGTTTACATTTTATTGGGCTTGCCTTATTTTGAAACCCTAGGCCCGCCACTGATCAGGCGAGGTTCAAACGCAAACCTATCGCTAAATAAAAACCCGGCCAAGTGCGAGTTGGACTCGCCCATGAAGGGTTCCGTAGTAGCAAGCATAATCTATATATATAAAAGCAAAAGGTCACTCACTCATAGGACACGAAATCTCGGAAACTACCAGTGCTAGGGGTTTGAAATTTTGCATAGGGGTTCTCTTTAGGACGTAGGTGCTCGCTAAGAAGGGATTTTGCGATATTACGCCCCTAAGGGGTTGTTTTTGGGGTTGACAGTTTCTATGAAACTTTGTTGCAACAAGTACTAGGAGTTTTAAATTTTGCGTGCGGGTTCTTTTTAGGAAGTAAGTGCTACTTACGCAAGGGGTTTTTCGAAATTCGACCCCTAAGGGGTTGTTTTTGGTGTTGATAGTTTGTTTGAAACTTCGTTATTATTAGTGATAGGAGTCTCAAATTTTGCATGGGGAATACATTTAGGAGGTAGATGCTCACTTAGACGGGATGTTGGGAAATTCGACCCCTAAGGGGTTGTTTTTGGTGTTGCTAGATAGAGGTCTCAAATTTTGCATGGGGATTCTTTTAAGGACAAAGATGTTCACTGAGACGGGATGTTGTAAAATTCGACCCCTAAGGGGTTGTTTTTGGTGTTGATAGTTTGTATGAAACTTTGTTACTACAAGTACTAAGAGTATCAAATGTTACATGCGAGTTCTTTTTAGGACGTAAGTGATAATTAAGACGGGATGTTGGGAAATTCGACCCCTAAGGGGTTGTTTTTGGTGTTGGTAGATAGAGGTCTCAAATTTTGCATGGGGATTCTTTTAAGGACAAAGAATTTCACTGAGACGGGATGTTGTGAAATTCGACCCCTAAGGGGTTGTTTTTGGTGTTGATAGTTTGCATGAAACTTTGTTACTACAAGTACTAAGAGTTTCAAATGTTACATGAGAGTTCTTTTTAGGACGTAGGTGATACTTAAGACGGGATGTTAGGAAATTCGACCCCTAAGGGGTTGTTTTTGGTGTTGGTAGATAGAGGTCTCAAATTTTGCATAGGGATTCTTTTAAGGACAAAGATGTTCACTGAGACGGGATGTTGTGAAATTCGACCCCTAAGGGGTTGTTTTAGGTGTTGATAGTTTGCATGAAACTTTGTTACTACAAGTACTAAGAGTTTCAAATGTTACATGAGAGTTCTTTTTAGGACGTAGGTGATACTTAAGACGGGATGTTAGGAAATTCGACCCCTAAGGGGTTGTTTTTGGTGTTGGTAGATAGAGGTCTCAAATTTTGCATAGGGATTCTTTTAAGGACAAAGATGTTCACTGAGACGGGATGTTGTGAAATTCGACCCCTAAGGGGTTGTTTTTCGGCATGGATAGTTTGTATGAAACTTTGTTACTACAAGTACTAAGAGTATCAAATGTTACATGAGAGTTCTTTTTAGGACGTAGGTGATACTTAAGACGGGATGTTGGGAAATTCGACCCCTAAGGGGTTGTTTTTGGTGTTGGTAGATAGAGGTCTCAAATTTTGCATGGGGATTTTTTTAAGGACCAAGATGTTCACTGAGACGGGATGTTGTGAAATTCGACCCCTAAGGGGTTGGTTTTGGTGTTGATAGTTTGCATGAAACTTTGTTACTCCAGGTACTAAGAGTTTAAAATGTTACATGAGAGTTCTTTTTAGGTCGTAGGTGATGCTTAAGACGGGATGTTGGGAAATTCGACCCCTAAGGGGTTGTTTTTCGGCATGGATAGTTTGTATGAAATTTTGTTACTACAAGTACTAAGAGTTTCAAATGTTACATGAGAGTTCTTTTTAGGTCGTAGGTGATACTAAAGACGGGATGTTGGGAAATTCGACCTCTAAGGGGTTGTTTTTGTTGTTGGTAGATAGAGGTCTCAAATTTTGCATGGGGATTCTTTTAAGGACAAAGATGTTCACTGAGACGGGATGTTGTAAAATTCGACCCCTAAGGGGTTGTTTTTGGTGTTGATAGTTTGTATGAAACTTTGTTACTACAAGTACTAAGAGTATCAAATGTTACATGAGAGTTCTTTTTAGGACGTAAGTGATAATTAAGACGGGATGTTGGGAAATTCGACCCCTAAGGGGTTGTTTTTGGTGTTGGTAGATAGAGGTCTCAAATTTTGCATGGGGATTCTTTTAAGGACAAAGATGTTCACTGAGACGGGATGTTGTGAAATTCGACCCCTAAGGGGTTGTTTTTCTACATGGATAGTTTGTATGAAACTTTGTTACTACAAGTAGGTACTAAGAGTTTCAAATGTTACATGAGGGTTCTTTTTAGGACGTAGGTGGTACTCAAGACGGGTAGTGGGAAATTCGACCCCTGAGGGATTGTTTTTAGGGTTGATAGTAAGGAGTCTTAAATTTTGCAAGGGGGTACTATTTAAGAAGTAGGTGCTAAGCCGGGATATTGCGAAATTCAATCTCTAACTAAGGGGTTGTTTTCGGTGTTGATAATTTGAGTCTCAAATGTTGCAACTTTGCATGGTAGTTATTTTTAGGACGTAGATGTTCACTAAGACGGGATTTTGCGAAATTCGACCACTTAGGGGTTGTCTTGGGATTGATAGTTAAAGAACTCAAATTTTGCAAGGGGGTTCTTTTTAGAACACAGGTTTTTAGAACTAAGAGAGGGTGTTGCGAAATACGACCCTGAGTTGTTGTTTTGAGGTTGATAGTTGAATCTTCGGTACTACAAGTGCTAGGGAGTCTCAATTTCGTATGGGGGGTATTTTTAGGATGAAAATGCTCACTAAGACGGGATGTTGCGAAATAACCCCTCTTTGAAGAGTGGTTATAGGGCGTCACGACGTCCTCACCTTCAGCTTGACACAGGTCTTCACCGGACACGTAAGTTTAGCGAAGTTCCTGAGTCTGATTGAGAGGGATGAAACACCTGGGTGTCACCACTGCGAGGATCGCCCGGATCGCCTGGAGCATACGGTGCAGGACTGACACGCTTGGACAGAGCACCGTCGTGTTCTCACGGAAGCGAAAGGCGGCGACCTCAGCATTTGTCGAGGCCTTGCTGCTGAGCGGTCGCTTCCTTCTGCGAAGCAGTCATGCTAGCGAAGGAGGAGGCGGGTCGCGTGAGGGAGAGGACAGCGTCCATCTCACGACAATGCCGTGGGAGACGCTCACGGCAACAGACGTCGCGAGGCGATTTCTGGCCACGGTAGGCGCGGGCATGCGGATGGCGTGTAATGGTGACTCGCCGTCCGATCATGGCCCTTGCCCGTGTCGACGGCGCTTCGTGTTCCAGGCGCGCCTCAAAGAGCTGTCAGTAAAATGACGGGGCCCCCTCTTAGAGGGCCAAAGCTTGCCGAGGACGCGGGACTGTCTCATAAGGTAATCGTAACCCTGGAACGTAAAGGGCTATTGAAGTGGATTTTAGTCAGCACACGTCTGACAGTCCCTCCGTCCCGTCATTTGGTGATTTTAGCACGATAAAAAGGGGTTGTTTTGGGATAGTTAGGAGTCACAAATTTTGCATAGGTTTGTTCTTTTTAGGATTTCATGTTTTTGGGGTTGATAAAATTTTTGTTGGATATTGATTTTGATTTTCCAAATAGTTTTCAAGAAAGAGGTTGGCCGGGAGTATAAATCCCCAGAGACAAAATTCGAAATACGCGCGGACGAAGTCGCGGGCGAAGTGCTAGTAATATATAATTATATTCAGATTAGTAAGTAATATACACAAACAATAAAAATAATTTTGTTTTTCATAGTGTTTGTATGAATGGCAAAGTTATATTTGCGGTTTTTGAAAATGTACTATATCTCAAAAACTGCTAACTGTATCTCATCCGAACTAATTTTCGTTGGAAGTTTTTGTTGAGGTCTACATTATATATTTCTTTTAGTTTTATCATTCTCTTATTTTAGAAGTTACAGGGGGGGGGACACACATTTTACCACTTTGAAAGTGTCTCTCGTGCAAACTGTTCAGTTTAGAAAAAAATGATATTAGTAACTTCAATATCATTTTTAAAGACCTATCCATAGATACCCCACACGTATGGGTTCGGTGAAAAAAAAATTTTGAGTTTCAATTCTAAGTAGGGGGGGCACCCCCAAGGTTTGTTTTGTTTTTATTTTTGTGTAAAAATCCTAATGCGGTTCACATAATACATCTACCTACCAAGTTTCAACAGGATAGCTCTTATACTTTCGACAAAAAGTGGCTGTGACATACGGACGGACAGACAGACAGACAGACATGACGAATCTGTAAGGGTTCCGTTTTTGCCATTTGGCTACGGAACCCTAAAAAGATATGTACCACGATCGCTATTTCATTCATGCAATACATTCCGTAATAAAGCATTTATGTCCTAGGTGTATGAAGACTGCCCAGTACTGGACATCCATTATACCCACAATTCCCTTGGAAATAAAGAAGTTACAGCGGTACACACCGACAAGGGAGTTATTAAGACGAAGTGCGTTGTAAACTGTGGAGGTAGGTACTGGTTATAAACTGTGGGCCAAATCTGAGACAGTGGAGCGGGATTGCGGCAGGTCGTGAAGGAGATGGTGGGATGAACTGGATAGGTTCCATCTGAATTGGAAGGCAGACGCACGGGTTTGCGAGTAGTGGAAGGAGCGGATGGAGTGACGGGAGGAGCGTCCCGAAATCTGAAAAGAAGGGAGTTATAGGCATAAAGATGCATATGAGGAGTGGCATTATACTAGTTGACCCGTATGTAAATATCCCATTATCAACTTCTTCGATGTTTTGACGTATCGATATCGTCTAGTATAATACAAGCATAATAATATTCCTGTTGTTTGTCTGAAAATTGACATCCCAGCTGTTCCAAGCCTTCTGTCTATGATACATTAAATTTTGCTTGCGCGTTCGAAAATTACACCGAGGAATCGATTTAAATGAAGCCATAATAAAAAATGACACGAAGATAATGTAACTTCCCATTAGGGAAAGAATTTTCAGAATTAGACTTTACCTGTTTCTAATGATATTATTCTTGACACCGTACTCATCATGCTGTAACTGGTAACGAAAGCTGGGACTTATAACTTATCTGCAAGTATTTTTTTACTTAACAGGAGCCTGGGGTCCTCGCGTTGCCAGATTCGCAGGTGTGCCGAATCTGCCACTAATCCCGTTCAAGCACGCATACGTAGTATTAGACGCTACTCCCGAAATTAGGGGATGTCCTAACATTAGGGACCATGACGTCGACTTGTATATCAAGGTGCAGGGAGAGACTTGCCAAGTCGGAGGATATGAGAGCAACCCGCATATGCTTGATCAGGTAATCTCTAATATTATAAAGCTGTAGAGTTCATTTGTTTTTAAGAATTAAGTGTTCGAATTGAAATAATAGTATTGTATTAATAATATTTTATTTCAATAATATTTTTGGATAGGTAGTCCATTTATTGAGGAAGGCTTTATGACATATAGGATCACGCTATGACCAAAAGGGTCCGAGCAGCAGGTAGCAGCTTACAATAGTTGTTACATTAAAACTTGAAACAAAATAGTTCCGTAAATTTTTCTTCATCACTGTTTGATATTTTTCCCACACGTCTCATGTCGTCGAATTCTATAAAATTTCGACGTCGATTTACATAAAAAACAATAAGATAATCTTGTGTTTATCCAATTTACGAGAAACTCGATATTTTGTTATCGACGTCGGTTATTGACCTGGTGCATTAAATAAAATAATCTCTACGAACGTCTTCAATAATGATCACAATTTATATCAACATACTCTGGACATTCAGCAGTCGGGCCAACTTGAAACTTGGCCTGACTGTTTACTGAGTTGCCTATAAATGTTTTGATCTTGAGTTATTTTGGCTGGTTAGCTTTTGCCGTATTTACGAGAATGTACTACTAATATCCAGGTTATAAACTATCGGTGTGCCGAATTTCATCCAAATCCATCCAGCCGTTTCTGCGTAAAACAAAAACCATCCTCATAAACTTTCTCATTTATAGTATTTCTCATTTATTTAACCAAGATTGTTTTGATTGCCATGAATACGAGACTCAACTTCTTTACCACCAGGTACCAGATCACCTGCAGTTCCACCTATATGAGCTGGACTGGGACGTGTTTGGTGTCCACATGACCAGCGCCGCCTCCCTGTGCCCCAAACTTGGAACAATCGGCGTCAAGAGCACGGTGTGTGGGCCCGAGTCGTTCACGCCCGATCACAAACCAATACTCGGAGAGGACCCGAATGTCTTCGGTAAGTTTCGGGATTTTCATTTATTAATCGCAGATTTGTGTCTCTTTCCTTGATTGTTACTGTGACATGCACTAAATGTACCGATGACTTTGCGAGAATCCGCTACTGGGGTAAACAAGCACAGGACTGATCGTTGTGGCTATGTTTGAAGGAAGCCATTATCTAGCAGTGGACATCTTTTAAAATCAGTGACATCGTGCGGAAACCTGCGGGTCTAAAACAGCGACAGCAATATTCTAAATGATTCACTTCGTGAATTTCCAGCAAAAGTCATTGACTATCCGTATTATTCATTCACGAAGTGAATCATTAGTTCCTAAGCCTAGTCAGAGAGGGAATCCCAGTGGCGATGGCGACTTAATTCACTCTGACACCAGAGCATTACGATTTGGCCAAAAGTTGTTGGTTCATTAATAATCCTGTCCTTCGAAAAAATAAAGAGAGAATTATTAACGAAGCAACAGCTTTGGGATGAATTATTTAAAAAAGGTAATTGGATTTTTTTCTACTGTTCCAAACGTCCATGTTGCACATAGTACCCGTTTTTTAAAGCTATAAGGAGAAAAGTGCGTGTAAAATTGCAAGATAATAAAACATTGCTAAGAATTTAACATCGAAACTGTCAAATGCACAGTAGGTCAGCCGGTCATCGTACTTGATACACTAGTGTGTTTACATATCAACGATCTATTTATTTGATTGATCTGACGCAACGCGTATGAACTGATTATAATATTTTGCTTACGAATACAATGTTCTGTAAATATCTTGTACCGACCGATACGGGTCAACTTACACTGTAAATAAATAATCTATCTCGGTCGCAATCTTGATCCCGATCTTTGTAACTAATCATCGACAGAAGGTGTCATGCGCCTGCCACACACTCGACGAGTGGCATGGGAAGTAACGAGGAAAGGAAGCAGAGACATAGTGTGGCAACATTACTCGTCATGCCACACGTCATGCTCCTCGTTCTGCCCACTGCTCCCTATTTTGTCGGTTTTTGCGCGCGAGTCAAAGGACCGGCAATACGAGTGCGAGTTGCT
This sequence comes from Agrotis exclamationis, assembly GCA_950005045.1. NCBI lineage: Eukaryota > Metazoa > Arthropoda > Insecta > Lepidoptera > Noctuidae > Agrotis > Agrotis exclamationis. The sequence continues at coordinate 9,822,285 of OX465417.1, read as the reverse complement.
GGCCACATAATCGCGCGGTGGCAGTCCGCATCGAGCGCTCGCGCACGACGACGACGACGATGTATATTTCTTTTTACTACATTAAATTAGCTATACTAAAAATGCATAGCGCGCACGCTGCCACCGTTTCAACGTCCATTGTCTCACCAAGGCAAATGACAAGTGAGGAGCGTCGCGATTAATTGCGCGAGTAGAGCAGTGTGTGGGCAGAGAGGGTAACATCGCGGCAAATCACGGCAGCGCGAGGAGCATAGCGATGAGCAGCGCAAGGAGCATAGTCTGGCAGGCGCATCAGAGTCAGACGCCGTCGTCGTCGAAGTTAATCGATCAGGAATATGTTTCAATTTTGGGCATAAGACGCTACAAACAGAGCGCTTTATGGACATGGTCTGAAAACATCGGGTAATTGGCTGATCGTCTCTGAAACCATCTGAACTGAAGGTACAGTGAACAACGCGCGTTTACTGAACGGCGTGCGACTTTGGAACGCACTACTACCCCTTGTATCTATAAACGCGCGCGCTCCAACGGCGCTGCCGAAACGCGTAACAAAAAACCATGCCTACGATAAAGAAGCAAAGAACTACGTTATTAAATAAAAATTAAAAAATAAATGACTGAAATTAAAATAACCCTGGTTTCTAGGCCTTCTCAAAAATATTGCAAGTCAAAAGAGATTTGGGGTGCTAAGACAGGTAACCTCCACGTGCGTCCGTGGACTGGAGTTCCCTCACGGATACGTCCGGGGGGAAGACCAGTTTTTCGGGCCGGTGCGCCCTGGGATGCGGGCAAAAACTCTTCCTTAGGCACTGTGTGCCTAAGGGGGTTTCTTTGCCCGTATGCGAATAGCCTGTCGGGTGGAAGCTCCAATGCGTGTCCCTCTGATTAGCAGAGGGCACAGCAGCGGAGCGGGCTTGCGGACGGTGAGTAATGGGTAAGCTCGCCGTCCGACCAAGGACCAAGCCCGGGTCGGTGGCGTGTCGTGTTTCACGCGTCACCGACGGGGCCCCTTATGGGGCCAAATGCCTGCCGGGGTCGCGGATTTTTTCTTAATCCAGGATACCGTGGCCCCGGAACGTAAAGGGCATCCGAAGGAACACGGGTGGATTTTAGTCAGTAAGAGTCTGACAGTCCCTTCTGCCCCACCCAGGGCGGGAGGCCTCATTTGATGATTTTGCCACCCTAAAAAAAAAAAAAAAAAAAAAAAAAAAAGTCAAAAGAGATTTAGAATGAATAAGCAATTTTGGGTAATTTATGCTTTTTATTTGATCCAGGTCTGTATCACAACTGCGGGTACAACTCAGCTGGTATGATGTTTTCTGCTGGATGCGGTATACAAATGGCGGAGTGGATTGTCAGTGGAAGGTGAATATATTATGCTTCATTTAAATATACTAAACTGTTCCGTATCGGTAGGAGATGTCCGGCAGTTAGAGTAGGTATTGAAAAATAATGGACATGATTGTATTCTTTATTTTATTTTTTTTCAATCTATGTATAATGATAAATGTAACATTATAGATTCGACTTTGAACATTACATTACAATACTACCTCCCTGACTGACGAGCATTCGCGTAAATATTTAGTATAGATTTGATTTGATACAAGGTGCGCATTGTAATGCTCGGATGTCTTCCCTCACTGATGAAATTAATGTTCGAATCTGTAACGTTACATTACAGGTGAATGCTCGCGGTGAGGGAGCGCCTTTAAGCTTAGCGCATACTTGTATGATTAGGGTTGGGTCTATAGGCTTTGGCATGGCATTGCCACGCCGCGCCCCCAGACTAAACAAGTATAAGTGAACATTTTCTCTATTTGTAAATACAATACCGCTTCTTAACTAACGGGTATGTGAACTCATCTGTTTGTTTAAACAATAATAACATGAGGTTATCATTCCCTCGACCATTATCTCTTTTGCACAAAAATAAATAAAAATAAATTTTATTGATAGTAATATTACAGTATATTTTGCACTGTGTGTTTGTGTGTAAATTATAATGATTTGTAACTGGCTTTGCCCGCGACTTCGTTCTCGTGGGAATCGATATTCCCGATAAATTCTGATACCGTGGGATGGAAAATAGTCTACATGTTGCTCTAAAACCTCCTTTATCTTTCAGAGGTGTTCTCATTAAGATCGATTCAGCCATTCCAAAGATTAGGTCATACAGAAAGACAGACAGACAACTTTGGTGTCAATATTTATTAATTATTATTAATGTAATGTATAGATTTATTACCTACTTATTTACTACTTACTATCAATTATTTTATTAATGACGTCGGTTATGTGATTTATCTAAGCTAAGACGTGGACCAATGCGTCGCAAACGCGATCAACTAGAAATGACATAATTTTATTATCAGTATAACCAGGCTACAGTTTCATCATAATTATGAAAACTGTATTATATGCGTCATTTATGAAAACTGAGAGTACCATTTTCACCAAAGAAAGACGGAGAGTGAGAGACTAAGAGTGATAGAGAGAGATAGAAAAATAAAGAATGTTGGCCAAAAACAGGCCAATTATCGCGGACACGTCATAATAAGGTGTCATTTATGTAGATTGCACATTAATTGTGTTCTTTTATTTAGTTACTGTTATTGCCGTCTCACGTTAATTTAGAAGTACCTGGTTGACCGAGCTTAGCTCGGGTAATAAATATACCTGGTTGACCGAGCTTAACTCGGGAAAAATAAATAAATGAGACTGTAAACTTCACTAATAACAAAATAATATAAGCTTTAACAGCCCATTCGTTTCTTTTAACGTTTTAAACAAAACGAATAGCAAAAATTAAAAAAGTACATAAAAGTTCATAAAAAAAATGTAAATTGAATAATTTACAATGACTTAATACTTGTTAATTATGATATTTGAAAACACTTAGTTCTATTCTAAACTTGAAAATACTTACTTAGTTTTTTTTTCAACCTCATGGTTAAACGCATAGCGTAATTATTCCGAATTAATGAAATGAACATGGACAAGACGAAAGTCATGTCGAATGTCCATGTGGCACTCGTACCGGTTGTTGTTGGGAATGATACTCTCGAAGTTGTAGACCATTATACTTACCTTGGACAGATTGTTCAGTTAGGTAGGTCCAACTTCGAGAAAGAGGTCGCCCGAAGAATCCAACTCGGATGGGCAGCGTTTGGGAAGCTACGTGATATCTTCTCATCGAGAATCCCACAGTGTCTCAAGACAAGGGTGTTTAACCAGTGTGTGTTGCCAGTGATGACATATGGCTCTGAAACGTGGTCTCTGACTGCTGGCCTTTTAGAGAGACTAAGAGTCACTCAACGAGCGATGGAAAGAGCTATGCTCGGAGTTTCTTTGCGGGATAGAATCCGGAACATGGATATTCGGCGAAGAACGAAAGTCACCAACATAGCTCGTAAAATTTGCAAGTTGAAGTGGCAATGGGCAGGCCACATCGCTCGTAGAACTGACAACCGATGGGGAAGAAAAGTTCTCGAGTGGCGACCACGGACCGGAAGACGCAGCGTAGGCAGGCCTCCCACTAGGTGGACCGACGACATCGTGAGGGTCGCGGGCAACCGATGGATGCAAGTGGCGAATTGTCGTTCGGCGTGGCGGTCTAAGGGGGAGGCCTATGTTCAGCAGTGGACGTCTTCCGGCTGATGATGATGATGATGAATGAAATGAAAATACTTTGATAATCTTTTATTACTACTTAACCCAGCTTCGTCATGTACGATAATAATAAAGTAACCGAGTGAACGAAAACATTAAAAAAAAAAGAAACGAAGTTTTCCAAGGTACGAGACCATGTACGAGACGCAGAATAACTTTGCTATCTCACGCAACACAACTTTTCACCTCACTAAAAGGGGTATTACACCTTCCTAAATTCAGGATCCGATATTTAGGATAAGAAATGTAGTCGCCGAAGCTCGCGATTACACTTACTAAATCGTGTTCTAATTAGATGAATGCTACTCATACTAAATGCGATTACACTTTTCTGAATTCAGGATGTCCTAAATATCGGCTCCTAAAAGGAAGGTGTAATAGCCCCTTAAGGCGATGACAAGAGCTAATGTACCTCTCGCTCGCACGTTTCGACATTTTGAAAGATATAAAATCACTGGTCCCATTTTTGAAAAATTGCAATCAACCATTTTGTGTGCAATCACATTGCAAAGTTTAGTAAAAAAAAACATTTTAATCGATACAAGTTTACCTACTCAAAAGTTTGCTTTACTAGTTTTAGTACTTATCTCATCGCCTTAAGCGAGGAAATGCAGTGGGGGCGGCTCGCCTGTCAGTCTAGAAAACAATTGAACAGAAGACGTGTTCGAAATTTGAAAACGCTTTCCGCGCGACCTTGACGCCTCTAAATCTTTATGCGTGAAAATACGAAGAAAACGAATTTTCCCAGACATGGGACCTATCTAGATTGATTTTTCGCCCTTTTAAACCCCTAAATTCCAAATTTCATCGAAATCGTTAGAGCCGTTCTCGAGAACCGGCAAATATATACAAATATTGCTCGTTTAATATAATAGTCGGATTTGACAGTCAATTTGACGACATGTGGCGCCATCTACTCTCATACGAACGTTATTGATGTTTTCTTCGAGAATAGTACTTTTTTTCGGGATCAAAGGTACGCTATACCCGTTTCTGTAGACTAGCCAGTCTTAAACGGCCACTTTAATCAATATTCCTAATGATTCACTTCGCAACGTCTCCTAAATCATATAATTATGCTATTGGAATATTGCTAAATGGCCGTTTTAGACCCAAAGACAACGTATTCGAAAAACGTCAGGATTGGTTCAATGTTTTAGACGTGAAATGCTTTTAATGTTGAACCAGCGAGTACTAATAACTTAACAAATTGTCCTCAGGCCTCACTACAACATGTTCACATTCGACATCCGTCGCTTCTCCCCGGGACAAATCTCCCGCGCACACTGGATGCGCGAGAGCAGCCACGAGGCTTACGCGCGTAACTACAACATAGTGTTTCCGAACGACGAACATCTGGCGGGTAGGGACTGCAGCCATGATGCCTTGCATCAGGAGCTGGTGGATGATGGAGCCGTCATGCAGGCCAGGGCTGGCTGGGAGAGACCGGCCTTCTTCTTACCTGGAGAGAGGGTGCGTTTTTCTATCCATAAATAGTTAAAAAAATAAATAATTGACCTTTATTTTTTTGAGGTAAGTATTCCACATAGCGCACCTGGCATCTGCGAAAAATTTTGACAGGACCCTTATGTGGAATAGATAAGATACCATTGTCAGCGGGTGCCCTATGTGGAATACCTCGAAAAAATAAAGGCCGATAATTATTATTTTTTGGTTTTATAAGATGTTTTTAGTACCACATGGTTCTTTTGTGATGTAATATAAAGTTTACGCAGATACGAGGTTTTTAAAATTCACAAATGTCACTCTGGGTTGTATTCCCGAGTTTTGGTGCGTTTTGTCTTTGTCAATATTCATAAATACAAAAAAAATTGGTGTTCAATTCTCTGACGGACTAAATAGAGCACAATTTCTTGACGCATCTTTTATTATTATTGTGTGCGTCTAAAACTAAATAAAATTATGTTCTACTCTATATTTCGTTTCAGGTTCGAGTGCAACAGTACGACTGGGGGGGCGCTCACGAGGACTACCCCAGGAACGATGACAGGCGCTACGAACAGATCATCAAGGGAGACCACTCCTTTGATTTCTCCCAACACCACAATTTGGTAAGTATACGGATTCTAAGCCTGCCGGGGTCGCGGGACTTATCTCATTACCGTGACCCCGGAACACAAAGGGCTATTGAAGGACACCGTGGATTTTAGTCAGTACAAGTCTGACAGTCCCTCCCGCCCTGCCCGGGGTGGGAAGACTCATTTGATGATTTTACCACGCTAAAAAAAAAAAAAAAAAAGTATACGGATTCTGTTATTTAAAAAACTTTTTCAAAAAAAATGTAACCGCCTTCAAAAACAACCACAAAAAAGGGTAAAATAACCTACAAAATAACTTTTCTTTCAGAAGTCGGTGCCTTTGTTTTTTACCTATCATTTCATTGTCTTTTTTGCCACCGACTTCTGAAAGAAAAGTTATTTTGTAGGTTATTTTACCCTTTTTTGTGGTTGTTTTTGAAGGCGGTTACATTTTTTTTGAAAAAGTTTTTTATTTTACTCTTTTTAGTTTAAATATTCAACCCAAATTCTTGTCAAATAAATCATTCTCTTACATGTGCACTAAAATTTTGTAATCCGTAACACCGGTAACAACATCGCTCAAGTGCACAATAAGCTAATAAAATTCCCTATCTCAAAAACTCCTGAACCGATTTTGATGAAACTTGCAGTATTCCGTAAGTTAAACAATACCTAGTACAGCAAAAAAAGAATCACTTCAATTGGACTTGCAGTTCCGGAGATATGCGAACACAAACTAAATCAGTCGATGCCTACTCCTTACTGTTAAGGAGTTGTACCTTCCATCATCAGCTCAGCTACAAGAGATGATGATTATCATACGCAAGTACTTAAGTTACTTCATGTGTGCGGTCCTATAAAATTTGAGGGTTGCCCTCGATTTCCCTGGGATCCCATCATCAGATCCTGACCTGATGATCATGGGACCACTTGGGAAGTATACCCTTTCAAACAAAAGAAAATTTTTCCAAATCGGTCCAGGCGTCTTCGAGAAATCATAAAAAAAAAGATTCCGACGAATTGAGAACCTCCTCCTTTTTTTGAAGTCGGTTAAAAATATTATCGAAATTGGCATGTAACCCTTCGTTCGCGATACCGACTCGCACTTGGCCGGTTTTGACTATTTCTCCTAACATTATATTTTGACATCGACTGTCACTTCTAAAACTTCGATCGCATAGATTTATTTCCGTGCCACAGAAAACCCGAAAGTTATTCAGATGGCCGGAAATCTGACTACCAGTCTTACCAAGGGATATCGTACCCATTTATTGAGTTGTGAATGTCAGATAGGCAAAATACCATGAGTTGTCATTACGATACTTGATCATCGATATCGACCGCGTTTGGCGCTCTCATTGGACCGCTCCAAGGTTGTATGAACTCTCAACCAATGAGAGCGTCAAACGCGGTCGATGCGTATGATCGATTATCGTAATGACAACTCATGGTATGGGTACTGGTACGACTAGAAGCCGAAGACTTGACCAAAAGGCTATGCAGATGTTGAGATTTATTGACCATCACACACACCATAACGCGAATTAGGAAACGTAAGATGGAACCCCCTCAGGATAGGTGGTGGCAAGGTGGCCGGTAATAGCTGGATGAACCATACAACCCTAAACTCTTCAAAGTTAGAGTGAACAGGCTTCTCCTGGGTAAGCTCGCTCCATCGTCGACATTGTCTTAGTCACTCCTGACGTAGACTAAGGTCAAGAGCAAACCCAACAAACATTAAAAAAAATGAGAGTACCCAGTGATCCAAGTGAAATGGCTTGCGATTGGAAAGGCCTGCGTTCTGCAGTGTACTGAGGCTGATGATGACGATGACACCATAACTATGAATCCTCTTTTCCTTCTAGATTGGTCAAGAAGCTCTTCAATGCCGCAACGCAGCTGCCCTGTTCAACTTGTCGTACTACGGCAAGTTCTACCTGACCGGGCCAGACGCGCAGCGCACTGCTGAGCTGGCGTTCACTGCTGATCTCTCCAAGTCTAATGATAGGTGCGTATACTGCTTGCGGACGGTGAGTAATGGGTAGCTCGCCGTCAGTTCAAGGATCACGTCCAAGTCGACCAACACTGAGTGACACGTTATATAGTTCCTGTATCATAGTCTGCAAATCCTCGACGTTGCTGGCGAAGATGACAATATCATCAGCAAAGCGCAGATGGGTTAGCCGTTCACCATTGATGTTTAAGCCTCTATGTGACCAATCGAGAAGCCTAAATACATCTTCCAAGCAAGCCGTAAAGAGCTTAGGTGAAATCGTATCTCCTTGTCTCACCCCTCTTTCAACACGTACTGGATTCGTGAGCTCGTGGAGTTTGACCTGTAAAGTGGCCGCTCGGTACACTTCCTTAATCGCCTCTATATATCTGTTGTCTACCTGACATCTTTTTAACGAGTGGATGACTGCCCAGTGTTCAACAGAGTCGAAAGCTTTTTCGTAATCGATGAAGGCCAATAGTAATGGTTGATTGTACTCGTTGCACTTCTCGATCACTTGGCGTACTGTGAAGATGTGGTCTATGGTTGAAAATCCACTCCTAAACCCTGCCTGTTCCACTGGTTGTGCTGAGTCCAGTCTGGTGGTAAGACGGTTTGTGACAACTTTAGTGAAAAGTTTGTATACGTGGCTAAGTAGTGAAATGGGTCGATAGTTGCCTAGATCAGTGTGGTCCCCCTTCTTGTGCAGTAGTATGACGACCGCATTTTTCCACGACTCTGGAGTTATTCCCTCGATTAGCACTTTATTATAGAGTACTTGTAGCTGCTTGAGTACTGGACGACCCCCAAGAAGAAGTTGTTCGTAGGTGATTCCATCTTCTCCAGGTGATTTCCCTTTCTTCATTTGCTTGAGAGCGTGCTTTATTTCGTACATGCTAAATTCGGGAAGATCTTCAGTTAAATGTCTGGTCAGGGTTGCTCGTGGGTCTCTTGAAGCAGCAACATTTGGCTCGGATGAGTGTGAGCTGTATAAACCTGTGTAGAATTTCTCCACAGTCTCAATTAATTCTCTGCGATCAGATGTTTGTTGTCCGTTTTGTTTAGTAAGCCTGTGCATCTGGACGTTACCGCGACTCTGTCGTTTACGAAACACTTTTGGCCCTTTATGTGCTTCTATGGTTTCCACTATTAACTCATGCTTTCTTCTCCTCTGGTGTTTACGGATAGCATGTCTTATCTGACTATTTAAGGTGTTGATGCCAGGTTGGTCTGATGTTGCTAGTACCACCTTTCGACGTTCCAGTAAGATGGCTAAATCTGGCGATGTTTTAAGCAATTTCTTCTTCACAGGCTTAATTTTTTGAACTGTGCTCTTGATAGAGTCCACTAGATTTTGGTTAATTTCATCGATTTGCCATTCGTCATGTACGCTGGCTGTGAGTTTGACAGTTAATTCTTTTTGGTACAGTTCTTTTTGTACTGTCAAAAAAGTGTTGTCACAGCGAGGTTTTAGTGTCTCAACCAATCGTCTCCTTTCTAGATGTAAATTCAGTGTAATTCGAGCTCTTACGATTCTGTGGTCACTACCTGCGCTCACTTGGTTTAAAACGTCTACATCTCGGAAAATATGCTTTTTATTTGACAATACGTAGTCGATTTGGTTCTTGGTTCTTCCGTCGGGACTTCTCCATGTCCACATCTTTTGGGGCTGTTTCTTGAAGAATGTGTTCATGGCGTATAGTTTTTGATATTCTAAGTAGTTGGCTAAAATATGACCCCTTTCGACGACGAAATGTACAATTCTAACTGTAGAATTGTACATTTTTAAAACTCGTACAGGCAAAATCGGAAGTTGATTGGTTGTAAAGCCCGGTAAATCAACATTGTAACCGAGATAGTATTAGTTGTCAACGTAAATGGATGAATTTAAAGAGATTTTTTGCATTATCCGATTATACATTATACGATTATACTGGAGTTGGATCCCAGTAAATTAGTAAATTACTAGATATTACAAGTTTTATTTTTATCATTTCAGGGTAGTATACTCTCTGATGTTGAACAAGAAAGGCGGTGTGGAGGCAGATCTGACTGTCAGTATACTAGACAGTGGCACTGGCCAGTTACACGAGCCCATCTTCAAGGTATGTATGCGCAGGAGTTGAAACTGATAATATTCGTAAAATGGAATGATTCATTCAAATCAATTTTTTTATGAATTTAACCCATTAAATATGATAAACGCAACTGAAAACCGTATTGATTTCTATCGTCCTTTTCTAATACCATTAATCGTATTTTCCGAACTCAAATGGAAAAATGTATTAGCAACCTTGTATAATTAAGTTACTTCTCTGAAAAGATCGAATCCGTGGAAGCCCTGAAGTTTTGGGTTGGCGAGCATCATTTAAACGCTTGCCGGCGGCATAACATAGGAATGCACCTGATTTGGTTCGAGCCACACCGAGCCACACCGAGCCGCACTTTTCAATAAAGCGACACACAATCTAACTTTATTAAATACACGAAAAGATACACATTTCTAGTATCTAATGGGTCTACCACACGCACTAGCTTCCCCACAGTTCTGCATGCGCAAGCTTCTCGCATGAAAAAACTGTACACGGTCGGCAACACTGAACGCCCAACCACACCCACAAGCAAGTACGCGTATGCCGTGCTTGCGCAGGTAGAACCAAAACGAAGCTGATGACGAACAGCTCCCAGCGCAACATACAAATTGAGGGTGTGGCGATTGAATATGTCCATGAGTACATATACCTCGGCCAAATAGTCTCTTTCCAGGCACGACAAGATAAAGAAGTTGCACGACGCACCGAGAATGCCTGGAAGAGCTATTGGTCGATGAAACATCTAATGAAGGGTTCTCTGCCTCTTTCACTCAAACGAAAGCTCATGGACATGTGCATTCTCCCCACCCTCACGTATGGTGCGCAAACATGGTCTCTCACAAAGAACCAGAAGTCCGCACTTGGAGTCTGCCAACGAGCTATGGAGCGAAGTATACTGGGTGTCAAACTTACGGACCGCATTAGAAACTCCATACTTCGCTCCAAAACACAAATAGCCGATGTTGGTCTAACAGCTGTAAGGTTGAAGTGGAACTGGGCTGGTCATATATGCCGTATGTCGGATGAGCATTGGGCAAAAATAACTACTCAGTGGATCCCAAATGGCGGTAAAAGAACATGCGGCAGGCCCAGAAGGAGATGGCGGGATGAGCTCGACTCATTTTTAAGGGATTGGCCTACAATCGCACTAGATCGCGAAAAGTGGAAGGAGGGAAGGGAGGCCTTTGCCCTGCAGTGGGACGACACGGGCTTATAATAATAATAATAATATATCATACATTAAACCTCAGTATCGATAAGTAAGTAAATGCAAGTCTCCCAAGAGACAAGCACTATTTGAATTGACCCACTGTTTATATAAGGTGCTTCATTATTATCTGCCACCGCTTTAAAGGGAGATCGTATTGCGTGTATAGATTTAAATAGTAAAGATAAATAATTGATTATTTGTCATATTTTTTTTCATACAGAAATAATTACGTATAAATTTGACTGGATTTATTAGTATAAAACCATCCAGTAGACTTATGCTGTTGCCGCTCCGCACTGAATTCATTGAAATCATTTCGCAAAACGCCAGCGCGCCTTTCGTACACTGTTGCCATACTTATCAAACGATGCCGCTGCGCGCCGGCGGCGACTCGGTCGTCAAGGCGCGGCCCCGCCCCCGCGCGCCCCCACTCTCACCCGCACTACTCTGTTCATCGCACGCGCCAGCCGACCGCCCGCGCCCGCTCGCCAGTCTCTTCCCGTCGCCGCGCCCGCCCGCTCGGTAGTTACTAGTTAGTTTTAGCAGTTAGCGACGGGAAAATCGCTCGCGCTTCCTTTAAAAATGCCTCCCAGACGACGGTACTCCAATCAATAATACCTTGAAATGGTATTGTGGTACCGTGAGTGACCGAGTGTAACTTCATAACTGCGCATGCAGTAAACTTGTACCAGCAGAGGTTTGGTGTGCGAGTGAGCCATCATACCATTCTGGATGCCGTGTACAGATTCAGTAAACACGGCCGCTTTGACCCGCCCTCCGTTGACGCAGGCAGGTCTGAGGTTGAGGAGGGCCAGTGCCATGGCCTCCTCGCTCACCGGATTTAACCCCTTTAGACTTTTTTGTCGTGTAAAGGACCTTGTGTACGGCCAAACTGGATATGATATTAGAAGTGCGTGCGGAAGAACTTAAAAGGCGCATCAAACGCGCGTTTAGGCAGGTAAAAAGTGAAACGGACACATTCAATAAAGTGAAGAGACACGTACGTAAGCGTGTCTTCGTTCGTGTGCAACGCGAAGGCGGACTCTTGCAACAGTTTTGTAGCTAATGTAGGAAGTGTGTAATTAAGTGTAAATACTGTGCAATTATTGTAAATAAGATGATTAACTTTTAAACATGCCAAGTTACTGTAATTTGTTATTAATCTAAGTACTTATTGTTTAAAAATAATAAGAATAAAAATTGCGATTCTTACACTAACTTGTCAGTCCAAAGCCTGTTTTAAGTGTGATGGGAAGTTTATCATCTTATTTACGTCAGTTTTTTGGAAGAATGTGGTAGCTGGTAAGTAATTACACTTTTAAAACATTTGTTTGCCTGCGTATTAGTAGGTAGGTTAGATAGTGACGAAGCTAGCCAGCTGATTTCAGTTTTCATTCACAGAACAGATAGAAAGAGATAGCAGTTGTTTTCATTGACGAAGCGACACATCGCGCGTAATTTGTGAACCACGTTATGCAGAATAGAGCCAATGTTAATTTAACTTGTTTATTTTCTCAAATTGAATCAACTGTTCCAAGGTACGAAATTTCTTCACTATTGTAATGTTTAAACACAATACTACCCCCCATTAAAGCGGTGGCAGATAATAATGAAGCACCTTATATTTCGGGTATGAGTTTACACGAACTTCAAGCGCTGCGTCTGCGTTTTAAAATCAAAAGAAGCGCCGCAGTGGATCATGAGTTTATAATAAAGGAATATGATGCGACCCGGAGACAGCGGCGGCGAGAGAATAAGTATAAATAAACAATTTTAAATATTTCATCCAAAGTGGGTGCTAGGTGCGCATTGAATAAACGTCCCGTGCTTTATATAATATTAAAAATAAGTTTAAGACGCGGACTGACTACGATTTTAATCGCTTATGACCGCGTAAACTATTGTCACCACTATGGAGCGTCAATAAGATTGAAAATTGAAAAAATGACATTTGTGTTGAAATGTGACGTAAGCTGCGAATGGGCATTTATTTTACTGCTTTTCTTTAGATTATTTAAAATATAGACATAAAATTAAATAATGGTTCGGTTAAAGTTTTAAAAATATTGAAAACCTACTAAATTCTTAAAAAAAAAACTGTTGTTATCGCTGGAAATACAGAGATCTTCGACGTCAAAGTTTATTTTTGTGCTACAACTTCCCAATTTTTATTGGGAATATCAAACTCTTATTTATTATTCTGTTCGGTTTAAATTCTTCTTTATACCCTTCTCTATTCACTGTATTTTTCGCGTTGCTTATTTTTATTACATTACGTCATACTCGACGTTCTAAGAACCCATTTTTGGGAATATGAGATAAGACCGCGCCTTAAGTTCTAACACTAATGACAATAATATTAAGTGTGTGTTACGGATTCTTTTAATGTGTATTCATAATGAGTGGTAGTGAACAAGAAAAAAAAAGAAATTATCGGGTACCAGAATTTGTTGAGGAAAAGAAGACTAGGGGAAGAATGGGATAATAAAAAACTTCTAAAATAATTCAATATTTTACGGCTCTAAAAAAACTGGTAAAAGTGATAAAAAATAAAGCTTTAAGCAGGGGTATGTAGGGAGAGTCGCACCAGGCGGCGGCCGACCTGGCGACGCAAGCGGTCGCGACAGTCGTTGGAAGGATCCGGCAGTTGGGACTCGACGTGGCGCTCCACAAAACAGAGGCCATGTGTTTTCATGGCCGTCTGAACGCGCCACGGTCAGAGTCCCACATAACGGTGGGAGGGGTTCGCATCGGCGTCGGGAGGACGATGAAGTACCTGGGACTCGTCCTCGACGGCCGGTGGAACTTCAAGGAGCACTTCCTGCGTTTGGCCCCAAGGCTGAACCGGGCAGCAGGCGCCCTCAGGCGACTCCTGCCCAACCTCAGCGGGCCAAACGCCTCCTGCCGGAGGCTGTACGCCGGTATCGTGCGGTCCATGGCCCTCTACGGGGCCCCCGTGTGGGCCCTGAGCATGCGGACGCGACCAGCGAGGCTGGTCGCATGCCAGAGGGTCATGGCTATCCGGATGATCCGAGGATACCGCACGATCGCCGGCGAATCGGCCAACCTCCTTGCCGGATTACTGCCCTGGGATCTGGAGGCGACCGCCCTCCAGCGCGTCTATGAGTGGCGCGTGGAGGCGCGGCGCCGGGGAGAATTCCCGCTGCCCCGACAAGTCGAGGCGCGGCGGGAAGAGGTCCGGCGCGATCTCAGGGCAGTATGGAGGGAACGACTGTCGCAACCGAGGTTCGGGCACGCCGCAATCGCGGCGGTAAGACCCCTCTTTGAGGAGTGGCTGGAAAGGCGTCACGGCGTCCTGACCTATCGGATGACGCAGGTCCTCACCGGACACGGATGTTTCGGGAGGTACCTGTGTCGGATGGGGAAGGAAGAAACGCCGGGGTGTCACCATTGCGAAGATCGCCCGGAGGACACAGTAGAGCATACGGTGCAAGACTGCCCCGCTTGGGCAGAGCACCGCCGTGTCCTCACGGCAGCGATAGGCGGAGACCTCTCGCGCCCGGCATTGGTTGCGGCCATGCTGCGGGGCGAGACGGAGTGGGAAGCGGTCGCCTCCTTCTGCGAAGCAGTAATGCTCGTTAAGGAGGAGGCGGGCCGTGAGAGAGAGAGGACAGCGTCCTCCCTCCGCCCCACCCGCAATGGTAGACGCCCACGGCGGTGGACGTCGCAAGACGATCTCCGGCCACCGTAGGCGCGGGCATGCGGGCGGCGAGTAAAGGGCAACTCGCCGCCCGGACATGGACCATGCCCGGGTCGACGGCGCGTTGTGTTCCACGCGCGCCTCAAAGAGCGTCAGCACGATGACGGGGCCCCGCCCAAGAGGGCCAAAGCCTGCCGGGGTCGCGGGACTTATCTCATTACCGTGACCCCGGAACATAAAAGGCTATTGAAGGACACCGTGGATTTTAGTCAGTACAAGTCTGACAGTCCCTCCCGCCCTGCCCGGGGTGGGAGGACTCATTTGATGATTTTACCACGCTAAAAAAAAAAAAAAAAAAAAAAGCAGGGGTATGTACATTTTATGTAATTTCCTATACAATATGTTACAAAAGCCCTGACGATTATTTTTTATTAAATAAAAACGTTGCCCCACACAGAATTTTTCTCTTATGTCGTGGCCCGTGGGTGCGTTTACAAATATAGAAACTCACATAAACAGACACCCAGAACAGAAACAACGATTTGTAGGTCATACGAATATTAATTGTTCCGTGCGGGATTCGAACCCATGACACGCTGCGCATCAGTCCAATCGCTCAGCCACTTCGCTAACCGTTCTTTCTGCGTTTTAAATACAATAGTAATAAAGCTGTTATCCTTTATAAAATTATACGAGCAACATTTAATATAGCCAACGCGGTTGGCGTAGTATAGTGGCTGGTTCGCTGATGATCAATAGAGCGAGCGATCGGCTGCTGCGCTGCGTATCACGGGGATTCCCGCACGGAACAAAAATTGTGATCTGCAAGTAATTGTTTCGGGTCTGGGTGTTTGTGTACGTGAATTTCAATGATTGTAAATGCACCCATGATAAAGTGTGGGGCAACGTTAAAAAATATACATGTATTAAGTTTATAAAATCAAATAATATTAGGAAAAATATTTAAAATATTAGGGGTGGGGTGTCTACGGTCAACAGTTACTATTAAATAAAACTGGAGAAAATATAATTTTTCAATAAAAAAAATGTCGAAACGCGACCAAAAAAAAACGCCACAAAGAATTTGCACACAGGCGCTGCCAGGGTTCGGCGCGGCCCTGGCCGCCACTGCGCCGCTACCGCGCCGCCGCCGCCGAAAATCAAACAATAGCAAATGACGGTGCGGCGGCGGCGCGGTCGCGAAGGTATAATACACATAAAAGCGGTGCGGTGACGGAACGGTGACAGCATCGTGTACATGAGCACTTAAATGCCAAAGCCTGCCGGGGTCGCGGGACTGTCTCATCAGGTGACCTTGGAACAAAAAGGGCTATTGAAGGATCACCGTGGATTTTAGACAATACAAGTCTGACAAATTGACAATATGGGTAGGAGAACTCATTTCATGATTTTACCACGATAAAAAAATAGAGTCTTGGTGTGTACTGACCCTTAGTCGAGCCACTACCGCTGTGGGCCCCACTTCTCTTCCTACGACATGAAGAGTTTGGCTGTTCAATTGCCAACTCGATCCTTTTTCAAAATTTTTATTCTTTGTTTCTGTGACTAGGGTCGCGGGTACTATGTAGTGACAAGCGGGTTCAGTGCCACCCACACTCTGGCACACCTCCGCCGGATCATACAGACACACAAGTTGCGGGCCACCATCACTGACGTCACCAAACAGCTGTGTATTCTTGGCATACAGGGGCCAGACAGGTCAGTAAGAACCACCACATATTTCACTATATAGGGTGAATTTTTCTACTGGGATCCACGCCCAGTTGAAAAATTCACCTATATCGGCTGTATCTGAAAATATAAAAAATATCGAAAAACGTTGAAAGGAGTCTCGAGACCGATTTTGACCAAAAGTAAAACTGCATCATTGGATTTTAGAAAATCAATAATCAACTTTGATTATAAAGACCAAGATATACAGGGTGACCTGTATACTATGATGCCTCATGGAACATGAAAAATTAATACCAATAGTCTCTTTTGAAAATATAAGTATTATCAATTTATTTTAGACTGGCTTTTACCTGAAGCTTTACTTGCTCAAGTTTTATGAAAAAGAAGTAGTCTGTAACCGTCCTCAGGCTTTCCATCTTCGTTCATTTTTTACAACGACTCGCTAGCTAAATTAAATTAACCCTGGATATTATACACTTAACTGGGTCGAGATAAAAACCCATTTT
This sequence comes from Agrotis exclamationis, assembly GCA_950005045.1. Lineage (NCBI taxonomy): Eukaryota > Metazoa > Arthropoda > Insecta > Lepidoptera > Noctuidae > Agrotis > Agrotis exclamationis. The sequence goes on along the minus strand of OX465417.1, from coordinate 9,805,416 downwards.
TCAATATATCAACGTTTTCCAACTGCTCTTCACAGCCAACGCATCCTGGAACGCTTCACAGAGGCTGGTCTGGACAACGACTCATTCCCAGTGAACACACAACGTAGTATCGACGTGAGTCGCGCGCCCCACTCCGCCGATGGAAAGCGCTACCGTTGTCGAGCACTCCGGGTCACGTGGTCCGGGGAACTGGGCTGGGAGCTACACGTACCGTCAGCTCACGCCATCCCGGTGTACAAGGCTTTGAGCAGAGCGCACGGACTGAAGAATGCTGGATGGAGAGCTTTGACCTCTTTGAGTGCCGAGAAAGGTGAAATTCTATATTTTTCATTAACGCATACGTAGCGAATGTCAAAATTTTTCTTTGAAAAGAACATAACCTAACCTTGAGACGTCAGAAATAGATTGAAGAATCCCAAGCAGTAGGTAAGAACCTCGATAGCTCGGTTGGAAAGAGCGACGGATGTACTGATCCCGGGGGTCGCAGGTTCAAATCCTGTTCGCGGTTCGAATTTTTCTTTCTAAAGAGAAGCTTTAAAGGTGATATTCTTGTAGTATGTGCTATTCAAATGTACAAGGTTGACAAAAGGCTTTATGATCTATCGTGACCTCTTTTAACAGTATTGTTTTAACTTTACTTCCTTGTGAAAAAGAGATAGAGTTAGACGTCCCGCCCACCCTGGTTATCAAGATTGCTAAAATTTTAATGTTTCTTTTTTTTTTTACTAAATATTGGTTGTTATTGCAATAACCATAGACCGGAATAGGTAGAGCTATTTAGGTTCATTGACCGCAAACATTGATGTTAATATGGATATTCCACTGGATCGAGGCCCGTAATGTGGCGGCATTATGGAAACAAAAGAAAACAATAGCGGGGTGTGTCTGTAGTCTGTACCAACAGTAACTTGTTGTCTCATTCCAAATCCCGGGACTCGGGGAATATCCATATTATTCTTACCTATGGCAAGTACATAAAACAGCTCTACCTATTCTGATAAACAAGATCTAATGCGCTACCAAAGTGTCTTCGTTTATTTTATAAATCTATGTCATTATTTTCATTTCAGGATACCATTTATGGAACTCCGATTTGAGATCCGATGACAATCCGATAGAAGCTGGTATGGGCTTCACGTGCAGAAAAGGCGGCGATTACATCGGAAATGAACAAGTGACGAGAGCTAGAACAGAAGGGGTCACCAAGAAATACGCGTATTTCACACTTGATGAAAAGGTTTGTTTGAATTAATTGGATAGATTTATTATGAAAACCATTATTAGAACGATAAATAACTCGCGGGCCCAGCCAGTGCGAGTTGGTAGATTTTACATGTCTTTGAATTTTTTGTTCAAACATGCTGTTTTCTCACGATGTTATCCTTCATCAACATTTTATTCAATCCTTTATCAACATTTTATGAAACTGCTTCAGCATACGGTACGGCGAGGCTAAAAGTTATGAATTAATACAATTTATTACGTTTCGCAGGTCGCCGTCTTTGGACAAGAAGCGATATTTAGAAATGGCGAACCCGCTGGCTACCTAAGAAGAGGAGATTATGCATTCTACTTGGACAAACCGATCGGTATAGGCTACGTCACTAACAAAGGCTCAAAAGTCACCAAGCAGTTTTTGAAAGAAGGCAATTACGAGATCGAAGTCTTGGGAAAGAGGCATAAAGCGACTTTACACCTCAAATCTCCGTTCGACCCTCACGGCCTGAGGTTACTTGGCAATTATAAAGACCAAGATATGGACGCTCATGACCGAAATGAAAGGGAAGGTGGTTGTGAATAACTTTTTGTCAGTGTGATTATGATCTCAATAAATCTTCTTTTTATATAATTGGATTGTTTTATTAGCAAACCGATGATCCATTGCATTTTAGAACGATCTGTTGTCCGCAACTGCACACTCAACATTCATGTGGATGTGTAATTTGATCATACAATACCTACATTTTATCTCTTCATTACTCCGTCAAGAAGATGAAAACCCAAGTTTGCCATGGTCAATAAGGCCCAACGCACATCGGCGGAGGCGCGGCGAAGATACTGAGACTAAATTAATCCCACCAAAACCATTTCATGTAAAATGTTGACAAGACTACCACATAATGTTTGGCCTCATATCAGTAAAAATGTATGGCTTCACCGTTTCGCTACCGTCGTGAAGGTGATGCGAATATTTAGTTTCTGAAGCAACGAAACAGCCAAGCCATACATTTTTACTGATATGTAGAATTTGTGAAGTTCGGGTCGGTAGAGTTAGGCCGTATAGATTCAGAAGTTTGGCTTAACATGGATTAAATCTTGCATTTTTCTTTTTCACTTTTTGCGTTTCTTTTTTTTTGTTTTCATTTATTCTACGAGTTTAAAATAAATTTATGCATTCTTTTTTCAATATTATTCGCAATTTTATTTTAAACTCATTTTTTTCAATAGTTCTCTAGGAAATAATTATCTACGCTGATTTAAATTGTAGGAAGTAGGTAAGTTGGATATTTTTTTGAACTGTAATTGCACACTTACAGTTCAAAATAAAAGCTATGCAATAGCTTAAAAATATCAAACTTGCCTACTAGAATTTTATACTTTGACGAAAGGCTGCGAAATCATGAAGATAAATTTTATTCAAGACGAATAATTTGAATCAGTACAATTCCATAAAGGTGGCCGAGCCAATACGGCACTTATTAAATCTTCAGTCGTCAGCGGCATTTCTGAACAAATGGAGCAGGAAACGCAAACTGACTTGCGTCCAGCACATTATTGATCTAAACTAATATTACTTTTAAATAGAAGTATGTTGCCTTTTGACGCAAACTACCTACTGAATCTGAGTCCCATACGTTGTCAGGAGTATAGATGGTATAGACACGGTTATAGGGTATCTTTGATCACGAAAAACAGAAGTGAACTGTTGTTGAAAAAAACGTTACGTTTTTATTCCAGATGGCGCCACTTACACGATCCGTATTGTTTCTCAAATTCTAGATTAACGCAAGCGAAGCCGTGGGCAAACCCTAGTTTAAAATAAACCTCATGCGTTTGAAAACGGCATGCAAAGCGAGAAGCGCGCGGTGAACCGTCAAGCTGCCACGAGAGCAGACGCGCGACTTCTCCGGTCGGCGCCACAGAGCATGTTATTATACCATGAGAGCATGTAATTTTGTCGGCGCCAAACGGCTCAGCGCGCCTCTTCGTGACGCTTGGCGACCGCCGCTGGCGGCGCTTTTAAAAATGAATTAAATAGTTATACGTGGTTCTTTTCCATTTGATGTCATTTTCGACAGTAACTTAAAAAAACGGCTGAATAAAAATCAACGTTTAACTTGCTTGAACGAAGACAATTTAATCAGTACATTTTGTTTCCCTATACAGTATTCGAGGTAACGTAATAGCGGCCATACACCATACTGCCTATCGTACAATCGGCATGACGCTGCCGATTTGATCAGTTAGATTTGACCGTGTGTGGGCGTGGAATCCATCAAATTGGCATAACAATAGGCTTGATCATGCCGATTTGATCAAATCGATTTGATCATGCCAATTTGATCAAATCGATTTGATCAAATCGGAATGATCAAACTTCAAATCGGCAGCAGTGATACCAACTTAGCAACTTTATAGCTAGATCTAGCTAATATTCGGTAGCTACTTTTTAACCGACGTAAAAAAAGGAGGAGGCTCTCAATTCGAAACGTATATTTTTTTGGAACGAAGTTCCTTATGGCGCGTTGCGAAAGGGGACTAGGCGGAAAAAATTGTAACGACACTTTTTACAGTCTGCGATGGAGTGGAGTGGAGTGGAGTGGAGTGGAATGGAATGGAGGGTCGAAAATCGCCTGAACCTTTTTTTAACTTGCTATCGTTAAGCAAGTTAAAAAACAGGTTCAAGCGATTTTCGACCTTATTGACATTCAAAATTTAGTTTGTTTTTTCTCACATTCTCGTTAGCTAACATTGCTCCTTCATTAAAATCCGGTGTTTGCATAAATGTCAATAAAGTCGAAAATCGATTGAACTCACTTTCACTTGTATTACCAACTGATTCCCACTAGTGGGATAAAACAAGTCGGTAAAAAAGTAGCTAAAAAGTTAAGCCACAAGTTTTATAAAATTGTAGCTGTCTGTCACCGAATAATAGCTAGATCTAGCTATAAAGTTGCTTAGTTGGCATCACTGCTGCCGAATTGAAGTTTGATCAAATCGATCGTCATGCCGATTGTACGATAGGCAGTATGGTGTATGGTGTATATGGACGAACTGCCAATTTGATCAAATCGATCGTCATGCCGATTGTACGATAGGCAGTATGGTGTATGGCCGCTATAACCATAGCGTGATTATTGGAGCTACTTTGGTTTTGGAAGTGACCAAATGAATGTGCACGTCTCCTGATTCGTCAACAACACGGATATAGACCACAGCAGCATAAGCCTCATTAGATGCATCGCTGAAGCCATGGAGTTCCACACTGCTGTTTTCCTTGACATTAATCCATCGTGGAAATCGACATTTGGTAAGTTCTACCAGTCCTGCACGGTAGGTAATCCATTCCTTTAACAGTGCTGGTGGTAGTTTATCATCCCATTCTATTCCTGCAAGCCAAAGCTTTTGAATCATAATTTTAGCTTTTATGATTGCTGGTGATATCCAACCCATTGGGTCAAACAATTTCGCAATATCAGAGATTACTTTCCTTTTTGTTACAGGTTCCGAGATTGATGGTAGCTGAACGGAGTACACGAAGTTATCAGTTCGTCGATTCCAGGTAAGTCCCAATATTTTAATAATTTCACTTTCTTTTAGTTCTAGATTGCTTGTTAATGCTTTGCTTTCCTTAGTTATTTCCTTATGTAGTTGATCATCATTGCTTGCCCATTTCTGTAGTTCAAAACCTCCCTTGCTTAGTAGTTTAGTCATTACTGAGAATATTTTTTTGCCTTCTGAAATACTTGTACAGCCAGTTATAAGGTCATCCATGTAAAAATCGTGTAAAACCCTTTCAGATGCTAGTGGGAATTGAGCTCCTTCATCATAAGCGATTTGATGAAGCGCTCTTACTGCCAGGTATGGAGCTGAAGCAGTCCCAAATGTTACCCGTACTAAACGCAAGTGTTGTATCTCTTTTTCAGAGTCTGATCTCCACACCATGCGTTGATAATCTGCATCTTGTTCTGTCACCTTAATCTGTCTGTACATCTTTACGATGTCAGCTACTAAGCAAATAGGATGAAGTCTCCACCTCATGAGGATGTGTCTAAGATCATCCTGTAATCTTGGTCCTACCATAAGGTTACTGTTCAGTGAAACACCATTGTTATCGCGACTAGAAGCATTAAATACAATCCTGAATTTGGTCGTTGTTTTATCCTCTCTGACTACTTCATGATAAGGTAAGTAAACCGCTTCTGGTTTATCAATTTCTTCTGGGGGTATTAGTTCCATATGACCGAGCTTTAAATATTCTAAAATAACTTCCGAATATTTAGTTTTTAAATCCGGTGATTTTAAGAAACGTTTTTCTAACGATAATAATCTCTTAACAGCAATATTACGCGAATTTCCATATTTACTGTTCGGGTCATCATCTTTAAAAGGCAACTTTACAATATACCTACCAGAACGATCGCGTTTGATTGTTTTCTCAAATATTTCCTCACAACGTTTTTCTTCCGGAGTTAATTGGTTTTTGCTCAGAATGAAGTTATCAGATTCGAGCTCCCAGAATTGTTTAAGATTAAAATCTTCATTGCAAATGTTAGTATGCATGCTGATGATAGTACTATTGCAAATCATAGTATTGGTTTCGCTATCACTCACTTTGCCAGACAAAATCCAACCCAGCCTGGTGCTTTGTGCCATCAGTGTTCCTGGAGGACCTCTAATTAATCCTTCAGTTAGAATTTGACAATAGACTTCTGCACCAAGCAAAAGATCGATTTTGTTTGGTATGTTAAACTTCGGATCTGCTAACTTCATTACTGGTAAGTTGGGCCACAGCTGGACTACAATTTTTCTTTCAGGTAGAAATGAAGTTAATTTCCGAAGGACGTATGTTTTGACATTTATGGTAAAATTAGGATTCTGGATAGATTGTAGTTTAATATACACTACATGTTTACAATTGAGAGAAGCGTTGGCCTCTCCCCCCACTCCTGATATAACACTGTTGCGTGTAATCCTGTTAAGTCCAAGTAATTGGACTGCAGACTCCGTTATGAAGGATGCCTGTGATCCCTGGTCCACTAGAGACCTCAGTGTTATATAAGATCCTGTGTTAGTTTCTGCTTTTACCAAAGCTGTTGCTAGTACAACCTGATGATTTTTGTTAGACTTACTACTACTAGTTGTACAAATGTTTCTTACCTCGGTCTCGTTCTTCGATGTTGTCGCAGTTGCAACAACATTGGTACTTTCAACTGATTGTTCGTTCGGTTCATCAGCTGGTTGGTTATTATTATTCGAATGCAGCAACGAATGGTGTTTTCTTCTGCAAATTCTGCATCTCGTGGGCAAACGACACGAAGTAACCTAATTGACCTGACCTGATTTGCGCCTAAGCAATTGAAACACAAACCTGAATTTTGGACAAAGTTACGACGAGCTGACAAATCTTCTTTAGCAAAATTCTTACAATTCCCTATCTTATGATTAGTGTTTGAACAAAAGCTATACACACAGATGGTTTATTTTCGTTAACATTTTTTACTACGTGATGTGACTTTGAGTTAGTGCTCTTTACTGTTTTAGTACATAAAAATTCAAGTGACCTAAATCTAAGCTCCAAAAAATCTAAAAACTCTTGTAACGTAGGCAAATCGTTAGCTGAATTACAAATCTTAGCTTCCCATTGTTCGCGAGACTCATTATCTAATTTAGAACACAGTACATAAATAACAATAAGGTCCCAATTTTCGATGTTAATACCTTCGTTTTTTAAAGCATTAAGACATTCATTTGTTGTATCAAAAAGTTCTTTCAAAGAGTTCGATGACTCAGTCGTTATACATTTTTGATTGAAGAATCTTTTTATTTTACTATGATTCTCTTCAAAGGCTGACCATTGATTTTCTAAAGACTCCAATCTTGTTTCTACGTAGCTTAAGGTAATCCTTTCTTTAGGAGACTTTTTGTTAGTTAACGTATCCTCTTTGCATCTTTTTATTGATATCAACTTGCAATCTGAGTAATGAATCCATTTTTTTAAAGTATATTCCAGAATTAATTTAAATTAAAAGTCCCAAATTCTGCAGAACGGTTGATGGTTTTCTTCAATAAAATTCTATGTTCCAAAGTTCCAAATTTTCGAAAAAATTCTAAGTCCAAAATTTTGGGGTGCTAAGACAGGAAACCTCCACGTGCGCCCGTGGACTGGAGTTCCCTCTCGGATACGTCCGGGGGGAAGACCAGTTTTTCGGGCCGGTGCACCCTGGGATGCGGGCAAAAACTCTTCCTTAGGCACTGTGTGCCTAAGGGGTCTCTTTGCCCGTATGCGAATAGCCTGTCGGGTGGACGCTCCAACGCGTGTCCCTCTGAATAGCAGAGGGCACAGCGGCGGAGCGGGCTTGCGGACGGTGAGCAATGGGTAGCTCGCCGTCCGACCGAGGACCAAGCCCGAGTCGGTGGCACGTCGTGTCGTGTTTCGCGCGTGCCTTCGGGGAGTTGTCAGCAGACTGACGGGGCCCCTTATGGGGCCAAATGCCTGCTGGGGTCGCGGGTTTTTCTTAACACAGGATACCGTGGCCCCGGAACGTAAAAGGCATCCGAAGGAACACGGGTGGATTTTAGTCAGTAAGAGTCTGACAGTCCCTTCCGCCCCACCTAGGGCGGAAGGACTCATTCGATGATTTTACCACCTTAAAAAAAAAAAAAGTCCAAAATTTTGTGAAAATTTTCTAAGTCTTTAAATTAAAAACTTTGCCGAAATTGGGCATGGATTCCCCGTCTAAACACAGTTTTGCTTAAAATTTTACAAGTCCAACTATTGCAAAATTTTTCTAAGTTCAACGTTTTTTTTTTCACTTTGTTAAACTAACTTTTAGAGTACTCACAGTTTGTCCATGATCACAACACTTCACCAATTATTTATACGATTTAATCCGATAGGGGGCACCACTTTTTAACTCACTGCACAAGTCACTGCATCCGATTATCCGGCTCGAAGGACCTAGCGATGGGTAGCTATAGCCATAACAAGCCAAATACCGGCTATGAACAAAATAGCCACGGCTATGATATCCGTCAACACGATAGCTAGCTATCGGCTACTGGTTGGCTAGATAACTGACAGGTTATGATATAGCCGCGTAGCCGCTCGTAACCGCGTAGCCGCGTAGCCGCCACGGAGTATATCTAACTGCTACGTTTTATAGCCGTCCCGGTATTCGGTAGCCGGGTAGCTAGAGTAGCCAAAATAGCCGATAGCTGTGTGCGCGCTCACTGCGCTACGCGTGTACGATCTTCATTGGTATCGTCGATCTTTTTCTCACAATATTCACAAAATAGATTAGACAAAGAAAGAGCATTATACTTAGTAATTTCGTTCGTTTAATGAACGAACTTATGAAATACGATGATTAGAAATCTGGTTAGTTACCGTCAGGTTTAAAATAAATAAAAATTTGATAGTTAGTATTTTGGTTATTGTGACCTCAGAGAGGAAATCATTTCTTTTTGATTTAGGATCGAATTCAGATCGCGCAGTTGATGTTGCGTTATTTAAGTCCTACCTAGCTACACCGGCACCGCTTCGTTGCGCCGCTAGTTACTAAACGCTAGCGATGGGTAGCTATAGCCATAACTAGCCAAATACCGGCTATGAGCAAAATAGCCACGGCTATGATATCCGTCAACACGATAGCTAGCTATCGGCTACTGGTTGGCTAGATAACTGACAGGTTATGATATAGCCGCGTAGCCGCTCGTAACCGCGTAGCCGCTCGTAGCCGCCACGGGGTATAGCTAACTGCTACGTTTTATAGCCGTCCCGGTATTCGGTAGCCGGGTAGCTAGAGTAGCCAAAATAGCCGATAGCTGTGTGCGCGCTCACTGCGCTACGCGTGTACGATCTTCATTGGAATCGTCGATCTTTTTCTCACAATATTCACAAAATAGATTAGACAAAGAAAGAGCATTATACTTAGTAATTGCGTTCGTTTAATGAACGAACTTATGAAATACGATGATTAGAAAGCTGGTTAGTTATACTAATTATAAAATTTTTATTTATTTTAAACCAGACGGGGTTTAAAATAAATATTCACAAAAACTAACAACGCCATCTAGTTATACATGAAGTACTAAAAAGGTAAAATATATCAAAATAGATTAACGCAAGATTGTACAATGGCAGTTTCCAGAAATAAACAACGATTCTAATATTTGGTTAAACTGTTGTTAAATTCAAACACATACCTGAACATAAATTCAGTTCTTGTACCGATCCAGCAACAAGACGTCTGATTTCCTACACGTCGTTTTGATATTGAGCCTAAATTAGCTTTCTGACCAGCGTTTTGCCTGTTTTAATTATTATTACCCAAAAAAGTGGCTAAAAGTATCGGTACTATAAAATGCGGTCACAATAGGTACTGAGTGTTCCGGGTAGATCAAAAATTCAACGTCGTACTTTTATATGATTTTTATGTAAATAAGACAGATTATTGCAAATAAATTGATGAATATTACTTAATGATGATATTTAGAACCTAAATCCGATAAAAAAAGTACATCGTCCTTGGAAAAATCTCTAAATATTCGTGATACAATACCTAAAACAAATTCAGAAGGGGACAGGTAAATATAGACAACTCCTGTTTGTTTAAATGCTGTATAAACAAAATTGTTACTATTTATACAGAAAATTATATGATTAAATTAAAATTGAACGTATTTTGTTTGATCCAATATCTATAAAAACCCGAAAAGTTTATGGGTTTATGAATAAAATCAAGTCAAACTCGAGGGACAAGCAAAAAACGGACTTGTCACAAAAAATAAAAATGCTCGGGAACAGTCTGTCGATAACTCGATAGCAGGTATGAAATGCCTCTGACCTGTCTGTATTTAACTACTCACTAGAGGCTAGCCAATCGAAAATGAGCCTTCCGAAGTTTAACCACTCTGCACGACAACATTTTGACACATGACACATCAGCTGAGTCGACCGGGTGATTCGAAATTTAAGACGACACTCAAGATTTTTTGTACATTTTCAGCATCCGATTTTCAATCAAAATTATATTGCTACAGCTATTTCATACGATAAGTTTGTGAACAATAATCTCTAAGAACGTGTTGAGGTCACTAAAACTGCGTGATTCTACTGTAAAATGTGTGTAAGATACAAAATGCTACATCATTCCAAAAACTAGATAATTTAGATGTGCTGAAAATATGTACATAAACAAGCTTCCCACGTGATAAAAAACGGTTATACAGTGAAATAAATAAAGTAACTTACTACATGAATTATTACATTTGCCAGTGTTCATACATAATTTCATAATAATAACGAAACAAAGTGTTGATAAAAATTACAAAAAAAACTATGTTGCAACATGACACTTCGTAGTGCTGCCGTAATCCCAATGTTCATTATAACGATTAAAAACGTTCATTCAGCCTAATCGATACTCGCAATATAATCGAACATGGAAAAAAAAGTAAAACAAGACATCGAGCATGGACCGATTTATCTGCTTATTTGACTATAGTTAGCTTAGTCCATGCAATACATCTATGAAATTGAACCTGAAGATTCTTTTTTATAATATTTTGAGTATTATTTCGTTTGATGATTTTTTTATTACACAATAAATTATTAATTTTTAATTCATGATTTCGATGGAATTAATATCGGTATTTCAATGGAGGCCAAACGTGTGTGTGTCTTCTAAATTTAAATTCAACCATATAGTTTTACCCATACTGTGTCTTCGGTAATTAATTTCAATTTATCTGATTATTTCACTATAAAAAACGAATCTAAAAAACGTGGAAAGACAAACACCGGGTACGGATCAAATGCTGGAGTAAGAGATGGGAGTACTTCCAAATGATTCCTTGCAGTAATAAACAAATTGAATTTCCAACTGGGCGTGAATGGCTAAATTAGAATCTATGAGGAATAGCGAAAAATACTGAAAGAAGTCTCGTGGCTGATTTTGATAAAAAATAAAATGACAGCATAAAAATTAAATTGACATATTAATTTCCAGCAATCAAACCATCAATGTTATGTGAAGTAATTACATGCGACAAACGTACCTATGGCAAAAGGTTTTTTAAAATTCAAACTTTAGTTAATGGCCATAGCTCACTACATCGTGTTCTCATTTCAAATTTTTATAATCACCTCGCGGTACAAATACAATCCGATTGAAATTCGAACTTTAAGTAAATTGGCGCGAATTTTGATCTGCGTACGATGACTAAATTATTGATTAATACTTCACCGAATTTGATCCTTAACAACGACCCTATCGAATAGTGTATAGTGTGTTCTTATTTTAATTTACAAGCTCGATTCCTGACAAGCAAATTGATTTTACAAAAATCTAAAGACGCAGACTTAATTTTTGCGATTGTAGTTGCGGGCTTGCGAACGACGAGTAGGGGAAGTCAGCTCAAAGCGGCCATAGGAGGCAAAGCGGCCACGCTTAATTTTTCGGTTATTTAAAATGATAGCGTTATGTTGTCGTTTTGTGCGCATAACCAAACCTCCTTCCCACCCCGTTCCAGTCATTCACTAGTGTGGCTCTGAAAGTGTGGCTCTAGTGACGACAAATGTGTTTTTGTGTGTTTTATTAAAATAATACAAGGAAAGTTCAACTTGTTTTGGTGCAAACTGTTTATATTTAAATGGTTTCATTACACGTTTAATGTTACTTATCTATTTGGCCTTTTTTGTGTGGTATTTGCTCCGAAATTATAGTAAATAATGTGAGTGAAATTAATTTTTTAATCAAAATGGGCGAAAAAGGCAAAGCAGTTCGGACAAAGCGGCCACCTGAGCGATTACTTTAATATTATGGCTCCATAGGTAATGCTTAATTATTTTGTTTAGATGGTCAATAACTACAAAAGAACAGCCCAGGCATCATGAGACGACGCTACGATGGCCTGAACAATTAAAAGAGATAAAAGAAAAGCGTGACTCAATTAAATCCATCGCAATTAAATATGGTATCCCTGAGAAGACACTTATAAACAGGATCTGCTATAAAGATACTTTGCAGATTTACCACAGTATATTTCAACAAAAAAACAATTCATTTCTTGAAAACTTTTGGGGTGGCCACGTTGCCCTTACCCCCATGGCCGCTTTGGGCGACCACTCGGGCAAAGCGGTTTTATGACAAGTTTTCGTAAAATGCAAATCTTATGCTTATTTTTCAACATGCGCAAATTTGAATTGGCCATTGCAAAAATTCGATAAATTCTCTACTAGGTAGTACAAAATTCTCTTCAAAAATCTTTCGTTTAATGGATTTTTTTTTAACTCAAAGTTAAGGTGGCCGCTTTGAGCTGACTTCCCCTATTGGGTAACTCACCGTCCGATCAAGGACTAGGCCTGAGACGAATGCGCGTCGTGTTCCAAGCGACCTTCAAGGAACTATCAGCGAACTGACGAGGTCATAATAGTGCCAAACGCGTGCCGGGCTCACGGAATTGTATTGAAACCATTGAAAGGGTACTGCGGTCCTGGAACGCAAAAGGCATGTAAAGGAACAGGGTATTTTTAGTTAGTAATAGTCTCTGACTTCTCCTTCCGCTCCACCCAGGAAGAGAATCATCAAAAGATTTTAAACTATAACAGTGTGTTTTACTGAAGTTAAGTCGCGACAGCATCACATCTAAAGTATCCTTAACAAATACCTAAATAAAAATATTATTATACTGGTGTCGATACTGACGAATCGTCAGTATTGATCTGTATGCATGCCAGCACAGGTCAACTTACCCAAATCTGTCAAAATTTACCAATCGAACATTAACCTTCCACTATTGTGATAAGGTTGAAAATCTATTGAAGAAATTTGACAGATTGAGGTAGGTTGATGTGCTGGCATCAACCTACCTCAATCTGACAAACTTTAATAGATTTTCAACCTTATCACAATATTGGAAGGTCAATGTTCGATTGGTAAAATTTGACAGATTGGGGTAGGTTGATCTACCTGGCGTCTGTACATTAAAAAATAGCTAATAAATTAAAATGTTATTATTTTGAATAGCGACTACATCAGCGAGCGCATTCCTAATTCAAATTTTGGAATTAATAAATTGGCGCGCTTTCAAACATTTATTACTGACATTTTTCCTTTGTCTATTTTTGTTTTTTGGTAATTACAATGCACGTAATAAAATTATTATAAAGCTTTAAAAAAGAATATAATGGATAATAATTGTATTCTAAGCTTAAAACGAATTTATTTTAATTTTTATGAATCGATTTCTTAAATTCCTTATTTATTTCACTCGAGTTGACAAAAAAATCAATTATGGAATCGATTAGAATACTCGCTTTCACACATCATTACGATTAAAAAAAAAAACATGGTTGTCGATTACGAATACGAATTGAGTAGTGGTAATGAAAAATTCGTGTTTTTGGCCCTGTATTAGAGAATTAAGCTAAGATCTGGTCTTTTTTACGTTATTTATAAAATTTGGCATGATATTTATCGTAATTGTTATTGAGTATAAGCGTTTGTGTGTGATCCAAGTGAAAAATAAAAATGTAAACAAACACAAGTGGCGCGAAACTTCGAGTTCAGATATCAAATTCTTCATTACCACTGCTAATTTATGTTGAATTACGTATGAATTCGTTACAATACTAAATGACGAGTTATTCATCCCTTCTATAGTGATACCTTGGATATCCGGAAACCACATTTTTTATGATTTTTAGCCCAACCCAGCACTGCCATCAAAATGGCGTAAATCGTATTTACACTTTTGGATTTTGTAATGGTAAATTAAGAAAATGCGTTGTAAATGTAGAAGTTTTAATGGCGTGAACAAATCAGATTTTTATTTAACATTCTTAATTAATGCGCACTCATAGGATTTAACGCAGAGAATATTATATTTTTTAATTTTTTAATGAGGATGTCGTATGACTACAACGTCTGCCCATTTCGGACCCATTCGGACCCACTACTGAGCCAGCATAGGTTTACTTGTCGCGGCCGTTTCGGACCCGGTACCGAACTAGAACTATACGGTTAATAGATTGGGGTAGGTTGATCTACTGGCGTCTTAAGTTTGGCTGAACCTAGGGACACGATATCGCAACCATAAGTAGCGATATCGATATAGTATCGGTATCGAAACAAAAGTATCAAATTAGTATTAGCATCGAAACGAAAGTATCGATATGAGTAAGTATCGAATGAATTTGGAGTTTCCCTACTACTTTTTTTTTAGCTTTGTAATGGTAGTCATCAAGTGCGTCCTCGCCTGAACCGATTTATCTATTCAAACTATGCGTAAAACGAATCTATAGATCTATAGGCTTTGACATGACAGCTGTCACATATCACATATTTATCGAACGACTGTCACTGTCAAACTTACGGTAGTGCCTGCCTTTTGGCGAATTTTCTATACAACAACAACAAACTTACGGTACGCGGTACGTTGATACGTTCTTTTTAGGTTATTTTGAAAGTAAATAAAATAGTAAACAAGTGTTTTCACTCAAAAACTAGTGGTTTTTTTTCAAGAAGTTTAGATTAAGTTTAAAACAAAATGTCTGTTACATTGCATACTGACGTTGGGGACATAAAAATAGAATTATATTGCGAACAATGCCCGAAAGCTTGTGAGAACTTTCTAGCATTATGTGCTAGCAATTATTATAACGGATGCTTATTTCATAGAAATATTAAGGTACGCTAAGAACGCGCCGATTATTTAATGTTAAAATTACATCCGTACCTATACTTTTTTATAGATATCTTAATAAGTGTTGCATACTTGTTATCGTTTATAGGGTTTCATAGTGCAGACAGGTGACCCCACAGGCACTGGAAAAGGAGGAACGTCTATATGGGGACGAAAGTTTGAAGATGAATTCAAGGAAGAGTTGAAGGTATGGAATTTTATGGCGCTGCGGCGGCGCAAGCCGGCCGACTCATAGAACTTTGTATTTTTTCATTCAATGGGAAGTAACGCTAGATGAATAATTCATATTTGTAAGCATAAGTATTCATAAAACCTGTATCTGTAACTGTGTATGTTTTTCTTTAACAGCATAATGCAAGAGGTATGGTGAGCATGGCTAATAACGGGCCCAACTCAAATGGCAGCCAGTTTTTCTTTACATATGGGGAACAGCCTCATTTAGACTTGAAGTATACCCTGTTTGGCAGGTAATTAAGATTCTATAAAAACTATTTTGATGTAACTTGCATAAGCTTGAGCAACTTGATAGACTTATGTCCAGCAGTTTGGCTGAATTGTCTAATTAAATGATAGCACATATTTCTTAACTTCATGACAGCTTCCTTTTCGTTTCTTTATTTGACTCAGACATGTTCTTGAATTGGCAAAAGTAAGGAGGGACCCCCTCAGCAAGGTGGCCAGTAACAGCTGGATGAGAGTAGTTGGTGTCAAATGGCGTGCAATAAACTGGACTATGTCCAGTTGTGGACTGCTATAGGCTGATGATGATGGTGATTTGACTCTGGCCCTATAGCCAAACAGCAGACGACAATCATTATCGCTCAGCAGTCACTAATACATTTCAACTTTATACATTAGCAAATAAAGTTGTAAATCTTTAGTCTATCAAGGGCCCAGACCAACGGGCAAAGGCATTGTTTTGGATTCATTGGAGTTAATTTGTAGATGGCTCCTGTACTTTCCTAAACTTAAAAATGTGTTATTCTTTTGTTCCAGAATAATAGATGGATTTGAAGCACTTGATGATTTAGAAAAAATGGCAGTCAACCCAAAAACATACCGGCCACTTACAGAAGCAAAAATAACATCAGTTACCATACATGCTAATCCATTAGCTGGATAAAAATAAATATAAAATTCATATCATTATGTTTCATTGATTTGTGAAGAGTTATGGTTACCTGCCTGCCACATCTCAGTATGAAAGATTTCATAAACTATCTATACATCTATTTATATAAAAGCAATAGCATCTATTTATGGTAGTCCCAGGCCCAGTAGTATCGGCCTCGATTTAAGTGTTGTAGGTTGTGGGTTCAAACCCCATCAGGCGCATTACTTTGTGTAATTTATTTCAACACCACTGCTCTCAAAAGCGGTGAAGGAAAACATCGTGAGGAAACCGGCATGTCCTAGAACCAAAATATCGAAGACATGTGACGTGTGGTAGATTACGGCCCACTCCCTCTCACAGAGAGGAGGCGTGTGTCCCAGCAGTAGAAACATTTATAGGCTGATGATGATGAATAAGAAACTCACGCGATATTTTCTCATGGGGGTAGGCTGAAAGTTTGAAACCACCGCTTCACCCCCTTTAAACTTATTACATACAACTTGAAAGCAAAGAAGAACATGATGCAAGTTTGTAAATGAATGAAATAAAGAAAATACTTTCGAGGACAACATTTATTGCAGATAAATATTTACATCTACCTATATTTTGCACATTGATAATTATTTCTGAATAGTTTGCAGAGTATGTACAAAATTAATTTCTGTTAATGGGGATGGCAACTGGGGAACTAATGGCGCTAGCATAGCTTGTTCCAAGCATCGTCATTGGCTCAAATCTTATAGGTACTTCAAAATAGTACTACCTCATTGGTCCGATTAGGACTTACCTATGGTGGCGCCATCTACAATTAGCTTTGACCGGCCTTCCCCATTACTGAATAACAATATTATTTGAACAAGTTTAGTGTGTTTTTGTGCAATACTGGATTAAATTGCTGACAGAAAAAATTAACTGCTGCATAATATTTGCTCCTTTAAGTAGATTTATAATAGTGGAAGGTTTGATAATAACATTTTTGTATATCCTAGAATTATTTAAAACAAAATATTTTTCATGTTACTACATTTATTTTGTATGAATAGCTTTCTTGCTAGTTTAAAATTATTATGTATTCTTAGATGCATGCATTTGTTACCTACATTGAAATAATATAATATCCATAGGATCTTGTGAGAAATTAAAGCAAATATAAGAGAACAAAACTCAATTCAGTATAATTATTATAATACTAACTAATTAAACAGTCATCATGTATTATGTACAATCGACAAAGTGGAATTATGACCCACCATAAGCTTATTTTCCTGCGGACATTCAAATACAATTAGGTCCACATTCACGTTAACATACATATCCAATATCCATGGTAACAATGATGGTGATCTTTGTCAATTTGATGGTTTCAAATGATTTATTGTGAAAATGGGTCATGATTCCACTTTGTCGATTGTACATAATATTATTATTATCTAATATTTCTAAAGTTATCACTTCATAGGGACAGTATTTGTGCATTCTTACCTTTAACATAAATTATGTAGGTAAGTCACAATTTAAAAATAATACACTTAATTTTAAAGTTATATATTATTCTTATCTTTGGATAGGCTAAAACTATTTTGCCGAATAATATGGCAGTTTTATAAGACAGTTATAGCTTTGATAACTTCAGATCTAATTACTACAGTAGATAACATTTTGACAATTGCTTTTACTACTTGCAAGTCTTAGTTAAAGTTCTAGGTCATTAAAACTTGAAGATATGGTTGTGTGGCACACCATATTGTTTGACATTACATGAATCAATAATTATCTCGTGAATATAGACTATTTTGCTCATATCTATCTATTCAATACAAGATTTTTATAAAGTAACAATGATACATAACAAAATACTAACATAATTTTTGGTGAAATTATTCCTCAATATGAGAAGCTCATAAACATTTAATGCTAGAACTGGATCAGACATTACCGGTATTAAGGTTGAAAGTCTTCAGATTATTTAATAATCCACATACGGTGGGCTTATAGTTAGAATGGGATTCAGACTTCACCTTAATCCGAAACCATAAAACAAATATTTTACACACTCATTCAATCATCAATCTCTATAAATCACCACCTAATCCTTTAAAAACGTACCTATCTATTAAGTACTAAGCAAGTGAACAATAAGTTACACTGTGGTGCCAAGAACTACTTAGACATAAGTTTAATAACAAGTCCAAAATCTCATGTTTCTAGATCATAGAAATTGTCATCCAAATTAAATTCAGTTTCTTCTTCTTTCTTAATTTCAGCTTCAGTTAGCTTATCATCAAAATTTTCCGTAAAATGTGATTTTATATGTGCAACTAAATCAGGTTTCTTTTCAAAAGTGGCACCACATTCTATGCAAGGCATATTCACAACCAGGCAATCATGAGTTTGCTCATGTTTATCAAGTTTGTCCTTTTTAGTAAACTTTTTATCACATTGACTGCACGAAAATGGTTTCATACCAGAATGAAGAGCTGCATGACGGTCCAGCTCTCTTTTGCGGGGGAACTTTTTAAAACAAATTTTGCATTGGAAGACCCGAGATCCAATATGTGCAATAGACACATGTGTTTTGTAGGAATCTAAAGAGCTAAACCTTTTAGGGCATTGATGACATTTTATATTCTTTGGCCTATTTTTATTTGATGCAGCTTTCTGTTTTGGTGGAGAATGTTGGATGGGCTTATTAGCAGCAGAACTGTTTTTCTGTACTTTCATAAAACTGCTTTCTCCTGAGATATGATCTGGAACTCTTGGTAGATCAAAATCAGTATTTGATGAATCTGGATGGAGCTGAGTAGGAGAAGTCATGAGATTACTAAAGGGGTTTACATTTACCACCATATCATGAGTATTTTGATCATGGTCAGGCATAATAAATGTATTTGGATTTGTTTTGGCTGGGCTCATTGGGGTGTGTCGCATTTCATGTTTGATCAGTTTATCTCTTCTACCAAAAGTTAAATGACATTTTCTGCAAGCAAAAGGCTTCATTCCTGAATGAACAAGCACATGGCGTTGTAAATCTCCTTTTGCCACAAAGCTCCTTGGACATAGAGGGCAAACATGAGGTTTGTGTCCAGCATGAATACGCAGATGTTTGCTAAGATTGGTATTGCGGGAGAAGCTTTTCAAGCAATATTGACATTGATATGGCCTTATGCCAGTGTGGACTATGGAGTGCTTTCTCAAATCAGAGCGCCTCCCAAAACATTTATCACATTCTGGACAGTGGTAGGGTTTATCATTGCCATGCACTTGTTTAGTGTGCTGCACATATTGACTTCGCTCAGCAAAGACTAGACTACACTCAACACATTTATATGGTAAGTTGGGATCGTGGTAAGCATGTTCATGTTCCTTACATTTTTCTTGTGAAACAAAAGCTTGATCACAGAATTGACACATGAATACATTTTTGAAAAAAGATTCAGCCATTGGCTCTCCATCTGGGGTGTTGTTTCTTTCAACAACTTCTGGTTCAACAGGTTCCATATTTTCCGACTCCTCAGAGGAGTCATAGTCAAGGCTGGGATCAACTACCATCACAACACTATCTTCTACAATGTAATCTTCAGGTTTTGGCTTTAGTCCATCCTGAGAATGTGAACCATAGTTGTAGTTGCTGACCTCTGATGAGTTAGAGTTGTCCAGTTCATTGGCTCTTGATGTGATCTGTCTCAGCCTGGTTTCATTTTGAACACACTGTAGCTTGAATTTCGAGCATTTATCAACTTTGAACAAGCATTTGTAGCAGATCCTAGTGGGCAGCCCATCATTGGGATCAATCTGAAATTACATGATTTATTAACAAGGATCGAATTAATGCTGCTAACAATAAAAATCAGTAATTAACATTTTATGTTACTGTACCTGCAACTCGAAACATTCTGCGAGTTTGGAGGTTAAAGCAATATTTGTTTCGTCGTCTGGCGCTGCTGCGAATATCGATGTCGAGAATGTGCTTTTGTGCAGACACAGTCGACAAAGCGTGTGGAAATTAGCGATAATATAGGAATCTTCCATTTTGTGCACAGCTAGACATGAAACTATATAAATATTTGAGTTAACACAAATGACAGGATATCGACTATAGATTGTTTTTAACTTTTAAATTCACTTTAGGAACACACTGGTTGTAAAAAAATAAACGGGGCTCAGAGACTAAGGCCGTGAATCGTGACTACGCAACCGCTCGATCCGAAGGGGCAACTGGGGCGATGTCCGCCAGGGCTGCGCTAGCGGAATGTCTCGCGAAGCTCGCGCTATTCGCCGTTTGTGCCGTCATCGTACACCTACCACTATACTCTCCGCAGTTCAAAATATCAAAATTAATGCAAAAAAATACAATGTGCACTTAATCATCACACTGATAACATTCAGATTCTTGTAAATAAAAATTCAAATTCAAAATATTGTAGGCACAAAACCGCGCTTCTTTGGCGGAAATAAAAAAATGTTTCCTGTTACAGGTTGTACTCAAAGTAAAAATAAGATTGGTTGTTGAAGTAGTGACATCTTTTTCAGCCAATCATCTGCCTTAATTTATGCACAGAAGAAAGGATTTATGAAAAATATTGCCAGTTTTAAAAAAATATGTTCTCTTTAGACACTTTTTTGTCTAAGTTTCGAGACATAAAAATCTGTACGTAATCAAAAAATAAATAAATATATAGGTAGTAACTAGTAAGTGTAATAATTTCTACCATGTCTACCAATGTTGCAATTGAGAAAAAGGGACAAACGTAATGATGACGTTATATTATCATTGGGACACCGGACAAGCGCTACAGTACCTTATACAGTACTGCCACCTTACTTTATTATACTCTATGACTGTTTGGCTCTATGGGCTCAGCTCCCTTTGCCTGTCCCAAAGAGGCGAAAAGAACCAACAAAAAAAACTCTATGACTGTGTTGGGTATCTGTAATCTGTGTAAACACAATTAGTGAATTTTACTCACCACATTCCATTTGAATGGCCAAAAATGATTTGACAATACTTTGTGCACCCAAAATAACAGTAAATATAGAAATTTGTGCAGTGGTGGCCCAGTGGTATCGGCCGCGACTTACGAGTTGTAGGTCGTGGGTTCGAACCCAGCCAGGCGCATTACTTTGTGTAATTTATTTCATCACCACTGCTCTCAAAACGGTGAAGGAAAACATCGTGAGGAAACCGGCATGTCCTAGAACCAAAAATTCGAAGACATGTGACATCCACCCGCATTGGGCCCGCGTGGTGGATTATGGCCCAATCCCTCTCTCAGAGAGGAGGCCTGTGTCCCAGCAGTGGGAACATTTATAGGCTGATGATGATGATGATGATGATGACATTAAAATACAATAATAATTTTTAAATTCAAAATCACAATGCCGCCTTTACATCAAAACGTCAGAACGGTCATTTCCAACAAAAGTTCTGAAAGGTAGGTGGCGCTAAAGTCGTGCACGGTGCCATGCCAATAGCTAGAAGACTCATGGACTGCTCAGTGTGGCTCAGTCTCACAAGTGTGGTCCCAAGCCAAGTCCAGATTGTTAGGTACCTACCTATATTAATTAATGTCCATGGGTTATATTGACCGTGAGTAATCTTGGTTTTGAATTTCATGAACTGGAAACTACTACGCGAGAGAGTTTTGATGTATGATTCAAACAAAAAATTGTAAAACTATTCTAAACTTGTAATTTGAATTTTGTCTGGTGTCTCGCGCCTTTTATAATGAGTAAAGCGAAATCTTTGATTAGTAGTTAAAACTGTTTGTTAAATCCTAGGTACATATAATAATATTTTATGAAAAGAATTATCTAAGTACCTACCTATGGGATTTTAATAATTTAGATAAAGTTACAAGTTACTTGAGTTTTACAGTACGTTTTGTTGCGTAACCTTTTATTAAACAACGCAACTCAGAGCTATATGATTACCAGAAATCTTTGAATGAGAAGTTGTTTTATATCGACAACGACATTGATCTTGTTAAAAAGATTATGACTGGAATAAATGAATAGAAAAATATAAATTGAAGAGAAAACTGGGGCTATTAAAATAAAATGATGGTAATCTACTATGGGATCCTAGAGATTGGGATTGGGATCTCAACCAGTAGAGTCGCACAAAAAGAGTTTGGTATTTTTTTAATTTATTTAGTAATTATCTAATAATAAATAATATTATTAATGCCGTGAACTATAAGGAACTGCACATTCTGTAACATAGTCTTCATTGATGCAGGTCTGCGACGCTTCATCGAAGGAAAGTCCTGGATCACAACTTAGAAGCCGAGGGCGGCCGAGTTGACAGGCTATGTACAGTTTACAGTCGTTGTAGAACCTAGGAAAACAATAAACCGATTAATATAAAATTACATTGAATAGAGAAAAAAACAAAAACTATAATTATAAAATATTTATGCGTAACAACTACCTAACAAGAAAAGTGCAAACAAGGGAATGAAAGATTCGGCCTCGACGAGTGGAGTGGAGACCACGGACTAGCAAGCGCAGCTTAGGACGTCCACCATCTAGTTGGTGGACAGAGAAGACGCTGGATGCAGGTCGCTTCCAACCGGTATATGTGGAGATCTAAAGGGGAGGCCTATGTTCAGCAGTGGACGTCCTATGGCTGAGATGATGATGATGATGATGAGTGGAGTTGCGATAGCGCTGGTACGGCTTCTGGAGTAGGTACTTATCCAGAAGACGTGGGTTCGAGCCCCGCTCATGACTGAATATTTCTTTCTTTAAAAAGCTTTGATACTTTTGAAACGGGTTTGATTAGTAAGCATACCTGTAGTTCAAGATGATATCTGAAACTTGCCCGTCCTCATCTAGAGGGGCAGCTGGACATGTGAAGTCCTTGAACACTGAAAAAGAAGGAAGTCACATCATTACAAGGTATTAATCCTGAATTTAAGTCAAGTCACTGATCGTTCTTCATAGTATTTTAAATTATGATAATTTATTTGATTTGCCCTTATTAACCTGCATGTTGATGTTGTTTTTAACTTACCACTAGGGTTACACATTGGTACATTAGCAGGCCAGTCGCAGCTGCTTGTTCGTGGATTGAAGACCAGACCCATAGGGCAGTCCATTATGGTAGCTAGGCCCTCTTGGCACATGATGAACTTGCTGCAGTCCCCGTCATTCATAGAGTAGAATCCGTATTGATTGGGGCATGTGCCCGAAGGCTTGGGATCCTCTAAAAATTAAAGTATGTCAATGAAAAACAAAAAAAAAAAACATTCCGAATTCAAAGAGAGGATCTCAATGAAAGACATTACAAAAAAAAATGTCTAAATACGTACGTTCTTGGTCACCAGCCATACATTTCACTTCTGAGGGATAAGCGCAAGGGTATTCGAACTTTTTGGCGGCAGGGTTGAAGTGAAGCCCATCTGGGCAAGCATATTGCATTGCACGACCTCCCTGAAAATAATAAAATCAAAGCAATCGTTATCGCATTCGTTTAAGCAACAACTGAATTTCTGTGATCTTAATACAGTTTTATATCTTACCTTGCATTCAATATAGGTGTCACATTGATGCATAACGGAGTAATATCCATTTTCTTCTTTGCACTGGAAGTCTAATACTATGTGTCCGGGTGCTTGAGTCACAGGCCGTGACACCGGTGGTTGAGTGACCGGTGCTCGAGTCAACGGTGGTTGATACAATGTGGTGACTCTCACCGGAGGTGGCTGAGTTACCGGCCGCGCTGGGGGATATGTATATGTGGGAGGTGCAAAAGTTGGATTGTAATTCACAGGCGGAGGTGTGTGCTGAGGGTGCCGACCAAAAGCAGTTTCCCTTACTGGTTTAGGTTTAGGGAGAAGCGGAGGTAATGCCACTAGTCTATTTGGAATAGTGCCAGGCTGTGGTGCAAGCAAACCGGGCTTTGGTTGGTCGGCGAGTTCTGATTCTCGGGTGAGTTCCGGTTGAGAGACGGGTGCAGGTTGTGAAATAGGCTCGGGTTGCGGTTCGGGTTGCCGAACAGGCTCGGGCTGCAGGACAAGTTCTGGTTGCCTTGTGGGCTCGGGTTGAGGGATAAGCTCGGGTTGCGGGACAGGTTCGGGTTGCTGAATATGTACGGGTTGCCGGACAGGTTCGGGTTGCGGGATAGGTTCAGGTTGCCGAACAGGCTCGGGCTGCAGGACAGGTTCGGGTAGCCGAATGGGCTCGGGCTGCACGACGGGTTCGGGTTGCCGAATGGGCTCGGGCTGCACGACGGGTTCGGGTTGCCGAATGGGCTCGGGCTGCAAAACGGGTTCGGGTTGCCGAATGGGCTCGGGTTGAACGACGAGTTCTGGTTGCCTTGTGGGCTCGGGTTGCGGGATAGGCTCGGGCCGAACGGGCTCGGGTTGCGGGATAGGCTCGGGCCGAACGGGCTCGGGTTGCGGGGTAGGTTCGGGTTGCCGAACGGGTTCGGGTTGCCGAACATGTTCGGGTTGCGGGATAGGTTCGGGTTGCCGAATAGGCTCGGGTTGGGAGATAGGCTCGATCCTATCGTGAATTCCGTACCCATGTTGAATTGGTTCCGGTTGTGGGATAGGTGTAGTTGGAAGTGGCCGCAGTATGAAATTGTTCGGTTCCTCAGCAGGTACAGTTATTGCTTCAGGAGTGCTAACTTCTACAGGTTGCTCGGGAAGTGCAGCTTCTGTAACTGGCGGTAAAGCTACGGTTGGCTGGGGCTCAGAAATTACAGTAGGTTGAGGAGGAGCGACAACCGGCGGCGATGGTCTTACGGGGCGCGGGGGAAGTAGTGGTCTGTATGAAGGAGTGTAGATTGGACGAGGAGCCAGAGCTGGAGTATACGATGGAACTGCCAGTGCGGGAGGTGCAGTGGGAGTTTCAGTTTCATTGAGGATGGGTGTTAGCTCTGCAGGGGTCGCAGGCGCTTCATTAACGGCAGCCGCAGGGCCCTGAGTTACTGGACTAGTTGTCGGCACCGGTCTCAGAGGCAAAACTAATGGCCTCCGTCCATAAATCGGTTGTGGCCGCTGAACCCGCACGTTCGACGATCCATAGTACGTGTATCCTCCAGTCGTCTGAGCAACCGTCACTGCAAGATGAATATAATTTAGAAACGCTTGGAAACAGAAAAATAATAAACTTATGGAAACCATAAAAAAGAGCAAAACAGACATTGTAACTTACCCGCCACTACCAATGGTAATATAAATAGTAATTTTATCCGGATCATGTTTGCGCTAGGTCACAGGTGTTCCCGATGTGACAGTGCGCACCTCACTGTAAATTCTGACCCATTTTCAATTGTTTTTATGGAACACACTAACGTTACCGTTATTAGTCTAATTGAAATCAAATCATTTTTCAAATACAGTTCCATAATGATTAAATTATTTTTTAATGATGTAGTTTGATAGTTGCGGTTTTAGCCGAAGTTGTTAGGAATATTAGTTCATAATACCTAATAGTTTAAATAATTATAAGTACCGTTAAGAAAGGTACACTGGTACAAGCTATGTTTTTTGTGGTCTAAACGATGTAGCCGATTAACTACGTGTTGGGCTAATAATGGCAAGTTGTAAAGCGGGATGCGGGGCGAAGAAATTTGGAAATCGCAAATAGCGTTAGAATGGCCATACGGTCGAGGTTGCGTTTCCGTGCCAGGCTTTATTTAGCCTGCGCTGGCTTGCAGAGTAGGTCCCATCTCTCCTCATCATAACATACAATTGAAGTGAAATGAAGTTGTAAATATGAAAAATGATTGAATCTGAGCTGCAGGCCATAAATGAAACTAGATTTGATAATTTCTTATTGCCCGGGATCTTCCGGCACCAGTTGACATCAACCACTTACGAAGAATCCTTTCAAATACAAATCAGTCAACCATTTTATCGGCAGTCAACCATTTTATCAGTCAACCATTTTATCGGCAGTATTACCTGTCATTTTGCGGATTTCATAATTAAACTCATCCAGAACTAAAATAATTTTTAACATTTGATTTATATAACAATCTGAACCCGCCAGTAGCCAGTAATCAAGAGCACTTCAGCATTAAGGCTGAATAGGTAACAGGTAAGCCTTCTTCGTCGTCTACCACATCATCGCTTACCATCAATGTGCCATCAGGGTACGTGAGACAGATAGTGTTCAAACGCGAGCCTATTGCAAAATAAATAATAAATCTTTACGAACTCGATTCTTGAGCCAATAATTCTTCATCACATTTTAATGCTTCTGCATTGGCGATTGTGTTCTATTTTTATGTTACTATGGGCGTATGTGATGCTGGTGTTGTATGTGATGCCGTTAATAATTACTTCTGAAAACATCTGCAATTATAGGCACTGCAGACGTAGTGATTTCCGGAATAAACGAACATGTGTTATATTTTCATGCAATTGTATTTACAGCATCATCATCTTCCTACTAGCCTTTTCTCAATTAGATCGAAAACCTGTAACGTAATGGTATGGTATGGTCAAACCCGGTTTTCTAAAATACCTATGTTAGAGTCAGCTTTTAATCCAATCGGATGCAGTTGAGTATCAGAAAAAAAAAGTCTGAAAAGCTCTCGATCGATCTCCATCAAGTTGATCCAAGGCCGGACCGAGATGAGGCTGCAATCTTCAGCTGATATGTCGTCGTAATATGGCAAACTCAATAGATGAATCTCTAAACCAATGCGACGTGACCGCGTGGTTATAGTGCGGCACGGAAAAATAGGCAATCGAACGGAACCAGGGTTCAAAAATCTTCGCAAAGAATTCGGCTATTGGGAAAAGCCAAATGACAAAGCTGAAGAATAACGACGGCAGTATCATTTCGACGAACCCGGAGATCCTGAGAGAGCTTGAGAGGTTTTACGGACAGTTATACACATCAACACGACAACCCAGTGTCAGTACAGCTCGAGATGCAAGAGCTAAACTAACTAGACACTACACTGAGGATATACCGGTCATCAGCCTGTACGAGATTAGAATGGCTCTGAAACAGCTCAAGAACAACAAGGCGCCGGGTGAGGACAGAATCACAACAGATATTCTGAGAGCGGATGGAAAACCGGTATTTCCAGTTCTCCAGAAGTTATTTAATTCTGTCATACTCGAAGGTACTACGCCAGAAGCATGGCACAGGAGTGTAACCACACCGAAGACAATAACCATTCTCTTCTCCAAAAAGGGTGTCTTCATCTTGAATTTCGGCCATACGTAGGGGGTTCAATATGTTGCATTTTGGCACCCCTATCAGACAACCCTGATGGACAAACGTCGAATTACAAGTAACCCTGTATAAATGTGGCTATTATAGTGTTCTTGTTATTACCACTTATTATGTCCACTACAAGTTGCTAAAGGCCCAAAGACTCACCAATCTATTTTCTTCTTGGAATCGCTCGCACAACGGTATTTATGTTTTTTGAGTTCAGATCAGTAATCGCCAAATAGGAGAGGCAACACATGCTATTGTTAATCTTTTTAAATAGTTGTAATATATTGTTTTGACGCCTAATATAACCTCAAATAAAACCCTGAGTAAGTATTGTTTTTTGGAAAAAAACCACAAAATATCAATCTGTATTTAACTTTGCTTTCATGTATGTCAATAACCCTTACTTGTGTCCAATTTTCACTACTTTAAGTGTCAAAAAGGAGCGCAACCAAGTGCCGTAGTCGGCTGCTCTTTCTCCTTTCACGACCTTCGTGGCAGGCGGCATTGTCGGTGGCAACGCAAAGGTCACTTTGGCTGCATATTGGGCTAAGAGGACAGGATATAAGGTGGAACATGGTTCGTGACCCTGCTCCACATCCACCCCTCGTTGCCTACCTATGTGTCTTATCTACACACTAGATGAGTCGGTAGACATATAGCATAACATGTAGATACACATATGTCTAGAGGTTTCTATCTGTAAGGGGTTCTAAGAAAATTGGTTTTGTAATTTATTCTTCATCATCATCATCCAATCTTTTATTAATTATGTTTTAATTAACTTAAATATTTTTTTATCTGTTTACAATTAGTGGAGATAGTATAATCTTTGGGAAGTATTTTTGATTATAATACCACTTATAGACACAGTTATCAGAATTAAAAGATTACAAAGAATATTATAGGCAGATTTTATGGTAGCTAAGCATAAGCTCCTGTGTTAGAATTCCATGTCAGGCATCAACCCGTGGTCGCGGGACTAACGAGCTATCGTGACTCCGGAACGTAAAGGGCTGAAGTACACCGCATCGCATCGATGTTATTAGGTTTTTCCAGGAATTTGTAAGCAGCAGCCACGGAGCGTGTGGGTTTGTTCCTCTCTGATCCGATTAGTGTAATTCTTTTTTCGTTCGATGCAGTATACTTGCCATTTGGTCCCATAAAAATTTCATCCAATTTGGTTCAGTAGGTACTTTTTATTTTGTGAGCAATTTTATTGATGGATGATGTGATGATCTTTACTTTTTTGAGTGTTTGTTACGCGTTTACTCCGCCAATTGTGGACCGATTTTCAAAATTATTTTTTTGTTGTACGAGGAATAAGTAGTTCACTTTAGGGAACACTGCAAGTTTCATCAAAATCGGTTCAGCAGTTTTTCATAGGGATTTTTATTAGCTTATTGTGTACATGAGCGATGTTAATACCGGTGCTAAGGATTACCAAATTCTAGTGCACATGTAAGAAAATGATGTATTTGACAAGAATTTGGGTTGAATATTTAAACTAAAAAGAGTAAAATAAAAACCTTTTTCAAAAAAAGTTTAACAACAAGTAAAACAATGGTAGCTGCAAAGGTATATAATAAAATTTAACCGCCTTCAAAAACAACCACAAAAAAGGGTAAAATAACCTACAAAATAACTTTTCTTTCGGAAGTCGGTGGCATAAAAGACAACGAAATAAAAAAAAACAAAGCAAAAGTTATTTTGTAGGTTATTTTACCCTTTTTTGTGGTTGTTTTTGAAGGCGGTTAAATTTTATTATATACCTTTGCAGCTACCATTGTTTTACTTGTTGTTAAACTACTATTCCGAAATAAACTTTCGATTATTATTATTTATTTTATCTTTCTTTATGAAGTAGGTATGTTTAGCAAGTGACCAGGCAGTAGGTATCGGACAGTTTTGGCAAATAATTGTTATAATCAGTGCTCAAATAGGTAGCAAGTGCATTCACTATATGGGTTGTAATATTTGGATTCTTTTGGTTAACAATATTTTAAATATGAGCACATGACAATTTAAAAAAGGTAATCAAAAATCACACACAAGAAATAGTATAAAATATTTATTAACAAATAAATATATATAGGAATTAAAGCGTAATACGAGACCACAAATAACACTTAAAGTTGGGCATTTTCTGATGGGGCTACCCCTCTTAGTATGGGTACGTCTTCAATAGCGCAGTTGACGTAATCGGCGTCTACGCAGCGGCCCGAAGCAGGGTCGAAGGCAAGACCAGAGTCGCACGATAGCAGCCGAGCACGGCCCTTCTCGCAAGAGAAGAAGTAGTAGCAGTTGTTTTGGTACCTGATAAAACAGAGAAAACGTTAATGGAATTGAGACATCGTTCGTAATGCTATGCATATTGCATATGTTCTTTTTGGAATACTCCAGTCAAATTGCCAGAATAGATTTTAGTTTCGACCAGAGATTTATTACTTATTTTTAAAGTGGATTTAGTAGATTTTCTAGAAAAACTTTTGAAAGTATTCGTAAAATTGAGTAATATTACTGTGAATATTACGTACTTGTAGTTGAAGACGGTATCCAGAAGATTGCCGTCTTCATCAGTAGGGGCAGGCGGGCAAGTGAAGCCGAGGAACTCTGAAATGGATTAAAATTATAATGTTATTAAACTTATTCCACATAAACATATAGTGCGAATAAGGTCCGTATAGAACCTCTACCTCTTTTCTTTTAGGTATATTATTATAAACGCAAGAGTTAAAGTCTTTATTACACAAACAATTAATAAACGAGAATGTTAAAAGTCCATCAAAAATGTATTTTTGAAGAACTTAAAGGTAGATGAGATCTAATTGCTTTCTCACTTAAAAGTAAAGACGGGGAGATATACATTCGTCTGGAAGATTACAAAGCATTATAAGGTATACCCACAGGACGTGCCCTGTGTTGGACGTGGTCCTTCCCGTAAGTAACACAGGACAGTCCCTAAAAAGGTCGCTGGATATCGAAGACGCTGGATGCAGGTCGCTTTCAATCGGTATATGTGGAGATCTAAAGGGGAGGCCTATGTTCAGCAGTAGACGTCCTATGGCTGAGATGATGATGATGATAATGATGATAATAAGGTATACATACTGTCAACTTTGCAGGAGGGGACTAGGTCGGGCCAGTCGCAGCGGGCTGCGTCAGGATTGAAGGCCAGACCAGCTGGGCAACTCATTTCAAAGGCTTGGCCACCGACACACATCCGGTACTGGCCACAGTTGTCATCGTTGGCAACAGGCGATGCGAAGAAACCGTACTGGTGGGGGCATTCAGCGGTGGGCTGGGCTGGCTCTGTATTGTAAGAAATTGGTTAGTTAGACAATATAATTATGTACTTATTAAGCTAGTTGGTGTCATAGTCTTACGAAATGGTAATGAGATGGACCAATTAGGAGCTTCTATCGAAAAAGTCACGTGTGAGACAATTGATTTAATGCTAGGCAAAATAATCTCAGTTTACCTACTTCAAGTTTTTGTAACATAATTATGGCGCGCTTTTTGTAACATCTAACGTAAGGCGGAAAATAATCTCATTATAATATAAAGTCTTACATTTCACCATCCGTATTAGGGATAACTGTTATATTACAGCTATACGTCAACAGAAGGATTATCACTTTTGCTTTATAAAAAGTTATAGCTTTAACTTTTCCAATAAATTCCTGAGCTAGAATCCTGTCTTGACCATAAGTTCAGAGTCATCCATTTGGATGTGGGTATGTCCTGTGTTACTTACGGGAAGGACCACGTCCAACGCAGGGCACGTCCTGTGGGTATCCGCAAGGGTAGGCCGGCCATTTAGTATCTGGATTGTAGTGCAGACCATCAGGGCAGGTCATTTGTTCAGCAATGAATTCCTGTGAAAAAAGTAAATTTCGATATAAGAAATAAGCGGTCCTAGAATTGTCCCTTGGGGTACACCATTTGATATCTACTTCTAAAGAATAAATAATTGTTATAATTTTATGTGACTTTTGATTTCCAAAACTGTGAGCGCGTTAGAAATCATTGGCTATCTCTTATAGTATTTGATAAAGTCCCAGAAACTTATTATTTACATCATTACTATTTCTAAAGCCTAAGAAGAGTAGACAAGAAAATAGTGGGTTGAACGCCTTCCTGCCATTTACCATAACATGATATTGAAATAATTATATTATCTAATGACCATCAAATCAATCAATCCATCTAATGACCGCTAAATATAAATGTTTAGCGGTAATTTGGAATAACAGCTGTCATGATGTGATGATTAATTTGATGGCTTACTTACAGTGCACTCTATGTAGGCGTCACAGCTCGAGTCCACCTTGTAGTAAGCATTCCTCTGCGTGCAGACGCTGTTCCGAGGATCAGGCTGGAGGGTTGACTGGGCACTGCCTATTTGGTGGAAAACGTTTTATTAATTTAACTACCCGTCGGTGTCACCGGCATTAACACTTCGACAATCAGATTTAGGTATTAAAAATTATATTAATTTAGTTAGTTAAATAATTATGTTGCCATATCGAGCAATAGTTTTTTAAGGTTGCTGTACTTCCGTTGCAACAATGATTAACTTTGGAAATCTTCCAATATTGCAATTTTCTATCTATACAAATATTTAGATTTAAATCAACAGTAATAAAATTCAAGCAGATTATTAATGGATAGTCATCGTAAAGTTACTTACAGCTAGCGACGAGCACCAAAGCGAAACACAGGTAAGAAAACATGATGCTTGTTCAAGTTGCTTCCCTGATGAGAGACTCCCGAATGGTGACCTTACATCGTTCCAATTACTTTTTATACCAAAATATATCATTAAAATTAGATAGCTACTTAATTGACTTTCATTAATAGTACAAAAAGGTGAATTACTGCGGTTGAGTCGTAATGTAACAATGGTGATTAAAAACACGTTTCAAGTTTGAGATATTTTATTGTAATATAGTAACAAGATATTCAACATTACTTATTTATAGATACCATAATTTTTGGTATCGGAACACTACGCCTTATAGAAGGACATAAGATGTAAGTACAAAGTTAAAATACAAAAATGGTGACGCGGGTGGTAAGATTTTAACATTATAATGTAAAACATAAAAATATAAATTGTGGCTTAACAGTTATGCTTATGAAAAATCTTACACTAGATCCTAACTATTTTACATGTGGCGTAATCGCCATATAAAACGGAAACAGGATGAAAGATAAAAATATAAAACACAAGTAAAAACATGCATATTCTATGACTTCATAACACAGATGCTGTGGTAACTCAATTGTTAGTTTAAGACTAGAACTACTTTTGAAATCGACCATAGGGCCAGAGACTACTCTTACAGCACCATTTTGGAGCCATTATTTCAATCTTAGTTTTGTGTAGATGCAGCGCAGCCCCACACTAGAATAAGATTGTAATAAAGTAACATTACTAAAAGAGGTGCTAGTAAAGACCTAGGCCGTGTCCCAAAGGTTATGCATCAAAGATCAGTTGTGATGCAGAGGTTGCGAACCTTTTGAGGTTATCTATATCGCGATAATTTGAATTAGTTTCGCCTCTTGTTTGTAGTTTTGGCGTTAAACTCCAGTTCTTTGGCGAGGAGTTCTTGTGCTTCTTCCCTGGCGCGGGCAGCTGCTTGTCTGATTTCTACGGGGCAGGCGTCGACCTCATCAGCCGACACGCAGGTGTTGGTCAGCTCATCGTAGGCGGTGTTCTTGCCACAGATCAGCACACGAGGTTTCGTGCCAATGCAGAGGAAGTATTTCTGGCAGTTGTTGTCGGCCCTGCAATCATTGAATTGCGTTAGATTAACCTTATTTTACACTTGGTTTTCTTGGTTAAAAACTGGCAATCATTAATCTTATTACAATATTTATATTTTTAAAATTAAACTTATGCATCCAATTTTTTATGTCTTTAGTTTGAACTTTGCTTAAGTTGACGGAAGAAAATAAGGTACGCATTGCATCCCATCTAAATATCAAGGGCGATGAGTAAAGGAATGTTACTCAATAAAATTTGACATTGCAACGCTGAGGTCGGCTTCTTGGAAAAATTTACAAGACCAGAAATAAAACAACTTCTTGTTTTATTTCTGGATATCTTCATATCGAAGCAACTTGTAAAAAGTGGCACGACAAGAATGCGTAATGTAGGCATTATATTATCATAGGTAGGTACATCATAAGAGGACGTTAGCAAACCTCTGGTATTTCTAATAACGAGGTTATATAAGCAAGGTCACCGTTCATCTGCTGACATTTAAACATGCGCTGACACCACTGACCGGTCGTCTATTAAGTAACCAGTTCTTGGCATTTTGATATCTATCACTATACTAAAAAAAAACTTTTGTACAAACAAAAAGTATTGCACGTATGTATGTAATGCATACCTGTAGAATCTGAAACCGGCCGGGGCTCCAAGCTCCTTTGAAATTGGGACTTCAGGGCACCGGAATCCCAGGAAAGCTGAAATTAAAGCAAATTATTCGTTACTTGAATGAATTAGGGTCACATTTAGAATGGCAATGAGTACATAAATTAAGAGCTTCTTAGTGACCTAAGACCTTCCCTTTGTTGTTCTCGATCTTCTCGACATAACTTTCGTAAGTGGCAAACGATTTCATAATGAAGTATTACGAAGTGTGCCCATAACATACTAACTTGAGTTATCACATAAAGTACTAAAGTCTGCGTGTCTCAGTCAATCAAAATCTGGTGAATAAATATGCAAAAAAAAAGAATGGATATCATGAATAAAATTTATATTAAAAAGCAACTTTGAAAATTTTAGTTGCCACGGACAAGGATGTTGATTAGAAATTAAAATGAGTAAATTAATTAACAATAATATGAAACTTGTTCTTGATAAGGGGAACGTCTGAGTATTATTGGAGTAAAATAAACTAGATAAATGGTTTTACTTGAATACGTCCTATCATCGCACCTTTACCACAATATGATTACAATGCAAGAATTATTTCTGAAAGGAATATGGGAGCTCTTAGTCCAGAATTGGTAGGGTATAGGTTGATAAGAATAACTTTTTGTATGAGGTCCATATTGAGAGGAGAGAATAACCTATTTCAGAAGCATCTTGAGATGTAGGCTACGAATTTACTGACTGTCAAATATTTTGGTAGACATACGGACCATTTTTTACAAACTTAATGGCAGTGTTAGAGCCAAAATAAGTAGAGCATTCTATTCTTACCTTCAGCATCACAGTCTTCAACCTCATCGGGCCAGTCGCAGCGGTAAGAAGCAGAGCTCCAGGCCAAACCATCGGGGCACTGGAAGTCGTAGGCTACTCCGCTGACACAGTTCCTGAAGTAGCTGCAGTTGGCCCTGTCTCCCAGTTTGTAGTAACCGAACTGGTGTTCACACTCTGCGGTTGGCTGAGGGGGTTCTGGAAGGATTAAAAAAGAAATATTTTACAACTGCATCATCGAATATTTAGGGTCGGTGCATTTTTTTTCCAAGTGTGATTCTTTTTTTTAAGGAGACGTTGCCCTCGCTCTCAGCATTGATCCCATGTCGCATGTCGTGGGTGCGATGCCGATTACAAACATAGAAACAGCCCGACCTGGAACAACTACTTATAGGGTCTATGGCTTTAAGGTCTACCAATCGATTGGAAATGTCGAACACCTTCTTTATTGAATTTACAATTTGTGAACAGAAGGCAGAAAATATTCTAATTGTATACGACAACTTGTCAATTTGAACTGAATTACCGACCGTGAGGTTATAGGTCACAATATTTTATTATCATTCGGTTGAAAAGGTCAAAGGACAACCAGAAATAGTTCATAAAGTTATTGAGAAACAACTCTTAAAGTAGTATCAGACGGAATAGATAAATATTAAGTACTATTAATTAGTAGACGGAATAGATTTATAGAATAATTATTTGAATGAATCGTGAAGACCCGCTGTTCTTTCTAACTTTTTAAAGATTATGGACAACCATAATCTTTAAAAATATAGAAAGAACAGGGAAGGGACGAGAAGGAGGACAGCAAGAAATAAATATTTGTGCATACAAATGCACACATTATTTATTTCTTTACGTCTTACTTGACTTTTAAATTAAATGTGACTTCCGCAGGCTCTAGAAGTAAATAATTTTAAAAAAATAGTTTTACTTTCATTAGGGTCGGTTTTACTCGTTAGATCACATACATCAGAATTATCTTAAGAGTACAATTTGTTAACGATTAGCACCACAAAAACCTCCTTGCGGTAGAAATTTTTTTTTCACAGTAAATAATTATGGTATTCCTAAGTTTGAGCTTGGCAGTTTATAATAAGAAGTCGTATTTTACTCACGTAGGGAGGATCTTTCAAGGCAAGTGTACTCGTTGGGGTACACACAGGGGTAATTGCCGAAGACCACTTCGGGGTTGAAGCGAAGACCATCGGGACACAGCTTCTCCTCAGAGGTTCCGTTCTATGAATAAAAACATTACATTTTATCATATAAAGCAGATTACAATCACAATGTGAAACTATCATTCAATGAAACTACACAATATACAGGGTGTCCCCGGAAGTGTGGATCAAATTGAACAGGGCATGGGGAGGTTATTTCCAATCTTTTTACCTCTGAGACATACGGTTCTATTTTTTACGGTTCTGAAATTATGATCAGTTTTCGATTGATTGTCTAGAGGTAAAATGATTGGAAATTAACTCTTCTATGCCCCTATTCAGTTTGATCCACAATTCCCGGGACATCCTGTATATTGTGTCATCCCACTGCTGGGCAAAGCCTTCTAGGAACTTATAGATTTTTGATCCAGGGCTATGAAGGTATTTCTGCAACACAGGGTTCTCGAATTTGTGGCTTACCTATTTGAAAACCCTTTCCGTAAGGGCTAGTCAGGGTTTACTTAATAACTCATATTTCGCTAGTTTTGTCCCTGGTAATGGGGACCAGTGGTGGCCCAGTGGTATCGGTCCCGACTTACGAGTTGTAGGTCGTGGGTTCGAACTAGGGGATGCAGAACCGGTTCTTTCTTAAGACCCAGTACCGGATTTTCGGTCCTGGTCTGGGAACCGGGATTTTCCGGGAAATTCGGTACTTTCGGTACTCACGTACAAATGTCGCTATTAATTTATTGTATGAAAGGCAGGTGTGCGTGCAGACTACATATAATTATCTAAGTCAGCTGAAAAATGAACTCATTACAAATGTAGGATGATGTAGTTAAGGGGTCACCAAATGGCGGACCGCGGTCCGCGTCCGGACTGCCGACCACTGGTGTGCGGACCGCGAGGACACAGCGATTTGCACTACAGAGTACGATCTTATGATCGATTTTTTAAAACACAAACATGCCTAAGTTTCCAAAAAATATGACACTTTTCTCATAGAAATGTAAAAAATACCTTTGTTATAATTTTATATATTCCGTAATTACATTATTTTAACGATTTTTTTTTCTATAAAATGTTCTGCGGATTGCGATGGTCATTTCATGTCTTAAAGCGGTCCCCGAACGAA
Organism: Agrotis exclamationis; assembly: GCA_950005045.1. Lineage (NCBI taxonomy): Eukaryota > Metazoa > Arthropoda > Insecta > Lepidoptera > Noctuidae > Agrotis > Agrotis exclamationis. Next base: position 9,768,664 of record OX465417.1, on the reverse strand, counting down.
ACTATGTTTTATTCGTAAATCTATAATTGACAATAATCATCAGAACACAATCACAAGGAACCGAATTTAAATGTTTTTTGATATCAAACAAGGGAAATATATCAAATAGAACTTAAATTCCTAGTATATTTTGAATTAGAAATAAGCCTATCTTTGTTACGTAATCGCTTTGTTTTTTCCTCGAAGTCTTTTACATCACATAATCACTTTGTTCCTTCCACTATAAATACTACTAAACAAACAGTAGCAAAACAAAACTACAATGCTTTTTCGATATAAAAATAACAAAAAATATAAATTTCAATAAAATTTGAATGTAACAAACGCTATTTTCTTTAAATTAACAAAAAAAAAGTAAAAGCTTTTTAGAGATTGATAGACCAAATAATTATAAAATAAACAAAATTTGAGCATGATAAACGTTATTCTCTTTTAAATGAAAATAATGCAATAAATGAAACAAATCAAAAATCTACTTAGATCTATAAGTAGATTTTTGATTTGTTTCATCATAACTGACCCCTTATTTACATTGCTGAATAGTTTTATTTATAAAATTCTCATTATTTTCAAATAAAACTGTTTTATATTAACAATATTGTAAAAAAAATAGTTTATTGGATATGATTTGCTACTTTATATTGAAAAAAAAGAAGGAAATAATAAAGTACCGAAAGTATCGAAAGTACCGGGACTACAGGATGAAGACCCGGTACCGGAACGCTTAATAATATCCCAGGATTTCCCGGTATTTTCGGTACCGGGATTTCCCGGTTGCATGCCCTAGTTCGAACCCCGCCAGGCGCATTACTTTGTGTAATTTATTTCAACACCATCTACCAATCCGCACTGGGCCCGCGTGGTGGATTATGCCTCTCCCTCTCACAGAGAGGAGGCCTGCGTCCCAGCAGTGGGAACATTATAGGCTGATGATGAATGGGGACCAATCTTGTTTCAGGTTACGGTACAAATAGGGAATCTAATTCATGATGATCATGATTGACAAAGAGGTCAGTATAGCACACATGCACGACCGTCCATTCTCTTGACCCAATAATTGTCAAAATATTTGCACTAAGCTGACTATGTAATTTAATGTCAGGGGTCAGTCGCTTTTTAGTCGAAGTGAATTAATATTTAATTACCTGAACATTCCTGAGCATGTCTCAATTTCCGTGAATCAGAAAATTCTACTTTATAATTAAAATATATTAGCGAATATCACGGATTGTGTAATGACTCGACATTGATCTTTTCGATTTTATTCGTTTTTGTTGATGAATCAACAACTTAAGATTGATACAATAATTATGACTAGAATTAGGAGAAACTGAAACAATAATTTAGGCACAGGGGAAAAGCTGACATTGAACAAATTTTGGAACAGTGTTCTACTGATAAAAATCGCAACATCCGTATAGCGACACCAAAAATAATCTCAGCTCGACAACTCATCTCAAATCTTTCATTCGTATCACGTGTAGCAAATAACACAAACTTTATTATCAGAATCTGTGATTATTAAGTGAATAATTCATGAGGTGGGACGCATGATTACGCACAAAAGAATGGAGCTTATGTCAGTGCCTTTGTAGTACGCAGATTCGCAGACTTTAATGTAGTCACGACCTATTTTAAAAGTAAGATCCCAGTCTGTGTCAACACTTTCCCACATACATGACCATGGGTGAATAATTTTGCATAGATGCTCATAAACATGGAAATTGATGTGTCTGGGAGGTCTGGGATCGGAAAGAGTGTTGGAGTGTGACATGGTTGTTGAAAAAGGGTTAGGATTTGTTATTACTAAGTGGGTGGTTAGGATAAAGGAGATCTGACGTCATGCTGTAGGTGGCCCTGAAATGCAATGGGCAATATAAGTTACAGGGTGAACTTTCCGCCAGTAAGAGTAGGTACTACTTCCTACCGCTCCAGCCACTTACCACAAAAAGACGGGTAGAATGTTTGAATAATGTTGTAACCACCGTTTTGGTCATGGTATGATCTTTTTCTAAACTTTTTCAAATTGTTAATCATATTTGAACTGAAGAATCTACTGCAAATAATTGCCCTCAATTGAACCTAAGTTCCAATCGGATACGATTAACAATACAGATGCATTGTATGCGCCAATCTGAATGAAATACTGTAACAAAATATTCAGTACTTACGATACATTCAATGTATTTGTCACAACTGCCGGGCACGGGGTATCTTTCATTCAGCTGACTGCACGCTCCTGCAGAGTTAACAGGTCTGGGTGCTTCTTGGATCTGTTGCCTGTTCTGCTGGGGCTGGCTCCTCGCGGCAAAGGCACCGGGGTTGGAGCTGGGGCCAAAGCCACCGAACTGGGCGACCGCTGTTAAAAGACATGACAGTTGACATTTTGCAAAGATGGAGACCGTCGAAGATAAGGCTTGAATTCCTCCTACATTGACGTACGTTACGCGACCGACCGTACGTACGCGACATACGTATGTCGCGTACGTACGGTCGGTCGCGTATTTTAGTGAGAAAAAGCAGCACCGCTGACAGCGTCGCAGTATGTTTCTATATTGAATACACTGAATATTGGTACGCGCGACGTACGTAACGTAAGAGGAATTAAAGCCAAGATGAGTAAGTATTTTTTTTTTGCATATATTTAGTGACTAGATAGATTTTTTTGTTGTAGTTTGAATAGTTATAAGACATTACTATCATAGAATTTCAATGGTGTCTTTCAAGTTTTGAATATAGGCTAGCTTATTTCAAGAATGACTCATCGGAAGACATTTACTATGCAAATATGCAATTCAAAAATAAATTAGCATTATTGAATTTACTATGAATCTAGTGAAGTATTTTTAGAATAGAACACTAATTGCCTATTAAGTTGTGTAAATACTTTTTGGGGTTTTTAACCCTGAAAACTAAGAAATATTTTAGTATTTTAGAGTGAACAAATTAGAATTATTGAATGTACTAGGAATCTAGTCAAATCTTTTAAGAACAGAACACTAATTGTCCATTAAGTTCTGCAAACACTTAACGGGTGTTTAAACCTGAAAGTCAAGACCGATTTATTGACATACGTTTGAAATAAGTAGTTTCAAACAAGTCTGGTTTTAAATGGACGGACACTTTGGCAGCGTCTGTCTATACTTTTTAATTTATAAAACTAAAGAGTTTGTTTGGTGGAACGCGCTAATCTAGGAACTGTTCGAAATCAAAAAAAAATCTGTGTGATAGTCCATTTATAGAGGCAGACTCTGGGCTATACTAATCTGTGGCTATACGTCATCTCGCTACGAGCCTTAGAAACCGGGCAGCGGGTGAATCCATGTGGAGCAGCTAGTATAATAATTATATGACGGATGGAAACTGAAGACCTTTTCTTAGTTAATTAAAGATTAGTTTCAAAGATTAAAACTGTGAAAGCGAAACGTGAGGTGATACACCATCAGGCATCATGTAATATGTCACGTCTTGCCTCATTTGGTTATTCGCAGCATGCGAAATTCTTAAGAGACCCTACAGTATTAGTCATTGTGCCAAATCTCCATATGAGTAGCGAGATTTTTCGGAAATTTCTTCATGCTCTTGCTTTATCATCTAGCTAGGGGTTTGGTTTCTCCTGATTCTTAGTTTATGTGAAAGATTTGAATTTGGACCTTGATAGCCCATTCGTAAGGTCTAATGGTGGTAACATTCGCAACGGCAATTCCAGATTATGTAAAAGATCTTGGACCTTATTTTTCTATTTGCAAGGTATAAGTAAAGTATTAATTTGCAATATCTGCAACGGATCCTGCCGTATTAAGGCCGCATAACCAGAAACTTGGCAACGTCGCAAATGGCAAAGTTTTAATTAATTTGGCAAATTTACTGTATGTAAATAAGAAATATTGTTCTGTATTGCACTAAAAAATAGATATAGGAATGCAATTAAAACACTGAATTTGATGGTGTAACCGTTTCAGGTGTAAAAAATGCATTTGACAAGTTTCCAAATACTTTTTTTTACATCTAAAACTATATTCGGTGTTACGATATTAATTATTGCATTCCTTTATCAATTTTCTAGTGCACTACAGAGCCATATTTTTTATTTCCATACAGTAACATTGCTAAATTAATTAAATCTTGTTAATATTTGACAACTATGTGCGACGTTGCCAACTTTCAGAATATGCGCTCTTAAGTATTTTATGCAACAAACATAGGTCCTTAAAACTATCATCTTCATCTCATGGGATTAAGCAGCAAGTATACAATTTTTTTTATTTAGCGACAGGCTAGCGAGAGCAGTGGTGGCTCAGTGGTATCGGGACTCGGGAGCTGTGTTGTGTTCGAACCCAGCCAGGCGCATTAACTTTGTGAACCTAATTTATTTCATCACCACTGCTTTCAAATCGGTGGGAGAAAACATCGTGAGGAAACCGGCATGTCCTAGAACCAAAAATTCAAAGATTTATGTGATATCTACCAACCTACACTGGGCCCGAGTGGTGGATTATGGCCCACTCCCTATCACATAGAGGAGGCCTGTGTCCCAGCAGTGGGAACAGTTAGCTGATGATGAGGCTCGCGTATTGCTCTCACGTTTATTACTAAACTAGCTTTTGCTCGCGGCTTCGCTCACGTTAGTAAGTATTTATCTCAGCCCGGTCTTTTTAAAATTGACAAAGTTTCAAACAAATTTTCATCCCCTATTTTATACCCTTGGGGGTAGAATTGATCAAAATCCTTTCTAAGCGGATACCTACGTCATAAAATCTACTTGCATGCCAAATTACAGCCCGATCCGTCCAGTGGTTTGGGCTGTGCGTTGATAGATCACTATATCAGTCACCTTTGAGTTTTATATATGTATATATATAGAATATAGATATTACATACTTCCTTTGCGCATCTGATCGTCATAGATGCACGTTGGTTGCTAATAAGTACTACGCATTTGACCTTTCTGAACATTACGGTTCAGTAATCTAATCATCATTCAACAAGTCTTGCAATAATCATCAATAAGTTAAAAGGTATGGATGTGCAACAAATCATTAACGCATTTAGCAACCTTTTACAAATGATTATGTTGTTGTAATGTATTTACGGATTACATTTATTGGTAATTTTCTTCAGAAAGGTCAGGTACTTAATAGACACAACTGACGTACGTGTATATGACCCGACCCTCCTAACTAAAATTCCAAAATCGATTCAGGAGTTCCTGAAATGACTTCCTAGAAACGAACTTTTAAACATATTATAAACTTAATCCTCGCTGTGGTATAGTTTTATTACTTGAGTAACAGAAGAAAATATACCGTTTTACGAAGTTAATCGCAATTCATATTGTATTCTGCTAAAGTGGCCTTTATAGACCTCCAGAATTAACATATTCAGGGTAGAAGGACGATAGATAGAAGGCGACGTTGTGTAGTTTCTACACATCCTTGTGGAAGAAGCGTTAGTTCATGCATGTATGGCTATAGTTCACAACGAATACTTATATCTCAACATCGATCGTGAACAGGAAAACAAAATTTTACGTAATTTTTATTACATAAGATTTTGTTGTTATAAATTAAGGATGTCACAAGCGAATTCTTAAGTGATTTAATTATACAAATTCCACATCATCCTCTGACCTTGATGGTCATAATTTATTCGTTGTTGCATTCTAATTTGAATGAATTCAAGTTCATGAAGATGTATTCTAAAAAACCGGTCAAAATGCGAGTCGGATTCGCGCACATAAGGTTCCGTACGATTATCTATAAAAACGGTAAAAATAAGCATGTAGTGTTGTATGGGATCCCCCTTGAATATATATTTTATTCATAGTTCAATGTTTATTGTTATGCTTCAACAGAAATACTTCAACAGTCTAACTATCGCGGTTTAAAGATATTGCCTAGTGACACACGGTCAGACGTACGGACAGCGGTAGGGTCTCGTTTCACCTTTTGGGTACCTACAGAATCCTAAAAATAGTTACTTTACATACGCAAAGAGAAACTATGAAGAAATATGTTAAATTTTCCATAGAATGTTAAAGTGAGCAAAATATTGCAAAATAAGTTGAATAGTAAATGGTCTATTAGTTGTACAGTCGCTTTACTTCTTAGCTTTTGTGTTTAAGACCTACTAAAGTTAGATAAGGCTTAGGTAACGAAGTGGCCATTGGCCATTCGGTCACGTGAACTATTGACTTTAGCAAGGAAAATATTTCCCAGTAAGAATTTTGAAATCATTAGGTAATATTTTTACACGTATCCTTATTGTAAAGGTTTCTTATGATTTTTAGAACAATGTTTGAGTAGGTACTAAGATTATTTTTAAAGTAAATTGGAGGCTGGCGCAGGACCGTGGAGCTTGGCACAAACAGAGGTTTATAGGTACCCAGCAGTGGGTGAAGACGGGCTGTGTAGTTGATGATGACGATGATGAAATTAGAATAACGCAGTGGTGTCACCCGACTTAGAAATTGTCGGTCGTGGGTTCAAACCTACTACTGTCGAAGCTGTGAATAAACCGGAATCAACAATTTTTTTGGTTCTAATAAAAAATTCGGAGATGTGTGTCAACCCGCATTAGGTTTGCGTCGTGGTGACTTACAGCCGACTCACTCTTACAGAGAGGAGGCCTATTTCCCAGCAGAGGGGAAATTATAAGATTATTATTGCTTGTACCATTAAAATATTATTTTCGTCATTTGATATTAAGAATCCGTGTTAAATAGATTGTGGCCTTTGCTTGCAGGAGCAAATTATAAAAACAACGAATTCGAGTAAAAAACCTTCAGAATTAGGTGTTGTTTGGCTTGACCTAATTTAGATGAATCTATTATAGACTCATAAGACAAAATTATTATAATTAATTATAACAAATTTTACGAGTCGTAAAAATAAACTTATCTGACCAACATAATAATATAGTGAAAAATTAATTAAGGTAAGGATATTTAATTTTTAAACAAAATAGCGACAAGCTAACTGGTAAAATTAAAATGTCTTCCTTATTAAAACATCGTACGAGTATGTACATTCTTTCATTCAAACACCAGTTTAATTGATCAATTAAGTAGTTAAAACCATAAAACAATTGCTTACTATTTTAATCTCAGCTATTGTTAGCGTGTAAAACAATTCCGTCCTTAATTAGTTGTTCAAAACCCGTTTAAATTAATTGCAGGTAGCAGGCGATATATTTAAACCCTTATAAAACATTTATACGACACGTGTGTGTTGATTTCATTAATTATTTAATGAGAAAACGAGCTCATTAGACTTTATGATAGTTAGATTATATTGCTCGGAGCTTGCACTGAAACGTGAGTAAGTATCACGGTCTATCCTTATGTAAGTATTTTAATATTAACACTTTTCCTGAGAAGAAAAATACATATACGAACTTTTTACGAAAAAAGCACAGTGATTTTTTTAAAACGTTTTTATGGTTTTCAAGTTTTTTTTTTTGGTTCGTTCCAAATTTAAATTTCCTAAAAAAGTATAGGTAAGTACTTACCGAAGCCGCAAAGGCACGCAAACACTATAAAAGACTTGTCCATGCTGAATCTCACCCCGTACTGATCTGCGCACGAGTGTCGCTCAGGTATTGAATGGGCGATCGCTGCCGACCTTGGGGACGCACCGGCCAGTGTTGAAACCTGCTCATCTCCGTGTTACATCACCAATTCAGCACAGAACTCGAGACGATGCTAGAAGTTTGACGGGCAGTGACGGGTGACTGGTTTCCCATCTGCGATCGGACTTAATTCATTTTGTCTGTCATTGCTAATTAATTAATTCTGTTTTCAGAAAACTGTGCTACTATGGAAGAGCTTTTTTTTCCAAAGATAATCTATACAGGATGATTTATAATTGGGTGCATTCATTGAAATGGGTGATACTAGACCTTATAAATTTACAAGAATTTTAACCCTGACAACATGGGGTCCAAACTGACTGGTTTTGGTAATACGTCATGTTTTTCGATCCAAGACTTCCCCGTTGTGAATTTTCTTAGAATGTGCCATGTGAATTAGCATTTTGACTCAATGCGCAGAGTTCTGATCGATCACATCAGGCAAGATCAATCTGTCTGAAGTATTTTACCTGTCCTACCAGTATTGTAGTGTAGGTGTTCTATTCTCTTAAATATTGAAGTTTTCAGAAAACATTTGCTTCTCAAGAAGCGAACGATTTTTTCACATAAACGATCAGAATTTTCGATTTATAACCGACTAGCAAACCCGGCGAACTCCGTTTCGCCACCAGATGACTTCGTTTTATGTAACATTACGTTTGGTGATTAAAAGAAGAAGAAGAAAATTATTTTTTGCTGAATTTTCTTTGCTATAAACCTCACGGAGCCCGAGACCTTTCCAACGAATGCAAAACCGTGGAAATCGGTTCGTGCGTTCTGGAGTTATAGCGTCAGGAAGGAAAACCCGACTTATTTTTATACACCGTGACTTTTTAGTCGTCTTACAAAAGAGGTCCACTTAATGTATCCGACATAAAATACCTCTAGGCGTGATTATTTAATGTTTTTTTCATTAATAATAATTTTTATCATAAATAGGTACGTTAGAAAAATGAAACACCCTGTAAAAATGTATACGTATCGAACTGTAGAGTATACCTACCCAGCGCACGAGTCGAGCAGATCATTCCATCTCCATTTTCTATGAGACAAGGGTGTTTTTAACTACACCTTGCATCATAATAATAAATAATATTTTTATTTTTAAATTATTAAAATCTCATAAATCCCTATTTTTTTATTATAAACGTGTTCTAGTCATTGGGGACATGAACTGGGCTGCCTTTGTAAGACGACTAAAAAGTCACGGTGTATAGTAGATTACCTATAAATGTGCTAATAGACTTGAACATTTACGTAACAGAATATCGAACATTCCCCGTTTTTAATTTTGTTGAACTGAACATTTTCATGATCTTTCAAGGGAAAGCTATGTCGTTTAAAAAAAATTCTCTATGAATCTCGGCTTGGAAAAAGTTCGCCAGAACGGTAGTTAGAATGCTCACCATAACGCTCTCGTTATATCTCTGTAATGTAACATTCGCAAGAATGCTCACGACAAGCGAATGCTCAAGTTTATTAACACCTTGACGATGATAAATGTTATGTATAATTTTACAATGTGTGAAATATCAAAGCCTCGGAAGAATGATGTCGAAAGTAGGATCAGGTTACAACATACTCCCTTCATTGGAAAAACAACCTACGGAACTTTTCAATATAAGGTACATATCAATGTAAATACATATATGGCCATATAATGGCTCAGTGGTATCGGGTATGGTGGTGTATGTAATGGGTTCGAACCCAGCCAGGCGCATTACTTTGTGTAATTTATTTCATCACCACTGCTCTCAAAACAGTGAAGGAAAACATTATGAGCAAACAATATTTCCTAGAAACAAAAATTCGAAGACAATCATGTTAAATCTACCAACCCGCACTGGGCCCGTGTGGTGGATTATGGCCCGCTCCCTCTCACAGAGGGAGGCCTCCTCAACATAAATTGATGATGATGAATAGTATATTGGTTTCCGTTGTAATTGAGCTTTTAGCTCTTATTTCTTTAGCGCTGGAGACTATAAGAGATTTTGATGAAGAGATGTTTACATTTTTTAAAGGAAGGTCAGTATTTTTATTTTATTACAGATATCCCCACTGACGAAGGATCCCTACCAGTGCAGATTTAGGCCCGGCGCTCATTAGCGGCATCGGCAAGAAAAGGGATCCTTCGGCATTCCTACATGCAAGCGCACACTGTCGGAAACTATGTCTTGGCATGCTGCAACCTTCTTAGGGATGACGAGGCGTCCTTAAGCATGCACCGCAGTGCAAGCTACCCCCGAATGTTGCCTCGGCGCCAGCGGCGCGGCGGGCGACGGCGTACCGAAGGATCCCGAAGCAGCCTCAAAGCTCGGATGCAGATGCAGTAGCTTCAAGCATACCGAAGCGGTATTTTTGTTACTACGATCATATATCATGGAAATTTCTACTTTATTGCCATGAAGTTAATGTATAATGCTTTTTATCACCTAAAATTCTCAGCCGTGCCGATGCCGATAGTGGGCGCCGGTCCTTAAAGTAATTCAGAATTTTGGACGGCACGTTTGGCGCAATGGTTAAATGTTTGACTGCTCGCTGGTTGGCACGGAACAAATATTATTTTGTATGATCTGCAAGTAGTTGTTCCTGGTCTGGGTGTTTGTATGTGAGTTTAAATGCTTGTTAACGCACCCACGATAAAGGACAAATATCCTAGTGAGGGACTAAGTTAAAAAAAACTACTGTCAGTGTAGCTAAGAACTGTGGAATTCTGTTTCGATAAAAGCAGAATTACATTTGACTGCTATTCCGATAATTATTGTATTAGGACATAGGAGCTTTCTCAATACATTGCCCTTTTATCAACTATTACGTATACTCGCATGACATCAATAATTATATATTATCTACAGGTTCTTTATGATGATTTCACATTAGATACATATTGAGAGGAAGTTTGAGGTGTCTGTCTGTGGCATCGTAGCTTTTAAGCGAGTGGCCCGTTACTGATGCGGTTTTTTTTTGTTTCAAAATAATGATAGAAATGTTTCTTAGGTATATTTTATAAAGATCTGTTCCAGGGTTTGCAGATCAGCTGCTCATTTGTCGGGGTTTACCTACTTACAATGAATACTTCTGTATCATTTAGTACAGTCCGTTATTGTACCTAAATGTTAACTAGTGCCTGTAACATCTTGATAAGGAGAAAAAATATGATTTTATGATCATGATTATCCAAACTTTTAGCCTACTGATGTTTTGCCTATCGTAACAATAACGGTTTCTTTTTTTTAAGTTACTTTGCCCCACATTAGGAATAACACGCAGCCGTGCTTGTCACAGGCTACCTGTAACCTGGGGCGACGACTAAACGATCCAATTGGCGGTGGTAGGCTTCACCAGGTAAGCTATTAGGTACTCTACACTGAAAAAAAAAATCAGTTATACCAACCGATTTTTCGGTAATATTTACTGTTTTGGACAGTAAAAATAGAGCCTATTGTCCAAAGCAGTAAAGCTAACTGAAAAAAAAACAGTTGAGTTATAACAGTAGATTTTACTGTCGGTTACTTACAAGGAACTGTTTGTTTCAGTAGACTTTAATGTTCATACAGTTGAAATAACTGTTTAGCTCTTTACGTTTCAGTAGACTTTAATCTGTTCATACAGTTGAAATAACTGTTTAGCTCTTTACTGTTTTTGCCCATTTCAGTGCACTGTCCGTAATCAATTATTTTAACGTATAAATAAGTTCCCGGAATCGTTTTTTTTTACTGTTCAAGAACAGTAGAAAGTCTCGTTTTTTTTTTCAGTGTATAGGAAATGTCATCGCTGAACTCTACTACCAACGAGGCAGCTTTGAGATCATCCAATTGTGCAGCGCGAGCGGTGAGTGCTGGTGTCGCTGTCAGTAACATAGTGATTATCAAACATTAGTCCAAGCGTGGCGTGAACGCTGCGGGGCCGCCAGTCTTTATTTTGTTCAGTCCGCGCGCAGTTCCTGTTTCGTCTGGGTAAGTTCACTCCATCTTAGGTCTCTTTGCTTCTGGGCTAGTTTGAGGCCAAAAGCAATCCCAATTTTAAACAAAAAAAAAAGAAAAAACTTATTTTTCCTTACACCACGTCAGCTGACCGCAATGCAGTGAAAAAAAAAACTTAAACGGAACTCGCACGTGATGACAAAGAAGTAGAGCTCGTATCAGAATGTCATTCTTCATAAATATGGTCATTCTATAGATTGTAACGTTATACACGTTATAAACAAAAAATGTATTACGTCACCATTAAAGGTCATGGATGAGTTGGACTCAGTGAAGGTCCTGGGAACTAAGGAATGATGCGTTACGAATTTATATTTGGATTTGTTATGGATTGTACTGGCATTTTAACCAGAAAAGGCCTCGATCGCAGAATAATAAAGTCTAAGTTAGATGCCTTATCAAAAGTTTTTTGCGGACTGGGTTCCAAGCAGGTAGGTATTTGCCTATTATTATTTTGCTAAAACACATTTGAGACTACAAAAAATACGAGGTTTTCCGGTAACTATAGTCAAAGATTAATTTATTGTCGACCTAGATATAGCGTTCTAAATAATAGTCTTATCTAGTACAGAAACGAAGCATAAGTATGACTAAAAGTAGAGTCTTTAAAGGTAAATGAAAAGGAGCAAATAAAAAAAAATAAGAATTCTAAAATAGACCGCAGTTTTTTTGGGACTTTTTTTTTGTATTTGTAGTAATTGTACGTTTTTTATTGGACAATCCCCCCGCTCTATTCTCAAACCACTGCAACTCCTGAATGCCAGAATCAACAGTGGCGACCACCAGAAAAGCGCCAAGAAAATGAAAATTGCAATATATTTACCAGAAGCAAAGATGAGACCTAAGATGGAGCGAGCGAAGAAGGAATAACGTTAATAACTGTTTGGCGCAGGAATCCGACAGGATGGTAGTCACGAGCCATCAGGTGGCTCTGGTGACCGCAAACTACCTGGTGAGGTGCCCGTGGTGCCCAGAGTCAACCGCTAGGAGGTGGATCTCATTCGTATTAGTAGTCTTTGCTGAGCTGTGAGATATCGCAGGCAGACAGCAAGGTTTTTTTTTACGAGGTAAAATCATCAAATGAGTCCTCCCACCCAGAACAGGACGGGAGGGACTGTTAGATTTGTACTGACTAAAATCAACGATGTCCTTCAATAGCCCTTTGCGTTCCGGGGGCGCGGTTACTTGATAAGAGAGTCTCGCGACCCCGGCAGGCTTTGGACCCTCAAGACAGTAACGGTAAGACTAAAAAATTGATAAAAGACATTACCAAGTTTCCCTTGAAGCTTCGGCCACACCTCGGCTCATATACACCGTGTTCTTCACGTTATCCATAAACTTTAGCAAATACTTCTATGGCTTTTACAAATCAAATCCAACAAGGGAAGTAGTACTTAAAAAGGCTTCGTTACAAAGATATTTGTAATTTCATTTAATGAAATTTAATTGAGCTATGCAGTGAGAAAGTATCTTAATTTGAAATCTATCAAATACTATTTGCATTTCATTTGTTTCAGCCCGCCAAATGTTATGAATGACGTTGCCAATTCGGATAAAGAGGCATGCATATCGGGTTATTTACGTCTAGGTATTTAGTTTGTATGAAAATTAACAAAAAATAAAAAATAAGAATTTATTAATGTGTCCATAATGAAAAATGCTTACTTCCGTGGTTTGAACATCTGGTCGAAGTTAATGTATATCGTCCGGAACACGGTGTATATATATTGTACTCTTTGGGCCCATATACCTACCGAAAAAAGAAGTAGGTACACCGAAATAAAATGTTTGTATGGAGTTGACCATTCAATCTCGTCAAAATCGTCAACATATTTTTTTCGGTGTACTTCTTATGGAAAACTTTAGTTCAACTTTTTTGAATTTTAACTTTAATGTTAACATAAAAGAAACTTTTAAATAATTGATTAAATTCATGATTTTTTGCATACTCATCATCATCATCATCAGCCTATAAGTGTTCCCACTGTTGGGACACAGGCCTCCTCTCTGAGAGTGAGCCATAATCCACCACGCGGGCCCAGTGCGGGTTGGTGGATGTCACGTGTCTTCGAATTTTTGGTTCTAGGACATGCCGGTTTCCTCACGATGTTTTCCTTCACCGTTTTGAGCAGTGGTGATGAAACAAATTACACAAAGTAATGTGCCTGGCTACAACTCGTAAGTCGGGGCCGATACCACTGGGCCACCACTTTTGCATATTATTCTGTTATTATTATTTGTTTTATTGTTTATCTATTATTATTTAGAAATTCACATCATTTATTTTTTGACACAACATGAATCGGGCCGAATCTTGCCATACCCCTTTGAAACCTAACTCACTACCTAATGTGGAGGACTTCTTGTCTGCCTCTACCCGGTGTGATATGACGCAGAATAAATAGGTCTCAGAGATACACGCAAACATATTAAATGTAATAAATATGGTATACTTTTGTATGTGTCTGTGAGACCTATCGGTTACGATCAGATGTTCAAGCCTGATGAGCATAACAGACGAAGGGTGTCATATACAACCGCAGGCATCCGGAAGGTGTGTATATGTCGTAGGTTTTTCGTCAAATTAGGTTTTTGATCAAACAACGGATGATATTAAATAACAACACGATTTTATCATTTCCCTAAACAAATCTGGTGTTTTGATCAAATCCTTAAACTGGTTCAGTGAAATGACAAAAATTTCAGAAAATGTCGACGGAGCGCAGCTTCGCGGTGCTCCTTCTTCCTTAGTGGTTAAAAAAAATAACCATGAAGGAGATAGCGGGGTCTTCCAGACCCCGCCATCCCCTTCTAACCTAACCTGTCCGAGTCGGGGTGTCCCCAATCGTTTCTACGACATTTTTTATTTGTCAGTTCCCGTTTCGTACACACGGGGCACTCCGACTCGATATTTTTCTAAAACACCCGGGAGTAAGAGCACCGCGAAGCGGTGCTCTGTCCACATTTTCTGACATTTTCTGAAATTTTTGTCATTTCACTGAACCAGTTTAGGGATTTGATCAAAACACTAGATTCCTAGAACACCTAGAAAACCTGCGACATATATTCAAGGATTCAACTACTACATACAGGGTGACTGGTAAATCGGTGCGTTGGCGTTGCTTGAAATGGGTGTCACTAGACCTCAATTGCAACATTTTTTCTAAAAATGTCCACCTCACCCCTATAAACTGCATATTGTGAGAAATTAACTACGATCACTACTTTGAATTGATACTTTTTTGATAGATGAAGGACTGAATCCAGTGAAAACAAGAAGTGACCTACAAGAAGCTGTTCCTGACTTCCTGCCTGACTGCTTGTGTATGTGAATTAAAATGTTAATAAAAGCACTCACGATACGTGTGAAATTCTTAGAATGACTAAATTAAAATATTGATTTGAAGATTATTAAAGTTACTTAACTACCTAATACCTATTACCACAGATAATTATAATACTATTACTAATGACCTTTTTGTTAAAAACGAGCAGGTAGCTCGTCAAGAAATAATTATTGTTTTAATAGCTTGTTGTAAAATACTAAAGGTAGCAAATCTTTCTTGATTGTCTAGTAACCCGTGAATTTTATACACCCAGACTACTTTTAAAATGTTTTTAGCAAAATGGTTTTGAAAGAAATGTTATTGCTATGTGAAATCGTGGAGCACACGGTCTATGTTAAACTAAAGTAAGGGTGAGTAGTTGTCACGGGACTGTCTTATCAGTAACCGTGACCCCGGAACGTAAAGGGCTGTTGAAGGACACCGTGGATTTTAGTTAGACCAGTCTGACTCCCACCCAGGGCGAGACGGGAGGGACACTCATTTGTAGATTTTACCACGATAAAAAAGTCACTACAAATCTTCAATGTTAGTTTCTGTTAATGCAACACAGCCACGCAGTTATTGTTTAGCATCTAAAGTAATATCTATTCAAGTACTGGACTGCTAGAATAGTTTTATATGACATCATTACCTAATGTAGTTCTATCGGCCTCTATATTTAATTAATTTCACAATAATAATTTATAATTCGTCCTCAATTGATTAATCATTTAGATATGCTTACAATTCACATCAAATAAATGAATTTATCATCAAAATGTATTTCGCATACTGCATTTGTCACAAGGAAGATAAATTAAATTATTTCAGGTGTTAATTACTACATTATTTTCTATTCTTGGAGAAGCAGGTTTAAAGACGTGTCATCATCCGATATCTCGATAACCTTTCAACTTCAGAGATTTTTTATTTTATTAATTTAATGTCAAGGACACTATAATTGGTACGAGTATCTAATAAAAAAATAAATAGGTATCTAATAATTTCACGGATTATTAATTATCTTGTGCATCGTTATACAGTTTTTTTTAAACGTCATTTTAATTCGAAGAATTTAAAAAATAAAATACGGGAATGCTACAATAAGTAGTGTTACACCCATACTTAGGTAGTCATAATGAGCGAATCTAAATTGCGGTAGGTTAGTTTATGTGTTTTTTTTTATCGTGGTAAAATCTTCAAATGATTATTCGAAACAAAAAACTCCTTGCAGAAATTCCGAGTGTAAAAAATTATGTTAACACATCATTTTTGCCATCGTTCTCTCGTCACATTCATCATAATTTCAGTCCATTCCTTACGACGCGGGACGTGCTGTCATGTCGGTTCTTATTTCGTTATTTTTTGTTGGAGCAAGGCGAGGGACGTACTCGTATAATTTAGCAGCAAACGCGGGAAAACCGGAGTGGAGTGGTGTATGTGCTATGCTGAGCACGTGCCTTCTACCTGGATCAACTTCCTTATCTGACTCGTGCCTGGGGTAGGATGACCATTCTAACTGTAGTTGCGGTATCTATACTACTATTTTCTAAAGAGAGAAGTAATCTCTGGAATTATTTAATCGATTCTGAAAATTCTTTCACTCGTAGAAAGCTACGTTATTATTGAGTGTCATAAGCTATATTTTATTTTGAAATTGCACCTATGCGAAGTCAGGGCGGATTTCTAGTCTTTTATAAAGACAAAGCACAACACACTTTTTTTTTAGCGTGGTAAAATCATCAAATGAGTCCTCCCACCCAGGGCAGGGCGGAAAGCGACTGTCAGACTTGTACTGACTAAAATCCACGGTGTCCTTCATTAGCCCTTTACGTTCCATGTATATGGAATAAGTCCCGCGACCCCGGCAGGCTTTGGCCCTCTAGAGGGGGGCCCCGTCATCTTGCTGACGCTCTTTGAGGCGCGCGTGGAAAACAACGCGCCGCCGACCCGGGCATGGTCCATGGTCGGGCAGCGAGTTGACGATTACTCGTCGCCCGCATGCCCGCGCCTATGGTGGCCGGAGATTGTCTTGGTCCTGATCTCCTATACCACTGCGGCTGGGGCGGAGGGAGGACGCTGTCCTTTCCCTCTCGCGGCCCGCCTCCTCCTTCGCGAGCATGAATGCTTCGCAGAAGGAGGCGACCGCTTCCCACTCCGTCTCGCCCCGCAGCATGGCCTCGACCAATGCCGGGCGAGTGAGGTCTCCGCCTATCGCTGCCGTGAGGACACGGCGGTGCTCTGCCCAAGTGGGGCAGTCCTGCACCGTATGCTCTACTGTGTCCTCCGGGCGATCTTCGCAGTGGTGACACCCAGGCGTGACTTCCCTCTCTATCCGACAGAGGTACCTACCGAAACTTCCGTGACCGGTGAGGACCTGCGTCATGCGGTAGGTCAGGACGCCGCCGTGACGCCTATGCAGCCACTCCTCAAAGAGGGGTCTTACCTTACTTAATTGTGGCGTGCCCGAGCCTCAGTTGCGACAGTCGTTCCCTTCATACTGCCCTGAGATCGCGCCGGACCTCTTCCCGCCGCGCCTCGACTTGTCGGGACAGCGGGAATTCTCCCTTGCGCTGCGCCTCCACGCGCCACTCATAGATAGACGCGCTGGAGGGCAGTCGCCTCCAGATCCCAGGGCAGTAATCCGACTAATCTTATTCAACCCCAACATTCTTATCGAGTAATATGAAGACTTGTTTGTCAGACGTGTTTCTTCGTTTTATTTGATAATGCGGTGTCCTTACTTATGATTTCTCATCATTTAAAGTTACATACGAGTACACAAACCGCAGCAGTTAATCGTTCAGCTACTGCAAAAAATAATGTTCCATCATGTCGCATTATAGGTCCAGATGGCGTTGCTGTCAAGTAAACATTGTGCTCCGTATAAATAAAATTGCAAAAATGTTTTTAGTGAAAATTTCTTATCAAGTGTAATATTAAAACAATTAAAGTAGTGCAAATATTATGTGACAATGTTATTTCAATCAGAGTTGCACTTTTAACATCGGTAAAATGACTTAGAGTTTTGAGCTATGAGCAGTGTCCGAGTCAGTGTGTTTTGTGTGGTTGAAGTGGCCAAAACAATGACCAAAACATAAATAAACCTTAAAAATTAATAAACATTAAGTAAAAAACAGTGAAAGTAATATTAATAAAGTGAACAAATAAATAAATCGTCTTAGTAGAAAAAGTGGCGGTGAAACGAAAACAAAATTTTTAAAATGATCAGGGACAGTTACTACGCTTTCTTGTTGTGTATGTTAAGATCGCCTATTATGTAGTAACTAGTAATGAGCGATTTGGCTTAGTGGCGGCGGGCGCTACCTCTTCGAACCGGCGCGCGGCGGCCCTAGTTCGATCCTGACTGGCGCCGTTGACTTTTTGTATAATGTAAAATTGTTTATACGGAAGTAATTACAGAGAGCGCGCGCGTAAGCGAGAGCGCCTGGTACAAAATGGCTACAAATATTGTTAAATGTAGTAATTGTAATATTGTAGTTTGCGAGGTGCTTGCGTTCATTCAAAACAAAATTGATGTGATGAACGAGCAAAGTTTGGTGAGATTGTGTTCCACGTCTTTTACGGCAGAAGATATAGAAACTGCAAAAAGTTTGTTGTTTTGAATCCATTCAGAAAAGAAAGATCGCTCGGAAAGGCGAAGGTCGCTCGCAAAGAAACCTGAATGATGTTATTAGCATTTTGAAGGAAACAGATCCCGATCTCGTTCCTACTTTCGTGGCGCGAGATTTACAAAAGTTACCGCCTGTGCATTTTGACCACATCGACGTAACGAGACTTCTAAAGGATATCCTTGTATTGCAGAAAGAATTAAGAATTGTTAAAGAGACCTACGTAACGGAGGACAAATTAAATGAAGTCAAACATGATCTCATAAACGTCAAAAATGCATCGAGTGGAAGTAACAATTTTGAACATTGTGTAAACAGAAATAGAGGTGGTGGAATGATGACAAACAGTTATTTCATGGATAGCGGACCGATAGGGCTACATCCCTGCTCGCACGCTGGGCAAAATAATGCTTTGAATAGTCAGCTGACTGAGCCCACGCAAGCAAACTCGCCAATCTTGAACGGAACGTGTATCGCGGTGGAGGATCCCATAAAGCGCTCCTCAGGTCGCGTGTCGCGGTCGCCTGCGCTTGGGCGCGTGGA
This sequence comes from Agrotis exclamationis, assembly GCA_950005045.1. Lineage (NCBI taxonomy): Eukaryota > Metazoa > Arthropoda > Insecta > Lepidoptera > Noctuidae > Agrotis > Agrotis exclamationis. The sequence continues at coordinate 9,749,551 of OX465417.1, read as the reverse complement.
GGCCGCAGCCATAGCAACACCGCCACGGCCGCCAACGCGCTCCCCCGGCTGCATAACGCGGTCGCCTGCCCTTGAGCGTGTCAACATTGCGACCGTTGTTTCGACTGCACCGCCGGCGCCGCAACAAACCAAGCGCGCCCCCGACCAAGCACCGCAGTCGTCTTCGCTTGGACGCGTGAAAGTCGCGACCGCTGTTTCGGACATACCGTCGCAATCGTCCGCACCAGCGTCTGGGGCCGGGGCAGAGCCGTCTATCTCTGCGACCGGGTGTGTATCACCGCCTACGACTAACATAATAACAACGCGTGCAAGGTCATGTGGACAGTTAAATGTGGAAAGATATCATGGGACTTCTACGCCTACCACAACTAGGAATACAACTTTTGCTGATGTTATCAACGCTGAAAGAGAATGGCAATTACAAAGACCTGAGGAGCCTTGGGTTTTGGCGCAACGACGGAGATTAAAAAATCGTTTTGCCACTTTTGAAGGGAAGGCACGAAGTAACAAGAGTGAAAGGTTTAAGGCGGCAGACATCAGAATACCATTATTTATAAATAATGTTGACAAGAATACATCTGAAGAAGATATTATTGACTATGTGCAACGGAAGACGCAGATTTGCGTTACTCTGCAGAGAATTAAATCAAAGGTGAAGCGACAGTATAACGCGTATAAAATGCAAGTACCTAGCACAAAGTTATCCTTATTTTTAGAGACTGGTTTATGGCCTGAAGGAGTTATTGTAAGAAAATTTATTGAATTTAAATCTAGAAGTGATGGATAAGAAAATCAATAACACTAAATTTATCAGCTTTAACTGTCACTCAGTAAAGAGCTCCGTGCAGTACGTGAGAAGACTGTGTCGTAATGCAGACTTTTTGGCACTACAGGAGACATGGTTGCTCCCTGAGGACATCCCCTACCTTGGAGAGATAGATCGGGACTTCGCATACTGTGGCAAATCGGCGGTTGACACTTCTTCTGGTATGCTGAAGGGCAGGCCCTATGGAGGAGTGGCTTTGCTTTGGCGTAGAGAAGTTTTTCGTACCGTGTCGGTTATAGACTGTTCAAGTGATCGAATCGTGGCTGTGAAAGTAATGCTAAATGACAGACATTTCGTGGTTATATCCGTATATATGCCAACAGATAAGCCAGAACATCTGGAAGATTTTGTAGATTACTTAAGTCAGATTAATGCAATAGTACAGACGTGTAATATAGAGTCGGTATACATATTAGGTGATTTTAACGCTCACCCGGGCTCTCTGTTTGGCTCGGAGCTTCAAAACTTCTGTGTAGAGCAAAACTGGATATGCACTGATATTGAGTCTCTGGGAGTTGACTCCAATTCGTACACCTACCTTAGTGACGCGCATGGGACTACATCATGGTTAGATCATGTGGTTACGACGGAAGGGGCACATAAATCGGTTCTCAGCGTTAATATCTTGCATGAGGTGTCCTGGTCGGACCATTTTGCGGTTGAGATGACCTGTAATTTAGAGGTGGTAGTACCTAAAGTTGAGCAACGATGTTCCGTGCGAGACAGTGTAGTCTGGGGAGAGCGAGATAAATCTCAGATCAAACAGTATTGGCAGGAGTGTTCATCTAGATTGAGAAATATAGACTTTCCTGCAGAGTTTCATGAGTGTGCGGATGTATCTTGTTGTAATTTAGAGCATAAGCTTATTTTAGACAATATGTACGTAAATATAGTCGATATTCTTAGAGAGGCTGCCTCAAATTCTTCTAAAATTTGTAAGAACAAAAGTGTCAAGAAAAGATATGTTACGGGCTGGAACAAGCATTGTAAAGAGGCACACGGGAGGGCTCGGCTTCGGTTTCTGGACTGGGTTGGTCACGGTAAGCCGAAAGTTGGTCCTGTCTACAACTTGATGAAAGAAGCTCGTAGTGAGTTCAAAAGTATATTAAAATGGTGTAAAAATAATGAAACTCAAATAAAGATGGACATTTTGGCTACACAGCATACTGCGAAAAATTTCAGTAAGTTTTGGAAAGAGACCAACAAACTGAATCCTAGGCCGAGTGTTCCCGTTAGTATTGAAGGTATCAGCGATCACAACCGAATCGCAAACCTGTTCAAAGAGCATTTTAGAGTGCACTCCTCTTTGGGATCGGTGGATTTAGAAACTGATGGGCTACGTGAAGTGAGGGAAGGTGACCCGATTGTGCGAATAACGGCGAAACAAGTGGCACGAGTGTTGAAGGACATGAAAAGAGGGAAATCTCCTGGCCACGACTCATTGAGTATAGAACACCTGCAAAATGCAGGTGTTCATCTGCCACGGGTGCTCGCTATGTTCTTCACATTATGTGTTGGTCATACTTATCTGCCGGAGGCACTAATGAAGACTCTCGTGGTTCCGATAGTTAAAAACAGGACGGCAGATGTGTCTAGTATCAGCAACTACCGGCCCATATCACTCGCAACGGTGATTGCTAAGGTGCTGGACGGGGTAATTGAGACTGAGCTTCGTCAACATGTACAGCTGCATGATGCTCAGTTTGGGTTTAGAGCAGGGGTCTCGACAGAGACAGCTATACTCACTCTCAAGAACACTGTTCAGTACTATACTAGTAGGAGCACGCCTGTTTACGCCTGCTTCTTGGATCTATCGAAAGCATTTGATCGCGTGGCGTATAGCAGGCTGTGGCAAAAGTTGTCGAGTGATACGGACCTCCCAGCTGAGTTCATATCGTTGCTGAAGTGCTGGTATGGTACTCAGGAAAATTGTGTGAGGTGGTCAGGGTCGTTGTCGGACCAGTATAGGCTGCAATGTGGTGTCCGTCAAGGTGGATTAACATCGCCGACCCTTTTCAGCCTGTACATGGATCGTTTGATCGGTGAACTTGGCAGCACTGGTGTCGGATGCTCGATTGATGGAGTTCTTATAAATAACATCAGTTATGCTGATGACATGGTGCTGCTGAGTCCATCGATCCGAGCTCTTAGGAAACTCGTCGGCATTTGTGAGCGATACGCGGAGACTCATGGTCTTAAATATAACACTACAAAGAGTGAACTCATGGTTTTCAAGGCGGGTTCAAAGACGTACAGAACCGTTTCTCCTGTATTATTAAATGGCTGTGCTCTTAAGGTAGTGTCTACTTTCAAATATCTAGGACATTGGGTCACCGAGTCGCTCACAGATGACGTCGATATAGAGAGGGAGCGCAGAGCGTTGTCGATCCGAGCCAATATGCTGGCCCGCAGGTTTGCACGATGTACGACACTAGTCAAGGTCACTTTATTCAGAGCTTTTTGCCAATCGTTTTACACGTGCAGCCTGTGGTCCAAGTATACAAAGAAGTCGTACAACTCTCTGCGCATCCAATATAACAATGCCTTCAGGGCGCTGATGGGGCTGCCGCCGTGGTGTAGCGCTTCGGGGATGTTTGCGGATGCGCACATTGACGGTTTTGCGTCGATTCTGCGCAAGAGGATTGCGTCTCTTATGTTCCGCGTCGGCGGCGGAACCAACAGCTACCTGCAGCTCTTTGCCAGCCGGATGGACCAGGACTGCTCAATCATGAAACATTGGAATAAGATTCACATTGAGCACTCCGGGTCAAATCGAAAATATAGGTTGAGGTAGCCTCCATTTCTTTCTTTTTAATTTTGTTTTTATTTTTATGATGACATGTTAAAATTTATTGTAATTTTTATTAATTCTTATGCCAAAATGTAATTTTAATGTATACTTTTAATTTTAATTTGTCATGTTTTCAATTTTTTAAATATTTTAAATTTTAATTTGATTTTTATAATGGTGTGTGATGAATTTTTTGTTTTATGACTTTGTGTGGTATGGGTGTAAAGCCCGAAATAAACGATTTATTATTATTATTATTATTATTATTATAAACATTTCTCATTCATTCCCAGAACGGTTTCTTTTTGGTGCCCGCATTTCGTCAGGTGTGTTTAAAATGAATGCAATCATTGAGGCAAACGACTTCTAGTGGATGAATCCTATAATAATTCCGTAGTCCTATAATATTTTCCTTAGATGCTCGTCTAATTGTCTGAGTGGGTACTGCCAAGACAAAATGGTTTGTGGTCACCCTATTTCTGCCCGCTACCCAATTTGTATTCACCGCGACACACGTCTGGAATGTTAGTGTAATTTGGGATTCACAGTTGTTGATTGGTTCAAAATAACATTTTTCGTATTTATTACTTCCATTTACTACATTTTGAATCCTTGAAATAAGTAGACACAAGAGGACACAGAGTCAGACTATTATTCTGTAATATTTGGTAGTGTTTTGCAATAGGTACCAGGAAGTTTCCAAAAAAGATGTACTGTAAATCAATCATCTTTTTCGGTCACTACTTGATTTGATCTCCATATTAATTTATGAGCAAATAATCAACGACCAACTTTGTCTAGCCTAATTTTATAGGTAAGCGTGCCTGCTGCTTCTGCCCTGCCCTGGGTGGGAGGACTCATTTGATGACTTTACCACACTAAATAAAAAGCGTGCAGCTTTAGACTTCTTGCTATTAATCTTTAATTTGACAATAAGTTGTCTATTGACATTAGAAATAAATAACGTCACTAAAATATCATACATTTTACCGGTTTCCTACACAATTTTAAGGTTAAACTCCGGTTAAACATGCACCTGCCCATAATAAACCTTAACAGTACTTCTTATCTTCCCTGGGTCTCCAACCAGACTATTAGCTGTACCTTTCACCCAGACACAATGGTACCGCCTCAGGTGATGGTTTCAGAAGGTACAAGAATACTTAACCCTGTGCTTTTAAAGGATGAAAAAGGAGGAAATAACAGTCGTGCTGATGATTCAAGTGACGAAAGCTCAGGAACCGAAGAAGAAGAAGAAGATAATGATATTTTTCCATTTGTCGGTTCGAGTTGTAGAAAAAGTAGGTTTAGCCTTTTAAGTTTGGTTTGTATCTCGTACTTGCTTTCTGTCACTATTAATACTGAATAGTCTCTCATTTAACAAATTGTTTAATTTTACTTCTTTAATATCTTAAAAAGCGGATGTTTATTATAAATAATTGCAATTCTTGTTTATTTCAGCCCAACATAGTTGTACTTTACCTAAGTAACAAAATAATACAATAAATTACTTACCTACCTATACCCCGAAGCCCCGAATATGTAAACCGTATGTGATCAAAGTAAGACCTGCATTTTGGCGTAGACAATGAAACTTCGAAGACATCGCGTAGGCCAAACGCCGCGTAGCAGTCTTGCTACGCAGGCGTAGAGAAGAAGTAGCGTAGCGTTTGAATTATTATGTCGAAGTAGCGTAGGCGATTTTGCTACGCATGCGAAGCGTAGACGATGATGCTACGCAGAAGCCACTTGGTATAGCCGCTTTGAGATATTTTGCGTGTGGCGTTGGAGCTACCCAGACGTTGCGTAGACGTTGCGTAAACTAGGTATGCAGGGTATTTCCGAAACCGACGCAAATGTGATTTTAACCCCAGACCAAGTGGTTGTGTTATGGCTTGAAGTTTCGTGGTGACGGTGGTTATTACACATGCAATTTGGTAACTTATTTCTAGCGGAAAATCAAGACATAGCATTTTTTTTCAGCGTTGTAATATTATAATTTTATGTGTCCGCCCGCCTAGGTAGAGTGAAGCGGAAAGGCCTGTCCGACTCGTAATGACTAAAATCCATGGTATTCCGTTAATAGCCCTTTAGGTTCCAGGGTCAATGAAGGCATTCCTTGATCGGTTTTTTTCGGACTCTGCTTGATGTGTTTGTGGTCGATTGTTTAAGATTAGACTAGATCAAACGGGTGATGATAAAGTGTTCGAATTTTTATACAGGGTGTTAGGGACATCGACGCACAAACGGATACCATGGGTCCAGGACATGATTCTGGACGCCGCCCCCCGTGTTAGAATTTTACGTCGGATTTTTCCTAATTTTCAAAAAAAAAAAAATTTGGAGTTTTTTTTTACTTTAGCCTGTTCATAATCGTTATTCTTACCTAACCCAATGAGATTTTTAATAAAAAAGTAATTAATTCACTACTTTCACTGAAAGTAGCAATGTAAATAAAACTAGAAATGGTGTGGTCTTAGATGTTTATAATGAAAGGTCATCGTATACCTAAATACTGTGCCACAGTACCTGTAGTACTTTAATCGCGGCTCACTATTAAAAAAAAAAAACAAAATTATAAAAAAAAGAAATAAGAAAAAACCGACGAAAAATTCCAACACGGGGGGGTCCAGAATCATGTCCTGGAGACATGGTATCCGTTTGTGCGGCGATGTCCCTAACACCCTGTATGAAAATTTCAAAAAAAAGCATTATTTTGACGATAAAAAAATAAAACATACTTCACAATGTAAGAATTTTATTGTTTTACTTTGATTTTCGGACAGATTACACAATTGTAGATTCTTACGAAAACATTACAAAACGTAGTATTTAGATTATAAATTGATAAATATTTTATAAACGATCACATTTAAAAGACTTTAGGTTTATATTGAACTTACAGGCTAAGAGGCACTTTGAAGCCTTGGGGGGAAAGCTCACCACATGCGTTTACCAAAACCAGGACCCATTGAATAAAACTAATAAGTTTAATACTTAAAGAATACTTAATCAGCTAGTCTTACTTTCCTGCTATCAATACGCAAATCTTTGTAAAGATGTTTGTCACTCAATAAGTATTACGCATAAACGGCTGAACGGATTTGGAAGCAATTTGGCACAAAGATAGACCATGTTTGTAGAATACAATGTATTGGATTACATGAGATTCTATTAGAATGTTTGTGCTAATTCAACTGCTAGTATGAAAACATATGTTTCGGTGTTTTGTACATATCAAATTCAACACTTATTGTTCTTTAGTTTTTTCTGCGCTTTATCAACTGGTTATATCTTTGACATATGAACCGTTTTACATTATCTTGGTTTTAAAAACTCATTGGAAGTTATTTAAATAACTGCATATTTCCAAAATGAAAATAATAGACATCATAACTTTTTACAAAATAATTCATTTCTATACAAAATAAATCTAAAAAAATAAATATCGAACGTGGTGAGCTTAACACTTCCGTTTTTTATTTTATTTATTTATTAAAATAGCGTCTAAAACTAGTAACCACAATAAGGCTAAGACACAGCGGTGTCTCATATTATTTTATGTATATTATATTACATAATAATATAGGTATATTACGTAGGCTGTATTATATTGACTTTTACTAAAAACTATATTCGTATTCGATTCAAGCATCATTCAATATACATAGTCTCATTATTAGGTACTCTAATTTATGATTTTTTAAGAATTAAAAAATCAAAAATAAGTAATTAATTATACTTAATAAAAATATTTAAATAATTGAATTTATTTTTGTCAAAAATTACCTACGGTGAGCAAAATGATTAGTTTGTAAATTAAACATAGGAACCGGTCAAAGCTAGAGGTCAAATTAAATTAGCTAGCAAAAGTACTGAGTCTAAAGAAACCAAAACAAAAGTCGAGATTTTTTTCGAGTTTACGACCGCAGATTTAGGCAAAGGTCTTCTATCTTCGATCTACTTGTAAGATCACCATTTATGATGTACCCTACATGTGAAAATTTTCACTAGCTAATCTAATGCGACCTTAAATAATTAGTAACTAACATGATCATCAACTAAACATTTGGAAAAGTCTAGGTTCATAAAAAGTGGCTCAGATTAGCTAAATTTCAAATCAAACAACTAAAAAGTTGCCTCATCATTTGTAGTGAAAATGACTTCGTATAAAAATAAAGTTTCATTTTACAGCTAATTATATCGTCAGCAGTATCAGCTAATTCAGTGCCTAGTATTTATTTTTCATTATTTTTACAATTATGTTCTACACTATAGTACAATTTAAGTCAAATCGTAGATGCATCAACATATCACGAGGATTTTCTCTGTGATTTTATCATTTTTTATCAAATAAAAAAAAAATCACAGAAGAAATTTAACACAATTTCTTGCATCCATAATGTACAAAGAAAATAATTCTAAAACTTGTATTACTTCTAGCGAATATTCCTACCTGAAGTACGAGTACATACCTACTAAAAATGCATTTCAGAATGATTTAAATAAATAAACATCAAAAAACTTACCTAGTGCATTACGTACAGTAAAATTGTTATGAGCGACAATGTTTTAACAATATTAAAATTAAAGTGATAAAGAAACACCGTCTTACTACAAAAAAAAGTTAAAGATCTGTTGAACATTTTGTTTAAAAAAACTGTCAACTGCAAACGGTATGATGTTGATATACCTAAGGTTCGTTTTCAGTTACACTTTTTTTAGACAAGCGTTTAACAGATGTTTAACTTTTTTGTGGTAGGACAGTGTTTAAATTGGAATCAAATGCTGAACTTGTCTTCTTATTAAAAACGATATCTCTTGACTTTCTTGGTTTGACAAACTTGGCTTTCTTTTTACATAATATTAGAGCCTCAATATTGTGGTATTTAATATCATGACACTACGGCACACAGTTCAACTATGAAGAAGAGTGTCAATGACCTTCATCATTTTCATTTGAAAATAACCTTTCAGCATTAAATTAATTTTGAATAGTGTGTTTTATCTTTAATTTCTTGTAAGTTATTTTCTAATGATAAATTGTTTATTTAAAAGCGTGCTAGTGTTAAAATGGGGTGTATGATTAACTGTCCTTAGTTGAACTGCATAGTACATACATTAATAACCCCATACTTTGTATATAATCTTATGGTGAGTCCAGACTATGTAAAAAACATGATAAGATAAAAGTAAAACATAGTTATATATTTTTATAACCATTGTTTTGTCTCTCTCTATTGAATCATTTTTAATAACCATGTTTTCTAACATGTTATACATTAATATTATTAGTGTAGACGCACATAGAATAAAATATAAATGAACAAAAAAACAATGGCTGTTGTAAAAAAGCACTTAAATATGATGAGTCAAGTACTCTCTTACACTAAACACGCTCATCGATGCTATTGTTAATTCAAAACTAAATATTTACAATTGTAATCTAATAACAGTATGCTAAAGCATGTCTTTACAACTACATTGTACTATGCGTTTCAACAAAGAATAGGATGACCTTGGCGCCATGTTGTGCCTTCATGCAAGCTTTTCTAATATTTACACGCACCTAATAAACAAAAATAATATGAGATTAACCTTTACAGAAATAATAATGATAGTAAAAGTTTATGAAAATTAATTTGCACTAAGCTTTTTTAGAAATATAATATCGTCAGAAATATGGCGCCAAGGTCATCTTAATCTTAGTTGAAACGCATAGTATTGAGCCTTCCACGTGGTGAGTTCAAAGGCTAGATTCCATTCTATACAGAACATCATTTTAACTGGTATTTGGTATATCAAATAGTAAGTGGGATGCTTCCCAAAACCTTATCCGAAAATTTGGAAGTATAAACAAATCTCCTCCTCCTCCCTTTGTAGAGGAGGAGTTTCTCGTAGCTCCTTCAATAGATTGACTTAGACATTACGGACGTGTACATGTTTCTAACATTAGAGAATAAAGCCTCCTGCAGACACACGCGATTAATCGCGCGGGGCGACATCTCGCGGTCCATTCGCAGTATTTTTAGAGTGGAAATTAGCTTGGCTCGTTGTCGCAGCGCGATTAATCGCGTGTGTCTGCAGGAGGCTTAAATCTCTAGCGTTACTTGTTAAGGCCTCTGAAGCGTGACATTTTAAATGCATCCTATGTATTTTAAATAAGGAGGCCTGGGACATTACGTTACTCTACCTTCTTTATACATATTCACAGGAAAATGTGCGTATAAATCTTACCAACGTTACTTCACATTTCTAGTTTAATTATAGTGATATGTTTTTAGGAGACAATTCCATCATAATATTTTCCAAAATCAGGCGGAAAAAACCCTGTAAGCTTAAAGTATTAGCCTGCATTGGTATCTATTTTGTACCTCTATGGTGTACTAGATCTCTGATCCCTTTTAAGATCCTGATTCTCAAGCGTCGTCACAGCCCGCATCCTGGTTTGGTCCCAAACAGTTTCTTTAATTCCGGGAGGATGACATTTCTGACATAAGACGACTGCTTGGAGCCAATCTTGTCCCTCTTCGAGTTTTTCTTATAATGCTTGATGCCTGGCTTGTGGACTAGGAAAGCGTTGTTGAGGATCATAAACTCGTAGTCTTTCACGCAAAGGACGTATCCCTGAAAGAGTAAATACGAGATTAATTAACTTATCTACACTCATTTTATAAAGTTTGTTTGTTTGTGTTGGATGGTCCACTTATCGAGGAGGGCTATAGAACATCACGATTACGACCAATAGAAGCCGAACATAAGAATAAATATAATGTTAAGGTTTTTGCTTACCTGTGTCATTTTATCTTGCTTCCCTTCCCAGCTCAGTCTCTCGTCATAGTAGGGGTCTTCGTTAGTTCCAATGAAGATTGGCTCCCAATGTGAGAACTTGCTCATCCGCTTGCCCACGTGGAACACCCCCATATCTGCAACAGTAACAATTGACATGTATTCTTTGAAGAAATTCTTTAATCAGACAATTATGAGCTCTCGGGAAGTTGAAATAAGGTTGATATAATTTACGTATATTGATATTGACGCATTCTTGAATCAGAAAGTTTGCGATTTTGCAAATTGGCGTAAGAAGTTGAAGCCGGTCGTCTGGGAACGGCGGGTAAGGCGCGGTCGTTGAACCATAATACGCAATTAGAATGCCCCATACGACGGCCACGCCATGCTACAGACGGCATAAATAGCTCACGACACTAACAGCACTTAGATTAATTGCTGCTGCATCACTGTCCGTCTCGAGATGCCTTCACTTTTGGCAATAAATAGCTGAGTATGCGAGATTACAATGCAAATTATGTGAAACCGTTACGCACGTGTACGGCGAGCATCAAAAGTCGATCAACACTGCAATTTTAACGAATGGCACAAAATCGTTCAATTGTCTGCTTTCCAGTGTTTAATATTATAGTGAATGGTTTACATAATAGCATTACATTATTTTCATAATACACATGTCATGTGAAATATGATGTTCAGATTATAAACTAAGCGTTAATGGACTTCGGTTGCAGTTTCCACTTTGATCTAGGATTTTATCATAATTTTCTTCTTACATTGTCCTTCTGGTGCAGCCATCCACTCTTTTCCATTAGGGATGTTGTGGCAGGTGGGACACACGAATTTGTGGAAAGGTATGGCAGTTTTGTTCTTCAACATTGCTTGGAGCTCTGTTTTTGTGGTAGGTGGCTGAAAAAGAACATAGAGTGGATTATTTGTTATTGTTTTAAAAATGATGAAAGAACCATTCAGTCTTTTTTTTTGGAGTTTTAAGTCCTTTCTTTTCGTATTCAATGGGGGCCGCAAAAGGGTATTGAGTTCAAGCTACGAGCCAACGTTTTTCCGTATCGACACCAGTCTGAACATAGGCATGGTTAGCCGCGTTATAGAAAGAGATTAAAATTGCAATATAAATTATCGGGACTATTGTGAATTCATTAGGCTACTGATTCTCTTTTCTCCTGACCTCAGCCTAACGAGAATTGCTATTTGTACCAAGCAATAAAGGAAAAGTATTGAATACTTACAGTGTATTTTTTATCTACTTCAAACAAACTTATGGGGAAGACTCTTGGTTTATTGGAAGTGCTGAGTGGTTCTTCGTTTCTTGCGATCATGTTCAGGAACTTGGGGACCAAATCTGGACTTGGATACAGTTCTATGTCAGATGGCAGGACGAAGTGTGTGAGGGCTGAACTCCTGGCTATGTTTCTGCCGACGTTTATTGGATACAAGAGGTTTTTCTGCTGTTTGTACGTCGTGGAGGAGTTTACGACGTAAGGTGGTGTTTCCGAGCAGTTGTATGGCGTCTTCAGAAATACTTCAGGGTCAGGTATCTGAAATTAGAAATAAGGAACTTGGTTATAAAATAATATTTAGTTAATTTCGTCTATTTTAATTGTTTTTAGTTTCAGTACCTATATTTAAAAACGTCCTGAGAAATTATTATTAAGATCCAGGAATTGGATACACAGTTGATATAATAAGTTCCAGATCGCGCAATGAACTGGACAGGTTCTGCTCGAACTGGAAGGAAGACGCACAGTGTCACGAGATGTGGAAGAAGTGGAGGGAGAGGCCTTTGCTCAAGAGTGGGACAAAGCAAGCTTAAGAATAAAAAAAGATGGCAGTCGGCAGGACATATTGGTTGCAGAACCAATGGCTGACGGACTGACAAAGGTTCTAGAGTAGCCATAGTAGCAGGGGACAGCATCGCAAGTTTCGGAGAGGTTTCGATGTCTTGACCTGGTACGTTGGGAGTCTGCAGCTTTAGAGATTCCTATATCTAGCAGTGGACAGTTTTCGACTGATTCGATGTTTTAAATTTTTTATTCGCTATGGGTTTGGTTTTAGCCTCAATTCTAGCCCAGAAGCAAAGATGAGGCCTAAGAAGGAGCGAGCTCACAACAGAAATATGCACTCTTGCGCACCGACGGAACACATAATGAGTTTAAGATGGTTGGAGGAGGTGATTCAATTGAGTATCTTAGTGAAAGAATATTCGGCAGTAAATTGCATACTTTATAGTTAATTTAAAGCTAAAAGTGAACAAACAAGGAACAGAAGTTCCCTACCTGGCTGGAAGCCAGACAGTAGTAATGTGACGTTCCGGAATTGTGCCAGGAGCGGTCGACGACTTGGTCAACCTATGTGTGTAGTTACCGTGGCTAGAGGTGATCGTACGTATATAATGTTCGTACATAACATGCGCGAACTATGTGTCTGCGAAGTTCAGGCGCATGGCGCCGTACGATCCATTATGGTGACTCATCTAGTTTTAAAAGTTTTATGCAGCATTAGAAATAAATTGTCATACAGAGGAGACGGAAGTTAAATTTACTCTTTTTTTTGGAAAATTTTTCCTCTCTCTCTGGGTAGGTATTTCTCCTGTATCGTGAGTCCGTTTACGAGTACAAACATTCAGATAGGGAACAACTACTTGTTGATCACTTAAATATGTTGTAGTCCGGGAATCGAAAATGCGATACGCATCGTTTTTGCTATTTTAACATTTCCACAAGTATGTCAGTGACGGCAATAGGCTGCTCACACACGGACTGTTCCAGCAGTTAGCTAGTGATGAACATACACGGCGGCTGCCCAAGCAGTCAGTGTATGCCTGGCGACTGCGTGACCACATCAACCCCTGGAAGCAATTCGACTGCTCGACCGGTTCAGTGCGTGTGTCTACGTGGAATACTATAGTTTGCTATGTAATCGCAGCTTGAAGCTATCATAGCTATCATACCGGTTCATCACTTTCCCGTTTTATCAACTAAACAAAATAGCTCAAAAGTGCCGTGTCGTTTGACTATGACTTTAAAAATAATTCTTTAAAATCAACCGTTGTTGTAGTTGCTGTAACCTATTGATATAATTCAAGTCAAACAGTAAAGCTGTTCTACTACGAGGTATATTCACAAGTTTCGGTTTAACCGAATGGTTAACGTTAAAACGTCTCTCAACTTAAACCAGCGTTTATGAATAAACCCATATGATCATTATGTTTTTGCGGTTTTATTCTACTTATATGTTAAGAGACCGTCATCATCATCATCCTAGAATCATCATAATCACCACATTGAGGGCGTTGCTGGCATCTGTGTCATGATCTAAATCGCTTCATTGACGGCGATTTCTTGTATCTACATTATTTTCTATATTCGTAAAAACATAAAGCTTTCGAGTAAACATAAAACTTTTTTGGTTATCAAATATATCTGGGCATCATTTAATAGCCATTTCGTCATGTTTTTCTTTGGTTTTATTTTGTTTTCATTTTCTCATGTAGTAGTATCTGTGTTTTCTGATGTTCGCATATCCAGCTACGGATATTTGTGGTCGTTTTTGGAAGTTTTTGGTGTGGTAGAAAGGCTACTAATATATAGCTTGGCTTAGCTCGGTTCATATTTCGAAACACGAGGGTAATATAGAATTATTCAGAGTTTTTTCAGGAAATATCTTTTTTAGGTCGGTTACACATACATTGTGCACGCCGTGCCAATAAAATCGTATTAATATTAAAACTCTTTAGTTTATTATTATGCATTAATTAGTCACTGCTTGTCTTTTGTGATAATCCAGAAAGTTGTTAAAGGCTTTAAAATATAATATAATACTACTCTTACTGGCCGAACTACCCTGTTCCTTCGGTAGCCCTTTGCTTTACAGGGCCGGGGTAACCTTTTAAGACATACCCGCAACGCATGCTACGATGCTTTAGGAGGCGAGCATACAGCTGCTGCTAGCTACTATAATTATTATGGAATAGTCCTTACATTGCTGGGTATATGTTTGTTGGAGAAGAAGATGTGGAAGGTGGCATACTGGCGCACGAGCTCGCTGCCCGTGCAGTCGCGCAGGTACCTGATGCTGTTGACCGTCGGCAACATGTCGGAGCCCGGCGCGTGGATCGCCAAACTTACTGGAGCCATCCATCTGGGGATAAAGAAAGTACAACATTAGTTTAACAGTACAATTAAATCTATACTAATGTAATAAAGCTGAGGAGATGGGTTGAACGCGCTAATCTCAGGAACTACTGATGCGAATTAAAAAAAATATTTATGTTTCGGATAGTCCATTTATCGAGGAAGGCTATAGGTTATAAAACATCATGATAGGAGCCGAGCAGTCGGGGCGAAACCAACGGGGACAGCTAGTTATGTATAAAGGAGGTCGCACATTTTTAACCGACTTCCAAAAGGAGGAGGTTCTCAATTCGGATGTTTGTATTTTTTTTTTTTTTTATGTTTGTTCGGGCATAACTCCCTCGTTTACCAACCGATTTGAAAAATTCTTTTTTTGTTGGAAAGGGTATACTTCCCGAATGGTCCCATTAAGATTTCATCGAAATCGGATCAGCACTTTTTGAAAAATCAACAAAAATCAACAAAAACCTAAAAAGTATTCAACATTGTCTACACCGATTACTCCGAGGTTTCTGGTCCGATTTCGATGATTCTTTTTTTGTTCGATACAGTATATCTGCCATTTGGTCCCATAAAACTTTTAACCAAATAAAATGCTGGCTTCAAAACCACAATCTTGAAATAAACAACAAAAAAACTAAAATCATACAGTTTAAACCCTACCAGAAACAAAAAATTAACTTAACAACTATTACTAATCATATTAAAATTGAAGAAGTTGAAGAATTTAAACTATTAGGTATAACACTAGACTCTCATTTAAATTGGAAAAAACATGTCGAGCAAACTAAAACAAAGTTATCACAATTCGCATATGGGCTTAGTGTTCTAAAATCCAACACAAAAACTCACTGTGCTCTCTCTGCATACTACGCGTATGCCTACGCTTGGCTACGCTACGGTATTATCCTGTGGGGACACAGTGTAGATGCCAAGGATTTATTTGTTGCCCAAAAGAAATGTCTGCGAATAATTTTTAAAATAAAACCTCGAGAAAGTTGCAAACCCCACTTTATAGGCGAAAATATATTAACCTTACCCTCCATTTATATATTAGAAATAGCCACTTTCGTAAAAAAAAACATAAATCTATTTAATTTTGATAAGAACGAGCGCCGCAAAACTAAATTACTGCTACCAGCACCAAGAATGCAAATGTATAAAAATAGCCCAGAGTACCGAGGCATTCTAGTATACAATAAATTGCCCGAAAGCATAAGGTCCACTAAGTCACTATGTTTATTTAAAAGTAAGCTAAAATCTTTATTATTAGAAAAATGTTACTATAGCATTCAAGAGTTTATGACAGATAAATTTTGACTACTGACACAATTCTGATTTTTTGTTCTTAATTATTTTGTTTTATAATTATTTTTGTTTTAGTTATTTTTTCATGATTATATTATATGAGTACTTTGACTATGTTACTTTATTTCTAATTCTATTATTGATTTTGTTTGACTGTTATTATTATTTCTTTGTTACGACGCTATTTATATAATAATAGGTAGGGATTTTAATGTTCTGTAGATATATTTTATTATAGTTTTAAGTAATTTGCTGCGCCCTAACAGGGTAATGTATCCATTAGTTTTAAGTAAGTTTTTTGTTAAGCTATGCTTGTAACTATGTGTACATTGTGCAATGAATGAATAAATAAATAAATAAAATTTTCATTTAGTTTGGTGCAGTAGTTTTCATTTTTAACTCATTGTGTAAGAGTACATACATGGACGATGTTATTACCGGTGCTACGGATTACAATATTTTAGTACATGTAAGAAAATTATGTATTTGACAATAATTTGGGTTGGATATTGAAACTAAAAAGGATTAAATAAAAAACTTTTTCAAAAAAAAATGTAACCGACTTCCCACAAAAAAGTTCAAAATAACCTACAAAAAAACTTTTCTTTCGAAAGTCGGTGACAAAAAGTCAATGACATAAAAAAAAAAGTCACCGACTTTCGAAAGAAAAGTTTTTTTGTAGGTTATTTTGAACTTTTTTGTGGGAAGTCGGTTACATTTTTTTTTGAAAAAGTTTTTTTTGTCAGCACAAGTGCCGCACACGGTACATTTCGGAAAATACTGTCAGCATCCGAATGTGATAAGGAGGGATGACAATCGTATGACTAAAAGAGTTATTGGTATGATTTTTAATGGATGGAGAGGAAGAGGAAGGCCAAAGAAAAGGTGGATTGTGTGAGGAATTATTTGAATGCAAAAGGAGTAAATGATGCTTTGACGTCTGACAGGGGAGAATGGAAGAACAAAGAGAGAAACGTGTTGTGACACCAAGTAAAATGTGATAACGGCAGGAAGATGATGATGATGATACGAATATTGAAAAAATGATTCTGATAGTGCTGATGACGTCGTCAAATGCGACGCGGGCGTTGCGTAAGTTGCTCAAAATGTGTCCTCTTTAATAGGAGGATAATTGCGATCTGATGTATTCGCTGGCAATACATTACATTTTATTGGCTCAAAAACTTCACTACTTCGAGGATCCATCAGTGCAAAGGTCGCTTTGCTCAGCGGGTAGAATAGAGAAGTGGAACACTCACTGCCACCAACTAGGAAGAAATCCAACCTAAGGGGGCGACTAGCGAATCTCACGTGACACGCAGTCTTCACGAAGTCCGTAGGTGCGTTTGTTAGGCATCAACGGATTTCATACAAGCCGTGAGATCCGTTTCACCAGTGTGAGATTTGCCTTATCAATAATATTATCCAATAGCTCCATTTAAATATCAATTGGATCATCGTAATTAAAAGCACCGTTTTTCCTATCGATCTAGTATCCAGTACGTTTACCACAGCTGTCTCGCGTAATTATATTTAATCAATAAAGTGTGGCCGCCCAGTTCGCGTGACCGGGGACATTTGCGCTGCCACAGGTTGCCAGCAAACCGACACTTCCAGCTGAAATGTTGTGTCGTTCGTGTAGACGAGGGAAACCATGATTTCATGTTTATTTACTCAAGTCTTTATTCAGTTTTATCGGTTAGTTCTGTCAATAAATCGTATAAAAGCTTCGTTCCAGAATATATTGAGATATTCTTGGTTTTAAAAAAAATGTTGACAACGAGACGCGCCTCCTTTTTATGCATTAGATTTAATGACTCTACATGTGTCTAGTTATCAAACTGATGTGAAATTGGTTACCACAAAGTCACGACTCGTTCAGAAAATAATCAGTTCATACACTGAGCGATGATTCGCTAGCGGACAAGCGCGAAAACCGAAAACGTAGACACAATATAAATCGATTACTTGTCGTTAATGAAAAACGCTTGCTATATTCAACAAAAGACATTATTAATGGAATACTGCTACAAAAAGAGACTAAGGTGCCTGCCACCGCCTTTTTAGGTCACGAAGCTACAGTGCTACCACCTCGATCACGTGACATTTTACTTAAAGGGGACATTGTCACGTACATGCAACTTTTTGCCATCTTCAAAAACTTTTTATTAAAGAAGAATTTAATATTTTGTTTATGTAATTGGATGTGAACCGTGATGTAACGGTAAGGTTGTGATTACCACAATGTTCTTTAAATGTCAGTGGGACTGTCGCGTCTGAAGAAATCCTAGATGAAATGATAAGTGGATGCCGCTTGAATAACTGTGGTGTTGCACGAAGCGATGCTGGTACGACGGATTAGTAGTAGGTATTTAAAGTAGGTGAGAATATTCAGCCTGCCTTATCATGCATAGTTTACATAGTAGTCGGTGCACGTGTATGCAAATGATCTCCGCGATTAGTTATTACACATAAAAAAAGTACCGACTTCAAAACAAAAACAAAAAAGTTTAAAATAACTTTTCTTTCGGAAGTCGGTGGCAATAGTCAATGACACAACAAAACAAAGCCACCGACTTCCGAAAGAAAAGTTATTTTAAACTTTTTTGTATTTGTTTTGAAGTCGGTACTTTTTTTAAAAAAAGTTTTTATTTTACCCTTTTTATTAGTTTATTTATTACATATTCAACACAAAATTTTCTTACATATGCACTAATCTTGTAATCCGTCACAACATAAAAAAATCCATATCTCTAAAACTACTGAACCGATTTTGATGAAACTTGCAGTGTACCCTAAGTTGAACAATACCTAGTACAACAAAAAAAGAATTACTTAAATCGAACTTATAGTTCCGGAGATATACGTGCACAAACATAAAAACATACATACATACATACATACACTTATGAAAGGCACATTTGTTCAGACGCTGATATAGACTAACATATATGAAAACTGGGCAGTTCTGATAATATTACATACCTACATACGGGCCGAATTGATAACCTCCTTTTTTTTTGAAGTCGGTAAAAACAGTTTCATGTGATATCAGGTAATCTAATCGGTGACTCAGTATCTGCGAGCATTGTTCAGATTACAGGAAGTCTCACTCCA
Source organism: Agrotis exclamationis (assembly GCA_950005045.1). NCBI lineage: Eukaryota > Metazoa > Arthropoda > Insecta > Lepidoptera > Noctuidae > Agrotis > Agrotis exclamationis. The sequence continues at coordinate 9,730,569 of OX465417.1, read as the reverse complement.
CTTACTCGACCCGCAAGAAGGGCAGCTAATGTAAAGTCAGCATCGGAACATTACGATGTTAATTGTTGCTAATATCGAATTTCACACATCGTGATATTTCTCAATACTTACAAACCAAGTATGCAGCACATTCTCTTTTAAAACAATTGAAATTGCACAATTTATACACGGTGTTTAGTCACGAATATTGTTGCGTCTGTTTTTGACTCAAACCCCTTTTATGCCCTGTTTAGTTTATAATTTCAAAGGGGTTGGTCACAATTCAATAAGCAGCTAGGTACATGGTGACTGTATATTTTAGTTATGTAGTAAACAGGCTAGCCTCATTTTGTGGAACTGTGGAACATTCGAATCGGAACGGGGAGCTTAATCGGGAGGGTGCGACAGTCTGGTAACCTCGCGTCTATGCCCCGTTTACACCTGAATTTATTTGACACTAGCGTGTTAGTTAACCGTTAAATTTTCCCGCATATTAATTCCGGCGTTAACATCTTGGTAACAAATTGTATTTAGAGAATACTGCTCATTCAAGTAACAAATGTTTTAGGAGATAGAATTATCACTATTACGAGTAATAGATCCGACGATTTAAAATGTCGATAAGTACAACATTATTTTGTCGTTTTGTTTAACTACCGTAAGTAATGCGAGACAAGGCACCATACTTTACTTTTAATGTCCTGGATCTACATAATTTAACATCACTACTAACCAGTCTAGACTCAATAAAAAATCTTCTATAAAAAGGACTTATTATAGCATTTAAAGAATAAGCTTATTTAGTTAGTTTAGTTTATTTGTATAAAGTATTAGGCAGAGTTAGTTCAGAGAGAGCTAGTTGGTTTTACTGGCTGTATGTAAACAAGGCTTTGCACTACTAAGTGTGTTTGGTTTGGTGTTCGGGTGCCGGGGCAATACAGGCACACGCAGCTGTGAAATCAATAATTGCATTCGTAATTTACACCTGGCGATGAGAAAATTTAAAACTTGAAAAAAAGTGAAAAGGTAGAACTTTTAAATCAGTTCGATTTAAAAGTACTGAATTAAGTACTATCGTGCTAAAAACGGTTTAAATAAAAATAAAATACGTTTTATGTCTCCAATTAAATACCTATTTGAAATCTCTCACGGGAAACCGAATGCAGACCGGCTAAGATTGCTCAATGCACGCAATTTTCATTACCGACATGCAATAAAAGTGAAATAAAATGTAATAGGTTTATCGCAGTGCAATCGGGAACAGATTGAATGAAGGAAAGAATACGGGAAGTAATATCAAGTTCACATTGCAGGTGTTCGCGACGATACTTCACGATCGCGTGGTAACGAACGTGAGATCGATTTAAACACGGTAGTCTACGCGTTAGGGCGTCTTGTTTGGCGTACGAATTACTACAGTCTTTTCACAGTCATTTCAGATTTAAATGCTGCATTTAACACCAACCTTATGGCTACAAAAATAAAGATCTTTTTAATTTGACAGACATGTCAGTGAAGACTCTCGAGTCTCGAACCTATCTGCCTTTACATCAAAACAACATCTCAGTGATCATCATAAGCTTTGTTTTACTTTACTCCTACTGACAAGTATGTCAAAATTACAATGATCTGTGCAAAAGGTTCGGTGGTTAGAGGTAATTTGAATGAGGAAGAACTGTAAACGCTCGCCACGGTTCATTCACTAGCCGTACTTAACTTATACATATTAACATATGTGTAGGTTCATTGACGAAGGAGATAATGTACCTATGTGATATCTTTTACGTTCACGTACGATCTATTCGATAAAAAACGTGTAACGTTCGTCAAACAATACGCCCTTTATCGTATCGCCAAGACGATAGTCATCATTCATTCACAAGTTTACACTGCAGTTTTCTCAAAAACACCTTTTTCTCAAAAATGACATTATAGGTAATTCAAAAATTAAATTACTGCCGTATGGATTACCATCACGAATTGTTGCCCGCGGCTTCCCGATTTTAAGTACATAAAATCGGGAAGCCGCTAAAATCGGGATATATTATCCCACGGGAACATAAAATCGGGATTAAACGGGTTATAAATATATAAGGGTTATAATTATAAACATATGTGTACATATAAACAACTTTCAACCAAATCCATTCAGTAGTTTTAACATCCCTTCTTCCATCCATCCTCAGATCCCCACTAACTTTCGCATTTGCAAATCCATCCACCCTCGTTCATTCCCTGGCTATGTAATTGTGTAGATCCATTGACGGACCTCCTCTATTGAAAGGAGAGGATATACGTATAAAGTAATCCTTCACAAGTCTAGACGTGGGGAAATCTAGACATGTCCTCTGTTGTTGTCGGTAAACACTGCAGTCAGATCGATTGTATGACTCGGATTCTTTGAATGTGAAAATACGACTGATGTGATGAAAATTGTCCTTTTTTCTCAAGAAAACAACAAAACTTTTAGAAAAAAAAATGAAACCGACTTCTAAAAAACATGAAAATGTGTAAAATAATTTGAATGAAAAGTTATTATTGGAAGTTTGTTGGGACTTAGTTTCTTATTTCCTTGACCTTTGTTTTTAAAAAAAAAACTGAGGTCATCACAACATTGTTTCATTTTCACACACTTTTTATCTGTTAACGTTTATACATACCTACCTATTTCAGTTACAACTTTCTCATACGAGTGAAATCTTTTTATATAACAAAAGAATTATTTTTATAGTTTATTATCTTTAACCCAATAACATCAACATCATGGAAGATTTAATTGGGTCGATTTTTCAGTCAATTGTGCCGCGCGGCGAAAGTCGATCGTCTAACTAAATGACAATTAGACTACTAATTTTTGCAAGCTATGCGACTAGGGGTGCTAAGACAGGAAACCTCCACGTGCGCCCGTGGACTGAAGTTCCCTCTCGGATACGTCCGTGGGGAAGACCAGTTTTTCGGGCCGGTGCACCCTGGGATGCGGGCAAAAACTCTTCCTTAGGTACTGTGTGTGTGCCTAAGGGGTCTCTTTGCCCGTATGCGAATAGCCTGTCGGGTGGACGCTCCAACGCGTGTCCCTCTGAATAGCAGAGGGCACAGCGGCGGAGCGGGCTTGCGGACGGTGAGTAATGGGTAAGCTCGCCGTCCGACCAAGGATCAAGCCCGGGTCGGTGGCGCGTCGTGTTTCACGCGTCACCGACGGGGCCCCTAATGGGGCCAAATGCCTGCTGGGGTCGCCGGTCGCGGAATTTTTCTTAATCCAGGATACTGTGGCCCCAGAACGTAAAGGGCATCCGAAGGAACACGGGTGGATTTTAGTCAGTAAGGGTCTGACAGTCCCTTCCGCCCCACCCAGGGAGGACTCATTTGATGATTTTGCCACCCATAAAAAAAGCTATGCGACTAAACGACGAAATCGACCGAAACACGTAAAACCCGTGTAATAATAATAAATATCCAATTACACGTTATAAAAACTTGCATTTAAGTTTGACTACATTGCGGTAATTGTTAACCGACTTCAAAAAAAGGAGGAGGTTCTCAATTCGGTCGGTGTTTTTTTTTTTGATAGTCTGAATGCATTGTCCGCAATGTTGTGAAACTATGTTAAATTTCCCATTAGAAGACAGTCATGCCTCTCATCCACGACTGCACGGTTCGCGCAATGGCTGAGTGATTGGACTACTGCGCTGCGTGTCGCAGGTTCGATTCCCGCACGGAGCAAATATTTGTACAATCAGGTAAGTTGTTCTGGGTATGGGCGTTTGTCTAAATGAGTTTTAATGTTTGTAAACGCACCCAGGACACAGGAGAAATTCCTAGTGTGGGGCAACGTTATTAAAACCAAATCAAGCCTCCTGCAGACACACGCGATTAATCGCGCTGCGACAACGAGGCAAGCTAATTTCCACTCTAAAACTACTGTGAATGGACCGCGACATGTCGCCCGCGCGATTGATCGCGTGTGTCTGCAGGAGGCTTAACAAATCAAAAAAAAATTTCGGTGTATCATCACTGTCATAATTAAGCCTCGAGCAGACACACACGATTAATCGCGCGGGGCGACCTGTCGCGGTCCATTCGAAGTATATTTAGAGTGGAAATTAGCTTGGCTCGTTGTCGCAGCGCGATTAATCGCGTGTGTCTGTTCGAGCCTTAATATAAGACCTGTTTCCTGTACATCACGTCGTGATGACAGCGCTAATGCCCATGTATTTAGGCACTTATTCAGTTATTTACCTTGCGCAAGGTCGGCGGACATAAGCTGCCAAATTATGTTACTTATGAGCATAATTTATGCAAACATTTTTGTCGTGTGCGCTGAGGCCACGCCTCGGTAACTAAATATGTGATTTATAACATAAATAAACATGTTCGGTTTTAAAGAGATTGATACTTTCAGATTTTTAGCAATCGCAAGTGTGACTGCTAAGGTCGTTTGTTCGATGTTCAGGTCGGGCAATTTGTCGGTTGAGTCTGTGTGTAAGTAACCAGTAAGGTCTCCTTCCATGGGCCTCAACCATAGACTTTTAGCATGGACTGAACTGCCTGTCAAATAAATAAAACGTCTGTACCCTTAGCACGAGTTTTCACTCTTTTACTTTACAGCGTCTTTCCAGTATTTACAGCGTTTCTTGTATGAAAAAATGGAACAGCGCCTCTGGTGAGCGAAGAAGGAACTAATTTTTTCCTTGAAAATTGTCAATTTGAAATTGTCAAAGTTCCAGTTTACGTCTCAAATACTGAAAACTCGTGCTCAGGGTACTGTTCTGTAAAGAAAGATCGAAAAAAAATCGGAGGATGATCTATCTCTTTCCTGTATCAAATGCATAATGTTAAAGTAAGAGATAGAGTCATCTATCAGTCTCTCTTTTACTAATTAGTAGGTATGGCAATTATTATGGCAGATTACGCTCGGTCCTGGCTGTATGTTCTGGTGTTACATTTCTACTGGACCATTTCGTGAATATAGACGTGAATATGTTATTAAAATAATTATTTATCAATAAGTCGTAAATAAACGTATTCAGAGAAAAAGAATTCAATTCTTAAGGATAGATAACATGTCAATGTAAAATTCATAATATTAACTCCGAATATTTATTTGCCTACATACCTAATCGACCGTTTACTAATCAAGTAATCAAACACTTGGATAAGGCAAGTAAAAAAGAATAAGGAGTAAATATTGACCTCTTAAAGATAACATATCAATAAAATGCTCATAAAAAATCCTGATTTATATGTCCAAACATTGTTCGTTATCGCGAAGGTCGTGTGTTCGTGATTCTATGTATTAATGTATTTGAGTAAGCAGGTAGATAAGTATGGCGTTTGTTTACAGAGAAACTTTGAACTGAGTAAACATGTTTCTGTGTTTACTAACATACAAATGTACGGTGAACAAAAGAAATTATGTATCCAGACAGCAAGTTTGCTATCAACATCAGCCTATAATGTTCCCACTTCTGGGACACAGGCCTCCTCTCTGAGAGAGGGAGTGGGCCATAATCCACCACGCGGGCCCAGTGCGGGTTGGTAGATGTCACATGTCTTCGTTTTGGTTCTAGGGCATGCCGGTTTCCTCACGATGTTTTCCTTCACCGTTTTGAGAGCAGTGGTGATGAAATAAATTACACAAAGTAATGCGCCTGGCGGGATTCGAACCCACGATCTACAAACTCGTAAGTCGGGACCGATACCACTGGGCCATCACTACTCCGTGTTTAGTTTGCTATAAGCTTGCTTTATGCTGTATGTTATGTTTTGTTAGATGTATTAGCCAAGAAACACACTGAAACTTACAAACGTGGAGAATCTAAAATATGAAGAAGTATATTAGCCTTTCCCTCTGAAGATTTAAAAAACAAATCTGCTAGAGGGATTCCACTAGTGGGGATACATTTATGTTTTGATTTCTCTCAAAATACATTATGCCTCCCCGCTATTGCTGCGTCGGGCTTTTAAATTCTTCAGAGTTGCTCCTCTGAAGAATTTAAAAAAATCGCCTAACTGGAAAACTTTTTGAACTAGTTGCTTATGTGTACATTTATACTTAATTCTTTTGCTGACTGTAGGAGTAAGGCCAGGTTGTACGGTGGCTTTGTCTGTCTAGATAAAGAACTGTATACTGTCAGACTCTCTATGTTAAAGAAAAAAAAAATGTTATCGAAACAAAATTCCTGGCGTAATGTAGGATGCAGGCAGGCCCACGTTTCCGACCTCGGACTTGGTGCGTATATGCACATGCACAAAAATTAAACAAAAATTAGCATACCATGCAACCAAATCCGAGTCTAAAACTAAATAATTTTCATATCATTGAAATGTCATTAATCATTTATTTCCACAACTGTAATGTTTGAGTCCATAATATATAGATAGAAACAAAACCATTTTTAAACTCTAGGTTTCCATCCGACCTCCTAAAAATTTCATTTCAAAAGAGCTTCGCAGTTCCCTGCCCTTTTAACACTGCAGACACCCCAAGTTTTACCCTAAAAGTAATTTAGGTAGACGCACGGGGCAGACGTTATACAAATAGCCGTGTCAGACACTCAGTTTCCCAAAGCTATGTAAAACTTCCCTCCCGCCAGACAAATAAAGCTGTTTATAAAACGAACTATAAAAACGATTGACGCATACTACAGTAATAACAGTCTGACGAAGTAATCAGCTTTTTATGCTGAATTTAATCGACGATTAAGTAATTCTTGAGAATCTTCGCTTTAACAAGTCGTGTAGTGTAATGTGTTAATGAGTGTTCCGACTAAGCCTTGCCTTCATTGTGTTTTTAGGTCATTACATACTTTTACTCGTTTAGTATTTCATATGCCACACGTGTGCTTTAGTAGATCTAGGATTATGCAAATCGATAAAGCAAGTTGACCATTTCCATATTCCCGTTAGCAACAGCTTAAATGTTTTTCATAAAATGTCATAATAAATCTGAGATTTATAGCTGTTCATTCATAAGTTTACCAGCATGTGCACATTGAATGCCGCATATCACAGCTAGTCGTCTAAGTACCTCTGGCTATTCAGAATGCGATGCGATCCTACATTTCTACGAGGTTAAGGGCTGGCTGCACAGTTATGCTCTTGCACACATCGTAAAAGTTAACGGAGGAAAAGTATGCTCACATGTACATGTATCATTCTTCTTGGCTAGGCTAGGTATTCAATGTATTATGGGCAGGGTTGTCAACCCTTTGGACGAATAGATAGGTAGTAATAACGTCATAATGTTTTTTGACTACATATGTGATGTTTCTTTTGACCCTTGTCTAGGTCAGAAGTCCACGATGGAGTGAGCTTATCCAGAAGAAGCATGTTCGCTATAACTTTGAATATACTCGGGTTGTGTGTGTTCGGGAACACAGAAACAAGTAGTGAGCTGGACTTTTGCCGTGCGCATTAGAAGCATATTTGGAACGGATTGTGTTTTTTGAAGCCAAGCCAAAAAGGCTATAATGTATTGAGGACCCTCCAGGTTTTCGCAGTGTTTTCAAGAATTGATGAACAAGGATGTCTTAAGCTCTGCCCTTTTTCCACTTGGCAAATGGCAACCTTAGATACGGTTAAACATTGAGTATCAATTCGTTCCGTGTTTTGCTCCGAGTTCGACTTACCTTGTAAGGGAGGAAAGCGGGATTTATGTACAACTATACATACGTAATAATGTATGAACAACAGCATATTTTATCGTTTATGGAGGTCAATGCGTTCTGCAAAAAGTCACGAGTGTTTCTTCTGTCGATGTCATAATCATCATCTTCCATCCATTGCTGTTCATTTCTAGAGGATTTGTAGGCCATTTTTTAGTGGAGGTATACTCGTAGCATTCAGAGATTTTGGAAAATTCACTTGAACTTACTTACTGTGCAGTTCAACTATGACAGCGTTGGTTTGTTGTAAAGCCACAAAATTAACCCCACGAAAAAAGTACTTATTATTTTATCCTGTTCTCCTAGTACCTACTTTTTGTTCAGATTCCGCATTGTGTCCTCGTTTTCGGTAGTTTTATTATTTAATTGTTCTGCTATCCGTGCGGAAAAAAGAAATGGGCCGAATTTATAACAATCAAAATTTAAAAAAAAAAACAAAAACCTTTGGCTAATTTATATACATAGGTACTTTTTCAGCGGGTCCAATGAATTGGTTCATTCATCCCGCGGGGTCCATCGACCAAAGAGCCCTTTTTTTCGTGGGGAATTAATTTTGTGGCTACAACAACCCAAAGATTTGATGACGCCAAATTTTGACGTCATGCACGCTGTCAAAAAACAATTATAATAATAATAAATAATAATATTCCACAACTATCACACAACGCCATCTAGTCCCAAGCTAAGCAGAGCTTGTGTTATGGGTACTAGACAAGTTACTGATAAACATACTTATTATAATTTCTAAATACATACATAATTATTATAGATAAATTATCATAAGTGACAGGTGACAGTTGACAGGTGGAGTTCATTGTCACTCTCCTTCTTAATTGAAACGGTAAAGTACAAGAAAATGTAACACCTACAGATCTATATGTACTTAACAGTTTTATTAGCGATTCGATTCATGTAGTAAAGACCATTTTAGAAAATAAAAACAAAACCATGTGGTTGGTCTTATCACAGCTATAGCTTATCAAAATGCCTATTAAAATTAACATAAAACTCATGTGCATTAACGGGTTTATCGACGGAAACTGTTATTATTATTAATAGAGTTTGAACCGATTTTAGCAATGTTATTTAATCAGTTAATCGCACTGGCTTGTTCTGGCATTGAAATAAATGTGTCGACTATTCAGTAGCGTTAATATTTATTACATTACATAACATTAGCGTGTAAATTATTTTATTGATTGGTGATGCAAGTACAGTCGACCACAAGATTTTCTGATAATTATGGTGTTTTGAAAATAATTATCATGTTTTGCGAATGGCATATCTTGCTAGTATGATTTTTTTGCGAATATCATAATTTTGCTTTGAGCCGCTATGTTGCAGCTGCTTCATCATTTACAGAGACGGAAGAGGAATTGACTCATCATCATAATCCTATAATGTTCCCAATACGGGGACACAGGTCTGTAAACCACCACGAGGGCTCATCGCGGATTGGAAGATGTGAAATGTCTTCGAATTTTTGGTTCTAGGACATGCTGGTTTTCTCAAGCTGTTTTCCTTCACCGTTTTGAGAGCTGATGAAATAAATATAACCGCAAGCCTGTTGGTCTAGTGGTTAGTGATTAGTGACCCTGACTGCTATGCCGGACGTCGTGGGTTCGATTGCCACCCGGGACAAATGTTTGTTTGAATATTATTATTATTATAAATTACACAATGTAATGCGCCTGGGGGTCTACTCTCGTAGTCCGTCAACGAAGATACGAAAGTAGCTCAAAACTTTTAGGTGAACCCTACTCCCTATTCATCTTGAATTCATAAGTTCTGATAACACATCCGAAGTCGGTACAACTGTCCTATCATGCTGTCATCAATTTTTAGTCCGACCCGCAGGACACGTCTGAAACTTTGGCCGAAGTTACGTGGAGTTGTACCCCTGTTTAGGTTCGAACACATGAACTACAACTCGTAAGTCGGGGCCGTTACCACTAGGTAACCACTGTTCTACTTATTATCTATCTGCTCTATTACTATAAAATTAGAATTTATAAATCAGCGGTTTTTATTACAATTTAATCAACACAAATCTGTGTTGTGTTAAAAATAGACACCATTCTGATCAATATTTGAATGCGAACTTTTTCACAGAGCATCAAAAAGCCATTTGTTGCGATTATGCAAACATACCCACTGTCGCTATTCGTACGTATGTAAATAGGTATACATAATCAGAGGCAATGTAGCATAAAATACGAGGATTGTATCAACCACATGTAATTATTACGATATTAGCTCTTCATGTGACACACTTTGGTGTAACAACGGCATTGACCTCGCTCAGAGGAAGTCGATAGCAAATGGTGCTCGCTACGCTTTGTCTTCCGTATATAGACACGCTTCAACCAATGATGATGCACGGGATCTAGCATAAATTGACTTGTTCTATTTATGTGTTGAGAAACTATATAAAGAGTTTTTCAATCGATCGCTCTGTATGTATAGTCGAGTTCCATATTGAGGCGTAGGCGGTTCTAATAAATGAGGAAGAATATTTAGGTAGTTTTTAATTAGTGTGGATATGAATTGGATTTTTTTTTGAAGGGTAATAGGCTATTGAGCTGAAAAATTGGGAATACGTCACAACCGAGTACAATTTTTACGGAGTTTTGAGGTCACGAGCACCCACTCTTGAGTTTTTAAAAATGCTATTGTCAAACAGACAGGCGAAGCGAACGCGAAGCGAAGCGTTTTTGTTTGTAATGTATGGAATTGTTTGAAGCCTGTCACATAGACTATCGGACCGCTTTCGCTATTCTAGGTATATCACAGGATTCGGATCGCATTCGCTTCGCCTGTCTGTTTGACAATAGCATTAATTTTAGAAAAGAAAATATACGTGTCTATTATTTTTCAATACTCTACGGACTAATCAATCAGGTTTGCAATTTATTGATGCTCTCAACATGCCTAATTGTGGTCTTATGACGTCTTTTCGTAGAAGAATGTAAAGCTGCCCAGAATCGGAAGACCGTACAAAAAAAGCAAAAAAAAGTTCGGCAGAACATGACGGGGCTCGGGTTTCCCAGTGACTAATATAAATAATGACTGCTACGGGTCATAATTTGCCGAAATTGCCCCGCTTCGAAAACGCGAGAGGATGTTGATCCCAGATTTTTTTATTTTGCAGGCAGAATTATGACAATGTCTTCCCAAGGTTGGTAAAACGATGGGTGCCCCTGCCCAGTAGTGTAGTTGCAGGCAAAAGTGATTATGATGATGGCCACGCCGAGGAAACTCCTCTTGAAAAAAGAAAAATATGTTGGTCATGAATTCATGATGACGGAATGCAAAAGAACTGTTTAAAATTAAAGTTCATGGGCCGCGGTGACCTTTACCAACCCTTTACAGATAGTCCCGCAACCCGAGCCAAATGCAGCCTTACTACAAAAACTTAAACATCTGTTGAACACTTGTCTAAAAAAAGTGTGACTGCAAAACGGACCTTATTTCAACGACATAATCTGGCATTTATTTAGACAAGTGTTCAACAGACGTTTAAAAGTTTTTGTGGTACGACTGCGCGTAGAGCGCGAGCGTAGTGATATATCAGTAATAAATAACATTTACAATACCGTTTATGATCGTGTGCAAGTCGGATGCACACAGTTGGTTAATTATTATGGCTGAGCAGTTACAATGAGTAACGATTCGTGTGAAGACAAGACGGTAGCGCATTGCATTGTATTCTTTCATAATCAGATCAGCAACAGTTGCAAAAAAAAAACGACTATTTTTTTTATTGTTTTTGCTGAAAGTTTTTTGCAATTTCGGGCATCTCCAGATATACTTACCTACATAAAACTGTTTTGTGGAACATTTAAATAATAGACATACTCGTATGATGCAGCTTTTTTGCAAGCAAGCAAAGCAAGTGAACTCATATTATGGTCAATGGGCATTGGCTGAAATAATATTCGAGAATCATAAAAAAGAGCTTTTATATTGAAAGCTCCAGTATAGATGTACCTAATGTAAGTATTTGAAATATGGGCTAATATTCATCATCATCATCTTATTTCAAATCATTTGAGGTCGCAGTTAGGTACTTCTCTATCACTTGTAATCTCAACAGTCACTTCTTTCTAGCCACACCTTTCTTCACAAAGCTCAGCTCTCGTTTCTATGGTCTTCCTTTTCTCTGACAGCCATCCACATTTATACTCAAAATTTCTTCACCAATTGTTCTCATCGTCTTTCCACATTACTTAGGAGTCACTTTCTGACTTCCTCTTAATACTTTTCTTCTATTTCAATTTTAAAATTAGAAGCTATTCCATGCCCAGTACAAGAACCCCTATTAATGATCACTCCAAAATTAAGAGTGCAAAAGGTACCTTTGTTGACTTTACGTGCGGTACTTCATTATTATGCTATTGTCGTATAGCTGCAGCAGCCAATGACGTCAGACTGTGGGGCGACGTGATCGATAGTCAAAAACGGATTACAAAGTGATTGATGGGGTTCTATCCCCTTTCCGAGGTGCACCGCTTTTTCACGTTAATGGCCGCTATAACTAAATTGTCTGGAGTTTCCCCGTCGTTGGTATATCGTTAGAGGCTATAAGAACATTTGGAGAATGTTATTTTGTAAGTTGACTTCGACTTCCAACCTTTTGCACTGTTTACCAACTATTATCTAACATTCCAGTCATTGTTATGCCTCCTTTGCAAGGCACATCGGTAAAAGCACAATGCACGTCGTGCAGCTTCGATATCTGTGGGCGGGTTACAAAACAAAATATGAGCAATAAATTAAGATTACGCTCACAGCGAATCTATTACGAAACTCCTGCTGATCAAATTGTCAAATGGAACAGTGAATTTCAAAGTGTCGATCAAACCATGTATGGACGAGATTTTACAGCTTAGACGATACAAAATACCATCGATCCATCAACACTAACTTGGCACGTACTCACATGGTCGCAATTAACGTTGGAATTCTTACAAACCATAAATTTAATTTAATGTTCAAGTGTTCGACCTACATGTGTGACCGCAGTCGCTATGCGGATAACAGTACAGAGATGGTGATGCCGTAATGGGAGACGGTGCACTTGGCTCATCTGGGTGACCGCAGGCGTCACGCGAACGCCGAGCGCCGCGCCTGCGCCCGCGCAGACCGCGTGCACCTGTTTGTAAATGTGCGCCCGCGATGTTTGAATGGTCGCCCCAGATGCAATCACATCTCAATAGACATGTTCCAATATTCTATCAAAGTGATCTACATTTTTGAAACGTTACAGTGATTAAAACTGTAACTTGTGCGCTTGCACATTTCGTGCTGCAGCCTGCCGGAGATCACTTTACAACTAGCACTATAAATCGTATTCGTCTGCAATAGAACAGCTTAATGGTTGACTTTATGACGCATGCGTTCGACGGTAATCTAAATTACAGTTACCGCTCATTTTCTAGCGAGATGTTCGTTGTACATAAATTCAGAGGTACGGGTACAAATAGGATTCGATAAGACCCCGGGTATAAAGTAGAAATATCTCTGCTACTAATGGCTTCCTACATTCTAAATCAATCAAGATTGCTTCCAGGTAAGTTGCATCATTAGTAAATCAGTGGTTGTGTACATTGGTACAACGGTTGGCCCACATCGAGTTCATTAAAATAAAACACTCTTCAATTTCGTGCCATCTCTGTGGCATCTCATTATTCAATGTCGGCGTGCTCACGCGAACTGCTCCTTAGTTTGGCGTTGTTTGCGGTTACCATTAGAATCCTGTTTGTGGAACTAACAAACAACAAGTTTATTATAACACAGTGCGATGTGCACCGACCGGTAACCGAACTAAGGGAGAGCTTTATGTTCCTTCTGTTTTAAGATAATGGCTGTTACATTGTCTTATCAAATGTATTAAAGGACTGGTATATTATTTCTTGTTGTTTATCTGCTTTCTGCTGATTTTAGTAGGTAGAACTCAAATAAATTAGTAACATTGATTTCTGTTTAATGACTTTTAAAAGCACTAACGCATGCGACGCGCATCGAATACAAGATTTTTAAGGATAGTAAGTACTCCAGACGCCTTACCAATTAGGGTACCGCAACTTACACAGAAGTTGAATCTTCTATTTCCTCGTTTGAACGTTTATTCAGAAGACGCGGGTTCCAATTTTCTTTTCCCAAAAATCATCTTTAATGGGTAGGGGTGCGTCCCCACAGAGCGCGCAGCCTCGCGAGGCATTTTCCGCGCGAAGCAGCTCGGTTGGTGTGGACGTGTCTCGGCCGAGGCAAGTGACGGCGCTGCCGCGGTCGAGCGACTGAGCGCCCGAGCCATCCACTGTCGGCTTTAGTTTTGCTTGCGTACCTATATTGTGCGTCGGTCGAAAAACAATAGACGCGTCCACACAGAGTGAGCAGCCTCGCTTGTCAGTTTCCTCGCGCAGCAAATGCCTCGCGAGGCTGCGCGCTCTGTGTGGACGCACCTATTGATATCTGTTGTACTCTAATAATAGTTAAGTTTTACCATCACGCGAAATAGTGGTCAAACGCGAGTTTATCGATAAAAAAAGTCGTTAACACTTCAAATATTTATTGAATCTATTAAAATTATCATTTAATTAAACGACCATAAGCAAGCCACGTGGTTGTTAGCTACAACTGGTTTTAGTACTTCAACACCCGCGTGCCACCTACATCATAATAATATTACCGTAATTAATTACCACCTTATTACATTGTATTATAATTGATATTACACCGACAGCAGTCCTTATGGATTGATCGATTGCGCCAACTTGCAAATGTAGTGTGTAATGATAATATGGAGTAGTAAAGGGAAAGTGTTCTGTCAGCAATTGTGTTGAACTGCTGACTTAGAGCTTTCGGCGATTCTTAGGTGAACGGTCTAGTTATTGAAGATTGTAGATTATCTACGACTTAGACGGTACTATAAATGTAGATATAAACAATGATTCAGACGTAGGACTTGACTATAAGTAGTACTTCTAGGGACTTATACATAGATTTTTATATGACTTTTGTAGAGTTGATTCAGAAAAATGTTAGACTATCATACATGTGATTATTGTAATAGCTATACACAATTAAGTAGTAAAATAATATTATTTTCAATTTCATTTAAATTATGCGATGCTTGATTTTACTCGTGCGAATGTTATTGTGTACATAACACCTGTCATTAGTATTTACTTATGAATAAGAACTAACATAACATAGGTACTTAACCTATGTACTTTCATTACTCAAATGTAAAATGTATGTACCTAAGTACCTACTGTTGGTGTACCTATTTTTTAGATAATGTATAAATACATATAACAATAAGGATGCCTATCGCGAGATCATTATCTAAAAATCATCGTGTAATTTTATATCTTCATATTTTCAATGCTAAAAATAAAATAGCGGCTGAAAAATTTATTATAGTTTTGCTATTAAAATTACCATAAAAACATTAAAAATAAAAAAGATAAGGTGAGGATGATATAGGATGAGAAAACACGTTTTTACGGTTTAGGCGAAAGCCTAATTCGCAAAATGGCAACCGAGCCGCAAAAGGATAAGTTCTCAAAATGGCAAATTCTCTGACTTTCAAGCCTAATTCTCATAATGGCAAATTCTCAAAAAGTCTGATTCGCAAAATGGCAAATGATCAAAATTGATTTTTTTTTTGCAAACCTATCCACTTTTCTATTAGCAACATTGGAGCCGTGAAATTAAAATTTTCGTGGCGAATTCAACAAGAAAAAGAATAAAATCATAGTGTTTATTATGATTGAATCGATTTAATAAACTAAGTTTACGATGTAATAAACTGTACTACCTAGTACCTACTACAATTACTACAAAGCTTGTGTTTTATATCGCTATGTACTAAATTTAAACTATTCTCTAACTTTTTAAGTTTGTAAATAAATTAGGAAATGGAGCGCACATCACATTATCTATAGTTATTTTCATAATATTTCATTAGATATAGGTACAACGTGTAACGTTACTAACGCAAAACCTCTCGTGGGGTAACTCAGCCCATGTTACTGAACAATGTTTGTTCTAAGACTTTTGGAAATTCGCAAAAAAAAAATAGAAATAAAAAAGATTATAACACCGTATCGATAAAATAGCCATGATAAATATAAGAACGGCTTCGTGGGAAAAATGGCTTGGCTAAAAACAAGATACTCGTAAAATGGGAGAAAACACCGCCAAGTTTCACCTAATGTCGTCGGCGTTAGCAATACAAACTCACATTTTTTCTTATGAATAAAAAGGTCGGCCTTTTTTTATTTCAAAACGTGCATATTTGGATATTCTAATTAAATGCAGGTTCATTATGTAATGATATTTTGAAATAAACAAGAAAGATTTTCATATTAGGAAATGTTTTTGAAATCTTTCTATGTAGCGACCGATTGATGGTTTAGATTTTACCATAAAGTTACATAAAATCTTTAAAAACTAAAAATAGATTTATTTTATTCAATCATCAATCGATTTTTTTAGAGGATCTTTTTATGCTCTCTTTTGGTTTGAGTGTCTGGACTCGCTCGATTATCTATTTTTATAAATAAAATTTGAACTATTCAGCTAATGAATCAAAGTAGGTCCCTTTCTATATACCTACTCATAATCAATTCTATATCAATACTCAATCAATCAAATCAATACTCAAAGATTTTCTTAATTTCTAATATAAAGAAGTAGGTGATATACCTGAGTCGTGGTCGATGGAGCAGACATGTTTGCTGTCTATCTGCTAGAGTGGAGAACGCGTATTTTTTTTTTACGTGGTAAAATCATCGAATGAGTCCTCCCACCCAGGGCAGAGCGGGAGGGTCAGACTCGTACTGACTAAAATCCACGGTGTCCTTCAATAGCCCTTTATGGGAGAACGCGTATGGGCAAACGGTAAGAGATGCCCTGGTGCACGATGGATCGAGGATTTCAAGAAGGTGTCTGGCAGCGGGTGGATACGGACTGCTCAAGACCAGTAAGTATAGTTGGCGCTCAATGGACGGCAATGGGCTGAGATGATGATGATGATGATGAAGTAAGTACGACTTGTTTATCGCATCATAAAACTTAAGTACATTAAGAGGCACAATATTTGTTGTAGTATCCATTACGTTTTACAACTCATAATTAATATTATGCAAATATTTCAGCGTCTTCACTTCAATCAGTTAAGTAAAAAAAAGCAAATATTGGGTAAAAGTGAGGGCCTAATGTGCTTACGCAATTGTTTTCATTTTCTGCTAAACTGGTTATGTTGTCACTCGAAGAAAGTAAAGTTTACCGTTCTGAATTCTTTGCTTTATTAATGAAGGTGATTCACACTTTTCTAGAGAAATATTTTTTTGTTCATGATAAGTTTATATATCATAATAGTGATATTTTTTTCCGGAGGGTTAGCTGTTTTGTCATCTATAACCTGAACACAAGGCTGCTACTGCTAAGAGAATTTCCCGAATGAAAAACCCAATAACATTTGAATCAAATCCAAAACCACCTACATAATGCTCAACAGAACAGGCGCTCATACGGTTTTCGAGCCATTCGAATTTCGAACCATTCGGCCAACAGGACAGACTAACTACTAAGAAAGAAAGAAAAGAAGTTTATTTGACAAGGCTTAGGCACACAATTACAATGAAACATTACGAGACACTGAAAAAGGAAGAACACAAAAGTAGGTAGGTACCGTGAGCCTCACGGCTGTGCCAAAAAAAAGCCTTTTTGCTGAACTGAGCCTAGTTCAGCAAAAAGACTTTTTTAAGTCTTTTAGCTTTTTTAAGGCTTTTTGGCTTTTTTAAGGCTTTTTGACTTGGTAAAATCATCGAAGAAAGAAAGAAAGAAAAAGATTTATTGACACGCACAGGACAGAACAACATTAATTATACAATAAGTACCTATATATAAGAAAAAGAAACACAAAGGAAATTCAAATTTATACATAGGTATATAAAAAAAAAGATAAACGTTACAAAAATAACATGGATATTTAGTCCTGCTGTGCGAGGCCAAAAGGCTCCTATCTCAGCATGTGCTGCAACATTTATTAAAATGTCACAGCGCTGGTTTTCTGATAGGGCCCAAAGTGATGTCACGGTCAGAACGTGGTCGAACGTGTTCTCCCTCCTAGGGTGGGACGGGAGGGACTATCAGACTTGTACTGACTAAAATCCCCGGTGATCCTTCAATAGCCCTTTACGTTCCAGCTGTGTTCCAGGGTTATGGTTACCTGATGAAACAGTCCCGCGACCCCGGAAGGCTTTGGCCTCTAAGGCCCCGAAAGATTGCTAACATAGGTAATTAGGTATATAGCACGAATACTACTTACACTATAGTCATAAAAGTCTACACACACAAGTTACAAAAACTACAATAAAGATAATAAAAACGAAACATACAATAATAATTTAATTATTATGTTTGTAAAATAGTCTGGTTTTGAAAGGAACTTCCCACAAATAGGTACCTATGTATAGTTAATGATAACATACATAATGTGTAAATGGAGCGGCAGAAACGTTATCGATATATAAAAAAGATTCACGTTCTAAACGTACACAATTTTGAATGAACTAGCGTAGTAGCGCATATTTTACGCGTTGAGCGTCACGCGGCAAGTTGCCAAAAAGTTGTTACCTACTATCTAGTCTAGTTCTACAAATCTACATTGTTGGGTTTCGCGTGTGTGTACTGTTAGATCCACTTCGGCTGGTTTTGGATCATTTTTTTTGGTCTTGACGTGTAAGCTGAATAGTGAAATTCTTTGCATAGGTTGTTTTTTGAAGCGGACTTATGCATATACTTCTAGCATGGCTTGCCCCAGCTAAATGTCAGCAAATTAAATTGCCATTCATGCAGGAGCTTATAAGCTAAACCTAAGCTAGTTATGGTAAGAGCACCTAAAAATGGGGTACCTACCGGCTTTTTTTTAGGTGGTAAAATCATCAAATGAGTCCTCCCGCCCTGGGTGGGGCGGAAGGGACTGTCAGACTCTTACTGACTAAAATCCACCCGTGTTCCTTCGGATGCCCTTTACGTTCCGGGGCCACGGTATCCTGTGTTAAGAAAAACCCGCGACCCCAGCAGGCATTTGGCCCCATAACCCCTTATGGGGCCAAATGCCTGCTCCGTCAGTTTGCTGACAACTCCCCGAAGGCACGCGCGAAACACGATACGACGCGCCACCGACCCGGGCTTGGTCCTTGGTCGGACGGCGAGCTACCCATTACTCACCGTCCGCAAGCCCGCTCCGTCGCTGTGCCCTCTGCTAATCAAAGGGGCAACGCGTTGGAGCGTCCACACGACAGGCTATTCGCATACGGACAAAGAGACCCCTTAGGCACACAGTGCCTAAGGAAGAGTTTTTGCCCGCACCCCAGGGTGCACCGGCCCGAAAAACTGGTCTTCCCCACGGACGTATCCGAGAGGGAACTCTAGTCCACGGGCGCACGTGGAGGTTTCCTGTCTTAGCACCCCCCACAGCTACCGACTTGGGGTGTCACTGAGGGAGAACAGCAAGGGACAAGATGGCTCGGATCTCATTTAAGGTAATGGTTGAGTATTGACTTTCTGTTATACGGGTCTTACAACGTGGGAAACACACATATTGTTTACTTTACTCAGTCGATGTCAACAACACACCTCGATGCGCGCATTTTCACTTTCGTTTGGAAACTATAGATGAGCGCGAACCGGTTCCGTATAATATTAACATAGATATTCGTCAACTTCGATATTCTATGTTTTCAGCCTTCGTAACATTTCACTGTTCTCATTCGCAAATTAGACCTAAGAATTAATTAAGAACATTCGGGTCATTTGAGTTAGTGAAGAAAATATTTAGAAAGATGAACTCACCCGTTTCAATTGGGTAAAGATAGAGTTCTTTTATAAATAGAGCAGAATAATAAATAGAGCAAAAACATTGTCGCTTGATAACATTCAACTCTGAAGTTTATCAATCTTTTGATTAAGAAAATTGAGTTTAAATTAATAAAATTCACACGGATACACGCCCACTGTCTTAATTTGTCAATTATGTACATAATAAAAGCGTGCGTTCAGAAACGTAATGATCGAATTCGAAACAAACGTCTAATTAATTAACATTCACTTATAAATATGAAAGTGCATATTCATGTGTATTCATGCGTAAATCCGGTGGTGTGCGAGCTGTGAGCACCGAAACGGGGCCACCGGCGGCGTGTGCGCACTGCGCGTGCACATGTTGGTTGACGGCTAGTGGACGCTGGAGTATGGATCCATGGGCGACGGTTGTTAGATCAGATTTCTGAATTGTCCATTTCTATTCCTTTTGGCAGATTTTTTCCAGTCCTATCTTCAAACAGGAAATTAAACTGTTTATGTAGGTATTCTATTCACAAAATGGACGGAATTTTTGTGGTGCGAAATTATCAAATGAGTCCTTTCGTTCATGATGGACCTGAAAGGACTTTTAGACTCGTACTACTGACTGTTCCAGAAACGCGGTAATCTTTTAAGATATTCCTGCAAATAATGGAAGGGTCACACGCAAACTTGGAGTGCCAAGTCTGCGTGTGACCCTTCAGACCCACCGTACCTATATGTGCGCTTTATACATATGTATGTTTTCATTTTTCTTAGTTGTTCCGTCTGACATTTGTGATTCTTTTTATTAATTCTAAGATCTTCTAATTTACCCCAGAACAATATTTTTCTCATAAAAAAACTACCAATCAACCACAACTGGCGCGGTATCGCCACTGGCCGTATCCGCCGATACGTGTTCGCAAATTGTACCACTTATCTCTTGCACAATTGTTGGATCTAGTGCTCTATGAGTGAACGATTGACGGGCCACAAGCCACAACCTTGCTATCAATATTTAAAGGCCGTCATACGGTCCAATCCAAATAAGAACAAGTCGTTTCCGAGTAAGAATTAAGTGCTAATTACATTTTATTGAACGCTAACTGTTGCAAAGATATTTCCGAAAGGTTATAAAACTACGTTAAAAAGAACATAAACATTAATATTACCTTGAACGAAGTTAAAGTTTAAAAGCATACCTAACTTTGATTAACATCCTAAGGCGAAACTTTTCCACATTTTTCTTTAAAAACGGTAAAGTTTCATGTTTAATAACCTTTAAACTTTACCTAGCAACAGCGTTGCAGTAAATTAATGATCATCCATTTAACATTTCTTGCAACTTTATGCCTATTATTACCGAGTTGCGGGAACTAAATTGACTGCGCAGCGAAATTACTTAGCGGGGAAACGTCAAAGGGTCGAAGTAGACAACCGTCAACCGACAAACGACTTAACAAAACGTTTACATGTGATTAGACAAAGTAATTAGTGGCCATGTGTCCATACGTAGGTCAGGAATATAACCGCAGTGGCAATGACATGGTCACATGGTAATGACAGTTTGCCCCCTGTCCTCACTCGAGGGCAGCACCGGTTATGGGCCGAGCACGTTGACCGTCTCTGCTTTTGGATTTAATGGGCTTATAAATATGGTAAACGTATTCTTGCATACTTCTAAGTATGTAGTTGAGGACTGTTAGTGTGCTAGACAACATAGTTCTTATATAAGATACAGTACGATTCATTAATGATTAATATCTACAGGTAAGCAGTTCAGTTAGTAAAAAAAAATGATTCTTCTTACTGTCTTCGTATTTTTAACACTTCAAACAGTGATCTAATTTCTTTTTTTTATTAATTTTAAGTAGGGACCCAAAAACAGTAGGTGAACGTAGTTTACTAAGAATTTTCTCAACAATAAATGGCTCAAGTTTTTATGAGTGTATAAATAACATTACATATTCGTAGTTCGTATAAAAAAAAACCAGTTTTCAACTTATTAAGATACTGCCCGTCTTCTGGGCACGTTTCCGGATGACAGCGATGTGGATGAGTTCTTTATAAAGCTTATTGATTTAGATTTAAGTTTTTTGTACAGTTTATGTCGTTTAAATACAAATTTAGATTTAATTAATTATTGTTTAGTTTTAATAGTGTATAATTATGTAGGTATTAGAAGTTAGTATTATTTTATACTGGCTGTTCCCCGTGGTTTCACCCCCGCTACTCGTCTTCTACTGGTCGTAGCGTGATGCTATATAGACTATAGCCTTCCTCGATAAATGGACTATCCAACACTATAATAATTTTACAATTCGAACCAGTAGTTCCTGAGATAGGCGCGTTCAACGAAACAATCTCTTTAGCTTTACAGCACAAGTATAAGGGTGTCTTTCCACCTGAGATGTACTATGTACCAGTGCTGCGAGAATGTAAAAGTTGTTCTACGAAACTATGTGATTGTTTCCACTGATGCTACTAACGCTATGTAGCGGTGCGAGTAAAATGTGCTATTAAGATGCGCTGCCGCAAAGTAGCTGCGCTAGGAAGATGCACAGCTCGAGCTATGCGATGTACTTATCGATAGTAGGGAAGACGACCCATAGCACGCATCCATAGCACGCAGCTATAGCATGCAGCCATAGCACGCATCCTTCCATATAAAAACACATCTTAGTTGAATCCGTTTCCACCAGTGCTGTGCTATGTAAACCAATGAATATGATTGGTGGATATCAAACGCATCCGCAGCAACGTAGCATAGCACATCTCTGGTGGAAAAGCAGACTAATAGAAGTGTAGACACACAGTGCGCACATATCATCATAATCATCCACAGCCCGTCTTCACCCACTGCTGGGTATAGGCCTCTCTTTGTTTGTGCCAAGCTCCACGGTCTTGCGCCAGCCTCATCCAGGTCACTCCCGCAATGACAACAATGTCGTCTGCCCATCTCGCCGCCGGACGACCAACACTTCTTTTTCCATTCCTTGGACGCCACTCTGTCACAGCTTTACTCCACCTGCCGTCACCGCGCCTTGCCAGGTGTCCTGCCCAACTCCATTTGAGTTCCATAACTCGATTACCAAAATCGAAAACCTGAACCTATATCACATATAATTATAATTAGTGCAAAGTGTTCTAAAATGTTTGAGTAGGTATCAACTCTAAATTACTCGGCGCAATACTAATTACGACAAAGCGATTGTAATCAGTTTTGCAACACAAAACAAAGGTAGAATGGACGGCTATCTTAATGATACAGATGTTAGTTAGTTAGTACCTAGATATATCTCACTAATTATAAATGCAAAAGTATGTGTGTGTGTCTGTTGGTTTTTCACGTAAAAACGACTGAACGGATTTGGATGAAATTTGGTACATAGATAGGTTATACTTTATAACCATGTGTTAACATATAGGATAGATTTTATCCCGGTTTTATGCATCTGTAAATAATTT
Organism: Agrotis exclamationis; assembly: GCA_950005045.1. NCBI lineage: Eukaryota > Metazoa > Arthropoda > Insecta > Lepidoptera > Noctuidae > Agrotis > Agrotis exclamationis. Next base: position 9,707,596 of record OX465417.1, on the reverse strand, counting down.
TCGAGTTTAGCGGGTAAAGAATAGTGAAGATGCTCGTTAATGAGTTCAAAATAATGGCCCACCGAAAATTAATGTAGGTTACATTACTTAGTACAGACACAAGATTTTGATGAGAGAAAGTTTTCGGAATATTCAGTCGGAAAATTTGAATTTGAATTTAAAGTCGAAAATTTGAACCTGTGGTAAGCCGGGGCAGGCTGGTACTGGTATGTTAATAAAACCTTAAATAATCGTTATAATAATGCTCAAAACAACCTGGACCATCACTCCGCTGAAATAGTGTTCTAGAGCTTAATGTAATGAATGAAAAAAGGTCCGTATCAAACATAATAACATTCACGTGACCTAATTATTAAATGACTAACAAGGTATCAACATCAATTACGAAATGGATTTTTCACACCACCTGCTCGAAAATGTCAAATTATATGTCAAGCAACCTTAACCTAAAGTGAGTCATTAGTGGCCGAGGGCACAGCCGGTCAATAATGTTGTACTGGATTTCATTATTACCCGCTGGTCAATAATGTGATTTGAATTTGGAATATGTTTATAAACAACAAACACCCTTTGGTGCCAGAAAGATTTTTTTTTTTTAATTTTCTTTTCCCTTTTGGGAAGACAAAGGGATCTATCTAGCCCATGCAGCCTAGATTTTTTTTTTGGTTCTTTTCGTCCCTCTTTGGGGCAGGCAAAGGGAGCTGAGCCCATACAGCCAAGTCTGATTTAGTGTGCCAGAAAGAGGAAAGCTATTCTCGAAACCCTTACTACGCGTGGATGATATTCTCGATTTCCTAAAAAATCATAACGATTGCTTCTTCATATCGTTGCCATGTTTTCGAAGACATAATATTGTTAGAATAATTAGATAACTACCTACGAACCATTTTTTAAAAGGAATGAAATAACATTAAAACTGGCATTAATAATAACAAATACCGTACCGCGCCGTAATACCGTAGGTAATAGTAATTGGCTGTAACATTAGTTAATTTATTTTAAATAAACTGCACTAAGATTGCTGTGGATTTTGTAAATAAATAAATAAATAATAAAACCTATCTATAATATAGTCGATTTATCACATTTTATCAAAAATACTCTATTTTCACGAGCGTCTCCAATGACGTTCTAAATTCAAAATGCATACAGCCAATCATCCAAAACCATTCTACCAGCCCTGTATAAAACTTAGTTTATTACACAAACGCCACATCCATGAGAGTGATATCATTAGGACAAACACGACAAAACCATAGAAGATACTTTTTTTTTCGAAAATCGAATTGATCGTGTCTTGTCTTGTCTTTGTTTTTCGTACTATGGCTATTATTTTCTCACAGTAGGTGTAAAAAGTAGAGTATCCTCCTCTGGGCTAAAGGTGTCTTTGCCTTGGGCTAGCTTGAATCCCTCGCTGCATTCAGGATTCTTGTATTAACTCCCTCGCTTCGCTCGTGAGTTAAATCCCGAATCCTTCATTGCGCTCGAGATTCAATATGACGCCCGTGACATAAGACACAACTTTAGCCCCTCGGTGCATAATCTACTATTATCTTTCATTAATTAATTTGTAAAGGTCAACTACAAAAGAAGAATCGTCTAAATGTTTCATGACGATTCTGACAGAGCATTAAACAAGCTTTTGTTATTATTTAAATACAGTTATATTTAGATTTAGTTGTGTATTATTATGTAACTAGCTGTGCCCGCGACTTCGTTCGCGTGGATGTCGGGACTTAACAATCTATATTTTTAGTGCGAAGCGGTGTTGGAGGATACCGATACAATCTTTTATTATAAGCTATAGTCCCCGCCAAATAAGTCTGGAATAAAGGTCATTGATCCTAATAATGCATCGTTCGAATTTCATACTACCATCGTTCAAACAAAATAAAATATAAGGTCAAGATCGCGTCTTACCACGATGCGTTGCTTTTGGTCGTTCTACATTTTTTCGAATGGTTTTGAAATATTGCAAAATACGGGGGTCAACGTATCTTATTTTATTTTATTCCATACTTATCTGGCGGAATTATAGTGCTTATTTAATATTAACAATATTGTGAACAAATTAACACAGCTGTGAACCATCATTCTGGAGCGTACATAAATATCCTGTCCCATCCTGTCCCGTCCTGTTCCGTCCTATCCCGTCATATTCCGTCCTGTCCCGTCCCGTCCCGTCCCGTCCCGTCCTGTCCCGTACTGTCCCGTCCTATCCCGTCCTGTCCCGTCCTGTCCCGTCCTGTCTCGTCCTGTCCCTTCCTGTCCCGTCCCGTCCCGTCCCGTCCCGTCCCGTCCCGTCCCGTCCCGTCCCGTCCCGTCCCGCCCCGTCCCTTCCCGTCCCGTCCCGTCCCGTCCCGTCCTGTCCCGTCATGTCTCGTTCTGTTCCGTCCTGTCCCGTACTGTCCCGTCCTGTCCCGTCTTGTCCCGTCCTGTCCCGTCCTGACTATCCTACATTTCCATACGATGAAAAAAAAACAATGTTACTTCAATTTAAACACCTCTATTTCAGGTTTTATTTTAACGCCATCTACCGTTTTATCGTTGAAGTACATATGTTTAGATGAATTATTTAAATATGTAGTTTTGCTATTCTAAGCTAGATCGCGCTACTGAACTGCACGTCTTACGGTCAGCTCAGACCGAGACGTGACGCTGCGCGCACATATCAATAGAGCTATTCAAAATCTAACTCTATTTCCTACACGAAAAGATACACCTGTCACAACCCAGCGCGGCGCGGCGCGGCGCCGCGCTGCATTTTATTGGCGACTCAAAATCTAACTTTATTCACTACATGATAAGATACACATTTGCAGTATCGTTGCGTCACGTCGCGTCGCTTCGCGTCTCGGTCTAAACTGACCCTTGGTGTGAACTGACCGTAATTTTACTTCTGAAACACTTTAAATTCAAATAACTTTTGATAGACTGAACCGATTTCGATGAAACAAAAACTAAGTTAAACCTCAAGTTGCGTATAATTTTTGTATATAAACATTGTCAGCATTGAATTCGTAGATTTTACGTGATGTGCGCACAAACAAACAGACAAACAGACAAACCGACAAACAGACAAAAATTTCAAAAATGATGGAAATGGGTTCTGTTACTTATCTTTTCACACGCTGGCTATTTTTTGTTTCAATTTCTTCAATGTACAAAAATGAATTTTCTACAGATTTATTATATGTATAGATTTAAAATAAATTCTAAGTATTTAAAAACAAAATATGAAGAGTAGGTGTGTATTTCGAGGTTTTATTCGTACCTTATATGGCTAACTAGTCAAGAAGTTCTAAATATAACCTAATGTGTTTTGAAAATAATAAATCGAAGACCTAGAATGAAAAAAAAAAAGTTATTTATTAGCAATCTTATAAAATAATAAGTATAGTATCCTAGCGAGGTTAAGTACAATCATTTAGGTACTTGGAATAGTTGTAATTGATCTGGGGTAGCTCCGTCTTAACATAAAACTACATCTTTATGTAAGAAGCCTTACAGATATGGCACATAATAAATAATAGCGTGATTTGAATGAATTTTGTATCAATTTACAGTTAGGATGAAAACTTTTTAAATTGTACCTTTTTTTTATTATTCTTCACTAGTTATTAACTACTCAAAATAGCACGGAATCGGAGTAAGTGATTCCATACTTTTGTTATTGAGTGTAAAAGTTACATTTTCATTTATTAACCATAAAGTTTCACAAAGTTTCACAACTGTAAAGTACTTGAGTTGTCCTCTTGGAAGTGTAGTTTAAATACTGTTTAAATATAGATTCATATCATAGCATCAAAAAACACAAGTTGTACAAACCATGACAAATTGATTTATATGCTTTAAAAATTCAATTATTAATACAGTTTCCATACCAGTTACTTCTCTACGCTTCAAGCTTCATTGACTTAACTAATTTTCCTTTGGACGCAAGTCACAGATATTATACCTCGTTAGTTTTGCTCTAAATCAAATATGGACGGGGCAGTCTAATTACAATAATATGGCGGATTTTTTTTTATCTAAAATTATTGAGCTAAGCGCTTTGCTGCTTTGTTGGTTTAGCGGTCGTAAGAAGTACAGTTAAGTATGCAGTTTTGTGTTTGAGTTCCAGATTGGACAAAAATGTTATTAATATGATTCTTACACACTATTCCCAAACCACTGCCAAAATCAACAGTGGCAACCACGAAAAAGCACCGAGAAAGCTTAGCATAGCCTATGAAGCTCGACAAAGTCGAAGCTCCAATATTTTTATGATAGTAACATAGTTTGGTTTTAAATGCAATATAAATATTTAGAGAAGCACAACTTTAAAACTGTTGGAATAGTTTTGTCGTAGAGCCCATTGTGTCGTCAACGCATGCTTCGTGTGGGGTGACGCTGACGATCGATTCTAGGGCTGTCACTATTTGGTGGCCTACCATGACCGTACCGTCTTCTATAGCGATAGCTTTAAACCGTCATGGCAGGCCACCAGTACTGCAGTTTAAAAACAATGTTACAGGTAGACTCTTTTAAGGGGAACAATAACTGTTTGGACTGGTATTTGGATCGGTGGAAGAACCGATCTCATTTGGAACAGGGACATTGAGTTTGCATCTAGCTCAGAAGAGACGCCTATCAACTCAGATTTGTGCAGATAGGATTGTTTCAGACGTGATCATCGCTTTACGGAGGTTCAGGTCATCGATTGAGTGATTCGTTTGGACTAAAGTATGACAATTCACGCAAAAAGACGGCTAGAGTCGTAACACGCACTCTTGCCGATGCTCGCATCTAGATCTGCTATGGGCTACTAAAACGCCAAACCTCAACCCAATTGAGCACTCATGTGATATGCATAGGGCGAGTAATGGGTGACTCGCCGTCAGATCATGAACCATGCTCGAGTCGACGGCGCGTCGTGTTCGTGTTCCACGCGCGACTCAAGGAGCTGTCGGAAATCTGACGGCCCCCCCTTAGGGGACCAAAGAAGGCTAATGAAGGATCACCGTAGATTTTAGTCAGTACAAGTCTGACAGTTCCTCCCACCTCGCTCTAAGTGGGTGAACACATTAAAATTTGATAAAAAAAGTGGGATATGCATCAAAGAACTCTGCCGAGTTATGGATGCCGTGCGCGGGGTACGCGCACATTTCTCGTTTTTGATTTACATGATAAGAATTGTCGACATTGGCACATTTATTTCCATAGAAAATAATATAATAGAGTAACTGTGACAGGACTGTGTATAGCATTTGTTGGTGCTTCAATAAAAGTGACAAAGAGGCATTGTCGGTAAAATGTTGAGCTAAATGTATTGAAAAGATCTAGATCAAGCACACGCCTAAGTGTTTATTTATACCTATATTCATTTGTCTTAGTTTCTTTAAGTTATAGACAAAAGTCTGAGACTTTATTAGTTTGTCAGATTTAGGTCAACTACAATAGTTTATTGTCTGACTGAAGTAGCTTATGTTCATCGTATTTTGGATTAGTCTGACAATCTATCAGACAATTTTAATACTTATTATATTCCAAATACTAACTAGCGGAAAGACGTTTTTCAACCCCAAAAAGTATTATTTTGGGGTTGAAAAACGTCTATCCGCTCAGCCTCCCTAGCCAAGTCACAACAATTCGCAAACGAAAATCGTATACGCTCGGTACTTCCCAAATATTCCCAATAAATTTTCAACTTTATAGCCTAGAGCCTAAAGTTGAGCGTTAGCGACAGGAAAGATCGAAAACGATAAGCAATCTTCACTAGATCTTCAACGTTATACCCAAGCACATAAAGTTGAAAATCTATTAAAGCCTACTCAGCGTTTGCGCTTATCGTTCATAACATGTGGCTACAGGGCCTGAGCAGAGAAGGGAATGTCAGACTTGTATAGAAACTGAAAAAAAAAATTTACATTGATTTTTGTGTTCCAGGTATTCGGTTGGACAAACACTTGTACAGGACTGCAAAAAAGTTATGTTCTTTTTGTAAAAGACAACCCTAAAATACAATAAGCACAGGGCTGTCAAAAAAGTAATAATGACATCATATCAACTTTATTGTGTTTGTATGAGCACGGCAACTAATTTGTATTAGACACGACATCAATTTTAATACTCGATTCCTTTGTATTCAAATTCGGCTTTAGTTTTTTCGAATGCCTATAATACAAGCACTTATCTTCTTTTGTTTCCAAATTCAATCGGGAATTGAACTTATGTAGCTTTGTCTATGGTACCTCTACCTACCTACTCAAATTTCACTTTTGACATCAGGATAATGCATTCAAATGATACCTACGTACAAGGCATTCATTCAAAATTATTGCATCAGTACTAAAATATAATTATATAGCATTAGATATGGCTTTTGATCAACTTATTTGATTGTGTACTTAGGCATATATTATGTACAGACGCCAGCACATCAAGCTACCACAATATGCCAAATTTCTTTAATAGATTTTCAACCTTATCACAATAGTGGAAGGTTAATGTTCGATTGGTAAAATCTGACAGTTTCGGATAGGTTGACCTGCTGGCGTCTGTACATGTATATTACGAAATATTCGGCAATAATGGGTTTCGGATAACTAAATTGGGACAATTATTCATGAAATACAGTACCAGTACAGCCAATATTATTTTATTTCGCAAACATGATTACCCTTAGCTCTGATAGCATTTTGTTGATCCATTTTCAAATTGAAGTCTACGAATGTTGTAGGTCAGTATTTTGTTGCCATTATAATTGGTGATGCACACATTTTGTAATTTTTATTTACGATATTTAAACGTAAGTAGTTAGAAAATAAGTGATCAATCACTACATAGTATAAAACAAAGTCGCTTCCTGCTGTCTGTCTTCTTATGCTTAGATCTTTAAAACGACGACGCCACGGATTTTAAAAGAAAGAGTGATTCAAGAAGGTTTATAATGTATCTAACATGCATAATTTAGTACAGATTGTACCCATGCGGTTCCCGCGCAGTGCGGTCGCTAGTTTTGTTATACTTAAATCACTTTTTTAGTTTTTTTTTTATATTTATATGTCATCCGTCTTGATTTGCCTTTCTTGTCAGTCAGGCAGTTAGTTTTTGTTGATTAAAATTTTAAAAGTCTAGTCTTAAGAACTAGTTTTATGGTTGGTTTATGACACCATTGACACCATAATGTCTCCGCTTCTTCGAAACTTCATGAAGGAACGTGAATCGTCATTATTTTAATCTTAGATAATCCATGGTTTCAGAGTTTATTGTTTATCAAGAAAATAATAATGTAGTGCAGTCTGGCAAGACATAAAAACCTAGTAATCTGCATAACATAAAACATTAAACTTTTTATTTTTCTTTAGGCGACTTGCTGAGTAGGTAATAGCTGTTAAGCTACGTGCCATTTTCCACGCTATTTTCATTCTCATAGACGTTATATTGGCGTGTCGCTTTTTGTCTGTTAGTCTAATATAAACTGCATCTATAAAACAGTATACATTACTGACATTAAATGTCCACTCTATTAAAACCGTGAGAAAGAGTTTTAACACACTTTAATTGATATTTTGACTTTGCTTTTTTGCTTATAAATATTTCGACTTTATGGAGTTACCTCGTTCTTTAAAAACAAAATACTACAACGACCCCAAAAATCCGTACTGGATCATCAATATTGTTTCATAAAGGCGATTCTTTATGAAACGGTATTGATTACTTAAGGTATACATATATTATTTAAATAGAAACGTGTGCATATGGAGTGCAATCTGATGTGAAGTACCTACCTCGGTAGTGAGTTGTTGAAGAACCTGTTCCGCAGTGCGCTATTATGTTCGAACAATCTTCAAAGGTAAAATGATAACAAAAGCTTTGATCGTAATAGATACTATAGTAGTAGTGTTGGCAAATATTTAACCTACCAAATATATACATACAGCTACATCTTGATAACAAACTGGTCAATGCACCGGAAAACAAAACATGGATGAAGTATTGTTCTACTAATTTAATTCGGGTATTTTTTAATGTTATTATGGCACCACACGACACCGACGTCAATGTTCAGACGAGGACTGTTGCCAAAGAAGTCGTGAGTGAGTCTCAACATTGTAACGAAACGCCAACGCGAAACGAGACGCCACAATTAGATACAACTGAATCGCAATCTTGGAATTAATAATTAACAAACTTAGGTACTTACCGCTCTATTAGAGGTAGCAAGTTATCCAGGAATTCAAAGCCGCCGTGAGTCGTGTACGTGATGGTCTCATGACATGCTAAAGCACCATGGTTAGCACGCACGTAGTTCTTCAGCACCCAGAACTCTCCGCGTTGCATCGTCTCGGGACGAAAGTCTTTGTCGTTGCACGCTAGCAGCACCCACAGCTGCCGCAGCGTGGCGTCAGTCAGAACACTCTCGTCGTATGCTTCCGCAGTCTCGTTCGTAGTATTAGCTTCAGATGGCACTGCACTTATTTTCTTTTCTACATCAGACACTGTACTAGATACAGTCTTATTAATCGTGGACATCGTCGACGGAATCACTCTCTGGGAGGTAAATTCCCCAATTATGCGCGCACTAGGCTCTGGAAGTCTCATCAAGGTATCGTTCCGCACATCTTCTTTGAGATACCTGAACTCCGTGAGCCTCTCGGCTCCATCACCGGTGATGGGCACCCACTCCACCCCCTGTGCGCTGTTCCCGGAGTAATGCACCGCCGCATATAAAAAAACGGCGATGTTAAACACGATGCTCACTCTAAATATTAAGTTGCGGCGGTTACCCAACATTATTATAAAATTAGGCACTTGCATTTTTAAGAACTAGTGTTAACTAATTAACTATAAGGATTTAGCTACAACGTCCTTCTTCGTCCTCTAGAACGTATGTTCCTATAGGTATCTATTCGTGTCAGCATCACAATTTATTGTGTCATCAGCACTGGTGCGTGGCCGGGCGCCACGGTTCCGCCGCCTCACACTCTGGAACAAAATAAAACATCCATTTAATATTTATAAAAAAAACAACTAATTTAAAACTAAAATTAAAAATTTATAGGGCGTCAAAAAATTCCATCGCTGTCAATGGAGAAAGTGCCCAGAACGCTGGCAGCATTGCCACGTTGGATGGCAATGCTGATGCTTGGTCAAAGGACCAAGAAAAAGGCCAGCCCTCTGGTCACGAGAGGCGTCGACCATACGTTTGGCGATGTCTTTGAAGACTTGGTGGGCACTCGGACCCCATGGCCCTAGTTTTAATTTTAGTTTTTAAATGTAGTGTGCATAATAAGGTATTTTTTTTATTAATTCATGATTATGTAATAGTTGTAGTAAAAGGTAACTGAAATAATATAAAAAATCTTTAATACTTATTTACATTTCTCATTTTGTTAATCCAAAAAGCGAAGATTGGTTCAGGAAATGAACGAGACTGATTGCGCACGCAGAGGAAAATGGTTATAATTTTCTTCCATAAAGCTCAAACCGAAAGGAATTTCAATCTAATCTTGACATCTTATTGCAGATCTTACGTTGTCATGACCGACTAAATATAAAAACATTCTTCTTTTATATGAATAACGTACCTATTTAATTAAAGAGAAATGTTTCATTCTAAACCTGAAACTTAACGAGCACGCCTTTAAACAGTCCTCAAACATGAAAAGGGTGTTTCTCACTTGACAGAATTTGTTTTAGTTCATAATGCTTTTAATAGCTATCCGTAAACGTGGACAAAATAAAATGCTCATTTTATTTCTGCACAAACTTGGCGAACACTCAAGTCGATACAATAAAGTTTCATTTTCGCTAATTGGTTGACGGTAATGGCGCCTAGCGAGTATTTTAATCTTTAATTAGCAAGTTGAGTTCTGATTAGTCTTTATCTGTTCACGATCCTCGTTATTTAGATAGCTATCTGCCGACTTGGGATAGATTAATCCATGCATTTTATCTGTTCCCGATGCGCTGGACATGCGAGCCTAGTGCCCGGACGGATCGGGGTACGTCGATTTATCTAAAATACGTATCCAGTCTAGTTATGAGGCGCCTTTATGGCGGCTTCAAGATGTTGGCCGTCTTTTGAACTCTTATTAGCTAAGAATAATTAGTATTTTATAGCAGTGAACTGATTTTATCTTTACTCTTCGTGACACTTGTGAGATTTAATTGATTGCAACATGATTTCTTAATTGCTGAGCAAAATATCAGTGGCAAAATGCATACGTTTTAATAAACATGTTCGATATTGCTTTAAACTAAAAGTGGATGTGTCATTTATGAATTGAAATCAAAGTCATACAGAGTGAAAGTCTGAAGCCATTAAGTAGTTTATTCTTTTAAATTTTGTTCTCTTTTTAATATCAGATTATCAGATCGACAATTATAAGTATATTTAACATACAAAAAATTACAATAAGAGTCTCATGTTCAATTAACATTCCCACGTTCATTAATTGTGTACAATCTCACATACATTTCAAATCAAATTATTGTCTCATGAGAATAAACTTGTCATAATAATGTCATTGTTAAATGATATAATTTCCTTGAAATCATTACTTTTATGTCTGGAACGATCGATGCTTAAACTAACAGACATGACGTACATTCGAATATAGAATGACTGTGACCTACGTTTTCTGGCCTTGATTCTCGTCTGAATTATAAAAGCGAGCCCTAATTTGTTGGGCTCGCTCTAACTACGTAAGTGGCCAGTATTAGTTGGGGCTTTTTATCGACTTTCAAAGGACACGCGAACGGCCCATGAATAATGAAAATGTGTCATGAGGACGTTTATCGTGATATTGTTTATTGAAGACATCAAACATCGTTACATTTTAAGTAGGTGCTTCGTGATGATTTATAACGTACTTTAGACATTTTGTGACGTCATTCTCATTAGCCACATTGAAAAAAAGAAAACGTTAGGGGAACACGGGGTCTTCATGTCTTCATCGTCTTCTTGAAGTGTTTTTATTTTATAAAAATAGATGTGTCAATTTTCTTTTGGTATCTGTAGTTCGTTAACATAATAAGTAAATAACAATACAATATGTCATTCTTGAAATATGATATACTTGACAGACCTTTTATAAATACAATAGTAAATAATAAGCATTAAAAGAATATAGTAGTGTAACCATTTTTATCATTAATTTTATTCAATTTATCACACACAATGGTCCAAACAGTAAACTTTCTCTTGAACATTTGCATAGGTAAAAAATCTACGATGTTTGCGAGACAGAAAAACAATTATTTTAATGGTTAACCGGAATCCGACCTTGGCTTCGGTCGAAATAGCATCCGACCGACCATAAAACTACTGTGAACGATGTAATAGTTCTTTATTAGTTGACCACCAGTCCACTTATGCCGCTATTACTCTTTGAATGGTTCCTCTGCGGTTTTATTTTTTCTGAGTCAGTAATGGCTAACTTTTATCTATTATCTGCTTGTGGGAAAAACGCAAAATTTAATTAGAGAATTGCGCTTTTGTGCTGTAAACTGAAAAAAAAATCTACGTTGAATTTTAAGGCTCTTACATGTTTGAGTTCTTATTTAAAATTGGTTTAATATGATGCATTTTGGCATTTCTGTTGTTTGTACTTACCTACCTATTATGGAGTTCATAAATGCTACTGCGAAAATTCGTAGGTATCGTTCGGGTTTCAGATTTTTCTTTTTTTTTACGTGGTAAAATCATCAAATGACGCTGACGCTATCCTCTCCCTCGCGCGTCCCGCTTCCTCATTCGCGAGCATGACTGCTTCGCAGAAGGAGGCGACCGCTTCCCACTCCGTCTCGCCCCGCAGTGACCAATGCCGGGCGTGAGTGGTCTCTGCCCAAGCGGGACAGTCCTGCACCGTATGCTCCAGCGGTAGGTGAGGACGCCGTGGGGCCTATCCAGCCATTCCTCAAAGAGGGATCTTACCGCCGCGTTTGCGGCGTGCCCGTCGGGTTTAACATACTGAAATATTTTACTCGTTTAAACTAGGTAGGTATGTAGTAGGTACTACCAGTTAGGTGCGAAAATAGTTCGCGGCCATTCCATCTGTTACTTTGTCACGACCTGCAATACAATAGATCGTAAGTCCTTATGCCAACTAGGAATTTGCCTCCAGTGATTCTAACTATTCAGTTTCCTTCAACTATGCAAATATGTTAGTTCTTGCGGTCTTGTGGCGAACTGTGGCCATCCATCATTTAAGAAATATGTGTGTGTCCGGTGTAGCCTCGTAGTTCAACTAAAGTATATTACAGTTTGGTTCAGAAGTGCCTTATCTTCCTGGTTACCGACGATTTTCATTGTACTTGTGGTAAATTTAATGCTGGGTCTTGTGGAATCGCCCAAGGTTAAATGCCGAAACTGGTTCTGCTATTAGGTGCACCTCTGCCAAATAGTTTGGGGATTAGAAACGTCATGTTGGGGTTATGGTCATGGGGATCCGGGTAGACGGCGCGTCGTTTTCAAGCGCGCCTCAAAGAGCTGTCAGCAATCTGACGTAAAGGGCCAGTATCCACCCAGGGTGGGAAGACTTATTGGTGATTTTATCACGTAAAAAGGGGTTTATTTTTTAATACACAAACTTGAAGGCTTGTTTACGATACATGGCGAGTCAATTCAAAATATATGAAACTTTTATGATAAATGATATTTATTCAGTAAATTGGTTTTGGCAAACTCTTTTACACGTCAAAAAGACACTATTTTACACTAGATGAGGCCGGTGTTTCGTACCTGACTACTCTGAGAAGAAACATCCGAAACAAACTCAGAGGTCACAGTCTCTTTTAAAGTCCAGACAATTTTGTATTGATCAAATTATATGAGAACCATGCAGGCGTCTGAGGTGGTCTTTTGAAGAAAGAACCACACAGATTTGAGTGGACCTGTCCAGTCAGTGCATGCATGTGTCAGTTACCGTGTAGCTCAACTCATAACACAAGGAGCTCAACGAAACGACGAACAATACCAAAGAAAGGACATTTGGGTAGGCCGCATAAATAACTCAAACTGTCAGACAATAAAATTAACTGCAAGAAAATAATAAAAAAGTAGAATAAAATGTAACCCACATATGTTCTCATATTCACACGCTAGTAAAAACACAAATAATAAAAAAAAGACAAAATTAAAATTACGAAGTAATTCATGTCAACAAAATAAATGAAATAAAAACATAAAAAAAACAAATGACATAGAAAATGTCAAAATGTGTAAAAATATAAATAAATTACAAAGTAATCATGTCAAACACAAAAAAAGAGAAGTAAAAGTAAAATGTCACTGTGTATATAAAAACAAAACATGTCAAAATAAAATAAAATGAGTATAAATAAAATGTCAAAGTAAGTAATAATAATAAAAAAAAATAGTATAAAAGAAAATATTGAGTGAATTTAATTGGAGCAGCTTATTCCCATGCCTTTTTATCCTCTAAATAATGATTAATATGATAGTAAGCTTTCATGGACAAATTACGTTTTATATAAGATTTGAATTTGAATTTGAATTTAATCTTGAATACAAGTATATTGGAGGATTTTAAAAGACTTGTACTTAGAGTATATTTTGCATGTTGCTGTTGACAGAAATAATAATCCATCAGATATTTTTATGACAAAAAGGCACGACCTGTTTAAAAAAAATAAGTGCATGAGGTAGGTACTTACGAGTATTTCGAAAGTTGTTACCGACTGATGATTTATATTTTATTTACAACTGGTTCACATAACATTTTTTATTTTATTTTCGGTGTTAATTAAACTCAAAAATACTGTAAAAAATTCGATTATAAATTACTCCAACTAAAATAAGATTTACTTTCTGTTAGCATTGGCATTTTAGAAACTGGTTTATTTTAATTTATAAATAAATAATATCTTATCAAAACTAATAAACTAAGAGCGAAAGCGAAGTTGCCTCACGTAAATAACAGATTAAGAACATTCACATTCGCTCAGTTGTACATGACAACACCTGGATTAAGTGTCCAACCATAATTAAATAGTGCACTAGCGCCATAAAATAAACGCAATACTGCTGAGGCTGACGTATATAAAACGCATGTATCTATGCTCGACTCGATAAGTTCTAATGACAATTTTACTATCAATTAAAGTGCCAATGCGGTACTTAAATTCTAGTTTATGAATGAGAATTCTCCAGGGCAGTCTTAGATCTATTGGAGGTCTTGCCCCCACAATAAAACCAATGTAGGTACGATAAGGGAGAAATCAATTTTTTGGCGTACCACCTTTCGTTTTCGTTTGAGTGTTAATAAAAAATATACATAACGATTGTAGAAAAACTAGGGAGCCATAAGAATGGGGGACGCAAATTAGAGCGTGGCGAGCAGTTTCTGAAATCAGGGAAAATAAATAAATAAATAAATAAAAATAAATAGATCGTGGGGCCTTGGGCACATAGAGACTTCAATGAAAAAGATGGCCCTAGAAGTCGTATGTGTTATACTATTTATTCATGAATGTAAGCTGAGCCCATATATCCTCGTTTTAATTACGTGGGATACAGTCGTAATTGTGCTGTAATTAAATGGTCTTATCTCATTTACTAATGCACAAACCAGTCGTTGCCTCCTCCATAACATGAATTTGTTTGCAGGTGCATTATAAGAATGATGGCTACCTTATGCTGATGTTGATATACTCGTAGGTAACGATCACAGAAATATTAAAAACAGGAGAAGTGGCAAGGGGGCGTGTCGGTGAAGCCTTGGTGTTGATCGTTTAGCTCAGCTATCACTTGTACTACTTTATTCTTGTTTTCATATATTACTCCGACCGTATTGTTTTTGCATTAAATACATTGCTCTTTTACAACCACCTCAGTCTATTACCGAGTGACTTGACAAGCAATGTAAAACTGACATAACGATACCTCACCAAGTCGTAATGTCGCATGGTGCGTCCGTTGTATTTGAGCGGGAGAGTCGTATCCGCCCCCCGTGTCGCGACAACACACAATGATAATTGTTTGTGTGAGTAAATTATACGGAAAAAGTACGCTGTAGTGTAAAGCATTAGGTTTATATTTAAATGACTGAGTTATCGATGGCGCGTGTGTGCAATTGATTGAGATGACTGGCCTGTTGGTCTAGTGGTTAGTGACCCTGACTGCTATGCCGGAGGTCGTGGGTTCGATTCCCACCCAGGACAAATGGTTGTGTGATGAGCACGATCATTTGTTCTGTGTCTGGGTGTAATTTATCTATAATATGTATGTATTTAGAACTATATAAGTATGTTTATCAGTTGTCTAGTACCCATAACACAAGCTCTGTTTAGCTTGGGACTAGATGGCGTTGAGTGATAGTTGTGGAATATAAAAAAAAAAAAAAAAATTGTTCGTAGTATTGTTTTGACAGAATTGTGTGCGCAATATTATCGATATGGAGGGGCAATTGTGGCTTCATCGGATTTCTATACATTTTGAATTCCACGCCATATCTCCTTCTTTAATATATCTATGGTAACGATATTATCTACGTAGATATTATGGTAAAGTTATCAAGTATCACATAAGATTCAGACGGATAATATATCTCCAATAACAACCGCATAAGTATACCTAACTAGCGATCTGCCCCGGCTTCTTTTGGGTACAATACATTATGTATAAACCTTTATCTTACATCACTCTGTCTATTTATAAAAACCACATTAAAACCCAATGCGTAGTTTAAATAATCTAAGCGTACAGACTGCGAGAAGCGATTTTGTTTTACACTATGTATGTAGAGATGTTACATTCTTAAATATCAAATATTAAAAATAGAAACGACATGGCCACTGAAATAAATTAACCAAAGACAAAATACCTATATGCTCATCTCATTATGTAAAATGTAAGCAATAGTTTATTCATAGCGGACAGTTGCGCGAGCGCACGGCGTAACATTCAAAGCACAGAACGACCTTCACAGGGGAAAGTGTTTTACTTAAACGGATTATAATGCCACTTAAAGCTAGTCTGTATACGTGGAAAGCATGACAAATGTTTATTTTACTACAGAAATGCATTGGCAGACGTGTTTTGTTTGGTACCTACTTTGTTGCTGTATGGAGGCGAAGTCGCAAAAAGGAATGGGTTCTTATATCTTTGTGTCTTTTGACATATTTTATTACTCTTCGTCCACCAGAGATTACACACTAGATAAGCACCAGAATAAAGATTAAATTAATTAGTAGTCACCTATTATTGATGATGGAATTAGCGAATTTGTGCAAAAATTATACATTAATAAGGGTTTTACAGCAAAATTGTAAGTCGAACTTTGATTTTTTAGATCAAGTTTTTTCAATTGGAAACTTTTTAGAACAAAGTGTGATTAACATAATTATCTACATATTAACAATTATTTTGTCCTTGATAGTAAAACCTAATGACCAAATAAAACTTCGGTCTTATAAGTGACATTTGACCAGAAAGTGGGACAAGTGCTGTGTGTAACAGCAAACATTTTTACTTTTACTATACGATTTTCATTTCGTCAGTGAATAATTTTCATGGGCTTTAGATATGAATTCGCTAATGGGTTAATTGTTATGTGTAATAATGTATTATAATGTAATATAATAAATAAGAAAAATGTATTTCTTTGTCCGAATGAAACCTGTACTCTTTTGGGAACACTTGTGACTTGTATTTTTTTAGCGAAAAAATTGAGAAGATGTAGGGTATAATCTATACCCCAAAGTACCATGTATATGTGTGTACCACATTCAAATTGTAATGGCTAGTTGAGTACAAAATTGATTAGTCAAAATGTCAAGAAGCAACAGCTAGTATGAAACACCGGACGATAAGACCATTAAAAACCGACTGGAAACGACAATACAGCAACGAAGAGGTGCTTAAAACTAATCAGTCGAGTCATTAAAACGCTATTTTAATTAGGAAAATTTAATAGTATTTAAATTCCCGCATAAGACATACAGGAGCCAATAGCAGCTAATAAATATCTATAAACCACTTCCTTCGTAGACTTTATTACGAGGATATGCGTTGTAAAATGTTAATTGAAGTTTATACTTAATCCTTTTTGTAATGTCGACGTAGTTTTTGCTCCGTTATTCCTTGGGCAGGCCTCACATTTGCTAGTTCATAAGGAAACATATACTTGGCATTATTCTTGGCTCGTTGTCGCAGCGCGATTAATCGCGTGTGTCTACAGGAGGCTTAACACAACAGGCGTAATCTTGGTGTTATTTCATAAGTAAATAAGTGACATAAGACGACTCAATTTCAGTTTATTTGTAGTAGCAATTCGCTCTATTTGGCGTGTCTCCACGTAACACGACGTTTTCATGTGAAAGTGATAATTTTCACAAGATATTCAGAAAGTCAACATGCTCAGTACATAGTTCGAACATCCGGAGTAAATTGTGCTAAACATTGTAATTTTAATACTTTTGTTTCTTTTAGTAACTGACTTTGCTTTTTTATGCCATGAGTTAAGAGCCATAGGGTCGCGGGAATGTGTAAACGGTTACCGTGACCCCGGAAAGTAAAGGGCAATTGAAGGAATACGCTGTTAAAGTTAGTATAAGAAAAGATACATTGAAGAGAGTAAGAGCAACTATGTTAAAAAGTAGCTTTTGCCCTCGACTTCGCTAGTCCTTTCTGGGCCTCTAAAAACCATCACCCGGTCAAAGATAATATAATACCTACTAGCGTAAGATAATGTAATACTAGCGCGACCAGAGTCTCATCTATCATCATCATCTACTTACCAAAAAAATATGTAAAAATTCGTCCAGCGGTTCAGGCATGAAAGCGTAACAAACAAACGCACTTTCGTATTTTTATAATATTCGTTAAGAGGTATTTTAAAATATTGTTGTAAATTGTAGCACTTTTATTATACTAATCAAAATGTTTAGGCGTTTGTTGCATAATAGGGCAATTTTAATTTGCATATTTGTAATCCGTTTCTGTATCATTTTATCTGCACTCTAGCAAGTGTTATAAATATTTCTAGAAGTAAATAAGATATAAGTAATTATTTAAGTCCTTTGGTCACTGTGTTTTATAAGCTATTGCATAGCTTTTATCGCAGGCTCTGAGCGCGGCGGGCGCGAAAAACCTAACGAAAAAACCTGACCACATTTGACAGCACGTCGTTTCAGTTCGGGAGACTTCGGCAATCATAAAGGTACGGACAGACGTGCTCATAAAGGTACGAAGAGGGATTTACTTTTTCTTACTGATTCTAAACGGCCAGCTACAAAAGGAGTTTTCACAATGAAACCTACTTATAAAATTCTCCTACAACAAAGGAGTTCTTTATTACAGTAGTGCACCACAAACATTTTAAATAAATTATATTCTCGTTAAATATACGCGGTAAGCGATTTTTTTCTTTTAAAATAAAAAATAAAATGTTATGCAATAGCTTCACCGCGGCAGTCTCCGAGTGCCACATGTATTATTTTTTTTCATTTTATTACTCTAAGAGCTTTGTTTTCGAGATAACGTAGCTGTCATCATCATCATCAATCATTCTTAAAACATTTTATGAAACCACTCCAGAGTTTATCATCAGCCATTATATCATTGACGCCCACCGTTCCCTAGGGTTCACCAACCCTGTTAATAAAACGGTATACCTATTTTTAACTTGTTGTCTTTAAAAATAACGTGGAGTAATTTCACACCACGGTCTATTTTGGGAACAGAAGATAGAAATCGATAATCATTTATTATACAAACCTGTATAGTGCATAGGCATTCAACTATGGTGGTGATAAAATACTCATCAACCTGTTCAAAAATGTATGGTTCATCAATATTGAATGAGTAATCATTATTTTTTTAGAGTTCCGCATCTAAAGGGATAAACGAGACCCTAGTACTAAGACTCTGCTGCAGGGTTGGAAAAAAAACAGATTTTTTTTAAATTTTATAAAACAAAAAGTTCAAATTGTTTTAAACAAGTGTTTTTTTTTGTTTTTTATTAGTTTCTGTCATTATATCAAATTAATTCGAACTATAGGTTGACGTCTAAACCTATAAATAAATTGTATGTTTCATTACTAGACTACATCTTTTCAAATTCGCTTTTCAAATGATCAATGGAAAAAAACATTGAATGTATTTTTCTAATGTTTTATATATTATGACATAGCAATGGCATAGACTCAAATGGTTTATGCGTCAAGCTATTTAGACTCCTGAATATCATCACTCATTTATAACCATTCATCCGCCATGAGAAGTACTTAAAATATAATTATGATAAAAAACACTGTTTGATTTCAAACTGTTTAAACACTGTTTTAAACAGGTGTTTAAAACAGTGTTTAAACAGTTGCTGCCCTGCTCTGCTGTCTATATCTGTCTGTGACGAGGCTGTATTTCATGATCTCGTGATAGTTAGACAGTTGAAACATTTACATAATAATATGATGTATTTCTGAATAAAATAAATAAATGTAGAGGGAATTGTTTGAGATATAACTAATTTATAGGGTCTCCTATAAGTTAGTAGTACAGAAGCTCCTATACTACTAATTCACAGATAATAAGAATAAGAATAAGAATAAGAATAAATTTATTTAACTGTTACAAAGATAACCTTAAATCTAAACATTTATTGTTTTATCTGTAACTAATTTAACTAAATAATGGTTTGTTTGATCGGTGGTCCCCAAACTAGGTTTTACCTGTATCTTGGGAACCTGAGTTGCGGCAGTCACAATATTTCTTTTTTTTTTTTTTTTTTTATCGTGGACATTAATTTTGTTCTGATAAAATATAATCTAGAATGATACGGAACTATTCGTATGCGAGTCCGACTCGCACTTGACCGATTTTTTATTAAAATATTTTATGGCTGGATGGATGACAACATGGATTATTGTGCAGCCATGTAGGTAAGTTAATAAACTCATTGATAAATAATAATGAAAATATATGGGAGTGACCATTAGCTATCTGTTATGTGCTATATAACCATTGTGAGAGAAAATAAAAAACTTTTTTTTAAATGTTATTAATTATGCTATTGAATTACAGCGAAGACTACCTTGGTTATGTCTATGATGTACCTACCCTTTGTACTGATGAGTCCATTACAAAGCCTCTGGCAATAATTATTATTGTGTAGCTTAGTTTATGAGAATTAATTTGTTTTTCTACACTTCTCCAATAATATAATAATGAAAACGATGGTAAGTTTAGATGTTGGCGTTAATCTCCAAAACTACTTATACGTTGTCAATAAATATTTCACTTTTGTTAAGCTTTAAGCTGTACTATATTTCTTAGACGGTAATGAAGTTGCGTCCAGAAACTAGTACCAAATAAAATATTATTTAGTTATGCAAAAAAAATCTTGACAAATATATTCTCTGATGTCATTCGATTCTAATCCACACTCAAGTCACTCCTCTTAAACATTACAACGTTACTTATAAGATCATAGCCTTAATAATTTAGAGATATACGGCTACATTGCTAATGCCGCCTCATCCGGTCACTTAATATCAATGACTGGCAGCAGCAGTCATGATTAAGACACTCCCTCGACTGAGAAACTACCTCACAATCAAGCTAACAAATCATGATTCGATTTTGAGCAAGGTGTTGATAAACTTGAGCATTCACTTGTAATGAGCATTCTTGCGAATGTTACATTACAGAAAAACAAACGAGGGTGTTATAGCGAGCATTCAAACGAGCGTACTGGTGAGCTTTTTGCTGAGCCGATCAATCGGCTCGGTCGTCAAAAAGATGCTGACATCTTCATGAAGAAATTTTATTGACCATCGACTGACACTAGAGCGTTTACTAGAAAGATCGCGAATATGTTCGACGCTTGGCTCTGTTTCTTGCTAAGTTCGAAAAAATCAAAAATAGTATATATACTCGATGTTATTTTACAAGTGAATGCTCAATTATCTCAGCACATTTACAATACAATTTACCCGACGAGGTATTCCCTTGTAATGTAACAATTCAAAATTTGATTTTGTGCTGAAAGAAGTGATACAAATCGTGAAGTTACAGGTTGCGCACTAATGCTTGGTTCACACTCACTGCTGCTCAAATCTGAACGGTTAAATCAAGAGGGAATACTCCCGGTGAGGAGGCACCTTAATACAGTCTTACTACTCGCCACATCGACTCAAGCGCTTCATTAACAGGAAGCGCCGACCACGGTGCGCATACGCAACGAACTATACCCCGAACTGGAAGCGACGACTCACGATATGCAAATAACGTAGCTAGATTTCAAGAGCTGTGTGAAATATGCAGACGAATGGCATTAAAAGTCTAGTAGGCTAATGAAATGTTTTCACGGAATTTGTAAGGAACAGTGAGATGTTAAATAGGATGTACGGTTTTTCTTGTGAAGAGCAGACTGACAGAAACTATATAACGGTAAAATATTTAAATCAAGTACTGCAATACTCGAAAGTGCAGACAGAATACAATCATGAATGAAGCTTTTATCGTCTGATTTTTTGAGCAAAAGAATTGGGAGCACTTAAAACTCCAGTACCTAATAGGATTGTCGGAAATAGACAAGGCGCTTTTTTCTGCTTCGTCTTCGCGGTTACAACAATTAACCTTTCCATCGGCGATACGGTTCCATGAACTCAAAACAATACGAAAAAAACCGGGCGTTTGCATTTAGCTCGTAGTTTCTGTAAATGATGTAATTTGCAAATGTGATTGGAGTTCTTTGTTTATAAAGAACCGTTACTTATTACACGTATTATGATTGTGATGTTAATATTATAACTGTTACTTTTAATGGTGACAATAATAGAGTTAATAGAGAAGTAGGTTTAGCTGAAGAAGAAGTCATTACACCCATATTGGAATTAGAGCAGAAGAGTGCGATGAATGATGGTGATGTCGATAAAAAACTCGACACTATAGAGTAGTCGCGCATGATGTCATTGTGTTACATCTTGCCTTGGTAATAAGCATTGTCAAATATTGAATTAAAAAAAAACGGTTCAAGTAGATATTTGACCAATCCTGTTCCACTTTCGTCACATTTCACGAAATCACTCCCAAAGAAGCGACAGCAAAGATGTAACACATCAATAGTAGAGAATCAAAGATAAAGTGCTGATAATTGTAACGATTGCTCAAATTTTGATTCTATAAGAATTGACAGAAACAACACAATTGTCTGAATCACGTAATAGGAATAAGAAACCTGAGTAGCGTCACAAGGACAATTCTATTGTGGATAGGATGTGTTCAGTTGACTAGTAATGCGGCTATTTTTATGTTAATATGCTAAGAGGAATTTGTTAGCAACTCTGCAGCTGTTTTAGATTAAAATCACTCTTCTTATGATGCTATCAATGAATTTGTAGTTTGTTATCGTTGATGCGCACAAGCATGATGTCATTTTTGATAAATGTGTGGCTCACAAGTTAAAATTTAAGAACAAGGCTCCTACAAAAGAGATTCTCCGTAGTGATTTGCTGTATACACATTTAGAGCATGTTAAGGAACAAATTGTGATGTCCTCATAATTTATGTTCGATGTAAACTTGTACTCCGGAATTATAGATATAGATAGTTATAGTGTCTATGAAGGAACGTAAATTACAGAGTCTTAAAAATAGAGAGAGATATGGGAAGGAAAGGAGATTTAAAATAAATAAGAAACAAAATAAGAGAAAGAAACAAAAAAGAATTTAAAACTAATTATCATCACTAAGTTCAGTTGTAATATAAACGCAGAGATAATTATTTTTGAAGATACCTTATCTATAAAAGTCAAAACTGTTCTAAATTGTAATTTGTCAAATCTCATTGCTAAGCCGAGCCCAATAACAGTACAAACAAGTACTGGTTTTAAGTATGTTGATCTTAAAGTTGCATAGTTCACGTCAGATGGTAAAGTTCAAAGACCTAGAACTGTCATTTTGTGAGACAAACGGTTTATTTTCTGAATCCAATGCTTTTAGATCACGTATTTGCGCGGTCAGATGTAAGGAGAATCTATCCGCCTAGTTTCTTTGGCTCTCTTTCATTATATGCTACTGGTTTTTGTAGATCGTGAATTACTGTTTCAAAACTAACTTTGTACCACCATTCCTCATTTTGTGGTAGAGCTTTTATCATTGGAATTTGGTGTTCCATTTTTAAATCAGATTTCTTGGTTCTACAAATGTTTTGGTGGTTTTTACTTAAGGACACAATGAAATGAGGTATTACCTTGTATCTAATGAACATACAAGGTAATAATGGAAAGGCTAACTTAATCCTAAAAGCTCTTGAGCTCTTAATCGTAAGTGACCTTACTAAGGTACCGACAGTTATGGATACGAAACGTATAGAAAATTGACAAAGAAAGAATAGAAATAATATGCAATTTTTTGTTTGACGGTAGTTTCACGTTTGACTACCATCTCGCCTGATGGTAAGCGATGTTGTGGTGGATAGTGAAGCACGCTTGCCTAGAAGTAACCTATTCACTCTTGTCTTGAAGACCCCAAGGTTAAATCTATCAGGAAACACAGACTAAATCAGTAAATTCAGGTAGTGTGCCAAGCGAACATCATCATCATCTCAGCCATAGGACGTCCACTGCTGAACATAGGCCTCCCCTTTAGATCTCTACATATACCGGTTGGAAGCGACCTGCATCCAGCGTCTTCCGGCGACCTTTATAAGGTCGTCTGTCCACCTCGTTGGTGGACGTCCTACGCTGCGCTTGCTAGTCCGCGGTCTCCACTCTAGCACTTTTCGACCCCATCGGCCATCTGCTCTGCGAGCAATATGGCCTGCCCATTGCCACTTCAGCTTGCTAATCCGGTGGGCTATATCGGTGACTTTAGTTCGTCTACGGATCTCCTCATTTCGGATTCGATCACGTAGAGAAACACCGAGCATAGCCCTCCATAGCTCGCTGAGCGACTTTGAGCTTTGAGATGAGGCCGATAGTGAAAGACCACGTTTCGGTGCCGTAAGTCATCACTGGTAATAACACACATTGGTTTAAGACTTTCGTCTTGAGGCACTGAGGTATGTCGGACGAAAAGACATTGCGTAGCTTCCCGAACGCTACCCAACCGAGTTGGATTCGGCGGTTGACCTCTTTCTCGAAGTTGGACCTACCTAATTGGACTACTTGTCCTAAATAGATATATGAGTCAACAACTTCGAGTACCGAGTTTCCAACAGAGACTGGGGTGGGCACAACATTGGCATTTGACATAATTTTCGTCTTGTCCATGTTCATTTCAAGCGAACATGCTAAACAATAAATTCTCCTGATTGAACAAGGTGTGAAGTGAGAGTTAGTAAACAAAGCCGAGGCACATCATCACAACAGAAGTCAAGGCTCTAACCACGAGCGTCGTGAACCAGGCTTGTCATTTAATTTGCGAAACACACAATTTATAAAACTAATTCGAAACAAATTGTTGTCTTTCACCGCAACCGCGGGGAACCTGTAACTTAGCTTAGAAGGTTGGTGAACAACAACTGTATAGTGAGTATAGGGTTGGCAAGTGTTAAATTCATCGATTTATTATGACATTTTTTATGATGTGACTTCTAAATTTTTACACAATATCTAATCTATGACACAATTTTTTATCCGATTTAGAGAAAAGCAACCCAGGTATCCACGTACTGGTCGTACGTGGATATCTGGGTTGCTATTCTCTTAATCATTGTCGTTTAGCTCTTCGACGAAACTAATATTTGTCTAATAGACAACCTGTAGTTTCGACGACAGTTTTTCTTTAAACCACAGTTTGATTTTCATAGCTGGACAGTTCTGTCTATTCAGTCATTGTAGTCCTAAATCAGAGTCCTGAATCATGCAGTTAGTGCATGACTTTAATACCCGTAAATGAGCTATAACGTTTCTGACGGTTTAGCTGCTGTGTTTATTTATGAGATCCAGTGGACAATAATATAATCGATGAATATAAATCTAATAAAAACGAAAAAAACTGTTTTTCTATAGGTACCTTAACAGCTAAATGGATTTCGATGAACTTTGGCACAAAAGTTTTATTCCGGTTTCCCGAGTGGTCAGCTTCGAATCTTCACCCAGGTGAAGTCATGGGCAAGAGACAGTATCTGAAGAGCCACTTAAATCACTGCTTCGTTTCTTCATCTGCCTCAGAATAAATATCAGGCGTATTTCAACCCTATGCTCGCCACACACAAGATACTTATACCACGGTTATCCTTTGTTTGCAGTCACCAGTCACCGGGTTGCGGCTTACTTCTGACTTCGGTAACTTGAATAACGTTTATGCGGGTGTTCTGATGAATATAAAAGTTACCAACGAAACTAGCTCAAGGACTTATTTTGCATAGTTTCGTTATTATGACCAGCATTATTATTGTGGCTAAGATTAGGATCTGCATTAAAAATATAAAATAATGACTGTTTCCCTTCGTTCTTTTATTTTATAAACCGGTTTTGAGCATTGTCATTTGTGTTATACTTACAGGTGTATATTTAAAATTTAAAAGATTTTTGGGTGATGAAATTTTATTCCTGATTTTATTTAAGTTGAAAAAAATGTTCTTTCGTATCATGTCGATATACTCCAACTTATGGCTCTAATTCAAAATTCGTTCTGTTACCTAAAGAAAATCGATTGTTATTAGATTAACTTCAAAGCTAGCGTGTAATATTGATTTAAATGAATAGGCATTGAGCGCGATTATCGAATTTACGTGAAACAAGATCAAAGGTAAAGTCGTTTCTGAGATTAGCGTATTCAAACAAACAAACTCTTCTACTTTATTACATTACTATACCCTGTAGATTCATCACCGCTGCTCAGTTACAATTGGTTATAGCGGGATGTTATTTAACCTATAACCTCCCTTAATGCGGGCATGCGGGGGCGGCGAGTAATGGGCGACTCGCTGTCCGACCATGGACCATGCCTGGGTCGACGCGATGGAGCGTTGTGTTCCACGCGCGCGTCACAGAGCGTCAGCATTATGTCGCGGGACTCACGAATTACCGTGGCCCCGGAACGTGAAGGGCTATTGAAGGACACCGTGGATTTTAGTCAGTACGAGTCTGACAGTCCCTCCCGCCCTGCCCTGGGCGTAAGGACTCATTTGATGATTTTACCACACTAAAAAAAAACCTCCCTCGATAAATATACAAACCACATTTTTTTTTTCAATTCGAGCTATCTCCTCCTGAGATTAGGGCGTTCAACCAAATAAACTCTTTATAGATTAGTTAGATAAAGTACTTTATAAATCGTATCAGGTGCAGACAGTCAAGGAAGTTTTGTGGTTACCTACCACTTTTACATTTAGATCACGTTCTCATAAATAAGAATATAGAGGAAAAAGATGTGAAGGCAAAGACGATTGGGCCATAAACACTTGATGATCGGCTACCAAAGAGGATAAAGATCGTTTATATTATTATTTATGGTCACATAAATAAGTCTATGGGCTGTAGTTGTGTTTATTATAGCCTCGGAGGCATTATGCAAGATCTCGGGAAATTGGCACAAAATTCTGGAATACGTAGTTACGTTGTAAGAAAACCTGCTTCGTTTTAACTTGAACAGGTTTCAAATGAATTTAAAAAATATACAAAACCTTTTTGTTTTTTTTTGTCCATTTTTCCTCATTCTTGTGTCCTTTTTAGGTATCAGGAAATCCTTGTGGATACCCCGAATTTAAACGTATTCGCGTGCACTACACCCTACATACTTTTTGTACAAAAACTTTGCCTTGCTGGGGACCAGGCTACTATTTTAGGTGTGTTTAAAAATACCTAAACTCACAAACACTGAAACCACCCATACAAATATTATGTTGCGTGCGAGAATCGAATCTACAACGGCGGCGCAGTGGTCGATCGGCCGGCCACTGCAATGACAGTGCCGTCAAAACATTATAAATAAATAAATAAATAAATAAATTTTATTCAAAAATAATTCGGTCACAGTAAAGGTTTACATAATTATTACAAGCGAAATACAATAATTCTATGTGTAATGTAACGATCTGCCTGATCTAGGTTTATTAAAACCTGTGTTTCAGGTCATCACTTTACAAATAACATTTGAATATAACACAACAATATTTTCATTAGACAAAATGAACAAAAAGATAAAAAATTTAAGTGTCAATGACTAAAATAACTATTTTTGGGTATAAAACATTAAAACTAGATTGTACAATATGATGTAAAAATTTAAATAAATTAACGAGTAGTTTATGTCAAAATATAAAGACTAAAAACTAAGCCTATGCTAAAATTTCCAGCAATTTTTCTGTGTCTGTGTAATTAAGTGTTCCCAAGTATTCCTGCATTCGTAGATAACATTTTTTATAAGTTAAATTATAAATCTTTAGCAGTCTGTTGAACAGATTATACAAATAGGGTCCTAAAAATAAATAAAATCGTCTGGCGTAAGCATGTTGCAGGCAGACTGCGCTTGTATATTCCACGAAACATCGAACTTTATTCTAAATAAATGAATCTGTAGATAAATGTTGAGCGTAAGTTGATAAGAGGGTATCTGTATAATTGAATACGACAATACAGTCATAACGGCGCGGGCGCATGTCAGTTATAAGGTCGCAACTTGTAATTTTACGCACGCGCTCTCAATTGCCTTACTCACGGCTCGTTTTTTTTTATTATGCTGTTAATGCGTTTATCTCAATTAAAACTTATCATGAAGGGAGTGGTCGCTTTTAATGCTTGTTATCACTGAGATTTTATTATCTACTTTGGTTTTAGCAGTTTAAGATAACTTGTGTTAATGCTGAGCTCGTGTAAATATATGAAATGGAACGGCCAAGATAGGTACCTATATTAAAAATTATATATACCTATCGAGTAGCATCACCCCCGCTGCTCAACTCCCATTGTTGAAGCGTGATTTTATATGGCTTATTCTTCGATAAATGGACTACCAATTACATATTCTTTGGCTTAATAATATTAGTAGTAGGTATAGATTTAACAAGCTTCCTGCAAAATAACACCAACTTAATTATCCTGACGGGCAAAGTCGCCAATTTGAAAACGTCATTGATTTCAACACCAATTCTCGAAGATCATGGCTTGGAGAATTTGCTGTTGAAGAATACTCGTATATAGAACAGAATAGATAAGTTGACGGGTTAGTACTTTGTACCAACTTTAACTTAGATACTAACCTAACCTAACAACAATATTTATTCAATTGTCGGTTAATCTCGGGGTAACTTCTTATAGGAATAGCGATGGCCAATACAAAAAATAATTGATTAGAATAAGCGACTCTTTAAGAAATCGTTTGTACGAGTAAACCTTTAAGCGGATCATAATAGAATTGCAATTGATTCTCTGTATCGTTATTAGTCATAGTCATCGATTCCATGAATTGCAAATGATATTTATGGAAATTCCAAAATGCTTCATGTTGTGGTACTTTTCCAAGTTATATCCAAGTAACTGTTCCCCGTTGTTCCACCCCCACTGCTCAGTCCCTATCGGCCGTAGCATGATGGCATATAGCCAATAGCCTTCTTCGGTAAATGGTCTATCCGATACAAAATTTTGTTTTTAATTCGAACAAGTATTTTTTGATATTAGCCTGTTCAACCAAATAAACGAAATCTTCGGCTTTATAATATTTTATGGAAATACCAAAATGATTATTGTGGTACTTTTGCAAAATATATCCAATAAGTACTTAAGAAATGAAGAGGCAAGACCGGCCAAAGGAAAAGACATGTTATTTGGCATTGAAACCCGTTATGCAAAAGAACGCCAAAAACTGTACCCGTACCGATACTCGTGATTCATTCCGGTTTGCATTGCACTTCAAAAAAATGCTTTTTCGTTTTAGTCCGTTGACATTTCTTATTTAATAGTTTGGAATTTTTTTCGGAAATTAAAGGTTGAAAAAAAACTTTAAAAAAAAAATGTAACCGACTTCAAAAACGACTACGAAAAACTAAAAACCGGCCAAGTGCGAGTTGGACTCGCCCATGAAGGGTTCCGTAGTAGCAAGCATAGATTAGGGATATAATTATATTGAGATTAGTATGTAATATACACAAACATTAAAAATAACTTTGTTTTTCATAGTGTTTGTATGAATGGCAAAGTTATATTTGCGATCTATCAATAATTCCTTGTAAAAGCTGATATAATTTAGCGCAAACTCAATAACATAGTTTTTTTGCACAGTTATCAAACTTTTATCCTTTTGATAAATTTTGGCCAATTTTATAATTGGCCAAAATCAAATTTTAAATCAATTTAATGGAATTTTTACGCCTTGTTTCCCCTGTGATCCGTGATACTCGTATGACGTGCAAATGGTGTACGTAACAAACGTTAAAGCTATTGTCAAACAGACAGGCGAAGCGAATGCGATCCGAATCCTGTCATATAGAAAAGCGAAAGCGATCCGATTGTCTATGTGACAGGCTTCAAACAATTCCATACATTACAAACAAAAACGCTTCGCCTCGCGTTCGCTTCGCCTGTCTGTTTGACAATAGCTTAAGTGTAACGAAGTAACTGTCAAATTTGATGTGTGCCAAGGCTATGTATTAATGAAACAAGCATAGCGTAGGTACAAACACATATTTATGTAAAAAGTTTTTTGCGAAAAAAATTTACAAATGAGGAAGATATAAGAAGCCACCAAACTAAAGGGTCTTGCGGCAAATGGTATCTACAAATTAAACTGAACGTGATAAGAGACTTTATCACAGGTTTTAACGTTTTTGTAACGCAAACGGGGAATTTGCCTAAGTTGATGGAAAAAATTAGTTCTTCGTTCGTACACTAGAGGCGTCTTATCCTATTAGTGTGTGTGAGTTGTTTGTAACATTGGCCCTTTAGCTGTCAAGAATGACAGCTCTTCAACACGGTTGTTTTGTTTTATTTTTATTCTATAACCGACTTCTAAAAAAGGAGGCTCTTAGTTCGACCAGTAGGTACGTTTGTATGTATGATACGTAAGAAAGCGGATTAAAAAAAAAAAAGAACCGATTCCATAAACAAGCGCAAAAAAGTGTAAAATAACTTTTTCTTTCGGAAGTCGGTGGCAAAAGTCAATGAAATAAAAACGAAGGTCGAATTGATTTTTAATAATAAAATATTGTATTGATGATATCCGCGGTACAATACAAAGCTTTACAAGTAAAGCCTCCTGCAGACACACGCGATTAATCACGCTGCGACAACGAGCCAAGCTAATTTCCACTCTAAAAATACTGCGAATGGACCGCGACATGTCGCCCCGCTCGATTAATCGCGTGTGTCTGCAGGAGGCTTAAGGGCAATGAAGATGGAGCAAAGGGAATTAATTCACGTAATTCCGTCAATGTGATCGTTGTCCAACAATCTCGTTTCCTTTACTTAATCACTGTATAAATGACTCACTATGGCGAAGGTCGTCGGCCCGCAATTGAAGCGGTGCCGCGGCAAATTGATGCTTCTTTAAGGAAGTTCTGAGAACCACCGGTTACAAAAAAGGCCCTCCCGACCACTGCCAGAATCACGATTTTAATCGTGCTAAAGTTTAATGGAAGACTTGCCATACTCCTTTGCATTTTCCATCGTAAATACTTATTTTATGATACTCTCAAACTTATTTGAATATCAAACTAATGGAGGAACAAAAAATTGGGTAATTTAAGATGATATTTTGATACGAGTTTTGGGTAAGGAATTCCGTATTTACATAATAAAAGATGTCACAGTTTTTGAAACGAACACTTTGTTTATTTTGTTGTAACGCAAGAACCGATTTCTTAAGTTTGTTTATAAGTCAGAAATATGGTAAGTCTGAAACAGGGAAACAGTAATAATAATAATAATAATAATAATAATAAGCCCCCTAAACAACCACACGTCCTGATTGACCATCTAATCACGTGGGGGGCGGACACACGAATGAGAAATTACTGGCGTGGCTAACGTGGCTCTGGAAACCCACTCAACATGGAGACTCGTTCAAAGAGAAAACGTATAGGACCGCTGCCCGGGGGCGATCGCCGGGGCGCACCTGGAGCTGACGCTGGGTGTCACAGCATGCGATCCGTCAGCGGTGAGGAGTTGAGCAGGCGGGCTCCCACCGACAAAGATGCTACAGCCGAACCCATTGACGATGGTGACAGACTGACGGACAGGACAGACACCCCTGTAGAACCGTTTAGCCCAAGCACAATCTCATACACACCTTCTAGACGTTCATCGCCATCCATACCATCGTCACCCATACCATCATCACATCCCATTATAAGTTCTAACATAGTCCCACCCACTCCAACCTTGGATGCTGCGCGGGGGGTATCTACCTTTTTACCCGCGTCCACCAAGGCTGGAAAAGCAAGAGTTCGTATGAAATGGAGCAAAGAAGTGAACACATTTATCATGCGAACTTACCTACACATCACGAAATTAGAGACAGATATGACCACATACAGACAACAATTGCATGAACTTTTCTCACGTCAATATCCAGAGATTACCGTGTCTGAACAAAGGATCTCAGATCAAAGGAGAACCATTGTCAGGAATAAACTTTTAACACAAGAAGAAATAGACCGTTTAAAACAAGAAGTGCGCGCACAATTACAAAGAGAGTCCGAAATTAATGAAGACACTAGTAATATCCCACTTACACAAAACACAATCGAAATTACACAACAATCACATTTATACGCTCAATCAGAACCTCTCACTCAATCAGAACCTCTCACTCAATCTCAACCATACTATCAGTCACAGGCATACTCACAAATATCTCATACATCCACACAAACAGAAAATTTGACAATAATGTTAGAAAATGACATTGAGGTTTTAACAAATATAGAAGAAAATCCAGCCACAGATGCTTGTATCCAAAAAATACATGACAAATTTAAAACAGCTTTAACTCAATACTCCGGGATGGACCCGGCAGCTCGACCAAAACTACCTAAACTTAGATACTCACCAAAACTTGTTCAGCTAGTTCATTTATTTAATCAAAATATCCTTATTCAATATATTAGCGAAGAAACTAAACTCATAGACGTACACACTCTGATATATTGCACGGCTTTAGTCATTTCTGAAGCGCTTAATTTCAAAATCACAGAATATCGAGGCAATACCAGGCAAGCAAATATTAACAAACCTGCATGGCAGCAAAGACTTGAAAAAGATATAGAAAAACTCAGAGCAGACTGTGGTAGATTAACCCAATATATTAACAATAATAGATCCAACAAAGTAGTTAAGAGAGTTGAAGCAATATTTAAAAACATGAAAATCCATACGAGACACGAAAAAGACAATAGCAGACCGGAAGAATTCTTGGATACAATAAAACAGAAATTAGCCGTAAAAGTACATAGGTTGAAAAGATACAAGAAAGCACAGGAGCGTAAAACTGATAACTGCCTGTTTGCTACAAACGAAAAAAGCTTTTACAGAAAATTACAAAAACCTAAAACTGATAGCGACACACCGACAACCGAAAATAACATAGATCTACCAACAACAGAACAATTAGAAGCTTTCTGGGCTGGCATATGGGAAGAGCAAGTGCAACATATGGAAACAGCAGGCTGGATAACAGATGAAGAAATTAAATGGAGTTCACTGAAAGAAATGGAATTCATTGAATTAACTGAATCTGATATAACTAGTACTACAACAAGACTACACAATTGGAAGTCACCAGGTGTTGATAAAATCCATAATTATTGGTATAAAAAGTTAGTGTCACTACATAAAGTCTTAGCCAGAAATTTAACGGAAATAATTTTAGGTAAACAAAATATTCCTGAATTCATTGCCACAGGAATAACGTATATGCTGCCAAAAACTCACTACTCACCACAGCCCTCTCAATACAGACCCATCACATGCCTACCTACAATATATAAGATCATAACATCCGCAATCACTACTAAAATAAATAAACACATAGAACATCATAATATCATAGCAGAAGAACAAAAAGGGTGCAGACGGGGCCATATGGGATGCAAGGAACAACTAGTTATAGACTCAGTCATCCACAAACACGCAGCTACGAAAAATAGAAACCTACATTGTACATACATAGATTATAAAAAAGCATTCGATAGTATTCCTCACTCTTGGCTGATTAAAATCTTACAAATCTACAAAATAAACTCAAAATTAATAGAATTCCTACAAAATATCATGCCCTACTGGAAAACGTCACTACAGTTAAATTACCGACAAAATGCTATAACAACTCGACAAATATCTATAAAAAAGGGTATTTATCAGGGAGATTCACTAAGCCCTTTATGGTTCTGTCTCGCACTGAATCCATTATCTAATTTACTTCATCGCAGCAAGGCCGGGTACTCTTTTAAAAATGCCACTGGCGAAGCAGTTATCTCACATTTGATTTATATGGACGACATAAAACTATATGCAAAATCGGAAAAAGACATGAAAAAGCTAATAGATACCACGACAGAATTTAGTAAAGACATTAACATGCAATTTGGTCTAGATAAATGCAAAACTGTTCATATAATAAGAGGCAAAATAAAACCAGGCGACTATCCTATCAATAACACAGACACAATCACAGCTTTAGAAGCAACTGACTTATATAAGTACTTAGGATACAGACAATTAAAAGGAATAGATCACACAGCAATTAAAGATACACTGAACACAGAATACAAGAAAAGAGTGATCGCAGTATGTAAAACTCAACTCTCCGGCAAACATTTAATAAAAGCATTGAACACCTACGCAATTCCAATCTTAACTTACTCATTTGGGGTTATCAAATGGTCAAGAACTGACATCCAACAAATAGAAAGAACAACACGTACCACACTTACTAAATACAACAACTTACACCCTAAATCTGCAATAGAAAGGCTGACCATCAAACGGCAACATGGAGGGAGAGGCCTCATAGATGTCTATCACCTGTGGCAGAAACAAATAACAAAACTAAAAACATTCTTTCACTCTAAATCACACACAAGTAGCATCCATAAGACCATAGTTACTAACGATACGAATTTTACCCCACTTAACCTAAATGAACGAACAGATATTGAACAAATTAGCAACGAAGACCCGCAGAAGGAAAAGTTAGAAGACTGGAAGAAAAAAGTTTTGCACGGACGGCATCCCCATGATCTTGAACAGTCACATATAGACACCCTAGCATCAAACAAATGGCTTAAAATAGGAACTCTATTCCCGGAAACCGAGGGTTTTATTATCGCAATACAGGATCAAATCATAAATACCAAAAATTACAGAAAATATATTATAAAAGACCCTACACTAACGAACGATAAATGCCGCAAATGTCATAGCCAGCCAGAGACAATACAACATATCACAGGGGCATGCACGACACTTACACAAACCGATTACACTCACAGACACAATCAGCTAGCAAATATCATACACCAAAATCTCGCACTCAAACATAAGCTCATTCAGGATACAAACACCCCGTACTACAAATATCAGCCAAAAACATCTTTGGAGAATAACACACACAGACTCTTTTACGACCGCGGTGTTCTGACCGATAGGACCATTCACTACAATAGACCAGATATAATACTAACAGATAAAATTAACAAAGTCACATACCTTATAGACATCGCAGTCCCTAATACGCACAATTTACTAAAAACAATAGGTGAAAAAATCAGTAAATATGCGGAACTGAAAGAGGAAGTGGCCAGAATTTGGAGACAGGAAAAGGTGTATGTAGTACCCATTGTTGTCTCAGCTACAGGTGTCATACCCAACCACCTTCACCATAGCCTTAAATTAATAGATTTGAAAGACTCAACCTACATAACACTTCAAAAAGCTGCAATACTGAACACTTGCAGAATTGTGAGAAAGTTCTTGCAAATTGAGGACAACATCTTCCCTTACAATATTAATTCATCATCACACACACACACGTTACATTGACCTGGCTACAGTAGTCCGTCAATGTAACTTAAACTAGCCTATGAGCTAAGAAACAGTACATGTTCACCAAAAATAATAATAATATTCCACAACTATCACACAACGCCATCTAGTCCCAAGCTAAGCAGAGCTTGTGTTATGGGTACTAGACAACTGATAAACATACTTATATATTTCTAAATACATACATATTATAGATAAATTACACCCAGACACAGAACAAATGATCGTGCTCATCACACAAACATTTGTCCTGGGTGGGAATCGAACCCACGACCTCCGGCATAGCAGTCAGGGTCACTAACCACTAGACCAACAGGCCAGTCACGTGTAACGTGTGATCAAGCGAGTTCGGGTCTTGGGGCACCCCGACTCGGACAGGTTGGGTTCTGAATGGAAGAGGATGGCGGGGTCTTCCAGACCCCGCCATCCTCTTCGTTTTAAGTTAGGTTAAACATGGACACAGTAAATTATACTCAATTGTAATACCGAACATAAAAATCTTCATTATTATGATTGGTTATTTATCGGATCATTAAACAGCATTGTTATTGTTTTTATTAGCTCACGTTACCGCCTATGTGCAGCATTTTGAATATGAACTGAGAAATGGTGATTGATATAATATAGATGAGATTCTGTAAAGTATTCATGAAGAAACTATTGTACGTAATACCAAAGTAAACATCAGTCTGAAATTGCCGACAACTGTTGGCGCAGATGCCAAGCGACCGATTGCTCCTGCGGGTTCGATCCCTGCACGGAACAAATTTTAACATTTGTAATGATCTACTACAAGTAGTTGTTCCGGGTCTGTATTTGTGTATGTCAGTTTCTATATTTGTAAAAGCATTCATGATACAGGAGAAAATCCTTGTGTGGGGCAACGTTTTTTAATAAAAAGGAAGAAAAAGAAAAAATATTAAAATTACGAAGAATATCAACAGACCGGTTTCTCTTGGAGAATTTGACGATGAAAAATACAAATGATTTAATGTTGATAAATTGCAAATTTTGAATTTCAAATGTTATTTCTCCTTTGAATATAAATATACAGTCAAGTGTATAACTGATCATGTATTTAATATTCAATTGTGAGTTGATGAGTAACCTCGTCAATAAAGCCAATAAAATATTGAGACTGCTAATAAAAACAAACAGTGGCACTTGCTAAGTTGAAGGAATAGATAATTCTAGAAGTAGACAATTATTTGTAATAACTCGCAATCTCGTTCGAAATAAATGTAAGCAATGTGAATAAAATGTAGGCAAAGATCAATATAGAATAATTAAAGTGGTAATTACCACAATTGAAATGCAGCACGATTAAATTCAACACAAACGCATTCAAGGACGGCTCTATACGAAAGCGCAGTGCGCAACAATTGTGCCTGCTTACACGGTCAAACTTATTGGCTATTCAATAAGGCTAGATACACTGTCTACAAAACAGATTGGTCACACGACGTAAGTGCGCGGGTCAAGGCAATTTTCTGAGATATATTTTGTAGTTCTTACTTCTAGTGACTCAGAATCATTGACATTCCTCCCTAATCAGCCATTTTACGTTCGAATGGTGAAGTCGTTCTCCTAAGTATCCTTTTAGAATGGTAAATGTGGTCATGTTTATTTCCTAGCATTGTTTCAACTGTTATCTGGTCTGGAAAACTATTTAAGTAGTTTAGAAGTCGGTGAACTACCTAGAAATAGTATACCAACCTTGTTACAATTTTTATTATGCACTAGAATATAAACAAAACACAGTGTAGTAAGCGTAACTTATTTTTAATGTAAAAACAAATTGCTATGATTCTAAAACTGGATTATACTTCTGAAACGCCTTCACTTATCGAGGAGTTACGTTAATCACTCCTGCGTCTTCGGCCATAAATCTTTCACTCCGGTAAATTCAAACGTGTTTAAAGACATTTGTTCCGCTAGTGTTTCGTAAACACAAAATTTGGAATACTTCCAAGTATTTTACCTGTTCTTCATAGTTTCCTCCCACATTTGCACAGAGGCATTCAAATATATCTGAATAATATCTGCGATTTGACCTATTGCAGTCTGGAATTTTATAGAATGTAGACAAAGCTGTTTAACATTGAGCTGCATAACATTATTTCTGAATTCCTAGCCAAGTAATTTTAATACAAGGATAAAACAATATTTATGCTGATAAAGTGAATTGTCTGCACAGATATAAACGATTGTAGTGTCCACTACAATTTGTAGTACAATCATGAACTTGATGTTCATAATGAAAATCAACAACAGTTGATTCATGATTCATCGCTCAGAGATCTTTTTGATTCGATGTTTTAAAACTAAACGGTGTGATATACTTCTACCTGACTTTGGTCACTAAGGTTTCACTATTATCATTCCCTTCATAGTATTAAGATCGTCTTCGTGTGAAATAATCGCTGGCTCACGACACATTGTTATATTTTTAGAATTTAATAATAACACCTCTTTCATAACATCCAGTATTCGTGTATCTGATCGTAATAACAGGTTCGTAACATGACAGACAACTAGTACTGTCGTTATTCATTGAGGTATGGCTAAGTGGGTCCCAACTCAAGCGTCTCAACGCCCTTGCCGTTCCACTCTCCGTATTGAATGTCATTGTCTATTCAATTGTATCTATTGTGTTTCAATCAGCAACTTTGTTACTCGGATTATCGATCAGGTAATCAGATTTTGATGATTCTTTTTACCTGTTCTCGTTGGCAAGAGTACAAAAATGTTCGACTGTGTCAATAAGGCCATTCATTGTTGGGTCAAGGCACCCGATTTAACGCTACTTTGGTAACGTACTAACAGAGTCTGAATGTAACAGCTTCCTTTATTTTGTCAACCAAGTCACGTTCTAGACTAGCTAAAACGAAAAAGATAAGGAAAGTCGAAATGAAATGAAGGCGAAGCAGTGAATTGAGTTCAGTGGCTATAAATGGCAACTTTATTGACATATAGACTGTTAACAACAACATTATATTTAATTACCGGCAAAGATTCCTGAGGATAATATTGCAAGATCATAAATTGACTTTCTTCAACAGCTTGCTTAAAATACAGCATCAATTTTCAAGGATATCAGGTATCGGTTCTAGGGCTTCCTGGTGCTTACAGTTGCTTGTTTTGTGTACACTTGTCTTGTTGCTCAATTAATCGGTTTTCGTTTAATGTAAGACTATTTTGGAGAATTTTATTGCTTTAAACTACTACTTCCTTATTGGATTTCTCACTTTTTATCCGATGCTAACAGCTTTTGAGTCTGTAGTCAGAGAGTTTTCTAAGTAATTATATACATTATAATTATGTCCCGCTTGTATCAATATGGCAATGCCTCACCTTGATCACCATTAGTATTGGTTCCTTTCGGTCATTCTAAGTTACCAATGAATGGAAGCTCAATCAATTATTTCGTTGAATCTCCATTGAGAATAGCGCAGTTCAACATCACTTCCATTAAGTTTTTATGCTAGTATAATCAAGCGTAATCTCTCAAATGCTCGTGTATTTCTTGGTACTTCGTATTACACTCCCGATCAATGACGTACGCAAACTGCGCGTAAAGGTATGTATGAATCATAACCCCTTTTTATTCCCTTCCACCTGAGCTGGAAATTCCCACGATGTTATAGCTTCAGGCTTCGATTTCAAGTTCAAAGTAAAGCTTATTTAATGACCGCAACAGTTTGTTTTTATTTAGATTTGTGGAATAATTTTTTTTCGATTTAACGTAGCAATTTCGAGAATTACTTTAGTCATTCGCAAGAATTTTTTCACCTCGACGTCATTTGAATTCCATAAGAGTTTTCTGCCCATTAGTTCGGTGATTTGCGCCGTAAGAGTGTGACTTTTGTTTTGTTTTGTGCGGGACATTGGCTAGTCGTAAAAGGCTTTCATTAAATCATGATGGGTGGTCAGGGTTGATTGTCGGTGGAAAACGGTTTTGCAGTAAAATGCCCGATGCTTTGGCGCAAAGCCAGCGCTTTATTGAGCTGGTGTTTTAACTGTATAACTGTATGCGACTAATTAAATAACAACGTATAAAATGACAAGATTGCATCGCTTCATACTTTGTGAAGGATTCCATTGTTTCTCTATTCCGTAACATGAGGCGTGATTCCAGACATTGTGGCATGCATTCTGTGAGATTTTCAAAATAGCTATGCCTGAGTTTCATTTAAGTATCTATTGTTAGTTAAGGCTTATTCAAGCAGTCATTTGGCGCCGTCTGGTGCAAATCAAACTAAAATGTGGTTATGACGGAATAACAACTGGTCATAAATGTCAAATGCAGAATTGTTAGGCATTACTTAATTTGAATATTGGTATTTTTTCTTTGTGTAAGCTTGTTTTGGCAAGAGGTCAAGATTGCGCAAAGGAGACTTTTAACCAGCCAAGAATTTATAATCCAAAATATGAATCACCACTACCTTATAAGAATGCTTCGCCAATTGGCAAATAACCGTTAGAAAGGACAACGTTGCCATTCTTCCCCAGTGCAAGAGCTTACATCATTGCCATGTAATGAGCAAGTTAGCGCTATTAATAGAAAAAACTCGTTTAAAATTGTACATTTATGTTGTTTTAGTAAAAATAGCGTGCAGTATAGTGCATCAGGCGCAAATCAGTAAGTCGATCACGGTAGCATGGCGCCGCTCACGCACGGCGCGGGCGCACTCTGCACGGGGCCCAAAGGAATGCCACTTGCCTAGCCTGCAGTCCTCAGTACCGTTGGGTACAAACAGTTTTGAACATTAAAATAAATGATTATTGATTACGCTTCCATTAGGTTAACTAGCTCTACGAGTTGGTTTGTCAGTGGTATTGGGAAGCATCCGGCTGAAGATCTCAAAAGTTCATAAAGGTGTTGATAAACTTGAGCATTCACTTGCATTCAAAAACAAACGAGAGCATTTAAGCGAGACTTATTAACGAGTGTTCTATTAGCGAGCTTCTTGCCGAGCTGACTATCAAGTCTAACATCTCCAAGAGGAAAAAAGTTTTGGCGACTATCGATCGACTAGTGTCCGCTAGAAAGCCAGGAAACAAGCCAGATACAAAAGAATTACTACTCATTTAGTATTCCATAAGCAAGTCAATTGTGTGATGTGTGTTAAAATTCTATAGTTACATGTAGATTGCAGCTGTTGCAAAATCAACACCTGAACAATAAAAGCGCATCACAAAACATGACTCATTTGACATTGTAAATATTGCAGCTATTAGAGAATGTTCGTAGGACTGTTTTACAAACTAAAATTCGTGTCATAAAAAGCAAAGCAAAAACCATAAATGGATACAAGGTCTGAAGATTACCCCAAGATTGTATTTCAAGGAATGTAAAAGGAAGATCGAGAGGAAGACCGCAGAAAAGGTGAGATGTCGACACCAGAGAAGTAGTAGGACTGATGTGGAATAGAGTGAGAAAAAGAAAGATTGGTATGGAAAAAGTTGGAGGTCTTTACCGACAGGAAAACAGCGGGTTTTAAATCGATCACTTTTCAACATTCCTAATAATGATTCACTTCGTGCGTTTCCAGGAACGTCTTCGGCTGTTCATTGACGAAATTAATCATTGAAATATTGTTGAGTGGCCGTTTTAGACCCCTTAGTCTTCGAACAAAAAAGAAGCAGCAAATAGAATAAGTATATTTTTTTTATAAAAAAAAAATAGAATATGTTGAATATAATTAAGTATAAATTAATACTAAGTTAGAATATTGTTATTCAGTTTAGTTGTTAGTGTTATCTTGTTACGTTGATCTGAATAAAAGGCTTATTCATTTATACTTAGGTTTACGTATTAAGTATGTGTATTATTTTTATGTCTTTGTAACCTAAAAATAAATGGTTTATTATTAGAACCACACATGAACCAACAAGAGCGTTATTAAAATAACACTATTTTTCTTTCTAAATACTGTAGCTGTTTTAGTTGTTCATTGTGAAACAACAAACTTTGTAAAAGCATCTGAAGGTAACACATTCATTAACCTTTAAATTTTATGTTTCAGAATGAGCAAATATACAAGTACAGCACAAATCGATACCTACATCGATCGCCTAGAGCAGTAGTTCCCAAACTTATTTTTCTCGTAGACCACTTTCAAATTTTTACTG
Organism: Agrotis exclamationis; assembly: GCA_950005045.1. Taxonomy (NCBI): domain Eukaryota; kingdom Metazoa; phylum Arthropoda; class Insecta; order Lepidoptera; family Noctuidae; genus Agrotis; species Agrotis exclamationis. The sequence goes on along the minus strand of OX465417.1, from coordinate 9,666,524 downwards.
GTTTCGGTGGACCCCCTGCTGCTACATTTCTACAACATTCTTAAAGTCGCCAAAAAATAAAAATTGTGTTGCTTCTGAGTTCTGTCCCTATATTCCGATAGGTAAAATAAAACCGAAAAATGGTACTTTTTATAACACTTTATTTATTAATTAAAAGAATAGAATTACAAGAAAAAATTAATAAGGTAATATAGGTTCAGGTCAAAATTTTAATTTATAGGAAGGATGTAAGTATTTGATGGAGTGTCAGCAAACGATCAATGTTTGGCTTTATTTTAGTGAGCAATAACCGCAAATCCTGTGTGATTTTTTTTAATTTGCTGTAATGGCACTAAAACTCCTTTCGACAAGGTATGACGAGGGAAAAGCTATTAAAAATTTGACTGTGTATCTAGTTGATTTTAATGATCGAAGGTAATATCGAATACGCAAGTTTGGACAAGTAGCAGTTGCTTGCCTTATTAAAATATTATCTTAGTTAGGTACTTAAAACAATGTAGGTAGGCCCTTATAAAAACTATGCTTACATTTTTGCTCTTTACTATCAAAACCAGATAAATTTTCGTGGACCCCCATTAACATCTTATGGACCCCCATTTTTTGTTCACGCCTACGTAGACCCCCAGCAAGTCTCCCGTGGACCCCTGGGGGTCCACCTGGACCACTTTGGGAATCACTGGCCTAGAGCGTCCCTAATTATCCCTATCCTATTTCTGGTGGCCTACCATGAACTGTTAACGCGATCCAGTTTAGGCTGTGGGAAAGGGATGGCGCTAGACGACTTGTACAGCTCTGTCTCTTTCCCACAGCCTAAACTGGATCGCGTTAAGAGCTCGTGGTAAGGCCCCTGGTTTTGTCTTATTAGAGTAAGAACACTATTTCTGTCTGAATATGGGAACGGCCGATCTAGATTTAAGAAGAATATATAGAATTAGCGTTTCTATCGCTCATAAAGATAGTACTACTATCTCTAGTAATAAAAAACCAGAAAAGGATTTTTCACTTCAGTAGCTCAAACATGTAGGTTTTGCTGCCTGAAATCAGTGAGCAAAATGCGATTTTGCTCACTGAGTGAGACAAAGTAACTTTTTAATTTTTGTTTTCAGAAAGCCACGAATATCTTATTCAGCCTTGGGTTAATCATACAATTCGAAACATAAAATTTACACTCCATCTCTTTCGCGCTATTAGAAAGAAAGAGGGACAAAGACCAGCCCTTTCGAAATTCCGATTTTGAATTCGACCTCAAAGACAAACACGCTCGGTTTGTACTGACTAAAGAAATTTTGCAAAAAGATAATTATGTCTTAGTGTAATTTATTGAATTTTTAACTTATATATTATATACGTAGTATTTAAACGAAAATAAGTATTTACTGCAAATAAAATTGATATTTAACCTGTAAATATTTATTTTTAGTTTCAATAATGTTACGTAAATATTTTGTTTGAATAATAAAATATCATGGGTGCTATAATTTCCGAACACGCCTTAATTTAAATAAAAGAGCGGAATAAAATTTCGTGGCTGGCGTAAAGAGTTGAATAAGTTAATAGTGATTTCAATTTATTTCTGTTTATTATTTTATCTCCTAAAGTGTTCTCGCTGCTGAAGTGAAAAGTTATGTGTGTTACACGAGAGCAAAGTTTTTTGCATCTCGTGCCTTTGAATCCCTCGCCACACTCAGGATTCAACTTTAGAATCACTCGCTACGCTCGTGATTCAATCGTTTGAATCCTTCGCTTGCTCAGGATTCAAAATCAGCACTCGCAGCAAAAAACGACTTTGCTCTCTTGTTGCACAAATAACTATAATGTTTGGACCGGCGGCGGCGGCGGGCGGCGACGGCGGCGGCCGGCGCGGCGTCGGGATCGGCCGTAAGCTAAAGCTATGCACCTTAAAAGTAAACATACTTAGCTATCTAATTACACTTGATACTGTATACTTTGTAAGTTTGTTTATTTAAAACAGAAGCGACTACACAATATGTTTATGTAGACTGAGAACGTCAGTATAAAATAGGGTCAACGTTAGCAGTTAAGGTAAGAGGAGCCGGGCGCCAAAATAGTTCATTGACTGTCTGCGCTAAGTGTCGCGGGTTAATCTAACCCGCACGGATCAAATATTTGTATGACCTACAAAATAGTTGTTTCGGGTCTGGGTGTTTGTGAAATGTTTGTTAACGCACCCACAACAAAGGAGAAATTCCAGAGGGGCAACAAGAAATACTTAGAGGAATCAAGTAAGATCATCATCATCAGCCGGAAAACGTCCACTGCTGAACATAGGCCTCCCCCTTAGACCGCCACGCCGCGAACGACAATTCGCCACTTGCATCCATCGGTTGCAAGTGAGATGTGTAATGGAAATAAAAAAATAAAAAAGTTATTTTTGTTTTGTTTTTTTTGGTCTTCATTCAGAATCTCTTTCTTATTATTTATTTGAATGAATGTTTGAGTCCTGCTGAATTCGACTAAGGGGGCGTTTGAAGAAGTAGCATTACTATTTACGTAGAGCCTAGATGCAAGAAATCCTATAGCGTATGATTCTAAAGGTTCTTAAGATTCTCGAGTTACAGCAACACTCGCACGTAGATCCAAGTGTATAGTGGGTGGATTATAGTTACATTATTGTAATAGAGGAGCTCTTTGGACGATGAAACTCGCATTACGATATAAATGGCAACTATTAAGAGTTTAAATGCCTTTTCCAGCCTATGAAATAGGCCATAACATGTTCAAAATCTTATTTGCCATATTAACAAGTTACAGACGCTAGCACATCAACTTTATTTTCTAACAATAACCACATTCCAAATCCAAGTTACAAAAATCTGTTTTGCTCCCTGTTAACGAGGAGCAAATAAATTATTTTTGAATAGATTCGATAAAAAACCATAGATGTATCATTGAAAATTAAAAGACAAATGGAGATGGGCAACATGATGCGAGGTCCTGACACTAATGGAGTAAGCTTGTAGCAAAAGAGTACCTCCGAGAAACTTAAAGGAAGAAAGGTAGACCGCAGAAAAAATGGGATAACGACACCAGACACTATAAAAGAAGAAGGTTCATTTTCGATTGGGGATAGCTTCAAAAAGGTCGACGTAGAAATGTATGTGGTTAATGGAATTTAAGACTTATTCACTAGAACAGAAAGGTCACCTTAAAGAGAACAGCTAAGCGTCTTGTGACTTGATTTCTTTATTTGCTTGAAGTTTTACCTACTCTACATACCGTCGATTTTAATCAGATCTTGACAAAAAAACTTAATAGGATCATTGATGAATGAATAGCATTTAATTGAAAGTGGAAAAAAAGTTATCAATTCTACGTATAAAGAGGACAACGGCACATCGGTAGAGGTAGGTCAAGATTCTTTGTTGATTTTAGGTTAGATTTTTTTTTTGGATGTTTGGCATACCGGAGCTGTAACAAACTGTTTTATCACGTTTAAAATTTCATAGGCAACTTTTAAACTTTTACAGCCTTACTACTACTACAAAAACTTAAACATCTGTTGAACACTTGCCTAAAAAAAGTGTGACTGCAAAACGGACCTTATTTCAACGACATAATCTGTCATTTTTTTAGACAAGTGTTCAACAGACGTTCAAAAGATTTTGTGGTACGACAGTTAGTATTTTAGTTTATTTTAATTTTGTAGTATAATTTAAATAATGATTGCTAGATTATTTTGTAGTATTTTAGGTACTGTAACAAGATGTAGTTAAATCGTTTTTTTTTTGTTAACAATAATCTCGTACAAAGTCAAGATAGTTGCGTAATCTTAGTTTTATTATGTTTCTCAAGCTTGAAGAGTATTAGTTTTTAATTACTTACTGTAATGGTGGACGCCGTGAATGCCGCATACCTCGACTTTTATTGCTAACCAGGAATTTATTTACAACGTCGGTCGTAAGCGAGCTTTTGTTATACAAATGTAATGTAACAGTACCGCTGATAGATTCTGATTAACGTGCGAACATTGCACTCGACCAGACTCGCTGAACTCTGCTGGATAGCGAAAAAATTAAAAAAAAGGGAAAAAAATTCAACTTCTGCTTTATTTAGCAATACTTAATGATTTTAGTCAAAAGTCGAGAAATTCCCAGTAAAAATCTGTTTTTATTTAACTTTCCAGAGACATGCCCTATCAACCGGGATCCAGGAACGTAAAGGGCTATTGAAGGACTCGCGGATTTTAGTCAGTACAAGTCTGACAGTCCCGGATACCGTCCTGCCCTGGGTGGGGGGGACTCATTTGATCATTTTACAAATAAGGCCCTATCATGGCTTTCACGTTTTTGTGACGTAAACTGGAACTTTGACGTTAATTAAAAAAAGGTACTTCGTTCACACAGTCACACTACAGGCGAATTTTCATTCTTCCATTACAATATACGCAGTAAATACTTCAAGTATGCTGTACATAAAATACATAAATCTTGTGATATGGCTTCAGAAGTTAAATTGGACTATTTCTTATATTTTGTATGCTTTTTAGGCTCCCAATCTGTGTTCCAGTTTGTGTATATTTAAGACACCTAAAAAAACGTCTACCATAACATAGGCATAAAACCTCGGCGTGGGCAAAAACAATACCGCACATGCCATAAAGGTCCCAAGGCGAGTGCGCCTGCGCTTGTGTGAAACGATGCTTGTTGTCGAGCTGACGGTGCGAAAGGCTCTTAAATAAGTTATGGCTAATTCCTTACTTCAGTCGGTGGCGAGGAATGCAGCACGGCGCATTGTACTCACTTATCTAAACACTCGGGCCTGACCTGCCACTAAATGCTAAGCCACTATTGGCTGCACGCATATATACGTCTTGGGATCATTCTTTATCATTATTGTTTTGTTTTCTAAAAAAGTTTTAACTTACAAGTATCAGCATAGGTTGGAATTAGGTAGAGTTATTCATGTAAGTACTTAAACTGATTTCATACATCGATATAATAAAGTGGACATGCCCCAAATCGGAATTACTTTTAAAGAGCAGAAAAATCCCGTGATTTATTAAATAAAAAACTTATTTACTTTTACATAGGTATTTTATTTGTCTAATCTATTATATATTTATTTGTAATACTGTTTCCACACGAGATTGTATATTACAAAAATTCAAAAAAATTCAAAATTCAAAATCATTTATTGCAAATATGGGTAGTTTTACAGGTGGGTTTATGAAGAACAGGAAAGTTGTGGTGTCACCATATTCTGCTCTAGGCGTGCAACATTTAGTTCGGAACGTGGTTTGTCCCTAAATTTACATCTAAATACATCAAAGTTCGTAATAATTACATGTTAATGAAAAAATAGAATTGTCAATTATAGTCAAAGTAAATTATGTCAAAGTTAATCCAATATGCTAAATGTCAAGAATTAGTAATTGTAAAATCCATAATTCATGCCAACTTAATTATTAAACATTATTTAGAGTTTTGTCACACAAATATTCATTAACACTATAATAAGATTTTTCCAATAACATTTTTTTAACATTACGTTTAAATATGTCGATACTATTTAATTCTATAATACATTTTGGTAAATGGTTGTAAAGTCGAGGTGCCATCCAAAAAATACTATTGCTAAATAAAGTAGTTCTGCTGCTGTCAGGGAAATATATTTTTCTATTATTGCGTTCACTTCTATAATTTTTGAAATAATGCAAGTTGCGTTTTACAAAGACTACGACTTCCAATATATATAAACAAACAAACAAACCCCTGGAAGATCCATATTAATATCAACATTTCGATGCATATACATATACAAGGTGTTAAAAAATCAACTGCAGGAATTTTGTATGCGTACTCGGTATCAAAAACCAAGTACATTCCAAAAAAATTTTTTTTCGAGCATTTAAAAAAAAAAAATTTTTTCAAGCATTTTTTTTGACCATGTTAATGAATTTGATTGCTCTTTGAGGTCGTTTACCCGTGTGTAGCGTTCACAGCTGATTTCAACTTCCCCATCACATTTTGCAGACTTTGGACTGGCAATTTATCGAAATACTTACAAACAACTTATTTTATTGGCCATATTAATCGGCCAAAAGCATGCTTGAAAAAAAAATTAATAATTTTGAAAAAAACATTTTTTTTTGGAATGTACTTGGTTTTTGATACCGAGTACACACACGAAATTCCTGCAGTTGATTTTTTTACACCCTATAGATGATACTTAAATAACTGTACCTAATTCAGACCACTGCTTATCAGATACTTTACTGTATGTTGTCGTGGCACTATTACAAAGATGGAACGTTGTACGCTCGGACGTAATAGAGTCCGCGACACCACTCATGTCCTTTTTTTTTAATGTGGTAAAATCATCAAATGAGTCCTCCCAACCCGGGCAGGGCGGGAGGGACTGTCAGAATCGTATATACTGACTAAAATCCACGGTGTCCTTCAATAGCCCTTTATGTTCCGGGGTCACGGTAATGATATAAGTCCCGCGACCCCGGCAGGCTTTGGCCCTCTAGAGGGGGGCCCCGTCATCATGCTGACACTTCTTGAGGCGCACGTGGAACACAACGCGCCGTCGACCCGGGCATGGTCCATGGTCGGGCGGCGAGTTGCCCTTTACTCGCCGCCCGCATGCCCGCGCCTACGGTGGCCGGAGATCGTCTGCCGACGTCCGACGCCGTGGGCGTCTACCACTGCGGCTGGGGTGGAGGGAGGACACTGTACTCTCCCTCACGCGGCCCGCCTCCTCCTTCACGAGCATGACTGCTTCGCAGAAAGAGGCGACCGCTTCCCACTCCGTCTCGCCCCGCAGCAGGGCCTCGACCAATGCCGGGCGCGAGAGGTCTCCGCCTATCGCCGCCGAGAGGACACGGGCGGTGCTCTGCCCAAGCGGGGCAGTCCTGCACCGTATGCTCCACCGTGTCCTCCGGGCGATCTTCGCAGTGGTGACACCCAGGCGTCTCTTCCCTTCTTACCAGACACAGGAACCGCCCGAAACTTCCGTGTCCGGTGAGGACCTGCGTCATGCGGTAAGTCAGGACGCCGTGACGTCTTTCCAGCCACTCCTCAAAGAGGGGTCTTACCGCCGCAATTGCGGCGTGCCCGGACCTCGGTTGCGACAGTCGTCCCCTCCATACTGCCCTGAGATCGCACCGGAGCTCTTCCCGCCGCGCCTTCACTTCTCGGGGCAGCGGGGTTACACCCCGGCGCTGCGCCTCCACGCGCCACTCATAGACGCGCTGGAGGACAGTCGCCTCCAGATCCCAGGGCAGCAATCCGGCAAGGAGGTTGACTGATTCGCCGGCGATCGTGCGGTATCCCCGGATCATCCGGATAGCCATGACCCTCTGGCATGCGACCAACTTTTGACCTACGGAAAATTTGAGGTAGGTACTACCTATATTTTTTTAATGCATTTTGATATAATGACATTGATACTAGCGCCGCGTCAAAAGGTCATGAGTGCGGAGGCGCGGATTCTAGACTTAATTTTTGCCTAGGTATCAGAGAGGTATATAGACAAAACAGTTTCGTCTGAGACAAAAGTTTCTTCACAGGGTGATATCTTGTATTTTTTAAAGAAAGGTCTGTTTACGGTCAGCTCAGACAGAGACGTGACGTTGCGCGCACATATCAACAGAGTTATTCAAAATCTAACTCTATTTCCTACACGAAAAGATATACCTGTCACAACTCAGCGCTCGCAGCGCGGCGCCGCGCTGCATTTTTTGGCGACTCAAAATCTAACTTAATTCACTACATGATAATTGATAAGATACACATTTGCAGTATCGTTGCGTCACGTCGCGTCGCTTCGCGTCTCGGTCTGAACTGACCCTTAGTGGTAATCTTGTTAACTATTTTGGTACAAATTTTAATTTGAATTAATTTAGGTACTAATTAACAGGATTAAGGGTACATTTTCCTCGATTATTATCTAATAATGCCCGCAGCTACCTAGCTGTAGCACATATTGGGTATATACGTATACTTAATAACGGTTTTGTCAATAATATTGTTTTAATTTTATCGAAGTTACGTTTTCCTTACTTCGATGATTTTAATAATTTGTTATCAATTACACAATTCAACCCATTCTTTGGCCCAGAGAACTGCATGTACCCTGGACTATTAGAACTTTGTTTGAAAGAGTTACCGCGGCCCTGAAACGAAAAAAGGCATTTCAACAATGAGAGTGGAGTCTGACTGTCCAGTGTCACTCATGACTTCATTCACCTCTCATTGTTATGGGGCATGAGGAGCAACAATATTATAGATATTTCTACTTAGCTTCTTTGAGCTAGCTTAAGTTTCGGAATAAATCTATTATGCACTTAAAAGAAACTGCATCATATATAGTATTGTGTTCATGTACTGTTATTACAGTTATAAATTAATAACTCACTATAATGATGAATATTCATATTCAAATGGCATAGAAAACTCAATAATACCTGTCATGGTTTCAATTTCGTTTCGGCACTTTAGCCAGCAATAAGAACGCTTTAATTATGTGACTTTTAAACATCTGTCTTCTTTACTTACAATTGATTGACAGCTTGTTTTACTTCAAAAGGCAGTATTTGCACGCAGAAAAGACAAATGTCTTTTCTGCTTAATGGCCTTTAGAAATCTAAAAGCCATTCTCTCTTAGCGAGTCACATTTTATCTATGACAGTCCTATTTTGACTAACAATAGATTTTTTACTACACCTGATGAAGTAAACAATAATAAAATAAAAATATCGCTTTCCATTCCCTCTGAACAAGCTATAAATTCGAAAAGTTGATGCTCCAGCAGTCACTAGAGTGTCTTTCGTTGAAAGCAAAGGGTGAGAGCATAGTTACAAACGTAAGCTGGCCCTCGAAACCAATTACAATTTCGTTCAACAGTAAGGGCTTACTGTATTTTGAGCGGTCACGTTTACCTGGTCGTGTCAATTGGATGAGCTTATGAATAGACCCAGTTCTTTGTCCAAACCAGACTAATAAGAATATACTGCCAACAGACAATTGTGCGAATTGCTACGCTTGGATGTGCGCTCTTAAATGACAAGCGCTTAAAAACTGATTGCCGTTGACGTTTGATTCTGGGCACAACCCATTATCGCAGAAAATCTAATTTCATCGGACAATTTAGTCAGTTGAATTATTATTAAATCCCAGGCCATTGACGATCATAACGCTAATGTTTGACGCTTAAACTGGTTATTAGGAATCATACTGTACAAGTTTCTATGATTCAATTGCCTCTATGAGGGTTATTTCAATTACCCCAGAATATTAGAGAACATAAGCAGGGATATATCAATTACTCAACGACAAGGACTCTGCAAAGAGGCTTCAATTTGACAAACCTCGATAGTATTGTGCTTATCCTTTTGTGTTCCAAACACAATATAGATCATAACTTTCTACACAGCACGCTTCATTGGCCGAATTTGTTTAACTTTTAGCTATTCACCTTTCATCTATGTATTTAGTCCGTCTGGTCCATTGTGTCCTGCATGTATGTACTGGCTGTCTGTCTGTGCCGGTCTATTGATTTAGTGAGGCCAACGACAGAGGGGCGTGCTTCAAGCGTGACGCTAGGTATGCCAGCGTGTTCATTAGGGAATACTGGAATATTCAAGGGCATGTTTTATGAATGGGGATAGTTGAAGGGTGGGCGCGTTAGTCATGACCGTTGCAAAAAGTGCTCGTACTCTTTCTAGCGTGTTCATATTGATTGTATTTTAATGTGGCACCTGTTTGCTATCCACTTTTGAACTCTTTGCTATGCTTTTCATTTTGTTGATTTATACTTTATGGTCAAATTGTTGTTTAATGAATCTATCTTCTGAAATTATTGTACCCTCTTTATATCCACCGCTAATTATTATTAAGGTCTTTGGTACCGATTTAAATTCCAGTTTTAGGGGTCAAGTAAGAGAATATATCTAAAAGCAATAAGGGACATAATGGACTTCATGGTAACTGTCTGATGAAGATATTGGATCAAGATTACAACTATATCCAAAAGAAGTCCAAAGATTCATTGATTGAAGCACTGCTGTCTCATTATGACAAGTAATGGAGTAGAAAGAATATATTGCAATTCTGCTATTAAAATGTGAAAAACAGAATTGGACCAAGGGGTCTCCCCTGGTCACGTAAAATGAAGGTTTTATTCAAATTTCTTGAAAAGGAAAGTATGTTATTTAATAGAGTTTATTTTATAAAGTTGGCCTTTTATGCTAAAAACTGGTAGCTTGACTAAAGCTAGGATGAAGAAGCTTTCACTTATCTTGATTTATATTAATGCTGTGGAAACTATTTATAAAGCAAAGTAAGCCGATTTGACTAGGTGCGCACTTTGAGCTTATAACCTTTTTGTTTAAGCTTCTTCAGCTTTAGATGTTTCTTAAATACTCGTGCATTAAAGTTTCATAAAACTGTATCTATAATTTATGTGTCGTACGTTAACGTCAGAAATATTACTTGTTTGTATCTGAATAGACTGTATGGATGAATGTTCCTATTCCTCAAGACTTTCGCAAGCTCAGTGGAGCAACTCTGTAGCATCATTATAAATGTCTTAGATGATCCAAAGATATCGTTGTGTAATCAAACCCGATTGCTAGTTGAATTCATGCAGCATTTTTTGTCGTCTCTGTGACCTTCTCGAAGACTTTTTGTTTCTAATTTGATTTGTTTGTTTTTAAAGTTCAAAGTCTTTTAAAATGTTGTTGTCCAATTTGTATCTAATGTATCGAATAAAAAGGTGATAGCTTATTGGGGTTCCCGTTTGGATTCGCTGCTAGCAAAAAGTTTAATGACATTAAATGACATGACTAGTGTAGGTATTTATTTTTTGCACTGAACAGTGCTGTGAGGAAGTATGAATGATGTTATGACGATAAGCTACAGACACAACTCCGCATGTGAACATAATATGATACATCATTATTACAGTTTTAATGAACACATATCGGTCCAGATATGAGAAGATTGATAAAAACGATGCGTTTTCACTTTCGCTGAGAACTTAATTAAACAGTCACCGAGATTTTACGAACAGAAATGTCACGAGCAGCACCTTGACGACACCTTCAAAAGTAACTCGTCCGGAAATTGGAAGTTGGGTTGACACTTCCTTGCAAATAAAGGACCCAGCCTCCCAGGAGCATTCCTTGTCATGAGATAGAAAGTAAAGATAAGCCATTTAGAACATTAATAAACTTACCGGAGTGTTCTGTTTATTTTTCCACCCACTAATGTACAAAACCCGCATTTGCGTGGCCAGGATGCACGCAATCGTGCCGTTACACGGCTTGATATAGCACTCTCCAAAAATACATGGGATGTCAGTCGGTTATGATGCACTTTAATGTTTAAACTTGCGATGGAGCAAGTTTTTGTAATGCACGTGTTGCAAAGCGACACAGGCGACTCGGGTGGCGGCGCGCGGCGGACTGCTGGTCGGGCCAATACTTGTTCGGTCGCGCGGTGCGGCTCGGAAACGAAGCGTCACCGCGGGACGAGGGACCGTGAAAGAAGGGCCACAACCCGACTGCGTTTTTTGTCCCGTCTAAGATTAGCAACAAACAACGTCTGGGACCATTCAAAGGGGTTCGGATTGGGCGTAAGTGATGACACGGTGTTTTAGCACTGCAGTGTAACCGCCGCGCCTGCCGAGCTCTTACACTGAAGGGTTTAGTAACCGTGTTTTGGATAAAATTAGTGCGTATCTGATTTTGTTATATTTACATGGAAACTGTGCCAGGTTTGTAAGAGATACTAACCAGATTGCGATCAGTTTAGGGATAGGTATTTCTGCCTGCCATCTATTTTGGGTCTTTGGGATTTTTGCAAAAAAATTCGGGATGTAGGGAGGGGTCAGCCGGGATATAACATTGAGGTACAAATGTGCTATTGAAGCCGAGAGGCCGAGTGTGTCAGACTTCCGGGATTGCCGGCATGGAAGCCACGATGTAATGTAATAGAAATCGTATTGCACAATTTCCTGATCTGTTGGAAGTACTAGACTGGATCGTATTCGAACTAGCTTAAGTGAATATAAATATAGATGCACTGCTTTGAAACGTTATTTTAAAAGAGCAATTTCAAACCTGTACATCTACATATACCTAAGTTAACCTAGTAATAAGTTTATGATTATAGCTTATTTAGAGCTATAAAGTAATCAGAATATTTATAAGGTATTTAGTTATAATAAGTAGGTAGGTACCTGGTCAACGAGTGGTCATAGACGTAAAATTGTATGTACAAAAAAATTGGCTTTCTACTCTCCTACCATGCCAATAAGTAAGTAAACGTAGTACGTGGGTAACACTTTAATTATGACTTTTTTTGAATTTTTACCTCGAAAAGAATTACACATAAGAAAACTAGCATGTGTTGCTAATACAGTTACCGGCATGGATCTTGAGCGCTGGCCTTCACCTGCGCAGAAGTAAGTTGTTAGGTCCCTTTGGTAGATGAAGTGAGGCGCGGGGGCGGGGAAAGTGTAGTGATTGGCCCGCGTAGCGTGCCGTAGCGCATCGCGTCATAGCCGCCACTCGGGATTCGTTGTTTTGTGCGTTTTATTGTCAGTTTCATTTGTCGATAAGTGTACGATGCGCAAAGCGATCCCCACTCTTACGCCGAGCGCTCAAGAACCGTGCCGGTATTTGTAACACACTAGTTGACGTGAACGCCCAATGATATTTTTCTAAAAAAACCTCCTTCTTACGTGTTACAGTGAAGACCATGAATGGGCAAACGTATTGTAGGACGCCCTGATGCAAGATGGGTCGATGATTTGAAGAATGTAGTTGGCAGCGGATGGATTCGGACTGCCCAGGACCTCCCGATGGTTGGCGCTCTTTGGGAGAGGCTTACGCCCAGCAGTATAACCCTCCTTTCGAAACAGTCGAGTAAAAATAGGATAGTTTATAACCTAACAGATGGCGCGATTATTAATTAAATTCAACCGAGCGAAGCCGGGGCGGGTCGCGAGTAAAATTATACATAATAATAGAGGTTTAAGTAATATTAGTAATTATATTAAGGAGCTGTGTAGTACCTAATATGATGTTATCAAAAAAGATAATAATAATCAAAGCGATGTTATTAAGTGGGTCCATTTAGCTGCCAGAATACCTAGGAGAAATTAAATTACTATAAGTAATAATATTGTAGACTTTTCCGAATTCTTGAGACACTTATAAATAGATAACTGTGTTCATTTTTTTGTTCATACAAATTGCGTGAAAACAGCACATTTCGATACAAGTGGGGAAAGTTTATACATAATTGCATTCGAGGCGGAATTGTCACCCGAGCCGCAAGGGAGGATGGTAAGGAGCCGAAAACAGCAATAACAAATGTCCAGTGTATGATGCGACTATTTTCAATCATCTTCGAAGAAATCTTAGAATCGAAAGCGGTAAGTTCCTAATATTTTTAATGAAATTACCCATGTATACATTTATTTATGGTGCTCCAAATATGAAAGACGATAGCGCATCTATTGTACATCGCTCACACACGCAATCTATTACGAGAATTGATACCACATGCAGTATTACGCAGTACTCGGTGTTAAATATGCGGCGACCACAATTGAGTCGCACTTCCTGCTGATCCTATGTCTATGTTAGTATTAAAGTCCGACTGAATACGGATTTCTGGACGAAGCCTCAGCCGATTCATCGATTTTCGCCAAAATATTCGTTAGCATGAGAGCGGTGGTGGCCCAGTGGTATCGGCCCCGAATAACGAGGGTTCGAACCCGGCCTAGCGCATTACTTTGTGTAATTTATTTCATCACCACTGCTCTCAAAACGGTGAAGGAAAACATTGTGAGGAAACCGGCATGTCTTAGAATCGTCAAATTCGAAGATAAGTGACATCTACCAACCCGCACTGGTCCCGCGTGGTGGATTATGGCCCATTCCTTCTCAAAGGGAGGAGGTCTGTGTCCCAGTAGTGGGAACATTATAGGCTGATGATCGTTGTTATAGTATTCGGTAGAATGCACATAACCCCAAGAGTTTTTGTACAAAATTGGTTGAGCTTATCCAAAGGTTTTTTTACTTACATGTCAAGTTTAAAAATAACCTGCCAAGTCTCACTTCAGTCGCCAAGTAGGAGTAGGCAAGACACGGCTGGCCAGTGGCCACGACTGTGGGCTGCCCAATGGGTTGTAGGCCAGAAAGCGTCGCAGCAGTCTTCATAGAAGATGGCAGGATGACCTAAACAAAGCCAACGAGGAGTGATCCACATTGACCCTGTATCTAAAGAGCAGGAGGACATGGTCTTTCACGATCACGTTCTTCTCAGCTGTGGGATGATGATGGCTTCCTGTAACAGTAATCATTATAATAGATGCTTCTTTAAATGTAAAAGTAACGAAATGCTTAAAATTATCTTTCATTTATAGCTCTGCGTTGCGTAAAATACTATTTTAAAAAATCGGTATGGTTTGCGCGGTGATCGAGTTTCTGCATACGCAGCGTGTCGTAAGTTCGATTCTTGCTTGTAACAAATATTTGAATTTGTTGTGTGTGTGAGGGTGCACCCCGAGGTTTGGTTTGGTTAGGTTCCTTTAACCCCTTTAAGTTTGGTTAATGATACAATCGTTGGAACCAGTCACATATCATCGAAGTTTAAATTACTTACAGATTTAAATCATTTTTATTAAAAACTAGTGGCCCGTCCCAGCTTCGCACGGGTATATTAAGAACCGCTCCTCCGATTTTGTGCAAACTTCACATAAAGCATCTACTAAATAGTCTGAACAAAGCCTAAACATTTGGTTTGGATAGGTGAGCCCGTTCTTGAGTTATACTTATAACATTACAACGAAAAGTGGCATTGATTTTTATATATTAGATTCCTGTATTCATTTCTTTTTCCTTATTGTTTAAAAAAATAAAAAATAAGAGAAAGCAAAAGTGTCCCACCGGTATCGGGAACAGGCTCCAAAGGAAGGAACCTCCTAACAATGCGCGCCGTGTCTAGAAGAACTGCTTTCTGAATCAGGCCCTTATGATCAAGCAAGTGCCGTCTTAGATGTTGGTCGAGGACACAGCAATGATCACTAAATCCACATCCCACATATCGACAACCTCGCGAGCCAAAACAATATACCTTAGGGTTGGAAAAAAAACAGTATTTTTTAAATTTTATAAAACAAACTGTTCAAATTGTTTTAAACAAGTGTTTTTTTTGTTTTATTTTAATTTCGGTCATTTTTTCAAATTAATTCGGCTATGGGTCGACGTCTTAACTTATAAATAAATTATATGTTTCATTTCTAGACTAGATCTTTTCAAATTCGCTGTTTGTAATGAAATATTTACAAAAAATATCAATGGAAAAAAAACATCTACTGTTTTTTTTTCTAATGTATTGAAGTATTATTTCATTACAATGCCAATAAATGTTAAAAAAAATGTGACAGCAGGGGCATACACTCAAATTATTTAATGTCAAGCTATTATAAGACCCCTGAATATGAATTTATTTTCATTTTACAGGCATTCATCCGCCATGAAAAGTAGTTAAAACGTGTAATAAAAAAACACTGTTTAATTTCAAACTGTTTTAAACACTGTTTAAAACAGGTGTTTTAAAACAACTTGTTTTAAACATGCCAACCCTGATATACCTACATGAGTTGCTTATCTTTCTCAGCTTTCACGAGGTTCTCTCATGCTCGGCGCGCCGCGCGGCTCTGGTCGATCCACCACCACTAAATAAGGTCTATTGGCTTCAGAGACGATAGATTTGATCCCAGTACAGTGTAATATTGCCACTTTCAAGAACTGAGTCGGGCACATAGCTGTAGTACGTCACTTCCGATTCCACATGTTTAAATAAAACAAGTTGCTGATGGTTAATCCTGGCTACAAGGTTATGATGTGTAAACAAATAAACTTCGTTAGCCAGAAGATAACACCCGGAATAATAATTTACATTTTACACAGATGAAAATAAAAAAATATATATTAATTATTAATTTCATCTGTGTAAATTATCTAGTTTACATAAGTTACGTCATAAGTTACGTAGGTAACATTTCCTGAGAGCGTGAACGCCAAATGATATTTCAATCAAAATTTCCATTAATTATTTTTCGAAATGACTAAATTGATTTAATGAAACTTAATTATAAATTTTCGAAAAATAAATTTTCCATTGAAACGGAGATTTAAAATTATCTTCTTTTAAAAAAAAATGCAAATAAACGCTCACAATTTTATTGGATTCGTCATGTTTGTCTGTCTGTCTGTCCGTCCGTATGTCACAGCCACTTTTCTTCGAAAGTATGAGAGCTATCCTGTTGAAACTTGGTAAGTAGATGTATTATGTGAACCGCATTAGAATTTTTACACAAAAATAAAAACAAAACAAATTTTGGGGGTACCCCCTTTTTTTCACCAAACCCATTCGTGTGGGGTTATCTATGAATAGATCTTTAAAAATGATATTGAGGCTACTGATACTATTTTTAACTAAACTGAACAGTTTGCGTGAGAGACACTTCCAAAGTGGTAAAACCTGTAACTTCTAAAATAAGAGAATGATAAAACAAAAAAAAAAAATATAATGTACTTAGACCTCAACAAAAACTTCCAACGAAAATTGGTTTGGATGAGATATAGTTAGCGGTTTTTGAGAAATAGTACATTTTCAAAAACCGCAAATATAACTTTGCCATTCATACAAACACTATGAAAAACAAAGTTATTTTTATCGTTTGTGTATATTACTTACTAATCTCAATATAATTATAAGTATTCCTAATCTATGCTTGCTACTACGGCACCCTTCATGGACGAGTCCAACTCGCACTTGGCCGGTTTTTTAAAAGTTCAAGTATTGAGGAGAATCAAGTAATGATTCAATTTGATAGTTAAATCAATAAATTGTTTCGATACAAAATCCCATCTTGGATTGTGACATTTTTCTGGACATCGATCTAACATTCCTAGTAGGGTTTTCTTTTTGAAAATTTAAGATAACAAACTTCAGAAAGTGAGAAGACCCGAGTAAAGCCTCCTGCAGACACACGCGATTAATCGCGCTGCGACAACGAGCCAAGCTAATTTCCACTCTAAAAATACTGCGAATGGACCGCGACATGTCGCCCCGCGCGATTAATCGCGTGTGTCTGCAGGAGGCTTTACGATAATTTTTGGCAATAACATGATTGTTACAACAATATTGTTGTAATTTCTCCTGCCAACCATCGACCTGACCAGTTCATATTGCCTCATTCTAGTTAGTCAATTACCGATAGGTATTTAGTTTCTTATACATATATTACAGAAAATATGAAAAACAGTTCTTATAGCTTCAGCTGAATTGCTGATCAATAAGAAAACTTTAAAATTTCTTTTTATTTAGACAACTGTCGAAGTTTGTGGCTGACCTGACCTCGATGTATTTTTTATAAACTACAAGCTATTGTAGTTTTTTTTTTCAGAATGTAGCTCAATATAATCGCTAACTACGAAGTAAGTACTTTACTTTAATCTTACCAATATTATAAAGAGGAAAGATTTGATTGTTTGTTTGTATTGAATAAGCTCCGAAACTACTGGACCGATTTCACCAGTTGAGAGCTGCTTTGGTGCTGAGTGACATTAGCAATAGGGGGTGGGAGGATGAAGCCGCTGGCAAAAGTTGGAAATCAATATTATAAAATCCGTGAAAAATGTACTTACATATAAAAATATATATTATGTATAAAATATTTTATTATATTTTGGCACTATTTTGACTTTTGCACAAGTATCTTCTGCCACTACATGCATCGGAAGTTCGGAAGGCGATACAGTACAATTAATTAAACACAACACGACACGTATCGAAAACACAATATCATTAAAAAGTAAACAATACTGATATTTCAAGATCATAATAACAAAACGAAGATGACCGTAGTTATGATAATAGTTCTCTTATGCACGGTCTTTGTTTGAGCGAAGACATATCAACAAGAAGTCGGTTAAAATATCATTTACAAAGTTATACAATTTATTACAACAAATTAATTGAATAAAGTACAAATTAATTTGAATTTTCTTCGACCTTTTCAAGTAAGTACCAGAATAATTATAAACTATTTTAGTTGATTTTAGAACGATCTGTTAGCTGTTAACTTGGCGTAACCTCGGGTTCAGGGAAAGTGGCGGGAATTGAGGGACCGAGACCCCGAGACCCTATCACAACAATGGGGAAGGCAAGTGTCAAAGTGACAAGTGACAATAATGTCCCAAAAGAACTGTCAAATCAATTTTCTGAAAAAAAAAACGCTTTTATTGATGTAAAATGACTAGATGTTGTGTAATAGGCTGTAATAAAAATGATGGAACATACTAATTTCCGACAATTCACACTATCAAGAAATAATGGGTAGCTGCTGTGACTGCTGTGAGAACAAAAATTGTATTATCAATAAGGAAAAGCTATCTATACATATAATAAATCTGTAGAAGGGTCAATTCTGTACATTGAAAATATTGAAAAACTAAATAGCGGGGGGTGTTGCTGGATCGATACCAAACCCAAATATGTGATTAAAAAAAATTTTGCCTGTCTGTCTGTCTGTCTGTCTGTCTGTCTGTCTGTATGTGCAGGCATCACGTGAAAACTAACGGTTCGATTTCGATGAAACTTGGTATAATTATACCTTATTATCCTGGGCATAAAATAGGATACTTTATTTTATCCTGGAAAAATACGTAGAAAAAAAATCTTATTTTTCAGTTTTATTTATAGACGTTGTTCTGTAGAACCGCGAACACACGTTGCATTACCCGCAGTGGATTCAGCGCCGTAACCTGTAGCGCCGAAAGTCGGATTTGGCTTGAACCGTTTGCGGCACACGCGGGCCACGCCTCCCCGACTCCTAAATAAGGAGCCGCGTTCCGCGCCGCGCGATGCATATAAATTCTGAATTTTGATGCGAGCGGACGTGTCCAGTGTGGCGAGCGGTCCGGTCGTCCGTGGAATTAATATTGTATGCGTGTAATTTTAAACCGTTTTCAGCGCGATCTTTTTGATTACTGTTCCGATCAGTTATTTGTAAATACAAGGTCGGAATTACTATGAAAAAAATACTTACTACAGAACGCGAGCTCAACAGCAGTAGCTCAATAGAGGGATCTCCTTAATTATTATAGGCTTAGCCGTATTTGGGTCCAATAGATTTATAAGATGTCATTGTCAGAGTTACTCAAAATGGAGAAATAAACCATCCACGCGAAGACCGACATCCGCGCGGACGGAGTCGCGGGCGGAAGCTAGTATATAATAAACAAATAAATATCTACCCTTGCGAAGCCGGGACAGGCCGTTAGTTGAATTTATTAATGAAATTCTATGATTATACCATAAGTAAACAATATAATACACCTTTCAAAATAATATCTACTTTTCTATTGGAGGTTAAGTATTGCATCGCTCTTTATATCATGAAATGGTTCGTCTGGTGGAAGAATTATCACCGGGACCGAGATTTATGATAGTTGTGGTGTTAGGAAGTTAAAATTCTTATCATATTGCTCCAATCTATAAAATAGATGTAAAATTAGATGAAGAAGACAAACACAAAACTTGATGACATTTTCAAACTTCATGATCTCAATATTGTCAGAAGCAGTACTATATTCTTTGTAGAGGCTAGCACATGTAATACCTACTTAAAAATTACAATTTTAAATCCCAAATACAAGTAAATGTGTGTTTAATGAAGTAGAATCAAATAGTCTCTCAACTAAATCACTTTTTTTTTTCCTCTTGTAGATGCACCGCGGCGTCTTAGTTCTGATTTTAGTATATGCACTTGCGTTGACGAATAATTTTCCATATTTGTTTTTTAGAATAAACTCAATTTTCCCACGTTTTTTTTTATACACTCACTTTTCTTGTTTGTTTGTTTGTTTGTCGTTCCGGTTGGACTTTTGCAACTCAATTTTGAGGCACTTCCCGATAAGCTAGCAGGCTGAAATTTTGTACACGCTTTGAGTTCTGATGACAATACATGACTAGCTAAGAAACGTCATAACAAATCCAATAAGGCGGCCTCCCCAAGATGGCGGACTGGCTGTTTGAAACCCACCCCCATGATATGGGTATCAAATGAAAGGGTTTGCTGTCAGGAATACGAAAAAAATAGTCACGTGACTTAAATCCAATATGGCGGACGTCCAAGATGGTAGACTGGCTGTTTGAAATCCACCCCCATGATATGGGTATCAACTGAAAGGATTTGCTGTCAGGAATACGAAAAAAATATTAATGTGACTTAAATCCAATATGGCGGACGATATCATGACTTTTCCCGTTTTTGTGACGTAAACTGGAACTTTGTCGTTTTGAAGAAAAAAATTTGCTCCTCGTTCGTACACTAGAGGCGCTGCAGCTCTGTTTTGTTTTTTCATACAGTAAAAAAACTTCAAGTACACTGTAAATAAAGCGTTACTACCTCTACCGTGTGACAATACATTAAAGCAAAAATAAATTATGTATATATTTCGTTATTATAATGTTGTAAATAAACCACAACACGTAACCCCGTTAAAAACCATTGAATTTCCCTACTTAAAAATAATTATCTTAATTCATTCTGCTGCTTTTATCGCGATTAACTCATAAAATTTCAAAGATTAATCTTAACGTAGCCATGGATTATAAATTATTCTCCATCTTGTCCCAGTTCTGTCCATTAATACCATGTTATACTCTAACTAAGTGTGTCATCTTGCTTGCGCAGACGCAGGCCTGCTCTCCATCTCAATTATGTAAGTACAAGGTCAATAGAATGCGGAACTGTTCAATTATATTCGACTTACACCACCCATCCATTAAAATCATCTCTCTCATTTAATGGGCTATTATTAGTAATAAAACTATGTGTTGGTTCGTGTAACTTGTTTTTTGTTTATAGTTGGTAGATTTCGTTTAAACTCGTTTATTGAACTTGAAATGTGTTGTTAATGTTGTTGGAGCTACTATCTCACAGACATGAGTAACGTAAAGTACAGAAAACAATCATTACAGTGGAGGCGCTTTTTCAATTTTCCATATAGAGGCTTTCCACTTCTGAACATAGGCCTCCCCCTTACACCTGCACCGCCACGCCGAACGACAATTCGCCACTTGCATCCATCGGTTGCCCGCGACCCTCACGATGTCGTCGGTCCACCTAGTGGGAGGCCTGCCTACGCTGCGTCTTCTTTTTACCTTCTAATCAAATAATTAATTTTGTAAAACATACTGCTCGTAGTTTACAGATAGTAAAATGTCAAAAATATGTGCACTACGAGTATGTATTGCCAAGAAATGGCGTACAAACCCAAATGGAGACAAACAATTATAATTAAGGCGGGATGTCAAAAGATTAAAATTAGTAAAGTGGATTAAAATATGTCAGTACAGTAAAACTATATCATCACAATATAAAATAAATAAATACATTTGATCAATTTATAAATCATACTCTAAGAATCAATGATAATTATCGTAAATGTTAAATTAGCAAGTCGGAATGTTGTTTATCAGCAACAGACTCAGTGATGGAATAGTAATATCTGTGTAAGGGCTGATTTTTCAATAGTCAGATAACTTTTATCTGAGGAATAAAAACAGCGGTTTGACATATTTAATTTTCTATAGTTATGCTGTCAAAGCGCCATTTTTATTCCTCAAATAAAAGATATCTGAGTATTGAAAAATCAGCCCTAAAAGAAACTTAAACGAAGATCCCTTAAAGGATCCCAGGCACTCTTTATTTCTAATAGCTACTGGTATGCTATTATAAATTTTTGGTGCCATAACTAGGACACATTTTTCCGAAAAAGGCGGTTTTATGAGAGGTATACGTAACATGAATGACTTTAGTTCGGGATCAGCAAACATTGTCGATAAAATCAAATTTATGTAGCGCCACAACTCTGCGTGATTGTTAAAGGATATACATAATTTCCAACTCGATCGCACAGCGGGTAACAACATCTATTCATATAAAAAAAGAACATAGAAGCCAAGAGCCTCAATCAGCAAACAAAACCAGGGATCCGCAATTTATGTTATTGTTCGTGGATCCGTATATAGAATATTGTAATCTCCATGGACCATGGAACTTCTCCTGAGTTATGGTGGCGTCTCCTATTTGTCGCCCGACTACCCACGTGGTAAGACACGATTATATCTTGAAGATCAGGCCACTTGTTAGCAATGTTATTACATTTAATTCTGTCAAGCAATAGGCGCCTTTCCCAACACTTCAGGCTATTATGGACCTTAATAAATAACATAAAAAGAAAACTATTATCATGAAACTTGTCGATGGAATCCAACGGTTAAAATTAGAATCTAGTGAACACGTAATAAATATTCATGTAGAATGTTATGGTAGGTATTAGTACATGTCATCTTAGTATTTATGGCTTATGTTGTTGATTTATGTGGTTGGTGAATGAACTCTTTAACATGCCATTAATCAGAATATCGTATGATTAGATTATGCGTCTTAGTAGCAGGTAACTGTTGTTTTTTTACCGCATTGTTTGTTGTTCCATCGCTACAATGTGTTATTGGGTTTTCCCAATTCTAATTTCTCAGAAACGATGCAGATCAGAAACGATACCGTTGATTTGCACCTGTTTTATGGCAATGGGCTCGTCCTTACAGAACCAATTACAATGAGACTTAAGCCCCATTGCCCATTGCAAGAACTTGCAACAAGTTTGACTAAATTTCGGTATTTGTTTGAGAAACTAAATTCAAAGTCCGCAACGTAGTCAAACTTGCAAACAAATTATTTGTTATTATAGTATATAAATTTTACCATGTTAAAAAAATATAATGAAAAAAAAGGCATTAATTTCTAGAAAAGACTGGCATGAACGGATTGGGCGGAGAAAATTGCATAGAGAAACATAAGGAGCAAAAGGTTATAGAAGAGTTAATTGCTCAGTATTGGGACAAGATAAAAATGGTTTCTATGTTTAAATTATGTCGATTTTTCACAGCAGCGACTGCGTAGTTAAGTGCCATTTATATCTCTGCCTTTTAATGACAAAATAATTTAGGTTTATGTTATCCAACCGATTATTTCGATAGTTATTGACTACACGGTGACATTAAACTATGATACATGTGTTAGATAACAAATAATGGTTCTGTCTGCAATTATTACGACTGAGTATTGTAATAATTGAGAATTCACGATCTGCCACTACGAGGAAGAACATGATGTATTAGGTAAACTTCGTAGCGAGGTTATGCAGATTTGACACGGCTTATATCACGATGGGGAAAAGGTCTTTGAAGATTAGTTAGTAATCTATAGGACTGATATTGAATCTTGGTGAATTCTTTCTTTAATTTTCGTGTAAGATGTGACCATCTCTCGCCTTTGGGCATTTTATACAGGTCCCTAATATGGCTTTAGGCTTGTTTTGATTATGTTAAGTCCAGGTTTCCTAACGATGTTTTCCGTCATTGATGTCAGTGAGGTTCAACATCTCAGAAATTTCATCTTGGTTGACTTATATTTTTTTATTGAAGGGCAAAGGATATTTTACTTTTCTCCCTCTTCAATCATCAATCCAGCATTGTTTCGTACAAATTACTTGCTGTTTTTGAGTAATTGCTCATTTAACTTTACCTGAGAACCTAGTCGAGATGATCTAAATTAAAGAAGCCCAGATCATATTGCTTACTTTGTATTTATTACTGGTGATGCTTGATATGTACTGTATAGTTATTTTTTTTAATTTTTCGATGATATGCTGGCCACTATCTCGCCTGATGTAAGCAATGATCTTATTGACGGTGAAGCATGCCTAGAAGTAACCTATTCTCTCAGTATTCTTGACTTGAAGACCCCAAGGTTGTTGCAATCAGGAAGCAAAAACTCCAGCAGGGAGTCCTTGCACGTAAGGGTGGAACATCAACACCACCATGCACC
This sequence comes from Agrotis exclamationis, assembly GCA_950005045.1. Classification (NCBI taxonomy): domain Eukaryota; kingdom Metazoa; phylum Arthropoda; class Insecta; order Lepidoptera; family Noctuidae; genus Agrotis; species Agrotis exclamationis. Next base: position 9,642,575 of record OX465417.1, on the reverse strand, counting down.
TACGCATTACCGTACGTCTTGTAGTCCGATGATGGAAATGTATAAGGCTCTGGAGTTTTTAATCGACCAGTGTATCGTGGCCGCTAAGCCTCTTGGCCTTTTTTGTAACGTTTTGGAACAAATTCTTGCCACTGCTTTAACCAACTGTCGAACTTATAACCTTCATAGGATGGTCGTGACCCCAAATGACCTCTCGCATGTATTCGCCAATTCTTATACCTACAGGAAATTGACCTTACAGAGGTACTACGGTACTTAGAACAATGCTAATGTTAGATAATTGGATTGGATATTTTCTTGGATTTATTTTCCAAAGAATGAATTGATTGAAATACAGTGAATTGTAATAATATCAATAATACCTATTACTTATACTCCTTATCCTTAGAAGCTAACCGTGGGTGCTCCAATAGAAATACAATCGTTGCTCTAAAATCGTTGCTCAAACGGGAATACCTCATTTTTTTGACAGGTTGTCTAGATGAATATAAATTAGGTATTAAACTTCGGATAAATCAACACGATTAAGAAGAATGGCTCCTCATCCGAGTGAGATCATCATGGTATCATCCCAAGGATAATAAGAAGATATCACACGACCCACTGACGCTATTGAAGCCTTTTCAAGCTTTGCCGTCACGATTTCTGCATATTTAAAAGATTCTTTGCAAGGCTTGAATGGTAGTCAAGTTTCTGTAATTATGTTTTTTTTTTCTATTTCCTATTCATATTCTATGAATACACGAATGAGTAGCTAGCAGGTAGGTATGTTTCTGACTCATTACCACAGATACGAGTACCTATAAGAATGTTTTTTTTTTCGGAAAATACGTACTTATAAAAAGATTCCGACGAATCCAACCTCAACCTTTTTTTGAAGTTAGATAACATTATGACACAATGTACTCGTACAAACTTTGTGAGTGTGCTGAATGAACAGAGCTCAGAACAGAGCTTTGAATTTCTCTCTAAACCGACGTAAAAAAAACTTTATTTTAGCAAATGACGCAATCACATATTAACCCGTGTGTGAAATTCTGAGTCATGTCAATCAGCAAGATTGTTGTAAAACGGGCCTCGTTTACAACATTGTTATTTTTAACCGACTTCAAGAAGAATGAGGTTCTCAATTAGGTTAGTTTTACATGTATCAACAGTTTCCTCCGAAGTTTCTGGTCAGATTTGTGTGATTCTTTTTGGCTTGGACCATTTGGTCCCATTAAAAATATTCAGTTAAATTCAGTTGTTTTATATAATGAGCATTTTTTCTTTATTAGGTATCTACATATTTGGACGATGTTACAAACGTAATAATTGTCGATTCATTTTTTGCACATGTAAGAAAATTTTATATGACAAGAATTTGGATTGATAATTGAACAGAAAAAGCGTAAAATAAAATTAAGTATTTCATACACAAACTTGGCACTCTCGTGCCTGCCGCCGCTGCCTGTGGCATATCGGTGAACATCCGTACACGCAATGGAATCTACAATGTTACTTGATACTAATGTTTATTTAAGTAAATGGCTTCTAAGTTTACACTGTAACGTTGTTTTATTTTTAGACTAACTGCACTTTAGTGCTAGAAATGCCACTGTATTTTTAGACTGGCTATGACAGTTGGATACTTACTTTTTTTTTCTGTTTATTTATTTTTTGTGTTGTCTGTGCCTCCTCGCTAAGTGGCAACAGATAATAATAACATCCGTACAATCATTTATTTTCAAGGTTTCCACAAATTTTTGCCGCATTTCGTCTGTGTATGATTGACCATCGATTATTTTCGAGCTCCTTCCGTGTTTCAGAAAGCACGTTATGGTTTCTGTTTCTACTTTTAGTCAGAAGCCCAAATAATCTGACAACCGTTCCTTGATACTCAGTTCTTTACTGGGTTGTAATCCAACGTGGTTGGAAAATGGTCTGTCAGATGAAGTTTATTGCCTTGACTTAGGTACATAATTATCATAGGGACACTCATAACGAGTCAGTCAGTCACGAGCAATTATTTTTGTGATACACTTAGCAGAATTCAAAAGCTGCGTTCTCCCACTGTATTTTGGAAACTATTCCATAGCGAAATAGGTCTTGTTTCAAAGTAAAAACCAGAAGGTTCTGTTCGCGAAAATCGCTTTTTAATTTCAACACAATCCTTATACATGACATACTCTGTATTTTGTAGGCTGTAAGGTCGTAATTGGTCTATCAATCCAGACTGAATTACCCATAGATTACATAAAACCACTACCGTTATAGTCCCGAACGAAACACAAGACGAAGATGAACATTCTTCACCTTGTTGTTTAGGTAATTACATCACATTAAAAAAATATTTGTTTTGACTTTTGTTTCCTTATTCAATAAACACTTCCTTAATTTTTCTGAAGAATTATAAATTAAACATAGGTTTAATGGCGAAAACTAAAAAAAAAATTTGAATGCCGCGGCCGTCATAATAAGAATTCGTGGGGCTCCTCTCGTCACGATTGTAATGTGTAATGGCGTCATGCACGATTGATGGGCATACATAGTTCTAATAGGCAAATAGTTGGGTAATTATAATGTAATCTAGCCTTTTAACCTGACTTATCACTAAATTAAATATAAATTCGACGCCAAATTGCAAACGGGTCTTGTTGCTCCATGCAATAAAGTCACAATCTTGAACTGTCTTTGCAAGATTCTAAAAAGCCATTTTTTTTTACTCTGTGTTTGATTTTGTCCTCAACCTACCCCAGGAGCAAAGCTGAAGACCTAAGATATAGCGAGCTAACCCAGAAGAAAGAAATAACATTTATTGTTACAGATTTGACAAACACAATAATTACAAAAAAAAACAAGGTTTTCAAAATTAAAACCTAATTACAGACATTATAGTTTTTCTCACGCTGCCCCAAAGTGCTGCTCCAACAAGATGGTGGACAAGACCAATGTGGTGAGGCCTTCCCCTGCCATTGAGATCGCTCAGCCGATATCGTTTCTCAAGGACCGCTAGGCAGTGGGTTTTAGCACTACTAGCGCCCTGAGCGAGATTTTTACGACGCCCCTTAACTGTAATTAAAACCCATATGAAACAAGAAAACGATATAATGAAATTAATGTGTCAATTTTTTCTAAAGAGATTGGTAATGTATTTCTCTATGGTCAGGGATTCCCAGTAAAATTTATTCCATGCAGTGCAGTGCTCCGATTTGGACTCTGTGTTCCATTTTAATATTGACAACGTTTTATCCGCAAAATTTAGAGAATTTACAAGTACATAGGCCTTCGGCGCCCCCTTATATCCGGCGCTCTGGGCGGTCGCCCAACTGCGCCCTACACTAACGCTGCTACTGCCGCTAGGAGGTGGGTTTACTAAGCGATTATTCCTATACTATATAATAGCACATCTTTTAATAAGAGAATATTCCTATAATTAGCATAGCTTTTAATCGTTTTGTACACTTTGAACTGAAATAATAGCATAGCCACGAGACAATTCGCTGCAACGAAAATCGCGCGGCGAGGACGGCGAATCGTCGTCACGAGATTCATGAGTAAATAGACATAAGAGCTCCCTGTAATTTGCTATACTTATAGTAAGTGTGCATTCCCGCCTTGTCAAATGATTACCGACAGTAGCCTTGTAGCCCCGTGGCATTTGTATGACATACAATTTTCACCATTTAGTGTCTATTTCACCATCCTCAAACTTCGACGTTTTGCTCCTGCACTTAAATTTTGATTGCATAATAATACGGATTACAGGCGTTGATTACAGGTTCAGTTAATTTTGCTCCAATGATAGGCATTTCCTTGCAGATTACTGTCCTGTTAATGTCAGTATTCTTATAATAAGAGGAAGCGAGCCGTTCGCTCTGATTTCCCGTGGGAATGACTGTCGAAGTAGATTTGCTGTCTCTAAGACGTACAATTAAATTATTGTCAGGATTTATGAACAAGAATTAAGTTAGTATTACTAATACGTTAATAGTATTATTAGAATTTAGTTATTAGTTGTGTTCAGTTTTTTTTTTTTAATATAATAAAAATATTTTTTTAAATCTTCTGCTAGTGATCACAAACATTTTTGATGTACCTACTCTATATACTTACATAAAAAAGTTTGTATTTGTATTTATTTTTTGTACTATGGTCTCAGTTTCTTTTTAATAATTTGAACATTTAAATTTTCACGCTGGTCATAAAAAAAGCTTTAACAGTTGACTACTTGGTTCCTTAACAAGTTTAGTTTTTTAACTCGTTATTTCTTTGAAGCACATTGAACAACAACTTTCGTCTACAATACGATATTACGTTTAATTTATTAGAGCGTAGAGAATTACCACTAATGTCGTGTACAAATTGCAAATTTTATAACTGATTAATTACAGAGTACAGTTAGGGACTTAAAATGGATATGGATGTCAATGCGTGTTACCTACTTTTTTTAGTATTTCTAACGTTTTGCCATCAACACAGTAAATCAAAGAAAATCATTTTGCCGTAAAATTATTTGGTTTGTTGATGCTTGTGTCGAATCACTCACTCACTCATTTGAAACGTGTTTACAGAAAATATTAAACGATTGTATACCCATTAAAACATTAAAATTAAATCAAAACAAACGAAAGGATTGGCTGACGAGAGGCATTAAAATATCATGTAAAAATAAACGGTTGTTAAAAATTCTAACTTCTAACTTCAAAAATCCTGTATTAACAAAACATTATAAATTATATGAAAAAACTCTAAAACAGATAGTCAATAAATCTAAAAAATTACAATTTATTAAGGAAATCAGAAACTCAAACAATAAAACAAAATCGATGTGGAAAATAATTAAAGAGCGTACAAATAAAATCCAAACTAAGTCACGACAAAACATTAAGGGCCTTACTTATAAAAACTTGTGTTGCTTAGCTACCGATTAAATATCACCTGTCCTTGTTATTTCTATTTCAATGAATAGAGATGGCAAGTGACTTAAGAGCTATTTAAGATAAGTAACGTCTAATCAATGTTTATAAGTAAGGGGGAAAATTGACAATCCACAATAATAATAAACTAACGTCCGACCCAAAACTAGTTTCTAACTGTTTCAATGATTTTTTTGCATCGGTAGGACAAACAAAGCATAGTGGGGACGCAAAGCCACGCGGCCGGCCTGTGCTCCGACCTACTGATAACACTATGTTTTTACATCCACCCACACCACAAGAAATAAAAAATATAATAAAACACCTTAAAGGCAAATATAGCTACGGTCTCGACGAACTACCCCCCATTTTAATAAAAGCGTGTGCTGATGAATTGACATTACCATTTTACCTTCTAATCCGTCAATCATTTTCTGAAGGGATATTCCCAAATGCGTTGAAAAAAACAATTATAAAACCCATTCACAAAAAAAACTCAATGTCTGACCCAAATAATTACCGTCCAATTGCACTATTGCCGACATCATCTAAAATTTTCGAGAAGGCAATGTGCAAACGAGTTTATAATTTCTGCGAAAAATTTCATGTTTTCGATGATTCACAAAATGGTTTTCGGAAAAAAAGATCCACTACTTTAGCAACATACAAATTTACGCAAATGATACTGGACGTTTTAAATAATAAAAAATACGCGATTGGAATCCTACTTGACATGACAAAAGCTTATGATAAAGTTCTATTTAACATTCTACTTGACAAATTATACGGAATCGGCGTCAGAGGAATAACACACAAATGGTTCGCATCCTACCTACAAAACCGAGAACAATTCGTAGAAATTGACTATTGGGATCATGACACTGGGGAACTCAGTCAAATACGTTCAAACGCGCTTTGTATTAAAAATTCTATTCCTCAAGGAAGTGTTGCAGGGTGTTTACAATTCTTGATTTATATCAACGATCTCCCCAAAATTATGACGGAACCGTGCGTACTGTTCGCCGATGACATTTCAATTTTGACTTCATGTAATAACTCAGAACTCCTCAATGACAATTTAAATAATATTATGTTGACTGTACAAAATTGGATGAAAGACCATAACTTAGAAATAAACTTTTTGAAAACTAAAATTATGCAATTTAGGCCTTATCAAAAAAAACCCCTAGATCTGAATTTTACGTTTGAAGGTGTCAAAATAGAATGTGTAGATACTTTTACCCTGTTAGGTCTGGACCTAGATGTTCATATGACATGGAAAGCACACATACAAAAAATTAAATCAAAATTATCGAGTTTCATATATGCATTACGCGAGCTCAAAAAATCAACAGATCTAAAAGCTGCCCTATCCACTTACTACGCTTACGCATACGCATGGCTTAAGTATGGAATAATTCTTTGGGGAAATAGTGTTGATACCCACGAGTTGTTCATAATGCAGAAAAAATGTATTAGGATTTTGGTCCACATTGAAAATGACGAAAGCTGTAGACCACATTTTAAAAAACTGGACATTCTAACTCTGACATCAATTTATATTTTAGAAACATGTAAATTTGTAAGACAGAATCCAAACTTTTTTATTAAAATCTCTGACCAGGCTCGCCGATATGCACCGCGTTCACGATTTGAAAACACGCTAATAGTACCCCAATCAAAGTTAAAACTACACAGTACTAGCCCTCACGTTACATCAATAAAAATATATAACAGAATTCCTAATGAAATAAGAATAGAGGAAAATGACAAAATATTTATAAAACGAGTCAGAAGCTTATTAATTAAAAATTGTTATTACTCATTAAATGAATTTTTTAATGATGACTACAAAATGGATTGACTTTTACTATCCACTTATTTATTGAATTTTGTTGTATTTTTAGTTGATTGACATTCTAAATTGAGTATTACTTATTTTAAATTGTAATTATTATTTTATTTTACTGACATGAATTTAACGTTATAGTATTCTTTGTGACTTTTTAATTTTGTTTCCGTATTTGCCTGTGACAATATTCTGTTATTTAAATTAATTTATTATTTTTGATTATTTTAATGCTACTGTTGACATTTTGTTGAATTGTTGTGCCCGACAGGGTCCATGTCAACTAACTTTAATTTTAAGAACTTTTAATACACATGTGAATGCAATAAAGAATTGAATTGAATTGAATTGAATCTTCAACAGGTAACTTTCAGATTTTAGCTTGATTTTAGTAACTTTTTAATCAATTATTCGTTTGTGTCAAGTGGAAGCAATCAGATACAAATAGTACCTACCGATCTGCGTTTACGCAGGGAGATGTTGATTTCCAATTCATTAAATGAAATATGTAATATTAACACGCTTTTATATTAGCTTCACTTGTAACTATGTATCTAAAAAAATCTTGGAATCTTAATTTGACCCACTTCCCGGTCTTCGATTAGGATGAAATTTTGCACACGCTCTGAGTTCTGATGACAATACATGACTAGCTAAGAAACGTCATTACAAATCCAATATGGCGGCCTCCCCAAGATGGCGGACTGGCTGTTTGAAATCCACCCCCATGATATGAGTATCAAATGAAAGGGTTTGCTGTCAGGAATACGAAAAAAATAGTCACGTGACTTAAATCCAACATGGCGGACATCCAACATGGCGGATTGGCTATTTGAAATGCACCCCCATGATATGGGTATCAAATGAAAGGGTTTGCTGTCAGGAATACGAAAAAAATAGTCGTGACTAATTACAAAAACCCTTTAATTTAATACCCATACCATGGGTATTAAATTAAAGGGTTTTTGTAATTTTTAGTGCTAAAAGCGTGTTTTTTAGTTTATAATTAAACTATTATTATTTTTCAATTTATTTTCACGGATATCACACGATTCAGTAAAGTGTCTACATGTGCAAGTGTCTTCAACTGGTATCTTCAGTTTTACCTTGGCAAGTACTTTTGAGAGACAATTATGTAGGAAGTAGGAACTACCTACTTCAGTTATGGATCAGTTACTTTGTAGGTAGGTAGGTACCTACCTACTGAGAACAGGGGCCTTACCACGAGCTCTTAACGCGATCCTGTTTTGGCTGTGGGAAAGAGACAGAGCTATACAAGTCGTCTAGCGCCATCTCGAAATTCGAATGGAATGGAAACAAAATTGGAATCGAATCAGTTTCGGGAGTAAGCCTCCAGATTCTAATGCAAACTCGGAAAAAATGTCGTTAACATTACTGTACCGACACCCACACTTAAATTGAGTTGCCAGTAAATAGTAATAAAAAAAACTGAACATTCGTAGCTGGGTTCCGTTCATGTATTTTATTTTAAAGGAAAATACAATTGCTGTATTAACATGGAGTAAGGTTAAGTTTCCAAAGAATAATATGACGTAATAGTTAAGTCCTGCTAGATATAGGAAACTTAATTAATACCTGTGTGACCTAATAATAGCTCTTAATACAAGCTTTGCAACTTTTTTGTTCAGTAGATCAATAGTTCAAAAATGCGGAATACCACACCGCCAATTGCAAGCCGTAGTTTTCAAGGCTGGATCTTTACATGAAGAATCTTTACATTTTCTCATAAAATATAGTCACATACAGTTAAAAAACAATACCCTCCCTGATCGCATATGATATTAGATTCTTCAATAACGCAACGAATTTAAATGCAGTTTTTACCACGTTTTTTATATAAACAGAGTTATTGAAGAGGGAGGTATGGAATGTGTAATAAAAGGTGTACTATTATCTCAATTGTCTCTTGTTGATAAGTTATCGTTTTAAGTAGGTATTTAGCTTTGTTTAAGTGTTTGTAACATGCGAAGAAATACCTACTTTATAAATATGATATGGCAGATACTCTTGACACTAAAAAAATATCATACTTATTTGAAGTATTACCATATTTTTAAAAATGTACCTGCTTTACTTTACTATTCCCAACTATGTCTAGGTCGGCTTCCAGTCTAACCGGAGGCAGCGTATTTTTTACTTTTGCGAAACACTAGTATAAAATGCAACCGCATCTTGAAGATTGCAAATAGATCATCCACAATTTGCGAGCTTAGATTTCGCACGATCTAATAGAGAATGCAAGTTTACGTAACCTTAAAATAGGTACAGGAAATGAAGGCTTGAGGCTTCAATAATAGTGTCTAACGGTTATTCGATAATGAAAGAGGTTGAACACCAAAATAATGACGTCACGTTGGCCATTTATATCAAGAGTCGAATTGTCCAGTAACTACTTACTGGTCAGTAAAAAACTGTCCAGTTAGACGCCGAAGGCAACGAACCTGTAAACGAGGCACAAAAAGTGTCTGGAGGTTGGAAAAAGTATTTCGGGGTACTTAACACTTAATTGAATGAGAGGATCCAAGAGCTGAATAGAGCAAGAGAATAGCAGTGGTGGCCCAGTGATAACGCCTACGATTTACGAGTTATAAGGTCGTAAGTGCGACCCCAGTCGTACTAATATGAGCAATTTATTTCATCACCACTGCTCTTAAAACGTTAAGGGAAAATATTTTGAGGAAACCAGCACGTCAAATTTTTGGTTTTATTCTCAAAACAACCAGTCATGCTAGGGCCTCTAATCAAGAGCTTAATTGCCTTAAAAAACAATGATCCAAATTTTCAACTACTTGAACCTTATCTTATCTTACTGAACACTTACCAAGCAATTGCATTACGTTAACACATCTAGTTGTATTCTATGAGCACATCTGCAGATGCGTTGCAACAGCATCCACAAGTACACATAGAGAAAAGAACGGGTCCAAATGTTTTGAAATAGTGAGCGGCCGCCGCGGTGCATTGTCGTGGCTTCCTTCATATTTGATATTAATCGTAACGATTACCTCCAGCCTGTTACATTACTACAGAATTGTAGGCAAGTCACACAGTACGAAGTAGCGAAGTTTCTATAAACAAGGACACATTCCAGAATTCGTTTTCCGTACAGATTTATGAATGTGGACGAGGTGGCACTGGCAGCGAGAGGTTCCCTACTTGAAATCGAATGACGAATGATCGAATAACAATTGCTCGAAAAACATTAGCTCGATAGATCATGAAATCGATGAGCGAGTTGTAAGGATCGCAGGAGGTGATGCTCTGTGGTTTCTGTCTAGATCCATGGGATGTTATAGATTGTTGTTAGCAAAGTAGTATTTGGAGTACTTAATATTAATTCGTAAAATGGTAACAAATCATTTAATAACCTTTGACACGCAATTCATTACCTTGATAGGATACTACTCATGTGTCTTTATGAGACCCTTCTGTAGTCCGACAGCAATCATGGCTGTTGGAGAAGATGTCGAAGAGAGACAACAGAGAAAGAGAGGCAGAGACAGATGGAGCAGAATCCTGGAGTGGTGACATTGATGGATTAAGTAGATTGAAAAGTCTTTATCACAATGATGATAGATCGTCCTCCAGCTAGTGACCGACGTATAGGTAGACCGTGGTCGTAACAAAAGTGACTCGCTCGCTTAGACTGGATGACATAGGCATTGAAGTGGGTGTTACAGCATAATATAGGAAAATTCCTTGGTACCTTCAGTTTTGGACCGTAACAGGGTGACTTATTCATTCATTCATGAGGTAGACAAGTGGAACAACATACGAGGGGAATGTTGTGAATGTAATAAAGTGTTATTTTACAGCGTATGAAGAAACAGTCATCAGGGAATCAGATACTCGTATCAATGTGTATGACAATGAACCTATTGAAAATGAGTCGGAAGTTTCGCTGCTTATTGTTTGATGATAATGTTAAGCAGCGAAACTCAAAAAGTTTTCCGTCGTGAATTTCAAGTTTTGTTTTCTACTTTATTTTCACAATAATCGTAATCGTACTAGTCAATTTTTGTGTTAATAAAGCGTAGTCCACACAATAAACAAAAAAAGAAAGAAAAATCGCTTAAGTATATAAAAAAAAACCCACGTTTTTAAATGTCCTAAAAAGAAGAAAATAACCCTACCCTAACTATAACCCTACTGGGGGCGTATATTATTTAAGGGATTATTTATGGGATATATTTACATCACGTGAGATCGTAGGTGTAACTTGCAAATATACGCCCCCACGTTTTGAGTGGCCCCTCTCTCAGCCCCGTAGGGTTATTTTCTTCTTTTTAGGACATTTAAAAACGTGGGTTTTTAGATTTTTTAAATCTATTAATTATTTTATTATTTTTATCATTGTTCATCGGGTTTGAAGCTACCCTGAAAATTTCAGCCTGCTAGCTTATCGCCTCAAAGCCTGTCCGCCATCTTGGACGTCCGCCATATTGGATTAATAGCCTAGCCTAGCATAAGCCACATGACTATTTTTTTCGTATTCCTGACAGCAAACCCTTTCATTTGATACCCATATCACTGGGGTGGATTTCAAACAGCCAGTCTACCATCTTGGACGTCCGCCATATTGGATTTAAGTCACGTGACTATTTTTTTCGTACTCCTGATAGCAAACCCTTTCATTTGATATCCATATCACAGGGGTGCATTTCAAATAGCCTGTCTGCCATCTTGGACGTCCGCCATATTGGATTTATGTCCCGTGACTATTTTTTTCGTATTCCTGACAGCAAACCCTTTCATTTGATACCCATATCATGGGGGTGGGGTTCAAACAGCCAGTCCGCCATCTTGGGGAGGCCGCCATATTGGATTTGTTATGACGTTTCTTAGCTAGTCATGTATTGTCATCAGAACTCAAAGCGTGTACAAAATTTCAGCATGCTAGCTTATCGGGAAGTGCCTCAAAATTGAGTTGCAAAAGTCCAACCGGAACGACAAACAAACAAACAAACTTACAAACAAACAAACAAACAAACAAGAAAAGTGAGTGTATAAAAACGTGGGAAAATAGTTATACATTAAAACTTAAAAAACTGCACAAAAAATTCTGTGTAACTGTAGGCTGAGCAAAATAGGAAGCTGAGCAGTTTAGCGTAATGCCTTAGCGTAGCTTATATTGAATGGGTAGCTTGCCGTCAGATCAGGGATTAGCCCGGCTCGATGGTGCGTCGTATTCCATGCGCGCCTCAAAGGGATGTCATCAATCTGATGGAGCCCCCTCAAAGAGCCAAACACCTGCCGCGGTCGCGGGACTATCAATACACCGACTATCAGTAACCGCGACCCTGGAAAGTACAGAGCAAGTGAAGTAACACGTTGTATTTTATTAATCAGGATGAGTTCAACAGTCCCTTCTGCTCTACCCAGGGCTTAGTATGCTAACTACTGGCAACAGAACTATTAAACTATTAAATGTTATGAAAAATATCTAGTTTTAATTCTGCTACAAAAATCCAGGCTTCATGCAGGATGAAATCCCACCCTCCCGCCCTCATGCATATGCATACGTGCAAGAAAAAAAAACTCGACAAGCGCTCGGCCTTGCTTGTCGAGTCAACATCTCCTGAGGATGCCCCGTGGAGGGGCGAAACACGTGTCGAGTATAGGTTTGATTGCATGGCATGTTTTTTCATTTTTCTTGCACGTATGCATATGCATGTCTGCTTTGCTTCATGTGCATATGCATGAGGGCGGGAGGGTGGGATTGCATCCTGCATGAAGCCTGGATTTTTGTAGCGGATAGATATTTTTCATAACATTTAATGTCATGAACTATGTATAAAAGAAGACGCATTAACTTCATGAGCTACGAGTATATTAGCGTAGCAAGCAGTGTAACCTGTGCCTAAATGACATCGCTTGTTAGAACCAATTTGTGATACAACATCAAACAAAATTGGAGCTTACGACAACGGAACCAGACAGTACGTGGTTAGACGTCAAACGTAATTGAATGAATGAGATTTATTTACGAGTTGTTTGTATAAATCTTGCTTTTGTCTTCTGATTTGTTTGATTTTAACTGCAGATGCTGATTTCGCAGGGGCTGTTTATTGTATAATACAGATACTGCATACGGGGACATGTATATTACAATGGGTACCTATAGATAGATAGAATATACTTTATGACACACAAAATTAATACAAAGCTATTCACAACGCTGTTGTACTCAATGGGTGTAATGGTTTGGTATCTTACACGGGGTTCCTTCAATAACCCTGTACGTTTCAGGGTCGCGGTTATCTGCTTAGACAGTTTCGCGACAATCCCTGGGATGAACAAGTGTGGAATTATGTTATGTTGTATAATAATATGTTTACCGCAATATCCGTTCCAAACACGCGTTACGCAGGTTACATACATGCTACATAATTTACATTATGGACGTACCGCGTACGTAAAAGTGTAAAATTGCCACGTGGGCAGAAAATATACAAACGTTAACACTAATTGTTACAGCAATTTGAATAATAAATCCATTTAATTGTGTAATTCGTAATTTTGTGGTATGGTATCACGTAACAAAATCGTCATAATCTTAATCAAAATTGTAAAATCCTCTTCCTAATTCCGTTTTTGATTTGGCAATCACCTGCCTAGCTTTTCCTCAACTTCATTGGGGTTGACTTCAGACTTTCGAAGCTAAACAGATTTTTCTGGAAGACAAATCAGAAATTTACAAAGAAATACAAAAAAAACAGTTTTTAATTTGTCTGCAGTAAAACGGACGACTTGCACTTGGTTTTAGAATGTTTTCCTTCACCGTTTTGAGAACAGTATGTAAACGTTTAACACAACAAATAAAAGAAAACACGTTTATAGTGACTTCATAAAACCACAAAGTTACAAACAATAACATAACAATATTTCCATAAAGTATTTCATCAAAAGCGTTGTGCAAAGTCAACCAAAAGCGTTCAATGTCAGCATCATCACAATGATGAGAACAACCGTAAGTATGGTAACCGACATATTTAAATAACCAAGTATTTGATAATGATGAGGTTGGCTTACATAACTGATTAACCTCAAATATCTGGCAGTCGTTAGATCAGACCTTCGCTACAATGTTGAGTCTATTGTTTACACGGCACACGCATTGTTTCATTCACTGTTTTTATTCTTTGTACAGTCGCTGACGACAGTGTTGACTGAATTTATTCCATGAATATGCCGGTGGTGTAAGCCATGTTAAGTTCGGGAACATCGTAACGTCATACTGGGATACCTTTTGTTTCCTAGGGCCGCAGACGTCGAAGTATTTTATTTAGACATTCCTGCTACGTATACCTTTAATCTGTAATTGTAATGTAGAAACAGCTTTAATGGTTACGGAATCTAACAAACTTTCCTTTCAGTCGTATGTTAAGTTCGGGAACATCGTAACGTCATACTGGGATACCTTTTGTTTCCTAGGGCCGCAGACGTCGAAGTACTCTATTTAGACATTCCTGCTACGTATACCTTTAATCTGTAATTGTAATGTAGAAACAGCTTTAATGGTTACGGAATCTAACAAACTTTCCTTTCAGTCGTATGTTAAGTTCGGGAACATCGTAACGTCATACTGGGATACCTTTTGTTTCCTAGGGCCGCAGACGTCGCAGTTTTTAGACATTCCTGCTACGTATATCTTTGATCGGTAGTTATAATGTAGATACAGCTTTAATGGTACGGACTCTAACAAACTTTTCTTTTCAGTGAGTTTTCAGTGTTCAGCGCCTGTGTGTTTTGTTTATCAAAATCTCAATGTAAACAATTGCTATTAACCCATTCCCTGTCCCATGAATCATGTGATTAGGTGCGTCCCCACAGAGCGCGCAGCCTCGCGAGGCATTTTCCGCGCGAAGCAGCTCGGTTGGTGTGGACGTGTCTCGGGCGAGGCAAGTGACAGCGCTGCCGCTGTCGAGCGACCGAGCGCCCGAGCCATCCAGTGTTGGCTTTTGTTTTGCTCGTGTATATTGTTTCGTGTCTCGGTCGAAAAACAATAGACGCGTCCACATAGACTGAGCAGCCTCGCTTGTCAGTTTCCTCGCGCAGCAAATGCCTCGCGAGGCTGCGCGCCCTGTGTGGACGCACCTAATCAGGACTATTGTTTAGGTATTGTGTCTGCTGCGCGAACAGTGAAACTGTTACGTTCTCATGTAGTCTATTCATATCCTATATATTATCGATAATTTGTACGAAGCTCAGTGTTTAAATGTCTATTTACTATTAGGAGACTTTTATACCTATGTATGGCGTCTAAAAACTGTTTGAACTGACGTTCGCGTTCGTTATACTGGAGTTTCGCATGTTTGCTGGTGTACAAAATGTTCCCACTCAACTGCTCCCATCGATCTTGTACTACTGTGCAGTAAGATGGGAATAAGCTTTATTTATTTATTGACACTTTTACATACAATTATAGTATTACTTAATGCCCTAGCGGCATTATCTACCAATCTTTAGCCCATAGCTCCGTTCTGTAGCCCACCATGTGTGCCCAGTTTGGGTAGGTTAATGACTCATTAACCTACCCAAACTACTACCCTATTTATTTTTTTGGTTCTTTATCGTAGCAGTTTCCTCGTGATGTTATTGTTCACCGCTTTGAGAACATAGGCGATAAAAAAAAATCTGCCAGCGTTGGAACTTTTGATTGTGACTGTACCCGCATTAGGTCGCTGTCTGACCATCTGGTGGGACAATATGTGCTAATTGTCAAAACCGGTAAGATGTAACGTGACCCGCAACGTCTTGGGGACAATTTGTTGTTGCATCAACATTGACCGCGGCGAAAGTATAGGTACATACGTAGCACGCGAGTGTCGTGTGTTGCGCGTTGTGTCAGATCAATAAGACCTTGTTATGTGGCTTATGACGTGGTACACACCGATGGATGACGACTTGACAATGTTACGTCGTCTTGCAGTAAGCAATTACGTTTGAGATTGTCATTTTTGGAATTTAAATACGCAGTCCTCGTCTGATGTTAGACAAGGGGCATGGACCAATGGGTAAGAAGGATGCCAACTGCTTCTCACCTAAAGAGAGAGAGAGAGATAGAAAGCAGTGGACTGACCTCGGACTGACCCGGACCATAGACTGTTGGAGCAAACCAGCACTTGAGCAGAGAAACCAGAGACAGAGCATTATATTAGTCTGATGCTGGACATAGACCTATGCTATGTTAACTCGTCTTCGATTTTCCAAGATTTGCGAGTTCAAACTCCAGCTATGAACACGTTTTCAGGGATTTCTCTTTTTTAAGGATTTCCCTATTCCCAAAAAATAATGATTCAGTAAGTACTTCGATTATAATTGTTTTCGTTTCTAATTGTGCTTTTCATCAAGACCTAAAAACTATACTTCAACTATTTTCTTTAAAAAAATGTTGCTTTTTTGTTTACGTCAGGCACTCTTATGGTAAGCTTAAGGAAAACCTCACCCCTCAAAGATGACTGTATTTAAGCGCCTCAAATAATGATTTATTTTTGCAATAAGGGCTATCCTTGTCCCCGTTTACCACAGGTTATGATAAAATTGTGTGATTTATTCATGGAATCATAGTAATTTTGTACTATTAATTCATGACTCACGATGAGTGGACTATTAACTGGTATACTGTGGCCTCCGAGACGTAGGTACATATTTATCATAATTTCCTTTCAACTTAAGATTCTATAAGAGAGTAATTATTAACAAAACCTTGATTCAAACGACAACCACAAACTCAAACTTGTATTATTCATTGTTTGGTACACGACGTTCTATCATTATGACTGATTTAGGCCCTTCGTACACAACGCGACGAAAGTCTCCGACTTTGGCATCAATGGGGAAGGCCAGTCAAAGAAAATGTAGATGGCGTGACCATAGCTAAGTCCTAATCTGACCAATGAGGTAGTACAATTTTGAAGTACCTTTAAGATTTGAACCAATGACGATGCTTGGAACTAACTATACTAGCGCCATTCGTTTCCCAGTTGCCGTCCCCATTGACGCGTGCCTGTGTACTAACTTCTATGGATTTGTATTGCGATAGTCGCCTGGATACCAAAGTCGTAATAAGGTATAGGAGACTTACGTCGCGTTGTGTACCTAGGGATTACCTACGTCTGCACGTCTACGTCTACGATTCGACGTAAATCTCTCAATAATCGAATAACCATGCAACATTGAGAGATAAAGATGAATGCTGACTACAGCAGAAGAATGCTATAACTGTCCGGGCCTTTTATGTAATTCGGATTATTCTTTAAGGCCAATCCTAAAACCTTTCAAGTTTGGTACCAAAACCTTCAGTAGAGTCAGTATTATCTCTTCGATAGTCTTTTGCGTCAGAATCGAGAGATCATTATCATCATCAACGACTACTGTTCTAAACAAGATTGTATTTCACAATTAAGTTAAAATGTGGCCTAGGATAGGATTGGTTTTTATTTTACCTATGACAAAAGGAAAGTATTTTTTTTAGGGGGTAAAATCCTCAAATGAATCCGCCCTGGGTGGGGCGGAAGGGACTGTCAGACTCTAACTGACTAAAATCCACCCGTGTTCCTTCGGATGCCCTTTACGTTCCGGGGCCACGGTATCCTGGGTTAAGAAAAACCCGGACCCCAGCAGGCATTTGCTGACAACTCCCCGAAGGCACGCGCGAAACACGACACGACGTGCCACCGACCCGGGCTTGGTCCTTGGTCGGACGGCGAGCTACCCATTACTCACCGTCCGTAAGCCCGCTCCGCCGCTGTGCCCTCTGCTAATCAGAGGGACACGCGTTGGAGCGTCCACCCGACGGGCTATTCGCATACGGGCAAAGAGACCCCTTAGGCACACAGTGCCTAAGGAAGAGTTTTTGCCCGCATCCCAGGGTGCACCGGCCCGAAAAACTGGTCTTCCCCCAGACGTATCCGAGAGGGAACTCCAGTCCACGGGCGCACGTGGAGGTTTCCTGTCTTAGCACCCCAAAGGGAAAGTATGGTGAAAGAGTTGTATCAATATTAATGGTGCAAACGAAACTAATTGGTCACGTCTGCACCATTGATGGTGCTGGTCAATGGTGCAAACGGTACAGTGGGAACCATTTTAGGAACTAAGAAAACAAATACACTTAAATTAGCCATAATGCTTTAGTTTAATAAAATTATTAAACTACAAACCTTGAACGAGTTAAATCCAACTTACCTACGGTATTTTTTAATTAGGTTAATTAGTTTACGATTCACAAACAGAACACTAACACACACATATTTGTATGTGTCAAGGTAATCTCATAATGCAAGTGGAAAAGTAATTAGGGTAAGTGAATGCAATCATTAATAAATGAAAGTCAAATATTTGAGATTTTTACTAGGTACTTAGTGCACATTACGAAATTTTATTAAACTTGAAAACACTGTGAAGAATTTAATAGAATTAAAAAAAAAAACAGAGACATGGTCTTCGGGGATAAAACCTGTACCCTTAGCACGAGTTTTCAGTATTTGAGACGTAAAGTAAACTGGAACTTTGACAAATGGAACCTTGAAAATTGTCAATTTGAAATTGTCAAAGTTCCAGTTTACGTCTCAAATACTGAAAACTCGTGCTAAGGGCACTAGAGTGTGGGTCTTTTATTTCACTAAATGCACCCTGAGGCCTTATCATGAGTTTTCAGTTATTCTGCTGGAACAGCGCCTCTGGTGTGCGAGGGTGAATCTTGAGAGGCTAATTTTACGCTGTCCGAAGAAAAAAACTACCCGTAGTGTTTAAATTAGAAACCAAAATATTTTTTTTATGCCACTATATTGTATGATCTTACTGTAGCACGATAGTTTTTGTGTCTAATTTGGTACTAAACAGTCGAAAAAAATCCAAAAGGCCTGAATATTGATAACCCTGGCGCGTCCGCAGCACATTTCGCAAACAAAATACCAACAAAACTCTTACTTATGAACGTAAACAAAATAAACAGTGCGGTCTCATCGCTACCAGGATTGTTGTAGATATATTTAAAAAAGATAAACCGTGTATATTTATGATAGTTTTAATAAGAATTACAATATAAAGTTTGTCCGAGACTAAACAGTGATTCCCGTGGCGCGACACAAATCTTCGTATATCTTAGTAGAATTTTCTAGAAGACTGTCTCCGTGCCGTCGCATTTGCGCTGCTGGTAGAGCTTCGAACGTCTTTACGGAAGATTGCGCCGCTCGTTGGTCCAGGACGAAATTACGAACGTAATTATTTGATTCCCCTGGTTTTGTTTTCGATAGCTCGTTGATTACCCTGACCACGTTTTCAAATGTAATTTGAGTTTTAACGATTTATGGTCGGGTATTGAAAGTGATAAATTGTTAACGAGACTGATTAGTATTATATAGAGGCTACTTTAAAATAGTAATAAAACTTGATTTTCTACTACCTTTTTTTGATTCCCCTGGCCAAAAAAATTTAAAACGCAATATGTTGGGAACCATCCGGCCAAAAGTGATGCCAATTCGTTAAATGTGTTTATAATGAAGTTAAATTTTATATTACATTGTTACTTATAGAAAATCTTTTTAAATAAAATTCGCCAAGGGAATCACCTGAATATGCCGAATCTCAGGATTCACCCGCGAAGAAGGAACTAATTTTTTCCTTGAAAATTGTCAATTTGAAATTGTCAAAGTTCCAGTTTACTTTACGTCTCAAATACTGAAAACTCGTGCTAAGGGTACTGGAGTGTGGGTCTTTTATTTCACTAAATGCACCCTGAGGCCTTATCATGAGTTTTCAGTTATTCTGCTGGAACAGCGCCTCTGGTGTGCGAATAAGAAACAATTTTTTTCCTTGAAAAGTGTCAATTTGAAATTGTCAAAGTTCCAGTTTACTTTACGTCTCAAATACTGAAAATTCGTGCTAAGGGTACTGGAACTTTGACATTGTTAATTGACAAATTTCAAGGAAAAAATTAGTTCCTTCTTCGCACACCAGAGGCGCTGTTCCATTTTTCCATACAAGAAACGCTGTAAATACTGGGAAGACGCTGTAAAGTAAACTTGTGAAAACTCGTGATAAGGGCTCTGGTGGTCATCATCAGCACATGAAGAGGAGCTCCAGAGATCCCGTGGGCAATGCCTGCTACATCCCTGGGAGATCGTGAAGCACTCTCTCCAGCTATCCTATTCTCTATGTGAAATCACATCGCTGGACTCTACCATGTGCCTTCGACAAGACGGCTTTAAGATCGTCCAATCGTTCAGCGCGAGCGCACACCGCTGACGCTGCACGATTGGATAGTGTCGCTGTCAGTAAAGCCGCGGGAATCCACTAGGCAACAATTGATGTGCAACATATTCCACAACAAGTTGCCCAACATGTTGAAAGTCAGCGCGGAACTTTTGTTGAACAACGTTGTCTGTCTACACATCTACTACTTTACGTATGTCGTCGACAACATGTCGCCAGAGGAACTTGTGTTGCGCGTCACGTCTCCACTCGACAAAAATTGATGCTCAACTAACGATGCTCTTTAAACAAACAAAAAGCCGCGCGTCATGTTGCGCGCCAGCTGGCAACGTCGTGCACAATAATATGCAGCGTTGCCGTAGACGTTGAGCGTCACGTGTCGCGCGCCAAATGTTGCCTAAAATGCGATTATTAATTCGAGTCAGTAAAATGACATTTCCAGTGTTCAGGTTTGTTTCATTTTGTATGTATCAGTGACAGTTGCACTTATTTTACTGACTCGAATTAATAATCAAACTATAGTGGAAACGCGGCTTAATAGAATAGCAAACTTTAGTCCCAGCGCGAGCGTGGCGTGAGCGCTGGCCGGTGCATTCACACGGCTGTTTATAAAGAGAGTGCTCACTCCGAAGACCGGGCGCATTTTGAAGGTTTAAAAAAAAAGATGTGGTGAACGTTTACCAACCTCCTGTCCAGGTCCAGATACAGGGCGGTCCTGAGGACAGCTCTGTATCTCAGTAGAGTTGACATTATTTATTAGCTTGAAACACATGTTTTTTTTTACTCGACATATTGTGTAGACAATAATTTTGGGCAAGATTGTAGTATAGTAGGTACCAATTCAATTATCATACCAAATAATTCAACTATCATGACGTGACTGTATTTCACCTCAAAAACGAGTTATTAAACAGTTCACATAACATAATGTTATTTTTTTTAACCCTTAACCAGGCTATAAATATAATGTTAAATAACTCTAGGTATTTGTTTGTCGACAGAGAACCTCCTGCAGACACACGCGATTAATCGCGCTGCGACAACGAGCCAAGCTAATTTCCACTCTAAAAATACTGCGAATGGACCGCGACATGTCGCCCCGCGCGATTAATCGCGTGTGTCTGCAGGAGGCTTAAGACGGAGTAAAGAAAGAAAGCTAATATTCGGGTGTGTAATAAGTTTGTCAAAAGAGATTACATTCAGACGTTTCATTTTTACAGGCTAGGCATGTTGCCATTGCAAACTATTAAATACAAATTAGACACCGTCATCAAATTGACATTTGTCATTTCAAAAGTTGGCACATGTATTTTAGATAAGACCAAATTATTATTGGTATTTTATTTATAGAAGTTTTTGGAACGCGGTTTCATGATGAGTAGGACCGTGAGGCAGGTCCTTGATATAACATTATGTAAGTATGTTTTTAAATCAAGAAACTGTTGCAAAACAAAAGTGGTAGCTACAAGTAAATAAACACTAATATAAATTATATCTCAAATTAAGTTTAATTCATTGTAAGGTACCACCTTACCCTCAAACATTCAAATAAACCCGCATTTGTTTTGTTCGCAGTTTCTCTGGATAAAGCTAAACCTGTAATTTCAAGAGGTTGGGGAACAGCCAAGTGTTATATAATGAACACTGGTGCAAGACGGCTTGTGGACAATAAATGTGTAGACATGTTAGAAACCAAAGTAGGGTCATTAACGACGACATTGAAATCCAAATTAGAAGAAATTCGGGATAAACAGCTAGCTAAAGAAATCCCATATCTTGAGAACGAGATACAAAAGGCTAAAAGAAGATTGAAATTACAAGAAAAAAAATAGTTACTTGCTAACCTTACTATGTAACAATTTACTTTATATTATACGTACATTGTAGGTGCCGCAAAATCCCTACAAAGTTTTGGATCCATATCATGGAAGTACTTAAAAGTTGAAGCGGTACCGCCTATGACAGTAGGCTTTTTTAGTGGACTAGGTGGCAGGAAATTGGAACATTTCGCTGCTAAGATATCAAACGGTTTCATAAATGCTTTAGATAGTAGAATAAAGGAAATAGATGCTGAAGCGGAAAGGACAAGGCAAGCAATCATAGCCGCAGCAGAAGCACATGAGAGAAAATTAAAAGCTGAAGCGAAAGCGAAAGAAGCCGCGCGTATTAAAGAAATAGCGGAGAAGGCTGCCGAAGCTGTTAAAAAAGCTAAAGCTTTAGCTGAAAAAAAGCAAGCTGAGGAAGCAGCTAAGAAACCAAAAGAAGAGCCAAAAGCTAAAGCTAAAGCCAAAGTCAAAAGAAGGCAAAAGCCGAAGGGAAGAGCCAAAAAGAAGCCGAAGGCAAGAGCCAAAAAAAAGCCACCAAAAAAGTCTAAGTGAGCGCAGTTCTGATTTAAGATCCAGCACTGTGCGGGTCAGATAGAATAAATAATTTAAAAAGAAAAACAAAGAAATATCTATCTGTTGAGCAAGCATTGGTCCTGGATTCGATTCTCCGTTCAGACAAAAAGTTGTTGAAGTTAGATTTTTTTTCTGTACCAGCCCGAAGTTATAAAAATATTAAGAAAGATGCAATTTCCACAGCTAGCAGTTGCACTCAATGTTTTGACAGATAGATCCCAAACAGAAAAAATAATAATGAATAACAGGAATATGAGAGTCTCGGCTTGTCTCATGATGGGTCCTTTACACCTAATGTAATTTCAAGATAATCTGCATGCAAATATCCCTTTTTGTAGGTACATACTAGTGAAGTGCGAATACGAATATTCATTTCCAATATTTGCGAATACGAACGCGAATTTTGACTTTTAAATTAATTATAGATAGGTTTGACATTTCGTGTCAGTCATTTTTAAACCGAACACAGCCAAGTTTATATAGCTTGAATGAACGAAGACAGTCACTATAAAGTTTAAAAAAAATCTAGTAGAGCTGGATTTCTTTACAGTCTTCTCAGAAACAGACAGCATGGCCACACATGATATAAATAACAATAATATTTTTTTAAAAATCTGTAAAAAGAAATTGATTTAACGTGATGTAAGCCGTAAACGAAGCCAGTGGCAACCAGTGAAATTAGCCTGTTAACGGTCTCATATAAACAGTTTTTCAGGACAAGGCAGCACAGGTGGGACTCGAACACCAGCCTATATTTCAAGCCTTAATTAAATGACTCATCTAAACAACACAGGCAGGCCAGCACAGATTTGTCTGAGTTCTGGCTCCACTTATACCAGACTGGTTTTGTATAAACTATGTTTTACATCAGTTTCCTGTTGCCTGTAATTCCTTGAGGGTTTAACAGAAGTTTAGGTACTTACTTTTACATATGTTTAAATCAAATCTTCATATAAATATAAAATAACTTGTTCGTTAAAAATTTTTGCAAACATACGCATCGATTCTTGCGAATACGAATGCGCATGCAAATATAAAAAAACATGCGAATACGAATATTCGTTACATCACTGGTATGTACTTATGTAAATCTTGAAATAAGTTTTAAAATTTATGATTATGAAAATTATTAAACTGTATAGATAAATATGATTTTTAATTTATATGATGATGTTTTTACATTTCTACTTTAATACGTCGCATTAACTCACACACTCACTAGAGAGCAGTGGTGGTCCAGTGGTATCGGTCTCGACTTACGAGTACGTCGTGGGTTCGAACCCCGTCAGGCGCATTCTTTGTGTAATTTATTTCAACTCCACTGCTTTCAAAACAGTGAAGGAAAACATCGTGAAGAAATGTCCTAGAACCAAAAATTCGAAGACATGTGACATCTACCAATCCGCACTGGGCTCACGTGGTAGATTACGGCCCACGCCCTCTCACAGAGAGGAGGCCTGTGTCCCAGCAGTGAAAACATTATAGACTGATGATGATAAACTCACGCCTTCTTCCCATGGGGGTAGACAGAAACTACACATCGTCACCTCGTTACATACTCCTTTCGCCTGATCGACATGCCATCTGGATCTGGTCATACAAGCACGTCGATTGTGAGTACTACGCACATTCAGCTTCAATTTTGATTGTGTATAATTTACCTTAGGTACACTGTAAAATCTTAGAAAGACAAGACTTTTGAAACAACTTTCAGAATTCCAAAATGAAGGTGTGTTTACAAGTTTTTTTTTAATACGATGGGTTTGCTCTTGACCTTAGTCGAGGTCAGTAGTGACTTAGACAAGGTCGACGATGTAGCCAGCTTACCCAGAAGAAGCCTGTTCACTCTAACTTTGAAGAGATTAGGTAGAGTAGAGAGAGGTAGTTGTATGCGTTCGGAAAAATAGACGCAGGCAGAGAGTTCCACTCCTTCGCTTTATAAAAGACGTTTTTCCTTAACCCCTTTTTCCTGTATAACTGCATTATTTATACAAAGTACTCGTACTACGCATACTTATATGACACTCCTACGAACACACAGGCACGGAAAGAAACATGGCATTGCACGCAATGTCCACTAGTACAGAATATTTACTCCACATCATACCCTTGCATACTGCATTTATGATTTAAGTTGACCATCAGGGGTTTTGGTAACAGTAGAAAAAGGGTTTGATATCCGTATGCTAGTAGGTACACGTGCTCATTACGAGCACAAAAGCATGCTGCTAGTGACCAATTGCTGCTTAGTAGCATGTCTGTACTCTGTTAGAAATGAGCATGATTATTTGTAGCATGCTGATTGACCGTATTCTGGGCTATTTAGGCATTTTTACGTGGTATTATTGAAACAGTCAAAGTAAAAAATCTAGTTATTATACCTACATAATAACTAGTTATTAATCATAATAACTAGTCAATTTAGTGAAAGTGATAAATTACATTTGCTAGTTATTACGTATAATGTCTAGACGACTTAGTTAAAGCGATAAATGACATAGAATTAATCACATCAACTAGTTATTATGGATCTGGCATAAAGTAATATTAAAACAAGTATAAGTGAAGGTTACCTAAAAAGGAGGCTCAACGGAGCCCCGCTTGGCGGGGCTTCTATTTCTGCGCGCATAGTTTAACTAAAATCGACCAGATATTATGAATAATAACTAGTCAAAGTGAATAATTTATCACTTTCACTATTAAGTTTAGTGATTATACATAATTACTAGTTATTATGCATAATAACGGGTTTAGCACTTTGACTGTAACATAATCATCAAAATATGAATCCTCCCACGGGAAATGACGGGAATATCAGACTCGTACTGATTAAAATCCACGGTGTCTTTCAATAGATTGCTAACAGCTCTTTGAGCTAAATGGATGCGTTTGGGTTTTAACTCTGTTAAAGCTCTTCTTCTGTCTTGTTTAAAGTTACTGATTATCGGAGCAGGCTCCACAAGGGATGCCTTGTTCAAATCAGCAATTTTAAAGGTGGAAACATATTTATTTTAATGTCTTTGGTGGAAACGATAGAATAAAAACTTTATGGAAGACGAAAAAAAAACAAGCGATTAAAAAAATCTTGACAGTAAAAAATTCTATGCATTTTTTTGACACTTATTTACAGAAGACACACGATTCATTCAAATTATAAAAACAGGCTTGAATCTCGAAAAAAGCATTTTGAAATACACCTCAGCCTGTCGAAGAATATTTTGGTGTTTACGTTGGAAGCCAAATAAACTTCAAAATGTCAAGTGTGAATGCAGGAAGGATAGCAAGTACTCTTCGTAAGTGTCGCCGCACACGGGCCACTGGCCAGTGGCTACAACCACAAAACACCGCCCGCCACGAGAGAAGCTGAATCGCGCGGCAGCCACTTGTGGCCGGTGGTCGCCACCGGCAGCCACTTGAATGTATGAAAACTACAAGAAATATGCCGGTGGCGGGGGGCGTTTTGTGGTTGTGGCCAGTGACCCGTGTGCGGGAGCCCTAAGTATTTCAGCAGTTTAGGGCGTTTGCTGAAAGTCGTGCAGGTATGTACAGGATTTGTAGTTTTTTTTTTACGAAACAGCCGCTCGTTTTAAAATAGTAGTTAGAAACGGGATGGTTGAGACCGGTTTTCTATTATATGTTTTAACAGCGGAGGCCCATTCCGTGAGTTTTAGTGGACGCCTGCACGACTGCGTGCTGTAGCCTTGCAAGAGCACAAGTTTTCAAAAGTTACAGCCATAATGTAGCACGATGTGTTACTGGTAACAGCAACCAGAGAGCCATTCCAGCATCATGTCGTTGCACAACGCTGTGCTGTGATTGTTACGCAACTTTTGCCGACCATAATTATGCGAGTATCAAGATGGACCAAATCACCAATTTAAAACTTTCTCAGTTTTAAGTACTATTTGTACCCTTAACAAGGCATTTCTACCTCTGAAGGTAAAGGAAGTAGGTAAGTGTACATCAAAAAATCCTTGGAACCGCCATTTTGACGTCAAAGGAAATTTTAAATTGGGGATTTGGTAGGTACCGCCATCTTGATACTCACGACCATAATGGGCCATGATGGGTACCTATTACTTAGATAAGTCAATGTTTTTCGTAGGAAGCCGATGTATGATGATGGTGCATGAATTGACTGGAATATACAAACCAACAATATCAAGACAGAGGGAGAAACTAATGGAAGTGATGAAAGGTACCTACCTACCTACCTACTATTTATAAGTAAATGTAGATTTTTCAATATCAATTTTTCAGCAGGTTTTTCCCTCTTTGATAGATTCACGCGCCACAAACGTGTATTCGTCAATAACATCGTCAATTCATTTTGGCTAGGTACGGTTTATTTAGTCAAGGTTGTCTGGAAGATATCTTTTATGGAGACAAGAACACCTTTGTACACAATATAATTAGGTATATTATAATGTAAAAAAAATGCTGTGTGTGTTCAGGTTTTGCTGCAAAATATTAATAGTCCAGTAAATTTTTCATATTCTGTTGTTCTGAATGAATTTCGAAAGGCGGAAACCTCGGAAAGTAAGTAAGTATTGGGTATAAACTGACAAGTTGTAGCTTTAATTTTAGTCTTCTGGGTCTCGCTCCATCGTTGACCTTGTCTTAGTCACTGACCTAGACTAAGGTCAAGAACAAACCCATTATACCTACATAAAAAAGTCAACTTTATAAAATATGCTCTGAGAATAATTAACAACTAGTCCTGTAAGGTTATAGGTAATCGCCAAAATCTGAAAAAGAACCGAAATCTTTGTGGTTTTCAGTGGCACCCATTATACATTGAGCAACTTTCTTGCTACATTTAAATACCTATTAAGCATGTATTCAATAACTAACTAATCAATTTAATAAATTGTTTAGGTCAAGCAGAAGCCGCGGCGAAGTCTGAGCTTGCAAAAAGAATGCGAGTTCTTAAAGGATTTTACACCGTAGAAATGGCGATACCGGGCTCGGCTGAAGCGAAGGTACCTGATCTGTTTAACTATAATAATTACATCATACTATGCCCCCGTTGAACGAGTGAGTAAAGATAGAAGGCGATCTTTACGCATTCGGAGAAGTGGGTAAAGATCGTCACTCACTGGACGCCTGAGGGAGGACATCGCCGTCGAGGTCAACCGCGGCGGAGGAGGTGGTGTCGATCTGATCATGCCAGAAGTTGCTCAAAATACAGAGGTTTAGTAGAAGAAACGGGAGGCCTTTGCCCAACAGTGGGACACAGAATAGGCTATTAAAAAAAGAATGTCAGCTCTCGTACCAGCTTCCATTAGAGAAAGTCATTCAAATCCTGTTTGTTACTTACTTCGATACACTACAAAATTAAACACAAGTAGGTAGGTAACCCTAATATCTAAACAGCTTTTGTGGACTGACGGCTCGGCAAGCATGTAATTCCTGTAGGTACTCAAAGATTATTGTCACCTCTTGTTCTCGTATCAAAATGGCGTCATACCCCCAGGTAAGGAACAAAGGAACATTAACGAACACAGAACGACCTGACGAACACTAGTGATTGGCGTATAGTCATGTTCTGCTCGTAGTGTTCCGACCAATATCATAATAGCTAGAGAGCTACATGAAATTTCAATGGTGCCCCAAGGATTTTTTTTTGCGATCGCAGTACTTTATAAACAGGTAATCGTGACTCTGTAACATAAAGTACTACATAAAGAAGGCATGGATTTCAGTTATTACGAGTCTAGCAGTCGCTTCCGCTCCACCAAGGGCTGGAGGACTCATTTGATGATGTTATCACAACGACCATTTATATGTTATCACGATAAAAAACTTTTAAAAAAAAAGTACCGACTTCAAAACAAATACATAAAAGTTTAAAATAACTTTTCTTTCGGAAGTCGGTGGCAATAGTCAATGACACAACAAAACAAAGCCACCGACTTCCGAAAGAAAAGTTATTTTAAACTTTTATGTATTTGTTTTGAAGTCGGTACTTTTTTTTAAAAAAGTTTTTATTTTACCCTTTTTAGTTTATTTATTACATATTCAACCCAAATTCTTGTAAAATACAAAATTTTCTTACAAATGCACTAATCTTGTAATCCGTCACAACATAAAAAAATCCATATCTCTAAAACTACTGAACCGATTTTGATGAAACGTGCAGTGTACCCTAAGTTGAACAATACCTAGTACAACAAAAAAAGAATTACTTAAATCGAACTTATAGTTCCGGAGATATGCGTGCACAAACATAAAAACATACATACATACATACATACATACATACATACACTTATGAAATTTGGCACATTTGTTCAGACGCTGATATAGACTAACATATATGAAAACTGGGCAGTTCTGATAATATTACATACATACGGGTCGAATTGATAACCTCCTTTTTTTTGAAGTCGGTAAAAAGGACCTTTTCTGAACCAAAATCATCGCATTTTTAAAAACGTCTGACTTCGTTTAATGTCTCTACTTTTCAGCCAGGCCATTTCTTTGTTTAGAGATAATTGAAGAAGTGTTGGACACGTTTTCAGCGTGCCAGAAACACTTAACCAAAAATTGCATGTAGCTCTTGGGCTCTAAGGTGCTTACATACTTGTAGGTACTACGTATTATTATGCCATTATCATACAAACGCACGTTAGGAATTCTATACAGCTACACCTGCCATATATAAGCATCGCGCGATGCACAACAATTTTGGTTAGTTCAAATCATTAGACTTCTTTTGCACCCCTGTCTCTTGAATGCAAAGATTTTATTTCATACCTTAATTCGGCCGTATTAAAACTAAAATGGTTGTCATTCGTTGGGTGATCGGCTAGAATTTTTTTAAAGTGATTAATAATTAGTAAATAATATTCCCAAAAAGAATCATATTGTAGGTACAACATTTTTTGGAGTGCTAACCATAAAGTCCTCAAATGACTCATTCGAGGGTTTAACTAGGAAGGGATTGTCAGACTCTTACCTACCTACTAAAAACCCACCCTGTTTTTTTAAATGTCCTTTGCTTTCCAGAACCGCGGTTCACCTCCAGACATTATCTTTTGTTGCAGCAAATCGCGACTGACGTGCAGTTGACAAAAGACTTCATGAAAAATAAACGCTACCTCTTCATAACGGTGAGACAAGCCTGGCTACTGTTCCTGGTGGGGCTGGAAGTATTTCTCTGGTTCTTCATTGGAGAAACTATTGGAAAAGGCCATATTGTTGGCTACAAAGTTTAGAATACTACCTATTTGTAAACATACACTCTGTTGCATGACCGTACTTAGCAATTAGACACGTCCATAGAAGAACTTGAACGCTTTTGTACGAGTAGCAGTAAGTCGTTCTTGGTAAGTGTTACCGTAGACGTGCGGTTAACTGTACTGCTACTATTAAGAAGGACGTCATTTTCAAAATCCATAATTTATTAAATTTTGTTACTGCACTTGGAGAAGACGAAATTAAAATAACCCAAACTTTGATTGCTTATGTACTTTTTTTTATAACAATTAATGATTTTAAACAAATAAAATGAAGATATTTTTATCAACCTTGCAGTTTTACTCGTTATGTATCTCTATATTCTTGGTTCTTGGGTTTTTTGCCCAAGTTTAAGTTCCAGGTTAACGAAAAGCGAACAAACAATCTTACCAAGAGGTATGTACAGGGTGTAAGAGACATCGACGCACAAACGGATACAATGGGTCCAGGACATGATTCTGGACCAAAAAATTCCAACACGGCGGGTGTTGGAATTTTTCGTCAGTTTTTTCTTATTTTTTTTTTATTTCTATAAGTTTGTTTTTTTTTAATAGTGAGCCGCGCTTAAAGTACTACAGGTACTGTGGTACTGGGCACAGTATTTAGGTATACGATGACCTTTCATTATAAACATCTAAGAAGACACCATTTCTAGTTTTATTTACATTGCTACTTTTAGTGAAAGTAGTGAATTAATTACTTTTTTTTATTAAAAATCTCATTGGGTTAGGTAAGAATAGCGATTATGAACAGTCTAAAGTAAAAAAAAAACTCCAAAAAATTTTTAATTTTTTTTTGAAAATTAGGAAAAATCCGGCGTAAAATTCCAACACGGGGGTTTCCACCCATGGTATCCGTTTGTGCGTCGATGTCTCTTACACCCTGTATATAATATTGCTAGGTACAGTCACGAGCAATAGTATGTAATTGTACTTGCACATGCACACTAAGCAGTATTCAAAAGCGATGTTCTACTAACGTATTGCTTAAACTTTTGCCTTTTCATTAGACTTTTATTTTGGAAGCTATAGGTACTACATAATTACGAAATAGGTCGTATTTCAAAGTGGAAACCATTATTATTTCACGAGTTAATTGAGTTTGAATTTTGTTATTGTGCATACATGTTATTGCTCGTGACTGTTATTTGCTGACAACGTTTTAAAATATTTGATATTTGATGTAAACAAAGACGCAGGTTTGTAAGATTTATTATTGTGCCATAAAACTAACGTAATAAGTGAAAATAAATAAAATAAAATCATTCAAAGTGCGGGTAGCGCGAAGACAGTGGCGACTTCCGGTTTTCTACTGTTTTTTGCCAAGCTGTACCTATAGTTTGACTCTTAATTACTGGGCACCTCATATAAATTAATTAATCATTATTTTAAAACGTCATGTACCAGACAACCAGATACATAATGTAAAAACTGTTTAAATATAAGAAGAGATACCTGCGGAAGAATTGCAAGAGGCTGAGTAAATATTAAAACATTACCTATGCGCGTGCACGCTGAAAAACATTTCATACAAACTATGAAGTCCTTATTTTTCAAAATTACTAAACCGATTTTTATGAAACTTCATTCCTTGCAGGATACAAGGTTTAGTAGAAGACGTTTTTGATATTATGTTTTACAGTTAAACTAGACCGATTTTACTTTTTCTATGGGTACCTACCTAAAGACAAAAAAACCTATGTTAAAAAAACCTATGTAGCCTGCTTATGTGTGTGAAGGTTCTTTAAAAACAGTAATTTAGAAAAATCCGCTCTTTCCTTGTCTTTGTCACCCCTGACCTAGAGTCTGACTAGGTCTGACTAGGGTCAAGAGCAAACCCATCGTAACAAAAAAACATTCTACTTGAATTCGGTACTATTACAAAGTGCTTTGCGAGACAGAGCACTTAGAGACAGACCTACATCAACAGATAATTTCACAAACACCTACCTACGTACCTACCTAATTTAGAATTTAGATTCAGATTACTCGACGTAGGTAACTGCTTCTGATTGTCTGGCTCTTGCCAGGCGTTTAGTTTGTGGCGAGTTTATTTTTGGCCCAGAATGAAACTGGCCCTACGTTTCGCTTTTCTAATAAAATAAGTTTTAATATCATAATAGCTAGAGAGCTACATGAAATTTCAAAGTTGCCCCAGGGATCTTTTTTTGCGATCGCAGTACTTTCTAAACAGGTAATCGTGACTCTGTTACGTAAAGTACTACATAAAGAAGGCATGGATTTCAGTTATTACGAGTCTAGCAGTCCCTTCCGCTCCACCAAGGGCTGGAGGACTCATTTGGTGATGATATCACGACAAAAAAGGACCTTTTCTGGGACCAAAATCATCCAGGCCATTTCTTTGTTTAGAGATAATTGAAGAAGTGTTGGACACGTTTTCAGCGTGCCAGAAACACTTATCCAAAAATTGCATGTAGCTCTTGGGCTATAAGGTGCTTACATACTTGTAGGTACTACGTATTATTATGCCATTATCATACAAACGCACGTTAGGAATTCTATACAGCTTATACACCTGCCATATATTAACATCGCGCGATGCACAACAATTTTGGTCAGTTAAATTAATTAACAGACTTCTTTTGCATCCCTGAATGCAAAGATTTTATTTCATACCTTAATTCAGCAGTATTAAAACTAAAATGGCTGTCATTCGTTGGGTGATCGGCTAGAATTTTTTAACCGACTTCAAAAAAAGGAGGAGGTTCTCAATTCGTCGGAATCTTTTTTTTTTTTATGTATGTTCCCCGATTTCTCGAAGACGCCTGGACCGATTTGGAAAATTTTTGTTTTGTTTGAAAGGGTATACTTTCCAATTGGTCCCATGATCATCAGGTCAGGATCTGATGATGGAATCCCAGGGAAATCGAGGGCTACCTTCAAATTTTATAGGCACATAGTACCATTTTCATATATTTTCTAAAGCTGTTCAAGTATTTGCATCTGATAATCATCATTTCAGGTGGATGAGCTGATGATGGAAGGTACAACTCCTCAACGGCTTGGAGAAGGTATCGACTGATTTAGTTTGTGTTCGCATATCTCTGGAACTACAAGTCCGATTTAAGTAATTCTTTTTTTGTTGTACTAAGTATTGTTTAACTTACGGAATACTGTAAGTTTCATCAAAATCGGTTCAGTAGTTTTTGAGATAGGGAATTTTATTAGCTTATTGTGCACTTGAGAGAGAATGATTTATTTGACAAGAATTTGAGTTGAATATTTAAACTAAAAAGAGTAAAATAAAAAACTTTTTTTAAAAAAATGTAACCGCCTTCAAAAACAACCACAAAAAAGGGTAAAATAACCTACAAAATAACTTTTCTTTCAGAAGTCGGTGGCAAAAAAACAATGAAATGAAAAAAAAACAAAGGCACCGACTTCTGAAAGAAAAGTTATTTTGTAGGTTATTTTACCCTTTTTTGTGGTTGTTTTTGAAGGCGGTTACATTTTTTTTTTTAAGTTTTTTTTGTATTATAAGTAGGTACAAATTTTTTTGGGGTGCTAACCGTAAAGTCCTCAAATGGGGGACTCATTCGAGGGTTTAACTAGATAAGAAGGGATTGTCAGACTCTTACCTACCTACTAAAAACCCTCCCTGTTTTTTTAAATGTCCTTCGCGATCCAGAACCGCGGTTTACCTCCAGCCATTATCTTTTGTTGCAGCAAATCGCGACTGACGTGCAGTTGATAAAAGACTTCATGAAAAATAAACGCTACCTCTTCATAACTGTGAGACAAGCCTGGCTACTGTTCCTGGTGGGGCTGGAAGTATTTCTCTGGTTCTTCATCGGAGAAACTATTGGAAAAGGCCATATTGTTGGCTACAAAGTTTAGAATACTACCTATTTGTAAACATACACTCTGTTGCATGACCGTACTTAGCAATTAGACACGTCCATAGAAGAATTTGAACGCTTTTGTACGAGTAGTAGCGTCTTTAGAGGTTCTTATGTCGTAGCAGTAAGTCGTTTTTGGTAAGTGTTACCGTAGACGTGCGGTTAACTGTACTGCTACTAATAAGAAGGACGTCATTATCAAAATCCATAATTTATTAAATTTTGTTACTGCACTTGGAGAAGACGAAATTAAAATAACCCAAACTTTGATTGCTAATGTACTTTTTTTCATAACAATTAATGATTTTAAACAAATAAAATGAAGATATTTTTATCAACCTTGCAGTTTTACTCGTTATGTATCTCTATGTTCTTGGGTTTTCTGCCCAAGTTTAAGTTCCAGGTTAACGAAAAGCGAACAAACAATCTTACCAAGAGGTATAGGTATACAGGGTGTAAGAGACATCGACGCACAAACGGATACCATGGGTCCAGGACATGATTCTGGACCAAAAAATTCCAACACGGGGGGTGTTGGAATTTTTCGTCGGTTTTTTCTTATTTTTTTTTTTATTTTTATAAGTTTGTTTTTTTTTTTAATAGTGAGCTGCACTTAAAGTACTACAGGTACTGTGGTACTGGGCACAGTATTTAGGTATACGATGACCTTTCATTATAAACATCTAAGAAGACACCATTTCTAGTTTTATTTACATTGCTACTTTTAGTGAAAGTAGTGAATTAATTACTTTTTTTATTAAAAATCTCAATGGGTTAGGTAAGAATAGCGATTATGAACAGTCTAAAGTAAAAAAAAACTCCAAAAATTTTTTAAATATTTTTTGAAAATTAGGAAAAATCCGGCGAAAAATTCCAACACGGGGGTTTCCAACCATGGTATCCGTTTGTGCGTCGATGTCTCTTACACCCTGTATATAATATTGCTAGGTACAGTCACGAGCAATAGTATGTACCTAATTGTACTTGACATGCACACTAAGCAGTATTCAAACGGGCACGCCGCAATAGCGGCGGTAAGACCCCTCTTTGAGGAGTGGCTGGATAGGAGTCACGGCGTCCTGACCTACCGCATGACGCAGGTCCTCACCGGACACGGAAGTTTCGGGAGGTACCTGTGTCTAAGGAGAAAGGAGGAAACGCCTGGGTGTCACCACTGCGAAGATCGCCCGGAGGACACAGTAGAGCATACGGTGCAAGACTGCCCAGCTTGGGCAGAGCACCGACGTGTCCTCACGGCGGCGATAGGCGGAGACCTCTCGCGCCCGGCATTGGTTGCGGCCATGCTGCGGGGCGAGACGGAGTGGGAAGCGGTCGCCTCCTTCTGCGAAGCAGTAATGCTCGCGAAGGAGGAGGCGGGCCGCGTGAGAGAGAGGACAATGTCCTCCCTCCGCCCCACCCGCGGTGGTGGACGCCCACGGCGACGGACGTCGCAAGACGATCTCCGGCCACCGTAGGCGCGGGCATGCGGGCGGCGAGTAAAGGGCAACTCGCAGCCCGACCATGGACCATGCCCGGGTCGACGGCGCGTTGTGTTCCACGCGCGCCTCAAAGAGCGTCAGCATAATGACGGGGCCCCCTCTCTAGAGGGCCAAAGCCTGCCGGGGTCGCGGGACTTATACCATTACCGTGACCCCGGGACATAAAGGGCTACTGAAGGACACCGTGGATTTTAGTCAGTACAAGTCTGACAGTCCCTCCCGCCCTGCCCGGGGTGGGAGGACTCATTTGATGATTTTACCACGATAAAAAAAAAAAAAAAAGCAGTATTCAAAAGCGATGTTCTACTATTGTATTGATTAAACTTTTGCCTTTTCATTAGACTTTTATTTTGGAAGCTATAGGTACTACATAATTACAAAATAGGTCGTATTTCAAAGTGGAAACCATTATTATTTCACGAGTTAATTGAGTTTGAATTTTGTTATTGTGCATACATGTTATTGCTCGTGACTGTACAGGTAGTATTACTAATAGTACAGCTTGGCCAGAACGTCTTGAAACGGAACTAATATTTTTATTTGCTGACAACGTTTTAAAATATTTGATGTAAACAAAGACGCAGGTTTGTAAGATTTATTATTGTGCCATAAAACTAACGTAATAAGTGAAAATAAATAAAATAAAATCATTCAAAGTGCTGGCAGCGCGAAGACAGTGGCGACTTCCGGTTTTCTACTGTTTTTTGCCAAGCTGTACCTATAGTTTGACTCTTAATTATTGGGTACCTAATATAAATTAATTAATCATTATTTTAAAACGTCATGTACCAGACTACCAGATACATAATGTAAAAACTGTTTAAATATAAGAAGAGATACCTGCGGAAGAATTGCAAGAGGCTGAGTAAATATTAAAACATTACCTATGCGCGTGCACGCTGAAAAACATTTCATACAAACTATGAAGTCCTTATTTTTCAAAATTAGGTACTAAACCGATTTTTATGAAACTTCATTCCTTGCAGGATACAAGGTTTAGTAGAAGACGTTTTTGATATTATGTTTTACAGTTAAACTAGACCGATTTTACTTTTTCTTTGGGTACCTACCTACAGACAAAAAAACCTATGTTAAAAAAACCTATGTAGCCTGCTTATGTGTGTGAAGGTTCTTTAAAAACAGTAATTTAGAAAAATCCGCTCTTTCCTTGTCTTTGTCACCCCTGACCTAGAGTCTGACTAGGGTCAAGAGCAAACCCATCGTAACAAAAAAACATTCTACTTGAATTCGGTACTATTACAAAGTGCTTTGCGAGACAGAGCACTTAGAGACAGACCTATATCAACAGATAATTTCACAAACACCTACCTACGTACCTACCTACCTAATTTAGAATTTAGATTCAGATTACTCGACGTAGGTAACTGCTTCTGATTGTCTGGCTCTTGCCAGGCGTTTAGTTTGTGGAGAGTTTATTTTTGGCCCAGAATGAAACTGGCCCTACGTTTCGCTTTTCTAATAAAATAAGTTTTGTTTATAAAGTGCCGATATAGACTGGAAGCAAGCCAGCTAATCGTGTTGGTCCAGCCAAATAGGTAGGTACAAACTCAAAATTGCTACCAAAACTAAGACGTGGTCTGCATACTAGACCTATAGCTAAGCAAGTAAGGGACCTAAGTACTTAGGGGAACAGTGTATAAGACGGGGACACGAGGTATGATGGGAAATCACACACCTAAGGCAAACTTAACACAAAACTAACGTAGCACAAGCGCCAACAGGACGCCATTTGTGTCTGGCAGCTTGCAAATGACGTCCTGATGGCGCTTGCTCTTGCATTAACTACGTTAGTGTTGTGTTAAGTATGCCTAAAGAGTGTATGTCCCCATTATTCCTCGCGATTATTAACGTCCCCGTCTTATACACTGTTCCCCTACTTACTACAGTTACTACATACCTACACTAAGCAAGTAAGGGACCTAACACCTAAGTACTTACTACATACCTAGGTAGCCTAGGTACCTACTTAGCCATGTTATTTGAAAAGTGAATATAGGTACCTACCCAATGATATTATAAATAAAAAAGGTGTAGATACGTTATACGCGCTCAAAAACAGACGCGCTCAAATGTGGTTGATTCACAAACCTTGACCTCAGTCCGACGTTGCCAGCGACAACGGATGCACTTCACGTACTACAGAGTGAGTCAAAAGTAAAAGTGACTCAAAACCACCGAAAATGCCGTCGTGTGTGATGAGATATTGTACAAATTATACAAGCAAGACTTCTAAAAGTCAAAGAATCACTTATCATTCGTAAATATATTATTTATCTTAATATTTTCACAAATAAAACATTACGTTTCTATAATATGGCGTCGTAAAAGAAAGAGTGCGAGTGAGATAAAAGAGAGAGCGTCACCATCTAGCTGTCACTTTTTTCATATTGGTTTTATCAAGCTATCCTTTTTACTAGTAGTGAAATGTAATGTGTGTGAATAAAAAGTGTGTATGTGTGCTGCCTCTCTGCGCGGTACGCTTTTTTCTGTTGTTTGTACGTGTATAACATATCTATTACCTACCTACCTAAGTAGGTAGTTGCTTCCCAACTTCCATACCTACCTAACTTTCTAACTATTCTTGAAATTAACATTAGAAGCTTGAACGGTGTCCCCACTTTAATGTTAACTCTCGAGTTCTATGTATTAACGAGTATCCGTTTCATATTAAATTGCATAGCCAATCATTAAATCAGAATAGGTAAAATACCTATTCAAACCGCTGCGTATACGTCCGCAGCTTACTACAAGAACATCAGCGGTATACGTTGGACATGTAAACAGTTTCGGCAGTGCTATCGTGCTGTTTTTATATTTTGCTAACCGGAATAAAAATATTTAATTATCTATTGAATTTGTATCAGTTTTGTTCTACGTAGTGATGCCGTGAGCTTTTTTATGCTTACTCAGAGTGAGTGATAAAACCGTTGTCATACAAAGAAAAATTAAAAAGTTACTTTTGACAAATCGTACGTCAATCGTTCAAAATGGCGGTGAAGGTGCAATGCGGTGTTTCCGCGGAAACGAAAATTATGAAATTATAATTTAAATGCAATCAAATCCAATATAAAAATGACAGTGATTGTGTATTGGTAGTACTCGTATAGAATAATTAATTAACTTCATCCTTACAAATTCTACGAAATTGTTTTGTTCGTTTTATCGTGCGTGATGTTGCGGCGAGTTAATTTTTATTCAATATGTTTCGCTTTTGGTCTCAGTGTTCTTCTAATTCTTGCTGGAAGTCGATATGCAGATAACACTTATTACCGTCCGTCCATTGAAAGCCGGAGAAATGTTAGGAACTTTTTAAAAGTTGAATATGGAAACGAGGAAACCTACACACTGCATATACCCACAGTCCAGTATGATGGCTCGCCAGATATCAAGAAATTGCTGGAGAAAACGCGAGCAAAAATCGAATATCAACTCTCTAAGTACAACTTTTCAGAATCTGGTGCTCATGCATTGGAGGATTTAGTAATGGAAACAGGGGGCAAACCCCTGCAGAGTTTAATTATATCAACATGGAGATCAGGAACCACATTTCTTGGAGAAG
Source organism: Agrotis exclamationis (assembly GCA_950005045.1). Taxonomy (NCBI): domain Eukaryota; kingdom Metazoa; phylum Arthropoda; class Insecta; order Lepidoptera; family Noctuidae; genus Agrotis; species Agrotis exclamationis. Next base: position 9,604,013 of record OX465417.1, on the reverse strand, counting down.
TATTAAATGCAATCCCAGGTACTTATTATCATTATGAACCATTACTTAAGTATGGAATTATACAAATAAGGGGGCCACCGGAGTCAGATCAAGCTTTGAGCACAATCAGGGCTATGTTGAAATGTAATTATGAAGGCTTAGAAGATTACTTTAAGTATGGAAGTAAGCATTGGAATCAGTTTAGCCATAACACCAGACTTTGGGACCATTGTAAATATAAGAAAGACCTGTGTTATGATGCTGAGTTCACATCACGGTTATGTAAGCTCTTTCCTTTCCACACCATGAAGGTTGTACGTCTAAGATTGCGTCTCATCCAGGAAATACTGGATGACAAAGAGTGAGTTTACTACATTAATATTGTTACCTAGTATGTTATCAGTATTTTATTGTATTGCCTGTTAATAATTAATTTCCATGTTTGTTCAAAATGCAATATTATTTGTTTAATTAATAAGAAATTCCAATTCTAACTAACAAATTTGGAAAAAAATTAAAAAAGTATTATTTTGAAAAGATTCTCAAAAAGATTTATTTACAGAGTACATGTTTTCAATTTAAGGCTTAATGTGAAGGTGATACTGTTAATCCGTGATCCTCGTGGTGTGATGCAGTCCAGGCAGCACCGGAACTTCTGCCAGCCCGCTCCGGATTGCTGGGAGCCGTCACTTGTTTGTGCAGACATGATTAGCGACTATGTTGCAGCAGGACGTATACAGCAGCAATATCCTGATAGACTAATGTAAGTCATTGAATAATTATCCCTCATTTAATAGTAAGAGAAATATTTATTTCTCTCACTATTTATAATAAATTTTGTGAATAGTTGCATTAAGTAAAGCACAGGAGTAGAAGTTTTGTAGATTTTGAGATATCAACTCCCGTTAAAGAGTTTATTTTTATTGCTATATGAAAAATTTAATGGGCACATGGATTGTATTATACAAATTCTGAGTAAGACCGTTTATGATTAGCACTTGTTTATAAAAAATCTCTACTAAAATTGTAAAGCTGGAGAGTTGTTTGTTTGGTTGAACGATCTAATCTTAGGAACTACTAGTTTATTTAAAAATTCTTTTCATATTGGATCTAGTCCATTTATCGAAGCAGGCTATAACCTGTAAAATATCACGCTACGACCAACAGGAGCTGAGCAGTGAGGGTGAAAACACGGGCAACAGTCAGAATAAAATTGAAATAATAATTAAAAATATAATATTTATTTACCAAGTTATATGAATGTACAGCAGAGTTATACCTTGTTTTGTCCATCTATTATCATGAAGAAAATATTTGCAAACTAGTAATAAGAAAAAAACATTTGATAAAAAGTAAGGAAGTAGGTAATATAACATGCTTTTTTAAAAAAAAAAAGAGTCGTAAAAAATTGAATGTAATGTTTTACAATGCCTGTTATCAGAATCCAGCATTATTCATACATTTTTAGGGTTCTGTACGTCCGAATACAAAAACGGAACCCTTATAGGATCACTCGTGTGTCCGTCTGTCTGTCGCTTACAGTCAATTATCTCCGAATCTACTAGACCGATTGGGTTGTAATTTGGTACACATATCAATTCCTGTGACCCAAGCACAGAGGTGTGACGTGAATATATGAAATCTGTATGTGGGAGGTAATTTTTGGGGGGGAAGGGGAAAATGAAAAAAAATGTTTTGAAAACTGCATCGTGTGACATATCAAATGAAATGTCTTGTTGAGACAATCTTAAATGTATTTTTTTGTAATTTTAAAATAGTTTCCAAGTTATTCAAGAAAATAGACGAAATTTGACCATTCCCCCTCCCCTCTTATCTCCGAAACTACTGAACCTAAAATTTTGAAAAAAATACAGTAATTAGTTTTCTACTTATAGATTATAGAAAAACCTATAGGAAGTCCATATCTGTATATGGGAGGTTATTTTTGGGGGGGGAAGGGGAAAATTTAAAAAAAATATATTTGAAAACTGCATCGTGTGACATATCAAATGAAAGGTATTATTGAGACAAACTTAAAAGTATTTTTTTTGTAATTTTAACATAAATGGTTTCCAAGTTATTCAAAAAAAATAAACGAAGCGTGACCATCCCCCCCCCCTTATCTCCGAAACTACTTAACCTAAAATTTTGAAAAAAATACAGGAATTAGTTTTCTACTTGTAGATTATAGGATAACCTATAAGAAGTCCATATCTGTATATGGGAGGTAATTTTTGGGGGGGGAAGGGGAACATTTTAAAAAAAATATTTGAAAAGTGCATCGTGTGACATATCAAATGAAAGGTATTGTTGAGACAAACTTAATAGTATTTTTTTTTTGTAATTTTAAAATAAATGGTTTCCAAATTATTCAAAAAAAATAGACGAAGCTTGACCATTCCCCCCCCCCCCTTATTCACCGAAACTACTGAACCTAAAATTTTGAAAAAAATACAGGAATTAGTTTTCTACTTATAGATTGTAGGATAACCTATAAGAAGTCCATATCTGTATATGGGAGGTAATTTTTGGGGGGAAGGGGAAAATTTAAAAAAAAATTAAAAACTGCATCGTGTGACATATCAAATGAAAGGTATTGTTGAGACAATCTTAAATATATTTTTTTTGTAATTTAAAAATAAATAGTTTCCAAGTTATTCAAGAAAATAGACGAAATTTGACCATTCCCCCCCTTATCTCCGAAACTACTGAACCTAATTTTTTTTTTAAAATACAGAAATTAGTTTTCTACTTATAGATTATAGGAAAACCTATAAGAAGTCCATGATATAAAATAACATGGTAAATCACTCAATATTGTGCGTACCAATTTGGGTCAGATTTAAAAAAAAAACGTGATAGGTAACATCGTACGGAACCCTCTTCACGCGAGTCCAACTCGCACTTGGCCGGTTTTTTTAATAGTTTATTATAAGTTCCATGTCATCATATTTTGATTCTTTATTCAAAACATGTGCATACATGTATTGTCCTTCAGTATAACCTTACCAGCCAGTTAAGTTTAATAAATAACACACACTGTCGTGACAGTGTATCTTCACCTTCAGGGTTTAACTTAAACAAAGCCACAATGGATGTTTAACTTATGAGAATTACCAATTTTAAAGCAGTAAGTGAAATGATTCTCAAGTCTTTCCTAAATCAAATTGCATGTGCTTTTACCTTGGGCTTATGTCAAAATTGGTAATTGGTAAACAAATTGAAACCTATTATTTGCAAAAAATGTGTTGCTAAGCTCATAACTTGAAAACGGCTGGACTGATTCGGATAATTCTTTTTTTGTTGTATTTGTAACCATCAGGACCAGGTTTTAAAGGACGAAAATATTTTTTTTGTCCACATGTCCACCCGTGCGAGGACGGGCCGCTAATTATAATAATAATTAAATATTCAACCATCATTTACACGCCGAAAAATCTCCCATGTCATCAAAAATAGTTCGCGGGACTCACGAATTACCGTGACCCCGGAACGTAAAGGGCTATTGAAGGAATCTGTGGATTTTAGTCAGTACAAGTCTGACAGTCCCGCCAGCTGTGCCCTGGGTGGAAGGATTCATTTGAAGATTTTACCACATTAAAAAAAAAACTTCAAAAATGAGCAATGCAGATACTACAACTACTATACCACCAGCTTTGCTTAAATATTTTAAATGATCCCTTTGTTTAAAGTCATGAACTTTTACATAGGTACAAACATAAACTTCAAAAATCTCACGAGTATATTTTGTATAATAATTAATAAATAATAATAATTTATTTGTTAAAAGTTTAATTAATTTTGATATTTACAGGGTGCTGCGTTATGAGGAGTTAGCACTCAAGCCTAATATTACTACTCATCGAATTCTAAAGTTCCTAAAGCTTAGTGCCACTCAATCGATTGAGGAGTTCCTGCAGTCGCACACAAATGTGGAGGTGGCCGGTGTGAGTTCCACCTTCCGAGTCTCTAGAGATGTGCCTTTTAGATGGAAGAATGCACTGGACTTCGACTATGTGGATGAGATACAGGTATATTTCATTGTAATTATACAACTGCTCTAGAATTAGTAATTTTTCCCTACATATTTCTATTATGAAGAAACAGAAAACTTACAGCAACATGTTACAGTAAAGCATATTTACATATTTGTTTCTAAAAGCTTCAGAAGTCTTTTTTTAAAGTATATTACCTTTTACAGTGAAAAAATGTCTTCCAATGAAAAAATAAACCCAGGTTCATGAAGCCATGGACGTCGACTAGTGCTGCAAAAGATCAGTTAGTTCCAAATAAAAAATATAAATGTTTAAAAACTTCCTCTTAGCCTTTACATTAGCAAGAATTTTTTTATTATAGGTGTATTATGACTAAACTTCTTTTAACGGCCAACCCAGTTCTGGCCAAATGCTTTAAAATGGTTACCTCTACCATAGAAATATCAACTTAGTTGCTTTTTAAATAGAGTCAAAAGTAAATTATACTTACCATGTACCTAATTTTAAACTGATTTTGTAATCTCTCACCCCCTTATTAATAAACGTGGACTAAAGTTACGCCAAGGTTAATCCTTAAAAAATGTACGGTTAATCCGAAGATTAACCTTGGCGTAACTTTAGTCCACGTTTATTAATAAGGGGGTTAAGGTTGAAATTTGTATGGCAGTGATAATTGTATTGTGGTGCGATTAGCCAGGCCTGCGTTAGCCCCAGACACTATTTTCCTGTGGTAATATGAGAAAGTCTGTAGTTTTGTGTGTAGATAGATAATATTAATATCAAAACACTGATATATGTAGTTGTCATGTTCATAAAGGCTATAAACTTTGATGGTGTGTAATGTGTTATTGTTGTATTGTAATGTAGTTTTACTTAGTTTTTTTTTAAACCAAACATGTTTTGGCCTTCAAACTTATTTCTAACATCAAATTATGCTCCCAGTTCTGAACTTGCGAAGAAATGACAGACTTTTGATCTAGCGACGTTCTTCTATCTTACTGATATAATTGTCGTTTCTTTTTTAAATAAATAATTATTGTGGAAACGAGAAAATCCGTAAAAACATCGCTATCATAATATAGGTATATACGATTACTGTAAAATCGTTAGCTAATTAAGTGTTATCGTAAAATAACAAAAGTAATACTTTGTTATTTTACGACAACGCTTTGAGGAAATCAACTATTTATAGGCATAACTTTTAACGACCCACATGAAAATTGCGGTACTACTGCTTAATAATATAAAAATATTTTAAAGTATTTTGCTGTTGCAGTATTTAATCCCTCTTACTTTTAAAAAGCTAGGTAGTTGGGTTTGTGGCTTCTCGACCTTTTTTATTGTCGAGCTTCGAGAATTCTCGAGGCCAAATATTTCGCCAGTTTTCTCGAGATTCGAAATTTTTATTTAAAAAAAATATACAGCTTTTTCGAGTTCGAAAAAGCTCGGGCCAAAGACTGGTACGTAGATAGGGATTCGATTCCTGGCGAAACTTCAAAAAAACTAGTCTTTCTGTTTTTATCAATAGCTCGCGATTCCAGTCTGCTCATAGTTTAGTTTTCGGCTGTATAATAGGCGATCAAGTACGGAATCAATCATATAGTTCGCCGCTCTTGTCCGATTCCATAATATGACTGAAAAATAACGAAAATTATGGGAAAAATAAGTTATCGCTCTAAACGAGACAGCTGTCGCATTAGAGTAAACTGTAATGATAGATTTAATTGTTAAAAATAAATAAATTAGAATATAGTTAATCCTGTTGAAAGATAATACAAAAAAAAACATTAAATTTAAATTTTAGTGTTGTGCCTAACAGGAAACACAATAGGCTATTTGTCAGTATCAATAAATTATAAATCGTAATAAGTCCGTTATTTAGAGTTTTGAAAAATAACGGACACATTTTTTTTCTTATGTAAAATCAATGAATATTTACCAAGATATAACACATCAAGACTCGAGAGTGGGGGCTCGTGACGTCAGAATTCAGTAAAAAATGTACTAAATTGTGACGTATTGGCAATTTTGGCATCATATTATCCGTCAATTTTGGTTTGCGTACAAAAAGAAAAAGTACGGATCAAATATTATTTGATAATCTAACTGACGGATTAATTAGATTTTTTTAGTCAAATAGCCTATTAAGTCACAACTTTCTTAGCTTTACTTGAATTGCGGGACTGTCTGTAAAGGCAACCGTTACTCTGGAAAGCAAAAAGCAAAAGCTTAAGATGAAACCTGATTGATATATCTATCACTGTAATTGAAGCAACACAAAAAAAAACTAAGTAGGTCAAATGTTGCACACAAATTCAGTTAGCTGTATCTTTTAAGCTCTTACTTAAACTGGTTTTAGAGTTTAATGAACCTAGTATGTCTGGGTGCGATTTTATAATCTAGGTAGTCTATGTTCGCTTTCAAATCTGACCATTGCTGGCAACTAGTTTTCTCACGGTCGTTCCAATCTAAATAATACTGTCAGTCTCATTATAATATTCACAATATTATTTAAAATACTAGGAACATGATTTTCTAAAAATAGCGTCATGTTTCTTCGTAAGTATGGTCGTAGCATTTCTGTCCAGCTCCTAAGTGGCAAACGCTTAACACCAAACGCACTCTAAAGGAAAAAGTAGAAAATCTATTACAGATTACAGAGCGTTTTCGTTCGTTCGTGTCCGTAGCATTTAATAGCTTTTCAACTTTAGGCTCTAGGGAATATAGTTGAAAATCTATTACAGACTACAGTCCGTCTAAGCACCCTTCGTAACATGCACAATTCTATCTCTATTCTACCATGAATAGTGGTAAAATCATCAAATGAGTCCTCCCACCCAGGGCAGGGTAGGAACTGTCAGACTTTTACTGACTAAAATCCACGGTTTCCTTCAGTAGCCCTTTACGTTCCGGGGTCACGGCAGCTGTTAAGTCCCGCTACCCCGGCACCACGAACAGACTAAGTCATCAGCTGGAGGACGTCCACTGCTGAACATAGGCCTCCCCCTTAGACCGCCACGCCGGCCACGCCGAACGACAATTCGCCACTTGCATCCATCGGTTGCCCGCGACCCTCACGATGTCGTCGGTCCACCTAGTGGGAGGCCTGTCTACGCTGCGTCTTCCGGTCCGTGGTCGCCACTCGAGAACTTTACCCATATTAGTTATACGAGCGATGTGGCCTGCCCATTGCCACTTCAACTTGAAAATTTTGCGAGCTATGTCGGTAACTCTGGTTCTTCGCCAAATATACTTGTTCCGAATTTTATCCCGCAAAGAAATGATGCGCTTGATGTGTGTATGTTATTAATATTACGCCTAATAAAACTCTGTTAGTAACGACGGAAATCGTTCTTCATTCTTTGATTTTGTCTATTCTTAAGACGACAAAACCCGTCTTTACGTTGTTATGCTACGCGTATTGTATTTGCTAGGTTATTTACTTGGTAGAGGTCGTGTTGAAGGTCTTGTATGTAATATTAGGTAAATGCTATCAACAATTATTGTTCGTTTCCGTCGAATTAATTGTTATTCACCAGTGAGCTGCATTCAGCGTGCGGAAGTGTAACGTTAAATATTATGACTAACGAAAAATGCAACTTATTTATTATGAGCGTATATGCCGTACGCCATTTCATACAAACTTTCAAGTACTCGTTTTTCAAACGATTGAACCGTTCAAAATGAAACTATACTATGCGGTTCAATTATCCCCATCTGTCAATTGTCACTTAAAATAACGTTTAGCAATAACATACTTCGTGCAAATTGTTTTTTAATAGTGTATATTATCTTGTTACAGTTATTTTCATATGATAAATAATTATTGTATGAAATATATATATATTTCTATAAAAGCACGGACTGCGCGGTTAACAACTTGAGGCCCACAATGAAATGAACTGTTTACTAATCAATCATTAACAATATTCCAGATGGCGTGCAAAGAAGCGATGCTTTTGTGGGGTTATAAGCTGGCGTACAACGAAACCCACATGAAAAGCAAAGATTTTATCCCCATTGAGGATTATACAATCGCACAGTGAACATACCAAACTTCTTACTTCTACATTCACTATAATAATGGAACATTTCACTTCGACTTTTTACATAATATACACATGAGGAGTACATATTATATTCATATCTTGTAAGTATGCTTTTTGTTACCGTACAATTATGTATATTTTATCTAAATATATAAAAACCGGCCAACTGCGAGTTGGACTCGCACATGAAGGGTCCCGCAGTAGCAAGCATAGAAGTAGTATAGTAATATACACAAACAATAAAAATAACTTTGTTTTTCATAGTGTTTGTATGAATGGCAAAGTTATATTTGCGGTTTTTGAAAATGTAGTATATCTCAAAAACTGCTAACTATATCTCATCCAAACCAATTTTCGTTGGAAGTTTTTGTTAAGGTTAATTAAGGTTACATTATATATATTTTTTTAGTTTTATCATTCTCTTATTTTAGAAGTTACAGGGGGGGGGGGGGGACACGTTTTACCACTTTGGAAGTGTCTCTCGCGTAAACTGTTCGGTTTAGAAAAAAAATATATAAGTAACCTCAATATCATTTTTTAAAAGACCTATCCATAGATACCCCACACGTATGGGTTTGGTGAAAAAAAAAAAATTGAGTTTCAATTCTAAGTATGGGGGGTACCCCCAAAATTTGTTTTGTTTTTATTTTTGTGTAAAAATCCTAATGCGGGTCACACATTACATCTACTTACCAAGTTTCAACAGGATAGCTCTCATACTTTCGAAGAAAAGTGGCTGTGACATACGGACGGACAGACAGACAGACATGACGAATCTATAAGGGTTCCGTTTTTGCTATTTGGCTACGGAACCCTAAAAATCAATTGCTGTTCGTTAGTCTCGCTAAAACTCGAGAACGGCTGGACCGATTTGGCTAATTTTGGTTTTGATTTATTCTTGAAAGTCGAGGGAAGGTAAAGGTGAATAAATATAGATTTTGAGGCGGTACGAAGTTTGCCGGTTCAGCTAGTATGTTTAAAAATCAGTATTCTGCAGTGAGTTCATCTGCTTCACGTTTTTATCAAACCATTTAGGTGTGACTTTGTCGGGGCAGGCCAGCTCCTATATCTGCGATGATCACTGAAAAAGTCTTTTAGGCCAATATAAGGCGCTTTTGAACTTAAACCTTAAAAGCATAGTAATAGAATTGAGTTTATTGATTGATTTGACAGGCCTTTGAACTTGAGTTAATTGCATTTATAAAAGTCCTACAAAAAAGTTGTAGAATATTTTCTAGTTGTTGTGAAATTACCAAAGTCAAAATGCTTTCTTTTTCCTTTTCAGAAAGTGTTCCATTACTTTTGCTCCAGAAAAAAAGAATTGGCTGTTTCCTAATATTTAGAGTGGCGTTGCTATTGCAAGAATTAAGGTATTTATTTGAGGCCTAGTTGTTGGCTTTTATCATTATTTCAATAAGCCGAAAAGTTGAATCAAAATTTTACATTTAATTAATGGTTGAACACATTTAAATTATATTATCTACACGTGTATATGCACTTAAGATGTTCAGGGTGTAAAAAAATCCTTAACTGCACTGAGTTAACGATTCGTGACAAAACAATTCGTTTGATTAGAATCGCAATTATAAACGTTTACCTTGAGGATCTTTTTACATTCGCAATGCATCGGATGACGCTGACGGTACGACATTTATGCAAACGCGTGTATGTGTGTGTTAGTTTATGACGCCTAAATTCGTCATGCTTTGTGCAGTAATTATCTCTGGTAAACGGTATGATTGTTACTGTGAAAAATAGTCGATTCAGAATCGTAAACTGTAATTTTACTATGCCATAAAATTACCCTCTGATAACGGTTTACATTAGTCATAAAACGCACTATAATTGATTTTGCAAAAATGTCGTATTGTTGCATCTATAAAGTATACAGATATAATTTTATTGTAATCTCATTTAAACATCGAATCTCGTGAATAGCATGCAATATAGGATATTATTAATTTATTTACTTATTACGTAAGACCGATGCTAGTTGATTTTCTTATTGTTTATTTATATTTAAGACTGACCATGTTTCTATCGATCCTAATCTTCCATACATTACACGACTAAAGTTTGCGCTTTTACATTATGTTCCGAAGGGAAAAAGTACTTGGTAGTTATAAATTAGTGAACTCTGGTTGTGTATAGCACTGCGGGTGTGTCATTATATCAAAATGTAAAAGATGGACCATAATGATATAGGGGTCAAAATTGCTTGCACAAGTTCGATATTCTAATTCATCGATGGATAAGGTTATGTTCAAATGTTCAAGCAGTTTTCACTCCTCATACGCGTTTAATTATTAAGCTTAGGCAACTTCGCACTCACGGAATTGACCGATTGTTAATGCTTCCATTATAGACACGTATAGTTTAGAGATGCATTATTTTTTACCAAGTGTTAAGGTGTAAGGGGTTCAAACAGTGCTCTTCTACTTAGTAGTAGTTGGAAGCCCTCTTAGTTCTAGCACAGTCTACCTATACGTGACTACTTTCAGTAGGTCAACGCTACGTTCTCACGAGACAATTAAGGTTGTGGTTCATGGGCGCAGCTATTAGAATATTAATGTATTATTATTGTAGGGGTTAATGCCGAAAAGAGGTTATAATCAATCATAGAATAAAACTTCTTAAAATTTAATTTTATTTATATCTTCTTAATAATTTAATTCTTCTGTAAGTGTGTTTGTCTCATAACTCCTCCTAAATAGCTAAACAGATTTGAATGACATTTTGTGTGAATATTCCAATGGGATGGTTTGCAAACTCCCGGTAGGTGGCGCGACTGTCCGGGCTAGACGCGTCTAGGTCCGCTAGTGTGAATATAAAAGTCTTACAGCCCCAGCATCATTCCCATATTTAGTGAACGCTCTAATGCTAAATATTAATTTAAAATGGAAAATAAAAATAATGTAAAGTTATTTGAAATGGATAATTAGTATGGCAATTAAGCTTTGACTCACTGCAAGTAGTTTGTAAGGTACACTGTGGTATTAGTGGGCTGCTTTAAATATTTATACATCAATATTACTCTTTGTGCAAGATTTATGCTTATCAGTTTGAGAATATATTGAGATTAGAATCGTCCATTATCAATTGTAACTGAAATAATACTCGGTACGACATGACCCTTAATTGTTATCAAGTAAATGACAAACTACCTAATAAACACTGAATCACTATTACATAAAACTAATTTAAAAGTATGTCAAATAACCGTTACATAATTATATTAGGCACTAAATAAAACTAATGAATAGTTGTATGAGTAGCGAAGATATTGAAGATCGAGGCTTTCAGGCGGTAAGCCTACTGTGATAGACAGACTAGGTGGTGTTCACCACACCATACCAACACAAATTAATAAGTACATTCATAATGTTAAGCAAATCGCGTGTGATATTGCCCGATACCCCGTTACATGTAGTATTGTAAACAATACGGAACAATTAGTAAGTGAACGTAATCTCCGTCCATGAGATATAAAACGATCCAAAGAACGGCCCCTCTAGCATCGCCGTCAAGTTCCTCAAGTGAATTATACGTAACGACAAAACAGATACAATAAAATTATACAAACTGATTTTTTATATGAACCTTCAGGGTGTGAACATAAGTTCCAAGAAAAACCAAAAATACTGATAAACTCTCTCTGTGAAAGATCCGTGCGGAACAGTGTGGCCCGTTACAAAAGTCATACAGTACCCTGAGCACGAGTTTTCAGTATTTGAGACGTAAACTGGAACTTTGACAACTTCAAATTGACAATTTTCAAGGAAAAAATTAGTTCCTTCTTCGCACACCAGTGGCGCTGTTCCATTTTTTCATATAAGAAACGCTGTAAATACTGGAAAGACGCTGTAAAGTAAAAGAGTGAAAACTCGTGCTCAGGGTACAGTTCATAATATTTATTATTTCTATACTAAAAACGGAATTTCATTAAGGTCTAGTCACTTTTAGAAATGATTGAGGAGAAGAATTTTAGGAATTGAATGCTTTGCATACAATAAGTACATGAATTCAAAAATCAAATTATCATGCTCAGTTGTATATCGAATGATCGAGAAAATTGCCTACAAGCGTATACGTCATTTGCAAGGTACTTAGTGACCCATGTTGAGTTGGATCCTAGGCGATCGACTTGGGCGGTAGGTACAAATCTAGCAGGCATCGTAGGGAACAAAATATTATGACGAGTGCTTAATGCTCATTTTAAAAAATAGAGACGAATCTCTCGTGACTACTTTCAGTTACTGTGGACCATTTACATGGGACATTTAGTATTTCTGTAGGTATAAGTACGCTAATAATAACTCAAACAAATGGAACTATTAATGTAGTGAGAATTCATTAAGTGCACTTGATTGTAAAGTAGTAACAATTAGGATTAAAATATTTGATTAAATCAACAATGTTGTATTTGGATGTATTCAGTTCTTGTTCAAGTTTCTCTGACATTTGTTAGCAGTGTTTGTTTAAAATAAATTGAATAAAGGCTCGTTTACAGAGGAGAGTTTTTAGCTTCAAAGGTGGCTATTGAATCAAAAAATAAAAAGTAGCTTGCTTTAAAAATAAAGATTGTGGTAAGTGCAATAAAACTCGCGTGTACACACATTCTTGCCATAAAACTGACGCGATACTCTTCCTGTGTAAATTGGCCTTTATGGTTGAAATTGACACTTGCAACTCTCTGTAAAGGAAAAAGTGTATGATTTAAACTTATGTATTTTTTCGAATTTAAGCTATAGCTTTTAAATTATACTTGCCTACTCCAAGCATCAGTAATATTTTAATAGATCTTATTTACGTATTATTATTTTGAAATTGTCTCTCTAAACTAGTTAGTTTTACAATAATCACTGGCGAACATGAATGTATACAGGCATCATATTTACTGTTACATTCATGTTCGCCAGTACTAAGGAACGAAGCTTACAAAATACCTAATGTCAATAAAATGCCATCAATTACTAATTAAGATAACATGCTTCCTGATAGATTGGACAATATAAATATTCATTTATGCCTTAACGAAATACTGGTAGTGATATAGGTAAGGTTTACTATTGAATTGCATGTTAGTTATATTATAAATAATAATGATTTATAAAAATAAAAGTTCTGGTGGCTGGCTGGACCCAGTGTAGATTTTTTATCATATCATTACCATATCATAAGGTATACACTTATTGTATAAAATGTTTATTCATTACAAGTTTACTTTTCAAACATTATATTATTGACGCTATGTTTCTATCGGATCGTGTGATATTTTGGTTATATTTAGTTCGTTTGGGTGTCTCGAATCAATTGTTTTGATTGGTTGTAGATTCTTATATTTTTATTAGTGCACATGTTTAGGTGCGTGCGTTTATAGCATTGTACTGGGTATGGAATTGTAATAAAATAGTTGATTTTTGTAAGGTTGCTAGCGAATTTATATCAATGCATAATATAAGGAATTCTACTTAGATTCAGAATTCCAAATAATTATATCGACTTTTTTTATATCGTGCGGTTACTAAAATATGCAAGCAATAATAAAAAATAAACTGCATTAATTGGCCCTTACTTAAGAGTGAAAGTGGTAGAAATTAAGGGTAGCCTTATTAGAATAAGAGTTACGATTGAATGAATAAGAATGTTGAAGTTTTAATCTATAGATTGTAATAGCACAGCCGGCGTTATAATTGCAAACATTGTATTATCTTTTTATTTGAAGTTAATAAAGTTACAATAAAATTATATTGGTTTTATTTTAAGTTTAAAATTAAGTAATACTGTACGATAGCCATGTAGGTGAAGGGAGCCAGGCTGTCACTATTCAATAGTATCATTTAACTTGAGGTGATACAAGTACTCTTCTTCAAAGGTTAAACGTTCACAACATTGGACGACTGAGATGCTCTTCCTACCAGATTGTAAACATGATAACATGTAAGTGTCAACGTGAGCTTGCAACACTGGAGCAATATCGGGCTCTACGAATATAACACCTGTAAAAAATCTCTTCTTTTAAGCCACTCAACATGATATCTTCAAATCATCGATGCGTTTCGATGATTTCTATTAAAACGTTGGTTTAGAAAACTTACCGAGCGCTGTTAGTACAAGCAGAATTTCGATACTTGTGCAAATTAAGACACCAATCATGTTTAACGTTAGGAGTGTGCTATGCTGCGATTGGTCGGAACTGTAAAATAAATAAGAGTGTATAAAATAACGCTGGTGAAAATAGGGGTTCTATCCACTTAGTCCACCAACTCGACGCACTGGTGGGACAAAATGGAATGCCTTAAGCCCCCCCTGGCAAGCATTCCAGTTTACTTCATCAAAATAATTCGAAAATTGGAGGGGTATGAGAAATAGGCCCAGTGGCGGCGGCATATTGTTTATTTGTAATTGTTGCTAAATAGATGATGAGAAATAAAATTGTGCACCTTGTAACTATAGCCAGCGGCATTTTTGCTTAACTTAATTAGTGTAATTTAAGTATTTTAATTCTTCAATTAAATGTCTTTTGAAACTGCTGACATTGACATTTGCAGAATGTATGTTCAGAAACAAAGACATGAATACGTTTGTTCAGAAAGGAGACGGCGATGTAGACCGGGACATAACATTGATGAGGATGTTGAGATGGATGTGTGGAGTGACAAGAATGGATAAAGTAAGGAATGAGTTTATAAGGGGAAGTTTGAAAGTGGCGCCTGTTACAGAAAAAATAAAAGGGAATCGTCTATCTTGGTATGGACATGTGATGAGGGATGACACCGATGTGACTAAGAAAGTGATGATTATAAATGTTGATGGATGGAGAGGAAGAGGAAGGCCAAAGAAAAGATGGATGGATTGTCTAAGGAATGATATGAAAGAAAAAGGAGTAAATGATACTGTGACGTCTGATAGGGGAGAATGGAAGAAGAAAACGTGTTGCGCCGACCCCAAGTAGAATGGGATAAGGGCAGGAAGAAGAAGAAGTTCAGAAAAGAGTTCGTGGGTAAGTAAGTAGTTTGTTTTTCGTAAATTTTTCTTGCTACAATTTTATACAGAGTGAATTTTTCAACTACTCGTGGTTGGCTATATCCAAAACTATGAAAAAATACGGAAAGGAGTTTAAAGGCCAATTTTGAAGAAAACTAAAATTGTATCATTGGAACTTATTTTTTTTTGGGGTGGCAAACTCATCAAATGAGTCCTCCCGCCCTGGGTGGGGCGGAAGGGACTGTCAGACTCTTACTGACTAAAATCCACCCGTGTTCCTTCGGATGCCCTTTATGTTCCGGGGCCACGGTATCCTGGATTAAGAAATATCCGCGACCCCATGGCAGCAGGCATTTGGCCCCATAAGGGGCCCCGTCGGTGACGCGTGAAACACGACGCGCCACCGACCCGGGCTTGGTCTTTGGTCGGACGGCGAGCATACCCATTACTCACCGTCCGCAAGCCCGCTCCGCCGCTGTGCCCTCTGCTATTCAGAGGGACACGCGTTGGAGCGTCCACCCGACAGGCTATTCGCATACGGGCAAAGAGACCCCTTAGGCACACAGTGCCTAAGGAAGAGTTTTTGCCCGCATCCCAGGGTGCACCGTCCCGAAAAACTGGTCTTCCCTCCGGACGTATCCGAGAGGGAACTCCAGTCCACGGGCGCACGTGGAGGTTTCCTGTCTTAGCACCCCAGTATCATTGGAAATTAGATAAACCAATAATCCTGACCAGAAATCGAACCCGTTGATTTTTGGAAAAAAATGTCACTCGGTATCATTCGAATGGAAGTAATGTTATACGGTAAACTAATGAATTCCTCAGTTTCGGATACAGCCATCCACGCCCAGTTGAAAAATCACCTGTAGGTAAACTATTCACAAAAAAACGGATAACTTTCAATAGGCTGTAATTAAAAGAATATGTAAGTAGTATGGGCTAATCTAAAAACTAGAGTTTTTAGATTAGCCCATTTTTTTTTTAAATATTGACGACACCGTTGGCGCAGCGGCTGAAACATTAAAAAATAAATTTAAATACGATTCGGGTGAAATATTAAGAAAACCTCAGATTAAGGAAACAGAAAACCAATATATTTTTCATAAATATTATTTTACGATTTTATTATAAACACTTGAGAGCTTTTCTGCTACAATTACGTTGCCGAGAAGTTGCTGCTAATTATTAAGGTGGGTAAGTTACTGTACAGTTACAGCCTGATAAATAACTACTTAGGTATTTACATACTTTAACAGCTAGGAAATGGAACTAACGCATACATGGCAATTATATTCGAAGTAAGTACCTATACAAAGTTTTCCAAATTATGGTCGCTTTTATTTAAATAACTAAGTAAATACACAAGTACCGACCTAACAACAGATTGTATTGTTTACAATTCATCACAGCATTATGGACTAATTTTGTTTGATCAGGCTCGCAATTAGCTTATCGGGCTTAATTTCGCTGCCCTAAGTCTCCACAAATGACGAGAACATCAATAACATTGTTATCGGCAGAAGTTCGAGCAGGCTGTTCTATTCGATTTATAATTAGACGGGTTTTATAATCGCGGGCAGTAGCTGCGCTTGCGCGGGCGTGGTGTGACCGAGGCGACGCTCATTCAGTTCGAAATTCAACCGCGGGTGCGCGTGCGTTCTATTTCGTTTTTGTTTACAAACAAGCTACGATAAAAAAAGAGTTGTGTTATTTTGACATTTGTGTTAAAGTTAAAGGTAGGTTGTTTGTATTACTTACTTTTAATTGTTAATGTGTGTACCTAAATTTAAATATTGTGTCATGTGTGTTTCGGATTTTGATGCTAAAAAGTGACCCGGTATTAAACGATTTTAAACGTTATGTACACAAAGTATGATGCATGCTCAGAGGCACGTTCACATAGTGGCCAGACAGCGTCGGTTCTGAGGCTATAATGTTTATTTACTTGCGGTATTATTAGCTGACATTATCATAAACGCTTTGTTTATGTACCTAGATAACTAGGTACCTACCTCTAACATATTAGCAATAACGGTCTAAATAAAACATGTTTTTTTTTTTAACAGACTAATTGTTTAAATCACTTCTGAACTGCGTACATTTATCTTGTTTACACTGATTTGTGAGATCTTTCAATGTCATTGATTTTCAATGAGTCTTAAAAGTTGAAATCTAAAAATAAACTTTTAGGTACTTAGGTAAACAAAAGTTGAAAAACCTGCATGTCAGGATTTTCATTTAATAATATAAAAATCAAGAGATGGGAAATCAAATTCACAACTTCAAAATCCTAGTAAATTAAGAATACGTATGAGTACAGACGCAAGCACATCAGCTTACTACAATCTGTCATTTTTTTAATAGACTTTCAACCAATGCTTTCAACTTGAATGTGGTGGCCCAGTGGTATCGGCCCTGACTTACGATTTGTAGGTCGTGGGTTCGAACCCAGCCTGGCGCATTACTTCGTGTAATTTATTTCATCATCACTGCTCTAAAACGGTGAAGGAAAACATCGTGACGAAACCGGCATGTACTAGAACCAAAAAAAAAACCGGCCAAGTGCGAGTTGGACTCGCCCATGAAGGGTTCCGTAGCAGCAAGCATAGATTAGAGATATAATTATATTGAGATTAGTAAGTAATATACACAAACAATAAAAATAACTTTGTTTTTCATAGTATTTGTATGAATGGCAAAGTTATATTTGCGGTTTTTGAAAATGTACTATATCTCAAAAACTGCTAACTGTATCTCATCCAAACCAATTTTCGTTGGTAGTTCTGGTTGAGGTCTACATTATATATTTTTTTTAGTTTTATCATTCTCTTATTTTAGAAGTTACGGGGGGGGGGGACACACTTTTTACCACTTTGGAAGTGTCTCTCGCGCAAACTGTTCAGTTTAGAAAAAAATGATGTTAGTAACCTCAATATCATTTTTAAAGACCTATTCATAGATACCCCACACGTATGGGTTTGGTGAAAAATTTTTTTTTGAGTTTCAATTCTAAGTATGGGGGGCACCCCCAAAATTTGTTTTGTTTTGATTTTTGTGTGAAAATCCTAATGCGGTTCACAGAATACATCTTTCTACCAAGTTTCAATAGGATAGCTCTTATACTTTCGACAAAAAGTGGCTGTGACATACACGGACAGACAGACAGACATGACGAATCTATAAGGGTTCCGTTTTTGCCATTTGGCTACGGAACCCTAAAAAACCGGCCAAGAGCGAGTCGGACTCGCCCATAAAGGGTTCCGTAGCAGCAAGTAATAACATACTATAAAAGTTCTTGTAGTTGGTTCCAACTTTGAAAGGTTTACGATTTATGACGTATTAAAAAAAAAAACTTGAGAGGTGTCAAGGCACGTCGAAAATCGCTATGAACCTGTTAAAAAGGTTCAAGCGATTTTCGACCCTCCACCCCACACTACCCCACGTGGAGTGGACTCCGCTCCACTTCGCTCCACTCCGCTCCACTCCGCTCTACTCCACTCCGCTCCGCTCCACTCCCTTCCACTCCACTCCGCTCCACTCCACTCCACTCCCCTCCACTCCGCTCCACTCCCCTCCACTCCGCTCCACTCCACTCCACTCCACTCCACTGCACTGCACTGCACTGCACTCCACTCCACTCCACTGCACTCCACTCCACTCCACTACCTATTATAGCTGTCAAAATGAAGTTGACAAACTTACATTTGCAGTTGTTCTCCGATACATTTTGTTTAGGAAAATGTTATCCCAGTACGTTTTATAAGTTGGTCAACTATTACTCGTAAACTTGTAAAGCCATGATAATTTTCTTTTAAACTTCGTTATACATATATACTACTATTGTAAATTTTTTCACACCCCCAAACATAACCGTTTAGCTGGTAGAGGGGGGGGACACTCGAGTAGGGCAAAAATTACCACTTTAAAGCTTAATATTTCACAAACGAATCTTTTTATCAAAAAATTGTTGATGGAAACTACCAATATTTTAAAGGCCTATTTAATGATACCCCACACTAAGGGGTACGCGAGAAAAAAAAAAACATCCCCGCTTTACGTGTACAGGAGGTACCCTAAAAAAAAATATTTTACGAGATTTTATTTTACCACTTTTTTGACGCAACAAATCCGTATATTTACACCAAATTACAGCTTTCTAGTGCTGGGCGTCTCTGAGCTAAGCTGCGGACAGACGGACGGACGGACGGACGGACGGACGGACGGACGGACATGGCGAAACTATAAGGGTTCCTTGTTAACTACGGAACCCTAAAAAAATGTACTAGAACCATCAAATTCGAAGACATGTGACATCTACCAACCTGCACTGGGCCCGCGTGGTGGATTATGGCCCACTCCCTCTCACAGAGAGGAGGCCTGTGTCCCAACAGTGGGAACATTGAGGGCTGATGATGATGGCACAACAATTAGGTTCATGTTCGCACTGGGCCCGCGTGGTGGATTTATGGCCCACCCTCTCTCACAGAGAAGGAGGCTTGTGTTCAGCAGTATTTAAAGCTGATGATGATTGGAAAAAAAATTCAGATTCGAGTAGATTGATGTGCTGGCGTCTGTACCTACCGTAACTACCTACTGCGTGATTTAAAAATAAGTAATAGAATCACTAACCTCCATAGTTGATTGATACATTCGGTATATTCATCAGACTTTTACAATTCCTTTTCAAAAAGCTTTAAAACACATACTTAATACCTATCTAGTTCATTGACCTGTTATAAAAGGGCTTATTCTGGTGTCCGCCACAGTTGAGCGCAGGGTATTGACGCGTCACTATCACTTTCTTGATGACATTATTTATTATGTACTTAGATGGATACCCTATATGGACTCTCGTATCGTATCTATAGGGTATCTCGTATCAGTCTATGGTTACATTAATTATAATTTTAACTAGGTATCCAGAATGAAAATAAAAAGAGCCACTGCGCGGCTCCTATGAGTCGTAGCGTGATGTTATAATAATATGTATAGCCTATAGCCTTCCTAGATAAAAGGACTATCCAACACAAAAAGGTATAAGTTTTCAATTCGAACTATTGGTTCTCGATATAAATGTATAAGCACGTTCAACTATACAAACTCACCTTTATAATATTAGTAAAATTGTCCCCTTCCTTATAAGAATAATTTATTTTGATTTGATTTTGATTTAATATACCTACAATTTATAAAAAAACCGGCCAAGTGCGAGTTGGACTCGCCCATGAAGGGTTCCGTAGCAGCAAGCATAGATTAGAGATATAATTATATTGAGATTAGTAAGTAATATACACAAACAATAAAAATAACTTTGTTTTTCATAGTATTTGTATGAATGGCAAAGTTATATTTGCGGTTTTTGAAAATGTACTATATCTCAAAAACTGCTAACTGTATCTCATCCAAACCAATTTTCGTTGGTAGTTTTGGTTGAGGTCTACATTATATATTTTTTTTAGTTTTATCATTCTCTTATTTTAGAAGTTACGGGGGGGGGGGACACACTTTTTACCACTTTGGAAGTGTCTCTCGCGCAAACTGTTCAGTTTAGAAAAAAATGATGTTAGTAACCTCAATATCATTTTTAAAGACCTATTCATAGATACCCCACACGTATGGGTTTGGTGAAAAAATTTTTTTTGAGTTTCAATTCTAAGTATGGGGGGCACCCCCAAAATTTGTTTTGTTTTGATTTTTGTGTGAAAATCCTAACGCGGTTTACATAATAGGGTGACATGGTAAACAGTGAACCACTAAAAGTTTAAGCATTTATAAAACCAATGTACGTGAATTTAATTAAGAGCTATTGACATTAGACGAAAGGAAATTTATTAAACTTGTGTTTGGCATATCAATTTCAGTTCCAATTGTTATAGTTTATTGGTAATATTGTTTTTTTTTAAAGATGGCGAATGGTTCACTGTGTACCAGTATAAGTACACTGTGAACCGGGGGGTGCGTCGACAGTGGACCAATGAGTACACAGTGAACCATCACATTAATTACATCCCTTTATCGCATTATTTTAAAATATTTATTGTTAGAAATGGCGTTAAATGAAACTGTATTAATGTAAAATTAAATAATTTGTATTCGTCAGCAACAATCACAGTTAACCATCAGTCTAAAAAAGAACTAGTAGGTACTATTTTAACTTAAAAGTCTAATTAGGAACATTGTTATTATTCTACATAACAATTAACAGTCAATGTATTACTAAATAATTTGTATTCGACAGCAACAATCACAGTTAACAATCAGTCCAAAAAAGAACTAGTACTAATTTAACTTAAAAATCTAATTAGGAACATTATTATTATTCTACATAACAATTAACAGTCTTTTAATAACATTTACTGAATAATATAGTTTACGCTTCTTAGAACAGTTTGCATCATGACCGCCAATTTTTCGGTTTTCTGTTTTAGTTCGACCCATTCTGAAACAAAAAGATCACTTGATTATTTGTTTTTTACAATTACAGTTGAAAAGTATAAGCACAAATTGTATCGGACATAATTAACAAAGTGATTGGTACACAGTGAATCACTGTTCACTGTGTACCTTACGATTTTGAGCCACTGTGTACAAACACCACTTTTTAACCTATAAGGTGACATAACTATTAAATAAACCAAATTCAAGGGATACTTATACATCTAAATTATTAAGGAATACTTGCTTTGCACACGAAAATAATGCAATCTAATGTAACTAAATAAACAACGATTCTAGAAAGAAAATAAATGAAAACACGTGTACTTACTTTTTTTGGCGCCAAGGACAAAATCATGCACTGTGCGACCGTTACGGGCGGGAGCGCGATGTCGACTGGGGAGTGCGAGAGGTGGTAAAAGACAAGTTGTTTCACGTTTGCAGCACGGTTTGGCAACGTCGCGTTTTTGGGATATGAGTGCTGGTGCACTGTGTACTACTGGGCCACTGTTTACCACTTGACCCTACATCTTTCTACCAAGTTTCAACAGGATACCTCTTATACTTTCGACAAAAAGTGGCTGTGACATACACGGACAGACAGACATACATGACGAATCTATAAGGGTTCCGTTTTTGCCATTTGGCTACGGAACCCTAAAAAGCTAATGTTGACAATTCTTATAAAAGTACTTATAGTTTGATTATTAATTCGAGTCAGTAAAATGACAAGTGCAACTGTCACTGATACAAACAAAATGGAACAAACCTGAACACTGGAAATGTCATTTTACTGACTGGAATTAATAATCGTATTTTAGTTAAATTCTGTGTTGTAAAAATTCCTGTACACTATAGAAACAATTTTCAGTCAACCAGATGCGAAGTTTATTTTTAAAATATTTAAAAGGTAGTTAGTTCCCTTATGTTTTTGGGTAACTTATTAAAAATTGTAATGCACATATGATATACATTTTTTTTACATAAAGTGATATTGCAAAATGATACTAACATAGATTTGGATATTTTTGTTTTTAGTGAACATTTTGAGAAAGAATGCCTACAGAAAATATTAACCTACTGCGGAGGGTTTCAAACTATATTTAGTTCACCCACGTTCTTCATCTGAACTACTTTCAAAATAGATTCAAAGAACAACGTCCTATAGATAAGTAGGTATAAGTAAATGCACTCGGATAGGTACTACGATACAAATAAAATGGCGGGCCCGCAATGTAATGTTATTTTTTCACCGTCCTTATTGTGCTTTGTCCAGCTCATCACCATCATCATCATAAACTTCACTCTATTTCGAATCTCGAACGAACTCAAGTCGTTGGAGATTCTATCTTCTAAGCACTAAGTTCGAAATTCGAACAGTGTCTCATTAGGTGCGTCCCAACAGAGCGCGCAGCCTCACGAGGCATTTTCCGCGCGAAGCAGCTCGGTTGGTGTAGACGTGTCTCGGGCGAGGCAAGTGACAGCGCTGCTGCGGTCGAGCGACCGAGCGCCGGACCCATCCAGTGTCGGCTTTTGTTTTGCTCGCGTAGGTATATTGTTTCGTGCCTCGGTCGAAAAACAAAAGACGCGTCCATACAGAGTGAGCAGCCTCGCTTGTCAGTTTCCTCGCGCAGCAAATGACTCGCGAGGCTGCGCGCTCTGTGTGGACGCATCTATTGGCAAATTCGGGATTCGAAATCGAGTGAACGTTACAGAATAGCACTACAGCCT
Source organism: Agrotis exclamationis (assembly GCA_950005045.1). Taxonomy (NCBI): domain Eukaryota; kingdom Metazoa; phylum Arthropoda; class Insecta; order Lepidoptera; family Noctuidae; genus Agrotis; species Agrotis exclamationis. The sequence continues at coordinate 9,580,837 of OX465417.1, read as the reverse complement.
GTATTTATGTTCCCGCTGTTGTGACACAGGCCTCCTCCCTGTAAGAGCGCGGGCCCAGCTCGGGTTGGTGATGTCACATGTGTTCACATGATTTTGATTTTCTGATTCTACGGCATGGACGGTTTGCATGCTTTATGATATTTTCCTTCAACGTCGTGAGAGCAGTGGTGATGAAATACATACCTACATCAAGCCGAAAATCAGTTCAGAGGCGGTTAGGGCGTAAAAGTGTAATAAACAAACTCACTTTCCCATTTGTAATATAGGTACAAGTTGCCGCCATACCCCTGTCAGCCCTGACTGTCCCACGACCCTTCTTCTTAAGGTGAATGCTCCATGGTAGCCCGCGAAATTCAAAATTGCTTCAGGAATGACTTTTTATGTTATTTTTTTGTTCCTGAAGCTTTATGAACTTGGAGGGTTGTATTGGTGATTTTGATGATAATAATTCTGTAACTACATACGTCTTACAGTCGCGATCAATATTTTAATCAACATACAACCTAGCACTGGCCTGCAAATTGCAAAAAACCCAAGAAATTTTGAATTTCGCGGGCTACCCTGGAGCATTCACCTTAAGGCACCGCGACCGCGACCCTGACAGGCCAGTGCAGTGACCCACTAGGCACTTCAGTTAGCAACTACTTAGCTTAACTAATTATACATAAGTTTAGTTTACTTTTTAGGGTTCCGTAGCCAAATGGCAAAAACGGAACCCTTATAGATTCGTCATGTCTGTCTGTCTGTCTGTCTGTCTGTCTGTCTGTCCGTGTATGTCACAGCCACTTTTTGTCGAAAGTATAAGAGCTATCCTGTTGAAACTTGGTAGAAAGATGTATTATGTGAACCGCATTAGGATTTTCACACAAAAATCAAAACAAAACAAATTTTGGGGGTGCCCCCCATACTTAGAATTGAAACTCAAAAAAAAAATTTTCACCAAACCCATACGTGTGGGGTATCTATGAATAGGTCTTTAAAAATGATATTGAGGTTACTAACATCATTTTTTTCTAAACTGAACAGTTTGCGCGAGAGACACTTCCAAAGTGGTAAAAAGTGTGTCCCCCCCCCCGTAACTTCTAAAATAAGAGAATGATAAAACTAAAAAAAATATATGATGTAGACCTCAACCAAAACTACCAACGAAAATTGGTTTGGATGAGATACAGTTAGCAGTTTTTGAGATATAATACATTTTCAAAAACCGCAAATATAACTTTGCCATTCATACAAATACTATGAAAAACAAAGTTATTTTTATTGTTTGTGTATATTACTTACTAATCTCAATATAATTATATCTCTAATCTATGCTTGCTGCTACGGAACCCTTCATGGGCGAGTCCAACTCGCACTTAGCCGGTTTTTTTTTATATTTAGCCTGCTGTACATTTGATTATACCGGAAGAATCAAAGTATTTTTTATTTAAAGGCTCGTCGATCTTTTGGCCTTGGCTTTCAGAATAGTAATTGTACTTTGACCACAGAATACTTAACTTTGACATAGATACGATTTTGTTTTTTTAAGATTGAATGATATTTATATATATTTTTTTATTTAATAGAAGAAAAAAACACTGACGTAATACGTACTTACGTATAAAAATGTATCATAAATAATGGACAACAAAGGGGAAAAAGAAAGTACTTTATTTGCAGATTTAGGAGGGTGTACTGAAGCAATTTTAATATTCAACAAATTAAAGCTTTTACTACTCAGTCTTACTATTATGATATTTTTTTTTAACTTTGCCTTTTCAAACATAGAAAGAAACTCATATACACAAACACCCAGACCTGGAATAATAAATTAATTATTTGTAGGTTTCCGTGCGGGGATTTCAATCCCCAATAAAATCAAGGCCTACTTATGTTCAGCAGTGGACGTCTTTCGGCTGATGATGATGGGGATTTCAATCCCCGATCCCCACGACACGCTGCGCAGGAGTTGATTGCTCAACCACTGCGCCAACTGTGCCGCCCGTCCAAATGGAAGTTTTTAACTGTTTCACAAAAAAAAAATACTAAACGGATTTGTTACCTACACAGATAGTTGACGTTGCTAATTCTTTTGACTATGCTTATTATAATAATAATATTCCACAACTATCACACAACGCCATCTAGTCCCAAGCTAAGCAGAGCTTGTGTTATGGGTACTAGACAACTGATAAACATACTTATATATTCCTAAATACATACATATTATACATAGATAAATTACACCCAGACACAGAACAAATGATCTTGCTCATCACACAAACATTTGTCCTGGGTGGGAATCGAACCCACGATCTCCGGCATAGCAGTCAGGGTCACTAACCACTAGACCAATTTTCTTTAGATCCAATTTTATTTCACCAATCCTATTCCATTTCCCTCTACACACTTCGGTTTAAAGAAATTTATTAAATTAAAATTTATTTTAGGCCTGTCAAATTTTAATGTTACCTATTTACTATTCATTGTAATCATAATGTTAATGATAACAGTAACACCGTGATACAATCTATAGCAAGGACGAAAACAATACCTAGAAAATTATCTACTTAGATTTCAGCCTAGAACACTGGCGTAATGAGCTAATTATTATAAGTATTATTATGTTGTTCTAGCTTTAAATTGTGAAAATAATTATTATATTCAGATAACAAGATTTTCTTAGATAATTTTCAATATAGATTTTAATTAATATTCTACATTAGGTATACGTGTATTTTAGGTAGGTACCTAGTGCAGATATGTACAGTCAACAATATAGATATCTATGCAGGCATCAATTTCTTTATAACTAAACATTACAAAAAAATACCTTTTCTTTCCATAGAAAATCTTTGAAATTCACGACGCATGCGTTAATGCGTATAAGATTTAAAAATATTAACGAGATAGGTAGTAAAGATAACAAGTAGGTACCTAAGCTATTATTAAAAATTGATTTGTTCTAAATGTTTTTTAATTAAATCAAATTTCCATTTTCATGTGCCTTTGTCGCTGTGAAATTATACTGTGGACTATCACAGTATAATTTCGCTAAGCAGGCTCATAGGTATTTTAAAAATTGCCATAATAAGTATAAAACTAGTTTTCGTTATACTTAGGTGGATATCCAAAAGAAGATGATATTATTTAAATGACGCACTTACTCGTGTAACCACAAAAAAGGCCAACCGTGTGACGGACCATAAATCGTGACGTGTTCCGTAGGCAGGATGAATATTTTATTATGAACCTACACAAATTAATTTACCTTGTTGGGTTCGAAGCAACGACACGTACCTATTTATGGTAGAACTCGTTACCTATGATAGCCAAGTGATAGCGTTATTTTACTGAAACATCGCCCTTTTAGACCAAATCTGACTGACCTTCTAAACCATCAACGACACGTAATTAAAAAAAAAATACATCTAAGATTGTCTCAACCAGACCTTTCATTTGATATGTCACACGATGCAGTTTTAATTTTTTTTTTAAATTTTCCCCTTCCCCCCAAAAATTACCTCCCATAGGTATACAGATATGGACTTCTTATAGGTTATCTATAAGTAGAAAACTAATTTCTGTATATTTTTCCAAGTTTTAGGTCAGAAGTTTCGGAGATAAGTGGGGGAATGGTCAAATTTCGTCTATTTTCTTGAATAACTTGGAAACTATTAATTTTAAAATTACAAACAAAATACATTTAAGATCTTCTATACAAGACCTTTTATTTGATATGTCGATGCAGTTTTCATTTTTTTTTTTAATGTTCCCCTTCCCCCCAAAAATCCTTCACACCTCTGTGCTTGGGTCACAGGAATTGATATGTGTACCAAATTTCAACTCAATCGGTCTAGTAGATTCGGAGATAATTGACTGGAAGCGACAGACAGACGGACACACGAGTGATCCTATAAGGGTTCTGTTTTTGTATTCGGACGTACGGAACCCTAAAAAACGACGGGTTGCACTCCGGGAGTGCCGGTAGAAGTAAAAACTTTTTTATTACTGTATTATAATTATTTTAAAACTGGAGTGGTACAGATATGAACTTAACGAATTTTATTACATCTTGTTAGTGTCGTACAGATGTCAAATCACAAATGTTTTCATACATGCTCGATAGATGGCGTTGCACGCTTAAAATGCAAGCTATCGTTTGCCTCTTCGTCTTACGAATTTTCATTCTACGTGGTTCATGCTAAGAGCGATAGATGGCGCTTATTTAAATTACGTCTTACGTGACCCTGACGCGAGTTTTTCATTTTTTACCCATTACAAAAAAAGTGTACAACGCCGCTAAAGAAGTTTTCACTTCAAAAAAAACGTATTCGGACTCGCACACGAAAGATTCCAAACAGTTATTTGTAAAAACGGCAAAAATATCATGTCTGTCTGTCTATCTCGCAGGTCAACCTCTAATAGGCTGTGTACTGCTCAACCGGACTTTAATGAGCATGCCGTAAGAATTTAAGGCCTCCAGCCAGGGAATTATCATGTCTGTTGTATGGGAACCCTTTAAATATGTTTTAATTCTGTCTTTTTAGTAGTTTGTTATTATAGCGGCAACAGAAACAGATCATCTGTGAAAATTCCAAGATGGACTGCCTGGTGACAGTCAAAAGGACACCAGAGTCTTAGCAATAGGATGCCGTTTTACCGTTTGGGTCCGGAACGCTAAAAACACCCTTTGGCAATGTTTGCAATTTTTGGTCGCTCACCGCTCGAGCGACCCAAAATTGCAAACATTGCCGGCCTATTTTGTGTTAAATGTATGCAGTTGACCAGACACTGAATCAATTCTATAGTATTCCTGTGTTTCATTTGCCACGGAACCCTAAGAAACGAGTTCGATTTTTATTGAGCCATTGGTATTTAATTCTATTGTAGCTTTTTGCTATCTACGAAATGGGACCAGTTTTCATAATATTTGTCTCTGTATAAACATACCTAAATTTTTATAAAATATAAACGAAATTAGTTCTTAGTAAAGGGCAAGAGGGCTTATTTAAAACTGAAATAGTGACAAAATCTCTAAATTTACAACACGGCATTTTTCCTCACGGAATCACGCCTATCTCTGGTGTTTTTATTATTAGTATTTATATGTAACAATACTGTTTTAAGCACGAGATTGTCTATTAGAAATCCCGGGATGATCCATATTAATATCAACATTTCGATGCAAGTACTACGGATCATTCTCACTAGTTCCACCAGCATTTAGTTCCATGGAACTAGTGAGATTTTTTTTTCTCAGTAGTTCCATGGAATTTGATAATGGAACAAATGAAGCAAAACTTAATCGAACTCGTCTCACTAGTTCCACTGTCGACTTCGACTTCAGTCGCATCTTGAATTTTTTTGATGTCCTTTATCCAATTTTTTGTTTATATTTCGGCGTAGATACAGAAAAATGCATTTTTTTTCTTGAGTGATAAATCTTTACCCTACCTAAGGGCCCCTAAACAAATGAAACGTCTGTTGAAAGCTTGTCTAAAAAAATGACAGATTATGACGTTGAAATAAGGTCCGTTTTGCAGTCACACTTTTTTTAGACAAGTGTTCAACAGATGTTTAAGTTTTTGTAGTAAGGCTGTAAATGTTTAAATTGTTTGTGGCTATGAATGACCCATTTCTGCCGCAATCAGGGAAAAAACAATTTACTCACTAAGTACCCGTGCTCTTTATGCGGAAAACTCTTCACAATGCTTTTTAAAGGCTTACAAAGGATCGATGACGGTTTGTTGTGGTTAAATTGTTTGTTCAATTTGTAGAAATACCCACTGTTTTGCGCGTATTCAAAAGCTCTGCGGTTCCGGAACTACGGGAAATAATTTTCATTTCATTTCATTTTTTTCTTTACTTCGATAACTTTGCTCTTCAACCGTGAGCATTTTTTGTCCAAGAAACTTTTCCTTTCTTGACTGATTGACCTTTTTATGGTTTTTCACCACAAATTCATTTCTTCGTGTTCCACGCCCGCCTCAAGGAGCTGTCGGCAATCTGATGGGGACAAGCGCTTGCCGTAGTCGCAAAACTCTCTAACCCTAAAACACAAACGTCAACCAGTCATATTATAAGAATCTAAAAGTCTCTTCCGCACCAAGGGACTCATTAGGTTTTTTTTTTATGTAAAACTAGCTTCCGCCCGCGACTCCGTCCGCGCGGATGTCGGTCTTCGCGTGGATGGTTTATTTCTCAATTTTGAGTAACTCTGACAATGACATCTTATAAATATCTATTGGACCCAAATACGGCTAAGCCTATAATAATTAAGGAGATCCCTCTATTGAGCTACTGCTGTTGAGCTCGCGTTCTGTAGTAAATATTTTTTTCATAGTAATTCCGACCTTGTATTTACAAATAACTGATCGGAACAGTAATCAAAAAGTTCGCGCTGAAAAGCACGGTTTAAAATTACACGCATACAATATTAATTCCACGGACGACCGCTCGCCACACTGGACACGTCCGCACGCATCAAAATTCAGAATTTATATGCATCGTGCGGAGTTTTTTTTTTTTTTTTTTTTTTTGATGTGGCCTCTCGTAGCGCAACAACTCTAGAAGGTTGAAGCTACTTAACCGGACAATCCTGTGGTGGCCAAAAATTACTTTAAGGCCCCCAGCCAGGGCTTACAACTAAGGGTTCATTAAATGAACAGCACTAAGGGCACCCCCTGTGGGGTTCGGGCCTAGGCTTAGTGCGGTCATTGAGGGAGGGCAGCTAGGGTCGGGCTGGGTCGGATTATTATTTAGGGAGTTTGACGTTACTTGCTCAGCTGCGCGGGCTGGCATTTCGAGCAAGGGTCGGGCGGTAGTTTTACTGGGGGAACGCGGTGGGCCCCGGCGGCGGGGCCGGAGACGCGGTCGGTATTTGTTTTTGTATTTTCTACTAATGGTACTGGTTTCCCTACTGCTTTCTTGGAGGACGGTGATGGGGTCGTCGGGTTCGAGGAGGGTGTGCCTAGGACGGCGAATCCTACCTATTCTGGTGGGGGCATATCGGGCGGCCGATGAAATGAGTGGGTTGGGGTGTTTCTCGGCTGTGTCGAGAAAACGCTTTGTAAGGCGTTTCATAACCTGTTTGATTGTTGGGATTTTAAGGTCGACATGGAGTCGTTCATTCCTTATGAACCAGGGTGCACCCGTGGCTTTTCGGAGAAAACGATTTTGTAAAGTCTGCATCCTATGGATGTGGTGGGGTTTGGCATGCGCGAACACGGGGCACGCGTATGTCAGGATTGGCCGAATGCAAGCGGTGTAAGTACGCAATTTGCACTTGAGTGACAATTTGCTGCTTGCGTTCAGCATGGAGTGGAGCCTGCCGAGAGCGAAAGCGGCTCGCGAGCGAACCGTCTTTATGTGCTCACCAAAGGACAGGCGTTGGTCGAGGATGACCCCTAAGTATTTGGCTCGCTTTTCCCAAGGGATCGGCTTGCCGAACATGGTGATCGGAGTGGGCGGGGGGGGGATGACTCTGTGGGGTCTGGAGAACATGACCGCCTGGCTTTTGTCGGGGTTAACTTCTATTCTCCATTTCCGAAACCAATCACCTAAGGTGTTTGCGGATTTTTGGAGAGATTTGGCTATTTTCTTATGGCTCCTGCCTGAATAGTAGATAGCGGTGTCGTCAGCAAAAAGTGCCAACTGAGTCGCTTCTACTCTGGGAATGTCGCTTGTAAACAGCGTGAAGTTTAATGGGGATAGCACGGAGCCCTGTGGGACCCCGGCTAATATCGGATGAGGGGTGGAGAGTGCACCCTCTATGCGATATCTGAAGCTGCGATTCGACAGAAAGTCCCGTATTATGAGTACGAGACGATCTGGCACACCGAGCCTGTATAACTTGTATATCAGTCCGTTGTGCCATACCTTGTCGAACGCTTTCGCGATATCGAAAAACAGGGCACCTGTCGTGTTGCCTCGTTGTTGTTGGGCAAGGATGTGTTCCACTATTCGGTGCACCTGTTGGACGCATGAGTGTCGGGCTCTAAAGCCGAACTGCTCTTTCGGAATCAGGCTCTTTGCCTCGGCGTAATCTTTGAGTCGCTTATAAATAAGTCTCTCGTAGATTTTGCCTAATACATTGAGTAGACTGATGGGGCGGTAACTACTAGGGTCGGACTTGGGTTTGCCCGGCTTTGGAATACCGATAACGGTAGCTTGTTTCCACGCTTGTGGAAACATGTTGTTTGCTAATGCGCCATTGAAGATGGCTGTCATTAGGGCTATTAGAACTGGTGGGAAGAGTTTGTACACCTTATTGGTGATACCATCAGCGCCAGGGGCCTTTCTCGGTTTTAGTCCCTTGATGATCTCCCTCACCTCGTCTGGCGTGACGGGGGGTAAGGGGTCGTTCGGGTCTTCCACCGGGGGGAGGGAGGCATCGTGCGGAGCGGAACGCGGCTCCTTATATAGGAGTCGGGGAGGCGTGGCCCGCGTGTGCCGCAAACGGTTCAAGCCAAATCCGACTTTCGGCGCTACAGGTTACGGCGCTGAATCCACGGTAATGCAACGTGTGCTCGCGGTTCTACAGAACAACGTCTATGAATAAAACTGAAAAATAAGATGTATTTTTCCAGGATAAAAAGTATCCTATTTTATGCCCAGGATAATAAGGTATCATTATACCAAGTTTCATCGAAATCGAACCGTTAGTTTTCACGTGATGCCTGCACATACAGACAGACAGACAGACAGACAAAAATTTTTTTAATCACATATTTGGGTTTGGTATCGATCCAGCAACACCCCCCGCTATTTATTTTTTCAATATTTTCAATGTACAGAATTGACCCTTCTACAGATTTATTATATGTATAGATGGGTTTGCTCTTGACCTTAGGTCTAGGTCAGGAATGACTAAGACAAGGTCGACGATGGAGCGAGCTTACCCAGAAGAAGCCTGTTCACTCTAACTTTGAAGAGGTTAGGGTTGTTTGCGTTCGGATACACAGGTAGATGGTTTTACCACCCCAAACAAAAAACGAAAGGTTTGACTCTCTCTCTCTCTCGAAGAGTCGTTATTGGCAATTGGCTGCATTCTTTCAAATAGGTGATACTAGACCGAAATAATAATTTACAACAATGTTGAGCCCGAAAATTATTATTCTCAGGTATACCTAAAATAATAGATATTATGCCAGTACAGTTTGCAGAAAGCTAATAAATGCACCCAGACAGCTTTAGTGTTGGCTTTCCGGTTTGCTTGCTGGTCTCTTGCTCCACCTTATTATTCGATTTATATTTTCAAAGCCCGAGCAGAAAACGTGAAAGTGGATAATATTATAAGCAATAAAATATATATGTAAGTATGTACACACTGTGATTGGCGCACTTGTACTCTTGATATTTAAATTAACTCTGTTGCTCCTGACACATCTCGGAACCCAATAAACTAGATTCAATTACGGTACAGCACACTCGAGTAACACAAGCTTATGAGTATACGAATACTTGGTACTAGGTACGCTTACAGTATCGTATCGATACTTTACCAATACATACGTAGATATTCGAGTTGAGTATCAACTATCAATTTATTTGTTGCGGTCGACTGTCCCTACAAAGGTACGGAATGCGGTTTAGAGTTTCTGGGGTATTTTGTTCTGTTCCGCAATTGTAGTATTATAATGAATAGTTTAATACTGATATTTACTTTCGGGGATTTCGTATTGTTCAGTACCTAGGTATTTGTATAATATGTGATAATTACAGATATTTTGGTGAATGTGGTTTTTGAAACTGGCTTGCACCGGCTTCAAAAGAGGTTTGCAGAACCTTGCAGAAGCCCAAAGGCCTGGTTTCCTAATTATAACCACGGCTCTTCATAATTTCAAAGGTTTTTGACAGTCTGCTAGCTTGAATGTAATAATGTAAACACATTAAATGTCTGAAAATAAACTGTATATGTGATGTGTTCAAAATCCTAAAATAAAGTTGCGCACATTCGCACGAGGCTGACATTGCATTTGCATTGGGCGACCTTAAAGATATGTTGTAAGTACATTGTGCGTATCTAATCATTGTGTGGTTACTAAGTTCTTATGTAATTTTATAGATATATACGGTTAGTTCACCTAACGTAAGGAATCTATCTACTTACTAGTTTTGCTAAATTGTTATGTAAATATAGGTAATAGTTCAAGGTAAGTGCACCATGATATTCTGATTCAATAATGGATTACAATTAAAGTAGAACACATTTATCTGTGCTTACAATTCCGTTTATTAGGTAATCCAGGTAGTCGGAATTAAGTTTAAGCTTATTAGTTAAAAATTAAAATGTAACTTATCGTGATCCCTGTGGTACTCTCTACAATGAAGTTTTTCTTAATTTTATGGCTCATTTCGCTCTTGCATTATTTAAGTAAAATCAACAGTTTAAATAAAGTATGTTATTTTACAATCGGTACCGTCTTTTGGGCTTCGCCGCAATCCAGTTCAAGAGGCCCCCAATTTTTTCGAGTTTTGTGGGTTTGAGATGTCGTAATTGGACATACACCGTCTTACTACAAAAAAGTTGTAGGTACACTTAAAAAAAAACTGTCAAATGCGAAACGGCATTTGACGTTGAAATAAGGGTCGTTTTGCTGTTCCACTTTTTTTAGACAAGTGTTCAACACATGTTTAACTTTTTGTGGTAAGATGGACAATGTCCAATTAGGGCTAACTATGTAACTGATTATTGTAACTATTAGTCTTCATTATTCCACTGAAGGGCAAAAAGGTATTCCGATATTTATGATTCAGGCCCTAACCTAATATGTAAGTATGAACCAGTTTATTTAGCTCATTATCGTCAACAAATCGTGCAGTGGCTGAAAAAATGGGGGTCACTGTTCATTTAAAGCGGATGACATATTGGCAACGGCAGAATATCGCCCGTAACTACTTCACCTTGGACGGTTTATCACCGAGTTATCGTTATGCAGTTTTACAAGGTCCACATACGAAGCGACGGCGACGCTTGGTATCGCTGAACGTATTAATATATTATTTACTTTTAATGCTATATGATATCAGCCCCTAACCAAGTAACAAATGATAAAGGCAAATACTCAGTAGTCGTTAATAGATTTTCTAGTTTATGATCTACTAGGGTATAAAGTTGAAATTCTATTGAATATTACATAGCGTTTCCGTTTCTGTCGCTTACGCTCAGTAAGTATTTTTAATAGCTGTTTAGATTTTCACTCAAAACATTCTATGGGCCTTTATAAATATTATTCAGCCTTGTCCGGTATTTGATTACAATATTATAAAAAAAATACATAACATGGAATGACTAAATATACAGGGTGATTTGTAATTCGATGCGGTCCTTGTAATGGGTGATACTGACCTTATTTGCAACAATACTCCAGATAAAGACCGATTTTGCTTGATGCGATCGACCAAAATTAAGCGCATTGACTAAAAAGCTAATATCAGATAGCAGTTTGGACAAAAACCACAGAAAAAAAATGTTAGGTCGAAAAAACATTATAACCGATTTTCGTTGATTTACTACTTTGTCAGTAACAACCCTAATTTTCTGGTAAGACACTAACTAAAAGTGGGTACTGTGGCACCATTTTAGAAAGGTAATGAGACAAGGAAGTTTTTTCTGTAATTTTTACACCAAGTGTCATACATTTATTTTGAAAAATATGCTTTGAAAGACAAGGAAAGTTTTCAGAAAACCTCAAAACAGAAATTTTATGACACTTAATTTCCCAAGATATGATTATTTTTTTGACAAACTTGTATTCACTAGATTCAATCGTTCATATTCTATCAGAAAAGCATAAATTCTAAGTGGTGACTATCGTTACTTTCTAACAATAAGCACTTAATGAGGGAGAGGTGGAAATTTTTCGAATAATCTTTAAAGTTCGATATCTCTAAAACTTGCGTGGACTGTCCAGCAACTGACCCGTGTGCTGGTTGCGCGTGGACTGTCCAGCAACTGACCCGTGTGCTGGTTGGGCGTCGACCGTCCCGAGTGAAGGTTGCGAGTCGACACGCAATTAGTTTAGACCCCATATTGTCGGGATTAAAATAAGGTTAAGTTGCAAATAAGGTCTAGTATCACCCATTTCAAGTACCGCATCGAATTACAAATCACCCTGTATATAGGTAGTAAAATCCACGATCTTATTATCGTCTCCCGCCAGAGATTTGCATAGTTACCGTTACATGTTTTTGGTTGCAAATTTCGAAAGCAAAGATGCTGGCGACAAAACCATTAGTTTTATAGATGATAGCTTTTCCCGCGGTTTCACCTCCACTGCTCGGCTCCTATTGGTCTTGGCGTAACATTATATGATCTATAGCCTTTATCGATTAATGGTCCACCCAACACAAAAATATTTTTTTAATCAGAACCAGCAGTTCCTGAGATTAGCGCGGCGTTCAACCAAAGAAACTTTTCAGCTTTATAATATTTGTATAGATGTACAGATATAAGGTTTTGATTATCATATTACTTACTAATATTTTAAATTGTTGAAGTCTTGAAAGTTTTGATGTTTGACTTTTTATTATTCGATGATTCTGCATCAATTAGTTTAGCCGTAGTTTGGTACGGTAACGGCACTAGACTGACACACAGGTAGACCATAACTTGGGGACACTCATAGGGCAGATATGTACTTTTGCGAAAAAAAACCGAGGATGCAAAATAGTTATTGCAGCCAACAATATTAAGCTATCCAGGGCCCTGTTTCATAAAGCTTACAATCCGACAATTCGACATATGTCAAAAAGCGACAATTTGACAATTTTTCTGTTTTATAAAACTTACAGGTGACATAATTGTAACGGTCAAAAATTCGCAAATATGTCGGATTGTCGCGACAATCTGTCATTTTTCTGTTTCATAAAACTTTTTTAGCGACATGTGACAGGTGACAATTTCGCGCGAAATTGTTGATAATTCCGCTTTATAAAACGTAAAATTGTCACGACATACTGACATATTTGTAGAATTGTCCGACAACCTTGACAGGCGCGTCGACCTCTGTCGCGGATTTATATTTTGGATTTTGAAGGTGAAAAAAAGTGTTTTTAGAGGTTAGTTATAAAAAAATGGTCCTAACATCGAGCAGTGAGAGTAGTGATGGTGGATTTTCTTCGCAAGACGACCTCCGGCCACCGTAGGCGCGGGCATGTGGGCGGCGAGTAAAGGGCAACTCGCTGCCCGACCATGGACCATGCCCGGGTCGACGGCGCGTTGTGTTCCACGCGCGCCTCAAAGAGCGTCAGCATAATGACGGGGCCCCCTCTCTAGAGGGCCAAAGCCTGCCGGTGTCGCGGGACTTATCTCATTACCGTGACCCCGGAACATAAAGGGCTATTGAAGAATTCTAGTCATTCACCGTGGATTTTAGTCAGTACAAGTCTGACAGTCCCTCCCGCCCTGCCCGGGGTGGGAGGACTCATTTGATGATTTTACCACGATAAAAAAAAGGCACAGAAATATTACTTTATACATACTTAAGAGAAATTAAATACTTTGACTTGCCATCTCTTAGTATTTCTCACTTTTGAATCGTAAAAAAATAGTAGTAATAATTTGACACAATTGTCGCGACAATCCGACATTTGTCAGCGACAATCCGACATTTGTCCGCGACAATTGTCACGAGCAATTTGACTGGAGTTTTTTGACAAATGTTGAGTTTTATAAAACGCGTTTTATGATGACAATTAAGTCAAGATTTCACCTGTCGACTTTTAATACATTTTTCACCTTTATGAAACAGACCAAAGGCGACAATTCTACAAATTTGTTATTTTTTGACATAAATGTCGGATTGTAAGCTTTATGAAACAGGGCCCTGCTATTAGTTCATAATATAATAATTATTCCCTGTAATCATTTTTCTAAACACTTAATACATGGGCATGGGAAACAGAGTCCAAGCTTTCGGGCCGTGTACTGCTTTCTGTATCAAGCGCTTGATCCAGCTGCTCAGCGAGAGTCTCCTCAGACCAGTCGAAGCTCTTGGCAATTAAGCAATTTGCGACTATCACAATGGCGTGTATTCAGGTTCCATTCCACATGTCATCAACCTCGCGAGCCAAGACCAGGATATGTATTTGAATTGGATCTAGCTTTTATTATTATAATTTCAAACAACTTATTATCAAAGATTCCCCGTAGAAATAAAAGAAAACCTGTACAAAAATATGTTAATGTCATCGGTCGTTAGTAGGTCGAGATTATGAAACGAGTTTGTCAAAGCTTGAAGGTATGTAAGTACCTACAGCTACATTTGTAAAACGTTGGTAGTGTGGTAAAGTTGTTTGTATTTTTTTTTGTGTGGATCGTGAAGTGTGATGTGAAGTGTTTCCTATAGTTTGTTGAGAGAGTCTAGTGTTATTGATTTATCAAGTACATAAATGAAAGCGTCAAGACTATACATAGATTGTCAAAATTTTTCAAACTCTAATCAAGAGTAGTAGAGTAGTTCCACTGATTCTCTATTAAACAGTTTTTTGTAGAGTCATCTAAAGGTTTGCTCGTAGTTTTATGATTGAATCATCTGTTCACAGTAGCTTGTTCTTGTAGACCCTTGCTTGAAAGAAATGATGCCTAAGAGAAGAAAGCGCTCTGAGAAAAAAGTTGTCAAATGATTAGGTATCCATCAAAGACTGTGTCCAAAAGTGTCTCTTGCAACGTGTGTATTCTTTTCTGTTATAAAGGTCACATACTTACTAAAAGGTGCGTTGGCTTGTCGCCAATAGGCCTCTTGTACAGCGTATCGTGGGACGTTGATAGCGTACAGCCAAGTGCTGTGTCCCACAGTAGCGGCCCTAGGATCGATCCTTGTGGAACTCCACTAGCTTTCTTTCGTCTCCATCCATCCCGGTACTTGTATAAATAGATGTTGACGCTTTTCGTCATGTGATTCCCGATGATGTTCACAAAAAACACACTCTTACCAAAAGCTGTTTTATATTCTTATATGTTTAGTGGTAAATAATAGCGAATGTCCATACCGGATCATAAAATATGATGTAACAACTTAATTGGAAAGTACTTGTAACACGGAAAATAATGCAAATTACTGCGATTAATTCATAAATTAGTGCAATATCCTATTACGGAAACCTTGGATTCTAATTGCGCAGAAGCAATACATTTTTTGTCATTATCATTAAATTAATAAGATCCTAACAGGAAAATCTTGTCTATTTGCAACTTCTCTTTGTTGATTGTAATCAATGAATCTATCTTGAAATGATATTTTACATGTATTTTATTTAGACTAGCTTTTTGCCCGAGGCTCCGCCCGAGTTTTTATCGGTGATACTAAAGGATAGTGTCGTTTTTTAAACTGAATGATTAGTATCGAAAATTACCTCCTACAAATCTTGCATAAATGCATTAAATTTTAATCACACTTTAACTTTCTTACTGCTGGGCCACAAGTTTCCTTTGTGAGTGACAATGGACTGTAATCCACCACGCGGACTCAATGTGGGTTGACAGATGTCACATGTTCGAATTTTTAATTCTAGGACAAAGCGGGTTCCTCAAAATGTTTTCCTTCATCATCTTTCCTATAAGTGTTACCTCTTTCTAAATGAGTCCCATAGTCCTAAAGAGCCCTGGACCTCCAACAGTTTAAAGAAGGCGCTGGGGATATTCTAGATGGAGGATAAGACAATGGACTTCCTTCATTACCTTTTATAATGCTCATTCTAGCAGCACGTGTACTACATATTAGTTTACTCACTGTATGTTGCTCACCATAACGTTGGTATTCCATTTGCGCATGGTAAAGAATCTAGTTTTCCAAAGTATTAATTACAAGTTATTTAATTTGAGTCGTGACTTGAGGTATGGTCAATAACAGCCATCAGATGAATATGATGAAGTAATGGTTACATTGTATGTTATTCTCGCTGGAAAATATTAGGTATGTGTACTAAATTGACGCCATTTTATAACTTTACTGCAGATACAGCTTTATTGTACTATCATGATCGAGCTAAGTAAATATTTAGGCATGTGCTTGTTATCTTGTTCATAGCATGCATAATTAATTATTAGCTTAGAAATGAGTCATAATTACTCCCATTATACGTCCATAATTGCTTTTAAAGACGTAGTTAAGATTTAAACTTTTCTCTTTAAAAATGTAACAAACTAGGATGAATTTAAACGATTTGTTATCACGCAAGATACTGTTATCACGCAAAGTGACGTTGAAATCGGATATTTGTGGAGACGGAGGAAAATGTGACAAATTGTCTTTATCTTTGTTACTTAGTAGTGTCTTCTGTTGTGAACTAGGAGCTCTATTATTTGGTTTTAGTGTTTTCAATAAAAATAGAATAACGAATTTCTAATAACTAAGTGCGTGAGTTTAACTTGGATTAATTAAAATAGATCGGTGTTTTAGTGTTTATTTGAAATTAATAAAATAACATGAAATTTAAAATAAGGTTGAAAAATAAATATTTTTATTATTTAAATGACAAATTTTGCCCAAGTTTGGTGTTCAGTTATTTAGAACTGTAGGTACTGCAACAAAATTTTAACATTTCAATGCCTCACGTAGTAAATAAAAAATAACCACAAAAAGACTTCACAAAAGGCATCTAATGTTTACGTGCAATTTTTTTTTTATAAATCGATTGTGTGACTATGTTCTATTTCTGTACCACAGAAATAGTGCAATAATATTGTATATTGGCTTTGCATTTACAAGGACAAAAGACTTAAAAAAAAACTAAGATCACACGACTATTACCTACTTTAATCTTAGCGGAAATAACGAAGAGTTATCGCGGCTTTTTCCCGCTCAAAGTCCTCCTATTATTGGAAGCCTTTTCCCACCAACTTCTAAGAATAGGTCTACTTTGTGCCATTGTTCTCTGGTCTTTTCAAATGTGAAACAGGTGCTACCTGCGCTACAGGTGCTGCCTTACTTTAATCTTCTTAATATTTTCCACGTGTCTGACTTTTTTAATGTCTTCTATCTTTAGGATTTTGGTCTGCCAACATTTCTTCTACCATCTCTTGGTATTCATTTAGTGAAGCCGCTTCTTCATCTAAGTCCTTTCTTATAACAACAGTACTTTCACAAGTCATAAAAAGCCTAAACCTAGTGTTTCTACCTGTACCTGTCAGGCCGCCCATACATGGACTGCTCAAGCAATTAGCCATTGATCAACGTGCAGTTAGGCACTGGTTCTTTGCTAGGCCCGCGATTTCCGACGCCCTGGGCGTCTTCAGCGGTGGCTGGGGTCAGAGGTAGAGTATGCCCTTTCCCTCACGCGTTCCAACTGCTCCCCATTCCCCTAGCCTGTTGCCGAATCCCTGAGGTACCTCCCGAAACAACCGTGCCCGGGAGTACTTCGGATTTCGTCAGGTTGAAAGTGTACGTAGAAAACTGTAGTTTGCTATATAGTCGCAACTTGAAGCAGTTGATATTGACTGCTTTCAGCGGTCCATTTATGGCTGGTTGAGATGGTAAATGTAACTTAGGAAACAGATAGCAAATACTGTGAACAGTTCAAATTCAGTCCAAAAACTAATAAAGCAACATTATTTAGCACAGAGATTAGATAGCAGTTAGGTGTTCATAAAACATCTGTGCAATGATGTAATTATTTGATAAACACTGTGTTAGTACTCTTATCGCGAACTTTGTTGATGTTTTGGATTCGCATTCGCTCTATTTACTTGAAATAGCCACGATAACGATCGTAGCGGAATAGTTAGCTGCCGACATGAAATGTTACATGATTCAACTGGCACAGTTGTTCAGGACAACATTGAAAGTGATTCGAAGGAAAAGAAAGGTTAAGAAGATAAAAGAAGAGAAACAGGTAATAATCCTTAAGCTACTATCAGATGCTTTGCTCGAGTGAAAAATATTGTTTGCTCGTAACCACGTCTTAATGAAGAAGTTGCACAGGAACTTCTTTCATTTCATTATTATATTTTATCAGTGAAATAATTATCTATGTCTTATTCCGAAATTCAAAATTGTTAGATAGGTTTTCTAACATATTCATTTTCACTATTGATGTACTTTTAGTTCTCAATCTTCATTTTAAGTGAAATGTGCTAAATTAAAGATAAAATAGAACATTAAATGAAGCGTCTTCTTTAATTTGAATTCTCTATGATATAAATCTCTCGCTCTGACGCTAAAATGTGTTAATTTTATAAACAAGAAATGTATACCCGAAGCAATTTGTTGAAGATCACTTCAGTTCCCGATAAACAGCACCAGCTGGACTATCGCTGAAACCGATAACACCTAGCTCATGTGTCTGTCTTAAACCCTAGTCTTAAGATAACAATGAGCGACGTTTCACCTTCACTACCAAGGAATTCCAACGCTCTAACCACCACCGAAAGTTGAAAATCCACGAACACCCTTCTCTTTAGACATTCCCTTAGATGTACTGTAGTATAACTTGAACATCTTCATAGCAGTCGACTTGAAATAAAAAGTCTCCAGTAAGTTGTAGCTCTGAAAGTTGTTAGCCTATGCTCCCGGTTACGCCCGTGTCTATTTCGATAATTGTCCCTCGGGAGCGTACTTACGGGTCAAAAAGTATCATAAGTATTATTGTGTGAATCTAGTACATAAAATATCTTTGTGCCAAACTAAATCTTTTCGTAAAGATTAACAAACATACATCCATCCCCACAAACTGTTGCTTTTGTAATAGTGGTGAGATAAGATCAGCATTCCCTGCTTCACAATAAAATTATTGGTATTATGTATTATTTGTCAACAAAAAAGGAGAAACGTAAAGCGCTCGTGTCGAACTATCGCACCCACTGAGTCGGAATAAAAATCTTTTTGGAAAAGCAGTCACCGGTTTCGATAAGATTTGTTAACAATAAAATGGTTTCATGAAAACCCGACTCAAACGGCATTTGTACAGGCGAGGTAAAATACAAACAAAAACAGTGGATTTCATTCCCATTCCTTATGATCTCTATTATTTGAACGAAATACTTGACATAATCAGCCAACTTGCTAGGATACCATGTCTAAAGGACCGGAACAGAGCCGTAGCAACCCCCCTAACTGCGGCCCTGCATCAGGTCCCCCCTTGTCTGGTGGTACAATCAGCTTCAGGGAAATCTCACGCCCTTTGATAGTGATACTAACAAAGGGGGTGAGTTTTCTCTGAAGCTTACCATACATACCAGTTTCGTCATGATGACTTCTAGTACCAACATGAAATAAAATGAACAAAATATTTATTGTCTAAAAAAATATTGTCTGGTACTTTGGTCTTTTTGAGGAAAACAGGGGTCTTTAATATTTAGATATTTACTATGTAAAGTAACATACCTAACCATAGCTTTAATTTTCCTTTCAGACAGAACAGCTCAGGAAAATGTCGATTATCCTGGATGCCATCGACCTTGAGCGGGAGTACTCCCCCAGCATGTGGTCTCCGAGGTTCCCCACGGGAATAGAAGTTCTTCAGAATCACGTGAAGCATGTCACAGCAGGTGAGGAGAAGACTTACTATCAAAGCGAACCCTCTTCAGGAATCTGTGTTTTCCGGTTGCTATAAACAAAGCACTTCGAATAAGCATTTTTTACCCCTGATGTAAAAAGACACCCCTCGTTATAAGTGTGTATACTGGATGTGGCATCGTAGCTTCTAAACGAATAGAAGCTACGATGCCACATCCAGTATATATTTTGATGCGGTTCTTATCTATATTACGGCACGGTTAGCGCAGTGGCTGAGCGATTCGATTGCTGCGCTGCGTGTCGCGGGTTCGATTCCCGCACGGAGCAAATATTTGTATGATCTACAAGTAGTTGTTTCGGGGCTGGGCGTTTGTGTATGTGATTTTTTAGGTTTGTAAACGCATCCACGGCACAAGAGCAATTCTTAGTGTGCATTGACGGTTTCAATCAATCTACTTTTACGCAGTTTGTGTCAATCCAATCGGTACATAGATAAATACTTTTCCATTTTATTGTTTATATTGTTTTCATCGGTAGAATGCCATTTTGTCTAGAGGCCCTTTGGGTGTCTTTATGTCGAGCTTTACATCAGTTCTCCAGAAAATAATGCTCTAGGTCGAGGATTTTGCTGGAACTTATGGATATGGTTTTCCACCATTGCTTACCAACACGTAAGATAGTATGTAGCCGAAAGTAAAACTATTTTTGGAAAAATTCTGAATGCTAGTTCAACACATTCCGTTGTATTGACAAGATACCTACGGATATAGGACTTCCAAATATACGTATGGAATATGTTTTTGATGAGTAACATCTTTAATCTATATATATTGTCTATAGCTATTGTGGGAGTGATTTCGGGAAATGTAACGGAAGTGTGTAGAGGGAAATGGAATAGGATTGGTGAAGTAAAATTGGATATGTGAAAGCGCGTGCAATTTAACTGGCAGGCCTGTTGGTCTAGTGGTTAGTGACCTTGACTGCTATGCCACAGGTCGTGAGTTCGATTCCCACCCAGGACAAATGTTTGTGTGATGAGCACGATCATTTGTTCTGTGTCTGGGTGTAATTTATCCATAATATTTATGTATTTGGAAAAATATAGGTAAGTATGTTTATCAGTTGTCTAGTACCCATAACACAAGCTCTGCTTAGCTTGGGACTAGATGGCGTTGTGTGATAGTTGTGGAATATTATATTATTACTAGCTGACCCGGCAAACGTTGTTTTGCCATAAATTAAAAAAATTGTCTAAAAAATAAAAATTAGGGGTGGACTACCCCTAACATTTAGGGGGATGAAAAATAGATGTTGGCCGATTCTCATAGATACCGGATAAGCACAAAAAGTTTCATCAAAATCGGTCAAGCCGTTTCGGAGGAGTATGGCAACGAAAACTGTGACACGAGAATTTTATATATTAGAAATTAGATAATTTGAATTTACCAACCGCGAGCAGGTGGTAGAATTAGCTCCTTCGTACACAACGCGACTTTGGAATCCAGGCGGCTATCGCAATGCAAATCCATAGAGGTTCGGACACAGGCACGCATCAATGGATACCGAAGTCGTAAGGCATCGGGGACTTGCGTCGCGTTGTGTAAGGAAGGGCTTAGGGCGTGTACACACGACACGCGCACGCCAAGCGCACGCCACCCGCGCCCGCCTCGCGCCAACCCTGCGCTCGCCCTACCCACGCTCTGCGGGTCCTCGCGTACGCCTTGCGCCCGCGCGCGCTATGATTAGTGTTGTGTTATTTAAGCCACTATGCCTAGTGAACGAAGTAGTCCAGTAACTAGTAGAACAAGAGGGCGCGAGGCGTGTGCGAGGCGGGTGCAGCGCGTGTGCGGGTTTAAGGCGGGACAACGCGTGATCGGCGCGTGTCATCTGAATACGCCCTTAGCCGTCAGATAGTCAGTTCTTGCCGAGGTCTGTCTTTGGATACAAAGTCAAATCCAAGGTGAGATGTCATATGTTACTTACAAATCATATGCGACTACAGTAGGGTTCGCTCGTTTTGTTTGAACGTTATTAACGATAGATTATTTTCTTACAGCGAGCGATGAAGCGACGAACAATATTCCACACAAACTTGAGATCGAGTATGGCTCGACACCTGGACAGAAACTTGACATTCTTGGAACTGATTTACCAGACGGTAAGTACAACCTATTTTATTAAATCACTTTTAAAACCAAAATTAATTAGGCGTTCTTCGTTTGGGGACTAGTTTTGCATAATAGTGGATAAATAAATGTTATCCACATTTATTTATCCACTGGAAAAAACTAGGAATTATCTAAAATACCATTTTTCTAAATTAAAATTCTACCAGTTATTTACAGGTAGCCCTAATTACCAAATGAAGCATTTATGAATAACACACGATCATAATATTTGACGGCGCGGTTAGTACAGTGGCTGAGCACTGGACTGTTGCGCAGCGTCTCGCGGGTTCAATTCCCGCACGGAACAAATATTCGTATGACCTACAAGTAGTTGTTCCGTTTCTGGGTGTTTGTGTATGTGAGTTGAAATATTTGTAAATACGCACCCACGACACAGGAGAAATTCCTAGTGAGGGGCAATGTTTAAAAAAAATCTCTTGGGGATTCCAAGCAATGGTTATTAGGCAGAGGTGTAACTTAATATGTAGTACACCCATATCTCATAAATTAAGTCTCAAATAATTCTGGGCGGAACATTCAACAAACTTATTTTAGAAAAGTCCTTTTATCTAAATCTAAAAATAACAAAACGAGTTCATTTTTGAAGAAAGATTAGTACTCTCAGCAATTTATAAATCGGTCAATGACTTTAAAATCATAAAATCAACGCGTGTAGAAAATAAACTGGCAAAGACCTTCGTATATTTCCGAGTCTTTGTTAAAATAAATTAATAAGTAAATAGATAGTTGACTAAGTAAATAGGTAGATTACGCTGGATGACTGGACAAGGTTTCTTTACAAAGCTTCCTTTTATTTTACGTTGCTAACAAAATACATATAAGTAACTAGCTGTTGCCAGCTCCTTCGCCTGCGTGTATATTGAAAGTTATCCCACGGTAACGTTATAAGTACCAGGATAAAAAGTAACCGTACCATCCAGGTTTTGGGGTCTACTTTCTAAGTCCGTTAACGAAGACTCAGGTACGGATTCGGATGTACGAACGTAACTAACCGTCAAAAACAAATTTTCGGACTTTTCGAACGAACAAAACTTAGAGACCGTGCCACAACCTGAAGTGCTTTTGACGCGGCGCGTGTCTCTGTCATTAGTCATTAAATCAAATTGAATAGATACCACGAATTTTTCGCAGGTCATGAGTGGCGGTGCGGCGCGGACTCTAAGGAGTTACTTCTGCCAAATCGTAATATCATTAATTCTTGATTCGGGCCCGTAACTAAGGCCGAAACCACGGGTTTCGTACTTATAGATTAGACCTCCTGATCCAAACCCTTTCAGTAGTTCTTGTGTGAAAGTAGTTACAAACATCCTTGCATCAATAGTAAGTAGCAAGAAAGATTACCATTTCTGTTTTCAAACATTCAAACAAAGAGGAGTACAGTCAGTAAGAGATTTTCAAAATCGTTGTACACCGTATTATTATGTATTATTACAGTGTACAGCGATTTTGTAAATCTGAATGTGGTCAGCAACTTTTGATGCTGACTGTACCTATATGCAAATAAAAAACGTATTAATCATTATGAAAGCCATGTTGCATTCCCAGTTAATATAGTGTCACTTTATAAACATTCATTACGAAATATTCGTATGAAATTATTGCTCATTGTGCAAATATTAATAAGCACTCGTAATTATTGGTAATTTCGGGTCGACCGACGCGATGTCACGGTGATGAGACGAAAATACACAACTTATGCAAATATAATTATTTATTTATTATATTTATTACTAATTAGGCTATGGTCAGTCAATCAAGTGAAACGTCAAGAACAGTTCTCCTCCCCCTCCCTCAATAAAATTGCCCCTTGCTCAATAAAAGCATGCTTTCCTGCTAGTAATGAGCACATCTGTCCATCGACGGGCGACCCGCACGCAGCGCTGATCTATGAAGATTACATGAAACAGCACGCCACGCCCGCGCCGTGTGCACGCCTAACGCAGCGCACGGCCTTATGAGCGCGTCTGTCCATACCTTTATGAGCACGTCTGTCCGTACCTTTATAATTGCCGAAGTCTCCCGAACTGAAACGACGTTATGCGTGGTGTCAGGTAATTTCCTTAGGATTTTTCCTTAGGTTTTTGGGAATTTCTTGATTCGGTCGCCGCGCCGCGATAAAAGCTATGCAATAGCTTAAGAGGAAATAGCACGGCCGTTTTTCCATACAAACGTAGTCCCCTGTTTTCTCCCTGGATAATGCCAGTAGAGCAATTATTTTTTTACAAAAAATCTATGACCACTATTAGCATGTCTCTATGTTTTCCTTTTTTCAACGACGCGGAATCGGCTTAAGCCAGTCGAGAAAACCTTTATGTCAACGTAATAAGGGTGTTACTAATGCCATTCCCATCGGATCGCGTCGTCCGAGCCGAGCCGAAAAATGTGGGAGCACGCTAATTACATCAAGACGTTCCAAAATCTACCAATTCTTAAACGTCACGTATAAACCATAAATAAAAACAATTCTGTGGTTGTATTACCCTCTAAGGTTTAGGGTAGTAAAGAGTTTGTGGCACGTTATAAAATACGTTGCTATTGCTATATGTGCAACAGATGTGCCACATATACGGGCAAAACCATAAAAATAAACAATAAGAGAAGCCGTCAGACGTAAGTATCTTGTCTCTCAATGTGGATTACTACGAGTTCCAATGTGTGTTATTCATCCCGAATAAATTGAGATACGTATCTATCTTTGTAAGAATGTAAATGAGATGAAGGCAAGGTTATTATGCTATTTCTTGACTTAAGTGTTTCTGGTGGAATTTAATACCAATCTGACAGGTTATCACAATATATCAAATGTCTATCAATATAGATATCCAAGTAGTCACATAGTTTAGATTTGATGATGGTTGATGGCACTATGCTTCATCCACTATTATACTATTACAAGAATG
Organism: Agrotis exclamationis; assembly: GCA_950005045.1. Taxonomy (NCBI): domain Eukaryota; kingdom Metazoa; phylum Arthropoda; class Insecta; order Lepidoptera; family Noctuidae; genus Agrotis; species Agrotis exclamationis. The sequence goes on along the minus strand of OX465417.1, from coordinate 9,556,306 downwards.
GCACGATCTCCGGCCACCGTAGGCGCGGGCATGCGGGCGGCGAGTAATGGGCGACTCGCTGTCCGACCATGAACCATGCCCGGGTCGACGGCGCGTTGTGTTCCACGTACGCCTGAAAGTGCGTCAGCATGATGACGGCGCCCCCCTCTAGAGGGCTAAAGCCTGCCGGAGTCGCGGGACTTATCTCATTACCGCGACTCTGGAACGTAAAGGGCTATTGAAGGATTCGTGGATTTTAGTCAGACGAGTCTGACAGTCCCTCCCGTCCTGCCCTGGGTGGGATGGACATTGGATGATTTTACCACGATAAAAAAAAATACAAGAATGGCGGTGTATTATCAGGTATAGGCCTCTGCCTAAACTTTCACCCCCTTATTAATAAACGTGGACTAAAGTTACGCCAAGGTTAATCTTCAGATTAACCATACATTTTTTTAGGATTAACCTTGGCGTAACTTTAGTCCACGTTTATTAATAAGGGGGTCAGGGATTAGAGGAGATTATATCTAACTAAGACAATGCCTTGACCTTAAATTATAGAATGTTCCTAGAGGCCACTGAGAATTATTGAAGAAAGTAAAACAAGTGAACATCTCCAAGGAAAATATTTAAATGTGTGCGTGGCGCTCACCACTCACACATTAATAAAAAAGTGACTGCAATAAAAACATTGCGTATTAGGCCCTTAGCACGAGTTCTCATTATTTTACTTTACAGCGTCTTTCCAGTATTTACAGCGTTTCTTGTATGGAAAAATGGAACAGCGTCTCTGGTGTGCAAAGAAGGAACTCATTTTTTCCTTGAAATTAATATCAAAGTTCCAGTTTACTTTACGTCACAATAACTGAAAACTCATGATAAGGCCTCTGGACATTATTACGTTGTTTTTTCTCGGAGTAGTCTTATACTAAAAACAGATCTTATCAAACCCTTCTTACACAAAAATAAAGATGCTCTTCCAATACAGCGACTCTAATAACACAAAATAATGTCCGCGTATGTGATGTATTTTATAGGAAAGCTTGTGGATCTTAGTGTCTTCCAAAGCTCATCATTAACAGATTTGGTACACCTTTAGTTCAATTTTTTATGCCGCCATTTTTTCTATTCTAGCATCACAATTTCATTCAATGCAAACGCTTTCAATATTTAGCGATCTTCTAATTTCATTGACATCCCAATTAACTGCATGTTTTAATTACGTACAATTAACTCTAATAGTGAATGAAATTAGAATTAATTTATGGATGCCATGTCATTGACAATCCTATTAGTGCAAACGTCATATCAATATCAATGATAGTCAAATGCATCATTTTCGTGTTTATTGAATATGCAAATGAACTTTGATATGAGCTACAATTAGGTACTACAGAATTTGCTGATAGCATTGATTGAGTAATTATTGAATTCATTTCTAAACTCAGCAAATTATTATTTACAACTAGCTGACCGGGCAAACTTCGTACCGCCTCACCTTTTAAACCTTCCCTGGACTTCCAGAAGTAATTCAAGACCAAAATTATCCAAATCGGTCCAGCCGTTCTCGAGTTTTAGCGAGACTAACGAACAGCAATTGATTTTTATATATAAGATGAAATCTGCCTTAGGAATGTTCAAATGTCATTATAACACACTTCTATTACGAATTCATTTTGACCGACCAACCTACTAATGAATTTAGCAGATTACAAAGTTTTAGCAAAATGACAATTGAGATCGTGTTGGAAAGACCCCAGATGAACTAATCATCACCGTAGTATGGTAAAATATTAAATGTATTATTTTTATCAAATAAAAATGGTATCTACTCCATTATTTCCCGTCCGTTTCCTATCCACATAAATAAACTACTGTCTTACACAAGTATATCTCATTCACTGTTCTCAACTGGTAACAATAAAGATCCATCTATAAACCATTTATTTTCCTCAGATGCGCCAATCCTCGTCTACATCCACGGCGGCTATTGGCAGGAGCTATCGCGAGAGATTTCGAGGTACCCAGCAGGACCTCTCCACAAGTTCAGAGTGAAGACCATCGTCGTCGGCTACGACCTCTGCCCGACCGCCACCCTCGCAGAGATCGTCAGCCAAATACAAAACGCAGCGAAATTCGTGTTCGAGTACGCAGAAAAAATGGCCTCCAAGTAAGATAACCTTTCACCTTGATAGATAATTGTGATGTAATGAACTGAAAAGGGGAATAAGCGGTCAGCGGACAAGAAATCTGTTTATAAAGACATTGAAATACTTATTCAATTAGTGTTGCATGACTAGAGTAATTTAAATTTTAAACGATCAATTCCAAATGTTGGCTATTAATTTATTGGCCATCGCACTCTTATTACATATACATATGTGTAGATACGATCATAATGTTGTGGCCATTAATATTTCTAATTGGTGAAAATACTATGTCAAGCTCTTTTTAATGTAAAGTACGAAACATTTATGGGGGAAATATTTTGAGAAGAAACTTTTTTCTATACATCAATAAGATCAACATCTCTTCAGTATCAATGTCTATAAAAATATTCACCACATCATTACAATTTCCAGGGGCGTGTACTTCGCGGGTCACTCAGCGGGTGCGCATCTCGTCGCCAAACTCCTCTCCTCCGCAGACTTCTTTGAGAACACGCCAGGAGCGTGCCGTCTTCAGGGAGCATTCCTCGTCTCAGGGGTGTACGACCTTAGGGAGATTGTCCACACGTCCGTGAACGATGCAGTTCAGCTACCGAACGAATGGGCAATACCCCTATCACCCCAATTTGATGACTTCACACATCTGCAAGGAAGAAGGATACGTCTGTACATTTTAGCAGGACAACACGACAGTCCTACTTTCAAAAAACAATCTAGAGAGTTCTACGAGATCCTACACAACACCTGCTTAATGCAGAATATGTATTTGGAAATCAAAGATGGCATGGATCACTTTGACATCGTCGAATGTTTTGCGAATGACGATAATTATATGAAGAACCTGTTGGTTCATGATATTCGTAAGCATTTGTTGTAAGTTAATTTATTACATAAGCCTTTGTTGTCCAGTGGCGTGTTTAGGGGTCAACATTACAAGATAGAGGTAGCCCCAACCCATAAGGTTCAATTTACATTGCCGCGAAATGGAATCGAAGTGAATTGTTGATAACGGTATCTTACAAAGCATTATGAACTTTATTTCAATTGTGGGTGTAATGTACACTAGATAAGAGACTCTTACTATGAAACTTCCCGAGAATGCGCGAAAATTCTCTTGACGAATCGGCCTGTTCCTAGTCTGTCTGTATGTTCACAATACGTATATATTTCATTATACTTTGGAAAGTTTTACTACAAAACAATTCGTTTCCATTCCATTCCGCGGCAATGTAAATTGGACTTTGGGCAAACAAACTGTTCAGAAATCTTATGAAAAGAAGGTTGAAAGCGCAATAACAGCTTTAAAAATCTTAACCCTCCTTCTTTCGCAGTCGGGTAAAAAGGTACCGCCACTGTATTGTGTTTACTAAAATGCATTTTGTTATGATTTTAAAATGCCAAATGATCTTATGAAATTATTTGTAGCTATTGACTACAATTTGGGAACAAAATATTTTATAATAATTAGAACTAATTATTTTAGTTCAGCTAGAAAATAATGAATTAGATACTACGAAAAATTAAGGACATTATTTTATGAAATTGACAGCTAATGAAATTATGAAATGGTAGTATAAATACTAATTAATTTATATAGTTCAAGGAAAGATTAATTAGTATGTAAATTACTGACCAATATAATAAGATTAAAATTTTATTTAGGTACCGACATTTATTTTTATTTTTAAGTCATAAAACTGTTGTATGTTTAATTTAAGTACAATAATAAAGATCTTTTATGATCGTATGTTTTAGGTATCAAGACATTTTATTCGTCTTGCATAGTCGCATAGAGAAATGAGTATTTCTCGAACGAACATACAATAAAATAATATGTTTTATAACTAGTCGCTAAAAATAGTTTTCGAAGTAATATTGGAATGTTTGTAAAGCTGAGTGTCTCACTACGCTCGGGTTCCAAACTGCTTTTCGTAAGGTAAAACCAGGCTATACGCCATAGTTGACAAAACGCCCCAACATTCTATTACCTAGTTTTATCGTATCACTTGTCTGTTCATAAAATAGCTAGGCCATCACGTATCCAAATGCGGAATAAAATACCCTGTGCACAACCTCAGGCAATGCTACATGAGAGTGTGTTACTTCTTGCTGAGAACAGTCACTTTTGGCGTCGGCGGCGTCGTGGTGACTTGTAAAGCTGGATCCACACGGCGCGTATTTTCACTCATCACGCTGCGCCCGCTTGCGTAACCCGTGTTGAAAAGATAAAGGCTTGGCGCGGCTCGAGCTGACGTTTCCAATCCGTAAACGTCGGATAAATTCAAGACAAGAGGCGCGGCGCGACTCGTTAAATCACGCGCCGTGAGAAGCTAGCTACTCACGGCGCGGCGTGAACAGTTATGGCGCTCCCTCACCGCGAGCATTCACCTGTATGTAACGTTACAGATTCGAGCATTTCATCGGTACGGGCGAACAATCGAGCATCACAATGCGCACCTTGTATCAAATCTGTGCTAAATGTACGCGAATGCTCGTCAGTCAGGGAGGTATAGTATTGTAATGTAAAGCTCAAATTCGAATCTATTTTATTACATTACACGCGAATGCTCGTGGTGAGGGAGCGCCTTTATGTTACGAAGCGTATAAGGCCAGCTTTTCATGCTTTATACAATTTCTTTCATTTGTTTTCTCTGCCCCGTTGCAGTCGTAACAAGCGTATCGCTCGAGTGTGTAGCTCAAGGCTAAACGATAGTAGGCACTTAGCTTAGAACTCAAGCATTTGTTACGAAACCTTATATTAATAATATAATGATTAAGTATATTTGCAATGTCCTGAAACGTGTTACTGAGTAGTTTGTAAGTTAAATAAGTAATACTCATTAAGAAACAATAAATGATACATTTTTTTATACACACTAAGCAGTTTTGTTGTTATTTTGACGATTCAAAGGGTACACAGACGCATTTTCATTTCAGAAATAAGAGCTGGAAAAATGTGTGACGGTTCGGCAATTACATCATTCTACCTTAATCCTAATAAATTCAGTGTTGGCGGCTTGGCGTAACACGTCTTCTTTGATCCACGAAAAGAGCTCAAATGCCCTGTAAGATTGCAACGCTCAGTTGAGTGCCAAGAGTTGATATTTCAACGGGGCTTTCACATTTAAGCTTTCGTTAGGACTGTGCGTTTTTTTTTGTTTTCAAAAGACGTTGTGAGAGTCACGGACACCCGATGGATGCAAGTGGCAGATTGTCGTTCTTCGAGGAAGTCTAAAGGGGCAGATCTTTGTTGATGTTGATGATAATGAAGTGAAAGCGACAGACTGACTAGTTATACTTACAACATTATTTTTAGTATATGCGAAACCTGAATATAGTTTGTTCTGAATCAGTAACTGATTCGATTCCAATAATTTTTACACTATGTTATATTATTTTTTTTCAAAAATATTTTCATCAAAATATTTTAATTAAATTTTATTACCCGTTAATTACAATACAATCACCGTACGGTTAGGTACTTATTGCCAAACTATTATCACGAGTGTATAACACAGGAGACCCGGTTTACGCGGGTGTACAGCGAAATGAGCATGTTTTTGAACGGGCAACCAGGTAATATATAAGCTTATAACTTTGTGATTTTTTATGATACAGTTTTAAAATTTTGTACATAGATTCTTAACACAAAAATACTAGACAGGTGTATCAGGTTTCGCATTAACAAAGAATAATGTTGTATATAATTTGACACTAAAAGATAGATTTTCCCTAAACGTACATATGAAATTCTCTAAGTACTCGACTGATGCGCGATCCCATACAACTGAATTAACCAATATCAAAAACATACAGAAATATGTATCTGGGATTCAATACAGCTTTCAAACAACGTTAGGTATTGCTAATAAATACCCTATATAGGCCGTCAATGTTGACTTCCAATAACAAATCCAATTTCTCCCAACTTCTTTATTTGGGATTTTTTTATCGACAATCCGCGAGCTTGATGCGATTTTCTAAATGACGAACCTCCATACAGACTTTCATCACATCTTGCAAGAAAGAAACTTCCTCAATGAGTTTCCACACTGTTTGGTTAACCTTTTCGCTTGCTGACAGTCCGAAGTCCACTAATTAAACTGACTTTGTGCGTTATCTAGATTAATATCGAAGGGTTCTCACAATATGAATCACTTTTCATTTCATGGCCTGTAACTTGTGGCTTGTGAGCAGTGGTGGCCCAGTGGTATCGGCCTCGACTTACGAGTTGTAGGTTGTGGGTTCGAACCCCGTCAGGCGCATTACTTTATGTAATTTATTTCAACACCACTGCTCTCAAAACGGTGAAGGAAAACATCGTGAGGAAACCGGCATGTCCTAGAACCAAAAATTCGAAGACATGTGACATCTACCAATCCGCACTGGGCTCGCATGGTAGATTACGGCCCGCTCCCTCTCACAGAGAGGAGGCCTGTGTCCCAGCAGTGGGAACATTTATATATAGGCTGATGATGATGATGAACTTGTGGCTAACGTCTCGCCTTTTTTGCGCGAATTTTGTGAATTTATAAACCGGGATTGTACGGATGTGTTTTTCAATATATCTGCCTTCCTAGATATACGAGTAGCTTGGTTATCATTGACATCGGTGAAGGAAAACATCGTGAGATTAATTATGGATAATCAATATAAAACTCAGAGAACCATATGTGTAGTTTCCAGAGGCGGCTTAATTAACTCTGATGTCAGAGGGTGGCTATACTCAAAAAATGTTTCTTCTAGCAAAAGATATGTTATGTGCTGTCAAAACGTGTTTTTTCTGTGGAAATAGCAAACTAATTTGCCATGTCATTTACCTAAAATGACATGGCTATTTTCTATTTTTAAAACAACTATAGTTAATTTAACAGTTAATTTAAAATTAATCGGATTTTCAGTCCTGTTACAAATAATAGTTTCTTAGAGAAGTTTTGTCTATGAATTATTTGTCGATGATGTCAACTACCAAAATTATTGGTTGGGGTTTTGCATCTTTGGTTCGATTTCACTCAAAGATTTTATTTTTGATAAATATAATCGTCTTTCCTACGAATATTGCGCTTTTTAGGGTTCCGTAGCCAAATGGCAAAAACGGAACCCTTATAGATTCGTCATGTCTGTCTGTCCGTCCGTATGTCACAGCCACTTTTTTTCGAAAATAAAAGAGCTATCCTGTTGAAACTTGGTAAGTAGATGTATTATGTGAACCGCATTAGGATTTTCACAGAAAAATAAAAACAAAACAATTTTTGGGGGTACCCCCATACTTAGAAATAAAACTCAAAAATTTTTTTTTCACCAAACCCATACGTGTGGGGTATCTATGGATAGGTCTTTAAAAATTATATTGAGGTTAATATAGGATAACTTTTTTTTCTAAACTGAACAGTTTGCGCGAGAGACACTTCCAAAGTGGTAAAATGTGTGTCCCCCCCTGTAACTTCTAAAATAAGAGAATGATAAAACTATAAAAAATATATAATGTAGACCTCAATAAAAACTACCAACGAAAATTGGTTTAGATGAGATACAGTTAGCAGTTTTTGAGATATAGTACATTTTCTAAAACCGCAAATAGGTATAACTTTGCCATTCATACAAACACTATGAAAAACAAAGTTATTTTTATTGTTTGTGCATATTACTTACTAATCTCAATATAATTATATCCCTAATCTATGCCTGCTACTACGGAACCCCTCATGGGCGAGTCCAACTCGCACTTGGCCGGTTTTTTCTATTGTAGTACTCAGATTAAAGAAACAGGTTAATCCCATACATTTTCGTCTTTTCGAACTTCGTTATCGTTTTTAAATTGTTACTTTGTCTAAGCCCCCAGTGTAGGTAATTAAAATAATTACAAATCTTGATCTGTTCCAAATATTTTAAGCAAGACATTTTTTAACAAATATTTTTGATACGTTTCAAAATAATACATCGAAAGCTTAACCTTATTAAAGGTATACGAATGAATGAACTAAAAATATCCAAGTACCTACTCTAATAACCTAGATAACCGGCTTGTCCTACAGCTGGACCGTCTTCCATATCTTCCAAAGGGCACGATTGTGTGCAACTTCTTTCCAATTCTCAAGGAAGACATCCAGTTTATCCCGCCACTTCCCTCGTAGTATTCTACGAACCCTTGTTTCTGTTTCAGGGTACCGATCCAGACTTCCTAAGATGGCATCAAAAACATTTATTCGATGTGTTAAACCCACGCCTGCCAAAACCTTTCCTTTTTAATTACTAACAACTGGAAAACTCATTCCGATAACATTTAAAAAAATATTTGACATTTAAAATGTCAACCGGCTACAAAGTTCGTTCTCACTTCGTTAAGTGCGCTTGGAGTCCTTTACGTCTTATTTACGCCGCGTCGGAAATTACGAACGATCCCAATTCAAGGGACGAAACGACCGCTCCTCAGGGCCGTAGCTAGGGCAGCATCGTGGGGCAATGCCCTACCTTAAAACATCAATAAGCTGCTCTAAAATGACAAATATTATATCAAGTGTTAGCCATACACAATATGACTAAACATTAAACTAGAGGAGTCCGGGGGACATCTTTGTGAACCATTTGTCACACATTAGGCACTTTCAAATTAAACGAGTTGTCGTTTAATTTGAAAGCGCCTAATGAGTGTGGTGTGACAAATGGTTCAACAACACGACATCGGTAGTTACATACATTTCCAGGGAAAATGAGCAAGAGCTAATGAAATTTCAGTGTCGTTACCGTTATTTTCTGATATGAGAGCGCTTTAGCGCTTTTTGAGCAATTTTAACTTCCCAATGCTCTGCCCTAAAACATCGCTGCCCTAAAATTCAACCCTAGCTGCGGCCCTGCCGCTCCTTGACGAGCAAATTAATAGAACAAGCCGTTTGTTCCTTTTGATTTTAAAGTTTAATTGAATCGCACCGAACATTCCAGAGTAGTGATTAAGTTATGTTTTCCAGTTTATTGTCATGCTAATTGAAGGATTAGTAGTACAGTAGTAGTGTAGCTAGTTGGTAATGAGACAGGGGAAAACTGAAAGAGGCTAGTGACCACAACGGTGGACGGAACGTATCCTCAAGTCATAGAGTACCTTTTTACGGACCCTCCAGAATAACCAAGACTCACATTTCTAACGTCAAGCGATAAAATATACCTACCAAATCAGTTCAGGAGGCAAAACATTGAACGTAAGTCCGCAGTTTTTTGCTTGCGCATAAGCTAGTATTGAAATAGGATGGCATTCATAACTCTGTTTCAATCAAAATGTCGCTTATGCCTATTAACCATGGTCGTGGGACTGTCTCATTACGTAACCGTGACCCTGGAACGTAAAGGGGTATTGAAGGATCACCGTGGATTTTAGTCAGTACGAGTCTGACAGTCCCGTCCTACCCAGGGAGGGAGGACTCATTTGCTGATTTTTTTACCAAGAAAAAAAAAAACCTATTAAGCATCGGTATGTATAACTTATAATCTTTTTCAAAAGTGCCTTAAATTGTAACTTTCAGACCTTTCAAAAGTTCGAAGTAGGTAGGTGGTACAACTTATTCAAAGAAGTGTCGAGTGAAGTTTTCTATACTTTATTTTGTACGCTCTCTATTGTTGTCAAACAAAATAAGAAGTGATAAGATTTTAAAAGGTCTTAATGGAAGACTGTTGGGATATAACTCAGAATAATGACTAGAGCAGCTATACTCAAAGTGTGCTCCGCGGAGCCCTGAGGCTGGGGCTTCGCTAAGCCTTTGTGGGGGCTCCGCGAAAATAGAGCTACCAAAACAAAATATCGCAATATCAATAGACTGGACGCTGAACCTGATATAAGAATTCAACTCTCTGCGACCAAACCTAATATAAACCGATTAATGATAAATAATAAACAGTTTGACACATCTCATAGATTTTTATTTATTTATTGTAGTAAAATATATACTTTCATTTTAATGTGATTCCTAGTTATTGAAGAACGCACGTAACTTTTTGTTTTATTTTGGGGTTCCGTCAAAAATTTTGCTTTTCAAAAGGGTTCCGCCAGCAAAAAAGTTTGAAAATCGCTGGACTAGAGGGATATAAATAGACTAGTATTTGCGCGTTGCGCGAGCTGCAAGCAGCTCGCGGGGTCGTGTTTTGTAGAAGTATTCCTTACCTTCATAAAATTTTGATAATCCATAAGAATCTTTAAATGAATTGGTTAATCCATAGTCCTTAAAAGATTTTGTAAATTATATAAAATATTTTTAATATTTTGAAAACCCTTATGTACGGATTTATGTATGGACTTCTAAGTAAATCAACTGAATGTTTTTTTTTGTTCCTACAGTTGATTTACTTAAAAGTCTGTACGAATAAACTATAAAATAATATTCCTTGTAAGTGACTAAGTAAATAATGAAATAAGTTCCTACTTTTATGCTTTTCAAAACTACTCTATCCCGTACTTTTGAAGAAATATACAAAAAAAGGGAACCATGCTGAAAACGTTTGGCTGGCACGGCCCCCTTTTTTGCGTGTAACTTGAAAAAAGTATAGCGTATTAAAAAGTTTCTTAGACGCAAGGAATGTACTCTATTAACACTTTATATGTACCGCAACTGATAATGTGAATTCGTAATAACAAATAATATATTGATGTAGGTGTAGGGGGTCGTACTGAAAAAAAATTCTTAAGAAAATATCTAAAAAAGGCAACACAACCTTAGCCAAAAACTATTAAATAATAATTGATGTTTGGCAAGTAACATTATGTACCGCATTGGTTTCTCATACAACTTGCTAAATTTGAAAAATAAACCATTGTTAGTTCATTCAGCACGGCCCTCTAAAGACGCCTATATCTTCACTACATAGTATAAAGCAAAGTCGCTTCCCGCTTCCTGTCCCCCTGTATGCTTACATCTTTAATACTTCTACAACGTTCTTTTATTATCCTTCTTTTCACATATACACACACATATTTTCCCTTAACTTCATTCATAACCCTTTTAATCAACATTTTACCTACATACCTACTAATTGCTAGCAATTTCACACATACACACACATACTTCCCCTTGACTTCATTCATAACCCTTTTAATCAACGTTTTACATACTGCTTGCTAGCAATTTCACATATACACACACATACTTCCCCTTGACTTCATTCATAACCCTTTTAATCAACATTTTACATACTAATTGCTAGCAATGGACATAATACGGACTATGTGCGTGCAAAGTGTATGTGTACATGAAAAATAAATAAATATAAATCTATGATTATAACAAATTGTCATTGATAATCATGGCAAATAAACACTCCAACCCAAACTATTCGTCAATTTAAATAAATAAAACGGAACGTAAGGTAGTTCGAGATGAATACGTACCCAATGCGAGGTCGTTATTGAACCATGTCACTGGACAGTAGAAAATCTGACCGACTGTTGATCGGGAATGGTTGGTTGCCCGGTCAACCGAATGATCTGTAAGTAGTTAGGCTTTGGATTCTGATCAGAGTCGGCTTACTGCCGAGAACATGCTCTGGTTGGTGATGAAGTCAATAGAACCGAGTGAATGCAAATTCGTCGTTGAGGTGAGTTGTCGTACCGGTGATGAGAGGTCAGTAAAGTGTGGTCGGTGTTGGTTGATTGCTGGGATGTCTTGCGTTGTCTGTGGCGCGAAAATCAGGATGGGTGTCGATGTCAAGTTGTGGATGCTATTTAGCTTGTGGTGGATCGGTTAAAACGAAAGATATGTCCCTTAAAATGGGTAAAAGTTGTTGTCTAATCAGTAATGAGTCGTAGTGTGCAAAGGTGTGAGTGGAGTCATTGTATTGGTTGAATGAGTTATATGGCATAGAGTTATGAGTTACAGCTTGGCCAGAACGTCTTGAAACGGAACTAATATTTTTATTTGCTGACAACGTTTTAAAATATTTGATATTTGATGTAAACAAAGACGCAGGTTTGTAAGATTTATTATTGTGCCATAAAACTAACGTAATAAGTGAAAATAAATAAAATAAAATCATTCAAAGTGCTCGTAGCGAGAAGACAGTGGCGACTTCCGGTTTTCTACTGTTTTTTGCCAAGCTGTATATGGCAGATACCAAAAGTCTTAGTTAGTTTTTATTAAAAAAATAATAAGCCGTGTACTGCTGTGTTCCACGAAGGTGTGGGTTTAAACGGCAGATCCTAAATGTCTCAGTTACTTTTAACTGTAAAGTAAAAAATAAAGACCCAGGGACTGCTGTAGTACGCGAGAGTGTAAATGGGAATGGCAGGTACTGAATGTTTTAGTTATTTTTTAATAAAAAAGTAAAAAATAATAAGGCGTGGACTGCTGTGTTGCACGAAGGTGTGGGTGTAAACGGCAGATCCTAAATGTCTCAGTTACTTTTAACTGTCGAGTAAAAAATAAAGAGCCGGGGACTGCTGTAGAACGCGAAAGTGTAAATGGGAATGGCAGATACCAAATGTCTTAGTTACTTTTTATTAAAAAAATACCAAGGCGTGGACTGCTGTGTTGCACGAAGGTGTGGGATGTCTCAGTTACTTTTAACTGTAAAGTAAAAAATAAAGAGCCGGTTACTGATGTAGTACGCGAGTGTGTAAATGGCAATGGCAGATACCGAAAGTTTTAGTTTTTTTTTTGTGTATATTTTTATTTATGTATATTTAGGTTAAGGTATTTTATCTATGGGTCTTTGTTACCTGAAATAAATTATTTATTATTATTAAATACACCTCTAGTGTTAACTAAATGGAATATTAATCTTGCATGATATTCCTTTTAGTATTAATTTTTAGTATTACTTTTTAGTATAATTTTTAGTATATTATAAAGAAGTAAATTAAGCAGACCAAAAAACGTATGAATCAAAATGTAACTATTTTCAGTGCCACGCAAGAACAAGTAGTGCTTCAATATGCAATTCTTTTTCTTTTTAAGTTAGTTCCTTAATAATATAAGTTTTGTAGGTTCCATTCAAAGATATAGGTAAAAATATAGGTAAATATAAAAAATCTGACCCGTCTCAATTCAAAAGGCATTTATTTACACTTTGACTCGGTTTGGAAAGTTTTCTTTAAGAACCACATTTGCAATATGCTTTCTAGCGTTTTTCTTAGCTACCTACTGACATTTTAATATGTATTATAGTTAAAATTTATAAAGAGCAATTATAATAACTACCTAAGTATAGTGTACATATTAGTTCGTTGTTTTTTGTTTGTTTTCCATTTTTTTTTGTTTGTTTTGCTTTTTTCTTTTCTACAATCTTGTGTCTTCTGTTCACGGTCAAAGGATGATACGAATTGAGCATCGTCGTCAAAATAGTAAAAGCGTATCCATAGTTTATGTCTATGATTCGAAAGGATGTTCTGCGGATTCTGTTCTGTGATCCATGCAACTTTAATTTGGAGTACGTTCTATGAGTGATCTTGAATGCTTAATTGTAACGACATGAATGTCACCGTGTAAATTTGCAGAATAAGTAAATAGACTATTACGGCATCAATGGAGTTCCATCCAGATCTCGTATTCTATTCTATACAAAAATCAAAGCTGATGACGTAACTAAAAGTATGTTTGTTTGTGAAGTAATAATATAGTGGTCAGGTTTAGTGGATATTCTGCAGAAAGCGACGCCTTGAACACGTTTTTAGATTCTTGTTTTCAAAATTTTCAAAATCTAAATTCAAAGCTGGATCACGTTGTTACAATTTGTTTATGTGCCCTCCTTTCTTTTTTGGATCATTTTCTAAATCAGCACCTCCAAATCACTCGAAAAAATTAGCCATATTATGGCGACGGTTACACGTAAGGTATTTACTGTGATCCATCAGTAAATAATGACGTATCGTGGTATTTAATTAACGTGTAACCTAATGTATTGATGTATGTCATTATTTATTCATGGATTTCTAGATTTCTTGATTCTGTATTGATGATCCGTCGGATTATGATAAATATTGATCGTGTAGCCTCGCGTCAATATTTATCACGTCAGTACGCGTTACGCTAGCAATGGAGGAGGACGACTTTTTGGATCTTGTGGCGGCGGACGCACCGTCGCCGCGTCGTTGTCGCTGCCCCGCACCCTCTCGAAACTTACTAAAGATCAGGAAGTTTTAAAAGAATTTAATCCTAAATTTAGAAGTATTGCCAGAGATATGGGATAGTTCTTCAAAAGATTACAAAATTTAATAAAAAAAGAGAAGCCTGGCATATTGAAGCCGGTGACATTATAGCCGAAAACCTTTATATCTTTAAAGTTCCGTCCCGTTGCCAGGTAATGCAAAGTTAACGCAAATTTTTCTCTCGGGGTAATAGATTTTTACGGTATCTTGTTTGGTTAAAAAAGGTGTTACTATTGTCTGAAGTTCTTCAAAGCAGGGTTCAGGCATTCGAAAATAATTTTCGTAATCATCCATTTCATTATGTAGTTTAATTTCTGCCATTAAATTCAAATGTGTGTACCTTTCCCTTTGTTGTAACCAATTTTTTGCCCATCGCTTTCGCTTGACCTTTTTATTTAAACTAAGTGCTAAAATAACCCGGGGTCGCGGGACTTATCTCATTACCGTGACCCCGGAACATAAAGGGCTATTGAAGGACACCGTGGATTTTAGTCAGTACGAGTCTGACAGTCCCTCCCGCCCTGCCCGGGGTGTGAGGACTCATTTGATAATTTTACCACGATAAAAAAGTGCTAAAATAATAGCCACGCAACCTTTAATTTTCAGCTCTGTGGCCATTTTAGACGTTTAAACAGCAGGAGACCGGACACAATACTGACGTAATACATATTGAACGTGTAGGCTGGTGTATTAATCCATCAGTAAAAACTGAAATCCATCAACAAATACTATATTGACGGATCACAGTAAATACCTTACGTGTAACCGTCGCCATATTCTGATTTTTGAATAAAATTAAAGTCAGTCATCTTGAATTAAAAAAACGGATGTCATATTCTAAATCAGCACCTCCAAATCACTCGAAAACGATATCCATATCAATATTTTTGAATAAAATCAAGTCTGAGAAGTTGTCGAGAATAGAATAAAAATCAGGATCCTTAAAACATTATAAAACTAATACAATAAAAAAAAGAAACATAATTTAAAAAAAAAACAAAAAAAAATGAGAATACCTTAGAATAGTTAAAAGAGTTTTAAAATCCACTTAAAAGATTTTGAAACCCCTTAAGAACCCCCTAATCCAATCTAAAACCTTATTAATAACTCAGAAGGGAGGCATAAAATTAACTTTTTACCCTGATGAGATGCATAATAGTAAGTCAAAAACCGTACAGTTCTGGTATGATACGAAGAGAGAATAAAATAAGCGCAACATAAAAAAAATTTGAACTGCTAGCAGCCTTAAGTTTTGGTGAAGTTTACGAAGAGACAGACTGTAATAACGCATTTAATGTATTCCACGACATATTTACGCTCTTCTATAAATTGTGTTTTCCCGAAATACTCGTCAAAAAGACCAATAAACCAATAAAAAAACCAATGGCTTAGTAGGGGTTTAAAAATATCATGCTATAAGAAGAGAGCTTTGTACTATGCATATCAACATGATGCTATAAGTAAAAGTTACCACAAGAAAAGATACCGCAATTACAGTAACATGTTAAAAAATGCATCACAACAGATAAACAACAACAATTTTTTAAATAATTCTAAGAATAAATGCAAAGCGACATGGTCAATCATAAAAAATAACTTGAACAACGCTAATATCAAAAACTACTTAAATGAATTATTAATCCATGATAAAAAAAATGATCATCCGAATGACATATGTGATCAATTTAATAATTATTTCATTGAGTTGAGCTGTCACAAAACTCTAATAATAATAATCATGACCTAAGCAACATTGACTTTGACAATAACATAAATACATTATTTTTGACTCCTGTAAATGAAGTTGATGTCTTTAAATTAATTAATTCACTAAATAACACGAACTCGACCGGATAAGACGACGTAACCACTAAAATTATTAAATTAAGCGCGAAAATTACACCCCCCCCCTCCCCCTTAGCTACCTTATAAACCTCTCATTTGAACAAGGTGTTTTCCCATCTAAACTAAAAGAGTCTATAATTATTAAACAACTTTTCAAAAAGGGCAATTTTCTAATATGGTAATTATAGGCCCATTACGCTGATCCCAATCTTTGCAAAAATTTTTGAAAAAGCATTGTACGGCAAAATAATTCTATTTATAGCCAAATATAGATTGAGACATGGTTCTGGACCCCCCCCCGCGTGTTGGAATTTTTCATCGGTTATTTCCTATTTTTTATGTTTTTTTTTTATAACATCATTGTGGAGAGTCAGTTTGGTTTCAGGAAAAATTGTTCAACAAGTCTATCCTGTTTTTCCCTAGTAAAACTTATTACCGAAGCTCTTAACAATAAAATGTCTGTTCTGTCTGTTTTTTTGGATATGAGCAAAGCATTTGACTTCGTCTCACGTGAACGACTACTATACAAATTAGAGAGGTACGGCATAAGAGGCAAGGCGCATGAATGGCTTAAAAACTACCTGTCTGATCGCCAACAAAGTAATGTTATCGCTAAAATAGTAAAAAATAATTTGCAGACGACACTACTTTGACGATTAAATGCTTCAATAAAACTGACATAGAAAATAATACTAACACTGAATTAATCTATCTATACATATAATAAATCTGTAGAAGGGTCAATTCTGTACATTGAAAATATTGAAAAAATAAATAGCGGGGGGTGTTGCTGGATCGATACCAAACCCAAATAATGTGATTAAAAAAATTTTTGTCTGTCTGTCTGTCTGTATATGCAGGCATCACGTGAAAACTAACGGTTCGATTTCGATGAAACTTGGTATAATTATACCTTATTATCCTGGGTATAAAATGGGAAACTTTTCATCCTGGAAAAATACGTAGAAAAAAAATCTTAAATTTCAGTTTTATTCATAGATGTTGTTCTGTAGAACCGCGAACACACGTTGCATTACCCGCAGTGGATTCAGCGCCGTAACCTGTAGCGCCGAAAGTCGGATTTGGCTTGAAACGTTTACGGCACACGCGGGCCACGCCTCCCCGACTCCTATATAAGGAGCAGCGTTCCGCGCCGCGCGATGCATATAAATTCTGAATTTTGATGCGAGCGGACGTGTCCAGTGTGGCGAGCGGTCGTCCGTGGAATTAATATTGTATGCGTGTAATTTTAAACCGTGCTTTTCAGCGCGACCTTTTTGATTACTGTTCCGATCAGTTATTTGTAAATCATCATCATCATCATCATCTCAGCCATAGGACGTCCACTGCTGAACATAGGCCTCCCCTTTAGATCTCCACATATACCGGTTGGAAGCGACCTGCATCCAGCGTCTTCCGGCGACCTTTATAAGGTCGTCTGTCCACCTCGTTGGTGGACGTCCTACGCTGCGCTTACTGGTCCGCGGTCTCCACTCTAGCACTTTTCGACCCCATCGGCCATCTGCTCTGCGAGCAATATGGCCTGCCCATTGCCACTTCAGCTTGCTAATCCGGTGGGCTATATCGGTGACTTTAGTTCGTCTACGGATCTCCTCATTTCGGATTCGATCACGTAGAGACACACCGAGCATAGCCCTCTCCATAGCTCGTTGAGCGACTTTGAGCTTTGAGATGAGGCCGATAGTGAAAGACCACGTTTCGGTGCCGTATGTCATCACTGGTAACACACATTGGTTGAAGACTTTCGTCTTGAGGCACTGAGGTATGTCGGACGAAAAGACATTGCGTAGCTTCCCGAACGCTGCCCAACCGAGTTGGATTCGGCGGTTGACCTCTTTCTCGAAGTTGGACCTACCTAATTGGACTACTTGTCCTAAATAGATATATGAGTCAACAACTTCGAGTACCGAGTTTCCAACAGAGACTGGGGTGGGCACAACATTGACATTTGACATAATTTTCGTCTTGTCCATGTTCATTTTCAAGCCCACCCGTTGTGAAACTCGGTCGAGGCCATCGAGCATCATGCTGAGTTCCTCCATCGACTTTGCCATGACTACGATGTCGTCGGCAAACCGAAGGTGAGTGATGTATTCGCCGTTGATGTTGATGCCAAGTCCTTGCCATTCCAGGAGTTTGAAGGCGTCTTCCATTGCGGCAGTAAACAGTTTCGGGGAGATAACGTCCCCCTGTCTTATGCCTCTTCTCAATGGAATCGCCTTCGTGCTCTGCTCCTGTACTCGGACCGACATGGTGGCGTTATTATACAAACACTTCAACACCTCGATGTACCGATAGTCAATACGGCATCGCTGGAGTGACTCAAGTACCGCCCATGTTTCCACCGAATCGAAGGCTTTCTCATAGTCCACAAATACAAGGTCGGAATTACTATGAAAAAAATACTTACTACAGAACGCGAGCTCAACAGCAGTAGCTCAATAGAGGGATCTCCTTAATTATTATAGGCTTAGCCGTATTTGGGTCCAATAGATATTTATAAGATGTCATTGTCAGAGTTACTCAAAATGGAGAAATAAACCATCCACGCGAAGACCGACATCCGCGCGGACGGAGTCGCGGGCGGAAGCTAGTAAATGTAATAAAATGGCTGGAAGACAATAATCTTCATGTTAAGTATGCAGCAAGCTTGATAAGTTTGTATGTGCTCTTCGCAAGTTACGATTAGTGTCTAGTAAACAGTTCTAAATGCTTATCATGGGTATGTTTCATTGGTATTGCGTTACGGTCTAGTGATATGGGGTAATTCAGTGGATATACAGGGTGTTTGGCAGAACGTTGAACATACGAAAATGGTGGATAGGTGGGGTCATCTACTTACTGAGCCCTAATTTATTTGGCCCGGGCCCACTGGATATTTAAAAAAAAATTTTTTTCTTTCTTGTTTCACCGTTTTCTTAACTTTAAAGTGTATTTGTTATTAAAAATGGGTAAAACAGGCAATATTGGCCAGGGCCAAATAAATTAGGGCTGAGTAAGTAGCAGTTGACCCCACCTATCCACCATTTTCGTATGTTCAACGTTCTGCCAAACACTCTGTAGACAGGGCGTTCAAAGTACAAAAAAAATGTATCAGAGCCATGAGCGGTGCAGAATATTTAGACCATTGAAGGCCGTTATTTAAAGAATTAAAAATTCTCCCACTTCCGTGTCTGTATATTTTTGAAGTTTGTTTATTTGTAAAATCCTCATTTATTCAAATTAAATGAACAAGTCTCTGAAAGATTAAATAAAAAAATTATTAGTACCTCCTCAGAGATTGCAACTTTATAGTAGAAAAAACGACAGTTAAAATTTATAATAAATTACCACCTACCCTGACAACATTACATGTGTTTTTATTCGGTAAATTAATTTTTAAATCATACTTTCTGACATTGTTCTATTATTAATTTGGCTCTTTCGAAAGTCAGTAACAAAAAGTCTTCATCTTATCCTTATCCTTATCCTTATCTTTATATGGTGTCTACTTTTCCGAGCCTCCTCTATACGAATCCATAAAAAAACAGACCAGGGGTCTCTTAGTTCTGAAATACGATTGGGAGGGGGGGGGAGGCCAAAAAGGGGGTTTGGCACGTTTCCCCCACTCGTGAAAGTCACTTGTAAGTTTGCTTGTCGTCACCCCTGAGTTACGCTTCACCCACTCAACCTTCGTTACGCTACGGAGGTCGCCGGCTCGCTTCGCTCGCCACCTCCCCCCTTCGCTCCACTCGGTCTCGCAGGTTCGCTCCACTCAGGACCTACCTACCACCGGAAAACTATAGTGACCTTATCCTTACGCTACGCTACGCTTCATTTTACCGCTACCTAGTTTCCGAGATACGTTGGGGGGAGGGTGAAGAAGGGGAGCGGGGGGAGTTTTGAAAAATGATTTTGACCAACACTGGGCCCCTTCATATGAATCTGAAAAAAAAAATGTAAGTCTGTTAACTTCTGAGATCCGCCTAAAGGGGGGAGATGTGGGGCAATGGGGGGGGGACTTTGAAGAATAGTTTTCACTTTTCCGAGCCTCCTCTATACGAATCCTTGAAAACAAACAAAACACGTGTCTTAGTTTCCGAGATACGATAGGGAGGGGGGGAGGGGTGCAAAAGAGGGGTTTGGCACATTTCCCCCACTCGTGAAAAATACTTCTTAGTTTGCTTGTCGTCACCCCTGAGTTACGCTTCACCCACTCAACCTTCGTTACGCTACGGAGGTCGCCGGCTCGCTTCGCTCGCCACCTCCCCCCTTCGCTCCACTCGGTCTCGCAGGCTCGCTCCACTCAGGACCTACCTACCACCGGAAAGCTATCGTGACCTTATCCCTACGCTTCGCTTTACCGCTATCTAGTTTTTCCGAGATACGACGGGGGGAGGGTTGAAGAGGGGGAGAGGAGGGAATTTTGAAAAATGATTTTGACCAACTCTGGGCCCCTTGATATGAATCTGAAATAAAAAATGTTGCAAGTCCTTTAACTTTCGAGATCCACCTAAAGGGGGGAGAAGAGGGCAAGGGGGGGGGGAACTTTGAAAAATGGTTTCTACTTTTCCGAGCCTCCTCTATACGAATCCATAAAAAAACAGACCAGGGGTCTCTTAGTTCTGAAATACGATTGGGAGGGGGGGGGAGGCCAAAAAGGGGGTTTGGCACGTTTCCCCCACTCGTGAAAGTCACTTGTAAGTTTGCTTGTCGTCACCCCTGAGTTACGCTTCACCCACTCAACCTTCGTTACGCTACGGAGGTCGCCGGCTCGCTTCGCTCGCCACCTCCCCCCTTCGCTCCACTCGGTCTCGCAGGCTCGCTCCACTCAGGACCTACCCACCACCGGAAAGCTATCGTGACCTTATCCCTACGCTACGCTATGCTTCGCTTTACCGCTACCTACTTTTTCCGAGATACGATGGGGGGAGGGGTGAAGAGGGGGAGAGGGGGGAGTTTTGAAAAATGATTTTGACCAACTCTAGGCCCCTTGATATGAATCTGAAAAAAAATTGTTCCAAGTCTGTTAACTTCCGAGATCCGCCCAAAGGGGGGAGAAGGGGGGCAAGGGGGGAGATCTTTGAAAAATGGTTTTTACTTTTACGAGCCTTCTCTATACGCATCCATAAAAAAGCAATACACGCGTCTCTTAGTTTCCGAGATACGATGGGGGAGAGGTGAAGAGGGGGAGAGGGGGGAGTTTGGAAAAATGATTTTGACCAACTCTGGGCCCCTTGTTATGAATCTGAAAAAAAAATGTTGCAAGTCTGTTAACTTTCGAGATCCGCCTAAGGGGGGGAGAAGGGGGCAAGGGAGGGGGAACTTGAAAAATGGAAAAATGGTTACTTTTCCGAGCCTCCTCTATACGAATCCGTAAAAAAACAAAACACTGGTCTCTTAGTTTCCGAGATACGCCGTGGAGGGGGGAGAGGGGGGGCGAAAAGGGGAGGTTTGGGATTTTTCTCATACTCACGAAAGTTGCTTGTTTACGAATCTGTCAAAATATACCCACCTTCCCCTTCACCATCTGGGAGAACAATTATGTCAGTGAGTGAGGATGGGGAGAGGGCTGAAGGGGGGGAGAGAGGGACTTTTGAAAAATGATTTTGATCAACCATTGATATTGATCTGAAAAAAAAAATGTGCCAAGTCTTTTAACTTCCGAGATCCACCTAAAAGGGGGAGAAGGGGGCAAGGGGGGGGAACTTTGAAAAATGGTTTTTACTTTTCCGAGCCTCCTCTATACGAATCCGTAAAAACAAAAAAAACACGGGTCTCTTAGTTTCTGAGATACGATTGGGAGGGGGGGGAGGCCAAAAAGGGGAGGCTTGGTACTTTTGCCCTTCTCATGAGAGTTACTTGAAAGTTTGCTGTCCGTCACCCCTGAGTTACGCTTCACCCACTCAACCTTCGTTACGCTACGGAGGTCGCCGGCTCGCTTCGCTCGCCACCTCCCCCCTTCGCTCCACTCGGTCTCGCAGGTTCGCTCCACTCAGGACCTACCTGCCACCGGAAAGCTATCGTGACCTTATCCCTACGCTACGCTACGCTTCGCTTTACCGCTACCTAGTTTTTCCGAGATACGAGGGGGGGGGGGGGAGGTATGAGTTTTGAAAAATGATTTTGATATCCTCTGGGCCCCTTGATATGAATCTGAAAAAAAAATTGTTCCAAGTCTGTTAACTTCCGAGATCCGCCTAAAGGGGGAGAAGGGGGCAGGGGGGGAACTTTGAGAAATGGTTTTTACTTTTCCGAGCCTCCTCTATACGAATCCGTAAAAAAACAAAGCACGCGTCTCTTAGTTTCCGAGATACGATGGGGGGAGGGGTGAAGAGGGGGAGATGGGGGAGTTTGGAAAAATGATTTTGACCAACTCTGGGCCCCTTGATATGAATCTGAAAAAAAATATATTGCAAGTCTGTTAACTTCCGAGATCCGCCTAAGGGGGGGAGAAGGGCGCAAGGGAGGGGGGAACTTTGAAAAATGCTTTTTACTTTTCCGAGCCTCCTCTATACGAATCCGTAAAAAAACAAAACACTGGTCTCTTAGTTTCCGAGATACGCCGTGGAGGGGGGAGAGGGGGGGCGAAAAGGGGAGGTTTGGGATTTTTCCCATACTCACGAGAGTTGCTTGTTTACGAATCTGTCAAAATATACCCACCTTCCCCTTCACCATCTGGGAGAACAATTATGTCAGTGAGTGAGTGAGTGAGTGAGTGGTAATCGAGCTTTATATAGTATAATAAGAATGTGAGAGAAATGTCTTTTCTAGATTAATTTATTGAAGTTTTTAAAATGTAACTTTTTAGCGGTGTCTCTTTAAGACTAGGCTTCTAATAGTTCCCGGGACTGTTTAAGCAGGGCACCGCGGCCCTGGATGCAAAGGAGATGTGAAGGAACAGAAAGATTTTAGTCAGTAAAAGTCTGACAGTCCCTTCCACTTTTTTACTCCCAAGAAAGGCTTTTGATGGTCCGTTTTTTTTTTTTTTAAATTTTAGACGCACGCAGTCGCGTGGTGAATCATAAGGATTTTTAGGGAAGTACACCGGACGCCCAACTGAGCCACCGCAGTCACGTCCGCTGTACTGAATCGGAAGGTTGCAGTTTCAAGTCCTGTCACACACAATATTTTTTTTGGTTTATTTAATAATCTAGTTTTAAATATTATAAGAAGATTTACAGCATTTTAAAGATTTTATGACAGATAACCATCTTACCGACTGCAATGTGACCAAAAATGTTGTTCAAATAGCGCTTTTATTAACAGGCGACCTTTCTCTCATAATATCCAATAGCTAAGAAAAACACAAAGGAGTCTCGAGCAAATAGGAAGACCCAGTCTCATTCATTGTTGATCGTCGCCGCAAAAAGTTTGGTATTTCGACCATAAACATGGTCCCAAAGGCTAAATACATCCTTACTTTAATCAAATAAAATTTTGCGACCAGTAAAAATAAATGGACGAAAAGAGGAATTCGTTGTTTGTTTTTAGGCTTCCGTAGCCAAATGGCAAAAACGGAACCCTTATAGATTCGTCATATCTGTCTGTCTGTCCGTCCGTATGTCACAGCCACTTTTTGTCGAAAGTATAAGAGCTATCCTGTTGAAACTTGGTAGGTAGATGTACATATTATGTGAACGGCATTAGGATTTTCACATAAAAATAAAAACAAAACAAATTTTGGGGGTGCCCCCCATACTTAGAATTGAAACTCAAAATTTTTTTTCACCAAACCCGTTGTTTTTGAGATATAGTACATTTTCAAAAACCGCAAATATAACTTTGCCATTCATACAAACACTATGAAAACCAAAGTTATTTTTATTGTTTGTGTATATTACTTACTAATGTGAATATAATTATATCCCTAATCTATGCTTGCTACTTCGGAACCCTTCATGGGTTCCAACTCGCATTTGGCCGGTTTTTTGTAGTGACCGACTCAAACAAGATTATCAGAAGAAGCCGAAACAGAACCTTTGGTCCTGGGATCTCTATTTTAAATTCGGCAATATAAATACGGGCCCGACCGAGAGTATGTCGAGATTTCGCGTATGGAAAACTTGTATAGTCATAATATTGTCATATATTTTTTAACCGACTTCAAAAAGGCGGAGGTTCTCAATTCGGTAGGTATTTTAGTTCGTCCCTTTGTTAATGTTATGTCAGTAAGTGATGTGGAGTATAATGCGGGGGCCGCACTAACGGGAAATGCCGATAATTTCGCGAAAACAGTTTTCACGACTTTTTCGACTTGATCACCGTATAAAAGTCATCATCGTGATAACTAACGGTGTTTCTCTTTAGTATGCCCCAGCATAAAACAACGAACTCCACCGAAAATTGCCGAATTAACCCACGACAGTAAAATGAATACAGGGTTTCAGTGGCCGAAGAAACCGAAATTGTGGGCGAATCTGATTGAGGCCGAAACCGAGCCTTCGCTCGGACACTACCCCTTTCTTGTTTTCTAAAGAGTGAAAAAAACTTAATAAGTTGTTACATCCCACGCTATAGAAATGAGTGACATAGTTATTCCCATATGAGATAGGCATAGGTCACCTTTTTTTCCGTGGGAGTTATAGGTAAAAGCCAACTGACGGATCAATAATAAATTAAAGGGTGCAGAAAATAAATTGAATTTTCCCTGTATCTACGTTATGAATGTAGGTTAAGGTTTAACTCCCACGGTGATATTTATAATACTATGGGATAGAAAATAAGCTGAACTTAGCAATAAGTAGAAGTACACCGTCGCCATTGGACTTCTGTAGTATCAGAAGAATCACAGACCTTTTCCTAGCAGTCCGTCACTTGCATTGGCATCACATGCTAAATGTAACCTGCGGTGACGTACCTATAAAGGTTCGCGGTTCGTGCGTGAGACCGCGACAGGAGACCGAGACAGGAGACCGCGACACGGCCCGCGACCGGAGATTATTTACCGTATCTGTCTCCTGTCGCTGTCTCGCTCGCGAACCACCGCTCATACATTGCATAATGTTAAGTACTGTCGCGGTCTCCTGTCGCGGTCGCCTGTCCCGGAACGTAAAGGGCTATTGAAGGACACCGTGGATTTTAATCCTTCCAAGTCTGACAGTCCCTCCCGTCCTGCCCTGGGTGGGAGGACTCATTTGATGATTTTACCACGTAAAAAAAAGGCTGTGGTTACTACAAAAAAAATCATGACAGAAAAACCCAATAACACTTTACCCGACCAGCAGGGCTAACATGCGCAAGTCGACAAAATTTTGTCGACACATTATCTCGTGCTGAGACGACATATGTCTGTTTGTCGATGGGAGATTCGAACCCAGGACTCACTACATTACGCACAGGACGAACTCATATTGCCATGTTAACTCTTTTTTTAGGGTGGCAAAATCATCAAATGAGTCCTCCCGCCCTGGGTGGGGCGGGAGGGACTGTCAGACTCTTACTGACTAAAATCCACCCGTGTTCCGTCGGATGCCCTTTACGTTCCGGGGCCACGGTATCCTGGATTAAGAAAAATCCGCGACCCCGGCAGGCATTTGGCCCCATATGGGGCCCCGTCGGTGACGCGTGAAACACGACGCGCCACCGACCCGGGCTTGGTCCTTGGTCGGACGGCGAGCATACCCATTACTCACCGTCCGCAAGCCCGCTCCGCCGCTGTGCCCTCTGCTGTTCAGAGGGACACGCGTTGGAGCGTCCACCCGACAGGCTATTTGCATACGGGCAAAGAAACCCCTTCTCCCCCCCCCGAGAGGGGGGGGAGAAGGGGAAACCCCCCCAGAGTTTTTGCCCGCATCCCAGGGTGCACCGGCCCGAAAAACTGGTCTTCCCCCCGGACGTATCCGAGAGGGAACTCCAGTCCACGGGCGCACGTGGAGGTTTCCTGTCTTAGCACCCTATTTTAGTTTCCTGTCTTAGCACTAGGTCCGCCTTTGTACTTTTTTCCGACTTCAAAAAAAAGAAGGCTATTTTGCATGAAGTTTAAAATAAATACTTAATTCAATAGTTATGACAACAAATTAAAATGATAAATACTAAATGTGACGAGAAAAGAAGTGTTTATAATAATAATACGTTACGTTATTATAAAATACAGAAAACAACGAAAATGAAAATCCCTGATTATGAACTGTCTTGTTATAAGAAGGGTATTACCGAACTCGTCAAAGAACATCTTCTAATCATTTCATCCTTTGATAGAAGACATCACAATTTTCCAAGAGATTCGTTCACAAAATAAGTAATTTATTTCTAAGCTTCTGTACACAGCTGAGATAATTTTGTAAATATTTGTCTTTTTAAATCACCTCCCGTGTTAAAAGCTTTGCTAAACACAAAATGAAACGGAGGTATGTTGTCTTACGGTTTCATTTCGTTTTGATTGAAGAGCTACATGGGTACCTACTTATTAATTACAGGAAAGGTTTTTTTTTTCTTTAGGCAAACAATTTTCGTTAAGACCTCTCTAGTTTGGCCTTATATTCATTGCTCCTTACCTTGTGAAGGTAGAAGCCTTTATTCCATCCGGCATCCGTCAATCTAAAAAACAATTTGCTTAATATACCTAATTACATATTTAATTAGGTACAATAGTAATATAATTTTATCAGCTAATAGTTTTTTAGACCTTCAAGTTCAAGTTTAGTAGAACAATTTCTAGCTGACTTTTATAAAATTTAAGATGGATTTTGGTCTTCATTCTAGCCTAGGTCAGGAGTGATTGAGACAAAGTCGATGATGCAGCGACTTTGAAGATATGTTTAGTTGCTAAAATTACTTCTAATAAAATACATATTATGGATGGTATGGTGTGGATGCTGAAGTAGGTCAGTAGGTACAGGCAAGTCTGCTGGGTGATAGTGGAGAATGCAAATGACTCAGAAGTTTCGTGAAGGAGCACCGCGAGCAATTGTATGATGATGATAAATTATGGATGAAGCAAAGATAAAACCTAAGATGGAGTGAACTCACCCAAAATGGTGTCCTTCAATAGCCCTTTACGTTCCGGGAACACGGTTACTCGATGAGACAGTTCCGGGACCCATGCAGGAACCACAGAGTCTGGATTTGTGTCTAGGTTAAAGCCATAAGCTCTCGCCTTTACTGATAATATGAAGAAGTATTTGTTTGCATCGCCGTAACTTGTGGGTGGGACCAAACTGTGAGGAGTCGAACGAAGTCGCAGGCAGAAGCTAGTTCAACTGGCAAACTATTATGTCTGCGTAAATAATCCTAATCCCTTCGGGGATTACAGTAGAATGTTAAAGTTTTCACTGTCTGAGAGACAGGCTTAATCTAATGAGTTGATGGGGTAACCCGGTTTGTTAGGGATCTATCTATTAGCATACCTATTTGGTATTATGTTCTGAATGTCTCCATTGAATACAGAGTCTTACATACACTTCTTAAAGGACTTTTTCCTATACCCTTACTCACAAAATTGCAATTTCTTATCCAATTAGGTGTTATTTAAAACATCTTTAAAACATCATAAGTAAATAATATGTATTTACTGCATCAACTTATTATAATTTCGCACGAAAAAGCAGTTTGTTAGAAAAAAGTTTGAAATAAAGTTGAAACTTTTCACACACGTCAGTGACTTTTAATACTTTACTTTTCGGCAGGAAATGAATCGAAAACAATTGAACTTCGTAAAAAAAGTAACCTTGGTAACTAAATTAGACGTAATCAGTAACGATAAAGCATGGGACACACAGAGAGATGGCGCGAGTCGGGTCGGGAATAAATTTGTGTTTCTATGTGGACGACAACACAAAGAGAATCAGAGAAACTTTGCGGGTTTGGCACTATTGTGTTATATCGCCAAAATAACTAGGTCCTATACCCATTGTTCTCTAGATTATGCAATCGTGATTGCTAAATGTGAAGTCCTGTGTTTGGTTCCAGATTCAGGCGAAAAGTTTTATTGCTTCGGCAAATACATTAACTCGTTGGTCCTGTGCCTGATTTTCTCCGTTCATTTCGACTGCTGTCACAACGGACTAAGAGAGTTTAGGAACAGAGAGTGCAAGTGTGTCTTATCAGAATATCTCTGACGTCATTGGCTAATCTCTACTGTGCCGTGATGGGAAACTGTCAGGAGAAACTCTGACTTGTCCACATCTGCCCTCTGTGTATGTCAGCCTTAACAGACCAACAAGTAACAAAGAAGACCAACGATGTGCAAACAGGACCCACTTAATAACATTATAGAGTTAGAAATCGAAAGCCGTAACTTTGGGGCCTTCTTATAGGCCCATTGTGGTACAACAAGGCCCAAAGTCACGTATCTTGTTAATATGTTTAATGATCGACAACGCATGGAAGATTTCTGTGTCTTTTTTATGGATATCATAAAATGTATTCTTCTGTTTTGAGTATAGTGGAGCGGGAGAGAATTAATATAATTTCTTCATTTTAATAAATATTTATAAATGCGATAGTTTGTGAGTATGAATGATTGTTACTCTTTGGTGCAAAAACTAGATACTGAACGGATTTGGTGTGGATGTTGGGCAGGATCTTTGATCCCGCTCAGGCGGGTCTCAAACGGAGTCCAAACGACAATGTATTTTTGAATTGATCGATTACACAGATTTTATTCCGAATTTATGTTCCCGTGGAATAATTTTCGAGTTGTAAGTAGCTGGCAAAGCCGCTGGTATATTAATTGACTGGTATGGAAATATTGAAATATTGGCATACAACATAGGTAAGGCAAGCTCACTTTCATATCAGGTGCCAACAGATAATTCTTGAGTTTCCAGACTTAATATTTCAATAGATCCTGTAAACAAGATTGGTGTTATTTGTTTAGGATTAGGAATAACAGCGTGTGACGTTCATGAAAATCTCCGAATTACCTGCCACAAAATCTGGTATTTTCTGACGAAGTTATGCTATGAATAGAAAGGTAAGGTTTATTTTAACACCAGTTTCGAAGCAAGCTTCTAATTATCATACTGATACTCGGAGTCTTCATCATCTCCAGTCAAATAAAGTTTTAATAAAAAGTTACAGTTTTTGACCAGAACCAAAGTGGATTAGTGATCGTTGGATTTGTCTAGCTCATCCCGTCACCTTTAAGCGCACAGCATTTATTTTGGTATGTGACAGACATGGCCATAGTCATATCAGTCAAATGCCGTCTCTTGCTGAATGTAACCCTCCCCTAAAGAGCGCCAACCCTGAGGTCCTAGGAAGATCATAAAGTAAAATCCTATCTTTTCTAGTAGCCCGCTACCTATGGGACGGCTTGGACCATAACACGGTGGCATATAGAATACAAGCCAGATGATCCTTTAGAAAGTCACTTAAAATGAGGTAGAATTTACGTTTACATCTTAAGAATATTACACTAAGAGTAGTTTAGACTTTGATTTTCAGTAATATATTGTACTATTGGCCCGTCCCAGCTTCGCACGGGTATATTAAGAACCGGTCGTCCGATTTTGTGCAAACTTCACAGCATCTACTAAATA
The DNA here is from genome assembly GCA_950005045.1 of Agrotis exclamationis. Taxonomy (NCBI): domain Eukaryota; kingdom Metazoa; phylum Arthropoda; class Insecta; order Lepidoptera; family Noctuidae; genus Agrotis; species Agrotis exclamationis. The sequence goes on along the minus strand of OX465417.1, from coordinate 9,526,706 downwards.
GTTCGAACAAAGTCTAAACATTTGGTTTGGATAGGTGAGCCCGTTCTTGAGTTATAACATTACAACGAAAAGTGGCATTGATTTTTATAAATTAGATTCTATACGTGATATTTCAGCCGTCATACACTCCAGTGATTTCAAATGTACTCACTTAGGTATTGGCCAAACATTTGAGCACACTTCTTGAACAGAATCCCGACGCTGTGTAATCAAATCACTTGAGCGGAAAATTATGTCTTCATCGGTAAAACACGTTAGTCTAAACTTGATGGATTATGCATGAAATAAACTGGTACCTACTAACATACTTTAGTTTTAGTCTTCATCTAAAAATCTATGGATGGCTGCACTAATTGGCAACGAACGCAATTTTTTTGGTATTTGTTTGTCTCAGACTCATCCAATTAGTAGAGATTTAAATTAAAAACATCTTTACTCTCCTAACTTGTTTACTTTTAAGCGTTCATTCACACGTACCACAATCAGACCACATCGCAGCTACAAAATGTGGTGGTTACGCTTACGTGAGAATGTGAATAGTGTCTCTTCAGCTTTTTGTAGTTGCATTGTGGTTAGTCATTGCGATGTCGTAGGTACCCGTAGCACACTGTGTCCCATCGGCAGCATCGCAACCACGTTGGAACAAAGCCACTACCAGCAGCGACACCGCTCGTTGCGCTGAAGTTGCGACGTGGCTGCAATGTGATCATTAACTAACACCCAATCAGTCGATTATGTTTGAAAAATGTGGTCCGTATGCATCCTACTATATATCTTTTCACTACAAAATATTATCCACCCGCCCCCTTCGTAGTGTGGATGTGGTACGCATGAAACAGCCTTAGTCTTATCTAATATAACAATTTATATGGAATTTACTTTAATAGTTTGTCACAACTTCATGGAATTGGGTATCCACACACTGCTTAGATAACGTCAAATAAACGTACATTCTTTCTTTCTTTACACAGTATATTAAAACCTAAGGCTGCATTTCCACCAGAGATGTGCGACGTTGCGTAGCGAGGGATGTGTTTGTAAGAACCAATAGAATCGCTTCATTTACCTCGCCTCGGTCAGCACAGCTCTGGTGGAAACGGCTCACCGGAGCTAGATTTTTTGTGCATACAAAACAACCGAGGGATGTGTGCGAGGGATATGTACGAGGGATGTGTGCGAGGAATGTGTTGCGAGGGATGTGTGAATGGGATGTGTTGCGAGGAATGTATTGTGTCACCGCTCCCACTACACCGCACCCTTGTCGACACATTTCATAGCTTCGTAACGCATCCTCACACCACACATTAATGCGCATTTTCACAGCTCCGCTACACATCCTCATAGGCACATTTTCATCGCACAGCTTTGGCGGAAACGCCCACACATTATCACAGCACAGCTAGACATCCTCGCACAACATATTTCCATCGCACATCTCTGATGGAAACGCAGCCTTAGTTGGGACAGTGGGTAGTTTTTATCGCGGTATGATATATGCATGTATAGTTCCACAAACTAGTTGAACATATCAGACAAAAAGTATTGAAGGAGCTCATACAACCATGGGTGATTTTCGTAACTTGTAAAACAAGTTAATCATAGGCCTGCGTCAAATTGCGCCAGTTATTTTGTTGTTTTAAATGACTCATAGATAAACCGCTAACACTTTGCCCTACCTGAGAATCGAACGCTCTGCAATGGCGCTTATGACAACAGGGGGGGGGGGTATTACAACGTCTTAAAACCAGGCTTGTTCCGGCGAGTGAAAGTGACAGAGCTATACAAGTCGTCTAGCGCCATCTCGTTCACTCACTGAAACAAGCCTGGTTTTAAGACGTTGTAATACCCCCCCTGGACTACTAATATGATGGCACGATTGGCGTAGTGACTGAGCGATCGACTGCGGGTTCGATCCCCGCACTGAACAAATATTTCTATGATCTACAAGTAGTTGTTCTGGGTGTGGGTGTTTGTGCATGTGAGTTTCTATGTTCGTAAACGCACCCACGTTACAGGAGAAAATCGTTGAGGTAACATTAAAAAAAATATAATAAAAATGTCTCGAACAATAAGCAATAACTACGTAGTTTAGCACATTACTACAGAAAAGTGAGTAATTTCACGAGAAATAGCTACTAATGTACCAAATGATTTATGATACTGAATCTGCACTTTTCTCTGAGTTTCGTTTATTTACGGAACGTTTTGAGTAAAACACCCACACTATTACATTTAAATAAAGGAAAATATCAATTGTAAATACTAGACATGGGAGCTAGCTAGATCGATTTTTCACCCACGTTAGACCGCCATATTGCAAATTTCACCTAAATCGTTAGAGCCATTTTCGAGAACGCAACAATATACTTACATAATTACAATTACGTATTGCTCTTTTATTAGTATCGACTGAATATATTACCTTATTTTATCGTGGTAAAATCATGAAATGAGTCCTCCCAACCAGGGTGGGATGGGAGGGACTGTCAGACTTGTAGGTACTGACTAAACTGCACGGTGATTTTTCGATAGCCCTTTACGTTCCAGGGTCATGGTAACCTAAGGAGACAGTCCCGCGAGAATATACTACCTACTACTAGGAATTAAATGTGGGCCAATCCACATCCTATTAACGGGGAATATGTATCTAACTTGCCTAACCGAAAATGTAAATAAGTTGTTTACAAAAACAAAAATTAAACCATGCAGCTGAAATCCATTCTGCATTAGCTTTACACGAAATAAAGTTTACCCGCATCTGCTTTATCATGTTGTAAACAAATAATAAATAAAAAAAAAAATTACGCAGTCGAGTTTTTTTCACTGTTTTTTCTTGTTTGTATATCGTTTATACTTGAAATAAAAACTTAAATCAATAATTGTTTTGTTAAACAACTTTAAATCGTCATATATCCTAAACTATTACTTAAAATGAAAAATGACAAGATTTTAAAATACCTATTCTACGACACCCCACTTAACATAGTTCATCGACTTTTATTTTTTTCATTTTGACAATATGGCGTCTGGTTGTCGCTGTGGTGAATTTTGAATACTGTCATGTCTTTAGTGACACTCGCAAGGTTAAGACGATTGACGTAAGAATTATCAAAATCGACCTACGCGTTTGGTCTCTAGAACGCCACATAGAAACAAACATACATACATATATAGACTGATAAACACATTACCCTCCTTTGCGTCGCGCAGTCGGGTAAAAAAATACTTAAAACAATTGAATAACAATCTCCATTCGCCTTGTTTTCATTGCAAAATTGCATCTAAACAAGCAAAACTCTTTACTCATGTTTAATTTATTCTATATCATCTTAAAATCCTTCTCAAGCATAATCATAACTCGAATTGCGATAAAATTGTTCTAAATCTATCAGAGACACGAATTTTATCGCTTTTCATTAACTATGATTCTACAAAAGTGGTTGTTTAGACCTCTAGGTTTTTCTATCCGATAAAACAAGGATAAAACAAATCCAACTAGGTATTAAACTAGTAGTGAGGTTACTACCGTGTTAAAGAAATATATCCTTAACGGAATTATTCATACTCATTCGTGTATTACACAGCAAATATTGAAAAAGCATTTGAAGGAAGTAATTTACATTTATCCTAATGTAAATCATTAAGTATATAGCCATCTTCAAAAAGCCACACTAAGCTGCAAACTATGGCACAAGCTAAGTCCTTGAGCATTCCGAATACCAACACCTAAACATAATTAACGCTAAGTTAACCGCCAAAACTAAAACTGCGTACAAAGTTACTGTGCAAGTTAGCGTTGGGCGGCCTTTGGGCGGGCGGCAGAGAGTCGCGAACCGCCGCCCAGGCCACACCGCGCCCGCACCATGTGTACCAACCTTACGATCGTAAAATGTCCAACTGACTAAAACAATATAATAATAAATTAATATTTTAAACAACAATATAATACCTTGTTCTTAAAACGTGAGGCTGCGAAGCAATACCACTCTTATTCTCTTTAAAAATAAAGTTTAAAGTAGTTTTAAAGTTTAATAACCAGTATTATTACGTGTTAGTAAATGTCGATATAGTTGTTGTTGTGCTTTCGTCTACTTTAAAGGTAAGTTTTTTTGAACTTTTAATATTTTTATATATTTTGTGGTCAAGGATTTGTGTCTGACTGAAGTTGAGAATTAATTTTAAGCGCGAAAACTTTTCTGACATATTTTTATGTATATTTTTTTGAAATATTTACGTATTTTAGAAGGTTTTTTCAGCAATCGTTTCTTTCAAATAACTTTAAAATAATGTTATTATGCAATTTTGAAACAATTAAAATAATCTCCCGAATGTTATAACGGTTTTAATGTCTATTTACTTTTATATACAATTACTATTTTATAAAGTACTACAAATAAAGAATTAATAATGATATTAAAAAAAATATATGCTTTAATCAATTTATTTTTTTGAAGAAGTTTCTCAACAGTGGGAAAACACAAGCTAAATAAAGAAATTAATAGTAAAAAGATCTCCAAAAACGGTTAATTAACTAACTTCGTTGTCGTTAGTGTGTTTATCTTTCATGTGCAAAAGTAACGGTCTGTTAGTTTTGCTACACAAGAGATAAATACTTCGGTCCCTCGAGTTTGTTAGTTAATTACCAGTTACCACTAATCGCAAGCGAACACCAAAAACTCAAATTATAATTATTAATGGAAAAGATTTCTTAAATACTTTTAAAGGGTTATTTATTATTTTAAACTCAATAAAAGTATTATTTAAAAAGATTTTACTGACTTTTAATTTTTTATGAAAAACTTTTTGCATAAGTAGAACAATTTTATTAGGAATCTTTAATTATCTTACTTTTTGAAATCGGGAATCGAAAATGACATGCTATACTGATAGCATGTCGATGTAGTCATTTTCAAGTTTTTTTAACCGACTTCAAAAAAGGAGGAGGTTATCAATTCGACTGTATTTTTTTTTTTTTTTTTTTTTATGTTTGTTACCTCATAACTTGCGACTGGGTGAACCGATTTTCATGATTCTTTTTTTGTTTGAAAGCTGGTGCTTCCCGTGTGGTCCCATTGTCACCATTTCAATATCTGATGATTGGATCCAGGAGAAATCGAGGGAAACCCTCAAATTTTATAGGCCGACGCACCGTTTTTCGCAAATATTATGAAGTAATTTAAGGACTTGCGTATGGTAACCATCATCTCATGTAGCTGAGCTGATGATGGAAGGTACAACTCCTTAACAGTACGGAGTAGGCATCGACTGATTTAGTAAATTATTTTTATCATTAAGTATTTCAAAGCACTACAATTTAATAAAGGTCTGGAGTATATCTGATGATGGAGCCGAGAGACAGTCGAGGGAACTCCTCAACGATTCACAGCAGCTATCTTGTGTTTGAGCTTGATTAATTTATTTTGATAAGAACTTTACACCTAGATGAGTTGTAACTGTTATTAGGGGTCTGATGACGAAGACGAAGGACAGTTCAGGGAATTCCTCAACGGTTTACAGTAGCTACCTTATGTTTGGACTTAATTCATTTATATTGATGAGAACTTTACACCTAGATGGTTTGTAACTGTCATTAGGGTTCTGATGATGAAGACGAAGAACAGTTCAGGGAACTCCTCAACGGTTTATAGCAGGTATCTTGTATTTGGACTTAATTCATTTATACTGATGAGAACTTTGCACCCATATGGGTTATTGTTCGATTGATACCTGCCATTTGGTCCCATAAAAAAAACATTTATTTTGGTGTTCTTGCTTATTGGGGACATGAGCGATGTTATAACCGGTGCTACGGATAGTAAAATTCTAGTGCATATGTAAGAAAATTATGTATTTGACAAAAATTTGGGTTGAATATTTAAACTGAAAAGGATAAAATAAAAAAGTTTTTAAAAAAAATCTAACCGACTTCTAAAAAAACAACCACGAAAAAGGGTAAAATAACCTACCAAAAAACTTTTCTTTCGGAAGTCGGTGGCAAAAAAGTCAATGAAATATAAAAGCAAAGCCACCGACTTCCGAAAGAAAAGTTTTTTGGTAGGTTATTTTACCCTTTTTCGTGGTTGTTTTTTTAGAAGTCGGTTAGATTTTTTTAAAAACTTTTTTTTTTTGCATTTGGTCAATTTATCTTTTCTTAACATGTCGCTTAAATCTATCTTTACACACTTACCTTCCGACACCACCAAATTGAATTATTCTTTTTTTATTGTATTCGATTGTCGCTACGTTTTTATGTGGGAAAGTTTTCGGAAAAACAACCGGGTAGTTGGAAAGTTTGAACGCGTGCGATGCCGGGGTGGGCCGTTATTAGTGGCCTATAATTAACATATTACAGGGACTCAAAACATTCCACACATATTCCACGTTCCTCCACATCACATGCCCATAGATATTTCAGTCATGAATTTTCGGCTTATCCTAAAATATTCCATATAGGGACGTTCATTGAACATTTCATCACGGCCCCCGTATTCGCTATACGGATAGGCAGAAGGGTTTTCACTGTTCACTGAAAAAGTAAACAGTTCTATCAAGAAAACAAAAAATGAAAATTAAGACAGATGAAAAGTGAGGATGCGAAGAGAGTTTCAACGTTGCAGTCATCATAATTATGTTTGTGTCCTAACGGTGCATCCACACCGCCGGTAACATTTGTAGCTCAACGTTTCCAAATGTTACTCGGTAACATCAGCCAACAAAATGTTATTTAGTGTTACTAAGTGTTGATTACTGTAAGTCGAGTAACGTTGCTCAACATTCGGTAACATCCGCCAACAAAATGTTATTTAATGTTACTAAGTGCAGTTGACGTGTTACTGTAAGGCGAGTAACGTAGCTCAACGTTCGGTAACAATGTTACCCCCATTATCTAACAATGTTACCGATTGTCGAGCAACGTTACTCGACATACAGTAACACGGCAACATTTGTTGTCGGATGTTACTGCGGTGTGGATGAGTAACAATCAACAAATAGTAACAAGGAGCCACAAAAGTTACCGAATGTTGCCGAATGTTACCGTGTTGCCTTTTGTTGCTCCACAAATGTTACCGGTGGTGTGGATGCACCGTAAGAATTTGATTCGCTTATGTAAAATTGATAAAAACACCATTCTACTGCGAGCACATGTATTTACAGATTTCTTCCTTTAATAGTAATTAGAACGAGTTACAGAAAAAACAAATGACAAACAGGATATACATACTCGTAATTATACAACCTTTAAAGATATCTATCACATTTTCAATAATATAATTTGGCGTGCAATATTAATTACTATGGCTAATAATACGCGAGCAGTACTTAGTTTATTTTCGACAAAAAAAATGCTGGTACTTACTTACACCATTAGTATCTTATATAATTAGACGGTTTCATTGTAACGGCCATTTTGTTACACCCAAGTGACCTATTACTTATGATGAGTCTCATGCGCATTAGTTCACTACTAATCGAAAATCTGGAAACAATACAGTATAATCCAAATCAGGTCATCGAGACTTAAAACCACTTCTAGACCGATGTGTGAACCGAATGGTATAAAGCTTGGTTTCCACCGCAAAATAGTTAAGCGGTACGGTCTTCGTTCTCGGGCCTAACCTCGCAAATGTCTAAATTCCAGAGCCAAAATTAGCCGTCATTTTTACCTGCATTTCTGCTCGACTTTTCCTTCGTTGGTAGAAACACATGTTAGCAGTTTACTCTTGCGAGGTAAATAACTCTTTAATGAATCCGCTCGCGGTGGAAACCGGGCTTAAGCCTTGGATTTGATACATTTGGATTAAACGGTGTCAAGGCAAACGTAACATTCAGCCGGCCCGGCCATCGCAAAACAAAACGGTCAAATAATTTATACCGTAAAAAATTTTCTTTACGTGAAAGTTTTATTAATTTAAAAATCAAATGTATAAAACTTCATAGAATAAACTCATTGGTATAGAAACACATTTTACCCAAATGAGAATTAGGGATCCATCCCAATCACAGTACTCTGCAGGAGGTGTCCGATGTTTACGAGTTATCAAAATGCGATTCCCCTATAGATATTGTATGGTGCAAAATCTATAGGGATCCTGAAGATCCTGTCAATAAACAGTCCGATGTGTCCGAATAAGTCAATAATGTGAATTACCCCATTCAATCAAATAATAACTATGCTGAGGTGTCTGTCATACTAAGGCGTCATACGTGTGTGTGACGTAAAAGTTGACTAAAACGAAAATGAACTCTCTCACGGCTGCAAAGCACGCACAGGTCTTCAAACAACCTCTATGAATCACTAAGATGGGCTCCTGTTCTAGGAAAGGGTTATTGTTTGTTTACAACAAAATTACTCATGTGTGTAACGCGTGGGTAATTTTTGAAAGACAGCCCACTCTAAATTAAGAGACACTCTTTTCAGCTACAGACATAAACAGGTTCAAAAAAACCTGTTTCTTTAGTTGCCCATTGCGTTCTAGGGCTGCAGTGTTCTTTACAGCCTTGCAGCTTTTCTCCTATAGATACAAACTGGCGGCTTATCTCAGTAATTTTCAATACAAAATATGCGCCCACGCCATATGTGGTTGTGGTACGTGTTTGCTGCAAGCTGAAGCCAACACGAGCATAAAATTTTGTAGTTTCGTTTTCTGCTACATTGCGTCGCGAAAGATTATTCTAAACAACCGAAATTACGCGACTCACAACTCAATTTACGCTCGATTAGCTAAAGCTTTAGGTATAGAGCCTAAGTGCGTACTAAGTAAGGCACACAGATCTTACCTTAGTCTTTATAAAATGAGAATTTCATAAAATCCTTTGGGAAAACAGCTTAACGGTTCTTCTATCATCAATAAATTGAAAACATGAAATTGAGATGGATGATCTAAATCTTAATTAATGCTTTAAATATTTAAATTATTTCGCTCAGCATTATGTGCAGTCACGTTAACTAATAATAAATGTTTCCACAATATAAACAATTCGCTGCCACAATATTTCATTCACCATTAATCATCACAGAAATAGGAAGACTTTCATAATAAAAAAAGGTTCTATTTTGTGTAAAACGGATGCCATTCACAATTTGCCAGAACATAAATCAATGTCTTCATAAAGAAACGTGGCAACGTATTTTTATAATAATTAATATGGATGCAGTATTATGAGAGTTTCGTTCCCGCCCTCTAAGGTTGTAAGCAGTCATTTTATGACTCATTAGGCTGATTGCTGACGCTTGCCTTTTCAGTGTTTTCAGAACGTTGCAGATAAAAAATATGTTCCTGAATACACTAATGATTCTTAACTTACATTTTCTATCATGCTTGGTACTTTTTAGGGTTCCGTACGTCCGAATACAAAAACGGAACCCTTATAGGATCACTCGTGTGTCCGTCTGTCTGTCGCTTACAGTCAATTATCTCCGAATCTACTAGACCGATTGGGTTGAAATTTGGTACACATATCAATTCCTGTGACCCAAGCACAAAGGTGTGACGTGAATAGATGAAATCTGTATGTGGGAGGTAATTTTTGGGGGGGAAGGGGAAAATGAAAAATAAAGTTTTGAAAACTGCATCGTGTGACATATCAAATGAAATGTCTTGTTGAGACAATCTTAAATGTATTTTTTTATAATTTTAAAATAAATAGTTTCCAAGTTATTCAAGAAAATAGACGAAATTTGACCATTCCCCCTCCCCCCTTATCTCCGAAACTAATCAACCTAAAATTTTGAAAAAAATACAGTAATTAGTTTTCTACTTATAGATTATAGGAAAACCTATAAGAAGTCCATATCTGTATATGGGAGGTAATTTTTGGGGGGGAAAGGGAAAATTAAAAAAAAATATTTGAAAACTGCATCGTGTGACATACCAAATGAAAGGTCTTGTTGAGACAATCTTAAATGTATTTTTTTATAATTTTAAAATAAATAGTTTCCAAGTTATTCAAGAAAATAGACGAAATTTGACCATTCCCCCTCCCCCCTTATCTCCGAAACTACTCAACCTAAAATTTTGAAAAAAATACAGTAATTAGTTTTCTACTTATAGATTATAGAAAAACCTATAAGAAGTCCATATCTGTATATGGGAGGTAATTTTTGGGGGGGAAAGGGAAAATTAAAAAAAAATATTTGAGAACTGCATCGTGTGACATACCAAATGAAAGGTCTTGTTGAGACAATCTTAAATATATTTTTATTGTAATTTTAAAATAAATAGTTTCCAAGGTATTCAAGAAAATAGACGAAATTTGACCATTCCCCCCCCCCTTATCTCCGAAACTACTGAACATAAAATTTTGAAAAAAAAGAACAGAAATTAGTTTTCTACTTATAGATTATAGGATAACCTATAAGAAGTCCATATATGTATAAGGGAGGTAATTTTTGGGGGGGGAAGGGGAAAATTAACAAAAAAAATTGAAAACTGCATCGTGTGACATATCAAATGAAAGGTATTGTTGAGACAAGCTTAAAAGTATTTTTTTTTTGTAATTTTAAAATAAATGGTTTCCAAGTTATTCAAGAAAATAGACGAAATTTGACCATCCCCCACCCCCCCCTTATCTCCGAAACTACTGAACCTAAAATTTTGAAAAAAATACAGGAATTAGTTTTCTACTTATAGATTATAGGATAACCTATAAGAAGTCCATATCTGAATATGGGATGTAATTTTTGGGGGGGAAGGGGATTAAAAAAAATGAAAACTGCATCGTGTGACATATCAAGTGAAAGGTCTTGTTGAGACAATCTTAAATATATTTTTTTTGTAATTTTAAAATAAATAGTTTCCAAGTTATTCAAGAAAATAGACGAAATTTGACCATTCCCCCCCCCCTTATCTCCGAAACTACTGAAACTAAATTTAAAAAAAAAATACAGAAATTAGTTTTCTACTTATAGATTATAGGAAAATCTATAAGAAGTCCATGATATTAAAATAACATGGTAAATCACTCAATATTGTGCGTACCAATTTGGATCAGATTAAAAAAAAACGTGATAGGTAACATCGCACGGAACCCTCTTCACGCGAGTCCAACTCGCACTTGGCCAGTTTTTTAATCTATCTTTTAGTTTAAATTTTGCGTAAAAGTATGAGTCTTTTCCACGGAACAGACTATTAGAACGGGATTAAAAGTACCTTATTATTTATTTACACACACATACATATAACAATCAACAACAGGCAGCAGAACAGACTAAAATATTATTAAGAACTTATGGTAATTTTACCATAAGTTTGTTTGCGGCCCGTATGAATTCACTCAGAGTAGGTATAACCTAATTCAGGTCATGGTTTATTTATCAGCGTGTTAGTATCACTAAAGTCTATATTCAATCACAATATAGCGCTAGGGCAACCATATTCTTTGTTGAAACGCATAAAGCCTCCTGCAGACACACGCGATTAATCGCGCTGCGACAACGAGCCAAGCTAATTTCTCGCTACTCTAAAAATACTGCGAATGGACCGCGACATGTCGCCCCGCGCGATTAATCGCGTGTGTCTGCAGGAGGCTTAATACTAATCGACACTTATAACAACGGATTACTTTCATCATATTTCGTAGGATAATCAATCATATTTAGAATCACTCAATCATTTATAAATTCCACGTAAAAAGAATTATACACTTGTTATTTTTGTTACAAAAAGCACAAATCCATTTTCACCGAAATTATAATAAGCCGAAAATTCGCATTGTAATATTATAAGCATGGTCTAAAAAATTGAGGACTTTGTGACTAATTAATTACATACGCACAGGCCGATCTTCCAAGTTAAGTCGTGCTTTCAGAGGTCGATCTGTGGATGGATGACCATTGACCATCTATCATGGCGAGTCTCCTTCATGGCTCGGAAAACACGTACAGTCGTTGGTCACGGCTGTCATTTGTAGATCTTTGGCAGTTGTTATTGTTAAATTTCACTACTCTTCCACAATTCTGATTAATTCCAATACAGTTAAATTCATTCTCCGGAGCTTGATTGTCTCGGTTTTCTGGTCGTCACTACTGTTGGATTTCATAGGAGTCGCAGTGGTTCAGGAATAGTGCGGTGAGAATGTCCCAAATAAAAAAGTCATTACTGTTAGTCAGAAGCTCGAAACTCTGATAACCCGCAGTCTTACCAAACCGTATCGTATTACTCAGTTACTGGGTTGTGAAGGTCAGATGCCTGTCTGACCTTCACAACCCAGCGACTGCCTAGTCGCTTCATGTAAAATACTAACATTCAGCTGCATTCGGTTCGACTGGGAATCCAGTCCCAACATAGTTGGGAAAAGGCTAGGCAGATGTTGATGGACTGGAAACCTGAATAAAAGCTTACTAAGTAGGTAGGTTCAGTAACTATGTAGTTATATACTTTTTCTAAGATTTATTGAGGGCCTGTTGGCCCAAGCCAACAAAAATCAATTATTATCCTAGAAAGCCTCACGTTTCTCTTTCCGTGTACGAGACTACCCAGACCCACCATTCACCCTGTCACTGAAGGATTAAGAAAGGTAAACCCACATTAAGCAATTCAAAAAGAAAATGACCTTTATTTTCAGTCACGCTTGAGCTACAATCCCATTTTTCACTCTAAAAAACCAGGCAATTGCGTGTGAATTTATAAACAGCGATGGGTTCCGTAGTTGGGCAGAATTCAATATCCCAAAAACTGAAATTACGTATTCTTACGTAATATGCGATTGGAAAACACCTTCGGTAAAATGTATGGTCATGTCTAATTTTACAGCTTTCTAGACACTCTGTGGGCTAATGCTATCTTTTTTCTATACCTATATATTTTTAAACGACCTCGGCCCAAGCCTGAAATTTCTCTTGGATCGTGGGTGCGATAACAAACATAGAAACACACATACACAGACACCCAGACCCGGAACAATTACTTGTAAGTCATACAAATATTTGATCAAACCCACGACACGCTGTGCAGCAGTCAACCGCTCAGCCACTGTGCCAACTGTGCCGTCAACAGCATCAGGTAGAAGGGAATGCTACGCCATACTGTCCCATGCAATGTCGTTACGGTCGCTAGCAATAGCATAGTGAATAGGAGCCGTATGATAAAATGCTACCGTGGTATAATTACTGCCCTGGGATCTGGAGGCAACTGCCCTCCAGCGCGTCTATGAGTGGCGCGTGGAGGCGCAGCGCAACCCGGGGAGAAATCCCGCTGCCCCGACAAGTCGAGGCGCGGCGAGAAGAGGTCCGGCGCGATCTCAGGGCAGTATGGAGGGAATGACTGTCGCAACCGAGGTACGGGAACGCCGCAATCGCGACGGTAGGACCCCTCTTTGAGGAGTGAATGGATAGGCGTCACGGCGTCCTGACCTACCGCATGACGCAGGTCCTCGCCGGACACGGAAGTTTTAGGAGGTTCCTGTGTCGGATAGGGAGGGAAGAAACGCCTGGGTGTCACCACTGCGAAGATCACCCGGAGGACACAGTGAAGCATACGGTGCAGGACTGCCCCGCTTGGGCAGAGCACCGCCGTGTCCTCACGACGGCGGTAGGCGGAGACCTCTCGCGCCCGGCATTGGTTGTGTTCCACGCGCGCCTCAAAGAGCGTTAGCAAGATGACAGGGCCCCCACTCCAGAGGGCCAAAGCCTGCCGGGGTCGCGGGACTCCCTGGGTGGGAGGACTCATTTGATGATTTTACAACGCTTAAAAAAATAAAAATGGAAAATAAAATAATTCGGTTTTGGCAGACTTCATTTTAGTTATAACACGGCAAGACGGCGGTTCTATTACAGATAGCTTTTCTACTACGGAACCCAAAAAAAACCTGTTATTGGAGTCTGATTGGCGTACCTTTTCAATTTAAAGCGACATGCTCTCAAACTTTGGCAGCACCATTACTCCCTGAATACAAGAGAGAGTACGTGGCCCACTCGCTTGTCAAAACGAAATTGGGAATCGTTATATTGGTATTCGAAAACAAATCAAGTTGTGGAATCGAATTAGCTTGGATTGGAGAGAAGCATATAGGATTTGTCTTGTCTGAGTATTTTTATTTTGCTCGAAACTGTTGAGTTCAGTGAAAATAATTATGATCTATTATGACTTAAAAGATGAAGATATTTGCTGCTAAATAGTTTTTATACAATATGTGAAACAAAATGTTTATGCCATGGAATTAAAAGTCTGACGGGGTTGCTGAACATAATCATCAAGTAACTGTGTCCCTAAAGTAAAGGACTATTGAAGGAACACCGTCGATTTTAGTCAGTACAAATAACGGCACGGTTCTTGAGCGCTCGGAGTAAGAGTGGGGATCGCTTTGCGCATCGTACACTTATCAACAAATGAAACGCACAATAAAACAAATAAAACGCACAAAACAACGAATCCCGAGTGGCGGCTATGACGCGATGCGCTACGGCACGCTAAGTGGGCCAATCACTACACTTTCCCCGCCCCTGTTCCTCACTTCATCCACTAAAGGGACCTAATAACTAACTTCTGCGCAGGTGAAGGTCAGCGCTCAAGATCCATGCCGGTAACTGTACGAGTCTGCCCCCGCGGTTTCACCACCGCTGCTTTGCTCCTATAGAATAGAATAGAATAGAATATACTTTTCGTACCACTTGCTCAAAAAAGTGACATTCTATGCCACAAAAAGCGAACATAACAATAGTCATTATTAATCTGTTAAAAACAGGGAAAGAAAATTGTACTGAATTTCATTCATCCTCTAGGGGGAGAATGTGATTTAAATTTGGAATACTTTATACTGAACTACATCTGTGTTTACACCATTGAGTTTGTATATAAACACATCTTCACATACATCTTTTTGAAAAAGGAATACGCATTTATTATGCAGTTATGATTATTAAATAAAATTACGAAAACCGACGAGGCCGTATGAGCTTGATGCCTTTGCTTTTCCGACAAAAAAATATTAGTCAAAGAATTTGCCGTGTTTTTGTTTTCTTCAAATACATAAACGTTAAGTTTATTTTAATTTATTTTAATCTTCATTATTTTTATTAAATGCTTATCTCAATATTATTATTGTGTTAATTTTTTCGCAAATGGTACGAAAAGTAGAGTATTTTCCTCGGTGATAAAGCTGTCTTAGTCTTGGGTGAACTTAAATCCCTCGCTACACTCAGGACTCGTCTTAAATCCCTCGCTTCGCTTGTGATTTAAGTTTTAAACGCCCTCGCTGCGCTCGGGAGTAAACCTCGAGTCCTTCGTTACGCTCGCGATTTAAATCGTCACCCGCGACAGAAGACACTGCTTTATCCCCTTGGTTAATAATCTACTATTTCGTACCACTTGCTCAAAAAAGTGACATTCTATGCCACAAAAAGCGAACATAACAATAGTCATTATTAATCTGTTAAAAACAGGGAAAGAAAATTGTACTGAATTTCATTCATCCTCTAGGGGGAGAATGTGATTTAAATTTGGAATACATACTGAACTACATCTGTATTTACACTTTACACCATCATAAAGCGTTATACATCTTTTTGAAAAAGGAATACGCATTTATTATGCAGTTATGATTATTAAATAAAATTACGAAAACCGACGAGGCCGTATGAGCTTGATGCCTTTGCTTTTCCGACAAAAAAAATATTAGTCTAGGAATTTGCAGCGTTTTTGTTTTCTTCAAATACATAAACGTTAAGTTTATTTTAATTGGCATTATTTTTAATAAATGATTATCTCATATTATTATTGTGTTATTTTTTTCGCAAATGGTACGAAAAGTAGAGTATTTTCCTCGGTGATAAAGCTGTCTTAGTCTTTTTTTTTTTTTTTTGCGCGGTAAAATCATCAGATGAGTCCTCCCACCCCGGGCAGGGCGGGAGGTACTGTCAGACTTGTACTGACTAAAATCCACGGTGTCCTTCAATAGCCCTTTATGTTCCGGGGTCACGGTAATGGTATAAGTCCCGCGACCAAGCTGTCTTAGTCTTGGATGAACTTAAATCCCTCGCTACACTCAGGACTCGTCTTAAATCCCTCGCTTGGCTCGTGATTTAAGTTTTTAACACCCTCGCTACGCTCGGGAGTAAACCTCGAGTCCTTCGTTACGCTCGCGATTTAAATCGTCAACCGCGACAGAAGACACTGCTTTATCCCCTTGGTTAATAATCTACTATTATTGCACACCAAAATCATTACACATCTGTTTTATAAAATTGCTAATTCTAGGGTTACAATGGCGGTCTTATCGCTAATAGCGATATCTTCCAGACATAACAATCTTCCTATAAATCATAGCGTGATGTTTTTTCCTCGATAAATGGAGTAACCAACACAAAAAGATTAAACGCGCTAATGCCCAATTTTTTTTTTTAAATTTGATCATTAGCGCTTAAAAACAAACAAATAAACTCTTCTGATTTATGATATTAGCACAGAAATAGTAATGTAAATATTTTACAAATCCTGTCGGTCGTTGACTGGGTTATCTTAAACTCCTTTCGACGTTCTAATCCCAAGATACCTCCTGGCTCAAACTTCAATTCAAGTTGTTTCTGAGAGATATAAAACATCAGCAAATTAATAATTTTCCATCAAAAAGTTTTTAAACATAATGCTTAATTGATGAAAACTTGTATTATTCTTTTCCTAAATCTTACCATGTTTGTTCCATTTTTTCGATAATTAAGAAGTGGCACTCATCTGGGTTATTCACTAAAGAGATATATAAAAATATGTAGCTCTTTCTATTTCCCTTCACTTTTACTATACTAAAATTGAGCTTGATTAGGACATAATCAAAACTATTCTTTATTCCAATAGCAATCCTATTTCCATAGACAAAAACTCAAAACTTATTTCGCTAGATAAAACTCAAGGGGAACCGAGAGTAATAGCGAAAGAAATAATTTGAAGTAGCTATGTAGCAGTTCATTAAACGTGAAAATTACCTGTAACTGTAAAGGGCGCATCAGACGAATGCCGACGCCTCCGTGAACGTCCATCAGCGACTAAATGAGATGAGCGCAGGAGATATTCCGGAAATTCCTGCAGCAGTCATTAGAGATGGCTGGATGGTACGTTAATGATCGTTCACTAATTGATCTTAGCTTTTTTCTAGCCTTCATGTCTTCATTTGTGGGATATTCAAGTTTACTTTATTTTTTGTCAAGTCGTTTTTTTTGTTTTTTTTTTTATACTTGTGTTTTTATTTTATGTTTAGTTGTGCAACTCACTATAATTAAAAATAAATGTGAAATTATCAGACGTAGTAATATTAAAATGATTTTTTTTCAGGTAAGGGTAATTTAAGAATAGTACTTGTGGTTCAAAAACTCAACACAATTTTAAGACGTAATTTAGGCTTGCTACGAACGCGTTTCGTAGTCTCGTAGCTTGCGTAGTCGCGTAGCACGCAGTCTCGTAGCACGCGTAATGGTGTAGCGTGTAGTTGCCTCACTCAGATGGGGTTGCATTATTTATTACGAACAAAATGTGTGGATATTTATTTATTTAAAACTCTTAAACTATAGATAAATAAACAAGTTACTTTGAAGCAAACCGACTTTGGATTATTTTTATTTTATAACGAGAATATTACCATTCAACAACTAACGTAACATAAAGTTCAAAGTTTGAACCAAAGTTAAAATAACAAAAGATTTTGACTAAAAACCGCACCGGCCGCAAATAATCCTACTGTCACATATTTAATAAAGTATACTGAGACTTTTTCTTTACAACAATAACTCTTGACTACTTAAGCTGTAAGTAGTCAAGGCCAACTGTGACTTTGGCCGACTGTCCGCCAGTCAGTTTGGTCTTAGCCTCAATCTGGCCCAGAATCATAGATGGCCTAAGATGGAACAAGGTCACCCAGAAGGAACCCCTACGACCGACTGAAGAATCCGATTTTTTTAAGGCGAAGAATCGGATTCTTTGAAGAATCAAAATATAATTAAATGGATGATATATAATCTGTTGGAATGTTAAGAAAGTGAAAAATATCAACAATAAAAGTATAGATTGATAGCGATTTTCGTCGTCGGCATTTCTGACAAGCCGGTACATCCCTAGTAAGTAAGCTCTCACAGTTACAAACACTCCTCTCGAAACTTTAGTGTGTCTGGAATTTTTGCATAATTCTAGTAATATAGCATTTTATTAAAAGATTTTCTTGTGACTTTTAAACTTTAACGAACCTTTTACAAAACTTTGTGTTCATTCACGAGGCTTTTAGTGCAATTAATAATCAAAGAGTTAATCCGTTCTTTGTGTCTCTTTCTTGTAATCTATGTTGATTTTATAAATAGTTCAAAGAAACAATCTTTCTTACATTCAATGTGTTCCAACGTGTTCCTTCAATTGCTCTTTACGTTCCAGGGTCAGGGCACTACGTTTCTTTTTTTTGTTTTTTTAAACGTTGCCCCACACTCGGAATTTCTCCTGTGCCGCGGGTGCATGCGTTTACAAATATATAAACTCATATACACAAACACCCAGACCCGGAACAACTACTTGTAGATCATACAAATATTTGCTCCGAGCGGGAATCGAACCTGCGACACGCAGCGCAGCAGTCTAATCGCTCAACCACTGCACTTAGGGTGTTACCACACCAATCGGTCGACAGTCGACCGACGCCATCGATCGATGGTAGAATAAAATGGTCGACGTCGATCGATAGTTTCTACTACACCAATCGCAGCTCGATCGACGTTCACTTATCCATTCCACCATCGATCGATCGTCGATCGACTATCGATCGATTGGTGTGGTAACACCCTAACCGTGTCGTGGTAACCGTGACACCCAAACAAACTTTTGCATTTATATTAATAGTAGTAAGATTGATATGCATCGTACCAATGTATACTTACAAACATTACAAGTATTACAACCGTCGAAGAATTTGAACATATTTCATTACTGGGTGTCAAGAGTAATGAAATATGTTCAAATTCTTCCTTTGAGTTGACTCTAAATATAGCATCCGATCTAAAAATAACAGTGGAAACATTTACTCGTGTATGTATGTAATTTTATTGCTTTATTACATGAAGAGGGAATAGGTAAATGAAAATGGAAGGGGTGAAAGTAAGGAAGGGTGAATGAAAACGAAGAGCGTAATAAAACGTTGTGACAAGGAAGGAATTTAATTATTAATGAATAGAAAAGCAGAGGTATGTCATCTGGTATCTGGTAGATCTCTGACAGTCCTTACTATTAGTTAGAAGCTCTAAAAAGTCTGACAACCAGTCTAAGCATGGAGTATTGTAAAACCCAGTTACTGGGTTGTTGAGGTCCGATAGGCTTTCGCTCCATGTAAAATACTGAAATTCAGCTGCATCTGGTTCGACTGGAAGCCAATACCCCAATGTAGTTGGGAAGAGGCTAGGCTGACAATGAATGGAAAAGGAGAGGTAAACAACTTCTAGCTGGAGACCTAATTTCCAACCAAATTACATTTTGTCATAAAAGTATTTTCGATAGTGATTTAGTAGGTATACTTACGCAATATTCGATAAAACACAATATTTTATATGGTTGAGCCAAATCATACTCGTAAATCCACCCCTGTCGCTAACATCGCTTGCAGAGGAGCAAGCCAGAAAAACATTTAGGACTGACCTCAGGATACCAAGATACAATATTAGCTTTGGTGATTACGATATTTAATAATTTAGCCTTTGCCCATAGATTCTAAGGTACATAATGAACAATTACTAATTGTCAAGGGACTAATATGGTGCTTAGCTACTCACGGTCTGACGGCGGACAAATGATGCGTTTGCTAATAATGAACACAAAGCACGGGCCACGGCTCGTTAGACAAGGTTAACCAAAATTATCGTAGATACATGTCTATTTACACCTAGCTGTATTACCTACACAAAATAGTGAGAAAACCTGTGGGTTAAAAATGAAGGGGAGAGTAGTTTTGTCCGCTGGTCAACTAGTCTCCACACAATGGATGCCTGGAGATGGACAGAGACGCCGAGGCCGACCCAGAAAGAGGTGGCGAGACGATTTTTCTCTCATGCCGTGAGGGCTGGTTCTGGACAGAAAATCTTGGAGGGACTTGGTGAATGCCTTTGCCCAAAAGTGGGACAGTCTGGGATAGCCAAAAAAAATTACCTAAATTAACCCATTTTGACTCTAGAACATGACAAAATATCAAAAAAAAACCACTAATTTTCGTTAGGTTTATCGGCTAGTGCTCTTTTTTTACATTTTACTTGCCCAAAAGTGGGACAGTGTGGGATAGATAGAAGTGACCCTTGAACAAGACAAAATTTTTTTAGCTTGGTAAAATCATCAAATGAGTCCTCCCACCCAGGGCAGGGCGTGAGGGGGACTGTCAGACTTGTACAGCAGACTAAAATCCACGGTGTCCTTCAATAGCCGTTTATGTTCCGGGGTCACGGTAATGAGATAAATCCCGTGACCCCGGCAGGCTTTGGCCCTCTCTCTTTTACATGATTCTATTTTTTTTTTCAAAATTAATTTTAGACGTCGAAATGACACACATATTGACATCATCGGCTACGATTGGAACATAACGTACAACACGGAAATCTAGTTAAGATCAAAGAAGCTATCCAATGCATCGAATAAATCCATCCGTACTTTGTCAGTATAGCATGGCTCATAATCACCCTTTACAAAAACGAAGACATGTCGGCAGGGTGAAAAAAACCCTCCAAATCGCCTTCGGCATAAAAGACAATACCTACTTCTTCCTTTATCCCGGCAAATTGCGCCATCTTTATAGAACCATTAACATGACATCAGTCAAAGCTTTTATGTTTTACCGCCATACAAGTTTTTGTGTCGTAATGACGCTTATTGCTCGTTTACTTTGAAAGTGTTCGATAAAAAGGATATTTGAAGGTTTTATTTGTAATTGGTAGCACATTAGACAGGAATGATGTTCTTTTGTGAGGTTCTACAACTAAATCGTCATAATTCTTTTTTATTACATGGTTATATCGTCATACGAGAAAGAGGAGCTCGTGGCTAAATAATTACAGCCGCACAGGCCGATCCCCCGGGCTAAGCCGCGCTTGTCGAGGTTGATCTATGGACGTGTGACCATCATGTCATAGCGAGTTTCCTCCGTACCTCGGAAGGCACGTAAAGCCGTTGGTCCCGGCTGTCATTTGTAGATCTTTCACAGTCGTTACTATTAGTCAGAAGCTCTAACAGTCTGACAACCTGTCTTACCATAGGGTAGGTATCATGTTACTTACCCAGTTACCGGGTTGTGGGGGTCCGATAGATAGTCGCTCCATGTAAAATACAGATATTTAGCTGCTTCTGGTTCGACTGGAAGCCGACTCCAATATAGTTGGGAAAAGGCTAGGCAGATGATGATGTTTTACCACACTTTTTTTTTATCGTGCTAAAATCATCAAATGAGTCTTCCCACCCCGGGCAGGGCGGGAGGGACTGTCAGACTCGTACTGACTAAAATCCATGGTGTCCTTCAATAGCCCTTTGTGTTCCGGGGTCACGGTAATGAGATAAGTCCCGCAACCCCGGCAGGCTTTGGCCGTCTAGAAGGGGGCCCCGTCATCATGCTGACACTCTTTGAGGCGCGCGTGGAACACAACGCGGCCGTCGACCCAGGCATGGTCCATGGTCGGGTTACGAGTTGCAGTCCTGACTGAAATCTAAGTCGTCTAATCGAAAGTTCCAAGGTCACGGTTTTTCCATTTAGATAGTTCCGCGACCCCAGCAGGCTTTGGCTCTCTCCGGGGAGCTCTTTGAGGCACGCGCAACATAACGCGCTGTCGACCCGGGCATGGTCCGTGATTAGACGGCGACTCACCCTACTCTCTGTCTCTATTTATTATTTATATGCTATTGTATCAGTTCATGGTGTACCATAACTGGGCAAAGGTCTCCCTCTCCTTCTATTCCTCGTAATAAGCCGTGGCGTTGGTCCAGTCTTCCATAAAACGATCCTGCTCATATAGTTACCATTACTAGTTTCTTACATTAGCTCATAAACCTGCCTTAATAAATTCAAAATTCGCTGTTCGTTTCAAGATCGAGATACGAATTATGAGCGAAACCTTTTGAGTTTCGCACGATAGTCAAGAAATTTCCATCACAGGTCACATGACGTGAATTTACATCACAGAATGTCTAAAAATAAATGTTTCTCTGTTTAATTACAAAGTTTCAGCTGAAAAGGTTTTCTTTTAATTACTTGCATTCCGTCCTTACACGTCCTTCGTTAATATTGTCATGATAGTCACGCCTCAACCCCGACTCCCACGCATAGTAAAATTCCTGCGAAAATTGTTCATAATAAAAAGTGGTCTACTATGGTCTACGTTGATGTTGACACTGCCGGACATCTATTCTATTTTGAATAGGAATTTACATTATGAAAATACTTTGAAGCTTTTTTGACTGGTGTTTGTGAGTTTCTAAACGCACCTAGTGTGTGTGGGGGCCATTGATATATAAAAACGTGGGGGCTTTAAAAAAAACATCAAATCAAAAAAAAAAAAAAGAGTCCTCCTCGCTCTGGGTGAAGCTAGAGCAACGACCATTCGTTGAGCTAGAGCAGAAAGGACTGTCAGACTCTTATTAACTAAAAATCCACTCTTTGCGTTCTGTTTAAACATTCTCGCAATACTTTTAACCTTGGGCTATATTGTTATTTCCATATTTTTTAAAGAAAATACGTCATCTCCACACTAATAATTTCCCCTGTTTCATGACAGTATGATTTCTAAGTTTAACCCACAAAAATTTACTTTAAGTATGCCTTAAACGGAATCGAAGCTACGAAACGCAGCGTAGTATAGCCATTCACTGCCCCAACAGTGCCACAATTTTGTTTATCATCAGATTTAGTACAAGATTAGATAACTATCAGTTGATTTTAACACTAACCCACATGCAACAGTTACAATGTCTATTGATTTTCTATGATTGTTACAGTGACATTTTTTTATCGTACCGGAGTTTTAAAGGGCCACTTGTAGAATGGTCTATTCTATTGTATTTCATAACTAGCTTCTGCCCGCGACTTCATACGCGGATCCTGTTGCTTATGCCAGCGACACGGGGTCGTCAAAATCGAAGATCTGATAAGTCTGATGTCCAATTTCAAGAGCCCGGGTAAAAAAATAAATGGGAGTTTTGGCCTGTAGAGTCAAATTTTTATTCATATTTATATTCTAAACTGTTACCGCCGGAGGAGTATTCCCAGCGTGCGTGGAGGTATTCCCAGCTTTATTATTTTAAAATTATACAGTGAAATTAGTGATAGCTTTGATTTCCACATCAGGTGTTCCAGATCTTCAATTTTTATACGGCAACAACAGAGAGTGCTTATCAGGCTGAACAACTCTTGCTAAGACGTCATTCCTGTAAATGTTATAGTGTAGCAGGGCTCTTGGTGTTCCACATCAGATGTTCCAGATCTTCAATTTCTATACGGCAACAGAGAGTGCTTATCAGGCTGAACAACTCTTGCTAAGACGTCATTACTGTATATGTTATAGTGTAGCTGGGCTCTTGGAGTTCCACATCAGGTGTTCCAGATCTTCAAATTTATTCTCTCAGCAGAAAATGCTCATCACGTGGAACAATTTTTGCTTTGGCACCATTTTGGTATCTCTTATAGTTTAGCTGGTCTGTTGCAATTCTGCACCAGGTGTTCAAGTTTTCAAGATAAATTATAGCCTATATGTTGGCCACACTTAATACCTATACAACAAAAAAAGAATCTTTCAAATCCGTCCAGTACTTTTTGAGTTTATCCCGGACATACATACAGACAAACAGACAAACAGACAAAAATTCTAAAAACTATATTTTTGGCTTCGGTATCGATTGTAGATCACACCCCAAGTATTCTTTTAAAAAAATATTCAATGTACAGTTTTGACTTTCCTACCATTTTATTATATGTATAGATATGTCAAGCAATAGAATAAACCATTTTACGATTTTTATCGCATCTTTTTTTTGTATATTTAGGTATGTTTGTTCTTTACGCTAGTCTAGGTCAACAGAGGTGACAGAGATAAAGCCTACGATGGAGCGAGCTTACCCAGAAGAACCCTGTTCACGCTAACTTTGAAGAGATTACGGTTGTAGGTATTCGTTCGGAAACACATTCACAATATGATTCTGCGAAAGCGCTGTTTTTAGACCTCCTTTGCTACTGGCATCAACATTAATTCTTTGATTTATTTGAGACTATTGCTTAGTAGAAACCCGACAGCCAATTTTGGTACCTTTTCTTAATGTTTGAAGAAATAAACGAAACTGACTTTCATAAAACACTAGAGGTCCGAGGGTTGGCGAGGCCGTTACAATTGATTTCTGTAATTTTTATTGTTATTTCTTTGGCCATCAACCGAGCCTTTGTGCGATGTTGAACAAGAAACCCATAAAAGGTGAAGCTTTAAAGAAAAGGAAAAGAACCGTGCTATGTTTTGTATCCCCTTTTACTATAAGTTTACTGTATATAAGAAAAGACACACGCAATTAATCGCGCTGCGACAACGAGCCAAGCTAATTTCCACTCTAAAAATACTGCGAATGGACCGCGACATGTCGCCTCGCGCGATTAATCGCGTGTGTCTGCAGGAGGCTTAAGAATGCACAAACAGTCTGTTAGGTAACAGTTTTTATGAAGTGTTCCGTGGTAAACAAGAATTACAGTTCCTTATGGGTGGGCTCACTTCATCTTACGTCTCATCTTTGCCTCTAGACTAGATTAACACCAAGACAATCACACCGTAACTTAAAAAAGAAAACACATGAAAAGGGGACAACGGTTTTGCAAAATTTGTAAACTACACTTTGAACTCTTGACAAGGAAGTATTGAAACTAGCCAACTAGTTACTAGGCCCAAGTAGTTACTAGGTTTAAAACCGATTCGGTGAAGCTTATGCGCTATGTCAGCTTAATCTGTATCCTTTTTTTTTTTTTTTTTTATCGTGGTAAAATCATCAAATGAGTCCTCCCACCCCGGGCAGGGCGGGAGGGACTGTCAGACTTGTACTGACTAAAATCCACGGTGTCCTTCGATAGCCCTTTATGTTCCGGGGTCACGGTAATGAGATAAGTCCCGCGACCCCGGCAGGCTTTGGCCCTCTAGAGGGGGGCCCCGTCATCTTGCTGACGCTCTTTGAGGCGCGCGTGGAACACAACGCGCCGTCGACCCGGGCATGGTCCATGGTCGGGCAGCGAGTTGCCCTTTACTCGCCGCCCGCATGCCCGCGCCTACGGTGGCCGGAGATTGTCTTGCGACGTCCGTCGCCGTGGGCGTCCACCACTGCGGTTGGGGCGGAGGGAGGACACTGTCCTCTCTCTCACGCGGCCCGCCTCCTCCTTCGCGAGCATTACTGCTTCGCAGAAGGAGGCGACCGCTTCCCACTCCGTCTCGCCCCGCAGCATGGCCGCAACCAATGCCGGGCGCGAGAGGTCTCCGCCTATCGCCGCCGTGAGTACACGTCGGTGCTCTGCCCAAGCTGGGCAGTCTTGCACCGTATGCTCTACTGTGTTAATCTGTACCCTTAGCACGAGTTTTCACTCTTTTACTTTACAGCGTCTTTCCAGTATTTACAGCGTTTCTTGTATGGAAAAATGGAACAGCGCCGCTGGTGTACGAAGAAGGAACTAATTTTTTCCTTGAAAATTGTCAATTTGAAGTTGTCAAAGTTCCAGTTTACTTTACGTCTCAAATACTGAAAACTCGTGCTAAGGGTACTGGTGTCCATTTTGGACTTCTAGTTGGCCTGTTAAATCACTTTCCGCCAGTTTCATTCATCTAGCTTGTAATTTCGTGATTATTACCAAACTAAGTATCATGGCTTAACTCGCGAGACTGTTTTAACAGGTAACCGCGGCCGTGAAACGCAAAGACAACTGTCCTTTTTAGCTCACAGCGGGAGGACACAATAATTGATGATTTCCTACAAAAAAAAAAGATAAGATCATCATGACGTTTTAATAGACAAACGTACAAGCAATTAAAAGCACCTGCCACAACATCTGTTCCAGTTTAATATCAGTTTATTATAAATCTAGAATTTTCCAGCAACTTTCAGCTAAGTTTCAGCAAAATACAAAGCGTAAAATACTCGTTATGATAATCACTTTCATTTAAACATCAAATAACAGTCATAAGCCTGTTTTTTTAATATCAATAAATGATCCCTCCCACCCAGGGTAGGACGGGAGGGACTGTCAGACTTGTACTGACTAAAATCCACGGTGTCCCTCGATAGCCCTTTACGTTTCGGGGCCACGGTTATCCAAGAGTCCCGCAACCCCGGCAGGAATTCGAACAAATTTCCGTGCGTTCAAGCGCCTTGCCATACCTATTATTGAAATCAAATATAGCAGCTCACATTTAGGACCCATTAATATTAGTAGTCATTTTTACCCGTGGTGCAAGGCAACTGGGCTTCTCCCAGTTGTAATGTCCCTTTGTGCCTATTGGCCTTGCTTTGTTCTGTCTCCTGCTAAACTTATTTTTCCTACTCCTCCACTATTCTTTTCTGATTAATTTCGTGCAGGATCCAAGACAGGTAAATTCATTCTCCGAAACACGTCGAGCTTCATTGTCTCGGCGCTTTTCTGGTGGTTGCCACTGTTGATTCTGGCTCTCAGGAGTTGCAATGGTTTGGGAATAGTGTGGTGGGTTTGTCCCAACAAAAAAAAAAAACCCGGCAGGAACAGTCATAAGCCTAAGTTATTTTTTATCTAGAACTTAATCTTAGATGAATTATTAAAGAATATATAGGTTATTAACATAAACCGTAAACACAAGATGGCCTTGTCCTAATTTAACGTGACGATAACCGTATTCTAATGAAAACATTTTCCTTCCATAACTGAAAACATACATAATACTAGCTTATGCTCGCGGCGTTGAATTTTGTTAAATTTTCATCACATGGGAATGTTATACTGGAATAAAAAATATCCTATTTGTTAATTTAAATTATAAACTATCTGCGTAATTCATTCTAATCAATTCAGTAGTTTTAGTGTGAAATAGTAATTAACATCCATAGTAGTCTAAGAATCATAGAAATAATAGAATAAGAATGTGTTCTTTAAAAACGAAAACATTCTTATTCTTAAATTGCAGTTAATAAAACAGCTATAGGTAATTATTTTATAATTGCAACAGATCCTTGATAAAAAACATTGGTGCAAACTTCATCAGGCTTATTTTACACACAATAGGTAAGGTTCGTTTACACCACAAATCACATGTGTTTAGCGAAACGTCACAAACATAACAAATTATCTGTCTGTCATCTTCAAATGCTTGACATTTGTGGTGGAAGCGAGCTTTATTTAAAGCATGGTCCTTTCGGCGCTACAATAACATTGTCAGAAGGATATCTAAAACTATGCCAATACTTATTTTTTAAATGTGTTTGTAAAAGTCTTTAAAAAAAAGAAACTAACCGCCTTCATAAACCTTCAAAGACTTTTTCAAATCGGTTAGCAAGCGACGTATATAATATGTACGAACAAACATAAAAAAGTATAAAGAACTGAATTGAGGTCCTCCTTTTTATTTTGAAGTTGACTATAATTATTAAAATTGGAAAAATCGAACACAAAATCGCATCACTCAATACGTGCGTTCTATTTTGACGCTTCAATGGCTGTCTTTCCTAATACCGATGTTTATGTAAGTTTACGTTTTTCCATCTTAAAAACACAGTAGCCGTGGAACTCAAAGGGAGTCTGAACAAACAGGATTGACTTACATTGGCCCTTTGGCATGTTTTTATTGTTAAGTTAGTATTTCATTTATGTTTTACTGAACTACTCTCTTCATAACTTTATTTGTATTGTTTAGTTTTAAGTTTAGTGCCAATAAACACAAATTTATTTCTTTCTTTCAGTCAGCTAGAGTCTGACAGCCCCTTCCGCTTTACCCAGGGTCGGAGGCAATGCCCAAAATAGGGATATGCAAAGCAACGAAATAGCCAGACCAAGGCACCAACTAACCAGACACTGGTGCAGTTAAAGAAGCTCCCACTGGGCGTATGAAAAGCTAGTTACGGCATTGGCAGGCGGAAAGTACCATTTGATGATTTTACTTGACTTAAATAAAAGTTTATTTAAGCCATATAATATTTATGAGGGTCCCATGATGAAACTCGCCACCTACGCCATAATTGTTCTCAACTCCACGTACAAACAACATGACATCTCACAATTTACGGAGGACCCTAATTCGGCATTCATTTGTCCCAGTCAACAGCAGCCGTCGCTTGATTACGCTGAAGTTTGTCCCACCTGAACATGCCATAACGTGTTTTACGGCTTTAATTTATTATTATTAAGTCTTCCAGTAGTTTTACCGCTTGGTTGGGTGAGTAGATTATGAAGATAATTTTATAAGGGGGCAGTAAAATTAAATTTAAAGTCTTGTTGACCATTATCAGAATATTTTCCTTTTTTTGTGTCATCAACTTTTCCAAAAGTGATCATTGCCGAAATAGCAGAATAGAAGACTATAGCAATATGGCACTATTAGATATCAACTTTAACACCCATACCGTCTTTAAAGCTATCTACATAACAGTGGCGAAAATAGAGGTGCCCAACAGTGCCTAGGCACAGAGCCCAGACCCTGGGAGGGGCGCAGAAAAGGACCACAATTGTGGTCCTTTTCTGCGCCCCTCCCAGGGTCTAGACCAGAGCGCAGTTAAAGAAGCTCGGGGACGCATACAAGCCTAGTAATTGCACTGCTACCTAAATATCATACACAATAATAATGCAAGTTCTAATTTTGATTCTGCTGTTTTTCGCTTCAACTCAAAGATCATGACACAGAATGGAGTGTTATGTATCTGTATCATGGATCTTCCGTTTCTGACTGACAATCAGGGCACCCCATCTTTTCCGCCGAGTAACATAAAATATCTCTAGAAGTAACGTGAAGATGTAGTATACGGCGACCTAAAATATACCTTACTTTGCAAAAACCCAAGAAAGACACAAATATTGTGTCTTTCTTGTTGTTTGCGTAAACATCTGTTTAATAGGATTTAATGATTACAATCATTTATTATCTCACAATCGATAAATCTGAACAAAAACTGTAATGGACATAATAGGATACCTATCTATTTTGCAGTACTGGATTGAATGCGATAAACGGTTGACACAATCTTAAGCCTCCTGCGATTAATCGCGCGGGGCGACATGTCGCGGTCCATTCGCAGTATTTTTAAAGTGGAAATTAGCTTGGCTCGTTGTCGCAGTGCGATTAATCGCGTGTGTCTGCAGGAGGCTTTATTCTGTTTTTGCTTTATTTTAATCTGTATTTATTATTTTCAAGAATATTGTACACTATCGCTTTTACTTACTGCTTCGCTCGATTGGGTTCTATGTTACATTTAAATCATGATTCGAAAAATAGGTAGCGTCATCTATTATAATCAGACTTGAATGTTATTGTTGTTTACCTCCACCTTTTTAATTTAAGTTCGTACAGTCCATCCAAAGGTTGTCTGGAAGATATCGCTATTAGCGATAAGACCGCCATTGTAACCATAGAATTAGTAATGTTTATAATAGTTGTGTAACAATTTTGGTGTACAATAAAGTGTATTCTATCTTCTATCTATCTAACGTACTTTTTTCGTAAAGTAAAGTAAATAGTATCTTATGTCCGTTTCTGTAAATCAGCCTGGGGTCGCGGGACCTCGGAACGTAAACGGCTGTTGAAGGACACCGTGGATTTTAATCAGTACAAGTGTGATAGTTCCACCCGCCCTGCCCTGGGTGTGAGGACATATTTGAAGATTTTACAATGTAATAAAAATAAGGCGAAAATAAATTAAGAAAATCTTTAAAATTAGTCAAAATTTAATCCCATTAAGACTTTTAGATAGCGTTTATTTTAACAAATAGATATTATTTGCACAAACAATCATTTCAAAAGTACAGTTCAGAACCTAAAAATAATTTTGTAACTAGTTTAAAAACTAGTTACAAAATTATTTACCGCACCTGTGCTTGAATTTTTCTCAAAATAGTTCTTAGAGATTATAGAGTTCTCAGCTCGAAAGTAGTCGAGATAAAGAAAAATCGTATGATTCAATTAATTTGGTCCAATACTAATGAAATAAGGCGATACGAGACCTTCGCGATATCGTCCTCGATTCTACTCTCATCTGAACATTTTAATTAATTACACTGATTGTTAATTTAATTTTCATTGTCTAACTGGATTATTGGATAAGAGACGTCTTGTACTTTAATTCTTTCGAAATCGATACAGAATCTTAATTTTCTGAACTTTACTTATTTTTGTCATAACTTTTTGACATCTTCAAAAATCCATAACTAGACATACAGCGAGACTATGTAGTCACTATGCATGTCTGTTAGGTACACGAAACTGCTGAATGAATTTTGATGAAGTTTGGCACTTAGGTTGACAATAACCTGTCGATTTCCGATTCCACTGAAAGCCGACTCCAACACAGTTAGGAAAAGGCTAGGCAGATAATAAGTAAATAAATACCTGTGAAATAATTTTCTAAAATCTCACATACATATATATATTTCAACATGTTTATTGCAAATAAACGCAATAGGCTATTTGACAGTATTAATATATCACAAATCTAATTAGTCCGGCATTTAGAGTTTTGAGAAAAAACGAACACGTGTTTTTTCTTTTCATCGAAACTCGAGAGTGGGGGCTAGTGACGTCAGAATTCAGTAGAAATTGTACTAAATTGTGACGTATTGCCAATTTTGAAAGCGTTGTATCTCCGTCAATTTTGGCAGTCGTACAAAAAGAAAAAATACGAGGCGAATATTTTTTGATAATCTTACTGACGGACTAAAATTTTTTTTTGTCAAATAGCCCTATTGCTAACATCCTTACGTAGGTATAGTTAGTTTTGTAGTAGTATGTAGTTTTGTACCTACCACAACAATTTGTAAGTTTATATTTCTACAGAATGCATAATGAACTCACTGCCGTAACAAAGAACCACTTAAACAGGGAACGTTTCTTGTAAACAAGATAAATTTACACTTTTACAGATAATAAAACTGCAATATGGCGTAACACCCACTTACTTTTCTAACCACTAGCTTTAGCACTTCGTCGACGTCTTTACGACTGAATGATAAAGAGCTAATAAATTGTTGATTCTCTACATATTACTACCACGGAACCAACGGAATAGGTCGACGGAACGCCAAACACTTTTATGATCAACTAGGTCTTAAAGCGCGACCGCATAGGTACTAGGTATAAGAATTTTTTGTCAGAAAAATTCTGATACTTGCCGGACGCACCCAGCCCGCACACTATCAGAAACTTTGAAAATGTGCCGTCAAGCAAGCGTCAGACACGGACGGTCCGTCAGAATTTTTCTTACACTGTGCGGAATGTAATACAAAATGCAGCGAGTGCCTTCCGGCGTCCATCAGAATTTTTCTGATAGTTTCTGACCGTATGCGGTCACTCTAAAACTCCTTTCCGTCATTTTATTTTTTACGTTCGAAATTCAACTTCAATATTTTCTGAAATCTGAAGGAGGTGATTATCAAATCGTCGCACATTAAATTTTACAATTAGGGATAATTAAGGGAGTAACACAGGAATAATAAAGGTTGGAAATATACCATCTACATAAAAAGCCTTCCGCAGACACACGCGATTAATCGCGCTGCGACAACGAGCCAAACTAATTTCCACTCTAAAAATACTGCGAATGGACCGCGACATGTCGCCCCGCGCGATTAATCGCGTGCGTCTGCAGGAGGCTTAACTCTAGTATATTCCATGAAATTCCTTTTTCTCAGTATTTATAGGTACTAATAGTTTCCGTCCACAGATGTCTTCTGGTGTATTCTGAACATATTTACACTTTAATAATATTTACACTTTAAAATTTTATAAATATTAACACTTTCCATAAATAGTTTTCATGAATTTTCATGAAAACTAGTAAACTAAAACTCAAACTAGTTAGTAGTACACTTTAATAATATTTACACTTTAAAATTTTATAAATATTAACACTTTCCATAAATAGTTTTCATGAATTTTCATGAAAACTAGTAAACTAAAACTAGAAAACTAGTTTGTGTCTGTATGTTACATTTGTAACATACAGACACAAACTCATTCCCATAAATATTTTATGAAACTGCGCATAGCATTAAATTAAATATGCACGCCTATCGTAATAGATATATCGATTCGTCAATTCTTGAGAAATAGGGAGCATTGACCCAGCTGCAATATAGTAGATAGATAGTTCTTTATTATGTGGGGAATATTTCATTTAATTTACCGCTGTTCACACATTCACACACGCCACGACACCGAGTTCAATAAGACGGCTCTATCATTGTTTGATCGACGAACTAAAGAATATTTCCGAATAATGCCATCTATTATATTGCCTTTTCATATACTTCGTGACGGTATTCTAGTAAGAATATACCCAAGTCTCAATTACGTCGGGCACGCCGCAATCGCGGCGGTAAGACCCCTCTTTGAGGAGTGGCTGGATAGGAGTCACGGCGTCCTGACCTACCGCATGACGCAGGTCCTCACCGGACACGGAAGTTTCGGGAGGTACCTGTGTCTAAGGAGAAAGGAGGAAACGCCTGGGTGTCACCACTGCGAAGATCGCCCCGAGGACACAGTAGAGCATACGGTGCAAGACTGCCCCGCTTGGGCAGAGCACCGACGTGTCCTCACGGCGGCGATAGGCGGAGACCTCTCGCGCCCGGCATTGGTTGCGGCCATGCTGCGGGGCGAGACGGAGTGGGAAGCGGTCGCCTCCTTCTGCGAAGCAGTAGTGCTCGCGAAGGAGGAGGCGGGCCGCGCGAGAGAGAGGGCAATGTCTTCCCTCCGCCCCACCCGCGGTGGTTGGCGCCCACGGCGACGGACGTCGCAACGCAAGACGATCTCCGGCCACCGTAGGCGCGGGCATGCGGGCGGCGAGTAAAGGGCAACTCGCAGCCCGACCATGGACCATGCCCGGGTCGACGGCGCGTTGTGTTCCACGCGCGCCTCAAAGAGCGTCAGCATGATGACGGGGCCCCCTCTCTAGAGGGCCAAAGCCTGCCGGGGTCGCGGGACTTATACCATTACCGTGACCCCTGAACATAAAGGGCTATTGAAGGACACCGTGGATTTTAGTCAGTACAAGTCTGACAGTCCCTCCCGCCCTGCCCGGGGTGGGAGGACTCTTTTGATGATTTTACCACGAAAAAAAAAAAAAAGTCTCAATTACGTACACAAAATAGGCCATTTCTAAACCAAATATACTTCAAATCAAATCAAATCAAATCAAAATTTATTATTTGTGTAACATAGGTGCAGGTACAAAGTTCTTAAATTTCATTTTACAAGGTCGCTATGCTATGCCAAGAGGCGTACAAATATTTTTAGAACATGCAATGAATGAAATAATTACTCGTATTATGTCAAAAATGATAATAAAAAGAAATATACTGATGTCAAAAAGAATTTACAAAAAAAGGAATGTCAAATTTTAAATGTCACATTAGTCATTATTAAAAACACGATATTCAATATGTCATTCTAGTAAAAATAATAAAACAAAAAAATAATTATAATATTAATAACAAGTTTACATTAATTCGTCATTTAAAAATTCATCAACTGTGTAATAACATTTTTCAATAAGTATTCTTTTCAATTTTAACTTAAACTGTGTGTCATTAAGATTCTTCAAGGCATCTGGTACTTGAAATAGGGAAATTGTAACGTTTGAAAACTCACGCGGTTTCTACGAATAATTCAATTCAATTTATTTATTTCAGATAAATATCCATAATAATTACATAAAAAACCAACAATAAATTAAAACTTATCAAACAAAAAAAAAGATAATAAATAAATGAAAAATAAAATCAAAATTAAATTATACAACCGAAATTAAATAAAATTATAAAATCAAATTCAAATTATAAAATCAAAATCATATTCAAAATTCAAAATTAAAATCCTACTAATATTATAAACGCGAAAGTTTGTGAGGATGGATGAATGTATGTATGTTTGTTACCCTTTCACGAAAAAACTACTGGACGGATTTGAATGATTCTTTTTTTGTTATATAGATATTAAGTCTGGCCAACATATAGGCTATAATTTATCTTGAAAACTTGAACACCTGGTGCAGAACCGCAACAGACCAGCTAAGCTATAAGAGATACAAAACCGGCCAAGTGCGAGTTGGACTCGCCCATGAAGGGTTTCGTAGTAGCAAGCATAGATTAGGGATATAATTATATTGAGATTAGTAAGTAATATATACAAACAATAAAAATAACTTTGTTTTTCATAGTGTTTGTATGAATGGCAAAGTTATATTTGCGGTTTTTGAAAATGTACTATATCTCAAAAACTGCTAACTGTATCTCATCCAAACCAATTTTAGTTGGAAGTTTTTGTTGAGGTCTATATTATATATTTTTTTTAGTTTTATCATTCTCTTATTTTAGAAGTTACAGGGGGGGACACACATTTTACCACTTTGGAAGTGTCTCTCGCGCAAACTGTTCAGTTTATAAAAAAATGATATTAGTAACCTCAATATAATTTTTAAAGACCTATCGTACCACGTATGGGTTTGGTGAAAAAAAAAATTGAGTTTCTATTCTAAGTATGGGGCACCCCCAAAATTTGTTTTGTTTTTATTTGTGTGAAAATCCTAATGCGATTCACATAATACATCTACCTACCAAGTTTCAACAGGATAGCTCTTATACCTACCTACTTTCGACAAAAAGTGGCTGTGACATACGGACGGACAGACAGACAGACATGACGAATCTATAAGAGTTCCGTTTTTGCCATTTGGTTACGGAACCCTAAAAATGGTGCCATAGTAAAAATTGTTCCACGTGATGAGCATTTTCTGCTGAGAGAATAAATTTGAAGATTTGGAACACCTGATGTGGAACTCTAAGAGCCCAGCTACACTATAACATATACAGGAATGACGTCTTAGCAAAGTTGTTCTAGTCAGATAATCTGTTTTACAAATTATGCAAACGCTAACTTAATTCTCAGAATTGTAATAAAAATGTAATAACGAATAAGTATGCAATACGATAAGCTAGACTAAATTATAATATGACAAAGGTAGGTACAAAATACACTACCAACAAAATTGATTGCTGAATGAAATAAAACACTAAAGAGAATGCAACATTGAACAGAGTGCCTCTATAGAGATAAGAGCACAGATATTGCTTAGACAAGATATTGTTTTAAAGGACGGCCTGCTGAGCCCGGTCCACCACAAATAAGCTAGATTGTGCGATGAGATTTGCGTCCAACTGAATTAGGAGAAGATTGCGCTTAACTGCATTTGTTGAAATGATGCCTTGCCGGTGTAGCTGTCCTATTTATATTTTTACCTTAGGAAAGTTTTTATGCAGGTCGAATCCTTACTAAAATATCCCTAGAAATATGAAAGTTTGGATTTTTTTATGGATGGATGCATGTTTGTTACTCAATCACGTCTTATCAGAGCAAGATTTATTGATAATGTGTCGAAAAAGACGGACGAGACATTTTTTATTGCTTTCATTACCACAGTTCTACGACACCTGACAAACAAGAGAGAACCAACGGGGAAGGCTACTGTCAAAGTGACGCTGCTTAAGATTGTCCCAAAAGAACTGTCACAACAAAGGAATTTTCTGTGAAAAAACGTTTTATCGATAAATCATGACTAAATATTGTGTAAATGGCTGCAAAAATGTTGGAACACACAAATTTCTGACAATTCACACTATCAAGAAATAATGGGTAATACTGGGTAGCTGCGGTGACTACTGTGAGAACAAAAATTGTACCTAATATCACTAAGGAAAACCTATATAATAAACAAATATCCACCCTTGCGAAGCCGGGACAGGCCGTTAGTTGAATTTATTAATGAAATTCTATGATTATACCATAACTAAACAATCGAATACACCTTTCAAAATAATATCTAATGAGTTACTTTTCTATTGGAGGTTAAGTAAGTCTTAGTATTGCATCGCTCTTTATATCATGAAATGGTTCGTCTGGTGCAAGAATTATCACCTGGAACGAGTTTTGTGATAGTTGTGGTGTTACGAAAATAAAATTCTTGTGATATTTCTCTAATCTAAATCACAGAATACCTAATAGTACTAAAATCGGCCAAGTGCGAGTCGGACTCGCTCATAAAGGGTTCCGTAGCAGCAAGTAACATAATATAAAAGTTCTTGTAGTTGGTTGTAACTTTGAAAGGTAAGTTGCGCTTTACGTATTAAAAAAAAACTAAATACTTGATCTCGTTCAAACCAATTTTCGCTGGTAGTTTGCATGGTAATATACATCATATATTTTTGTTACGGGGGGGGACACATTTTACCACTTTGGAAGTGTCTCTCGCGCAAACTGTTCAGTTTTGAAAAAAAATGAAATTAGTAATCTCTATATCATTTTTAAAGACCTATCCATAGATACCCAACACGTATGGGTTTGGTGAAAAATATTTTTTTGAGTTTCAATTCTGAGTATGGGGAACCCCCAAAATTTGTTTTTTTTTGTGTGAAAATCCTAATGCGGTTCACATAATACATCTACTTACCAAGTTTCAACAGGATAGCTCTTAAACTTTCGAAGAAAAGTGGCGGTGACATACGGACGGACAGACATTACGAATCTATAAGGGTTTTTTGCCATTTAGCTACGGAACCCTAAAAAGGGCTAAAATTACTGACATTTTATCAAAATAGAAATTCAGAAGCAGTAATTTATTATTTGTAGAGGACAGAACAGGTAAAACATAGCGATGCCTTCCGGCCCAAAGAGGGTAAGCGACATTTTTTGCGAAATAGACTTATATATATGGTTAGAATCGGCTTTTTTTTCTGCGTCTAATGGTCTAAGTTTCATGGCTCTAGGACAAACTTTTTGTCGCTTAGGCGTTAAAGGAATTGAGGTTCTAACACTAAGTTTTTCGTCATAAACGACAGTTATTTTTGTTATATTTTGTATTATGGTGGTTGGATAAAAATAATATTTCAAAACTGTGAGATAAGCAATTTTGGCTTTGAATATTTTTTCTTTACTTGAACGTTAAGTAGTTTGGACTGGAATATTGGTTTACTAAACTTTCGGTTAGGATATTAGGGCAGTTTCTTTGGATAAAATATATGTCATTTATTACATTTAGGCCTCATTTCCGTGACTTTATTTGGCGCTTATTTTTATTTTCCCTAGTCACCAAATCAATCATCGAAGGCGCTTAGGATAAATCATCCAAACGAATGTCGCCTTAGATTGTCGCTTACCCTTTTTTTCCCTCCCGAAAAAAAAGTATCTGGTATGGTGGTTAGACAAGAAGATAAATCAAAGGTTTGGTGGTTAGCTTACACAAGAATGACAAACAGCATCAGTTATCACTCTCTTTCGTTCGAACAAAATGTCGTTAGCGTTACACACCGATCATACAGTCTGTATACGACCACGGCGTAAGCACCACCGTGCTCGTGGATCATTTTGGCCCAAAGTTTTATAAGGAAAATAAAACGGGAAGTTTATTTAATAGACTTTATGTTCATCTATGACTGTGTATTATTCTACTTAGTTATTTTAGACGATACTGAATAGTTAAATAAGAAGAACCTACAGTTTTGTTTTTCAGTACTTTTGTTTGTTTGTTGGCTAGTATATACGGCTGAGAAACATGATCAAGGGTTCGAATCCAAGGTTGGGCCAGCAAGGAGTTATTGGGTTTTTGTGATGAATTCTCTGCAACAGCCAAGAGTTTTAATCCTGTGCCTGATCTGACCCTTCTTTATCATGGTTAAATCATCCAAGGAGTCCTCCCAGGGCGGTACCTACGGGAAGGACTGTCAGACTTGTACTGACTAAAATCAACAGTGATCCTTTAATAGCCCTTTACGCTCCAGGGTCACGACTTCTTGATTAGACAGTCCCGCGACCCCGGCAGGCTTTGGCCCTCTAAGGAAGGCCTTGGTCGCGGGACTAACGAATACCGAGACTCCGAAACGTAAACAGCTGTTGAAGGACACCGTGGATTTTAGTCAGTACAAGTCTGCACCCGCACTGGGCCCGCATGGTGGATTATGGCCCACTCCCTCTCTCAGAGAGGAGGCCTGTGTCCCAGCAGTGGGAACATTCATAGGCTGACGATGATGATGATGAAGTCTGACAGTCCCTCTTGCCCTGCCCTGGGTGGGAGAACTCATTTTATGAATTTACCTTCAAATTGCCGGCAGGTCTTTGAGGCGCGCGTGTAACACGAAGCGTTACGCGCCTACGGTGACCGATCGGAAATCACCTCGCGACTTCCGATGCCATAGGCATCCCGCAGCGGTTAGGTTGTGAGGTGGAAGCTGTTCTCTCCCTCACGGTACCCGATACCTTCTTTGTTAACATGACAGCTTCGTAGAAGGAGGTGACCGCTTCCCATTCTGTTTCGCCCCGCAGCATGGCCTCGACCATTGCCTGGCGCCAGAGGTATGTCGCCTCCGTGAGGATATAGCGGTGCTATGCCCAAGCGGATCAGTCCTGCACCGAATGCTCCTCCGTGTCCTCCGTGCGGTCCCCGCAGTGGTGACACCCAGGTGTTTCTTCTTCCCAATCAGACACAGGAACCTCCCGAAACTTTCGATGTCCGTTGAGGACCTGTGTCAGGCAGAAGGTGAGGACGCCGTGACGCCTCTCCAGCAACTCCTCGCATGCCAGAGGGTCATAGCTATCAGAATGATCCGAGGATACCGCACGATCGCCTTCGAATCGGCCAACCTTCTTGCCGGATCGCTGCACTGGGATCTTGAGGTGACAGCCCTCCTGCGCGTCTATCAGAGGAGCGCGGAGGTGCATCGCTGGGAAATCCCCGCTGCCTCGAATAGTCCAGAGTGAGAGTCCAGAGAATCAGAGCTCCGGCGCGATTTCAGGGCAGTATGGAGGGAACGACTGTCGCAACCGAGGTTCGGGCACGCCGCAACCGCGGCGGTAAGACCCCTCTTTGAGGAGTGGCTGGATAGGCCCCACGGCGTCCTAACCTACCGCTTGACGCAGGTCCTCACCGGACTCGGATGTTTCGGGAGGTACCTGTGTCTGATGAGGAAGGAGGAAACGCCTGGGTGTCACCACTGCGAGGATCGCCGGGAGGACACGGTGGAGCATACGACCTCTTGCACCCGGCATTGGTCGCGGCCATGCTGCGGGGCGAGACGGAGTGGGAAGCGGTCGCCTCCTTCTGCCGGGGTCGCGGGACACACGTATACGGAGACCGGTACATAAAAGCTACTGAAGGACACCGTGGATTTTAGTCAGTACGAGTCTGACAGTCCCTCCCGCTCTGCCCTGGGTGGGAGGACTCATTAGATGATTTTACCACGTAAAAAAAGCCACTACTCAAAGAGGGGTCTTACGTTTTGTCATACCTAAGAGGTAGTCCATGAGTATGAATTGCAGCATGGATGTATAACTATCAAGACTAACTTATTGTTAATAACTATTGTTTTGTGTTATTCTTTAAAATGAAGACAAAGAAAAAGAGAGATTGAGCATAATATCTTTTTTTTATATCCGCATCTTAGTAAATGTCAGTTTAAAAACTTAAAAAGGTCTAATCTACGTATTTAAGTGTGGATGTATAATTTTATAAGAATTAAACACAATGTGCTTTCGCGTTGTTTATAAAAGTGCTAATTATATTTCTTATTGATAAGGAACTTATTACAATTTCCTTGATCATCTCTCATTAACTAATAGCCGGTTATATCATATTGGCTGGACTTGATGAACAGAAAAGTCACAGGTATGCTCTTTTTCTTCAATAGAAATAAAACGAATGGTGCACTTAAATCATTTAGGTTGGAACTCAACCATTGAGTTGTTTTCATTTAATACGTTTTTTCCTGTTAGTGAATTCGGGACTATTTGAGGGTAAGCGACACTAAATTGTGTTAGGAGTGTGATTTATTTTAATTAACAATGCCATTTCGTAGAGACCTAATCAAAAGCTAAACGGGTAAATTTTGAAACTTTAGGAACGTAAAGAAAATTTTATATGATTTTTTTCTCACTTTTTTTGAACTTTAAACTACTCTCCTGTAAAGTTTGTAAAGTGGCGGTTACCCCCTTTGGGCCGGAAGGCATCGATAGGTACTTAAACTCAAAAATTTAAACCTCAACTACAAATAATTGTGATTTGAATACAGTAAAATCAAATGTAAAACCACTCTGTTACATCACTATTTTCTCCTCTTGTAGTTGCACCGCGGCGTTATAATTCAGCTTGTAGTTTACGCACTTGCATTGAATAATAATCTTTTATGTCTATTTTGTACCAAAACTGAATAAATATCACAAAAAAAAATCTGTTCGTTTTTTGTAACACATAAACATTAACCTGACATTAGGACATAAGTACCATCTACAATATCTTTGCGTTGCCATCCCCATTCCACATTCAATAAAAACACTTCTCTTTACACGCGACCATAGACAAAGATCGCACTATTTACGAAACAATGAAAGCAACCAGTTGTTTTAGAACAAAACATGTCAAACTCTATGACACGAGCATTGAGGTCCTACTAAAAAAACTGGGTGAAAAAAGGCATCGTGGCGTCCATCATAAAAGGTTATCGACTGAACATGTCGTACTATTAAATAATAGATTAAACAGCGGTAGTTCCCTCACTTCCATTACACATTTTGTGTTACAACATAAAGCTATTTTCGATGTCCCAGTGGCACAGTTTGTATCCGTGTTTAGCAAAATTATATTGTGGATGGGGTCGGGTCGAGCCTCGATGAAACCTGATAGATATCCTATCCAATCAAAGCCTTTTATTACGAATATTCTCAATTTCGTCACTGGATCTGTGCTGTGATTGGTTACTTTAATTAAGGAGCAGCTCGACTGCGGTGATTTTAAAGAAATTTCATTGTTTTGGGGTCTTATTAATTAAGTCGTCTGCGGCAGCCGATTGCCTTCAGTAATGATGAGCTTTCAAAACAATTGTGAACCACGTTTTAAATTCATCTTGCTAATTAATTTCGACTAGGCTATCACTCTAATTAACTAAATAATTTTAGACTTTGTAAACAGAATACTTCTAGAAAAAAGATTTTATAATATCTGTCAGTC
The DNA here is from genome assembly GCA_950005045.1 of Agrotis exclamationis. Lineage (NCBI taxonomy): Eukaryota > Metazoa > Arthropoda > Insecta > Lepidoptera > Noctuidae > Agrotis > Agrotis exclamationis. The sequence goes on along the minus strand of OX465417.1, from coordinate 9,485,544 downwards.
CCTAAAGCTATTGCCAAACAGACAGGCGAAGCGAATGCGATCCGAATCCTGTCATATAGAAAAGCGAAAGCGGTCCGATATTCTATGTGACAGGCTTCAAACTATTCCATACATTAAAAACAAAAACGCTTCGCTTCGCCTGTCTGTTTGACAATAGCTTTATAGCTGGGCCACACTTTCCGCGATAATAGTCTAAAAATGTTCATATTCAACGGCATTTCCCGTTAGTGTGGCCCTAGTGACTAAATCTTAGGCCCAATGTTACATGCTTACAATGAAGTAGATAGTTTTCTCGCTTGGCCAAGCATACCTTTGATCAGACTATCGTTTCAGTCGAATCTAATGTCCTATAAGTTTCTATCAGTAAGTAAGATAGTGCCTAGTCCCCACCCAGCCACGAATACAATCGCCGAGAAATCTTTCCATAAGGGTTCACTTGAGCGCGCCTAATTCGTAGTAAAATATCTCTATAATCTTCAGTTTTCTTGGTATAAGAAGGGGAAAATTCTGGCCATTCTGCAAAGATACCAATAAGATAGAAAAATAAAGAATAGGGCAAAATCGTGTCCAAAATTGTTGCGGATGGATGACAAAAAATCTATTGTTGTTCAAATGAAATATCTTTCCAATAGTGTCTTCAGTCTTCTGTATAATAAAGATTGGGAAATATTATTCAGGATTGAACTGGATATTCCTCAAAGATACCTATACAAAAAAATTGGGTATTCAGTGTTAACATTTTTTTAAGTGTCTAAACACACTATGCCGAAGTTACGCGACCGAAGTTCGGCACAATTACGCCTGCAATTCTATTTGAATTACTGACGACACACTATGCCGAAATTACGTCGCGTCATAGCGTACAGCGTAACTTCGGTCGGGCGTAAGTTCAGCGGCAACTTATTCTGTGACCACACATTATACGCGACCGAAGTTCGGTTCGATTACCGACGAAGATCCGGGGGCGGGGAGCAGCTGGGAGCTGCCCGCGCCACCCGCGCCGAATTTCTGCCGCGTAAGTTCGGCAATTATTGTGTGTCATATCAGCCAAATACGTCGGAACGTGAAATCAGCCGCCGAACTTCGGTCGCTTAACTTCAGCATAGTGTGTTTAGACACTAAATAAAAGACCTCCAGCCCTAGGCAAAGCTCAAGGGACCGTCAGAATCTTACTGACTAAAAATCCACCCTGTTCATTCAATTGCCCTTTACGTACCGGGGTCACGGTAACCTACTGCTTAGATAGCCATGCGACCAGAATAAGCGATTTATTTCCGTTGGATCCCAGTTTTGGATCCCATCTTTTGCGTATAACCATTGGCTATTTTCGTTGAATCCTATAGCATCCTATCGAATCCTATATGCTTAACCACATTGAAAACTCAAAAAATATTAACGAAAGTGAATATTCCTTTTAAGTTTTAATGAAAACTTTCCACAGTTCCGATTTCTTTACGTTTTGATTTTTTTGTCCCTGTCCAGTCTAATGGCTAATGTAGATGAGTCCTAACTAGCGTGGCATGGCAAGTGTGAAATTCTCGAGCAGTGGTGGATCGATAGTGTACAGGGGCATTAAATTTTTACAGTTGGCCGAGCCGGTGCCCATCGGCGCCCGAGTTTATTGATTCCACGTTAGATGCCTTGGGAATGAACTAGTTTATTTTATTTAGATGATTCTCTGCTTTTTATGGGTTTTCTTATCAATACTATCCATTAATGTCTTTTTTAAATTTTAAATTGAGTTAATACGTTTCTATTGGTGATATCTGTAATTTCACTCCCGTTGCTCAGCTACTATTAGCGTCAAAAGATTTTTTTATTCGGTCCAGAGCAGTTCCTGAGATTAGCACGGTTAACCAAACAAACTCTTCAGCTTTGTAGTGTTAGTATAGATTGGTTTGCTCTTGATTCTAGTCTAGGTCAAAGATAACGGAGCCAAAGCCTACGATGGAACGAGCTTACCCAGAATAAGTCTGTTCATTCTAACTTTGAAAAATAACTATTGTTGTGCGCATTATGGTGTTCTTTAAAAAGTTACATAACAAGTCTGCTCGTCTATGATTAGAGGTATAAATGAAGTGTAAGCAGGAGTTGAGTAAGATTAGAAGGTGGTGTGATGGCGTCCTTTTATTGGACTGCCTATGCCTATGTATGTAATATCTAAGTACCTACGTATGAATTGATCTTGTTTGCTTCTTGTATAATTTTACTCTGATTTAACGAGAATGTTATCATAATTTATATTTGTAGCCATGTTTAACTTCATGCAAGAATCAAGTGAAAACTGGAATATAACACTCTTCACTACATAAGTACATGTTAAAGTCCAAGCTCACTAATACACAGTTATATTATTTACTTTCATTAGTTTCGCACACCGGATGTTAAATAGCCACTTCACGACATTAACACGACCACATAGCGTAAACCACGTGTTTCACTGCCAGCGATTAGCGGGAAAAGATAAAACGAGATGGCGAGCAGAAAGCTGAGCGTGAACGATGAAAATCACTTTTTATGGGATCTTTAAAGTTTTATTTATACCACTTTTTGAGTTTAAGCTTACTATAGCCAAATATTTCACACGAAATAATTTGGCTTGAAAACTGAGAGCGTTATAATCAGGATGTCTCTGGAACTGCCTTTTCAATTATACTACACCTCACAAAGGTTTCGTACCTACTAATAATTAATTTTTGTCATAGCCCAAAAGATTACAAAGTTTTGATAACACGATTTCACAATGTATCTCTATAATGGAAACGGAACCGGCAATATTTTTTACATTTTTAAATGTTGTTATCATTTTCGAGAAATTCGTCGATACCTAATCGCTTTCTCGTCAGCCGTGGGACGTTGCCTTACGGCCTGCTTCCACTGAAGCAAGAGCAGCGCAAACAACAAATAGGTTACGGTTTGACGTTGAAAATGTACGGAGATTTACGTCATTATGAGGCAAATCTGGTTTTTGTTCGAAATATCTCCTCTCTATCTGTCTACCGATTCTAGTTTAAGATATATAAGCCAGAACGTAGCGAGCGTTTGCGAACCCCGTTTTTGCTCTAATCTGTTCCCAGCCTTTAGTGTTCACGCTATAAGAATTTCTGCTAGCCTAGTGCAAATATTGGTAATGTCCATTACCGCAAATACAAAAGCACTCTGCTGAATTTTCATTGTTTTGGTTTTAAGCAAAGTTGAAATCAATGTGACAGTATTGTATCAGTTTATCTTACTGCTAATAAAAATGAGCTCAAACTAAATTTGTTTTATGTTCTCTGGGGATTTAAAAATGCCACTTTGATAATGTTGCTAATAGCAATGGTCTTTATTAATTTTATCTACACTTGAGCAATCGAAGAGAATATTCCATTTTACAAAATTTTGTGATGTCATGTTGCTAAAGCGGCTATTTTAGACCCGTGGGCCAAAACTAAAATGTACCTAATGACCTACACCATATTGCCTACAAAAAGCTTAATTTATGCTTTTGTAACATTCAAATGTATGTACAAACTTTTATCTCGGTACAGTTTTCAGTGACTAACACTCGTCTAATAAATCGCGTAGCATCCTCAACAGTTGTTATAAAACCAAGTTCCAAGCAGTTCTTAATCACAAATGTAAACAAATATCCTATTAACTTTTTCAGAGCAGCTGTGTGCTATCCCACATCAATGTCAGGCCTATGTTTAGGCCCTATTTCATTGTTTCATAAATTACACTCATTATTCAAAAACCTTCTTAAAATATTTACATTTCATAAAAATCCCTTATTGCAAATGGATTTTTTAAAAATAATAAAAATTTAAATATTGATTTTGGAATTACTTAATAATAATTGAACATTTATACACCGTGACTTTTTAGTCGTCTTACAAAAGTCGTCCACTTAAGGTATCCGACCTAAAATACCTCCAGGCGAGTTTAATTTTTTTTTAATCGTTAATGATAATTTTTATTTTTAATAAATAGGTACATTAGAAATATGAAACACCCTGTTAAAATGTTTATGTATCAATCTGTAGAGTATACCTACCCAGCGCAATAGTCGGGTAGGTCATTCCATTTCCATTTTCTATGAGACAAGGGTGTTTCTAACTACGCCTTGTGTCATAATAATCAATTAAAGTTTTATTATTAAATTTTTCAAATCTCTTAAATACATATTTTTTTATTATAAACGTGTTCTAGTCATTGGATACATGAACTGGGCTGCTTTTGTAAGACGACTAAAAAGTCACGGTGTATAATAGAGACTAGACGATCTTCTAACGGTCTAAAATTTCGAACAAACTGTGAGCTTGTTTAAAAAAAGAATAATTATTAATTTATTCTATGGAAAGAAAAGTTATCTATGGAAATAATTTTCATTCCATAGAATATCTTTGAAATTCGCGACATAAGCGTTAATGCGTATAGTATTTATAAAACTAAAAATAATAAGTCAAAATCGGTCGGGACGATGAACAACGCTACAAATAGTAACATAATACCAGAGGCGTAGCTACCGCCGTATCTGCCGTATCAATTATACGGGGTAAACAAAAATTAATAAAAAGTTAATGATTTATTCAATAAAATAGTTATTTACTTTTATACAATTTATTTGTCTAATCTATCTCTGGTGCTTTTATTATTGTTATTTTTAAATGTAATACTGTTTTAAGCACGAGATTGTCTATTAGAAATCCCGGGAAGATGCTTATTAATATCAACATTTCGATGCAAGTATTAAAATAACTCTGGACTCCGGACTGATCAGTCGCATCTTGAATTTTTTTGATGACCTTTGTCCAATTTTTTGTTTTTATTTCGGCGTAGATACAGAGAAATGCATTTTTTTTTCATGAGTGATAAATCTTTACCGTTGTCTTTACCCTACCTTAGGGCCTCCAAACAAATTTTTATACGGGGCCCTGCCAAGGCACGCTACGCCTCTGCATAATACACAGTTAATATTAGCCTTATTTTTGGTTGGGTGAGTGTTATTTGATATTGAACGATTTGGTCTTTAAAAAACGATTTGGTTAGCAGATTTCAATCTTGAACCTCTGGGGACTGTTTGTTTAAACCGTTGCTTGAATATGGCGTCGCGACGTTGAGTTTAATTTACCGACGGATTGTCTCCGCTTTCTGCGGTTATTTGTCTGCTGGTCAGCAAAGTGAGTTTATTATTTACCTTATTTAATTTTGCGAATAACGTGGATGTTTAGTTGGGGTTTAAAGTATCGGCTATGTATTTTTGTTTCCACCTGTGTATCCGACCAAAAAATCCTAAACAAAGAAAAAATACAAAAACATAAGAATTAATCGTATTTTTCTTTTATAGCCTTTTAACTTTTACATTATCTGTTTATTTTCCAACAAGGTGTAAGTAATCCGTTGCTAATTAAAAACATAACCCTCTTCGCTGTCATATTACAAAAATGTTTTACAAGCTTTCTAACAGTTGTAGAATAATGTTTTATAAAACAAAACAATATTTTCTGTTTGAAACGACATGATACGAAGCTCTATAATAACTCCTTCGAGAAGCTCTAGAGCTTCCAAGACAGGCAAACAAGTGAAATAACACAGGTATTTTTGTTCTGTGTAATTTGTTTAAGACTAATATACTGGTACTTTCAAAAGTGCATTGACATTTTTGTTTATTTTATTTTTGTGAATTTTTGAATCCAATGATTATTTTGTTCAGTCAAGTCGTAGTAATGTGTGTGTCTTATGCCATGACCACCATCATTTATGGAGTTTGAAAGCGATCATTATGGTGTTAGATCATTATTTTGTGATATGAAAAAGTTCGTAAACGCAATTAAGACAAAACTAGTCAATCACATGGCACGTATGTAAACGCTATTTGATTTAACCAATGAGCGCGCGCAGTGCCAGATAGTTGCTACCCAGAGCCGGGTAGTAACTCTCGCCGAGGTCTGTCTTTCGGTGGGTGCGCAAAGTTAAGCAACGCTTGTCTTAGTCTGTATTTGAATACTCGCAAAAGTTAAACAACTCTGGCTGAGTTCTGTCTGTGGATAAATCTTTATTCTCAAAGTCAAAGTCTTGTTAATTACCAAGGTGAGAGATCATATACAGTAGGTAACACTTCATATTTGACTACCGTTAGGCACGCTCGTATTTTTCGGTTTCTTATTAAACAAGGAATCCTTATTTCAGTCTTTATAAAAGCAACTTATAGTTTTTGCATTCAACAATATTCTGCTTGGTTTTCATTCACAAACGGCGCAGACGTTCAACCAAGTTACAGCCCATACAAACTACAAATTGCAAGTTACCTGGATTATTACAACAGTTAGTACTACAACAATACATTAGCAATCCAATTCAGAGACACGTGTGACGTCACACAACGCTTCACTAAAGACGTTTATCATAACCAAGTCACCGGCAACTAGGTCGCGAACGTATGTCCTAAACACAATGGCGCCCAAAGCCGCCATAATGGATTGCAGGATCTACCCAACAGATACTAATGACTTGATTAGCAGATAAATAATTACCCTAATTAACCAGTCTGACGGAAGGGAAATTGTTATTTATCGCCTTTTGTTTATTTCATTTGCCTTTTGGTATAACAAGCTGCACGTTACACACCACGTTTTTTAAACGCGCCGTTGACACGCGTTTGTTGCGATACAGACGCGATACGCACGCAAGTCAGACGCAGCCTATAGACCTTTGCACACCTGTATATATTCAAATAAGCGTTTGAATCGATACAGACACGCGTGTGCAGCGATACAGATCGATGCAAACCCGCGTTTGACGCGATACAAACGATAACAAACTGCTCTGTTTGATAAAAGCACGCCGTCGACGCGCTTTTGTATCGATACAGACGCGCCGGTGCCGCGCGTTTGTATCGATACAGACGCGCCGGTCGGTGCCGCGCGTTTGACGCGATATAAACGACATCAAACTGCGCTGTTTGATAAAAAACGTGATGTGCATAGGCCCTTAGTGGTAAGGAAACCAGTAGACTTGACCTCTTTTTCTCTTGAAACATCGTAGTACTGTGGTTCAAACAAGATCCACGTACCTACATGCAATCAATTCTATTTTCTGTCGTTTCATTATTTCTACCTATCTCTTTCTTTCTCATCAGAAAATAACTGCAAAACAGCATGAGGTCACATCTTCTTACTGCCATTACAAATTCGAAACTTTGTGTTTTCTAATAAAAATAATCTTGTATAACTGGTCTAGATACTTTAAATCTTGTTATGACGTTAATGTGGGATAATTACCGAACTTTATGCAGGCAATGCCGCGGACATAGGTAACTTAGTCAAAGTCAAACGATAGATAGCTTACGAACAACTGCAAATATACTCATAACATAAAAATCTCGGCTAAATAAAGATTAAATGTAACCAACACCATTTTAAGGCCTTTTCAAATAGGGGCGGTATCCACTACCGCCATGGGTAGCAACCGAGCGATATTCCGCTGGGTATTTTGTATGGCATTGAGATATCGGTACCCACGGCGGTAACGGATACCGCACCGGTTTGAATAGGCCTTTACTTTAGTATTAGCTAGAAAACACAGTTGTTTGTTTACAGAGCTTTTTGTCTCTGTTTAGTTGGTTTATTGTTCACAAGAATATATCTAGCTGTAAATATGAGACTTTTATAACCGTCACATAGAATTTATTGGTCCCTGGAAAGTCTATCCAATTCGCATAGACTTCGACTGTCGAACAAAGGCGAACAACGTATTTATTTATTCACAAAGGTAGTTGTAACTCATGTCTTTTTCTTATCTCTACGTAGTATGTTCATATTCTTAGAAATATTTAGGTTATCTCAGCTCTTGGGCTGCCATTTTTAGAACTAAAAAAAACGTTAGAGAAAGCACATTAGCGATAACGATAATGATTTCATCTGACACGCAAGATGTTCAGTTTTTTATAGATTCTGTGTAACCATTGTGTTCTTTAACATTTAAAAATCGTTTCAGTCTTTTCCTCTGTTATTCGTTATCTCAGTCAGTACTTTGAAAAACAAATCTGAAAATATTGAAAGCTTATTACAGGCATGTTGTTAACATCATTAAATTGTAAATCTAATCTAGTCGGTCAACTAGAGTTTTGAAAAATAATCAACATGTATTTTTTCTATTGCTAAAACAATGCATCTATTTATAACGCATCAAAATTCGAAAGTAAAACTGTACTGGGCAATTTTAAAAATGTAGTATATCTTTGTGAATTTTAGTTTACGTAACTAAACAAAAATAAGTAAAGTCAAATAATATTTGATCATTTTATTTGACGGTGTAATTAGTTTTTTTTTTCAGTCAGATATCCTAACAAAATACACGATAAAAACGTAACAAATCGTAAAAAAATTAAAAAACCGATAAAATTAGGGGTGTACTACAGTACCTACGCGTAATTTTTTGCTAGTTAGGTTTTAAGTCCCATATTATTACCGCATACATTCAGACCCCATGGTTGCTACGAGAGGTCATCTAAGTATACTACATAGTATCTGAGCACAAGTGAAGTTTGGTGTGAATATAAAAAATAAAATAAAAGGGAAACCCATCACCTGTTCATTTTCATTAGAAGTGTATTTTTTCAGGGTTAACGACCCGAAACTTAACCCTTTAACGGGTGAGTTAACAAACAGGTCAGAAAAACCCTCCTAGCGGTTTTAATTTTTTACAATAAAAATGTGCTGTTTCCTTTTTCAATAAAATGCATGACATGTGTTGTTTCGCTTCTCGCTTATATGAGTTTTCGTTTCCGCGAATACCTACTTGCATTTTCTTACGTCTACGCTGGTACCTATTACATATTAATTTTTTAAGTCGAATATTCCAGGTATAGAATGAGATTTTCATTTTATTAATATTATTTTTCTAAGTTATTTTCCACCGGTTGTAATGAGAAATGTATACAATTCTGTTTTGTATTATTTCAACAGTAGTTATGCCCCAGATTTTTATTACAACAGCTTTTCAATTAATATTATTTATTGGCTTTTGTTTACTTTTATCGATCGAAATGACAGATTGACAGCAGCTGTCATGTGATGATCAAAGGCTTTGACGAAACTTTATTAAAATTTAGGTTTAGTTGGTGTTTATTTGGCGAGAGAAACATAAACAGAGAAAAGAGATTGGTTTTTGGATTTTTTCGAAATTACTTTGAAGTACATCTATCGTTTTTTTTGTACAATTAGAATGGATATTGAATGGCAATTCAATAAAACCGCAGATAATAATATTATTGTTTCAAGAACTCTGTGGCAAACAGGCAAAGATAAAATATAATGAAACGATGAAAGTCAGTGTTAATATTTAATCATATTATTTGGATTGCTGCAGCCAATAATTATTGGATATGCGCATTTCATATTGACAAACTCCGCCGCGCAATTATTGAACATTGGCATTTCAGTGAATAAATTAGATGGCCATAAATAATTTTATTTGTTTGTATGTTTAATGGAATTAAAAAAATATTTCTTTGAAAATGAAATTTAAAAATAAGATGGACAGATGACCTTATAAAGGTCACCGGAAGACGCTGGATGCAGGTCGCTTCCAACCGGTATATGTGGAGATCTATAGGGGAGGCCTACGTTCAGCAGTGGACGTCCTATGGCTGAGATGATGATGACGATGATGGTAATGAAATTTAATAAATATAACGTTCAAGTAGAGGGTAAGTAATTAGTTGTGTTCACAACCACTAAAAAACTATCGATCGGAGTCGCTGTGGCCGAAATCGGCTGTATGGTATCATCATCATCAATATCATGTACAGACGCCAGCAGGTCAATCTACCCGAAACTGTCAGATTTTACCAATCCGAACATTAACCTTCCACTATTGTGGTAAGGTTGAAAATCTATTGAAGAAAATTGGCAGATTGTGGTAGCTTGATGTGCTGGCGTCTGTACATGGTCTTAATTTTTAGCGAAAAGTATTAAATACCAATCCGAGTAAAATGGAAAGAGTACTGTCAGTTTTACATTCGAAATATTTATTTTGAGTATGTTTTTTTCACAATCTCAACATGTCCGCCAGCATATTTTCTCATAAAAATACTTTATACTCTACATTTATTTTTTGTGTTTAATCCAAAAAAACCAAATAAAGCAATATCGAATTTTCCGAAAAAGGTAATATGATCATACTTTTTATCCAATTGTCCACTATCATTTCCTATCGGCGACCTTTTTATCGTACATCTACGATATCCGGAATCCCGAAGCTTTTCGAACAATATCATTTCTGGGTACGAACCATAGGCTGAGTACACACTTACGGAAGCACGGAAGTAGGTACCATCGAAGTTTTATATCGGTTCTTCTTCATGAAAATTATAATTTATTTATTTTTATTGCACAAGTGACCAAGGGCACCGAATTGTTTAGTTGTGGGTCGTGAATTCTAATCCAGTCAGGTGCGTTACTAATTAAATTTTTCATCATCGCATCGCAAATATTCTAGAAAAAAATTAAATAAAACATTCATGAGGTCAGGTTAAGGAACAATTAAAATAAAATATTTTTGCGGTTTCGTCTACTAATAAGTATACCTATGATTAAAGGATGGAAATAGATAGTAAAGTTATAATATAATAATACATCGCATCGGTTAGAAACCTGGTCAAAGAGACGTAACATACACACCTTATTATAACCCACACCGATCAATTTAATTCCCTTAAAATAACCCTGTATGACCGTACCGTTCCACCAATGTGCACCAAGCCTTACAGCGAATGGTCTTGATTGAATAATGTTGGGTAAGTCGATTTTAAACACTATTGAGTTACGTTGCCTAAAAGGATTCCGGTTGGGTGACCTTTAGCAGACACTGAAGGGGTATATCAGACCAAGTAATTACTTGGAAGACGTTATATTAGTTGAGAGTGTGAGGGTTATATAGAGCGATAGCGGCTACCTCAGGTTCACTTACGAGTACATTGCCTACTATTGATTCATTTACTTAATTTAAACAGTTAGTTTGGCACATATTTGATTCCCAGGTCGAGAAAAGTTTAAGAATAGGTCGAGGTCGTAACGGCTCGATTTCGTGTAATGAACTTTTGCTGAGACTTTTCTATAAGAAAATCCGGTTAGAATTACGAAAAAAAAACAAATATTTTAATATTTATACACAAAAACGCCTACGTCGCGTTTTGGTAAAGATTTTTGAGGAAAGAAAGATTCTAAAAGAGCCTAATTGGTAAGGCGTCTGAAGTAAGAAGACGCGGGTTCAAGTCCCCAAAAAACACTTTTTAAATCAAATCAATTCGGTACTTAGCCGTCATATCCTGAATAATAACTCCATCCGTTCCAAACACACTTTATTGCCACACAAAAGACCAAATTATACTTACAAAAGAAAAAATTACAATCGGATAAAAGTTTTTTGAAAAGGATTAGGAAAATCGAGGGATAACAAATTCCAATGAAGAGAGAAGAAAAGAATTAAGAAGATTCAATAGATTATTATAATAAGAATTACGCCTTCCACAATGGACTTGGCGAGGGACGACGTGATTTCCCTAAATTCCTTGAAAATACTTCAAAATTCTAAAATGAAGTTAATCCGTAGATCCCAACGCATTCTCAGCGTTCACGGTTCACGCATTTCTATCATTCGCGTCGTAATCAAAGGCATTTGAAAAGTTGAAATGAGTTAAATACGAACATACTTGGCAAATATCTTGAATTTCTGCCTGTCTTTAAATAATCATTAATCTGGTATAAGATTAACTTTGGAACTTCGACATCTTTAGATTAAGAAGAATACGAATTGCAAATCTGATGCATTGATAAAGATTTCATTTTAACTAAAAAGCAATTGAATTTAGAACAATACCAATTAAAGGTATGAAACTATTCATTCCATTCACAAATACACCTACGAATCAATTTTTCCCACGTTTTTATACACTCACTTTTCTTGTTTGTTTGTTTATTTGTTTGTTTGTTTGTTTGTCGTTCCGGTTGGACTTTTGCAACTGAATTTTGAGGCACTTCCCGATAAGCTAGCAGGCTGAAATTTTGTACACGCTTTGGGTTCTAATGACAATACATGTCTAGCTAAGAAACATCATAACAAATCCAATATGGAGGCCTCCCCAAGATGGCGGACTGGCTGTTTGAAACCCACCCCCATGATATGGGTATCAAATGAAAGGGTTTGCTGTCAGGAATACGAAAAAAATAGTCACGGGACTTAAATCCAATATGGCGGACGTCCAAGATGGCAGACAGGCTATTTGAAATGCACCCCTATGATATGGATATCAAATGAAAGGGTTTGCTATCAGGAGTACGAAAAAATAGTCACGTGACCGGACGTCCAAGATGGCGGACAGGCTTTGAGGCACTTTCCGATAAGCTAGCAGGCTGAAATTTTCAGGGTAGCTTCAAACCCGATGAATAAAGATAAAAATAATAAAATAATTAATAGATTTTAAAAAATCTAAAAACCCACGTTTTTAAATGTCCTAAAAATAAGAAAATAACTCTACGGGGCTGAGAGAAGGGCCACTCAAAACGTGGGGGCGTATCTTTGCAAGTTACACCCACGATCTATACACGTCATGTAAATATATCCCATAAATAATCCCTTAAATAATATACGCCCCCACGTTTTGAGTGGCCCTTCTCTCAGCCCCGTAGGGTTATTTTCTTATTTTTAGGACATTTAAAAACGTGGGTTTTTAGATTTTTTAAAATCTATTAATTATTTTAATAGCGTAGATTTATTTTAAAAATCACTGTTTGATATGATTTCACTGAAACAATAAATATTCCAATTTATTTTTAAACTAAAAGGTACATATTTTTTTTTTTTTTTTTTTTTTTTTTTTTAGGGTGGCAAAATCATCAAATGAGTCCTCCCGCCCTGGGTGGGGCGGAAGGGACTGTCAGACTCTTACTGACTAAAATCCACCCGTGTTCCTTCGGATGCCCTTTACGTTCCGGGGCCACGGTATCCTGGATTAAGAAAAAATCCGCGACCCCGGCAGGCATTTGGCCCCATAAGGGGCCCCGTCGGTGACGCGTGAAACACGACACGCCACCGACCCGGGCTTGGTCCCTGGTCGGACGGCGAGCTTACCCATTACTCACCGTCCGCAAGCCCGCTCCGCTGCTGTGCCCTCTGCTAATCAGAGGGACACGCATTGGAGCTTCCACCCGACAGGCTATTTGCATACGGGCAAAGAAACCCCCTTAGGCACACAGTGCCTAAGGAAGAGTTTTTGCCCGCATCCCAGGGCGCACCGGCCCGAAAAACTGGTCTTCCCCCCGGACGTATCCGAGAGGGAACTCCAGTCCACGGACGCACGTGGAGGTTACCTGTCTTAGCACCCCAAAAGGTACATATTGCTAGAAAATGGCGTGGCAAGCTGAAACAATAGGCTATTTGACAGTATCAATAAATTATAAATCTAATAAGTCCGTTATTTAGAGTTTTGAAATATAACGGACACATATTTTTTCTTATGTAAAATCAATGAATATTTACCAAGATATAACACATCAAGACTCGAGAGTGGCGGCTCGTGACGTCAGAATTCAGTAAAAAATGTACTAAATTGTGACGTATTGGCAATTTTGAAAGCATCACATCTCCGTCAATTTTGGTTTGCGTAAAAAAAGAAAAAATACGGGTCAAATATTATTCGATAATCTGACGGATATTAGATTTTTTTAGTCAAATAGCCTATTAAGCTGTGTTTTTCAAGTAAATTTATCTTTATGTACCAATGTAATGTAAATATAAACTATACCTAGTACATTGAACTTTAGTCATTGATATTTTTGATAAAATCAAAACAAATGTGGCATTTTCCAAACATGTCCCTAAAAACGTACACCAAGTGTCTATTTCTGTCCTGTGTTGTACAGTCATGAGTACAAGTCATTAACATTTTAGAATCCAAAATCTATTTCATGGATTTCATAGATGTGCCTTAAAAGAGGCACGAAAAACTTGTATAAGGTGTTTTTCCCTAATTGTAGTGTACATTTTATTGGTTGGAGGTGGTCTTGTATATTTATATTGTATTTTAGACAAAAAATTATTATTTGTAATGACTTGCATAAATAGAAATATCTATAAACATGTTATCTGAAAAGGTAAAGCATATTTGATAAAGACAACGAAAATAATGTCATATCCTTTAGCAGGCGCTTTTTTATACCCCTTTAGGTATACGGTGTCATAAATTATACCTAAAGCCAAAAATAGACACAAACAACCAGACCTGTAATCAGTTCATAAAGACATTTATCTAGATAACACAAAAAATATCAAAGGGTACGATGATTGATGACTATATCCTGAAAAGAGTGTGAATTGTGACGGCTCGATGCCACAACGTACTCCTGCGTAGATTGAACTGAAATCGTTTTTAGTATAATCTCGGATTTCCATCACAATATCACCAGCCAACCCTCAAATGCTTTTGTGACTTGTGACCCAAATTCGGAACCGAAATGCGTAGTAGACGTAAAATATTCCTATAATAACCAAAATGGATCCTATTGATAGTTTTGTTGTGGTACAAGCGTCGTCGTATAATCTATACATATAATAAATCTGTAGAAGGGTCAATTCTGTACATTGAAAATATTGAAAAAATAAATAGCGGGGGTGTTGCTGGATCGATACCAAACCCAAATATGTGATTAAAAAAATTTTTGTCTGTCTGTCTGTCTGTATGTGCAGGGTCATTCCATCGTTTCGGGTGTTACAATTGAACTCATTTAACTATGTTTTATTAGTAGTAGTATTCTTAACTAGACTGTTATAACTATCGAATCACCTACTTATTGGGTTATATTTTCTTTTCCTGAAATCACATTTTTTAAATATTTGAGCAATAAAGAGAAAATTGCAAATAAGTAGCCGTTTCGGGCGTTACACGAAATTGCCTCTACCTTCTGACTGTCTGCCTTAACATGCAGAATTCAGCGAATTTTCCTAGAAACCTCCAGTTTAAATTATAACATGTTAAAATAGATCTAGTAGCCCACCTTAACATGGAAAAAGAAGTTAGTAATCAATTTACCTTAATTTTTAATAAATTAAATTAGCTGTTTCGGGTGTTACCACTACTTCGTTTCGGGTGTTACGAGTACGAAATCAAAATACATATATCCGAAATTATGAGCTATATTCATGAAATTTCACGCTTTCTTTTAAAATTATATAATTTTAAATCAACTGTTATGGAATTTAGAAAGAATATAATAGAAAAACTATAAATAAAAGGCGAAAAGTTACTCGCTCACTCACTCATCACGAAATCTCAAAACTACAAGTGTTAGTATGACTAGAGTTTCATATTTTGTCGTGAGAGTTTTTTTAGGTCGTAGGTGCTCACTAAGACTGGATTTTACGAAATTTGACCCCAAAGGGATTGTTTTTGGGGTTGACAATTGGTATGAAAGTTCGTGACTAAGTGCTAGGAGTCTCAAATTTTTCATGGGGATTCTTTGAAAGACCTAGGTCTGCCAACTAACCAACATAGGATTTTGCTAAATTTGACACCGGAGGGGTTGTTATTTTGGGTTAATAGTTTGTATGTTACTACAAGTGCTAGGAGTCTCAAATTTTTGTTGGGTGTTTATTTAGATTTTTCAAAAGTATCCCATAGAGGGAGCTCAAGAGCAGACATTTTCATAGGAAAAAGTCGAAATTCGTGCAGACGATCCGCGGGTGGATGGAGTGCTCGTATTTAACAATGAAAAGATTTATTTTTCAAAAACATGCACTTCTACTGGGAGTTCGTAACATGTACGATCACTTTTAGTCTTAAAGTAGGTAGGCAAAACGCATTTTATATACTCTTAACGCACGTCATAGACATCTTCTTCACCAGGTTTGAATGTGGTTGCTTTATCTCCAATTAATTTTAAAAACATGACTTGAACCTCGCCGTCAGCCTTTTTTAAAGGTTAATCTGGGAGTAACTTATTTATTTTTCTGACATACATCATGTTAACACACCCATGTATAAAGTATTATATGCTGCGGCGACTAATAAGGACGTAAAACAGTATAAGCTTGTCTTACTTATAATGTAACACCCAAAACGTTTCGGGTGTTACACATTTCAAAACGTTGAAAATACAATTAAAACCCATAATTTCGCAATTATTGTTAGATATTCAACTATATTAACCAAAGGACTTTACTTTGGCAAAATATGTTAGTTCACATATAATTAGGCGAAAAATTAAACAAACTATTAGCTCTTTTTCGTTTCGGGTGTTACACTGATACCACAGTTTGGAAAACCCTTCTCAAAACAGTATTTACAAACTATTTAATATTTTTAACGCGATTCAAATAATTACAATAAGTAAAGCTCACTTATAACGGAAACCAAGTGATGGTTGACTGTTTCTTTCTTTTATTTTAGCATTGCCAATATTGATGTAGAAATCACCTTGGTGCCCTGGTCTTTCTAACATTACTTTCATGTGGGTATAATATGAAAAATATTATGAATTATGTAAAAAAAAATCTAGACATGAAGGATAGGAATGTTTTTTATGAAATTAAGTTATAATTGACTTATTACGACGAGATTTTTTTTTGAGGCCTTGGTAGCGTTTGTCATGGAATGACCCTGCAGGCATCACGTGAAAACTAACGGTTCGATTTCGATGAAACTTGGTATAATTATACCTTATTATCCTGGGCATAAAATAGGATACTTTTTATCCTGGAAAAATACGTAGAAAAAAAAAATATTTTTCAGTTTTATTCATAGACGTTGTTCTGTAGAACCGCGAACACACGTTGCATTACCCGCAGTGGATTCAGCGCCGTAACCTGTAGCGCCGAAAGTCGGATTTGGCTTGAACCGTTTGCGGCACACGCGGGCCACGCCTCCCCGACTCCTATATAAGGAGCCGCGTCCCGCGCCGCGCGATGCATATAAATTCTTCAAATTTTGATGCGAGCGGACGTGTCCAGTGTGCCGAGCGGTCGTCCGTGGAATTAATATTGTATGCGTGTCATTTTAAACCGTGCTTTTCAGCGCGACCTTTTTGATTACTGTTCCGATCAGTTATTTGTAAATACAAGGTCGGAATTACTATGAAAAAATACTTACTACAGAACGCGAGCTCAACAGCAGTAGCTCAATAGAGGGATCTCCTTAATTATTACAGGCTTAGCCGTATTTGGGTCCAATAGATATTTATAAGATGTCATTGTCAGAGTTACTCAAAATGGAGAAATAAACCATCCACGCGAAGACCGACATCCGCGCGGACGGAGTCGCGGGCGGAAGCTAGTAATTAATAATTGAACATGAGGCATGTACGAGTATGTATGTTTGAATTTGCCGGCAGGTAGCGGTAACATAACACTACCGTGTTACCCCAAGGCTGAGTTAAGTAACATATATTTTACTTGTCATGTTTAGCATGATCTATAATGCAACAATACAACTGCAGGAATATAAGCCAACAAAATACAGTCTGAGCCCCTAAAACAAACATAAAAAACTTTTTTTTTTAAAAGTACCGACTTCAAAACAAATACTAAAAAGTTTAAAATAACTTTTCTTTCGGAAGTCGGTGGCAATAGTCAATGACACAACAAAACAAAGCCACCGACTTCCGAAAGAAAAGTTATTTTAAACTTTTTAGTATTTGTTTTGAAGTCGGTACTTTTTTTTAAAAAAGTTTTTTTTTTACCCTTTTTAGTTTATTTATTACATATTCAACCCAAATTCTTGTAAAATACAAAATTTTCTTACATATGCACTAATCTTGTAATCCGTCACAACATAAAAAACCATATCTCTAAAAATACTGAACCGATTTTGATGAAACTGCAGTGTACCCTAAGTTGAACAATACCTAGTACAACAAAAAAAGAATTACTTAAATCGAACTTATAGTTCCGGAGATATGCGTGCACAAACATAAAAACATACATACATACACTTATGAAATTTGGCACATTTGTTCAGACGCTGATATAGACTAACATATATGAAAACTGGGCAATTCTGATAATATTACATACATACGGGTCGAATTGATAACCTCCTTTTTTTTGAAGTCGGTAAAAATACCCTTATTCTTTTTACATTCTTATGGTACTGTACTGAACTCTCTTTACGAGACTCTCGGAGGCATGGCGAGTGGGACAATGTACAGCCAAACTTCGAATAACGAGGCTAGATGAACTGTCTTTTATAGTACACTCGTGGACAGGCTTGCATCATACTAGCTTAGCAAGGTTGTACCAGCACCTTTATATTTATATTTTGGTTGATTTTGGTTGATTCATTGATTGTTGCTGAGATAAGATTGTGTATTGATTTAGAATGCTTTTAATATATTACGGAAACATTCGCTGTGAAACTTCATTGAAAAGTTAAAATTACGGTATCAGTTAATCCGTGATCATGGCGCTTACAACAATGCTGTAAAGTCGTGAACTCAAAAAAATAATGGCAGTTATCCCGTTTTATGTTCCAATGACTTACCGAAATGTTTGCTCCTTAATTCTCGAAAAGTATACAGAGATACATAATATTATGTATAATAATTGCTAAAGAATTACATAAGCCTAATGACCATTAAATTTCACTTAATGATTCTAATTATTTTCAAGTTGAGCCACATTTATATAGTGAGAGTACCCTCCATATAATATATTATTACGGCTTTATAACTTCACGGAGAATTGTTTACCTACTTTATAAAATAAATTCTGTGAACCTTTTTACAGAATTATTTTGCTGAATTACAAGTTTTAGAAGGTACTACATTGTCTGATGTAATTACGCCATTAGTTACAATAATAAAACTTAAGTTAATGTTAAGTAAATCTATTAAATTCAAAAGTTCATTAACGTGTCCAGTGTTGCTTACCTCTAGGGTTTGTTTTAATTATCTATCGGCTAATTTCAGACTTGAGCATAAACATGTAAAACCAACTTATAATTTACCATATTTATCTGACTAATATTGTAAATGAGAAAGTTTGCATGGATGTTTAGTCACAGCACAGAAATAATGTGACATGTACAAAAAACAGAAAATAAAGAAAAAAAAACAACTCTTCGCCTTTATAATACATATTAGTATAGTGATACATATTGTGCGTTTAGAGCATCTTCTATCACTCGTACTTGCTTGTCAGTCATTTACTAAAAACAGGATATGGGACCATTGTCCGACACTACCTTTTTTTTCATTTAGCGTCGTAAAATCATCAAAATAAGTCATCCCATCCAGGGCAGGGCGGGAGGGACTGTCAGACTTGTACTGACTGACACCGTGGATTTTACGGTGTCCTTCAATAGCCCTTTAGGTTCCGCGGTCACAGTAATTCGTTAGTCGTTCACCTACGTGATTATTTTGTTTGTTCATTTATTATACTTATAAGATGCATATACAATTTGTATACCTACCCATGCCAATTTTCTGGAACAGTCAAACAGTCGGACATGGCCATTCTATAAGGATTCCTTGTTGACTGCAAAACCCTGAAAAAACTAAAACTGATATTGTTATAAAATAAGGTTAAAGACAAATACTGAGTTGTTTACCAGAGGTACAGAATCAAATATAGCACTAACTTTAAGTTCAAGCTAAGTAAATGAAACTTTGACAGAGACAATAACTCAGACCGCGAGGCCGCGACACTTACCTTGCGAAGCCACAAGACAAGCCTTTGAAAAGTTATAAGTAAGTAGGTATATTTAGTTATATTTAACTTGTTTTCTGTGAAATAATTTCATAATTATAGCCATTTTAGTGACAAATAAATTTATTGTTTTGAAGTGTTTGAAACTTTTGTGAAGTGATTGTTTTTGTTGATTAAAGTTTTCAGTTACAAAAGTTACTTACATTCAGAAATAAGTACTAAACTTTGTACAAGATACTCTAGGACTGACTTAAAACGTTTTTGTTTGTTTATTTAATGAAATGCTTTAATTTTTATATTATAACCAACTTTTTTCATGTGTAGTTTTGGCCCCCGACCGCCCGCGTCGCATCTCATTGTTCGCCTGCGCTTTTCCTTTTTCCAACCTGTTAGACAAAAATTGTGATAGATCGGCCAATTCTTTATGCATGATAAAGCATATTTTGCCAAATACAATTTGAAACCTATAGCACTGAGGAATAAAAGAAAATTGGATCAGTAGTTCCGAGGTTACCCCTTCCCTACATAACATACAAACAAATAAATTGCCTCTTTCTAATACTGATATTATTCATTATACAGAATTAGAGACAAAATGATTCATTAGACACAGAAAAAAAAATGTAATATAACTATTTACGGCGTTTATTGTATGGAAAATGAAAAAAGCACTTCTAGAGTATGAACGAGGAAACGGGGATTTTGAGGTTAATTTGTTGGATAAAATAGTTGCTTATTCGCAAACTAGAGACACTTTTTCATTTTACGATAAAATACTTCAAGTAGATACACTACGGCCAAATACGTAGATGCTGGAGCCTTTGGTAGGTAGGTACTAATCGCCAAAATCTTGACATTTTAATCTTCAAAGTAACCATGATATACGTCTTACAGCAGCATTTAAGTACCTTGAATATCACCCCCACAGAATAAGTCCCGACTTAAGCAAAGCCCCCAGTGTAACATAAGTTGGCAAGTTAATAAATTCGAACGGAGCTAAGCTTACTAAGCACACATGATCAATCAAAAAGTTCAACTTTAAGCATTGTAGACGTATTTTAATGGTCCGTAGCGAGAACTCATTGTGCCGCACGGAAAATTGAGCATATAAAAGCATGAAAGTTTCACTTTAAAGACTTTTAGTCTGTACGTACAGTTGTGGAAATTCAGAATTTGTCAGCAGAGCGGTTTCGTTTTGTAATTGGCCCAACTTTTTAATGCGTTTCGTGTTTAATTTTAGTTACTATTTTCATAATGAGTTTTAAACTAACATACGTCATGGTCAGAAACACAGGATATGTCCACACTGATGTTAATTTCAAAAATAGCCTTTAACTGCTACTTACAGAAAATTCATCTTTAAAGTATTTCACGGCCTTATCCGTCATGTTGGGTTCACGACATAAAGAAGTTACGGCGAGTCATGCGGAGTTTAATGTTCTGTAAACAAGTGCGTAATTTTGATGAAAAATTTTACGAATATCTGCGTACCTACCTAGTACTCTGTGCCCTTCGCAAACACGCTAGTACGTTCGTTATACTAAGCTACTCGCTAGGTGACTCGCTAGGCTCTAGGCGCTATAAAGGTCATAGCCCACTTACACGACTCTGCTCCCACCCGGCAAAAAATATAATTCAAATATGGGCTATAATTTAAATATTGGTCTTTAGATATTTTTTACATTAGTATCATAAATTAGCAGACAGCTCGCTGTCAGCGAGCTTACCGCCGCCGCGCCGTCAGACTGCTCGGTAGTTGACGCCTCGCTGGCCGCACGTCGTAGACGAGCGGTCGGTGCGCGGTGTCCGCGCGCTCACTGCTAGCAGTCGCCGCGCCGTCGTCGCTCAGTCACTGTGTTTATCGCGAAAAGCGAGAGAGGTCGGCGGGTGGACAGCTGGCCGTCTGCTAGCTGTCGCCGCGTGGACTGCTGGGTGCCTGCTAACTGTCACCGCATGGACTGCGTGCAGTCGTCTTAGTTTAGGGCGGTGTTGGGTGGGAGCGGTGTTGGAGCAGAGTCGTTTAAGTGTGCTATGACCTTAAAGCTGCAAGCCACCTGCCTGTGCGGACGTAGGCTTACGTTGGACTTTAAAAAGAGGTATTTGCCATGTTTTTGTTTTTGGTACATGATCGTCGCTTGCAGCAGCGTAGAAATATCTGAAACTCAAAAGAAAAAACAATAAAAATGAATATGATAAACATCCAATTTTAAGTTCTATTGATAGGTATTTATTGTCTGATTTACACCGGCAAACGCAGCGTGGGACATCCACCTACAAGGAGGACAGATGATCTGATGAAAATCACAGGATCGCGCTGGATGCAAGTCGCTTCCAACTGGTCCTATTGGAAATCTATGGGGGAGGCCTATTTATGTTCAGCAGTGGACGTCCTACGGCTGATATTAATGATGATGATGAATTTACTTCGAAATAAAACAGATTCCGCTAAGAGCTTCACGCAGAGAAATGTCTGGCTACCTATACGAGAACTTCTGGTTGCAACCGTGACAGCAAGACTCACTAATTGACTTTACAACATTTCTAGTAATAAATAATAAGTAAGTAGTAGAGATAACAAGGACTTAGTATTTATTACTAGAAATGTTGTAAAATCAACTAATGAGTCTTTTTTTGTTTTTATCGTGGTAAAATCATCAAATGAGTCCTCCCACCCCGGGCAGGGCGGGAGGGACTGTCAGACTTGTACTGACTAAAATCCACGGTGTCCTTCAGTAGCGCTTTATGTCCCGGGGTCACGGTAATGGTATAAGTCCCGCGACCCCGGCAGGCTTTGGCCCTCTAGAGAGGGGGCCCCGTCATTATGCTGACGCTCTTTGAGGCGCGCGTGGAACACAACGCGCCGTCGACCCAACTAATGAGACTTGCTGTCACGGTTGCAGCCAGAAGTTCTCGTATAGGTATATTTCTCTGCGTGATTGTTGCTATATTTAGCCTGCCTATTTGGACCCCTTTCGTGTGGAGCCCGATGGAAAACGTACGTACCTATGCACATGTATACCACGACTCTTGGGTTCCTCAAATCCGCCTCAAAAGTTGCGTCAATAATTGCACCCTTCTACTCGAGCCCGGCTCTACTTAAAAGCTTGTGAACGATAAGTCGTAAAGGCTTTTATCGGTTTTTACTCGCGGAAAGTAGAAAGCCTAACCCCGTGGCCTAACTGAAAACAACTGCAGTCGCATTTTTTAAATAAAACTTTGACCCTCACTAAGAATTTCTCCGGTATCGTGGGTGCGTTTTAAAACATAATTATACACCCAGATACACAAACACTCACACCCGGAAAAACTACTTGCAGGTCACACATACAAAATTATTTTTTGTTTATGCGAAACCCGATACACCTGTCTAGTATTTTTGTGTAAAGAACCTATGAACAAAATTTTAAAACCGTATCATAAATAATCACAATGTTATAAGCTTGTATATTACCTGGTTGTCCGTTCAAAAACATGCTAATTTCGCTGTACACCCGCGTAAACCGCGTCTCCTCTGTTATACACTCGTGATAATTGTTTAGCAATAGGTACCTAACCGTACGGTGATTGTTTTGTAATTAACTGGTAATAAAATTTAACTAAAATATTTTGAAAAAAAATATAACATGGTTTAAAAATTATTAGAATCGAATCAATTACTGATTCTGGACAAACTACATATATTCAGGTTTCGCATATACTAAAAAACACTGTTGTATATTTGTACCGTGCGGGAATCGAATCCGAGACACACTGCACAGGCTTCAGCCACTTCATCAACCGTGTCATAATTTATTCGTAATATTCATGCCGAAACGCTTCCTGTTAGTGTTAGGACACAACTAAATGGCATGACATGAGACCAAGGACTGATCTTATCAACTCAATCTGCGTAAATGTAACGAAACTCTTAAGACGATGACTGAATTTTATTAGAAGCCTTTATGATACATGAGATGCAGTGCATAGACAAACGGAAAACAAAAAAAAAGGTTTAAACTTAAAACCCAAGCCTACTCTTTTATTTAAGTAATTTACCTATTTCTGGCTGCAGGTAAAGCCAAATGGTAGCTATGTTAGCGTTGCATCCATTCAAAGCGGTTACCTCATTGGTCACTCGAGTGAAACAGGATCGCCACACACATATATAATATGCATTTAATACTCCAGGAATAGCATCATGAGGAAACTAGCATGACCTAGAACAAAAAGGATCACAAAAATGGGACATCCATTTTTTGTAGTTTACAGCTCATTCAGTCTCTGAGAAAAGAAGCCATAGATAATACTTATTTTAAATTAAAATCGAACCACTTTTATCTTATTCAAGACAAAATAAAGGACACCTGGTATAAAAAAGCAGAAATAATGACACATTTTGTCCAATTTATGAATATTAAACGGGTTATTTAATAGCGCTTCCAATATCGACACTAATTTAAACGTTCCTCTGACCAAAGAAAGCATTTTTTCTTCCTCAGTAAATGAAAGATTGAAAATCCATTTTGAATGAAGAATTCTCATTCTCATAGAGTTAAAGCCGTTGAATATCTCGTAGTCAAAGGAACTATTCCATTACTTTTATTTTCTTTGCTATTTGAATTCAACGTTATTTGAATCGAAAACAGTTACTTATTAATTGGGTAGATCTTCAAAAAAATCATTATCGACGTTTTTATCGTGGCAATTTTTTTTTAAGTGAAACATCTTTACTTTCAATTCTGTGGGCTCGATTTAGTGAAATGAAACGGAAATATTATGTAGTCACTCCCACAGAAGTTATAGTAAAGATTATGTTTATTTATGTTACTGGAAATGTATTATATTTAAGAATTGTATACAATTGCTAACAATTCCTAGGAAATGTATACTGTTCCGAAGCTATTTAGAAAATGTAAGTAGGTATAAACAATAGTAGATTATGCACCGAGGGGCTAAAGTTGTGTCTTATGTCACGGGCGTCATATTGAATCTCGAGCGCAATGAAGGATTCGGGATTTAACTCCCGAGCGAAGCGAGGGAGTTAATACAAGAATCCTGAATGCAGCGAGGGATTCAAGCTAGCCCAAGGCAAAGACACCTTTAGCCCAGAGGAGGATACTCTACTTTTTACACCTACTGTGAGAAAATAATAGCCATAGTACGAAAAACAAAGACAAGACAAGACACGATCAATTCGATTTTCGAAAAAAAAAGTATCTTCTATGGTTTTGTCGTGTTTATCCTAATGATATCACTCTCATGGATGTGGCGTTTGTGTAAACTAAGTTTTATACAGGGCTGGTAGAATGGTTTTGGATGATTGGCTGTATGCATTTTGAATTTAGAACGTCATTGGAGACGCTCGTGAAAATAGAGTATTTTTGATAAAATGTGATAAATCGACTATATTATAGATAGGTTTTATTATTTATTTATTTATTTACAAAATCCACAGCAATCTTAGTGCAGTTTATTTAAAATAAATTAACTAATGTTACAGCCAATTACTATTACCTACGCACTGAAAAAATTTTACTTTAGCAAAGTACCTTTTTGGCTCGGTTACAATCGTATTGGTAAATTTTAACTAAGACTTGCCTAAAAATCTACAAGTAAACTTGACAAAGAGTAGACTTGTGAATATTGTTAAATATTCTTGGCTAATAACCAATAAGCATGTTGTTGTTACTAAACGAGTATTTCACTCGGTTGTTTTTTCCAAACATCTATAGTTAATAATAGATAAGTACAACTCTGTTGATTGTAATCCAGTAATTATTCGGTTGTTTTTTACAAACATCTATAGTTAATAATAGATAAGTAGAACTCTTCTGATTGTAATCGAGTAATTATTCGGTTGATTTTTACAAACCAACATATTTATCAATACATAAGATTAACCGATTCATTGCCACCTTCATTTTCGTGAACATTTCAGCCAGGCCCCATTCATTGGTCGGTGGATCACCATTTGAGTCATCGGCCTCCCTGAAGGATGACTCAACTGATGAGTCATAAAATATTTTTCATTTAAAGACGTAGGAAATTAATCTCAGCTAAATCAAATGTAGGTATGGGCGGCTGCCATTTTTCTTTACTCGGTTGCTTCTTGCAAACTACCTCTGTTAACGGCAATCGGTACGTGTCGTTTAATTTTAACCGAGTAGCTAACTCTGTTAAAAATAATCGAATCGTTTGGCTAGCATCAATCAATCCCATCATTCGTTTAGTCTCGGTCGCTAGTTCGCTCGTTCATTTGCTCGTCGATTCTCTTGAAGTAAGCACGCGTGCATGCGCTCCTCGTTCGTGGCTCCGCTGTGAATATTGGGTGTGTGTGATAAGTTTGGACAAGTGACACGTTGTTTGGACAATATTATGGACGATTAATGAATTAAATTTGTATTATCAATAAAAATACTTAGGTCAGTACTTCCAAAGTTTTTATATTTTAAAGTGTATCTACTTTCGAATACAAAAACTTTGGAAGTATTGACCTAAGTATTTTTATTTAATACAAATTTAACTGTCTTTATGCACCGAATTAAATTGATTACGAATACAGAGTAACACTGCTCTAACTACCGAGTAGGCTGGCTGTGGCTACAGCTTAAATTGGTTAAGAAAACCGAGTAACACTGCTCTAACTACCGAGTAGGCTGGTTGCTGTTACTAGATAAATTGGTTAAGTATACTGAGTAACTCTGCTCTAACTACCGAGTGGGCTGGCTGCTGTTACTAGATAAATTGGTTAAGTATACTGAGTAACTCTGCTCTAACTACCGAGTAGGCTGGCTGCTGTTACTAGATAAATTGGTTAAGTATACTGAGTAACACTGCTCTAACTACCGAGTAGGCTGGCTGTAGATACTGGATAAATTGGTTAAGAATACCGAGTAACACTGATGTTATGTACCGAGTGAGCCGGCTGTAGTTAAGTTAGTAAAACTGGCTAAATGCAGCCAACTTAACTCGGTCGTTACTAACGTAAGATACTGTGTTATTTCTAACCAAGTAAAATTGGCTGGGGTGCTAAGACAGGAAACCTCCACGTGCGCCCGTGGACTGGAGTTCCCTCTCGGATACGTCCGGGGGGAAGACCAGTTTTTCGGGCCGGTGCGCCCTGGGATGCGGGCAAAAACTCTCCTTAGGCACTGTGTGCCTAAGGGGTTTCTTTGCCCGTATGCAAATAGCCTGTCGGGTGGACGCTCCAACGCGTGTCCCTCTGAACAGCAGAGGGCACAGCGGCGGAGCGGGCTTGCGGACGGTGAGTAATGGGTATGCTCGCCGTCCGACCAAGGACCAAGCCCGGGTCGGTGGCGCGTCGTGTTTCACGCGTCACCGACGGGGCCCCTTATGGGGCCAAATGCCTGCCGGGGTCGCGGATTTTTCTTAATCCAGGATACCGTGGCCCCGGAACGTAAAGGGCATCCGACGGAACACGGGTGGATTTTAGTCAGTAAGTGTCTGACAGTCCCTCCCGCCCCACCCAGGGCGGGAGGACTCATTTGATGATTTTGCCACCCTAAAAAAAAAAAAAAAAAAAAAAAAAAGTAAAATTGGCTAAATTCAGCCAACTTGACTCGGTCGTTACTAACTTAAGATACTGTGTTATTTCTTACCAAGTATTTTTAACCAATTTTAACGGTTAATATTTAACAAGTAATGTCAGCAAAGTTGACGTATTTGTTTTTAGCAACAAACTTTGCAGGTGCTATGTTGACAAACATGCTGGGTTATTTTTAACAGTATTTTATTTATTTTTAACCCTTACGTTTTTTGAGTGCGGTATTACGGCGCGGTACGGTATTTGTTATTATTAATGCCAGTTTTAATGTTATTTCATTCCTTTTAAAAAATGGTTCGTAGGTAGTTATCTAATTATTCTTACAATATTATGTCTTCGAAAACATGGCAACGATATGAAGAAGCAATCGTTATGATTTTTTAGGAAATCGAGAATATCATCCACGCGTAGTAAGGGTTTCGAGAATAGCTTTCCTCTTTCTGGCACACTAAATCAGACTTGGCTGTATGGGCTCAGCTCCCTTTGCCTGCCCCAAAGAGGGACGAAAAGAACCAAAAAAAAATCTAGGCTGCATGGGCTAGATAGATCCCTTTGTCTTCCCAAAAGGGAAAAGAAAATTAAAAAAAAAATCTTTCTGGCACCAAAGGGTGTTTGTTGTTTATAAACATATTCCAAATTCAAATCACATTATTGACCAGCGGGTAATAATGAAATCCAGTACAACATTATTGACCGGCTGTGCCCTCGGCCACTAATGACTCACTTTAGGTTAAGGTTGCTTGACATATAATTTGACATTTTCGAGCAGGTGGTGTGAAAAATCTTTTACGTGTTTTGGTATCCTATAACCGCGTGCGTGCAAGGTTAAAATGTGTGAAATCTCACCAAACCGAACCTCGGGGTGCCCAAGACTTGTTGGTACCTTTGAAACTAGATGTCACCCCAAGGTTCGGCTTGATTAGATTTCACACATTTCTTAAAAATACATCATTATTTCCTAGAAATTGTATACAGTGACGGATTACATATATTTCCGTGAACATACCTATAGATAGGTACCTACCTACAAAAAGTTTGCCACAAAAGTTACACGGGCGGAGAAATAGTTAGAATAGGAACTACATAGTTATTCGTTTTGAATAAATAAATTAGGTTGTAGGTAACGACCTAACGATTACAAGGGTTTCAGCTTTTAATTTTTCACTTTTTTAATTGGATTTTAAGGATACCAAAAAAAAGTTCTGCGTTAGGTTCGACATATTATTTTAAGGCGCAAATTATTATGATTTCATTGAAAATGCGTTATACGTATAACCAGTATAAGTCCAAAGCGATGTCCCAATCTTATGCAGTGGGGTTCCCAGAGGCGACTTAATTCTGACAACACATTCTGACACCAAAAAAAAACAGAGGAAAGTTACTAACTAACACGTGAGCAAAGCGATATTTTCAATAGTCAGTATTTTCATTTTGTAAGCTATTTTTTTAACGTGGTAAAATCATCAAATGAGTCCTCCCACCCCGGGCAGGGCGGGAGGGACTGTCAGACTTGTAGTGACTAAAATCCACGGTGTCCTTCAATAGCCCTTTATGTCCCGGGGTCACGGTAATGAGATAAGTCCCGCGACCTCATTTTGTAAGCTTGTATTAATTTTTGTGTACAATAAAGTATAATTCTATTCTAGTCAAAGCTAGCAGAGTAAAGTTACGTAGTTTTTTCTGGTAAAATCCTTAAAATCTGATTTCAATACGGACTTCAGTTGGACTGATAAGTTAATTCAACTTTTTATTGCAACCTACATTTTAGTATAAAAAAAAATGGTAACAATTTTTAAAATAACAAAATATGTTTCGTAGCAGACTACGAGGGCTACGAATGTGCTACGATTTTTATATTTTTTATGTGAACTCAAATATGGACGCCTATTTTACTACATAAGTAAGTTTATTATGAACTTTTAAACTAATACAATCACCACTAAAAAGTAAAAGAAAGCTAGTTAATTAGTAATACTTCTACAACTATTTAGAATTCGTTTGTATTGCTTTTCAAAAACCTAAATCTGAGTTTCTACATATTTTTAGACAAATTGTTTGCAAATAAAACAGCTCTGAAAAGGTTTCAGGGCTTGTAACGTAATAAACCCTTCATAATACAATGATTATGCTTCAACGGCCTTTCAAAATCTGCTCAGGATTACTGATACCTGTAGATCATATTATCCCTTTCAGCTTTCTGAAAAAGGTTTAAAAATGAGCGGCAATTAATTTTCCGTCGTTCTTGAAACCCTCATAGGTTAAAGATGTACCGACAAGTCCGGAAAGTGGACTATCCGTCCACATGGCCGCCGGTGAAACGTCGGCGGCTAAGTCAAAAGCGCCGACAGATCGGCTAGCTAGTGACTGCCTGACTGGACATCAAATTATAAACTATTTTTTAATAAATCATTACCACCTGCCTTTGCTTAGCCTTTTTTTAGCTTTATTGGGGACAGCTTCCAATCTAATCGGCCAATAAATGCCGATTTTACATGGAGCAACCGCTTGTCTGTTTATGTGCATTTTCTTTTAAACAAGTATAGGTATTAAAATAGGAGTTGTAAATAAGTAAATAAATAGTTCAGATGCAGCACAAACGGTTTTCGAATGAGCATCTTTGTGAAACCTTCTGTTTTAATTCAATATTTCAATATTTAAGCTGTTTTAATATTTGACTATTTGAAACTATTCCTTAAGTTAACAAAG
Source organism: Agrotis exclamationis (assembly GCA_950005045.1). Taxonomy (NCBI): domain Eukaryota; kingdom Metazoa; phylum Arthropoda; class Insecta; order Lepidoptera; family Noctuidae; genus Agrotis; species Agrotis exclamationis. The sequence goes on along the minus strand of OX465417.1, from coordinate 9,455,615 downwards.
AAAGCATAATACATCGCTAATCGATCATTAAAAGTTCGGAAACAATAGGTAATTTGACTGAAATCTGTAAGAAAAAAAATCGTTAAGATTATTGATAAAAAAATATTCAAGGCTGATTCAAGAAAATAAAAAATATTTGACTATTACTCTTCAAAACTTTAACTAACAGACTAATTAGACATGATACAATTTTCAAAAATAATTGGCACCAATAGAAATGTCACGTAGGTAGTAAATTATTTAATAGGTGTAACTGAAACAAAAAAAATACTACCTACGTTTTTTTAAATATCCCGCCACTACTCTTCAAAACTTTAACTAACAGACTAATTAGACATGATAAGGTGCGTCCACACAGAGCGCGCAGCCTCGCGAGGCATTTGCTCCGCGCGGCAAATGCCTCGCAAAGCTTTGGACGCGCAATTTTTTCCCGACCGAGGCACGAAACAATATACGCGAGCAAAACAAAAGCCGACACTGCGGGCGCTCGGTTGATCGACCGCGGCAGCGCGCGCACTTTCCTCGGCCGAGACACGTCCACACTAACCAAGCTGCTTCGCGCAGCAAATGCCTCGCGAGGTTGCTCGTTTTGTGTGGACGCACCTATACAATTTCCAGAAATAATTGGCACCTATAGAAATGTCACGAGTTATTATCTAATCGCGTTACCTAAAACAAAAAATGACCGTATTTTTTTAAATATCCCGCCACTACCTATTAAATTCCCTCCTCGAATGCTACGCCTGTCGAATACCAACCGAGCTAGTTCATCCGAATCGGGAATTCCGACAATAACGGTAACTAACCATAAACATACATACAGTGCTTGATAAGACGAAGTTAGCCGACAACCGTTGATTGCTATGATAGCAGTAGATAAGGCAAATACTTAGACTTAGAACTTGTATAGGGATTTTCACTGCGAGTTTTAGCCGTCAGTGGCACTACAAGCGCATAACGTCACAGAATACTTAATAGTACCGTAAACAACGTCAAGTGTAGCTTCGAGTGTGTAGTATAAGTCAAGTTAATCATACAGTAAATGACATCATGCGCTGGTAGCGCCATCTGAGCCGAGCTTTGCGTGAAACCTCCCATTGAGCCATTTGATTGGTTGAATCTAGTTTTTAGTAATGCTCCTGTAATACTGGACTAAGAGTATCATAATGGCCCAGTGAAAATGGCTTAGACTTACTAGTATTTGTTTGATACCGAACGCAGACACTTTTTTTTTGCGTGGTAAAATCATCAAATGAGTCCTCCCACCCCGGGCATGGCGGGAGGGACTGTCAGACTTGTACTGACTAAAATCCACGGTGTCCTTCAATAGCCCTTTATGTTCTGGGGTCACGGTAATGAGATAAGTCCCGCGACCGGACGCAGACACTTTGCCTATATTATTTTTCATCATTGCCACTAGTCTCAAAACGGTGAACGAAAACATCGTTTAGAAACCAGAAGTCTTCAAATGTCCCAGAGAATGTCAAAAAACATGTGATATCCAACAACCTGCTCTAGGCCTCTATGGTGGGTTATGGCCAGTCCTGCGCTTGATCTCTGTCCGGTCGTGTCGTATTCCCATCCCATCGGACTATGAGAAATATGTAAAGGAGTAGAGAGAGCTCCTCTGACGGCACACGTAATTGTGAACTATAATATGTTCCGCGCAGATGGCTTTTTTCCTTAAAGAGAAGAAGCCTGTGTCCCAGACAGCAGTCAGAATAATATGGGTGGATCTTCAACTCATAATAAATATGTATAAACCGAAACCTCGGATGCCTTAGATGTGGATATTAAGGGACCCAACTGTTTGTGTACAAACAAACCGGTTTAATTTATTTTGATAGGAGATTGTAATGAAGCACGCTTCCTTCGTCAATATTTGGTAGGAACTAAGAATTCATTAATTCTGACCCCAAATGCAGTCTAAAGCCTCCTGCAGACACACGCGATTAATCGCGCGGGGCGACATGTCGCGGTCCATTCGCAGTATTTTTAGAGTGGAAATTAGCTTGGCTCGTTGTCGCAGCGCGATTAATCGCGTGTGTCTGCAGGAGGCTTAAGGGTCTCCCCACATTTATCGACGCGGAATCGGATTAAGCCAGTCAAGAAAACCTTTATGTCAACGTAATAAGGGTGTTACTAATGCCATTCGCATCGGCTCGGCTCGGACGACGCGATCCGCGATGTGGGGACCCTTACCCGGTATCTGAAAAAAAATTAAACATTTCCAAACAAGTTTAATCAATCTGTATACTTATGACAAATTATATATTCACATCAATTTACTTTGAATTAAATGTCATACAAAAATAACAATAATCATTAAAATTAATAAGCTTTAAAACTTTCCACCAAACTGACTCTTATCTTTCAACACTGAGAGTTCAACTTCACTGACCAAGCTGCAGACTTTTAGACGCACTTCTGCAATTTTGTCCGGCGGGAAATGACAAACTATGTCAGCCATACTGGAGAAGAAGTTATGAATAGGCGACTGTCCAGCTGGGCAAGTAGCTTTAGTAACTAGTTGCTGTAAAATTATATTTCGTTCTTCCCTATCCTTCTTCAGTTCTTCAATTATTGAGTCTATCTTCCGTTTCATCACTTTTTTTGGCGGTGCTGTTACACTTGGCTCTTGAACGGGCAAGTGCTGATGGGTGGTATTCAATCCCGTAACATTGGTATCGTAAGTAGCAGCTACCAGGGCCGGAGGATACGCGGCAGGTTGCTCTGTAGTACTGCTTCTTGATATCCCAAAAATGAATGGCGACTGTGCCAACGGAACCTCTTCAGTTGAATCGTATTCTTCCTTCACGCATTCATAAGTTATCTCAATAGGTTCATTTGTAGTAGTTTCCTGATTACTGGCGTTTGAAGTTTCATCCATTCCATCATTGCCGTCATCGTAGGAGTCTGATAAGAAGTTCAGTCTCTCATCATCGTACTTAGAATATGAAGAGCCTCCTCCCGCAATCTTTTTCTTTTTGTTCTTTATGTAATTATCTCGTATGTTGCGCCATTTTGATTTGCATTCTTCAGCTGCAACAAACATTCTTTTAAATACAATTATTTCAAGATTTAGCAAAATAAGGTGATGAAGAAATCACAGGAATAAATTAGGTTCCTTTTTTTTTACAATTAGGTAGGTAAAGCTGGTTATGCTCACTGGATGAAATTATCAGTGTAGGTATCGGACAAGAAGTCATATTTTTCGACTGTAAGAAATTATTTTTTCTAATTAATTACTAAGTATTTGAGAAAACATAAGACTAATGTAAAAACACTAATACGCCTATCATTATTATTTGTATGGTTACAACAAGGATAATAGTATTGGCTTGTGCTTAGGTACGATCAATTTAATAATAAAAACGACAAATCATCAAATATTGTTATTATAAAAGTCAGTGCATTCAAGAATGAGAATATGTAGGTATAAGGCAACAACATAGCTACTGTCACTTAACATATTTATTATCATATATACAACGCCTGACGCATTTTTAATAGTAAATATTTATAAAGGTCGTAAACATCTGCAGTTCTGCATGTTACAAACACCAAGCAAATACAAGATAATATAGCAATACAAAAAAAAACAGAGTTATGTGAATAGCCCAGAAAAAACACTGGGGCACAGAGCAGACGGACCAGATCCACCTGCTGGGACTAAAGAACATGCGTTCATACACGCACGGCAAGTAGGTACAGTTCTCGTCAAACGTTTAGTTCGGCGCGGCGCTATCTCAGCTATCACTCCAGTCCCCCACGAACACTCGACGCTGATTGGCTACTAGTCACACGTTCATAACAACATACAGATATCGAACTATATCACTATTAACCACGTAATTAGCAAGAATCATGCAAAACATAAATAAAATTTATAGAGTTACATAAGCAAAATTACTCACGTGATTTGTTTAGCGCTTCTCCAATTGCGATCCAACAGTTGCCTTTCTTGATCATGCTCTGATAGTTCTTTAATTTGTTACGATATAAAACTGGGTATTTCTTAACATTTTCGATCAAATCGTCGTCAAACATACTCATTTTGAAGGTTAAATGATGAAATGGGTCGCGGTACGATGCGCGAAGGTTACGGCGACGCGGCGGTATGCGGCATGGCGGCGGGCGGCATGTGCGGCGGCCGTGACGCCCCGCGCTCCGCCGCAGTCGCCCCTCGCCCTCGCCGCAGACGGACGCTCGATGTGAGCGGCGCCTGTCGCATAGAGTAGGTATTGGTTATGATGCGTCATGCAACGATTATTAACACATTTTCTCATCGCTTGAACATTTGTGTCGATTTGCACGTCGCAATTCGCATTGCGCAGCGGTAGACGGAAAGATTAGAGTACCTATACACACATACATACATAAAATTTACAAACTGTAGTCTACTCTACATTATAGTGATGTGTATATTTTATACACTTTGGTACCTTTCTAAAGTTCTGGCCTCATGCGGTAAGGGCCAATTTCTAAAAAACCAAGCACGAGCCATTACAAATTACTAGGTACCGGGGTACTGCTGTTTATAATCTGTACGACGACATACATACTTATTGGTAAAATGATTCATCTGTACCTAATAAATACCTGAAGGGTTTCAACTTGGCATAACTCCAAACTAATGGCAAGTGATGAAGAATTCAAAATCGTGGTGAAAATTAAACACCTGAAACATTTATTGCATTCATGTAGTGTTAAACAATTTTGCCAGAACCTGTCATGAACCCTGCAAGGTACAAAAACACCAAAACACTCCGACCAGAGAATCAAACCCAAATGTACAACAGTCAAGCTTGCGATACTACGCCACAAATAATTTTATCATTAAAGTTTTGATTTCACAAAGGAATATTAATTTGATGACACATAGAACCTATTGTTGATCAATTTAGTTCCTAAGCACCACAAAAATATCATCGAGAAATATAAAAAATACTCATAAATTCGTAGAAAAGACCTCACTTTTCCCTGAAGTTTGACTGACTCAGATATTTCGATAAAGGGCGACACGAAAAGATCGATTCACCGAAATACCTATTTAGTAGGCGTCATCAATATATTATATTCGTTGTTCATTTTCGATGAAAAAAAAATGATCTATTCTTCGTAATACATTAATAATACGAGCGTTCTATTTTCCCAAATTGATTCGTAAGCTTGTGAATAATAGATTAATAGGTAAAGTTATTGTCAGACATTACAATTTTGTTTCGAATCCTGATTCACTACTTAATTGAAAAGTTAACGTCCATAAATATTAAAATGTCCAGATACCGTGTTCAAAACAAAACGTAACGTTTTTCGTGAAGCTTAGCCACTTTTTATAAATGAGTGAGCGCCCCGAACACACATTTAAATGTTTTCCTTATTTCCTTGGAGAAGTTCACTTGTTTTACGTAGGAATCGAACGAAGGGGATTTTTTTTCCTTTTTTTTTGACTTTCATTCTCGTTGGCCTACTAGGAATCTGGGCATTCAATAATCTAAGTTAAGGTCACTAAGAGTGAGGCCAAACGAGCGTAAGGGTGTTACCACACCAATCGAGCGATCGTCGATCGATGCCATCGATCGATGGTAGAATGGATTAGTCGACGTCGATCGATAGTTTCTACGACCAATCCTTTCTACCATCGATCGATGGCATCGATCGACTATCGATCGATTAGTGTGGTAATACCCTAATTTTTGAGTCGTGAGTCGTAGAATTTCGGTCGCTTTCATAGAAAAAAATTGCGTCGTGAGAGAGTCGTCTTTTGTTTTGTATGAAAGCGACCGAAATTCTACGACTCACAACTCAAAAATTACGCTCGTTTGGCCTCACCCTTAAACTTTATTTACTAACTCAGAAACACGAATAATGGTGTCAAATAGTACCAGTCTTTTCATCGAAAGTACCAGTAATATTCTTTGTTTACTTTTGACTCATGTCATGCAATCATTCAACTTCAGGACATTCAGCTTTATGAAATACTGAAGACAACAATTTATCCGTTAAAAGATTTGTTTTGTCAGTCATTAAACCGTTCAGGTAAACATCAATTGCATATTGTGTACTTGTGTAGACCTTACTCTACTACTTAATTAGTAACAATAAATACAGTTTTAATCAGGATGGGTGCGTGGATTCATGTTCATGTGTTTCAATCTAAATTCATCAAGTTAAATTAATAGTTTTATTTAAGCATGAACTCATAAACAAAAGGATGAATAAAAGTAGGATAATAATAATAGCATCTACTGTACAAGGAATAGTGGCTCTTTTTTCCTGAAAACTTCGTTAAAGCTAACTTAATTCATCAATTCGCTATTTCATATTCTATCTACTAAGCGATTACAATATTTCATCAAGGTTCAACATAATTCCTTACCATTTCGTCTGGAAAAATACATTTCGTAGTCAGTCATCCGCAGATGCATTTTATGAAATGAAAGTTCAAATATCACGCAGGCTTAGCTCCTCGGGATAAGTAATAAACTTTTATGACTCTTTAAAATTTCCAAATGATCTATTTTTATGACTATTCCAGAAGTCATTTGCGGGGGACTCACAGTCTAGCGAAGAATGAAAATTATTTATGAATCTTGATACTTACGCTAAGCGTTGCCAGGCGTCCGGATAAAGCGGGCACAGTCAGGCTTTTTGGTTGCGCGTCCGGCCTAATTAGACCGTGTCTGGCCTGTCCGGCTTTTTTTGGGCTTTTTGGTTTCATAATCTTTTATATTAGTTATGATTTGGTTTCCTCTCCGCCCCCCTCACCTTATATGGCTAGTGCAAGCGAGTGACTAGCACTCGCCGCGCTCGCTTTCGTCTTTGCACGACCAGAGGAATCGTTTAGTGGAACCGAACCTTCCTTTCGTTTTAAAAATTGCTCGTGTTATATTAGGACATAAAGTTAAAGGTCCGGTCTTCTCACCTAAATGTCCGGCTAAATTGACTGGTATGTCCGGCTTTTCGGTTTTTAGACTTGGCAACCCTACTTACGCTGAAGGAGTATTTATTGTCTACTAACACTATTATTTAGTACCTTTAAATACTATGCTGAAGGAATAATTACCTATGTAAATATCCATTGCTGCATCCAGACATGTTTAACGTCCATGTAGCTACTTACACACATCAAGAAAAGTTTGTGATCATTATAGGCTGTTTTTTTGATGGAAAAACAATTGAACTGTTTTATTGTTTTATATTCTAATTGTAATATGTTTAAATAAAGAATCTAGAAAGAAGAAGAAATCATTATAATTATATTATAATGTAAAACAAACCGCGTCTGTCTATCTTTTCGTCATAAGTACAAAAACTTCTATACGGATTTTCATGTGGTTTTCATTTTCACCAATAATAAGTAATTAATTAGTTACCAATATAGTACGTACACACGGAGTAATTAATGAGGAAGGTTAAGATTAGATAATAATTTGTTAAGGTTTTGTGTAGGGGTGCTAAGACAGGAAACCTCCACGTGCGCCCGTGGACTGGAGTTCCCTCTCGGATACGTCCGGGGGGAAGACCAGTTTTTCGGGCCGGTGTACCCTGGGATGCGGGCAAAAACTCTCCTTAGGCACTGTGTGCCTAAGGGGTTTCTTTGCCCGTATGCAAATAGCCTGTCGGGTGGACGCTCCAACGCGTGTCCCTCTGAACAGCAGAGGGCACAGCGGCGGAGCGGGCTTGCGGACGGTGAGTAATGGGTATGCTCGCCGTCCGACCAAGGACCAAGCCCGGGTCGGTGGCGCGTCGTGTTTCACGCGTCACCGACGGGGCCCCTTATGGGGCCAAATGCCTGCCGGGGTCGCGGATTTTTCTTAATCCAGGATACCGTGGCCCCGGAACGTAAAGGGCATCCGACGGAACACGGGTGGATTTTAGTCAGTAAGAGTCTGACAGTCCCTCCCGCCCCACCCAGGGCGGGAGGACTCATTTGATGATTTTGCCACCATAAAAAAAAAAAAAAAAAAAAAAGGTTTTGTGTAAGTAAAATGGTTGAAATATGACGACGGTAATGGTTGAAAATATTGGAAATGGTCATGCCATTGACTGCGAACAGTGGTGGCCCAGTGGTATCGGCCCCGACTAACGAGTTATAGAACTAGGTGCTAGAACTATACATTCAAAAGCAGGTGACATCTAGCAACCCACTGGTGAGCCTGCGTGGTGGATTATGGACCACTGCCTCTTATATAGAGGAAGCCTGTGTCCCAGCAGTGGGAACATTATACGCTGATGATGATGCCAAACTGGGAGAGCCTTTCATCGAAAACGCTGCCAAATAACCTAATAGTTTAAGTGACAGTGTTAAAAATTGTAACTAAATTTTATTGAGCCAATAAACCTAATTTATTATTATTACTATATTAACAAAACATGTCGGCATCCGCATATTACCTACCCGTTCGAAGAAAGGGTAGGTACCTAGTTTTCAAAAACCGAAAAAGCGCTGACCATTTAGCCGATTGCCAAGGAAGGGTTACGTTTTTCTTAGTTTTTTTTTTAACCAAACAGACTGTTTACAAATGATTATGTTTACGTTGTAATCGCGTGACTCCAGCTCCTGAACGTGAAGTAAGCGAGGCTCAAGAACGGATTAAAGTCAACAAAACAGTTGTAATATCTGCAGCTTTACTCAAGATATTTTAACGTTTGGCAACTTTTACAATTAACGTTACTTTACGTTACTTGCGATAAAGCTACGCCGGGTTTGAAAAGCTCATTTATGTTTCAATTTTGAAATGCGAGGATTTAAGGTAGGCAATCTTTATTGTCAAATACGTAAGACATACTTATTTGCGTTTTGTTAACCCACTTACAAATGGCGCGAGTTTATTAATGTATGAATGAATGGAAATGATAAATGTAGTCGAAGCGGAAAAAGGAAAAATGTGTGACAGTTAATGTACCTCTTATAAAAAAAATATACTTCTCACATCTTCGTGGAGCATGTTTTTTGAAAAAGCATTGACTAGTACGTTTGCTAGAAAAGATCATGAAAATGCTCTTAGCGATGTTTGGCTCGGTTCGTTATTTAGTTCGAGAAATTTTAAAATGATGCATGCTCGAGTTTCTATTAAAAGTGGATACTCAAGTCTACTTTACAGTTCCAGCTCTAAAACCAATAACTTTACTTGCTATCGCTACCTTTAGCAGAAATCATGTCAAATGTGGATTTGTGGCAAATTTACAATTACTCTGACGTATGACGAATTTACATATGAATTTTATGCATGTGGCGAATTTAATTTCAATGTGTGGTCTTTACAAAACTGTGAAGAATTAACTTTGTGGCCAACTTACAACAACCCGTCTAAATCCCCTAAAATTGCTCCCCGAAAACACAACATACCTACTCGTAGCTACTTAGCATAAAAAGTTACAAAATATTCAGTAAGAAGAATAAAAATACGAATTGTGAACTGTAACTTAAGTACAAGAAGTCTATTTATAAGTCACTACTCAATCAAGTGTGCGAGAAAAGTTTTTACATCGAATCCCCCGAAATTTTACGATGTCGGATCTCGTCTTACTTTTCTTTTCACTAGAGGAACCCTTACCTTAAATATAAGTTCATGAAGCTTCCATTTATTATAGTGTAAGATTAAACTAGCCCAGACACGAGTTTCAAAATTTTCAGTTTATCATGATTTAAAGTTGATCGACTTAGGACCAGCGGTTTGTGCCATAGTCGCACAGAATCGTTTCTGGTGCTGAGACTGGCAACTACAATTCAGCCTGGTATAGCTGCCATATTCAGGGGTCTTTTGTGCCAGGAACGTTCCTGAGTGGTTTGTTCGAATAGTGTTGTTTTTTTTTTAACTGGCTTTTAATTTTCTTGATAAATTAATAACGAGTTTTTTTTCCTGTTTTATTTAAAGCAAACATTTTAAATTCTATACAAGTTATTACGGTTTATAAAGAGTATTACATAGTCTTAACCATAAAACTTAATTGATCCTAATCTTTTTGTGCCAATAATACCATTCCCTTAGGACAATTTCTGACCTCCACGTGGAAGAAACCTCAAAAGTGCGGAAAACAAAAAGCGGACAAAAGCTCATTTATTGAGCTTTTGTCCGCTTTTTGTTTTCCAGCTAATCGCAGATATTTATAGCCAAAGAACAATGGCGACTGGTGACAAAAATATAAAAAACAAAATAAAAACGGAACGAAACACGTAAAGAAAAGTGTCGCGACCCGATAGTTAATAGGTCCCTTCTGTTCAATATTCTTTCGCAAACGTCCAGAAATGTCGGGGTTCCGTTAATTGCGAACATTTCTGCCAACCATTAATAACCTTTATTGCTTTTTAATAGCGACGCCAACTGTCTGTCCGGAAAACGGATGTAAATAACGTCGGTCGACCCGTGACTTCCTAAGCTTCTCGTTTAACTGTATAGTAATATATGTCACTATGTAATGTTGGACCAAAGTGGTCCTATTTTGAGTATCAACATCCAATTTAGACAAATCGTTACTATTTTAAGTGATGACTTTATATTTTATACAGTGTTGCGCTGAAGCAGTCGTTATTAATCAAATAAAATTTAGCAATTATGCATACTTATACGCAGATATGTGGACGGACATTTTATTTCACAAAATGCCGTTATGGTGACCGACGACGTTCTGCCCTATTGTTTATCCTGACCAATTTCTGTCTATGGCCTATCTGAAAAGAAACTAGCAATCAGCCCGGAATATACTATAATGCACTTGTATGGATGTGCGAGGGTTTTTTCCACTTTGTTCACCCAGGTGATATCACCTGGGTGAACAAAGTGGACAACTTTGGTGTCCTCAATTCACCTCGGAAAAATATCACCTGGGGCCTTACCACAAGCTCTTAACGCGATCCAGTTTGGCAAATAAACCTTTGCGAGGACACTCACGCAAGCAGGGGCGGACATATTCATATAGGTACAAAAGCTTTTTGGACTCGAAATCAAGAGTCGTCCACATCAAGAGAAAACCCTGTTACAATATCAAAATTATTTCATGTTTAAACTTCATTCATGCGTAACATTTCTTGCTGAAACTTTGTCTGAAATATGTTTTTTTTGTTTTTCAGCATTTATCTGCAACCTATTGTAACACTCAACAGTATTGACTTTCATGTTGGTAACAGATCTCAAGGTAAAAAAATATTTTCTAGGTAGAATAAATAACCTCGGTAAACAAAATTAAAGAAAATGAAAAAAAAATATGCGTATGTTGACATTTGTTACCAAAACCTTAAGGGCATTCAATAAAATATTAACAATTCCAGCAAATCAAGTAAACTTTGCACAATTTAACGAAGCAACCTAAAAGTTAAGATTGACAAGATAAATAAACGTGAATTGATTTTCTCTTAGCGGGGCTGTTTGCTGAAACCTTATTAATGTTGAGAGGTTTGCACACAACTTCGCCATGTGCCGTATTATCTCGAGAGCGCTACCAAAAGATATGCAAATCACCTCTGTTGATGACGCTACGTCCCTTACTCACTCAATCTACAGAAGCACCTAATCTTTGAATATTCTCATCTAGTCAGACGCAAATCAGATGACATTAGAATTTAAATGAACGCAGACAAACATCCTTGTCCTCATGAGACGTTTACTTAAACAATTTTCTGAGATTTAATTTACTCACACGACATTTTCACAAATACAACGTTATCTTGTTACAGATGCGGCAATACATCGTCCCCATGCTGCTGCTTGCAATAGTGGCACTCTCCTCGAGTAATGTTCTTCCAATGTCCGAAAATGACTTCACCAGAGAACAACTCAGCTTTGACAGCCAACACAATGACAATACATTTAGTGATAGATATCAAACAAGAAATGTTCTTGATGAAATATACAAAATGTACATCGGACACGATGATAAACCAGGATCCTTGAATAAATTACAACTCAAATATGCAGAAGCGGACAATAATCAAAATGATGATATTTTCAATATTGTAAGTAATAAAGATGATAACTACAATGGAGAGGGGTTTCGAAAAGAACAATGGCATAATTATCCAAGACAATTAGATCGCCTCCATCAGTTGTATGAACACAATACGGACAAAAGGAATTTCGACCCCGACCCTAATAAGGAATACATTGAAGAAGTTGCTCCCGATATTCAAGATTTAAATGATAAAACCAACGAAATCTACTTAGAAAGTAACCCTGCTACTAATAACGTCTACGATGCAGTCATAGATGCGACGAACCCCTTATTAATTCTTAAAATGCGATTAGCAAGCTTGAATAAAGATATTGACAATGCCAATGCCGAATATGCTAATCTTATAAATTCTGGAATAGAATCTAGTAATCTGAGAGAGGATGAAAAGAATGAATTCAGGAATGAAAACCCCGAAGTGAACGTCATCAAAGTGAAACGGGAAGGCGTAGCTAGTACGCAAAACAATGAGTTAACAGGTGAGTTTAAACTTAAATATTTTTCACTTCTACAACCTGTGATTAACTTTATATAAAACCAATACCAACATAATTATTCTACAAAATACAGACAGGAGACCATGTCCTACGTGTATCTCTTGTGTGTATTTTGCTTATTTGTATTTTGGACTTAAACAGAGTATTTGCCTATCAGCTGTCCTTAAAAGTACATAGAACTTTCATTGTGTCAAATTTTATTGACAACAGGATGTAATAGGACAATTCATAAAGCTGTTAACCAAACATTCATCAAACTACGTTAAAACAGTGTTAACAGAAAAACAATGAAATTCGTGCCCAAAATATTGTGATGAAGGATTTATTGATAAAATGTTCGAACTTTAAATATTACGTAATTAAAACAGTCCCAGTTATGGTACAGTGAAAAAAAAACGTAAATGAAGGGACGAACACAAGGGTGTTTTTACACCCAGTAGGATAGGTTCCAAAATATCAATTCTAACAACAATTTTCTGACACAGTGGCTGCCAGTGGCGTGGAAGATTCATCCAAGCAGTTTTAAGACTAACGTCTGAACATATTTTTTTTATATTACAGATAACCCAACGCAGAAGAAAACGGTGAATAAGAGGATCTTCTCGCTATGGAGTCGTCTGCAGAGCCTGAACCACAAGGGGCACGAACTGCAGCATCGACGTCACCTTCACGCGTTCTACGGTCTACCTGACTCTGATGGTGGAGGCACCCTCACAGCAGAGACCAGAGCGACTCTCATGCGACCACCTGGCTCACCACTCCGATGGGGATGAATAAATTAGAACTGTTATAGCTTCTTTAAGTTCCAACTCAGTTGCAGTTACGTGTTAGATAATTAAATGAGGAGCATGATAGTAATACTTGGATGGAAGTAGCAACGGTGTAGGTCAACTCAAAATTGTTAAAACATTAGGAAATGTCACTGGCTGGTACATTTACGTTTGGCGCTCTTTTGTAAGTTAATAAAAGTATCTCAAGCCAGTTGTTAACCTTGTCTTAGCGATAGATGTCTCATCATGTTTATGAAAAGAAATGTGTATTTATAGCAATAAAATTTGAAGTTTGCTCAGTTTTATACTTTTAATCGACGTTTATGGAAATTGTTCACAAAGCATGCATGAAAATCGAAGCACAATATTATTTGTATGGCACATTTGTTCATGAAAACTTTGTCTCCCACCTGAAAGCTGAGTACTTTCTTGTCAAATCTTTTTTAATTATGAAGATGACTGAGTGATTTGACGTAGATTTCTTTAAAATGCTGAATAGTACAATAAAATGACCAAATTGTTGCTATCATTTTTTAAGATTGTCTTTGTTTTAACAAAGTACCTATTTGTAATGACTGTTTATACATTCGAAAACAATATTTAACTGTTTATTAATCGAATAAATATTTAAACTTATTGACTGTGAACCCTGTGAACATAATATTTTTGTTTTTGTGCGCAAAATCAATGCTTATTGTCTTCTGAAATGTAACTATTTGTTATTAATCCATAGAATTTAATATCTAATATATAACTTCCACTTCTATTGTGTCTATAAGGTTGAAAAAAAATACAAAAAGTACTTGAATAAAATAATAGTGATAATAAAATATTTACGTATATTGTCATTATATATGTAAATAAATAAAATGTATATCAGCTTTCATTTTTCATTTTTATCCTCTTAAAGTTTAGTTAGACGAACAATTATTTATTTGGACTTTCCCGCCTCAAAGGGTTTTTTTGGTAAAAGAGACATCTAGGTTCTAAACAAAGAACTACGTTGAATAGAATCGAATGCCACAGATAAACAAAAACAGAGGGTCAGCATTTTCAAAGAAGCATTACTAAAATAACGATTTAAAATAAAAGGCATATTGAAAACGATAATAATTAACAAACTCAATTAGTTAAATACAAAGTTTTAAGTATACTTGAATAAAATCAGTTATCATACGGACTGTCACTCTCAGTCAGTCACATCAACAGTCAACAACAAATATTTTGATAAGAGTTATCTGGCTTCATAAATACGAGATCCGAGTACGTGACACAACTATTTGAGATTATCACAGAAACCTGACATGGTAAGTACCCATACATTTTGAATAACATATTTATACTTTAATTATTGCTTTGCATGAAATGAAATTACTCAGGGGCTAGATATTGTAATTACCAACTCAAACATTCATAGATGCGTACTTCAACTGTCAAACAGTAGGTAATGATTGATGGTCCAACATGACAGGCTGTTTTGTAAGATAAGTTTATGTATTATGTCAGTTAACGTCAGGCTACAGCTATTAGAAAATAATGATCAGAGTTAAGAGAAATAATTTTACGATTTTATTAGGTAAATTACCTATAAAAAGACAAGACATCTTAACTTTCCTTTTTTATATACAAATATAGAAAGATAGCCATAAATATTGTTCGATATCACGACTACATAAACATAACCTCAAAAATGGATGAATGAATCGTATTGTTTGGTTATACTAGTATGTAATAGTATTAAGTGACAATAATAATAGTAAAAAAATAATATAGGTAATCTCAATTCATCGCGTTCGGAAAGCAAACATAATTTTTTAAATAATTAGGACATACACTAAGGAATGTTCAGAAAGATACAGAATATTTAACTGGCAATGCTATATTAAAATTAACTTGTTTTTTAAATGAAAACAGCCCAAATGTTGACAGAAAGGAAATATTTTAGACGCAGTATTTAATAAAAGGTGCAGATTTTAGTTAAAATAATGATGTCCCTACATAAGTACCAAAATGTAGTGCAGTTTTCTAACTCACTCTTTGATCAAATTCAAAGCAAATAATATATTCTAAGGTTGTCTAGACAAGTTTTATTTGTAGTCGAGTCAACTACTGGACTCGCATCACAACTTTCTAAAATCAACGATTGGAAATCTCTCTGGTTTGATTTGATGTACTTGGAAATGTAAGAATGTTGACTCTGCAATTCTGCACCCTTAGGACGTACAGTCACGAGCAATAACATGTATACATTTAACATAAAATTCAAACGCAAATTATTCGTGAGATACTAGTTTCTACTTTGAAATAAGACCTATTTCATAATAGTATGGCTTCCAAAATAGAAGTCTAATGAAAAAGCAAAAGTTTAATCAATATTGTAGCAGAAAAACGCTTTTGAATACTGCTTAGTGTATACATACTATTGCTCGTCACTGTACAGCTACCTAAATATATTTACATTGCTTTATTGCAGAATAATCTCTTTAGAGTACAAAGATAGATACGAGTATAGTTAAACCCTCGAAATCCAAATCATTTAAAATATTTTCGATAGACCATCGTTAAATAAGAGTCTTCAAACAAAAAGGAATACTAGCTAACGAGATTTTAAGTTTTCATTATTATGACTGCATCTGCTTTAGATACGGGCAGAAAGTAACTTTGATAATTTTATAAAATGTCCAGATTCCGTGTTCAAATCAAAACGTAACGTTTTTCAAATGTGTGAGTGAGCGCCATGCTCACATTTAATAGTTATTTGCACCCCACTTTGCAGCCTTACGTAACAATAGTTATTTGAACAAAAATGTAATTCCTTGGCGTGAGACGTAGGGAACGAACGAAGGGGGTATTTTCTCCTTCCTTTGTTTTGGCTTCAATTCTCATTGGCCTACGAGGAATCTGAAAATTCTACAATCTTACGATATAATTATTACACACTGCACTATCATGCGTTGGAGACACACAGACATATTGAATACCAAATCCACTTTTGTTGTCTTTGGGTCAAACTTAGAAGAGACTAATATAATTTTAAATTGAATTATGGTTGTATTCAATATCTAGGCAACCACTTTATTTTAGACAGACAATACTCACCGAATATTCAGAAGAAAGGTTGAAATACAAACTCTGACCTATTTTCCAAGGCAGAAAATCGTGCAGTTCTCTACGCCTACTATCTGTCATCATGTTCTTGGCGAGTGCGAGCTGCCCTGCATCTCAAACAGATTCCATTTGAGGAGAGACCTGTGGATATCGTGAAGAAACAGCAGCAGAATACTGAAGAATACCATGCTATCAACCCTAACGAGAAAGTACCTGCACTGCATATAGGTAAGCTGTTGATAAATTGGAGTAAGAAAACCCATAGACGGTTTAGGTGCGAAAGGACATCGACGCAAATTATATCGAATTCAGCATATAAATAAGTACAAAAAAAATCTAATAAAAATCTATTCCAAACATTTTGAATTAGGTACGGGAATTTGGGCTTTTTCATCAGTTTTTTGCAGTTTAAGGATTTTTTTTACAAAATTTCTTGAATAAATTAATATATTTTGAAATGCTGCGGTTTTTTTCATCTTAATTTGTCAATAACTCTTGTCTTTTTTGCGCAATATAAATATATAAATAAAATCCCACCAAAACCATTTCATCTAAAATGTTGCCAAGACGACCACATAATGTTTGGCCTGTGAAAAAGATATCAGATCTCATGTTAAGCCAAATTTCTGAATCTACACGGCCTAACTCTACCGACCTTCACAAATTCTACATATCAGTCTTGCGCTTATCGCTTACCTCGTCTTGGCGGGGCCACTACCGTGGCCCCAGATAAGTTTTTCAATTTCAAGTCTTTATTTTAATATTTTTTCATGCAGCTAGGTATATACACTGCGTTTGAAATAGGTCTTTTAAAATCTGGTCTATTAAAGTCGATAATTTTGAAATATGTATTTCAAGTTATCAGTTTTTCGAAACCGGGTCGTTCTTCTTTTTTCGTGACAAATAATACGTCATTGGTGTTACTCAGTTTTTCGAGTTTTTCAACAAACAATAATATATTTTGATTTCAGTATTAAATATTTTTTTTCAAATGCATTTAATTTTCATTTGGATCATTTCAAATCTTTGTTTTCATGCCCATAATGTTGTTCGTTTTATTGTAATATTCGAGAAAACACTGTGACAGAGTGGTCCTTTTTAGGTAGGACATCATTATGGATTACTACTCTGTCACGGTATTTAATGAAAAATGAACACATGCAAAAAAATTAATTGGCTACAGAAAGTTAAAGATTATTTAGTATTAAAACTAAAGGTATAAAGCGATGAGGATGTAAATTCAAACAATGTATACGGAATAATCGGCCATACTCTAATGACACAAAGTGACGCGAGTGACACTGGGCATCGGTTGGACATTAGTTAAACAACTCGTAAAATCGTTTATCTTACCCTCACCGACACCCCCCCCCCTCCTTATTGCCGATGACTCTAAGGACCAAAGCAACTTTCAACTGGTACAAGAATTTTTGAAATCGGTCCAGTGGTTTGGGAGCCTATTCAATACAAACAAACAATCAAATCTTTCCTCTTTATAATATTATATTATTATTATAAGTGTAGAATTAGATAATGCTCTTGCTTGCTGTTTTGCTTTGTGCTCGTTATTGCTCCATGCTCAGCATAACAGCTTAGTGACTAGTAGGTACGAAGTTCAGTTTCTCACGTGGCTCTCACTTCACGTTTTAGACAAACTAACACTTGAAATTCAGCAAGTCACTACACTGTTACATCTAGATAAAATTTAACGATCTCATTATAGATAATGTTATGTGAATCATACAAATCATCTTTTGATATGAAAATGTCAAATCATCTTTGATTGATTTTTGTTTTTGTACAAATGGTTTTCACGATTAGGCGATTTTATATTTCAGTTTATGTATTTGTTACATTAGGTATACTATGAAATTAAAAACTGGGAATTGTGTAGGTTTTAAGAACTTTCTATGTATGGGACAAAAATATTTTACTCCAAAAGGACACAAAAGAACAACTTATCATAAGAAATTTGAAAAATGGGATGGTCCATGTCCTAGCGGTCTACCCCGGGCAATGGCAAAACAGGCTATTTATTACGATCCCATTGACAATAGCAGGCCTCACCAGTACCCATACCATGAGTAGTCATTGCGATACTCGATCATACGCATCGACCGCGTTTGGCGCTCTCATTGGTTGAGAGTTCATACAACCTTGGAGCGGGCCAATGAGAGCGCCAAACGCGGTCGATATCGATGATCGAGTACCGAGTATCGTAATGACAACTCATGGTATGGGTACTGAGCCGCCATGCTCGCGACCCACACCCTGGTGGCCTACCATGAAGCCTGTGGGAAAGAGAAGAGCTTTACAAGTCGTCTAGCGTCATCTCGTTCCCTGTTTCGTCGGTACGCAGGAGTTCTATTGTTCCTCTTGGATGAACTCGCTTCATCTCAGGTCTCTCCTTTGCTTCTGTACTACATTATGGCCAATAACGAAAACCATTGGGCCTATTTGGCGCGTCAGACACAATTATTCTTTATTTTTTCTTGTACTTATTAGATTTTTTTTTGTACATTTTCTTTTAAATGTTGTGTCTCTATCGTGGTCCCTTTGCGCCAAATATGTTTTTTCTTTCTTTATTTCATTGTAAATACATAAAAAATGGATCTGAAACAGTATATTCATTCTTTTTCAATTTCGTATTTTTTTATAAGGCAGCTTTTCAAATGATTTAAAATTAATATAGCCGGAGGTGAAGGATGAAAATAAATATAATTCCGCTATTGTGAAGAACATAATATGTCATTCGTTTTCGCTGTAAATATCTGTGGGCTGATTGTACCCACAATATCCCGAAAGGGCCAGAAAGTAATTTCCCCTAGGCAAAAGAAATAATAAGTAATTCTTATAAAAGATTCCGTTACCGAATATGATTAAATGACGCGGTCTATGAAATATGATTGTAAATATGTGATCACGTCGCGCGTTGTTTAGAAAACTCCTTGTAAATAAACCCACGCAGTTATAATGATTTTTTTCTCAAACATACATCTAAAGGTACAGACGCCAGTAGGTCAACCCACCCGAATCTGTCAAATTTTACCACTAGAACATTAACATTCCACTATTGTGATAAGGTTGAAAATCTATTAAATAAATTTTACAGATTGTGTCTGTCTGTACCATTTCTAGGAAACTTTTAACTGGAACCCTGAGATGCAAAGTTCAATTAGTAAGAAAAAAAAAGAGTACGTTAGATTTTAGTAAGTAGCCAAGTCTGAAGGTCCCATCCGCTCCAAGCAGAGCAGGAGGACTCATTTGACGGTTATCCAACCTAAAAATACGGGCTATTTGGCTCGCACAAGGTTCCAGAAGCCTAGGAAAAGTGCTATTTCAATTCCAGCGATACTTAGTTAAAACGGAAATGAAAAAAAAGCATTTTTAACCGACTTCCAAAAGGGGGAGGTTCAGGAACACACATTTTACCAATTTGGAAGTGTCTCTTGCGCAAACTGTTCAATTTAGGAAAAATTATGCTAGTAACCTCAATATCATTTTTAAAGACCTATCCATAGATACCTACCCCACACGTATAGGTTTGGTGAAAAAAAAATGTTTGAGCTTTAATTCTAAGTAAAGTATGGGGAACCCCCAAAATTTGTTTTATTTTTTAATTTTTGTGTGAAAATCCTAATGCGGTTTACATAATTCATCTACTTACCAAGTTTCAACAGGATAGCTCGTATAGTTTCGAAAAAAAATGGCTGTGACATACGGACGGACAGACAGACAGACATGACGAATCTATAAGGGTTCCGTTTTTTGCCATTTGACTACGGAACCCTAAAAAGTTTAAAATAACCTACAAAATAACTTTTCTTTGGAAAGTCGGTGGCAAAAAAGACAATCAAATAAAAACAAAGTCACCGACTTTCGAAAGATAAGTTATTTTGTAGGTTATTTTAAACTTTTTTGTAGTTGTTTTTGTCACCAACTCTGTTTACGCGTCAGATAATTAGGCCTCCAGTTTTTGTACTCGTAGTAGAAATATTATGTAACAATGTTTGCCATTATCGCCTGTGATCGAACTTAGACATTCAGGCAGACACTTAGACAGGCTTAGAAAAATGCCCTTAGCATTAGGCCAACAACATTAACAGATGCAAACAAAATGTTGAAAGTGTGTCATAAATTCACGGAAGCGTGAACACTTTTCGCGTACATTTTAAGGCATTTTCATAATTGAATTTATGAACGTTTCGTTTCCCCCATCACTTATGCAGGTGGGTGCTGACATGGGTACTTCTCGGATACGTTGGTTCCTCTCGTATGCGGTGGTACTTCTCGGCAGGGCCGGATCTAGGGAGGGGCAGGGGCGGCACATGGCCCGGGCGCCAGCTTTTATGTATGTTATTTTAACAAAACTAATCGCGTAGCGTCTAGTACACGTTGTAACACCCAGGGAGATGTGCTATCTCTCTAGGACCACATGAGCTGAGCGGGACAGTAGCTATGGGTGAGCAAACTGCATATTCAAGCGTCGTTCATTGACTCGTTCATAGGAAATCGAACAAAAATGTATCGGTCAGGCCTAGTAACCATTTCTTTTTAGTTTTTTGTCATTTACTTTGAAACGCTGGAGAGGGGTGCCACTATCAAGTTTTGCCCCGGTTGGAAGAAAAACGTAAATCCGGGGATGCTTCTCGGTTACTTTGGTACGCCTCGCCTTGGCGACGTGTTTCGTCTTGGCAGCATAATATGATAATATGAGCTTATTATATCCGCACGTACGCCATCGATAAAAGCGCCTAATACACTGATATCCGCTCGATTTGCTAAAAAGGAAATGAGTAGAAGATGTTCAGCGCCTCGATATGATACGGCGGAGGTTTTAATTTAACAAATGCGATAACTCATCCAATATCTGTCGAATTATCAAAATATACTTAGGTTAGGTAGGTGGTTTGTTACTTCCGTATTTACGGCATATTTGGTCTGGGTAGGTGTGTTTCTTCACTGGCGTTATTATGTATATTACGTATTTATCCGGAATATACAGTATCTATATTGAATAATATATTCTATATTCACGAATACACGTAGTTATTACAGTGACTAGGTATTTCCATTTCATTCAATTATGGCGACCGTTGAAATGGCTTAATTGAGTAATACACATTCGTTCAAAGTTTAATTTCCAATCAGCCAACACAAATTGACTGTCCCAAATAGCTGGAACAGCAAATATTTTCATGTGCGTAAAAATATAACCAACTCTTGTTTTAATAAGTGATTAATTTTACAAGCGTACGTGGATACCTACTATAAAAATTTCGTCAAACATAAGTAAACCTGACAAAAATACTCGAAAAAGGGTGATAATTATAATGTTAACCATAGAGCCTCCATAGAGCTTAGACAAGAGACCACAAGAGACATACCCATACCGACCTAATCGTTTTCTATGTCACACATTTTGAAGAATCCTTGTAAATAATTTGCTGGGACGGCTGGGACTTATCGATAAACTTACCTACAGTTTATGCGTAATGTAAATACGGATATTAAAGTTTCACGAAGTGTTATTTATTACTAACCTTCAAATAATCTAAAACTGTTGAAATATTTAGTACACAACTACCAACAAACATTCATACTTGTTTATCGCAGTGAGACTATAGTTTTAATCTACTCCCTTACGTAATTAAACCCTCTTTTGTCCAGATTAAGGGATGTTTCACACGAACCACAACCACACAACGTGGGCGAAACTAAACAGCAGTATTCACAAACCATATTTTGCTATCATTATCGACCGTATGGGTGATACTGACCACATCGTAACCACCTGCAAAACCGTAAACTACTTAGCAGCTGGCCACAACGCGCACAAATGTGCTGCACCGTGCGCGAAAAAACAAAAAAAAAAGGTTAATACGAGCTTAGTACCTACACTGTTGAAGTGCTGCACCAAAATTTTGGTGGAATCGACTACGATTAGGTACAAGAAAAACAAAAACTGCAGCGACAAAATTCACACGTAACCACTGTTCGACCACATTTTTTTGCAGCGATGTGGACGATCGCGATGTGGTGTGGTTGTGGCACGTGTGAATAGACGTTTAGTTGTGGGAAGGAAATGATCGGGCCTGCGGGACAAATTTCCACATGACTTCATTGCCAAATACACTTTCAGTGTTTTGATCGTATTGATTTAGTTTTGAGTGTACGATTGTTCCTGTATTGCAGAAACTAAAGGGTGCTGAAACTCCTTTCAATTCCAATTAACGCAAATAAAATATGCTCACTTTTATTTCACACGTATAAAAGAATAAAGTTTCCAGGGGATCTAAAAAGCTCACAAACATTACCATAATATGAATTGCGATGAAATTCGACAAATGAAATATGCAATTTTATATCTAATGAGTAGAGTCTACTCAGTAGTTAAGAGATACCGGATAATTTTGTAAACGTTTTAGATCCCCTGCATGTTGTACCTCTATAGGTTGCTTTATTTTAAAAGACAGTTTTTCATAATAATTCATTGACTACAAAATTAGCTCAAATAGCATTCGCTCGTTTCCGATACTATTTATTTTAAAGAAAAACGTTCTTACAGGCGACATACAATGGAAACCACGAGAAAAGACAGTCAAACCACAAATTAATACCCCCATTCATCAACATTTACCGTCTATAGGTATATAACAATAAATCAGCATACCAAATCACGGCGAAACAAGCATCTATCATCATAATTATGATCATCACATCACATATTCATCATAATTATTAGGTCGGTGTTTGAACATGCATTCGATCTAAATTCGCTGATGTCATCATGGAATGTAGTCACAATAGCCTCTTGCCCTGAGGACTGAGGACCTGGAGTGCACTTTAGGCGGCACTAATAGCCACGCCATTAACACGTTTACTACTCACACTTCAATCATGAATTCTCGACAGAAGGCATATCAAACTACACATATCCACTATTACTTGACCTGGTATACTATGATCATTCAATTCATTGAACGGTCAGCTTACACTGGTTTTATTGCTTGATTGGTCGCCATGCGTACTCTTGCGTCGTGTCTAAAATTTGATTTTCGTCGATTCAAATTGATAAGCTGCCAATCAAGGGAAATGAGGTCGATATATGGTGCTCCAGTAAATTAACAACGACCAAGTTGTTCGTACATAGTACCTACATCTAGATCTGTATGTTTTATTTTTCTTGCTAGACCGATTTCAAAAATATATTAGACATTTTAATAACACAGTAATGGTCATGGTTAGATAGGTATGTGTCAGTGCAGGGACGAAAATTTGTAAAATATTAGATTATTAAGAAACATACTGGTATTCAGCTGCATCTGGTTATACCATCACCGACACGAATATTTTGGGAAAAAAGGCTAGGCAGATAAAGATTATTATTATATTATAAATACATCAAAAACTCTTTCGAAAATAACGCTAAATATAATTAAGTTTGACGTATTACTTCCCAGAATTTGATCCATATTAGCGACATTTTTTTTTCTAAAAACAGCTGGTTCGGTTCCAGGATTCCAGGCCAGGATTATAGATTTTCCTAAAATCCAATAATGCAGTTTTAGTATTCGTAAAAATCGGCTTCGAGATTCTTTTCAGTATTTTTCGATATTCTTCATAGCTATAGGATATAGCCATCTACGCCCAGTTGAAAAATTCACCCTGTAGGTATACTGTAATAATACAAGTAAAGAAATTATAAATACACATGTGTCAGTAACTTCATTTAAGGCAATTAAATAAATAGACTTCAGAAATGTGAAACAAATAAATAAAACTTTCTTCAGTAACTACAACTTTGCCATGCACAAATAAAAGCATGATTATGAAAATCCAATATAGGTAATGCGCAGACGTTATTAATTTTCCAAAATTAATATCGGCAGCCTGCAATATTTGCGATGTAGATATTAAATTGAAATCGAATGGTATTGTCCCAGAACATTGTCGAACTAATCCAAGTCTTCGACAGGCATAATGACAGTATCAACAATTTGAAAATCTAATTCGCCTGCCCGCGCCAGATAGAATTTTGAAAAATAACCGACACGTATTTTTTGTTAACTCATGGTATATTGACAAAGGTAATAAATAAAATGAAATTAAAAAAAAAAACATTTTATTCCATACATAATTAGAGAACGTATATACATCTTTGAAAATTAATACGTAGCAATTCAATATAAATGATAGATAAATAAAAGATGATAGATTGTCAAAGATAAAACGTATGAAGAGTCTCGTGACAAGTCTAGTAAGAATTAAACCTAGAAGTGGCGGGACGAACTTGACAGAACCAATGACCAGTGGTCCACTTTGGCCCTGGATCGTGAAAACTGGAAGTTATGCGGAGAGACCTTTGCCCAGCAGTGGGATGGTGTAGGCTAGCAGTATCAGTATCAGTATAAAGGCTCGAACAGACACACGCGATTAATCGCGCTGCGACAACGAGCCAAGCTAATTTCCACTCTAAATGTAGGTACTGCGAATGGACCGCGACAAGTCGCCCCGCGCGATTAATCGTGTGTGTCTGCTCGAAGCTTAAGTGACGTATTGCAAAATTTAACAGCGTCGTATATTCGTCAATTTTGGCTTACGAAAGAAAAGAAAAATAGGGGTTTAATAATTTTTGAAAACCTAACTTAGGAGAATCTAATTTAGATTTTTTCAGTCACCTTGCCCTTTGCTAACGACTTAGATTTCAATTCATCATGTGTGTCGCGAAACAATCTTCTTAGTCACAGATATAAATAGGAGCTAGAGTAGTGCCCGCATGGATTACGGTCAATTAAGCTACTAGGAAGACTGAATGGTCAAACAAGGCATAACGATGTATTGAATGAAGGAAAATAGATCAAAGCTAGTAATCAAGGGACATTTTCCGAGGACCTACAAACAGTCACCTTTACAGTATACGTATTTTCATTATCATTAGTTGAGTAAATGTATTCGTACTTGCAAGATTGCCAATTATTTATTTATCGGAAACTCAAAACAAATTAGGAACATGGTTATACATCCACTGCAACGCCGCTACCCCGAAATGTTAAATTTGCAGTCAACTTTTATTATAACACCTGGCATAGTCAGACTTCACATGCTATTTCAACATAAAAAAAAACTGCTGAAAAACCGAATAAACTCCGACACATTTTTTTTTATCTTATGCCAAATTTGGCTAATTATTTCGTTTCCAATGGCGTTATATATCTGATTTTATTTTAAGTTGTAGTGCTAACAGCTCACTCTAGCGACTCGGGAAAATACCATCCGAACACGAAATTCAGATTGGAAGTCCTGGGCTCTTCAGTGCAACCCTTACGAAATGCAAGACCAAGCGAAGCCAGTTGGGAAATAATGGAACGTCGCCTGGAGTAAGATTTCTTTGGCAACCAGTAGCTTTGACACTTACTGGAGGCCTGGCGGGAACTTTAGCCCCCCTTGCATTATGGGGCCCTGGGCATTTGTCCAGTGTGGCCAAAGAAAAAGATGGCTCTGACAGTACCTACGCATTCAAGTCGCTTTCTCGCTCAAAAAACTATAATATTATAAACAGTACAGTATGTACCCCTCTATGGAGGCCTATGTTCAGCAGTGGACGTCTTCCGGCTGATGATGATGATGATGATGAGTATGTACTCATAATAATTATGCACGCGTATGACATTTTGTTTATAGACTGGATCTACTGCATGCTTGTCTCCGCCTTTTGCTTTAGTTCAGGTTGTAGGTCATACCGTAGCGTCACATATCAAGAGTTGATTTAAAATGTTCGCGGAAAATACTGTGAAATCGAACATAAACTTTAAATAATGACAGTCGTAAACCAAATTCGTACATAATGTACAAAATAGAAAGAAAAATCTATTACAAAATCCCAAGTTTATTGCCTTGTCACTATTTACAGCAGACTGATAAGTGCGTATTGCATTTCAATATTGAGAAAAAATATTCAGCTTCCCCCATTCAGAATTTCAAAACCTACTCGACCCAAATATATGGAACAGATGATTTTTTTCCACGAATACGACAAAGTTCAGTCACAGTTCAGTTTGATGTCTGAATCTTACAAGCATTCATTGCTGATGCATGCCGTAAATTAGAGCTGTTAATCTACTCACCCCTATAATTCTATATCTTCGGTATTAAAGATCTGATAGCCACTGTAAAGCGGTTCAGCAAAGATTACAGACGAAGATAAAAACATTACTTTGTTACGTAGATAGTAGATACATATCTGGTAGGTACGCTGTATCGTAAATAAATGGATTCCCGAAATTATGCGGGTGTTTTTTATTCAAATCAAAAATTATTTGAAGTAATATTTATCTGAATTCTTTACAAAAATGTACCTACAAAATATAGACAGATAAAAAACCTTTGTCAGAAAAACTTCATAAGCAATATTTATTCAATCGTTGTGCAATAAAATGTTTGCGAAGTAATAAATGTTAATCTATTCTGGACACGAAAATAAACTGACCCATTAGACTGCACTTAAAATTCAAACCTAAAACTGTTTTATTTTCTTCTAAGTGCTCGGGCTCGTACTGAAGTCTAAAGCTGCAATATTAAAAATTCAAGCAGTGTCGACGCCGACGGTCCGCGGTTCAGTACAATCAAGCATCATTTGCGTGCTCGAGGCAACCGACCGACCGTTTGTTTAAGTGGACCGGTCAATAACTCCGCAAATAGCTATTAAATGAACATGTCGCCACCTAATATCACCGCTCATAGAAAAACTCTGACTGAATTGGTAACTATTTAGGTCATTGAATCCCGTAAAGTGCTCCTCACATATTTATATCAGAAGTTTGTTCAACATTACGACTGCAACATTGCAAAGATTGTAAAATGTTTTCATGATCTGTGGCGCACTTATTGTAAAAGCTTTATGAAGATAAAACAAATTGGATACAATTTTAGATCTGATTTAATTGAACTTAATTATTTGTGCTCAATCTGCTTGCTTGCTTTTGAATTGGGACGCTCCACTGGATGTTGCTAATATACATATATTTTTGCATGACAAGCTTTATTTGTGGATGAATCATACTTGCTATAGGAATAAACTGTTTCTATTGCCAACAGCTTCGGTGTGAAATTCACTTGAAGATTTGAATAGCTGTTTATATTTCAGTTTTCATGCAAGTAATATGAGTAGATAAGACAATATCTACTCAATTCAATTCATTTCGAGTACCTATCTCATCCATTAGAAACGTTTCAAGTAAATAAACGGCGAAATAATGTCCACAGAACTTGTGAACAGACTAAACACCTACCCACTATATGTATACACCTACTATGACTATGTCGATTAATTTGGGAACGGAGTAGGTAAATAATATTGAAAACAATGGCACTATGAACAAAAAGAAAACGTGATTCAAAGATTGAATGAAACAAAAATGTGTCAAGCGACAAGTCCCTGTAAAATACTAGTGTGGAAACTATAAATATTGACAGAAATTATATGTACTCTCGGGACAACGATCAAAGCTGCTGCAAAAAACAAGAGCCAATCGCCACACCATAAACACATCTAACACCATACGACAAGGTTCATATTAAATCAAACCCAGAGTTACTTACGAAAATAATTTAACACTTGGCAAGCTTATTTGCTCAAACTTTCCGCCTCGTGGAATTTGTAAAGTTCGCTTAATTTACCTGCAAATCAAATACGAAACGAATCAAGTGAGTTATTTGACAATTTTAGGGACTAGCAGGAATAAGGATCAATGAGCATTGAGTAGTGAGACCTTTTTGACAAATTAAATGGAACCATTTAATTTGTCAAAAAGGTCTCACTTCTGTTTTCACAACAGAATCGATCAGCCGAATCAGGATCAAATTAGAATCTTTTGAAGCAAATAATTATTTTAATTTTCTGAAGACTTCGTGAAAGGTTTATCTTTAGGTATTCTTTAGATGCTTACCACTTTTGATTGCTGCAATTTAAGTCACACCATTTGTCAACGATTGATTGTTTAGTTAATGGTCAGTCAATCGTTATCAATTATTTGCGTCATGTTTATATTGAAATTTTGTGTCTCTGTTATTGGGTAGTGTCTCCATAAAAGATGTCAGTTGTTTAGGGATTTGTCTCACTGGATGTTTCACGTCCCCAGTCAACTCAAACAACTTAATCTAATTTTTGTTCAGCACGCAGAGAAATGTCTGGCTACCTATACGAGAACTTCTGTTGCAACCGTGACAGCAAGAAAGAAAGAAAAGAAAGAAAGAAAATAAATTTATTTGACAAGCCTTAGGCACACAATTACAATAAAAAATAGAGGCAATGGAAAAGAACACAAAAGTAGGTACCGTGTGCCTCACGGCTGTGCCAAATAGGCTCAGTTCAGCAAAATGCCAGGCACAGGGTGCCTGACGCTGGTTTTCAACTGAGCCTTGTCAAGACTGACTAGTTGACTTTAGTATTTATTACTAGAAATGTTGTAAAGTCAACTAGTGAGTCTTACTGTCACGGTTGCAACCAGAAGTTCTAGTATACATTTTTTCTGCGTGATTGACCGGTCTGGGGACGTAGAACGCATCCAGTGCAGTGTGACAGGTTCTTTAACGTTTTGTTTAGATTTTAATATTGCTCATATTCAAAAACTAGTAAACGGCAGTAACTGTCTTGAAACGTGTGAGTAGGATGGAGTATATTGAGTTAAACTGTGGTTAAACATTGTTATTATTGTATAGTAGGTACTCATGTCATCTCGCTCGGACTTTTCAAGACTATCTATAATAATATTTTTTTTAATGTTTAGACAATGAGACGCTGGTGGAATCCATGGCTATCGTGCAGTACCTGGAGGATACTCGTCCCAAGCCGGCCCTGACTCCGGAATCACCTTTACAGAAAGCCAGGATGAGGGAGATTTGTGAGGTTTGTATGAGAGCAAATCGATCAAGTACCTATGGCCAATAATTTGCACATCATGGTTGGAAGCGCGGGTTATGCTAAAGTTTTCTAATTGCTAATTGGCTGTGAACGAAAGACATGGAAATTACGTTCTGCCGGGAACACAAGACAGAATGCAGATCGAAATATAGGAAGGATTGCACAATACCTTAATTATCCGGAGACGTCCTCGCGGCTGAGGGGCGGCTGTAGACAGCAGGCAACTTTGAGCGCTCTGACGTGAGGTGCGCGTTGTGAGTAACCGATTGGCGACGAGTTTCAACTGCGGCCGCTTTTTAAGCGGTCTCTCTCGTACTAAAGCGAGAAGATATGTGCGGGAATAGGATAGAGATAGGACCCTTCACAGCCAATCAGATTAGTCGTTCAATGACATGAAGTTATAGATAAAAGACCTAACCGTTCTTTCTGCGCAGCGTAACCATTCCCCCCGGGCTTGAAGGGATGCCTTCAAAAGTTGAAGGCGAAATTCGTGAAATTAAACTACAATTTAAACTATTATCTATACGTAAATATCAATGAAATCAAATAATTAATTACTAATGCTAACCTAACCTTGGATGACGAGAGCCGAATTTATTGGTTAGGCAATGGGCAAAGACGAACGACGGGACGCAAGTAGGATCCAGTCAATGTCTTAACTCGGGCGATGCGAGTGACTCCTGTGGAGTCAGGAAAAACTTCTTCCACGACACCCAAAGGCCAGTGAAGTGGGGGCGAATTATCTACTATGAGAATCACAACCGTACCGACAGTGACTGGATCGATCGGCGTGTTCCATTTACGACGCGATTGCAAAGTGTGAAGATATCCGCTTCTCCAGCGCTTCCAAAACGATTGTACTAATTGGTCTAACAATTTATGTCTCGAAACAATTGTTCTCTCGTCTATCTCCTCGGCAGGCAAGTATTTTAAAGGGGTGAGATTCAGAAAGTGCGCTGGAGTCAAAGCTAGTGGTTCTGAAGGATCACTAGAGAGTGTCCTACAAAGAGGTCTAGTATTCATTACTGATTCGACTTGAGTAAGAACGGTATTTAACTCTTCAAACGAAAGGATGGTATCACCTATTACACGGTATAAGTGAATCTTTAAACTTCTAATATTAGCCTCCCAATTACCGCCGAAATGACTAGCAGTCGGGACATTAAGTGACCAATTTATGCGATTTTCAGCTAACATGTGACCAAATTCGGTGTTGTGATATTTCGAACAAAGGAAGTCGTGAAGTTCCGAAAGTTTACGCTTAGCGCCAATGTAATTTGTCCCGTTGTCCGAGTAAATCCTACTAACCGGGCCGCGCCTTGATAGGAATCGTTTGAAAGCACTCATAAAACTGACTGTACTAAGATCACCGGCTAGTTCGATATGTACCGCGCGTGTAGTCATGCAGACGAACAGACACACGTATGCCTTGGTAGAACGAATGCCTCGGCCGCGAGACATGGTAACCTTGAAGGGACCAGCGTAGTCCGTGCCCGTGTGAACGAACGGTTTAGTTGCTTGAACTACACGACAAGACCGATGATCTGCCATCTCAGGGAAACTTGGCTTGGGACGGAGACGAAAGCAGGGAAGACACTTATGAATCCTATTCCTAATTAAATTGCGTGCAGAAAGTATCCAATATCTTTGACGTAACAGTGACATCAGCAGGTCGGGACCCGCGTGGCAATTCAATTTATGATGGTATTCGACAAGCAAATTCAGAATAGGATCTTTTCTTGGGAGTAGAATTGGGTATTTCGCTTCATAACCCAAATCTGAATTTCTTAAACGGCCTCCGACTCTAATGAGTCCGTCTTTGAGGAAAGGTTTCAAGTGCCGAAGAGAATGACTACAATCCTTGCCTTCTCTGAGTCTGGCAATTTCCTTTGAGAAATAGAAGCGTTGAATTTCACGTAGAATGAGTAGTTCAGCGAAATCGTAATCCGATGCTGACATGCGGTTATTAACCGGTAACAACTTAGCAAAACGACAGACGTAAATTACCACTCTAAGTAATTTACTCCAAGACGAGATACGATCGACTAAACAAAGAATAGGAGATCTTTCGTTAGGTGCAGCGACTAACAACGAATTTTTCTTCTCTTCAGGTGCTTCAGACACTGAGGAGGGATTGAAAGGAGCGACAGGCCATTGTGAAATGTCCAAGTGAGCCCACGGGGGTCCCCTGAACCAAAGCGGATGGTCTATAATTTGTGAGGGTGTGAGTCCGCGTGAAAGACAATCTGCTGGATTGTCCGCACCGGACACGTGATATAAATTTTGCGGTGACAAATCGCTTTGTATTTTCGAAACTCTGTTGGCTACAAAGGTATTCCAACGATGGGGCGACGAATGTACCCAACAGAGCGCGACCGTCGAATCCGAAAATGCGAATATGTCACGGAAAACTATTCGGTTTTGACAAGCGACCACGACATTTCTTATTAGCTGGGATAACACAAGAATAGCACAGAGCTCAAGACGAGCGAGAGAAACTACATTTTTGGGAGAGACCTTAGACTTAGCTGTTATCAAATTGACTGTATTGCCATCGCTATTGTGGACGTGGAAATAAATCACTCCCCCGTATGCTTTCTCGCTAGCGTCCGCGCAAGCTAAGAGTGTGACCACACTATCAGCGACAATACCAACGTGGCGTGGGATTTTTATGTTGCAGAGCAAAGGAAGCTCTTCCCTAAAGCGAGTCCACAGCCTGACTATATCTTCAGGTGGTGTCTCATCCCAGTCACAGTTGCATAGCCAAAGCTTCTTGATAAGAAGCTTGGCATGCAAGACGACAGGCGCGACAAATCCCATGACGTCCCATGTTTTAGCGATGCACGATAATATTGTACGCTTAGTACAAGTCTGAGTGGGAGTGTTTACTCTCATGGCGAAGTGATCTGACGTGGGCGACCAACACAAACCAAGTACTTTATGTTGGTCGGACCCGTCGAACTCCTTGTCAGCTGGCAGACGATGCGAAAGCGGGATAGAATTCAATACTACTTGCGAATTACTGGTCCACTTGACCAACTCGAATTGACCCGCCTTCATGAGACCAATCATCTCTGAAGCGGTAGAAATGCCCTGGGTTTCCGTGAGGACGGAATGGACAAAATCGTCCATGTACAATCCCGTGGCGACAATGGCTTTAGCCTGAGGGTACGAGTCACCCTCATCCTCCGCCAGCTGCTTAATAGTTCGCAGCGCGTGAAAGGGGCTAGATTTGAGTCCAAAAACGACACGATTGAACTCATAAACTTGCAAAGGTTCCTGCGGCGAAAAACGATACAAGATGCGTTGGAAACGCCGATCAGGTTCTCGGACTCCAATGCTGGGAAACATCTGACGAATGTCTGATGAAAGCGCGATCGAAAACAAACGAAAATTAACTATAATGTTAAACAAATTCCCTTGTAGGTTCTGTCCACCATACAAGAGATCATTAAGCGAAACGCGGGTAGTAGTTTTACAACTACCATCGAGAACGACACGAAGTTTGGTTGTGACCTTATCATCTCGGATCACACCATGATGCGGAATGTAGTACGAAGGTTCCGAAGGATCAGGAATTGTAGGTGAAATATAGCCCTTCTCTAAATATTCTAGGATGACGTTGTCGTACGCGGCCTTTAAATTAGGAGAAGCTTGCATCTTCCTTTCCAAGCAGAGAAACCGGCGTTCACTTGCTTGACGTGAGTTGCCCAGGGATTCGACATCACCCTTGAAAGGCAAAGCGACTACGTATCGTCCGTCACTATTTCGAGTGGTAGTGCGGGCATAAAACTCCTCACATAATTTGTCATCTAGGCTGAGTACCGGGGGAACATTTACTTCTTCCAATTCCCAGAATTTTCGCATCGCTACGTCTAACGGCTCCGCGGTGCAACAATACGAAACGGTCGAATTGTCATCGATGAGAATCGGCGCCTTACCGACAATTACATAGCCGAGTACAGTTTGCAAGGCGATTGGAGACGCATGTGTAGGCTGACCTTGAACTCTGTTAGATAAGAGTAAGTGCGGGAAAGTCGAAGCACCGATCAATAATTGAATCGGATTTGAAGAAAAATATGTATCGTCTGCTAACTGTAAGTTTTTAAAATTATGCAAAAGCGAAACGTCAACCGTGGCAGTTGGCAAACGTTCAGTAATTTTATCTATTACGAATGACTCAATATTATAGTTTATATTACGATTGAAACGAGAATAAAATTTAATTTGTACGGAACCCTGTATTTGTTTACTAGCACCTCCTATGCCCCTGACGGTTGCACAGGCAGGTTTATTATTTATGTTCAAACCCAAAAGTTGACAACAATCCCGCGTGATAAAGTTACTTTGAGAAGCGCTGTCTAATATTGCGCGAACAATATGTTCTTTGCCAAAAGAATCTACTACAATAACTTGCGCGGTAGCAATCAATATGGTTGTTGGGCCCCGGTATAAAGAATTAATACGGTTCTCATCAGTCGCGCACAACGATATATCAGTCTGCTTCGTAAGTCTCTCAGCAGAGGGCGTGCGAGCGCCGGTCGACCTTGAACCGTGCGCGTCGCTCAATTTATTGCCGAAACACAACAAACTATGGTGTTTAGAGCTACATTTTTTACAAGTGGACTTTGACCCACAAGCGGACACACGATGTTTTGGACTTAAGCAATTAATGCATAAATTGTTTGATTTCACAAACTTAAATCTCTGATCGGGTTTATAACTATTAAATACTTTACATTTATATACGTGATCATGTTTCTCCTTACACAAAACACACGCGGTAGGTTCGTTATCAGCTATACAGGTGTATGCATTAGTATGTTTGCGATTTGCAGGTGATTTATTGTTAGAGACTGTTGACGAAGTTCGTTCTAACACCTTTATATGCTCACGAACAAACTCAACTAATTCACTAAAAGATGGAATTTCGGAACTACTTGATTTTAATTGATGATTAGATTCGAATGCCCGTACAGTGTCTATGTCGAGTTTTTTAAGAGCGATATGCAATAAAATAAAATCAGCGTGGTCATGGACCTTTATGTTTTTAAACCCGGCTACCGACGTTGCGAATTTATCGAGAAATGATTCTAAAGTAGCCGGCGAACCTGACGAAATAGATTTAAATTCAAATAATTGGTCTAGATATGAAGTTGCCGATTGCCGTTTATCTTCATACCTTTCACAAAGTGAATCGAATATAAGTGGGTAATTATCAGCTGACGGAGTAATTCCTGCACATATCGAACGAGCTTTGCCTGTTAATTTTCCAATTAAATAATATAATTTCTCGCATGCTGTTAGCGAACTATTATTATGCACGGCATTTCGAAAACTGGCGATGAACAGCGGCCAATTTTTAATATCCCCATTAAATTCGGGTATTTCAATCGGGGGCAAGCGAGGAGATTTCTTACATTCACTAGGTGCCTGAACCTGCAATTTCTTCTCTGCCCGCTTCACCCTACCCAGTAAATCTTCGAATGAAGAAAGTGCCTGATAGTCGACGACATAATCAGGATTTAATTTAAGTTCATGAGCGATTATATCGTCCAGCGCACATTCAAAATCAGTACGCAACGAATCTATTGTTTCACAGTCACACAAGAACGATTCTTTATCGAATTCCTCCGAATCAATATTTTTCAATTTATCGCAAATACGTTGCATACGAGAAAATATTCGATCTCTTTTTCCTAATAATCGTTTAAGAGTAATATCTGTAGGCGCCATCTAGCAACCTTCTAATAACGATAATTAAATAAATATGTAACAAACGAAATACGTTGTGAAAGCGATGTGAGCGAATAATTTACCTAAGTGGGTATTTATTTTTACAATAATGCGTCGGTGATTGAGCGCGAAGCGGTAATTCAACGGTAATATTTTAAAATAATGCGGGATTAAGCGAAATAACCAGTTATAGCAACGATTTACTAGCTGGTGTTACGAATATACAACGGTTTTACCGAGAATTTAACGATATATCCACACCTGTCGGCGAGACAAGTGTTTGGTACAAAACTAATTAGAATACGAGTATTTTTACCGACTACGAATGGCGAATGGTTATCACTGATTTCAATAACTATCCAGGCTCGTTAGGACCAAATGGAAGCGCGGGTTATGCTAAAGTTTTCTAATTGCTAATTGGCTGTGAACGAAAGACATGGAAATTACGTTCTGCCGGGAACACAAGACAGAATGCAGATCGAAATATAGGAAGGATTGCACAATACCTTAATTATCCGGAGACGTCCTCGCGGCTGAGGGGCGGCTGTAGACAGCAGGCAACTTTGAGCGCTCTGACGTGAGGTGCGCGTTGTGAGTAACCGATTGGCGACGAGTTTCAACTGCGGCCGCTTTTTAAGCGGTCTCTCTCGTACTAAAGCGAGAAGATATGTGCGGGAATAGGATAGAGATAGGACCCTTCACAGCCAATCAGATTAGTCGTTCAATGACATGAAGTTATAGATAAAAGACCTAACCGTTCTTTCTGCGCAGCGTAACCAATGGTCACCCACATCAATTGTTTCATATGATCCGAAATAATCTTACTTAATGTTCGAATTTCGATACCAACTGATTAATTTAATATCTGTTCTTAGCCTAGAAATAATTAGTATGTTCATAGCAATTGTGTTGGATGTAAAAATGGTAATTTTAGTGAAAATAAATGATACGTTGAGAATATGGGCAAAATTCGACTATGATTTGTTTATTGTGAATTGGTTACTTAGCAGAATTACATCTAGTTCGTCAGTTAAAAAAAAAGGAGTTAATACAAAAATATAGATAGTCTATTTTATTAAATATGTGCCTACAAACAGCACGTTAAAAGGACTCATAAGTACCATTCATTAATTCCAACTTGATTACAAAACAAAATCCAATAATACGAGTAAAAACGGCTAATGGCACAACTTTCGCTAACTATCCTACGAATTATTTAATTAATTGAATTTGCCATTAAACCTGCTATTAGAGGTGTTAATTTCTCGAAGGCACCCCTTTCGCGTCAGGCGGCAATTATCATGAAACTCTGATTTATCTAGCAACCTTTCAAAAGTCAGCAAAATTAGAAGCAAAAAATCTTTTTTTTTTTTTATCAAGCACAGGCTACTCGTATACGTATTACTCCATTCATTAGTATAATAAATTTTAGGATTATTCTTACACTACAGTATCAAGATCAGGATTTAAATCTCCACATTCTCCATCTACCTATTTGCTGTCAATCATACGTAGTTATACCATCATCTTGGGTTTGCGGAAATCTCCGGAACTGGTAAACCAGTCCCTTCATGGCCGCGTCGGGGGCTCTTACAAGTTTCAAAAGACATAACAGATGAGCTCAAATGATTTTTTGCAGATAATAGTCTCAGGCATCCAGCCTTTACAAAACGTCGGTATTAAGTCTCAGTTCGAGACGACGGAGGAATACGTGAACTTCACAAAGTACTGGGCGGACCGTGGTCTTAAGATCTTGGAAGAACTGCTGCAGAAGACATCCACATCTGGGAAATATTGCGTCGGCGACCAGCTCACCATAGCTGATTTATGTCTTGTACCCCAGTTGTACAATTCTGTCACCAGGTGGGTTTGGACAACCATTTTTTATTATAATAATTCTTATATAGTTGAAATTATGAACTCAGAGTGACGTCATTGTATTGTTAAGGCTCTACACACTGTAGAGCCTTAACAATACAATGACGTCACAGAAATTTATAGGTTTTGATGGTACAGGTGATGATATTTTCAGCGGATAGCAGGTAATTTTAATAGAAAAAGTTACTCAATTTGATGATTTATAAGACACTTACCTATATGACTACACTCTTTCTGTGACACGTTTATTATTTATGCATTTTCACATGAAAGTTATATTTCTCAAACACAAACGGAAATTCTTGCTCACATTCCACAACGCAAGAATCCAGTCAGTAACAATTTACGACTGAACAAGACGAGCACTACAATTAAGATCATAGAGTCTAACCGATGATAGACCTAGTTCGTAATTAACGTGTTCATTATGCAAACTTCAAAATTATATGCTTTATTATAAATTAGGCTATAATAGTCAGGGAAATGTAACAAGTTTATCTTTCCCATTTTCCTCGCCCAACGTCCACAAATTGGAAGCGAGACGCAAAGCTAACACGCCATGTTTTTATTCCATTATTCACTTTTTTCCATAGACAATATTTTAACAAGTGAGTCTATAAGCTTTTGGGTCCAATAGAAAAGCAAAACACTTCACTTTATCTCGAAGGTTTGATAAATCTGTTTATTTTCCATTCCTTCACTTTTTATCTGAAAATTGAGATCTGATCACTCAAACTTTGACAAATATTTCAATTGAAAAGAATCTAAAATAGTTTTAAAAGTCTTTTCTTCTTTTCAGACACAAATTGGACATCAGCAAGTACCCAACAATTTCGAAACTTTACAATTCATTGTTAAATGAAGAAGTTTTTCAGGCAACGCATCCAAATAACGTTAAATCAAAAAACTAGAAAATGTTAAATATTTATTAAAACATAGAAACACACTAAAATGATATTTGTTTCACAGGACCATCTGATACGTAATTTAAAGGACCTAAACTTGAGACCTAGATCTTAGTAAAATCTAATATTGGATCGGACTGTCGTCTGGAACAAAAATTAATTGGTGCGTTTCTAAGCCCAGATGGGGATGTCAGAGTAAATTAAATTATAACCCTCCAGGTTACTTGAGTCCTCCGTCGTCGAGGACTCGGACTTGAGAACCGAGGTGTTTTGTAACTGTTGGATATCTGAGACATGAAATAAACTGTACATCACATACTAGTTTTGTTTTATTTTATCCGTCTTCAAAGAAAAGGTTGTACTTAATTCGACATTATCTTGTATTTTATGTTTTACTGATACCTTAGCCTGCGGCTATTGTAAAAGGTCTGTGAAGGCATTGTACATATCTACGCTGTCGGAAAGTTGACTTGGAATCAAATTATTTATTTCTTTGTAAACATGAGAAATAGCTAGTTGTGTATCCATATTCTACCGCCAGATGGTTATGCAAATAATATCGACGTTAAAAATGATGTTTCGACCATATTATCTTTATCGGAATTAGCGACAAAAACCGATTATTTCAGGAGCGCTGTATGAAGTTTAAAATTGCAGAAATGAAATTTTTCTAACGCAGTATTTTGCTTGAGCATAAGTGAAAAATGTCAGAAAAAAGCCATATAATTAAGTGGATTAAGCGCAGAAATAAGAAAGTTTTAAGTAGGGTGGCATTCATACTCACAAATTTATCCCCGTGGTCCCACACCCGCTGTTCGGCTCATATTACAGACCATCCAATATAAAAGATTTTTTCAATTCGAATTAGCAGTTTCGCGGCCAAACCAAAGAAATAAAAAAAACTCTTCAACTTAATAATATTAGTAGGTATGTATTATTGACCAAAATGTCGCTTATTACCCTTAACCGTCGCACCTCAACCGTCATATAATTTCATGTTAGTAACAGTACATTGTTATCCAAGGCGTGAAAGTTACTTATTTACGTCCCGAGACGGGGTTTGGCGCCCGTAACGTAGTGAGGGCGCTAATAGTTCGAGGGACTAAATAAGTAATTTACCCGAGGTAAACACTGTGCTTTTCATTACGAATACGAGGAAAGTAAAATTAACAACATAAATTTTAGCTAAAGAAAAAATGATGATGTAGATCGGATTGTCATTTTGCCGCTTGTTTTTTTTTTTAATTTTTGTTCTGCGGTTGTCCAGCTATACAGCCAGGATTTTTCATGTTCATTATTTAAAAATTGGCAAAGATTTTGTCGAAATCTGTATTATTTTATAGAAAAAGTTGAAACTAAATTATTTTAAAGTCATTATTTATATTCTTAATACTTAACTTTATGTTATTTTAATTTTAAATCGCTCTGTAATTTCGTGGCTTTATAAAAAGTTTGTACACAGTTCAATAGAAATGTCAAAATAGAACTAGTTTTTTTTTCCTTAAATTTGGCAGCTGTCAGTTGAAAGCGATTTGCCCTAGGGCGGCAATGGATAACTTTCAAACGGCTAATCAGACATGTAATGACCTACTTTCAGAGTATGAGTAATGAAAAGTAATTAATAATTGTGAGTTATAAGAACAGAAAGTAATTTTCCTCAGAGTCCTCAAACAAGCAGTACCCCATTTGCTCGCCTTGCATTAATTAAGTTTACACTTATCTGTCACACAGTCAAGGCTGCCCCACTTTTGGGAAACAATGGAGGTTGAGGGTTGAAGGCGTCCCTAAGACATTGTTGAATCGAGGGGTCTACTGCCATAGAAAGGATTAAATGCGGAATACTAATTAATGTTGCATAGATTTAGGAATTCCGGCAAGAGATTCACAGCTCATAGTATTGAAACAAATATATTCGGTGGCTTATAGTCGGTGGCTTTGTTTTTTATTTCATTGACTATGGCCACCGACTTCCGAAAGAAAAGTTATTTTACACTTTTTTTGTGTTTGGTTTTGAAGTCGGTTCCCTTTTTTTCAAAAAGTTTTTTATTTTACCCTTTTTAGTTTAGATATTCAAGAAAAATCTTCATTATAATCGGCGTCTTTGAAAATCTACAATCCTAGTAAGCAACAAAAACGGATCTATGCGGGCAACTTCACGAGATATCTATTATTGTTATATACTAAAGCCTTCCCCAGAATGTAACAAATACTTTCCTGAAAACCGCATCAAAATCGGTTCAGTCGAACGCGAGATAATCGCGGACAAACATGCAATGGTCACTGAAAATCTACTATCCAAGAAAGCAAAAACGGATCCACGCGGGCAACGTCACGGGATATCCAATAGTGTTATATATTAAAACCTTCTCCAGAATGTAATGAACACTTTCCTGAAAACCGCATCAAAATCGGTTCAGCCAAACGCGAGATAATCGCGGACAAACATACATACATACATACATACATACAGGTCGAACTGAGAACCTACTTTTTTTTTTGAAGTCGGTTAAAAATCAATGGCACTTTTCGTTGTAATTTTATAACTCAAGAACAGGCTCACCTATCCAAACCAAATGTTTAGGCTTGGTTCAGACTATTTAGCAAATGCTTTATGTGAAGTTTGCACAAAATCGGTCGAACGGTTCTTCATTTATCAATTATCACATTTTTGTAACAAATGAATTTAATAAATGGCGGATCATTTTGTTAATGGGGATTTTGCTGTCAAATTGAAACTTTATGCGTAGC
Source organism: Agrotis exclamationis (assembly GCA_950005045.1). NCBI lineage: Eukaryota > Metazoa > Arthropoda > Insecta > Lepidoptera > Noctuidae > Agrotis > Agrotis exclamationis. The sequence continues at coordinate 9,415,099 of OX465417.1, read as the reverse complement.
GAAGCACGTACCGGGCCGCTAGTCTATTATAAAAGTGAAAATTTGTGGAGATATTTGTTACTCTTTCAACCACAACTTCTGAAAGGATTTAGATGTACCTATCCAGGTAATTTATACCCTGGATGAACTCATAGGATAGTTTTAATTCCGGTTTTATGTTCCCGTGGTTTTATTATCGAGTTGTAGCTGATGAAGATACTGGGAAAAGCAATCAAAATTAAAAAATAAATCTTTGATCGATACTACGGGCTCGGTACTTAATAAGAAATCATCATCATCAAACTGGAAATATTGGTCGACCCGTTCTCAAGTCATTACTTGAGGATCAATTATCCTTCAAATATGAACAGATTTTTTTTAAATAGCCTGTTGTATCCCACTGCAGGACAAAACCCTCCCCCATATACTTCTAATAGCTCATGATCATAACTGCTTGCATGCAGTCAATGCTATCAATAATTGTCTGCCCCCAAATAGATGTCGTCAATAAGCAAACTTATCTTGGAGTAATTATAGACGATAAGTTTAACTGGAGTCATCACATAGAACGTGTTTGTAATAAACTTCGGCAATTTCTTGCTAATATCACAATTCTTAAAGATCGCATCCCCTTCAAAATTAAACTTATGCTATATTATGCACTGGCGGAATCCTACATCCAGTATGGTTTTAGTAGTTATGGTCGAACATTCAAAACATATCTTGACAAAATTTACAAAATCCAAATTCAAATTTTAAAAACGCTTGTGTCACCTATATTAGAAAACAATTTCATGACAATCAAATGGCCTCTTCAAACACTGTAAAGTCTTACCAGTACATACACAAATTATTTTTTTATTATTAAAAGAACAATTTTTTAACGAATCCTTAAGAAACACAATCGAACACCCTGTGTGCACGCGGGCCGCTTCTGAGAATAAGCTTCGTACAAAGCGCGCAAACAATACGTATGGTGAACGAACCACTGCTTATATTATACCGAGACTTATTAACAGTCTACCCTCCGAAATAAATAAATGTATAACACATAAAAATATCAAATGTAAACTAAAACAATATTATTTAAGTACTTTATAGTGATGTATAGTTTTCAAAAGTCTTCTTTGTTTCTATCTCGCAAATACCTGTCGTGTGTGGGGAATGATTTGTAATGTGTTTTGTATTTGTTTTATATGCGATCTTTGTTAGTATTAAGTAAACTATTGAAAAAGACTCTTGATAGCACAAGTCTAAACCTCTGTGGTTTTTGGTTGCTATTATTAATTTAAATTCTGTATTTTGTTTTTTTTACTGATAAATAAATAAAAAAAAAAATATTCTTGAGTCTTGCCTTTTCTGGTCAGTCTCTCAAGAAAGAGGCCAACTCGTCGCACCAACGTTTCGACAGATAGTTTTTATATGTTCAATATTAACATAGACATATTTAATACCTACATTCAATCAATCATAATAGCTATAAATCATGGCCCTCATGTCGTGCCACCAAGTGCAGCACTTACGCCCTATGACCTGAACTACCTCCACATCAACAAATGTTAATGAGCCATAACATCAGCATAACTACGCAGAATGCTTTCTTACAGAACTCCCCAACATAGTTTGACGAACTGTTAAGCCTGTGTCACATAGAAGGCGCCTGATTACTCTCATGTAGGAATCAAGCCTCCTGCAGACACACGCGATTAATCGCGCTGCGACAACGAGCCAAGCTAATTTCCCTTCTAAATATAGGTACTGCGAATAGACCGCGACATGTCGCCCCGCGCGATTAATCGCGTGTGTCTGCAGGAGGCTTCAGGAAACATCCTGATACTTAATCGAACAGTGGCTAGAAGTTTAAAAATAAAAGTCAATCTGGCCCAGAGAAGCAAAGGTGAGACCTAAGCACTCACCTAGAAAGAACTTGAACTCCTGTGCTGTGCTCGACGGAACACAGTAAAAACTGGTACTGGACAGCAACAGGATGTTTGTCGCAAGTCAGTCTGGTGTGGACTGCCAGTGGGATCGCTCAACCGTCACCGCATGCTACGGGTTGCCTTTGGTGCCGTTTCCAAGGGTGAATCGTTAGGAGGTGGATCCCACCCACCCCAAACAGACTAGGTTAGCAAACCAAAGACCAGAAGCTGTAGCACAAGATTTACGTATTTTACCCACAGCGTACTTGAAGTATTACGGCGTTTATTGTATGAAATATGAAAAAGCGCATCTAGTGTACGAACAAGAAACTATTTTTTATATCAGATTATCGTCAAAGTTTCCATTTACTTACCTACTAGTTACCCGCGGTGGCTGAGTTGTGAGATAGATGCTGTCCTCTCGCTCACGAACGCTCGCCTCCTCCTTCGCTAGCATGACTACTGTGTCGCCCGCAGCATGGCCTCGACCAAATGCCGGGCGCGAGAAGTCGCCTCCTATCGCCTCCGTGAGGACACGGCGCTGCTCTGCCCAAGCGGGGCTGTCCTGCACCGTATGCTCCACCGGCCGTGTCCTCTGGGCGATCCCAATCAGACATAGGAACCTCCTGAAACTTCCGTGTCCGGTGAGGACCTGTGTCAAGCAAAAGGTGAAGACACCGTGTCTCCTCTCAAGCCACTCCTCAAAGAGGAGTGTTACCGCCGCAATCGCTGCGTGCCTAAGGGAGGCGGCCTGTGTCAGCAGTGGGTGTAACAGGGCTGTCAATGAATGAACACATTTATTAATTCAAGGTAACCTCATTCATAAAAAGAGGAAAGAATGAAATAGTACGAGTGACCTCATTGACTTGACTCACTATGACCGAGGTCTACACCACCTTTTATTTACACAAACATAGGTATTATCACGCTATTTCCCGTAGGGTTCGCCCACATTAGTTTTAGTTAGTACACCCACATTTAGCCAGTTAATTTATAAAATCCATGCAATAAGCGAACCTGAACTTGAAAGGGAAGTCTCACTATAACCTTAAAAAGAAAACTCAAGATTTGCCAGCGGGCGATGGAGCTCAGCATATAGCAAACGGATCGAGTAAGGAACACCACCCTAGCTCCAGTACTAAATTAGCTGATGATGTAGGAGTTGAAACAGCCAGGCTCAAGTGCCAGTGGACGGGCCATGTTGAACGAATGCACCCGGAGAGGTAGACAAAGATTGCCACTTGCTACACACTGGACGCCAACAGAGAGAGAACATCGACATCGAGGTCGACCGCGGCAGAGGTGGGGCCACGATTTGGTCGTGTTCGCGGGTAAACATGGCTGGAAATGACCCAAAATAGAGAGGTTTGGAAGCGACAAGGGGAGGCCTTGCTTAGCAGCGGGGCATAGGCTATGGAAAATAAAACGTCATTAACCAGACTCCATAAATCCAGGCAAAAATCCAGATACCGTGGCTGCTACTAAGTAATTTCTAATGAAAAAGCCCAATAGACTTTGCCCGGGATAAAGAACCTACCATTTTATTTAATGACGTCATTTCTCACAAAACTAAGGCCTAGGTAAGGCCTATATTGGTCTCAAGTGGACTCGGTGTGGGTATAACGGAGGATTATCCGGCCTACAACTAAGCACATTTACAGCTTCAGAATCTCTACGCGCACCTGTGTTCATGCTGTGCTTTTGTACACCCTGGGATAAGCCTATACGTAAGCTAGCGTCGAGTTATTGGCTTATGTAGCGTAGTTTTCAATGCCCGCCAAATCAGAGATGGTACCGAATTGACAACATATTGAAAAAAAAACAAAAAATCATCAAAGCTCTACAAAGATATCACGGTAGACGAACGCACGCCACTTTTGCGCGCTCGTCTTGTCAAATTAATACTGTTATTTTATTTTATTTGACATGTTCATGTCATATTTAAAAACCACCGTCAATTTGTTCTCTAGACCTTGATTGTAAATTTTGGCTGGTTATTGAAATCTAATCCTATACAAGAAAGTGCTGTCGTGTCGCGGGTTCGATTCCCGCAAGGAACTAAGATTTGCTCTATGTGTATGTGAGTTTAAATATTTGTAAGCGCACCCACACACAACAAATAAGTTCAGAGAAGTCTATCTTTTAGGAAAGAAAAAAAATGCATAACATTTGTATCGAGTTTTCCACCGCATCGGCTGAAACCACATCGCTGCTGTCGCCTCTCTTTCAATACAACAAAGACTTAATACGTCACTCTGTCATAAATCGTTGAATAACGACTTGCTCTGAATATTTAGGTCACAGCTGCAATAAGAAATATTACGCCTTGTGAATACTAACATGATTGCCTACCACGTACTATTAGCTAAACGCGAATTTATTCGCCGTTACACTCATTGTACGCACTAAATAATGGCTACAATAAAATGTTTGTGAACATTAACTTCAATGGATAATGTCAGTTAAATATTGAATGGATTTTATTGGTCTATGTACTACTTAATTTTATACGCAGAACACCAGTGGATCGAATAGTACAGCGTTTTTGCGGAAACATTACCTGGCGCTGGTTTGATTGGTAAGAGCGCTGGGGGCCCAAGTCTGCTATTTTTATAAATTCGCCATTACAACACGATTCCATTGTCATTTTGCTAAAAGTTCGTAATCTGCTAAATTCATTACTTGGTCACTGGTCGGTCAATCAATGGTCTCGTAAAAGATTTGTGTTATAATGGTACCTATTTGAACATTTATTCATGCTAGATTTCAGTGACACATATTTTTAAATATTATTTATTTAGTGTTTTAAGCAATCTGAAGTAGTAAGAAGTTCTTAAATAGCAACAAACATTTGTACAAGATTACCATTATATGCCATTTCTCTTAATGGAGTGTCAGTGTTTGACCATTGGAAAGTCATAATGACGCCATAACATTAGTAGATTACGAAATCATTGATAGACCATTTTATTATTTACGTCACCGTAGTTCTTTACCGTTCTACATAATTCCTTTTTAACCGTTTTACATTTTACTTTACATTTTCATTACACGTCATAAATAAGTTGTCATCAGCAGGCCTCTTGTACAAACACGTTTTTTTTCAATGGGAGCTTGTAGACGCGACCGTGCCTACAAGCTACACGGCGAATTAACCGTAGATTTTCACGGGTGAAAAAACGTGTGTGTACAAGCTCCCATTGTGTTCCATACAACACTGACGACCGTGCCTACACACGGCGAATTAACCGTAGATTTTCACGGGTGAAAAAACGTGTGTGTACAAGCTCCCATTGTGTTCCATACAACACTGACGACCGTGCCTACACACGGCGAATTAACCGTAGATTTTCACGGGTGAAAAAACGTGTGTGTACAAGCTCCCATTGTGTTCCATACAACACTGACGACCGTGCCTACACACGGCGAATTAACCGTAGATTTTCACGGGTGAAAAAACGTGTGTGTACAAGCTCCCATTGTGTTCCATACAACACTGACGACCGTGCCTACACACGGCGAATTAACGGTAGATTTTCACGGGTGAAAAAACGTGTGTGTACAAGCTCCCATTGTGTTCCATACAACACTGACGACCGTACCTACACACGGCGAATTAACCGTAGATTTTCACGGGTGAAAAAACGTGTGTGTACAAGCTCCCATTGTGTTCCATACAACACTGACGACCGTGCCTACACACGGCGAATTAACCGTAGATTTTCACGGCCGAAAAAACGTGTGTGTCTCGTTCTGGTCCTGTACCTACTATAAACATGATATGTAATTTTCAATAATAGGTATCGTAAATTCCATCCATTCATTACATCGAACAATTGATCCAAGGTTTCTTCGGTAAAAACCAATTACATTGATGCGTAATGTTTTCTGTTGAACTATGTAACTCCGCCAGCTATTGACATCATTTTTGAATACATATTCGTAGTTAGTGGTCATATGTGTGCCCACCCAGTAGAATGTACTTCGGTAGATCGACAAACGGATGTGCGATTGTTAGTGCGACAAAACTGTACTGCGACTCACTGATAGTTAGAATGCACGCTAGTGTGACACACTGAGGTTCGATATCACGCCCGTCACCCAGCAAGACTACGTTCACAAGATGATGTACGATTTTGAACTATTAAGTTTCATCATCATCATCAGTGGCGGATTTACCCTAAGGCCCAGTAGGCCCGGACCTAGGGCGGCCAGATATAAGGGGCGGCCAATCGGGTCAGAAATAACTCAAATGCAAAATATCACTACCCAGTTTTCATATATGTTAGTCTATAATTATCAGCGTATGAATGAACAAATGTGCCAAATTTCAAAAGTGTATGTATGTATGTTTTTATGTTTGTGTTCGCATATCTCCGGAACTACAAATCCGATTTAAGTAATTCTTTTTTTGTTGTACTAGGTATTGTCCAACTTAGGATACACTGCAAGTTTCATAAAAATTGGTTCAGTAGTTTTTGAGATAGGGAGTTTTTGCCTACTTGGGTTGTAGATTTTCAAAGTCGATTGTATGTTTCGTCGCGATTATCTCGCGTTTGGCTTTTCTAGGGAAAGTTTTGGTATTTAATAATCATGGATATCTCGTGACGTTGACCGCATAGATCCGTTTTTGTTGAATACGTATCTGAACTAAAAAGGGTAAAATAAAAACGTTTTTTTAAAAAAAGAACTGACTTCAAATCAAACACAAAAAGTTTAAAATAACTTTTCTTTCGGAAGTCGGTGGCAACAGTCAATGAAATAAAAAACAAAGCCACCGACTTCCGAAAGAAAAGTTATTTAAAACTTTTTTGTGTTTGATTTGAAGTCGGTTCTTTTTTTAATTAAAAAAAGTTTTTTTAGTTACAGTCTGACAGTTCCTTCTCCCCACCCAAGGCGGGAAGACTTTCACCACACCATCACCCAAAACAAGGGTTTTACACCCTTGCCGTTTTAATGGTGCAAAATACGTGCACCATATGACCCCGTGAACGTATTCCTTTTAGGTCTATCAATTACTTCAGAAATGTGATCGTAAATCAGATCGGTGTGCTGAGTCATATTATGTTTTTCTTTAATGTCAGGTACCTTTCAGTGACATTTATAAATGAACAAAACCTTTTACAACTCAAGCGAGCAAATAAAAATATTTATTTTTATTTTTATAGGCTGAACGTGTAGGTATAAAATTCAAACGGTGTACAATTCTCTCCCAAGTCAAATAAATTTAATACAAAAGCCCTTATCAATTATTATTTTTTTGAAATCTTTATTTTGGCTATCTATGTTAAAACAAAATAAAATGTTCTTTTTTTGCAAAGACTAGATAGGTGCATTCACAGCTTAGATTCAAAATAAGTCCATAATTTACAGGGTTCAGTTGAAAAGGGAAAAAAACTTTTTTAAAAAAAGTACCGACTTCAAAACAAATACAAAAAAGTTTAAAATAACTTTTCTTTCGGAAGTCGGTGGCAATAGTCAATGACACAACAAAACAAAGCCACCGACTTCCGAAAGAAAAGTTATTTTAAACTTTTTTGTATTTGTTTTGAAGTCGGTACTTTTTTTTAAAAAGTTTTTATTTTACCCTTTTTAGTTTATTTATTACATATTCAACCCAAATTCTTGTAAAGTACAAAATTTTCTTACATATGCACTAATCTTGTAATCCGTCACAACATAAAAAAATCCATATCTCTAAAACTACTGAACCGATTTTGATGAAACTTGCAGTGTACCCTAAGTTGAACAATACCTAGTACCACAAAAAAAGAATCACTTAAATCGAACTTATAGTTCCGGAGATATGCGTGCACAAACATAAAAACATACATACATACATACATACATACATACATACATACATACATACATACATACACTTATGAAATTTGGCACATTTGTTCAGACGCTGATATAGACTAACATATATGAAAACTGGGCAGTTCTGATAATATTACATACATACGGGTCGAATTGATAACCTCCTTTTTTTTGAAGTCGGTAAAAAGATATTTTTCGTACCACTTGCTCAAAAAAGTGACATTCTATGCCACAAAAAGCGAACATAAAAATAGTCATTATTAATCTGTTAAAAACAGGGAAAGAAAATTGTACTGAATTTCATTCATCCTCTAGGGGGAGAATGTGATTTAAATTTGGAATACAAAATACTGAACTACATCTGTATTTACACTTTACACCATTGAGTTTGTATGTAAAGCATTATACATCTTTTTGAAAAAGGAATACGCATTTATTATGCAGTTATGATTATTAAATAAAATTACGAAAACCGACGAGGCCGTATGAGCTTGATGCCTTTGCTTTTCCGACAAAAAAATATTAGTCTAGGAATTTGCAGCGTTTTTGTTTTCTTCAAATACATAAACATTAACCCCCTTACTTATAAAAACTTGTGTTGCTTAGCTACCGATTAAATATCACCTGTCCTTGTCATTTCTATTTCAATGAATAGAGATGGCAAGTGACTTAAGAGCTATTTAAGATAAGTAACGTCTAATCAATGTTTATAAGTAAGGCCCTAAGTTTATTTTAATTGTCATTATTTTTAATAAATGCTTATCTCATATTATTATTGTGTTAATTTTTTCGCAAATGGTACGAAAAGTAGAGTATTTTCCTCGGTGATAAAGCTGTCTTAGTCTTGGATGAACTTAAATCCCTCGCTACACTCAGGACTCGTCTTAAATCCCTCGCTTCGCTCGTGATTTAAGTTTTTAACACCCTCGCTACGCTCGGGAGTAAACCTCGAGTCATTCGTTACGCTCGCGATTTAAATCGTCACCCGCGACAGAAGACACTGCTTTATCCCCTTGGTTAATAATCTACTATTATTTTTAGCGTTGTAAAATCATCAAAAATAGTCCATCAAAACTCCCACCAAACAGGTTGAAGCGGGAGGGACTGTCAGACTCGTACTGACTAAAATCCACGGTTTTCCTTCAATAGCCCTTTACGTTCCAGGGTTACGTTACCTGTTTAGACAGTCCTGCTACCAAGGGAAAATAGATACTTTAAACTTTGAGTGGCAAACATGCTTTGTACAAGTATGTGGCATGACGAAATCAGCCTAGTATTTTGTTGAACCTACAAATTCTAGGTAACAAAATACTCCTTAGAGACATAACATTTGCATGTATCATCTACATTTGAACAGTCCTTTCGGAATAAAAGTTTTCTAAAAATCTCTACGCTAAAAATACGGCGAAGTGGCCACGCACGGTATATCACGACTTTACTCGTATTTGCAAAGGTGACACGCTTCAACAAACCGATCACCCCGCAAAAGATGTTTCGCAACCGAGGTTTCATTTCAAGCGCGGGTATGCGGACGGCGAGTACATGGACTCGTCGTCTCATCATGGACCAGGCCCTGTAGCCATGTAACAAACGATAAACGCAAACGCTGAGTAGGCTTTAATAGATGTTCAACTTTATGTGCTTGGTTATAAAGTTGAAGATCTAGTGAAGATTGCTTATCGTTTTCGATCCTTCCTGTCGCTAACGCTCAGAAATCTTAATTAGATATTCAACTTTAGGCTCTAGGCTATAAAGTTGAAAATCTATTGGGGAGTTCGAGCGTTTGCGATTATCGTTTGCGACTTGTTGTGACTTGGCTAGGGGGGCAGGTTCGACGGCGAGTCCTGATCCATATGCGCTTCAAAGAACAGTCAGCAATCTAACGGGGACAAACGCCTCCCTGGGTCACGGGACTGTCCAAACGGGATACCGTGATCCTGGAACTTAAAGGGCTATTTATTATAGGAAGACGGTAGATTTTAGTCAACATGAGTGGGATGAAATGCAGCTTCGGCTCAAAAAAAGAGGGGCTAGGTATATTGGCTTCCAGTAGAACCGAATGCTGCTGATTATCAGTTTCAGTATTTTACGTTGAGCGACTGCCATCGAACCTCCACAACCCAGTAACCGGATAACACTATACACTATGATAAGACTGGTTGTCAGTCTTTCTACTAACAGTCACGACTGTCAAAGATCTACAAATGACAGCCGAGACCAACGGGTAGACGTGCTTTCCGAGACACGGAGGAAACTCGCTATGATGAATGGTCACTCATCCACAGACCAACCTCGGCATGCGCGGCTTAACCTTGAAGATCGACCTGAGCAGCTGTTGTTATTTAGCCACGAGATAGACGTTACGTATTGTATGAAACAATCATACAACAACATACCTAACACGTGCCATGAAATTCTAATTAAAGCTTAAGATAGTTGTGTATCTCGTTATTAATAGATCTTCCCTGAGAAGTTCAAATCCTAAACCTCCACATAAATATAATAAACATAAACATATCAACACGCTTGTTATCCCCGAAGGTAGGAGGTAATTTTTTTCTGAAATTAATAAAATTGTAAACAGAAAAATGAAAAAAATAGGAATAAATAAATAAGCGAGCGTGTTAACATTCACGCCTAAATCATTTTTTATGAATTTTGTACAAAAATAGATGAGGGAGTGAGTCATCCCGCCCTGTGTAGAGCGGGAGGGACTGTCGGACGCAACAACGCCATCCCCCAGATGGCGTTGTTGCGTTGCGTCTTTTGCCTCAAGCAAAATACTAAATCCATCAAATTAAAAAAAAACTGTATTTATTCGGCTTTTCAACGATATTTTTAATTTTGGAATAGCACGTGTAGTTTAAGCTCAGAATAATGACTAGTCTAAGAGAGTTCTTAATAAAATTTGACAGCTCAAAACGTCAAAATTGACAGCGGATTGGCGTTTGACCGGATTGTTCCCGCGTTTATATGGGACCATGGAGATACTTAAAAACTATATAAACGGGGAGAGGCAGGGCGTAAAAAATAGTTGTGAAATTAAAAAACAAAAGGGGTCAAGGTAAGTTTGTAGCAGATCTTACTGTGATTTCCTTCTGATTGCCATCAAGGGAACCGTTAACTTTTATGTGTTAAACATCGACGATGCTTAACGGTATTATTATGTGGAAAGCTGTAAGCTTTTTTATTTTCGCAAAGCTTGCATTGGTTCTAAAAGGTTTCAGAAGGAGCTAGATTTTTTTTTAAACATAATAAAATTACCCACTCTACTACGCTTGTAAAATCTAACTGCGTTTTCGGATATAACAATTGCGCTTTGTGGCTTTTAGTATCTCTTTAACAAATAAGATAGTTAGTTTTTTTTTAAGATTGCTCCTTGTACTTTATTTAAAGTAATAATTTTTCTTTTTCGTAGTTATTTGTGCTTATTTTGTTTGTTACCTTCACGCCTTAGCCGATAATCCTGAATTGTTGCATAAACTTTGTCAACTTTCTTAGGTATTATTCCCAAGGAAACAACAATAACGTTTATAATTATAGGTAGCGCCACGAGTCGCCGAATCGAATGGTATCTTGACTTACCATATGGCGAGATATTTTGTTTTTTATTTTCTAGATAATAGGTCAAACACGAATCTATCGTGAAACAAAAATATATACATATATATATAAACATCTAAATTATTGGTACACAAATAGATCGAGACATTGAAGACGGTTATAAACTACATTCTATGCGAGCAAAACCGCGGGCGAAAATACATCAGGCAGTAAATTACAGACAGGTGGCAATAAGTAGGCCAAAGAAGACTACAAAGTGGCCTATCTTTAGAAGCAGGTCTACCAGTTCCCAAGACAAACGAGGCGTATCAAGAACTATACAATGAAACTTTGTTAAGACCGACTTCCGCGACAAATACCCGCGTCGCGAACTACTAAGTACGTCACACCTAGTGTGTAATGAGGCAAACTTTGCTTCTTTGTTTCGCTGTCTCCTTGTGTCAAATTCAGGCTATTTATGTCGCATAGGTGGGGAGGTGACGCTTGATTGTAATTAGAAGTTACTGCCTTGACGACACGAGCAACAGTTGTTCCAAGAAATGCAGGATCGCGAATCGTTCCGGCCACTAGCAAGTTTTACGAGGTAGTGATGTTGCTTAGAGGCGGAACGGTGAGGGAAAAGACATCCAACACCTCACCTTCCAGCCACCACGGGCGACACTCAAGGCTTCAGATATAACCGTGCAATACCGGCCACCGTAGTCGCTGGCTCACGGGCGGCAAGTAATGGGAAGCTCGCCGGCAGATGCCGGCCGGGCCATGCCAGGCCCTGGTCGATAGCCCCGTGTCATGTTTTATTTCAAACGCACCTCAAGAAGGAGTTTTCACCAAACTAATCGATCCCGATTGGGCCAAAGCCTGTCGAGATCACGGAAAAATCTTAAGAGGTTACCACGATTCTGGAACGCAAAGGGCAACGTATAAGTAACGGAGTGGTTTTATTCAATCAAGTCTGTACCTACCCATACCATGAGTTGTCATTACGATACTCGATCATCGATATCGACCGCGTTTGGCGCGCTCATTGGCCCGCTCCAAGGTTGTATGAACTCTCAACCAATTAGAGCGCCAAACGCGGTCGATATCGATGATCGAGTATCGTAATGACAACTCGTGGTATGGGTACAGATCCTCCTTTCCGCTCAGAAATTCAGATCAGTCAGTCCTTTTCGGGATAACTACGTGACTCTAACGACCACGCTCACTGCGACAGTCACACTATCATGGTGAAGTCACGCACTTCACCAAATCAATTGCATATCAACACGATTGACTGCCTCATTGGTCTAGCGGTCGCAAGTGCGACTACTGGAACATTAGGTACCGGGTTCGATTCCCGAATCGAGCAAAGCATTGCTGGGTTATTCCAGGCTAGCCCCATATAGGGACTTAACATAACTGGAAAAATGTGGGTGTACTATTAGGTACTGCCTAACCCTTCGCGGATTACTGGCGTGATGATATGTTACGTTACGATTGCAAGTGTAAGGCCGGCCACATACATCAGTTTTCCTGATTCGTTTTCCTGATCCGTTTTCCACCCGAACGCAGTGAATTCATACAAATGTGTGTGCATGTCACACACATTCGATAACTTCCCGTATAGATTTCGAAAAACGGATCAGCAAACCGAATCAGGAAAACTGATGTACGTGGCCGGCCTAAGTCTCAATTCCTCACTAGACTATAAAACTCTAAAATGATAATCGTAGGTGTGTGATCTTCTGCATGCGATAGGAAGATGTTATCATTAAATTATTCAAAATCTAGGTACCTATCTACTAAGTTCAAACACCTATATAGTACGAACCAATTACGAATTCACCACTAATATTTACATAAACTTAAAACTTATTCAAATATTTGGGCAATAGCACCACATCTACTAATTTTATAACAATTTTGAAGGTACTTTGACTTCGATCATTTGAGTGCTAGAACTAGGTGCCTATAAAATGTTTGATTCATCGTAAAGCAAATGAATCTCCATTAGAGAGTTGATAGCACCGAATTGGATTTGATCAATATAGGCAAGGCAGGCGACGGCAACATTTTATAAAAGCTAAGCAACCATTATTGTTTATCATACCTACTCCTATTAATGATCCATGTAGACTTAGGTGTATGAACTTGGATATAACTATTAATTGTTGTCACTGACTTAACCCATTTAAGTATACACATGAACAGTTTTGATCATGACTCACTAATATTCATGTAGATATAGATAGCCCTAGCAACTGTCCTATTCACAATTGTTTCAAATGGTGTTCAATGGGCGCAGTTTACGATCTCTGTCTTTTCATTAGCGTTCATTATTTTGACACCAATGCAATAAAGATGGCTGGCGATTTGATATGGTGCCAGCGGCTCGGAGGCTCAGTATCGTCCCTGCCGCCGCTGGCTAGCCGACATGTGGCGCCGCTCCCGCGAGGTCGGCAAGAGGCTGCGACACCCCACGGCCTCTGACTAACACCCCTAGCGCGCCCACCGGGATGGGACCAAATATAAACATAAACCACCTAACATATTTATTCGGGCCGCAATGGCTCCACAGACAAAAGGACTATTTCTCCTTTTATTATTGTTTTGTGCTCTCAACGGGGGCACCGGAGACGGTGAGTAAATATTTTTTACTTTAAATGCTTTCATTTCAATATCCAGACGCATGTCTACGCATACAATTTCGAGAAAGTTGAAGACACCTTCTGAGAAAAATAGTAACTCTAAAAATAAATAGTACAAGTTGTAAGCCCGAATAATGGTAAGATCAGGCGCATGGGTCCAATGGGAATAGAAGTTATAGTAAGGGGTCAACAGGATCAGGTCAGAGATATCGGCTTCGTATTTGTTGCAGGCCTGGGGCTGGTCTCACCGAATAAACAGTTAGCTCCCAAGGGGCTATCGGTCTCTAAGTTGCCTAATGGAAACTTTTGTTTCAGAAGAGAATGAGACCGAACTTTTCGACGTTTTGTCGGTGGTTCGGGACAGCGAGGTGCTCCCTGACGGGGTCACCCGGGCCCCGGGGCGGTGTCAGTCACCCCTAGAGAACACATCTGACTACACAGCTATCGCCCTCAACGAGAATGCCACTTTACACCGTCTGGCCGCTGGAATGTTCTACAACAGTTTTCCAGAAGACTTCTCAATTTTGGCTGTGGTTCGACTACCAGGTTAGAAACGTTTTAAACGTTCAATACTTAGTACTTATCGCAAAAGTCTTTAGCACGTAACACCTTCTCTATACATATAGCACCTATCTTAACGCGTCTCGGGTAAAACAACATAATCACTTTTCTCTCCGGGATTTTCCGGCTCTCCGACTATTAAGAGGGTTCAAACTGCGCCATTACAAAGGTACTTCAAATTGTGTGACAATACACAACAGCGTAATAACGAGAAGAATTTGCGTTACCTACCCCAAGAATTTGTAATCATTATCCAAGGCGAAATATTTTTATTTCAGCTTAGAGAATGTTTATAAAACTGATTTTAGTCTGAACGTAAAATAAATATATTAAAGAAGCAAATTAGAAATATAAACATACTTAGTTATTACATATTGAAGACGTATTATTTTTAATGATTTTTACACACAGCTTCAAAGGCTTTGCTACGACGTAACGCGTAGTGAGATACGGCGTAGCGCGTAGTACGTATACCTATATGTCTACGATGACGTGATTACGAAGCTGCCTTTGAATTCAACAAATTCACGAACTAATTTGTCTTCAAACTGATAATTTTTATCCTTTCACCCTTTCACCCAAATCTAACCAAATAATTTTGAATATCCAAACTACCTACGATTCGAATCTATACATATAATAAATCTGTAGAAGGGTCAATTCTGTACATTGAAAATATTGAAAAAATAAATAGCGGGGGGTGTTGCTGGATCGATACCAAACCCAAATATGTGATTAAAAAATTTTTTGTCTGTCTGTCTGTATGTGCAGGCATCACGTGAAAACTTACGGTTCGATTTCGATGAAACTTGGTATAATTATACCTTATTATCCTGGGCATAAAATAGGATACTTTTTATCCTGGAAAAATACGTAGAAAAAAATCTGTAACAAACCTTATTATGGAACCACTGGCGACACCTATTATCAAGTAGTAGTATTATCAACATTACGCCACGCCTGCCTCCATTGATTTATAAAAAGGTTCCATCACTCACCACTAGATGGCGTAGTGCCTATGACGCGCATTTCTGAATCGCGGTGTTAAGATTCTCCGAGAGTTAATGACTACCGACTTGCGACTTTATTATTTTTCTGTGTGACTTAACTAGCAGTGCACTTGCGGGCTACGTCCTAATTGGAATAGCTACACAAGACTCGGCTACTAAGTTTTATCATAAAGTTAAACAGTAATTCAAATTTCAATTCTTTGGTTTAGAGGACCAAAAACCCTCCCCCCCTGTTCCCCCCTGTTCCGATCAGTTATTTGTAAATACAAGGTCGGAATTACTATGAAAAAAATACTACAGAACGCGAGCTCAACAGCAGTAGCTCAATAGATCTCCTTAATTATTATAGGCTTAGCCGTATTTGGGTCCAATAGATATTTATAAGATGTCATTGTCAGAGTTACTCAAAATGGAGAAATAAACCATCCACGCGAAGACCGACATTCGCGCGGACGGAGTCGCGGGCGGAAGCTAGTGTGTAATAATCAATTACAGATTGTTTGGCGCGCTGTGTTTCGCGAGCTCGATTTCTATAGGAAAACTATACGAAAAAAATATTTGGCAATCATCCACAGTTGGTCGCGCGCGGGACTACCGAATACCGTGACCCCGGAACGTGAAAGTCTATTGAAGGACACCGTGGATTTTAGTCAGTACAAGTCTGACAGTCCCTCCCGCCCTGCCCTGGGTGGGAGGGAGGACTCATTTGATGATTTTACGACGCTAAAAAAAACCATCCACAGCTAGATGTTTGTGATTGTGAACTTTGACGAGATTTCTATATAATACAGGAACGGATCAGAATCCGATATTCATCTTGTACTCGGACGCCGGGGACGAACAGTTGCAGCTGGTGGTGGGCAGCATGATAGAACTGTACTACGAGGACACCAGGGGAGACCCTGCAGACCATGAGCTCCTCACATACCGGGTCAATGTAGCTGATGGAAGGTAAGTGTTTAAGTTCTTCATAAAACTTCGTCATAGGTACTCGTACCTAACTTTCTTAATGTTTCTGACAGAATCAAATAAATAAAACGGCATATTTAAGTAAGTATTCAAGAACAAATAGGACGACCTTGTCGCCATATAAAATACTTTGTGAAAATTAATTTTCCATAATAATATTTATCATATCTTACAAAATAACACATGAATAGGTGCGTCCACACAGAGCGCGCAGCCTCGCGAGGCATTTGCTGCGCGAGGAAACTGACAAACAAGGCTGCTCACTCTGTGTGGACGCGTCTATTGTTTTTCGACCGAGGCACGAAACAATATACGCGAGCAAAACAAAAGCCGACACTGGATGGCTCGGGCGCTCGGTCGCTCGACCGCGGCAGCGCTGTCACTTGCCTCGCCCGAGACACGTCCACACCAACCGAGCTGCTTCGCGCGGAAAATGCCTCGCGAGGCTGCGCGCTCTGTGGGGACGCATCTACTCTTTTTTTCACAAGATTATTTTTACCTATTTGTGAGCGCTTGTTACACACTGTAACAAAAGTCAGCATGAAGTCGCAGTTGTAGTAGTAGTTAAATCGCTAAGTAACATGTTTATTATTTTTTTGAGTGTGCCGTATCATGATATTGAAGCCCGTATTACATAATGTCATTCAATACTCCAGCAAAACTTAAAACTAGATTCAAGGCATTTGATTGGTTGAAATTAGTTTATTAACACTTGAGTTTGAGATGCGTTCTGTAATAGGTACTGGCCTTAAATAATGCCGAAATATCGGAAACTCAAAACAAATAATAAGAAAGTTTAATATTTTATACGCGGTAGGTATAACGCCTGCGTCGCGTATCGTAAAGCTTTTTTGACCAAAGAAAAATTCGGCTGCGAACTCGAACTCGAGAGGACTCGAACCTGCGTCCTTCCGGATCAGTACTCCAGAAGTACCAGAAAAAAAAAACAAACGACTAATAGTTCCAACAGAATTTTCAATTCGTCGATTTTTGGAAGCATGTTTAAAAAAAAACACTCACATAAAAAACAAGTTCTAAAACTCACTCTTAATACCAACTGCAGATAGAAAATTTTACTCAAAGGAAACTTTCCTTTATTTTTGAATAGAAAGCAAACTGCATTCAAAGATTTTCGAAAATTCTAACAAATGAGCCCATTTCGAGCAACTAATTAGTTAGTTTACCATTTTTTGTAAATAATTAAATTAATTTAAGATTTCCTGATTTTCCTTTCATTTATTTTATCATGTTTGTTAGAGAGATTTCATCCATTTAATGACCCTAACGATCGATGCAATAAAAGTACAGGGTATATTTTTTCAGATTTTAGCCGGTTCAATTCCCGGGTGTGGGAGAAGAGAATTTTCGAAAATCTTTGAATGCAGTTTGCTTTCTATTCAAAAATAAAGGAATGTTTCCTTTGAGTAAAATTTTCTATCTGCAGTATTAAGAGTACTTCCTTCCAGGTGGCATTACAAAATTCCACCCTGTATACTAAATTCTTTATTACGATATCTTATTGTTTAGATGAAATAGTTGCTACAAAAAACCTGGCATTCCTTTTGCTAATGAAAAAACTTTCAATTACATAAACCTTTGATGCAATTACCGAATCCTTGTGTACAAGAAGTATGTGTAGAACACAGAAATATTAAAAACAGGAGAAGTGGCAAGGGGGCGTGTCCGCGGCCACGTCGTGCTGAGCGTATAGCTCAGCTAGTGAAAAAATGGCCGTCACCGCGAGTTAGTGTGTTGTCAACCGCGTTCGTAAAAAAAACGATTATACCGTCTTGTTCGGTGGTTTCGTGCAAAAATAGAAGCCAAGACAAAAATTTTAGAAGTCATGGCATCAGTTACCACAGGTAAGTACAAGTATTTTACAATATTTGTCTTAAAAATCACGAAAAACAACAATCCCTAAAATATATCTGACTTGTACTACTTTATTTTTGTTTTCTTGTATTACTCCGACTGTATTTAGTTTGCATTAAATACATTGCTCTTTTACAACCACCTCAGTCTGTCACTGAGTGACTGAACAAGCAATGTAAAGCTGACATAACGAAACATCATTAAACCGTAATGTCGCATGGTGCCTCCGCTGCTCCGGTCCGCCGTATTTGAGTGCGACTAGTGATGTGCTCGTGCAGGTTTGACAAAGTCTATCGACAAGAAGGTCGACTGCGAATGTTTTATTACTATTTCAGATTTTTCTTCCATTTATTAACTCTTGTGACCGCTTGGAAGGCCGATGTGGTTCTATGCTTTTTTTACCCATTTTTAGGGTTCCGTAGTCAACAAGGAACCCTTATAGTTTCGCCATGTCCGTCCGTCCGTCTGTCCGCAGCTTAGCTCAGAGACGCTCAGTACTAGGAAGCTGTAATTTGGTGTAAATATATGGATTTGTTGCGCCGAAAAAGTGGTAAAATAAAATCTCGTAAAATATTTTTTTTAGGGTACCTCCTGAACACGTAAAGTGGGGATGTTTTTCTTTTCTATGAAAAAATTCACAATAGTAGTATAAATAACGAAGTTTAAAAGAAAATTATCATGACTAAGTAGGCTTTACAAGTTTACGAGTAATAGTCGACCAACTTATAAAATGTACTTGGATAAAATATTTTCCTAAACAAAATGTATCGGAGAACATGTTCTTCAACTGCAAATGTAAGTTTGTCAACTTTATTTTTACAGCTAGTGATAGTTGGGTATGTTTTGGGGATAGGTAGGTTTTTATTGTCAACTATTTTTAACTAACTTCAAAAAAAAATGGAGGAGGTTCTCAATTCGTCGTAATTTTTTTTTTATGTATTCTCCCCGATTTCTCAAAGACGCCTGGACCGATTTTGAAAATTCTTCTTTTGATTTAAAGAGTACACCTTCCAATTGGTCCCATGATCATCAAGTCAGGATCTGATGATGGAATCCTGGAGAAATCGTGGGAACTCTTTAAATCATTCTTGAAGCGATGTATTCGCATTACTATGTAACGCTGGTTTTAAATCTTTGTTACAGCCGCTTCCCTCTACACGCGGTGGTACTCAAATAGACAACATCTTTTCCAACTTTACCTGTGAAGTTGGTTTTTATAACTCCTTCTACAGTTACCATCGTCCTATGTGGGCCCGTTTTTAGACGTTATGAGTTGGCTACTGAATCACTATCACTTAGGTACCTAATAAATGTTAATGCGTAAATTAAAATCAAATTCAGCGAATCAGTTTAGTTAGTTCGCATAAGTATTTTGATGGGCAACTACGGAACCCTACACTGTGCGTGGCCCGACACGCACTTGGCCGGTTTTTATTTTTTTACAGCGTAGTAGTGCGTTACCAAAGATCGTGAAATAAGTTCATTAATGTTTAGTAAAGTAATCTATAGAATGTCCTTGGGTTTCGTCACTTGTTATGGTTATGATATATTATTTAACTGAAGTCTTCATAAATGCACCATTAGCTTCCTATGCATTATAATAATTAGCATCAATAGTCTTATGGATGTACTATGCCCCAGAATTTCTAAGGAGGGTTTGGAGACGCTATATTGAGACGTGATGCAAGTTTTATTATCACTTGCACCCTTCTTTCATGGGGTAGTGTCTAAAATGCTGTAATAAGCTACTACAAAACGTTCTTGAACTAAATGAAACTAAATTCAAAACATGCATTAAACGCACACTTTGTAACCAGGCATATTATAAACTGAGCGACTATATCGCTGATAGAAATGCTATGTACCATATAACGTAACATCCCAAAATGAATGGTGTAACAAAGTATCTGTAATAATTTTGGCGATCCAAAAAGAGTGTCCATGGAGTTTCTTGTCCGTTCTTCTCCATAGAGATTTACTCCTTGTAATGAGCATTGTAGATGCTCATTACAAGGAGTAACTTCACAGTTATTATGTCTTGTGACTAGGATTGTAGTTGTAGCACCATAATTTTGTAGTGTTTAATTATTATTTTTTTGTCTTTGACAATTATTCAAAAGTGCTTGTAACTGGCCTAATTGAAATAAATGCTTTGATTTTGAACTACATGTAACTGTGTCATTTGATTTGTATTTTTTTTTAAATAAATTGGTTATTGTTGGTTTCATATTGTTTTCATTTACTTTATTTCCAAAACCTTTGTAAAAAATTATCGATATGTTTATCGATAACACTTCGATTTAGTCAAGCACTGTCGTATGAAGTCGTATCCGCCCCCGTGTCCCGACAACACACAATGATAATTGTTTTAGTGTGAGTAAATAATACGAAAAAAGTACGCTGTGGTTTAAAGAATAAGGTTTATATTTAAATGACTGAGCTATCGAAGGCGCGTGTGTGCACTTGTTCGTAGTATTGTTGTGACAGAGCTGTGTGCGCAATATTAGCGTAATGGAGGGGCTACTGTGGCTTCATCGGTTTTCTATACATTTTGAACTCCACGCCATATCTCCTTCTTTATTATATCTATGGTGTAGAATGTTGCCCAGGGAGGCGGAATTTCCCCGCAAGCCGTAGGCGAGCTTGATAAGATAAGGAACCCAGAGCTGCAATAAAAAATTGGCCAGGTGTATCAAACGACGTTTTCAATACATTTTCTAAGAATAAAATCGAGATTGATTTAAAGTTATAATAGTGACCACATCAATTTCAAAACTTAAATCACAAATGTCATTCCATATCAGTTAAATAAAATGACCAATTGACGAAGTGTGTCAATTTGGTTATAAATTAATATTCTCCGAACAAACAGATGTAAAATTGCTAAGGTTATGTCAAAACCATTACCAATGGTCAAACACATATTTTGTAGAATATGGTTTATCTTTTCATTTCTTAACTTTTTTCATCGAGGTTGACCTGCAACATTAACATTTGATAAAAACTAGTTATTTTTAACTAGTTGTTCTATAAAAGGAGGTTCCCAGTTCAACTTGATGTTTATACGTGTATGTGTGTCCGCGATTATCTCGCGTTTGGCTGCACCGAATTTGATGCGCTTTTTTATCGTATCAAATAGTATTTGTAGCAAATTTTATTTGTGGTATATTTGTTAACTTTAATTGACAACATTATTTATTCACTATTGTCTATTTTCCCAAATGCAACAAAAAAAAAAGAAACTCACATAACTGATTTCTCCCAGATGGCATCGCATAGCGATTAGTATAAAAGGCGACTCGGCAACTCTCCTAGTGGACTGTGAAGTGCGAGGTACACTACGTCTGGATCGCAAGCCAGGCAGCACATTCAACCTGGCAGGAGCCCTGGTTGTCGGCTCCCAAGTCACTGCTGACCAGTACTACGAGGTAGGTGGAAAAATTGGACGAGGATTTTTAAAGAATCTTGCGGGACTCTAGGAATATCTCCTTTATTCTGGGTGCGTTTACAAAAAATAAACTCGGAAACTTAAAGACTCAGAACCGGAACAACTACTTGCAGGTCATACCTACAAATGTTTGTTTTGTGCGGGGATCGAAACCACGACACGGTGTGTAGCAGTCGATCACTCTACTAATTTCGTCATGATTACAAAAAAAAAAAAAACGTTTTGTATCCCTGCTATGACGACCAGTATGAAAAAGCTTACTACTAGGTGCCCGTTACCTCTAAGCTGAGTGTTATTTAATCTAGATTATTTTCAAACAGTACGAATAGAATCAAATTAAATGCACACAAAAAAAATTATAAGAACTTTCTCCTTTAAATTCCTTCGTTGAATATAGTCTATTCTATTCTATTCCTGCCGAATTTCCACAAACAGACCGGACTAGACTCCGAAGTCTATGGATTCTCTTATTTCGACAAAACTATGTCCTGAAACATCTGTGAGCCAGTCCGGCACGATGTCGTTAATAACGATACGGTTGCCACAGTGGCTCAGCGATTGACTGCTGTCGCGGGTTCGATTTCCGCACGGAACAAATATTTTTATGGGCTACAAGTAATTGTTCCCGGTCGGCGGTTATTTGTATTTGTGACTTTAAATGTTATTAAACGCACCCACGATACAGAAGAAATTCCTAATGTGGAGAAAGAAAGAGATCCCAAAGTATTAAAAAAAATCCGCTGTTCGCTCCGCTAGGTTGGATCCTTTTAAGAGCCAAAGTTAAAAATAATACGTCCAAGTTAAAAACACACCTTGTCATAGTAAAAGTCCCATTGCAAAAATACATTTAAAAGGTTCCATTATGAAGGTAATCTAATTATCTAATTCTTTGAATAAACTTTTATTCTTAGACAAAAATTACAGCTTAGTAGCTCTAGAGTACTGTACATTAATTAACATGAAATTATTTAATTTATACGTAGAAAGTCTGAAACATTTTGAATTAGACACATTTTTACTTTAATTCAAATGACATTATTAACGAATCAAAAATTAATTTTAGTTAGAACAAAGATAGATAGGAGAGTAGAGATGTATACGACAATATTTTACCTACACGATATTTTTAAATAACCTAAACCTTTTTTCAACTTCTAGGGTGAAATCGAGCTACTGCAATTCGCTAACAAACCGGACGTTGCTTACGACATGTGTTTATCAATAGCTCCAGACTGTGAAGAAGGAGTTGGGATACCATATGCCCCTCTTGTACCAGCAGCACAGTTGGAACCAGAAGTTAACCCCATTTACATCGAACCCCAATCACAATCTACAGAACATCCTAACTTAGGGACTTTGACAGAAGACGATGTACGAAGAAGATACGGAACTTACAGCAGGAACAGATTCTTTGATAGAAACGAATCCGACAATCTATGGCCTGTCAGAGTGTTGACGACCCCAGAACCAGTATGGCAAGTCGGTAATTCATTCCCAATCAACAATCAGTATGCTCCATCAACATCCACAGATTCAGGTATCAAATCAATACATTTGAACACCTTATAGTATTAAAGAGTTCTAGTTTCTGTTGTTAAAAGTCCGCGCATTTGTTTCAGATGAAAACAGTATTTTTGGTGTATTTACGGATGATAACGAGTTTATGCCTGCACCACCCCCGACTACTTACGACAATGTGCCTGAAGACCCTTTAGAAGGCGCTACTCCAAAAGTAAGTTGTCTGAAAGCATTTCATTAAATCCGCAGACAAAAATAAAAAGACCAAGTTATTTTTCCTGCGTCAATGCCTTTCAAGAGATCCGTTTTATTTTGTTGCATTGACAAAACAAATCTGTTATTTGAAGAGCTTGAACAATCGAAAGGAATGTATATTTGTCATGTCAATCATAATGAACAAAAAAGGATATTTGTACAACAAAAACATTCCTTTCATTTTATTTTTAAAGCTACCCACACTGACACAACACAACATGGCGGTTTTTAATGGAATTATCATGTTTTAACGTCACGTGAGATTATTTCTATATCGTATCTTGTTTCAGTCCAAACGAGGAAATGATGACGAAGCGGACGTATCGGGGACAACCCTAGTCGTCACCGAGACTACTTACAGCCCTATGACGACCACGGAAGACACTGATTGGCTCACACATCCGCCGGAATATACCCAAGTAAGATAACATGTTTATTCTTTTATTTTTCAGCTCAATACTTTTTTGGGAACAGAGTTTAATCAGTTGTACAAAGAGATTACTTTTAGTATGATGGTCATTAATGCCCTCACTTTACTGGAAAAATAATAATGTAATCAGTTTCAAGTTTTTATTACATTTTACATATCTCATATTCGGTAAGTAGATCCTTATTACCCCCAAATGGGGCTTGTAGGTAACCAATTGCGCTCTAGGGTAATAATGTAGCTAGAAAAGCCCTAGGGCAGTAAGTAATTTAAAAAAAACTCTTCATCTTTTAAAAAGTTCGCGTACATCTAACCATCATACTGGCAATAGACATCATGCATTCAGCACAATGCAATGACAAAAGAGGTCGCTTCGCTATTCAGCCTTGTCTTCGTATGAGTATAATAGTCATCAATTTTAAATATTGAACGGCGAAGCTCAAAAATAAATAAAAAAAGATGAAAAAAGGCGGGAATAGAAAACTTTTACTTTAAAATGTTTTATTCTTGTAATGCCGGTTTTTTTCTACTTATCTCACAATCGAGATGTAAAGCAGAGTAGTTAGCTCGGGTGTAAGCATCAATTGCACCCTCGAACTATAGGCGCCCTCGCTGCGCTCGAGCGCCTAAATATATCAGGCTGCAATTGATGCCTTACAGCACTTGGCTACTAATCTACTACTAATTTAACTTTTTAACAACTACTCAACCTTTACCAGGACAATACGACAGCAAACTACGATTCATCGGAAACCTACTACGATTACGGCAGTTCTGGCACTTATATGGGCCCTCGAGGATACCCTGGGCCACCAGGACCTCAAGGCCCAAGGGGACCTAAAGGAGAACCGGGAAAACCTGGCTTTGAAGGCTCACAAGGATTCCCTGGACCTCCAGGCAATGTTTTTGTTATTCCTGTAAGTATCACACGGATCTTTAAAAAATGAATCTTGGAGGGAAATGTCTCTTAATTTTTCTCGCCGTTTTCAACTTTGTTCCCCAAAATAAACAACTTTATTTGCAGTTACAACAGTCGTCAACCGATAAAGGACCCGACGCTCAATCGGAAGCTCTTCGACAAATGTTCTCACAACACATGGTATGTTTGTTTAAACATGTTATATTTATTTTGGGAAAATCTTTTCGACTCGAGAAGGACAAGCGAAAAGGAGCGGTTAGATTTTTAGTCGCATGTACTCCTATCTGTAATATCGTTCATGATTTAGTCATGAAGTCAGACTCCAATTAAAGTTACAACTACCTTCTTTATTTTTCTAAAGATTACTATGGGTTGTCTCAAAATAAAGACATTTTTATAAGAATGTTTTTCGACAGTGAGTAAATCTGTTTCAACATTTTACAATTTATGAAAATTTTCCATCTCCCCTCATTATGCCAAAAAACCTAATTCCATGTACTAAAACTCTAATATTTAATAATACCTTAAATGTAATACAGGCTGCAATGCGAGGGGCAGAGGGTCCAATGGGTCTGACGGGTCCACCGGGCCCTGAAGGCGAGATTGGCCCAGAAGGCGCTAAAGGAGAACTAGGAGAGCAAGGAGAACCTGTAAGTCTACTAACATGTAACATAATTGTAATTATTGTTTCTGTTTGAAATAGGTATTACCTGTGGTATTACGAGGCGTTGGTTCTGATTTTTTTAGCAGTATTGTGTGTGTCCTATTTCATCATCTGCCAAGCCTTTTCCCAACTATTTTGGGGTCGGCTTCCAGTCGAACCAGATGCAACTGAATATCAGTATTTTACATGGAACGATTGCCTAACGGACCTCCCAGACCCAGTAACTGGGTAATACGATACCCCATGGTAAGACTGGTTGTCAGACTTTTAGAGCTTCTGACTAATAGTAACGACTGTCAAAGATACTCATGACAGCCGGATCCAACAGCTTTACGTGCTTTCCGAGGCACGGAGGAAACCCGCTATGACAGACAGACCAACCTCGGCAAGCGTGGCTTGACCCGAAAGATCGGTCAGTGTGGCTGTATTTATTTAGTCACGAGCTCCTATGTATGTGATAAGTTATTATGCTGAACGACAGCCAATTTTCGTAAATGTGACTTATATTTTTCCTCCTATTTTTTTTCACAATGTTTTGTGTGCGTCATCTGCAATGTTAATAAATGTTCTTTCGTTCTCTAGGGTCCACCTGGCCCTAGAGGTTTACAAGGTCCACCTGGAAGATTGGGACGGAGAGGACACGCAGGGAGAGATGGTGAAAGAGGATCACCTGGTGCTCCCGGGGCTAAGGGCGAGCAAGGATACCCAGGACTACCGGGTATGCCCGGCGACAAGGGAGAGAGAGGCAGTGCAGGTCTGCAAGGTGAAGGAGGTGCACCTGGTCAAGATGGACCACCGGGGGAGGATGGACCACCTGGACCAGCTGGAGTTCCTGGTGAACTGGTAATTATACTTTTTTAATTTAGTAAAACCGATAAGCCAAGTAAATAGCAGTTTATCGCAAACGCGGAAAAGCACACCAAATTAACTCACGATGATAGATAATGTTCAGAATTATCTCATGTCGGCCCCCAATTTGACCGTAACTTAACTAGAGAGAAACGGATAAGCAGATGTGGGAATAAATAGTAATAATAAAAACATCAGAGATAGATTAGACAAATAAATTGTGTAAGAGTAAAACTTTTTCATATAATTAATCACGAGATTTTTCCTGTCTTTAAAAGTAATTCCGGGATTTGGGCATATCCACTTTATTCTTTCGCTGTATGAAATCCGTATAAGTATATGAATCATCATCATCATCATCATCAGCCGGAAGACGTCCACTGCTGAACATAGGCCTCCCCCTTAGACCGCCACGCCGAACGACAATTCGCCACTTGCATCCATCGGTTGCCCGCAACCCTCACGATGTCGTCGACATAGCTCGTAAAATTTGCAAGTTGAAGTGGCAATGGGCAGGCCACATCGCTCGTAGAACTGACAACCGATGGGGAAGAAAAGTTCTCGAGTGGCGACCACGGACCGGAAGACGCAGCTTAGGCAGGCCTCCCACTAGGTGGACCGACGACATCGTGAGGGTATATGAATAACTCTACCTAATTCCGACCTATGCTGATAAGTCTACAGTATTAATCATGTTTTTTTTATCTTAGGGACCTCGAGGCTTCATGGGACCAAGAGGATTTCCAGGACTAATCGGCTACCCAGGAATACCTGGTCTCGAAGGACCACATGGAGCCAAGGGTTCGACTGGTCAACCGGGACCACCGGGCCCGCCAGGTCAGCCTGGTACTATCGGTTCCCCAGGCTCATCGGGACCACAGGGACCAACTGGAGCTCCAGGAATTCAGGTACCGTTGAAAATGTGACAGGAACTGTGCCCCGTAAAGCTCGTGGCGTGATGTTAAATAACCGAATTGAAGCTATCTGGTATCATAACTGGTAGTTCAAGATACTCGTATTACCGCGTTCATTCAAGCTGATACAAAGTTATCAAGATAAACTTTTGTATGCAATCATGAATATAATCCAAGTCCAAAACTAACTCATTCTTCGAATGCAATACTGCACCTTGTCATGATTATTGTATGTTTTTCAGGGTCCTCAAGGTAAACCAGGTATTTCAGGGCTACCCGGCCCGGAGGGCTCACCAGGCACACCCGGCAACCCAGGGCAACAGGGGGCACCAGGAGACGTAGGTCCTCAAGGTCCACAGGTTTGTATTACAATTTGGCTAAGGCTGGAATATTATACTAGTAACTTTTTCGGTAAAATGATTAGAAAATAACTTTTTTTAGGGTATGCTGGGATTCCCTGGAAGTCGTGGACTAAAAGGTGATGAGGGACCACGTGGTCTACCAGGAGACAAAGGAGATAAAGGAATAAGGGGTAAGAATAACTTGGAAGTTGTTCGCTGTAATGTACATATATATTCTGAAATATGTACCTTTACACTAAAAATAATTTGAACTTACAGGTGTTGAAGGAGAAAAGGGAGATATGGGACCAAAAGGAGAAAGGGGGCTTACAGGTGAACCCGGTCCCCCTGGCATTGAGGGACTCGAAGGACAAAAGGTTAAACAGTTTTTCAGTTATCTTAACATACAAATTGATTTATAACTAACGAATACTAATTAATAATAATTAACCTTTCGTTTTAGGGTGTTGAAGGGCCAAGAGGCGAAACAGGACCTATTGGTATAGCTGGAGAAAAGGGAGCGACGGGTCCTCAAGGACCACAAGGGTATCCAGGAAGCCAAGGTGAAAAGGGAGACAAAGGTGCATCGGGAAGAAGGGGTAGACGAGGCACAAAGGGATTAATGGTAATTTTCAGAACGTCAAAACGTCTGTAAAAATTAGACATTTGTATTACCTTTATGAATTGCATTATTATTTATTTATTTTTATTCACAGGGTTTGGTGGGACAGCAAGGTGATCGAGGTGAAACAGGACCAAGGGTTAGTATCGTTTTGTTCCAGAACTCCAACACATCAGAACCCTATTTTTCATAAGTTATAGATTAAAGTTTTTTTAATAATCTTAAAATAATATCTGCACCAAATACAGGGCTACAGAGGACCACGCGGCCGCAGAGGTTCAGACGGGCCTCCAGGACCTAAAGGAGACACGGGACAGCCAGGACCTCCGGGCTCAACAGGCGAGAGAGGACCTCAAGGGTTAGAAGGCGTACGAGGTTTTCCAGGTGCTATGGGGCCCCCAGGACCTGATGGCAAATCTGGCTTACCAGGCCCACCAGGAGAACGAGGCCCGACGGTATAATATGAAACCTAAAATATTATACTTAATTACCTATTAGCCCCAAAAAATAAACTAATAGCAGTAACATTTTAAACAGGGTGAACCCGGTGCAACAGGACTAACTGGACCCTCAGGGCCTGTCGGTCCGCAAGGTTCAAACGGTGAGCCGGGTCCACCGGGCCCACCCGGTGCTTCTGGCATACCCGGTACGCCCGGCGACGTTGGCACTCCAGGAGAAGTGGGGAAAGAGGGACCGCCCGGACCAGCAGGCCCCGAAGGAAAACCAGGGCCGGTTGGATCTCCAGGCCCACCCGGGAATAACGGCGAGCCTGGATTACCCGGAGCAGCTGTAAGTTTTTCGTTTTACTAGAACTTCATACAACGAAATAAACGCAAATATAAATAACCGAGAGAAAGAAATTATTTACAACAGGCACACAGAAATTCAGACAAATTCACGTAAGGCGCTTGGATCTACTTATCGTATGCTAGCGCAGGGAGCAGAGCACAGCAGAGACAGAGCAGACTAAACTAAATTATCGATGCGTTTGTCACAGGGAATTCCTGGAGCTAAAGGCGACATAGGTCCACCCGGTCCGGCAGGTATCAGAGGCGATAAGGGCGAGCCTGGTGAGACCGGTAACGAAGGACCACAGGGACCTCAAGGTCGTGAGGGACCAAGAGGATCTCCTGGGCCTGGCGGACAGAAAGGCGAAATCGGTGAACCAGGACCAGTAGGTTAGTAAATCATCTGAAGTTTGAGTCTCTCATTCCGAGGTTTCCTAAACTTGTGTCCTGCAAATCATTTGTCCAAACAAGTCAATATTTATGCCCAGTACCAAACTAACACACCACCACACCCGTATTTCAGCAGTAATGTAAGAATAAAAAATGTCCTAGGGCCTGTCGGTCGTGATGGGTTGACTGGACCAAGAGGATTAACTGGAGCACCAGGCCCAGTTGGCCCTCCCGGCGAAGACGGTGACAAAGGAGAAGCTGGACCACCAGGTGAAAAAGGGTTCAAAGGATCTATGGGAGAACCTGTAAGTGTGATCACAGTGTTCAGGATGTTTGTCTTGAACATCCATCGTATAATTTAAAAATGAATAATTGGCAAGGGCAAGCAAAACCGAATGACTATGTATATTCATTTTCAGGGTCCACCCGGATCTCCCGGTATACAAGGTCTTCGAGGAGAAGCTGGACCAGTAGGATTACCTGGTGACAAAGGACCACCCGGTGAAGCAGGCGCCCCTGGACAGCCGGGTACAGACGGAGCCCGCGGCCCACCGGGACCTCTCGGTCCAGCAGGACCACAAGGGACAAAAGGACAACAGGGACCTAAAGGAGATATGGGAGATCCTGGAGCATTGGGTATGATTTTAATGCTATAGCTCCTCTAACGAAGTAAAAATTACACCCTGCAAGCTCAATCGCCTGCTATATATATTTTTTTTATAACCGTCTTTAATTATTTACATTTTCTGAGGCTTCAGAGAGATCCTTAGAACCTGTATTCCAACACGCAACATTTATGGTTTAGACAGACCTCAGTCTCTTTCAAAAATATAATATACGTAATTAACGCTCACATTTTATTGCTAACAGGTGCAACAGGGCCAGCTGGTCCTACCGGGCCACCTGGTCGACGAGGGCCTAAAGGTATCCAAGGAGAAGCGGGTCCCCGTGGCGCCGAAGGACAACAGGGAGATATCGGTAGTCCCGGGGCCCCTGGACCTCCGGGCGTTCAAGGCCCCGAAGGGAAACTGGTGAGCAGTAACTGTTTTCTTCACAAATACGATTGCAACTATTACAGAAATCGTGATAAAAATTGTTCAAAGAAACACATGTGTAATCCCCAAATGGTTTTTACTATCAGAGGTATACCGTACCATTAACAAGTGAACCAGGCAAAGATACAGATTTGAAACTTCAATATTTATGATCACATGTTTACAGGGACCTAGAGGACCAGTCGGGCCTAAAGGTGATGATGGACCCATGGGATTACAAGGTGAAACAGGACCCAAAGGGCCCCCGGGTCCAGAAGGACCTAAAGGAGACACTGGAGCTGCTGGATTCCCTGGTGAAAGAGGAGAAACCGGCCCACAAGGCATCAAGGGTGAACCAGGGTCAGACGGACCTGAAGGTAACACCGGACCTCCAGGGGCACCGGGGCCGGTTGGTCCACCAGGGAAACCTGGAGAAACTGGAATGCCCGGCAGTCCTGTAAGTTTCCCAGTTGAATAGTACAATTCGCATTTTGCACTTTACTATAATAAGATACTGATGTACTGGTTTTCATTAACAGGGTTCAGAAGGTCCAGCAGGACTTCAAGGCAGCCCTGGTTTAACTGGAGAAAAGGGTGACATGGGTCCCAAAGGTGTTCCCGGAGAGCAAGGACCAAATGGGCCAGCTGGACCACCAGGGCCGGAAGGGCAACGGGGACTTAGAGGATTGCCAGGTCCTATTGTAAGTCCACACCTCGAAATTTATATTATCGTAATTACTCACGGACTTGAGGGGAAACTAAAACAGCAAAATAAATTGTAAGGAGAACCGCACATCATCATTTCATTATGTATAGTCAAACCTACAGGTGCAATCGCGCGTCCTCCCCATTCGCTAAATTAACAAGCATTAACATTCTGAACACAGTAATTTTCTGAGAACATTCTTTAATATCCCAAACAATCTCTACATAAATATACAAACAAAAAGGAATGAATAAAAGCTACAATGATCTCATTTTTTCCAGGGCGAAAATGGTGCTCCTGGTATAATGGGACCTTCAGGTCCACCAGGCAAGGCAGGACCACCCGGTAACCAAGGAGTAAGAGGCGATAAAGGCAACCGAGGACCAAAAGGACATATTGGCGATACTGGGCCAATGGGACTGAAAGGCGATCAAGGCGAAGTTGGCAAGCAAGGTCTACCTGGCCCGATTGGACCTCCAGGACCTAAAGGAGAAATGGTATGAAATTAGATATTCTTTTAGATTTTTCATTGTGCCAGCCATAAAATTATATTTTTTTTAATCTTGATAATTCTTTTTTCTTCAGGGACCCATAGGACCTCCGGGACTTAAAGGAGACACCGGACCAATAGGGCCAGCTGGGCCCGAAGGCCCTCTTGGACCAAAAGGTTCAACAGGGCCTGAAGGCAGGCCAGGCTCACCTGGACCACCTGGCACCCCCGGACCTCCGGGACCCCCCGCTCCAGCGCCACAGATACCTCCTGAACTATTCACGTCATACACCAGAAGGCGTCGCAGTGTAGAAATACAATCCATGGAATCCGTTACCGAAGATGCCTTTGACGAAGGTAATATTCCAACAATTCGATTATCTAATATATTCATTTTAATTATATTTATGCCGTGTAAATTGCACAAAACCTTCGTAGTGTATACGAAAGATAATGAGTGACGACGGATGGATTTTTATGGATATAAACTTTCCACAAAAAATGGCTTACTAGATTGGGATGTATTTGGCAAACACATACTCGTGTAGTTTATAAGAAATTTTGGATTAACATAAAGGATATTTTGCCTGCGTTACGTTTCCGTAGGATAATTTTCATAAACCACGAGAGAAAAGCCATGGGCAAAAAATCATTTCATCTCATCTATTACTTAAATAATAAACTTACTTAACAGAGGAAGACATAGAGTGGGTGAAGGAAGTGATGACTGGCGTCTTGACTGCGCGAGGAGCTCTTGAAGCAGTGAGGAGGCCTCGAGGAACCAGAAGCTATCCAGCTCTGTCCTGTCGTGATCTCAGGACTTCCCACGTTAATCTTACTGACGGTAAGAAAAACATAATTATATAGGGTCAAATTAAATTAGCTAGTGAATCTCAATTTTGATAGGTTTGGAGAGCTCCAGAAGAAACAATAATATCAATCTCCGTAGTTTCCTTGGGTCTCTTACAAATCTACAAAAACCGGCCAAGTGCGAGTTGGACTCGCCCATGAAGGGTTCCGTAGTAGCAAGCATAGTTTAGGGATATAATTATATTGAGATTAGTAAGTAATATACACAAACAATAAAAATAACTTTGTTTTTCATTGTGTTTGTATGAATGGCAAAGTTATATTTGCGGTTTTTGAAAATGTACTATATCTCAAAAACTGAATACTGTATCTCATCCAAACCAATTTTCGTTGGAAGTTTTTGTTGAGGTCTACATTATATATATTTTTTTAGTTTTATCATTCTCTTATTTTAGAAGTTACAGGGGGGGGGGGACACATTTTACCACTTTGGAAGTGTCTCTCGTGCAAAGTGTTCAGTTTAGAAAAAAATGATATTAGTAACCTCAATATCATTTTTAAAGACCTATCCATAGATACCCCACACGAAAGGGTTTGGTGAAAAAAAAAATTTTGAGTTTCAATTCTAAGTATGGGTACCCCCAAAATTATTTTTGTTTTTATTTTTGTGTGAAAATCCTACTGCGGTTCACATAATACATCTTCCAAGTTTCAACAGGATAGCTCTTATACTTTCGACAAAAAGTGGCTGTGACATACGGACGGACAGGCAAACAGACAGACAGACTGACAGACATGACGAATCTATAAGGGTTCCGTTTTTGCCATTTGGCTACGGAACCCTAGAAACCATTTACAAATACTCTAAAGTACGATTTATTAATGTGATTATTTACCTCTTCCATAGGATACTACTGGATAGATGCTCGAGGAGGGGCAACCAGCGGCCGGCCCATCCGAGTGTACTGCAAGGGCCATAGTACCTGCCTGTACCCAGATGAAAGAGACCCAGCTATCTATACCGCTGATCCCACCACCCACAAGTTCTCACAATCTGACAACGGTTTTAGGGTAAATAAACAATTTCTTAGACTTTTCATTTATCTATAGCCTTTTCCCAATTTATGTTGTGTTCGGCTTCTAGTCGAGGCGAACGAAGCTGAATAACAGTACTTATTTTACGTAGAGCGACTGCCCATCTGACCCCCACAACCCAGTAACTGGGTAATACAATACCACTGGGTAAGACTGGTGGTTAGATTTTCGAGCTCTAGGTATAACGACTGCCAACGATCTAAAAATGATAGCAACAATAGTACGGCTTTACGTATTGTCCGAGACACGGAGGATACTCGCTATGTTAGATGGTTATTCATCCACAGACAAAACTAAGCAAGCGTGGTTTAACCTGGAAGCTCCTTGTCTTTAAGTGATTAATATACTTGTCACAAAGAAGAATCAAGTGCTTTACTCATCAAAATACTGTTAATTTCCAGCTCACATACGATGGCGAAGGATCAGGTGCAATACAACTTCGATTCCTGAGACTGCTGTCAAACGGGGCTAGGCAGAACTTCACTTATTCTTGTGTGAATACTAAGCTTCAGCAAAGGTAAGACATAAAAAAATAATCCCACACCAAGTTTGCAAAATTATTATTAACTGTTAGTGACAACCAGTACCCTGAGCACTGCCTGAGCACGAGTTTTCAGTATTTGAGACGTAAAGTAAACTGGAACTTTGACAACTTCAAATTGACAATTTTCAAGGAAAAAATTAGTTCCTACTTCGCACACCAGAGTGAAAACTCGTGCTCAGTACCCTGAGCACGAGTTTTCACTCTTTTACTTTACAGCGTTTTTCCAGTATTTACAGCGTTTCTTGTATGAAAAAATGGAACAGCGCCTCTGGTGTGCGAAGTAGGAACTAATTTTTTCCTTGAAAATTGTCAATTTGAAGTTGTCAAAGTTCCAGTTTACTTTACGTCTCAAATACTGAAAACTCGTGCTCAGGGTACAGGGTACAGATTAACCATACACAGATATTTTTTAATGATTAGTAAGCTTACTTTACTGATAAGTTATTACTTCAAAACTCATCATGATTTTACTCGAACATCACTGACGTGAAGAAAAACATGGTGAAGAAACCTGGAATTATATAATCTAAGGAATTTGGATTATTAATTTCGGGCGTTAGTTAACGGTCAGCTCAGACCGAGACGTGACGCTGCGCGCACATATCAATAGAGCTCTATAGAGCTATTCAAAATCTAACTCTATTTCCTACACGAAAAGATACACCTGTCACAACCCAGCGCGGCGCACCACGCCGCCGCGCTGCATTTTATTGGCGACTCAAAATCTAACTTTATTTACTACACGATAAGATACACATTTGCAGCATCGTTGCGTCACGTCGCGCCGCGTCGCGTCTCGGTGTGAACTGACCGAACTCTGACACTAAATATGGTGACATCTGCACGAAAATGAAAGAACTTCTCACAATTCTCAACTTTGTTTCAGATCCGACATTCCAGCAGACTTGTCCAGACAGAACAACCTAAAACTCTTTGGTTACAATTCCGTGGAGTTCAAAGAACCGATACTGATAAAAGACGACTGCAAGGTAAAACTTCAAAGTTTATAATTATAGATTTTCTGAAAGCATCCCAGCTATTTTGCGACTGTAACTGCAGAACAGTGATGTAATTTGTAATGGCATATTAATAACACTTTGGAAATACCAATGGAATTTAATGGAACAACATTGATTTGGGTTTAAATTGGCTGAAAATAGAGGAAACAAAACCAGATATTATGAGACCTAGCTAAATCGATTTTTCGCTATCACTACGCTAATTTTATCAAAATTGCTTGATTCATTTTTGCAAACCTGATTGCAAATAAATATTTGAATAGCTAGTTGAATAGTCGGAATTTTCAAGCAAACTAACCATTTAAAAGTAACCCTTGGGATTATGCTGAAGTGTTTAAATACCTACTGTAATGCAATTTTCTTTTGTTTTAGGAGGGTACCGGTGAAATAGTGCTGGAAATAAAAACTTCCCGGACGGACCGACTTCCAATCAGCGACTTCCAACCTCTAACATTCGTTGATGCGGACCACCAGTTCAAATTCACACCCGGACCAGTCTGCTTCACATGACATGATACTAATGCTCAAGTCTCAAGACCTAAGTAAATAAGGATAGATTTAACATTATGTACTTAAGAGTGGACCTTTGTAAATATTGTAAATAAATGTTGTGACGACTTTTAGTTTACGTATGATTGTATTATTTTTTTAAACAATGATTGGAAATGAAAAGACAAGATGTGAAACATGTCAATGTTGTTGTCCCGACAACTTTTACGCCAAAATACATAGTTTTAGGGACTTTACTCATGGCACGACGCGATATCGAATTACATCGATTGACGATATCGGTCAGATATCACACAAGCGTCCGGCCGAAGAAAATGTATGGACAATCGCTAGTGTTTGCTAAAGGAGTCGCATGGATTGACGATATCGCTCACAGATCTGCTCGATATCGAATTGCATGTACGTCCTAATGACAATGCATGTGATTCTGTGTTCGAAATTCGATTGCGCAACTACTCGTCACTGGCGACATCTTTTGTCTTTTGTGTTTGCAGAGACTTTATGTCGTAGTAGTAAGGTGGATTATCGTAGTGCGCCTTAAATCGGCAATCGACTCGATATCGCATGAATCGCGTCGCGTCGCATTGCGCCATGAGTAAAGTCCCTTAGAGTTGTGAATGAACATAGTTTTTGAGTTGTGTGAATGAATGTTCTACGTCAGCAGAGGCTTGAGCTATTCCTTCCACTATAGTCATTCCTAAGCCGAATTTTGCTTAATTGGACGTAGTTAAGCGAAAAGGATCCAATCCACAACTGGGTCAAAAATGTGTTAAGTGCACCAAACTGATCCAAAATATAGATACTAAGGGTCAGTAAAAACAACCCAGCTAAAATAGCTCTATTTTTCGTATAATTAAACTTCAGAACCAGTCCACATGTATAGCGCTTCTTATTTTTTTTTTCAGCATAAACAATTCAAACTTCATGGTTCTGAACTAGTATTTCTAATAGATTAGGTAAAACGATTCAAGAATTCTGGGTT
This sequence comes from Agrotis exclamationis, assembly GCA_950005045.1. Taxonomy (NCBI): domain Eukaryota; kingdom Metazoa; phylum Arthropoda; class Insecta; order Lepidoptera; family Noctuidae; genus Agrotis; species Agrotis exclamationis. Next base: position 9,378,450 of record OX465417.1, on the reverse strand, counting down.
GTTTTTGCGTAATTGCGATTTGTTCATTATCTTCACTGATCAAAACTACAAAAATGATCCATTGTTCTTGGGGCCTTTTTGATGAATACACTTTCATCTAAATCTATTAATCTAATGTCAATGTTGGAACTTATCCCAGAGGACTGTCAGGAGTTTTATACATCACTAAAGGGGAATAATAACATTTCAGAAGATGTAGATGGTTATGATGGAGAGATCGATTTTGTCCTTGAGACAGATGATTAAAATACTGATTAAGTATGGACATTATTATAAGAAGAAATTTCCTTTTTAGGGTTCCGTAGCCAAATGGCAAAAAACGGAACCTTTATAGATTCGTCATGCCTGTCTGTCTGTCCGTCCGTATGTTACAGCCATTTTTCTTCGAAAGTATAAGAGCTATCCTGTTGAAACTTGGTAAGTAGATGTATTATGTGAACCGCATTAGTATTTTTACACAAAAACAACTTTTGGGGGTTCCCTCCATACTTAGAATTGACCCTGTAACTTCTAAAACAAGAGAATGATAAAACTAAAAAAAATATATGATGTAAGTACATTACCATGCAAACTTCAATTGAAAATTGGTTTGAACAAGATCAAGTAATTAGTTTTTTTTTTTTTTATTCTAACGTCATAAATCGTAAACCGCAATTTACCTTTCAAAGTTACAACCAACTACAAGAACATTTATATTATGTTACTTGCTGCTAAAAAAACCGGCCAACACTTGGCCGGTTTTTTATGTTTTGATAAAAGTGATTGTTGATTATTGTAAAATGATTTATTAACATGGAAGAATAAAGAAAAGTTTAGAGGGGTTTTTAAGATTTTGTTTTACAAAATTATGTTGAAGCTTTAAATAAAGTTGTATTAGTATTGTTTTGTGTCATTAAATGATTTTTTATGAAATTTTAATAAGTTTTTAAACACTTTATTATGTGGATCGTTTAATGAAATTGCGACTAGAGAATATACTATAGAAACTAAAATTTAACGAAAAGGATCCAGATCCATATATTTACAAAAAAATCAGAAAATATAACACTACACCTGAAAATACTATTGTAAACAAAGAAATGTTATTATTTCACAATAAAAATACGCGCATATGACGTGGAGTTGCGGATACCAGCCCGTTATACAATACAATACAATTTCACAATAAAATCGTAAGTTCAATTAATTGTAAAATTAATACCAGTGAAGAAATGCATGTTAAACTTCTACCCTCAAAAACTCAACATTGATTTAGTGCTATTAATTTTGATAAATCGCTACTACTTAACACCTGTCAGTAGTATTTATTGACTTAACTAGGCAATGTGTAAAGTTTTTTAAGTATTTTGTATTTAATTTTTATTCAAATATAAGTTTTATGTGATTATTTATTATGTGGATCGTTTTTTCGAAATTGAGACTAGAGCGTGCTCTATGGAGATAGTAATTTCACAAAAAGGATCCAGACCTACATATTTACATTTAACTCTGAAAATATGACTCTATGCATAAATATACCATTACTTATAAAAAAAAGTGTTAATATTCCACAGAAAAAAATATACTTTTTGTTAATTTTAAAACAAATACAATGAAAAAATACCTCTTGAACTTCAAACGTCAATATCTCAAAAGTAACTGAGTGTGGATTGGATCCTTTTCGCTTAACTACGTCCAATTATGTTTGAATTTTGCTTAGCAAGAATACAAGACCGAGAAAAAATACTAACAATACGACACGGTTGGTGCCTGACGTAAGTGACTGACAGCTGTATCGCATATAGCAGGTTCAGCCTACAGACAATTGTTCCGGGTGTGGCTGTTTGATTAGCCCACAATACAAGAGAAATCAGCCTTTACCAAAAAAATGGACAAACGCAGACGCACCTACTACGCATTTTTTATACTAAAAACGAATACCTATTAGTCAACAAGGCGATCACTTTTAACCACGATGTAACTAGCATACCTACTTAATTATTTTCCCATAGAATAGGCAAAAACTATAAAAAAGGGTAGCTATTCATGAAACAAAAAATATTATTCACGTCCTTGAGAGACAATTTATTATAAACTAAGATTAGAGTTGTGATCAAATTCTTTTTTAATCATACCTATTTTAAAATAACACTAAAATTAAACTTATGTGCAAACAAAATTCTTTAAGTTAAAAAAGTCAGCGAGAGTAGATGTCGTAATAACACTGTAAAGTGTTAGCTAAAGGAAAGAATAAATGCAATTATTTATATAAATCTATGATACATTATTAATGTATTTCCATTACTCAATTAGGCATATTACTTCCAAGACACTATTAATAGTTCCTAGACGGTAATATACAATATAATTAATAAGTGCTTGACCATCAAACTCCCCTTATAAACACAAATGAGTCAATGTACTCATAAAAATGTAAACAAAATATAACTATTATGATTTTTACACTTCAGTCATTCTTAACACTTTATTTTGGGTTATTGAGTTTCTGAACATAATGCAGGTGGTAAATTGTCTTCTACTCTTGAAATTGCCTGTAACTCTTCATCTGTTGGATCAATATCCATATACGTAACTGTGTCAGCAGATTTGTTTTCATCATTAGTAACATTCTGAGCAGTGACTTCCTTGGATGCACTAGGTGCTATTTCTTGTGAAGATTCTATAGAAATAGATTCATTGGTATTCTCTGCAAGTTTACTGTCATCTTTTAAAAGATCATCATTAGTATTATTGTCTACTACACTGGATTCCTCAGCATTACTTACCTTTTCAGGTACAATTACACTTGACTCTTTTTCAACCACTTTTTCAGGTTCTTCAACAACACTGCCTATAACTGTTTCATCAATTGAAATGAGATCATCTCCAAGATTAACGCATGCACTATCTGCAGAGGATGGACCTCCTTCTTGACTTTCGATAGTTTCTTCATCTGATGATGCAAGTAAAATATCTTCAACAGCTTCATTACATTCGTTGTTGTTTGATTTATTGGTCACCCTTTCGGTATTTGAATTTGTACTGACCATATCCAAAGGACCATTTTTATGAGATGTTTCTAGAGCATTTGAACACCCAACTTCCATGTCATCAACGCCAGGCGCTTCACTTTTATTGTTTGGCTGTGAAGCTGGGATTACTTCATCAACAACTCCAACCACAGGTGCTTCAGTATCATTGTTGAGCTTTTGATCAGGAATCATTTTTTCTTCGCTTTCAACAGGAATACTCTCTTCTTTTTCTGCCTCACTTTCTGAATAACTTGAATTTTCAATACTGATGACATCACTTTGCTTTTTATTATTACCATCACTATCAGATTCAATTGAGTCAGAAATAGCTATGGGGCTATCAGATTCAGAGGATTCAATTGTTGAACTTTCTGCTAGGTAATCTCCTGAGTGTAATCTCTGCAATAGATGAAGCTCATCTACGTCAGACTCCAAATTATTAGAGTCATCACTGCTAACAGAAAGTGTTTCTGCAGGATCGTGAGACTCTGTATCATCTTTAGATTTCTTTAAGATCTCACCAGAATCTTCCTTATTTTCTATATCTTTAGTATCTTTTTCCTTACCCACTGCATCTTTATTATCATTTTCTTTAATTGCTTCATTTTCTTCATTGTTTTCAGGTATTTTAGTATCAGCTGCAACCTCAGATTCCTTTGATGGTTCATTTTCTTTTCCTTCACTTGGCCCTTTTGATATTTCCTTTATTAGTCTTTTCAGTCTTTCCTTCCTTTTACTTTTGTCTTCTAATGACACACTTTCATCATTGGCTTCTTCTTCTTCACTCTCGACTGGTGATTCTTCCGCTTCCTTATCTCCTATCTCCATAGCTTCCAACTTGAGTTGGTTCTGTCTGTCTGCATACCTGTAATAATTTAAGTGGTTTGTTATACACACCAAGTTGCAAGAGTACTAATTGATGAATTACCGTTTATTGAATAAATCAATAAAATACAATTACATATATATGTTACAGTCAAAGTTCTTAACCCGTTATTATGCATAATAACTAGAAATTATGTATAATCCACTAAACTTACTAGTAAAAGTGATAAATTATTCACTTTGAGTAGTTATTATTCATAATATCTGGTTGATGACAGTTGGAGTAATAAATATGGTTCGACCGGCTGACATCACTTGGGTAAAGTCTGTATAATCACTCAAATATAATTCATGGTTTACACAACCGTGAAACCGAAGGAGCTTCGGGCACCCTGACAAGGATAGTTTAGTCTTAAGGATATTAAGAATTTCAATGATGGGTCCTCTGGACTTTGATTGTTTGCCTTCACAATAAATTGGAATTGTTATTAAGAGAACTTGGGATCCAAGAGGGAGCGAAGTGAGCTCGGGACTTGTGGGCACCCCGACATGGACAGGTTAGGTTACTTTAAACAATGCACGCAGAAATAGGACCCCGCGAAGCGGGGCGCCGCCGCCGTTGAGCTACCTTTTTAGGTTATCTTCACCTCAATATTACTTCATCCCAGATCCATAAAAACTAGTTGATGTGATTAATTCTATGTCAGTTATCACTTTAACTAAGTCGTGCCAAATATAAAAGTAATAACTAGCAAATGTGATTACTTTTGTGTAATTTATCACTTTCACTAAATTGACTAGTTATTATGTATTATAACTAGATTTTTCACTTTGACTGTAACATATACAAACTATAATATTTAAAAACTTAATTAGGATAGATTATACAATTATTATAATTATAATATATACTAAAATAAAATGGAAAATCATTCAAACGTCGACAAAAAATACGCTATCTACGGGAAAATGCCCAGAACGCTGGCTACATTGAAAATTGAGTGCAATGTTTAGCCCAGTCAACGAATGCTCAAAATAGGGTATAGAGGGAAAGTCTTGGAACACAATTTTTGACTTTGTAACTTTGTTTAGCCTAGTTAGGAGGTGAACATATCAAAAGTCCCCGCCCCTAGCCCTTGAGCTTTGGGAGGGGGGGAGGGTTGAAGGTCCCATTTTTTGGTTTTTCGCTTATATCTCTGAATCTATACGTCCTAGCGACATAGTACCTCGGAACAAAATAAAAGCTGATTAAATTTGCTACAAGTTATACTAAATAAGCATTTCGATATCTTCTACAGTTTTCGAGATATATGCTCCTGAAAGTCTGTCATTTTGAAAAAATCATTCTAACTTTACATTTTTAGAACGGAAATCTTCAAAGATGCAACTAGTTAATAATTGCCGGCAAAAAGCTTTTAGAGGATTACATTTTCTTCAATAAAACTATATTATTTTCCTTCAAATGTTAATGTAAATGCTGTATATTATATTTTTTATAAAAGGTAGGTACCTGGTCTTTGAAAAAAGGTCTTTGTAAATCAATGTACGAGTATGTATCAATGTAATGCTGGCACATTACATTAGCTTAGACTAAAGCACATTTTAAAGAAAATGGATAAAATATTATAGTATTATTAAAGGAAATTGAGTGTTCCACAACCCTTTTGCCAGCATTTACTTATGGTTGTATCGTTAAAGAGTTATCCGGTAAAAAAGCGCAAAAATGTAAAGTTAGTTTCCTGAAAGTCTGTCATTTTTTCAAAATGACAGACTTTCAGGAGTATATATCTCGAAAACTGTAAAAGATATCGAAATACTTATTTAGTATAACTTGTAGCAAATTTAATCAGCTTTTATTTTGTTCTGAGGTACTATGTCACTAGGACGCATAGGTTCCGAGATATAAGCGAAAAACCAAAAAATGGGACCTTCAACCCTCCCCCCCTCCCAAAGCTCAAGGGCTAGGGGCGGGGACTTTTGATATGTTCACCTCCTAACTAGGCTAAACAAAGTTATGAAGTCAAAAATTGTGTTCCAAGACTTTCCCTCTATAATCATTCGTTGACTGGACTAGTTTACCATACTGGAAAGTGTGCTTCCATCAGTATTGATTGAATACTAAAATGGCTTCAGATTGATAAACACTTACTTATTAAAAATCTCAGTCTCCTTATTTGCTGCTATCTTCTTATTTTCTTCAAGCTTGGATTTGAGCTGGTCATTATTTTCTGCAGGATCTACTTCTAAGGCAATTCTTGAGGCTGCTAGTCTCCATTCATTCTCTTGTCTTCGCCTTTGGAGTTTCTTGCCACATCTCGTAAATAAGTCTCGAGCTAATAAAAATTAGTATCATAATTATAGTGTCCACAATTTTAAACTGAAACTTTTATTATGTCTCAAAATTTTTCGTTTGTGTGTTGCATGTCGCGTAACGGTCGGCCGCGGAGTAGGGATACAGTGAAAGGCGCTCGTCAGAGCAGCCGAGGCCAATATGGCGGCGCCTATAGTTCGCATCAGCTGACCGTAAAGTGTAAAAAATAATGTGAAAAAGTTTCACTTTTACCTTGTTTTATTTCAGTACTTGTGAATTTGATCATGTATTGTCGGCTTCTACCCTTCGGTTTGCCTGCTTAGATGACAGTGAACAAGGGCTCAATAGCTATCATCTAACTCGAGAGGTAGGCAACTATTCAAAGTAACGGAAGATATGAAATTGAATTGTTTGTCTGGAAGAGAGTCTACCTACTGGCCAACTGACAGAGCTAAGATCCCTGATCTGCTCGACTTCTTTGTAACAAAAAATGTAGACAGTAACTTCGTAACAATAGAATCGTGCATTGACCTGACCTCAGACCACACTCCAGTTATCCTGAATATTAACTCGACGGTAACTCTAGTAGAACCACCCTCAAAAATCTACTCCAAAACCACTGACTGGGTAACATATGCAAAGGTGATAACAACAGAAATTACCTTAAAAAACAAAATTGGCACACCTGAAGCATTAGAAGATGAGGTAGAGAAATTTAACAAGTCCATCCATACTGCTGTTAGCATCGCTACCACCAAACGAAAAGGTAAAGGGAAGCCACCAAAACATAATACATATCCAAAAGATATAAAGGAAAAAATATTGATACGACGGAAACTTCGAAAGATATGGCAGACAACAAGATATCCAAGCGACAAAACAATATTCAACAAATTCTCAGACGAACTTAAAGCCCTTATAAACAAGCACAAAAATGACAACATACAAAGCATGCTTTCAAATCTTGATCCAACGATTGAAACAAACTACTCGCTGTGGAAACTTACAAAAAAATTAAAGCGCCCTAAAACCCACATACCACCCATCAACAATAATAAAGGAGGATGGGCTAGGTCTGATCTTGAGAAGGCAATAATTTTTGCAGAACACCTCAATACTGTTTTTCAACCACTTCCGGAGAACTGCAATGAACACACTAAAGAAACTAAGGAGTATCTCGAAACAGCAAATCATATGTGCATGCCCCTGAAAAGCACTAGTCCTAAAGAAGTATACCATGAAATAAAAAACTTAAAGGAAGGGAAAGCACCCGGCTATGACCTTGTCGACGCTACGCTCCTGAAAAATCTCCCATACAAAGGAATAATGAAACTTGTACACATTTTCAATGCATGCTTGAAACTTGACCATTTTCCTGGCCAATGGAAGATGGCATTGGTAGTAATGATAGCAAAACCAGGCAAACCAGCACAAGAGACAACCTCTTATAGGCCCATCAGCCTGCTACCCGTAGTCGGAAAACTCTTCGAGCGAATTCTGCTAAATCGAATGAAGGGACACCTTGGCACGTAACACCGTGCCAAGGTGTCCCTTCATTCGATTTAACACCAATTTGGATTCCGCGAAAGGCATGGAACAATAGAACAAGTACACCGCATTGTCGACACTATCAGCAGAAGCCTAGAAAACAAAATGTATTGCTCAGCGGTCTTTCTTTTTGCCAGGCATTCGATAAGGTATGGCACGACGGCCTTCTCTATAAAAGACGCTCCCACACAGTTTTCTCCACATACTCAAATCGTATCTGGATAAAAGAAGCTTCCAGGTGAAGTATAACGAAGAATGCTCCGAACCCCACGAAATCAAATCAGGTGTCCCGCAGGGTAGCATACTGGGCCCAATATTGTACCTCATTTTTACAGCAGACATACCAACAAACGACAACACATCAACTGCGACGTATGCTGATGATACAGCCCTGCTGTCCACTCATACAAACCCAGAAACTGCTTCACTTCTATTACAAGATCACCTTCACGAAATAGAGTTGTGGCTTCAAAGGTGGAGAATAAAAGCTAATGAAAGTAAATCTGTTCATGTAACCTTCACACTCAGGAGAGAAACCTGCCCCCCAGTTAAATTAAACGACAAAATAATTCCTCAGGAAAATAATGCAAAGTATCTAGGAATGCATTTAGATAGAAGAATGACCTGGCAAAAGCACATCTGGACCAAAAGAAAGCAACTTGACGGAAAACTTCGTAACCTAAACTGGCTAATTGGACGCCACTCACAACTAGATGATAGCAGCAAGATGTTGTTAAAAAACAATAATAAAACCCATTGTTAGTGGTTGCCTTAAACCGACCCCAGTACGAATGTTGTATCCACTAACTGGGATTGCGCCTCCTAAAGTAAGATAAAACCCATCTGGACCTATGGCATACAGCTGTGGGGAACCGCCAGCAATAGCAACATCGATATACTAGAAAGATTTCAGAGCAAAGCATTAAGAACAATGTTCGGTATCCCCCAGTGTATTAGCAACAAATACATGTATCTAGACCTCGGCATAAAAACTGTCCGGCAAGAAATAGCCCAAAGCAGCCTTAGGTACCAAGAAAAGTTAACAACCCACATAAATGAACTTGCCCAGACTTTGAGCGGAAAGGGTGGACTCCAACATACCCAGTGAACGAAGAAAACATAGAAGCATTCCTAGAGCCCGATAATGACCCAACGCAGATCGTGCCCCGGTAGGCGGGGCTTATCAATCGTGCCTCGGAGGAGTTTAGTTCGGCTGTGACGGCACATGTCGTTGTTCGTATTTTTATTCAGTTTAAAACTATAAATTATGCCTTCTTGCGCAGTGAAATGGTGTATAAATCGATCTCATCTACATAATAAAAATGCTAGAATTAGTTAACACCTGTAAGCAGCCCTTAGACTACTACATTATTTTTATATTAATTATAAACATGGATCAATTTTTTTCTATGGGGATGGTGTTATGCCCGATGGACTAAGTAAATTAATGTTGAATGTTTGAAGTAAAATATGTTTGTGTTTTCTTTTTGCTACATTATAAAACACTCTGCTCCTTTGACAGATTTCCACAAGATCCAAATCTCAAAGAATAATGGACGAGATCAGTTCGCTTGGAGAGACAGGAAAACGACTGGTCCCCTAGCAAAACAACAATAATTTGTTCAGTCCATTTTCAAGATGACGATTTTATATGACGAAAAAAGGATACCAGACGCTCAAAACAAACGCTATTCCAATTATCCAACATTTTTGACATTTTGGTAAAGCAAGCTATGTTAGCCATTTCTGTTATTCATTTTTAATCAAAAGACAATAAGACTCTAGTTAATCTCTAAGGAGGCCGTAGCTCACAGTAGGTGGCATGTGCCAAATAAATGGTCGCGGTGACAACTCGTCTCATTAGCTATTTCGTCTTTTTCCCTATTACGTCACTTTCACTAATTCGTCACCTTGTGCATCTGGTCATTTTTATTAACTCTTCTCATGCTCTATTTCGTCTTTTTCCCAACTCGTCCGACGCATATGACAACGGTACAGTCAGCGTCAATAATATCAGTATATACAATACCGATACCGATGGCGTCGCGGTGGATTGGGGAAAAATAAATTTCATGCGGACGAAGTCGGGGGCAAGAAACTATCCTAACTAATATTTTATTACATTCGCGTTCTCAAGTTAAAACGACTGTACGGATTTGAATGGGCACATCAGTAAACCATGGCCGAACAGGACTAGGTATTTTTTTTTTTTTTTTTAGCGTGGTAAAATCATCAAATGAGTCCTTCCACCCAGGGCAGAGCGGGAGGGACTGTCGGACTCGAACTGACTAAAATCCACTTTGTCCTTCACTCACGTTACGGGGTCGCGGTAATTCGTTAGTCCTGCGACCCCGGCAGGCTTTGGCCCCGTCATAAGCTCTTTGAGGCGCGCGTGGAACACAACGCGCCGTCGACCCGGGCATAGTCCATGTTCGGACAGCGAGTCGTCCATTACTCGCCGCCCGCATGCCCGCGCAGCCTACGTTGGCCGGAGATCTTTTTGCGACGTCCGTCGCCGTGGGCGTCTACCACTGCGGCTGGGATGGAGAGAGGAGGCTGTCCTCTCCCTCTCGCGGCGCGCCTCCTCCTTCGCAAGCATGACTGCTTTGCAGAAGGAGGCGCCCGCTTCCCACTCCGTCTCGTCTCGCAGCATGGCCTCGACCAATGCCGGGCGCGAGAGGTCTCCGCATATCGCCGTCGTGAGGACACGGCGGTGCTCTGCCCAAGCGGGGTAGACTGCACCGTATGGTCCACCGTGTCCTCCAGGCGATACTCGCAGTGGTGACACCCAGGGGTTTCTTCCTTCCTCATCAGACACAGGTACCTCCCGAAACATCCGTGTCCGGTGAGGACCTGCGTCAAGCGGAAGGTCAGGACGCCGTGACGTCTATCCAGCCACTCCTCAAAGAGGGGTCTTAGCACCGCGATTGCGGCGTGCCCAAGGACTAGGTCATAGGATAACTTTATCCGGTCAATACGTCCCCGTGGGATAATATATGCCTACCACACCGGTGAAGCCACGGGCAGAAACTCGTTTGTGATAAAGATGAAAACTATTAAAGTTGGACAGCTTGGGGTAGATTGATATGCTGGCGTCTGTACTTTTGCGTCGGACGAGTTGGGAAAGAGACGAAATAGAGCATGAGACGAGTTAATAAAAATGACCAAATGCACAAGGTGACGAATTAGTGAAAGTGACGTAATAGAGAAAAAGACGAAATAGCTAATGAGACGAGTTGTCACCGCAACCAAATAAATATGTTTTCTTTCTTTCTTTTTTTTTCTTTGTATATACATAGTCGTATGAGCCATTTTATGTAAATATAAACGTGAACTTTTTGTTGTTATGTATCTACATCAAATGCAAAAGAAATAAAAATACATAATAAAAAATATTCAAATCTTTCATTGCTATTTTTTATATAACTCGTCCACTTTGACGATTCTTGCAGGCCGTCAAATTAATGTCATGTGTTCATTTCTAGCGCCAATGATGTCATTGTTACTATGCGTTGCTTAGCCAATTAGAGACGAGCGTTGACAACCTACCCAATCATAACTTCGTGATGTTAATAGAGAACAAACTAGCTGTTCAAAGAAAACAAACGTCGTGGGCCGTCTATCAAAAAGATTTTGTTTGAAGTTACTCTTCCATGTTTTCTTCGTTCACTGAACATACCCGATTGAAAAGACATGACATCCCTAATCTCACCAAAAGATTTTTACAATAAGACAAGGAGAGAGCTTGCTGGAGAGAAATTTTCCAACAGTTTTTAACTCTCGTAGATAACACCTCAAACAGATATTTATCAGCCAAAGAAGGCTGGCGGCAGGAAACATCAAAAAAAAAAACTGTATGAACTATCTTATGTCAGAATACAGGCGCAGCTGTGCCATATTTAATTGATATGCATTCAGTAGGTAAAAACAGAATAAACAGTTTTTTTTATATTTACCTTCTTCAATAATGTCCGCTTCATTCCAGCCCAACTTGTCTTCATCATTTGCATCTCTAACACATCGGATAACATCATGAAAGTCTGGGAATGGTAGTGGTGTGCCAATGGGAACTTTCTTATTTATCCACTTTTCAAGACGTTTAGCGGGCCCCGATGGTTGACCTGGCCGCGCGTCTATTACGATACGAGGCTCTGAAGGCATCTTAGTATTCGTCAACTGACAAAATTTCGCGTAAACGCGCACCATGCGTTCCTTGTACCTTGAAATAAAAAAAAAGTTAAAAACTTTTTAATATTTATTTATTTAGAAATAAAAACAATACTTAGTAAAGTAAATAACTTTTATTTAATACAAGTACTAAATAGCTGTTTTTCTAGCAACAGTAGATATGGGTACAGAGAGAAAATAAAACAGGCTGTGCCAATACTAATTATTAAAAGACAGACACAAAACCAACTGGTGGCTTTGTGCCAATTAATTAAACTTGCGGCATAAGAGGATGTTAGAAAATAAAAACCCTACCTTTCAGTTAATAAATAAACAGAGTCATCTTCATCATCAAAGTCAACTTCCTGTTCTTCTAGTTTCTGAATAGCTCTGTGCAGTTTCTTTATAGTCTTCTCAAGTTTGCGTATCTGTCTTTGGCGTTTCGAATCATATTCGCTATCTTCTCTGAATGTAAACTGGTCTGGATCTGCAAAATGATGGAATTAAATTTTTAAAATGAGTTATTCGAGTTAAGCAGTTTATTGTAATGCCGATGGCACGGTTGGCGCAGTGGCTGAGCAATTGGACTGCTGCACTGCGTGTCGCGGGTTCGAGTCCCGCACGGAACAAATATTTGTATGATCTACAAGTAGTTGTTTCGGGTCTGGGTGTCTGTGTATGTGAGTTTCTATGTCTGTAAACGCACCCATGGTACAGGAGAAATTCCTAATGTGGAGCAACATTTAAAAAAAAATTGTAATACTATGACTACTTCAATTATCATTGCAAGAGAAACAGCATTACAACATCATAATTATTGTAACTGCTGTAATACATAATAATATCATATTAGGTTTCTGTACCTATATTTTGTTTTTTTGTTAATACCTAATTTTGCCTAATATGTGTTGCTAGACTTGCTGCAAGTAATACGCACTTGCTTAAAAGGAAATTTATGTAAACTTTGGAGCAATCAAACTATTTTGTATTTTTATCTCGTCCACATGTGCTGGTATAGGCCTCTCCTGGTTTGTACTAGCTTAATCTATGTATCATCTTTACTTGTGTAAATTTTGGCTGTCCTACACCATGCTGTGGGTGGAAGGGTCTGTCAGACCTTAGCCAACCTCATCCAGGATTTACCTGAAATAGCAACAACAATGACTGCATATTTTGTTGCCACATGACTAACAATTATTGCATTCTTTTATTAGTCATGGTAATACCCAAATATAGATTTAGATACATACCTTCATTCTTGGTCTCTGTATTTAATATTTCTGATTTGGCAATCTTTCTTTGCATATTTAATTCATCAACAATATCCTTTATGTACAAATACATCTTATCAGGACTAGCCTTCATAGCAAGTATTTTACTTGCAACCATGTCAAGAAACTCCTCAGATTGTGTATAGTCCTTTGGAACTTGTTTATAATATGCTTTGATTTTTTTATCAACTATTTTCTTCATGTCTTCAGAGTTTTCCAGTTGAAAACAAGTATCAATAAATTGTTGATATACAGAATGAAATTCACTTGGACCACTACTTTTAGAAATCTCAATTTTGTTTTCCTTTGGTGGTGTTGTATTAGTCTTTTGTGTACTTGTCTGTGCATCATCATTTTTCTGAATTGGCTCTAGGTCCTGGACACTAACAATACTAACTTCTTCTAACTCATCAACATTTTCTTTACTCTCTGTTTCTAAACTAACTTCATATGGAAAATCTATTTCTATCTCCACAGTTTTCCCATTCTCATTTTCAGCCTCTTTGGGATATCTTAATTTCTTTTTACTGTTAGGTTCTTTAGTAACTGTTGCTTCATCATCACTGCCACTTGGTGATGCATTCTTGTCAACAGTTGCCTTAACAGGGCTGTCATCTATGGTGATAGCTAGTTCAGCACCTATTTCACAAGTCCTTTTATTCAATACAGGTTTTATAGGGCTGTCTTCTATTGTAATTTCAATCATCTTAGGTGTCTCTGGCTCTGCATTATTCTCTTGCTCTAAGGTCTTCTCCTCAGTTTGCTCTTCAGGCCTTAAATACCAAGCAGGACCTGAAGTAGTAGGTGAAGCTTCATCATCATCCAGTTCCACTGTTTGGACCTCATTTACTTGATTAGAATTAAATTGGGGTTTCATAATTTGATTTGGTGTTTTCATAAAAATTATAGGTTTAGATTTAGTTTTCTTCACAGTAATACTTGAGGGTAAATTATCAAGAGATTTTCTGATTGGTATCATAGTTGAAATACTACCACTATTCTTTGATTTATCTATTTTTGTATGTTTGGCATGAAATACATTGGGATTAGTGGCAGTATTTTGTATTTTTATAGGTTTAATAACTGCGAGATGTTGTCTCATAGGATTCTTTAGTACAGGTTTGCCATTGACAGTTTTACTTGCAAAAGGATTGGTTACCAAAGATGGTGTTTTTGTGACTGTTGTTTTTTTCCTTGCCAGGGGTACTGCTCTCACTACAGTTACTTCTTTCATTGCAACACCTTTCACTACTGATACTCCTTTAGGTAGTTTCACTGTAGACGGTGCTTTTACTTTTGGAGAAGATTTTGTTGTAAGTGCTGTTTTAGCTGTAGAAACTGTTTTTGATGCAGGTACTGCCGAATTTAGTTTAGAAGGCCTTATTGTAACGTCATGTATCTTCCTTGGAATACACACCATGGCATTTGGCATTGGTTTACTCTGAAACAAAACATTTCACCACGTAAATTAATCTGGTTAATACTATCTTGATTCCCATAATTCCTTCTCACTACTCTTATCATAATATTATGTATTTGACAGCATGCAATCAAGATTATGTTTCAATTTAACAACTGCATACCTTTTTCGGTGCCGGCTCTGCTTCGTCGTCCGAAGACCCCAATTCTATCACATCCTCACTTGCCATCTTGTATCGACTATGCTATTACGAACTAGTTATTATAGCTTGAGAACAGAAAGCATTGCAGCTACATGAGGACGATGCACTGATATTGAATTATAGAGATAATACAAAACGGCAAGTCTCTTACAACATCTTCATAATTATTGTAAAAAAATACTTCACAAGTTCACAACGACAACGACAACGGAGCGAAAAATGTTTGACAAATTATTCAAAGTGGGTTGCCACACATCTAAATCTTTTTTGCAATGTTTCTCGCGTGGCTCAAATCCCATCTGCAAAAAAGACAACGAAATAAAAAAAAACAAAGCCACCGACTTCCGAAAGAAAAGTTATTTTGGTTATTTTACCCTTTTTCGTGGTTGTTTTTGAAGGCGGTTAATTTTTTTTTAAGTTTTTTGTTTTATTCTTTTTAGTTTAAATATTCAACCCAAATTCTTGTCAAATACATTATTTTCTTACATGTGCACTAGAATTTGGTAATCCTTAGCACCGGTATTAGATCGCTCATGTACACAATAATAAGATAATAAAATTCCTTATCAAAAACTGCTGAACCGATTTTGATGAAACTTGCATGTTCCCTAAAGATAACTATTCCTCGTACAACAAAAAAAGAATTTTGAAAATCGGTCCACAATTGGCGGAGTAATCGCGTAACAAACACTCGAAAAGTAAAGATCATCACAAAATAAAAGGTACTGAACCAAATTGGATGAAATTTTTATGGGACCAATGGGAAAGTATACTGCATCGAACAAAAAAGAATTACACTAATCGGACTAGAAACCTCGGAGTAATCGGTGTACATACATAAAAAAAAACATACCGACCGAATTGAGAACCTCCTCCTTTTTTTGAAGTCGGTTAATAAGCTCCGATTCCCACGAGCGCTTTTTTAATGCGCTTAAAGGTAAACCCAGACTTAGCCGCACCGCATTCTGCGCATTACGAATTCTTTAAATGAAATTCTATGCAACCTCGCACACCTAGCCGCATCGCAGTAGCCGCATCGCAGTAAGAAAACGATGACTGCGGGGACTGCGGAGACTGCGGTGTGGCTAAGTCTGCGTTCACCTTTAAAAAAGCGCTCGTGTGTGTGAATGGATAGGCGGAACTGAACTGTACCGCAGCGCAACTGCGCGACACGACGCCGACGCGTCAAAATATTCTTTGTATGAAATTATACGAGACAAAACGCACTTAGCGGCATCGGAACTGCACTGCAAACGAACTGCGCTGCATAGCATAGTTGAGTGAGCATCGTGTAGTTCGGTTCCGCTGCAGTGCAGTTGAGTCAATCTTCAATATTTGAGACATCCGTTGAGGATAATGACGCCCGATCTTTTACTACTAGTACAACCATCCACTGACAAAAAACATAAGTTTAAATTATTTTAATTACATTTAACTTAAATGAAATTATTTCATTTAAGTTAAATGTAATTAAAATAATGCAGTGGATGGTTGTACTAGTATTAATTTACATCACCTTGGGATCGTCATCATCAGCCATAAGATATCCACTGCTGAACATAGGCCTCCCCCTTAGACCACCAAGCCGAACGACAATTCGCCACTTGCATCCATCGGTTGCCCGTGACCCTCACGATTGTGTCCTCTCATCCCAAGCGGGACGTGAAGGGGCTCTCAGACTTGTACTGACTAAAACTCACGGTGTTCCTACAATAGCCCTTTACGTTCTGGGCCACCTGATAAGACAGTCCCGCAACCCCGGCAGGCATTGGCCCTGTAAGAGGGGCGCCGTCAGATTGCTGACAGCTGTTAGAGGCGCGTATGGAACACGCCGCGGTGTCGACCCAGGCATTGTCCATGAGGACGGGCGCGGGTATTAGAGCCCCCTTAAATATTATTTTTTTCTATTGTTTTAGTTTAATAGCGGCAACAGAAATACATCATCTGTGAAAATTTTAAGTGTCTAACTATCACAGTTAATAAATACAGCTTGGTGATAGACAGACAGATGGACAGCGAAGTCTAAGTAATAGAGTTTCGTTCACCCTTTGGTTACAGAACCCTAAAAAATTACCTGGCTTGAAATGGAGACTCCACACAACATTTTTGTCACGTTCAACTAAAAAATTAAACTAATATATAAACTAGAGTCTGGCCAACGAAAGCTGTCCACGCAAAAGAGCGGGAAATTCAAAAAAATCAAGGCATGACAACCCCGGCTACACGCTGCCAAATCGGAGTTGATACTTGTTATTATTCAAGACCAATAAGGGATATTATTTATATCAGTATTTCATATTGTTAGTGTTCGCGACGAAGCGTCATCATTAAAAACCTAAGTGTTGCACAGACCCTGCACATCAACCTACCTCGATCTGTCAAATTCTTGGAAAAGATTTTCAACCTTATATATTGATATTCGCTTGGCAAGTTTGACGGATTCGTGTGGGTTGGTCTGCTGGTGTCTGTACATAGTGATAAATAACTAAGTGAGTTATATAGTTATGTGAAAATAGTGTACATAAAGTGTTTAAATAGAACCTAACAGTTAAGAATTCGTTGTAAACCGTAAGTACAGTGCATTTTGTAGCTTCAATTGAGTGGGTTTACAGTCATAATATAGTTTTGTTTTTGATGTATCCAGGTAGCCTAGATTGAGACCTAGGCCTGGACCTAACTTTTAGAGTCATAATCCTTTCGAAAACTCACTTATTTGACGCTGTAAGATGTCCTGTACGCAATTTATTCCGTTAATAAAGATTATTTTTTCTTGTCTTTCATAATTCAGGCCCTAGACTCCTGAAATATATAGATGTATCGATATAAATGTTAGATCACGTTAGGCTGTTAGCCAGGCTACCTAACGTGACTTAAGTCCACGGGATTACTGCTAAAACTCCTGAGATAATGGCCTTTGAAAATGAAATTTTAATTAAAATTTAAATAATTTTTCCTTTAACTCGCTTTAACTTTTCAGTCGTTTCAGTTACAGTCAAAGTCATTATGTCAGGAGATAGGTAATTTCATGAGGATTATAACGGTAACGGAAGCGATACGTATACATTGTTATTTAGATAAAAATATCCATTGTTAAATAGTTAGAAGTTCGTAAAAAATAAATAAATAATTAAATAAATAAATCAAGGAAGCAGTTTGACGATAGTAACTCGAAATTTTGGTCAAATCGTAGTTAACGGTGCGGCACTATCTTCTCTCTCTCTCTCTCTCCAAATTTTATTTCTGTATTTATTAAGGCCTCTCCTCACTCGCACGCGAATCACGGCGCGAATCGCGACGCGAAGCGCGGCGCGAATTGAAGCAAGACCTGCCAACAGTCCACACTCACAGTGGTTCGCGCCGGACTCACAGTATAGTTCGCGCTAAACACAACCATCTGTGACAATTGCTACGGAGCGACTGAGCTGCCCGCGAATGTAGAGTCTTGTCGCGTTCGCGCCGCGCTTCGCGCCTGCGAGCCCTTTGTCGCGGGACAAAAAACCGACAACTTTCGGGGAACACAGCGCGAACAAGCCGCGAAGCCGCGAAGAATACGCGAATCGGATCTACACTCATGTTACGCGGGTGCTTCGCGGCTTCGCGCGCGTAACGCGCGCGAGTGTGTAGACGGCTAATTGTTGGGATTGCCAATAATCTAGAAGAGACTTATTTACAAATGGCAATCTGCATAGATTGAAGTTTCGTACAAAAATTTAAGCTGTCAAAATAGATCGTGGTTTTATTTCTAATAATTTCTATTTTATCGATTAGTTAGGACAATGATTAAACTTTTTTCATTAAAACAACAAAAGAAAGATGAGGAAGGCTCAGCAAGAGCAGGAGGTTCACAGAAAAAAGCGTCAGCCGCTCAATTGCGGATCACAAAAGGTAAAGTTCAGAAAATAGAACGATTTACGCGTTGTGTACTCATTGTTATTTTAATTGTGCTGTGAAGAATTCATGTAGACAAGCTTTCAATGACCTCTATTTGGTAATAAATTAATCTTAAGTAAGGGGATAGTACTGTAAAAACCCTGAAATCATGTCCTATAGACTGCCCCGTAGATCCTGAGGCAAAATTTTACAACTACTTGATGAAAAAGTGTTTACAACGTCTTTGTTTAATCTTGAAATGTTTCATTTTCAGATTTGAATGAATTGAATTTGCCCAAGACATGCAACACAGAGTTTCCTGATCCAGATGACTTACTTAATTTCAAACTAATCATATGCCCTGATGAAGGATTCTACAGAGGGGGAAGATTTGTATTTAGTTTTAAGGTAACGTTGACAGCTGATCTAGGATTTCGTTGGCAATTTAAATGCTATCTTATCTATAAAGCCTCATTTAGATGTTGCATGAGAGTTGTATGTAAGTTTGACTAAATTGCTTTATTTTTTTTATCAACAAAATTCATTGTCCACTATGTAGTCAAACATTTATGCAATTTCTTTCAGCATGTGTGCGAGTCCTAACATTACATTGGCTCTTTAAAGTTTGAAACAATCATGTTTACTCAAAGTTTGTTAAAAATATGAGTTTCCAATTAGAATGCTACAACGCTGACAAAAACTTTGCTTTCTGTTAGCATTCTAATGTTCCATAAAACCTATTTCCTTGTTGGATACATGATTATTATTACTGATTATCAACATTCCTTTCAAACTTAAATCCAATTAACAACAGCTTATTGTCATTATTGAATATCTACTGTTAATTCATAGGTAGGACCAAACTATCCTCACGAGCCGCCCAAGGTGAAGTGTGAAACAGCGGTATACCATCCAAACATAGACCTGGAGGGCAATGTTTGTCTCAACATCTTAAGAGAAGACTGGAAACCCGTGCTAACTGTCAACTCTATAGTTTATGGACTCCAGTATTTATTCTTGGTATGTATTATGCTGATATATAACTTCTACCAACTTGCACTGGCCCTACATGGCCTTCATTATTTAGAGGCCTGTCCTAGCAGGAACATTGTAGGTCGCCAAAAAGTTTCTAATTCTTTCTCTCTTCTCTAAGTTGATATCTCTATATTAAAAAATGTATTATCTTTTGTGAAGTTATGTGGGCACCCTCTGGTGTCACAGTTAATTAAGCTGCCTCTGGGAACAACACACGTTCCTGACATGGCTTTGAATTTTATGTATGGTGTTTATGATATTTATGTTTGTACAATATTAATGAAACACAACTACACAAATTTTACCAGCCTCTTCCTGGCACATGAAACAAAATCCCATGAATCCTAATTTTACCTTTTCCTTCCTTTTGCTTCTGCCACATTTAAATTTTTTGATGCAGCTTATCATTTTACTAGCAAAAATGACTCATAATGCACAATGTTACTCATGATATTACTCATTTGTGGCTGTATTGGTTATGGTAAGACTTTTACATGTCTCTATGAAAGGCCTTTATTACTAAAAAGTAAGAGTCTGTAAGAATCTGTTACCTATTTAAAACTGGTTTTTAGACTATTGGATGTAAATTCACATACAATGCAGTATGCGTTTGTACAAATAGTTGCTACTTATGGTGTTCATAAATGAAAAATATTATTTACAAACAGGCCAATAAACTCCATAGACAATCACACAAACCATTATTTTTTAACAAATTCTTTCAATATCAAAGCCAGAATGACTGATTAAAATAAATTAATCTCATAACACAATAGTAAAATAACATGATACTTCACAAAATCAGGCATTACAGATAAAAAACAATGACTAATGAATTCGAGTGAACATTGATAATGTTAAATGGGGCTATAATTGTTAAGTCATGTTACGCATCCTAGCTTTGGTTTATAGCCAACTTCAAAAAACGAAGAGGTTATCAAAACAGCAGTTTTTTTTGTAAGTTTACAGTCACAAACGGGGTGAATTTTACAAGTGGGTGTGGAAAATCATATCCGAAACTATGAGGAATAGCAGAAACTCGACTTTGATAAAAAAACTAAAACTGCATTGAATTTTTGAAATATATTCCTAGCCAGGCACAAAAACATAATGATTCTGAAAAAAAAAATCGCATACTGTTAGATAGTGTGATTGCTGCTATCACAGTCATATCTATGCATTGTTTATGCAATCACACTACGTAAGTTTCCTGGAAGTTGGTTGTAAATATTTCAAAAATGTTTTTATATGAAATTTACAATTAAGTAAATAAATCTTTTCAAAACATATATACCTAACTTTCCTGATTAAAAGCATCAAAAGAGCAAAGTTATAATTTTACATAGAAAAAAAAATTGGTTGCATTCATTTACTATAGAGATTTCCCACAGTTTGGCAAAACACATGTATCTTATTAATATAAATTATATTAACCTAGACTGGCCCACTGCTGAGCAAAGGCCTTAGCCAATTCCTTGCAGGAGCTCTTCTCCTGATCTCGAACCAACCTCCACAGTACATGTTTCTCTCAGTATCTTCAAACTAACTGAAGACCAAGCTCATGCTAAAATCTAGACTGAGCCAAGAGAAAACCCAAATATTTAAATTTTGTTTGATCATGGGTGGGAGCGAACGTACGACTTCTTAATAGCTGTGGCGTTTGTGGCTACTACACCAATTTATCATGAACTGTGTTCTGTGTTCGCCGTGGTTCCGCCTGCTGCTCATCTCCTATCAGATAAATAGACTGTCCATCAAAATTTTTGTTTCAATTTGAACCACTGGTTCCTTAGATTAGCGCGTTCAACCAAACAAACTCTTCAGCTTTATAATATTAATATAGAAATAGACTTCTGCCTACCTACCCATTTATTCCAATTTTTCGAAATAAAATCTCCAAAAATTGATGTTTGATTGATTCATCATCATCAGCGGAAAGACGTCCACTGCTGAACATAGGCCTCCCTCCATGGACAGCCACGCCGAACGACAATTCGCCACTTACATCCATCGGTTGCCCGCGACCCTAACGATGTCGTCGGTCCACCTAGTGGGAGGCCTGCCTACGCTGCGTCTTCCGGTCCGTGGTCGCCACTCGAGAACTTTTCTTCCCCATCGGTTGTCAGTTCTACGAGCGATGTGGCCTGCCCATTGCCACTTCAACTTGCAAATTTTATGAGCTATGTCGGTGACGCTGGTTCTTTGCCAAATATCCATGTTCCGGATTTTATCCCGCAAAGAAACTCCGAGCATAGCTCTTTCCATTGCTCGTTGAGTGACTCTTAGTCTCTCTAAAAGGCCAGCAGTCAAAGACCACGTTTCAGAGCCATATGTCATCACTGGCAACACACACTGGTTAAACACACTTGTCTTGAGACACTGTGGGATTCTCGATGAGAAGATATCACGTAGCTTCCCAAACGCTGCCCTACCGAGTTGGATTCTTCGGGCGACCTCTTTCTCGAAGTTGGACCTACCTAACTGAACAATCTGTCCAAGGTATGTATAATGGTCTACAACTTCGAGAGCATCATTCCCAACAACAACCGGTACGGGTGCCACATGGACATTCGACATGACTTTCGTCTTGTCCATGTTCATTTTAAGGCCGACCCGTTGGGAAATGATACTGAGGTCGCTGAGCATAGCATTGAGGTACTTGATTAGCACCCAGGAATAATGTAGCTTCCTAGTTTCGGAGGTTTTTTTTTATGTGCAATGTGTTTGCTTTACCTTAGTCTAGGTCAGGAGTGACTAAGATAAGGTCGACGATGGAGCGAGCTTACCCAGAAGAAGCCTGTTCACTCTAACTTTGATTAGATGGATAACTTTTAAGGATGTATGCGTTCGAAAACACAGACGCAGGCAAAGAGTTCCACTCCTTCGCTGTCCACATTATTTAGGTTACCCCCTAGTAATATAAGTGTATGGTGTAGAAGTACTCGTATGTAGTATAATGTAAATTTTGTTTTTCTATTGCTTTCCAGGAACCAAATCCCGAAGATCCTCTAAACAAGGAGGCTGCGGACGAACTGCAAAGTAACAGGAGGTTGTTCGAACAGCATGTGCAGCGAGCGATGCGGGGTGGCTACGTCGGCTCGTCCTACTTCGAAAGATGCCTCAAATGAACAACCGACACACAACTGTAAATTAATGCTACCAACCCTATATAAATAAAACAATCTCACTTTAAATTAAAGCATTTACTTATTTATTATTCAACTTAAAAGTGTGGATTGACATATTTACAAGGTCAATGTCGTTGTGTTGATATGGGTTTGCGTCCTATATTTTTTATACATTATTTAACTAATATTTTTATTTTATTTTACTGAAGCGGATGTTCCGGTTCCGAGTGAAAAGTCGAGTAGTATTGGAAATTATATAAACCACTAAATAAAATGCGCATTTTTTTTTATTTTAGCTGTAAGTTTGTAGTGAACATAGATGGCGCTTCGCATAGTATTAGTTGCATAAGTTGAACTGAAGATGGCGGTAAATGTTTCATTAAATTCAACAACATGTTAAACCATTAAAAAATTCAATAAATTCACAATTTAGGGTGATCAATAAGTATATGCATCACTCTCGTGATTAATGTACCTACGAGTACATGACAGATGGTACTAATAAGTAATTTTTTTTTTCTGATTCAGTCGTATAATGTGTGAACCTCTATCTGACAAGATAAGACTGACACCAGTTCGTTTAGGTAGCAACAAAGTTTACCAACCCACGTTACTATAAGTCAGGCTAGTGAATGGCCAAACGAGACGAGGTTATAGTCGGTACGGTACAACGGTGTGACACAGGGCAACGCCGCGCCGCCGCCCCTCGCGAGTGCCGCGAAGTGAGCCGCGAGCCCGCGATCAAGGGCCGCGTGAGTCAGTCTCACCGCCGTAGCAGCGCCCGAGCGCCTCGTCACTACAGCCACTCGCCATCGTTAGTGTTACTCTGAACGCCGAGCTGCTCGCGCACACCCGTCACCCGTCACACAATACGCTTTCTCCACACGGCAGCGTGCTCAAGGCAGAGCTGTTTCGACACGCCACTCGGTTGCGAAAGTCTGCGCGATGATATACAAGTGAGAGCCGACATCGGACGCCAGGGTAACGCTCATCGCACACGGTGAGCCAGTTTATTCGACGAGAGACATTCGAAACTCGCCAGCTGTGAGGGACGGGGGGCGCACGACGCCGTCGGGTCGTACACGCGGGACCAACCTTTACACATAGTTACTTACTGTGAGAGAAGCAACGGAAACCAATTTTTAATGTGTCAAGTCAGTATAGCTTACTGCTGCTACGTCAGAAAGACGAACGCCTCGAGCAAGAACTACAAGGTTATGCAAATGAGTTCTGAACGCTTCTATACCAGGAATAATCAAAAGACCATTCATAACTTCAATAAACTTTAACGTTTACGTTGTATCCTTACGGTGTATTAAGTGCTTATCTATCGTTTCTCTACCTTAAATTATCTTTCGGTGTCGCGTTCGCTAATTGCTAATTACTGTGGGAGTCGAGTGATAAGGAGTGTTGACTGAACGAGCGATCGGCGCGTGGAAATCAGAGCGGTTGTATCAAGCAACGACAATGGCAGCCCAGCAGGAGGAGAGCCTGCTCGCGCGCTGTGCGATCCCCATCATTGACCTGGCGCATATAGGTGAGCATCTGCACTGCCATAGTCCACCAACACCATCCTCACAGAGATGATGCCTGCAACACACTGATCAGCGAAAGTCTTAAGCTGAACAGACACTTTACTATACGTATACATTCACTTGCCAAAACATTGTGCATTTAATAGCCTGTCGTTATTGCATAATTATGTATTATAATGAGCTTCAGATAGGTATAATTTAAATATGATCGAATATATTTTTATTTTTCCCCAAATGCTCAAATGTTGAAAGTGCGCTCTAAGTCCGGGGTTCAGGTAAAACTGAGTTTTTGTTAAAATTCTTGTAATAAAGGTTGTTAAGGCAGACAAAAATGAAATACATCGAGTTGACTACCTGCAGGCCCGTCGCTATAATAGAGGGGTCCTCGGTCCCGCCGCTCGCGTGCAAGCGACAGCCGCCCGACAGCTGTGCACCGATGCTTTATTTGTTGTCATTAAACAATCTCGGCATCCCGCTCTCGAGTTCAAAGACCGGACACCCAGATCTGAACTGTTCATCGCAGTTCATCCGCCTAATTCCGAAATAAATTAAAGTTGGTAAAACAATAATTTATCTCGGAATTCCATACCAAGTCAACAAGTGATGAGGGTTTATGTGTATATTATAAACAAAGGAAGGATTCTTTAAAGCGATGAGTAAGTGGGATGCGTGGCCTATATTGGTTAATATTAGGCATGCCATCAAGTGAATCAACAGAAGAAAAAACGGTATTAAATGTTGTGTAAATAAGAGAGCTGCACTGTAAAAAGGTTTCACCTATACAGATTGTAACTGCCAATAAAAAACCGCTCATAGGTTCCTACCTGCATTTATTTACTTTTTCATTTCAAACACGTTTATCAATTACGTGGGCATCATTAAGTGCTGCTAATTAGCCGTTAAAGTGAATTGATTATGTCATTAACAATGTGCAATAAGAGCACTTTCATGATAATGAAGGATACAATGATATTTTTAGGGGGATATTTTGCAAAGATAAAATAAGAAATACCTATGTAGAGACTGTAAAATTGTTTTTAACATTAATCCCGTTTTAAAGTATAAAACTTAACAGTTAACTTAACAGTTCCAAATAAGTATCTGGAGAATCCCGATTGTTATACTTGTTTAGTCACATGAATAGATCTAAACAGGGCCGACATAAAAAGGAGTCTTTGCAATGTGGGGGCAACGGCCGATCGGCCCTTTGTAAGTCCACCCGAGCAGGGAACGCAGGCTATCAATGCATTTGCCGACGCACCACGCCCCCGTGCATGCACGCATCTTTAAACAAAACACAGTATCAGGACTTCACTGTCTTTATTTTAAAGGCCCGTTTACACGCTGCAAGAAGTCACATGCAAGTTTGTCTAAATTGCGGTATCTGTTTGATCTGCTGAATTCATTGTCTACTAATTAATAAAATTGTTCCATTGCCATTTTCCTCATTGTAGTCAAACTTGCATACTGTAATTTCATCGTCTAAATGAGGTTTTAATAGTTATCTATTGCTCCATGAAAAATTTTTAATTGAAATCCGACCGGGATTTCCAGATTTTGCAAGCTTGCTTGAAAAATCTGAATAACAAGAATTAGTCATAATCTGAATAACAAATTCGATTCAGTTTTACATTCACTGAACCACGACATTTTTATGGATGACTCTAAGACATAGTTTTCGGAAAAACCAACATGTATCTACGTACTTACCTATACTCTCTATAATACGAAATCTATACATATAATAAATCTGTAGAAGGGTCAAGCAAGTCTGTACATTGAAAATATTGAAAAAATAAATAGCAGGGGGTGTTGCTGGATCGATACCAAACCCAAATATGTGATTAAAAAAATTTTTGTCTGTCTGTCTGTCTGTCTGTCTGTCTGTCTGTCTGTCTGTCTGTCTGTATGTGCAGGCATCACGTGAAAACTAACGGTTCGATTTCGATGAAACTTGGTATAATTATACCTTATTATCCTGGGCATAAAATAGGATACTTTTTATCCTGAAAAAATACGTAGAAAAAAAATCTGTAACAAACCTTATTATGGAACCACTGGCGACACCTATTATCAAGTAGTAGTATTATCAACATTACGCCACGCCTGCCTCCATTGATTTATAAAAAGGTTCCATCACTCACCACTAGATGGCGTTGTGCCTATGACGCGCATTTCTGAATCGCGGTGTTAAGATTCTCCGAGAGTTAATGACTACCGACTTGCGACTTTATTATTTTTCTGTGTGACTTAACTAGCAGTGCACTTGCGGGCTACGTCCTAATTGGAATAGCTACACAAGACTCGGCTACTAAGTTTTATCATAAAGTTAAACAGTAATTCAAATTTAATTCTGTTATTTTTGGTTTAGAGGACCAAAAACCCTCCCCCCCTGTTCCCCCCTGTTCCGATCTGTTATTTGTAAATACAAGGTCGGAATTACTATGAAAAAAATACTACAGAACGCGAGCTCAACAGCAGTAGCTCAATAGATCTCCTTAATTATTATAGGCTTAGCCGTATTTGGGTCCAATAGATATTTATAAGATGTCATTGTCAGAGTTACTCAAAATGGAGAAATAAACCATCCACGCGAAGACCGACATTTGCGCGGACGGAGTCGCGGGCGGAAGCTAGTATAAAATATGTTTGTGTATCGTTTGGTATCTATATTTGCATAGGTATACATATACCAGCATCTAATACGCACAATTGGCGCAGTGGTCAAGAGATTGAGTATAGCTATATGTCACGGATTCGATTCCCGCACCTACGGAACAAACATGTATGTATGATCTACAAGTACCTAGTTGTTCCGGGTTTGGGTGTTTGAATATACAGATATATTCAAATGTTGAATGCGCACCCGTGTTGTGGGAGAAATACCTATAATAGTATGTGGAAACTTTTTTTTAAATAAAAACAATATGGAAGAATTCATTTGGCATAGAATGTGTCTGCAGTACCTAGTTTACCACGTATGTATTTATAATTCATAAAACTGGTCTCAATTACTTAGATTTTAAATGTAATTCAAGTTGCAATTAAACCACGTGTAAATATAATTACAAAAGCTATTTCAAAGCAGAAACAACGCATTCCTGAAGATAATAAGTCGGTTACATAATGACATCCGTGAGCATTTTAATTTTTTCCTAGGAGCAACATTTTTTATTTATAAAAGATTCATTTAAAGAAGAATGGTTGAAATTACGAGAAAATTTTTGAAGAACGCCTATTCTACATTTCAAGAAACGTCATCTGTCATGTTATTTGTTTTAAGATACTGAAGGAAGGACAGAAAATGATAAGATAAGTAAACCAAAGTCGGATTGCAAAATATGATCAAAAACATCCGATTGATAAGGCATGACTTTGTTTTCAAGTCCAACGTTTCTACGCCTATTTATGTGTTTTTCCGAAAATATGACGAAAAATAGTGAAAAAGTGAAGCTTTATAGCTCTGGCCTCCATACTAGGGTTAATATAATTACTAAATAAGTGAAAAAAAGACAAAATTCTCAATAGAAACTGTAATTCTGGATTTATCTACAACTATGAAAGAAACTGTAAACGCGGTATTAGTTTTACAGTAGGTATGCCTACATAATAGCTTTCATGTAGCGCCTCAAATATAGTAAAACCTTATTGAAATGCGATGCCGACGACGCTGCTACGTCTACGTAGCTGTTACGCTGCTACGCTTGGTCTGTGTAGCGGTTACGCTGCTACGCTTCGTTTACGTAGCACGCTGCTACGCTTGGTGTGTGTAGCGGTTACGCTGCTACACTACGTTTACGTAGCACGCTGCTACGCTTGGTCTGTAGCGGTTACGCTACTACGCTTCGTTTACGTAGCACGCTGCTACGCTTGGTCTATGTAGCGGTTACGCTGCTACGCTTTATAAGCTCCATTGTTCACGGAAAAAAATATCTTCAAACTAATTCTTTGTTTTATATCCCCCTATCAGATAAAATTCCTTGATTAGATTTACCGTTACCGACTTACAAACTCGATAAAACGTCATCGAGGTAGGTTATGTACACAAATAAAATTTAAATTAGGTACTGTTCACATCGTATTCAATGCGTCGGCGTCGTGTTAATTGGTCTGTCACATTTGATCCTCTACCAGTCGACCAGTGACCTACATTCGCGGCCATTCATCATTCTTCAGCTTGACAGACGTTTTCAAACAAAAATACGAGTTTATTTCTCTTCAGACGATCTCTTAGGATGACTGTATCGTCGAGAATGGAATGACTAATCGATGCTCCAGAGTAATTTTTAAACGGCTGTGATTTTCGGCTCGAAAGTCGTTATAAAGAACACGTCCCGACTAACCAATTTATGAACGCAGAGCTAAACCTACAAAAACAAATTAAAGCTGAAAATGTTGAAATACAGACGTTAGATAAATTTTATTTTATCCTAGAACCAATAAGGTTAATCAACTGAAACACTGTCTATTTCTCGTCGAAATAAATTAAGAATGCCATTAGAGTTTTCTTTCTTTTATTTTTTTTCTTTAAATGGCTATCGAAGATTTTTTGTAAGTTTCGTCCAGTCTTTAGTTTAGACGAAAATTGTAATGCAACCTTATTGGTTCTTTTTTGTTATGATTTTGTTAGCTGTAAGTCCTCCATGAAATAAATAAATAAACTTTGTGCACAATTCACATAAAACCTTTTCAAATTCAGCTTCCTCCGGTTGTTGCAAAAAACATCCAACATAAAGTTCATATCAGTTTTTTTTTCTGAATTATTTCGCTTATTCTGCCTACATAAAACGTGTGTGTAAAATAAATAAATACCTAATAAAATGACTAAATACACCCACAGTAGTTGTAGTACTTAGGTAATAAATAAAAGATTACTTATGTATCTGTCTGGTACACAATGCTACTGACAAGATAATTGTTTATTATTTATTACACTTATCTCAGGTATGTTGAACATGTGAGATCTAATAAGTACTTTGTCTCACGTTATAATAATTATTAATCGCACAGGATACCTATACGTAGGTATTTCAAAAGGCTATTTTCAAAAAAAAAAAATAATATGTAAATGTTTTGTATTGTACCTATGTCAGTAGCTGCTTACATCTACACTAATAATATAAATAGGCAATGTTTAAAGTGTCTGATTTCGGGGACCACATCAACCGATTTTTGAAAATTCATTCGCAAGTTATAGTTACATTACCTATTCCTGAGCGGCATACTTTTTCAATATTTTAAATTCAGGGCGGGTCGCTAGTTAAAAGATAAATAATCAGAAAGCAGCTGTAGTCCCATTCAGTTCATTACACCTAAATAGAGCGAGACTAATAGAAAATTTCTCCCATAATGTGAATCTCCTCAGAGATGTCTCACGCCATTTCCTAGACGCCATAACCACTTGCGTCACACAACTCTCTGACTAGAAACCTATTTATACATCACTGTAAATTATACGTCAATTCAGCTATTTTCATACAACTTGTTAACGCCACTGGAACTGCTGAATGTGAGTAATACCGTAGAATTAAACCGTCAGAACGAAATTGAGAGATAAGGCTTATCTATTGTGGAGTTAGTTACGAGGCATCGGTGCGTAAAACACGCAATTTATTATAGCGTGCGGGTTTGATGAGCCGAGATAACTTTTAATGACGGGTTAATAGTGAGATAGTTTCTTGTTGACAGCTGTGTGAGCCCTGCAGCTGTCATGTGCTCTTGCGCAGCGCTTCATCTCAATATCCTGCGCAGGGGCAACGCCATCGTGTCGTCGCTCGAAAACCGTAATAAAGTTCCGCTACTTCTCCGAATTTGTTGAACTCGTTTATATTTCTTTTTATCTTTTGGTAACATGCTGCAAACGGTCGAACTCGGTTACTCGGCCACGCGGTTCACTTCGTGTTGTTCTGCTAAATAGTGCCTAATCACGAACTTTAAAGCCTACACGCGGACATGGAACTGTCTCGCCCACTAGACAGCTGTTAACATGTCCATATAAATATTTACTGCACACGGAAATTGTCTATTTACCGTAATTTAGTACGTTATATAAAAAATACTCAGTCGGGGAAGTATTATGAATATTTGAAGTTGGTGATGATCTGGATCTTGTTTGCGGAGCGAACATGATCAGAGAACGCATGAAATAGCGGAGTTTGGAAAGTAAAATGGAAAGCCTATTCCCAACATTGGGAAACTTATTAGATTAACAAAGAAGAAACATGCCTGCTTCTTAATCAAACTATGCCACAAACTAGAAATCAATACCTGTAAAAAAGATATAAAGTGCGCTACATTATGTCGTTACTCATTTTAAAATTGTTCTGAACAATATAATTTTCCTGTAATCAGAGCATTATTGTTAGAAATGAGGAAGTCGAAACTACGAGTAATGGCACTTGACATGCCTGTAACGTTGACGAGCAATTTTATGCATAATTTGAAATAGATGATGGAAATTAAGGACACGAGGAAGCGGAATGAACTGTTGCTGACTGAATTTTATGGTCCTATAGTTGACAATTTCCTCCCTTAGTACTTGGAACTTGGTTTTTTAGAACTATAAGTTACTGACAGAGGAAATTTTTATTATAAGCAGCGGCCGATCCCGGCTTCGCAGGGGAGGATATAACCTATGTTACTCAGGACTCAGGGTGAATGTAGTTTTCTAATGGTGAAAATATTTTTGAAATCAGCACAGTAGTTTTTGAATTTAATCATTACAAACAAACACACAAAAAAAAAACAAATCTTTTCTCTTTATAATATTAGCGTAGATACCTATAAATAAATATTTTTTTATTTAAATCGTTTCCCAAAAGATAGTTTATTTAAAGACCTGGGGTATTACAACGTCTTAAAACCAGGCTTATACCAGCGAGTGAACGAGATGGCGCTAGACGACTTGTATAGCTCTGTCACTTTCACTCGCCGCCGGAATAAGCCTGGTTTTAAGACGTTGTAATACGCCCCCTGAGCAAACAAAGAAGTCTTTGATTAAGGTTTAAAATGAAATTGAAACATCTGGCATGAAGAAATAATTAAAGTGGGCGTAATGGTACCATGTGTATTCTAGAATTCGATGATGTAGTACATACTTAGGTAGAGACCGTGCTATTTTTTAACGACTTATAAACTAGGTCGCTGTAGGTTTACCTTTACAGCGACATCAAAATAAACACAAAGAAAATGAAAAGTGACTTTTCTTTAGGAAATCGATGGCTTTGTTTTTTTGACATTTAATTTTTTTTTTCTTTTTCATGCCTGTCTGTCGAAACTCGAGAATAATTTTCTATTTACAGAGGAGGAAAAAGATGTACCGACATAAATAATGATTAGATATTCCTAGTCTGCTTCTATCTTATATCTACATGTAATCAAGTGGGTACTTGTATTGGAAATACCTATCTACTTATATAAAAGTAGATCTAGCTAGATCTTTCTTCTGACTGAGCTAACCAAACGAGTTGGTTTCCTATCTATTCCACGAATGGTACACTAGAATAGAGAAAGTGACCACCGACAAGGGCAATAAATTACTAGGTATTATTAAGTATTGTATTTTACCAAATGGTCTATAGGTACTATAGGGTAATTCCAGTGGTTTTTAACGGAATAAATCGGTTTTCCCATACTGTTTTCTTTTGCAGATCCACAGAGTTTCTCTGACAACTTGATACGTGCATAAATAATGTATTTATCTCTATTTGCTTACAGGTTTTTGAACCGTTTATTATGTTCACCTTCACGCTTTTCACACAAATGTGAAATGACATCTAAGTAACTTGTTAAGTTAATGATTTAAGTGCAGACATTTACATTGCAACATAGGTTTGTTCTTAGCGAATTCTTTTCCTGCAAATCGGAAAATGATCGCTCTCCTACTCTATAACTCGAATTTGAAATTCTTATAATTTCATAATTATGGACTATTGCCAAAATCAGACATCTTTGGGTTACCTATTTTCTTAAATAATAATAATTTAATTCATCGTTAAACAACAGACAAAATTATACATATAATTATAACCTCATATTTGAAAATATTATATCGAGTTATCAACTCCTCTATTATATTTGCTAATATAAACCGTTGTTCGCTACGATCAAATAAAATAATCGAATCAATTATATCGATTGTCTTTGGACATAGCTTTAAACATCACGTCTTCGCGAATTGTAAACTTAACAATCATTCAACGTACGTGTTGACATAAAAAAAAACGTAGGACACGAGGCCTGTATTCAAGCCATATTAATCGTTGAGACAACACCTGGGCAAGACGGACGGCGGACGACGGCCATCAGTTGTCGGTTTACAGTCACCTCGAGCCAGCCAACCATTGTCCTCGACTAAAATGCTGTACATCCTAATGACGTGTGTTCTGCTATTGTTTACCATGCCATCTGTGTACACGAAATTCTCTGCGAATACGAATATTTGCATGTACACATCACACCGAGCAAGGACGTCATCACAAAACTGCGAGAAACGTACCTAGTTCATTTAGTATTCATGTTGCGATGGTGATTATAATGTTTTGCATAAGTATTACGAATTGATGTACACCGCTATTTCATTAATCGGAAGACGAAGGGGAAAAGAAATCACGTTTTAAGTTTGGGAAACTTTATTCACACAACAACATTTAGCTCCAAGCTAGAAATAAAACAGCAGTTTGAAGAGCAAAAAGCATACACAAAATTCGACTTCACTTCATCATCTCAAGAGGCATAAACCATAAACAGCGTGCCTCTTGTGCAAACCTCCTGAAAATTAAGGCCACACATCAATCATTCTTATCGTGCATTAGATTCACCGATTGGATGCATGTCAAGTGCATACGCAACGATGCACTTACACCGTACGCCTTGTATTGGTTCAATTTGATTTGTGAGTGGCTTTAATGAGTCGACACGTGTACCATGAATGCGTCCTCGTGAACAACGAGTTCCCAGTTGCTCAGTTGCCCACATAAATTTTCCGAAGAGACAGGGATATAAATCAAGCCAGAACAGGCTAGGGTTTCAATTCTCTGTACGTGGTTGCCAACCTGCATAAAACTAAGGACATTGCATTGAGTTTCTTGATGTTGTATTCAGAGGACAGCGTTACATAACTTTGAGGTACTAAATGGTGATCTGTAAACGGATGGAATCGGAATATCAAGATCGAAGTACACAGCAGAGAATAATGAGCATAAGTAACTACCTATATGGGAAAATTTCTGGCGGCAGTATTCTTTCTTTTACGTATGACAGTCTAAACTGGGTATATAATTCACGTCTTATTGGAAATTACCTAGACGTTGTGTTTAATCGTTAGTCAAACTGAGGAAAATCCATTAAAAAGAATAATGTCAATGTTTAGAAAGCAAATGAACGAGCATTTCTCGGTAGTCGTCTTTGTCAATGCGTGATTTGTGTGAATGGGGGCTAAACAAGACTGGTATCCGTTAGAGAAACCGCTGATTGTGAAGATGTGCCAAATTCCTATTTACTGCCATCTTCCTTATTATATCTACATTTACTATAACTGTAAAGAGAATCTAGTACCTATTTTAGTCGGTATTAGTTCCGTGCAGTCTGTTTGGCACCCGATAATGATGGCAGGCAAATTCCAGGCTAAAAGTTCCAAGAATACAATGACTGTAACACATCAATTGCATTTAATTCTTTTGAAGTGGCGTATTTATAATGTCGCTTGTGAATAAGATTACAGTTAGGTAAGTACTGGCGTATTAGTTGCTATGTACAGTTACAATTAGCGACCAACAAAAAATGCTCTAGTTACCTAAATTATTTTAAGATTTCTTTTGCAAAACCGAATTATTAAAAGAGTTGCTATCAACAGCGGTTAATCTCAAAGGCTTTTCTAAATTTCCGCGTGCCAAAAAACCCTCCTCTAATCCGTTGATAAAAAACCTAAGCTGACAAAACCTTCGATAATAGACACTATCATGGCAATAGACAACGAATAGATCTATTTCCAAACACGATAAATAAAAACTGCGATAACTAGTTCTAATCTTGGCTTAGCAGCTTGTATTATTTCTCTTGAACAAACAATAGGTATCCGCAAATAGTTACTGCCTTAAATAAACACTTCGGCCAGTCAGATATGCAACCGGTAAACGGCACTTCGTAAATAGATTTCACTTTCTATCCTTGTCTTGTCACCTTGGTCTTTGCATTGTCGATATCTGATTTAAAAGGTAATCATTTTCAAAATGGCTGCTCTAGAATTCGAAGAAGTCGAATATTTATTGAAAGCTTGATTATTAAGAACTGTAAATCAACGCTTTTATGTCAGATAGGTTTGCGGGCTATTTTATTGGGACTAAAAATAAGTAGCGAAATATTTTGTTATTAAGTTCGCACTATTTATTTAGCACTTAAAAATGACTAGTGCATGTCCCATAAGTGCATAAAACCATCACACCTCTGTCATACCTTTTAGAATACGCTATATTTTATTTATGTAATTCCAATATAGGTAATGTTAATTGTTAAAAACGTAGATAGGTATTTATAGAAAATATTGGTTCAACGTGACTTTCGATATTTTGTTACAATAACAAAACATTGAATTTCAAAGTTTTACATGGCTCCAATATCATCAGTGATAAGTGAATATTCCGTGACATGCTCAATTTGTTAAGAAAAAAACAAACCAATTCTTTACAGAAGACCAATATTTAAATATCTTATGCTGACGGACTGTATCTCTTTACAAATTCAACAAAGCAAATAAATGGAATATTTTTTTTTTCAGGAGTTGCCAACGTATCTCTTGTATTTTATTTGTAAAGAATTATAATATAATTTAAACAGGCCATCGTGTAGTTACAGTACTTAAAGTGTGTAGATAGCAGCTTAGATTTGTGTTCAAGTGATAATAAACTTCTCGATCGTGCACACACCCTTACATACTGTCAGCATTTACCAAAATCCATATTATCATTTACAAATCAGTCTTAAAATGTCGTAGTTTACCTACAACTTCTACAATGACTTGTAACGAAACTGTTTACAATGCACCTGTAGTAAGTTTACAATATTTCAGTAATTCAAGATGTTATTAATAACATGAACACGTGATGGTACGGTCTGATGAATCAATCTGTTTTTACGACTGACTTATCTTCATCTTTGAGGATGTCTGAATGTGACAGCGGTAATGACATTGTCTCATCGATCAGACTTATAAATAATGGATAGCCTGATGCGAATGTAGAAAACGTATGTGACACCGATATATCGGCTAACCCGAAGTATCGGCGATATATCGGTATGACAGATTCAACGACATTTTTTAATTTAAAAATGTAGTGTAAAGGAGCGTGTTGCCTCGTCTATTTCGTTGCAAACGAGGCACGAACTATGCCCGGGGAAACCTTTGCCAAACAGAATTGCGAAATGGCCTTTCTCCGAAAAATTAACTTTGTTTTTTAAACAAAAATCTCAATAATGTTAGTTTTAATTCCTAAAATGTATACTTACATAATTACCTAATATCAACCTATGTCACTACTTTTAATATTAAAAAAAAACTGACTTGTGATTTATTTATTTTATCTTAATTTTTTAATTCACATTATGCGTATCGGTATCGGTATCGCCGATATTTTTATAAGAGTATCGGTATCGGAAAAAGGCGTATCGATGCATCCCTAGTATTTAACGTACCTACAGAAATTAAACTATCAAAAAATCAAAATCGTTTATTTGGAACAAAAACAAAACACAAATCAGATGTAAACGATGGCAGCTGCAAAAGTTAGAACTGTGGTGCAGTTGCCAACGCCCGTCTTCAAACGAGAGGAACTGTGTTCCAGTTAAACTAAAGTAAGTTAAAGAAAAGGTGAATACGAGTACCTACATCAAACTTAGAAATAAAGAATAAGATAGAAGTTAAAATCTAATTATCGAAGGGCGAATTACAATGCCGTAAGTATGTATGTGTACCTATATGTGTGTGTTTTGTGTGAGTGTGTGTGTACTTGCTGTTCAGATTTCTTTTTAACCGACTTCAAAAAAAGGAGGAGGTTCTCAATTCGTCGGAATCTTTTTTTTTTTATGTATGTTCCCCGATTTCTCGGAGACGCCTGGACCGATTTGGAATTTTTTTCTTTTGTTTGAAAGGGTATACTTTCCAATTGGTCCCATGATCATCAGGTCAGGATCTGATGATGGAATCCCAGGGAAATCGAGGGCAACCTTCAAATTTTATAGGCACATAGTACCATTTTCATATATTTTCTAAAGCTGTTCAAGTATTTGCATCTGATAATCATCATCTCAGGTGGATGAGCTGATGATGGAAGGTACAACTCCTCAACGGCTTGGAGTAAGCATCGACTGATTTAGTTTGTGTTCGCATTTCTCTGGAACTACAAGTCCGATTTAAGTAATTCTTTTTTTGTTGTACTAAGTATTGTTTAACTTACGGAGTAGGTACTGCAAGTTTCATCAAAATCGGTTCAGTAGTTTTTGAGATAGGGAATTTTATTAGCTTATTGTGCACTTGAGAGAGAATGATTTATTTGACAAGAATTTGAGTTGAATATTTAAACTAAAAAGAGTAAAATAAAAAACTTTTTCAAAAAAAATGTAACCGCCTTCAAAAACAACCACAAAAAAGGGTAAAATAACCTACAAAATAACTTTTCTTTCAGAAGTCGGTGGCAATAAAACGATGAAATGAAAAAAAACAAAGGCACCGACTTCTGAAAGAAAAGTTATTTTGTAGGTTATTTTACCCTTTTTTGTGGTAGTTCTTGAAGGCGGTTACATTTTTTTTGAAAAAGTTTTTTTTTTTTTAATTTTTGTTAAACATCATGACATAATATTATTTTGAGGAATCCTTATATGTGGGTTATGGCCGCACTCCCTCTCACGGAGAGCAGGCCTTTTTGTGGGAGCATAATTTCTGATGCTGCTGCTGCTGTAAATAATTTTGGAGAATCATAAAGCTTTTTTGAAGAAAGGAATAATCTTGCCCGCAGTCGAATTTTGTCATTCCAAAAGATTGTTACAATTCACGACGCAGGCGATATTACGTTTGCGTATCAATATTGAAGACCACAAAAATTCCAGAGCAAAAAGAAAAAAAATATTTTAGAAACATCGATCTATCGCGATATCGTTCGAATGTTCATTTATTTACGACTCGTACGTAGATGTGTCCATTTATAAATGATATCAGACTTCGAAATCTGCAAAAATAATGGCTGGCTTTATCTTTATTGATACGAAGATAAGAAGGATTTGCGACCGATAATACAGAGCCGCCCTAAAGATTAACTATCGTAATTAGGGCATGCAACCGGGAAATCCCGGTACCGAAAATACCGGGAAATCCCGGGATTTTATTTAGCAGTTCGGTACCGGTTCTTTTTCTGTGGTCCCGGTAATTTCGGTACTTTCGGTACTTTATTATTCTCTTTCTTTTTTTCAATATAAAGGAACAAATCATATTCAATAAACTACTTTTATACAAAAATATTAATTTAAAACATTTTTAAGTGAACTTACGTGTTTGTGTCTGTGGCTCCGCTGAATTATAAACTTAAGTAAGATAAGTTAAGTACCCACTGAACGTTATTTATTTAATTTCGTATGATAATATAATTTTTAGAAAACTAGAAATTGGAGGAACCTTATCAAATTCCTAAATTATGAAATCTTAGTTGATAATTGCATATTTAATTTCCTAATGATCTGATATTCAAACAAGCATAATTTACTTAGTCGGTCGGTGTTGTGAAGTAAAAACCAAACATGATGATGAGATACACGAGAGTATTTTATTGAATGCCGTTCTAGCTTGCTTGCAGTAACAAAGAACTCGATCAAGAACTAGAGGCCGGTCTGAAAAAACTCGGTACCGTGAACAGGATTCGGATATTCGAACAAGTATCCAAGTGGAAATGGTATTATTCGAAAATGGTGGTATCCGTGGGCGCTATCTTTCACAGGCATACGACTATCTGCAAGCCATACCTCCGACAAGCGTAGAACCAGAGCGAATCTTCTCTTCAGCTGGTATAATATGAAAATCAGCGTCAAGTGGTAAACTTTGTGCTACCACTTGGCATTATGCTGAGCTGAGGGCCTTTGGCATTAAAAGATTAGTTTTGTTTTTTACTTAGTTTTAAGTTTTTGATGCTAATAAACTCAATTTTCTTTCTTTCTATAAGCTGAGAACATCGTTGAGTGACAAAAGCGTAAATGCTATAAGTTTCCTCAGAACTTATTACCGAGAGAAAAAAATATTCATCAATGTAAATAAGGAGTCCTTTTCATTTATTTTAAAGAGAATAACGTATATCATGCTGAAATTTTGATTAATTTTATAATTTTTTGTTGTCTTATTTCCTAAAAAGCATTTTATTTTTGTTTTGTTCAATTTGATTGTTCAATGATACTTTACTTTTATTTTAAGGAGAATAACGCTTGTTACCCTCAAATTATGTTAAATGTATTTTTGTTACCTTTTATCTCATTGTTATAGTTTTGTTTTACTAATGGTCGTGTAATGATACTTAAAGTGATTAAATAACTTAAAAGACTGATTATATAGTGGAAAAAACAAAGTAATTACGTGAGTAAAAAAGGCTGATTTATAATTCAAAATATACCTCGAATATAAGCTTTACTTGAAAATTGTTCCTAACTTGATCTCAGAAAAGCATTTAAATTTGGTTGTGGTTGTGTCCTGATGATTTTGTAAATTAAAGATTTACGAATAATACATAGTTTTATTAACTACGCCAACCCACTTCTGTAATAAGTTATTTTTTTCACAGATTTAGATAATAATTATTAGATAATTAATAATAAGAGTGTCCACGCGCACGTGCCCTTCATACAATAAATTAATACCGACATTTTACGTAAGTACCGAAAGTACCGAATTTCCCGGGAATTCCCGGTACCAAGTCCAGTACCGAAAGTCCGGTACCGGTCCCTAAAAAGGAACCGGTTCTGCATGCCCTAATCGTAATGTAATAACAAACACTAAAATAATATATTGAGTTAGCGATACGGTGGTCGATTAGATGATGAATTAGTAATAAGTATTTTCCTGTATATTTTGTAACGGGGATTTTCAGTATTTCACAAAACAATGCAGTAGATTGGTCATTAGAGTGGTTTTTACCCGACTGCGCTTCGGTCACCTACATTTAATTTTTTGTCAAGAACAATAGGGTTTAGCATACAGTTCCTTAGGTAACAACTTTAATCTAAAATTGAATATGGTGGCAGACCACCACAATGTCTAACATAACACTGGACAGCCTTTATAAACTGCACACTGTATCTTTATAAAATTAAAAAAATTACACATAAATTTATTAATTTATTAGGTGATAGGGATAATCAAACTTCACTGTTTAGGTTAACTTTCAATAGAGACTTTTAATTTAACCTTGATATTATATTTAGAAGTAATGTGACTAGTTCCTAGCACAGTAACGGGACGAATGAATAACTGAACGGTGGGCAGGCGTGAACCGTGAACAGGCTCTTTGTCTCAGAAATATAAACAAATTAATTTTTGCTGATAAGTAATTTCTAAGAAACTCAACACGCCCCCTCAAAAATTAATCGGTAGTTATACAAACAAAAAAATATGTAAATTGACTACCTAACTAAATCACATTAACTTCCAAATACTTGCTGGGGAATTACAATTTGGTCCAACATTCGTTCGAGGGTTGAGGAAAACCCAGTAAAACCTTCAACCAGACCAATTCAAATCAAAATTAATACTTAAGCTAAATATAACTAACTTAAGTTCTAAAATCAACATAATATGTAGTCCAGCTGAACTCATTAACTTATGTACACACTATATTACATCATATAATATATAAGTTATGTACACTATACACTTATTTACACTACTATCACTGCAAACCCATTTGACACCTCAGCTTTTGGAAACTGATTGCAGGTAGAGCTTTTGTCAAAGCATCGGCCAACTGTTCACCTGTGGGAATGTAATTTAATGTTATTACATTTTTCTCAACTTGTTCCCGAGAAAAGTGATACTTTATGTCAATATGTTTTGACCGTTTATGACATGTCGGGTTATTGGCTATACTTATACAGCCATTACTGTCTTCATAAATGACAATTGGTACAGTGATTAGTAAATTTATACTGGCTGCTAGAGACTTAAGCCACAATGCTTCTCTAACTGCCTCAAACAATGCCATATACTCGGCTTCAGTTGAAGAAGCCGCAACTGACGATTGTTTTCGTGTATTCCAAGAAATTGTACACTGATTAAAAAGTTTAAACAAATACCCAGTTGTACTCTTTCTGTCATGTGTATCATTGCCACCCCAATCTGAGTCTACGTACCCACACAAAATATCATTGTATTTACACCTCTTGCAACACAATTTTAGATTAGTTGTGCCTTTTAAGTACCTCAGTACTCGTTTAAGACATTGCCATAACTCTTTATTATTTTTGTGTGTGTACCTACTCAGGATGTTTACACTGACGCTTAAATCGGGCCTAGTACAAAGCATAATATACATAAGGCATCCTATGACGTTTCGACAGGGTGCGTCATATTTCTCCTCAGAGTTCAATGCGTCATAATTTAACTTATGTTCTAAGGGGGTCGACACAGGTTTACACTCGTGCATATTAAACTTAGATAAGACTGTTTTGATGTATGCACTTTGGTCCAACAGCATTTGATCACTTTCTCTAGTGATTTTTATGCCTAGAAACAGTTTTATTTCATTTAAATCCGTCATTTCGAATTTGCTCATTAAATATCCTTTGAAATTAGTCATCGTATTTTGGTCTTCGCATACTACTACTAAATCATCAACGTAAAGCACTACGTATATATTTCTACATATATCCCCTCTATCTAGTATGTATATGCATCTGTCAACTGATGAATTTTTAAATCCTTTTTCTTTTAAAGCGTGTTCGAAAACTTCGAACCAGCATCTAGCCGCTTGTTTAAGCCCATATAACGCCTTTTTTAATTTACAAACATAGCCTTCTTTACATGAAATACCTTCAGGAACTCTTAAATAGATTTCCTCTTTTAATTTGCCATTAAGGAAGGCAGTTTTAACGTCCAAATGATGAA
Organism: Agrotis exclamationis; assembly: GCA_950005045.1. Lineage (NCBI taxonomy): Eukaryota > Metazoa > Arthropoda > Insecta > Lepidoptera > Noctuidae > Agrotis > Agrotis exclamationis. The sequence goes on along the minus strand of OX465417.1, from coordinate 9,336,999 downwards.
CTAATAAATTAAACTGATTTGCAAAGCTAATAATGAATCTAAAACTGGCTATTCTCGCAACAGGTGCAAAAGTTTCATTGTAGTCTGTCAGATACTCTTGACTGAAGCCTCGCGCAACTAAACGGGCCTTATATCGTTGAGGATATCCAAATTCATCATTTTTGACAGTAAAAATCCATTTACAATCTACGATGTTTTTGTTTGGCGGTCGTGGTACTAAAGTCCACGTTTCATTTTTATGTAATGAATTAATTTCCTCCCTAATTGCGCTTTCCCATTTACATCTATCATTTCTATATTTAATTTCTGCAAATGATTTTGGTAAACTGTATAAAACAGACTGAGCGCACATCAAATAGTCTTTGTGATCAATTTCATTATAAGACACAGGGGTTTTGTCTTTAATCCTGTCACTCCTCCTTAATCCAGTATTTTTGTTTATACTTTCAATAGAACTACTCATTGAATTATCAAAACGTACCTCGCTTAGCGTATCATGGTTCGGTTTGCGAATTTTAGCAGGATTTTCATCATGCCCACTAGATTTTAAACTATCTAGATTCTTTACAACATGGTCTGACCCACTAGATTTTAAAATATCTAGATTCTTTACAACATGGTCTGACCCACTAGATTTTAAAATATCTAGATTCTTTACAACATGGTCTGACCCACTAGATTTTAAAATATCTCGATTCTTTACAACATGGTCTGACCCACTAGATTTTAAAATATCTAGATTCTTTACAACATGGTCTGACCCACTAGATTTTAAAATATCTAGATTCTTTACAACATGGTCTGACCCACTAGATTTTAAAATATCTAGATTCTTTACAACATGGTCTGACCCACTAGATTTTAAAATATCTAGATTCTTTACAACATGGTCTGACCCATTAGATTTTAAACTATCTAGATTCTTTACAACATGGTCTGACCCACTAGATTTTAAACTATCTAGATTCTTTACAACATGATCTGACCCACTAGATTTTAAACTATCTAGTTTCTTTACAACATGGTCTCGGGACTTACTTGACACTGATTTACAAGACACAATGTCATTATCAGTTTTGTCATGAGAACTTCCAATATTCTCTTCAGGCTTCCAAGAAGGCCTGGACCTCAAAAAGGTGCCTTCGTCCACGATAACATCCCTGACCACCACAAACTTTTCGCAATCTGGGTTCCAAACTTTATAACCGTTTGGTTCATAACCCATCAGAATACCTTTCCATGATTTATCATCAAATTTAGCTTTGGTCGTTTTGTTATGCACATAAACAGTTGATCCAAAAACCTTTAAAAAATTTAATTCAGGTTTCTTATCGTGCCACATCTCATATGGTGTTTTTAAAAGTTTGAGAGCTTTAGTGGGTGTTAAATTTATTAAGTAAACAGCAGTCAAAACTGCTTGACCCCAAAAAAAAAACTTTATCTAATCGCGCACCGCTTAGGATTGAACGAGCTTTCTCAGTAATTAAATTTCAGAAACACCATTTTGCTGTGGAGTTCTAGGAACTGTTAAATGGTATGAAATACCCTTTTCAGCACAGTAGTTCTTCATTTCGGCGGATAAATACTCACCACCGTTATCGCAAAACAAGTTAGCTACCTTTAAATTAAATTTAGCTTCACTTTTTGCAACAAAGTCTTTGAATGCTGCATATACGTCTGATTTGTATGTTATCAGATACGTAACGCAATAATGAGTATACTGGTCAACAAACATTACGAAATAGTTTTTATTATCAACTGTCGTTAGAGTGATAGGACCACAGACATCAGAACTGACAGCAAATAGAGGTCGATTTATGTGACTTTTGTCCTTGGTGTGATTAAACGGAAGTCGGCTTTGCTTTCCATTAATGCATGCTTCACACAATTCGTCATCCGGTACTACAGTGCTTAATTCACTTACGTCTTTGAACAACTCATGTCGTTTTATTTCTATAAATTTGTTTTTACTCAAGTGACCGAGGCGTTGATGCCATAATTTGTAATTATTTTTGTCACTAATGCATGCTTGAGAAACTAGACGACTCACGTTTACACACACGACAAAATCTACAGCAATTAAATTGTTAAAAGGCATACCTTTCATTACTGTTTTACCATTTTTGCATATCCTTGCACCGTCAGTACTGAATATGACAGTGTAGCCAGCTCGCTGCATTTTGGATACGGACAGCAAATTGTACGGTACCTCAGGGCAGTACAGAACACCATCCAAACATCCCTGGACACCCATGTTGCTAGTAACTTGCAGTGCACCTCTTTTCGTAGCTGAAATAAATTCACCATTTTTAGCAACTGACATTTTAAGTGGTGTATCTAAAACAACAAAGTTGGTAAACAAGTCATCTCTATTGATGATGTGATTCGAGGCGCCGGAATCCAGAATAAAGGTAACTTTGTTATCATCGTCTTGCGTTTCATGTTCGCCGGTCATGAAAGCAAATCCTGAGAACTCATTCGATGCTGATTGTTTTTTTTTTGGCTTATCTTGACTGACTGTACTGTTCTTGGTCGGTCATTGTTTTTATTATAGCCCTTTTGCTGATTCCTTTGTTTTAGAAGGTAACAATCATTCCGTTTATGTCCTTTACGCCCGCAGTGATGACATTTTATGAACTTAGCGTTCTCTTTCCTGCGTTTTATATATTTATTTGATTGTTTGTTATCAATTTTTCTTTTCTTCTTCTTGTCATTGTTTTGCATTTCTATTTGCAACACTTTTTCGCTCATTTCGCCTGACTCATTTTTCAACTTCACTTCATGGTCCAATAGCCGTGTTTTAACGAAAGCTAACGTTATGTTATCTTCTGATAACGTCTCGATCGCTGTAACGACTCCGTCATAAGTTGAGGGTAAACTTAGTAGTAAATGAGCAACTTTATCGGTTTCTTCTAACTTCGCACCAGCAGCAAGTAGTTCAGTGATGAGGTCATTGAACGTTGTAAAGTGTTGAATGAGCGACACTTCACTTTTCAATTTCAACGATAACAACTTTTTTCTTAGTGCCAACTGTGTCGCGATGCTCTTACGTTCGTACAACGTATCTAAGTTTTTCAAAATATCTTTTGCCGAAACATCCTCCTTTGCGAAACCAAGATAAGAATCGGAAAGATATTCTATGATCACACTTTTGGCAATTTTATTGTTTTTCTCCCAGGTTTCGTTGCCAGGTAACGGGTCTTCGTCGATAACTTTTATCACTTCTATTTCACTTAGCAACGCACGAATACGAAACTTCCATACACTGTACTTTTCACCATCGAATGGCTTGATATTTCTTTTAACCTTCGAATTGTCCATTTTTTTTTTTTTATTGTCCAACGGCGGATTTTAAAACTATTGTCCAACACAGTGAATATATCACTCGCGCACACCTGGGCCCATAACCTATTAATTTATTAGGTGATAGGGATAATCAAACTTCACTGTTTAGGTTAACTTTCAATAGAGACTTTTAATTTAACCTTGATATTATATTTAGAAGTAATGTGACTAGTTCCTAGCACAGTAACGGGACGAATGAATAACTGAACGGTGGGCAGGCGTGAACCGTGAACAGGCTCTTTGTCTCAGAAATATAAACAAATTAATTTTTGCTGATAAGTAATTTCTAAGAAACTCAACAAAATTAACCAAATGAACAAAAATGTTATGTACAATTGACTCATTACCTTCACTTTTCATTGTTACAGGTAAGCACTCGATGTACTCGTACCTGCATACAAACATTTCCTCAAAGAATGCTAACAGGAAAGTTCACAGTACATAGGTTTTTACTAACTTCTGTGCGTCCGCATCGAAGAACCATATAGGTACTAAGTATATGGCTACTACTATAATAAGGTAACAACTTAGGTTGTTTAATCCTTCAAGAATGCACCAGGTATGTTTTTTTGGCTTCGGTTGAGCACTTTCGGAGATTACCTCTAACATCCAAACTTATAAGTTTGACCTCTTTTGTTATAAAACGTTAAACTTTTAAATTTAACTTTTAGTTTAGTAGAAAATTGAATCTTGTTTCCGAACTAGATCGCGGGCAAAACAACATTTTTATGTTCTATGTCTACTAAGCTGTCTAGTGTTCTTTATTTTTAGTAGATACTACATGATTCACGTAAATAGTAATTACCTATAGGTACTACTACAAGTCTACGATATACACTCCCGAACGTAAACATACGACGAGTACGTCTTGGCAACGATTTCATGAATGAAAATAAATAAGCGTTTATATTGACTGTTAAATATGCTTAATTTTATATAGATGTATAGGTATCGTATGTAAGTATGTTTAGATAAAATGGAGGAACTGGCTACCCATATTCGTTCAGTAGTTTTTTATGAAACAGTGACAAACACGCTATCGTCCCAAACTTTCGTAAGTATACATATTTATAACTAATATCTACCTTACCTATGTAGTGAGATTAAAAAAAAAAACTTGGACAACCCTTTTCAGTAGGTAGTTAATATATTATGGTAATATTAACATAATTATTATGTGAGTATTTGTTTGCTATAGTTACTGGAAAACTCTGCTAATAAGAGAAGAGTTTTTGGTAAATATTTGAAAGTTTTGCTGGTCCGTGAAAAGATAATACAGTCGCGGAACAAAACGCTGAAAGTTTTTTTTACTTAGGTATAACGTGCACTCCCATGTGCTATACTGATAAATGTATTTCAGAAGTCATTGATGCCATTATCTAATCATTAACCCCTCAAATAAAAAGGCTTGTCGATAAAAAGTATGAATCATTACAATCAGCTTATCGAAATTATTGAAGATTTGTACAAAGCTTTATAAAGAAGCTTGCCTTGACTGACATCTAAAGTAAATTCTGTTTTAACCGTAAAAGTCACATTTATCCTAAGTTAACAAATTGCCTGCTATATTATTACAAAAAAAAAATTACTGAACATTTTGTCGGTTTTGTAGAATAGGTAACCATCTTGTCCAAATTTGTACGAAATGAATGTGCATAATGACAGGCTCATGAATCCTCAAGGTAAATATGTACCAATAATATCAGTTTACTGTTACGTGGTTACTTGACATTATATAGTATACCTACTCTTATAGGGAATGACAAATGCTGAGACGGAAAATAACATGAATACCGCGAAAACCGGTGCATTTTACAAGGAAAACACGGAAAATTGACTTTCACAATTTATCGATTTGCAATAGGTACAAAATAACAATCTATTTTTAAAAAATGTTAAATTGTGTATGGTTTATGTGTAGCAATTCATCATTTTTCGACAATTTATAACCTCATAAGATCTGGTGATGTTCACAATCATGATGACGTAAGTACTTTATCGTTATTAAAGCCCTTTTTTAATACTTACATTTACTTACTGATTTTTATAACTGAATTATAGGTAATTTAGATACGTACTATCTAATTAATATAATTGACATAAGATTTGTGTTGCTAATGAATTAATAATCCTTAAAAGATTACACACTTTCAATATCTAGTTTTATCGTGATTCGCCAAGTAAAAAACCCACTCATTAGGTTTTTAAATTGATTAGTACCTATTCAATTATTGCAATCCGAGAACTTCAAAAATATAATATTATGTTCAGTGAAACAAAAACTTTTGTATAACCGTTGCGCAAGCTTTTCTTAAGAAATTCGTTAAGACTGGGACTAAGGAAAACATTTGAGGAAAACCAAAGATTAAATTATTACAGGGGATTTACTTTTAAACTACCTATGTCTTGTCTATGCTGTAGGTATTAAAGTTGCAACATTCAAGGAGCATTTCATTTCATTCACTTTTATCCTTAATACATAATGAATAACGTGAAAGTTTGTTACTTAATCAAAATACGGAATCGTAAGTATAGTATGTCACATTTTTTAATACTTTATCATCTGGTTTTAAACATCTCGGTAAATAACATGGGGCAGGCGAAATCGCGGGAAAAAGCCTGTTTTATCATATTTCTGTAGGGTGAAGTACGAGTTTACATTATTTCTTACTGTTTTGTTAAGACCTTTTTCAAGGTCCAATGTCCATTGTTCCGGTGCGTAACTGACTTCTGTCAATGTTCTTTGAAGGATAAAAGGACACAGCAGTTGCCTTGAATGTTTTTCAGTCACCCCAAGTTGCACAATCTCATGCTATTTATACTTAAGAACTGTATTAAAGTAATAAATATTTATATATATGTATATTATTAACAAGTAGGTAAAGTACCAGCCATAAATAATACACATCAAAGATTCGAAAGGTAAGCTAGTTTCGACTTTTAAGACCGAACAGTTAACAATATTAATCACATTTTTTAAAACAAATTCTTCAAAAATGTATAGAATTGCAACAAATCTGATCAAACAACTGGCCCTTAGCGATAATAGTCTTTAAATGTGCTTATACTCGTTCATTAACGCGATAATAAACGGCGTTTCCCGTAAATGTGGCCCTAGTGTTAACACTACCAATCTGTCGTTTGTTTCTGGTTAGTTATGATTGATTAGGGCTTCGTGCGACAAAGATAACTCCCTACAAAGGTAAAACTAGCTTATCTCTTTACAAAGATCGATGTGCATTCTTCATTGCCAGTACCTGCACGAATAGAAAGACAATTGACCCAGTCTATCTTTACTTTTAGGTCAAAACCCTACCTTCTAGTACATACATTCACTGTGTAAACAATTTTGTAACAAAACAAACATTATCTATTAAAATAAATTGTGCCTAACTGCCTCCCTGACATTTATGATTAAATTAATTTATTATCAACGCTAGTTTTTATCAGTAGCAAAGAAACGTACCAATTGTAATGTAACCGCTTAAACAGATATATTTTTAATTTTTCTTACACGTGTAGGCACTTATTATGTTTTTCATTGCTCTTAATCTTTAGAATTGCGTTTTGAATTTTTAGTTAGTAGGTACTTATGTTCATTTGAATTTCTAGATTAAAAGAAAAACGTGGCAATAATAATTAAAGTAGGTAATAGGCACACAATAAGATATTTTCTCGACAAAATGTAATAATTAGTGCTTTAGTTAGAATATCAAAAAATATTTATACCATTTTTTTTTTAATTTTGTTACGAGAATCAATATGATGACGATACAACAACAACATTCATTTATTTAAAAAAAAAATATGGGTCTGTGTCCATTACTTTTCAATACTCAACTTCTAGCCTGCAGACAGGTATTATTGCATCATCATCATCATCAGCCTTTAAATGTTCCCACTGCTGGGACACAGGCCTCGTCTCTGTGAGAGGGAGTGGGCCGTAATCTACCACGCGGGCCCAGTGCGAATTGGTAGATGTCACATGTCTTCGAATTATTGCAGCCTCAATTAAATCCCGGGTCGACGGCGCGTTGTGTTCCACGCGCGCCTCAAAGAGCGTCAGCACGATGACGGGGCCCCGCCCAAGAGGGCCAAAGCCTGCCGGGGTCGCGGGACTTATCTCATTACCGTGACCCCGGAACATAAAAGGCTATTGAAGGACACCGTGGATTTTAGTCAGTACAAGTCTGACAGTCCCTCCCGCCCTGCCCGGGGTGGGAGGACTCATTTGATGATTTTACCACGCTAAAAAAAAAAAAAAAAAAAGCCTCAATTAAATAATAATATTAATTATATTAGGCACTTTATTGATTGCCTCGAGATTTCATTAAATATTCTTCGCTATTCTTCATAATTTAAATAGAATAGAATAAAATAGAAAAACATTTATTCGATATTGGACACACACACAGAAATAATAAAAAATAAAATTAAGAATACAATAAGAATTTTGCTGAGCATGTCCTCACCAAAAGGGTTTCGAATTTAGCCATCTAGCAGTTCATTTCCAGCAGTTGTAAAGATTAAAAGTTAAAAGCTACCTATTTATATCTAGTTTTCCGCGTAATGAGGAACTGTAAGTATTAAATAGAGTTATTACGTAACACGAAACGTTTTCATACCTAGCAACAACCGAGTATTTCTTAACAGGTTCACGTTTCTTTTAAAATATCTTGCTGAATGTTCAAAAGAGCACGTTCTTATATTTTTTTACAATTATGTATTACTTTTATTCATTATCAAGCCACCTTGTATTGACCGCTGACGTAAGATATCCAAGACAATGGTAGATAGATTCCTTTTGTTCACAATATCAGAATCTGAACAACAATGTCTAGAAAATTAAATTCATTAACAATGCCAAGAGCAAAAAAGAGAATTTCTACGGCCAGGCAACGTTTAGTCGGCATTTGACAGATTCTACTTTTGACATCATAGTCTTACTATTGACAGATTCTACATAATGACAGATTCTACATATGACAGATTCTACATATGACAGATTCTACGTATGACAGATTCTACATATGACAGATTCTACATATGACAGATTATACGTATGACATATTCTGTATTTGACAGAATTTGAAAAAGTGAGACAAGTAACGGACACCTCGTGGAATCAAAAATAATACTGCTAAATAGTAATCACTATATTTATTGATAAGCATAATTTGTTTTTATAACTAGTATTAAATGTTTGTTATTAAAAATTTGGGTTTTAGTATCCGTTATTTCAAATGCGACTACGAAGTAGGCATTATGAATGCTGTAAGATCAGTTTTCCCGGAATCAAATGTAAGTGGATGCTACTATCAAAAAGCTGTGTGGAAGAAAGCCAAAGAAATAAAAGTAAATAGGACTAGTGAAGAAAGACGAATTGTAAGAATGGCTGCCATCCTACCTTTACTACCAGCCCAGTACATTTCAGAGGGGCGTCAATTGATTTTGGACAAAATGGAATCTGTTAATACCGATAAAATGCAAGAGTTCAGTAATTATTACAAGAGGCAATGGTCAGTTTGAGTCCTTCAATTTTAAGTTGTGCCAACCAACGTCATCGAACGACGAACAATGCATTAGAAGGATGGCATCACAGACTTAACGTCCTAATCCCAAAGCGACCAAGCCTGTTCAATTTTATCCAAAAGTTGCGTAAAGGAGCCCACCACTGCAATATTAGGCTTCGTAATAGCCTCTTCCAATCTGTGCGAAAAAATCGTCGGTACCGCGACATTAACTTTGATAAAAAATAAAGCAAAATTGTCAAGAAACTTCAAAGCGATGAAATATCGGTCGAAGATTTTTTTAAGAAAATAATTTATATACAACTGCTCCTGTAATTTTTATTTTTAATCTTTATTTACTTACATATAAGTATCATTTTTTAATGTGATTGTTTAAATACCGATGTAACTATGTTACTAATTTGTATTTTTTTAGAATGAATAAGAGAATACTAATTATGCTTATCAATAAATATAGTGATCACTATTTAGCAGTATTATTTTTGATTCCACAAGGTGTCCGTTACTTGTCTCACTTTTTCAAAATCTGTCAAATACAGAATCTGACATACGTAGAATCTGTCATATGTAGAATCTGTCATATTATTATGTAGAATCTGTCATACGTAGAATCTGTCATATGTAGAATCTGTCATAAGTAGAATCTGTCAATAGTAGACTATGATGTCAAAATTAGAATCTGTCAAATGTCGACTAAACGTTTTCATTCAGGACGAAAAATATGACTTGCCCCCGCTGCTCGCGCGAGGCCCCCCCTTTGTAAGATGACTTGGTTCTTCCAAGTCATTAACACCAAATGTGATTGTCTTTCATCTTTTTTTTACTGACTGGTTGCAAATTTGTGATCGCCTTTGCCAAGATTTCTTCTTATTTTTTTCTGAGCGCGAGGCCTTTCCAGGTGCGAACTGGCTAGGGCCCGTTTTGCCCCCCCCGCTTAGCTACGCCACTGATCAGACGCCTTTATGACGGGTTTTCACGATTTTATGACGTTAATACTCTAAGCGCCAGGAACATTTTTTTTTGTTCAGACGTGTTTAAAACTACATAATAATCATATTTTATTTTTCACCCCCCCCCCTTTTCCCCTTGTTTTTCCTGGATTTTCATCCTTGTGTTGTGACATTTGGATACACGTATGGCCTGTGAAATACTTAGTTTATTTCCAGAAACTATGTGACAAAAAGATAGGTAGGTACACATGGCGGCGAAGGTGTTAAATAAACAGGGACTTTGACGTTTATTTCATGAATAAAATTAGTTCCTCATTCATGGAGGCGCTTTTTCGTTTCCATACAATTTACGTCGTAATACTTCAAGTACGCTGCACGGAGAAATACGTGGAATTCATGCTAGGGCCGCTGAGTCGTAACAGATATCAGTATAAAATTACAAATTACAAGCAAGTAGTGTAGTGTTGCCACTGACGCCACAATGGTTGATTGTATGTACTTATATTAAAAATAAAAAGTAAAGCGCTAAAATACTTGTCTACCCACAAGAAATTAACAAAAAAAATGTAAATTTTGATTATTAAAATCAGGAAAAAAGCTAATTTACTGATTTCGAAATTGATTAAAATGAAATATTTATTTTCGTACATTCAGAAATATCACCTATCAGATTTAATCATTTATTGACGAATCTTATTCCACTAACCCATCAATCATTAACCGATACCGTTATCATAAAAAAAAAATACAAAAATTGAAATGCCAATGGCTCCATTGTTGCCTTACGAAAACGTGTTCTTTTTTCGCGTTCCTCGTGTATTGATAAGAATTAGAATTCACGTTGATCGGCACACGTGTCCCACAGTTCAACCTTTGTTCAACCGTTCCCCGTCATAAAATGGTTGATCCTGCACGAAATTCAATCTAAACTTATATTTTATTATACAGAGGTAAGGGTTGTCCCAGTGTTGTCCCAGGGTTGGTAAGGCAGTGGTGGCCCAGTGGTATCGGCCTCGACTTACGAGTAGGGTCGTGGGTTCGAACCCCGTCAGGCGCATTACTTTGTGTAATTTATTTCAACACCACTGCTCTCAAAACGGTGAAGGAAAACATCGTGAGGAAACCGGCATGTCCTAGAACCAAAAATTCGAAGACATGTGACATCTACCAATCCGCACTGGGCCCGCGTGGTAGATTACGGCCCACTCCCTCTCACAGAGAGGAGGCCTGTGTCCCAGTATTGGGAACATTTATAGGCTGATGATGATGAAGGGTTGTACTTGTAATGAGTTTGTTTGTAGGAAGTAATCTCTGGAATTACTGAAACAATTTTGAAAATTCATTCACCAGTAGTTAGCTACTTACTCTTGACTGTCATATAATATATTATTTTAAAATTGAACCTGTACGAGCCAGGTCAGATCGCTATACACAAAAAATCTTGCCATTCTTCTGCATAAAGGTTTACGCTTAGAAAAGAACAAATACAGTAAGCTATCACAGTTACTTGGACTAAAGCTTTATCTTTTGTTTTTAAAAATGGTTTTGAAAATAATGGTTTAAATTTTTAAATATGCTCGTTAGCAAGTTCGGCTAAAGGGGCGTCGCACGGCATTCCCTGTATCGTGGGAAAATCAGTTTCCGTTACATCAAATTCCCTTTGTTTGACAGACTCCCCATTCTCAATTCCACCGGAATAAATACTTACTAAACTAAAAAAACTGTTTAAATTCCTAGATTTTAACAGTTTTTAAGTTGCCTGCTCCATTGGTTAACATAACAGATTTATTTTTTCCTAGTTCCCATACGAGTAGGGTACCGCTAGGTACATAATATTTACATTAGGTAATATGGGAATGGACGTCTTATCAGGTTACCGTGAGCCTGGAACGTAAAGGGCTATTGAAGGATCACTGTAGGTTTTAGTCAGTACGAGGCTGACGGTTCTTTCCGCTCTGCCTATGGTGGGAAAACTCATTGCATGAATTAGTTGATGACTAAACCTAAGTCTATACCTACCTGAATATACTACCCAGTATCCATTACAATTAAAGCACAGTTGGAGGAGAACTAACCGTAAAAAATAATTAAAATTAATGAGTCACAATTGTGTACTGAATTGGGTAAATTCACGTGATTGAATTCGGTACAGTCATATCCTGTTTGTGTATTTGTGTGTGCTTATGTACGAAAATTTATAGCACTGTAGGGTAATCTCTGCTGCTGAAAACGATCTTATCGCCTTCTGAGTACTTTAAAGTTTCCGAGAAATTAGGTAGAGCCCATATCCATCAACCATTGAAGATTAAAACACGTCTCTCTCATTACGAAGTTACAATATGCAAATGAAAAAATTCTAAGAATTAATGCCCCGATGTTTACAAATATCTTTGAAATTATAAATATTATTTCCAGTTCCAGTTTCATGGTATTGAGTTTTATTTAAGAGTTCATTTGAAGTATTTTTTTCCCTGTTTACAACAGGTTATTCGTTTTGCTCTGCAGTGCAGAGCAAACTAGAAAAAATACTCTATGATGTAAATGAAGGTAATATTTAGAGTTCGACAGCAAGAGTGGACAGTAGTCCATAGACTCAACGCTCTTTTAGTCGGAGAATCCCCTTTTCAAAAGGAAATGAGGAACTATACATCCGGCTGTCCCTTAGACACCTTTTTTGGGGGTATATCGTCAAATGAATTCACACCCAGGGTGCAGCGAAAGGGACGGTCAGACTCAAACTCATGAACTCTTAAATAGTGACTAAAAACTACCCTGTTCTTCAGTAGCCTTTTGCATTCCATTGCCACGGTCAGTCAACAGTCCTGCGATCCTGCCCAAATACCCCTTTTTTTTTTTTTTTTTAGGGTGGCAAAATCATCAAATGAGTCCTCCCGCCCTGGGCGGGGCGGGAGGGACTGTCAGACTTTTACTGACTAAAATCCACCCGTGTTCCGTCGGATGCCCTTTACGTTCCGGGGCCACGGTGTCCTGGATTAAGAAAAATCCGCGACCCCGGCAGGCATTTGGCCCCATAAGGGGCCCCGTCGGTGACGCGTGAAACACGACGCGCCACCGACCCGGGCTTGGTCCTTAGTCGGACGGCGAGCATACCCATTACTCACCGTCCGCAAGCCTGCTCCACCGCTGTGCCCTCTGCTGTTCAGAGGGACACGCGTTGGAGCGTCCACCCGACAGGCTATTTGCATACGGGCAAAGAAACCCCTTAGGCACACAGTGCCTAAGGAGAGTTTTTGCCCGCATCCCAGGGTGCACCGGCCCGAAAAACTGGTCTTCCCCCCGGACGTATCTGAGAGGGAACTCCAGTCCACGGGCGCACGTGGAGGTTTCCTGTCTTAGCACCCCGCCCAAATACCCCTAACTAAAGTTTCATAAATATTAATATCAGAACATTTTGCACATATTCGTTTCACTTGCCAAACGTTGATGAATTAGAAATGACTTTAGAAAGTTATACTGCAAAATAGCGGTCAAAGCATCGTCCATTTTGTTTATTTAACGTGTCATATAATAGTGTACAATGTACATAGAGTGAGTGAGTTGTTAGTGGCCCCAATAAAACGATTCCCACCATTAAAGTAGATATAGTTAGTGGAGAACTGGCACAACGATCCTTATCGGTCAATTACATACTAGGATTAGCGCATAAACACAGGCACTTGAGTTGATGGAGGCACGAGTTTGTACAAATATGTTTTAAGCCGGCATGCTTTCCAATTTCTATGCATGCACGTTAAGCCATTGCCATCATGAACATTTATTGAGCATTATCTCAGCTCAGTTTATGCTCTAGGTCTACAGTTGTGTCAGACGGCAGACTATACAAGCAAAGAAGACATTATCCCAACTGTTGGATTGCACTAATACAAGGTGACCTAATGTCGCTCCTTGTGGCATTCCGCGGTAGAAGTACAAAATTACTGATGTCATTAAAACTGCACCTATTATTACAGTGAAATTTGTTATCAAAATGCCATTTATTAATGTGAGACGACGCCTATTTACTAATATCCATCTATAAAGATAGAACTTGCTATATTGATGCCAAGAAGTGCGTCATAATGACTTGAATCAATGGTCCTGTGAGACGTGTTATACTTTCTAATGCAAGTTGGTAGTTAATTAATTAAGAGAAATGCTCTAACTATGACTGTAGGCGTTGGTGGAAACTAGGTATAGACACTGGTATAACTGGTATCTTGGAGTATCAAAATAATGGCGAGACTAAAGTTTAGTTTGCTGGGCATTTTAGAAATTAGATTGGCATTTAACAATTACTTACTGTTTGTTATATATAAACTGCCTACAGTTTGGTCAATATTGTTTTATTGTTAAACTATACCGTCAAAAATGAAAACAACAATTCACGACGTTTTATTTAAAATAAACTTTGTGTTCACATTTTAAATAAAACGAATAATCATACAAAAATAATCGAACGAAATAACAAAGACCGTTAAAAGACGCGACCTCACTGACTCATACAACTCGTTCAGTAACTTTTTCATTATGTGTACAAGCCAATGCTAATCTTGGAAGGCTTCGTTCTATTTTACCATATTCGTATCTTTAATTTATTTTTCGTTTATTTTTTCCATCAGCCAGTAACAGCGTGTCTATGGTTTGTGAGAATATGCGGCAAGCATGATCGCATTTAGCGCGTGGTTAATATTTTGTTTGTTGTTGGTTAAACTAGGATTCGCAGATTACTGCTAATTATTTCTTATATCTTTGTTGACTTGTCAGCACTCACATCCTAAAAACAGGTGATAAATAACAAACAATATTTGTTTTACTTACTTCAAAGAAAATCATAATAACAAATATTTTATTTTGATCATAAAATGCTTCGTCGCGGCTGTTTTCGCGCCTTGCAACTTTAACAATGGCTGTAGTGTCATAAACATTTTAAGTACCTATCGCGAATTAACAAAACTTATTGAAAATTGAAACTGGTTTAAAGATAACTACGTGGTTGCGTCAATAAATAACACAGACCTACTAACCCAATCTAGCCCACAATGCTAAAGCGGCCGCAGAGTGATTTCGACACGGCAGCCATTGCGGATACTAACTCGCACAATGATATAAGTCATAGCATGCTGTTAGATTTATGTAGGAACCTTCTGTCTGTGCATTGTTTGTTTTGAATAAATACTATAGGTACCTAGGTTATGTAAATGGATAGATTGTGTGAATGACACCTGACAGGAGTTGCACCGACCACAATTTAAAATGTGAAAAGGACAGAAAGCGATGGTGATGTTTTTTAGCAATGTATAAATTAACTTAGATCATTCAGAATTAAAAAAATATAGTTATTGGAATTACACAAACAAAAAATAAGCATAATTTAAACTAAAGTACTCCTGACAAAATTACAAAAGTCAAGAAAACATAATTGTGAAGTCGATAAAAAAATAAAATAAAACAAATAGCTACAGAATAAATTTGTTGTTCTACTATTTCATCAGCTGAAGGACTACAAAATATTCCACATGAAACACACACAGATAATGAAAGTAAATAAAAATTACAAATACACTTAGATATCGTTTTAGACGAGTATTCCTCCAACATTTTCAATTGCTGTGAGAATAACGGATAAAACATGATGGCCTTCTTTATTTCGTCACGTTCAGTAATAAAACTTAGCTATAGCCATATTAATTTAGGCTAACACGCTTAACTTCCGTGACTCTTTGTTTAAGCTCTGTACAGTCATGAATTCATGATCAATTAATATGCACTTTAAAAAAGTCCCCCGCTTTATTTTATGAGAGTTCCCACGAACGTAATTATCTATCACTACCACCCCAACATAATTGGGAAAAGACACTGACTCATTTTATTTTACTTTGAAGTAGTCACCGTTATTTTACGGGGAAATCGTTTTAGAATTTTGCATAATATCTGCATGTCTTTGTATATGACTGTACAATACACGTCATGTCATTAATAACTACAGTTAATCTATTGTTGTTTATGTCATAATCATTTTATAATAGTTTAGGTAACGCATTACATACTGCAACATTTGCACTTAGTTCAACTTTATTATGTAATTGTAAACCATTTGTAAAGTCCTGACTATCAATTAATTGTTATGCTTCATTCGCTATTACAAGTCCAAAGTGTATTGTTGACGTGTTTCATTTTGATTTATCATTTTTTAACTTAGACATTTTATGTGTGCATATTTTATCGTTGCATGACATGGTTGTGATTCTTTATGGCATATTAGACGTAACAGCTGTGTATTTATGGGTAAATCATTAAACGTTCTACTAACACAATGCTTTATTCGCGTAAATATTATGACGAGTGAATCTCATCTGTCATAATCAATTATTCATTATTACCCATCTTCTGCATAATGAGGTGAGAATTAAACCTTTATACCATTGACAATGACAAGATAGGTAATTGTTTAGTAAGGTACCTGGGTCAAATATGGCCACCTTAAGGTTTGATAACAATTTTCTCATACTACCTACGACTTATGTCTACTATTTCCCATATCATGTGATAAAGAGTCTATCTAACTAACATGTTCGCGTGTAAATTAGACCTATTTGTAATAGATTTTGAGATTACGACAATTAAAAAAAATGGGAATTTGGCCATATTTACGATAGTGTAGTAAATTTGTATTAACAGAAATTATTATTTTTAATTTGAGACTTGTTACTAAACTAAATAAAAGGATAAAATGTATTAGAACATTTAGAACGATTATCTTTGAAACAGCAGAAACAAGAATCAAATTAACAAAAAGACAACTAAACTAAAAAAAAACCTATAACTTATTAATTGACACAGACATGAGGTCAATCAAAGTTCTCCTTGTCTTCTTTGGTGAGCCTCACTTCAATTTCTTCGCAAACTCTTTGTAATATAATGCGGCGCCATGATCTAAATCCTTAATATACACATAGACCATCTCGCTTAAGCGTACGTTGAATGCAAGGCTGCAATGGTTTGGGAGTTAATAGGTGGTGGCCATATTAATCGGCTGGCCATATTCGACCCAGGTACCTTAGATAAGAGAAAAAAGCAAAATAAAAATGGTTATATTATTAATGTAATTGTATTCATTCAGCCTACACTAGGGCATGCAACCGGGAAATCCCGGTACCGAAAAAACCGGGAAATCCCGGGATTTTTTAAGCAATCCGGTACCGGTTCTTCGTTCCGTAGTCCCGGTACTTTCGATACTTTCGGTACTTTAAAATTTCTTTCTTTATTACAATATAAAGTAGCAAATCATATCCAATAAACTATGTTTTTTACAATATTGATAATATAAAATAGTTCTATTTAAAAATAAATGATAATTTTATAAATAAAACTATTCAGCAATATAAATAAGGGGTCAGTTATGATGAAACAAATCAAAAATCTACTTATAGATCTAAGTAGATTTTGATTTGCTTAATTTATTGCATTACTTTCATTTTAAAGAGAATAACGTTTATCATACTCAAATTTAGTTTATTTTATAATTATTTGGTATATTGATCTATAAAAAGCTTTTTTTTTTGCTAATTTAAAGAATGCGTTTGTTACATTAAATTTTTGTTAAATTTATATTTTTTGTTATTTTCATACCGAAAAAGCATTGTAGTTTTGTTTTGCTACTGTTTGTTTAGTATTTATAGTGGAAGGAGCAAAGTGATTATGTGATGTAAAATACTTCGAGGAAAAACAAAGCGATTACGTGACAAAGATAGGCTTATTCCTAATTCAAAATATACTAGGAATTTATCTTCTATTTGACATATTTTCCTTATTTGATATCAAAAAAAGCATTTAAATTCGGCTCCATGTGATTGTGTTCTGATGATTATTGTCAATTATAGATTTACGAATAAAACATAGTTTTATTAACTACGCCAGGGGTCACCAAATTAATTTCGTTCGGGGTCCGCTTTAAGACATGAAATGACCATCGCGACCCGCAGAATATTTTATAGAAAAAAAAAAAAATTTTAATAATGTAATTATGGAATATATACAATTATAACAAAAGTTTTTTTTTTACATTTCTTTGAGAAAAGTGTCATATTTTTTTGGAAACTTGGCATGTTTGTGTTTAAAAAAAATCGATCATAAGATCGTACTCTGCAGTGCAAATCGCTGTGTTCTCGCGGTCCGCACATCATGGGTCGGCGGTCCGGACGCGGACCGCGGTCCGCCGTTTGGTGACCCCTGAACTACACCATCCCACATTTGTAATGAGTTCATTTTTCAGCCGGTTTAGATAATTATATGCAGTCTGCACGCACACCTGCCTTTCATACGATTAATTAATAACGACATTAGTACGTGAGTACCGAAAGTACCGAATTTGCCGGGAAATCCCGGTTCCAAGTCCAGTACCGTAAATCCGGTACCGGGTCTTAAGAAAGAACCGGTTCTGCATGCCCCTACACTCTATGGTCAGGCACGAAGTATTCAAGTACCTACCTACTTAAACAATAATCTATGTAGCCGTCCAACAATGAGCAGTTTATAATGAAGGGCAGTTTTAGACCTTCCTGCTAATCATGTCAATGCAAGCACTAGAAATCGATACTAAAGCTATCGGTACAGATGTTGGTACTACACGCAAGCATGCCAGGCAACAAGGATACAACGTAGGAAATCAGTGTAAAGTTACTGGCAACTTTATATTCTTGAGAAGACATTGTTACGAGAACTGAGACAAAATTGCAGCACTTGAGAGCCTATAAACACGATAATCCAGTATTCTATACACGCAAGCGCACCATTTAGAATATTTATAGTAATCTCAATAACAGATCTTTCAGCAATATCTAGAATCGTGGCAGCCACATATTGTAGATTAAAAACAGAACGTGAGATAGCAAAACGTGCTGGCGGGAATTGTACACTCGACTACACATCAAGCCTTACAAAACCAGTATAAGCTGACGGTGAAATGTGCGGAAAGATCATACAAAACGAGACCACAATACACTGTAAGTATTTTTAAAGCTTCATGTAGGCGTGTGTACAAAGATTCTCAACGTTCTTACATTTACAATAATTAAAATTCAAAGGCGCCTACGTATGCACATAATAAGATAACCGGTTGGCTGAAGCTTGAGGCACCCTGAGGCAACTCAAGTGCTGACGCGGTAAATAATTGTTGTGTGTGACGGAATAGTGTTTCGCATTGCCTTGACCCTCGACCGATACGATGCGATAAAAAAACGTAAGCTTCAAAGCTTTGAACCGCGTGAACAGTCGATAATACTGCAATATACACATTGGTAGCTATTAGGCAGGGGCGAAGCGGATCCTATAGCCCTCGGTCTCGCGCCTGAATCCTCGCGATCCTCGCGCCTATGGAAATTAAATAAATCTTGACAAGGGCGTTCACAAGTTAATATGTATTATGACCTACATAATTTATATTGTATACTTGGTACATAATATAATGGATACTAAGAGACTTCGCAAAGCTCATGTTGCCGATGATCACATTTAGGTTTAACGCTTCCGCTGCTCACGCGAGGTTGTTACAAGATGACTTGGTTACGTTTTATTTTTACCCGCATTTTCAGTTAAAAACTGAAAACTGAAAGAGGCCTCGTAAAGCTAATGTCGCTGACAATCACATTTGGTATAGATGACTTGGGGAAACCAAGTCATCTTACAACAAGGGGGCCTCGCGCGAGAAGCGGAGGCAAGTCATATCTTTCGTCCTGAAAGTAAACAGCCTCGCAGATGCGTCTTGCCCGCTCCTAAATTTGGTCTCGCTACACAAACTGAATTATATACACTTCGGGAACGAATTATTTTCGGAGAAAATTGAGCAACAAAGCCCAATCCAAGAAATGTTGAAAGGTTTCACAAGACCTCACGCTCAACCCGGCTATACATTCTACATTTAAAAAAATATTTAAAAAAAAAGAACAACATTTCTTCATCTGGGTGGCAGCCAGCTCCATTCATAAAATCTTGAACATTAATATGCCACTGAAAAATATCTCTGAATATTTCAAAGTATCGTTTGGAAGAACCACAAGTAACAATCGTTTAGTCTCATAACGTTCAAGTTGCAAAATAACCACATTGAAAAAAAGTTCAAATCTCATAAGATACAAGTCTCGAAACCTCCAAGTTGCAAAATAGTCAAGTCTCAAAACATCCATGTCTCATAATATACATTTTTTATTTAAGTGGATTTGTAAGTGGTGTTTTTTATATTTTTGACATCGACCTTGATCCAGCAATTTCAAAAAAAAAAATGGAAAGTATAACGCTATACTTTAACAGCGGAAGTCAGCACAAGAAGAAGTTATTAGTGGCCTGCAGACCACTGACATTGTAAATAAATCAGAATCAAAATAAAACATTTATGTTGGTATCAAATTGTTGGAGCTTGTAAATGTAGGTTTTACCTACATTTACAAGCTCCGATATAGATATAGATCGAATAACAAATCACCCTGTATATAATAATAACACTACAAACAGACAGACAGACAACAGACTATATAATATTAACATTAAATAACACTGTTGTCCAGGATTAAGCACATTGACTCAAAAAGCTAATATCAGGTAACAGTTTGGACAAAAACCACAGAAAAAAATAATGTAGGGTCGAGAAACTTTACAACCAATTTTCGTTGATTTACTACCTTGTCAGTAACAACCCTAATTTTCTGGTCAGACACTAACTAAAAGTGGGTACTGTGGCACCATTTTAGAAAGGTAATGAGACAAGAAAGTTTTTCCTGTAATTTGTAAACCAAGTGTCATACATTTATTTTTCCAAATATGCTTTGAAAGACAAGGGAAGTTTTCAGAAAACTTCAAAACAGAAACTTTATGACACTTAATTTCCCAAGATATGATTAGTTTTATATCAAACTTGTATTCACTAGATTCAGTCGTTCATATTCTATCGGAAAAGTATAAATTCTAAGTGGTGACCATCGTTGCTTTCTAACAATAAGCACTTAATGATGGAGAGGTAGAAATTTTTCGAAAAACCTTTACAGTTCGATATCTCCAAAACCAGTCAGTTTAGACCCCATGTTGTCGGGGTTAAAATTGTTGCAAATAAGGTCTAGTATCACCCATTTCAAGGACCGCATCGAATAACAAATCACCCTGTAGTCTTAGATGAAAAATGTCCAGATTGATAGTAGGCCACGAGAATTGAATGTGATGTGTAGCCGTGTGTACCTAAATAAATATATTAAATATATTTTCTGCTGAAATTATTACATTGATTTCGAAAGAAAATATTAATATCTATACCTACCTTTAAGAACAACTGAACGAATTATTTTAATTTTTACATTAAACTCCATTATTATGTGTCATAATATGTGTTAATAAAAAAAATAAAATATCGAACAATTGATTTGGATTAATTTAAATGTCACTCATTTTTGTTTTTTGTTTACAATTATTTAGGTACAATATGTACCTAAATAATTGTAAACAAAAATTTAGTTTAGGTTAGGTTCTGATTTATTGGTGTGTGTTTTATTAATGTTTTGTTTCATAAAACAACGTTATACTATTAAACTGTTTTTAATTATTATTAAACTGTGACCTCGCTAATGTGCTTATCCTCGCCTGAGTTAATTGCACATAAACTTTTTCATTATTTACCTATATTAAAAACACATCTTAACAAGCCTTATAGTTTCCACCAATTTTATTTATTGAAAATTCAAGATCGATGTCAAAAATATAAAAAACACCACTTACAAATCCACTTTAATAAAAAATGTATATTATGAGACAAGGATGTTTTGAGACTTGACTATTTTGCAACTTGGAGGTTTCGAGACTTGTATCTTATGAGATTTGAACTTTTTTTTCCATGTGGGTATTTTGCAACTTGTACGTTTTGAGACTAAACCGTAACAATCTGTCAACGGTCACGTTACAGCACAGTGTTACAGCATCAGTGTGCCCCACGCGACGACAGCCATATTGAATCAAATGTGGGACAAACCACTCATTCCTATTATTAAATTAGAACAAAAATGTGTAACATGAAACCAATATAAATACACAAGGGCTAGCTCTAAGAAGTTGTAGTTTTTGTTTCCCTTTTATGACACCAGCTTTTCTCCTCTAGCTATTCTAGTCCACTAGGTTCTCTCTAATGAGGGTTTATTAGGCGACACGTAGCGCCATCAATATTTATCATAAAACTTTATTGTTGTTTTTCTCGGGAACAGTTCTTTTTCGGGATGAAAGCTACCATAATGTCCATTTCTGTACTCCTAAAAACGTACCGATCTATATGAAAAAACCAGGATGATCGGTTCATTGATTGAAAACAAAGATAATAATACCTTATTTGTAACGAGAAAATAAATTAAAATCTTAATACATGTAGGAATAATCCTACGTGACGATAAAAATATATTTATTGATGATTAAAAGTCAACAAGAAAATTCTATTTTTATGAAAATTACGTGGGTAAACCTATATCATCTTACTATTATGAAAATACAATGAAAATCCCACTCATAGGATGTCATGTGGTGAGTACAATAGATTAACGTATGAATAATTGTTAACAGTCCGTCAGTGAATCAGAGATTTATTCCAAACCGCATCCAATGTGAGAGAAAATATGACTCATTATCGAGTGACATGCTATGAATTAGGTTTAAATTTAGAATGAGATTTACTCTCCATAAACTTTGAAATGCTTGCTTGCAATGCTTCTACATAAATGAGCGTTCATTCATTATTGTTAACGGGTAGTAGTATTTATTTACGATTTTAGTGAACCTGTGCTTGCGGTGGTACCCCTTCAAAGTCTGACTGGGTAGCGACCACCCACTCCCATGCGTAGTAGATTGTCTGCATTTCATCCGCGGATGCGGGTGAACCATTTATTTTTTTAAAGATTGTTGTGCCAACAGCTGAAAGGTTTTAAACTTATTTCATGGGAAATATATTGTCCTTTTAACTTTCGGCACAACGTTCCTTCCTACTTTCTTCACATTCTCAAAAAGGGTGTGAATCAGTCGCACAAGTAATACATCTGGTGTCCATAGTAGTCCATAGTAGTCTTCCATAGGAGACCGCTTTGCATCACGCAGGCCGTCTATGCTTGTTTGTCACCTCTATGGTATAAAAAAACCGTCGGTTACAAAACTGTGGGTGTTGGATCGATGACATCACTAACAGATGACGGACACCGTTAACGGTCAAATCTTATCAACGTTGTGGTTGATGGTAGTGTAACATATAGATATGGCACTATATTGTAAATGGTTATAGTTATTGTTGTGACAATTTTATGACAATTAAGGAGCTAAAATACTGACTTTTTGAAGTTGACGTAATTATTACTCAATCATACTTTTTATGGTCATTAATAAGTTTGATGAGAAAGTTTTAAAATAAGCATTCAAAATGTCTCCAGTTAGTAGTAAGACGGCAAGCTTATAAGGAGTCGAAAGGACTTAACAAGGAGTCTTCTGTCTTCAAAGATTAGTAAATAATAGCTATGGATAAGGACAAGAGAGAAGCAGGACCTTTACCCTGTAGTGGAGCATATAAAATAATACATAAATACAAGCATTTTTCACACACTAACTTCAGAAAATCACTTACTGCTTCTATTCTTATACTCCTTTCTTATAGCAAAACAACTTCCTTACAATAGTTTAAAAATTGCTGCAAGCGCGTTATACATCACTAGGACATAAAGCAAAATAATTTGCAAGTGGTACTATTTACATAATACCAAATAAAAAAACCCGCATTTTGAAGCTAGCGCAATATATGCCAGTGTATATGCCATCGACAGAACGATGTCACGGTCAGACCTTCAGCTAACTCAGAACGTATGTACAGACAGCTGTATATTTTATTCATATTACACAAGACGAGGTGAACCGCCATTTTACATGCAACATCTTTCAGGTCAACGTTTATTTAAATACAATTCCGCGTATCTAAGTAAACAGATATATCTCAAGGAATTTAACTATTAACATTTTGACGTACCTACTTAGTACGTCATAGATCTTCCTTATAGCAGGGCCATACTAACGGCATTTCCCGTTTATAATAGTCTATAAGTGTTAGTATAAACGTCTATTAACGCGATAATTAACGGTATTTCCCATTAGTATGGCCCTACTGTTGTGCATAAATACCTACATAATATTGACAAGAACACGTATAATTGAGCGAAAAATATTGTGAAGCTTGGTACTGAGACAACAATGTCTAATTACTGAAACAATCGCGTTCATTTAAAACAATCCTCGTACTTTCGTTATTATGGCTACCATAAATTGTCAAGCCAATTATTATAAATGTTTGTGCCACTTTAATTATCACATTAATCACGACATTAAAGTAGCTATTTATCAAATTATTACGCCAATCGCCACTGGTATACTATAGAAGCAGAAAGAATTATTAGAATGAACTAATCCTTTATTTGACAAACATATTTTCGGGGAGTTTTTAGGGAGGGTCGGTATCTATAGTACCGAATGGTTGCCAGAATTTCGAGTTTTTCCCTAACATAACAACATTCAAAGATCTACAAATGACAACCTAGACGTTCTCGACAAACGATCCTTATATAACCATTTATTTCCTTAATTGCAGGTACAGATGTGTGCCCTATGAAATCAGTGCTGAGACGCATTGGACAGCAGCTGTTCACTGCGCTCAGCACCAAAGGGCTGGCGGTGCTTGTCAACCACGGCATTGCTGACGAGAAGGTGAGCTTTCACAATCACAAAGTCTTAGGCTCTAGACCGATGGAGTTGACACAACTGCAATAGAACTGCAAACCAAACATGCAGTCCGATTGCAGTTCAATTGCAGTCGGCGTGCAATCGGCTTTCAAACTGCATCCGAACTGCAATTTGCGGTTAGATTGCAGTTGAAATGCGGTCCGTCTGACTAGAGCCTTAGGCCTCGGTGTCGAAGTCAGCGGACAGCGGGGCGGTAGCGGCGCATTCAAAGAAGTCCCTTACTATCTAGCTACCCGCTTGCTGTGATTCCGAAGCCAAAGTGTCTCGTGTCTCGATCGACTCAAATAGACAGTTGAGGTCGAATACGTGCCGTAATATTTCACCTGGGCAGGCACGTCACTGCATCGATTTATGTTTTGAGGCGAAAGCTCGAATCGAACTTGGTCGTTTTTTTTTATGACTATAAAGACTGCCTCATCTCATGAATGTTACATCTGCATCAGTAAGTTATCCCCTAGGAGAGAATCCTTAGCATTTTGCAGCCAACTGTCTAACTCGGCCATAATATTATGTTTACGTGTTATCCTTTCAATCATCTTCAAAGATGGGATCGGGAAATACCGGTACTAAATAAGAACGTCTCGGCCTCGACACGACCGCCTTAACCAAGACTAGGAAACACTTAAATATTGTTCAGAATCAGAATCAGAAACTTTATTTGTGAGTCATAGGTACAGTGGATGTAAAATAATAAAACAGTTAAGTGTCGTTCGCTACAACTAGCCATTATTGGCATACAAAAATTAACATTATGTCAATGAGCTTGAATTTAAATTACATAATTATACTTTAAGTTATCTTCTCTAGTCATAATTATATTACATTATACAAATTATTATATTTTTTTAAAATTCAAAAATCATTGTTAAGGCACAAAATATTAAATTTGAACAATTACAATAATAAAATATTCCCAAATTTACAAAATGTCAAAAATATAAATAGTAATGATAAATAAAGTAGTAATGACATGGATGTATATTGTATGGTAGTAAGGTCAAATTGAAGAACGTTAACGTCAGTTTTTGTCTTCCAAAAAGTCAGTTGTAGAGTAGTAGCATTTACTGGTTAAAAATTGTTTGAGTTTTCTTTTAAACATTGTCACATTCAGGTTTTTAATTTCTCGCGGGATTTTATTATAGATCACAGGAGCCATACGATAGATGCTTTTACGTAGCAGGGCTGTTTTGCTGTGATCAACACAGAGTAAATTGGATTCCCTTTTCCTCAACCGTGGATCAGCCGGGGCTCTTTTTTCAAATACATCTGGATTTGTTTTAACGAACAATGCTACCTCGTAGATATATATGGATGGAAATGTAAGAAGTTTTAATGTTTCAAAATGTGGCTTGCAGCTGTCCCTAGTATGTAGTTTGCAAATTGCGCGTATGCACTTTTTTTGTGAGATGAAAACTCGATTTTTGTCTGTTGAGTTGCCCCAAAAAATTACTCCATATCTTAGAGCTGACTCTACGTAGCTGTGATAAGCAATTAGCACAGTTTCACGATTTACAAATTCAAGCCTACCATCGATAATATTCAGAATTGCAATATGATTTAGGCGTTCGTTTAGGTGCCGGCTATTGTTAATGAAAATGGTTCTAAAAGCGGTAGCGGAATAGTCATAGTAATCCTATTGTTAAGCTTCATCCTATGCTTAAGTAGTGACAATAATTCTTGCATAAACTTTTGAAACAATGCTTCATTTGGCAATACCAATGCCAGAATAAAATGATTTACGCTAGGAAATATAGAAGGAAGGAAGAAAACAGCAATTTTTCTATGTCATCGTTTTTTCCTGAATGACTGGGCGTTCAAAGCTATCATCGGAACTAGTGGGTTAATGGGGTTTCATCTTACCTTAAGTACTCAAAACGGGATACTTACCATGTTATTATTCCGTTTATTAATTTAACATAGATGTTAGGTATTCATTTTTTTCATATTTCTTTAAAAAAATGTATTAATAATATGCAAAACGTTTTTTTCTGGTGTGAGAGCAGGGCCCAAGCAAAAGGTCTAGTGGTTAGCAGAGACAGGAATCTCTCCTCACAATACGAACCATACTTTTGAACTAGGCCCTTAGGAGAACCTCGAAAAGTGTTCGTCGAGACTTTTGGCCAATGGCCATCAGGTCGATCGGCTGATAATGTGCTATGAGAAAACATCCGGCTTCTATCAAAGTTTTGAGTCTGTGATTCTGTTTCGTAATATTGTGATTGGCTGATTGAATTACCGACGGTAAATCAAATCATTTGGCATGAGTTTGACATTCAGCGATTTTTTGCGTAATCGAAATCGAGTGAACATTCAATCGAGTCAATTGAACATTTGTTTCGAACCAATCCAAATCTTTACATAGCATAAAATAAAATCACTTTATTCTGTCTGTACACGCATGCGACTGCACCAAATTGGAAAATTATTTTTTGTTGTGTTCTTCAGGGCAATATCGTATGATAGGTTTAAAATTTAAACCCGTGCAAAGCCTGGATGGACTGCTATTGATATAAGTTGTTGATACTCTTTTTTAAATTGAACACAGTCTTTTTCAGTTACTTATTATGCTTTGGGGCTAAATTGTTTTTGACAATTCAAAAATGCCTCTAACTGCTCTGATTGAATTAAATGTTTTGATTTTTTTCTCGATTTAAATTGATTCCTTCAACTAAATAAAAATGTAGTAGGTGCTCAAGGCAAACGTGCACGAACAAATCTTTAGACCCATTTACTTTATGTTTTAGTTTGAAGCTTTATCTTATCACTTAATCTTGACAAGTTGTCATATTAGATTTGACCCAAGGCTACTTGAGAAAGGTCTTTTACATTAAAATTTTTAACAACGCAAGCAAAAATGGTCATTATCAACACATTATAAGGCCACATAACGGTAAACAATACGGTGACGACATTTCAGTTTGCTAGCATTTTGAAGATTTGGTAACTTGTCTCGTTCCTTATTGAGAATCGTGAGAGCCTTGAATTAATCTTAGTTTAGTTTTCTGTACATTTGTCTCTGTTTATGAAATCATTCAGTAGACAGAATTCGTCATCAGTAAAATAAAGTCGACAACGGGACTATCTACTATTTTTTAAAGCGTTGCCCCTCATTAGATTATAATCATAGGTGCGATTAGAAACATTTATTCTCACATATACAAACAGCTAAATCGCCTGTAGGCCATACAAATAGTTGTAACTCGCGGGAATAGAACCTGCGAACCGCAGCACTTCTTTATAGCTTAGAGAAGCTTACCTAAAGTAGACCTGCTTTGTCAATTGTTAAATATCGTCCGATATACGAGACGTAAGGCAATGCCATAGGTACTCGTAAGTACATGGTGAACAATTGAACATGCAGCCAACTTTACATACAAAGCGTTTTGAAAATACTTTCATTGTGCGCACAGCTGCAGCAGCACACAGTGAAATTCCGTGCCAAAGTCTGTGATCAGTGTTTCCTGATAGCTCAACCTTGGGGTCTTTAAGACTTTAAGTCAATAGTGAATAGGTTACTTCTAAGCAAGCGTGATACACCGTCGACCACATTGCTTACCATCAGACGAGATGATTGTTTAACACGACCCTATCTTAGATTATAAAAAAAAGTCTTTGATTCGTCAAGATCCTAAAACTTTGCAAACTATAACTAGTACTTGACATTAAGGTCTTAATTTTCCAGCTGAAAGCGGTGTACGCTGACCTGGACAACTTCTGCGCGCTGCCAGAAGGTTGCCAGGAGCAGTACCTCCGCAACCCCGTCAGCAACCATGGTTACGTGAAGCCGGGGATGGAGCAGTTTGACAGCACGAAGAAGGTGAGTTACTGTTTTTAAAGGAAGGTGCTAGCATTTGATGGTTGAAAATATTGCATAGGTATGAGGTCTAAGAACCATCCTGTCCTGTCACACACCCTTTGCGTCCCAGTGCCTCGGTACCCGTTTACGACAGTCCCGCGACCCCAGCAATACAAATCAGCCTGGGAGTTTTGATTTGATCTACCTATTCTTTCAAGAATTATAATTATTCGGAGAATGTAATGTTACGTTGCTAAATGTAACTTACCGGGTCAGACACAATGTGCAATTGTGCAATATTTTTAAACACTCCACATTGTGTCTACATTTAGTTTCAACTTCAGACATTGCCGACTCTCGCTCAAAGTGTTACATTATTCATCTCGAATATTCTGTAAATGTAAACTACTGTTATTACGTTGTTTCTCGGTAATTTTGCTGGTAATTACATGTTAATGTTTTACTAAAAACTTGCATAATATTTCCCGAGCGACTAAATTAGTGCTGCCATCTAGCGGCTGAATAGTAAACTAGTCTAACCCGAAAACCTAGACAGACTTTCTCCTAATTTCATTGTCATTACTTAGCACAATGCACAATGGAGCTAATGTTCGAAACTCTTACAATACAAACCTATACTTTTTTAACCGACTTCAAAAAAAAGTAGGTCCTCAGTTCGACCTGGCGGCTTACTCCCGAAACTGATTCGATTCTGATTTCGTTTCCATTCCATTCGAATTTCGAGATGGCGCTAGACGACTTGTATAGCTCTGTCTCTTTCCCACAACCAAAACAGGATCGAGTTAAGAGCACGTGGTAAGGCAGCTGTATGTATCGTCCGCGATTATCTCGCGTTTGGCTGAACCAATTTTGATGCGGTTTTCAGAAAAGTGTTCGTTACATTCTGGGGTAGGTTTGTTTGGATATCTCATGAAGTTGCCCGCATAGATCCGTTTTTGTTGCTTACTAGGATCGTAGATTTTCATAGACGCCGATTACCTATATGAAGATTTCTGTTGAATATCTAAACTAATAATAAAAAAGAAAAAATTAAAATCTTTTTGAAAAAAAAGGAACGGACTTCAAAACCAAGCAGAAAAAAAAAATTTGGGTATTAGAAACAAGTTCGCACATTTGCAGCATTATCTCGAATGCAAAATCTGGCTATGGTGTTTTACTGCATAAATAAATTGGAAATCTTTTTCGTCAGTTGAGTTTTGAAAAATAATTCACACGTATTTTTTGTTTTTACCGACTTCAAAAAAAAGGAGGTTATCAATTCGACCCGTATGTATGTAATATTATCAGAACTGCCCAGTTTTCATATATGTTAGTCTATATCAGCGTCTGAACAAATGTGCCAAATTTCATAAGTGTATGTATGTATGTATGTATGTATGTATGTATGTATGTATGTATGTATGTTTTTATGTTTGTGCACGCATATCTCCGGAACTATAAGTTCGATTTAAGTAATTCTTTTTTTGTTGTACTAGATATTGTTCAACTTAGGGTACACTGCAAGTTTCATCAAAATCGGTTCAGTAGTTTTAGAGATATGGATTTTTTTATGTTGTGACGGATTACAAGATTAGTGCATATGTAAGAAAATATTGTATTTTACAAGAATTTGGGTTGAATATGTAATAAATAAACTAAAAAGGGTAAAATAAAAACTTTTTTTAAAAAAAAAAGTACCGACTTCAAAACAAATACAAAAAAGTTTAAAATAACTTTTCTTTCGGAAGTCGGTGGCTTTGTTTTGTTGTGTCATTGACTATTGCCACCGACTTCCGAAAGAAAAGTTATTTTAAACTTTTTTGTATTTGTTTTGAAGTCGGTACTTTTTTTAAAAAAAGTTTTTTCAAATCAATGAATATGGACAAAGTTAAAACGTTTCGAAATTCGGAAATGGGGGCTTGTGAAGTCATAACGCCTGTAAAATTATATTAACCGAGTGACGTTTTGTGATTTTCAAGAGCGTTGTATCTTCGTCAATTTTAGTTTACGTAACACAAGAAAAAATACGAATCAAATATTTTTGTTGGATATCTTTCTTCATTATCTTATGGAATGAAGTTCCTTAGCGCGCATTGCGAAAGGAGGCTATACGGAAAACATTAAGACGAAAAGTTGTAAAGACACTTTTTTTGCTATAGTAAGCTATTGTAAGCTGTATTGTGTGTGTATTGTGGCGTGCGCATGTTTCTCTGTCTGTCTCTCTCTCTCTCTTATAGAAAGCAAGCCAGATATTTTCGTTTCGTCTTTCTATTTCGCATTGAACAGTGTGGTGTCGCGACGATCATTTTTGTTGAGTGTATACAGTAACTTCGTTCCATCCGGGTGTCCCTTGACACCTCTCAAGTTTTTTTTTTTATCTATTTTTCGGACTTTCTTTTTTTTTTTGAGTAAAATAGCCTACCTATAATTGCTTAGGCCACACCCAAAATAAAGGGACTGGGCTTCCTGTTTATACATCGGTTAATCAAGTACTGATATATTCGTATTAAATCCTCTTTCCTCATTTATTTTTTGTTTGTTTTTATGTTCCTGCCGTTGAAAAACCTACAGTGTGGTTTTCCCAGGTCAAATTACCGATCGAAGGTCATCAGAATCCATTAGATATGGGAGGCAGAGAACCGGCCATTATAACGATAGTCTAGGGGAATTTTTAACTTTTAATTGCTTTTAACTGTATGAAAACGAGAATTTTGTTAGAAAAACTCAATCTACATATTTTAGGTTGTCTGACAGCATTCGTTGTTTAATAATTATTAAAAAAAAAACCGGCCAAGTGCGAGTTGGACTCGCGTGAAGAGGGTTCCGTACGATGTTACCTATCACGTTTTTTTTACATCTGACCCAAATTGGTACGCACAATATTGAGTGATTTACCATGTTATTTTAATGTCATGGACTTCTTATAGGTTTTCCTATAATCTATAAGTAGAAAACCAATTTCTGTATTTTTTTTTTTAATTTTAGGTTCAGTAATTTCGGAGATAAGGGGGGAGGGGGAATGGTCAAATTTCGTCTATTTTCTTGAATAACTTGGAAACTATTTATTGTATAATTACAAAAAAAAATATATTTAAGATTGTCTCAACAAGACCTTTCATTTGATGTCACACGATGCAGTTTTCAGTTATTTTTTTTAATTTTCCCCTTCCCCCCCCCCCAAATTACCTCCCATATACAGATATGGACTTCTTATAGGTTATCCTATAATCTATAAGTAGAAAACTAATTTCTGTATTTTTTTCAAAATTTTAGGTTCAGTAGTTTCGGAGATAAGGGGGGGGGGGAATGGCCAAATTTCGACTATTTTCTTGAATAACTTGGAAACTATTTATTTTAAAATTATAACAAAAATATATTTAAGATTGTCTCAACAAGACCTTTTATTTGGTATGTCACACGATGCAGTTTTCAAACATATTTTTTTAATTTTCCACTTCCCCCCCAAAAATTACCTCCTATATACAGATATGGACTTCTTATAGGTTTTCCTATAATCTATAAGTAAAAAACTAACTACTGTATTTTTTTCAAAATTTTAGGTTCAGTAGTTTCGGAGATAAGGGGGGAGGGGGAATGGTCAAATTTCGTCTATTTTCTTTAATAACTTGGAAACTATTTATTTTAAAATTATAAAAAAATACATTTAAGATTGTCTCAACAAGACATTTCATTTGATATGTCACACGATGCAGTTTTCAAAACTTTTTTTTTCATTTTCCCCTTCCCCCCCCCAAAATTACCTTCCATATACAGATTTCATCCATTCACTTCACACCTCTGTGCTTGGGTCACAGGAATTGATATGTGTACCAAATTTCAACCCAATCGGTTTAGTAGATTCGGAGATAATTGAATGTAAGCGACAGACAGACGGACACACGAGTGATCCTATAAGGGTTCCGTTTTTGTATTCGGACGTACGGAACCCTAAAAAAACAACTTTTTCGTTAACTTGTGTGTTAAACTTTAGTTTTTTAAACTCCATTATCGTATTAAAAAAAAAACACTATTTGAAAGTGACGTCACTAGCGAGGCTGTAATTTATTTTTGAATAGTTGCATCTTTTCGAAGCCAAGCCAATCACAAGTTAACAAACAGGACATGGTCTATAGTAGTAGAACTATTAGGCCTCTGTAGTCCGAGTCCAGGCCCAGAGGCGCGTGGTATTACAACAAAGGGGACCGAGAGAGGACTCTTTTTCTGTTAACCTATAGTGAACCACTGCTGGGCAGACTTAAGACTCATTTACACTGGAAATAAAAAAAATATCTACTTCAGTCGCAATTTTGATTCCGGTCTAAACCGACTTTACATATACGAATTCTAAAAATGTCAATTAAAAGCAGACGACAAAAGAAACGAAGCAGGATTTAATTTCAGGCGATAAAGCGATCTATCTACAACTCATCACCTGAACTAAAATTCTTATTCTTTTCCTCAGGAGTTGCGTCACTCATTCAACATCACCACGCTGTCGGCGTCGTCGATGCCTGCGCAGGAGGAGGTGCCTGAGTTCACGAAGCACGCCGTGCCGCTTGCGCAGGACCTCACGAACCTCTCGCGAGTAGTGCTGCAAGCCCTCGCTTATGCCATGGGTAAGTTTCTGTTAAAGTATTAATATAAAGTTTGGAGAACCTACATATGAATTATTGGTTGACCTCATTTTTCCCACGTTTTTATTATGTCATGACTCTACAAATAAATAAAAACAATAATGACCTAAGTAGCTTGGAACCCACTCGCGACCGAGGGAAACATTTTTTAGATATTTTTATTTATATTGCTGAATATTTATAATAAATTATTATTTCCAAATATTTAGAATTTACGGAAATATCTAACAATAAAATACTTAATCTAAATAAACAAACAGCTAACTAAAAAATCTGGCCAATACCGTCGTCTGTTAATGGTTTACACGTCCACTACTCCATATTTAAAAAAACCGGCCAAGTGCGAGTTGGACTCGCCCATGAAGGGTTCCGTAGCAGCAAGCATAGATTAGAGATATAATTATATTGAGATTAGTAAGTAATATACACAAACAATAAAAATAACTTTGTTTTTCATAGTATTTGTATGAATGGCAAAGTTATATTTGCGGTTTTTGAAAATGTACTATATCTCAAAAACTGCTAACTGTATCTCATCCAAACCAATTTTCGTTGGTAGTTTTGGTTGAGGTCTACATTATATATTTTTTTTAGTTTTATCATTCTCTTATTTTAGAAGTTACGGGGGGGGGACACACTTTTTACCACTTTGGAAGTGTCTCTCGCGCAAACTGTTCAGTTTTGAAAAAAATGATGTTAGTAACCTCAATATCATTTTTAAAGACCTATTCATAGATACCCCACACGTATGGGTTTGGTGAATTTTTTTTTTTTGTTTTTCAATTCTAAGTATGGGGGGCACCCCCAAAATTTGTTATGTTTTGATTTTTATGTGAAAATCCTAATGCGGTTCACATAATACATCTTTCTACCAAGTTTCAACAGGATAGCTCTTATACTTTCGACAAAAAGTGGCTGTGACATACACGGACAGACAGACAGACAGACAGACAGACAGACATGACGAATCTATAAGGGTTCCGTTTTTGCCATTTGGCTACGGAACCCTAAAAATCTTCTGCCTCTGTCATGCCTATCTTCAAATTAAAACGATTAGAAGAAACAAAACTATGTTAGTGCTAAAATTTAGTAATTTGTGGACTTTATGGTGTTAACTAAAGGTCCTTACTAAGTCGCGGGACTGTCTCATAGTAACCTAACCGTGACCCGTAAAGGGCTATTAAGGGATCTCCGTGGATTTTAGTCAGTACTAGTCTGACAGTCCTTTCCGCCTCGCCCTGGGTAAGAGGACTCATCTGATGACTTTGCAACGATAAAAATAAGCCATTTATGACTCGTGGCAGCTAATACGTAATCACGACGTCATGTAAGTAGTACAATTAATTTTGACTACGAGGTATTTCCTCATAGTGAGATTCGTAAGTCTATCATTTATCTTTCACGATTTATGACCATGCGAGCCATATTTTAGTATTATTGGACAACATTTCAATGACTTTTTCGTTTTAATTTGCCACCTTAATATTGTATTACATTAACTGTAAAGGCCAATGAGTATACATTAAGTAGTGCGAGTATGCAAATATTCGCTAATGCTCTCATTTCTAGGTTAATTACAAACTCAATGCGTGTTTTATTTCCTTCGAATGAAGACTTTCATTATTAAAACTCGTTTTAAAAACTGTAACTATTTTTTTTCCACAAACAAAGCTAAACCAAGCCTTAAAACCAAATTCTACCAAAATTGCTATCTTACTGCTATTGTTGCAATATTTCATTTCTGCAATATTTCTTACATAACTTCATGATTTTTTGTTACCAACTCAACGGACTTCTGGACCACGAGCCATGGTTATTTCTTAAGCCGTCTCGCCATATTCTACGAGCTTTGGCACGTCGTCACCTATACTAGAATACTAAAGCATACCGTCTACGTCTTCTGCTTCCAGGCGTGCCCCCGGCCTCTTTGCTGGCGTGTCACTCCGGCATGCTGAGGGCAGAAGGCCGCAACCCCTCAACGATGCGTCTGCTGTACTACCCCCCAGTTCCCCCTGAAGATGTTGGCCCTTGTTGCCAGAACGATGCTGTGCACTACACCCGTTGCGGTGCACACGCTGACTATGGCACCTTCACGCTGTTGGCCCAGGATTCTGAGGGAGGACTCGAGGTGAGGCAGTTTTTTTTTATTACTTTATTTTATAAAAACGTTGCCCCACACTAGGAATTTCTCCTGTGTCGTGGGTGCGGTTACAAACATATAAACTCACATACACAAACGCCCAGACCCGAAACAACTACTTGTAGATGTAGATACAAATATTTGCTCCGTGCGGGAATCGAACCCGCGCTACGCAGCGCAGCAGTCCAATCGCTCAGCCCAAAGACCATTTATATCTAGACTCCTAATCACAGGCGACCGATGTCTGTAAACACATTAGGCAAAAAAGTCTTAAGTTCGTATTACTTTCGATCACTCCTGTGATTCCCCTCGTTGCACTGACTTTGAGCTAGTCAATCAGAACGCAGTACCCCGTCCCCCTCGCTTACGTCGTACCTCAGCGACTTGGCAGAAAATTTTCGCTAGTCAGATCATGCATGAGGCGTCTAGATAATTATAGATGGTCGTTGGCTCAGCCACTGCGCTAACCGTGCCGTCAAAAGTTAAACATTCACCCGTCTGGCTAGTAATAAATACTAAGTCCTTGTTATCTCTACTACTTACTTAGTATTTATTACTAGAAATGTTGTAAAGTCAACTAATGAGTCTTGCTGTCACGGTTGCAACCAGAAGTTCTCGTATACATTTCTCTGCGTGTTGAGTTGCAGTTTATTTATGACTTACTGACTTTTTTTTTTTTTTTTTTTATCATGGTAAAATCAATCCACGGTGTCCTTCAATAGCCCTTTACGTTCCGGGGTCACGGTAATAAGATTCTTTTCCAACCTAATACAATTCGTAAAAAGCCACATTATCAGCGAGTGCACTTCACACGATCAGCTCATCTAAAAGAAGGAAGAGGTTTTTATAAGCCAATCACGTTCAGATACGCTTTTAGAATGGACAAAATTTTTACAAGAATTGCTATAAAAAAAATAACGGCTTTACAGCTTTGTTTATATGAAGAATATTCGAAAAACACCGTCATTTGTACAATTATTTCTGACTAGCTTCCGCCCGCGACTCCGTCCGCGCGGGTGTCGGTCTTCGCGTGGATGGTTTATTTCTCCATTTTGAGAAACTCTGACAATGACATCTTATAAATATCTATTGGACCCAAATACGGCTAAGCCTATAATAATTAAGGAGATCCCTCTATTGAGCTACTGCTGTTGAGCTCGCGTTCTGTAGTAAGTATTTTTTTCATAGTAATTCCGACTTTGTATTTACAAATAACTGAGCGGAACAGTAATCAAAAAGGTCGCGCTGAAAAGCACGGTTTAAAATGACACGCATACAATATTAATTCCACGGACGACCGCTCGCCACACTGGACACGTCCGCTCGCATCAAAATTCAGAATTTATATGCATCGCGCGGCGCGGAACGCGGCTCCTTATACACCGTGTTCCGGACGATATACATAAACTTCGACCAGATGTTCAAACCACGGAAGTAAGCATTTTTCATTATGGTCACATTAATAAATTCTTATTTTTTATTTTTTGTTAATTTTCATACAAACTAAATACCTAGACGTAAATAACCCGATATGCATGCCTCTTTATCCGAATTGGCAACGTCATTCATAACATTTGGCGGGCTGAAACAAATGAAATGCAAATAGTATTTGATAGATTTCAAATTAAGATACTTTCTCACTGCATAGCTCAATTAAATTTCATTAAATGAAATTACAAATATCTTTGTAACGAAGCCTTTTTAAGTACTACTTCCTTTGCTGGATTTGATTTGTAAAAGCCATAGAAGTATTTGCTAAAGTTTATGGATAACGTGAAGAACACGGTGTATAGGAGTCGGGGAGGCGTGGCCCGCGTGTGCCGCAAACGGTTCAAGCCAAATCCGACTTTCGGCGCTACAGGTTACGGCGCTGAATCCACTACGGGTAATGCAACGTGTGTTCGCGGTTCTACAGAACAACGTCTATGAATAAAACTGAAAAATAAGATTTTTTTTCTACGTATTTTTCCAGGATAAAAAGTATCCTATTTTATGCCCAGGATAATAAGGTATAATTATACCAAGTTTCATCGAAATCGAACCGTTAGTTTTCACGTGATGCCTGCACATACAGACAGACAGACAGACAGACAGACAGACAGACAGACAATTTTTTTTTAATCACATATTTGGGTTTGGTATCGATCCAGCAACACCCCCCGCTATTTATTTTTCCAATATTTTCAATGTACAGAATTGACCCTTCTACAGATTTATTATAAATGTATAGACTCGTTACTAATGCTACAAAAAATGCAATCTATTGTTTTTTTTTCAGCGTAATTATTTTCTATTTGCGGGTATTCACGTCATTAACATCATGCGATGACGTCTGGAAAATCCAAAACCTTAATTATGTTTAACGCCAGTACGGCAAACTTTATTTTTTCAAATCAAACATGAACTTACTGCTTTTTTTTTTTTTTTTTATCGTGGTAAAATCATCAAATGAGTCCTCCCACCCCGGGCAGGGCGGGAGGGACTGTCAGACTTGTACTGACTAAAATCCACGGTGTCCTTCGATAGCCCTTTATGTTCCGGGGTCACGGTAATGAGATAAGTCCCGCGACCCCGGCAGGCTTTGGCCCTCTAGAGAGGGGGCCCCGTCATTATGCTGACGCTCTTTGAGGCGCGCGTGGAACACAACGCGCTGTCGACCCGGGCATGGTCCATGGTCGGGCAGCGAGTTGCCCTTTACTCGCCGCCCGCATGCCCGCGCCTACGGTGGCCGGAGATCGTCTTGCGACGTCCGTCGCCGTGGGCGTCCACCACTGCGGTTGGGGCGGAGGGAGGACACAGTCCTCTCTCTCACGCGGCCCGCCTCCTCCTTCGCGAGCATGACTGCTTCGCAGAAGGAGGCGACCGCTTCCCACTCCGTCTCGCCCCGCAGCATGGCCGCAACCAATGCCGGGCGCGAGAGGTCTCCGCCTATCGCCGCCGTGAGGACACGTCGGTGCTCTGCCCAAGCCGGGCAGTCTTGCACCGTATGCTCTACTGTGTCCTCCGGGCGATCTTCGCAGTGGTGACACCCAGGCGTTTCCTCCTTTCTCCTTAGACACAGGTACCTCCCGAAACTTCCGTGTCCGGTGAGGACCTGCGTCATGCGGTAGGTCAGGACGCCGTGACTCCTATCCAGCCACTCCTCAAAGAGGGGTCTTACCGCCGCGATTGCGGCGTGCCCGGCCGTCGGTTGCGACAATCGTCCCCTCCATACTGCCCTGAGATCGCGCCGGACCTCTTCCCGCCGCGCCTCGACTTGTCGGGGCAGCGGGAATTCTCCCCGGCGCCGCGCCTCCACGCGCCACTCATAGACGCGCTGGAGGGCAGTCGCCTCCAGATCCCAGGGCAGTGAACTTACTGCTTTAGCAATAAAGAAAATCTACCTGTATTTCGAAGAAGGTTGTCAAGTTTATTTTTTTTGTCTCTAGGTGAAGTTGAACGGCAGTGAGAAGTGGGAGAAAGTTGGTCATCTTCCCGGAGCGATCCTCGTTCAGGCTGGAGAGTTTCTTGCCACTTGGACTGCTAACGTTCTACCGGCACTGGTTAGTATTTCATTCTTAATAAATTCTCTCATCTCTCTAATCCTGTGGAGATTGTGATACACCGTGATACACCTCTAAATGCTCCAGAACAGAAGATTTAAGAGACTATAGGTAGCGTTAAGGCCACAATTCTTTTTGTAAAATTAAGTGGTTGATTACTTATTCTTCGATCTTTCTAAAATGTCGACTAACGAAAATTCCGTCAATCATTATTTCATTAGGTTGGTTTGTAATCCTTTCAAATGAAATATATAAATTCAGCTTCACAATCTTCTATATCCACAGGTTCACCGTGTGGTGGTACCTCCGGGCGAGTACGCTCGCGCTCGCGGCCGTCACTGCGTGGCCTTCTTCGTCCACCCGGACAACGACGCCGTGCTGCCCCCGCTCCCCCTGCGCGCAGTAGCAGCCCCCCCGCCCCCCACCTTCACCCCGCACACCCACCTCACCTTCCACAACCGTCTGCTCAACGCTGCCCATCACCTCCAGAAACGGTTCCGGGAGACGTACGCGTGACTAGCACACGGTGGCGACATAGAACCCGTCTATAAAACGAGGCTCGCACGCCGCCACACCGCACCTTAAAGCTTGTGATATATTGGGATACTGTAGTGGTGCAAGAATAGTTGTGCTGCCAACAAAATATGTGACGATATCTGTAACATCGCAGACGAACTAAAGTGACGTATCCTCTATGGGTATTCCTCAAGACAAAATATTGTGAGCATGTCTATTTTTGGACCACAATGGTATCCTTGTATAATGCAGTGCTTTCTCAACCCTGAACGTATTTTGCGTAATATCAAAAATGTCTTACATCTTTGAAATTACACAAAATTCACTTACACCGC
Source organism: Agrotis exclamationis (assembly GCA_950005045.1). Taxonomy (NCBI): domain Eukaryota; kingdom Metazoa; phylum Arthropoda; class Insecta; order Lepidoptera; family Noctuidae; genus Agrotis; species Agrotis exclamationis. The sequence goes on along the minus strand of OX465417.1, from coordinate 9,297,417 downwards.
ACTGCAAAATTCACTTACACCGCACTGCAAAATCGTGAGAAACCAATTTATCACGATTCTTCTTGCGGTAAAAACTCTTTTCTATACACGTGAACTTTGGTGAAACGAAGTGGATTTGAGAATTGAATTGGCGTTTAGTTTTTTTTTACTGTGTTTTGTATTCTTCTCTTCGATTAGTAAATTATTAAAAAAAATAAGTGACTGATTGAATGTGTTCGGCAAGTAGTCTATTACTACTTGCTTTTTTTTTATTTCGCTATGTAGTCAGGGAAATTAATTGAATAGGACACCGCGCTAATTTGCCGTAATTTTGTAATTTTTATACAATTAATCCTCCTGACTTTGGTTAGGTTTACGCTTACCTAATTATGTTGAAACAGAAGGAAGGTTGAATAAAAACTAAGGACAATAGAACAATGATATCGGAGCGCACAATTCCATAAAACCGACTACGTACTCGTAGGTATTACTTTGCATTTGAATAAAGATGAAGCTCCCACGGAACTTCATTATTCCATAGAGAAACCATTTCAAATAGTTTCTCACTCACAGCTTAGTATAATTAATTATATCTTCAACGCATTGTTGCCAGTTTCATCATAGTACACTAGCGAGCGAAATTATGGAATCACTTACTTTTAGTTGATCAGGGATAGCTCCTTAAATAATGGCGCGGTTTGAATGAATTTGGTAGTTAAACCTTTGAAGTGGGACCATTTTTATACAACTATCACACAACGCCATCTAGTCCCAAGCTAAGCAGAGCTTGTGTTATGGGTACTAGACAACTGATAAACATACTTATATATTTCTAAATACATAAATATTATAGATAAATTACACCCAGACACAGAACAAATGATCGTATCCCACGTCGATAGAATCGAACCCACGACCTCTGGCATAGCAGTCAGGGTCACTAACCACTAGACCAACAGGCCTGTCATAAGTCACCTGTCAGTTATTAAGTATCCATACTTCTGCTCGCGATCGCGATTTCTCATCTTGATTCATTTAAAAATAAAGTACTAAAAGCATTTAAGTTATATTACTAAAACTATAGAGCGTGTGTCAGAAAAGCGTGACCAAATTATTTTAAGTATATAGAAATTATCAAACTAAATAATATTCCCAATGGGACCATCATCACCTTGGTATTACAGAGGTCATTAAGCTACAGTGACTTCATTTCATAAGCTGGCCCGTAAGTGTGCGTTTGGCACATAATAAAGAAATGTTTAACTAGCGGTTCGACTCACATGTTTGCACAATACGGTCACACTTTTCTGATAGTCACGGTATGGGTTTTAAAATTCGCTTGTGTAGCACCAATGTTCTTACTTTTTCACATTGCACAAAAGGCTACGTGCGAGCACTTTTCCACAATTTGCTACTTAACCCTTAAACTAAAGACTTATTGTTGTATTCATTCCCGAAAATATTGCATTTCATCATGAGCGAATCATTTCACAAGTAGAGAATAATTTCATTAATTGAACTTTTAGCCAGATTGTACTAGCTTATTTTATAATTATACTATTATTCTTAGCAATTAGCGACGTGAAGTCAAATTCTATATTATTATAATAATAGTATCCTGCTTTACAATCTTATAATCTTATACTCTTCATTATTGTGTTCTTGCATTGTATAATAATATAATTAAGTATAAAATATAGGTTTTTTACTCTATTTATTATACTTATACACTGTCCATTTTCACGACTACTTATTGCATTTTATTAAGTAAATCGTGTGATAACTTTGTAGCTCAATTTTATATCTGTACTTAAGTATACGATACTATTGTGTTCGAACATCGAAGTTATGAAGAAATAATTAAACTTTTTTTTATTAGTTTTAACAAATGACGATCAGTACTTAAAAAACCCAGTTACGTTGATACTTAAATGAGACTTAAATGAACGTATTGAGAATGTATTATTATTGTCGTTATAGTTTGTGTGTCCCAATAATTGAAATAATTAAATTAAACAGATGCCTGTGCAGTATTTGCATCGGTATATTTTACTTAAATAATAATGGAGAGTAACTGAAATATTTATAGGTACAAAAATAAATGTAAAATACAACGGAAGCAAAAATCTACAGTTCTATGATAAAAACAATTAGGCGATCTGTTAATTTTAAACAATTTAAATGTAACTAGGTAATAAAAACCATTGATTTGACAATTAGTAATGACTTAATTGTAAACAAAAGAGATGGTTGCTTGGAGGAATTTTGTAAAACCGTACATTACCTCTGATTATGCAATGCTCCTGTCGGAATGACGGTTGACATGGAATACATTTAAAAGTAGTGAAATTAAATAATATGCTGATTAAGATAAATGTTTGTTTTATTTCGATTATAGAAAAATCATTTGGAGAAATATTTGATGCTGTTTCCAGATTGCAATGTTGTTGATGCAGAACTGAGCATTGAACAACTGCACTGCCTGTTGCACTTTACCTGATCCCCGCTCAGAACAAACACTTATTTATTTATGGCCTACAGTTGTTCTGAGTCTGATTGTTAATGTAGGAGAACGTTTGTAAACGCACCCACAGCACAGTACAAATTCCTAGCGTTGGGCAACGTTTTTTTGCTATCATCAATACAACAGTTTAATGGAGGAAACAACTAGATATTAAATATTTCGATCTGTAAAATTATTTATTTCATAAAGTGGTCCAGTCTCTTACACGTAGGATGTTAATTTAGGAATAGCAATATTTAAACTGTGACCTTACCGTGCTAATATTCGCGCGTCCCCCGAAACAGATTTTTACACTTCTCGTCATTTTAAGTATGGGAAAGCTAGTCAATATTATACAAATTGTCATAATTAAAAGTATGATCATCGTCCAATGCTGTAAAATTATGACTAAAGTTTAGCTAACAACTTAGAAACCAAACTACCCGACTACGCCCGGTCGGCTACGGAGCTACAACGCTACAGACCTTGCATTGCTACAGTCGCTGCTACGATCCGCAACTGTGCTACTAGGCTACAACCCATTGCTACGCGGTTACGAAATACTGCGCTACGCTACAGACCTCGCTACAGTGCTACAGTCGCTGCTACGCGGCTACAGACCTCGCTACAGTGCTACAGTCGCTGCTACGCGGCTACAGACCTCGCTACAGTGCTAGAGTCACTGCTACGCGACTACATACTTTGCTACAGTGCTACAGTCACTGCTACGCGAATACAGACCTCGCTACAGTGTGCTACAATCACTGCTAAGCGGCTAGAGACCTCGCTACAGTGCACAGTGCTAGTCACTGCTACGCGTCTACAGACCTCGCTACAGTCGCTGCTACGCGGCTACAGACCTCGCTACAGTGCTAAAGTCACTGCTACGCGGCTACAGACCTCGCTACAGTCACTGCTACGCGGCTACAGACCTCGCTACAGTCGATGCTACGCGGCTACAGACCTCGCTACAGTCGCTGCTACGCGGCTACAGACCTCGCTACAGTGCTAAAGTCACTGCTACGCGGCTACAGACCTCGCTACAGTCACTGCTACGCGGCTACAGACCTCGCTACAGTCGATGCTACGCGGCTACAGACCTCGCTACAGAGCTACAGTCACTGCTACGCGGCTACAGACCTTGCTACAGTCGCTGCTACGCGTCTACAGAGCTACAGCGCACATACAACAACAGACTTTGCTACATGGCTACATGTAATGCTATAGATGACAAAACTTCACGACTACGAGTCTACAGTGCTCCAATAAGGCGATCACATCACATAGGTACAATACAACATAAATGATGAAGTGTATTATTGTTTCGTTGAGTTTGCGACAGATGGCGGTACCTGTCTGTTTAGAACGAATCACACTCCTTTGCAACCACACGTAGCCTATCTATATTTTTTACTGTAGGTAGCATTACAATAAATTATATATTATATTTTTACTGTAGGTAGCATTACAATATATTATATTATTATTAGGTAGCATTACATTAAATTATAACAAAATCCAACAACGTAGAATTAAATCAACGTGTTGTCCGGAGTCTGAACGAATGGGATACACTCCAGGCGGGCAATGGCACCGCAGGATAGGTACCTGTGTGAACGCGTCGCTGCTTCTGGAAGCTACTACTTAAATGCATGAAATGTTTTGTTTCAGTAATATTCGTCTCATCAATTTATACCTAGTCTTTTGTAAAAACGGGTAATTAGTGTGGACGGCCCAAACTGAACGAACCAAGGACCGGTCGACGATAAACAAAAATTTTCTGACGCTTTAGGACAGGCGATAAAATCACATCAAAATGTATTAAAGAGTGACAGTCTCATATTGTGTCGCATCGTCGTTTATGATTTTAAACTAACCAAATATTAGCTTATTTTGAAATCATATAAATAAGGAGTATACATCGCCATAGGAGATTTACATGATTTCAGATCATAGCTCAACTGATCCTTTCTTGTCAAAAACATAGTGTTATTCAATGCAAGTAAACGTAAGTTTTTGACTGTAATTCTTACCGGAACAACAATGAATTTCCTAAGATTCAAGGCTTTTATTTTTTTGGGATTATTGTACGTAACTTGCACACAGGACTGTAGGTATAAAACAAGACGTAAATATAGCGAGGATAAAGTCCCGGGGGGTCCTTTGACAAGATATTTTAATAACTGAGCTGAGGATAATTATCTACCTGTGAACATGCAACTTTCAACGTTAGTTAGTTCATTTATTGACACAAGCTAATTTTACGCGAAAGCGAACGCGAGGTTATTTACCTCGTTAAAAAAAACAGCCATAGGTACACCTGCCGGGGCCCGTGGCTGTTTCCTGCCGGGGTCGCGGATATGTCCTCCGTGACTGACCTGACCTTGGAACGTAAAGAGCTATTAAAGGATCTACATGGATTTTAGTCAGTACAAGTCTAACATTCCCTCCCGCCCCGCCTTGGGTCCCACCCAATTGAGGACTCATTTAAGGATTTTACCACGATAAAAAAGCCATAAGTACAGCTTTATAAATGTGAAAGAAACTCAGTCTGTATGTACATCTGTCTATATTTTTTTCCCAAATTGGTACAATTTCCCACGGAAGTAGACCTGGGTCGGTAAGATACCTACATAGCAATTAGGATGCTTTGTATCCTACGCGTAGATATACATAAGTATAAGGGCTAATCAACGAAAAAAAAACTGTACTTATTTTTACAAAGCTATGACGATTTCATTCCATTTTAGGAATTTAAGTTTCAGACCACCTGTAAAACTTACGGTAGGTACTTGCTATTCCTTTTAAAAGTAAACAACAAACCCCAAAGAAAACTCAGTTGGGGGGGAAAACACGGTCGTACGTCATATAACAGTATGACTATTTTAATTTCGCCGCGGCATAATCGAGACGGCTATTTTTGAGTTTTTATTTTGGCTTAGTTCGCGTGTGGTCGAAGTCGCCATGATGTTTTGGCGGGAAAAGTCATAATGGTTGACGTTGGCCGCCGGTGCAGCCGCTGACCTGACACTGAACAACAGATTTAATAACAAAAAAGTTGAAGAAGAAAATTGGACTAAGTAATGGTGAGTCCTTACGTTATTTTCATTATACTACTCTGCATGATCCTCATGTAACTTAAAAAAAAAAATTGTATCCGGATTTTAAAAAAGACCTTGATCTTTGAATTTGGGTTTTTCTAAAAAAAAAGACACTTTTTACCTTTTCTGTCACAGATTGCCTAAAATTAAAATATAATTATTTTATTTACGGTAACTATAAATTCTAACCTAACAGCATATCTTTCGTTTTCTTAAGGGCGCATAACCAGAAAGTTGGCAACGTCGCAAATAGCTGTCAAATATTTACAACTTTTAATTAATTTGGTAAATTTACTGATGAAAATAAGAAATATGGCTCTGTAGTGCACTAAAAATGGATTTGGGAATGCAATAATTAATATAGTAACACCGAATATATAGTTTTAGATGTAAAAAAATATTTGGAAACTTTCCAAATACTTTTTTACACCTGAAACGGTCACAACATCAAATTCAGTGTTTTAATTGCATTTCTATATCAATGTTCTAGTGCACTACAGAGCGATATTTCTTATTTCCATACAGTAACATTGCTGAATTAATTAAAACTTGTTAATATTTGACAACTATTTGCGACGTTGCCAACTTTCAGAATAAGCGCTCTTAAAACTTTTTTAAGAAAACGAAAGATAGACGAGCTGCTACTGTTAGGTTAGAAAAAAGCTCTTTAGCTTATTTAGCGATTGTCTCAATTATTTCTTTTGCGATTCTCTTGCGGGCTTTTCCGGTAGCAGAAAAACAGAGAAATTATTTGTCTATTCACTTGAAATATCGGTAATTATTTTCGTCCCGTTGCTAGATTATCAGCTCCAAATTCCAATTATTATTTGTATTGCAACATTTTATTGAAAAGTTACAATAAATCGTTGATAGTATGGTATCACTCACGTTTAATTTGAACTTCGGTGTTTAGTTTACTTTCCCGGATGTTAAGTGAGTCAGCACTATCAGAGAAATAGCATAATTCTTACGTTTCTTATGCCAGTTTTAAAAATACTAGGCGACATCCGTAAAGAAAAGCGCAGTGTTGGGGTTTTATACGTTACCAGCTGGTGAACCGAGTTGTCCTTGGATGCAAATAGAGAAAATCTATAAAAAAAGAACCTTTATAAAACATGAAAAATTACGGCTTTATACTGATAGCCATAGGTGTTACATCTCATTGTCATAGGCAACTCAACTTTAGACGGTTCCTTCGTGAACTAGTAGCGATTCACAGTCCGTCTTGCGACATTTAGTTGCTTTTCCTCACCAAGAAAGAGTAGTTCCTTTAGGCCAAGTTAATGTATTCCTGCAGTGCTGTTCTCTATAATCACAGCAAAGTTTGGTATGCACTTAGCTACTGCACTACACTAACGGTGCATCCACACCGCCGGTAACATTTGTAGCTCAACGTTTCCAAATGTTACTCGGTAACATCAGCCAACAACTGTTATTTAATGTTACTAAGTGTTGACGTGTTACTGTAAGTCGAGTAACGTTGCTCAACATTCGGTAACAATGTTGCCCCCATTATTTAACATTGTCGAGCAACGTTAATCGTCATACAGTAACACGGCAACATTTGTTATCGGATGTTACTGCGGTGTGGATAAGTAACAATCAACAAATAGTAACAAGGAGCCACAAAAGTTACCGAATGTTGCCGAATGTTACTGTGTTGCCTTTTGTTGCTCCACAAATGTTACTGGCGGTGTGGATGCACCGTAACGTTCAACACAACACTAACGCTGGCGCTGAACGATCGGACGATCTTCTTATTGTCGCCACCCGCGCCCGTCACCTCGTCGAAGAACACATCGTAGAGCCCAGCGATGTGGTTTGTCATAGAGAATAGCATAGGAAATGGATATGTTTAATTGTCAGTTTATTATGATTTCGAGTATAAATAAATATCATTTTCTATAATCTCGCAAAAAAACTCAACGTCATTTTTAAATAGATATTTAAGCACTTTAAAACTAGTTGATAGTTATCTGCGCGAAGACTGATAATCCAAGCGCGTGCGACAATTAATAAATCACGCATTGACAGCATGATTAGACTGCAACATGATGATGACATCAAAAACTGAAGGATTAGACCTGTCTTATCTCTTATCAGTGCTATCGCCCGCCATCAACTACTACCGAGATTGGTGTCTGGCTCATATCAGTGTCTTACGTATGAAATAATCCACCTGCCACATGAGCACTCATGTAGGTATACGTCTAGCAAATGTTGCGCAAACGCAGTAAGTTACTTTTAAAGATTTTCTTCAGAAAGAAAAATTCTCGGTTCGGCATGGCTCGGTTGGAAATAAGCGTCGGATGTACTGAATCCGAAGGTCACAGGTTCGAATCCTGGCCGTGGTTCGAATTTTTCTTTCCGAAGAAAATCTTTGAAAATTCGCTACGCATACGTTAATGCGTTAAATATTTATAAAATACTAGCAAACCCGGCGAACTCCGTTTCGCCACCAGATGGCTTCGTTTTATGTAACATTTCGTTTGGTAATTAAAAGAAGAAGAATTTTTTTTTCCTGAATTTTCTTTGCTATAAACCTCCCCGAATAGAGCCCGAGACCTTTCCAACGAATACAAAACCGTGGAAATCGGTTCGTGAGTTCAGGAGTTATAGCGTCAGGAAGGAAAACCCAACTAATTTTTATATAGTAGATTAAGTTACTTTTATTTACAAGCAACCCGCCCTTCCTTCGCAAGGCGCCACCTAGCGCATCTAAGCCTATATTCAGCCTATAATGTTCCTGTTAAATAATATTGAAATATACTAATCTATATAAACAGTAATTGAATCAATAGTCGATATAGTATGTCTATGGACATTGCTCTATTATTAATTTCCTGTGGTAGGATATATTAAGAAATAAAACACTTCTCTCTGGTGTCTAAAAATGGCAATGTTTATTTGTATTGATTTACAAAACTCTGCTACTAAAAACCTCTAAAAACATAACAATCCCAATTAATATCTTAACAGTTCCCACTGCTGGGACACAGGCACCTTCTCGCAGTGAAAAGGACTGGGCTGTAACCCACCACGCAGGCCCAGTGCTTCTTGATAATGTCACGTGTCTTCGAACTTTTTGGTTCTAGGACATGCCGGTTTCCTCACGATGTTTTCCTTCATCGCTTTGAAATCAATGGTGTGGAATTAAATAACACAAAGTAATGCGCCTGGCTGTTTTGAACCCATGACTTAACACTTGAAATTCGAGGCCGTTACCACTGGCCCACCACTGCTCTCTCTCCTTCGCCTAGCGCCACCATCAGGTCTAAATCTATAATTTCCTTTAAGCTGAAACCACACATACATTCCCAAAATTTCATTGAAATCTGTTGAATTGTTTCGGAGATTACTGTGTAGGTACGAACGAGAATTCATTTCAGTACCTATCTACAGGGCATAGCGATGTAGGTGAGGTCGGCCGAACTTCAGTGCTACAAAATGGGAAACTATAGGTACATTAATTTTTGCTTAAATAATCACAAGCCCATTTCTTTTTCTCTTGTAAATATCACAACTCACCTTTTCATTTGCACTTAATTAATATGCCGATTATTCGTGTAAAATTACGCGGTTAGGTAATCGAATTTAGTTTAAGTATTTATAATTCTGAACATGATTTAATTTGACGGCACGGTTGGCACCAGTGGCCGAGCGATCGATTGCTGCACTGTGTGTCGGTCGTGAGTTCGATTCCTGCACGGATGAAATATTTGTATGGTGTAGGAGGAGAAATCCCTGATGTGGGAATAATTATTTTCACTTCAGTAGCTCAAACATGTAGGTTTTGCTGCCTGAAATCAGTGAGCAAAATGCGATTTTGCTCACTGAGTGAGACAAAGTAACTTTTTAATTTTTGTGTTCAGAAAGCCGCGAATATCTTATTCAGCCTTGGGTTAATCATACAATTCGAAACATTTACACTCCATCTCTTTCCCGCTGTTAGAAAGAGAGAGGGACAAAGACCAGCCCTTTCGAAATTCCGATTTTGAATTCGTCCTCAAAGACAAACACGCTCGGTTTGTACTAACTAAAGAAATTTTGCAAAAAGATAATTTTTATGTCTTAGTGTAATTTATTGAATTTTTAACTTATATGTATACGTAGTATTTAAACAAAAATAAGTATTTACTGCAAATAAAACTGATATTTAACCTGTAAATATTTATTTCTAGTTTCAATAAAATGTTACGTAAAAATTTTGAATAATAAAATATCATGGGTGCTATAATTTCCGAACACGCCTTAATTTAAATAAAAGAGCGGGAATAAAATTTCGTGGCTGGCGTAAAGAGTTGAATAAGTTAATAGTTATTTCAATCTACATTCCTGTTTATTATTTTATCTCCTAAAGTGTTCTCGCTGCTGAAGTGAAAAGTTATGTGTGTTACACGAGAGCAAAGTTTTTTGCATCTCGTGCCTTTGAATCCCTCGCCACACTCACAAATAACTATTGTGCAACAAGAGAGCAAAGTCGTTTTTTGCTGCGAGTGCTGATTTTGAATCCTGAGCAAGCGAAGGATTCAACGATTGAATCACGAGCGATGCGAGTGATTCTAAAGTTGAATCCTGAGTGTGGCGAGGGGTTCAAAGGCACGAGATGCAAAAAACTTTGCTCTCGTGTAACACACATAACTTTTCACTTCAGCAGCGAGAACACCTTAGGAGATAAAATAATAAACAGGAATAGATTTAAATAACTATTAACTTATTCAACTCTTTACGCCAGCCACGAAATTTTATTCCCGCTCTTTTATTTAAACTAAGGCGTGTTCGGAAATTATAGCACCCATGATATTTTATTATTCAAAATATTTACGTAACATTGTTGAAACTAGAAATAAATATTTATAGGTTAAATATCAGTTTTATTTGCAGTAAATACTTTTTTCGTTTAAATACTACGTATACATTTAAGTTAAAAATTCAATAAATTACACTAAGACATAATTATCTTTTTGCAAAATTTCTTTAGTTAGTACAAACCGAGCGTGTTTGTCTTTGAGGTCGAATTCAAAATCGGAATTTCGAAAAGGCTAGTCCAACATGCCTCTCTCTTTCTAATAGCGGGAAAGAGATGGAGTGGAAATGTTTCGAATTGTATGATTACCCCAAGGCTAAATAAGATATTCGCGGCTTTCTGAAAACAAAAATTAAAAAGTTACTTTGTCTCACTCAGTGAGCAAAATCGCATTTTGCTCACTGATTTCAGGCAGCAAAACCTACATGTTTAAGCTACTGAAGTGAAATAGTTATTTGTGCAACAAGAGAGCAAAGTCGTTTTTTGCTGCGAGTGCTGATTTTGAATCCAGAGCAAGCGAAGGATTCAACGATTGAATCACGAGCGTAGCGAGTGATTCTAAAGTTGAATCCTGAGTGTGGCGAGGGATTCAAAGGCACGAGATGTAAAAAACTTTGCTCTCGTGTAACACACATAACTTTTCACTTCAGCAGCGAGAACACTTTAGGAGATAAAATAATAAACAGGAATAGATTGAAATAACTATTAAATTATTCAACTCTTTACGCCAGCCACGAAATTTTATTCCCGCTCTTTTATTTAAATTAAGGCGTGTTCGGAAATTATGGCACCCATGATATTTTATTATTCAAAATATTTACGTAACATTATTGAAACTGGAAATAAATATTTACAGGTTAAATATCAGTTTTATTTGCAGTAAATACTTATTTTCGTTCAAATACTACGTATACATATAAGTTAAAAATTCAATAAATTCATTAGGACATAATTATCTTATTGCAAAATCGTTGTATTATTTATTTAATTATATTATTCAAAAATCGCATTTTGCTCACTGATTTCAGGCAGCAAAACCTACATGTTTGAGCTACTGAAGGGAAAAGGTTTTTTTAGACTAAACTATGTAAGCTTAAGGATCTTGGATCATTTTTGTTTTTGATGTTGTACAATACTGCCGATAAGTGCAATTTGTTGGCAGTATTCTTGAACGTCTTTATCGGATCTTTGGGCTGTAGCATCATTGGCTAGATTTTGATACCAGTTTTCACAGATACGTACTTAGTTTGACTCAGCACCGATGTCGAAAATAAAGGTTTGTGAATAGAGGTTTGTAAAGAATAATTTTCTATCTCAGTATTGCACAATTACTTATTTTAAATGAATATATTGCATGTAATTACTTAAGATGAATACTTTGCAAAGATTTCATCAGACTCCAGTGATTCAATACATAAACAGTGGTCGTTATCATTTTTCCGGAATATATCGTTATTATATATTGGGATGTCTGGAAAACAAACCTTGAGCTGCCAATCACAAACTTCTTCTTGTAGCTTTGTGTTATTATATCATAGAGATTTAAATATGGCCTTTATTTAGGTACCTATTAGGTAAGTATATTCGGTATTTTCCGTATTTTCAAACGTATCTATCTGGGGGCACGGTAGTGCCCCCGCCAAAACGAGCCTTCTATTTGTGAAAATATATAAGTATCAAGCAGAAAATTTTAAACGGTGTTGTGTTATTATTAATTTGTCTGCGTATCAGCCTCTTAGCGTAGCTAACAACCAAAGAGCAACCCTTAAAAACTTTCGGCGTGGATACATTTATTATCACTTTTGCTGACCGTACATTAGTTTATGAAAAAAATACGCTAATAGTTTTGTGTCACTGTGAATATGGAAATTTAGTAATTTTGGTAATGCATCATGGGCTATTTGGGGTCGAGCGAAGCCGTAAGTGGCCGTAGGCAACGACGAGCCAATATGCAATAATGCATACTGGGCCTTACTTATAAACATTGATTAGACGTTACTTATCTTAAATAGCTCTTAAGTCACTTGCCATCTCTATTCATTGAAATAGAAATGACAAGGACAGGTGATATTTAATCGGTAGCTAAGCAACACAAGTTTTTATAAGTAAGGGGGACTGTGTTTAGTTCTCTATTCCTGTTTATTAACATAGTTAAGTAAGGTGTGACTAACAAAAAAGGAATTAAGTAATAAGAAAGATGTGATTGGCAATGCCGGGATGACCTAGAAAAATCTATATTCGTTTAGACTGAAGCTGACCCCAATATAGTTGGGAAAGGCTAAGCAGATGATGATGTACGAGTAGGTTTGTAATATGGCAAGCAGACCCGACGTACACCATTCTGCCAGTATTCAAAATGAATAAATAAATTGAGCGTGATCTAAGCACCACGTGACTCAACAGATTTACAAATTCAGCAATCTTTGGAATCGACCACACCAATAGATAATTTATTTACAGGTTGGTCTCAGTTGCACCATCACGATGATTTATATTGACAAACAAGAAATTATCGACATTACTATGTAATATTAGAGTTGACTGGCAATTTTATTTTATCCAATGTGCAAGGTCCAAGGACTCAATTGTTTGGCTTTTCATTGCATTTATAATTATTACCAAAGATATGGTGTTTCGAAGAAATTCTACATAAATTACGTTTAAAAAGGTAATAGGTAGTGCAAGCAGAATTTTAGTCATTTTTAACCCCTACTCCCAGCCTCTTGTCAGCGAAAGCAAGCAACACTTTCCCGTATGGTTACGTAAATATCGGTAGCGTTGCCATAAAATATAAGTACCTATGACTAAAAACCTAATAAGTAAATTTTCCTAAAAATTGGGCAGTAATAAATAAATATGCTAACGTAACCTCCGCGCCGCCCGGTTACCATGTCATCAAAAAAAATTACAAGGGTGTCCTTTAAAAATCATGTTAGCTAATGGGGATGGCAACTGGGGAACTAATGGCGGTAGTATAGCTTGTTCCAAGCATCGTCATTGGCTCAAATCTTATAGGTACTTCAAAATAGTACTACCTCATTGGTCGGATTAGGACTTAGCTATAGTGGCGCCATCTACAATTAGCTTTGACCGGCCTTCCCCATTGGCGTCCACTGCTGAACATAAGTCTCTCCCAAAGAGCGACAACTTTCCCGGTAGTAGGCAGTTCGCATCCATCCATCCGCTGCCGGCCACCTTCTTCATATCATTGACGTCCCACACTAAATTTACCAATCTCCAATCTAGCACATATCTGATAGGGCTCCATAAATTGCCAGTTGGGGGAGCGCGCGAATGTATTCATATACATGTATCCCGGGCCCTCGACCAATGAAGGAATAGTGGGTTTTTAGTCGGTTTGAGGCCGACATAACCCTCCGCTCGCCCCAGTCGGTATCCGGGAGGATTTTCCCACTCAAAAAAAAGGGCTCCATGGATCCCCTTTGGTGCTTACATAATACCTGAATAACCCTAAGACAACAGAACTGAATTTTTAAGACCTGAAAGCAACTTGTCAAGAAACTTCCTAAAAAAAAATAACCAAAAATAAATATCAAATGGTATTTTTTGTTGGTTCTAACTGTTAATTTTGAATTTGCATAATATGTACTTATGACATTTCAAGATTCCAAGTACACCAGAACCATTTCCAAAAACAGTCAGTCTATTATTGTCTCACTACAGGGCCTTTGCCCTCTTCTCATACAAAGAAGGCATTCACCACACGGCTTGCTCAAAGCAGTTTGACTATCCCAAGTATTCATTTAGGTAGCTGTTTACTTATAACATTAGCATGATGATGAAATACATTAGGCTGAACGTGGCGGGGTGTGATAAGGGGTAACCGGCGCAAACCGGCTGCGGCGCTCTGTCCGCATGCCCCCGACGGACTTTGCGATACGGACAAGTAAACACGTCTACTTTGACGACACGTGAACAAATACATACATTGCTAAAACTTGCTACAGTGGTAATAAGGCATAATTTGGCCACCATTTACCAATAGTTTGTAGATTTAACGCATTTAACGGTGGCTAATGGAAATTTCGAGTAGGTAACTACTAGGCAGTCACGATTTCCCAGTATTTCGATAATTTCATCCTCATTGAGAGAGTTCTGCGACGATTTCGTTAAAAAAACAAGACGCTATCTTTGCCCAGTTGTGAAAACAACAGCGTAACAGACTTCGGGTCATGTTTTTGTACCTATAGATGTTGAATCTTTCTTCATCTTTTATTAGTCTTGTGCTCGAGAAGTGAAATCTTGAAGGCTTCATAAAAGTACAAAGCCATTTCTACCTTTTTAGTAGGTACTACATATTACATTTTCTGCTAATTGAGATAGTAGATGAAACTAGTCCCTTTTTCAGGATCTAATTTTTCTTTTTTTGACAACGGAGCCGATGTCGATTATTTCTCCAGAGTCGAGATAAAAAATCCACTACAAAACTATGGCAGTGTAATATAGTGAAAACAAACTTCTGTTGACACAATATAAGCATCCTTTTTTTTTTGTTGCGTGGTAAAATCATCAAATGAATCCTCCCACCCATACTGTCAGACTTGTACTGACTAAAATCCACGGTGTCCTTCATTAGCCCTTTACGTTCCAGGGTCACGGTAATGGAATAAGTCCCGCGACCCCGGCAGGCTTTGGCCCTCTAGAGGGGGGCCCCGTCATCTTGATGACGCTCTTTGAGGAGCGCGTGGAACACAACGCGCCGTCGGCGTCGCGTCGACCCGGGCATGGTCCATAGTCGGGTGGCGAGTTGCCGCCATTACTCGCCGCCCGCGTGCCCGCGCCTACGGTGGCCGGAGATCGTCTTGCGATGTCCGACGCCGTGGGCGTCTACCACTGCGGCTGGGGCGTAGGGAGGACGCTGTCCTCTCCCTCTCACGGCCCGCCTCCTCCTTTGCGAGCAAATATAAGCATCCTTGGCAAACTATTGTTGCCTGTAGTGTAGTGACAGCATGAAATCAAAATGCTATAATAACTTAGAATAAAATAATTTAAGGCTAACAATAATAACATCTGTCCGGAAAGTTTCAGCCTATCAACACGAGAACTAGAAGTAGTAAGTACCTACATAACATCGTTCTTTAAGATACTCACAGAAACTACGCATCTGTTTCTTAGAGCTTTATGTACCTACTACAAACCTTTAATCCGCAACAAGATTAACCTAAATAACCATAATTAAAGATTGCCCAATGATTTTTTTAAGCGTTCTGTGGAAAAAGACGGACATGTTTTCAGCATCTGAAAAAAATAATATTACCGATTGTGAACGATATTCCAAATAAAACGACCTCGCGTTATTGTATTGTGTCATCTTTATGTCACAAATAAACTGAACAAAACGACCACCTAAAAATTGAACGCTGATAATAAAAATAATCTGCCCTCAATAGCATAAGTAGGTAGGTACTTAAAATTTCTTATTTCTCCCTAAAATACATAAATCGTATTTGATGTAGCTATTAATCATTGCACACGTCGGTGTCGTGGCATGATAGGTGTATTTTTATTAAGTCCTTCATAAACTTTAGTACTGAGACTGAGCGTTGAAGACGACAGCGGTGATAAGCGAACCGGCTATAACCGGCGCACGCGCCGCGCCGGCCGCAGGGGGCCGAGAGCGACTCACACGCGCCCGTCATGGACGCGTACACACTTATTGAGCACACGCACACAATCACATATTATCCACTGATAACATTATCACTCGTTTGAACAAGTATTCAATGACGCACAGTTTTGCAGTGTATTTGCTCGCGGTGTGGACCCAACGGAGAATTTGGTGCTTTGTCACGTTGCTTATTGTTGCTCAACAATTTTGCTCCTTATCAGGAAATTGCTACGCTGTCTTTATTTGTTATTGCATTCTTCCAATCAAAGCTTTTTTTTTGGGTGGCAAAATCATCAAATGAGTCCTCCCGTCCTGGGTGGGGCGGAAGGGACTGTCAGACTCTTACTGACTAAAATCCACCTGTGTTCCTTCGGATGCCCTTTACGTTCCCGGGCCACTGTATCCTGGATTAAGAAAAAATCCGCGACCCCGGCAGGCATTTGGCCCCATAAAGGGCCCCGTCAGTGACGCGTGAAACACGACGCGCCACCGACCCGGGCTTGGTACTTGGTCGGACGGCGAGCTTACCCATTACTCACCGTCCGCAAGCCCGCTCCGCCGCTGTGCCCTCTGCTATTCAGAGGGACACGCGTTGGAGCGTCCACCCGACAGGCTATTCGCATACGGGCAAAGAGACCCCTTAGGCACACAGTGCCTAAGGAAGAGTTTTTGCCCGCATCCCAGGGTGCACCGGCCCGAAAAACTGGTCTTCCCCACGGACGTATCCGAGAGGGAACTCCAGTCCACGGACGCACGTGGAGGTTTCCTGTCTTAGCACCCCTTCCAATCAAAGCTTTGGCGTAGGCTTTCTAATAACTACAATTAACCTACAAGGCTAAGTCCAAAACACAGACAACAGATCTTTTTATAAATCAAGTAAAAGGTAAAAGTTAAATAAGTAGGTACCTACCTTCGATCAATAAGTTTAATAGCACGCTAAAACATAAACTTACGCCTTTTCCCATGTGGTAGGCAGAAATAACAGCCCAAGTAACCAAATGTGGTCTTGTAGTAGTTCTGGCGCCAATTCTATAACCTAGTAAGAGTTTATACGCGTACTTTTGCTAATAAAAAACGTATAGTAGAAAGGTACTAGTGCTGTAAGCCTGTAAGGTGGAGAACTTTGTTACTTGGGAGAACGCCACCTAATACAATCGTTACCTATGTAACGAAAGGTGTACCTATGTAAGTACACCTTTCACCTCATCAAAGGAAGCGTACTACCATAAGATTACTATTGATTAAAACAAGACCCTTATTAAGGGTTAAAGGAGAAGCTAATGCCTGTTGCCAGTAAATTAATTAAAGAAAAGAGAAAGAAAAATAAAATACTTACCAATCATTATTTCAATTTCACACTAGAAAAGTCAGAAATCTGGCCGCAGATTAAAGTTATCGCTGCCTTACTAAAGTTACCTAATAGCATACCCGCAAATGTGAAACACATATACCTACTTTTCTAAAAATATAATCTCCGTTCATATCTAAGGGTTTTACCACACCAATCAATAGACAGTCGATCGATGCCATCGATCGACATTAATCAATTGGTGTGGTAGCTTTAATTGACTGACGGATACCGGTCGACTAACCAATCGATCGATTGCCGGTCGATGGCATCGGTCGACGAATACCGGTCGACTAGCCAATCGATCGATTGCCGGTCGATGGCATCGGTCGACGAATACCGGTCGACTAGCCAATCGATCGATTGCCGGTCGATGGCATCGGTCGACAGCATCGGTCGACGTTGATCGATTAACGTAACATGGGGAGCTCAAGCAGCTCGATCGACGTCGACTTATACATTCTACCATCGTTCGATCATCGATCGACAATCGATCGATTGGTGTGGTAGAAACTATCGATCGACGTCAACTAATCCATTCTACCATCGAGCGACGATCGCTCGATTGGTGTGGTAATACCCTAAGTTGCCACAGGTGTAATTTTAGAACGTAGTACCTAATCAGTAACCCAGCTAGCCAGACGTGATTAGATAAGCCTACCACGATGCAGCCAGCTCCATGGGCCACCCTCATCACTCCTATACCACGCACGTACGCATGAAATGCTAAGTCACAAAGTAGGTACCTCAATTTTCCGATGACCTACCTGATACTATATCCTTATCAAACGGCTAGATAAATCTGTCTGGCGGATTTGAATCCGAAAAGTTGGTATTATCAATAATACCAACTTTCAGGTATAAAGGTCGTTAATACGGCGCAATTTGTACTGTAACATCGATAACTTTAAATTGCCTTTGTCATGCCTTGTCACTGAAATCAGTTGTTGTTACCGATGTTAATTTTACGCATGAAAATTATGCAACGGTACACACTATTACGACTGTGGTAAAACAGGTTTAAAAAAAAAGTTAAACATCAGTAACGCAAACAGCCAGACTCGTAACAACTATCTATAGGTTGTACAAATAGCAAAAAAAAACTTAATTATTATAAGCAGTAAAATTTACACAGACAGGGAATTTACCTCGGAAATTCACGATCTCCAAGTGCTCTTGTCACCAGATGGATACTAAATACTAACATGGCTATCATACTGAATTGGTTATTAATCAGAGCTGCATTGACGTAATTTCCTTTATAAAGGTACTTGAGACTGTCCACTTATAATGCTCTTCAATAAAGTGACATGTTAAATCATTTCATTATTTATTATTACAACTTATTTTTATGCATATTCATAAGATAGCGAGCCTTTTATTATCTAAATCCTCTTGTAAACACTTTTCTTTTCGAGGTGTAAGTTCCGCCTATGAATGCGTGATAGCCACCACGGTATACAACAAGCGCTTTGTTCTTGAAACTACTGTCCTGAAGGCGATTAGTAATGAGATCGTCAATAAGAACCAGTAAGAGGTCGCTTCACACCGACACTGCGATATCAGTCACCTATTGACCCGCGGCCTATCCGACCGGTAATAACTGGACAGCAGCCGCGGCAGGCGGCTTCTGATAACGCTCCCACATACACACGATGCTACGTGAGTTTAATGATATAGACCCGCTCAAGCTAAAATAACCCTTATTGCTATAGACCTTCGGGGTCAAAAAAGTTCCAAAAAAATCGCTAATTTTTATAACAAAACACGACACGTCTATTGTTCATCTGAGGTGAAAATTTAGGAAAATGTATAGAGGTATCATGTTCGCGGGGGACTCGTCCTCTTATCAGCGCGATGTCACTCGTAGACGTTTTATAAGTAGGCGACGCGGGCGCCCGCCATCATTGTCCGTAGCGACCGCGCGGTGACCACAACTAGTTTTTATTTGTTAGAATTTTCTGAAGTGAACAAGTGTTTGCGATGTTAGTGTTTCCGGCTTGGAGGTCGGACTTGCCCCGGGATGGGTGTAGGGTGCCCCGTTGGATGCCTGCTGAGAGATTCGCACCTTATTTCGCGAGACCAGTAGCTTTGCCTCCACATCCACCACAGGTGCGATTTTTTCCAAAATTCAAAAACATTGTTTTGAAAACAAAACAACTTCTTATTATTGTTTTTTTCAAGAAACATTTTTTTTAAACTTAATTTTTTTCGCAGTTGGAAGATGAAGATTCGTCGGGCGGTTCGTCCCCTGATAGGAATTCCGACGCAGTTGATAACGCAGAGGGAGTGTGCCTGTGGCGAGGCTGCGGCGCGCACTTCCCAAGCGTGGCGCGTCTCTCCGCACACGTCGCACGTGCACATGCGCTTGCGCACAGAGATGGACTCTTCTACTGCGGATGGAAAGGATGCACAAGACCACAAAGAGGCTTTAATGCACGGTACGTTTCTACCTTGACATTTTTTCACCAAATAAATAAACTTAAAATATTTTTATCAGTAATTTTTGGTGATTTTTTTAATTGCATTTTACTTAATGATTTTTTGTTTTTGTTAACAGGTATAAAATGCTAGTACACGTACGAACACACACAAATGAACGTCCACACACCTGCAACCAGTGCAACAAGAGTTTCTCCAGAGCTGAAAACTTGAAAATTCATCTCAGATCACATTCTGGAGAAAAACCTTACGTCTGCCCTTATGAGGTAAATATTCATAGGTACTTTTTATTCGACATCAACAAAAGCAAAAAAAAAAAACAAAAAAAAACTATAAACTACAGTTTTTTAACATTTGCTTTTTTTTTCCTTCGCCAGGGCTGCGGCAAAGCGTATTCAAACTCAAGCGACAGATTCAAGCACACACGAACACATGCAGTGGAGAAGCCCTATTGCTGCAAGGTCCCCGGCTGCAACAAGCGCTACACAGACCCGTCCAGTTTGAGGAAGCACGTCAAAACATACAAGCATTACGCCACCGAGCAAGTCACAAGGCGAGAATCATCGGACGAAGTATACAGCCCTGAAACCTTCTCACCAACAAAGGAAAACAGCTCTACGTACACTGTAATAGAGCCCGTATCACCGATACACAGAGTGTACAACCCACCCGTTAGCTCTCTATCACCGACGTACGCGCCGATGCTATCTGAATCCGTCCCCACGACAATGTCGTACGCTCCTATGGATCAAGTCACCTACATCAGGCCTCTTGAACCAATCTACCCAGTGAGAATTCCTACAAGCGAAATGTCTTACATGGAGTACACTCAAATGTATGAGCATGCATACAGAAATTATTACTCCAGTACCCTCCCTTACCCCACACTGGGACCAAGTATTAGTGACAAAGTATTCACATATGAGGACCAGCCTCGAATGGAAGAGGTTTCACTCAAAAAAGTGGAAGAAAGCCCCCAGATTTATAGGTCTATGGACGAAGAAATGCCTTTGAACCTTATTTGCTCAAAGCGACGAGAATACACTTCCATTGAAGAACTAGTCAGACGCACAGACTTACCTTTAGATTTAAGTACTAAAAGTTAATATTTATTTTTAATAAACCTATTCATACTGCTTTTACGATTTTCACTTATTTCCACAGACAATTTGCATTCGTGCAAAGGTACGATGTCTATGATAAATATTAGTACCTGTTTGGTATTGTTCATCATATTCAGCACATCTTTATCAAAGTGCAAACATTGTACATACGTGCCGAGACATGAAACGGATAATTTCCTTATCTGAACAAAATAAAACTTATGTGTTCAAAATATAACTGGATACGTATCGATCAACTGTGGAATATTTTTTGTAAACCGGAAAAATCTGGTGACTTTGTAATTCTGTACTGAGATAAGTATCATTTCGGTGACACAATATTGATACACCAAAATAACTTCCAATCATAATTATTTATTCAACAAATTGCCATGCACATAGATCAAATTACAAATAGTAGGTAGAAAATTAGAAAATAATCATTTTTACCGACTTCAAAAAAAAGGAGGTTATCAATTCGACCCGTATGTATGTAATATTATCAGAACTGCCCAGTTTTCATATATGTTAGTCTATATCAGCGTCTAAACAAATGTGCCAAATTTCATTAGTGTATGTATGTATGTATGTATGTATGTATGTTTTTATGTTTGTGCACGCATATCTCCGGAACTATAAGTTCGATTTAAGTAATTCTTTTTTTGTTGTACTAGGTATTGTTCAACTTAGGGTACACTGCAAGTTTCATCAAAATCGGTTCAGTAGTTTTAGAGATATAGATTTTTTTATGTTGTGACGGATTAGAAGATTAGTGCATATGTAAGAAAATTTTGTATTTTACAAGAATTTGGGTTGAATATGTAATAAATAAAATAAAAGGGTAAAATAAAAACTTTTTAAAAAAAAAGTACCGACTTCAAAACAAATACAAAAAAGTTTAAAATAACTTTTCTTTCGGAAGTCGGTGGCTTTGTTTTGTTGTGTCATTGACTATTGCCACCGACTTCCGAAAGAAAAGTTATTTTAAACTTTTTTGTATTTGTTTTGAAGTCGGTACTTTTTTTTAAAAAAGTTTTTAGAAAAATACATTTTATTACAGAGTCAAAATTACAGTTATATTTTGGAAATATTTTTGCGTTACAAGACGTATGTTATATTAAAAAAAAAACTATGTCGAACTGAACAAATTATAAGAAAAAAACTAATTGAATAAAAAGGAATATTATTATAATATTGATTATGGAGTATGTAAAATGTCACTATGTATACTTAAGCTCTCACTCACAGAAATATTAAAAACAGGAGAAGTGGCAAGGGGGCGTGTCGGTGAAGCCTTGGTGTTGATCGTTTAGCTCAGCTATCACTTGTACTACTTTATTCTTGTTTTCATATATTACTCCGACCGTATTGTTTTTGCATTAAATACATTGCTCTTTTACAACCACCTCAGTCTATTACCGAGTGACTTGACAAGCAATGTAAAACTGACATAACGATACCTCACCAAGTCGTAATGTCGCATGGTGCGTCCGTTGTATTTGAGCGGGAGAGTCGTATCCGCCCCCCGTGTCGCGACAACACACAATGAGAATTGTTTGTGTGAGTAAATTATACGGAAAAAGTACGCTGTAGTGTAAAGAATTTAGGTTTATATTTAAATGACTGAGTTATCGATGGCGCGTGTGTGCAATTGTTCGTAGTATTGTTTTGACAGAATTGTGTGCGCAATATTATCGTTATGGAGGGGCAATTGTGGCTTCATCGGATTTCTATACATTTTGAATTCCACGCCATATCTCCTTCTTTAATATATCTATGCTCTCACTAAACGAGACATGCCCTCGGCAATAGTCCCAAGCGCAGCGAGGTCCTTTCGCGCAGTATCCAACAAGTGAGCCATGCCCTTCTGCTGCATCGAGAGGAATTGCTTGACGTCTTCTTGTGCACCTACAGACGAAGAAGATATTAAACACCCACATCATACCTGCACGCGTAGCATATCACCGTAGAAACGGGTTTTCGACGGAGCAATAGACAAAATGACAGAAGTAGAGAGATTTGTTTAAAATGTAGAAATGTAGAAGATATTCTACATAATACAATAACACGCCTGAAATCCCTGTAGGGTTAGGCAGAGGTGTATTTGTACACCCAGACTTCATATATTCAAGTCCCATGCAATAAAACCAGTCTGTTGCCATTAAAAAGCACATCTCCAGATTGAGAAATAATATTATTATTATTATATTATTAATGCGGGATAGGTCCTCGTAGTGATTTGAACAAGTTAGGTATCAAATCAACTGTTAACTTTATTAACAGTTAAACATTTAAAATGGTACCATTTTGTCTATTCTTAACTAGTTATTAAGTATTACATAATTATTAATTAAAAAAAAACTTATACATGCACACTAAATTTAAAAACTAAATTAAAACTAAAAAAAATTATAGAGCGTCAAAAAATTCATCCACATCGCTGTCAATGAGGAAAGTGCCCAGAACGCTGGCAGCATTGCCACGTTGGATGGCAATGCTGATCCTTGGACCAAGAAATAGGCCAGCCCTCTGGTCACAAGAGGCGTCGACTATACACTTGGCGATGTCTTTGAAGACTCGGTGGGCACTCGGACCCCATGGTCCTAGTGTTTCAACACCAAACGACTCAAATACATAGCTATTAGTCAAGCCATTGTATTTGCACCGTTTGAGGTTTAAGTACTCAAAATCGCGCGGAATCGGAGTAAGTGGTTCTATACTGTTGCTTGCGAGTGTAATTTACCAAACTTGAAAGTCAAATTTTAATACAAGATCTCATACACAACTTTAGCACTTTATAACCACGAGACTAGCGGTGCAGAAAAATGAAAAAAAAATAGTAATATAAATGACAGTATCTTACCAGGGTCCAGATGATAACGTTCAAGTGGCGCTCCTGCGCTTGCGCTGCGCTGCAGGCGTACCGCGCAAAGTAACTCGTTTAGGCGACCCTAAACAAACATATTAGTTGAATTAGCGTGAATTTCAAAAAAGTCAATAAAAGAAGCAGGTTGGTATTTATTGGTTTGGCATAATAAGAACCAATAGTTTGCTATATTAGACCTTTCTGAATTACATTATATGTAATTTTAAGCCTTTTCCCATGGAAAACCGACATTAGACCGAGTGATCTCTACATCCTTCCTTAAAATAATGCTCTGATCCTTTTACTTAAATAAAGTTTTAGAGCAGTTTAGGTTCATAATCTTAGCAAAATTTACTAATGCTCGTTTTCACTAACACCAGGCAATGCATATTATGTAAAAGCCCGCTATTGAATTTACATCTATAGGCATCCAATTAGGTGTCACTTAGTGTTAGTGACAATGTTTATAAGCAGACAAAGGTAAGACAAAGAAAAAGTTTACTTGACAACTAACGGTCAGTTCACACAGAGACGCGACGCGAAGCGACGTGACGCAACGATACTTCAAATGTGTATCTTTTCTTGTCGTAAATAAGGTTAGATTTTGAGTCGCTATTAAAATGCAGCGCGGCGCCGCGATGCGCCGCGCCTGGTTGTGACAGGTGTATCTTTTCGTGCAGGAAATAGAGTTCGATTTTGAATAGCCCTATTGAAATGTGCGCGCAGCATCACGTTTCGGTCTGTGCCGACCCTTATTTATTTCAAAAGACAGTTCGTGTCAATATTTTTTATCTTGAACAGGTCTAACGTCTAAGCGCCAAAGTGGCTGATTTATCGTTAGTGTCACTCTATGTCCACAATTTCACACCAGTATCACGCATGATCTGTCTAGGTACAGCACTTCTCACCGCGTGATAGTGATGTGCTCACATCGTGACACCTCGATACCTGTCTACCTCCGCCCAAGCATTACTAAGTACCGATTAATTAATGATAAATTAATCATGCGGTAATTGCGGTTTGCCCAGCACGTTCGCAATAATGAAAATAACTGGTTACAACCAGATTTAGTGATTAGACAGTTTGTTGGATATCTGTGTAGTTATGGAATTTTAATAATAATTTATTATTTGCGTCCATTGAACAAAGGATATCGATAAAATAGTATATCTAGAAATGACGTGCCGTCGCCGCGTCGTCTAAATCACTCATTTTTCTCATGGGTTCCCATACTCCTTTAACCTCGTTCACTTCCATACATCAGCACGCGTAACATGGCCAATTCTATTCTATGTATATTCTTCTCGGGGTGCTAAGACAGGAAACCTCCACGTGCGCCCGTGGACTGGAGTTCCCTCTAGGATACGTCCGGGGGAAGACCAGTTTTTCGGGCCGGTGCGCCCTGGGATGCGGGCAAAAACTCTCCTTAGGCACTGTGTGCCTAAGGGGTTTCTTTGCCCGTATGCAAATAGCCTGTCGGGTGGACGCTCCAACGCGTGTCCCTCTGAACAGCAGAGGGCACAGCGGCGGAGCGGGCTTGCGGACGGTGAGTAATGGGTATGCTCGCCGTCCGACCAAGGACCAAGCCCGGGTCGGTGGCGCGTCGTGTTTCACGCGTCACCGACGGGGCCCCTTATGGGGCCAAATGCCTGCCGGGGTCGCGGATTTTTCTTAATCCAGGATACCGTGGCCCCGGAACGTAAAGGGCATCCGACGGAACACGGGTGGATTTTAGTCAGTAAGAGTCTGACAGTCCCTCCCGCCCCACCCAGGGCGGGAGGACTCATTTGATGATTTTGCCACGCTAAAAAAAAAAAAAAAAAAAAAAAATGTATATTCTTCTCAGAATAAAAAAAGTTTTGAGTAATGGGGACTCGCCGTCCGATCATGGACCATGCCCGGGTCGACGGCGCGTTGTGTTCCACGCGCGCCTCAGAGTGTCAGCACAATGACGGCCGCCCCCCCTTAGAGGGCCAAACCTAGCCGGGGTCTCGACATTCACGTGCTTATCGATCTAGATACAACGACTCTTAACTGAAAACACTGGACGCATCGGTCTGAAAATTGGCATACAGATTCTTTAGTTGAAGATCAGTTGTTACTATGACGTAGTTATTAATCTGCTAAGAACAGGTTTTGGGAATATTGAAACCATAGTGGTTTTTTTATCGTGGTGGAATCATCAAATGAGTCCTCCCACCCAGGGCGGGACGGGAGGAACTGTCAAACTCGTACTGACTAAAATCCGCGGTGTCCTTCAATAGCCCTTTGCGTTCCAGGGTCATGGTTACCTGATGTGACAGTCCTGCGACCAATAGGGTGAATTATAGGTTTTGTATGAAAATCACTGTCACCGGTGCGGGTAATGTTAGTGCGGGGCAGTAATCAAGATTCATATTTTTTGAGATAATAACATTTCATCTCTAGACATTTTAACTCTTTAAAAGGCAGACAGACAGGTAGACCGGAGATAAATATCATCTACCTTATCCAATTTTTAAAGTAAAATTAATATTGACATAGAATGTTGCCAGGCACGAATGAGATTGGGCTTATCACGTAAGACACCTGCATAACGGCCACTAGGTATACATAGGTACATAATTATGTACCCACACAATACGCCATGTGCGGAGTCGATGGTGGGGTCTATCAAAACGACCGCAGTGTGCGATGTGACAGAAATGTGAATCAATGGAGACTCCATTGATTCACATCTCTTTACCGCGGAGTGAAGTAGGTGTCAAGTTTAATATGCACAACCTTTTTAAGTACTCTTTTAGGTTTTATTGAAAAACAAGCCGAAAATGTTTATCAAAATATGTAGTTGGCAAGAATTGGTAGATTTCATGGCCACCAATAATGTGATGCCACGAGTATGAAAGACGTCGCCGAATCGAGCCCAGAGGTAGCGGTGTGACCTGAAATGAGATAGCTGGTTCTAGAGGCTCGAAAATAGCAATTGGAAAGATATGGCAGAAGTTTTAGTCAATCATGGATTTTTGAGGGCAAAAAAAATGAATGCGTCTGCAAAAGGACCCATGGATGACGTTTTAACTTCGCGTTGTCATCTATTTTCTGTATCTATCTCTAATGCGACTATGCATGCCTAGTTCTGACTGAAGTCGGTACGGAAAAACAGCTCATGGCTCGAACACAATATCCAATTCGCCACATGCTCTATAATAATAAAAGAGTGGAGATAAAATTCAAAAAGAAGAACAGTCTATGGTACTTGAACGACATTAATATTAATTTGAACGTTAGTACATCCAGGCAGAGAGTTCTGATCCCTTTGTTTCAATTTGCTGACTTATAAAGTCGCCATCTAATTGTTACTAGCCAACAAGAAGACAAGCCAGTTATTTTTCCACAAAAGGGCAAGGACCTCCTTTCATGAGAACAAATTATGTAATTCAAATATTGTTCATCATCATCACTTATCCGGCAAAGTCACTCTTTGGCAGTGTGCAAATATAATTCAGTATGTTTCCCTAATCATTGCAAATGTACAAAATGATAAATGAAAATTTATTGTTTTGTCAGCGCCATTTGTCAAACATACATAGATTCTAATCAGTCTCATAGCTAACATTGCTATGTAAGTATGTAAAGTCATTAAACAAAAGAACAATGATTTGTTAATTGTGTTTTAGAGATTCATTGAGGACATAGCATAATATCATGATAACTAGCACTGCGCTCGCGCCTTCATCTGCAAGGAATTCAAAGTAAGCCATAGCTAAGCTATGGTTATTAAATTAAATTTAATTAATCTTTATTTTAGACCAGGATCCATAACAGTAGGTTATACTAATTAATAAGTAACTAAATAGTAATTACTTTAACCTAAACTATCTCTTTATTCATTTGAACAATTATTTTATATATTTTTTAATGTTAACCTAAACTATTATTATTAAATTATCGCCCGGTATCAATTAATACCTCGTACCTTTCAAAATGTTACAAAAAATTATGGTATAAACATGTGTGCATGTTTACTATTTAATTTTAAGACGCAATATGTATATTTGTAGGGTCACTATGAAAATAAAGTTTTTTTTAAGTAACCGTTAAATTATAATTATGATTTGAAACTGATATTTATTCAATTAGAATAAATAAGAACTTAGATTCAAGGAATAGATAATATTATTCACCTGTTTTTCAAGACCTAACTCTCATTGATTTATCTTTCAATCCCATCATAAGGGCCGTTTTTTATCAGTGGTTAAACTAACAATTAGTTTAAATCTATTTGTTAAAAATGTATAAGAATTTAACAAATAGTTTGCTTAACTAATGATCAAACAACTCGCCCTAAGTCAGGACTTATTACTCATCTTTGTTATGTGTTAGCCTTAAAAGGAAAACAAATTAATGACATTATCACAATGTACTGATAATTATCGCAATTATCATTTAATTACGATATATCTAAACCCCCAATCGCGATACAACATGCGTTGTTAATGACCAAGCAAAAAAAGCAGTAAATTTTACCTGTTTAATCTAAAAATAAAAGTAGATTTTTGATACATATTACTGATACCATATATCGTGGTAACACTCTTTTCCTGCATGATAATCAAACCAACTCTTGATCCAAAGTTAAATACTAAACCAGTTATATCTGGCGCTTAATGAATTTCATAAGACTTTTATAGATACTGTTAAGTGACTCAAAGATATGAGAAATAATTATCATTTTATAGCAGACTTTTCCACATAGCAATTCTTAAGCTTAAGAGTGCTTTATTTGTATTTAAAGTACTCCTCTTTAGAATCAAGGACTTCAAAAGTGAAAGAATCAATTTAGGTGACGAAAATAAGTAGTCCATAAAGCAACCTCATTGTTGTTCTTTGCTGGTGTTAATTATTAGTTTATCAACAACAACGTAATAGCGATATATCTACTTGTGTTATAACACTGTCTGGTGTCTGGAGATAAGACGATAGTCAGTGATAACTGTGATAAGCGACCACGCGTAGAACGAGTGCTCTAAACATTTGGGCAGACAAGGTCGTTCCACACTAAAATTAACTTTGCACTGCGGGCTTATTATCACAACACCGTCTGATCCTGTGTGATAAGCTACATATGTTAGCTAAGCAATCTAAGCATTGTTATACCTATATACATAGTATCTGGTTTCGGTCTGTACAAACTAAAGGAAGTAGTTTGCTCAATTCTATCAATAAAAAACATTCTACATGAGGGGTCGGAAACCAACCCATACTGAACGGTAGTCAATTTTGTTTTTTGATAATTTTGTATGAACTGTATGAAGCGTGCAAACTAAAAGTACTAACTTTACAGCCTTAGATTATAGAAAAAATCCAAAAAAAGGAAATAAATTACCCCCTTTGTACCATCCTACGTCAGACGTCAAGGAATTACATTTAAAAGTGAGCGTGACGCTCACTGTCACGTTTATAAAAAAGCGACTTTATAATCTAAGTAGGCTCCCGCCTGCTGAATAAATAATACATAGTTTTTTTATTTGCAGACCTTGAAATCCACAGTGATAATATTCACAACCGGGACATCAACAAAATTGCATGGAAAATAACATTAACCCATTGAGTACTGCGCTGCGTGTCGTGAGCTCGCTTCCCGCACGGAACAAATATTTGCACGACCTACAAATAGTTGTTTCGGGATGGGTGTATTTGTATCATCATTTCATTATCATCATCATATCAACATTCGCATACATCATCAACCGCAGGACGTCTCCCGCTGTGCTTGCCGGTGCGTGGTTTCCAATCGAGAACCTTACGGCCCCACCGGAAATCAGTTCTGCGTGCTATGTGGCCTGCCCACTGCCACTTTAACTTGCTAATTCGTTGGGCTATGTCGGCAACTTTAGTTTAGCTACGAGTCGACAGGCCTGTTGGTCTACTTTAGTGACCCTAACTGCTATGCCGGAGGTCGTGGGTTCGATTCCCGCCCAGGACAAATGTTTGTGTAATGAGCACGATCATTTGTTCTGTGTCTGGGTGTAATTATATGTTTCTCAGTTGTCTAGTACCCATAACACTAGCTTGGGATTAGATGGCGTTGTGTGATAGTTGTGGAATATTAATCTCCTCATTTCTGAGGCGATCACGCAGACAGACTCCGAGCATAGCCCTCTCCATAGCTTATTGGGCTATCTTAAGTTAACTAATGAGACCCATAGTATGTAGTTAAATGTTTCGACACAGGATAAATTCTATTTGTGGTGCGTCGTTTTATAAAAAAGTGTTCTGCTGAGATTTTTTTTTTTATAACAACAGACTGAGTATGAGATAAAATTCACTTTTTATTTTGCCACTTTGTCGGCCTTGTCTACCAAAAGGTTGCCGACTGCTGGTATAGAATAAGCTCTAAACCAACCTTTTCAATTACATGGAATCGGAAACGATAGCTTATGCATTTTTAAGGTACAAATCATAAAATGAACTCCTAGGTACTCTTATCAAACTAGTTCGAGGTCCGACCTCGTCAGTACGAATAACAAAATCTGTTTGCGGTGAATCTTAGTCATTTAGTGATATTGTGCTGCTGATAATCTTTTCAGAAAGCGATAAAGATGGTGTGTCAAATTTTGTTTTGGAATATTCTATTTTATTTAATGTGACAAAATTCAAGACGATTAATTGTTTCACAAGGCGCTTTTACCTTTCCGATTTGTTAGACAAACATTCTGATAGTACGATTGATGCGCATGATATAAATATAATTTATAGTACCTACTCAGGAATAATGTAGTTTCACACCAAAAAAACGGAATTGGATCATAAGCTCATTTTAATTTTGTGTAGATTTCTAACCTTAATACCACACTTTCCAATTACTCGGTCTCAATTTTACTACATAAACATATAATATTTCACACAAACCAGCATCTCTTTGTTTTTACTCACTCTCTCTCACAACGACTTGGATCTGCCTCTCACTCATCTGTTTTATAGCTCAAAACCTACAACACAATACTTACATTATAAAGCGGCGGCGCAGCGAGCTGTGAGGTCAGTTCGTGCAGACGTGCCCGGGCCGCTTCTTCTTCAGGAGTCAGCGCGGCTCCCACACGACCCACCACTTCCCGTCGAGCTACCACCTGCGAAAAGGAAACGTAACTTTAGTATACATTTATCTGTCCTCTACACACGTACCTGCAGCAGCGTGTGCCTGCGCGCGTGCAGCCTGGCGGCGAGGTGCGCCAGGCGCGCGCTGGCGGCGGCGCGGCGCGTGCGCAGCTCGGCCAGCTCGCACCAGCCACTGTACTCTACACACGTACCTGCAGCAGCGTGTGCCTGCGCGCGTGCAGCCTGGCGGCGAGGTGCGCCAGGCGCGCGCTGGCGGCGGCGCGGCGCGTGCGCAGCTCGGCCAGCTCGCACCAGCCACTGTACTCTACACACGTACCTGCAGCAGCGTGTGCCTGCGCGCGTGCAGCCTGGCGGCGAGGTGCGCCAGGCGCGCGCTGGCGGCGGCGCGGCGCGTGCGCAGCTCGGCCAGCTCGCACCAGCCACTGTACTCTACACACGTACCTGCAGCAGCGTGTGCCTGCGCGCGTGCAGCCTGGCGGCGAGGTGCGCCAGGCGCGCGCTGGCGGCGGCGCGGCGCGTGCGCAGCTCGGCCAGCTCGCACCAGCCACTGTACTCTACACACGTACCTGCAGCAGCGTGTGCCTGCGCGCGTGCAGCCTGGCGGCGAGGTGCGCCAGGCGCGCGCTGGCGGCGGCGCGGCGCGTGCGCAGCTCGGCCAGCTCGCACCAGCCACTGTACTCTACACACGTACCTGCAGCAGCGTGTGCCTGCGCGCGTGCAGCCTGGCGGCGAGGTGCGCCAGGCGCGCGCTGGCGGCGGCGCGGCGCGTGCGCAGCTCGGCCAGCTCGCACCAGCCACTGTACTCTACACACGTACCTGCAGCAGCGTGTGCCTGCGCGCGTGCAGCCTGGCGGCGAGGTGCGCCAGGCGCGCGCTAGCGGCGGCGCGGCGCGTGCGCAGCTCGGCCAGCTCGCACCAGCCACTGTACTCTACACACGTACCTGCAGCAGCGTGTGCCTGCGCGCGTGCAGCCTGGCGGCGAGGTGCGCCAGGCGCGCGCTGGCGGCGGCGCG
Organism: Agrotis exclamationis; assembly: GCA_950005045.1. Taxonomy (NCBI): domain Eukaryota; kingdom Metazoa; phylum Arthropoda; class Insecta; order Lepidoptera; family Noctuidae; genus Agrotis; species Agrotis exclamationis. The sequence continues at coordinate 9,265,528 of OX465417.1, read as the reverse complement.
GCGCGTGCGCAGCTCGGCCAGCTCGCACCAGCCACTGTACTCTACACACGTACCTGCAGCAGCGTGTGCCTGCGCGCGTGCAGCCTGGCGGCGAGGTGCGCCAGGCGCGCGCTGGCGGCGGCGCGGCGCGTGCGCAGCTCGGCCAGCTCGCACCAGCCACTGTACTCTACACACGTACCTGCAGCAGCGTGTGCCTGCGCGCGTGCAGCCTGGCGGCGAGGTGCGCCAGGCGCGCGCTGGCGGCGGCGCGGCGCGTGCGCAGCTCGGCCAGCTCGCACCAGCCACTGTACTCTACACACGTACCTGCAGCAGCGTGTGCCTGCGCGCGTGCAGCCTGGCGGCGAGGTGCGCCAGGCGCGCGCTGGCGGCGGCGCGGCGCGTGCGCAGCTCGGCCAGCTCGCACCAGCCACTGTACTCTACACACGTACCTGCAGCAGCGTGTGCCTGCGCGCGTGCAGCCTGGCGGCGAGGTGCGCCAGGCGCGCGCTGGCGGCGGCGCGGCGCGTGCGCAGCTCGGCCAGCTCGCACCAGCCACTGTACTCTACACACGTACCTGCAGCAGCGTGTGCCTGCGCGCGTGCAGCCTGGCGGCGAGGTGCGCCAAGCGCGCGCTGGCGGCGGCGCGGCGCGTGCGCAACTCGGCCAGCTCGCTCGCCGCGCGCACCAACCACTGCGCCTGCAGCTTGGCCTGTTCTGACTGGCAACTGCTGCGGAACTTTATCTGAAGGAAGACAACATAATTACTCTTGGTTTTCAGTTCCAACCAGTCAAACAAAATGTCGTGTCTACACTACAGTGACAACACACACGTGTAGCCTTTAAACAATTCATTCAACATTTAGGCCAATAAATGTCACAAACTTTTGCAATACTACAATACAAAATACTGAAACTTTTTGTAAATTTAATTCTAATTTTTACCTCGGAAAATCCAATAATAGGCACGGGAATGTAGTTTTCAGGGTCAGGATTGTCAGCCTGTGCTTGCTTCCATAGTCGCATGTCCATACCTGAAACAAAATAATAACTGAAAATATTAGTGTCCCGACTGCTGAAGATAATAAACAACGATCCGGATCTTTAATTTTTCCTCTGTGATGTTCCATTATTTTTAACCAAACAAGGAAAAGTTTTCAATTCGTACATTTTCACTCATCTCTGCCATCACGTGACATGATACGTACACTCGTGCCGGGCATTCTAGTTACATACCCATTTTCGCTTACCAAATAGAAGACGAGGAAAAAAAATTGAGATAAGGTAAGAAGATGATGGTGGTCTTCACTTACCAGGTGGCGCAGTCTGCAGGTACTGTGCCAACATCTGCGGCGAGGGCGCGGTGACGGCCGACACTGAGACGCAGCCGGCGCCGGCCAGTGCGTTACGCGCGTTGCCTGCGTTCAGGAACGCGCCCAGCTCCGACGCCGATATGTGCGTACCGCCCGCGCCTTTGTCCACTACGTATATCACCACCTATATTAAAAATACTCAGAAAAATGTTGCACCCTAATAAAAAAAGTCGGTACTTTTTGTTTTACTTTTTCTGAGCGTCATCTTTGCCGCTAATGAAGACCAACATTAAATTTCCACAGCGCGCTTTCGGAGTTCTTTGCGAGTTTAGAACAGAAAAACCCTACGTCTAAGGTGACTAAAAGAACAACTGTGTTCCCAATAATTACAGTGAGGGAGAAGGAAAAAAAGAGAGAGAGAGAGAGAGAAGAAAATGAGAGAGAGAGAGAGAGAGAGAGAGAGAGAGAGAGAGAGAGAGAGGGGGGGCAACAGTTTTGTAATTTTTTTTAACACTTCTTCTTGATATGTTTTTATAAAAGGTAGAACTTTTAAGTTTTAGACTAGCACATACCTGAGTCTTGTTATCGGCCACAGCTTTAACACATTCTATATTGACGGCCAAGTTAGGTTTATTGCCTAACAAACTATGCAGAGATGTTGTCAGGGCTTGCTGGTTGTTTCTACAAAAACAAATACAATTTTGTAAGAAAAATAACAAGAGAAAAAGTGGCAAAAAAGGCACATAAAAACGAATAAATATTATCAAGTAACTTACCTATAAAATATACACAATGCTTAAAATCTTTTACAAGACGCGCTAGCACGAGCGCGTAACATAAACGTAAACTACATCGGTGACGGAAAACATCATGAAGAAACCTGAACCTAATAATATCAGTTCAAAGCCTTTTTAGATTGACACATACTTGATATCCTGCTCAGCCTTGTTGAACAACATAGCAACATGTCCATCTTTGTCCTCACGCCCACCGAGCCGGGAGTATCCCACCGCTTTGAACCTGCAAAGCGGATTCTGTTCGTTCAGCTCCAGGGGTGGCGCGTTACGACTGTAGTAGGCTTGTCCTGAAAAAATGATTGATCTTCTTGTGAATGAAGTATTCATACTGACATAAGTTTCTCAACAGTCTCTTTGCTTTAACTCCCACTAAATCCAATGCGTACTATTACATTACACGGTAACGTTAACGACACGACACTCGCATATCGTCTGGTCTTCCCTCATTCTCCCTAGAAATGTATTAAACTACCAATCCCTCTTAGATCGCCTAGTTACCGTTATCGTCTTAGGGTGCTCCCACATTTATCGACGCGGAATCGGCTTAAGCCAGTCAAGAAAACCTTTATGTCAACGTAATAAGGGTGTTACTAATGCCATTCGCATCGGCTCGGCTCGGACGACGTCGATAAATATGGGAGCACCCTTATGTGAAAGTGCCCAATGTCTTGTATACAATTAGGCTTAGCTGTGGCTAGGGCCTAGGCACGGTTAAGTTCATACATATAACAATCTATAAGAGGCCGGATGAACCGGATCTACACACAGCGCATTTAGTATCGCTTCCCGGTTAACGACCAAGAACACGGGTACTTGTTTGTTAACTGGAAAGCGATACTACGGTAGGCAGCACTTCAGCGTGCTGGTACGGACCGAAGACGCTGAAGTGTTGCATGATTATGATAAGATGAATTAGATCAAAGACAGAACTTGAGTATGAACATGACAAATATTATGAAAAGGGACTATCATAGATACCAGAGGCAGACAAAATTATGTGTGTTTAGATTCAAAGTACTAAATTAACAGTCATATTTGCTCACCAGTGCCCCATTGTGCTTGTATAAGGTTCCACTTGGCAAGCACTTGGTCCCTCTCATCTCCGAAGATGCAGCAGTTGAACACTGCAGCCACCAGCGCCTCGTGAGCTGATGCTGGACCTTGCTGCTGCTGTTGTTGTTGTTGTTGCTGCTGAAAACAAGGATATTTTCATTAGATGAGCCTGTCTGGGATGTGTAAATTCTGCCTGAAACCAGTTTCTCACCAAAAAATGTAAAATAGCAGAGAATGAACATTAATTTTGTAATCTAAAACATACAAATTAATAGGGGTCGTCTTACCGCCAAAAACTATAATTTCAAGACAACTGCTTATGTTTACTAAAATTAATAACACTAATTGAGCTACTATAAATACCTGTCCAAACTGTGGTGCTGATCCAAGAGCATTGCCGAAGCCAGTGAATCCTGTATTTGGTTTAGCTCCAAATGATGAGCCAAAATTGCCACTAGTACCAAATGGAGTGCCAAATGTATTGGTTGAGCCAAGTGTGTTGGTACCAAATGTTGGTGCAGCAGCACCAAATGTCGGAGCAGCACTGCCAAATGTTGGTGCACCAAATGCTGGGGTTGTACCAAATGTGCTAGTGCCAAATGAAGTATTCCCAAAACCTGAAAAAATAATTGAAAGAAGAATAATAAGAAGAAAGAAGAATTGAAGGGCCTCTTTCCTCACAGGTACATTCGTTAGGTCTGCATTTGAACTGTTTTTAAATACAGTCAGTAGTGCAGGAGTTTGTGAGTGAATGTACTCACGCAAACACGCAAAAAGGCTGTAACTATGAGTTAAGTCAAAATTTAGAACTTGCAGTTGTGCAAGTTGCAAGTGCATACAAGTTGTATGTTGTCACTAGGCACTAGGGCTTGCAATTTGAATATACAAAGTAGGTATTCAAAACTTCGAAAATAAAATGTCATCAAAAATTTTCAGGGCCTATTAAGCCCTATCTTGTGTACTGGTACCAACCTGTTGTAGGTTTTGCAGGAGTCCCAAATCCTGCACCACCAAACAAAGAAGGGGCTGTAGAAGCAGGGGCAGTTCCTAGAGCTCCGAAGGGGGCAGCTGTGAAATAAAAGAAAACAATTAAGGCAATAAACAAAATTGTGATAATTTATTTCCTAAATTTTTCATATCATGACACCCTATTAATAAATTTTGCACAATAATTCCTTTGATTAAAAATTATAAATAGGGTTTTAAACTTGAATCCAAACCATTATATGAAATAGACCTGTGAAAGGCACTTTTGAATATTCAAATTTGAATATACTTGCTCATTAACCTAAGGTTTCTTATTGCTTAAATTATTGCTTTTTCAAAGAAATCTTTCACAATATAAGGATCTTTTCCCTTTGCAATTTGACAAACACCCATTATTATACCAAGAGCATTTATTTATTTTAAAAATAACCCGTTTCAATTACCTGTGCTTGTAGCGGGTGCACCAAATGAGCCAAAACCAGTAGATGTGGCCGGGGCTCCAAAGCCAAAACCAGTAGTACTAGTAGTGGTTGTTGCACCACCACCAAACGAAAAGGTAGCTGCAACAAATAGTAATAAATAAAAAATAATATTGCAATAGTAATATCATTTCATGCAAACAATTCTGCCCATTTATTACATCTCAATGCTTGAGCCACTGAACCATTGTTACTAATAAAAGATACAATCACTACTAACTAGGGCGTGATTATTTTAAAGATGTTGAGTTTCAGAGTACAACACTAAGTGACACTAACTCAAAAAGACAAGGCAAATTCAGGCTAATTTAAACTCATTCCTAATTCAAAATTTCAAGTTATAATACTAATACTTTGTAGTCGCAAAAGTAGGTACTTCCATTTTTAACTTTTGGATAATTTTATGGTTTTCTAAAAAGTTATACAATTAACTTACGTTTTGCAGCAGCGCCAAAGGATGAACTTTGAGTACTAGGAGTCCCAAAAGAAAAAGCCATTTTGTTTATATATTTTTACACTAAAAATGACGGTAAGAACTTAACGCATGAGGTAGCTAAGCAAAGTTTGGAATATTGTTATAATTTGTAATTAGACACACAGAACCTGGAAAATATATATGTAAACAATAAATTAATATAATGTGAGGTTATGTTGAAGCTGTTACAAAGACGTAAACATTATTTTTTTAAACTTCACTCATTCTATTCTATTCTTCTCAAATGGCAAGTCAACTCAACAAAACTGTCAAATGTCTTATGTCAAAGTCAAATCATTTATTTCATCCATCAGAGCATGAAGAGCAATGAAGAGCATCGACTTAATCAAACTCAAAGAGGCACAACGTCGCATACTAAAAATTAAGGAAATGCACCCATTCGCAAAGGTAGGTTGTATGAAGAAGAACGGCCAAGAAACTCCATACGACTTACTCTTTTTAGATGTTTTACAATATTTTTAACATCATGTCAAACAGACAGCTTTTGATATATTTCAATGGGGATATCACCGCAACTCAAAGCTATTCGTAGGTGTCGCTGCGATCGTTGTCCCATATGTCAGATTACTGTATAGTTTGTACAAAAAACAAACACGTATTTTGTTATAAAAATTGAGTTTATTTTAAAAAACATATATGGAAAATTATTCGTCAATGCAAGTGCATACACTAAAACAAGAACTAAGACGCCGCGGTGCATCTACAAGAGGAAAAAAAAAAGTGATTTAGTTGAGAGGCTAGAAATTTGATTCTACTACATTAAACACGCATTTACTTGTAGCAGGCCTGTCTCACTCCGCGGAGTAGGCATAAAACTGCAAGTAGTTGCGGGGTCATTTTGTCGTGGCCCATTCACTACGGCTGCCACGCGCCACCCGTTCGGCACGCGCTCCGTCTCCTTTATAATTTTGTTACGTTACGTGTAGTTACGCAAAGTTTCTTGCTTTTGGTGCTTTTGGGAAATTAATAACACAATATTATTATGAAGAAAAAAAAATAGTACATATTTAATAACGATCAACAAAATTATCTACCTGCTTGTGAAGTATGGACTTAACTGATCATGATTAGGTAGGTTACAAGTTTGGAAATGAGGCGAGATAATAGGGAGGGGGGGGGGGGGTGGGCCTACTAGACGACCTGGATAAAAAGACGAATATCAAACCTGACATCACTCTCACTCACCTTAAGCTGAGTACTAAGAATTAAGATCGGTAGAAAGTGGAAAGATGTTTGCGTTGTTGTTTAAGCACGTTCAAACTCAGAAAATGGCCACACTACGTATTCAAGGTCAGCGATCGTAATTCGCTGCGCGACTTTTTTACCTACCTGCAAAGACACGCAACCGCAACGCGGGGCCTGTGACTGTATGTGATAGTAATTGGTCGGTTACTAGGTTGAGTGCAAAATGATAAGGACTGGCTATTTTGCCATAGACGATAACAATCTTTTAAATATTATTCTTCTTTTTTGTAAGATGTCATTTTCAAAAATATAACAATAATAGGTAGAAAAGATAACGTAAGGTGCCGTGATGATAAATAAAAAATTCCTTGAGGAACATAGGTATTTATGGTAATAATGTAATTTAACAAATGCATAAAATACGCATAGGTAGCTACCTATTTGTGCCTAAACTCGCAAGTGGCAACCCTATTGAGCTTGACCCATAGTAACCTTTTAATGTCGTTAGCGTCAGATAAACCAAAATAAACTCTCGGGCGTAACCATTCAGTACATTTTTGCTTGCGCACGGGAAGTTTAGGCTATTATAAAAGTAGGTGGGCGGTACGGCTGCCAGTTAAAATGTACTCTATTCTCTCGTACATAGATTTTACATTTGTTTAATTTTTTTTGGGAGTATGACTTCTGTACGTATAGTACTATTAAGTATTCTGTGCTTGTAGTTAGGATTTAAAATTGTATTTTTAGTAGGTATTACATGTGCTAGCCTCTACAAAGAATATAGTACTGCTTCTGACATTCTATATTGAGAAAAATGTCATCAAGTTTTGTGTTTGTCTTCTTCATCTAATTTTACATTTATTTTATAGATTGGAGCAATATGATAAGAATTTTAACTTTCTAACACCACAACTATCACAAATCTCGGTCCCGGTGATAATTCTTCCACCAGAAGAACCATTTCATGATATAAAGAGCGATGCAATACTTAACCTCCAATAGAAAAGTAGATATTATTTTCAAAGGTGTATTCCATTGTTTAGTTATGGTATAATCATAGAATTTCATCAATCAAATAAATTCAACTAACGGTTATTTCCGCGGAATAGACGTGACAAGAGTAGGCTGTGTATCCACAGTGCTAAAACAACATTGATGCGCAAGAGTGTCTGTTGCATGGCACCGGTCATTTATAATAAAAAACCGAGTAGTTGGAAAGATAACAACTTGACATTTTTCAAAAAAAAACTTCGGAACTTTTTAGTAGACAAAGCATATTATAGTGTTACGGATTTTTTGTTGGAGAAGGAAATTGCTTGACTGTTTTGTATAAAGTATTTTAATCAGAAAATGATGTGATATTAATTATGTTAGTGACTAATGAATAAGAATAAAATTATTTAAGAATTAATTGACATTAAAGACATTTACTCGTATTATTAATTGAAGAACATGCTAATGAAATGTATTGATTTGAATAGTAATTAAATATTTTTTCTTGTATAGTAGCAAAAATTTAAAAGCTTGTACTTCTACCTATAACTCTGTACTTTTGCATGCCTTGTTATTGGTAAAATATGGCTGTTTCTCTATTTATTGTAACACCTTTACTTGTACCCATATTTGCGAAATAAAAATCTTATCTTATCTTATCTTAACGGCCTGTCCCGGCTTCGCAAGGGTAGATTTTTGTTTATTGTATAGCTTTTCCTTAGTGATAATACAATTTTTGGTCTCACAGCAGTCATAGCAGCTACCCATTATTTCTTGATAGTGTGAACTGTCGGAAATTTGTATTTTCCATCATTATTACAACCTTTTACACAACATCTAGTCATTTTACATCAATAAAAGCGTTGTTTTCAGAAAATTCCTTTGATTTGACAGTTCTTTTGGGACACAAATGTCACTTTTCACTTTGACACTTGTCTTCCCCATTCGGCCTGTACGATAATATGAAAATTAATAATTATTTTTTAGCAAACATTCTACATGTTATACTAATTTATAGAAATTTGAATACGTACGAGTTATAAAAATAACTTAGTAGGAGACTTTAGCTCTTTCTTGATGTAATTTGCAAAGCCGGGACAGGCCGTTAGTTGAATTTATTAATGAAATTCTATGATTATACCATAACTAAACAATCGAATACACCTTTCAAAATAATATCTACTTTTCTATTGGAGTTTAAGTATTGCATCGCTCTCTATATCATAAAATGGTTCGTCTGGTGGAAGAATTATCACCGGAACCGAGATTTGTGATAGTTGTGGTGTTAGGAAGTTAAAATTATTATCATATTGCTCCAATCTATAAAATAGTTGTAAAATTAGATGAAGAAGACAAACACAAAACTTGATGACATTTTTCTCAATATAGAATGTCAGAAGCAGTACTATATTCTTTGTAGAGGCTAGCACATGTAATACCTACTTAAAAATTACAATTTTAAATCCCAACTACAAGTAAATGTGTGTATAATGTAGTAGAATCAAATATCTAGCCTCTCAACTAAATCACTTTTTTTTCCTCTTGTAGATGCTCCGCGGTGTCTTAGTTCTGGTTTTAGTATATGCACTTGCATTGACGAATAATATCCCATATTTGTTTTTTTTAGAATAAACTCAATTTTTATAACAAAATACGTGTTTGTTTTTTGTACAAGCTATACAGTAATCTTACTTATGTGGCAACGATCGCAGCGACATCTACGAATAGCTTTGAGTTGCCATCCCCATTGTCCGGGAAATAATTATATTGCCTGAATCTGGTAACCCTAAAATCTGCGAAATGTTGTGTCTGGCCTTGAAAAAACTTGCTACGCGCTGAGAGATGGAGATAGCTATGCTCTGGCCCTTTTCTTCATAAGCGATTTGTCTATTTGTTTTACTTTCCTGAGGGAAAGAGAAGGAAGTATCACGAGTTCTATACTTTTTCTCTTTCTACGGATCAAGGATCAAGGCCTTTTTGCCAAGACAGGTTTCAACGTTTCGTTTCAAGACGATGATAAACGAACACCGTGAAAAGACGTTTGGATTATTATTTAGTAGCTTGTAGAATAAAATTGTAGTGTTTTATGGCGTATTTTATAATTTATAATATACGAAGCTCACTAGCGTATGAGATCGATCTTATTCAGTAGGTCGGAGTCATTATTTCTGTATTTTTGTATGCGGGCAGCATAAATCCGGAAAGCCGGAAAAATTAATCTGATGCTGCATCAGATTTATTTTCCTGTATTTTTGTACATTATGCTCTAACTGGACCTAACTAATAGTTAACCGTGTGCTCTCATCATCATCTCAGCCATAGGACGTCCACTGCTGAACATAGGCCTCCCCTTTAGATCTCCACATAATATACCGGTTGGAAGCGATCTGCATCCAGCGTCTTCCGGCGACCTTTACAAGGTCGTCTGTCCACCTCGTTGGTGGACGTCCTACGCTGCGCTTGCTAGTCCGCGGTCTCCACTCTAGCGCTTTTCGACCCCATCGGCCATCTGCTCTACGAGCAATATGGCCTGCCCATTGCCACTTCAGCTTGTTAATCCGGTGGGCTATATCGGTGACTTTAGTTCGTCTACGGATCTCCTCATTTCGGATTCGATCACGTAGAGAAACACCGAGCATAGCCCTCTCCATAGCTCGCTGAGCGACTTTGAGCTTTGAGATGAGGCCGATAGTGAAAGACCACGTTTCGGTGCCGTAAGTCAGCACTGGTAACACACATTGGTTGAAGACTTTCGTCTTGAGGCACTGAGGTATGACGGACGAAAAGACATTGCGTAGCTTCCTGAACGCTGCCCAACCGAGTTGGATTCGGCGGTTGACCTCTTTCTCGAAGTTGGACCTACCTAATTGGACTACTTGTCCTAAATAGATATATGAGTCAACAACTTCAAGTACCGAGTTTCCAACAGAGACTGGGGTGGGCACAACATTGGCATTTGACATAATTTTCGTCTTGTCCAGTTCATTTTCAAGCCCACCCGTTGTGAAACTCGGTCGAGGCCATCGAGCATCATGCTGAGTTCCTCCATCGACTTTGCCATGACTACGATGTCGTCGGCAAACCGAAGGTGAGTGATGTATTCGCCTTTGATGTTGATGCCAAGTCCTTGCCATTCCAGGAGTTTGAAGGCGTCTTCCATTGCGGCAGTAAACAGTTTCGGGGAGATAACGTCCCTCTGTCTTACGCCTCTTCTCAATGGAATCGCCTTCGTGCTCTGCTCCTGTACTCGGACCGACATGGTGGCGTTATTATACAAACATTTCAACACCTCGATGTACCGATAGTCAATACGGCATCGCTGGAGTGACTCAAGTACCGCCCATGTTTCCACCGAATCGAAGGCTTTCTCATAGTCCACAAACGCTAAGCATAATGGCAAGTTATACTTTTCGGTCTTCAGTATAACTTGCCGCAGCGTATGGATGTGGTCTATGGTACTATAGCCTCTTCGGAAACCGGCTTGTTGGGGAGGCTGGAAGTCATCAAGTCTGTGTTCGAGACGGTTCGTGATAACCCTTGAAAACAGCATAGAAACATGACTCAGAAGCGTGATGGATCTGTAGTTCTTGAATAGGCTGTTATCACCTTTTTTGAAGAACAACACCACCTCACCCCTGCTCCACGTTTGAAGGGTTTTGCCCTCGGACAGGACGTAATTAAAGAGTTTCTGGAGGACTTTAAGTACCGGTATATGTATAGCTGTCCATAGAACCTCTCGATCTCGCCTAAAACCTCTGCTTTGGTCGACGCTATGCTGCCATCCTCCCGTTTCAGCTTTGTCATCTGGCTTTGCCCAATAGACTTTCCTTGAGTCTTGAGTCCTTTGCGAACACTTTGGAGCCTTGGTTTCGCTGTATGGTCTCTTTAACACGATTCGTATTAAAGAGACGCAGATCGTGTCGCAAGGACTTAGATATACGTCTATTTAGCTGCCTAATGACTTCGCGTCATCGGAAGACTGCAGCTGTAGCAAGCGTCGTTCAGCCATGAGGTTTAAGGTTTGCTCGGTCAATTTCTGAGGTCTATCTTTACGGCAGGGTCTAAAAAACTTAGAACCTACCGTGCGGACAGTTTCCACTAGCCCGTCGTTGGTCTCGTCCACTGAAACTAAGTTCTCAAGGCAAGCAAAGCGATTAGAGAGCTCGAGTTGAAAGCTTTCGGGGTTTTGAATATGGGACCGAGTAGGTCGGAGCGTAATATAGACTTCATCAGGCTGAACCTTTCAAGTTTAACATTGATATTCAGCGAGCCTCTTACGATTCGGTGATCACTACCGGTTTTTACCCTGTTGATCACAGAGACATCACTGAATATCCGTTTTTTGTCGGTCATGAAGAAGTCTATCTCGTTTCTCGTGAAACCATCGGGACTCAACCAGGTCCATTTCCTGTGAGGCGGCTTCTGGAAGAAAGAGTTCATCATGAAGAGTTCCTCTTTCTCCAGAAAGTCGGCCAGCCTGTCCCCTAGGGTTGCGTTGCCCATACCCAAATTGCCCCACTCTCAACTCATCACCGCTTTTCTTGCCCAACTTTGCGTTAAAGTCCCCCATAACATCAGTGAAGTGGGTTTTGGAACTAAAGGGTGTCCAGCGGAAATTTTTCAACTTTAAACTGCAATTATCGAAATATTAGCGGGGTGAGGTGAGCGGGAAAGGTACCATTGAAAGCGCGGTACTTGCGGATTTGTTAATAGCCATGAGTCACTGGACAGGAGCGCACCGCTCGTTCGCGGTTGAGCAATATCTAAAGAATGGTGAATCGTTGGTTCGCGCGGGTCGAACGTTTTGTACTCATTTTAATATTCGGCGTTTAAGTGATGGGCCAAGCACGCAACTTATTTGGTCGTGGGTACAAAGATTTAGGCAAGAAGGGACAACGCTCAACAGAACTCCTCCAGGACCATCAACATGAGCAGCAACGCACACAGTTTGGTTTGCCATTTCGGCTAGCGGTGTAATTGGGCCCTATTTTTTTAACCAAGGAGAAACAGTCACTGCTCCGGTGTATTGCCGTATGATAGTCGAATTTCTGCTACCGCAATTGCAGCTGTATTCAGGTTACAACAATAGGACACAATTTCAGCAAGACGGTGCCACTCCGCATACAGCTAGGGTGTCGATGGAAAAGTTAAGAACAATTTTTCCAAATAAACTGATCAACAAGTACGGAGACATCTCATGGCCGCCCAGGTCGCCCGACCTCACGCACTGCGATTTTTTATATGGGGTTACCTTAAATCGAAGGTTTATGAGGACAATCCCCGGACAATTCAAGCCCTGCTGGCCAATATTCGCCGTGAAATTCAAAGCATTACTCCAGAGCTTTGCCGTCGCGTTATTGCAAATGTAAGGGTCCGATTACAGGAGTGCGTACAAAAAAACGGTCATCATTTAGATGATATAGTGTTTAAGAAATGAAATCCGCATTAATGTAGTACATCTAGTTTCAATAAAAATATATAAAATCTATGAAGTTTTTTTTATGTGAAATTTCAAAGTTGAAAATTTTCCACTGGACACCCTTTATGTATGGCCCTACTTACGTCCTCATACATAGTCTCCACTTCATCATCGGAGTGTGACGAGATCGGTGCGTATACCTGAATGACCTTCAGCGAATATCTTTTGGATATTCTGAGTATTAGGTATACCACCCTGCTCGACACACTGTCGATGGTTATTATGTTGTTTACGAGGGACTTGTGAACGAGAAACCCGACACCACCTTGGGAATGTTGGTCGCCCTCCCGGTAGTAGAGCAAGTTACCAGACTTCAGGGTTACGGTGTCCTCCCCCTCTCTACGGACTTCGCATAACCCTATAATGTCCCAGTGTAACTTGCTCAGCTCCTCTTCCAGCTCGCAGATCTTTTCGTCAGTCGACCTCATTGTGCGTATGTTGTGTGGCGCCAGTCGTCGTGGGGGTGGGTAGCCGGATCTCTTCCGGAGATTCTTAGCACCCCCTGCTCCGCTGTTCCCTTGACCGCTACCCGCGCCAGGGATAGCGGAGCTGCCGGGGACTGGGGGCCTGGTTACTGTGGTTTTCATAATAGGGGGTAATTTGCCTTAATCGCCACGCTTGGCAGGCGGGTTGGCGATCGCAGTGAGGATGTGCAGTAGGTACACGGAGGACGCTGCAGCCCGACCTCCGGTTTGTCCCTTAGTCGCCTCTTACGACACCCACGGGATGAATTGGGGGAACGCAATTCTAAGCCGGCGCCCCACGGCGACGTGTTATTTTAATATCATGGACTTCTTATAGGAAAAAATACAGAAATTAGTTTTCTACTTATAGATTATAGGAATACTCCTATAATCTATAAGTAGAAAACTAATTTCTGTATTTTTTTCAAAATTTTAGGTTCAGTAGTTTCGGAGATAAGGGGGGGGGGGATGGTCAATTTTCGTCTACACTACTTATAGATTATAGGAATACTCCTATAATCTATAAGTAGAAAACTAATTTCTGTATTTTTTTCAAAATTTTAGGTTCAGTAGTTTCGGAGATAAGGGGGGGGGGGATGGTCAATTTTCGTCTACTTTCTTGAATAACTTGGAAACTATTTATTTTAAAATTACAATAACATACATTTGAGATCTTCTCAACAAGACCTTTCATTTGAATTGTCACACGATGCAGTATTCAATATTTTTTAAATTTTCCCCTTCCTCCCCAAAAATTACCTCCCACATACAGATTTCATCTATTCACGTCACACCTCTGTGCTTGGGTCACAGGAATTGATATGTGTACCAAATTTCAACCCAATCGGTCTAGAAGATTCGACACACAGACGGACATACGAGTGATCCTATAGGGGTTCCGTTTTTGTATTCGGACGTACGGAACCCTAAAAACCTGGCCTGATTTTGTTAAAAGTAAAATTTGATGCCCAAAACCATAAAGAATGACCCATGACTCATGATTCATACATTTTTGGCCAAACGGTAAAAGCGACGTCAAAAATACATTTTCTTGCAATATTCAGTTAGATCTTTTCCACATAATTATCCATTTTTTATTTAACGGAAACAACAATAGGACCATTGCGTTTGGTAAAAATTAGAAGTTCATTATACTTTTTTGTCACGGTAACCTGAGAGTACACGACGGTAGGGGTAGGCTTTGGCACTCAGAGGTGTAGCGTGGCTTGGCGGGCCCCGTATAAAAATTAGTATGGGGCCCTTAGGTAGGGTAAAGGTTTATCACTCAACAAAAAAAAATGCATTTCTCTATATCTACGCCGAAATATAAACCAAAAATTAGACAAAGGTCATCAAAATTCAAGATGTGACTGATCAGTCCAGAAGTCGGAATTAGGTAGATTTATATTAGTACTTGCATGGAAATGTTGATATTAATATGGATCTTCCCGGGATTTCTCATAAACAATCTCGTGCTTAAAACAGTATATTACATATAAATATAATAACAATAATGAAAACACCATTTTTAAAGAAATAGCCATATTATTTCTCCTCATTGTTCACCGAATCCTTGAGATTTCATTTCTAATAATAAAAGGTGGAAAGTCTCTGTAAATAATAATCCGTGGTCACCCTAATCGACATATTCAACACGAAGATTTTGTTCAACAGCTCCTAAAATATAAACCTAGGATTTTTTGTTGAATCAGAACCACCTCTCACCATTTTCACCCGCCGGAAATATGTTTTTGTAACCTAAAAACTCATTATACATATAGTCACATAAAAGGCGTATTCCAAAAACTTTATATCGTTTAGCATAATGAGGGAGGTGTCCCCTGTGTCCTGGCAATAATCTCATCAAATCTCATGTAAAGGCAACGCCCACGCCCAGACCCCGCCATCCCCTTCGAATCTAAACTGTCCGTGTCGGGGTGCTCCAAGTCCCGAGCTCGCTCCTGCATCCCACTGATTACTACCTACCAAGGTGGCTCAACGGAGCCCCGCTTCGCACGGCTCCTACTTCTGCTTTCAAGGTTTAAAGTAACCTAACACGAAGGGGATGGGTCTTTCAGACCCCGCCATCCCCTTCGAATCTAACCCGTCCGTGTCGGGGTGCCCCAAAGTCCCGAGCTCGCTTCGCTCGCTCTTGCATCCTAGGTCAAATAAAATATTTAAACGCAACTCCGGCAGCCAAAATTACTTTGGGGGGATTCAGGCGACTCGTTTTAAAATCCAACCCCGTGATTATTTGACACAATTATGTAGATCCGACCGATTTGTTAGTGAAATTATTAAATTAGGTGTCTTACATGTAGATTGGGTAACAATAACTTCACCGAACAGACAATGGTAGTAGTTAGAATAAAATAATTATTGAATTTCGTCATTGCAGATGATGAAAGAGTAACACACCAACACCCAAGTTCACATAACCTAAATAAAAAACAAATTATGTTTGTTAAGTACTTAGATTAAAAAATGTCGTTAGGAGGCGTATAAAATGAAAGATTAGAATCATAAATAGCTATTTTATTGCATATCACATCACCACTCCACCCCTATCTCCAAATTCATTGTGAAATGAAAATTTTTTCCTTGATGGTAACACATTCATCACAGATCAAGATGGAACATTCCAGAGGAAAATAAAAAATATGCTTACATCATTTTACTTTGTTAGTTTTGTAAGTTTATAAAGAACACATTCAACAGCAAAAATGAGATAGAATTTTAATTATGCAATAAACAAATCGGAGTTATGTCTTCGCCTCCCAGGGAATCCGTTATTTCTTTCCTCCAGGAGGCTGTAGTGGCTGGCCACGTTCTTTTCCTCGAAGTTTTAATCCAATTGCCCTTTCTATTTTACCAAGTACGATGTTGTTTGGAATGCCACGACCGGCCTCATAATCATTGACAATTTGTGGTTTCTCGCAGATTTTAGTTGCCAAATCTTTTTGACTCATGCCTTTAGACTGTCTTCCTTGCATTATTAACTTTCCCAGGTCAAGGGGTACTTTTTCATGACGCAATTCTTCAGTCTCTCTGTCGAGTTTAGCAGTATTTTTAGTGGTAACATGTTGTTTGTTGGTTCCAGCTCCATATTTTTGTTGAGTGTCAACTGGTAAGCCTTGACGGCGTGCCGCATTTACTGCTTGTTCAGTCTTCAGAGCCGATGCCTTCGGCGGTTTTTTACGGAGAATCGTGACTGTATCCCAGTCAGACATATTTGCGCAAAAGGTACCACAGGTTTCACAACAAAAATACTGAATAAGTATACGAAAATTTTTCTGCTTGCTTATTGCGTGCCGTGCTGCTTACTACTAGCTAGGGCGGCCAATTCACTAAAATATGGATGTCATCGACATCGATTGTTGGGGTTTCGATTTCAATCGATGTCTAATAAATTTTATTTAATAAAGCTGTAACTTTGTTTTTTTTTTAATATAAATACGTCCGGGCTTTAATTTCTCTAAATATCGACATTCGATTTTCACTTTGCTGTCCATCGACTGCAAAGTAAAAATCGAATTCGAAAAAATAAATTAGCAAATTAGTACCTATGTCATATCGATGCTTGATCATCTGTTAATTTTCTGGGATTTTACGTGCTCTTTTTTTGTTGGATAATTTACGCCAGCTTGCGTTTTAGAGTGGACTTTCAATATCGATAGTCGAGGCCACGTCGATACTAATCGATATGAAAATCGAAATCACAAAATAGAGCTGCGGTTGTCAATATTTGTTTTTTTTTATCTGCGCCTTGAACGTGTCAAACGGTGTCAAATGACCAGACCACAAACTATGATGCTGATGAGACCTCAATAATCTGAGGATGAGACAGACGCAGACGATTGATGGGTTATGATGATTGGACAATACCACAGATTACAATTACAATACGTCTACAGAACGTCAGACATAACCTTCAAATTTAACAATAAAGTTAAGTTACTGTTAAAATAAAGAATGAGTGAAGAAATAAATGATTCAGAAGAGGAAATATTCGTGTATGCTGAGTTTGAAGATACAGTAAATATGGAAAAGTATCGTGCAGTTCATGTATTGGGAGTTAATGAAAAAAATCCCATTATTCAAATGGATGATACGTTTTTCACAGGTTGTTATGCTTTATATGTCAAAGGTGCTCTTGTTTACCTGTCCATAGTTATTGCATGATCAATTTGAGAACAATTATTATAAATTTTACCTGTTTATTCGAGTGCTCACAAAATGTAATTTAAAAAAGTTTAGTACTCTAAAGGTGCTAAGCTGGAAACATAGTGATTTTTTTTTACGTGGTAAAATCATCGAATGAGTCCTCCCACCCAGGGCAGAGCGGGAGGGACTGTCAGACTCGTACTGACTTAAATCCACTGTGTCCTTCAATAGGTAGCTTTTTATGTTCTGGGGTCACGGTAATGAAATAAGTCCCGCGACCTCGGCAGGCTTTGGCCCTCTAGAGGGGGGCCCTGTCATGGAAACATAGTGATAGGGTATTCTTGATACGGCTTCAAAAAAATAGTTGTTCTCAGTTCGACCTGTTTAAGTATGTTTGTCCGCGATTATCTCGTGTTTGACTGCACCGATTTTGATACGGTTTACAGAAAAGTATTCGTTACATTCTGGGGAAGGTTTTAGTATAAAACAATAAATGGATATCTTGTGAAGTTGCCCACATAGATCCGTTTTTGTTGCTTACCTACTAGCATTGTAAATTTTCAAAGACGCCGATTATATTATGAAGATTTTTGTTTTTTGTTAAACTAAAAAGGGTAAATAAAATCTTTTGAAAAAAAAAGGAACCAAATTCAAACACAAACAAGGTGTAAAATAACTTTTCTTTCGGAAGTTGGTGGCTTTGTTATTTATTTCATTGACTATGGCCATCGCCTTCTGATTTTCTATTTTTTAATGCTTGATCCTTAGTCTCCAAATGAAAGTAAGACAGAACTGAAAAAACTGACTAAATAAACAAAACCCGCTTTGAATCAAACCTACAATGAATTAAAAATTGTATTTATTTATAATTTGAACTGTCTTTATCCAATTAGGAAAATATGAAAACGCTCTTGGAACATACATGTTTTTTGAAGAAGATCCCGAACCTAAAACAGAAGATCCATTATTTGACAAATTGCCTGAAAAGAATTTAAAATACCTCTGCAAGACAAAAAAAGTACTGAATATGGAACATGCTTATGTTACTCCTAAAGAAGGTATAATTTAACATGGTATTAAGTTCATAAACATAAAACTGTCCTATTATAATAGGGGGAGATCCTATTGCTATTAATGGGTTAGAAATCTGTCTGGAATGAGACTGGACTCCGGAAGCTGCTAAGAAATTCAGTATGGAAGAAGAGAATTTATGAATCCCCAGCCTGGAAATTGAATCTAGAACCTCGTGCTTAGCAATTGTACTTGCTACCAATAACAATAAGCTTTAATGTGGCGGTTAAGACATTGTCAAACTAGGAATTGTTTTACAACATAAATCACATTTTATCAGTAAAAAAGAACCTTCCCAACAATTATTTGTTGACTTGACTTGTCTTTATCATGAACATGTTTTTCTATAAAGCAGAAGAGTTTAGAAGCATTATGTATTAAATATTTTATAAACAATCTTCTTTCGCAGGCCATGATCTGCAGCATACAAAGCTTGAAGTTGATGACAACATAGAACCTGTCAATTTTAAGACAATACAAGAAGCTATTGAGAAATTTAAAAATCATTTTGATGCTGAGTCAGTCACTGAAATCATTGACCCATAGGGTAAGTGACAACACACACATAGAGCTATTACAAACATCCCAACCTTCGCTCAATTCAAAAATAGTCTACGAGTTATTTAATGATTAAAAAATTGGACAGAAAATGTCAATACAACAAATAGTATGTTAGTTGATTTCATTTCAACAATACCATAACTGGTCACTAGATCCGCTGTAGACCAAAGTTGCTATATGTATAGTACCAAAAATATTCCTATATTGTATGCACTAAAAAGTTTGCAAACAGCAGAAAAACAGCTGGTACGGACAATATTATGTACTGGACAATATTGTACAGTACAGTAAAATTACAATTGGCAATTTTGAAGAGCAGTAGCTTCACAAGCAATTTTATTATTTGTTATGTAGCTACTATATTATTATTCTCAGTACTTACTATTTGATGGACTTCCTATTGATCACAGCTTGGGCGTGGGAATTAATCCTATACACAATTATACACCATTCTTATTGTTCGTATTTAGCTGTGGCTATTATTGGTCTGTTTTGTCTATTAATGTGCTAAATCATAAACCAATGCTGAATTTTTAGAACAGAAAAAAAATACATAAAAAAATATGTAGGTCAGTAAATTCTTATTTTCCCGAAACTCCCAAATAACGCTAATCAACCATTCAACTTGGTACAGTACAGGGGCCACAGTTTGAATTTCGCCAACACTTTATATTTTTATTCGCCAATGTGTGTATGTGTGTATTTTATACACACAAACAAAAGTTAAAAATAATACTAACTTGGTTACATGCATAGCATAGATACTGTGGTTACATGAGTAGGTATTTCCCCTGTTATCGTTGAATAAGAAATCCCTACATTGTAACCAAAGCAAGCCCCATTCATCAATACGGGGATAAACCGTAAAGAAGCGTCAATGTTGCGACGGCTAACAAACAGCTATGTATATATAAAACATTCTTGCTCTGTTTGTTGGTACGTCCGTGACCGTTGATTCATAGCGCGCGGCGCGGGCGGCGCGGCGCGTGGATCGAGTAAAGCGCGGATACGTGGTCCTTGGTTACTGGCTACTGTAGTTACACTATTTATAGTGGCAGCTATGTAAGGCGCAACGTGCGAACAAACTTTTTCATTCATTGTTGTATCTTACTTGCTGTTAATAAGTTGAGGTGTTTCAAATAGTTTGTTTTTATTAATTGTGTTTGGTGAGTAAGCTGATTACGTTTGCGTTTTAAATGTACATATTTAAAACGCAATAATTTTCAAACCCAGCCAGGCAGTTTTAAACTTTGACGGCCTTATTACAAAAACTAAATAAACCTTGGTTTAAACCTGGACTATCAAATCCTGGCTTATCTGCAGAGCCATGGTTTAAATTTGTCCGTATTACAAAATTAAGATAAAACGTCGACTTTAGTACCGCCACGATTGTCTAAAATTGTGTAAATCCACAATGTGTAATAACAATTAAATCTACCTTGTTTAAATTCATTTTGGGCACACCTTTGACAGCTACTACTGTTAGACCATGGTTTATCGCAAAACCACGATTTGTAATAACGTTTGTGTAAACCGTAGTTTTACAAGAATTAAACCTGGGTTTTTAGTTAAACCCCTTTTTGTAATAAGGAAACGTTTTTATTTTTTAGAAGGGGCGCCTGCGTCCTAGGATATTATAATTCAGAACTACTTTTAATTTATTTCATCTATCGTTAACTATCGCGTTGACAGGAAGTATACATAGATAAATAGGAACCTACCGAATAATAGTATAGTTATTTGTATACATACCTATATTTTTATTTCAAATTCTTGACATTTAATTCTGTTCACACGTTTTTGGGGTTTGTTGTCTTATTTCTGTCTCTAGGGTCAATTTTCAATATCTGAGACATCCGTTGAGGATAATGACGCCCCATCTTTTACTACTAGTGCAACCATCCACTGACAAAAAATAAAAATATAAATTATTTTAATTACATCTAACTTAAATGAAACTAAAATAATTTATATTTTGGTTTTTTGTCAGTGGATGGTTGCACTAGTAGTAAAAGATCGGGCGTCATTATCCTCAACGGATGTCTCAGATATTGAAAATTGACCCTCTAACAGAAATTAGTCATGAGATGAATTCGGCAACGTTGCGATTCTAACTTTATCATAGAAAGGTTCCATGGGATCTCGAGTAGACTTTTGTCGACAAAAGAATAGATAAAATGTCAGAATGTAGAGATTTCCATCGTCCTAAGTCCGCGATGTTTAACTTTTTTTAGATAAATGTTTCTATTCTTACTGGCGATGATCGCTGTCATACTGGAACTGAACCTTTTTTTTTTTATCGTGGTAAAATCATCAAATGAGTCCTCCCACCCCGGGCAGGGCGGGAGGGACTGTCAGACTTGTACTGACTAAAATCCACGGTGTCCTTCAATAGCCCTTTATGTTCCGGGGTCACGGTGATGAGATAAGTCCCGCGACCCCGGCAGGCTTTGGCCCTCTAGAGAGGGGGCCCCGTCATCATGGTGACGCTCTTTGAGGCGCGCGTGGAACACAACGCGCTGTCGACCCGGGGAACTGTACCCTTAGCACGAGTTTTCACTCTTTTACTTTACAGCGCCTTTCCAGTATTTACAGCGTTTCTTGTATGAAAAAATGGAACAGCGCCTCTGGTGTGCGAAGAAGGAACTAATTTTTTCCTTGAAAATTGTCAAGTTCCAGTTTACTTTACATCTCAAATACTGGAAACTCGTGCTAAGGGTACTAGATTGTTCTCTCTTATATCCTACAATACTGCACCAGACATAAAATGTCTGTGTGTGTGGGTCTTGTGACTTGCTTGAATGAAAGATTTTATTTTATTTAATTATTTAAAGGTACACATAGAAATTCTGGCTAAATACGTGCCGGCGCTCTCACCGTAACTATCCATAGTCGTGACAAATATTTAGGAGTGCATATTCAGTATTTACTCAATGGAACTTTATACGACAAACTTGTTTTTACGGTTTCCACGAAATCCTTTTGGACATCCCTCTCTTTTTTCGAGGTCTTTAGAACCTTAAAAATAAAGTTCTAAACCCTGTATGGAGTGCTACCCCCAGGGTTGAAGCTATAGTTTGGTATTGACAAAGCTACTGACAGCGACATGTCGCGACACTATCTGAAGTCTCTGTCTTGACGACAAGCTCGTTGAAACGTACAGCATAGAAATTGTCTTTTATACAATACCTAGAATAGCATAGCCAGGGCCCCCGTAAGGTCTACTGGCGCCTGTGTGCAAAAAAGGATTTTGGCGCCCCTTAAAGCATTTTGAATTATCTTTTTTTTACGGTAGGTCGGTTAGTGGCGTATTTTAAAATTCAGCGCCCTGGGGCTGTAAAGCTTGCCGCCTCGGAACTTAAACACAAAAAAAAACAAAACTTCACACCCAGAGTTCCATACCATCTTAGAGTAAAAAAAAATAAAATTTTGTAGACCACGACAAGATTAACTAACATAAGAAGCATTAGTATTGAAAAATGAGCTATCAAAAGAGAGGCCATGAAAAGCGAATGGCAACTTTATTTGAAGCGCGAGCGAAGCGAGCGCGAAATTTTTAGCTTTTTGGAATAGGGCAAGGCAATTCTTCATAGAAGAGCGAACGCAGTGAGCTCTAAAAGTTAAACGTGTCCGGACTTCAAGTTTTAATCTAAAAGTGAGATCAAATATTTGAAATCTTTAGTACTTAAACCTAATCCTATTTAAATTCTCAACTTTTAGGTATTTAAAAATTATTATTGATATTTTATTTTACTAATTTTTTCGGGGCCCTAATTATCTTTTTTACAGTAGGTCGGTTAGTGGCGTATTTTAAAATTCAGCGCCCTGGGGCTGTAAAGCTTGCCGCCTCGGAATTTAAAGACAAAAAAAAACCAAAACTTCACACCCAGAGTTCCATACCATCTTAGAGAAAACAAATTTAAAATTTTGTAGAACGCGACAAGATTAACTAACATAAGAAGCATTACCATTGAAAAATGAGCTATCAAAAGAGAGGCCATGAAAAGCTAATGGCAACTTTATTTTAAGCGCGAGCGAAGCGAGCGCGAAATTTTTTAGCTTTTTGGAATAGGACAAGGCAATTCTTCATAGAAGAGCGAACGCAGTGAGCTCTAAAAGTTAAACGTGTCCGACTTCAAGTTTTAATCTAAACGTGAGATCAAATATTTGAAATCTTTAGTAAGTACTTAAACCTAATCCTATTTAAATTCTCAACTTTTAGGTCTATTTAAAAAATATTTTTGATATTTTGTTTACAATTTTTTTCTGGGCCCTAGGCTTTGGCGCCCCTAAAGGATGGCGCCCGTGTTCATTGCACACTTTGCACATATGGTAGCGGGGGCCCTGAGCATAGCTGTGCCATAAATGATATTCGAATTAATGAATAGGATGAAAAGGTACTCCTCTATTAATCATTGCCTCATTACTTCGTGATTCATCGTGTACTTAACACACTAGAAAGACAAGTAGACACTAAACTATTGATAAATGATAAGTAATGATATTGTTTCAGTAAGATGACAAACGCAGGGCGGCGACTTCGAAGTCGACGTGTGAAAACTGTGGAAGAAGTTTTCCAAGAGATAAACAGAAGACATGTGCGAATTAAAAGGAAGGACAGAAAGGATAATAATTCTATACTTTACAAAGTGCTGCAAGAACTTCTGAAGAGAATGCGTAAATGTGACAGCTTATTCGACAGTATGAAACCGAAACTTGAATATTTAGGCAGCTACTTTGATGGCATGCGTGTAGGTCAACCTAACGAATACGACATTAATGTTATTTTGACTATACACATCAATTACAATAAAATTACTTTAGATGCCCGTGACACTCAAAACGGTTACACAAGCATTATAATGCCAGAAGAATTCCGCAGACTGTCGAACACTCCTGCCACTGCTATGAAAGGTTTCAAAAAGACAGAATTCTGGTGCGATAAATCTTACCGACTTTCAGTTATAAGTTTTCGATCCTGGATGCAAAGTGTTGTAGATGCTGCTCTAAATGAATTGCCATTGGAAGATGGTAAACGAATTTTAAAAGTGCAAAATAAATATTTTAAAATCCAATACAAAATGTCGGGTCCTGCTAATACCATAACAATATGTTTAGAAAACGATGAAGTTATTGATGTAGATTTGGTTCCAACATTAGCGTTTAAGCTACCAAAAATACCCTTATCCTCAAAAATTGATTTTGAGAAAGTTAAAAAGACAAAAATTGCTCATTATTTTGCTGTACCAAAACCTAGTGATAATGATTTTAGTTGGAGATTAGCTTTTCCGTATCAAGAAAGATATTATACTGACAACATGAATAATTTAAAAAGCGCTATAAAGCTTTTGAAGTTATTTCGAGACATTCAAGGATTTAACAAATTGGCTAGCTACTTCATTAAAACATTATTTCTATGGGAAATTGTAGAAAAAGATGACGAATTTTGGAAGAAAAGTTCTTTGACCTTTATTGTATTTTATATGTTGCAAAAATTAAAAGACTGCTTGGCAATTGCGACTATTAAAAACTTTTGGTGCTCCGACCACAATCTTCTCGAGAAAATTAAAAAGGAAACTTCTCAAAATTGGAGTAATAGAATAGGTAATATAATCAATGACATAGAACGAAATAAATTGACGAATCCGCATGTTGTGTTAAAATATTTTACAAAACAAGGCTCTGTAAAATTAAACTAAATGATACATCCGGCACCTACTTACCTATAGCTGATAGAGAATTCAATATTTATGTTGTATTGTTTTCCATTGTTTTATTATACGTCATGAACGCAATTTAGTATTGAGAAAGTTTTGATGTATGTATTTATTTTGTAATTTATAGTAGCAAAGTTGAAGAAAGTTTGTAGCATAAAGCCATTCAACCTCGAGCTGATAATATATTCGACCCAAATTTTAGCTAATTGTTGTATTATATCATAACTGTAACTATAAGTACACATAGAATTGTAGAAATGTGTATGTACAAAATATAAACATAACAAATATTCAGATTTTTATTTTAGAAAATAGGCCGGTCTATTAATAAGGCACACCAAGGTTTAGAAAAGGGAATTTCCCTGGTGCTTTGGCTACTGGCCTTTAGAGCCAGATCAGTATCACAAAATGACACGGTGCAGCACTGTGCCTAAATTATAGATTTATAGCATGTTTTTGACCTAAATGGAGGCAATATTATGATATATCCAACCGAAGAAACGAAGTTCACTAGATTCGCGACAATATGTGACACGCGGGACTGCCTAAGCAGGTTACCGTGACTCTGGAACGTAAAAGGCAATTGAAGGAACACTCGATTTTAGTCAGTACGAGTCTTAAAATCCCTTCCGATTCACCCATGGTGGGAGGCGAATATAGTGATTAAACCACTTTAAAAAAAGGCAAAGTGGCAACGGGTACGCCGGACGGAGAGGTACTGCATCGTTCAGGTCTTTTTATCGCTGATGTTTGAATCACATTTGTCAAATTAGAAAAACAAGTTGGCGCGACCTAACGCCATCTTGCCACGGCTACTATGGCCACACGTACTATCGAACAATGTAATCTCTGCTCACTTTTAAAACAAAATCGCGTGCGCAGTATCCCACATCTGTGAACTGGCCACCTTTTTTATGAAATGGATGACCCTTTTTTATGAATAGGATGAATGGTCAAAACAAAGGGCCTAGGAAGTGGCAGTTATAACTCTGCAAGCAGAAATAGTCTTTACGGTGGTCAGTATATACATTGGGCGATAGTACCATAGTAGCCGTGCGTGCCAAACAGCATCTTTTTGCGCGTTGCACCGAAATATCTTGGGTGCACTGGTGGTCATCGTGTGGGTAACATTTCTGACTAACGTGTAGTTCATTTTCTCTACATTTGTTCAGTCAAGTCGCAACAAATGACGACTCGGCCACGGACTCGGCGCTCGTCCGTTGCGGGGCCAGGCCAGGCGGTTGATAGAAGGGTGATAAAAGGCTTCTACAGGAAACCATTTGATTTCAGAATGATCGAGGAACGACCAACCTAGTATTTGTATAATCAACCACAATTCCATGAAAGCAGTTTGGATTTCTTTCGTAGTAAGTACAACTGTTACCACAGTCACCACAGACTCCCCATATGCACAAAAATATAGCTATTGGGTACTACAGTCTACAGTGGTATTCTCTTGTAAGAGCGCGGCCGCAGCTCACGCCAAGCTGGGACCACACCGGTGATACCAGCGCTCACCGCCTCGTTGAAGAGCACATCGTAGAGCCCAGCGATGAGATTTCTTATAGAGAATAGCATAGCTGAACTCCATTTCGTTGTTAGTGTTAGCCGGTGCCTCGCTCTGTGAGGCCGAGTTTGTTTTTAAAAACGAGTCTTGTACGCCACACAAAATGTTAGAAGTTCATGAGATCAAGGCATAAAACGTAGAGGATTATAGGGTTATTCGCTCTCATGAACTTTGATGAAGTGGCATTCTATTTGGCGCACTGGATCATAAACGGCTTGTTTGACAGACAAATACTGTACGCAGAACAATGGCTATTAGTCTATGGTAAAACATCCCCTTTTAAAAATTAACAGTGTGCCCAGTATCTTACATGACTGCAATCTGAAAACTAGATTATATTCCAAAAGGTATTTGATGAAAACAAAAGAGTCAGAAAACATGTCGTGCGTTTTTAGGCGATTCTCACACGGCACCGCGCACCACCGCGGTAGGCGGTAAAGCGGATCTCAAGTCGCATTGGTCTCTAAATCCGTAGATGCCTAACACACGTACACCGCCCGGCCGCGCGGTCGAGTGGTGCTTTCACCGCCACCGCCCCTCCGCGCGGTGAGGCGGCGCCTCATACACGGGCCGCCGCATAGCCGCGGCGCGGATCATCATGGGTGCAGGACGTGTTGAATTAGAGTTCTGCTTCTTAAAAATGAATAAACCCAATATCTTATTATTTTTTTCTTTCTACGCCCTAAAAGCCAGATTGCTGCCACCACTTCAGCGTCGTCCATTATTAAGTACCAGTGTCTGTGATCAAACTGGTCAAACAAAACCGTGTTAAATCCATCCGCGCAGACATGCGCGTAAACCGCCTTACCGCGCGGGGAACCGCTACAAAATCCGCTTTACTGCCACAGCCTACCGCGGCGGTGCGCGGTGCCGTGTGTGAATCGCCTAAGCCGGGTCCAGACTGGTGTAACGTATAATGTAATCCACAGTGTAATGTAACAAGAATTCTACGTGTGGACGGACTACGAGCGTTACATTACATGTAATGCTTTACCATATTATTGTAATGTAATTAAATGTAAGAATAATATACCTATATCACCGTCATTCTTCTTTTTTAACCGACTTCAAATTGGAAGTGGTTCTCAATTCGGTCGGTACGTATTTCTTTATGTAAGTTCCGATTACTCCGTGTTTTCTGATCCGATATGTGTGATTCTATTTTTGTTCGATGCAGAGGGTCTAAAACGGCCACTTAGGAATATCCCAAAAGATTCACCTTCGTGGTGAATAGCCAATGGCGTTGAGGCAAAAGCACGATCATTTTCGCGTAAATTTTTGAACTCACATAAATCTAATGGCAACTTTTACAGATTTAGTGCCGTAAGTAATAAAAATGATTAGGTGGTAAAGATCTAATTATTTATTTGTTCGGCTCTTTTTGTTTTTTGACAGGTTTCTTGAGGTAGTTTGATGTGCTGGCATAGTGACGTCTGTACAAGTTTTTGTACTGCGACGGTTCATATTTAAAATCAGGTAAAAAAACTGTTTAAAGAAGCTAACGGGTTTGCTCCTAAACTTCATCATCAGCCTATAAATGTTCCCACTGCTGGGACACAAGCCTCCTCTCTGTGAGAGGGAGTGGGCCGTAATCTACCACGCGAGCCCAGTGCGGATTGGTAGATGTCACATGTCTTCGAATTTTTGGTTCTAGGATATGCCGGTTTCCTCACGATGTTTTCCTTCACCGTTTTGAGAGCAGTGGTGTTGAAATAAATTACACAAAGTAATGCGCCTGACGAGGTTCGAACCCACGACCTACTACTCGTAAGTCGAGGCCGATACCACTGGGCCACCACTGCTTGCTCCTAAACTTATATTAATTAATACAAAATAAAATGTTATAAATATCTATTTCTTTTTGCCGGTCCGGCTATTAAGTTTACTTTCTGTTTTACGTTTACATTTTTAGGGTTCCGTAGCCAAATGGCAAAAACGGAACCCTTATAAATTCGTCATGTCTGTCTGTCTGTCCGTCCGTATGTCACAGCCCCTTTTTGTCGAAAGTATAAGAGCTAGCCTGTTGAAACTTGGTAGGTAGATGTATTATGTGAACCGCATTACGATTTTCACACAAAAATAAAAACAGAACAAATTTTGGGGGTGCCCCCTATACTTAGAACTGAAACTCAAAAATTTTTTTTTCACCAAACCCATACGTGTGGGGTATCTATGGATAGGCCTTTAAAAAATATATTGAGGTTACTAAAATCATTTTTTTCTAAACTGAACAGTTTGCACTAGAGACACCTCCAAAGTGGTAAAATGTGTGTCCCCCCCTGTAACTTCTAAAATAAGAGAACGATAAAACTAAAAAAAATATATGATGTAGACCTCAACAAAACCTTCCAACGAAAATTGGTTTGGATGAGATACAGTTAGCAGTTTTTGAGATATAGTGCATTTTCTAAAACCGCAAATATAACTTTGCCATTCATACAAACACTATAAAAAACAAAGTTATTTTTATTTTTTGTGTTTATTACTTACTAATCTCAATATAATTATATCCCTAATCTATGCTTGCTACTACGGAACCCTTCATGAGCGAGTCCAACTCGCACTTGGCCGGTTTTATAACAGATACCGTAGAGTATTGGTAGCTGTCGTGACAAAGAATTTTGCCTTTGCTATGCACTCTCAAAATAAATACTGATCACTGCTGATCAGTGACGGATTAACCCTTAATCAAATTAAGCAATTGCCTGGGGCATCACGTCTGGGGGGGCACCAGAAGAAGCACAAAAAATACGTCCTGGCATCACGTCTCATTCTCACGTTATCAAAAACTTACTGAAACTGCTTAAATCTTCTAGCTCGCTTCGCTCTCTATTCGGGCGTGGGCTTGGTTATCTTAATTATTGCTTATAGAAGGTGCAATAAAAAAAATCGAGCTCGCTTCGCTCGCTCTTACACTTTCCTATGCCTCGAAAGGACTCTGTTATACCTACTAAACGAAGTAGGTACTTCCCTACATAACACCTTCCTTATCGCCAATGAATTAGTAGATTATTAACCAAGGGGATAAAGCAGTGTCTTCTGTCGCGGGTGACGATTTAAATCGCGAGCGTAACGAAGGACTCGAGGTTTACTCCCGAGCGCAGCGAGGGTGTTAAAAACTTAAATCACGAGCGAAGCGAGGGATTTAAGATGAGGCCTTCAGTGTAGCGAGGGATTTAAGTTCACCCAAGACTAAGACAGCTTTATCACCGAGGAAAATACTCTACTTTTCGTACCATTTGCGAAAAAAATAACACAATAATAATATGAGATAAGCATTTATTAAAAATAATGACAATTAAAATAAATTAAAATAAACTTATCGTATTATTTGAAGAAAACAAAAACGCGGCAAAGTCCTAGACTAATATTTTTTGTCGGAAAAGCAAAGGCATCAAGCTCATACGGCCTCGTCGGTTTTCGTAATTTTATTTAATAATCATAACTGCATAATAAATACGTATTCCTTTTTCAAAAAAGATGTATAATGCTTTATATACTAACTCAATGGTGTAAACACAGATGTAGTTCGGTAAGTATTCAGAATTTAAATCACATTCTCCCCCTAGAGGATGAATGAAATTCAGTACAATTTTCTTTCCCTGTTTTAACAGAATAAAAATGACTATTATTATGTTCGCTTTTTGTGGCATAGAATGTCACTTTTTTGAGCAAGTGGTACGAAAATGTTATTTTTCGTACCACTTGCTCAAAAAAGTGACATTCTATGCCACAAAAAGCGAACATAATAATAGTCATTTTTATTCTGTTAAAACAGGGAAAGAAAATTGTACTGAATTTCATTCATCCTCTAGGGGGAGAATGTGATTTAAATTTGGAATACTTTATACTGAACTACATCTGTGTTTACACCATTGAGTTTGTATATATACACAGTCATCTTCACATACATCTTTTTGAAAAAGGAATACGCATTTATTATGCAGTTATGATTATTAAATAAAATTACGAAAACCGACGAGGCCGTATGAGCTTGATGCCTTTGCTTTTCCGACAAAAAATATTAGTCTAAGAATTTGCCGCGTTTTTGTTTTCTTCAAAACATAGTAATCATCATCATCATCATCAGCCTTCAATGTTCCCACTGTTGGGACACAGGCCTCCTCTCTGTGAGAGGGAGTGGGCCATAATCCACCACGCGGGCCCAGTGCGGGTTGGTAGATGTCACATGTCTTCGAATTTGATGGTTCTAGGACATGCCGGTTTCCTCACGATGTTTTCCTTCACCGTTTTGAGAGCAGTGGTGATGAAATAAATGACACAAAGTAATGCGCCAGGCTGGGTTCGAACCCACGACCTACAACTCGTAAGTCGGGGCCGATACCACTGGGCCACCACTGCTCTACGTAACATAGTAAACGTTAAGTTTATTTTAATCTTCATTATTTTTAACCGACTTCAAAAAGGAGGAGGTTATCAATTCGACGGTATGTTTTTTTTTTTTTTTTTTGTATATTTGTTACGCGATTACTCCGCCAATTGTGAACCGATTTTTAAAATTCTTTTTTTGTTCGAAAGGAGGTACTTCTGAGGTGGTCCCATAGTCACCAAGTTGGGATCTGATGATTGGATCCTGGAGAAATCGAGGGCAACCCTCAAATTTTATAGGCCGACACACCGTTTTTCGTAAATTTTATGAAGTAATTTAAATACTTGCGTATGGTAATCATAATTTCATGTAGCTGAGCTGATGATGGAAGGTAGAACTCCTTAATAGTAAGGAGTAGGCATCGACTGATTTAGTTTGAGTTCGCATATCTCTGGAACTACAAGTCCGATTTAAGTAATTCTTTTTTTGTTGTACTAGGTATCATTTAACTTAGGGAATATTGCAAGTTTCATCAAAATCGGTTCAGTAGTTTTTGAGATAGGGAATTTTATTAGCTTATTGTGTACATGAGCGATGTTATTACCGGTGTTATGGATTACAAAATTCTAGTGCACATGTTGTATTTGACAAGAATTGGGTTGAATATTTAAACTAAAAAGAGTAAAATAAAAACTTTTTCAAAAAAAATGTAACAGCCTTCAAAAACAACCATAAAAAACGGTAAAAAAACCTACAAAATAACTTTTCTTTCGGAAGTCGGTGGCAAAAAAAAGACAATGAAATAAAGAAAACAAAGACACCGACTTCCGAAAGAAAAGTTATTTTGTAGGTTTTTTTACCGTTTTTTATGGTTGTTTTTGAAGGCGGTTACATTTTTTTTGAAAAAGTTTTTTAATAAATGCTTATCTCAATATTATTATTGTGTTCATATTTTCGCAAATGGTACGAAAAGTAGAGTATTTTCCTCGGTGATAAAGCTGTCTTAGTCTTAGGTGAAATTAAATCCCTCGCTACACTCAGGACTCGTCTTAAATCCCTCGCTTCGCTCGTGATTTAAGTTTATAACACCCTCGCTACGCTCGGGAGTAAACCTCGAGTCCTTCGTTACGCTCGCAATTTAAATCGTCACCCGCGACAGAAGACACTGCTTTATCCCCTTGGTTAATAATCCACTATTAATAACATGGACTTCTTATAAGTTATCCTATAATCTATAAGCAGTAAACTAATTTCTGTATTTTTTTCAAAATTTTAGGTTCAGTAGTTTCGGAGATAGGGGGGGGGGGGGGGGTATTTGACTGTAAGCGACACACAGACGGACACACGAGTCATCCTATAAGGTTTCCGTTTTTGTATTCGGACGTATGGAACCTGGCGCGTAATGGGTGACTCGCCGTCTGATCATGGACCGTTCCCGGGTCGATGGCGCGTCGTGTTCCACGCGCACCTCAAAGAGCTGTCAGCAAACTGACGGCGTCGCTGGACTATCTGTAACCGTAATCCTGGAACGTAAAGGGCTATTGAAGGATCACCGTGGATTTTAGTCAGTAAAAGTCTCACAGTCCCTTCCGTCTCGCCCTGGGCGGGAGGACCCATTGATGTATTTAACCACGAAAAAAAAAAACCGGCCAAGTGCGAGTTGGACTCGCCCATGAAGGGTTCCGTAGCAGCAAGCATAGATTAGAGATATAATTATATTGAGATTAGTAAGTAATATACACAAACAATAAAAATAACTTTGTTTTTCATAGTATTTGTATGAATGGCAAAGTTATATTTGCAGTTTTTGAAAATGTACTATATCTCAAAAACTGCTAACTGTATCTCATCCAAACCAATTTTCGTTGGTAGTTTTGGTTGAGGTCTACATTATATATTTTTTTTAGTTTTATCATTCTCTTATTTTAGAAGTTACGGGGGGGGGGACACACTTTTTACCACTTTGGAAGTGTCTCTCGCGCAAACTGTTCAGTTTAGAAAAAAATGATGTTAGTAACCTCAATATCATTTTTAAAGACCTATTCATAGATACCCCACACGTATGGGTTTGGTGAAAAAATTTTTGTTGAGTTTCAATTCTAAGTATGGGGGGCACCCCCAAAATTTATTTTGTTTTGATTTTTGTGTGAAAATCCTAATGCGGTTCACATAATACATCTTTCTACCAAGTTTCAACAGGATAGCTCTTATACTTTCGACAAAAAGTGGCTGTGACATACACGGACAGACAGACAGACATGACGAATCTATAAGGGTTCCGTTTTTGCCATTTGGCTACGGAACCCTAAAAACCCGTGGGTAGGGGGCACCAAAGGCTTTTATTGCTTAGGGCATCAAATAGTCTTAATCCGTCACTGCTGCTGATCATACCATATCTGTAGTTTTGAAGACAGCTTAAATAAAGTGAGAAACAATCCGTGTCCGTCCACAGGTTGATTGTTACTGTTTATTGTTAAGCTATTGCATAGCTTTTAGCATTTATCGCAGGCTCTGAGCGCGGCGCGGCGCGATAAATCTAACGAAAAAACCTAAGGAAAATACCTGACACCACGCATCATCTAGTTAACGTCGTTTCAGTTCGGGAGACTTCGGCAATCATAAAGGTACGGACAGACGTGCTCATTACTAGCTTGAAAGCATGCTTTTATTGAGGGAGAGGGAAAGGGAGGAGGAGAACGTTTCTTGACGTTTCACTTGATTGACGTGGTTGACCATAGCCTAATTAGTACAGACAGTACTAATTAGGCTTATTACAGTGCTTGTGAACTGCAAATTCAACTTTTAAGTCGCCCGCCCACACATTAATAAAACGCGACGCCACCCGATGAAACGTGATGCGTGTTGACTCGAACAAATGTGTAGGCATAGCGTCGCGTCGGATGTTCATAGTGTAATTCTGGTCTATAGAAAACAATACATTTGATTCGACTCAACACGCGTCACGTTTCATCGGGTGGCGTCGCGTTTTATTAATGTGTGGGCGGGCGACTTAAAAGTTGAATTTGCAGTTCACAAGCAGACTACGCATTGCTCTAATATTTTTTAAACTGGCAATAGTTTCATGCACCCCCCTGCCCCTCGCCTCCTCTTAGCCGCCATTTTATTTGTATTGTATCGCCATTTCGTTTCTTTCGTGAGATGGAGAATTGGACAAGAAAGTGAGACAGAAATAAAATAATCTGAATCCTTTTGTTATTAGAACTCTCTTCTAATTATTATCGGAAACCGAAATCAGGTTAACAAAAGTGTATTATTACAAGTAAGTTCTTATTTTTTTTAATTTTAATCGTGACCGCGTCTCACCTCTTGTTCGAGTACAATGGCGTCCGCTTACTCGTAGCGCGTATGGTTATTCCGTCATCCTTTTCTTGCATATATCGACTATTCAGGAGACACTGCCTTTCTAACGAATGATCTTTTTACGAGTAGAGTAGACTGATAAGAAATATTCCCCGTTACCTTCGCACTTTGCGTTTGAGCTGTGGTTACTGGTTTGAGTTTCTCTTTCACGTATTATTAGCCGCGCTTTTGTTGTACGCGCAAAGATGTTTAAAAACAGTTCTCTATTAACTATTTTATATTTTATCAGATATATACAATGTGGAGCTGATTGAAATTGTGTGATGAATTAATTGATGTGTCGATATGTTCACTACGAACACCGTTCAAACCGGCACTGTGCCGACGCTGCAGTATCAAGAGCATCCAACACAAAAGTCTCAAGGCAAAAACATTGAAAACGTTCAGCAAAAGAATGCTCAGCAGACTCAACAAAGTCAACAACAACAACAGGTAACAATATAATAATATACATACATTCCCATTTTGCTGACACAAATCTAAATACTTAAAATTAAGTAAATTAAAAAATTCGGCAGCATGCAGCATTATCAATCACATAAATCAAACTTGTCTCACAGAGTAAAAACATAAATGATGATTTTTACAATTGCAATCTAGTTCAATAAAAATAATAAAAAGTAATATTATATAACTTCACCTAAGTTTATAAACCACAAACTTGAGAAAAATTCACCATATACAAAAATTGATAATTCATACACTACAATGAAATAAATTGTATTTGACTGTAACTAATATTTACAAAATTATGAATATCTATAATAAATTCTCCTCTTTAAACTAAATGTTAATACATATAATTTCAGGAATTTCCCACATTTTGTTATACTACCAACGTGAACATGATTGGGAAACTAGGCACAGCTGCCACTAGTGGAGCTGGCAATGTGACCAGCGGTGTAAACATAACTCAACTGACCACCAGTGATGATAAGACTTGTTACATAGCCCAGCCATTTTCATACAACTATGCATTAGTGAATCAGATGCAAATTGCTCCTAATGGAATTCAGAATACAATATCAAATATAAGTTTTAAATGTGATGTTTGTGGGCTGATGTTTGGGCATCTCACTCTTCTAAATGCTCATAAAAGAATACATGCTCAGGATACAGGTAATTACACTGTTTTTTAAATTTAATATTTAGAATACTACAACTTAAAGGTAACTTTTGACTGAATGAAAGTTCACCCACTGCAATAATTTTAAAAGTTCATTGAAAACACTTTCTCTTTGATTACAGAAAACAATATAACAGTGGTAGCGACAGGTGTAAGTACTGGAAATGATGTTGCCATGCCTCCACACATTCAGATCCTCTCCTCTGATCCCAATGAGCAGCAGCAACACCACGTACCAATTCAAGACAGTTAGTAGGCACTCTTGTTATTTTTAATCCTTTTTTTTCCACTTTTTAAAACTTCTTGTAGTAGTACAGGGAGCTAAGTTAAGTTAAGAGATATTTCAGTACTAATTACAATTCTAGTAATGTTACTCTTTCAATGTTGAGATAGCAAACAACAGGCCTGTTTCCAAAGTTTTGTTTTGTATGTTAATTTGCACATTCAATCCTATAAAGTTTTCTGATAGTCAGGTTTAACCATGTTCTCATCTGTTTCAGCTAAACCAGTCATAATAGAAAAGGTTCAGAAATGTATTACTTGTGGAGGGCCTATTGCTAATAATCCTAAGAGAAAGGGGCCCAAGCTAATCCGCTGTGAAAACTGCATCGCACAAGATTCTGTAGACCAGAGAAATAGTCAATGTGAGTGTTCTATTTAATTTATTGTTAATATAGTGTTCACTCTTTCATTTTGGCAAAAAAAAGTAACATTTTGATAATAACTAGATTAGATATAGCCAATATTTATTTTACTCTTATAATATTAATCAATTATTTATTCTAGGTTGTAGGACCTAGAATTGAACAAGCTAGTTGCCAACAGCAATATGCTAGTGAAACACTATACCTAATTATTTATTTTTCTCAGTGAATGCAACTCAAATATTTGTGGCGGCCGAGGACAATGTTAAGTTTGAAGTGAGCACTGTGCAGCCGTCAGCTGACCCATTGTCTACAGCACCGACAAATCAACAAACACAACAGCAACAGCAGCAACAACAGAAACCTTGTGAGTGTAATATCTGTATTGACTGGAATTCTAAACAAAACACAATTATTTTACATTGCACCCTTTTGTCCTTTTGAGGCAATGCACTTATTTATGTATTTTAAAAGTATGCATTAATTACTTGTTACTACTTTAATTTTATATAAAAGTATTTCCTTATATATTTGGTCATTAATCAATTTTTCTAGTGACAATGTTTGATGAAAATTTTATTTTATATGTGTCAAAAACTTCTTGTTCTAGGCAAAGAAATAATGTCACAAATTGTTTCAGTACCTGGCCACCACCCTGTGAAGAGGAGAAACTTAGCATCGGTAACAAAATGTCAAAACTGCAATGGTTCTGGCATAATTTTTGTAGGTGGGAACAAAAATAAATTAAATAATGCAAATTTGGACAAACCATTCCACTGTAATATATGTGGAGGTTCCTTTGCTAGATATTCCTCACTGTGGTCTCACAAAAAGTTGCATTCTGGTGAGAAGAACTTTAAATGTGGTATATGTGGAATTGCATTCGCTAAGGCTGTTTATCTTAAGAATCATTCAAGAATACACACAGGAGAAAAACCATATAGGTATGTAAATGCTTATGTTAACAAATATTTTGTTTCTAAATTATAGTAAAAGAAAATAATGTTGATACCTAGCCTTGATAAAACGATTATTATTTCAGATGCAATACTTGTGGTATGCAATTTTCACAATCGCCTCACTTGAAAAACCATGAAAGAACACATTCAGGGGAGAAACCATATGTTTGTGAAGTAAGTAGGGTTGATATATTGAATATTAGTTGTTCCCTGTATTTTTACACCTTTTCTGAATTTTTGCTTGGTAGGCAAATCATGCAAGTCAAGTGTGACATTTATTCCTCAAGAAAAGGCTATCAATTAATGCAGAATTTGACGGCACGGTTAGCGCAGTGGCTGAGCGATTGGATTGCTGCGCTGCGTGTCGCGGTTCGATTTCCGCACGGAGCAAATATTTGCATGATCTACAAGTAGTTGTTTCGGGTCTGGGCTTTTGTGTATGTCTATACTAATATTATAAAGAGGAAAACTTTGTTTGTAATGAATAGGCTCAAAAACTACTGGTCCGATTTCAAAAATTCATCATAATATGTCATAAATGTTCGATTCATATGTTTGTAAACGCACCCACGACACAGGAGAAATTCGTCGTGTGGGGCAAGATTGAAAAAAAAAAATCATCTGAGAGCCCGTTCACGACTGGTCTAAGCGGTGAGCAGTGCGACGGGCGGAGCGAATAATACTTTAGTTACTACGATTACTATGTAAGTACGCGAATTCGCCACGGGCGGCACCTCAAAGCGTGTTTGAAACATTTCTATACATTTGATTTTACCGCTCGTCGCCCCGCGCTAGGGCACCGCTCAGAGCGGGAGAGTCATGAACGGGCCGTTATTACTGATAGTGTAAGTCATTATCCAGTACAAACAAGCCTACTCTTCAGCTATATTATGTTAGTACAATTTGTACAATAATAGTAGATTATTAACCAAGGGCTGTATGACATCAATTGCATACGAGGTTTTTGGCGCCTGAGCGAAGCGAAGGCGCTAATTAACCCGAGTATGCAATTGATGCTTACGCCCGAGATAAATACTCTGCTTTACATATCGATTGTGAGGTAAGTAAACAACAAGACAGCAGGTTTCAATGAACATTTATTAAGAAGAAAAAAATGTGTATTTAATTAAAATTAATAGTAAAATTATTACAATTTGTAAGAGATATGGTCACGTTCTTTTTAGGTATATTTATAGTTTGAATATGAGTTTGTGATGATAAGACTTGAGTTTGAGTGACTTGAGGTTCTTGCATCGTAAATGGCGGCAGTTGACTGGTACTATTTTCTTCATTAAAAAATGGCTCAGATGATGTGCTTTGACGTGGTGATTTTAAGTTTATATTTTCTGTTATTTTAGAAGTAATTTTGCTTTTGTTTGCCATCGAATCTTCGATATAACCTTCGGCCACTTTGCTGGACTTCCAGCCGCCGTGCCTTTTTAACAGAGTGAGGTTGGCTCCCGAATCAGCCAATAGAGTCGCTGATGTTCTGCGAAAGCAATGCCCGGTGTATAACTCTACGTTACTCAGTTTTAAATATGTGGCTATTTGCTTTGGCATGCCTGTAAATTTGTTTTTTCCTATTACTTGTCTGTGGCATTTTCCTTTACTGTAATTAAG
The DNA here is from genome assembly GCA_950005045.1 of Agrotis exclamationis. Classification (NCBI taxonomy): domain Eukaryota; kingdom Metazoa; phylum Arthropoda; class Insecta; order Lepidoptera; family Noctuidae; genus Agrotis; species Agrotis exclamationis. The sequence continues at coordinate 9,227,166 of OX465417.1, read as the reverse complement.
AAAAAAACGATTTGTATCCACGTTTTCAGGCCGAAGAGCTTGATATTTTTCAACATAATTTGCAAATTCTTCATGCACAACAAATGACCGGTCAATTTTAGTTTTCGTGTTAGGCAGTTTTATGAGTAGTAATTTGTTATGTTTTTCTACATTTTTAACCGACTTCAAAAAGGAGGAGGTTATCAATTCGACGGTATGTTTTTTTTTTTTTTTTGTATATTTGTTACGCGATTACTCCGCCAATTGTGGACCGATTTTCAAAATTCTTTTTTTGTTCGAAAGGAGGTACTTCTGAGGTGGTCCCATAGTCACCAAGTTGGGATCTGATGATTGGATCCTGGAGAAATCGAGGGCAACCCTCAAATTTTATAGGCCGACACACCGTTTTTCGCAAATTTTATGAAGTAATTTAAGTACTTGCGTATGGTAATCATAATTTCATGTAGCTGAGCTGATGATGGAAGGTAGAACTCCTTAATAGTAAGGAGTAGGCATCGACTGATTTAGTTTGAGTTCGCATATCTCTGGAACTACAAGTCCGATTTAAGTAATTCTTTTTTTGTTGTACTAGGTATCATTCAACTAAGGGAATACTGCAAGTTTCATCAAAATCGGTTCAGTAGTTTTTGAGATAGGGAATTTTATTAGCTTATTGTGTACATGAGCGATGTTATTATCGGTGTTATGGATTACAAAATTCTAGTGCACATGCTGCATTTGACAAGAATTCGGGTTGAATATTTAAACTAAAAAGAGTAAAATAAAAACTTTTTCAAAAAAAAATGTAACCGCCTTCAAAAACAACCATAAAAAAACCTACAAAATAACTTTTCTTTCGGAAGTCGGTGGCAAAAAAAAGACAATGAAATAAAGAAAACAAAGACACCGACTTCCGAAAGAAAAGTTATTTTGTAGGTTTTTTTATGGTTGTTTTTGAAGGCGGTTACATTTTTTTTTGAAAAAGTTTTTTCTATTGTCAAGTTTGTCAATTCCACGGTTCTGCAGGCTCCCGATATCCAAAAAATTAGAACAACCTGTAAAAAAGACATAAGTTGTATTAAAGGCACCAAATTCGCATAGTATTTTTGTGAAATATTTTGGTAACTTATTAAAAAGGGCAAGTAAATACCTATAGTATATATAGTACCTTTATTGCTAAATAAATTTCATCCGGAGCTTCATTTAAGAATTTCTGTACTTCTTCTGCAGTAAATACCTTCGATTTCTTGCTTTTAAAGCCGTCAGACTGCCTTTTCAAGAAAGCAGTAAGTTTAGAAAAATCTTTCAAATTCACGTCATGTTTTGTCATCATTGTAGATTTTAGCATGGAATAAAAGCACCATAAACTGGAAGGTTGTAGCCTCTTAGATAATTCATCAAAATATGATATAAAACACTTTCAGAAAGAGATTTCACTTTTTTTTCTGACCGCCATTTCATAAATTCGTCGTATATGCCTTTACATATCTTTCTTTCGAGTTCGGCGGTAATATATTTTCGACAACTGTTTTTGCCCTTTCTTTAATAAAATCGGGCGTTAGATCTATGTCTTCGTCACTAGACATGTTTAAAACTTTTGAAAAAGAACTCAAACAAGAAAATTAATTATTTTCGCGATGCTTTCGCGCCTACTAGTAGACTGCCTTTTTTTTTTCACGCACGCAATCGCGTCAAATCTTGCTGGCCAGTTTGATTTTTAAATCGATTCCATCTAACATACGATGTGGAAACAAATAGTTCCATATTTAAAATAAAATCTTTATAAAATAATTTGTCTAGATTCCGATTCGAGTAATTAATCGATACCGAGAAAAAAAAATTAACTTTTTAAAAATATTCTTCGTGCAGTATGAGTATGACAGTTCTTTTTTCAAATTCCAAAACCTATGCTGTAATGATAGTCATACACCCCGGCATTCAGGGGTGTAAGGGTGTACTTACAGAGCAAGAGATATGTAAAAATAGTTACTTAAGATTAATTAAAATTGAAACACTCATCACACATGATGTGATGCTAAATACCATCACGGGGCGCAATTTTCGTATAAAATAGAAGGCGCCCGTGTCGCAAGCATAAGGCTATTCCTATTTTGATCAAATTGAATAGGCTAGGGGACAATAATACACTTCCAAATTCACTATTTAAAATACATATAACACTAAATGAACTCAAAAACTACTGGATTAATTTTCTAAATTATTTCACCTATAGAAATTTACGTAATCAGCGACATAATATTGTTATTCATATTGTCTTTTTTTTTCACTTTTCAAACTAGTTTTTTTTTTCAAATAGGTACAAAAAAAACATTTAGAAATATAAACAATAGTAGCCCACCTGCACCGGTATCGGGAACAGGGTCTAAGCTACCGGCGATCAGGGCTGTTATTGTTGAAGGCTTCCTTTTCCGCATTTATACTCTAGAGCAGTCCAATATGCGTGAGATGGGAGTAACATGTTATTATTTATACACAGTGACTTTTTAGTCGTCTTACAAAAGTGGTCCACTTAATGTATCCGACCTAAAATACCTCTAGGCGAGTTTGTTTTTTTTAATCGTTAATAATAATTTTTATTATTAATAAATAGGTACATTATCGATGTAAAACACCGTGTTAAAATGTTTACGTATCAAGCTGTAGAGTATACCTACCCAGCGCAATAGTCGGGCAGATCATTCCATCTCCATTTTCTATGAGATAAGGGTGTTTCTAACTACGCCTTGCGTTCTAATAACGAATTAAATTTTTATTTTTAAATTTTTGGAATGTCTTAAATTATTTTTTTTTTATTATAAACGTTTTCTAGTCATTGGATACATGAACTGGGCTGCCGTTGTAAGACGACTAAAAGTCACGGTGTATATTTTATTTTTTCACCAAGGTCTGTCTCTGGATTACAATAAAACCCTGTTGTTTTTATACAGGTTTGCGACAAGGGATTTGCGCGGCACGCCACCTTATGGAATCATCGACGTATACACACCGGGGAGAAACCCTACAAGTAAGTGCCTTGCATGTCTAAGTAAAAATGTATATTCTATTAGCTTAGCTGTAACGGTTTTAGTCTACCTGTGTGGTAGGTTAGTTATTGATGCATGACTTGGGTTATATTCTTTTTTTTTTTCGACTTCAAAAATAATTTTCGCATCAAAATCGGTTCAGCCAAACGCGAGATAATCGCGAACAAACATAGAATCGACTTTGAAAATCTACAATCCAAGTTGGCAAAAAATTCCCTGTCTTAAAAACTACTCAACCGATTTTGATGAAACTTGCAGTATTCCCTAAGTTGAACAATACCTAGTACAACAAAAAAGAATTACTTATATCAGACTAGTAGTAGTAGTTTCGGAGATATGCGAACACAAACATAAAAACATACATACCTACTTGTGAAATTTGGCACATTTGTTCAGACGCTAATATAGACTTAACGTATACGAAAACGCAAGCGCAGCGTAGGACGTCCCCCAACGAGGTGGACAGACGACCTTGTAAAGGTCGCCGGAAGACGCTGGAAGCAGGTCGCTTCAAAAATAATTTATTTGCATAAATAAGGTACAGAAAGATGATAAAATTTACAAAATAGTGCTCTTATTTTGCTTTTAATTTCGGCGTGCAAATATAAATGATGTTACAAACTAATTATAATAATATTGATCTTAAACATGCAGTCATTAAGCCAGTAATCCCAATAAAATTAAAATTTCATGAAATAAATGTCAAAATAATATTTAAAAATAATAATCCCAAAAATGTCAATAATGTTAATAATCCCACAAAATCAGACAAATAGTCCCACTAAACATGAAATTGAATTAAATAAATGTCAATATAATAATGAAAAAAATAATAATAATCACAAATGTCAAAAAGGAGAAAAATACCTACAACCGGTATATGTGGAGATCTAAAGAGGAGGCCTATGTTCAGCAGTGGACGTCCTATGGCTGAGATGATGATGATGATGATGATACGAAAACAGGGCAGTTCTGGAAATATTACATACATACGGGTCGAATTGATAACCTCCTTTTTTTTGAAGTCGGTAAAAAAGACATTACCTCTAATCTTTTATGTCAGTTTAATAACTGGAATAGAGAATGAAGGATTGGTTTCATTCGGCCGGTTTGCCCCTGCTCCGTCAATAATAGTATAATAGTGGATAACTAGCCTCACTAGTCTAATAGTAAAGAGGATCTGGATCTCAGCATCATGGTCTGTCGACTCGGTTGACTATTACCAGTGTTGGAAAAAACAGTTTATTTTTTATAAATATAAAATGCAAATAGGTCACATTGTTTGAATCAAGCAAGAATCAAGTGTTTTTTTTTAGCTTAGGAAATTCTTTCAAATTAATTCAACCTACAGGTCGAATGTCAATACTTATCTAATATTATAGAGGGGAAAGTTGGTAAAGTTTATTTGCATCTGAAACTAATCATTACATTAAAAAATCTTTCAAAGTCATGGCTACAAAATGGTCTAAAATAAATATAAATTTAATAAATGTGCTTTTGTAATGCAGGTGTGAGACTTGCGGATCAGCATTCAGTCAAGCAGCCCACCTGAAGAACCATGCTAAAGTGCATTCCGGAGAGAAACCTTTCAAATGCGACATTTGCACGGCTGCTTTTGCAGATAGGTTTGCACTCAAGCGGCATCGGGGGATTCACGACAAATACGGTAAGCATAAAAAATATATGAGGTTTGAAACTTAAATAGTTCTACTGATTTCATTAGTAATATTAAATCTTCATTTAAGTTTAAAACACTCATGAAATGATTTATTCCCCAGGTCAAACCGCGCCTTTGCCTTCACGAATACAACAAAATCAACAAGAGCAACAGCAAACGCAGAATAGTGAGCAACAAAGCACACCGGCTGTCGAAGTGGAACACCATGCAGACCAAACACTTTGAGCCTAAAACTGTGTTGTGTTCAAGGATAATCCCACCCTGTCAGTTAATTTTAATAACCTTGATGACAAAAGTGTCTAAAGTCAAGCGCCTGTAAATATGTGAAAGACAATGACATAATATTGTGATATAGGATGCCCAACCTTGCATTCATCGGTAATCAAATGCAAATAGTATATCATCTCATCTATGACGATGATTGAATCTACTTTAAGATGGCAAACGCTGCGGCATTAATGACTTATTTATGTGTTCATGTATAACGCAGGTGTGTGTTAAACATATTAAGGTTTCCGTTCTACTTGGAATTTGATTTAGGTTATGATAATTTTAAAATCCAGTATTTAGCTTTCCTAAATTATTGGCTGTGGATTGAAAACATAATATTTTTAAAGGCTCCATATTTTGCCCTTTATTTTATTTTTCAAAGATGTAAATAAAATGAATTCAGGTGCGTCACAAAGCCTAATGTGATTTAGTACTTTAGCATATCCAATGCGATGTCAATACATTTTTGTTATTATATAGAATGTGGATGGGATGAACTTACTAATGTTAGAAGCAATACTTTGTTATAGGTGAATGTTTCTTTGCAATACAATACCTATTCAGATTAGCTGATACAATTTACTCTTTATTTTTTATATATAATTATATAGATGTTAATAAATAATAAAATCGAAGTAAGTGCAGCTCATCCAGAAGCACCGGCATCACAGTGATGCGTTTTGTAAGTTAAACCTGGAATTTTTAATAATTGAATATATAGTAAAATTTTTGTCTATATTCTGTTGTTTTATTTATTTTAAAGCTAGTAGCATGCATCTATAAGCGCTTTTAGGGTGTAGTTTTCATCCTATCTATAGTATGAAGTCATCCCGCGTTCGTCAATCCTCCCCCCTTTTTAACACGCTTATATTGTCACAGATTACTGTTAGCCTGTGTCATCCCAATGCTGGACAAACCCTCTCCCCATGACTTCCAACTATTTCGATCTTGGGCTAGTGTGAGCCACTGGTTGTTTGTTTTATCTAGCTCATCCCGCCACCTCAGAGGTCTGCCGCGACGCTTTCTGGCTGTGTCAGGGCTCCACATAGTGGTTACTTGGGCCCACAGTTCATTGGGCATCCGGCAGACGTGGCCAGCTCAGTCCCACTTCAGCTTGGCGGCCATTTTAGCAACGTCGGTGATCTGTGTTAAGTGTACAGTCGACTTGGCGTTAAAAACCAAATAATCAATGGGTTTGATTCAAAAGAAATAATTATTTTTGAAAATCCAAGCATGCAGTTTTCGTCAAAATAGATATCGTCTCGAGACCTTATCGTAGTGTTGATGGCTGTCCGAGGCATAAAATAATGCTGATCCGCAGATTTGCACGTTGCGTTGTACAGCTGGTTGTACGACGGATTTTCAGAACATACTGCCAGTCTTCAGTCAGATCGACTCAGAAATGAGGAGATTCGTAGACGAACCAAAGTTACCGACATAGCCCAACGAATTAGCAAGTTGAAATGGCAGTGGGCAGGCCATACCTATATCACGCAGAACTGATGGCCGATGGGGCCGTAAGGTTCTCGAATGGAGGCCACGCACCGGCAAGCGCAGCGTAGGACGTCCACCCACTAGGTGGGCAGACGATCTTATGAAGGCCACAGGATCACGCTGGATGCAGGTCGCTTACAACCGGTCTTGGAAGTCTAAAGGGGAGGCCTTCAGCAGTGGATGTCTTACGGTTGATATGATGATGACTGCCAGTCTTTTAACACGCGCTGTCTATGGGTCAGGTATGCGCTGAAGGTGGGTATACAACCAGTGGCGTAGCGTGCCTTGATGGGGCCCCGTATAAAAATTTGTCTGGGGGGCCCCTTAGGTAGGGTAAAGATTTATTACTCAAGAAAAAAAAATGCATTTCTCTGTATCTAGGCCGAAATATAAACAAAAAATTAGACAAAGGTCACCAAAAATAATTCAAGATGCGACTGATCAGTCTAGAAGTCGGAATTAGGTAGAGTTATTTTAATACTTGCATCGAAATGTTGATATTAATATGGATCTTCCCGGGATTTCAAAAAGACAATCTCGTGCTTAAAACAGTATTACGAGTACATATATAAATAATAATAATAAAAACACCAGAGATAGATTAGACAAATAAATTGTGTATAAAAGTAAATAACTTTTTCATTTAATAAATCATTAAGTTTTTATTAATTTTTGTTTACGCACGTTCGGGGCCCCAGTGGCCCGGGGGCCCCGTATAATTGATACGGCAGATACGGCGGTAGCTACGCCACTGTATACAACGCCCGGCGTGTCCAAAATAGCAATGTATTCAGGACACTGTTGAGTCTACCAAGGTTTATTGATGTTTGCTGAGGCCAGGATCGCTCGTTTTCATGCCACTATTACGGTGCATCCACACCGCCGGTAACATTTGTAGCTCAACGTTTCCAAATGTTGCTCGGTAACATCCGCCAACAAAATGTTACTAAGTGTTGACGTGTTACTGTAAGTCGAGTAACGTTGCTCAACATTCGGTAACATCCGCCAACAAAATGTTACTAAGTGTTGACGTGTTACTGTAAGTCGAGTAACGTTGCTCAACATTCGGTAACAATGTTACCCCCATTCTAACAATGTTGCCGATTGTCGAGCAACGTTACTCGACATACAGTAACACGGCAACATTTGTTGTCGGATGTTACTGCGGTGTGGATGAGTAACAATCAACAAATAGTAACAAGGAGCCACAAAAGTTACCGTGTTGCCTTTTGTTGCTCCACAAATGTGTTACCGGCGTTGTGGATGCACCGTTAGGAAACGGTGCGCTTCTATTCTCGCTGGAATACGTGGTAGCCCCCACAGCACCCTGATTGATTTGTGCGATAGGAAGGGCAGCCCCATGCTGGCTCACTGGATACGGCTGCACACGTAGGTGTCAGTCGTTAGAATTTATTGTAAATAAAAAATATTTATATGCCACTAGAATTTGGTGTTTACCAGTGTCTAGGTACTAACATTAGGTTATGATTAATAATATTACTAACAAAATATAGATTAGATCCAATCACATATAAATAAAATAAACTTTGAAGGGAAAACTATTATCTTAAACTTCATCATTACTGGGTCATATAGTGCATAATTTATTGTAATATTATCACAATAATATAAATATGATGACGCGATACGTAGGTTTCACGTGTGAGTGGTGTGAGTGCAGAGCAGGTTTGCTAACGATTTTGTCTTTCCGGCGTTTTGAGCTCGGCCAAGACTGGTTCATCTTTAGAGAAAGCCGAAAGACTCAACCAATACTTATCAGCAAATACGCTACCTACTAATTAAAATGCAACAAACAAGCTTCCGCTTCTCAAGCAGAAGGGTGCGGGTTCGAAACTGAGTAGGTACTATCTGACACGTCACTCTGCAATATTAGATGACCTAAATAACGGTTTTAAGTGCGTTTTTTTTATCGTTGATGTTTTATAAACACAGAGATACAATGTAGCATGAACAGTTATTATGTTAAACCACAGTTTAAATACTAGGAAGCTTATCATGAGATAAAAGTTCTTGCAAGTTAATTATTTTCAATAATTCTACATAGGTTAAATAATTATATTACAATGAAAAAAAAATACTCGTACATATAAAATTAAGGTTTTATTGTTATATCACTATGTAAACTTAAAAACATTACATACGTAACCTTTTACACGTGGAGCAAGGTTATAACGGAATTATTTTTGATGGCGGCTAAAGTTTACTCGTAAACCCAGTTTTCGGCAGCTGGTGTCCATCCGACGACCTCCTTCTCTCCAAACCAAAGCGCGATTTCCTTCTTAGCAGATTCCACACTGTCAGAACCGTGGATAATGTTGCGGCCAACTTGAATGCAGAGATCACCACGAATTGTGCCGGGTTGTGAGTCAGCTGGGTTGGTTGCACCAAGCATTTGACGGCCAGTTTTCACTGCGTTGAGACCTTCCCATACCATGGGAACGACAGGTCCGGAGCTCATGTATTTCACTAGACCAGGGAAGAATGGCCTGGACGCCAAATCGCTGTAGTGTTGCTGCAGTAATTCTTCTGAGGGCCACATGAATTTAAGGCCGACCAACTTGAATCCTTTCTTCTCAAAGCGCTCGATGATGGTGCCGACAAGTCCACGTTGGACACCGTCGGGTTTAATCATGAGAAAAGTTCTTTCACGTTGTTCCGCCATTATGACTTTAATTAACGTGTAGCCGGCGCGTCTGAGATGGATTAAAAGGTACAGCAAAGTGGCAATCATACGAAAAAGGAGTTTCGTAGCGCGTCACAAAATCATCCACAGATTGCCTATATACACTAATGTATCTATAGCGCAAACGCGATTAGGAAATCAATATTCTCCATTTTATTTGTTATTTAATTTTAATTTACGTCTATAACTTAGCTTATGAGCTATTAATTAGTAGTTCTATTTAACAGCAACAAACACAACAAGTGACAATACTTGTTTTTTGGGAAATTATACTAAAAAAGTTCTTTTTCGGATTAAATTTTAGCCTAATCGCGTGTTTTTAGCAGATCGATTCACTTCGCTCCAACGTAATATAATAATCTAGACCGCAGACTTCAAGCTTTTGCCACAAAAAAATGAATCTTATTTTCAACTACTTAGATCTCCTTTTTTGTCTGGCAATAATAGCGATAGAAATGAGAGGTTAACTTTGGAGGGTGCTATCTATCTCTTTTCCACAATTGCCAGGAGATAAGCATTGGTAGAAATGGTAGAAAATTTTATAGTTTGGGGCTTATTTAATTTATTCTCTATCGAGCACAGCAGCTACCCAAAATATCTTGGCGTTTCTCTGGACAGATCACTAACCTTAAATAAAGAAACCCTAGATGAGCCCTAGATTCATGTTTGACGTAGCCACATGAGATAGAGAATGTTGACGTCACGAATGGGGAGTGTTGTCATACTGCAAACTTTTACCCGACTAGCGGGTACATTATTATCACGCGTGATCGTTAATGGTCGATATGGGTAATAATATGTCAAAAGGATAACCTTTTTATCAGATCAATTGTCTTTCGGTGAAGGAAAACATCATTGCATGTGACTTTTCCCTTAATCCGCCTAATGGGGATGGCAACTTAAAGCTATTCGTAGATGACGCTGCGATCGTTTGTCCCATAAGTCAGATTACTGTATAGCTTGTACAAAAAAGAAACACGTATTTTGTTATAAAAATTGAGTTTATTCTAAAAAACAAATATGGGAAATTATTCGTCAATGCAAGTGCATATACTAAAACCAGAACTAAGACGCAGCGGTGCATCTACAAGAGGAAAAAAAGTGATTTAGTTGAGAGGCTAGAAATTTGATTCTACTACATTAAACACACATTTACTTGTAGGTGGGATTTAAAATTGTAATTTTTAAGTAGGAATTACATGTGCTAGCCTCTACAAAGAATATAGTACTGCTTCTGACATTCTATATTGAGAAAAATGTCATCAAGTTTTGTGTTTGTCTTCTTCATCTAATTTTACATCTATTTTATAGATTGGAGCAATATGATAAGAATTTTAACTTCCTAACACCAGAACTATCACAAATCTCGGTCCCGGTGATAATTCTTCCACCAGACGAACCATTTCATGTTATAAAGAGCCATGCAATACTTAACCTCCAATAGAAAAGTAGATATTATTTTGAAAGGTGTATTCGGTTGTTTAGTTATGGTATAATCATAGAATTTCATTAATAAATTCAACTAACGGCCTGTCCCGGCTTCGCAAGGGTAGACATTTGTTTATTATTATAGCTTTTCCTAATTGATAATACAATTTTTGTTCTCACAGTAGTCATAGCAGCTACCCATTATTTCTTGATAGTGGAATTGTCGGAAATTTGTATGTTCCATCAGTTTTACAGCCTATAACACAACATCTAGTCATTTTACATCAATAAAAGCGTTTTTTTTTTTTCAGATAATTCCTTTGATTTGACAGTTCTTTTGGGACAATAATGTCACTTGTTACTTTGACACTTGCCTTCCCCATTAATTACAGAGAAGAATTTAATGGCGTAAGTTTGTGAAACCTGCTAAGTCAACATTATGCAAGGTGGAGTATGATGTGACCTTAAATGTTAGGAATATAATCAGGGTTGAAAAAAATTCAACAAAAGTCAAAAAAAGTCAAAAGTTGTTCTTTTTAGTTGGAATTAATTTGAAATAATGGCTCACATTATTTCAAATTAATTCGACCTAATATTTCATTTCCAGACTAGATCTTTTTAGGGTTCCGTAGCCAAATGGCAAAAACGGAACTCTTATAGATTCGTCATATCTGTCTGTCTGTCCGTCCGTATGTCACAGCCACTTTTCTTCGAAAGTATGAGAGCTATCCTATTGAAACTTGGTAAGTAGATGTATTATATGAACCGCATTAGGATTTTCACACAAAAATAAAAACAAAACAAATGGGGGTACCCCCGTACTTGGAATTGAAACGCAAAAAAAAATTTTTCGCCGGACCCATACGTGTGGGGTATCTATGGATAGGTCTTCAAAATGATATTGAGGTTACTGATATCATTTTTAGGGTTCCGTAGCCAAATGGCAAAAACGGAACCCTTCTAGATTCGTCATGTCTGTCTGTCTGTCCGTCCGTATGTCACAGCCACTTTTTGTCGAAAGTATAAGAGCTATCCTGTTGAAACTTGGTAGGTAGATGTATTATGTGAACCGCATTAGGATTTTCACACAAAAATAAAAACAAAACAAATTTTGGGGGTGCCCCCCATACTTAGAATTGAAACTCAAAAAAAAATTTTTCACCAAACCCATACGTGTGGTGTATCTATGGATAGGTCTTTAAAAATTATATTGAGGTTACTAATATCATTTTTTTTCTAAACTGAACAGTTTGCACGAGAGACACTTCCAAAGTGGTAAAATGTGTATCCCCCCCCTGTAACTTCTTAAATAAGAGAATGATAAAACTAAAAAAAATATATAATGAAGACCCCAACAAAAACTTCCAAAGAAAATTGGTTTGGATGAGATACAGTTAGCAGTTTTTGAGATATAGTACATTTTCAAAAACCGCAAATATAACTTTGCCATTCATACAAACACTATGAAAAACAAAGTTATTTTTATTGTTTGTGTATATTACTTACTAATCGCAATATAATTATATCCCTAATCTATGCTTGCTACTACGGAACCCTTCATGGGCGAGTCCAACTCGCACTTGGCCGGTTTTTTTTCTAAACTGAACAGTTTGCGCGAGAGACACTTCCAAAATGGTAAAATGTGTCCCCCCCCCTGTATCTTCTAAAATAAGAGAATGATAAAACTAAAAGAAATATATAATGTAGACCTCAACAAAAAATACCAACGAAAATTGGTTTGGAAGAGATATAGTTAGCAGTTTTTGAGATATAGTACATTTTCAAAAACCGCAAATATAACTTTGCTATTCATACAAACACTATGAAAAACAAAGTTATTTTTATTGTTTGTGTATGCTACTACGGAACCCTTCATGGGCGAGTCCAACTCGCACTTGGCCGGTTTTTAAAATGGCCATTGTAAACTGTAATCAATAATCTTGTAGTAATATCAGTAATTCTAATGTTGATTTTTATATTGAGTGAAATAGGACTTTCCTATCTGGTCCGTCGATCGAGGAATTACCTATGAACTATGAATAGGGGAAACACCAATACATATTATCTCACTCATTTTCGCGGAAAAATAAAAACACATGAAAAAATACATCGAGAAAGAGCTGAAGTCTCCTACCAATTTATTTTTATATCTCTTAAAAATACTAGACAGGTGTTTTAATGTTGAATATTTTCTGTAAAATAAATAACTAAATTAAAGTAAAACAAATATTGGAGGGAGGCTCAAATACAAAAAAACGTGTTTTTGAGGTTTGTGGGTACTAAACGGGGTACAATGAAATTACTTTAGTAAATTCTCCACTTTAATCTATAATCACCTAATCAAACCGTCGGGATCCAGTGGGATGTGCCAATAGTAGGCTGGTGGAACACCATGGGGTCATTGAGGTAATAGTCAAATCCGAAAATCATATGCTCATGATCCGCGGTTCTCATGGAGTTAGTGACGTTAAGGTCAAGGTCAAGGTAAAGTGTCCTTAGAGTTAAGGTAAAAAGACTGAAATTAAAATCAGGTGATCCCGAGGGCATTATTTATTATATATACCTCGAAGGTCAAGGTCGAGTGGAATTGATGGTCAAGATCAAGTGACTTTGGAGATCAGGTTCATGACCTTGAGACTCACAGTCAAGGTACTGGAACTAAAGTTGACTTGACTTCAATTACAATATTCAATATATTTTTCTTTATTTTTTTCGATTTCAAATATAACCGTAAACTTTTATTTATATACATTAGATAACTAAAGCTAGTCTAAAAATAAAAATAAATAAAACTATATAGGTATTTACAACTAAACTGTTTTTGTGGCTTTGTTTTTATTTCATTGACTTAATTATGGCCACCGACTTCCGAAAGAAAAGTTATTTTACAGTTTTTTTGTGTTTGGTTTTGAAGTCGGTTCCCTTTTTTTTTCAAAAAGTTTTTTATTTTTCTCTTTTTAGTTGAGATATTCAACAAAAATCATCATAACATCGGCGTCTTTGAAAATCTACAATCCTAGTAAGCAACAAAAACGTATCTATGCGAGCAACTTCACGAGATATCCATTATTGTTATATACTAAAACCTTCCCCACAATGTAACAAACACTTTTCTGAAAACCGCATCAAAAACCGTGCAGTCGCGGACAAACATGCAATCTTCTCTGAAAATCTACGACCCAAGTAAGCAAAAACGGATCCACGCGGGCAACGTCACGGGATATCTATTAGTGTTATATACTAAAACCTTCTCCAGAATATAATGAACACTTTCCTGAAACCGCATCAAAATCCGTTCAGCCAAACGCGAGATAATAGCGGACAAACATACATACATACAGGTCGAACTGAGAACCTACTTTTTTTTTGAAGTCGGTTAAAAAGGAAAAGGATTTAAGTAATGAAATTACCATTTATTAAAAGAAATAACCATTTATTAAAAGAAATAACCATTTATTAAAAAATTGTACCTTTCTGGCCTTTCTATCGGCGAACTCTTTTATTAAATTCGAGAAATCGAGATTTTCTGCAATTTCACTTTCGAGTGACAAAGTTGCCAAGTTTGTGAGTCTAGATTGCGATATTGTCGATCGCAGATAAGTTTATATCAGCTTAAGCTTTGAAAAACTCCTCTCCCCACTAGCAACCGTTACAGGTATTGTTAATAATATTCTCAGAGCTATCCATACATTTGGATAAATTTCTTGTGCGTCGCGATCTTTTATAGAATTTAAAACAAAAACAGGGGTAGCCACATTCTGATCTGGCAAAAAAGATTTCAGGCTTATAAGCTCATCACATAACATACACCCATCTATGTCGGATTTAGAGTCTACTGTTAATTTTAATTGGAGACCTCCATAGAGTTTTGGAAGGTCAGGTTTTTCCGGAATCTTTTTCATATTGTACAAAAAAGACCAATTTTCTGAATACTCGTTGAGCTGTGCAAATCTTTCATGGAATGAAATTATAGCAGTGTCTAAAAGACAGTTGAAAAATTCAACCTCAAATTTTTTTTCCGGAGCAATTATAGGGGCCAATCACCAATATTTGAGACTTCCGTTTTGGATAATGACGCCCGATCTTTTACCTACTAGTGCAACCATCCACTGACAGGAAGTCTCAAATATTGGAGAATGGCCCATAGGTTAAAAAATATTATAAATAAAGATCTATTTTTAACAAAAAAACTTTTTTCAAAAAAAATTTAACCGCCTTCAAAAACAACCACAAAAAAGGGTAAAATAACCTACAAAATAACTTTTCTTTCGGAAGTCGGTGGCTTTGTTTTTTTATTTCATTGTCTTTTATGCCACCGACTTCCGAAAGAAAAGTTATTTTGTAGGTTATTTTACCCTTTTTTGTGGTTGTTTTTGAAGGCGGTTAAATTTTTTTTGAAAAAAGTTTTTTATTTTACTCTTTTTAGTTTAAATATTCAACCCAAAATTCTTGTCAAATACATCATTTTCCATGTGCACTAGAATTTGGTAAACCTTAGCACCGGTATTAACATCGCTCATGTACACAATAAGCTAATAAAATTCCCTATCAAAAACTGCTGAACCGATTTTGATGAAACTTGCAGTGTTCCCTAAAGTGAACTATTCCTCGTACAACAAAAAAAGAATTTTGAAAATCGGTCCACAATTAGCGGAGTAATCGCGTAACAAACACTCAAAAAAGTAAAGATCATCACATCATCCATCAATAAAAATGCTCACAAAATAAAAAGTACTGAACCAAATTGGATGAAATTTTTATGGGACCAATGGGAAAGTATACTGCATCGAACGAAAAAAGAATTACACTAATCGGACCAGAAACCTCGGAGTAATCAGTGTACATACATAAAAAAAAAAAAAAAAAAAAAAAAACATACCGACCGAATTGAGAACCTCCTCCTTTTTGAAGTCGGTTAAAAATAAATAAAACTATATAGGTATTTACAACTAAACTTAAACTAAAATACTTAATTAAAAAAAAAAAAAAACAAAAACACAAAAGACAGAGACACTCAGGCGTCAAAGTACTCCTCCGCATCGCTGTCATCCGGAAACGTGCCCAGAAGACTGGTAGCATTGCCACGTTGGATGGCAATGCTTATTCTTTGACCAAAAAAGGAACCAGCCCTCTGGTCACGCGAACTGTCGATCAGTCGGCGAGAAATTTCCTTAAAAAGGAGACGCGCACTCGGACCCCATGACCCGAGCGTTTCGACCCCAAACGGCTCAAAACTGTAGCAACCGTTAAGGTTACAGTATTTGCGCCGCTTGAGGTTCTCAGCAGCCGCAGCAGCAGCGCCAGCACAGCCCGCCGTGCTTGCAACGTGAGATGGCGCAAGGGTATCGACACAGGTAGCGTCCCACACCAAAGGCCTACCCACTTTCCAAGGCACTAACGTCATACCGTCTGGTCTTTTCCCATCGTCACGTACCAAGCCATTTGGTTCTAAAACCGCTGGTACGCCGGCGGAGGCAAAAGCTCGACGAATAATGTCGTTGATGCTAGCGTGACGAGCTATGCGACCTATATATATTTTTCGCTTCTTTTGTTTAAACTTTAAATCTCCAAAACAGTGTGTCCTGTCACAAAAATAACGAAAAAACTCAGCAAAGTTATAGCAGGAAAAATCTTGTTCCAGAATCTTTTGGTCTCCGTACTAGAAAGAGACGGTACCCCCCAAAGTTGCTCTCTCAGGTGGTACGTTTTTCGGCATGAGTACCCGTACATACGTTCGTTTCAACTGCGCGGCCATGACGTTTTTTTTTTTAAATAAAAACCATTCCAAGTTTTTGTAAAAAAAATGTATAAGTCGATTCCCAAAAACCAAAAAGTTATAAGGATTTGAACGTGGCCGCACCATCGAAACGCGGCGAACCGCGCGGCCATGGAGATCTTTAAAACTAAGCGTCGCAGAGACCTGAAATTTTGGGAAATACCTAGTAGATTGATTTTGTAAAAAATTTGTAAAAATATAGAAAAAAATCCTGTGTTATTATATATTTTAGGAGCTGTAAGGCTAAAACCTCATGGCCGCGTCATTAAAACGGTGACAAAAACGTTATCGCGCTGAAAAAACATCGCAGACGTCTGAAGTTTTTTGTAAAACCTAAATTTAAAATTGTCAAAACTAGCAAAAATACAACAAAAAATCCTAGGTTTATATTTCAGAAGCTGTTGAACAAAACCTTCAATGCGTCTTGAATATGGCGTTTAGGGTGACCACAGATTATTATTTACAGAGAGTTTCACCTTTTTTTTATTAGAAATGAAATCTCAAGGATTCAGTGAACAATGAGGAGCAATACTAAGGCTATTTCTTTAAAAATCACGTAAATTAGAGATTGTTCGCTTACATTAAGGTATATTTTTTTTTAAAGTAATTATAAATTTTAAAAAGATATTGCCAGTTTTCCTTTTTTTTCCGTGGTAAAATCATCAAATGAGTCCTCCCACCCAGGGCAGGGCAAGACGGACTGTCAGACTCGTACTGACTAAAATCCACGGTGTCCTTCGCCCTTCGTCCATAGCCCTTTATGTTCCGGGGTCACGGTAATGAGATAAGTCCCGCGACTAACATTGCCAGTTTCCCTTGATAAAAATATATAGGTACCTATTCCGTGAAATAAAAAAAATCTACAAATCTCTCCACTGCTCTGGTTAGGTATTATGCCTATGCATACGCATGGCTAAACGATGGCGTAATATTATGGGGACAGACGGACCAACACTTTTCACATTACAAAAACGACTAATACACGACTAGTTAACATAGAAAACACAGACAGCTGCAAACCCCATTTCCAAGAACATAAACTTCTAACCCTACCTTGTACATATCTTGGAAATGTGCAGTTAGAAATTATCAAAAACTCTTCACTACACTCGAAAACATACAGACTCACTACACACTAAGACACAAAAACAAAAAAATACGTGCGGCACTCGGGGACTGCCGCGGTAAAACTATTGCATAGCATTTTTTATCAACTTATGCAATTATAATTATTTATTTATTATATTTATTACTGTAGGTACTAATTAGGCTATGGTCAGCCACGTCAATCAAGTGAAACGTCAAGAAACGTTCTCCTCCCTCTCCCTCTCCCTCAATAAAAGAATGCTTTCGTGCTAGTAATGAGCACGTCTGTTCGTACCTTTATGATTGCTGAAGTCTCCCGAACTGTAACGACGTTAGACGATGCGTGGTGTCAGGTATTTTCCTCAGGTTTTTTCGTTAGATTTTTCGCGCCATTATAAGCTATGCAATAGCTTAATAGATCCTACCAGGTTCAAAGCTAAAAATACACTCCACAAGCACTTTAGTAATGTCAGTTAAAATATATAATAAATTACCAGATGAAATTAAAAAGAACGGAAAAATATCTTTATAAATAAATTAAAACAACTTTTAATAATTTATAAGCCTACCTACCTACACAAAATTAAAGAGTAGGGTCAAGTGGTAAACAGTGGCCCAGTAGTACACAGTGCACCAGCACTCATATCCCAAAAACGCGACGTTGCCAAACCGTGCTGCAAACGTGAAACAACTTGTCTTTTACCACCTCTCGCACTCCCCAGTCGACATCGCGCTCCCGCCCGTAACGGTCGCACAGTGCATGATTTTGTCCTTGCCGCCAAAAAAAGTAAGTACACGTGTTTTCATTTATTTTCTTTCTAGAATCGTTGTTTATTTAGTTACATTAGATTGCATTATTTTCGTGTGCAAAGCAAGTATTCCTTAATAATTTAGATGTATAAGTATCCCTTGAATTTGGTTTATTTAATAGTTATGTCACCTTATAGGTTAAAAAGTGGTGTTTGTACACAGTGGCTCAAAATCGTAAGGTACACAGTGAACAGTGATTCACTGTGTACCAATCACTTTGTTAATTATGTCCGATACAATTTGTGCTTATACTTTTCAACTGTAATTGTAAAAAACAAATAATCAAGTGATCTTTTTGTTTCAGAATGGGTCGAACTAAAACAGAAAACCGAAAAATTGGCGGTCATGATGCAAACTATTCTAAGAAGCGTAAACTATTCAGTAAAATGTTATTAAAAGACTGTTAACTGTTATGTAGAATAATAATAATGTTCCTAATTAGATTTTTAAGTTAAATTAGTACTAGTTCTTTTTTGGACTGATTGTTAACTGTGATTGTTGCTGTCGAATACAAATTATTTAGTAATACATTGACTGTTAATTGTTATGTAGAATAATAACAATGTTCCTAATTAGATTTTTAAGTTAAAATAGTACCTACTAGTTCTTTTTTAGACTGATGGTTAACTGTGATCGTTGCTGACGAATACAAATTATTTAATTTTACATTAATACAGTTTCATTTAACGCCATTTCTAAGAATAAATATTTTAAAATAATGCGATAAAGGGATGTAATTAATGTGATGGTTCACTGTGTACTCATTGGTCCACTGTCGACGCACCCCCCGGTTCACAGTGTACTTATACTGGTACACAGTGAACCATTCGCCATCTTTAAAAAAAAACAATATTACCAATAAACTATAACAATTGGAACTGAAATTGATATGCCAAACACAAGTTTAATAAATTTCCTTTCGTCTAATGTCAATAGCTCTTAATTAAATTCACGTACATTGGTTTTATGATTGCTTAAACTTTTAGTGGTTCACTGTTTACCATGTCACCCTAGACTAATAATAAAATTGCAAATAAATATTTAATTAGAGAAGCCCTCCACCTATTTTTTAGGGTTCCGTAGTCAACAAGGAACCCTTATAGTTTCGCCATGTCCGTCCGTCCGTCCGTCCGTCTGTCCGCAGCTTAGCTCAGAGACGCCCAGCACTAGAAAGCTGTAATTTGGTGTAAATATACGGATTTGTTGCGTCAAAAAAGTGGTAAAATAAAATCTCGTAAAATATTTTTTTTAGGGTACCTCCTGTACACGTAAAGCGGGGATGTTTTTTTTTTTTCTCGCGTACCCCTTAGTGTGGGGTATCATTAAATAGGCCTTTAAAAAATATTGGTAGTTTCCATCAACAATTTTTTGATAAAAAGATTCGTTTGTGAAATATTAAGCTTTAAAGTGCTAATTTTTGCCCTACTCGAGTGTCCCCCCCCTCTACCAGCTAAACGGTTATGTTTGGGGGTGTGAAAAAATTTACAATAGTAGTATATATAACGAAGTTTAAAAGAAAATTATCATGACTAAGTGGGCTTTACAAGTTCACGAGTAATAGTTGACCAACTTATAAAACGTACTGGGATAACATTTTCCTAAACAAAATGTATCGGAGAACAACTGCAAATGTAAGTTTGTCAACTTCATTTTTACAGCTATAATAGGTAGTGGAGTGGAGTGGAGTGCAGTGGAGTGGAGTGCAGTGCAGTGGAGTGGAGTGGAGTGGAGTGGAGTGGAGTGGAGTGGAGTGGAGTGGAGTGGAGTGGAGCGGAGTGGAGTGGAGTGGAGCGGAGTGGAGTGGAGCGGAGTGGAGTGGAGTGGAGCGGAGTGGAGTGGAGTGGAGCGGAGTGGAGTGGAGTGGAGCGGAGTGGAGTGGAGTGGAGCGGAGTGGAGTGGAGTGGAGCGGAGTGGAGTGGAGTGGAGTGGAGCGGAGTGGAGCGGAGCGGAGCGGAGTGGAGTGGAGTAGAGCGGAGCGGAGCGGAGTGGAGTAGAGCGGAGTGGAGCGGAGTGGAGCGGAGTGGAGCGGAGTGGAGCGGAGTGGAGCGGAGTGGAGCGAAGTGGAGCGGAGTGGAGTGGGGTAGTGTGGGGTGGAGGGTCGAAAATCGCTTGAACCTTTTTAACAGGTTCATAGCGATTTTCGACGTGCCTTGACACCTCTCAAGTTTTTTTTTTAATACGTCATAAATCGTAAACCTTTCAAAGTTGGAACCAACTACAAGAACTTTTATAGTATGTTATTACTTGCTGCTACGGAACCCTTTATGGGCGAGTCCGACTCGCTCTTGGCCGGTTTTTTTTATTTTGTTATGCCCGACAGAGCCCACAATGCTCCTACCACCTAAGTTCACATTGTGCAATAAACGTATTGAGATTTTTTTTTCTAATAAAAAAAGGTAGAAAGTCTCTGTAAATAATAAACTGTGGTCATCCTAATCGCCATATTCAAGACGCATTGAAGATTTTGTTCAACAGCTCCTGAAATATAAACCTGGGATTTTTTGTTGTATTTTTGCTAGTTTTGACAATTTTAAATCTAGGTTTTACAAAAAACTTCAGACCTCTGCGATGCTTTTTAAGCGAGATATTGGGGAAAAACTAAATTTTCAACGTTTCGATGGCGCGGCCATGAGGTTTTAGTATTATAGCTCCTGAAATATAAACCTAGGATTTTTTGTTGTATTTTTACTAGTTTTGACAAAACGAAATCTGTGTTTTACAAAAAACTTCAGACGTCTGCGATGTTTTTTCAGCGAGATATCGGCGATAACGTTTTTGTCACCGTTTCAATGGCGCGGCCATGAGGTTTTAGCCTTACAGCTCCTAAAATATAAATACAGGATTTTTTCTATATTTTTACAAATTTTTTACAAAATCAATCTACTATTTCCCAAAATTTCAGGTCTCTGCTCTGCGACGCTTAGTTTTAAAGATCTCCATGGCCGCGCGGTTCGCCACGTTTCGATGGCGCGGCCACGTTCAAACCCTTATAACTTTTTAACTATTGCTTTGACAAATTTTTGGTTTTTGGATTTTTACATTTTTTTACAAAAACTTGGAATGGTTTTTATTTCAAAAAAACGTCATGGCCGCGCGGTTGGAACGAACGTGTACCCGTCCAGATTGATATAATAAAGGTAGGGACAAACTGAACCCACGTACGCAACGTATGCAACGCGTTATTAAATCTAAACGGTTGAATTTGTATGCCTAGAAACACACTTATCATACGCAATACTGTCACTGATAAGTGTGTTTCTAGGCATACAAATTCAACCGTTTAAATTTAATAACGCGTTGCATACGTTGCGTACGTGGGTTCAGTTTGTCCCTACCTTCAGTCCATGCTCCGTTCACAGACTACATAGACCCCTTCCTTGCATAAATTGTCTTTTGATCTAATCCATATAATCAAGAACAGAACAAGGGTAGTGTATTCTCGATTATACTACCGATCAAACGCTGCAACTTTGCCTTGATGGCGAGGCGTCCACCCGTGGACCACCTGTCAACAAGTGGACGCCGCAATTCATCAATAAGAGCCAATAAGAGCCCATTTGCACGAGCGCTTTTTTAATGGGCGTCAAAAAAGCGCCGGTATTTGTAGAACAAATGCATTCACGTCAACGTTCTTTTAGCGCAGCGCTTTTTTCGAACTATATTTGATTTTAAGTGCTGGGCGGTGACATTTAAGTTCAATTTATCTTTTTGTTCCAACTAAGCGCTTTTTTAACGGCCATAAAAAAGCGCTCGTGCGAATGTGGCTAAACGTCGCGCATCGCGCGTTGAAATAAATAAGGCAAAGTTAGGCATCAAGGCAAAGTTGCAGCGTTTGACGGAACCTACCCGAGTTATTAAAAAAAATCTAAGGGCATCACGATTTTAGTCATAGACGCAACTTGGTTTGCACCAATATAGTTTGTGGTTTGCACCATCAAAAAACAGACAATGAGCCCGCGCCGCCAGTCATTACCTGCGGCTAATTTATTCGAGGTATAATTATAATGCGGTCCAACTAACAATTCAACTGAAAGATCTTCAATAACTGACTCTACAATCTTTATCAGATTTACACTTCAATAATCCTATAGTTTACCCTGGCCCTAGATATCTAGGTTAAGTTAAAAGTTCGAAAGATAATTAGTTTCTATGTTTGTTAGGAAAAGTAGGGTAGGGAGGGGGTGATAAAAATTGTAAAATTTAATTACTTTTATTATAACAGATACAGGTAATGACATGATCATTAACGAGGCCACATGCTTGCATGAAAGCGTAACAAATTTTTGATCCTACAAACTTAAAACCCCTATTTTTCAAAGCTTTTGATAATGCTATAGATTTAGGTGTTTCAGAAGGGATTTCTTTGTAGTGATTCCAAGTATTAATGACGGGCTTTTGGTCTACGAAGCTCCAGATAAAATTTGAAAAATCTTCGCCTTCGTTTTCCATTTTTACAAAACACTTAGAATTGTTTATTATTGCCTCTATTTTTCCTCTATGCCTTACAATTCCAGAATCTTCTAGGCAGTTGTTCACATCCTTTTCCGTAAACTTTGACACTTTTCGAGGGTTAAAATTGTGAAAAATCTTCCGGTAATTTTCTCTCTTTTTCAAAATTGTTAACCACGATAGACCGGCTTGTTGTCCTTCTAAACATAGCATTTCAAACAAGGCATAATTGTTAAATTCCGGTTTGCCCCATTCTTCATCATGGTACTTAATGTAAAGTGGGTCTTCTGTTAACCATCCACATCGTCGGGTTACTTTATTTTCTGTCATCCTCCCTCACGATCACTCAGTGAATATTTTTGTTGACTAAGACTACTTATATGTAGCTTCAAATTATAAAAAAGGTTTACTTTAGTAGATACTAAAATGATTCCGTTGTGTAGAGTGAAAGCAAAGTTTATTAACTGTAAAAGTTAGATTAACGCAAGATTAACGTAATACTAATAACACTATAAGGGTGAAACTATAACCTAACTTTTTTTTTTTAATATTTGTTCATGACCATGTTATAACCTAACTCTTCAGCAGTGTTGCCAGTATGAATTCCCAAAAAAGGACGGTTGGCTTTCTGAAAAGGTACGGTTTTTGACTTCAAGGTACGGTCATCACACAATCGTACCACAACCGTACAGCTTGGCCAGAACGTCTTGAAACGGAACTTATCTTTATATTTGCTGACAACGTTTTAAAATATTTGATATTTGATGTAAACAAAGACGCATGTTTGTTAGATTTATTATTGTGCCCTATAACTAACGTAATAAGTGAAAATAAATAAAATAAAATCATTCAAAGTGCTGGTAGCAAGAAGACAGTGGCGACTTCCGGTTTTCTACTGTTTTTTGCCAAGCTGTACAGCTTGGCCAGAACGTCTTGAAAAGGAACTAATATTTTTATTTGCTGACGTTTTAAAATATTTGATGTAAACAAAGACGCAGGTTTGTAAGATTTATTATTGTGCCATAAAACTAACGTAATAAGTGAAAATAAATAAAATAAAGTCATTCAAAGTGCTTGTAGCGAGAGGACAGTGGCGACTTCCGGTTTTCTACTGTTTTTTTGCCAAGCTGTACGTCAGTAGGTGGGCCAATCTCCAATATTTGAGACTTTCGTTTTGGATAATGACGCCCGGTCTTTTACCCACTAGTGCAACCATCCAATGACGAAAAACAAAAATATAAATTATTTTAATTTCATTTAAGTTAGATAGAGAGATTAGTACATGCTGCTCTTCAGTTTGATACCACAGATTAAATATATATATGGATTTGTTAACTTTTTGTTTTTTCGGGACATAATATAATTTCGCTGCTTTATAAGCGCTCATGTACCTACATGACGCAGCCGCCACACCGCCACCGCTAGCGGTCGTAATGTTTTTTTTTTTTTTGTTCGCGGATAATTTCTTCGTTTATGAACCGGTTTTGATGATTCTTTTTTTGTTGGAAAGAAGATATTTCTTATTATTTAGCTTCAGTCGATTACCCTGGTCTTCCATCATCAAACACTAATTTCCATATCATGCGACCACCTTTGAAATGTCTTCTTTCCAACAAAAAAAGAATCATCAAAACCGGTTCATAAACGAAGAATTACACGCGACCAAACAAAAAAAAAAACTGGTGGCGGCGCGGTCGCGACCGTGTAGGTACTATCGCCCAATGTATATACTTACCACCGTAAAGACTATTTCTGCTTGCAGAGTTATAACTTTCACTTCCTAGGCCCTTTGTTTTGACCATTCATCCTATTCATAAAAAAAGGGTCATCCATTTCATAAAAAAGGTGGCCAGTTCACAGATGTGGGATACTGCGCACGCGATTTTGTTTTAAAAGTGAGCAGAGATTACATTGTTCGATAGTACACAGCCTACTAGAGTACTAGAGGCACCGAAGAGGCGAGGTGGCGACGACGACGCGGCGCGGCGGCGGCGTGAAACTGTGAACTAACCGTAAAATAAATCAATCACTATTTACTTTTTTTTTAGGTCAATGACTTACACCTAAATTGTATGTAGTTCTAGCTGTTGGGCCAATCTCCAATATTTGAGACTTCCGTTTTGGATAATGACGCCCGATCTTTTACCTACTAGTGCAACCATCCACTTACAAAAAACAAAAATATAAATTATTTTAATTTCATTTAAGTTAGATGTAATTAAAATAATTTATATTTTTGTTTTTTGTCAGTGGATGGTTGCACTAGTAGGTAAAAAAGATCGGGCGTCATTATCCAAAACGGAAGTCTCAAATATTGGAGATTGGTCCTGTTACGTATTGAACCTTTTTTATTGTTGATTTTATGAGCGTTATCCCGCGTTTTTCCCAAAGTATAATACATAGTCACAAAGATTTGGTCAAAATAAGTTAGATTTCGGAAATTTTACCAACTTTGACCAAATCTGAGTGAATGTTTTGGTCATTCTTATCTTCTTCTATATCTATACTTATAAAGCTAGGTTCATATTGCTGTAAAGTATTATTTATTGAATTATTGGTAGAATTTTTGTTGAATATTAATTTAGATTTTCAAAATTGGGATACTCCCATAAAGAGGGTTCTCTAAGGAATACTTTTGGAAAATCTAAATTAATATTCTACAAAAATTCTGTCAACCCGCAATATCCCATAAGAAACTCCATGCAAAACTTGAAATTCCTAGCACCTGTAGTAACGAAGTTTCATACAAACTATCAACCCCAAAAACAAACCCCTTAGGGCTTGAATTCCGCAAAATCCCGTCTTAAGTAACACCTACGTCCTACTCCGTCTCCGTCCGACTACGTCGACTCCCCATGCAAAATTTGAAACTTCTTGCCCTTGTTGTAACAAAGTTTTACACAAACCATGCCAAAATCAACCCCTTAGGGGTTGAACTTCGCAGAATCCCGTAATAGGTAGCACTTACGTCCTAAAAAGAAATCCCATGCGAAATTCGAGACTCCTAACCCTTGTAGTAACAAAGTTTCATACAAACTGTGAACCTAAAAAACAAACCCCTTAGGGGTCGAATTTCACAAAATCCCGTCATAGGTAACTCTTACGTCTTCACAAGAACCCGTATCTATACATGTAATAAATCTGTAGAAGGGTCAATTCTGTACATTGAAAATATTGAAAAAATAAATAGCGTGGGGTGTTGCTGGATCGATACCAAACCCAAATATGTGATTAAAAAAAAATTTGTCTGTCTGTCTGTCTGTGCAGGCATCACGTGAAAACTAACGGTTCGATTTCGATGAAACTTGGTATAATTATACCTTATTATCCTGGGCATAAAATAGGATACTTTTTATCCTGGAAAAATACGTAGAAAAAAAAATCTGTAACAAACCTTATTATGGAACCACTGGCGACACCTATTATCAAGTAGAACATTACGCCACGCCTGCCTCCATTGATTTCTAAAAAGGTTCCACCACTCACCACTAGATGGCGTTGTGCCTATGACGCGCATTTCTGAATCGCGGTGTTAAGATTCTCCGAGAGTTAATGACTACCGCGACTTTATTATTTTTCTGTGTGACACAACTAGCAGTGCACTTGTGGGCTACGTCCTAATTGGATTAGCTACACAAGACTCGGCTACTAAGTGTTATCATAAAGTTAAACAGTAATTCAATTCTGTTATTTTTGGTTTAGAGGACCAAAAACCCCTGCCTTCGTCCTCCCTGGGAAAAGGTGGTCGGGACTTGTCCTATTTTATATAAATAATTTGTACGTTGTGGACAACAATCTTTGTCAAGAAACCGAACTTCTCTTCGTGCCGGCAACGGTGACTAACATCCCTTAAAAATGTTATTTTTCTTATTATTAATCTTATTAATTCTTATTATTATTAGAACGCGAGCTCAACAGCAGTAGCTCAATAGATCTCCTTAATTATTATAGGCTTAGCCGTATTTGGGTCCAATGGATATTTATAAGATGTCATTGTCAGAGTTACTCAAAATGGAGAAATAAACCATCCACGCGAAGACCGACATCCGCGCGTACGGAGTCGCGGGCGGAAGCTACTTCAAAATATAAAACTCCTAGCACTTGTAGTAACGAAGTTTCATACAAACTATCAACCTCAAAAACAACCCCTTAGGGGTAAAATTTCGCAAAATCCGTTCTTAGTGCTCACCTACGTCATATAAGGAACGCTTACACAAAATTTCAAGGCTTCCAGGCCCAGCGATTTTGGCTGTGCGTTGATCGGTCAGTCAGTCAGTTTTGAATTTTACTAGAAGAAGATAGATATTTCGTGACATCGCCCGCGAGTCAACGTGTTTGAGCACTAAGATGGCTACGATAGCCGAAAGTCTGATTATTTTTTTTTAACATTTTTATTGGTTCAAAATTTATTTTCCCGGCATTTGGGAAAATTCCGGGTATTTTATTTTCCCATATTTTCCCAATCCTTTTTTTCTCTGCCATTTTTTCCTTCCCTCCAACCCATCACTAGTCGGGGTGTGTCGGGTCGCCGTCTGTTGTGTCGCGGAGTGTTCATACTAATGTGTTGTCTTGTGGCGCAATAAGTCGCATTTTAGATCATTCTCATTGTGGAGTGAATACGTGTTTTAAAATGGAATCGTCTGACAGTGACTTCGATGAATATATTCAATTTTTTCTATTGATGACTCTTCTAAAAAAAAAAAAAGGAAAAGGACATAGATATATTAAAGAAGGAGATATGGCGTGGAATTCAAAATGTATAGAAACCCGATGAAGCCACAATTGCCCCTCCATAACGCTAATATTGCGCACACAATTCTGTCAAAACAATACTACGAACAATTGCACACACGCGCCATCGATAACTCAGTCATTTAAATATAAACCTAATTCTTTACACTACAGCGTACTTTTTCCGTATAATTTACTCACACAAACAATTATCATTGTGTGTTGTCGCGACACGGGGGGCGCATACGACTCTCCCGCTCAAATACAACGGACGCACCATGCGACATTACGGCTTGGTGAGGTATCGTTATGTCAGTTTTACATTGCTTGTCAAGTCACTCAGTAATAGACTGAGGTGGTTGTAAAAGAGCAATGTATTTATTGCAAAAACAATACAGTCGGAGTAATATAGGAAAACAAGAATAAAGTAGTACAAGTGATAACTGAGCGAAACGCTCAACACCACGGCTTCACCGACACGCCCCCTTGCCACTTCTCCTGTTTTTAATATTTCTGTGGAAAAGGAGATATTGGGTTAGATATTGGTTCGTTGGAAAGAACAAAAACAGAATTTTATTAATTACATGAACTGTGTTCCCTCGCAATAACGCGTCGTAAATGATAGATTCACAATAGTGTGGCGCGACAGATCCCCCACCACCTCTCTGGCGCGATCGGGCGTCGAGCGATTTTACTGCGACAGAACGCGCCACAACACAACCTACCAGTGTTGCCAACTACACCGTAATTACGGTAAAAACACCGTAACCAGGAAAGATTTACCACCTACCGTAGGATTATAATTACGGTAGCAAAATACACCGTAATTCCCAAAGAAAGCGTATTTAGTTTTAAGTACCTAATTCGTGCCTATTTCAAATACTTGCCAAAATTTATGTTCGCCATTTTGTCTCTACCACACGCGAATGCTGAGTGCGAAAGAGTCTTCAGCAGAGTTAACGACATAAGAACGAAAAAACAGAATAAACTTTTTACGAAATCCATCAAGGGAAATCTCATGACGCAGCAAGCCATACAGCGTCAAGGAAAAACCTGCATGGATTTGATCCATAAACATTATGTCGATATGTATAAAAACAATTAAATAATTATACTGTTGTCTGATTCTGATTAATACGTTTTTTTAAACCGCGAAAAAGTAGCCCGCGAAATTCAAATTTTCTTGTGGGAGCGAATTTTTTTATCATTCTTATATTTAAAATTATATTTTCTAATGTCGCGAATCATATTTTGATCAAGGTAAAACTTGTCACTGATATGAAAATTGCAAAAAACACAAGAAATTTTGAATTTTGCATGCTACTACTACGCAATCACCCTAAGATGCCTCTAAAAAAAACAAGGTATTTCTACCGTATTTCAAATATAATATGTTACAACGTAATTTCGGAAAATCTACCGTATTTTTAGAAGAATTCTACCATCCGCTAGATTTCAAACCTGGCAACACTGCAACCTACCAATGTGAATCTATTCATAGTAAATGAACGTAAGCGATTGCGTTCTGGCGCGCCCCGACACACCCTGACACAGCAATATGAACCTAGCTTAATAAATCTGTAGAGAGGTCAATTCTGCGCATGAAATATATTTCCAAAATAACTATCAGGGGGTGATTAGGGATCGATACTGATGCCAAAAATGCAATCAGTAAAATTTTTGTCTGTCTGTATAACCGTTATAGAAACAAAAACTACTCGATGGATTTTAAGAGCGCATATTCTGTAAGTTGGCAACGTCGCAAATAGTTGTCAAATATTAACAAGTTTTAATTAATTTAGCAATGTTACTGTATGGAAATAAGAAATATGGCTCTGTAGTGCACTAAAACATTGATATAGGAATGCAATTAAAACACTGAATTTGATGTTGTAACCGTTTCAGGTTTATAAAAAGCATTTGGAAGGTTTCCAAATACTATTTTCACTTCTAAAACTATATATTCGGTGTTAAGATATTAATTATTGCATTCCCTAATCAATGTTTTAGTGCACTACAGAGCCATATTTGTTATTTTCTTATAGGAAATTTACCAAATTAATTTAAACTTGTAAATATTTGACAGCTATTTGCGACGTTGCCAACTTTCTGGTTATGCGCCCTTAACGAAACTTGGTACAATTATTTTTCATACTCCTGACCTAGAGCTGGTTATAGTATACTTTTCATCACGCTACAATCAATAGGAGCAGAGCAGTGAAGGGAAATGTTGGGAAAACGGGAGAAGTTAGTCCATTTTTTTTAAGCTTCCGTCACGTGTGCAACCTAATGACAACCTTAATGATAACCTTAATGGTTAAAGCTACACAGAAATCATTTATGACGAAATAATTTATCTTGGAAACTTGAACACCTGGTGCAGAACCGCAATAGACCAGCTAAACTATAAGAGATGCAAAAATGGTTCGATAGCAAAAATTGTTCTACGTGATGAGCATTTTCTGCTGAGATAATAAATTTGAAGATCTGGAACACCTGATGTGGAACTCCAAGAGCCCAGCTACACTATAACGTATAGGAATGACGTCTTAGCAAAGTTGTTCAGCCTGATGAGCACTCTCTGTTGACGTATAAAAATTGAAGATCTGGAACACCTGATGTGGAACACCGAGAGATATGTTAGTAGTGTAGCTGGCTAAACTACTAACATATACCGGAATGACGTCTTTGAAAGAGTTGTTCAACCTGATGAGCATTATCTATTGATTTATAAAAATTGAATATCTGGAACACCTGATGTGGAAATCAAAGCTATCACTAATTTCATTGTACTTATAATTATAAAATAACATAAGCTGGGAGTACCTCCACGCAGTGAAGGCTTTAACAGTTTAGGACTGATTTTCGATGAAGATGAATAATTATGAATAACAATTTTACTCTACTGGCCAAACTCCCATTAATTTTTTTACCCGGGCTCTTGGAATTGGGTATCACACTTTAAAGATCTTCGATTTGAAGACCCGTTGTCGCTGGCATAAGCAACAGGATCCGCGTACGAAGTCGCGGGCAGAAGCTAGTATTTAAATAATACTGTCGTGAATCATATTTTGATCAAGTTACAACTTGTCACTGATAAGCAAATTGCAAAAAAAACACAAGAAAATTTGGATTTCGCGGGCTACTACGGAGGAATCACCTTAAGGTGAATGCTCCAGGGTAGCCCGCGAAATTCAAAATTTCTTGGGTTTTTTGCAATTTGCAGGCCGGTGCTAGGTTGTATGTTGATTAAAATATTGATCACGGCTGTAAGACGTATGTAGTTACAGAATTTTAATCAACAAAATCATCAATACAACGCTCTAAGTTCATATAGCTTCAGGAATGACTTTTTATGTTATTTTTTTGTTCCTGAAGCTTTATGAACTTGGAGGGTTGTATTGGTGATTTTGATGATAATAATTAAACACGGAGCCTCAGTACTAGCCCGCGTTGTAACTTGATCAAAATATGATTCTCCGCAATAAAAAGTATAACTTTATTTACCAGAATGATCAAAACATTCGCTCCATTCACTCTCACAAAGATTTGGTCAAATTTCAAAAAAAAAAAATCCGAAATCTAACTTATTTTGTTATCGTCGCGAATAATATTTTGATCAAGTTAGATTTGGTCAGTGACAAGCAAATTGAAAAAAAAAAACACATGATTGAATTTCGCGGGCTACTACGGTTTTCTACGAGTTTTGTGCAATGTTTTCGAAACATGTTGCATCATGCAAGACTATATTCATGTTTTACACCTTGATAGATGAGAGCGAGCAATAAAATTGAATGTTTGAAACAATCTAAATACATGTTTAAAAATTAAAACAAATATTTAGGTATATCTTGGCAAGTAGTCTACAAGTATTTTATCAAACTAGTAGGTACCTATTTAACTTGTTTCTTAGTGTAAAGGAGGGGCTGGTGGGTAAGGTACCATTTTTTTTTAAACGTGGTAAAATCATCAAATGAGTTCACCCCTACTGTCAGACTTGTACTGACTGAAATCCACGGTGGCCCTTCAATAAGTTTTCTGACGAGACAGTTCCGCGACTTCGGCAGGCGGGGTAAGTAAAGAAGGAAGGGTTTACACAAAATAATGTGAAAACGTGGCAAAACCACATGAGGGCCGCAATACATGAAAGTCAATCAAGGATAAGGAATAAATTAAAGAATTTGTACATAATTATTATAGGTACTTTATTTCATATTGCGTGCCGCTTTCTGCGAAAGTTATTCAAAGTATTATAAAATAGGTAATGAATCACTTTCGTAGTTTTATTGTGTATTGATCACGCCTGTTATAGTGTTATTGAAATAACAAATTGACTCGAAAGCAGATTTACAACAGGCGGACAATTTGATGTCACCATCACCATTCGACATGCTGACGAAGAAGAAGAAGCTCCAACCCACTAAAAATATGGCCAGATGGCCAGTGGCTAGCTGCTCCACAGACTAAGTAGGTGAGCTGCTCTGACTGGGTAAATGCGACAAACTTGCTTGCGCTGCTTGTACCCAAATCACGAGATAATAGCAACAATGTTTCTTGACGATTGCAACAATCAAAAAAGAAGAATAATGACAACCACGTACATGTAAGTCTACGCATTACGTGCAAGAGGTGCCTTGCATTTTCAATGTTTTTCATGTTGTAATTAAATAATGATAGTTTAATACAGGATCATGATCAGGATCATTTGTAGTCATGGCAAAGTCGATGGAGGAACTCAGCATGATGCTCGATGGCCTCGACCGAGTTTCACAACGGGTGGGCTTGAAAATGAACATGGACAAGACGAAAATTATGTCAAATGCCAATGTTGTGCCCATCCCAGTCTCTGTTGGAAACTCGGTACTCGAAGTTGTTGACTCATATATCTATTTAGGACAAGTAGTCCAATTAGGTAGGTCCAACTTCGACAAAGAGGTCAACCGCCGAATCCAACTCGGTTGGGCAGCGTTCGGGAAGCTACGCAATGTCTTTTCGTCCGACATACCTCAGTGCCTCAAGACGAAAGTCTTCAACCAATGTGTGTTACCAGTGATGACTTACGGCACCGAAACGTGGTCTTTCACTATCGGCCTCATCTCAAAGCTCAAAGTCGCTCAGCGAGCTATGGAGAGGGCTATGCTCGGTGTTTCTCTACGTGATCGAATCCGAAATGAGGAGATCCGTAGACGAACTAAAGTCACCGATATAGCCCACCGGATTAGCAAGCTGAAGTGGCAATGGGCAGGCCATATTGCTCGCAGAGCAGATGGCCGATAGGGTCGAAAAGTGCTAGAGTGGAGACCGCGGACTAGCAAGCGCAGCGTAGGACGTCCACCAACGAGGTGGACAGACGACCTTATAAAGGTCGCCGGAAGACGCTGGATGCAGGTCGCTTCCAACCGGTATATGTGGAGATCTAAAGGGGAGGCCTATGTTCAGCAGTGGACGTCCTATGGCTGAGATGATGATGATAATACAGGATCTCTATCTAAGTCCGTTGTTCAAATCCGTGTCTGAAAGTCTATAGGCACCAGTTAAACCAAATCTTAAATAATTAAGAAACTCAGCATTTGCCTACCTATCTAAATTTAATCGTATAAGCTGGGCGTATTTATATTTAAGTATCCTGTACATATTAGCCACTTAGGGCCGCCATATATTCGTGCTAGTTTGGACTGGTGGTTACATCTGTGGGGCTTGATATATCTTCGTGTTTGCGGTCCAGATACCAAACTATTGACCAGTCTTATGTTTTCATCACTCAGTGTGCCATCGGCTATTTGCTGCAGAAGTGGCAAATATTCTGGTTTTGATAGTTCATTTGTAATGCGCGTCATCTAAAAAGTAACAAAAACATTAACTCAACTGTAATGTTAACATTGATAGGCACTTACTAAATAGGTTTTTGTTAATAATATGCCGAAGTCGATGATATAATAATTAACGTACCACTATTTTCAGTTGGACTTCTGAAAGAGGTGTTGCTATTGGACCCAGAAACATGACACTGCTATTTGACCCAAGACTCTCTGGATCGACCGAGATGAGCCCATCATCACTTCCATTACTCTTTATTTCGTCGTTTATAATTAAAAACATATGTTCATTAGGCATTGTAGTTTGTGAGTATTTATGGTCTGGAACGTAAGATTTTTGTACTACTTCTTGAGGCATTATGTCGCTCAATAAGGCCTTGAGTTTTATACTGGTTCTGTCCTTTTTCTTCGCCGGTTTATTTCTTTTGCAACAAAGTGTTTTTAGTTGTGCCACGAGGACATCAAATAGTAGTTCTTTCTTTTCTTCTTCGTCGTCATTCTTACTGTCTACATCAACTTCTGAGGGTCGGCTATACAATAAATTCTGTAATTTTTGAACAGCAGCATATTGAGGATCTACAACTTTTTTCTGAGAATATGGATCCACCTCCTCATTTTCTAGTCGAAAGAAAGCTCCACTACTGGGCTTAGCTTTGCTTGAAACTTTTTGAAATCTCTTATTTTTTTTATGACTTTCGAATATATCATTAAGCGCTGGTTTGGCTGGATAGTCAACTACTGATTTGTATTTTTTTGCAAACTTTGATTCTGCAGCAATTTTGACTATGTCTTTCAAATTATATTCATTCTTATTAGGTTGGTCACTAAGCAGCTTAATGAGCTCATCGTCAGAAAGTTTCGACAGGAGATATGTAACGTCACCATCTGAAAAAAAAGAGAAGGTATTAAGAAACTATAATGTCTGGGGTTTAGAATATTTCATCTCACTGTTGTGTCCGAACACTACCATACCGAGCCCCACCGATGCCGACTGATAGTAGGGCGCCGGGCCTTAAGGTGGCACTTGTCGCGGGCTCGAAATCACTGGCAGGCACGGCCAAAAACCATGCCATATTTCACCTGACATCGTGGTCAGTGTGCCATATATTGTTCATGTGTGCGTGAGCGTCATCCCCCCGCACCACTTCCGGGGAAAACATTATTCAGTGAGATAAGTAATTCCACAAAATTGATAACACAATTAATGAAATTACTTTTAATGACTTACTGTGTTGCAGGATGGATGCCTTTGGCAAATCTTTTTCGTCTGGCAAATATCCTTTGGCGACGATGTATTCCGAAACATCGTTTTCAGCCTCATTACCCACTGTGTATAGCGGGTTTTTATTTATTAATAACGACATGCATAACGTCGTTTGTACCTGGAAAAGGTTAATGATTTAATTACTAGATATTTATTATTATTTAATCAAATTAAAATCACTTTTGGTGCGATCATGATAATTCAGGAGGAATTGCACCGCGCATTGTTAGGAGGTTCATTTCTCTGGAACCCTGACCGCGCCGGTAGCTTGGATCCTGTTCCCGATACCGGTGAGCTACTATGTATTAGTAATATTTAAATATGTTTGAAAATATTAAGTAAAAATGAATAAAGAAAAATCTTTTTTACTTAAAGGAAATAATAATATTTATGTACTTCAAATCCATTAACTGAATGTCTTTTCTTTTATTTTTCTTTTATACATATTACTAGTAAGTTTTTATTTATAGTTTAGTATTGTAGTATATATTAGTAAAAAAAATTAAATTAAAATAAAAGTTAAAAAAAGTAGGTAGGTAGGTAACTGAAGTGAATACATTTCTGATTTGTTTCATCAACAAAAATAACATCAAAACCACATCAAAACTAATATCAAATTATCATGCATATAATATTCATGATAATTTGCGGTAAACAAATTACAAAATATATTTAGACTTGGGTCTGAGGATCAATTAAAATAAGGATCTACAGAATATAGGTATTATATCTTACCAAATACGAAAGAAATATTATGCCGTATCCTCTAAAATACGGAAACATGTTTGTTACGAAGAAAGAACACTATGCGGCCAGTGTAAGTTTAATTTAACGGTTGAATGCCCAATAGCTTCTTTCTCATAAAATAGTTGCATATCTTGTTAATGTTTAGAAAATTAACAATGAACAAGCGCTCGTTAAAAGTTTACGATCCTGATAAGGAGACTGCATTGTTGAATGTTATGTTTTACGCGTGTCAAGGACTGTATTTGTTTTTCGTTCATCTCTACAATCAATAAATGCTCTGTGATCATTAATATCGGTTAGAATCTTGGTGGTTCTCTGCGACCCCTGTGAGATGACAATCCGACCTTTTTTCATGAATTACCGACACATGGTTTGCTGCTTGAGTGGTTGGACCACAAATATCGTGTCATCGCAACCGTTCGACGAATCGACGTACTTGCTATCAAAATAGGAACACGACAATTATTAAACGTTGGGGAATTTATGAACACAGAAAATACATCATACATGCGAATGTTAAGGTGAATGCTCCGGGGTAGCCCGCGAAATTCAAAATTTCTTGGGTTTTTTGCAATTTGCAGGCCAGCGCTAGGTTGTATGTTTATTAAAATATTGATCGCGATTCGCGACTGTAAGACGTATGTAGTTACAGAATTATTATCATCAAAATCACCAATACAACCCTCCAAATTCATAAAGCTTCAGGAACAAAAAAAAAAACATAAAAAGTCATTCCAGAAGCTTTATGAACTTAGAGCGTTGTATTGATGATTTTGTTGATTATAATTCTGTAGCTAGTATGTAGCTAGTAGTCTTACAGCTGCGATCAATATTTTAATCAACATACAACCTAGCACCAGGTCTCTACCTACAGGACCAACCATAGACTTGAAGTTTGGACTGCGCAATAGCAGAGAGAACCATTCGTGGGCCCGGGCAGCCGGATGTGTACTGGGCATTACACTGTTCAATCAATACAGGTATCGAGAATTTTCACTAATTGCTATGAAAAGACCAGTACTCAATGGCAAAAAATCATGGCTTGTCTACTGACAACGAAATGTCATTGTCAATTTTTGACATTTATTTGTTTATTTCACGACTCACGAACGGCTGAAACTCGTAATTTTACTGTTTTGTTAAAATCAATCATGAATATTCCTTTTCCAGTTTTAACTCCTCGTCTAGTAGACCCGTTGTGGTTTAACGCTGATAGTCCATGCGATGAAGAAACAGAATTAACTGCGTTAGAACAGGCAAATCAACAGTGGGCGAGTATCTGAATTTGCTTTGTTTGCTTCTATGATTGGATCTAGAAAAGACTGTTTTTGTAGTAAAAACGGAAAGTTATCTTACTTTGTTACTGATATATACTTACAGTTAAACTCAATTGGACAGCAATATATGAAAAGAGCTCCCCTGGGAAAAGCTGACCCTGAGCCTATGGAAGAAGAAGCGGACACTGATGAAGAAGAGGGTAAGGGACACAAGATAACGGGAGTTAACCACTTTTCACCTACTGGCTAGCCCCCACTGACCTCTAAGACGACCCACTGACTGACCTTTCTATTAAAAACAAATTATTACAAATTAACACAAAGCATTCTTTATTAACCAGCTAATGTCTCATATTAGGTCCAACAATAATTTCCAATTTCTTAATCTTTCTCGGATATCATATGTGACTGGTGCCAGTGGGAACTGATACTTATAACTTGTTAGCATTAACATGTTGAGTGAGATACCAGGTCTAATCACCTTGTATACGACTTTCTTACAGTGCGGCTAAAAAAAGTATAGAGTTCCTTGTCATTTTGTCATGCAGAAGGCATAAATTTAACTTTGTTTTGGTGTAGGAAAGACATGAATAAATATCAACCAAAAAAGGATTTCTTAAATGTTACAAGGTCTTTAAGCCTTGTACCGCCACATAGGAAGTTTTATTACCAGGTGTATAGACCTTGTACTCCAGGAATGGAAAGTAGATATCATTGCTGCAGCAAATCCATTCATTGTTTTCATGTTCCAGGTAATGACGAATCAGACGAGTCTGAAGAATCACATGATGAAGATGAGGAAGAAGATGTTCCCGCCTCATACTCTCCGGCTCGCAACAACAATGAGCTGGAGCCTGACAGCCTTGATGACCTCAATGATGGGCCAGACCTTAACAACTCTGATTGGCACATCCAATAGGGCTTAGATATCAAATTTATTATAGGTGTTTAGATAAGCTGATAATTTATTATGGAATATTGTTCATCCATGAGTTATGATGTGAACTTGTGGGATTCATTCAGATTCCATTTTCATTTGTAGTTTAAAAATTGTTTCCAATGTCAGTGAAGTAATAAGCCAATTAAAAATATTTGTTGTAAATTCTACTTACTAGAACAATAAAACAAATACATAGTTTTCTTAGTAATTTTGATTAAAACTTATGAATAAATAAAAATCGTAATGAGATAACAAATTAAATACATTCTTATTATATAAAATACTGATTTAAAACGCACTGGTGACATCAATTATAACATCTACCACCCTGGTTAGTAATGGTCTCATGTTTTCTGGAGGGACAGTCTTCCACTTCCTGGCAAGGCATTTCTCAATGGAGTCATGGGTAGATTTTGGAACTAAAAAGACAGAATGACAAGATTAGTCAACAGCCGCTAGCTTGAGATTTCATAATAGCAGTGACATCTGCTGTAATCAACAGCAGTTGTATGGATGACTATGAATAAATATTAGCGATGCATCCGATACCGATATATCGGCGATACTTCGGGTTAGCCGATATATCGGTATCGACGATATTTTTATGACCGATACAAGGATACTTTTTAATTCAAAAATGTAGTGTAAACGAGCGTGTTGTCTCGCCTATTTCGTTGCAAACGAGTCACGAACTATGCCCGGGAAAACCTTTGCCAAACAGACTTGCGAAATCGCTTTTCTCCGAAAATTTTAAGATTTCTTGATTTGTTTTTTAAACAACAATCAAATTAATGAAAAATCTGACTTGTGATTTATTTATTTTATCTTAATTTTTAACCGACTTCAAAAAAAGGAGGAGGTTCTCAATTCGGTCGGTATGTTTTTCTTTTTTTTTTTATGTATGTACACCGATTACTCCGAGGTTTCTTTTAAAGAAACCCAAAATATAGTCCGCTCCATTAGCGCTTGAACTTGTGGATCAGCCCAACAGTCAAGCTCCAAGTTTCGGCACCACATGTTACAACATTACGGGATGGATGACGAGAAAACGTGACGAATTTTTAACCGACTTCAAAAAAAGGAGGAGGTTCTCAATTCGGTCGGTATGTTTTTTTTTTTATGTATGTACACCGATTACTCCGAGGTTTCTGGTCCGATTAGTGTAATTCTTATTTCGTTCGATGCAGTATACTTGCAGTTTGGTCCCATAAAAATTTCATCCAATTTGGTTCAGTACTTTTTATTTTGTGAGCATTTTTATTGATGGATGATGTGATGATCTTTACTTTTTTGAGTGTTTGTTACGCGATTACTCCGCCAATTGTGGACCGATTTTCAAAATTCTTTTTTTCTTGTACGAGGAATAGTTCACTTTAGGGAACTCTGCAAGTTTCATCAAAATCGGTTCAGCAGTTTTTGATAGGGAATTTTATTAGCTTATTCTGTACATGAGCGATGTTAATACCGGTGCTAAGGATTACCAAATTCTAGTGCACATGTAAGAAAATGATGTAAGTATTTGACAAGAATTTGGGTTGAATATTTAAACTAAAAAGAGTAAAATAAAAAAAAATTAACCGCCTTCAAAAACAACCACAAAAAAGGGTAAAATAACCTACAAAATAACTTTTCTTTCGGAAGTCGGTGGCATAAAAGACAACAAAATAAAAAAAAACAAAGCCACCGACTTCCGAAAGAAAAGTTATTTTGTAGGTTATTTTACCCTTTTTTGTGGTTGTTTTTGAAGGTGGTTAAATTTTTTTTAATTTTTTTTTTTATTCACAATAAGCGTATCGGTATCGGTATCGCCGATATTTTTATAAGAGTATCGGTATCGTATCGGCGAAAAGGCGTATCGATGCATCCCTAATAAATATTAAATAAAGTTACACAAAAATGTCTTTATTTGTCCAGGTATCTCTGTAAGACAGCAATGCTATTTTCTAAGGACACAGCCGCTTCAGTCTGCCCCCAATACATTTTCAGCTTTATGCTTAGAGTTTAAAGTTCAAGATTCATTAAAGACGAACTTTAGTTTCGTCGCCCGCAGAATTAAGTACTTCCTTCGGACGCCCTTCACGCTCCGGGGCCACGGTATCCTGGGTTAAGAAAAACCCGCGACCCCAGCAGGCATTTGGCCCCATAAGGGGCCCCGTCAGTTTGCTGACTACTCCCCGAAGGCACGCGCGAAACACGACACGACGCGCCACCGACCCGGACCCGGTGCTTGCCACCCATTACTCACCGTCCGCAAGCCCGCTCCGCCGCTGTGCCCTCTGCTAATCAGAGGGACACGCGTTGGAGCGTCCACCCGACCGGCTATTCGCATACGGGCAAAGAGACCCCTTAGGCACACAGTGCCTAAGGAAGAGTTTTTGCCCGCACCCCAGGGTGCACCGGCCCGAAAAACTGGTCTTCCCCACGGACGTATCCGAGAGGGAACTTCAGTCCACGGGCGCATGTGGAGGTTTCCTGTCTTAGCACCCCCAGAATTAAGTACTTCAGGGAATATTATTGGGTAATTAATAATATTATTTTCGAATCGAATAAATGATATCGACTCGCGAACGATAGTCACGGGCACAGCTAGTGTACTACAGTATAACTAAAACAAATATAAAAAATGAAAAATCTGACTCCATACCTGAAGCATTAGAACAATTTGCCATATTTAGTGTGAAAAATATAGCACTTCTTTTGACAAGTGGATCATATTCATCACAGTAGTAATGGAAGGCCATTGCAAGGTCCGACGGTACTCCATCGATTTCTTTGACAAGCATTACTCCAGACTTATCGACATCATCTCGGTACCTTGTGATCAGCTCCCCATGTTCTTGCATATCGAGGTTTGAGCTTTCAACGACTGTGTGTCGTATCGACGAGATGTCATTGCCTGCAAAGGTGAGATTTAAAATAGATGTAGCTTGGTGAGTCATTGATGACAAAGGATACATTTTCAAAGTTAATATAAATGCAACATACTATCTGATTGAAAACAAAAGGCCAAGTGGGAGTAGAATTCGCGCACGAAGTGTACCGTACATTAAAGGTGCGAACATATTATCTGACGCGTCCGTCAGCCGCGGCTGAGGGACGCGGCTTATTAAAATCTAGCCAGTACATTGAATACTACACTGTGCAAACTATCGGTCGTAAGACGCGGACGTGACCTTGAGTCGCCCTTGAGCGCTCGGACGTCCGAACAGAATCTGGCCGGCTGGATGTTTGTGTACCGTGCACACTGCTAAGCCGCGTCCCTCAGCCGCGGCTGACGGACGCGTCCGATAATATGTTCGCAGCTTAATGATCTAAGCGCAGTTGCATGCATGATGTTATTATAGCTATACTACACAATAATATTTTTTTTCAATTCGAAACCAGTACTTCCTGGGATTAGCGCATTCATCCAAACAAACTATTCAGCTTTATAATATTAGTATATAGGTACCAACTTTATAAATTATTTACCCTGAGTACAATTCAATTAAAATTAATATTTTAATAGTTATCACGCGGGGTCGTGAGGCTGTTTGGAAGTCACGGGACACTCCAGGATCGCAGGACTATCTGAGTAGGATAGCACAGCCCTGCAACGCAAAGGGCATGAGAAGGAACGGGATGATTGAAGTCAGTAAGAGTCTCTTCTGCTCCACTTAGGGCCGGAGGACTCATCTGATCATTTTTACACTCAAAAAGACACAACAAAATAAAAACTCTCGCGTTACGAAATAACTGTACAGTAAGAGCACTTCTTTTTAGGGTTCCGTAGCCGAATGGCAAAAACGGAACCCTTATAGATTCGTCATGTCTGTCTGTCTGTCCGTCCGTATGTCACAGCCACTTTTCTTCGAAAGTATATGAGCTATCCTGTTGAAACTTGGTGCCCCCCATACTTGGAATTGAAACTCAAAAATGTTTTTTTCACCAAACTCATACGTGTAGGGTATCTATGGATAGGTCTTCAAAAATGATATTAAGGTTACTAATAACATTTTTTTCTAAACTGAACAGTTTGCGCGAGAGACACTTCCAAAGTGGTAAAAAGTGTGTCCCCCCCCCCGTAACTTCTAAAATAAGAGAATGATAAAACTAAAAAAAATATTATAATGTAGACCTCAACAAAAACTTCCAACGAAAATTGGTTTGGATGAGATACAGTTAGCAGTTTTTGAGATATAGTACATTTTAAAAAACCGCAAATATAACTTTGCCATTCATACAAACACTATGAAAAACAAAGTTATTTTTGTTGTTTGTGTATATTACTTACTAATGTCAATATAATTATATCCCTAATCTATGCTTGCTACTACGGAACCCTTCATGGGCGAGTCCAACTCGCACTTGGCCGGTATTTTTGTGCAAAATTGGTGCAGAGAGAAGCTGGAGCGGTTCACTAGTTAAAAAAAAATAATAAAAAATAATATGTAGGTATTCTTACGTAAAAATCTTGCGGCCGTATACGCAACTTCATCTGCGAATTTTTCGAATCTGACGGGGTTAAAATTGTTTGTTTTACTATTATAAACAAACATGAATGACCCAGTATCCATTCGTGAGAAGATTGTTGATATACCTGAAACAATACAGCAGAAATATATACTGATAAAAAACTTTTTAATAAAAAAAGAACAGACTTCAAATCAAACACAAAAAAAGTTTAAAATAACTTTTCTTTCGGAAGTCGGTGGCTTTGTTTTTTATTTCATTGACTAAGTATTACCACCAACTTCCAAAAGAAAAAGTTATTTGATTTTTTTTGTATCTATTTGATTTGAAGTCGGTTCTTTTTTTTTAAGTTTTTATTTTACCCTTTTTATTTATTTATTTACTAGCTTTTCCCAGCGGCTTCGCTCGCCCCCCCCATTGCCTATGTCACTCAGGACCAAAGCAGCTTTCAACTGGTGAAATGTTTTTTTAAATCGGACCAGTAGTTTTTGAGTTTATCCATTACAAACAAACAAATAAAAATACAAAGTTTTCCTCTTTATAATATTAGTGTAGGTAGATGATGATAAAACCGTTGGAACTTTGACTTTCAATAACTCCGTTACCGTACAGCGTAAATGATGGATTTTATATATTCAGACCACAAACTTTCAAGCATTGGTCTTGTGATTTTTTAATGGTCATGGCGAAGCAAGACGTATCGGAAATTGGGGTCGCTTAAACTCAAACGGCATATCGTTTGGGATTCTAGAAATAAGAACTTCCACACCTTCGAATTTTC
This sequence comes from Agrotis exclamationis, assembly GCA_950005045.1. Taxonomy (NCBI): domain Eukaryota; kingdom Metazoa; phylum Arthropoda; class Insecta; order Lepidoptera; family Noctuidae; genus Agrotis; species Agrotis exclamationis. The sequence goes on along the minus strand of OX465417.1, from coordinate 9,184,440 downwards.
CTTTGAGTATCGTCGCGTAAGTCACGTTGTTCTTCAATTTACTTACCACCAAACGCGTTCTGTTGCACAGTTTTGGTTGGTTTATGTTTCAAAGCATGATTACTACGAAGCCAACCTTTGTTCGTAAATTGTGCGCTGGTAAGCCAGGCATATCCAAGGGGTTTTAATTCAATTGGAAAGTTGGTGTCTAAACGCAACTGACATTTTTTTTTAGCGTGGTAAAATCATCATGTGAGTCCTCCCACCCAGGGCAGAGCGGGAGGGACTGTCAGACTCGAACTGATTAAAATCCACGGTGTCCTTCAAAAGCCCTTTACGTTCCGGGGTCACGGTAAATCGTAAGTCCCGCGACCCCGACAGGCTTTGGCCCTCTAAAGGGTGACCCCGTCGCAATGCTACTCATTGAGGCGCGCGTGGAACACAACGCGCCGTCGACCCGGGCATGGTCCAAGGTCGGACAGCGAGTCACCCATTATTCGCCACCCGCATGCCCGTGCCTACGGTGGCTGGAGATCGTCTGGCAACGTCCGTCACCGTAGGCGTCTACCACTGCGGCTGGGGTGGGGGGAGGACGCTGTCCTCTCCCTCACGCGGCGCGCCTCCTCCTTTCATAGCATGACTGCTTCGCAAAAGGAGGCGACCGCTTCCCACTCCGTCTCGCAAGGCCTCGACCAATGCTGGGCGCGAGAGGTCTCCGCCTGTCGCCGTTGTGAGGACACGGCGGTGCTCTGCCCAAGCGGAGCAGTCCTGCACCGAATGCTCCACCGTGTCCTCAGGGCGATCCTAGCAGTGGTGACCCAGGCGTTGTTTCGTCGTATGTTTGTATTGAATTTATGCAGTCCTACTTAGTACATTTTTTGGGTATTCAGTATTCACCGAAATACTTTTTTAGCATTGAAGACCGGTGGGCGCCGGGCGGCATAAACATTATTCTTCATGTTTTCCTAGTACTTTTTGTTAAGATACCTTATTCAATTTCGGCACCAATACCTTCTTCGTGATCATGTTACTACTTTTTATGTCACGTCTCCACGGAAACAGGATACAAATTTGATCGTCTTGGTGGCGGCATGGCATTGATAATTATGATAATATCGGCACAATAAGTTTAGAAACTCAATACAAACACATCAACCGGTCAATTGATGTTTTGATTGATTTTTTTGTGTTGCTGTCATTCCATGTCAACCACGTTTTATGTCACGTCTCACGGCAACGGGGAAAAAAAAAAACAAAAAAATAAGGTAAAAAGTATCCTATATGTTTCTCCTGGTTCTAAGCTACCTCCCCATCAATTTTCAGCCAAATCGGTTCAGCCGTTCTTGAGTTATAAATAGTGTAACTAACACGACTTTCTTTTATATATATAGATTCTTAACAATTAACATTGTGTTGAACATTACATAATATTACAATTTTTGCATGCAGAAACATTTTAATACATAGTTATTATTATTTTTTGGGTATAATAGCGGCCATACACCATACTGCCTATCGTACAATCGGCATGACGATCGATTTGATCAAATTGGCAGTTCGTCCATATACACCATACTGCCTATCGTCCAATCGGCATGACGATCGATTTGATCAAACTTCAAATCGGCAGCAGTGATGCCAGCTTAGCAACTTTATAGCTAGATCTAGCTATTATTCGGTGACCGACAGCTACAATTTTATAAAAGTTGTGGCTTAACTTTTTAGCTACTGTTTTACCGACTTGTTTTTTTACCGGTCTATCCCACTGGTGGGAATCAGTTGGTAATACAAGTGAAGGTCGGAAAACATTTGCTTATCGTTAAGCAAATGTTTTCCGACCTTCAAGCGATTTTCGACCTTATTGACATTTATGCAAACACCGGATTTTAATGAAGGAGCAATGTTAGCTAACGAGAATGTGAGAAAAAACAAACTAAATTTTAAATGTCAATAAGGTCGAAAATCGCTTGAACCAGTTTTTTACACTCCACTCCACTGTAAAAAGTGTCGTGACAATTTTTTCCGCCTAGCCCCCTTTCGCAACGCGCCATAAGGAACTTCGTTCCAAAAAAATAAACGTTTCGAATTGAGAACCTCCTCCTTTTTTTTACGTCGGTTAAAAAGTAGCTACCGAATATTAGCTAGATCTAGCTATAAAGTTGCTAAGTTGGTATCACTGCTGCCGATTTGAAGTTTGATCAAATCGGCATGATCATGCCAATTTGATGGATTCCACGCCCACACACGGTCAAATCTAACTGATCAAATCGGCAGCGTCATGCCGATTGTACGATAGGCAGTATGGTGTATGGCCGCTATTAGAAAAACTTTAATGTCAATATTTAATATGTGAAGAAAAAAAAATGTCAAATTGGTGTATACCTAATAATAATGTCAATCAATTATATAGATGCAAATATATAATATAATCAATGTCCATGTGGTACGAGTAAGCATTTGGCTATAGTATATTATCTTTGGCTATAGTAAGGAAATACAGTTATTTTGTCCATTTCTTATCAATTGACATATATTCTGAGACTGAGTAGAAACATTTTTCCAATAAGAAGGCTTTAAGTTTTGTTTTAAACAAGTGAGAGTTATAAATTAATAATTTTAACTGAGACGGTAACCTATTAAATATTTCTACTGCCTGGTATCTGGAGCAATGCTTAGCGATGTTCAAATTTGGTGCCATTTTTTGCATAAAATCCTTCCTTCTAGAGTTTTCTCTTATTACACGTTCCTCCTGTGACTCATATAGGTGAATATACTTAGCAAAATGGCTTAAAGTGACAAAAATATATAAACTTGGTACAGTTAATATTCCCAAATCAATAAAGTGGTCTCTACACGAATCTAATTGTGAGATCCTAACCATCGTTCTAATGGCACGTTTCTGTAGGATAAACGCCTTCTGACAGTTATAACTGTAGCTGTTGCCCCAAAACATGATGCTGTATCTTAATCTCGATTCTATCAGGGCATAATATACAGCCTTGAGTTGCTTCAGATCTAAAACATCTCTAAGACTCCTAAGGGCGTAGCATGCTGATGAAATAGAAGAATCAATTGCAGCCAGCTCCTGTTTCCAATTTAAATATACATCTATATTAATCCCTAAGAATTTAACTTTATCTACTAGTTCAATTTTATCTCCTTTTAAATGTACATCTATACTGTCATTATCACGAGATGTAGTCTTAAATAAAATAATGTTTGTCTTACTAGTATTTAATAAAAGGTTGTTGGCTGTAAACCAGTCACAGAGATATGTCAGGCTTTTATTAACGCTGTCAGTTAATTCTTTTAATGTATTTGCTCCAAAAATAATATTTGTATCATCTGCAAAAACGACAAGCCTTACATCAGGCTGAACGTGATGCATAAAATTAAGCATGTCATTAATAAATGTAATAAAAAATATAGGTCCTAAAATAGAGCCTTGAGGCACACCGCGCTTTATGTTGGTTATTTTTGACGTGTATATGACTTCGTGATTATTTTCATCAATTCTTTTTATTTCGACAAACATTCTTCTATTTTGTAAGTAAGAACGCATAAGTTGTAAAGACTTGCCTCTGATTCCATAATATTCTAGTTTTTTAATAAGCAGCTCATGATCAATGGTGTCAAAAGCGGAGCTCAGGTCAATAAATAATCCAGCCACTTTCATTTTGTCATTTAATTTGTCAACTATGTCATGTATAAGAGTGTTCATGGCATCTGAGGTTCCTACGCCTTTCTGATAACCGAAATCAGATATTCAACAAAAATCTTCGTATAATCGGCGTCTTTAGAAATCTTTAATCCAAGTCAGCAACAAAAACGGATCTATGCGGTCAACATCACGAGATATCCATGATTGGTATACACTAAAACCTTCCCTAGAATGTAACAAATACTTTTGTGTGAAAACCGCATCAAAATCGGTTCAGCCAAACGCGAGATAATTGCGACCAAACATACAATTGACTTTGAAAATCTACAACCCAAGTAGGCAAAAAACGCCCTATCACAAAAACTACTGAACCGATTTTGATGAAACTTGCAGTGTACCCTACGTTGGACAATACCTAGTACAACAAAAAAGAAGAATGACTTAAATCAGAATTGTAGTTCCGGAGATATGCGAACACAAACATAAAAACATACATACATACACTTTTGTTGGCACATTAGTTCAGACGCTGTTAAAGACTAACATATATGAAAACTGGGCAGTTCTGGAAATATTACATACATACGGGTCGAATTGATAACCTCCTTTTTTTTGAAGTCGGTAAAAAGATTAGTTGCTGAAGTTTGTTCTCGGCTCCTATTGGTCGTAGCGTGATGTTATAAAGCCTTCTTCGCTAAATGGACTATCCAACACAAATAATATTTTTTCAACTCGAACCAGTAGTTCCCGAGATTAGCGCCTAAATGGACTACCCAACACATTGCCCAACACAAAAATACTACCTCTCTAGGACCGCTCTATATCACCTAGAATATTCTTTCAGAAACGATTTTAAGACTTATTTTTACTAAAAATACAGTTTTAAATTGGTCGGGGTTTGGTGGCACTTTGTGCCGCTGAGGCTCTAGAGGTTAAGACCAGCAATTCCCAAGATTAGCTCATTAAACCAAACAAGCAATGCATTTGAATTGTTGTATTTTTCACCATAAAACATAAATCTATCATCGAAAAATTAATTAGTAAAAAACCACACAACACCAGAAATGGTAATATTTAATGTCTCACTTACCCGTTTTTAGCTTTAATATTGAATTATCATCAATATTATATTTTTCCTGGAGGATTTTCATATTGTTTTCAAATATAACTATATCATGATTAATAGTCTGTGTTGATTTATCTTGATTTTTGGTTGATAATATATTGGGGAACTGCCAGTGTACCATCACAGCTACAATACCTAATACTAATGTGAGCAAAATGTTTCGTAATGTGTTACTGGACTGGGGTTGACTTTTTTCTCTTGATGAAATTGACAATTTTCGTTGATGGGGTGACGGTAGGATGCATTCTGAACTTCTGTCACTCCGGTTACTCCTGTTACTCCTATCTCTTCTATTTATCAATTCATGATAGCTGGCCTCTTCAATTCTTGATTTTGTTAAAGAGTTTGTAGAATAGTTTTCCTCTATTTCAGAATCATCACTGTAAGGTAAATGTGACGGGAGAGTTGCAGGTAAAGATTTGGAAAGCACATTGCTGCAATGAAACACACAGACTGTTCACAAAAGCTTAGTCACACTATGAGACAATAAAAAATTGGATGACTGAAAGCTAATGATATGTTATAGATAGCAGCAATGTGAATTGAAAATGATTACGAGTAGATGACACAATATCATTGTTTACAAGATTTTGTAACTAACTGTCAAAATCTTGTTAGCTTATGATTTGTTAAGGGCAGCAGCAATGCATATTGAAAACATTGTTCATAAGCAAGTTTAATGATATTATCGCAATAAAAAAAAGCCCAGATCATTTTATATCTACACAACACTAATTCAGATGTAGCAAGTAACAAGCTATGGATTCCAATGTGCAATGTGGCAAAGAGAAATCCCTTTTAGGTTTAGACTTTCTGCTAAGAATTGATCTCTAAACACTGGAAGATAAAGTGCTCTAGCCTGGTGTCCCTGGTGTGAGTTGACTTTTATTCAAATGAAAGCTAATGTAGCATAAAGATCAAAAATAGTTATAGCAAGTATTAGGCTGCTTTTCCACCAGAGATGCGCTATGCTACGTTGCTGCGGATGCGTTTGATATCCACCAATCATATTCACTGGTTTACATAGCACAGCACTGGTGGAAACGGATTCAACTAAGATGTGTTTTTTATATGTAAGGATGCGTGCTATGGCTGCGTGCTGTGGCTGCGTGCTGTGGATGCGTGCTATGGGTCGTTTTCCCTAGTATCGATACATCGCATAGCTCGAGCTGCGCATCTTCATAGTGCAGCTACCTTGTGACAGCACATCTTCGTAGCGCAGCTACGCATCTTCATAGCGCAGCTACCTTGTGACAGCACATCTTCGTAGCGCAGCTATGCATCTTCATAGCGCAGCTACCTTGTGACAGCACATCTTCGTAGCGCAGCTACGCATCTTCATAGCGCAGCTACCTTGTGACAGCACATCTTCATAGCGCAGCTACCTTGTGACAGCGCATCTTCATAGCGCAGCTACCTTGTGACAGCGCATCTTCGTAGCGCAGCTACCCATCTTCATAGCACAGCTACATAGCGTAGCATCAGTGGAAACGGTCACACAGTTTCGTAGCTCAGCTTTTACATCCTCGCAGCACAGCTACATAGCGCATCTTTCTTTTTTTCTTTCCACCAGAGATGTAAAAGCTGAGCTACGAAACTGTGTGACCGTTTCCACTGATGCTACGCTATGTAGCTGTGCGGTAAGATGTGCTATGAAGATGGGTAGCTGCGTTGCGAAGATGCGCTGTCACAAGGTAGCTGCGCTATGAAGATGCGTAGCTGCGCTACGAAGATGTGCTGTCACAAGGTAGCTGCGCTATGAAGATGCGTAGCTGCGCTACGAAGATGTACTGTCACGAGGTAGCTGCGCTATGAAGATGCGTAGCTGCGCTACGAAGATGTGCTGTCACGAGGTAGCTGCGCTATGAAGATGCGTAGCTGCGCTACGAAGATGTGCTGTCACAAGGTAGCTGCGCTATGAAGATGCGCCGCCACAAGGTAGCTGCGCTATGAAGATGCGCAGTTCGAGCTATGCGATGTATCAATACTAGGGAAAACGACCCGTAGCACGCATCCATAGCACGCAGCCACAGCACGCAGCTATAGCACGCATCCTTACATATAAAAAACACATCTTAGTTGAATCCGTTTCCACCAGTGCTGTGCTATGTAAACCAGTGAATATGATTGGTGGATATCAAACGCATCCGCAGCAGCGTAGCATAGCGCATCTCTGGTGGAAAAGCAGCCTAATGTAGAATGCATAGGAATAACAAAGCTGGTTTTGTTATTGATTTCATTATCAATGAATATTCCAACAAAATAATGTCCAATAAATACTGTGGTAAATAGTCACAAAATTATTACAGATTATCATGGTTTTATTTTTACATTGAAAAAGCTTGATGAAGCAATAAATGTTTGTTTGATGATGATAACAAGCAACACAACAAAGCATAATGACTCACGTATCATCAGTATTTTCCTCATCCTGTGAATATGAATTACTTCGTGGTATTTTTTTCTTTCGTATTGATAACGGACTGGTTTGACGAGACATTTTGCTGGAAACATATGATTTTTTTTTATGAGTACTTATCTCATGAATTTACATTTTAAGCACGTCTGCAGAGTGACTTAAAATTGAAATTAACTTTTAATCTTTTCGTTATTCATTTACCTTTATTAATTATTATAGTAAATTATAGTAATATTAGTAGGATGTAATAATACAGTCATACATTATGTACGAATGCAGTTGACATGTCAGGTATTTTGGTATTAGCAAGTTAACTAATTTGTTGAGATGTCTAATTTTGCTAACTTCTAACTGTGGCGTCGAACAAAAATAATGTGACACTGTTCAGTGCCCGATTTGATGACATGCATCTGTGTCTTCAGCCATGCGGAAAAGAAAACAGTATTTTGACAATTTTTTACATGTTCAAAGCTTGAATATTTTTAATTTACATTCGAAATCTAACGTGAACGGCCAGGCACATTGTTATAAGTGGAAAAATAAGTGTATTTCTGGAAAGTAACTTTTTTATTGCAGTTGTGCTAAACCTTTTTGCATTTTCTAATGATTTGATTGATTATGAGGTATTAAATTAAGTCATTTTAGACTTAAATATTAAGTTTGAATAAATAGATAATAGATATTCACTAAAAAAATCAAAATTAGATATTATTGTCAGTAAAAAATAACATTTTGCTAAATACTGTCATTCTGTTAGGGGTATTTATTCAAGTAATAAATTTTTGAGTCTTTATTAAAGTAATAAAATTTAGTAAACTGATGGCACTGAAACTTGCCATCTGCAACAAATCGACTTTCAACTTTCAAAAAGGTCGGTTACCCCTATTTTAAAAAAAAACTTACAATATCCAGACACGAAGGCTACAAGCTTAAAATACGTGAAAAATGAAGATAGTTTGGTCCTGAGTAAAAACTTCCATAACTTAATTGAAGGAGTTACCATTGATTCTAAAATGACACACTTCCATGCCTAACGCCTCACGTAAAAGAAAGTGATGACACTGAAACATGCCTTCCGCAACAAATTGGTTTATGATAGTAGTTAATTACCTCATCACATTATCCACTACATCTACTCCCACAGTATTGATCCCATCATTGGAATCTTGTTCATTATTTTTGTTCTTATTCAATCCGTACCGCCCCATTATCTCATTTATTTCTGGATTATCAACTCTGTAGCTGTGAATTGATGGTCTTGCTTGTGGATTAGGAACCCCCCCTTTCTGTAAATCATAGCATTTGTTTTTAGATTAGATATGGGACTGAATTATAATATTAAGGGTATTTGTATAAATTATAATTATTATACAAAATATTGAGCTCTCATTGAGGAAACAGTACGAATAACAATGGATGGACTCTGAGAAGGATGAGAGGTGACTCTCACAAGCATAAATCGCACATATGGATGTGGATCTACCATAGAAAAATCAGTATTTATTTAAATTTTGTGTAAAACTTTATCGCACAGAATAAAATCTTACCCCCTCTGGACGGTCACTACTCATCTAGTCTTTGTTGAACTCCCTGTGCCTCTTTTAAAATGCAGTAATAAGATTAAACAAAATGTTAGGCACGATATAAATCAATTTCAATACTTTAGACGTATATTTTTTTCGTACATTTTATGGAAAAAAGTCACCTGGAAAAAACACGAACGCAAATAAAAACGTCTTGACATTTGATCATATTTGATCTGACAACTTGTCATTGTCAATGACAAAATATGACAAGTGAGATGACAAGTAACAGAGCAGACAACATGAACGTAAAACAATCTGGACTGAGTACTCATGCCGAAAAACGTGCCACCTGAGAGAGCTACTTTGGAGGTAACCGTCTCTTTCTAATAGGGAGACCATAAGGCCGCTTCCAACCGGTATATGTGGAGATCTAAAGGGAGGCCTATGTTCAGCAGTGGACGTCCTATGGCTGAGATGATGATGATGAAGGCCGCATAACCAGAAAGTTGGCAACGTCGCAAATGGCTGTCAAATATTTACAAGTTTTAATTAATTTGGCAAATTTACTGTATGTAAATAAGAAATATTGCTCTGTAGTGCACTAAAAAATAGATATAGGAATGCAATTAAAGCACTGAATTTGATGTAACCGTTTCAGGTTTCCAAATACTTTTTTTTTACATTTAAAACTATATATTCCGTGTTACGATATTAATTATTGCATTCCCTTATCAATTTTCTAGTGCACTACGGAGCCATATTTCTTATTTCCATACAGTAACATTGCTAAATTAATTAAAACTTGTTAATATTTGACAACTATGTGCGACGTTGCCAACTTTCAGAATATGTGCTCACAAGATTCTGAAACAAGATTTATCCCACAGACCGTTCCATTAGTACCTACCTATAGACCGCAAAAACACGTTTTTTGTGTTTATTGAGCGTCCCTTATATATTTGCTTTACTTTAATGTAATTATTTATTCTTAGAGAGAATATATAACTCAACACTCTGTGAATAAGTATTTGAAACGTCTACTAACAAGTAGATGTTATCAAAGTAAACAGCAGTTATCGAGTAAACAAGAGCAAAAAACTCTGGGCCCTCTTTTTATCGTGGTAAAATCATCAAATGGGTCAACCCCAAGCGGGACGTGAAGGGTCTCTCAGACTTGTGCTGACTAAAATCCACGGTGTTCCCTCAATAGCCCTTTACGTTCTGGGTCACCTGATAAGACAGTCCCGCAACCCCGGCAGGCACTGGCCCTGTAAGAAGTATTGCTGACAGCTGTTTGAGGCGCGCATGGAACACGCCGCGCTGTCGACCCAGGCATGGTCCATGCGGACGGGCGCGGGTATTAGAGCGTAGTGTAAACTCCAAGAGCGGGACCTATATTTTTCTGTTACAGGAAAGCAATAGGTAGTGGCTCTCCTTTTAGAGTATGGCCAATTTTACCTGTCAGTCCCTTGTGGTCCCTTGGCTAGGGAAGGCGCAGTCCATTTTTTAAATCTAAGCCAAATAAAGCAATGCTGCCTACTTATTAATCATACTTTCTAGAAAGCGAGAAAAACAATTATTTGCCTAAATTTTGCCTTAAATCTCTATGCAGATAATTGTTTGCCTCTCTTTTTTAAGGGAAAATTTTATCTCTCAGTTGGCTATGGAAGGCGCAGTTCATCTTTTTAAGTCTATGCATTACCAGACGACATTATTGGGGTATTTAAACGGGTCGTTTTGCCTGGTGGCGAGTAGGCGTGGGGCCATGTTTCTAACTCATAAGATCATTCCACAACTGATACAAGTAAAAAATGAGTTAAAATATTGATACCTATTGGAAAAGGGATAATAAAACAAGAAGTAGAACTATAACTAAAAACTAGTCGGTTGGCGCAGTGGTTGAGCGATCGACTGCTGCGTAGTGTGTCGCATTGTGGCGAGTTCGATCCCCGCACAGAAAAAACATGCCTCCCAATTTCCATGGCAATACGGTCATACCGTTGGTCTCTACCCATCATCGCTCGCTTACCAAGCGACATGGTTTCTTAAACGGCTGCACCCTGGTAGAAGCAAGAGTACGACCGATGATGTAATTTATGCCGTTCTCTCCAATCTGAACTCTTGCTGGATGAAAGGTCGCGGTGTCTTTTTATATAAATTTATTTCACAAAAAAAGTACATACTGTTAAATGCCATGATGAAAAATTTCCATAAATATGTACACAAAAAAAGTTGAGCTTCTGAAGCCGCTACTGTGGGACCTGTATTTCGGCTTACAGTGCCAACCCCCTCGAATTACATAAGTGAGGTTTCTTAGATTATTTTTTAGGAAAATATAAGAAATTAAAATCAAAAATATTAAAATGAACGAGAATACAAATTAAAAAGAAGTCATTTTCTAACTTTTTGTCTGAATCCGAGGCAAAAATTGTTCGACTGATTATAAAACCTAAATAATAATACATAATTATATAAGTATTATATCCAGACATATCCAAACCTGTACCAATCAAGCGGGGAGTGAGACAGGGCGACACCATTTCACCGAAACTCTTCACAGCAGTTCTTGAAGACGTCATTAAAACCTTAGATTGGGACTACTGCGGTGTTATCATCAGTTTACCTGTCTCACTTAAGATTTGCAGATGACCAAGTAGTTTTTTCTGAAAACTTCGAGGATCTCCAGAAGATGCTTCAATACCTTTATCATGCCTCTTTCGAAGTAGGACTTTTTTTTATCTTGGTAAAATCATCAAATGAGTCAGACTTGTACTGACTAAAATCCACGGTGTCCTTCAATAGCCCTTTATATTCCGGGGTCACGGTAATGAGATAAGTCCCGCGACCCCGGCAGGCTTTGGCCCTCTAGAGGGGGGCCCCGTCATCTTGCTGACGCTCTTTGAGGCGCGCGTGGAACACAACGCGCCGTCGACCCGGGCATGGTCCATGGTCGGGCAGCGAGTTGCTCTTTACTCGCCGCCCGCATGCCCGCGCCTACGGTGGCCGGAGATCGTCTTGCGACGTCCGTCGCCGTGGGTGTCCACCACTGCGGGTGGGGCGGAGGGAGGACATTGTCCTCTCCCTCACGCGGCCCGCCTCCTCCTTCGCGAGCATGACTGCTTCGCAGAAGGAGGCGACCGCTTCCCACTCCGTCTCGCCCCGCAGCATGGCCGCAACCAATGCCGGGCGCGAGAGGTCTCCGCCTATCGCCACCGTGAGGACACGTCGGTGCTCTGCCCAAGCGGGGCAGTCTTGCACCGTATGCTCTACTGTGTCCTCCGGGCGATCTTCACAGTGGTGACACCCAGGCGTTTCCTCCTTTCTCCTTAGACACAGGTACCTCCCGAAACTTCCGTGTCCGGTGAGGACCTGCGTCATGCGGTAGGTCAGGACGCCGTGACTCCTATCCAGCCACTCCTCAAAGAGGGGTCTTCGAAGTAGGACTTAGGATGAATATGGTGAAGACGAAGATTATGGCAAACTTCTCCAGCAATTCAAATCCTTCCGTCAAGGTCGGAAGTGAAAGGTTAGAGAAGGTTGACCGTTATGTTTATCTTGGCCATATTCTTTCCTTTGGCAAGGAACACCAAACAGCGGAGATTTCGAGAAGAATTAAGCTAAGGTTTCAGGATGCCGTCCAATTTGCTGAATGCAGCCCGCATTCAGCAAATTGGATGACATCCTGAAATCAGCCAAAATTCCACAATGCCTGAAGACCCGTCTCTATAATCAGTGTGTTCTGCCCACTATGACGTACGGTGCTGAGACGTGGACGCTCTCACAGGAGGCTGTGTACAGACTCGGAGTAGCACAGAGAGCCATGGAGCGATCTATCATCATCAGCCTATAAATGTTCCCACTGCTGGGACACACGCCTCCTTTCTGTGAGATGGAACGTTACGGACGGGCCGTAATCGGTAGATTACGGCACGCGGGCCCAGTGCGGATTGGTAGATGTCACATGTCTTCGAATTTTTGGTTCTAGGACGTGCCGGTTTCCTCAAGATGTTTTTCTTCACCGTTTTGAGAGCAGTGGTGTTGAAATATATTACACAAAGTAATGCGCCTGACGGGGTTTGAACCGACGACCTACTACTCGTAAGTCGAGGCCGATACTACTGGGCCACCACTGCTCTACCACTGGGCCACCACTGCTCTCTGGAGCGTTCCATGCTCGGCATAAAATTAATAGACCGTGTTCCAAACGTCGAAATCCGGAGACGAACGAAGGTTTTCGATATTGATAATCGAGTTATGGAACTCAAATGGAGTTGGGCAGGACACCTGGCAAGGCGCGGTGACGGCAGGTGGAGTAAAGCTGTGACAGAGTGGCGTCCAAGGAATGGAAAAAGAAGTGTTGGTCGTCCGGCGGCGAGATGGGCAGACGACATTGTTGTCATTGCGGGAGTGACCTGGATGAGGCTGGCGCAAGACCGTGGAGCTTTTTTTTTTTTTTTTTTTTGTTTTTTTTTTTTTTTTTTTTTTTTAGGGTGGCAAAATCATCAAATGAGTCCTCCCGCCCTGGGTGGGGCGGAAGGGACTGTCAGACTCTTACTGACTAAAATCCACCCGTGTTCCTTCGGATGCCCTTTATGTTCCGGGGCCACGGTATCCTGGATTAAGAAAAAATCCGCGACCCCGGCAGGCATTTGGCCCCATATGGGGCCCCGTCGGTGACGCGTGAAACACGACACGCCACCGACCCGGGCTTGGTCCCTGGTCGGACGGCGAGCTTACCCATTACTCACCGTCCGCAAGCCCGCTCCGCTGCTGTGCCCTCTGCTAATCAGAGGGACACGCATTGGAGCTTCCACCCGACAGGCTATTTGCATACGGGCAAAGAAACCCCCTTAGGCACACAGTGCCTAAGGAAGAGTTTTTGCCCGCATCCCAGGGCGCACCGGCCCGAAAAACTGGTCTTCCCCCCGGACGTATCCGAGAGGGAACTCCAGTCCACGGACGCACGTGGAGGTTACCTGTCTTAGCACCCCAAGACCGTGGAGCTTGGCACAAACAAAGAGAGGCCTATACCCAGCAGTGGGTGAAGACGGGCTGTGGACCTGTGGGTGATGATGATGATGTATGTATTATTATTTAAGTTTTACTCTTTATTGCCAGATTTTCCCACAGGAAGATACATTCCCTATGTGTCTAGATTATGAACTATCTGTGTACCAAACATCCATATCCGTTCAGTAGTTTTTTGAATTAAAAAATAATCCATTCATCTATCCATCCATCCCCACAAACTTTCGCGTTTATAATATTAGTAGGAAGTAGGATTTGTATGAAAAGATTATTATGAAAAGTAACATATACTATGATTATCATTCAATACAAAATAAATAAAATACAAATAGTAAATATGTATAAAGTAGAAATAAATTATTTTGGACTCGAAAAGTTTTATTGAAATTTCACCAAGAATTTATATCATCATACCGATACAAATATCATTAATGTCAATAAAGCGCCAACATACATACACATCCTGTAATAATATCTATAGGATTCACAATAAGTCGTGTTCCTGAGCTGGTCATTTTATGACGACGTTGAGGTCGCTTTCGTAAAATTGGCGATGGATATGCTATTAGTGGCTCTGTTTCTCGCTCTTCATTCTTTTTTATTTTTGCATCAAGCCATGCTTTAAACGTATAAGTTGGTAAAACATCCGCCATTCTTTTGTTTACAGCATATGTAGCAGACATCTCTTTAGAGCATTCATCTTGACCTTTAACAACAATACCCACAAGCTCTTTATTAAATAACACTGGGCCACCTGTGTCTTTAAAACACGTTGTTACTTTAGTTTCAACGCAATCAAAATACACTTTCAAAACATCTGTTATTTCGTCCGGGGAACGGTTTTCCATGCCTATATATTGAAGTTGTTTCGTTTGTCCTACATCGGCATTCAATCCAAATCCCAACGCTTCTACATCCACGATGCTGCGAGGGTTTGTGTAATTGCTAATAACAACTTTTGACGCAACGCTATTATTATGCTTTTCGGTGTAAATAATACCAACATCTTTTAATGATTCTGATCCAGTAAAAGTGGGGAATTTATCAGATTTTATAACATGAAGCGATACTGTTGTTTCATCCTTCTTATCAGTAGTAGTATTCAATTGTACATAACTTACAGCAAATTGAGTACACTGAGCTGTTGTTAATATCAATCCGTTGGAAACCACGGTACCAGAACACAAATATTCATTTTGTTGAGACATTATAGCGGCCATGAATGGAAATTGCATGGCAGCAGCTGGCAGTATTTCGTGCATTTGACTATTTTGTCTTCGTGTACACGTAATGTTACCGGGTTCACTTTCAACTGGGATGTCCAGGGATTCGTCTTTCGATTCATCGCCTGTTTCGCCATTGTCATCTCTATTTTCATCAACACTTTTTACATTTTCCGCAGCACACGTAGCTATAAAACTGAATATAAACACAAAAGAAAATACAAAATGCAGAAAACCGTTTTTAGTCTTCATCATCAAATAAATAATTTTCAGAACATTTTTACACATTTAGTTCAGAATATTCTTGTTCTTTTTTCGTATATATCTGAAGTCATAATCATATTTTCTTTCTTTATAAGTTTTTTTTTATGCAGCCAGCTTAATACTAGTCTTCTTTATGACCGTAGAGGCCAGTCTCAGCGGAGACTTTTTCAAGTGAGTGTGGATGTCTAAATCCAAAACTATGAGGAATACTATTTAGAAAAAGTCTCGGGGAGAAGTTCCCTTCCGCTTGACGCAGGTCCTCATCAGACACGAATGTTTCGGGAGGTTCCCGTGTCTGATTGGGACGAAGAAACGCCTGGGTGTCACCACTGTGTGGATCACCTGGAAGAAATGGTGGAAAATACCGTACAGGTCTCTTACTGAGGCGATAGGCCGCAGCCTCTCGCGCCCGGCATTGTTTGAGGCTATGCTGCGTGGGGAGACGGAATGGGAAGCAGTCAACTCCTATTGCAAAGCAGTCATGATAGCATAAAATGAGTATGCAGAACGCGTGAGGGAAAGGACAGCCTCCACCTCACGACCCAGCCGCCGTGGGGACACCGACGGCAACAGACGTCGTGAAGCGATTTCGATTCGTCCACCGCACGGGCTGACTCGCCGTCATGGACCATGCCCGGGCACGGACAAATTTAAAGGGTTTTTGAAGGAACACCATGGATTTTAGTCAGGTGGCCTACTTACCATGACGTCTTAAAGCGTGAGGTTCCGCTCAGGGAACGAGATGGCGCTAGACGAATTGTATAGCACTGTCTCTTTCCCACAGCCTAAACACTCACGCCTTAAGAGGAAACAGCACGGCCGTTTTTCCATACAAACGTAGTCCCCTGTTTTCTCCCTGGATAATGCCAGTAGAGCAATTATTTTTTTACAAAAAATCTATGACCACTATTAGCATGTCTCTATGTTTTCCTTTTTTCTATAAATTAATTATTAAAAGAGATATGAACATTCAAAATCCTAAAAAAATGGCCAGATTTTCCGCTGTGTTCAAATATCCAGAAAACAAATTTGACGAAATTATATAAAAAAAGGAAAACATAGGAACACGGTCAATGCCTTTCTTTATTTTTTAAAGAAAAAAGTAGTGAAATCGGTTAAGTTTTGGAGGAGTAATCAGGGGACTACGAATCGTTGATTTTGTGCCATTTAATAAGGTATTTTCGGTCCAAGCTGCTGTTGTCTCTATCGCGCTCTGCGGGGGAAGGCTTGGGGTTGCGCGATAGCAATAGATTTTACAAATACCTATTTTTCAATTCTCCAGCCCTTGCTGTTTTGGTAGACTACCAGTACGAGGTTGATAATATGTGTGGGAGGACTCATTTTATGATTTTGCCAAGATAAACAAAAATCCATTAACACGAAGTAATAAAAACAATTAGCTGACTATATGAATAGTGCTATTATTATTACTTGAGAAGAAATCACCGACCAAAGATTCAGTGTGATGTAGTCTACTACTTATTACTTGAGAAGAAAAAAAAAACATTTGAAAATAAAACATGGTTATTCATGATTCTGTATAGTGTGTTTATGGCACAAAGACACTGAAGCTATGCCTGTTTTTTTCATCTTTTTATCACAATAGGTGCGTTTAGCCGATACTTCTTTTTTTTTTTTTTTTTTTTTTAGGGTGGCAAAATCATCAAATGAGTCCTCCCGCCCTGGGTGGGGCGGAAGGGACTGTCAGACTCTTACTGACTAAAATCCACCCGTGTTCCTTCGGATGCCCTTTACGTTCCGGGGCCACGGTATCCTGGATTAAGAAAAAATCCGCGACCCCGGCAGGCATTTGGCCCCATAAGGGGCCCCGTCGGTGACGCGTGAAACACGACACGCCACCGACCCGGGCTTGGTCCCTGGTCGGACGGCGAGCTTACCCATTACTCACCGTCCGCAAGCCCGCTCCGCTGCTGTGCCCTCTGCTAATCAGAGGGACACGCATTGGAGCTTCCACCCGACAGGCTATTTGCATACGGGCAAAGAAACCCCCTTAGGCACACAGTGCCTAAGGAAGAGTTTTTGCCCGCATCCCAGGGCGCACCGGCCCGAAAAACTGGTCTTCCCCCCGGACGTATCCGAGAGGGAACTCCAGTCCACGGACGCACGTGGAGGTTACCTGTCTTAGCACCCCAGCCGATACAACTTGGCAGCACTAAAAGAATGCTGAGTAGCATAGGCTGAGGCGGCTGAGAAATGCTTCACTCTCGTCTGAACTCAGCATGGTTTCAGCCGATAATTTTAGTCAGCGTAGCTGAATGCTGTTCAGCGTTTTTCGATTTCTGTCCATTCTTTGTATCGGCTAAACGCGTTTATTGCCCGTGGTACTACCGGTAGTACCAAGGGAAAGAAAATTACCCGTGGTACTACCAAGCAATCTAGTAGTACTACGGGCAATAACGGCTACAGTCTGACACACGAAACATGAGTCTGGAAAATAGCGGCAAATTCAAAAAATCTACATCTAAAATCTATATTATCATCTATACATAATAATAAATTTGTAGAAAAGTGGTGTCTGTACAATGTAAATATATAAAAAAAAAGTAGCAGGGGTTGTTATTTTATCGATGCCGAACCCGAAATTGTAATTAATTTTTTTTTTGTCTGTTTGTCTGTCTGTTTGTCTGTGTGTTTGTGCACGCTAGTCTTCGGAACTACTGGACCGATTCGAATGTTTTTATTTTTGTTGGATAGGTATTAAGTCCGATTAACATATAGGCTATAATTTATCTTGGAAACTTGAACACCTGATGCAGAACCGCAACAGACCTGCTAAACTATAAGAGATACAACAATGGTGCCATAGCAAAAATTGTTCCACGTGATGAGCATTTTCTGCTGAGAGAATAAATTTGAAGATCTGGAACACCTGATGTGGAACTCCAAGAGCCCAGCTTAACTATAACATATAAAGGAATGACGTCTTGGCAAGAGTTGTTCAGCCTGATGAGCACTCTCTGTTCACTTATAAAAATTGAAGATCTGGAACACCTGATGTGGAAGTCCAAGAGCCCAGCTAAACTATAATATTTATAGGAATGACGTCTTAGCAAGAGTTATTCAGCCTGATAAGCACTCTCTGTTGAGGTATAAAAATTGAAGATCTGGAACCTCTGGCTATAACAAAACACATATAGGAAAAACGTCTTAGCAAAAGTTGTCGGTCTGATGGGCATTTCCTGTTGAATTATAAAAATCGAAGATCAGAAACATCTGATGTGGAAATCAAAGCTATCGCTAATTTCACTATACAGGGTGAATTTTTCAACTGGGCGTGGATGGCTATTTCCGAAACTATGAGGAATATCAAAAAACGTTAAAAGGAGTCTCGAGGCCGATTCTGATGAAAACTAAAACTGCATCATTGGATTTTAGAAAAATTAATAATCCTGGCCAGGAATCGAACCCGGTTATTTTGGAAAAAAATCACATCCTGTATTATTACACTATTCGATAGTGTTGCTAATAAGGATCAAATTCTGGGAAGTAATCATATACGGCAAACTTAAGGAAAACGTATTATTAGAAGTAAAGAGACGTTTCAGATCTTCGATTTTGACGAAGACGATTTGACGATTTTTCCGTTATCGCTGGCATAAGCAACAGGATCCGCGTACGAAGTCGCGGGCAGAAGCTGGTATCCAAATAAATACATTAATTATCACAAGCATTTAATTTTGAACAAAATTGCTCTGAACATCGTTTGATTTCAATGAATGTCTTAGGAGATATCATAGTTTCATAATAATACCACAACAAAATAATGACTACCTGAGCATAATTGCGGCAGTAAGATCCCTCTTTGAGAAGTGGTTGGATGGAGATGCGCTGCGGCGTCCTCACCTTCATCCTGATGCAAGTCCTCCCGAGCACGGTTGTTGCGGGAGGTACCTCAGGGATTCGGTGGCAGGCGAGAGGAATGGGGAGCAGTCGGAACACGTGATTTTTGATAAACTCAAAAAGTACTGGACGGATTTGAATGTTTTTTTTTTTTTTGCTGTATAGGTATTAAATCTAGCCAACATAATTATAGGCTATAATTTATCTTGGAAACTTGCAATGAACACCTGGTGCAGAACCGCAACAGACCAGCTAAACTATGTATAAGAGATGCAAAAATGGTGCCATGGCAAAAATTGTTCGACGTGATGAGCATTTTCTGCTGAGAGAATACATTTGAAGATCTGGAACACCTGATGTAGAACTCCAAGAGCCCAGCTATGCTAGGAATGACGTCTTAGAAAGAGTTGTTCAGCTTGATGAGCACTCTCTGTTGACGTATAAAAATTGAAGATCTGGAACACGTGATGTGGAACTTCAAGAGCCCAGCTACACTATAACACATACGGGAATGACGTCTTAGCAAGAGTTGTTCAACCTGATGAGCACTATCAGTTGACGTAAAAAAATTGAAGATCTGGAACACCTGATGTGGAACTTCAAGAGCCCAGCTACACTATAACATAAATAGGGATGGCGTTTTAGCAAAAGTTGTTCAATCTGATGAGCACTCTCTGTTTACTTATAAAAATCGAAGATGGAACACCTGTTGTAGAACTCCAAAGCCCTGCGACACCATAATAGATATCAGAATGACGTCTTAGCAAAAGTTGTTTAGTCTTACAAAAATGAACGATTTGGAACGTCTCGAATCGTCTTGCACATCCCGTTGTTTTCCCGTCCCGGGGCCCGGGGCTCTTAGAATTCGATATCAGACGTTTCAGATCTTCGACTATGACGACCCTGTTGTCATTGGCGTACGAAGTTTCGGGCAGAAGCTAGTCTAAAATACATTTTGATACTTGAATTTACATCATGGGTTACTTAGCAATCCATGATGTAAATTCAAGTATCAAAATATATTTTTCGTACCACTTGCTCAAAAAAGTGACATTCTATGCCACAAAAAGCGAACATAACAATAGTCATTATTAATCTGTTAAAAACAGGGAAAGAAAATTGTACTGAATTTCATTCATCCTCTAGGGGGAGAATGTGATTTAAATTTGGAATACTTACCGGAATTTATACTGAACTACATCTGTGTTTACACCATTGAGTTTGTATATAAAGCATTATACATCTTTTTGAAAAAGGAATACGCATTTATTATGCAGTTATGATTACTAATAAAATTACGAAAACCGACGAGGCCGTATGAGCTTGATGCCTTTGCTTTTCCGACAAAAAAATTTTAGTCTAGGAATTTGCCGTGTTTTTGTTTTCTTCAAATACATAAACGTTAAGTTTATTTTAATTTATTTTAATTGTCATTATTTTTAATAAATGCTTATCACATACAGCTTGGCAAAAAACAGTAGAAAACCGGAAGTCGCCACTGTCTTCGCGCTACCAGCACTTTGAATGATTTTATTTTATTTATTTTCACTTATTACGTTAGTTTTATGGCACAATAATAAATCTTACAAACCTGCGTCTTTGTTTACATCAAATATCAAATATTTTAAAACGTTGTCAGCAAATAAAAATATTAGTTCCGTTTCAAGACGTTCTGGCCAAGCTTTAGGTATTATTATTGTGTTAATTTTTTCGCAAATGGTACGAAAAGTAGAGTATTTTCCTCGGTGATAAAGCTGTCTTAGTCTTGGGTGAACTTAAATCCCTCGCTACACTCAGGACTCGTGTTAAATCCCTCGCTTCGCTCGTGATTTAAGTTTTTAACACCCTCGCTACGCTCGGGAGTAAACCTCGAGTCCTTCGTTACGCTCGCGATTTAAATCGTCACCCGCGACAGAAGACACTGCTTTATCCCCTTGGTTAATAATCTACTATTTCTTACTATACACCGTGTTCCGGACGATATACATAAACTTCGACCAGATGTTCAAACCACGGAAGTAAGCATTTTTCATTATGGACACATTAATAAATTCTTATTTTTTATTTTTTGTTAATTTTGCTGGCTGAAACAAATGAAATGCAAATAGTATTTGATAGATTTCAAATTAAGATACTTTCTCACTGCATAGCTCAATTAAATTTCATTAAATGAAATTACAAATATCTTTGTAACGAAGCCTTTTTAAGTACTACTTCCTTTGTTGGATTTGATTTGTAAAAGCCATAGATGTATTTGCTAAAGTTTATGGATAACGTGAAGAACACGGTGTATGCAGTGATACCAGATGTAGATTTTTTGAATTTGCCGCTATTTTCCAGGCTCATGTTTCGTGTCAGACTTTAAACGCACCCAATGGTTTTCGGATAATGAGGGTCCCAGGCCAGGCCCACATACATCAGTTTTCCTGATCAGGAATCCTGATCCGTTTTCTATACGAACACAGTGAATTCTTACAAGTGTGTGTGCATGTTTTGTGTGTGTTGTTCACATTTCATCGTATTTCATTCATCATTTCGAATTCCGTTCAGAAAAAAAACTGATGTATGTGGGGACCCTGGACAGTTTTCTTTCATTGACACTGACAATAGTGACAGTGTCAGACTTTTATGTCTATGTGTCAGACAGTGCCAGTCGTGTCAAAGTCAAGTGTCAGTACTCAGTCAAGTATTTCACTCACAAATTGATCACTTTTGTGAAATTTCTAAAATAGTGAGTTGGCTGATTCTAGTTCTTTTATTATTATCAAGTTCCTTGAACCAAGTCATTAATATGTCGAAAAAGAAAGGAAACAAGAAAAACCAGGACTTCGACGATGATTTTGAGGAGAAAAAGACTTTAGCAAACGATCATGAGGTAACCTCTAAAAGCAAAGGGAAAGGGAAGAAGAAAGGTAAAAACAACGCCGGCGATTGGAGCGACAGTGACGAGGGAAATGTGCAGAAGAAAGTGTTAGCATCCGATGACGAAGACGTCCCTAAGCCTGCGGCAAAGAAATCACAAAAGAAAGGTACACATATGCTAGGAGAAATGAATGCACTAATTTGCATTGCCAGCAGGTTGATTGCAGATCAAAACTAAAAACTTGAAACGGATAATAGTATAGATAACATATATTCTCATGTTTCACTTTTTACAATATCTCAATAAATAACTCATTAAAGTTCGGCCGTTCAGAGAATGCGTTCCTGACACCTATCAGTTAGTCGTAGTTACCAAGTTATTTGACACTCAGTTTGGCACAAAATTATAAAATTCATTGATTATTGATATAATAATGTTGTTTTAATGCTCATCAATTGTTAAAACGGTAAACAACCAGCAAAAATATTTTTATCGTAACTGCAAAGTTACGTCGTCAGTTCAATCGCGACGTGTCAGGAACGCATTCTCTGAACGGCCGAACTTTAAGTAAATATTTATAATTTCAGGAAAAAATAAAAAGAAGGGTCCAGATTCTGATGAAGAACTAGATGACAGTAAGTCAACAGTCAGCAATGCCACAAACACTGCATCTAAACCAACAGCCAAGTCTACTAAAAAGAAAAAAGGTAATCTTGCATGATTTTTAAATGTATGACTTTTTATTTAATTTTGGTAGATAAAAGTTGGAGTGTAAAGCAGACAAAAATTGGGATTACCATAAATGTTTAAAAGCAACAGGCTTGTCCTCTACCATAAATATATTGGTTAAAAATGCGGGTGTACTGTGTAATGTCCATCCATATAAAGAGTTGCACGCACATTGTTTTTCAACATTTATATTAATACCAATTTTTGCCTGCTCCTAATCTACCCACTGGGTAATAAAAGAGTGATGCATAATAGATTGATTCAGTTCTCGTTACTTGGCAATTAAATGAAAGCTTATACCTTATTAATCCCAATTAGAATAACTCATTATTTGGCCATGTTTCAATTTTTACTCTGCCAAAAACTTGATACAAATTTTTGTGCACAGGGAAAGGTAAGAAAGATGAAGACTGGTCTTCAGAAGGAAGTGATGTTGAACTCAAAGAAGCATCTGAAGAAGAAATTGCAAAACCTGTTAGTAAAAAGAAAAGTAAGTTGATATTTTGTAAACAATATGTATGTGCTACTGAACCACCCCTTTTTTTTAAGAAAAACATTGCCTCACACTAGCAACTTCTGTAACATGGGTGTGTTTACAAATATTTAAACTTACATACACAAACACTCAGAGCTAGAGCAACTACTTGTAGGACATACAAATATTGGTTCCTTGTGAGATTTGAAAAAGCATGGAACAATATGCAGTGCGGCAGTCAATTGCGCAACTATTGCACCAATTGTGAAACTTAAAACTAGCGACCTTAAGAAATGTCCAGACTCCTAGTAGGCTACTGTGAAGTGAAGCCAAAACACAAGTAAAATTACCGCCATTGTTTTGTTCGATTCCTACATGAAACAAGTGAACATTTCCAAGGAAAGAAGTGGTTTTGCTAAAATTTATATATTTTATAATCTAAGCCACCTTAAAAACTATTCCTGTTTGCAGAACTTTTGTTTTCACTTTTTGCTTTATTCATAAATAGGGTTGTCTGTGATCATTGACAGAGCTTGACATATTTTTCTTCAAACAAAATTGAAACAAACTAAAGTTTACTAGTGGATCACAGGATGTGGTCAATGGTCATTGTGTGCAAAATATCTTTTTTATTTGTTTATTTAACAGTTTCATTAACAGTAAAAATGTTATTTTTAAAGAAACGAAAAGTTCAGTTGCGAGCAGGGTTCGATCCTGCGTCTTCTGGATAGGTACTCCAGACGCCTTAACCACTAGGCCACCGCAACCACTACTCACAAAGCTGAATTTCTCGTTCCTTTGTTTTTCGAACGCTGTTTACACGTTGCGCCATCTATTGGTAGTGTATCAAACTACTTTACTTACTTACTTACTTTAGTGGTTAAGGCGTCTGGAGTACCTATCCAGAAGACGCAGGATCGAACCCTGCTCGCAACTGAACTTTTCGTTTCTTTAAAAATATCTTTGCGAAGACGCGACGCAGGCGTTATTGCGTATAAAAATATAACTTTAGTAAAAATGTTGTTTGTTAATATTATTTGAATGTTCAACTTATTCTTGGTGCTTAATAAATCAAATTTTCAGCCTATTGGCTGCTTGTCTACACTGTAACAGTTGGCAGTTATTAACAGTTCTACATTAAAATAATAAAAACTACTTGATTATCAGTGGAGGCTTTATATTGAGATTTTTAGCTATGGTTATCCATTTCCATCAAACTTTGACCTATTAACATCCACTCTGCCATTTGTAAATAAGATTTGTAATATTCAGATATTTTAATAACTTTTATTTGAATTTTGCAGCAAAAAATAAAAAGAAAAATATAGAAGCTGAATCATCAGATGATGAGGATCAAGATGACTCCAAGTCGGTAGTAAGCAATGTGTCTAGTAATCAAGCTAAACCTGTTGCCAAGTCAAAGAATAAAAAAGGTATGTATATTTTACATTTTAAAATTAATGCCAACACTCTTCATCATCGTTTTTCCAACTATGCTTTGGTTGGCTTCATACCATTCTTCTATTTGACATCCTTAACCCAGTAACTGGGTAACTATCCTCCTTGGTATGACTGGGCGGCATTTGTATGGAGAATAACATAATTATGTTATTTCCAGATTTAATAGATGAACAGAAATCATAGTTTCCTAATAATCATGACAATAGGGACAATTCTGTCAAAGATCTATTAAGATAGCTGGGAATGATAGCTGGGGCCAACAGTTTTATTTGTTGTCCATGGCAGGGGGAAAACTTAATATTTATTTATTTATTTACTTATTTATTTATTTAATACTAGCTGACCCCGGCGAACTTTGTTCCGCCTTAGAGGCAATAAATGAGCTGCAGATTTTCGATTTTTTATTAGGATATCAAATATAATTCTAAAAAATCTAGTCAAACATCAATGATTCTTTATCCATGTATTTTGGTGCATGGGTTTTTTTTTTCGTGGTAAAATCATCAAATGAGTCCTCCCAGCCCCGGGCAGGGCGGAAGGGACTGTCAGACTTGTACTGACTAAAATCCACGGTAAAATCCACGGTGTCTTTCGGTATCCCTTTTGTGTACCGGAGTCGCGGTATACGTATATCCCGCGACCTTGGTGCATGGGTTGCACTGTTCAGTGAAGCACGTTGTGATAGACGACATTTTTGTTTTATTATCACGCGAAAGAACAAATAACGCAGATGGTCATCCGACCCGTGAACATGCCACATATATATCTAACTGACCATGTGAAAAACATGGATTTTCTATATTCAGACCACAAACTTTCAAGCATTGGCCTTGTGATTTGTTAATGGTCATGGCGAATGCAAGACGGATCGCAAATTGAGGTCGTAAAACTAAAACGGCATATCGTTTGGGATCCTCGAAATGAGAACATCCTCACCTTCGCATTTTCCTTTCAGTATCGTCGCGTAAATCACATTGTTCATCAATTTACTTACCACCAAAAGCGTTCTGTTGCACAGCTTTGGTTGGTTTATGTTTCGAAGCATGATGACTTCGAAGCCAACCTTCATTCTTCAAATTGTGCGGTGGTAAGCCAGGCATATCCAAGGAGTTTTACTTCAATTAGAAAGTTGGTGGCTAAACGCTACTGTATTTTTTTTATCATGGTAAAATCATCATGTGAGTCCTCCCACCCAGGGCAGAGCGGGAGGGACTGTCAGACTCGTACTGACTAAATCCACGGTATCCTTCAATAGCCCTTTACGTTCCGGGGTCACGGTAAATCGTAGGTAAGTCCCGCGACCCCGGCAGGCTTTGACCTTCTAAAGGGTGGCCCCGTCATAATGCTGACACTCTGTGAGGCGCGCGTGGAACACAACGCGCCGTCGACCCGGGCATAGTCCAAGGTCGGACAGCGAGTCACCCATTACTCGCCGCCCGCATGCCCGAGCCTACGGTGGCTGGAGATCGTCTGGCGACGTCCGTCACCGTAGGCTGTAGTACCACTGCGGCTGGGATGGAGGCAGGACGCTGTCCTCTCCCTCACGCGGTGCGCCTCCTTCTTCCATAGCATCACAGCTCCGCAGAAGGAGGCGACCGCTTCCCACTCCGTCTCGCCCCGCAGCATGGCCTCGACCAATGCCAGGCGCTAGAGGTCTCCGCCTATCACCGTCGTGAGGACACGGCGCTGCTCTGCCCAAGCGGGGCAGTCCTGCACCGTATGCTCCACCGTGTCCTCCGGACGATCCTCGCAGTGGTGACACCCAGGCGTTTTTTCGTCGTATGGTTGTATTGAATTTATGCAGTTCTAGTAGATTTTTTGGGCATTCAGTATTCACCGAAATACTTTTTTAGAATTGAAGACCGGTGGGCGCTGGGTGGCATGAACATTCTTATTCTTCTTCTTCATGTTTTCCTAGTACTTTTTCAGATCGCTTATTCAATTTCGGCACCAACACCTTCTTCGTGATCATGTTACTACGTTTTATGTCACGTCTCACGGAAACAGGATAAAAATTTGATCGTATTGGTGGCTGCATGGCATTGATAATTATGATAACATCGGCACAATAAGCTTAGAAACTCAATACAAACACATCGATTGGTCAATTGATGTTTTGATTTTCGTTTTGTTGGCATTCCATGTCAGGTGCGTTTTATTATACCACGTTTTATGTCACGTCTCACGGAAACGGGTAAAAATAAAACAAAATAAAAAAAGGTAAAAAGTATCCTATATGTTTCTCCTGGTTCTAAGCTACCTCCCCGCCAATTTTCAGCCAAATCGGTTCAGCCGTTCTTGAGTTATAAATAGTGTAACTAACACGACTTTCTTTTATATATATAGATAGTAATACTTTACCCATCCACAGATCAACTTCAGCCCAATGCCTTTGTAAACACACTTACGCATTAATGATAGATAGATCCTTCATAGCATTACTATGAAAGAATAAGTAACTCATAAAACTGCTGACTAGAGAGCATCATGTTGCAGAAATCAACTTGTATGAAAATTATTAATTTTTTCAGGTAAAGGAAAGAAAGAAGACTGGCCAGATGAAGAGAGTGATAAAGAATTAAAAATGGAAGTTTCAGAAGAAGAGGAAGAAATTGTTATTCCTGTAGTTAAGAGTAAAGGTACTTACAATTTAATGGTACCTATAATTTAATAACAACTTTTTTTAATTTGTTAGATGATCTACTTTTCTACCCTAGATGTATGAATCTTTATTGCTATTTTTTCTTTTGACAGGTAAAAATAAAAAGAAGAATAACATGGATGATTTAGAGGCTGAACTGAAGAAGTTTGAAGTGAAAGACCCTGAGCCTGAACCAGAAGTTGAGGAACCACCTCCACCACCTGCTAAGGCTAAGGTAAATTCATTATGTCTTATTAAATGATCTAGCTATGCTCGGAAGTTTTCCCCGCCACTCTGCCCAAAGGGGTTAAAGTTCATGCCTACTACAGTCATGGATTTGTTCAAATTAGCAACCGTGCTCTGGAACCTAAAGGGAAATTGAAGGTACACGGTGCAGTTTCGTCAGTACAAGTCTGATACGTTCAGGGGCAGAATGTCCAATTCTCAAAATGTCCAAATCCGAAAATGTCCAATTCTCAAAATGTCCAATTCTTAAAATGTCCAAGTCCCAAAATGACCTATATTCGAGAATGCCCTAAACTAGGAATTTATTCTGTAACTTGGGTGTGTTTACAAACATTTAAACTCACATACCCATAGTTAGAATACATTTAAGTTATTTATCTTATATCTTTGTTACAAACAGGACAAAACCAAGAAAAGTAAAAAGGAGGAAATTGTAGAACCTGAAGGTTCAGGTGATGAAGCATCCATGGAGACTGATGATAAAGTAGCCGAGCTTCCCGACAAAGAGAAGGAAGAACCCTCGGAGAAGAAAATGAGTCACAAAGAGAAGAAGAAGTTGAAGAAAATGCAGGAGTATGAGAAGCAGATGGAACTACTGACCAAGAAGGGTGGTCAGGGTCACAGTGATCTTGATGCTAATTTCACTGTCAGTCAGGCACAGAAAACTGCTGGTATGTAGAAAGATTTTTATCATTTGTAATTTTAAGTACATACACTTAACTACTTGGGTCAGTACAAGTTATGCCCCACACAAAAATCTCCTGTATCATTTAAACGAACCTCTATTTTAAGATATCAATCGACTGAATATCATGACCCATTTATTCAACAAATCATTTGAATCCGTCAAAATAACGTAAATGTTTACGCGAATTTGAACCTAATTTGTATTGCAATGTCTGTAAGTTAATAAGCTTATGGTGGGTGATCATTCAAATTGTACATTATGTAAAAAACTTCAACAATTGATTACTAATGATTTCAAACTTCTTCAGGTCAAATGGCAGCTCTAGAAAACGCAGTGGACATTAAAGTAGAAAACTTCTCAATAAGTGCTAAAGGCAAAGACTTGTTTGTGAACGCAAACCTGTTGATCGCGAGCGGTCGGCGGTACGGTCTGGTGGGCCCCAACGGTCACGGCAAGACCACGCTACTGAGGCATCTGGCGCAGCGTGCCTTCCCTCTCCCTCCCCATATAGATATACTGTTGTGTGAGCAAGAGGTCACTGCCAGTGATATGAGTGCTGTTGATACTCTGCTTGAGGCTGATGTCAAGAGAACTGGTAAGATTTTTTTTTGTATTAATTGCTGTTAAAGAAGCTATCATTCACTGTATGTCATTGTATTAGTCTTTTTTTGTTTCTTATGTAGTGTAATTAAAAACTAAATCCTCTCTATTTTAGAATTGCTCAAGGAATGCAAGGAATTAGAAGCTTTAATAGAAAAAGGAGATCTCAGTAAACAAGATAAGTTAAATGAGGTGAGTAAAAGTAACATTAAAAGATTGTATGGGATCCATCTCTTAGCAGTTCCTCAAAGGCTACCTGTACATGGTACTAGGCTGTAACCTGCGGTGATGTCTGAGCGATTCCATTGTGGAAGACGCTCTATAAGAGTAAGATAGCTCTATCTTATGTCTTTTTCTTTTTTCTCTGGGTTAGATTGAGGCCAAAAGCAAACATATTAATAAAAATAATTTCGCCTTCTATTTTTAACCGACTTCAAAAAAGGAGGAGGTACTCAATTCTTTGGATTTATTTTAGTTCTCTTATTATGATGTTCCCGATTTCTCGATGACGCTTGGACCGATTTGGAAAATTCTTCTTTTGTTTGAAAGGGTATACTTCACAGATGGTCTGTGAAGTATACCAAATCTGATTACTAATCAGGTCAGGATCCCATGACGGGATGTTGGAGATATCGAGGGAACTCTTCAATAAATTAAAGAAAATCAACGACGATTGCTGCTACCACATACCTATGCATTTCTCAAAAAAAAACCTGCACTCATTAAAAAGGAAATTGGTTGCAAAAAAGTAGATACAAAGTCACCAACTTCCAAAAGTTAATTTTCACATAAGTTGAAGTTGGTTTTCTTTTTTGTATGACACTGACAGTGAACTATAAGCAGCTGCTAGTCTTCTGTCTCACTCTTCGGGGGTTGTAAGCGTGTTGTTACCTGTCATCATAATGTTAAACATATATTTGTTGGTCAGGTGTACGCTGAACTGAAGGCGATAGGCGCGGACTCAGCGGAGCCGCGCGCGCGTCGTATCCTGGCTGGTCTGGGCTTCAGTCGCGAGATGCAGGACAGAGCCACCAAGAACTTCTCCGGAGGTTGGCGTATGAGAGTCTCACTTGCTAGGTTTGTCTATAAATCTTATATTTTCTACAAACTCATCATTATCATCAGCCTATATGTTCCCACTGTTGGGACACATGCCTCCTCTCTGTGAGGGAGTGTGCCGTCATCCACCACGCGGGCCCAGTGCGGGTTGGTAGATGTCATATGTCTTCGATTTTTTGGTTCTAGGACATTCACGATGTTTTCCTTCACCTTTTTGAGAGCAGTGGTGATGAAATAAATTACACAAACTAATGCGTCTGGCTGGGTTCGAACCCACGACCTACAACTCGTAATCGTGGCCGATACCACTGGGCCACCACTGCTCTCTATCATACTAAAATGTTTTAAAATGTTCGTGTAGCGCACACAATTACTGATATTGTAAAACTATTTAATTTAATTTGTATATTATTTGATATGATTTAATATTTTTGTTTGCAGAGCCCTGTATGTAGAACCAACACTACTGATGCTTGATGAGCCTACGAACCATTTAGATCTGAACGCTGTCATTTGGTTAGATAAGTAAGTGCAGTCATCATACTAAAAATAAAAAAATTGCCCCGTATAGGCATAGAAACTCATGTACAAAAACACCCAGAACTACTGTTACTACTAACGACTTGCAGATCATACAAATATTTGTTCCATGCGGAGATCGAATCTCCGACACGCTGCGCAGCAGTCGATAGCTCAGCCACTGCGCCGTCACCGTCATTATTTATAGGAAATAAAATAATTTGAACCATATAGATCTGTTCATTAATTCAGAACAACACCACAAAAAAGATTGCGTGTCGCCGCTTACTTACAACATAATTAATTTATACTTATGTGTAATTAGTTATTGTCAGCGGTTTCGCCCGCTACAACTTGAAAATTATCCTACGAGAACATAAAATCGGGATAAAAACGTCCATACAACCATCCTTACAAACTTTCACATTTATAATATTAGTAAGAAGTGTTAAATGAACAAACGGATAACTGTTAATCTAATATAATATTCAACAAAACATAACATATGACACGAAAACATTCCAATCCGTCGACCATCGAGAGAATCCCCCAAATATCACTGTCATTCCCACGTCTCTCTTCCCGCTTTTCTAGGGATGTACCAGGCTGCGTAGGGTTGGGATTCCAGTTACGGATTTACGTTTATTAGAAGTAAGATGGTCTCTCCAAAGCTTGATATTATGCTGTAATTACTGTACGTTAAAGTACATATTCTTTTGCACTACACCTACAAAAAAAAACCACTGTTTGCAGTAGAAATAAAATAGCAAAATGTTTCAGCTACCTCCAAGGTTGGAAGAAGACTCTTCTGGTAGTGTCCCACGACCAGTCCTTCTTAGACAACGTATGTAACGAGATCATTCACTTGGACACCCAGAAGTTGTACTACTACAAGGGCAACTACTCCATGTTCAAGAAGATGCACGCGCAGAAGAGAAAGGAGATGATCAAGGAATATGAGAAGCAAGAGAAGAGAATTAAGGATTTGAAGGCGCATGGACAGTCGAAGAAACAGGCTGTGAGTGCTATTTAATTATTGTGATAGGTTTCTTTTATTTTGCAATGACAATCAAGGTTCATTGTAGATGGCGTGACCATAGTAAGGTCCTAATCTGATCAATGAAGTCTGACTATTGTGAAATATAAAATTACATTGAGGGTTTTACTGATAGCGATGTTGGAAAACAACCACGTCGGCGCCACTAGCGCCCAGATTCATGTGTCCTTTTATTTTTATCGCTCAGGAATTACTTCATGAGCGCTTATTTATTCTAACGAAGCTTATGTGCATATACACCGTGTTCCGGACGATATACATAAACTTCGACCAGATGTTCAAACCACGGAAGTAAGCATTTTTCATTATGGACACATTAATAAATTCTTATTTTTTATTTTTTGTTAATTTTCATACAAACTAAATACCTAGACGTAAATAACCCGATATGCATGCCTCTTTATCCGAATTGGCAACGTCGTATTTTCATTCATAACATTTGGCGGGCTGAAACTTGTCAAAACAAAAGTTTCTTTGATTTTTTATCTCGTTCCTCATAGCACTGTCAATGTATTATACTTATCTAAAGAGAACGTATAAGGCTACCAAGCAGGTAGATACGTATTTCGAATTGTCTTTTTAATTGAGGAATAAAAAAAAAACAAAATTCCATAACCAAATCATGATAACCTCTTCCCACGACATGCAGCCTTCGCAAAACGTTTCTGCAGTCCTTATTTTTAGTCTAGGCTTAAAGCAACGCCGGACCTCCAACGACGGGAAGGGGAGTAGGCTACCATAATTATCTTCCCATTCTGCCGTTTCGGCTTAAGTAACGAACATTCAATCTCAAAATTATTGACTAAAAGAGGGGCAGCTCAACACGCAATCTGGGGACCACGCTTAGAGCTCACGTACATTCGTAAAAATACTCTCAAAAGATAGGTCTCGGTCAAATTAAGATAAATGGTAATCACAGCATATTTTTTTTATGCATTTGAGTAGAATAATTATAATTTATAAGCACACTTGTTGCGTGGGCAACATCAGAACTAACGCCACCATCTTATTTTTCAATACATTTCACAAATGAGCGCTCTCCTGTCAACCTCAATGGAGTGTCCAAAGATCCAAACACTGTAGGTTAGACAACTACGTCAGCCGTAATGTCATTCAAAAATATTTTTATTAATAAAAAATAAACTCTAAAAAGCAAAAAATAAATTTAATGTAAAAAGTTTTCGAAATGACCACCTTCTTTTTCGACACAAATATTCAAAAGAGTCCTAATTTGGCCATTTAAATTTACAGACATTTGTCTTATTTGTTCAGCAGCCTGAGATATTCTATCTAAGAGCTGTTCACGGTTCTGAATTTGTACGGAGTACACCTTCTCCTTTAAGGTTCCCCAGACATAAAAATCTAAAGGAGTCAGATCTGGGGACCTAGCTGGCCATGCGATATTTGTGCTACCTCGTCCAATCCAACGGCCAGGAAACGTTGCATTTAAATATTCACGCACTTGTGTGCCATAATGTGCAGGGGCCCCATCATGTTGGAGCCACATGGTTCGCAGAGTTTGAAGATCCACTTGTTCGAAAAATTCGAAGCTAGTGACGTTTCTTAGGAACTCTAAGTAATTGTCAGCATTTAGGCGGTGGGGAATCTCAATAGGGCCGATCAGCTGATTGTTAAAAACACCAGCCCACATGTTTACAGAGAATTCAGTTTGATGTGACGCCTGCCAATGTAAATTCGGGTTGCTCTCATGCCACTGCACTTGATTTTTGGAATTGAATACTCCCGCTCTTGTAAACTGGGCTTCATCCATCCAAAGAATTTTTTGAAGCAGTATTGGATTATTTATCAGTTCTTGATTCATTCTCTGGCAAAAAACAATTCTTGAGAAGTGATCAGGTGGTATTATGCCTTGGGATTTTCTGTAGTGGTAGGCATGCAAACCATATCTTTTCCACAGTTTCCACACTAGCTTATGAGATACACCCACGATTCTCCCAACGCGTCTCGTTGAGAGTGTAGGATCATGAATAATAAGGTTCATTATTCTGTTTTCTTGAGCGACGCTCAAATTGATTGCTCGTTCAGGGCGGCGTGGTCTAATTCCGATCTCACAAAATCTCCTGTGTATGTTAATAAATGTTCGTATATCAGGAATCGCCGTTGGTACTCTCGCACAGCTGCTGTAGCATTTCCGTCACAGAAACCGTAGACGAAGTGAATATCAGCTTGGTGTTGAGCAGAATATTCGTGCGGCATAGTGAAAGTTGTAATCAAAATGATTGATTAAATTAGTCGGAAACCCAAAAGCAAACTACCTACAATAAACAATAATCCTGACAGTTAAAATCATGCATGACAAATAACAACTTAGGTATCCATAGCGACCAGTTTAATCTCTTTGAAAGATTCGTTATCGCAAATGATCGTATTTCTTCGCTAACTCTCGGGTTCCTCTCGTACGTGCAAATGAAATGCAAATAGTATTTGATAGATTTATCATTTTAATTGCACTAAGCGGCAACATAGGCCAAATTAAGATACTTTCTCACTGCATAGCTCAATTAAATTTCATTAAATGAAATTACAAATATCTTTGTAACGAAGCCTTTTTAAGTAGGTACTACTTCCTTTGTTGGATTTGATTTGTAAAAGCCATAGAAGTATTTGCTAAAGTTTATGGATAACGTGAAGAACACGGTGTATATGTATTTTATTTTACGAGTCCTCAATATCAACCACAATATCAACAGTATTGTTTTGCCTTCTTTCTGAAATCTATTCAAAGGTTATATTGAAAAGAAGACCATCCATCGTGTCACTCTATTTGTAAAATATATTTGTAAATACAATATAAAGTGTATTGTGTGCTTAATAAAGAGTATTCTATCTATTTAATAAGAATCTCAGCAGATAGGTCTCAGGTATTTATTAGCAGTATCCCTCTCATAAGTCGTATATCACTTACTAACACACCACGCCAAAAAAATACCATCATTCACAAAGACATTTTTTTTTACTTTATTCAAAGACAGAACTTTAAAAATCACCCATATATCCAATAGGAAAAGAAACAAAAGGACGCGTTGACCCGCAAACAAGAGAAGAACCGCAGCAAGGCACAGCGCGAGGACGAGGACGCGGCCGCACCGACTGCGCTGCTGCAGCGACCCAAGGAGTACATCGTCAAGTTCTCCTTCCCCGACCCTCCACCACTGCAGCCACCTATACTTGGATTACTCAGTATGTATACCTATAGTTACCAGACAGGGAGACTCCTCCCTTACGCGGTGTCCTGCGTCAGCGACGAATACGACGCGACGCCATTATTTTAAAATTTTCTTCGTGTTGCGTCGCGTCGCGTCGCGTCGTACGTAGTTATCGGTCACGCAGGACCCGCCTTAGGGAGCTTGCTGATGACGCGATGCGACGCCAGGGGGTTTCACTGGGTGTTTGTGTATGTGAGTTTATATGTGTGTAAACGCACCCATGACACAGGAGAAAAAAACAAAAGTTTTAGCCGTCAGTAGCGCTACAAGCGCATAACGTAAACAACGTTCAAATGTAGCTTCAAGTGTGTAGTTATATTATCTGTGTAGTGTATGTCAAGTTAATCCTTAGACTATGGAAAAGAGTAGACATGAAATACCTACGAAAAAAACGTGCATACCTACTAATGTGTCTGGCACAAAGATGGCGGCTTACCGTAGAGCTGCGCGCATTTTATTATCGATAGAATTAAATAAAAAAAAGTTGAATTGCACGGTGTTTTTCGAAAATGAGTTTCTATTAGCTTTCTTCAGTTTTATTTACGTGGTAATGCGGGCTATAATAAAAACGCACTCGCTCAGAGTGTCATTTTATATGGCAGGGCACGTGGATAATAAATAGATTCTATCGCAATTAAATTATCATCCTCTCATCCTCTTTATTTTTACTTGTACAATGACATGTAGGTACTTAAGTTCATAATAAAACTAATTTTACTATGGTATGTTTATCTCATTTATTCCCAATTGCCACCGCCGCGATCACGAATAAAAACTGTGTGCGTAGTATGCAACCGAAATTGCGGCCAAAGACACCGTGGAGACCACTGTTGGCAATCTAAAATCACAAAAAGAAATCGAGTTTAAATAATATTCACCTATCGATATAATTATTATCGATAAATTGAAAATGTCAAACCGAAACTCTATTTATTAGGACCACAGATTAAAAAGCCGTGACAAAACATGGCGACCGGCCACAGCGAGATATTTTGTGACGTCACCAAGATAATGTTGCTAATTTTGGTAGTGATAAAACTACTGTTGTCCTTTTCTATATATGATTACCATCGTAAGTTAAAAAGAGATGCCGATATGTCAGTAACTATGCCGTCGAAATACATCACATTCCTATAACTACTGTTTGTATAGATTGTATAGGCCGAGTCCATTCTTTTTTCCATAGTCTAAGAGTTAATCATACAGTAAATGACATCATGCGCTGGTAGCGCCATCTGAGCCGAGCTTTGCGTGAACCTCCCATTCGACAAGTGATAATCGTCCTTAACACTACGACAATTATGACATAAAACGTGCGGTTATCTACGGGTAGATGAAAAACAAAGACGCTCGCCACGACGACGTAAGTCAATCGAATTGCATCATTATATTGTAGTAGCAAGGACGATTTTCATTTTTAGTTAGTAAAAATTGCTTATCGCACGAAGCGCGTCATGAGCATGCTCCCTTAGTGGGCCGAAGCTTGCCTGGGTCACGGGACTGTCTCATCAAGTAACCGTGACCCTCGAACGTAAATGGCTATTTAAGGATCACCGTGGATTTTAATCAGTACAAGTCTGACACCCTTCCAACCCGCCCTTTTTTTTTTGCGTGGTAAAATCATCAAATGAGTCCTCCCATCCCGGGCAGGGCGGGAGGGACTGTCAGACTCGTACTGACTAAAATCCACAGTGTCCTTCAATAGCCCTTTGTGTTCCGGGTACGGTATGAGGATTCATTTGATGATTTCACCACAATTAAAAAAAATACTATAGTCACGGTTAACTTCAAACATCAACAAGAACGCTACTGAGTCGCTACTATACTATGAAATCTAGATTCCTGTATATTTTTAACCGACTTTAAAAAAGGAGGAGGTTCTATGTGTATGCATTTTTTGAATACATACAGTCTCATACAATAAGCTCGCGTTTTTTATTTATTTATAGATAGGTTCGCGTTTGATTACTGTCTCGCCTGATGGTTGACGATGAAGCACATTATACCTAATCAACATTACTTTTCTTCCTAACAGATGTGCACTTCAACTTCCCCGGACAGAAACCTTTGTTCCGCAATGTAGACTTCGGTATAGACTTGAACTCACGTATCGCCATTGTGGGCCCCAACGGAGTGGGCAAGTCCACTTTCCTCAAACTGCTTGTGGGTGAACTAACACCTGTACAAGGAGAACTCATTAGGAATCATAGACTGGTAAGTACATTCAAAATCAAAATCAAATCATTTCAAATAAGCCAGTTACAGGCACTTTTGAATTGTCAAAAGTAAAATAAAATAGTTTAAAAAATAGTTACGGTGCTACAGTCCCAGTCACAAGACATAAAAACTGTGAAAGTACTGTAGGTGCCCATTCCAAAGCGTAGATCTCATGGAGAAGAAAGGGCAAGAAACTCCATGGACACTCTTTTACAATCGCCGAAATGATTACAGAACCTTTGTTACATCATTCAACTTGAGATGGTACATTATGTGAGAACGATGTAGCAAGTAAAAAGTGTCCATAGGAAATATAAAAAAGACAATTCAAAAACAAAATTATTGATAATTAAAATAAACCTGGCAGCTAAGAGATGACCAGTCTCAACTGACAGCGCCCGTTCACGAACATGACGCATGATATCAGCACCATTCAGCTCAACCATTTTGAAGGGAACTAAATGATCCGACACACGCGCCACCATCAGCGAGACATTTAAGTGAGCATGACATACTCCCAACTGCCAGAGCACATTCATGACAAAAAAAAAAATTAAGAAGTAGGTATCTGGTGAATAGCTTTGTGCACATAGAACTCACACAATATAATGCAGCTATATAATTCAAAGAAATATGAATTTATACATTATTTTTTTACCAGTTTGAATCTGTAGCCGTAAGCTGCATGACAACAGTGTATAAGTTGACAGGAGTGGGCAAAGTAATTTGGTAACCCCAGTACTCTCCGTGATACCGACAGTAACATCCTGTTACTGGTATTTCTTGAGGAGCAATTTACACCCGTGTGCTTTGGATATCGAGATGTTTAAAAAGTAGAAAGGAAATATTTCTATTCTTCTCTTATCAAATCATACCATGCTCATAAAAAATTGTAAAGAAATAACTGTCTTTTCTAAATAGACTAGAGGTAGAATTGGTCATGCCACGCCTGCAATTCGATATACAATACTACATGAGATTTGTCATCATATGACCATTCAACAGAGTATTTTTTGCATCAAATAAAGACAACTTTTTAACCGACTTCAAAAAAAGGAGGAGGTTCTCAATTCGGTCGGTATGTTTTTTTTTTTTATGTATGTACACCGATTACTCCGAGGTTTCTGATCCGATTAGTGTAATTCTTTTTTCGTTCGATGCAGTATACTTGCAGTTTGGTCCCATAAAAATTTCATCCAATTTGGTTTAGTACTTTTTATTTTGTGAGCATTTTTATTGATGGATGATGTGATGATCTTTACTTTTTTGAGTGTTTGTTACGCGATTACTCCGCCAATTGTGGACCGATTTTCAAAATTCTTTTTTTGTTGTACGAGGAATAGTTCACTTTAGGGAACACTGCAAGTTTCATCAAAATCGGTTCAGCAGTTTTTGATAGGGAATTTTATTAGCATAGTGTGTACATGAGCGATGTTAATACCGGTGCTAAGGATTACCAAATTCTAGTGCACATGTAAGAAAATGATGTATTTGACAAGAATTTGGGTTGAATATTTAAACTAAAAAGAGTAAAATAAAAAAACTTTAAAAAAAAAAATTTAACCGCCTTCAAAAACAACCACAAAAAAGGGTAAAATAACCTACAAAATAACTTTTCTTTCGGAAGTCAGTGGCTTTGTTTTTTTTTAGGTTATTTTACCCTTTTTTGTGGTTGTTTTTGAAGGCGGTTAAATTTTTTTTTTTAAAGTTTTTTACTTAATAGAATTACCATGAAACATCATTTCTTCACCATACTTTCACAAACCACATATCTAACACCACAATTCCTCCTTTAGCGGATAGGTCGTTTCGACCAGCACTCCGGTGAGCACTTGACAGCTGAAGAGACTCCAGCGGAGTACCTCCAGCGGTTGTTCGGGCTCCAGTACGAGAAGGCACGTAAGGCGCTCGGCACGTTCGGCCTGGCCAGTCATGCTCACACCATTAAGATGATGGACCTCAGTGGAGGGCAGAAGGCAAGGGTCGCGTTAGCTGAACTGACCCTTATGGCGCCTGATGTTGTTATTTTGGTAAGTTTAGCTGTTATTTTATTTATGAATTTTAGTGTATGTGGGTGTGCTTTGATATTTAGTGTATTAAGGTTCGTGAAATTCTTGCATCGAGATGGTAACACTTCAAAAAACAATTTAATTGAAAAACGAATATTACACTAGCAAACAAAAGTATGGAATACTTGGAATAGATGCAGGATAGCTCCTTAAATAATGGCATGATTTGAATGATTTTGGTATCAATTTAAAGTTAACAGTTAAACCTTTAAAATGTTACCATTTTTAAGCTATTGCATAGCTTTTATCGCGGGCTCAGAGCGCGGCGCGGCGACCGAATCAATAAATTTTCAAAACCTAACGAAAAATACCTGACACCACGCATCGTCTAACATCGTTTCAGTTCGGGAGACTGGCAATCATAAAAATATCCGTCATAAAAACGATTTACTTTTTCTTACTGATTCTAAACGGCCAGCTACAAAAGGAGTTTTCACAATGAAACCTACTTATAAAATTCTCCTACAACAAAGAAGTTCTTTATTTACGGTAGTACACCACAAACATTTTTAAATAAATTATATTCTCGTTAAATATACTCGGTAAGCGATTTTTTCTCTTAAAATAAAAAAAAATGTTATGCAATAGCTTCACCGCGGCAGTCACCGAGTGCCACATGTATTTTTTAATTATTCATAACTAGTTATTTAGTACTTAAGATCGCGCGGAATTGGAGGGAGTGATTCCGTACTTTTGCTCGCGAGTGTAGAAACTTAACAAATGGATATGTCTCCATGTGTTTCTCTCGTGTGAGATACCTAAATATTTAAAATATACGAGTAAGTTTCCTTAGTTCAATACCTTTCATTAGACGATGCAAATAGTAGCTAAAAAACGCCCTAAATATACATGAGGCGGAGAAAGGTTTAAAAACAGGAGGTTCTCAATTATTTTTATTTGATTTACCAATCTACCTTTTTTTTTTTTTTTTTTTTTTAGGGTGGCAAAATCATCAAATGAGTCCTCCCGCCCTGGGTGGGGCGGGAGGGACTGTCAGACTCTTACTGACTAAAATCCACCCGTGTTCCGTCGGATGCCCTTTACGTTCCGGGGCCACGGTATCCTGGATTAAGAAAAATCCGCGACCCCGGCAGGCATTTGGCCCCATAAGGGCCCCGTCGGTGACGCGTGAAACACGACGCGCCACCGACCCGGGCTTGGTACCTGGTCGGACGGCGAGCTTACCCATTACTCACCGTCCGCAAGCCCGCTCCGCCGCTGTGCCCTCTGCTGTTCAGAGGGACACGCGTTGGAGCGTCCACCCGACAGGCTATTTGCATACGGGCAAAGAAACCCCTTAGGCACACAGTGCCTAAGGAGAGTTTTTGCTCGCATCCCAGGGCGCACCGGCCCGAAAAACTGGTCTTCCCCCCGGACGTATCCGAGAGGGAACTCCAGTCCACGGGCGCACGTGGAGGTTTCCTGTCTTAGCACCCCTACCAATCTACCTATCAATTCTTTATATTTTCTCAATATATGATTTATTAACAACTATTGTAACAACAGGACGAACCTACAAACAACTTGGACATTGAGAGTATAGACGCGTTAGCGGACGCGATCAACGACTACAAAGGAGGCGTGGTCATCGTGTCTCACGACGAGCGACTCATCAGGGAGACCGACTGCGCGCTCTATGTTATTGAGGACCAGACTATCAATGAGGTAAGGAATTTTTATATACGACTTCTTTCCAATACATAGGCATTTATAGAACTAGATTTTGTTCTCAATACGTTAAAATTTTTGCTGTTCTAATCCAAATTATTCATGTCATACCATAATCAAGTGTCATGATGAACCAAAATTAATAATTGATTATTGTGTGTGATAACCACAAGAGTAAGGGCAATAAAAAATAAACAAAACCAAAGCCTCGACATCCGAAAATATTAGTATGTAGCAATTATTGTAGTCGTAACAGAAACATTAATTATTTTATTACAACAAGGCTTTAGGACAAAACAAAACATTTTCTTTATAAAAAGGTATTTGTTTTCACAAAATAATATAGGTGACTATTACTACATTTTGTATAATTTACTTTTTTTTTATACACACGACCCAGAACCGGGACAGCTACTTGCAGATCATACAAATATTTGTTCCGTACGGAAATCGAACCTGCGACACTGCAGCCGCAGCAGTCGATCGCTCAACCACTGCGCATTGGCGCGTGACGTCACTTTGCTTTGACATAATGATAAAATTAGAATGTCTATTTACTCAATCTCTTTCTTCCTACACAGGTTGACGGCGACTTCGACGACTACCGTAGAGAGTTGCTGGACAGCCTGGGAGAAGTCATCAACTCGCCGTCCATCATCGCGAACGCAGCGGTCCAACAGTAAACCTTCTACCACCACTTCTCTTATAGCAGTTATATTTTACAATTACTTCTCAAAAAGAAACGAGATAAAACCTCTTTTAAGGTGCGGTGTTATCTCAATATTCCCAAAAATTGGTTTCTTAGAACGTCGAGTATGACGTAATGTAATAAAAATAAGTAACGCGAAAAAAACAGTGAACAGAGAAGGGTATAAAGAAGAATTTAAACCGAACAGAATAATAAATAAATAGTTTGATATCCCAATAAAAAGTTGTAGCACAAAAATAAACTTTGACGTCGAAGATCTCTGTATTTCCAGCGATAACAACAGTTTTTTTTTTAAGAATTTAGTAGGTTTTACATTTTTTTTAAACTTTAACCAAACCATTATTTAATTTTATGTCTATATTTTAAATAATCTAAAGAAAAGCAGTAAAATAAATGCCCATTCGCAGCTTACGTCACATTTCAACACAAATGTCATTTTCAATTTTCAATCTTATTGACGCTCCATAGTGGTGACGTAGTAATCGTAGTCAGTCCGCGCCTCAAAGAAGGAAATATTGCCCTTGGTTTTACCCCCGCTGCCCAGCTTCTATTAGTCGCAGCGTGAGGTTATATAGCCTTCCTCGATAAATGGACTATCCAACACAAAAAGAATTTTTCAATTCGAACCAGTAATTCCTGAGATTACTGCGTTCAACCATAAAAACTCTTCAGCTTTATAATATTAGTATATAGATTCAATCTTACTAATATTATAAATGTGAAAATTTGTTGAGTGGATGTATGGATTTTTGTTATTCTTACACGCAAAAATTGCTGAATGGATTTGGATGAAATTTAGTTCACAGAACCTGATTTTAAGTTCTCGTGGGATAATTTTGGAGTCGTAGCGGGCGAAATTGCTGTCAACAGCTGTGAAATATTCCGTTCTTAAAAAGAGTTTTTTTTAAGATTGAATTCATCCTATGCCTAGCTTAGTAGCGGAATATCAGTATTTTGCATGAACTGGCTGCCTATCTAACTGCCGTAACTGGTACCTACAGGTACTGAATTGGGTAAGTTTAAAATAAAACTTCTATAAAGGATAGTGGCAACCTCTTTGAGTATAAACAACCCGTTGTACGATTTGTGAAAATTATTTTGTATGTACTTATTTTTGTTAGTTACCTACATTATTCGTCAAAGTTAACAGTGTTTTTGTAAAGGAATTGTATTTATTAGGGTTGTAATGTAATTCTTGTAAAGACATTGTAGATAAATTGTAAATTGTTAGGCTTGAATTCCTGTTACGCTCATGTCAGTCGCGCGTATTTTATATAGCACCATACTGCGACGCTGATGTCACCGGTGTGTACTGCTTTTTCTCACTAAAATACGCCACCGACTGTACGCGCCCGACTTCAGCGTAACAAAAATTCATGCCTTATAGTGTTGTCACCAAACACATTGTTTTTTTGTAAATAAGATCATTTATGACTCTAAAAGGTCATCATCAATCGGTCTCAGTTATTTTACTTGATATTTTGTACCTTGAGCTTTCTTGAAACTTTTTGCGCGTACCTAACGCATTTTTAATAAAATATTGATCCACTCACGCGCAATTGCATGTAAATAAAGCCAGGTAACATATTATGTAATTTAAGACTTCAGGAAAGCTAATAAAAATAATTATCAATAAAATATTATGTGTTTGGCGATTTTATCAGCGTAATTATTTACGTCTTGTATGAGTAAAGCCTCATTTAGACGGAGCAAGCTCGCATGCGAGTTTCACTACATTGCGGTATTTTTTCGATCAACTGAATTCGTTGTACCTACAAAGTCCGCATTGTAACGCAACTCGCGTGCGAGTTCTTGCATCGTCTAAATGAGGCTTTAAATATTGACTGTAATTCATTGCTTCATATTAGGTAATATTATTCATGTAAATCTGAAATCCGCAAGTGCCATTAGTAATTTTGACAAATAGTACAGCTATGATATTGTTAAATATTTTAAAATTTACTTAATGATGATCGAATAAATTGTTTTTCAACACGGTATCAGAAGTTTTTACAGAGAATTAGATTATTTTCTCGTCACACAAGTGCCTAGTTTGCACACTTAACACGTTCGCTGCGGCAGTGATGTTCCTATACTTTCTATTCCTGCGGTACAAGGTCTATACACCTGGCAATAATACTTCCATTGCGGCGGCACAAGGCTTATAGACCCTGTAAATTTTTAGAAACTGAAATCCTTATTTAGGCTGATTTATATTCATCTTTCCTACACCGAACCAAATTTTAAGTTATGCCTTCCGCACGACAAGGAAGTCTATACTTTTCTTAGCCGCATTGCAAGCAAGTTCGTTTATGTTTAGACCCGGTATCGCATTCAACGTGTACAATAATACAACAGTACTGGCCAAATATAGCGAGCATCATTTTTTAAAGCAATAAAATGTGTTGTTTTAACAGAATAAAAAGTATTATAATTATTTATTTCACTTCCCTAAGAAACTTACGGTCAGTTCACACCGAGACGCGACGAGCCCGACGTGACGCAACGATACTGCAAATGTGTATCTTATCGTGTAGTAAATAAAGTTAGATTTTGAGTCGCCAATAAAATGCAGCGCGGCGTTGCGCTGGGTTGTGACAGGTGTATCTTTTCGTGTAGGAAATAGAGTTAGATTTTGAATAGCTCTATTGATATGTGCGCGCAGCGTCACGTCTCGGTCTGAGCTGACCGTTAAGCTTATGGAGAATACAATTTACTCATTGATCCATGCCATTTTTTATTTATTGTAGGAAGAAATAGCGAAACTAGTTTCATATTGAAAGTCTTCCAAAGTTTTCACATTTGTTCGTGATGTCACAAATCGATTACACATAATAAATTATGATTCCACTTCGATTTACTTTTTTATAAATTGAGATTTTGATGATTTTCTTTCGAAAGGAAAAAAAACGAACCGCGTGCTGGATTCGAACCTGCGACCAACCTTACTTATTTCCTTGACTTATTTCTAACCCGAGCTACCGTAGTTCTTACCTGCCGCAGCGAATTCTTCATTCCATTTCTAACGTCTCTAGGTGACGTTTGACGGAAGCTCGGTTGGAAATGAGCATCGGATGTACTGAATCCGAAGGTCGCAGGTTCGAGTCCTGCACGCTGTTCGAATTTTTCTTTCTAAAGAAAATCTTTGAAAATTCGCTACGCATGCGTTAATGCGTTTAATATTTATAAAATATTGAGATTTTGATGTCCGTCTACATTTGATCGTTCATCATATTTTAATTTGTTAACGTAGAAATCATCATGGATCTGTAGTGTTAAAAAATGCCGTTTTAGAACAAATAAAATAACACTTTATAGCAGTGCAAATAAGGCTTATTTTATTGGGTAAGTAATATATGATATAACTACAAAATCTCTAATATTTACAAGAGATAACAACTGAACGTATAATTTTATTTGATATAACGATCTCTTAATATAATAAACGATTGACATAATTTTATA
Organism: Agrotis exclamationis; assembly: GCA_950005045.1. Taxonomy (NCBI): domain Eukaryota; kingdom Metazoa; phylum Arthropoda; class Insecta; order Lepidoptera; family Noctuidae; genus Agrotis; species Agrotis exclamationis. The sequence continues at coordinate 9,139,660 of OX465417.1, read as the reverse complement.
ATGACTAATTTCTATAATCATAACAGTCAATGAATATAAAATCGTTTTGTATACCACTCAAAAGACATAAAACTTATTTGGTCTAATTTTTTTTCTTCCCGGTATGTAATCTAACTCTGATGTACCTAGTAATAGTACCACCTACCATGAATGCTCGACGGAGCCCCGCTTCTCGGGGCTCCTATTTCTGTGTGCAAGGTTTAAAGTAACCTAACACGAAGGGGATGGCGGGGTCTTTCAGACCCCGCCATCCCCTTCGAACCTAACCTGTCCGTGTCGGGGTGCCCCAAGTCCCGAGCTCGCTTCGCTCGCTCTTGCATCCTAGGTCAGATAACTGATTACTACCTGTCATGCTGGCTCGACGGAGCCCCGCTTCTCGGGGCTCCTATTTCTGCGTGCAATAGGTTTAAAGTAACCTAACACGAAGGGGATGGCGGGGTCTTTCAGACCCCGCCACCCCCTTCGAACCTAACCTGTCCGTGTCGGGATGTCCCAAGTCCCGAGCTCGCTTCGCTCGCTCTTGCATCCTAGGTCAGATAACTGATTACTACCTATCATGCTGGCTCGACGGAGCCCCGCTTCTCGGGGCTCCTATTTCTGCGTGCAATAGGTTTAAAGTAACCTAACACGAAGGGGATGGCGGGGTCTTTCAGACCCCGCCACCCCCTTCGAACCTAACCTGTCCGTGTCGGGATGTCCCAAGTCCGCTTCGCTCGCTCTTGGATACTAAACGTTAAATTATATGTTTCAAACGTTATCACAATGATTTTCGCTTAAATAAACGTTATATCAAATAAAATTATATGAAATGAGTTTTAGAGTAACACAAACATTATGTGTAAAGAAATTATATCAATCGTTGGAATTTCTCACGTTGATTATATCATGTGAACGTTATTGAAATGAAAATATATCAAATAACTTTATATGAAATGAGACGCACCCTATTTTATTTACAATTCTGTATACTGTTTTTTCGTATCTGTTGATTAGCCAATTACCCATACTGTGTTGGGCAATGTTTCCTCCACGCAATTGAATTTAAATGTAACATATTTAAAATATTTATATACCTGAATAAATTTTGTTACAAAATTATAAATATCTTTCATTTGTAATTCATGTTATTTCCTTCGATTTATGGATTTACCACGTGATGAACCTTGATCCAAAGTTCGGGTCAATTCACATCGAGGTGCGACGCAATGACATCCAGGAACATTGACAACTTAGCTAGATTGTAAAGTCAGGTACAGATACCGGCATGGATCTTGAGCGCTGACCTTCACCTGCGCAGAAGTGAGTTATAGGTCCCTTTGGTAGATGAAGTGAGGAACGGGGGCGGGGAAAGTGTAGTAATTGGCCCGCGTAGCGTGCCGTAGCGCATCGCGTCATAGCCGCCACTCGGGATTCGTTGTTTTGTGCGTTTTATTTGTTTTATTGTGCGTTTCATTTGTCGATAAGTGTACGATGCGCAAAGCGATCCCCACTCATACGCCGAGCGCTCAAGAACCGTGCCGGTAATTGTACGTGTAGGTATTTGGGCTTGCGGACGGCGAGAATTTGGTAGCTCGCTGTCAGATCAAGGACCAGGCCCTGTGTGTGGTCAAAGGAGTGCCGTGTTCCGAGGGTGCCTCAAAGAGCTGTCAGAAAACTGACCGTTTATGGGGCCAACTATAGGGCTCGACGGCTGCCGAGGACTGATTAAGCGGAATACCGCGGCCCTGGAACGCAGAAGGCAGGCGAAGGAACGGTGTTTTTTAGGGTTCCGTAGCCAAATGGCAAAAACGGAACCCTTATAGATTCATCATGTGTCTGTCTGTCTGTCCGTCCGTATGTCACAGCCACTTTTTGTCGAAAGTATAAGAGCTATCCTGTTGAAACTTGGTAGGTAGATGTATTATGTGAAACGCATTAGGATTTTCATACAAAAATAAAAATAAAACAAATTTTGGGGGTGCCCCCCATACTTAGAATTGAAACTCAAAAACATTTTTTTCACCTAACCCATACGCGTGGGGTATCTATGGATAGGTCTTTAAAAATGATATTGAGGTTACTAATATCATTTTTTTCTAAACAGAACAGTTTGCACGAGAGACACTTCCAAAGTGGTAAGATGTGTGTCCCCCCCTCTGTAACTTCTAAAATAAGAGAATAATAAATCTAAAAAATATATATAATGTAGAACTCAACAAAAACTTCCAACGAAAATTGGTTTGGACGCAGACGCAGGACGCAGAGATACAGTTAGCAGTTTTTGAGATACAGTAAATTTTTAAAAACCGCAAATATAACTTTGCCATTCATACAAACACTATGAAAAACAAAGTTATTTTTATTGTAGTGTATATTACTTACTAATCTCAATATAATTATATCCCTAATCTATGCTTGCTACTTCGGAACCCTTCATGGGCGAGTCCAACTCGCACTTGGCCGGTTTTTTTTTGACGATTTTACTTACACAAAAGGCAATCTAGGCAGAATAAATGTAATTTAGGTTTGGTTACAAAGGTTCTTCCCATTTTGCACTTACCACAGTCTAGTTTACTAGCAGCTTTATTATTCGTAGCTATAGCATCAGGCTGCCTGTCCATTGACGCGGAGCGAGCGAGTATTGCGGAGCGGAGTTGCGGACTGTGTCTGTCTACTAATGCGGAGCGGACCGAGCGGACTGTGCGGAGCGCGCGAGCGGACTGTGCGGAGCTAGGCCGAGTTCACGCAACACCCAACTAAAAATTCAAAATTAAATGCTTGTGATGATTAACGTATTTATTTGGATAAGGATTAACATCATGTTAATGAAAATACCTACGCAAATAATGCATAACTGTAAAAAAAATTTGATTTCCATAAAAATGGTTATAATAGTGACTTACTTTGTCTTTAAGCGTTTACGCAGCGCACGCAACGGAAGCTCTCGAAATGGAATACATTTTCCCGATTTTGAAACATTTCTCATTGCTGCTCCGCTCCCATTGAGGATAGCGTGATGTTATATAGCCTTCCTCGATAAATGGACTATCAAACACAAAAAGAATGTTTCAATTCTATAACCAGAAGTTCCAAGTTGCTTTATAATCTAATATATAAAATTCTCGTGTCACAGTTTTCGTTGCCATACTCCTCCGAAACGGCTTGACCGATTTTGATGAAATTTTTTGTGCTTATCCGGTATCTATGAGAATCGGCCAACATCTATTTTTCATCCCCCTAAATGTTAGGGGTAGTCCACACCTAATTTTTTTTTAAATTATTTATATGGCAAAACAACGTTTGCCGGGTCAGCTAGTCTAATATATAAAATTCTCGTGTCACAATTTTCGATGCCATACTCCTCCGAAACGGCTTGACCGATTTTGATGAAATTTTTTGTGCGTATCCGGTATCTATGAGAATCGGCCAACATCTATTTTTCATCCCCCTAAATGTTAGGGGTAGTCCACACCTACATTATTTAAATGGCAAAACAACGTTTGCCGGGTCAGCTAGTATTAGTATAGAATTATAGACTATACCCATCCCCGCCGCCTATCGGCCCGCTCCACCGGCTCGCTCCGCCAGCTCGCTCTGCTAGCTCGTTCCGCCAGCTCGCTCCGTCGGCTCGTTCCGCCAGCTCGCACCGCCAGCTCGCACCGCCAGCTCGCACCGCCAGCTCGCACCGCTAGCATTTGAGAAACTCGTAATGTACTTATTTTTTATTTCTTATGAGTATATTAATGTAAGGTTTTAATGGGGCTACAAGTAGTGCACTGCATTTGCGTCTGTCTCATTTGTTTATTTATTTAGTCTGGTTTCATTACCTTGTTTTTGTTGCACTCAATCGTTATTTATTTAGTTCATTACGTATTTGTTTTCAATACACACACACATCATTACGTATTTGTTTTCACTACACACACACACATATATATATTATAAGCTTCAGAAGTGGAAAATCATTAAAAAGAAACAAATAACAACGAAAGAACCATTTTTTACTACACAATTACAATTTAATTAAATCACAATCAACACAATTCACTAACACTTTTTTTTTTTTTTTTTTTTTTTAGGGTGGCAAAATCATCAAATGAGTCCTCCCGCCCTGGGTGGGGCTTGAGGGACTGTCAGACTCTTACTGACTAAAATCCACCCGTGTTCCGTCGGATGCCCTTTACGTTCCGGGGCCACGGTATCCTGGATTAAGAAAAATCCGCGACCCCGGCAGGCATTTGGCCCCATAAGGGGCCCCGTCGGTGACGCGTGAAACACGACGCGTCACCGACCCGGGCTTGGTCCTTGGTCGGACGGCGAGCATACCCATTACTCACCGTCCGCAAGCCCGCTCCGCCGCTGTGCCCTCTGCTGTTCAGAGGAACACGCGTTGGAGCGTCCACCCGACAGGCTATTTGCATACGGGCAAAGAAACCCCTTAGGCACACAGTGCCTAAGGAGAGTTTTTGCCCGCATCCCAGGGTGCACCGGCCCGAAAAACTGGTCTTCCCCCCGGACGTATCCGAGAGGGAACTCCAGTCCACGGGCGCACGTGGAGGTTTCCTGTCTTAGCACCCCAATTCACTAACACTTAAAATCCACTAAACAAAATGTCACTTTATCACCTTTTTACGAGACTCAAATGGCTTACGTAACCTTGTGACTAGCTGATGATTTAAACGTCCGTCCAGTCCGAGCGCAGAGCAGCAAAAAGGGCCGAACTAGCCCAGCACCTTGCTTTTATAGGCGAGATAGGGAGGTTGCCATAGACGTAGTGAGAGGATTCTCCTTACACGGCCTCTCCTGACGAGGTGTCGTCCTCGACACAGACTCCTGATGTGGCCCGGCTAGGACCCGCGATGGGAGAGGTCAGCGGCTCGGCCTCCACTTCGCCAACGGGTCGAGGCGACGGGTCAACCACAGTAGAAGACTCCGTTTGTTCAGAGCCGTCATCAGTATCTTCATCTGCAAACAAAATTTTATTAGAAGACTTTCAAGCAACTTCTATAAGAGCGTTCAGCCTCTAATACAGTTCCATTCGTCTTCAGCCAATTAATTCATTCATCGTTCTTTGTAACAGTTCATAAGTTTGTAGATAGACACACACATCCATCTTTCTCAAACCAATAGCAAAGCAAAAGCATTGTCCTGTATGTGCCCAGCGCGCCAGTACTGGTTCTTCGCTGCCATATTGCTGCCAGCGACCGCAGCCAGCATTCAGCTTACGCCACCTGCAACATGGTCTACCAAACCGTAGACCCGCTTGACACGCAGACCGTATTCATACGTGCAAGCCGCTTAACACGCAGACCGTATTCATACGTGTAAGCCGACCCAAACGCTGATCTCAATCATACGTAAGAGCCCACTCGATACGCAGACCGTATTCATACGCACGAGTTCTCTCAACACGCAGACCGTATTCGTACGTGTGAGACCACAAATTGACCGAACATGGTCAAATTTGCACAGCTACCTGTGACTCAGCAACAGGTGCCAACACGATCGGCGACCCAAATGCGCCTGCTACCGGTGGTACCGCAGTACAACGCAGCAGCCAACACATCACTCCTGTCTGTAAATTCAAACAAACACAAACTTTTGTAAATCAAACAGCAGTGATTTACTTACTCTCAAAGAATGCGGCACACGTTTCTGGGCACCACTCGCCGCGCCACGGCACCATGTACTGGGCTGCAGCCTGTGTAATCTTTCCATAGCTACCGCTGAGCAAACGCAGCTTATAGCGTCCACTAGGCAGTGCTTCTACTACCTTATACGGACCACGCATTCCAGAGTCAAGTTTTCCTGTTGACTGAGAAAATTTAATAACAAACACGCAGTCACCAACGTTAAATTGGCGAGGTGGATGTCGCCGTTGGTTAACCTGTTCGTCTTGCTTGGCTTGATTGGTCCTTAGAAGTTCACGGACCCTGCTTCTGGTCACTTCACGTAGAGCCTCTCTGTTCGGTGTCGATCCTTCGACTGTTATATCGCGCACCAGAGCTCGAATCACAGGGGTTGTAGATTCGGTGCCAATCAGAAGATTCAATGGTGATACTTGCGTAGTCTTCTGTCTTGTAATGTTTAAGACCAGTTGAAGTTTCCACAACGTTTCTGACCAGGGGACGTTCTTGTAGTTCGCCTGGATACGTAGCATGTTGAGGACGGTGCGCATGTAACGCTCGGCTTGGCCGTTCGCCTGGTGCATTTCCGGCGTTATGTAATGCAGATTACAACCGAGTTCATCTATCCAAGTCACGAACTCACTAGACTCAAACATTCGTCCCTTGTCAGTGACCATAAGCTTAGGCACTCCGAACAAAGAAATAGCTTGAGAAACAACACGTTTTAACTCACTAGCATCTTGTCTACGAATTGGGTAGAGGAGGATATATTTGGTAAAAGCGTCGACGATGAGTAAAACGAATTTGTACCCTTCAGACACAGGCAGAGGGCCTAGAGCGTCCACGTGAACAGTGTGGAACGGTGTATCGGGTTTTTCCCACGAAGTGATTGTTTGTAAAGGAGCCCGAGGAACTCTCTTTTGCGACACACACACGAGACAATGGGCTATGTATTTGCTAACAAACGGTCTGACTCCAGGGAACCAAAAATGTCTTAAGATAAGGTCAAGGGTCTTCTCTACGTTAATGTGTTCGTGCTCGTCATGAAATACTCTCAAAAGACTAAGTCTGTGCCCTTTGGGTATATAGCAGAGTAGACGTGGGTCTTGGCCTACTGGGGTGTACTTGTAATATAAGACTCCATTTCGGACGGAATAACGATCAGAATCGAGATTACCATCGTGAAGTTTTTGAATGAGATTTTGCGTCTCGTTGTCGGCTGCTTGAGCAATCTGAGCCCAATTTCTTGGTCTAGAAACTTGATTGACACTAACGGGGTTGCGACTTAAGTAGTCAGCATGGGGTATCATCACTCCTTTTCGATACTCGATTGAGAAATGGAAGTCCTGGAGGTAAATCCACCACCTAGCTACTCGAGGCAAAAGGTCTTTCTTTCGTTCGGTTGCCTTAAGGGCGTTACAGTCTGTTACCACCACAAATTTCAGACCAACCAGATAGTGGCGAAAGTTTTGCAGGGCTTTAACTACGGCAAGGGTCTCCAGCTCGTAGGAGTGATATTTTCCTTCGGCACCCTGAGTGGACCTACTAAAATAAGCCACCACGTGTTTTTTTGAATCTGGGTGTACTTGTAGGAGTACTGCACCGTATCCAGCACTGCTGGCATCCGTATGTACTTCGGTGGGAAAGCTTGGATTAAAGATGGAAAGGACTGGTTCATTAGTCAGTTCTCTAATGAGATCAAGGCGAATGGCCTCACATTCGGGAGTCCAATTGAATTTGACATTTTTACGGGTTAGATGAGCAATGGGAGCAGTTTTAGTGGAGTAATCTTTTATGTACCGCCGAAAATAGCCCGCCAAACCTAAGAGTTGGCGTACTTGCTTTACGTTTTCAGGTGGCAAGGTGTTAACCAGGGCTTCCACTTTTCGTGGACTCGGCCTAACCTGACCTTGACTAACTAACCTCCCTAGATATTCTACTTCTGTGACAAGGAACGAACATTTGGCTAAATTTATTGAAAAACCCGCAGATGTAAGCGTCCTGAGTACTTTACGCAACAGTTCAATCCCTTCTGTCACAGAATTACTTAGCAAGAGGACGTCATCAACGTATACTAGGACGTTTCCCTCATTAAGATGACAGCGTAATGTGTCATTTATAATGCGCTGGTAAACTATCGGAGAATTAGCTAAACCGTAAGGCATTTTGACGTACTCAAAGTGTTCTTCGGGTGTCACAAAACCAGTAAAATGAATGCATTCCTCTCTAAGAGGAATTTGATGAAAGCCTGTAGCCATATCAAGGCTACAGAAGAATTTACAAGCACCTAACCTATCAATGTGATCATCAATTAGTGGCAGAGGGTATCGATCTTTCACTGTAATTCGATTTAACGCCCTAAAATCCACACAGAGCCTATCAGAGCCGTCACGTTTTCTTACAAGTATAATCGGGCTTGCATATTCGGATTTCGAACGCCTAATTACTCCCTTATCTAAAAGGTCTTGTGTAATTTTCCTTACTTTAAGTTTTTCGGAGTAGGATAATCTATAAGGACGATACACAACAGGGGTGGAACTGGTGAGCTTTATCTCCATCTCACCTGTTTGGACTGTGGTCATAGCAGTCCCTGATATTAGATAGTCGGAAAACTCGTCTATGATGGACATAAGACTATCCAACTCTGTACCCTGAAGGGGTGTATTTACTTTGACCTGGTCACTTACACAAATGGCATTGACTTTTGCGCTAATTTTATCGCAACGCGTGAGATATTGCTCGTCTTTAGTACGAATGTATGTAATGCCTTTGCGGTTCAAAACATCAGTGCCAATTATGATAGGAGCGTTCATAAAAGTCGATGGAACTATAACTAAGTCGACTTCAATAGCAATAGCGCTGAATTCCACCGTGAGCGTGACGTAAGATGTTACGACCACTTCTTTCTCACTCAAACCTTTCAACACACAACGTCTCGGTTTTGGCTGACACGTAAAATGTTTCAAAATATCTGAAGAAATAAGGGACACATCGAGGGCTCCGCTATCAATAAGCACGTCTACAGGTATTCCATCTACTATCGCGGTAGTCATGTCGTTATTTTGTGCAACACTTGATCGATAAGAGCAAAGGTTGACATTACGCGGATTTCGTTGCTCAGATTTAGCTTTAGTAAAGCATTTGTCCTCAGTATGCCCCGACTTCTTACAGAACGCACAAGATTTGCTCGAAGAGGGTTGTGTATTGGAAGATGAGTCCGAAGCCACGTTAGCAGGCTTACTATTGGTTGTATTTGCTTTAGGTCTCTTACAATTGCGACTGATGTGACCAGTTTGATAGCAATTGAAACATTTTGGCCCGGAACGATGGTTTGATTTTATTTGAACTTGCCTTTTAGAATCGACGACCTTGTCGCACTTTGACGGTTTCGTGTAAATTGACAGAAATGAGACAATAGTGTCAGGGGTTAAGTTTGCGTTAGCAGTAGCTGCACGCACCTGTGGATTGTCTATACCGCGTATAACTATTAGTGTTCGTAATTCATCACTTAGCCCCTGGACTATCCTCAAACGCAATAAGGTACGACGGGCGTATTCTGAGTAAGTTGAATACTTGTCCGAAGTAGTATTCATAGCTTCTAACAAAATATTCGCGTAGTCTAATTTACTCGGACAAAGGGGTTTGAACTCGCGTACGAAATTGGTCCACGTCCTTTCGTTCGTCACCCATTCCCCCAACCAGACCTTAGCGTCACCCTTAAGGCAAGTAGCTACACGCGACAGACATTCGTGGTCACTCCAACCGTTAGCCTCTCTAGCACGATCCACTTCGTCGCGCCATGCCTCGATGCTGTTAATTGATGGGTCAAAGTTCGACACGTAATAGTGCTGTGATCTTGTTGGTTGCATGGTTTTTATTGCTTGCATCAAGGCATGAGCGAGAGTGGATACCTCGGAGCCGGGGACACTAGACTCCATAAACCGATGCCGTTTCGACGTATTAAGGACTATCGGCTCCTTAGATTTTTGCAAAACGTCGCTATTCTTGTGGGTAGAACTCGTTCCAACCGGGGGCGGCGGAGTACACGTGCGCTTTCTATTACCAATATTGCTACGTGAACGATCCTTACTACGCGAACGATCCTTACTACGCGAATCGCGCCTATCCCTAGTACGCGATCGGTGCCTTTCGGGACTACGAGAATCATGCCTATCTCGATTACGTAAGCCATCTCGCGAAGTACGGCGACTCCTACTTGAATCGCGGTACGATCTGTCACTACGGCGATCATTTGACCCACGAGATCGACGTCGTTTGCGGCCGCGTGACTTATCCCGAGTATGTGACCGTCTTTCACGAGTAAACGAGCCTTCACGCCCCATTATTACAAAAAACAAGCAAACAAAACGATCGAATGAAAATAAAAGTGATAAAGTGGGTAGTTGCACAAAGATACAAAAAATAAAAAATGGTTTTTCTGTTTACGACTATTTATAGCTACGAAATGTTCTCTAAGTGGGCTTTAAAAGTTCTCGATCCCACTTCTGATATAAGCTTCAGAAGTGGAAAATCATTAAAAAGAAACAAATAACAACGAAAGAACCATTTTTTACTACACAATTACAATTTAATTAAATCACAATCAACACAATTCACTAACACTTAAAATCCACTAAACAAAATGTCACTTTATCACCTTTTTACGAGACTCAAATGGCTTACGTAACCTTGTGACTAGCTGATGATTTAAACGTCCGTCCAGTCCGAGCGCAGAGCAGCAAAAAGGGCCGAACTAGCCCAGCACCTTGCTTTTATAGGCGAGATAGGGAGGTTGCCATAGACGTAGTGAGAGGATTCTCCTTACAATATATATTTTATAATATTAGTACATCTTAATTAAATACACACTGACTCAGTACCTAGTTCTTAACGTATTTGATTTCGAGCGTATGGCACTCGTGGGCTGCAGCTGAAAATCAGCGTCAGGTGGCAAACTTTGTGTTGCCATTTGGCATATGCTGAGCTGAGGCCCTTTGGCATTTAATTGTTAAGTTATTTTTTCTTTTATTCTTACTGAATTACTTTCTTTATAACTTTATTTGTATTGTTTAGTTTTAAGTTTTTAGTGCCAATAAACAAAATTTTCTTTCTTTTTCTTTAAAAACTAGCTCGCAGACCCATGTTCACTGGAGCGGAGAGGAGTTTTTATGCAATCCTATTGGTTAATATTTCCTCGTTTCTCCGCTCCGCCATCTCGCTCCGCTTCAATGGACAGGCAGCCTCATGGTCGCGGGACTAACGAGCTACCGTTATCCCGTAACGGTAAGGGCTATTGAAGAACATCAGTCTGACAGTCCCTCCTGCCCTGCCCTGGGTGGGAAGACTCTCAGGACTCATTTGATGATTTTACCGAGCTAAAAAGAAAGCTGTAGCAACAGATCAGGCTCGTAATGATTGAAACTGTCTTAAAAGTCTTGTCGTCCTCGACAGTACCCGACAGAGGGCGCGACGAGGTTTCGGGTGACGGAAATAAAAGTGAAGATCTCTTTTAACATATTTCCGAGTGACAATTGCTCGGGTAACATTTTAACAACGACACTTTGGAATACTTTCGTGTTAATAATATTATTAACTAGCTGTGCCCGTGACTTCGTTTGCGTGGATGTCGGAACTTAACAATATATTTTTTTGTGGCGCGAAACCCTTTTGGTGAAAGTCTCAGACTCACGTGAGAGGGCGAGATGCTCTCGGTCAGCCTATAAACGCGCTTGGCAGTCCTCGATGCTTTCTTGGGTGCGCAAAGTCGCAGTCAGAATTCTTTGCGGACTTAAGCGCGACTTCCTTACGGGGAAAGTCTCAGACTCACGTGGTGTGCAGGCCTGTTGGTCTAGTGGTTAGTGACTCTGATTGCTATGCTGGAGGTCGTGGGTTCGATTCCCGCCCAGGACAAATGTTTGTGTGATGAGCAAGATTATTTGTTCTGTGTCTGGGTGTAATTTATCTATAATAATATATTTATGTATCTAGAAATATATAAGTATGTTAATCAGTTGTCTAGTACCCATAACACAAGCTCTGCTTAACTTGGGATTAGATGGCGTTGTGTGATAGTCGTGGAATATTATAAAAAAAAAACCGTCAACCTCGTTTCGCGTTCCTCCAAACTCTCCTGTGATAGAGAAACTATCGTAAGAGAACGCTGTATGCTAAGTCGAAACTCACGTTGGGGAGGCGTTTCTGACGCAAGAGTTCTGACTTGCTCGAATTGCTGTTATGCTCACTTCTGATTCCTGGGACTTACTTAGTCTCACCCTTTTTGCATTTTGGCTACGCTGCGACAGGTTTGTTTTTTTCTAGAAGGCATTTTCAAAAAAAACTGAACCAAACAAATAAAATGTTGAACCAACTAATTCAACAATTTACAACAAAACAAACTTTCAATATGAGAAAGAAGACTAATCAAATCGCAAACTACGAAGTAAAAACTACTTGACTCAAATAATTGCAAGTTATTATTTACTTCGCACTTCAAAATTAACTGGTCTCGGTCTCGGTAACTCGGTCTGAGCTGCACCCTAGACCGAATCTAACCAAAACTTTTTGAAAGATAGAACGAATACGCACGCAGTTGATCTCTTGATATAGACTATAGTCCTAATTCGATAGATATGGCTCTGTTTTAATATTTATACTTCGGAAACACTATTATAATTTTTAGTTATTTTTTTATAAGATGTGAACAGATTACGATTAAACAAAAAAATAATATTACTTCAATTTATTCACATATTGTTGCGTATAAAAGTTACGTGAAGTTGTGATACCAACTGCACATAATCCAATTTTTTCTAAAATAAAATATAGCCTAAATTACTCATTATTACATCAGCTACCTGCCAATAAAAGTCCCGTCAAAATCGGTCCAGCCATTTCAGAGATTAGCCGATACAAACAGACAGACAGACAGACAAAAATTGAAAAATATGTTATTTTGGTACTTGCATATGAATATTATGTGTATATGTGCACGGTACATACCGTGTATATATTCATTTGCAAGTAGAAAAAAACCGTTATTTCATTATTACAAACAGACACACCAATTTTATTTATATGTATATAGATATAGACGTATAGATGAATCACATACGATACGTAAATTTCTTTAACGTGGTCATGGCAAAATCAACACAATTGTTCATGGCTCTAAATAAGCTCAAATTCAAATTCGGCAACGTTTAATTATTGCGTGCTGTCGTGTCGTAGGCCTATGCTACGAGATGTATAATAAGCTATGTGCTACAGCGTAGCCAGTCGCGTAGCGACAGAAACAAGCGCTACGTCGTAGCACTCGTAGCGAAAGTACAAAAATACTCGGAAGAATCTATTACAATTACAATTTATTAAAAGATTTTTTTTATAAATAGTAATTTATGCTTCGTTATACATAGAATAAACAGTTAGTTATTAGATAGTCTATTGAAGTTTTATCCTAGGATCTTGGAATGCTTTAGCACTTTCGAAGTGCGTTTGGTAAGTTATGTGTTAGCAATATGTTAACAAGCTTACGCTGCAGTTTTTTTTTGTTTCTATACTTAGAAAACAATTTGCCTATCTATTAGTTTGGTATTTATCTATACTAATTTCATCTATACCAATATCATAAAGCTGAAGAGTTTGTATGTTTTTTTTTTGTGTTGAACGCGCTAATCTTAGCTACTACTGGTTCGTATCGAAATATTATGTTTTAGATAGTCCATTTACCGGGGATATTACATATAGTTACGGCGAATAGTAGCCGAACAGCGGGTGTAAAACCGCGGGGAACAGCTAGTTATTTATTGTTGTAACTTACACCATTGGTAAGTAAAGCGATGTAACTGAAAGTAATTTAAAAAAAATCATTGTAAATCACTAAGTACCTAATTAATACTTCCATCTAACAATCTCGGTTCAGTCCCGAGCGTAAGTTTTTTCCTCAATTTGCCACCACCAGCAGCCTTTCGCCCCTCCATTACAAACTTCTCAGCTTCATTAGAGGATTTAAAACGCAAATTTCCTTTTCGATTGTAACTTTTTTCCACTTCTTGAAAGGAACCTTCTTTTAAAGTTGAAAGAAAATTAGTATCCTCCCCTTTGAGGGGCGAGCGCTTCTTTTAAGAGATTCATTTGGATACTCGACTTAATCTGCTAGAATAATAATGTTTCCGCTGCTGAATACTTGTCTAATTACGTGAAAATATTGTGCACGTTCTTTTATCTCGTTTTGGAATGAATTTTTATCGATAGGGTTCGGTGAATGAAATCTGTGTTAGTGTGCAAGCGTGATTAGCCTAATGTTTTTTTTTATTTGGCTATTCAGGTTGGGGTACCTATAGGTATCTGCAATATATTTGTTGTCATTAAAGTTCCTATAACCGAAAACAATACAGGCACATAAATCATACCGTCTGAGCTAACCAAAGCAAATAGGTAAAAACAAACACCGCACGCAGATTTCCTTTCCACGCACGCTAAACACATTACTGTGAATTATCCACTAACAAGCTAACAATGAGAGGCTTATCATCACCGCAAGAGCCTATTACTGTCTGGAGAGCATTCCCGCCCCTTCTTACGACGTCACGAGCCTCTGTTACCTTGTCAAACTAACCATCCCACCCATAAAGCTAACAATACGAGGGTACGACACAACCATTGCACTGCGACAAGGTTGTAAAACTTCTCAACAGAATAATTTCATACAATGTGTACACAATAGAAGCGATTATACTCTCCCCCGCGACATGATTTTATTTGTGCAGTTATTGCGTCGCCGAAAAGATATTTAAATTTCATTAGGTTTGTTTTACACTTAATTTGTGAGGGGAGTGTTGTATTGTATCGTAGGGGTGGAGCCCCGTTATTGCTACATTCGAATTGCCCTCTGTGTATTTCGACGGCGATTTGAATTTAAGTAGATACATGAATCAGATAGTCGCCCTATTACAGTGTTATCTAGCTATTGATCACTTTTAAACTAAAGATTAGTACGTTAACAACTGGCATGGAAGTTTCGAATATCATGGATAATGGAAGTGTTATAAAATATGAATGTTTGATAGGTCATACGACCGGCGACCGTTATTTTAATTATAAACTTGGGCAAAGTGCTGAGCCAGCGACTCTCTTATTTATAAAGTGGGTAGGTACAGCTACCCACTAGTGGTCTAAGTGGGGATATTTCGCAGACGCAGACTCCATTAGTGGTGTTCGCCGGACTGTCACAATCATTTTTCTTTCCCGCCGCCGCTAATTCTCAGCCGCGGTTCGCTGGGCAAGTACGCCGATCTATATTTTTGATCATTTCGTAATTTTATGAGTATTTCTTCTAACAAAGTAGGCGAAGTAGAGACGCGATCGAAGATAGCATGTTCTGTAAAGTTCACTTTAACAGCTTTTCATAATTGTAAAAACTACAATTATTTATTTAAGTACCGAAGTTTTCCAGGATAGTTCATAATAGATACAAAAATTCCCCAAAACCCCAACATAGAAGCGGTCAAAACGGTTGAATGGGGCCTAACCTATGTAACCATTGCACATCTATTGTAAAGAAAGGTTTATGTTTACCAATTATATCGACATTTATATTTACTTAACACCTAATCACAGATAGGTACCAAAATAAAAATTCAGAATCAAATCAAAAGTCTACAATTCGTATGCTGTAAATAAAAAGAGCTAAAATCCAAAGTATCAAGATGATTTCACCGCTTGTCGTTCTAGGGAGGCTGATATCGACTTTTATTACTCCAGAGGGGTTGGTCATTAGCGGGATAAAGCGGCTGCCACCTGATAAAGTGCGTTTTGTTGCTCACTTGCTTATTTCTCTGTTCTATAAAGCTGAATGTATTTTTTAGGGTTGAACTTTTTACCCTTGAGTCAGGTCAGAACGTTATTTATCGAGAGCGGTCTAGTGCGGATTTTGTGTAGAATTTTGAGCAGAATTAACGTGGATTTTATTCTGAGATTGATGAAGCTGGCCAAGTTTTCAACTCAAAGTTTATTTTGATGGTTGTATCATATGATAATATATACTGAATTTGGTTGACAATTTTGCATCAATTTATCGAAAAACACATCAAACACGCTTTACAAGAAGCGGATGTGAGTGACGAATACTAGTTGCAAGTTGAAACTAAAGTAGGAAAATACAACTCTGAATAGTCACGCATCAGATAATAATCATCTATCCGGCAAACCTGCAGCCCCATAAAAACTTATCTAAAACTCTATCTAACCCCTAATGAAGCTCCACGGTTGTACGTCAGGTTAGTGATATCATTCCGTACGTGAATTTAGTTAGAAATGAACAATAGTGGCAGTAGCGATTATTAACACTTTACCCGTTCCTCCCCGCTCGTACTAAAATGATTGATGAGCCGGTGTAGCCTGCTCCTATGACTAATAGTGTAGTGCCATATGAACGCTGTTGTGAACTAGCATCGCTCATGAACAACGTTATTATTTCCATGGATAAGTGTCACAGGTTGCTCTAATTGAGAGAGTGATATTAATTGCTGTTATTAGACTGTTATGTTTCATTTAAGGATTGCTTTCTTTCAAAGCGTGTAGTGTCTTTACTTGTACCCATGATGAGCTTCATTCATCTTCAACTCCATATTCATCGACATCTTGACTACGTTAATGAACCCATCCCATATATTTTCTCAAGTTAATTCCAAAAGGCTTTCTATCGTCGCGACACTATACGTATATTTACGGCCTAACTAGGCTTTGTGCTTTGACACGAACTTTATTAAGAATCGTATTTTTTTTAAACCTTGCCCCACACTAGGAATTTCTCCTGTATCGTGGGTGCGTTTACAAACATATAAACTCACATACACAAAAGCCCAGACCCGGAACAACTACTTGCAGTTCATACTAATATTTGCTCCGTGCGGGCATCGAAGCCGCGACACGCAGCGCAATTTTTAAGGGGGTTAAGATTTCTGAACTGACTGTTTCTTATTTTTGTTGTTGTTTGAACTGTTATACTCGGGTTTTCTTCGGGTCCTTTTATTTGTTTTCATAGATTAAGTAGAGTTGTTTTTGTACAACATCAGAGTATTACGTAGTCGGCCTCACCCCTGTGTGCTGCGGGGCGCAAAATCCCGGGTCGGGGCAATAAACGCGATTAGACAAACATTTCCTGACGCGCGCCACTTTTTCTAAAACTTAGCGAATAAATCAGATCGGTGGTGCGTCGCAGTTTTCTCGTCGTCTTGCCAAATTTATGTACCGATCGGCCCTTTCGTATGGAGATGTGGCTCGCTATTTACATATAAATACCTCGATTATTTGAATTATTCAATCGAGAGGGGGCGGCGCTGACAAATCACTTCCTAAGAGATGGCACAAGTCGGTGGGCTCGAGATCAGCTTGACGCGTGTAGGATACGTCTCGTACCCAGCGTCCCTATAAGTTTTTATGATGTCTACTTAACATTCTTGGGTTTACTTTAGTATGACTTAACTGAGTTGTTAGATCAGTTCGATTTATCGACTTCTATGTCGTTGGTACATATCAAATGTTTTTCTTGATGTTTTCGTTACATTTGATGTGTTTTCGTCAACATAACTTCAGCCGCTATTGATCTTGGTTGTCAATTAGGTTTTTTAATTCATTTTTTTTACATAATTAATAAATTCACCACAAATAAGAACATTTAGGTATGGAAGAGAAAAATCTTTATTGTTTTTTAATAATTAATTATGACCAATTTAAAAGTGATAAAATTCGAACAAAATTGACGTGAACACAAACGCGCCCCTATTGCTCACCTCGGTTGTGACGTCACGATGACAAAGAATTTCCTTAGCACTGTGTCAACTGGCTTCTACAATAACAATTATTTCAAAGTTGGAACACGTACTATCGATGTATAGAACTTCTTTTAATTAGAGCAAAAAACTCATTAAAAGGACCAATTGCTATAGAAAATAATTTATAAAATATTCATTATTTAAAATTGTACGCAATCTTGTCCAAAGTAAACCAAGTTTTCTTGGCTCCGAATGTGATGGCAGGCGGAAATATTTTTCGCCACAGTTTGGTTGAGCTGCCAATGTTTTAATAGTTTGAATTTCACAAAAGTAAACGTAGCATTATTGGGTACATTATGATCATCTTGATGACACTAATAATAATAATAGATTTAGTTGCAGTTACAGTTATTTATTTTGCCTGCAAAGGGTAAAAAATAAATAAAAAGCGAATATTTAACTAGTCGGTAGCTGGGTGTAGTTTTCCCGCAGTTTTATGTCCTCTCACGTGCCATTTAGCCGGGGAAATAGAAGTTTTTGTATGGAAATCGGACGCACTAAACCCCCGGGCCTCGGGAGCGCTCCGCCTATTGTTGCTACGTAACAACCTCATAAAAGTTTATCATTCGCGTGTAAAACAAATTCCGCTGGTATATTTTTTGCAAGCCCTGTTTCAGATGTGGGATGTAGATTTTTCTTGGGATAACTATACGTGTATTACGCCTCGAACTGAACCGTAAGTATAATAATTATTGTGATCGTATTCCAGTGTAACATACAGGAATATATGACAAAACTAGCTGTACCCCGCGGTTTCACCCGCTGGTCGGGTCCTTTGGATTAGTGTGACGTTATATCAGCTATATATCACCTCGATAAGTAATAATAATAATAATATTCTACAACTATCACACAACGCCATCTAGTCCCAAGCTAAGCAGAGCTTGTGTTATGGGTACTAGACAACTGATGAACATACTTATATATTTCTAAATACATACATATTATAGATAAATTACACCCAGACACAGAACAAATGATCGTGCTCATCACACAAACATTTGTCCTGGGTGGGAATCGAACCCACGACCTCCAGCATAGCAGTCAGGGTCACTAACCACTAGACCAACAGGCCTGTCATAAGTGCACTACACAAGACAAAATGAATGTTCCAAATCTAACCAGTAGTTCCTGAGATTAGCGCAATCAACCAAATAAACTCTTCAGCTTCATAATATTAGTATAGATAGACTGTAAACACAACTAGATGATACTCGTAAACGATGTAAAACAATTAAGCGGCCACATAACTTGTTTTAGCAAAAATTTAAAAAAAAATTGTTTGTAGCATAAAACAAAAGACCTTTTAAGTAACCGAATACTTTTGAATCTCAAAAACACATACTTTACCCCTGTAAACGCGACGCCTGATAAGAATCGGCGTATCCTGCTAAAATCCCTTGTTATGCTCTTGTTACTGTAGTTATATCGCTAATCGCGTTATTGTCTCGTAGGAACATTAGTCGGGCGCAGTGGTCGAGCGCAGAGCGCCAGCCGTTACATCTGATAAGAGCATTTGATATGCTAATAGTGGTAGCAAATGTTCGCGTAATGAGCGTGCGACGGTTTAGCGCCTGCGATACACCCTTTGTGCTCGAAGAGGCTTTGTAAAGGAATGACTTCTATGTAATTTTGTGCAGTAAGCGGAATGTTAGTGTGTACCGTGATTATGACTGTCTGGGTGCTAAAGAGCTGGTTTTGTGCTTTGTTTTTTTTCGTAGAAGTTGAAGCCAACTCTACTGAAAACAAAAGAAACGATAAACTAAATTTTAGTATCTAGCTACTACAGACTTGTTAACATTGTGCAGAGTCGTGTTGTCTATCTATTTCTACAAACTTGTAACGTTTTAATTAAATCCATTGGGAGCTTTAAAGTAAACGCTCTTCACACATGCGTACAATGAGCCGTTAGTGCAGGACTTACCGGATTAAGATGATATCGCGGGAATATGACGCGCGTAACCGCCGCCGCCGCGCTCTTCCATCGGCTGATCATCAGTTACCATCTAATGCGGTGTAATGCGCTCTTTGTTCACGTTACGGTATTATTTGCAGCATTTACTACATGATTATTACTCACAGATATTGCTAAGTACTTCAACATTAGGTATATGTGTTCATAATAAAACATTACAATTAATAGAGTTTATATTACTCCTTACTTTATAAACATAAAGAAAAGGAAGCATCTAAAATTTAGCCGTAAATAAATTATGAACTCTTACTACTTACGAACAAATAGGTATTTGCGATCGCTTCCGATCGCTTTGGCTACCTACCGATCGTGATCAAATCTCTCCGGCTACTTTTCCACCCTCTCTGCAAAGTAAATCGCATTTACAACGTTTCAACCTCGCTAACATGTTAAAACAGAACTAATGGACATTCGCTCCAGTCTCAGGCCGCAGGAGACGAATAATACAAGTAAAATGGTCCCATCTCCACGCTTCATTAATTTTATTGCTCCGAGGCGCTCCCGGCTCAAGTCGGAACGCCGAACGCCGCTGGCGAAAACATTGCCATTATTCTGTTGCCAGTGACTTAAATTAAATAAACACAAACCATTATGCGTATATCGAAATGCACTCACTTTTCTATTGTCTATGCGACAACTGTCAACATTTTGGCGCGTAATCTTTTTCATGTAGATGTAGTGTGGCTAACAATGAGGTTCGACTATAATGTAATGGAGATATTAGCGCGAAGCCGTAGCGGAATAATTCAGACATGGTTTTTTGTGTGCTCGCGACACAATAGGATTATTCTCCATTGATCATTGCTTATTATAAGTAGTTGTGGAGGGTGCGTAACATGAAAACTAAATTTGGTTTATCGGCTATTATGGAAAGTAGGTGTTAATGTTGAAAGAAATTTATGATACGATCGTGACTTCTACTGTTTGCACTATACTTCGTGGTTATTAGCTGTTACAGCCGTTTTAATGAATAATACATTACCTTACAATTTGTGCATACTCAGCTAGCAGTATACTTAATTACTTAACCTATTATGTAAGTCACAAAGCTAAAAAATATTTTTGAGGAATCAGAGGCTGAAACGTCGCTACCTACGTATTCTTAAACAAAACAAACAATTCTTATCAAACAAAGGTAATGAGGGGTAAGTGGGAGTTATCTGGCCGTAAACTGTTAGGCCTGGAGCCGGCAGAGCGCGGTGAAGGCCCGAAGGAGGTCGTATTCGGAGGAAACCTCTCACAATGCCCTCAACTACTAATGTTTACTCAACTCCGAGTGCGACAAAGGGCCGGAACTATTGTTTGTTGGAAAAGCTTTATTTCGCTACCCTCGACGCTTGCCGCGACAATAGGTTACCCAACTTAAAAATATATTATCTAACTTGACGTTGGAAAAGTATGAACACGCTACCAGATATATTTTGTTTTGCCAAAAAAATTAACTAATGTTTAACTTAGTGTTATGATCGGTTTGTTTCAGTTTATTTTTTTGTCTCTAACGGACTAGTTTGTTCACGCAGTTCACGTGAGAATAGTTTCTTATTTATAACTGTGGCCCGTCCCAGCTTCGCACGGGTATACTAAGAACCGCTCGTCCGATTTTGTGCAAACTTCACATAAAGCATCTACTAAGGGCCGAGTTCGCCGACTCTCATTTAACCAATGTTTGAGTAATCGGCCGATGAATTCTTAAACATCGTTTATACAGCCGGTTAAGTATTCACTGTTCACCACGATTATTATAACCGTGATTAATAAATCGGGCAATCACCATACGCTCAGAGTGAATGAACGAATGATATAAGTCTACTCATTAGCAAAGTCATGTCATTATATTTAGTCAACACGAGTTTTAGTGACATCTTTATTTTTAATAGCATAAATTACAATGCTTGCAACTTGAGAAGTTCGAAAATGCATTGGGAACGTTATACTAGCCTGTAGTGTTTAATTTTGATGGATAATAACATCCCGGCGCTGTTACTGTCAATGTCAATTGTATTCACAAACTATTTTTTGTTATTCTATTTGCACATGTTTTATTCACGTGGGCATTATTTTGTTGTGTTGTGATTGTGATATCGTGTTCATTGGATACTTGGTCTGAGGTTGTGAAGATAATTAATTGTAAAATTACCTACTACTTGAGAAATAGCGGCTCAGAAGAAGAGAACAAGCAATTTTTCAAGCAATGAGAAGCGCATTTTAACGGAGTTGGTGTTAAAATACCAAGATGTGGTCGAAAATAAGCGCACCGATGCCGCCACGAATTCTTCTAAGTTAAAAGGGTGGATCCATCTACAAGAAGAGTTCAACACTGTCAGTACTTATTGCCATCGAACCTACTCAGTCCTAGACTGTTCCTGGGAAAATATTAAAAGGCAGACCAAAAAAGACCGAGCCGACAGGAAGAAACAGCTATTTATGACTAGTATGTACAACAACAATTATTCACGTGGTGTATTAGGCATATAGTGTTAGTGGGTCGTTGAGGCGGAGTTATTTCCATTATTCTTTATTTGTGCATGTATTTATTTTTATTTTGTATTATTTTATAAAATAAATAAAATAAGTAAGTAATGTTGCAACTGTTGTTATGTCAACTCACATCAAATGTATGGTTAAAACGGTTAAACGATGCTTTTGAGCTCGGTTAAAACAATCGGCTGTTTAAGGGCTGTAAACACTGGTTAGCGTATGGTGAACATTATAAATGATTTAATCAGTTGTTCAAATGATAAACAGCCGTTTTAAAAGTCGGTGAACTCGGCCCTAAATAGTTCGAACAAAGCCTAAACATTTGGTTTGGATAGGTGAGCCCGTTCTTGAATTATAACATTACAACGAAAAGTGGCATTGATTTTTATATATTAGATAACACAGATATTTCATTACCTAAGCCCTCTTTTTCTAAAGAACCTTTTTTCAGAACATGAGTCTTAATATTTGTTTTTTTTAAACTTATAAGAAATGTCGCGTCACATCCCCAATAATTCCACATCCGGACGAAACGGGGGCGCTGGAGAGTTGAAAATTATCCTTTTCACGAACGACCTTAAGCATAATAGAGAAAGCACTTAAGCCATTTTCTCCGCCTTTGAGTGGCGTAAGCGCGACCGTTTGCTGGGGATACATCTCGTGAGCTAGAAAATCAGCCATTATAGTCGAATATACACATAGGAGTTCATGAGTTTACCGTACGAGCCGAGCCCGGGGGCGGGCTGGTCGACCAGCGTTTTAACCTAATGCGGCTATTGGGCGGCGCTAACGGCAATTAGGCTACATGCGAGCAAATGGATTGTGCATTACCGAGGACATGGATTGATTTATTGGCTAATAGAACGCAAACACTATATTCACTACCTATGTGAGTTTAGGAACGTAACACTCGTACATTAAATGAAGAGTGGAAACTTTCAAACAGCTGGGACGATACAGTCATTACAGAATGACTGCCAGACAATCGAATCAAGTATTAAACGCGATCAGTAGCGTGACCTGAAGTCGATTGCTTGCCAATAAAGCACGAACAACATTCCTACAATATTAATAGCTTTTCAGAAACAATACCGAGTCAAATTTTCAATAACTGAAATGAAAACTCATTTCCCGCAACGGGAAAACTCTGATGTCACGCGATTGAATAGCTTATTTGTGAATGTATTCGGACTTTCTTTTATACTATCCGAATGTTCTCATAAATTGGATTCACATGATCTTATATTAAATTCATGTCCCTTAGAATCACTGCTCTTTATATCGAAGTCATGTTTTTTGATATTCCTTCACGTAAAAGATCACATCTGTTAGTGGCCGGGCATCTAGGTACCGACCTATGAATAATAAATGTGTCGAGTTGGCCGATTGGGGAAATTGAATTTTATAGTTCGTAACACATTCGAGGACAGATGTCACAAAATGGCTGCTCGCCGGCGGCTACGTGGCGCGTAATCGAAATGTCAAATAGAAATCAAAATTAGGTCGATTGTAGTGTTAATAATTAAATAATGACGGGCTAGGTGGCGGTCGGCGGCATTTGTACGCATTAACGAGGGAGCTTACTTCATTTATAATGCGTAGGGAAGGTGCGAGCTTTATTTTGATTAACCCGTGAGAAGGCGCGCTATGAGCAATTTGCTCACACAAAAATTCAAAGCTAAATTTTTTGGTGATACCGACGCCCTAACGTCTCATGCGCCTAGGTACCTTCCTAACTATTCACCCCCTCCCCCGTGACGCAACTCGCGTGCCGGTCAGTCCTGTTGCAACTGCGCAGCTAAGTGTTTGTGGAGGCCGTGTACCATCGTGCGGCAATTTGCTCATCACGCGCCCATCCGTGTAAGTATTTATTTTTCCAATTAAAAAGTATAATTGTATTTTCTAGACTATATTATTTTATTTATTTATATTAAACTGGTTAATTATTACGTAAATACTCTATAGTAATATTTTAATAATAATCTTTTTTGTTTTTAGCTACCAACACACGTGTAAAATGGGCGACCGACGTCAAGAACAAATTTGTTCGTGGCTGGAAGAGGATTCCAGTGATGAAGCATTGGATGCGGACCTTGATGGAGAACAACATCGTGTTGACATGTCTCTCTCTTATGCTAACATCTCTTCACGATGACGACAAAATAGATCAAAGAACTGGAAATGAAGCTAAACCAGAGATTGTAACATTTTACAATTCCACAAAAGGTGGAGTGGATGTAGTAGACCAAAAGAAAGAGGATTATTCCGTTGCCAGAATCACTTCACGGTGGCCAATGCGCTTATTTTTTTCCATTTTGAACATAACTGGAATCAATGCCCAAATAATGTACAAAGCTAACACCAAAACTTTGATTGAAAGACGTACATTCCTAAAAGAAGTGGCGCTTGAGCTGGTAAAACCACATATTTCACGCCGAATTTGCATGGAGAACATATCTTCAGATCTCAAGTTTCTAATGAAGCGATTTGTGCCAGCTCCTAGTCCTATTTCAGAGCCTAGGCCAAGCGGATTCTGTTCTATATGCCCTAGACGTAAGAATAGACGGACAAAAAAAGCTTGCATTTTGTGCAAGCAATCACTCTGCATCGAACATGCTACATATATGTGTTCGATTTGTTTTGAGAGACACACTTGTCCAGATTACATGGAAAAGTAATTTTTTAAAGTTTTTGTTATGTAAGATTTTTTATAGTGATTTGAATGTAGACTGACAAAATTAGAAAATAAAAATTAGTTGATTCGTTATTTGTTTTAGAAGTTGCATTTATGTTACATATTTTTAATAAAAATACTTGTTTTCTTACTTATTAAACCTTGTTTTATTCATATAAATCCATTACAAGTCAATAACTACCATAAAAGTAGAAATATGAGCATTTAAAGTACTGTGAGCAATTTGCTCACGCGCGCCTTTCCATGTAACGAATAGAGGCGCGCCTTCTCACGGGTTAACAGAGTTACTTCTGTTTGGATGGACAATTATCGGTCCATTACGCTGAGTACACAATGACCGGTTTTCCATTAAATTATTAAACCCCATTCAAATGTCGCTTACGTATAGATACGTACTGATACATATGGCTCCAATAGATCGTTTACAAATGGCACCTACTCGTATTGGTAAGTATATTTAGGTGATATTGTAACAACGATGGTAGCATTAGCCCATTAATCTAAAGTTTGTTTAGCACCAGTAAAGCTTACTTTGCCCTAGCTAGTCATTTGCTTACTTTTCTTTTATTAGATGAAAATCAAATAAAAAAAAAACTGTCAAGATGTTTCTTACAAATAACCAGTATTAATACTTTGGTTTCTGTGGGACACACTCCTTAAGTTATCTACCTAATTCATGCACTTAAAAATACAAATTAGCAATATAAATAAAAGCGCCTATAATCAAACTCCAACAGTATCGTATAACAATACCGAATTCAATTTGCTTTACAGCTGATATATTGTCGTTAATTGATTTCCCCTCAGTGCCCCGCTCCCTCCGAGTTCTGAGTTAGATAAATTCGTGCTATCCGTTTACATCATTAAATTTTATTAGTGGCAACACAATGGTGGGGCCATTCGCGTATCTACGGAGAGAGGGACTTTTCCGCCGGCAATGGCGTCCCCGGCCAATTCGTATTTCCTTTTGGCGCGAATTAAGCAGGCTATTAAGTCGGCTTTGAGACGTATGACGAATCATAAAGCCGTACGGACAATAGCGACGCATTCACATGAAGATTTGGACGATTTGCAATAAAATAAGCTACTTTTTAGTACCAAATCAGGGGAGACTTTACGTTATTTAGCAATTTCCACACGTTTTTCTCTATAGCATTCTATTTCCGGAGGAAATGTTAGTCCATTTCATACATAGAATCAGTATATTTACTCAATATTCAGTTACGGTTTAATTAAGAGTTTTTTTGTTGCTGTGCTTGTTCGATAAAATTTCGATAGTTATGGTGATAGAGTTTATCACCAAACGAGTCAATTGATCGCTTTACGGAGTTAGTTGAATTACTCAGTAATCTTCAATCTGTCCATCGCAATCATTATTCGATTAATGAAATTCAATCTTAACGCGCGCTGTCATATTATAGTTGCGTCACCTAATAGATAGATGGCGTGTGCAGCAGTTATTAGTGTTGCCAGAGTCATAATCTGTCATAAATGTCAAGCAAGCGAGGCGATGCGGTGAGGCTATTATTTCGAATATTATCGTCATTTCAATTCGTAGGCTAAACAAGTGGTCCTCTATCACCCATTGTTACGGAAAGTGTCACGCAATCAAAATTCTTGTACAGAGAATTTTGTTTTGAGGGACTTTTAGGAATAGCACTTAAATAACGACCGACATAGTTTTACGTATTGATAAATAAATATATTTTTTAGGGCCTAATTTATATTATTATTTACAAAAAAATTACGGAAGTTGGTATTATTATATCAAGAGTAAGTCAATCAGTTTCCCGTATGATAGGAATGCCATCAAGCTTGGTTATTTGTTGGAGTCGCGTGGAAGCCTGGTGGCGCCATGTTTGTTCATCTGGTTGGGCTTCAACTATCGGATTTCCGATAAAAACCAAATCTCTTAGATTGTGGCACTCCTGCAATAAACGAGTATAATTTGCATTTATATCATGCCATTGGCAAATGGAAAATTTGTGGAAAGTCTTCGCTTCCAGAATACTTCAGTGCTCCATGTCAAGATAGCCCAACGAGCTTTGGAAAGGGCTATGTTCGGAGTTTCTCTGCGTAATCGTATCAGAAATGGGGAGACTGGTAGACGAACCAAAGTTTGTGGGCAGCAATTGTGTGTGCTGCAAGCAGCACGCAGAACTGATGGCCGTAAGGTTCTGGAATGGAGACCACGCACTGTCAAGCGCAGCGTGTGACGCTCACTCACAAGGTGGGCAGACGATCTGATGAAGAATACAGGATTGCGCTGGATGCTAGCCGCTTCCAACCGGTTCTATTGGAAACCTATGGGAAGGCCTATGTTAAGGTGGACGTCCTATGCCTGATACGATTATTATGATTGAAAGCAGAACGATGATATTCAAAGGAAAACAAACCTGTAGTCTGTTGAACTCCACCCATTCCTTGACGTTGTTGTTGGACATGTACAGAACTTTTAAATTTCTGAGTTGTCCGATGCCTTTCAGTTTATCTACTGGATTGTAGCTTATCCATAATTCCTCCAGTGTATCCGCAACAGTTTCCTGAAAGGTAAGAAAAGTTCTACAATAGGTGAAACATCAGCTCATTATTGGGTTATCAAATAGGTAATAATGTAAAACGCCATTTTGAAAACATTGTCAATAGGAGGCACTTAATCATCAGACTAGCATCAAGAATCAATTTACATCTGAGACGCGATGCTGCGCGCACTTTTTAATAGAGCGATTCAAAATCTAACTTTATTTTCCACACGAAAAGTAACACATTTTCAGTATCGTCGCGTCATAACTTCTTTTTATAAATAAATTGATGTGGGTGCCTAGAATCATTTAAAGTCACATACACAAACAGCCAGACTCGGTATAAATAAGTTACGGGCAACGTGCTTAACTGGGCATTATTAATAAGGACCGGCCATTATTAATAATGCCCAAGACCCATGGGAAAAGTGATTAATTTATCACTTTGACCGGCCATTATTAATAATGCCCGACGGCCCGTGGTCCATGTAATAAGTCAATGTTTGAGATAGCTTGAATTTATCACTTGGACCGGGCAGTATGAATAATGCCGTACTTGTATCCGGGCAATGTGATAAATTGGACCGTGGCCGTGCCTTGCAATTACCGCCTACCAAGTTAGCTAGACGGAACCCCGCTTCGCGGGGCTCCTATTTCTGTTTGCAAGGTTTGGAGTAACCTAACACTAGGGGATGGCGGGGTCTGAAAGACCCCGCCATCCCCTTCGTACCTAACCTGTCCGAGTCGGGGTGCCCCAAGTCCCGAGCTCGCTTCGCTCGCTCTTGCAGTCTTAGTCCATTTTTTTCTCAAGAATGACTAAGACAAGGTCGACGATGGTGCGAGCTTACCCAGAAGAAACCTGTTCACTCTAACTTTGAAGAGATTAGGGTTGTATGCGTTCGGAAACACGGACGTAGGTATAGAGTTCCACTCCTTCGCTGTCCGCATTATAAAAGACGTTTGGACACGCTTAGTGCGAATTGGTGGTATAGCAATAAGGTAAGGATGGTAATTTGCTGTGCGTCTAGTTGTGCGAAGATAGAAGGGGGCTGGTGGGATGAGGTCGTGGAGTTCTTGGGCACTAATTGCTGATTACCGCCTACCAAGGTAGCGATGGAGCCCCTGCTTTTTTTGTTAACTTACATGTAAAATTTTGTAAGTTTAATTTCATTTAATAAATAAAAACACTACAGTTCACCTATGTGTTTTATTACTTTGCCCAAGATAGGTGAGCATTATTCATAATGGCCGGGAAAAGTGATTAATCATGCTGTTTTAATCATATTGGCCAATTGAGTCCGGATTATGAATACAGACCGGCCATTATTAATAGTGCCCGGACTTATCAAATTGCCCGTAACAAGTACTTGTAGTTCATACAAATATGAAAATACCTATATTTGTTTCGTGCGAGAATCCAACCTGCCATACCCAGCGCAGCAGTCGATCACTCGGCCACTGCGCCAACCTTGCCTTGCCGTGTTTGGGTCTTTCAATAAAGGAGTAACAAAACTGCCTTTACACTTTTAAGGATTCAGAAAAAAATAAATAGACGTATTATTTTATCAGCTACTCATGTAACAATATTGTGCACGATCCACGGATAATAGTACTCTATTGGGAAAGGCTTACCACTCCTGCTAACGATTTTATATAATTCCGTCCAACGGATAAAATCTTGAGAGCCTTCATACCAGCAATACCAGCTATTTTGTCAATCATGTTCGATGATAGGCTTAATTTCCTAAAAATATAAAACATTTAACAATATGTTTTACTGTGAAAGACCGCAGATTTTTGATGACATACTCTATTCGGTACTAAATTGAGCGACAAAGTGGTTTGGTACCTAGGTATGGTAGAACCATGACCAACCATGTAGGTACGAGTCGAGATGATTTGATAAGTAATATTATGCTTTGTGGAAGTTTTGTAATGGCAAGAAAAAGTAGTAGATCTACATACTTCCGTTTATTGGGGGGGGGGGGGGGTCAGTCAATAGGGTAGCAATGACCTATCATTGCTACCCCATTGACTGACTCCCCCACAAGGATAAAATGATTGAAAGACAGAAGTTCTGGACAGGGTTCTTTCTGCAAGGATGGACTTTAACAAAATCACGATTATTGGGTACGAATTATTTCTAATTGCATTTTCAGCTCCTTTTTTTCTTCAGCTTCCTTTGTGAAAGAAACCAGCTACCTTTTTTTTAGTAGAGTACTAGCACTACATTGGTTATCGGCAAAGTATCTATGTTCTAAAACTTACTCGCAGCAGACTAGTGTAGACAGTGCTCCATCCATCTTTTCTATGGGAGGCCACTGGAATTGCAGCTCAATCACTGTGGCTTCGGCGGCATTTTGTCCTTTCGCCTTCTCCCACCGAGCTATTGCTTCTTTACACGTGGTTGGTTTTAAAGCTGCCATTACTCCCTACTGTTTACTGTTCTAATTGAGATACCAATGAATTAGTGGATCAAGGTGCTAACAACGGTGTTTTTTTTTAATGCACTGAAGTTGCTAATGTAACAAACATCTATCAATCCATCCTCACAAAATTTCGCATTTATAACATTAGTAGGTAAGATTTAGTTAGTAGATTAGAAATGCAGAAAAAAGGTGTGTTATATGTTCTCAAAATCATTAGCCATGTACCTGTTAGAGAGGTTGCCTTTTTTATTATTTTTCTAGTAAACTTGTTTGACTTCAATCTGTATATGAACAAGGTACGACACGTGAAACATACATTTTGACAAGATTTTGACAAATTGTAAAATGACATTTCTCCCATCGTGATTCCAAATTCTACCAATAATTTTTAAAGTACAAAATATCAAGTCGTTGAAAATAGAAAGTAGGTTTAAATACCTCAGATTCCATGAATGTGTTGTTGTGTATAAAAATAACAATAGGTACGTAGTTCGCAACTTCCCACCCTGGGTGGAGTGAATGAGACTATCAGACTCGTACGGACTAAAATCCATCGTGTTACTTCAATTGCCCTTTACGTTCCAGGGCTAGGTACGGTAACCTGATAAGACAGTTCCGCGATCCCGGCAGGTGTTTGGCCTATATGGGGGCACCGTCAGATTGCTAACAGCTCTTTGAGGCGCGAACACGATGCTCCGCGATCCGGGCATGATCCCTAATCGGATGGCGAGCTACCTGAGGTTACCAAGTAACAATAAGGGACCTTCCTAAAGTCTACTTTTTATAATAGATACTTTTTTGATTTTTATCTACGTGGACCTAATAAATAGCTGCTATCCTATACTTAAATAGCTTAGGTATATTGTTAAGAATTAGGCCAGCGGTTCTCAAATATTTTTAGTGGCGGAACCCTTTTTTTGAAAAGCGAAATTTTTGACGGAACCCTGCAAATAAAATAAACTGTTATAATATAATAAAAGAAGTAAAATGCTTCTCAATTGTAACCGACTTCTTAATCCATCGGTTGAGTAGACTTGATTCAAGAGAGCTAGAGACTACCAGTATTCTTTCTCGCGGAGTTCCCACAAAGGCTTTGCTAGAATGGCTGCACTAGGCTATAGACGCTATAGTGTAGTTTTTTGGGTACTGTAGACTTTAAGTTTACTTCCCAATAAAACAGAAATATAACTTATAGACTCTAAAAGCCGGGAATTGGTAGGTACACACAAATCATAGCGTGTTTGCTTTAAATAAGAGAAGGGTGTTAGGAGCGGGCACGCGGGGTCGTCCCGGTCGGGCGCCAGTAATCACGACGCGCCCTCACGCCTTCGCCGTCCTTTTGCCCCCGCGCCATTTTCCCTGTGTGCCCAAACCGTGCGTTTGCTGAATTTCAAGTGTACGGATTTAGCGGTTCTTCCTTTCAATGGAGTTTATGCAAACATGGGAAGTGTAGGGACTTTGGTAGGTAGATGTTTATGTTGAGTACATATGCTATCTCATTTGACTATACAATCACATATGGTTACGTTTCTAAGCAGTTGTATATGTTCAAGTACTTTATGTTCATCAGTTATTTAAAGATTGTAAAAAATTTCTTTGTTTTTTTTAACGTTGCTCCTCACTAACAGTAATTTCTCCTTGTGTTTAGAAACATTTAAACTCGTATAAACATCTAGACTAGACCCGAAACAATTACTTGTAGATCATACAAATAACTATTTCCATGCGGGACCTTCGATCATTAATAAGAACTTTGACGTGTTTTTTTTTTCAAATGCAGTAAAACTGTAGGTAAGTACTTATAACAAATAGGGTTGGTATTATTCATCATCATCATCATGGCAGTATCTAATTTGACCTAAAATGTACCTAGCCTAAACGAATTATATCAACCAACCTACATGGGACCTTACAGAACCCAGTAGTACCAGTTAAGTATTCAGTTCTAGGTTCTAGTACCCAGGTTAATTAACTATTCCAGTTACCAATTACCATCCACGGGTTTGTTGAGGACAAAGTACACCCATAGCTAGAAGTAGTACCATTTTTCCTGTAAGACACGGTTTACAAGAAAAAATGAGTCGTAATAATCCTCATTGAAAATATTTAACATAGGGTTTTAAATTCAAATATTTGTTCCACCCCATAGACAACACAAAAGGGATATTTTGGCGCCACGTGTTGCCACGTGATCTGTGCATAATTCGCATCATCACTGTGTTTTCGACACGTGTTCATAAGTACACTGCTTACAAAATACTTTTACACTTTACTGTATAATAGCCTGTATTAACAGGGGTGTGTTTACGTTCTTGGGAAAAAATATGTTTAGTTTAATTAAGAAATTATTACGTACTAGCTTCCGCCCGCGACTCCGTCCGCGCGGTTAATTCCACGGACGACCGCTCGCCACACTGGACACGTCCGCTCGCATCAAAATTCAGAATTTATATGCATCGCGCGGCGCGGAACGCGGCCTTATATAGGAGTCGGGGAGGCGTGGCCCGCGTGTGCCGCAAACGGTTCAAGCCAAATCCGACTTTCGGCGCTACAGGTTACGGCGCTGAATCCACTGCGGGTAATGCAACGTGTGTTCGCGGTTCTAC
This sequence comes from Agrotis exclamationis, assembly GCA_950005045.1. Classification (NCBI taxonomy): domain Eukaryota; kingdom Metazoa; phylum Arthropoda; class Insecta; order Lepidoptera; family Noctuidae; genus Agrotis; species Agrotis exclamationis. The sequence goes on along the minus strand of OX465417.1, from coordinate 9,107,518 downwards.
AGAACAACGTCTATGAATAAAACTGAAAAACAAGATTTTTTTCTACGTATTTTTCCACGATAAAAAGTATCCCATTTTATGCCCAGGATAATAAGGTATAATTTATAATTATACCAAGTTTCATCGAAATCGAACCTTTAGTTTTCACGTGATGCCTGCATATACAGACAGACAGACAGACAAAAATTTTTTTAATCACATATTTGGATTTGGTGTCGATCCAGCAACACCCCCCGCTATTTATTTTTCAATATTTTCAATGTACAGAATTGACCCTTCTACAGATTTATTATATGTAGAGGTAGATGAGTGAATTAACTCTACATCGGGGTTAGTGGGCGTGCGGACGGCGAGTAATGGGCAACTCGCTGTCCGATCGTTGTGTTCCACGCGCGCCTTAGCGAGCTGTCAGCACAATGACGAGGTCCCCATTTAGAGGGCCAAAGCCTGCCGGGGTCACGGGACTAACGAGCTACCGTGATCCCGGAACGTAAAGGGCTATTGAAGGACACCGTGGATTTTAGTCAGTACTAGTCTGTCAGTCCTTCCTGCCCTGCCCCAGGTAAGAGGACTCATTCAATGATTTTACCAGGCCAAAAAAAAACAAAGCATCAGGGTGTTGTCGTAGGTCGATCTCGATTCTAAACATCTCATTATTCGACAGTTTGTGCGAGTTTATCTCTTGCTTTCCCTATATTCAATGGGTCAGTGGGCACTACTGAATCTATTTACTTAGCTTAAAATGTTATGTCCTTGGTGTCCTTGTTATGTTTTTAACCAACTCCAAAACAGGAGGTTCTCAGTGTATCACACGTTTCATTTCATATCAATAAGGGTAGTCATAGCAGTGTTACTTACTGCAAATGTACGTTTATACAAGAAAACAATAAACAAGCAAAGAGTAGAGGCAGAAAAACTTAACATAAATGATGAGATGCCAATAATGATAGCGTCAAAATGTTCTACACAGATCTTTTGAAACGTTTCAGAACGAACATTGCAAACGTCAAAATAACCACAACAATACAAACGTCAAAACGTGCGTATAACCTCAAATTAATGTGCCCGTAAAACGTAAATAAACGTAAAATAGTGAATTATGGATGATATGCAATTGAATATATCGGTGCCCAAGAAGGTAAGTACAGGAAGTGGTTGTAAACTTTTAGTACTTTCTCTAGAATCCGTGTTAACCAGTTTGTTTTGATAGGATAAGAAAAAACCTACTGCACCTCTGAAGAATGCGGGGGAATACAAATTTGTATCCAACCCAAAGTTCACTGGTAGGACTATAGCTAGAAAAAGGCCTCAGAACTTGGCTGCAGCCAATCGTGCAGTCTTAAAAAATGCAGAAGGCCCACCCAAAAAGGTGGCTAAAGCGTCACCACCTGAAGTAGACAAATCTGACGATTTGGGGGCAAACCTACGAGATCTCAGTGAAAACAAAGGCAAATATCAAGGGAAGAACTACCAGGATCTCAGCGACACTATTCAGTTGAAGCAGAATAAGCCTAGAAGTGGTGGATGGATATCTTCATTATTCAAGAACAACCCACAAGTGCCCCGTATTGGGCAGCGGGCTGTCAAACCGATTGTGGAGCAGGTGTTTGCAGGCAAGACCTTTTCAGACTTAGATATACATCCACATAGTATAGCAAACTTGCAGCAGAATCTAGGTTTGAAAGAACTGATGACGGTACAACAGAATGCGATACCAGTTATCTTGCAGGGACGAGATGTTCTTATTAGGTAAGTTAAAATGTAATAATAAATACTGTTATTGAGATTACTGTACTTACTAAAAATAATATTGTGTAAGGTAATCAAATTGCATAATATTTTCTGTGTTGCGCAATTGATAGAGCCTACAATATTTGGCATAAACAGTACCTAATAAACATATTTTAAGGACAAGTCACTAATATTTTTTGTCATCAAACTGATAATTTTATGATAATGCACATTGTTTATAATTTTTTTGTAATTAGGTCACAGACTGGGTCAGGAAAGACACTGGCCTATGCCTTACCAATCATAGAGGGTTTACAGGCCATAAGACCTAAGATAAGCAGGAATGATGGTATCAGGGTCATTGTGGTGATTCCTACTAGAGAACTTGCCGTTCAGACATATGAGCTGTTTATTAAGCTAGTCAAGGTATATGATACACTGTTTAATTGGTTATTATTTGTTTTGCAATTTTAAATAAAATCAATTTTCAATAATTTTTGTTGTTTGCAAGACATTATTTTGTTAATATTGATGTTCCAAAAACAGTACTTGAAGATAAATTAATTGCTCAAACTCGTAACTATCCAGTCAATTTTACAATGCTTATAAAAACATGTCAATTGATTTGATTGCTAGCTCTCCCAGAATTTAAAACATGCCTCTTCAGTATCTGTGATGTTTCTGTTGTAAAAAAAATGAAATATTTATTATTCCATTGCTAGCCATTTCATTGGATTGTGCCTGGTCTGCTTAGCGGTGGACAAAAGAGGAAAGCTGAGAAAGCGCGACTTAGGAAAGGTATCAACATATTGGTTGGCACCCCAGGAAGAATCAATGATCACTTAAGACACACTGCCTCTTTTAACTTTGCTAAGACTGGGTAAGTTTTTGAATGATATTTTGAAATCTGAAGTTATCATAAAAAGTGAAAGGATGAAGTTACACATTCTGCCAAGTCTATCTCTTTCTTATATTGTAACAAAATATTTACATTCACAATTTGGGGGGTTTGTTGTTGATGACTTCATTGGTATGATGTACTCACGGTCACCTTTGCATGGTGGTTGGGAACAGCAGCATGAGAGTAGTCGGTGATCGAGTGAAATGGCGTGCGATTAGAGAGGCCTATGTCCAGCACTGGTGGCCTACCATGACGTCATAAAGTGTGAGTGGTTCCGCTCAGGGAACGAGATGGCGCTAGACGACTTGTATAGCTCTGTCTCTTTCCCACAGCCTAAAAACTCACGTTTTTAGTGAAATCTTTTAAATGTAATATGTTTTATAATAAGAAAAACAAGCTTTAAGCATCAAGATAATTATTTGCAGATGTCTAGTTTTGGATGAAGCTGATCGTTTACTAGACATGGGTTACGAAAAAGATGTTGCAGCTATTGTAAAAGCTATTGAGGATCATAAGAAAGCAGCTACATATGATCCTATGGCTCTCATAAGACAAAATGTAAAAAAAAAGATTCCAGATGAGGAAACAGAGGAATCTAATCTTAACAAAACTAACGAAAGTAGTGAAGAAAAACCAGAAATAAAACATCATCTTACTGATGTGTTTTTGTCTAAAGAGAAACAGACTATTTTATTATCTGCCACTCTTACAAAGGTAAATTATAAATGTTTAATGCTTAATATTCTATTCATTGGTGTCCCTGTTATTTCAGTCAAATAAATACTGATTTTAATTTTTTTTAGGCTGTTGAAAATCTGGCAGGAATTACTTTAGTGGATCCAGTATTTGTAGATACTTCTGAAGGTAAGGCTGTTATAGCAGATTCATTAAAAACAACTCAAACTAAAAACGTAAATGAAGTGAAGAGTAAAGCTGAAGCAAAAACTTCTTCTGAAAAGCCAAAACCAGAAAAGTCTAAGCCAGTCAAAGAAATGAAAGAAGAGTCAGAAGAGGAAGATTCGGATGAGGCAGATTCAGAAGAGGATAATTCAGAAGACGCAGAATCGGAAGAAGATCAAGCAGCCAAGCAACCTGTTGAAGAAAAGAACACAGACGCTAAAAGAGGTAAGTTATTTTCTTGTCATGGTCTAGATATTGTTAACCCAAATACGTTTTAAAACCATTTCCACTTATTTAGGCTTAAAAGCATTTACGGGCCTAAACCACAAAGATCTATTCAAAAGTGAGGGCCCTTCGCAAAGTAATGCTGTTCCACCACCAAGCAAAGTTGTGGCCGCCAATATTGATGAAGACAGTGACAGTGATTCAGATTACGAATACTTCAAAGCACAAAGAATTCATGAACTTAAGAACCCTAAAGTTGAGAAAGAAGATGACAGTGAAAAAGATGGGAGTGATGACGATGGAGATGAAGGTGAAGTAGCCCCAGCTGTTAATACTTTCGCAGCAGCAGTCAAATCAGCAGCGGCTGAAGACGAATTAGTTCTCCCTGCATCTGTAAACCAAACATTCCTCATAGTACCCATGAAACTGAGACTTGTTACACTTGTCGGCTTGATCGTGGAACATTGCGTAGTCAATAAAAAAGGTGGAAAAATGATAGTTTTCGTAGCAACCTTAGAAATGGTAGATTACCTATCAGACTTAATAGAAACAGCGCTAACTGGGAAGGAAGTAAAAGTGAAAAAGAAAAACCAAGAAAAAACGAAAGCAAAGAAAAGAAAATCTGGAGATAATAATGATGACGATGTAAGTATAAGAGTACATTATAAATCTAGAAATAATTAAAGTGATGTGCCTAAGTATTTTCAGCGATCGTGTTCAAACCCAAATGTATTTCCCAGGATAACGACGCATCCTCATCAGACGATTCGGATGACTTTAAAGTGGAATATGAAGAACCTACTGAAGGTGGTTTAGTGCCTGTTGACTTGGACATGTTCAGTCTGCATGGATCCATGCCTCACGAACAAAGAATGGAAGTTTTCAAGCAGTTCCGCGCCGCTAGAAATGGAGTTCTTATATGCACGGTAAGTTTTAAATGATAGAGATGTGTATGTTTTATCAGTTTTTGTATTACGTCGGATTCTTTTTCAGCGAAGGATTCGCATAGAATCTTCTCTATTGTGAATTTCTCAGGAGGTCTAATTTATAAGGACGAAACCCGTAGCTTAGGTCAAATAGGGTGTTTCCTGATCTGTATCACTTACGGATGTAAGGGTACTTCGAGGCCAAATGACAATACGATTGGAAAGTTGGCCCTATTCCTGATATATTTTCAAAACTCATGAATGCGAACTTAATAATTATGGTGTAGGGTTCATTTGGAAGGATCCATCATTTTTTTGAACTGGCCCGTATTTTTTGACGGGTTGATAGACCTCCAGATACCGATACTTAGAGGTAGTGCGAAAGCGATCTTAGAAAGATATTTGTTGCATTGTATTTTTGTAACGGTTTCACATAATATATCTATGTCGTAACATGCTTTGAGTTCTAAACTTGTTAAAGTTTTTCGATGCTCGCGCACCATCATTGTCTTCAATTATTACCGCAACACAGCACACGTAATTCCGATCTCTTGAATATTTTTTAATCGTGTTTACGCGTACAATAGAATTTCAATTTATTATCTTCGAAAACGTGCTACCAGATTAATCATCACATTCTTAGTTCAATAATGGAGGCCGTATTCCCGCTCACCTTTGTCGCTTGGTATTGTGGCTCGCTGCCTATTAGCTGGTCATTCATCTAGCTCTCTGTGCGCTCCCACACCGCCGCCACAATACGCGACCATTAAGTACTATTATATGTGTTTATTACATCTATCAACGCCGACATCGGTTCCTTACTGTTACGGTAGGGATTTTAATTACAACTTTATTGTGTACAATTGTTCGTTTAATTTCGTAGTGGATACTAGGACAAGGTTCATGATAGCTGATTGTTTTTACACCTGAAATAGGAACTGCATCTCCGTTGTAAACTCGACTTAATGAAGTGGAGCCAATTGGTTCCATGTTAGGATTAACTTTTTATAAATCTTTACCCTTTTCAAGATTTTTTGCCCTAAGATGAATATTAACCACAAGAACTAATATTCTATTAATGATGCAACAAAAACTAAACGTCTTGATAATGCATCTATTCCAGACTTTATAATTAGTAATCGACTACATGTTTGTAAGGGTTTATCGCAGATCCCATAGAAAGCGGTTTATTATCATTTGAAAATTTTCCACGGTTGGTCAGCGCTGGAGGTGAAGCGTAAAATAATTTTCTAATCGTGTAATTAGCCACGACGAATACGTTGTACGTGGTAGTGTGTTTTTAATTGCATTAATACAGCAATAGCGGCGGTGTAATGTCCTCCATAGTGTAGATAATGACGGCGCGAAGGCGAGATGGTATCGGATTTAATCTCGGTCGCAGCAGGCGGTAGCTACCGCGGCGGTGCACACTCGCTTACGCGGCGCGACGCTTCTGTTTGCCGTGAGATGTACTGAGTTTTGCATGGGGATATCACGTTAAATCTTTTTGTGTTACTGACTACTGTTATCGAATTCTATAGAAATTGGGTTAGTGTTACACTGCGTTCGATTAAATCTTACGAGCAACGTAGTGTCTTGGTTAGAACCTCAGTTAAGTACCGCCGACTAACAAGTCCAAAATAAGATATTTTTACTAATTTCGTCGGAATCTATCTTTAAAGATACCTACTCTTCTCATTCCTCAATGTTATTGATTGTTCAGGATGTGGCGGCCAGAGGAATAGACGTGCCAAGAGTTGACCTCGTACTGCAATTCTGCGTTCCGGCATCAGCTACCGACTACGTGCACAGGTAGGAATGAAGGATACCTTAAACTTAGTTATGTATCACAATTTTACTAAGAATTTCTCATACCGTCTTCTTTTGACTTAAGCTTATTTTTTTTGGTGTAACGAAAGCGGGCAAAATAGACTTACCGAATCAAAAGTTCCGATTGTTTGGTTGGCATGTCACCAAACCATTGATTGAACTTGAATTTTAAGTTACGGAAGAGTAGAGTCTCCTAACACAGGCTTATTTGCTTAAAAGGAGGCTACCCCTCCTACCCCTAGTTGTTAATATTTACTTGTTTAAACGAATAAAGCGTTTTCATTTTTCAATAAGACTGACTGTAAAGGTGTACCTAAGTATTTGCTTTGTTTAGGGTGGGTCGTACGGGGCGTGCGGCTCAAGTGGGTGCCGCTGTGATGTTCCTGCTACCTAGCGAAGCACGCTACATCAGGCATTTAGAGGAGAAGAGGATAAGGTGAGCTTTTTAAGTAATATCTTAGCATTTACTTGTTATTTTTATTGAGTTGAGTTCACGCGTTCCATCTATACAGGGTCAAATAAAATGTAGCTAGCAGAACCGAAGACGTGATGGGTATCGACACCTAAACACGATTAAACAACATTGTTTGATGTTTTTGGGGTTCAACGACTTGAGGTATACCTACGTTTGGCTAGCTAATTAGGCCTTATAAATTTAAGTGCTTCGACAGGTGACGATGTTTCCACATGTGACGATTCTGTTCGTTTTATCAACTTATCAGCCTAACTAGGCACTACCGTCGAATTAAAAACGAAGTGTCATCTCAGGTTACGTCAAGGCGACGAGTCGCGAGCGCTTGAAGCACTGCGCACTGTGGTGCCCGCGGCTGCGACGCCGCAGCGCGCCGCGGTCGCCGTTCAAGCGCGGCTGGAGCACACCGCGCACACTAACAGAGACTGGTTGCTGAGAGCTAGCAGAGGTGCGTATACAACACAGGTTGGCGGGCGGCGAGTAATGAGTAGCTCACCGCCCGATCAAGGGCACGTGAACTTCAAGGAACTGTCAGGAAACTGCCGGGAAAAACGCCTGCCAAGATTGTGGGACCATCAGTAAAGGTACCGTGACAGTGGAAAGTAAAGGGTAACTTAAGAATCAGGGTTGGTTTTTGGTAATTCTGATAGTCTCTTCCACTCCACCTAAGGAAAAGACTCATTGGATGATTTTATCATCCGTGTCACACGAGTCATGTGCTGTGGTGCTCGCGGCTGCAATGTCAGTTGATGGACGACACCGACAGCGGTATTAGGCTGCGTCCACCAAAGATGTGCGAGGATGCGTAGCGAGGGATGTGTTTGTAAAGAACCAATATAATCGCTTCATTTACCGCGCCTCGTCAGCACAGCTCTGGTGGAAACGCGCAGCGGAGCTAGATTTTTGCGCATACAAATCAAGCGAAGGATTTGTGCGAGGGATTGTGTACGAGGTACCTATGTGTGCGAGGGATGTGTTGCGAGGGATGTGTACGAGGGATGTGTGAGTGGGATGTGTTGCGAGGGATGTGTTGTGTCTCCGTTCCCACTACACCGCACACTCGTCGACACATTTCATAGCTTCGCAACGCATCCTCGCACCACACATTAATGCGCATTTTCACAGCTCCGCTACACATCCTCGTAGGCACATTTTCATCGCACATCTCTGGTGGAAACGCAGCCTGACCCTGGTACGTAAAGGGTTATTGAAGGAACACCGTGGATTTTAGTCAGTACAAGTCTGACAATCCCTCCCGCCCCACCCTGGGCGGGAGGGCTCATTTGATGATTTTACCATGCAAAAAAAAAGGGAGTTAAATAAACTCAGTTGCCATAAGATGGTTATGGTAACTAATCGATTGCGTACGAGTCAACTTCTTCGTAAAGCTGGATCACATGTTTGATAACGACCTCCTGATGTGATTCAGGGGTCCTTTCTTTGAGGGGTAAAACTTTATAGGTCGACTAGGTAAACGACTGATAAAAAAGTCTTTTCAACAACCGTTTTTCCCAACTAGCATACACATCGTGGGTCCGTTTCTACGCTGGGTACCCTCGGGACGTGAAGGAGTACCTGGACTCCAAGCAACTGCACTTGGGTCATGCGGCCAAAGCCTTTGCCTTGCGAGACGCCCCGGCGACGCTCGCCCGGCGTGTCAAGTCCAACCCCACTAATAAGGAGAAGCCGAGCAATAGACTAACTGTTCATGAAGATGAAGAAAGAAAGCGACCAGGGTGAGCATTTGAAATTTCATTTTACTATACAGTTTCAGAATAGATTTTTCGTATCGTTGAGCTTCTGTGGAAGTCCACAGAAGCTCAAGAAAACGTGCATACGTCGTAACATCCAGATTATAAACGGATGCACGAATAGAGTACTTACTCTATTCGTGCATCCGTTTCTGGATGTAAGAGAGAATTTGAATTGTGGGAGCAAGATTATGTAGGTTTTTTTATACCATAGTGTGTCTCCTTCACAGATTCCCAAAAGCAAAGTTCGGTTCATTCGGTCCCCGAGCATCGAAACAGAGCTCCATGCATACTGCGAGCGAATTCGATAGCGGACTGCCCCCGACCGACCAATCACAACCCAAGAACAAGAAAAAGAAGAACAAATGACATTTAAATAACATAAGTCATGCGATTTAATATTAAATAGACCTTTGTAAATAAAAACCATTAACGACTCAGGTACTTATGTAGTTTCATTCGAACACCGTAATTGATCAACATTTTTATTTTATTTATTCCGAAGAAGGTAACAAATGAAAGATGGAGTTCGTCCAAAATTCTAATCGCGAGTCGGCTAGAGTTAATGGAAGCGCGCCCGATGTGATGGCTACCGTTTTCATATTTCTGACTCACGAGTGACTCGAATGAAAAATGATTTTAAACCATTACCGTGCCCCGTCCGGCCTTTTGATATTTAAATTTTTTTCAAGCGGCCGTCATTATCGTAGAATGATTTGCGAATTTCGCCCCAGCTCGCGGTTTTTGTTTGTCTCTGAACGAGTTTTTTGTCGCTCTCATTTACCATCTTTTTATTGCTGCATAATGACAAATTAAAAGAGTATTGTGAGGCGCTTTCATGCCGCATTCTCTGGCCTTTTCAAGGTTGGAGGGCTTTTCATGTTGAAGGCGGGTCGAATGACTCAATCGTGACACATTTAAAGATGTTGTCGTTTTACTGATGCTCGAGTCGTAAAACATTTAGTTGAAATCAGTCAATAGGCGCCGCTGCACGGAGAATGTGTCTGCTTTCAGTTCTCATGGCTGGTGTTTTGTGTCTAAACTTTATTTTCTGTTTGCAATATGTTTTTCCGTGTTTCTCACCATAAATTACGATTGTCAATACAGGCTAGTGAGGGTCAAGACGTATTCAAAACTCACATTTCTTGTGATTCGACTCGGATCGTATCTCGTTATCGGTAAAATCGTAGATAGTAACGTTTACAGTTCTGAAACGAGTTTCCACAATAAACTGTGTGTAATGTAACGTTTTGTGTCCGCAAAGCTAGTATAGTTGTGTGGCGTGGCTTCGCGCGTCATTAAACAGCACATTTGCATGTCGGCCGGCGCCAAAGCTCGTGAAAATGCCTTTTCATTAGCATCAGCTCTACTGAAAAATTGTTCTGGCAGCCATTGGTTGCTATGTGAATCAGTAATGCCAAATGAATTATACAAATAATTAATTGGCATTAGATTGTTGTTTTAGCATTCTATAAACAGTTTATTCATCGTCGGTAGAATATGTTAGCGAGGTATTTAGCAGATAGAATCGGTAGAGCGCGATAGCCTTTTGTTTCAGTTAATAGGTGTCGGTATGAAAAAATGTTGTAATGCACTGATGTCCACAATTTTCTGAGTAATGCTCCTTGAATACCTACCACCGCAGTTTAACATAAAATAACACATCTCATCTTGATCCAATAATTCGCTAGTGTCGAGTGATAGTTTGATTGATGTTCGGGAAATGTATCAGATTAAATAGATTTATGCCGACATAGTGGCTGCTTTCACGGCGAAGAATTCTATTAAAAGAGTCGGCGAGTCAATTCGGTAGGACAATGAGTCGAACGTGGTGGCCCGGGCCGGGCCTTACCGCTAGCTTGAAGAAACGAGAACCATATACCTTTAGTATGTTGCCTGCATTTGTTTGAACTCTTAGAGGTCCTTTTTCAGATGGTATATACTAATTTGTCAATAGAGACTTATTATCTTAGCGATTCGTCATCTCATTGTGTCTTGAAGCAGTTGAACGATTTGCAAAATTCTTTAGCTTTTATAAAAGAGGGTATAGTTTACGATTTCAAAAGATAAGATTGCCGCTGCTACTTCTTTGACTTTCTTTTTTAATGCTTCAATTACCGAACATTATGCTTATGTATCCACTAAAGGTTTGATAGTGCTATAGTTGCCACCAACCGGGTAATCCAGACTGAGTAGTTACTGCGGAATACCTGATGGAAAAACCTTATTATGCTATATTTAATAGGTAATTAATTTAGTATCAAGTCTACGCATCGGCCGAAGCAGTTGGTCTATGCCCGGGCGGGAGAGTCAAACGCGCCGCGTCACGACCCACCGAATTATGGCCACAAAGCGCCGTTGATACCGAATATTCCATATAAATATTGAGCTAATCGCCCTTTCAATGAAGCGGCCCGCTTTTTATTAATAATTGATCGCGGAGCGGCGAGTCATGCGCCTGTATTGTGTAGAGGAACATATTTTTTGCTGTAACTCATTAATGATCGGCTCTAACACATGACGCCGAGGGCGTACTCCCGTCAGATCGCGCAACTAATTTCCGATGAGTCCAGGATACACGTTAAATAATGTGGAACTAATCTTTGTTTGTGCTACCGATCGCCGGCTTTTGTTTTTTCTAGGAGCTGACAATATGCAGACATAAATGGGCTCGAAGCCCAGCTAATGTTCTCTAAACTTTACAAGTAAGTATGATTTTATAAACAGAGTCAAAGGTTGCGCTGTTATTTACAATAATATCTATAGCCGATTTTGGAATAATGATAAGGAGATACCAGTGGTGAGTTGGCAAAAACCAGTGGCCGACATTAGCCCTGCCCAATCTTTCCAAAAATGAGATAATGTAGGCTAGGTATTCGTCACAGAATAATGTTAACTATGATTAATATCCTTAAAAAGCAGAAATTATTATAAGTATTACTTAGCTCATTATATCGTAATAAATTAAAAAAGTCTTGTACAGTTTCATATTGCCTAATCGGCTTGAGAACTGAGAGGATTAGTCAAATCTCATTACGTGTTGTTTCAATGTTTACCAGTGTGTCGTCACTTTCATTAGCTCTAATATGTGCTTAGTTCCGTTTATTCCACTTATTTAATTAAACATTCTCACACGTTTCATAAATACAATAACTTTTAATTTTTAAGTATTATGAGTGCACCGCTTACCGGCAGTTAGGTTAACAGTAACAGCGGCGTGGGAACTCGGCTAAAAGATGGCAGTCACCACACTGTCAGGGTTATCTAAGATTTTTTTGCCACTCGAAAATGGGAATTTCGTTGTTAACTTGGGCGAAATTGAGGAAAATCTGTGCTAAGTTATTACATAAAAGCAACCACTACTAACCTGTAATGAAACAACGGAATGCTTGACACAGACGGACGTACAAGTATATTTCTTTTATAAAGCCAGCCGAATACATAGAGTCGTTAAAAAGGTTTATACCAAACAAGTCTTATTTTGTTACTATTTCAACACCACCACTTAATCAAAATAAAGACTTAACTACCTTTACATTAACATTATTAAACAAACCAAACATCGGCAAAAAATTATAATGTTTAGATTTACACAACCCTTTAGTTAACAAGTCTGCTGGCAATTCTGCACTAGATAAATATGAAATTCTAACAATTTCATTAGCAATTTTTTCTCTGCAAGAATGAAAACGAACTGCAATATGCTTGCTTCTTTTGTGAAACACAGGATTAACAGCTAACTTCTGGGCAGACTGATTATCATTAAAAATTGGTATTGTATATGACGCTAAGCACTTAATTCACTTGTCACACACACATTACTGAAACCATAGCGATCAGGAGGTTTACGCAAACGTTTTAGAGGCAAATTGTCCGATAGAACTACCTCAGGCTTAGCCTCTAATGCAGATGAAGAATCATGAAAGTCCTCCTCTGAGTTTGAACTTTCTTCTGCTGAAACATCGTTCTGCTCTTCTCCAATGCCTGATGTGCCTACGTTTTGTTCCTGATACTCAAGTTTTACTTTACTACTTGTTTCCCCCACTTCTTGGGTATCTACTTTTATATTTTCACTTATATCAATGTATAATTCATCTTGTTTTGAGTCTTGGTTCGAATTTTTCTGCTCAATCCCCTCCTCAATCACAATAACATCTCTCACAATTGTTACTGTATCGTTATTGGGATTGTACACTCTGTACCCTTTAACGTTTTCAGAGTAACCTACAAGAATACATTGTAATGCCTTCTTATCCCATTTTAATCTTTTTTCTTTAGGAATATGAACCATAGTCTTTTTTTTTTTTTTTTTTTTTTATTAGCCTGCTCTGTCCCACTCCTGGGCAAAGGCGTCCCTCCACTCCTTCCACTTCCCGCGAGCCCGCGCTTCCTCTTTCCAGTTCGGAAGGAACCTATCCAGTTCGTCCCGCCATCTTCTTCGTGGCCTGCCGCGACCCCGCCTCACTGTCTCAGGGAACCAGTTTTGAGCTATTTTGGCCCACAGTTTGTCCGGCATACGACAGACATGTCCTGCCCAGTCCCATTTCAGTTGGGCAGCCTTCTGAGCCACGTCAGCTATATTCGTCTTGGAGCGCAGTATTGTGTTTCGAACGCGATCCGTTAATTTAACACCAAGTATACTGCGCTCCATTGCTCGTTGGCAAACCTTGAGTTTGAACTTCTGGATGTCAGTCAAAGACCACGTCTGTGCTCCATATGTTAAGATGGGGAGTATACACATGTCCATGAGCTTGCGCTTTAGTGCCATAGGTAACTTACCCTTGAATAATTCCTTCATGGACCAGTAGCTCTTCCAGGCGTTTTCTGTCCGTCTTGCGACTTCTTTGTCTTGCCTCGCCTGAAAAGAGACTACTTGGCCCAAGTAAAGGTATTCCTGGACATGTTGTATTATCTCCCCATCTACTTTTATTGTTGTAGGTATATCATTGCACATAACTTTGGTCTTTGACATATTCATCTTCAATCCAACCTCAAGGCTTGCGTCGCTTAGATCTTGAAGCATCTGCTGAAGTTCTGTGGCTGAGGAAGCAAAAAGAACAATGTCATCGGCGAAACGTAAATTCGACAGTCTCGTCTCGCCGAGGACAATGCCCTTTTCCCTCCAATCGGCTGCCAATTTCCTGAAGATTTCTTCCAGGGTACTGGTGAATAGTTTGGGAGATAGCGGGTCACCCTGTTTGACTCCTTTCTGTATTTTAAATTTTGGACCGGTGCTTTGTAATTTTATTGCGGCTGTACTATTGCTATAAATGTTACGAAGTAGATTAATGTAGGTGGTATCAATGTTTTGGTTTTTTAGAGCGAACCATAGTCTTACTTCCAAAAATTTTTAAATGGCTAACATTGGGCTTAGCACCGGTCCAAAGTTCATAAGGTGTTTTATTGTTCAATCCTGATGCAATCGAGCGGTTTCGCAAGTAAATTGCAGTGTTCACTGCTTCTCCCCAAAATCGTTTTGATAATCTAGCATCATACAATAAACAACGAGCCTTTTCCACTACTGATCGGTTAAGACGTTCACATAGACCATTTTGTTGTGCCGTATAAGGACAAGTTTTTTGATGAATAACTCCTGCATCCTGCAAGTATTTCTCAAAAACTTTGTTACAGAACTCCGTCCCATTATCTGTCCTGAGCACCTTCAGTTTTTTGCCCGTCTGATTTTCTACAAGGTTCATAAAAGTCTTGAAATAAGAAAATACCTCATCCTTTGTTTTCAGAAAGTAAACGAAAGCCATCCGGCTATAGTCGTCCACAAACAACAAAAAATATTTCTTACCTCCTATGGATCTAGTCTCCATAGGCCCACAAATGTCTGCATGAACTATATCAAGTAGGTCTTTGCTTCTATTACCAGTGTTATTAAATGGCAATCTAGCTTGCTTACCTTCACAACATATAATGCAATTTGTTTTACTGACCTGAGCTTTATCCTTGTACAACAGACCATGAACTGCACCATCCCTCATCACGTTTAAATCTTTGCTGTTTATATGGCCAAATCTTCTATGCCAAACAGCTCCTGATGCTGGCACTGATGTAAACAAACAATTAAATTGCTTAATTTTCAGTTTGTACACACCTCCAACTAAATCTGCAGTCGCAACTAGTTCGTTCTTTAGATTGTAAATATAACAGTGATTATCTTCAAATGTCACTTTGTTTCCTTTTTTTATCAATTGGCTAACTGACAATAAGTTTGCAGCCAATTTAGGTACAAATAATACTTTCGTAACTGGAATCATGTACTCTGTATTTCCAACAACTGTGGTTATTTGTGTATCTCCGCAACCTTGGACAGGAATCACAGATTTGTCCGCGATGATAATTTCATGCACGTGTTGTTTTGTGGTGTTCAATAACCAGTCTTCCCTCGACGTCAAATGACAACTTGCGCCACTATCCACGTACCAGTCAGATTGACTGAAATTTCCACTTAGAAATACTGCACTAAATGCGTTAGATTCCTTCTTCTTATGAATAGTTTCAGTACATTTGTTCATAAAATGACCCAATTGTTTACATTTGTAGCATCTGACATTTGATCTGTCATTTGACACTGACACTAACGTTTGTGAATTTCGTTTTTTTTCTGGTATTCTCTTCGTTGCAAAAGCGCTCCCAGAACCGGAACAAACTTCGCTTCCGTCCTCCATATCTAGAAGTTTGGATTTAATGGCGTCGGCCGTCAACTCTATGCCCGAGTGCTCCACCGCCATTATCATGGGTTCGAATTTCTGTGGCAATCCCGCCAATAATAACGACCCGATCCATTCATCACTAATCTTGAAACCTGTATTATTTAAACGTTGACTCGTTTCCAATATGGATGTAACATACTGAGACATTGATTCACAGGTATCTCGACGGATAGATATGAGGTTACGCAGCAAACTTATGCGACGCGTAAAGCCATTGTCGTCAAATAACTTCTTCAATTTTGTCCATAATCCCATGGCAGTCACTTCGCCTTTAATGTGTACATACAAACTTGGATCGATAGTCAAAATAATTTTAGCTTTTGCTTTTGAATCATTTGTATCTTTTTCCTTTGTGACACATTGTTCCATTCCTTCTATGACGAGAAAATTTTCTACGGCGAAGGCCCAATCTTCATAATTTTCACGGCCTTTCAACTTGGGAATACTTGATATTAAGTTATTGGACATTTTCACTGTTTATATTATCGATTTACACTAAAAAATGAATTAATTTCGTGCACGGACCATAACCTGTAATGAAACAACGGAATGCTTGACACAGACGGACGTACAAGTATATTTCTTTTATAAAGCCAGCCGAATACATAGAGTCGTTAAAAAGGTTTATACCAAACAAGTCTTATTTTGTTACTATTTCAACATAACCAAAATATCAAACTGTGAGCCATGGTTGAGGTTTTTGCATATATAAAGTACAGAAAATATAAAAATTACTATTGCTCTTTAACATAAATTGCTTTAGTTCCATCATATTTTCTTTGTTGGTACTGACAAACATGATAGCCCATTATGAGAAGGAACAGTTGACATACCAGTTTTTATCTTTATTTATTGGAATGGTTCGATTTTTTGCATTCTTCGTATTATACATGCTAAAATGAAATAACAGTGCACAATTTGCATGTTACAATGACTCGGTTAGATACCTAGCTTACCTTATACAAATAGAGTAGCACATAGGTCTGTCGCAGGCAACGACCTATTAATCGGTCTACCCAACCGATTTGTTGGCGTCAACTACTGATAGTCTTTGAAGGAGCGATAATAGATGCTTATTACATAAAAGGTTGTAAAATTAATGTTGCTTACTGCGTTGGCTAGGAGCTTTGTCAAGATTTATGAGGTGCACCGAGCAAGGTTAGGTATTTCCATTGATTTAATACATTGCCCTGTCTTCCTGCTTCTCTGTTTTCTCCAACTAAGAACCTTTCCTACGGGATGACCAAGTTTGTGAAAATTGATGGGTAGCATTTCAACCGCGACAATGTGGAAAAGTGTTAAAGTTAGTACGTATCTCATATACCTACCTACCTGAGTCGTGTGCCAATAAAGAATTTTTCTATTTATCATACGATTACAGTAAACTTTTGTTAATGGCGGAATTATCAAGCGCAACTTTAATTTAAGTACAAAACAAGCTTTAAACTCTTAATTTACGAGCGATATATCTAGACTTACTTGTGTGTCTGTAACTTAAGCGTTGTTAAGGGATTTTGTGGGTCCGTTATGAAGATACCTACATCATAGGTACATCAGATTGTTGGTCCCGCAATAAAACTAGTCTTCTGCATTCCCACTTACAAAGTCAGTGGTAACTGTTTATTCGATTGCAAATTATAAACGCATTGGATATTCAAATGGGTGCGTAATGTGCGTATGAAGGAAAACTATAAGCGTTTTATGATATCCCGTGGCAGTGTTGCGTCGTCTCACTTCCTTTGATTTACTGCCATCGCTTCGATACTTAACGTATCATCGAGTGGGTAAATATTCCTACCTACTTGTTTACTAAGGAGGTATTTCCACTCATAATTACTGACATCTTTAGACGAAAAGGATGCAGGCTATTTTTTTAATGTTGAGGTAATTTATGTCGTGTCCTTGTGTCATTCCATGACTTTCAATTTGATGAACTAAATTCTTGTTGAGCTTTGAGTAAAAAGTGTTGTATTATTCACAATAAAATTATTGTTACGGATACATTTAAAAGAATACTAGAAAAAAGTTAGCATTATAATATTTTTGTATAATTTTGTGTGAAAACCGGTATCTACCTATCTAGACAAATGCCAAATCATTCTATAAAAATGAATATTCCTTCATTAAGAATTTGTACTACTTGTTTTCCCGAGATCATGGTCACCACAGCGGGCACACAGTGTCATTGTTCGCGAGATGTTGCCATCTGATTATCGTTATTGTTTCAAACCGGGAAACAGCTAACATTCACTCCATTTAATATAATTGAGCGAATGAGAAACGTTATCAATTATAATTGTTACGACGCATGCTTTTAGTAGAAACTCTATTATAACCATTTTCCATAGAAAGCCTCATAGTCGCACCGCGTCTGCGCGCGGTGTCTTCGGACAATTTCTTGTTAGGAAATTCTTTTATAATGTTAATCGTTGCAAACAATCTCAGGCAAATTAACGAAGTCCTAAAAATAAACAAATAAGTTCAAAACATGATTTTAGGATTTAACGATCTTGTGAACTGGATAGGTAACTCAAAAACGGAATATTTTTGCTGATGGTGCCTATCTACGTAAATTAAAAGTCTCAAGCAAAAACTGCGGATGATAGCAAACAGATCGTGCAAAATAGTTTTTAATGTTCGTTTAAACAATGAATAATAAAATAGCAATTGCATCGCGAGGCAATATCGGTATAGATGCGTAGTAGCTAATGACGTGGAAACAGTTGGACAGCAGAAAGAAAAAAAACAATAGGCTGGAGCAGTCACTTTGTATAACACTGAATAATAGTAAGAAATAACCGTTTTACTAGAAATAATCACAGTGTAGGTGGCAAAAACAGGCTATTAATGGTTCGAGTCGGACCCCACTTGTTACTATTCATGAGCAAATTAACGGCAGTGCTCTCACACAAACGTAGCCGTACGCTAAACACATTACGAGAGGGGAAAACGTGTCGGAAAAAGTGATAATATTTTGATTGCTTTTAATGTTAAATCGAATTACTTTGCTAGAGGAGGAACAGTTGTTTTAGATTACGTTGCTTTAGAAAGCAACATTTCTGGAATACCAAAAACAATACTACACGTAACATCATAAAATAACTAGATAACCTAGAAGATTCTTGTATCTAAGTTATAATATAGATAAAAACTTTGCTGTCTAATATTCAATCCTAATTCAATCAATCAATCAAATTACTTTAGTAAACGGTTGCCTCTTACTACCAGCTAAAAACTCTGATTGAAACCATGTTTCCTGTTAGTTACACGAAAGTTTAGGTTGACGATCATAAATAATGACATCTCTACCTACCTACCATTCCATGTTTACTTATACTTATTCTTAGACGTCCTAGAATCCAACAAAGTGTCGCAGAAGCCAAAAGGGCCTTTTATGAAACGATTTCACTTGGGTGTAACCCGAGAGCGCTGTATCAGTTGAGCGGAGCCTGCGGTCGCACGACGATACAAAACACTGCGAAATTGCGCGTGCGCACAGCCCGTAACACACACATAGTTGCACGGAACGTAAGCTGTCATATGTGGTACTGTGTGTAGGTGCAGCTTTTTGCTGTAGAATAATTAAGTAGGTACTTAAACTTTAGGTTGAAGTAGGCAGTTAAAGAAAAGCTCGTATTTGTCTGAAAGTACTTTGACGCTTTTCGTTTTTTATTTAATCGCAACTTTTTTTGATACCATTGTTTATTCTAAGATTAATAAATATGGATACGTCCGTCTACACATCTGTTTTAGATATAACTAAGCCCTGGTTAAGTAACTTTTCATTAGCCAAGGTGATATGATACAAACCAAAAAATCATAATCAAATATTTTTTTTAATAAATGTTTTTGCTGTTCTAATTTTCTAAAAAAGTTCTGCCGACGATACGATCCCCTATCAACAAGTAGCATAATTAGTACCAAGAAGCCTAACATTTTTAAATGTTGTCATTATAACTGTCAGACCACATACCTCATGTTCACAGCGCACTGGGTAGGTAATATTGATGTGTGCGACTTGTCTTGGTAGCCACACCGTGCGTATCACTTTACCCGTCACTGATACATTAACCAATAGTTTAACTTGATCATATCGATTTACTATTGCCCCCTGATGTAGCTTCACTGTCTCATTTAAAAGGAATATGTATTTCTAATGTATGTAATTAAGTCTTGAGAGGATCTGCGATAACTTGTTCTAGCTACTCAACTTTGCATTCGTATTGAGATTATATTAAGTGATGCATAAACTAAGTGAAGTAGTGTGGCTAAGTATGTTTTTTTTTTCCTTTTTAGGGTGAGTATAGTTCTAGTGACTATGAGTTTTGGTTTGCCTGGAAATGTTCTTTTACGAGGGCCGAGGCGGTTTTATTCGATTGACTGTTTATTTGTCGATTTCTACGAATTCAGGAATTAGCAGAATTTTTCCCAAAGACAACTTTAGTACAAGTCTATGCACGAGAGGGTTATTACCGGAACTAAAAAGCTGAGAAGAGAAATCTGAAATTAGTCAAAATATCCTGGAAAATTTGCTTTAAATGAGTCCGAGAAAATACCTACTACAGTATCAGATATACACGGGGAGATTAATGGAAGAAGAAAACGTGTTGCGCCGACCCCAAGTAGAATGGGATAAGGGCAGGAAGAAGAAGATGACGCGTGATACAATCAAGTGAAGTAGGAACACTAAAGCTTTCTTAAAGTTGAAAGATCATGATGGAAAATGTTAGGCATATCATCGTCCCCCAAAAAAGACATCAACGCTGCGAACAGTGTAGCAGTCTACGAATCTGCTACGAAGTGATGAGGTTACAGGGAATCGTATTAGATTGCAGTTGGTTATGAGAAAACAAAATAATATTGTACCAGCAATTGAATATCGCAAGTTTTAACTCAGTAATCAAACTCCGTACCACCGCAATATCCTTTCAACCACCCAACACATATGTGTATTAGCAGTTGATCAGTGTTTAGTCGAGATTACGTCCGTTTACCAACCGAGCCGCGGCGACCACAAGCAACTGAGCACACGCACCCACACTCAAGTGGCTGTCAGTGGTCATGTGTGTACACGCGATGGGTCTGTGTGAGTACTGCAGGCAAATTGTGAAATTAAACATGTAAGGAAATTGTATTAGAATTTCTGTACGCTTCATTGGTTTCGAAGCTAATACTGCTGTGAACAGCTAATTCTTGGTTCTGATTTTGCGATTCGATCTGAAATTGCGTTAAAGACGGATCATTCAACTGTGGTGGATTATTCGGATAATTGTTTTCAGCTTTGAATACTGATATTTTATAGGAGTGAATATATTTAGTTTAAGAAGCTTGGCCTAACCCACAGATAAAAATTTCATAAGAAGAATGCTATTTATGAAAGCTTTGATGGACTCACGAAGTTAAAAATTCAACAAAACTTTCCATCTGTTAAAAATTGTTTACCAACGAAAATCGATCGAAATCGTTGCTCACTCAACAGCGAATGAAAGACTGAATTCTAATCTAAACAAAGTGTGGTCAACACTCGGTGCGATGGTTATCATGTTTAATAGAGTATGTGAACATGATATCCAGCTGGTATTAGCCACTGGGCTCTCAACTCATTGGCTTGACGTGAACGCTACTCTGTATCGGACTGACAAGGATAGGAAGGGACGTTGCGGTTTCGACCACTTGCGACCAAATGATTTTGTTTTTAATTGATCGTTGATTCATTTCAACAGAAAAAAGCTTCTTGATTATTGAAACAAATTAGGTTGCTGTAAAAACACTGCGCTTTTTTGCTGCTTGGTGAATGTTAAAAGGTAGTTTTTTTGGCTCTAGATTAGCATCAAATTGATTGAGATTGACATGTCGACAAATACGGATATTTGTGGTGATGCTGATGAATGTCAACAGTTACGGTAATTAAAGGCAGAGCAGACAGTAGGCGACCTGTTGAAGTGTATGTTAGCTACTATATCTAGATATAATTATTGATCTTATTATAAATGTTACATTTTCTGATTGAAATTCCAGTATGATGAACTTTTCGATTATATCCTCTATATTCGCCTGGCAGTAAACTAATTTTTTTTTACTGAAACTTATGCAACTCTTAAAGTGAATCTTACATAGGGACCTCTTTTTTTAATAAAATATATACCTCTGCTAGGAAGTTCCACTCCTCAATAACAAATTATAAAAAGGTAAAAATGGTGCACAAAAAGAAAATAAAATGTAGAAGTGCAAAGCGGCAGTTAGAAGTCCAAGAAACATATTCATTCGTTTTCCAGATGAGAAAAAAACAATAGCCTGGCTACGTTTCATTTCTTCATCGTCTAAGATGTTCATGAAACACCGGCGTGACTCGTTGAAGCAGTCCATTAACACTGTATTAATGAGTGTAATGGAAGATTTATTCAAATTATTACAGTAATCGGATACAAAGAGTGCATTGATATCGTCACATATAGTCATGGGGCGTGACGCATGTTTCTCGAACCACTGCGCCACAACGAGTTTAAACGAACGAAAAATCTGACATTCCGTAATGAACACCTACAAAGGACACTTGATACCAGAAATTGTGAGGGTATAATTTTATATTGTACCGAATTACCGATATTCGAACTATTAAAAGTTATGTTGGAAATATTGGCAATGGCATATAATATTTAGCAAGGATTTTTTTTTGTAGAACTGGTGAGTAATTTGAATGGGGTGTGTAAGGGCATTAAGTAGGTTTTCCTCATAATGAGGGACAAAATACAGTAGTGAAGAACTTAAAATTTTTCGAAAATTCTGATAGAGCCAAATTTTCCACGTTATTTAAAACAGATTGATGATGCTTGAATACCTATGCATAACAACTCGCCGAACGCACCAAGAATTTTTCTTCGTAGTCATAAGTTCCGTGAAAATTAAGTGATGAAATCAGAGTAATGATCACATTTCCATCGAACTTACTACAGTATGCGAGGTAACACATACCTGCCTTTAAATTGGCGATGAGTTTCTCACAACACGTTGATTCTCGAAGGATTGGCATTCGTGGTGCGTATGCGTATAACTATCCTGCGTTCATAAATTCTTTTCAGAAATGTAAACGTGCATGTTTCTTTGGTAAAAATTCCTTAAATCTTATGTTTTACTACTATTATAAATGCGAAATTAAGTGGCAATGCAGCGACTGATGGATGGATTATTGTTGGTTATCTTACAAAACATCTGAACGTAAGTATTTGGAGGGAAAGTTTACTACCTGAATTGATTGAAAGGATAATTTTATCCCGGTATGAAAATCTCGTGGTATAGTTACCAACATGTGGGCAAAATCGCGGGCTAAGCAAGTAGGTATGTACACATATAGGTTCACAGAATTCGTAAGAACTTTAAACAGTTTTTTTTTATATTATGTCGTTTTGCTCATTCTGAAATCAACTTAGCTAAGACGAACGTAAAGTCTATGTTTATCAAAATGGGAATTTAAATCAATTGGAAACTGATTGGAACATGCAATACGTACAAGTAACTCGATCAGCTGAGATCGGCGCGCGCGCACCGGACCGAGCGACACCGTCTTCCTATTCCTACTTCTCAATTTACACCCGGTAAACGGACGTTTGACCAAAACATAATCTGTGTTATTTAACAGTTTGTTGCGTGAGATTGATAATCTGTTGTAACTTATATGATCGAGAAAACAAAATGGAAGTTATGTGAATTGGTAACGCCGCGCTGCCGCCGCAAAGGCCCATGATTAGCTTAAGCGTATTGTCATATTGTGGTGTTCGAGTTATTTTTATGTTCCTAAGCTTGGAACTGTTACCTACCTTTCTATACTTGCTTGGTATAAAAGTAGCTCTGTGAGAGCAGCTTAGGCTCTTTAAAAATAATTTTAAACGGTTTTGTATGAAAAATAAAATATAAACGTGTACATGAAAATTGTTTATGCATATTTCAACGGATTTTACATCAAAATGGCCGTGTACTCAATGTTTGTCGGGCTAAAGTCAATAAAATGAACGCTTTCATTTACAAGATTTGTAAACATAAAAGGGTAAATTTACATTTTGATATTCGCAAGTGCTTCAGGGACTAAAGTGGCGTTCTCTCCCTAAAATTTTAAAACATCCATTTGCATATGCTTTGAGTACATAAACGACACTTTCTGGAGCACTTTCAACTGTCGGTACTGGAGGGGGGGGGGGAGGTGACGTAAACCAGGGGGCGGGGGCAGATTAACGTTTTAAACCGTACAAAGTGACTCCTAATATGAATATTTTTTACAGTGTACTGTTCTGCTGGATTATATTTTAGGTAAATTTCAGGTAAACTTTTAGTTTGTAGGTAATTTACAACTCTTCTTTTGAGAGGAGAGAGAACCACTTACTGCCAAACACGTCATTATCTCCAGTACATGGCGTGATAAATATCCAACTCACTAACTCAAAACATTAAAGAAATTGTGAAGTACTACTACATTCAGCACTGTTCACTAAAGCGTTAATTTGCATGTGTTTATCCTTCTGAAATCGGTATGAGCACGAATGAGGAGCGCGGGGTGAACCGTGACGGAAGAGCCGGCGAGGCGAGCGGGGGAGGGGTAATCAGCGTAATGCCAATCATGCAAATGCCGAGATCCGACTGAAAGCCTCAACCGGCTTGTTTCAGGAGTTAAAATGGAGATCCACTTAGCGGGCTACGCAGCTCACATACGCAATTGATGGCGCCGCCAAAGATTATAATTTGTAGAAAGGACAAGGTGGTATGAAGTGAGTTAAACGTGCCTTTAAACTTTTGCATCTTATGGAGAGTGCTGCGGTCTCCTAAAGTGAAGGAGTATACCAATCTTATACTTTTTCTAGCCTTTGTTTTTCACGTAAATCGTTAAATGAGTTCTTGTCCTGCGTTAATGATTTGAGTACATATTTTGTTGGAAATCCTAAAATAAATAAACTTTCTAGTAGAGTACTTAATGCTTTTACATGATTAGGTAATTATAGTATACCAGCGACCCGATCTTGCAAGGTGGAACCACAACAATACACATAAAAATTTATAGCGGTTGGGTTACATTGGGTTATGATTTGCATAGCCGTCGCTTGACGAATGTATATGTTTCTTCATGGATAACAATTATATTCTTAAACAACAAAGCAACCCAAGAAGAGCTAATAAAAAATAAGGACAAAAAGTTAGGCAAACCGCAGATTCTCAGTTTACTGAATATGTGGAGAACCTCAACTTCCTCTGTCAATTCTAATATGGTGTAGCGCATCTTTTAGTTTTAGTCTGTGAGAAACCCGCGAACGAAAACAACGTAGCCAGCTCCTAACGAATTTAAACGCCGGCTTAAACTGAGCTGTGTGCGCGCTAATTGAGGATTTGTAACACGAACTCGCCTGTTTTGCTTTGACGGAATTCTCAAGACTTCTTGAAAAGATTTTATCATGAATTGGTCGGTAATTGAAAAGCTTGAAATTGGGAGATAATCTCTGTTTAATCTTCACTAGGACAAAAGAAGTTGTATTTAGTTAAGCTGATTTTCTACCTATTTTTCTTTTACTTTGTAGGTTAGGTCAATTGAAAATAAGAGTAGTAACTTTACTGTTGTTTGCTTTGGTAGCGGGGAAAGAATAATGTGCTTAACGAAATTGGAACATTGAGAAAAAAATCCAAAGTATTGACCGCGCAGTGAGATAAACCTCTCAAAACGAAAGTAAACCAGTTGCCAGAGCAAAATACCAAGTAGCACTCGTCAAAAATAAAAACATCGCTCCTCTTTAATATTAAACACAATCGTCATCGTGTAAAGCATCTACAAACAGTTGCTAAAATATCAATTCACTTTCATTTACACTTTAATCAGGGCGCTTCGTTTTATTCTCAAATATTTTCCATTAAAGGGTGCTAAAAGCAACATGGCCGCCGCCTTTTCGCGCGCTTCCCTTTAACATTTCGTATTCAGAACGTGGAATCAGAGAAGAGCGAGCGTGGGTTTAATGTTGTCACTTTTAAATATTAAAATTAGATTATTGTATCGTGACAGAAGTGTCGCAAATTGATTTCAGCCACTTTATCATTATATCGATGTGGCGACAACGTCCGACTGGAAATAGCAGGTTTGATACAATAATCATTACATGCAATGACTACATGTAATGAATTGCGATTTACTATGGTTTTTTAATGAGAGTCCCATGCAGGTGTTTTACAGTTGATAAGAGGTTTAAAATATTGTAATTTATAAAAGATTGACCACAACGGTTATGAATAAAATAGGCCAAAGAGTGCCTACATACTTTATTTTTGTTTTTTGAATAAATAAGAGATACAAGGTAAGGTTCTCTTAATTTTTATTGCAGGTAGTTTCAATTATAAGGATCATGTGATCGTTGACAGTTTCAGTTGTAAGGATGATGATCACATGGTGCGTGAAATAACTTAAGTTCGAATTAAGTTGCACTTACTTAAACAAACAAGCAAGTTCTACATCTCCATTTATTAATTCCATTTCTATTAATACCAGTAGCAAATTGTGTTACATAGATATTCACACGAAGAACGTATCGCAACAGCTTGTAAAAGCAGTGAAAAGCTACGAATTATATAAATTAACATATCAAACGCGCCTTCGTTATTCGCTACACCACCCTACTGTACCGTGACCACGCAATTTTGATTCTTGAAAGTACAATGTTCGTTTTCTCATAAGAATATTTTTGTCTAGCTTTGGAGGAATTATTCGAATATGATAAACTCGAAAATTAAAGTCTGTGTGTGCAGCGACATAAAGTCGATGTGCTTCTAGGTAACATTGGAAATTAAAAGGGGATGTTTACCATCTTTATTACTTGTTTTGAGTTCATAGCGCTTGTAATACTGATGAAATATCGCAAACTCAAAACGTATTGTAACCCGTTGTAATTTCTCATGATTGTGTTAGTGGCCAATAATAATCAGTTTAAAAACTTACTATGGAGGAAGTGAAATCGTTTATTTAATTTTCACATAGCTTTTATAAAATTTGATGATGGTGCTAATTAATTAACTTTGTTGCTATACGTCAAATACTTCGTTTTACAAACAATTTAAACTTTACTGTGTGAAAAGCAATAAACCATTGTGTGGAGTTACAATGAAATCTCACGATAAAATTATAATTGAGATTGCTAACCTAGATCAACGTTTAGAAAACAAGCTTTATCTCATTGAAGCAAAGCCACTTAAGACACGGTGTCCTTCTGTGAGTACAATCGACATAACAATTTTTCACAATATTTAAAACAAACAAGTTTTTGGCAATTCAATATTTATCTAAACTGGAAACAGTAAAACTGTTGGAAAAACCCAGAAAACCGACTGCCTGAAAAATATAACGTTAAATTCCGATAAAACAATACCTCAGCAGGATAGTCTTACGAAATTACTAGGAATTCATGGAAATTTGACAATGACATACTTTGACAGTTAACGATTTCTCAAATTCCGTTATGATACGACGTAGTATCAAGAAGGCTCGAGCGTGCAAGTAGTAGCGGGGTTGCATTCGCAGAAATAAATGACATTTTAAATTGGAACGAGTGTAAGTGCAACCCTCGACGCTCAGTGCCAACTAGTGCCTGAATTATTTACATCTACGTGCTATAGGTGTGAAGAAGGGGTGGTATTAAGACATAAGCTTTTGTATATGAGACTGGCGATGAGACGGAACAGTCTTGCACTAATTGAGATAGCAATCTCTCCTGACAATCGTGCTGTTTTAAGAAAAGTCCGCCATAGGAAAAGTCCCTACATACTTGCTCTCATGGCCGCAATTTTTGTCTTATTAGAATAGAAGAATAGGGGCAATTGTGTTTGCGCACACACTTGAGCACTAAAATGTCATATGTTTATAGATATTGTGTCCGCTGAGAGTGTAATGGTCGAAATTGCGATAGAAGTATATTATATTTTTAAAAGACAGATCTTTCAACGAAAGCTAGGAGTTCAGGAAAGTTAGGTGTTCTATTTATTAGATTCATAGTACAGTAAGAACGCCGAATAAAACTAAGAAAACATATTCTATTGTTTATTATTTTATGATTTGCATAATTTGTTTATTATGAATGCTTTTTCCAAGTTTAGGTAAGCAAGTTCCACAGAACATAAGCTTACCTAATTTGAAATATGGATGAGTCGAGAGTTCGACTTCGGGGGTGTGTCCCGCGCCCACTTCGAGGCTTTCGTTAAACGCTGCTAAACGTTTGGGCGGCCCGCCCTACGCACTTCGCTACGACAAAGTCTTTTACAACACCCTTCATTCCCAATTTCAACCCTATTTTTTGAAACTGAAAGT
Organism: Agrotis exclamationis; assembly: GCA_950005045.1. Taxonomy (NCBI): domain Eukaryota; kingdom Metazoa; phylum Arthropoda; class Insecta; order Lepidoptera; family Noctuidae; genus Agrotis; species Agrotis exclamationis. The sequence goes on along the minus strand of OX465417.1, from coordinate 9,079,738 downwards.
TCATTCTTGTGTTATGAGTATGAAAGTTGTGGAACTTTCTCAAAGTTAAAATGCATTAAAGTCTCTACGTATAGTTTAAACGTTTGTTCTACCTATTATTAGGTAGGGCGTTCCTGTTTTCCGTTCTATGTGCTCAACAGTGATTGAGGTTGTATGTAGGTACTGTCTCGAGTTGTAAATGGTGAGGGAAACAAAAGTTAGGGATATGTTCTTAGAGGTAAGGAACTACTTGACTTCGTATTTAAGATTTATTTATGTGAATCGGAAAACTAGGACTTCTTATAACATTTATCAGCATTTTATGAGATGCGCAGTACAGCTTACAAAGACTTTCTGAAAGCTACTTAGAATTCGCTAAACCACCTATTAATGTCTATTTGAATAGTTCCAATAAAAAAGTAATTTGGTATCAACGCTCTACTATATGATTTTCAAGTTATTTAACATAATTACTACATAAGAAGCAATCATTCTGTGCTAAAATAAAAGCTTATTTTTTCAAGAACAATTTCACTAATTAAATATTTCTTTGTTATCATCTAAGGATAATAAGGACGTAAGGATGGCGATCTGTGCAAAAAAAATCTTATTTCTATACCTAAGAACAATTTCAGCAATTTAATACTTCTCTGTTGTTAGAATGCCATACAAACTTCCCCATTTATCGATCGCACAGCTTTAGTTAGTACACAGAGTATCTGCAAAGCGCTTATTGAGTGGCCAGCGGTCGAGCGGCGGCTAAATGTCCTCCCCCTCTTCTCCCGCGATTAATAGCCTCTCGGAAAAAGTACGTGCGACGTACAGGGACGGCTTGGGAAGCTGCGAAAAATATACTGGCTAAAGTACTTTTTTTATCGTGGTAAAATTATCAAATGAGTCCTCCCACCCCGGGCTGGGCGGAAGGGACTAAAATGCACGGTGATCCTTCAATAGCCCTTTACGTTCCAGGGTCTCGGTTACCTGCTGAGACAATCCCGGGACCCCGGCAGGCTCAAGTATCGTATAAGTGGTGTATAGTTAAACTCGTGTAGGCTTTTGATAAGAGTTACCAGTAAAGGTGTAGATAAACCGTTACGGATAAATTGCGGACGTGAATTGACTGACTGATATTTAATTTTCAGATTGTGATAGAATCCGGCAGTCTGAATAATCAGTCAGTTTCAGTAAACAGTTCAATTGTGAGGATCGTTTATCTGATTAAGAGACCGTTAGATTGAAATTATTTAAGTTTCATATAATAAAAACAGTTGAAATGAATAGTTGGTGAAACAGGACTTAATGTATGAAGATCTGGAGAAAATACACTCTTTTACATGTTTTCCGTTTCTTTTGTTTTTGTGGAAACAGTGATACCAAAGTAGTTGTGATGAAACTTTGTTGTTTTATAACTTGTAAGTAACATTCAAGGTTGAGATTATAAGTGAATTCATCATATTCGTCATCATCATCATCAGCAGCTTTGTAACCATCCACTACTGAGTATTGCCTCTTTTTGATGTTATGTGATATGCAGTATTAGAAGGAATTTAGTAAACTGCCTGTAGATGTCGGTGTCTAATCAGATAATTTCCAACAACCTGTAGTTGTTGACTACGTTTCCATAATTTGGATCAGTTTGTTTACTATTGCCGTCACTTTATTGCTTGAGAGCGCCAACTTTATTCTACAACACTTTTCCACTATAAGATAAAATATCTTTAATTTTTTTAGCGTAAGATGGTTGATATAACAAATTGAATTAAATTTTCACAGAAACTAGACTTATTGTTTGTGGAAAACATTCTACATTTTCTTTCGACATTTCAACAAAATGTCTTTCGCTGTCCGGACAAATGTTAGGTCAAATAAAACAAGTGCTCGTATTTTTTCGTGTCTTTCTTTGGCTAAAGGCCAGAATTAGTGACCAATGGATGGAATTAATCAATAGTGACCACCTTCTGATGGAAAAATAACTAACACCAAAGCATTTTATCTTCAAAGTACTAGGTAGATTTTTTTCTAAGTTGAAAGTAAGCTAACCTAACCAATTTGGAATATGATATCCTCCTATATAGAACTAATAAGAAATGCCTACATATTCTTATCCGTTTTAAGAGTATAAATGAGAAGACTATAAGAAAATTATAATTTCCTGTTAGAATCATTCGTATAATTTCCTGATTCTTGACAAAAATTTGAACAGTAAATTCTTGAACTCTAGAAATAAGAATAATAGGTATTACATGGTGCATAATATATTTTGTAAAGTAATAAGGTACCTATCGAGTAGGACTCCAACTACGGACCTGTTATTTTCCGCCCCGTAATACTCTGTCCCTGACTAGATACGACTTTTTGCATTAGCCAGAGGTGCTACACAGTTTTATACCATAGCTTGTTACTTGCATCGTTGCATTATATCACGGAAATACGAAGACAGATAAGTGTTTTCTCTGTAATTTTTATTGCACATTGTAATGTTTTGAATGTCAGTTAGGTAGACATTCAAGACCAGAAACAATAAAATTGTTATAAAGTTAGTGTTAGTTTGTTAGTCTTTACACTGAAAAAAACCATCTACCTAAACAGTTTAGGTGCAGGCAATTATGGAACCATCGCCTAAACTTCAGTTAAATATTACAAAAGCATGTCAGTTGCAAATCCCATTGTTGTTTAGTAAAATGTGCTTCAGCAAGGATGGCTAAAGTTTATGTATATCGCACTGAAGGATTGATTACCTAAACATAATAATCGATTTAGCTAATTGTCCTAAATTACCAGCCTAATATTTTACTTAACCTATTTAGTAGGAGTACTTAGGTACCTAAGTTTTATAACTTAGATTATAAAATGTTTTATAATTAATAGCTGATCCGGCGAACTTTGTACGTACCGCCTTTTTTTTTTTAAATAATTATAAAGTTTCCATACATAGAATAGAAAATGGCTTATTTGAAACATTTTTATTGTATGGGAACAATAATTTTCTTCTTTATTTGTGTAATGTATTGTATTTTTTCCGATGTTTTAAATACCGGTAGGTAGTTATTATGTTAAATGGGGGCGGAGAAGAATCCAACGAATACCTTATGAAAATCGGTCTCATCATCATCATCATCAGCCTATAAATGTTCCCACTGCTGGGACACAGGCCTCCTCTCTGTGAGAGGGAAAATTGGTCTATTCGATCTCAATTTTTATGTAGGTTCGTACCCTACCTAGGTAGGCAGGTACCTAGGTATATAGATTGCTAAAGTCTTTAGCTTTCGAGTACCTAATAAACGTCTACTTTGGTTAAATATTTAGTTAAACTAGTTTGGTTGAATCTTCCATTACCTTTGGTTATATTAGACCAAATTTGGTGACTATAAATAAACTTTAGTTACATCAACCGAAGTAGTTAGTAACGGCCACGACGGCGCCTCCGCGCCCGGCACCGCCAGTGGTGCGGCCAGTGTTACCAGAAACATGGTATTTACCGAAGATACACGGTATTTTTGACCAAATACGGTCTACGGTAACTCTATCTATAAAAAGTGTACAACGAAACATAAATGGTAGGCAAAAATCAGCAGCACCGTCCGCTACTGTAGGGGAAATCCCCAAACATTTCATTGCTTGTCAGATCCTATAATCCAGCAAAATGAAATTATATCCACTCTAGGTCTTTATAAAGACCTAGAGTGGATAAAAAAAAAATTATATCCACTCTAGGTCTTTATAAAGACCTAGAGTGGATATAAAGTCTTAATAAACGTTCTTGTCTTTGTCCTTTAATTATCTGGTTTATACAACTTAACCAACATCTGTTTAAAAAAGTAAAATGTAAAGTTATTAAGATTATCGTATTTTCGACCAATTCAATATAGTTTAAATAATATAGGTAGAGGAAACATCATTGCTTCTCACATTTGAATGAAAGAGATTAAAAATTGCGTTTTAGATTTTTCCATTCGAGATCAAAGGTTGAGCGCTGCTGTGGCGTCGATTTTTTGCACGCCTAGTTATTAAGCGTCTACTGGCTCGTGAAATATTACAAATTGCGTCCCCCGCCACCCCTCCGCCCCGCGTTTGTGCACCCCCTCTACTTTCACACTGCCTCTTTCACGCTGCTTCGTCAGGGGTACTCGATCATCAAGTGCTAAATGAAGTATTTTGTGTACGTTACAATATTTTGCATTTAGGATGATGCGATGATAGATCAATTTTTTTTCAGTCGAAAAACAGTCTGGCACACATAATGCGTTACACTTATTGATATGGATAATTTTCTTACTCGAACTTTGAAGCAGTGCTCGGACAATGCATTACATTTACCTATATGGATCTATCTATTTGACGAAGGCAACGTTTTCGGTCGACTTACAACTTGATGCTACATTTCAGAATTGTAATGAATCTTGTAGGTTTCATGATTTCACATGTTTGTTGATGGTATAACAAGAGAGAGAGAGAAAAATAATAACTTATTCATACATGATACAACAACAATATGTTTGAAACGTTGCAGAAACCATTTTCATTAACATAATTTTGCCAATTATGTCTTCAGGTTGTATAAAAGCTGTATACTATTCAAACCGTTAGTTCAACGCACAGCGGATACTAAGTACGAGGTAATTAGATTACTAATGTAACTTAATAGTGAGAGTTGTATTGCCATTTCCTACATTACAATAATAATCCATTTCCTTTATCTCACTTTACATTTGCGCGGATGGATTGATTTGTATGTATGTATACTAGTTTGCCAACTTACTTTCCAATAAGCACAACATGGGTGGGTTAATTTTTCAATACATATTTAGTATAGATTTGACTTTGACGCCTAAAATGTCTCACTATTGACTTTGTGTTTTTCATCATAATGTAATTATTTAATTTTAGTTTTATTAATTTAATTCTCTTTAGGGTTCCGTACGTCAGAATACAAAAACGGAACCCTTATAGGATCACTCATGTGTCCGTCTGTCTGTCGCTTACAGTCAATTATCTCCGAATCTACTAGACCGATTGGGTTGAAATTTGGTACACATATCAATTCCTGTGACCCAAGCACAGAGGTGTGACGTGAATAGATGAAATCTGTATGTGGGAGGTAATTTTTGGGGGGGAAGGGGAACTGCATCGTGTGACATATCAAATGAAAGGTATTGTTGAGACAAACTTAAATGTATTTTTTTTTTGTAATTTTAAAATAATAAACAGTTTCCAAGTTATTCAAGAAAATAGACGAAACTTTGACCATTCCCCCCCCTTATCTCCGAAACTACTGAACCGAAAATTTAAAAAAAAATACAGAAATTAGTTTTCTACTTATAGATTATAGGAAAACCTATAAGAAGTCCATGATATTAAAATAACATGGTAAATCACTCAATATTGTGCGTACCAATTTGGGTCAGATTAAAAAAAACGTGATAGGTAACATCGTACAGAACCCTCTTCACGCGAGTCCAACTCGCACTTGGCCGGTTTTTTTTATGTTTAATTTAATTTAATACATATTCTCAAGCACACGTTTTATTATAACTATTTATTTTATATAAGAAAAATAAAATTACTAGCGGTCGAACGGTCAACAATTTTTTTAGTAAATATTTAGTTTCTAATAAGTATTTGTAGAATTTTAGTCCATTTTTGTAAATATTTTTAAAGGAGAATGAGCGTTCATGGTTTCGCTTTTTGAAACGTATGGTCACTTGAGCAAATCTAATGTTTTTATTTTAATAATGTTATTATTTTTTATTTGTTTTAGCATAAATTCACTTAAAACATTTGTGGGGTTTTTATTTTCAATATTATTAGTAATTACTGTTATATTTTTGTTCCGGTATAGTGAAGGGCTACGTTACCAGAATTGATCGATTAAACAAAGAACAAAATCGTAAAACAATTAAAAAATCTACTAGTTTCCCTAAAGACCACCTTAAAAGCCATTATTATTGCTTTTCTATAAACTCTAATATGATTTATTTTATGATAACACATATTGAGGTCTTATAATAAATGTAAAGATATAATCGATTATGTTAAGATGTCGTAATTGACTGATGTGTCACAACACTATTCCATGAAATGTCATTTGTCAAATTCAAACCAGTCAAACTCATGATTTTCGTGTTTGTTTGGTTTTATTTCTTTATTACCGGCGAACTACTATTTCTTGCTTTTCTAGTAAACTTTTATTCGTCTCGAGTAGAGTTTTAGGATACCTTTTTGTAGTGCGCTGTTATAGTGAATTTATACGTCTACGTTGATTTCTACTGGATACCTACTGTGTTGTGCTATGTGAACTGTGTTTTTAACCGACTTCCAAAAGGAGGAGGTTCTCAATTCGGATGTTTATATATACAGTGGTGGTCACATAATTAAAGACACTTACAGGATATAATTTTTTCAAAGTTACCTACCCTATATTTTTTATTATAATGCAATAGGACCTTGCGCGATATAATTTAAATTATTGTAGCGGTTATTGTGAAAGGTTTGAAATGAAGTAAAGAGATCAAAATGTCGTATTTTACATTTTTATCAAGTTTGTTTATTGCAAGCAGTTCAAACTAATAGAAAGACTTGGCCATCTAATTAAAGACACACAAATTATGTAAGTATAAAAAAATAAATATTACAAAACTTGGAATGAACTTAATTACAATTAGTTTTAGATGTATAATAAAAACATAAAACCATGTTTTTAATATTTTGTCGCATGTCCTTTAGCAGCAACAACAGCCCGACACCGTTTAGGCATTGAAGCGATCAAATGATTGCAGGTTTCAATCAAAATCTACTCCCATGCTTTTTTAAATGCCGTGTTATGTTGATGTACAATACTTGTACGTTTTATGCAACTATTTTCTTCACATGGGACAACAAGTTTTCGACCAGGTTAATTTCGGGACTGTACGGTGGCTAATCTAAAACTGTTACTGATTGGCTTGTAAGAAATTCTTTGACCATTGCTGAAGTGTGCTTGGGATCGTTATCATGTTGAAAAGTTCATATCACTGGCAAATGAACCTAGGCATAAAATATCATGCTTTGTTCGAAAATATTCTTATATTGAAATGTATCCATGTTACCTAATATTTTTTTTATAGGTCCCACACTGTGACCAGAAAAATATTCCTAAGCTGCAATATTACCCCTCCATATTTGACTGTTCTCTTTGTGTATTATGGATCAATATTTTTAGGATGTCACCTCATTCAAACTGTTTCATCAGAGTTATCCATTTTAATTTTAGTTTCGTCGCAAAAAAAGCATATTTTATCACTGTCGTTTTGTCCAGTATGCATATTTTTTGGCATATTGAAATCTTGTTCTCATATTTTCTTACTTCAAAAGTGAGATCTTATGAGAAATTCTTCCAAACAAGATTAGCTCACAGAATCGCCTTCTAATCGTTCTTGCAGACACTTTAGACCCCTCTGCACCAAATACTTCTAAGCAATTCACTTCTGATCCTTTGAAAGGGTCTTTTTTAGCCAACAATGCTATTCTTGAGTCTTCTCTTTGGGTTGTTTTTCGGGTTCTAGGTTTCCTAGGCACATATCCCGTAGTATTGAACTTCTTAAAATGCCGGATGGCGTTCATAACCATTTCTTTAGAACATCGCAAGTGATCTGCAATTTTATTTTATGACCAAGCTTTGTCATAAAAATTGAGAATCATCTTGCTTGCAGAAGGATCATAACTTCTGTTTTATCTTACATACTAATTGAATTTAAATTTCACAATGAAACTTAAAGGAAGATCAAAATAGAGTTATTTTTTGCTGTGACGAAAATTCGTGGCATAATGGTAAAAATAAGTGCTCCTTTTAAAAAAAAGTTATTGAAATACCCACTGTCTTTAATTACGTGACCAGCGGAAAATGTACAAAAAAGTTTGTATTACATTTGAAACAGGAATTATGACTAAACTCTTGTTATTATAACTTATATACTGTTTTCATTTAAAAATATACGACTTCAGTGTACACAAAATGACAATTAAAATGGAATTGAAACCTATCTTGGTTCTCTAAATATCATTTATATCGTTGTATGTGGTCAACATCAAGGGTGTCTTTAATTATGTGACCACCACTGTATATTTTTTTAATGTTTGTTCGGGCATAACTCCGTCGTTTACCAACCGATTTGAAAAAATCTTTTTTTGTTGGAAAGGGTCTTCCCAAATGGTCCCATTAAAATTTCATCGAAATCGGACTAGCACTTTTTGAAAAATCAACAGAAAACAACATTGTCTACACCGATTACTCCGAGGTTTCTGGTCCGATTTCGATGATTCTTTTTTTGTTCGATACAGTATATCTGCCATTTGGTCCCATAAAATTTTCATTTAGTTTGGTGCAGTAGTTTTAAATTTTAGCTCATTATGTAAGAGTACATACATGGGCGATGTTATTACCGGTGCTACGGATTACAATATTTTAGTGTACATGTAAGAAGGTTGAATATTGAAACTAAAAAGGATAAAAAACTTTTTCAAAAAAAATGTAACCGACTTCCCACAAAAAAGTTCAAAATAACCTACAAAAAAACTTTTCTTTCGAAAGTCGGTGACAAAAAGTCAATGAAATAAAAAAGAAAGTCACCGACTTTCGAAAGAAAAGTTTTTTCTTTCGAAAGTCGGTACTGCCTAATCGCCAAATAAGAAAGGCAACGCATGCTATGGTTAATCTTTTAATTACATGTTGCATTGTTTTGATGCCTAATAATATAACTCATACAAAATACTGAGTAAGTAATGTTTTCTGGAAAACCCCTCAAAATATCAATCTGTATTTAACTTTGCTTTCATGTATGTCAATAACCCTTACTTGTGTCCAATTTTCACTACTATAAGTGTCAAAAAGGAGCGCCACCAAGTGCCATAGTCGGCTGCTCATTCTCCTTTAAGTAGTTTCTTGTTATTAATTAAGTACCAGTTATTAATCTATAGAATATAGTCAGATTAACGTAGCTACAAAACAAGGGAAGCATACTTCAAAGGTTTATTAGTTACCACACAAGATACCAATAGAAAATCTCACTAAACAACGAAATATCAACGATAACGCAATTATAAAGTTGCTTTTGATTAAGTTCACTTGTTATTTACGCTTCCGCGCTCGCTACTTTCATTAGGTATTATAGTAATTGAATTGATTCATTACCAAATCACTTACGTAGCGATAGGGCCAATCAATTTCCTTAAAGGATAACTTTATAAAAGCGAGTCGGTACCCAGGAATTGGGAAAGTGAATTAAGCGCCCCACAAACTGGTTATATCAATCATAAACTTATTCGATTAATTACGTTTTGCGGAGTTAATAGCGACATCTAATATCGGTAGTAGTGATGTGCGTGTCGTTAGTCGATAATTTCATAGTAAGTAGGTAGCATTGTTGAAAACATAATTATGTCTTTATTTAAGCACATTATTTTCTAGTGGTAGCCAGCATATTATTTATTAATTTGAAGTTTTAGAGATTTAATTAAGCGTAAATTAGTTGATTTTTGTCACAGACCTTAAGAAGTATAAAGACACAAGAAAGCCATATTATAGTCATATATTTTCAGCTAAAATATCGATAACTCCCCAATTTCAGGAGTTTTAGTTTTAATTTCTAAAATTGTATAATTCATTTTTTTCTCTTTGTTTATTTTTGTGAAGTTATCACTTATTTTTTGTGAAGGTTGGTTAACCTATAATGTGTAAGTTCTAGTCTTATTATAATTATATACCTTAACTTTACTGTACACAGAAGCTGTGGGAAAACCTTAATAAATAAATAAACTTTCTAAAAGTGAAAAGCTATCTCCGAATATCATAAATAACTATACAAATACAGGAAGGAGAACCTCTCAACTAGATCCAATTTTCATTCCAGCCTAGCTATATTGAGATGCAAACATTTTCATTGTTCCTAACCACACTAAAGGCTCTACGATCGCAACAGAAACTAGTTCATCATTTCCCCTATAAACCCTGTCTCAACTGTCGACAACGCCGGGTGCAACACTATTGGGCCCATTTCGGCGGTGTCATTAGGCAGGCTGTGTTAATGATTAATGCGGCGCCGGGCTCACACGGCCCCCTCGCCCCGCGCGAATAAAACTCAAACCGACACTTAATCGAGCTACCCCTTTCGGCAGGATTCGGGATCGCTGTCCTCGGCCTTATTTTTATTTGCCAATGTACTCGGCGATCGTTCGTGACTAGCCCCGCCACTAGTAGAGTCCCTGGATTGCTTACGAATTGGTCGAGCACGATTTTTGTATTGCATTAAGCGGTCCGTTGATGTATGAGAGATCGTGGACCAGTAATGGCGCCTAATACCTACTGATATTTGGTTTTGATATTGCTTGAAAACAATCATTTGTGTTAAACTTTTTTCTTATTTAAAGGTGCATAAATGAAAAAGCTTATGTAGAAGGGTGCTGTTGGTACATAAAGGATAAATAACATGCTCATTTAACAACAACTTATGCACCTTGCAGTTTTTGCTCTTACATTTTAATTTTGCAATCAAGTGGACGTCGGTATCTCGCAAGCAATTATTCGTAACAGCTCGCTCCGACGTCGTATAGGTGTTCGGAGGACGAATTAAAAGGATAAGAGAGCCGAAGCAAGGTAGCAGGCAATTAGTCGCAGCGGATGATGGATGACGCCCTTCGCCGATACCCCGTGATGGACACAAAACGAGCAAGAGCACATAACTCATTATACGGCCATGATAACGCGCGGTATAAAGTTGTAGTTAGATACGGAATATTCGATGATTACCCCGCACTCCGCCGCCACCGCGCCGCGCTTGACGCAGATTACATTTTTAAAAGGAAGTCGGTGTAGACTTTTTGTTTGTTGACTCCTTGCTGGAGTTGTTGTCGTGTAATGCTCTTTTAATTTGGTTACTGTAATAAATAGTTCTCTACGGCCACGGGTTGGCTTTTATTGATCACACGTTTTTCTCTTGCGTTATTTATTCTTGTTTTGTTTTCTTTGTCTTTGATGTGGTGCCGTTTCTACTTACTTATTCCGTAAAAATTACTGATAAAACGCCTTATAATTGATAGAAACAATGTTAATGCAGGTGAAATCAGTTACTCAATACAGACAGCTTTTATTGTCAATTACAATGTCAATTTACAGGAGTTTCTAGACTACTTATGCTAGAGAATTTTCCTAGAACTTTTACACACATTGCTGACTAGTAATAAACAGACAAACGACAATCGTTGGCCTGTCATTTGTATATAAGGTCGCGTAAGTGCGGTAAACGCAGGGGTGAGGCGCGCGCATCGGACATGGTGGACCGTGGACCGTAAGACAGAGCGCACATTACGAGCGCAGGCGCATTAGAGCAGCCGCAGGTGTGCCCGTTAGACACGCTACTGTCACACTAGCACCACTTATATGAAGATGAACGTAAATTTAAGATAGTTAAAAGAAAATTTACTGATCTTTAAATAAACATAGCACTTGTTAGGCGAGATAGAATAGAGCTTTAACACGTGAGAACTTTTCTATCAAAGCTTTCCTTTTGAATTTCATGCTTGTTGGTAAAGGGTAGTTGACCTATTAATGTAATCATGTTCATAGTTTTCAAGTAGGAAAATAAGCAAAAAGCTTCATAGGTTCTACCTTAGGAAGTATGTATTTGCAATAAGCTTTTTTTTCTGTGTATAGTAAAACTAATCAGGATCTAGAAAACTAATCAATTTAATTTAAACTATGATATACATATTAAGGATAGGTGAACATGTGCTATTCGGAGAATTCTATCTCCCAATGGCTGCATTGGACTTGTTAACTAGTTTTGATGTGTGATTTCTGGAAAAGAGAACTACATAAATTACTGATTTGCATTCAGAGATATCTCTGCAAGAACGTGTAGGATTCTAAATTGTAAGGCACAGGAAAGGATCTCACCTATTTATTATCTTGGATTTATTCGTTTATCGAGACTGCTGTATGTGTTTAGGGTTCGTTCGTACTCAGTAGGAAATTATTCCACTCTTATTTGTTGCACCCTAAAGGCATAGAGGTAGACCACTCCGGTTTAATAAGCTGATGTTAGAAGTAAACTAACATGTGGTGTGAATCCAGTTGTGTGAGTATACAGGATATATCAGATTATATATTTGCATCACTGAAATTAACGTAAGAAATTGATTTATGTGAATGAAATTACTTATTAAGCTATTGCATAGCTTTTATCGCGGGCTCTGAGCGCGGCGCGGCGCGGCGACCGATTCAAAAAATTTCCAAAAACCTAACGAAAAAACCTAAGGAAACAACCTGACACAACGCATCGTCTAACATCGTTTCAGTTCGGGAGACTTCGGCAATCATAAAAATATCCGTCATAAAAACAATTTACTTTTTATTACTGATTCTAAACGGCCAGCTACAAAAGGAGTTTTCACAATGAAACCTACTTAAAAAATTCTCCTACAACAAAGAAGTTCTTTATTACAGTAGTGCACCACAAACATTTTAAATAAATTATATTATCGTTAAATATACGCGGTAGGCGATTTTATTCTTTTAAAATAAAAAAAAATGTTATGCAATAGCTTCACCGCGGCAGTCTCCGAGTGCCACATGTATATTTTTTAATTCATAAAATCATTGAAGGGGTCTAAAAAAAGGGTCGCAGGACTGCGAACAGGTACCTGTGGCCCTGGAACGTAAAGGCTTATTGAAGGTATACCGTGGATTTTAGTCAGTACGAGTTCAAAAGTCCCTTCCGCTTAAATTAGTCATATCAGTCATATCAGAATCATAATAAGAGTTGTGACAAAATTAATTTCATAACACTAAATTCTACAACACTAGCCTTTTAAGACCCCCAATTACAAAGTGGTTCATAACAATCCACCAAAAAGTTCTTAATTTGACAAGTAAAAGAAAATAGAGTCGTAGGCTCGTAGCAATTCGTAGCACTCAAAAAATCTGTTAAAACGCTCATAATTCGACACGTAGCGGTTAAAAATCGTCTCGTAGCAGCTACTGGTCGTAACAGACGTAGATCGCAGAACAGTCACATCAAACAGTTCTACGTAAATGACGCGTAGATAACCGATGCGTTACGAGTCGCCCACCGGTTACGCGCCCACTACGTCAAATGACCCAACCGAATGTACTTGGCACCTGTAGGGTTGGTCAATTGGGTAAAAATTCTGAAAAGTAAAAAAAAAGGGTTCGTAAATTTTTATTTATTGTAAATTGGTTTCTGTCAAACTGTATTAGTTATGTATATTGCTCAATGCTTTCTTATATTTTATATATATGTTCATCATCTCAGCCATAGGACGTCCACTGCTGAACATAGGCCTCCCCTTTAGATCTCCACATATACCGGTTGGAAGCGACCTGCATCCAGCGTCTTCCGGCGACCTTTACAAGGTCGTCTGTCCACCTCGTTGGTGGACGTCCTACGCTGCGCTTGCTCGTCCGCGGTCTCCACTCTAGCACTTTTCGACCCCATCGGCCATCTGCTCTGCGAGCAATATGGCCTGCCCATTGCCACTTCAGCTTGCTAATCCGGTGGGCTATATCGGTGACTTTAGTTCGTCTACGGATCTCCTCATTTCGGATTCGATCACGTAGAGAAACATCGAGCATAGCCCTCTCCATAGCTCGCTGAGCGACTTTGAGCTTTGAGATGAGGCCGATAGTGAAAGACCACGTTTCGGTGCCGTAAGTCATCACTGGTAACACACATTGATTGAAGACTTTCGTCTTGAGGCACTGAGGTATGTCGGACGAAAAGACATTGCGTAGCTTCCCGAACGCTGCCCAACCGAGTTGGATTCGGCGGTTGACCTCTTTCTCGAAGTTGGACCTACCTAATTGGACTACTTGTCCTAAATAGATATATGAGTCAACAACTTCGAGTACCGAGTTTCCAACAGAGACTGGGGTGGGCACAACATTGGAATTTGACATATTTTTCGTCTTGTCCATGTTCATTTTCAAGCCCACCCGTTGTGAAACTCGGTCGAGGCCATCGAGCATGATGCTGAGTTCCTCCATCGACTTTGCCATGACTACGATGTCGTCGGCAAACCGAAGGTGAGTGATGTATTCGCCGTTGATGTTGATGCCAAGTCCTTGCCATTCCAGGAGTTTGAAGGCGTCTTCCATTGCGGCAGTAAACAGTTTAGGGGAGATAACGTCCCCCTGTCTTACGCCTCTTCTCAATGGAATCGCCTTCGTGCTCTGCTCCTGTACTCGGACCGACATGGTGGCGTTATTATACAAACACTTCAACACCTCGATGTACCGATAGTCAATACGGCATCGCTGGAGTGACTCAAGTACCGCCCATGTTTCCACCGAATCGAAGGCTTTCTCATAGTCCACAAACGCTAAGCATAATGGCAAGTTATACTCTTCGGTCTTCTGTATAACTTGCCGCAGCGTATGGATGTGGTCTATGGTACTATAGCCTCTTCGGAAACCGGCTTGTTCGGGAGGCTGGAAGTCATCAAGTCTGTGTTCGAGACGGTTCGTGATAACCCTTGAAAACAGCTTATAAACATGACTCAGAAGCGTGATGGGTCTGTAGTTCTTCAATAGGCTGTTATCACCTTTTTTGAAGAACAACACCACCTCACCCCTGCTCCACGTTTGAGGCGTTTTGCCCTCGGACAGGACGGAATTAAAGAGTTTCTGGAGGACTTTAAGTATCGGTGTTCCACCCGCTCTCAGAAGCTCTGAAGTGATTCCGTCCTCGCCCGGCGCCTTGTTGTTCTTAAGCTGCTTCAGGGCCATCCTAATCTCGTACAGACTGATGTCCGGGATATCTTCGGTATAATGTCGGGACAGCTTGGCTCTTGGATCTCTTACCAAGCTGTCAACGGACTTTGCGACCGAAGTGTATAACTGTCCATAGAACCTCTCGATCTCGCCTAAAACCTCTGCTTTGGTCGACGCTATGCTGCCATCCTCCCGTTTCAGCTTTGTCATCCGGCTTTGCCCAATAGACTTGTCCTTTGCGAACACTTTGGAGCCTTGGTTTCGCTGTATGGTCTCTTTAACACGATTCGTATTAAAGAGACGCAGATCGTGTCGCAAGGACTTAGATATACGTCTATTGAGCTGCCTATATGACTTCGCGTCATCGGAAGACTGCAGCTGTAGCAAGCGTCGTTCAGCCATGAGGTTTAAGGTTTGCTCGGTCAATTTCTGAGGTCTATCTTTACGGCAGGGTCTAAAAAACTTAGAGCCTACCGTGCGGACAGTTTCCACTAGCCCGTCGTTGATCTCGTCCACTGAAACTAAGTTCTCAAGGCAAGCAAAGCGATTAGAGAGCTCGAGTTGAAAGCTTTCGGGGTTTTGAATATGGGACCGAGTAGGTCGGAGCGTAGACTTCATCAGGCTGGACCTTTCAAGTTTAACATTGATATTCAGCGAGCCTCTTACGATTCGGTGATCACTACCGGTTTTTACCCTGTTGATCACAGAGACATCACTGAATATCCGTTTCTTGTCGGTCATGAAGAAGTCGGTCAGGAAGTATATATGTTAATGAAGCTGAAAGCATACTTAATAAAAAAATGGGTTAGTTAAATATGTATTGGCAAAATATTTTTGATTTATTAAATGATGAAACTTATTAATTATATGTACTTGAAAATCAACTGAAAAGTTACCAAAGAATGTAAAAAAATAATAATTCGTCGGTTGACACCATGTTCATGAAAATCGGTTTAGTGTTAGAGTGGTAAATAAAAATTGTACAAAGCTTTATGACTTTCGGGTAAAACCGGTTCTACAATGACATTTGAATCGTTGACAACCCTACCCTTATGTATGTTAGAAACAATTCTTTCCAGTATAATGTATTTATGTAAATGCTTTCCCATAAAAAGATGGTAAGCCATGGAAATAGAAGCGTTTATTTCTAATGAAGCAATTATATTTTGTTAGTTTAATTACTTTTATTTAAAGTTGAGGCTGTTAGAAATAGCTGGAATTTCATGGTAATTATTTGTTGTTGGCAGCTGCCGTTTAAGCAATATAATGCCTGTACTAGGAGTCTCTGCGCATCCATATCATTGCCGTAATAACGGTAACTTACAGAATATAGTATACTGTGTGACATATATTTGGCAAAATAATCAAACTAGCATTTTTCTAATTCCCATTCATCCTTTAACGGGGTCTCGGGACAGTAAGTGACCCCGGAACGTAAAAGGCTATTGAAAGACACCGTGGACTTTAGTCAGTCTAAGAGTCCCTCCCTTTCCGCCTAATGTAGAAGGACTCATTTACATATTTTGAAACAAACATATACTCGTATTAAAAAAAAGAAATATCGTCCTTTACACCCAGAAAACACTGACAAACCAACACATAAAAAAATAAATCAGCCCCAAACAATAAAGCACGTTACCACTAAATGTCTGTTTAATCAGTCGAAGTCTGTTTAAATTAATAGTAAATAGTTCAATAAGTTGTGTCGATAAAACGAACAGCGCTCCGTTATCGGTCGCCATAAAACCTGACCAAGGCACAATTTATCACACGTTTACACATTTAATTGTCTGTAAGTTCAACCTTATTCGTCAATAATGATAGTGGCCAGGGTATATTTATTGGATCTCGTATAAAAAAGGTAGTATGATATCCCGTTGGGGTAATCTATACTGGAAAAGTTATTGCTACAAGCTATGTAATGGCTTGAATAAATGCGTCATTTATCATATTTCTTTTTTTATTAAAACTGTATACTTTAGCAGTAAGTTAGAATAAGTAGTATACTATTCTTACCTATTCCTAAATTAAATTGTAGTTAAATCATACCTATACTAAGAATTACGTAAAATTAAATTACCAGCATCAAATTAGTTATTTTTGGTCATGAAATCAGAAATTTTGAGTTAAAAATGTTTCTAAATTATACAAGCGATTGTATGTTAGATAAGACATTCATTATGTTTCATGTAAAAAAATCACAAATTACAACCAAATCCTAAAACATTTAAATTCTGCTAGGTCATTCAAAAGCTATTTATTACTTATGTACGCCATGCATGAAAGTAAAAGCAATTACAATGCAACATGCGAACCTGAACAAGCTTATAGACTTTCTTAAAACCATGATTTCCTAGTAATAGAAGTTTGTGTGAAGGCGAAGGTCGCAAGTTAAAGCCTAAGTATGTGTGATTTCATTATTCTTGGTGACGACTTGACAGAATGACGGTAATGCCTTCCAGCACGAACGCGGAACCTTCACAATACTTCCACTAATATGCGAATTACTTCGTCCACCATTTGATTTGGTCTCATTACTACCACTCCTGCGCAAGATTCGGCCATTTGTCATCCGTACATATTAACGTCACACTTTCACCCAATTTGCTGGTAGTTTTGTAACTCGACGTTTTGATTGCCCTGTCGCTGAAATTACTGTAATTCTTTTATTTACAATTATTAATATTGTTGTTGTAATGACAGAAAATTCGCTATTAAATGTAATTTGATTACGACAGGCGTACAGATAATGTATGAAAAATGCTGTTTTGTTGTGTATATGCGATGTAAGCAGCTGGGTTTCCGTAAGCTTGACACGTTGACTCTCTAACCTCTCTTTGTTTATAATCATCGTAATGAGTTTCTGCAGAAGGTATTAAACAATTGTTAGCTGCAACTTCAGGCTGGAGGGAGTTGCCAGCGACCAGCCCTATATAAGCCATCGCAGACCGGCGTTCGCCCCTTTTTTGCCGACAGACGCGCGCTCGTGAACATCGACTTAGGAATTCTTTCGTGTCATTTAATATAATTTTCAGTGATTTAATTTTGTGTAATTTTTAAATTATTAAATAATAAGTTTTGATTTTGTTTGATTGACTAATTTTACTTTTTTTTATTAAAATCTGTTTAGTTTCCCAAAATCAGAAGTGGGATTGAACGCTAATATAGCCGCTCAAAGTCATTTCTGGTAGTTTTTCATAATGTCGAGTAGAAAACGAGCACCACCGCGAGAGCGCGCGTCTTCGCCTAATACAGGTACCCTAGCAGCCACGATGGAAGCAATCCTCAATCGCCTGACGGCGCTAGAGCAGCGCGCCGACACGCGTTCAGCCACACCGCCGCTGCCTGCCCTCACCGAGAACGAGGTAGCCCGCGCAACGCTTGCGCCACGTGGCGAAAGCGTGGCGAGCACCAGCACCCAGAGCCCCGCCAGGTGCTCAGGTATAACGGCTTCAACAGACGTCACGGAGCGCCTTATCGACGCGCTCAAATCCATCAATCCGGTGAGATCTAATCATTATTATGTGTCTGATTTTGATCCTTGCATTCACGATGCCTATGCGTGGTGTGACGAGGTAGATCGTGCTCAATCGCAAAACCAGTGGGACGAAAAAGAGTGCCTAGCCCGTGTGGGACTATCCCTAAAGGGTGACGCACGTACCTGGTTGCGCGAGTGGACCAGTAACAATCGTACTTGGTCAAATTTTAAATCAGAGCTCAAATCACTTTGTCCACGACGCATTGACGTCGCAAATATTCTTTTTGATGTGATGTGTAAAGAATCTGATAAGTACTCCACGTATGCAGAATACGCGCGAAAATCATTGTTACGATTACGCATTGTTAACGGGTTAAGTGACGAATTATTGTGTGCCATAATTGTACGCGGTATAAAAGATCCACAAATACGTGCAGCCGCCACAAACGCGAAATTAACACCAGAAACTGTAGTGGAGTTCTTGTCAATCTATGTGAAACCAAATCGTTCAAGCGTACCTAATAATATTCAAGCACGCAATAATCGATCTGATTCCTCCACCGAACGATTCCACAAGCGTCCTGCCACAAATACAGATGTAAATCTACGTTGCTATAACTGTAACCAAACCGGTCATAAAAGCAGATATTGTTCAAAACGAAGTAAGATAAATGACGGTAAAACTGATAAAAATAAATTCGTGACTACCCCCGAATCAACTAACAAATCCGATCCAAAAGTTGTTTGCACATTTTGTAAGAAAACGGGTCATACAGAAAATACTTGTTTTGCGAAAGAACGTTCCGAATCGCGAAATAAATCTAATGTTAACTATTGCCGTGAAATAATGTGCGATCGAACTAAAACGGATGTCATTACAGCTGTGATTAGTGGAGTACCCACCGATGTTTTGATCGATAGTGGTTCTAGTATTTCTTTAATATCAAATGATCTTGTCAAAAGTTTCTCATGCCGCATGAACCCGAGTGTACAGTTATTGCGTGGTTTAGGTGGAATAGAAATGCGTTCCGATTATTTCGTAACTTTGGAAATAGAATTTAGCGACGTTACCTTAGAGGTAGATTTTTATGTTGTGCCCCGTGATTACCTTAGCGCGCCAGTGCTTATCGGTACGGATGTACTTAATAGGGAAGGCATCGCATACATCCGAACTGGTGATTCGCAGCGAATAATTAGGAATAGCTCGATTGTAAATAACTTGACACATAGTGAACCGACTGTGCAACCCGATTCGATCAATACACAATTATATGGCGATGAAAAAGCGCATTTATCGTTAGTGTTAAACAGGTATTCAAAATATTTTCTTAGTGGAACAGCGACAACTACTGTAAATACCGGAGAGATGCACATTCGACTTACTAGTGAGGAACCCGTTAATTATCGACCATACAAATTATCATATGATGAGAAACTGCGTGTTCGTGAAATTGTTAGCGACTTAAAGGAAAAGGGTATAATCCGCGAGTCTGAGTCTTCATATGCGAGTCCGATTTTATTGGTAAAAAAGAAAGACGGATCAGACAGAATGGTTGTAGATTATCGAGCTCTAAACAACATAACGGTAAAAGACAGATACCCTCTCCCTTTGATTGACGATCATATTGATAGGCTTGGGAACTGTAAATATTTCACTGTGCTGGATATGGTGACAGGCTTCCACCAAATAAAAATTAACGAAGATTCTGTACACCGAACTGCGTTTGTGACGCCCGAGGGGCATTTTGAGTATCTTAAAATGCCCTACGGTCTCGCTAACGCTCCTGTGGTCTACCAGCGTATTATATCTGATACATTGCGATCTTTTATTGATGCAGGCCAGGTCCTAGTGTATATTGATGACGTTTTGCTATTGAGTGACTCTGTAGGGGACGGCTTGTCCCTGCTCGATTCTGTTCTGGAAGTTTTAACAAAGGCAGGTTTTTCTATTAATTTAAGAAAATGCACCTTCCTAACCACCGAAGTGGAATATCTTGGGAGGACTATCAGTAAGGGTCAGGTCCGGCCGAGCGTCCAAAAAATAGACGCACTAGTAAAGTCTCCGATTCCTAAGACAGTTAAGCAAGTGAGACAGTTTCTCGGTCTGGCCGGCTACTTCAGAAGATATATCCCAGGATACGCTACTAAAGTGGCCCCCATCGCGACATTGACTCGCAAAGATATCAAGTTTCATTGGGGTGACGAGCAGGAGCGGGCGAGACAAGAAGTCCTTTCGATTTTAACTAGTGAGCCTGCATTATTAATTTTTGACCCATCCTTGCAAACTGAGGTCCACACTGACGCGAGTTCATTGGGATACGGCGCGGTATTAATGCAAACAGGAAAAGACGGACGTAAACATGCAGTAGCGTATTATAGTAAGGTCACTGTAGGGGCGGAACCCAGGTATCACTCCTACGAGTTGGAGACTCTCGCTGTAGTTAAGGCCCTGCAACATTTTCGTCAATACCTTGTTGGTAAACATTTTAAAGTAGTTACTGATTGCAACGCCTTAAAGATGACTCAGCGGAAAAAGGATCTCCTGCCTAGGGTGGCACGCTGGTGGATGTTCCTACAGGACTATGATTTTACTCTCGAGTATCGAAAAGGTCAGTTTATGCCTCACGCTGACTATCTCAGCCGTAATCCTGTGAACCTTTGCGCCGTACAAAGACCAATTAATTGGGCTCAAGTTGCACAGGCCGCAGACGATGAAACGATTACTTTAATTGAAAAACTTGATCAGGGCCAATTAGATAGTTCACGATATGTAAAGAAAAACAATTTACTTTACTATAAGTACAACCCGATTGGTGAACAATCACGATTACTATGTTATGTTCCAAAGGGTTTTAGGTTAAGCTTGTTACGTGTATTTCATGACGAACACGGACATATTAATAATGAAAAGGTCCTCGATTTAATATTAAAACATTTTTGGTTCCCTAACATGCGCCAATTCGTCAAGAAATACATAGGTCATTGTATTGTTTGCGTAACACATAAAAAGGTGCCTCGTGCATCTCTGCAGCCAATTGTATCGTGGACGAAGCCCACTATACCTTTCGATACAGTGCACGCGGACGCTCTTGGTCCTCTACCCGAATCTAATGGGTACAAGTACATTCTCATTATAATAGATGCTTTCACGAAATATTGTCTTCTGTATCCTATGTATAAGCAAGAAAGCGCGGAACTGAAACGAGCTTTTACTAACGCTGTGTCGATTTTTGGTACCCCGCGATTAATTGTATGTGATAGGGGCAGAATGTTCGACAGTGCCGACTTTGGCGAATGGGCAAAAGATTTTGGCATTCAAATACATTTCATAACGCCCGAAATGCACCAAGAGAATGGCCAAGTGGAAAGGTATTGTCGAACAGTACTGAACATGGTTAGGATAGATGTAAATTATAGACACGAGTCCTGGTCTAATGTACTTTGGAGGTTACAGCTGATACTGAATATTAATAAGCAAAAAAGTACTCAGTGTTCAGCATTAAATCTGCTTATTGGTTGTGACACGACAACTCCTGCTATAAATGCTCTCATTCGAGACATAACTGTGGACGGTTCCACACCAAATCGCGAAGCCTGGCGCGAAATAAGACGACAACGGGCTGAGGAATTATTGGCTCAAAATCAAGCCAACCAAGATGCACGTGTCAATAAAAATAGGAAGGCACCTAGAGTCTTCGCTGTGAACGATCTGGTTTTCGTGATTAAAGCTTCTCAAACCGCTAATAAACTTGACAGTGGCATCCGAGGTCCATATCGCATTATAAGTGCTTTGCCAAACAGTCGATATGAGTTACGACTCTTGGCGGGCTCCTACGGGAAAACCACACAGGCAGCCGCGGAATATATGATACCATGGCGAGGCGAGTGGACCCCCGAGACCTGCTCAGCTTTCTTTGAATGTAAGATTGCTCACTTATATTTTTGCTTAGCTTAATGCTTCTATTTCCTAAATGTATAATGTATATGCTTAGATGTGTACTATGTTGACTTGGGTACGTAGTTATCTCGCTTACATAAGCACGTTATGTGGATATCAAGTTGTTCTGGATCAAAACTCTTGTAAGGCCTTGTGTGGCGTTGAGTTGACCAGGGACAATGTTTGCGCTGCAATATACATGTAAGGCCTGGATGGCTTCGGCATAAGGCATTGTACCGTTTTGCTTTCGTGTAAGGCCTTGAGTGGCATCGAAATTGCGCTTTCGTGTAAGGCCGTGAGTGGCATCGAAATTGTGTCCTAGTATCCTCGTGTAAGGCCTTATGGGCATCGAGCGTGTATCCTCGTGTAAGGCCTTATGGGCATCGAGTGTGTGGAAATAGTATCAGCGTATAAGGCCTTGTGTGGCATCGCTTACTATTATCAGCGTATAAGGCCTTGTGTGGCATCGCTTACTATTATCAGCGTATAAGGCCTTATGGGCATCGCTAATTATTTGATGAAACATAACGTGTTGAAATGTACCTATTATAGTGACATCTTCACCCACCCAAGTATAAAACTATTGATGAACATGATGTAAGTTAGATCTAACATGTGTGTTGTTTGCCTCTCCAGGTTATGAGGACTCGGTGGTTGAGACCGCTGAGCCAGAACAAGGACCGTCTGCAGAGGGCATCGAGGACGCTGCCCCATCAGGAGAGGCCGTGTTAGCTGCAACTTCAGGCTGGAGGGAGTTGCCAGCGACCAGCCCTATATAAGCCATCGCAGACCGGCGTTCGCCCCTTTTTTGCCGACAGACGCGCGCTCGTGAATATCGACTTAGGAATTCTTTCGTGTCATTTAATATAATTTTCAGTGATTTAATTTTGTGTAATTTTTAAATTATTAAATAATAAGTTTTGATTTTGTTTGATTGACTAATTTTACTTTTTTTTATTAAAATCTGTTTAGTTTCCCAAAACAATTAATATCTAATGATTACCATACGGCATACACCTTTCATTTGACGTGCATATAACTAAAACCTAATTCTCTGTATTCTGCTTCGCAAGTTGTACGCCTTAGCTGCTACAATTTCAAAACTAGCGAGCGATTGTAAAGGTGAAATTATTGTTTAAATTTGATCAGAGCCAAACGTTGTACTTAGTGAAGTAGTAAATTGATAAAAGAGAGAAAAGCTATCTAGATTTAACATAATTCACACTTGTTATCTGGTCCCGGGCTGAGTGCACAAGGCGGTCGGCTCGGCGCTCCGATACCACGCTATACGCACCTATGTACTAGTGTATGTATACGTAAACTGTACGTAGTATAGGCAGTCCGGTGCGAGTACACTCGAGGGTAGATTGTGTTCTGCGGTAAAGCGATAATTCAGCTCAATCTATGTCGTGAGCGCTCGCGCTTTGTTTTATCCGCTAGCTTCTGTGCGCCTTTATTTAGAAAATTGATGAGAAATGGTTTCCATTACGATCTACCGCCTTATAAAAGATATTGCTACGCCGGATTCGCTGTACGTTTGTTCCGAGGGAAAGGAAATGAACGCAAATTTGTTTTCGTGATTGCTAGCTTTGGAACGAATATCGAATTGATATCGATATCATTTTCTTGCGCAATCGTATTTCTCATTAGATATTTATGTGTGACCCCGTGAGAGCCCTTCTCTTCCTTCACGAACGCCTTCGGTTATACAATAATGGATACAGTAATGTGCATGTTGTACTTAGCGTTAGAGGTCATAGAATGTTGTGGAAAACGAGGAAATGCATACAACGTTTAGTTAAATTTTAAGAAAAGTATTGCTAATTCATGATTTTTAGAAAGACCTATTCTACCTACCAATGTAGTTTTTTTACAATAGTACAAGTACTTATCTCCCGATCGAAATCATGTGTGAAGTCAATTAGGGCGTACATAAACATAACTAAATAATAGTAACATTCCGCGGTAACCGGCCGGCACTAACTACGATATGAGCTCTAAACAGCTCCGTTTGAACGTGCAGCCGCTTCCAATTTGCGTGTGTTCGCATCTCACCACGGACAATCGCTCGCAAATTGCCCGGCCACTGATTGCCCGTCGACGTTTATCAATATTGCAGCTACCATTTCCAGCGCGCCGTCCCCGCTATCATGTCATAGATTGAGTAATTGTATAGGAAACACGCGACAGATGAAAAATTAGATCCACGTAACAGCTCTCTTGTCGCTTTTGTTATTGATAATTAAACTAATCATAACCACAAAGAAGCGCCTATCATTAATTAAGTCGGTCTGTTTTACAAACGCTACTCACCAATAACCGTGACCTGTTATAATCAATAATTACAATATAACATAATGTAGACGCGGAACTAATGATGCTGTTCCTACTTTCATGTGACGAGGAGAGCGGTGCTCAGCGGGCCGCCACACTGGTGGTGTGCGTCGCACGATGCCGGGGTCATCCCACACAATAGCGTTACGTTTATCGACGTGTCGAAATCAAGCATTCAAAGTCGATACCGAAAAAAATATCGATTTCCGTAAATAAGCGAGTGTGGCACATTTATAATAATGATGAATGGAAGCATCGGTTGTTCGTGTCGATATTGCGTATCGAATCGTGCAACCGCTCGAACGCCACTCGGCTACTACATTCATTGAGTGCTAATTGAAAAGGAATATCATCACACCACATCCTGCTATAAATCTAATATAAATTGGGGCGTACTTGAGTTTCTATACATTTATGCCACATTTACAGTTATAAATCAATGTTCTATTCTTGGGCAGTCTACTAAATCTTTTGCAGTTTTGGAAGATTTATCTGAAATCTTGAATGGGTAAATCGGATATCTAAATTCCGTTCACTGGTATTTATGGATGCTTTTATATTTGAACTAAAGTTTCTAGCATTCGATGTAGTGTTTCGCAATTGAGTATTATTATCATAAACAAAGGTTGATATCGGAGTAATCGATTAGCGATCGATTGCGCGGCATGGCGTGCGGCGAGGCACGACACCCGCGCGCCAAATGTCGCGGAGTCGTTGCGAGTGCTACCCTCGGCGACCGCGACCGTGGCCAATCGACTTGTGAACACTGCACTCATGTTTTGGTAATACATTGTATGATGATAGGTCATTAATAGATCGACATTTGTAGCGGTAACCCTTACTTATAAAAATAACGAATGAAAACGAATGCGCTCTACAGCTCCACATTTTTCTGCTAACCTTTTTTTAACTGCTTAACTAGCCTTAGCCTGGACCGTTGTGCACTCTAAAGATAGAAAATGCATGCGAGGATGAATTGTACAACAGCGTAAGTACATCTATGCAAGTAAACAAGTACATACTTGTACCTACATCAGAAAACAATATCAGAAAAAAAAAATCAAAGAAATAATCATCATCATCGGCTTATAATGAGGGGAACTAGGGGAAGTAATAATTTTATTATTCAAAATTCTCTTATAATTTCATTTTTTTTAAATATGGTACTTACGATGAGATTTAATGACGAAAGTAACTCGGTTTGATGGTCTTTACCTATCACCCTTTTTAGGGTTCCGTTGCCAAATGGCAAAAACGGAACCCTTATAGATTCGTCATGTCTGTCTGTCTGTCTGTCCGTCCGTATGTCACAGCCACTTTTCTTCGAAAGTATGAAAGCTATCCTGTTGAAACATAGTAAGTAGATGTATTATGTGAACCGCATTAGGATTTTTTACACAAAAATAAAAACAAAACAATTTTGTGGGTACCCCCCATATTTAGAATTAAAACTCAAAAATTTTTTTTTCACCAAATCCATACGTGTGGGGTAAAAGGGGACAGGTCTTTAAAAATGATATTGAGGTTACTAATATCATTTTTTTTCTAAACCGAACAGTTTGCGCGAGAGACATTTCCAAAGTGGTAAAATGTACCCGCGGTGGTGGACGCCCACGGCGACGGACGTCGCAAGACGATCTCTGGCCACCGTAGGCGCGGGCATGCGGGCGGCGAGTAAAGGGCAACTCGCTGCCCGACCATGGACCATGCCCGGGTCGACGGCGCGTTGTGTTCCACGCGCGCCTCAAAGAGCGTCAGCATAATGACGGAAGTCTAGAGGGCCAAAGCCTGTCGGGGTCGCGGGACTTATCTCATTACCGTGACCCCGGAACATAAACATGGATTTTAGTCAGTACAAGTCTGACAGTCCCTCCCGCCCTGCCCGGGGTGGGAGGACTCATTTGATAAAAAATGGTAAAATGTGTTTGTCCCCCTCCCCTGTAACTTCTAAAATAAGGAATGATAAAACTAAAAAAACAACAAAATAAGAGAATGATAAAACAAAAAAAATATATATATAATGGTGACCTCAACAAAAACCTTCAACGTAAATTGGTTTGGATGAGATATAGTTAGCAGGTTTTGAGATATAGTACATTTTCAAAAACCGCAAACATAACTTTGCCATTCATACAAACACTATGAAAAACAAAGTTATTTTTATTGTTTGTGTATATTACTTACTAATCTCGCTTGCTACTACGGAACTCTTCATGGGCGAGTCCAACTCGCACTTGGCCGGTTTTTTAACCATAAACTGATAAACGCTTAAAATTGGTGGTCTGTTCGCAGTAAAGCGCAAACAAAACTTATAAGTATGAATAAAAAGGATGTTTGAGAACAATCATCATTCCTTAACCATTTCAAAAATAAACAGACATGCTTCGTTAAAGGTATTTAAAACTGAACCCATTCTATTCCTACGTATCAATTATAAAAAGCTCGTAATTGTCAAACGAGAAAGTCGCAGCTCAACGGGCCGTGGAACAGCTGTTCGGTGCGCAGGCGCAGGCACACCGATCGCGGACAAAAGGACCCACAACAAATGCACTTCCAATTCGCATCGCCACTAATTACGTAATTATGGGGGAGGAGAGAAAAAAAAACAAAATGGCGAGCATTCCCTGCGCTCGCGCTCGACACATTAGCTCACGACATTTCTTCATCGTAATTTTTTTTTTGCAAATTGAAAGTCATGCATGAGTGTTTAAAATGAGTTTGATGACTAAAAGGCTTAATTACGTCATTTAATAGTTGGTTCTCTTGTTGGATTGAATTCAGCGGCAAGTTCATGAGCTAGCTGTTTGTTAAATCGTATACGCTATGTCTAGAATACTGAGTGGTTTACATTAAAAAACTGGGTTTTTTAATGTTATTATTCTGATAGTTTGCAGTGGATAGAGGTATGATTTTGGTTGTTTCTTTGGTTTTATTATTAGTGAGACTAATGCTTTCAAGACCAAAAAATAATTTCTGTGAACGCCACATAAAATTCACTACCATGATCCTCGAAGGATTAGGCAGAGGTCAACTTAATAGTATCAAGCAGTCACGAGCAATAATATGTATACTCTTAGCAGAATGAAAAAGCGATATTCTCCCACCATATTGATAAAACTTTTGCGTTTTCATGAACCTTCTATTTTGGAAGCCATGCTATTACGAAATGGGTCTTATTTTAAAGTAGAAACCAGTATTTCACGAGAAAATCGCGTTTGAATTTTGTTAATCATCTTACTGACTGCATCCACATTTCGCTAGTTACGTTTTTAGAGCATTCGCGTGTAATGTAACATCAAAGTGCGCATTGTGATGCTCGATTGTCTTCCGTCACTGATGAAATGTTCGAATCTGTAACGTTACATTACAGGTGAATGCTCGCGGTGAGGGAGCGCCTTTATTTTATTTATCTCCATAAAAAGAAGAATGCAGAAAGTTATATTCTTGCTTATTTGTAGTTTCTGAGCTAATTGGCTTCACAGATGACAGACTGTCCCACATAAACTAAAAAAAAACCCAAAAAGCATTCTGGAAAAAATTCAAATTTTATTATAAACGTTATTAGTATTTTACATTATTATGTTAGCAACAAAAGTTAATTGTTGTTCTTATCGTTCGATCGACGAATAGCTAATTAGTTGCACTCACACATAAGAAAAGAGACCATATGTTAACAGCACACATGTGCAATTTCAATGGTCACTGGACACAAATGCAGCGTTGTGTCGTAATATTATGCTTGTCTGTAATTTATTATATCATCTATCAGAATAAAGTTTCGCGTTTTGTCATGTGTGGGAAGGTGCTCTATTTTATGATGTTTTTTTTTTGTTGCGGTAATCTAGCTCTATTTTTAATTTCGCGTTTGCATAAACGTTTGTGTTGAATAGAGTAATTGTATTAATTAAATAGTCTTTCTAATTAAACTGTCGTTCGGTTTCGGAAGGAACTAATTCGGTGAGTATCGGGACTGTCTTATCAGGTAACCGTGATTCTGGAACGTAAAGGGCTATTGAAGGAACACCGTGGATTTTAGTCAGTACGACTCAGACAGTCTGCTCCAAACTGGGAAAGAAGGGATTCATTTGATAATTATACATATAACACGAAAATAAGGTGGTCAAAGGTCAAGTATATACAAAGGTCTTAAACTCTGGTTCATGGGTCATTCCGACTATTTCTCATGGAATTATGGAATGTAAGTTTAAAAATCCTGTTTTTACCTTAACATTTGTTTGATAGTTGGTGTGAGTACTACGACGAACAAATCAAGGTAGGTGTTGTAAAATTCTTCTGAATTTTTCCATTAGTTGAACTTTTGGAAGTTCAATCGCAATTTGCCGAAAAACACTGCAATCAAGCTGGAAAACACTACATCATTCTCCCTAGGCGTTTGCTTGTCTGTGTGAAACACACACAGGTGCGGGCGTCACCTGACTCCGTCGGAACCGGCCACTTCCGGCGGACGCGGCAATTACCGACACACACCACACACACACACACGATATGCCCACTTACACGTGTGTTAAGAAGCAGGACAGCTAATTGTTTTGCGATTAATTTTACCCAGATGTACAGTTACCAGCACTAATTATGTACACATACACTTGCAAAATCAAAATCTTTTTTGTTACGGTGAATTATATTATAAGGATTTCTTAGATTTATTTAAAAAAATCTATTTTTATTTCCATAAAACACAACAAAGATTTTTCTCTTGGAAAAATTGAAAATACTAAATTTTTTTTTCGTGGATAACACCTTTCCACAATAAATGTATAAATTACTAATTCTAAGCCAATATCATCATCATCAGCCTTTAAATGTCCTGCTGGGACACAGGCCTCCTCTCTGTGAGAGGGAGCAGGCCGTAATCTACCACGCGGGCCCAGTGCGGATGGGTACTCGTAGATGTCACATGTCTTCGAATTTTTGGTTCTAGGACATGCCGGTTTCCTCACGATGTTTTCCTTCACCGTTTTGAGAGCAGTGGTGTTGAAATAAATTACACAAAGTAATGCGCCTGACTGGGTTCGAACCCCCGACCTACAACTCGTAAGTTGAGGCCGATACCACTGGGCCACCACTGCTCTCATTCTCAAGCCAATATCCAATATCAAATTATCTTATAATTTCCCTACTGCATTTGTGTGTCCCACACAGAAATGCAATAATAACAAATGTGCAAGTTCTGACGCCAGCGCATTAACCTACAAATGTCTGTCAAATGTTCCTAATCGAACATGAATCTTTTGTGATAAAAAAAATCTATTTAGGTAATTTGACAGATTGGGATAGGTTGGTGGTATGCTGTTACGTCTTTGTGACTGTAACAGTTATGCTATTGTCAAACAGACAGGTGTCATATAGATAAGTGAAAGCGATCCGATAGTCTATGTGACAGGCTTCAAACTATTCCATACATTACAAACAAAAACGCTTCGCGTTCGCTTCTCCTGTCTGTTTGACAATAGCTTATAGTCTATGTCTACGGTAGCAACGCTATGCAAGTTTTTGTAGTACAAGTGTCACCACAGAAGTGCAGTTGACCGTACTTGAAGTGTTTAGTTTGTTTGTCTTGTAGTAAGGAGTATTAATTACTTACGTCGACCTTAGTGATGAGGACTTTTAAAGAGGGTCAGGTTTGTGATTAGACCGTATCACGTACTAGAGAGGGTTTATTTACTGCGAATAAAAAAACGTAAGCTCAATTGTATAGACCCCTTTAAGTTGTGCTAAGTTCGTAACTAGCAACTACTTGCCTCTGCTTTAACTTCGCTAACTTCCTCAATTTAAAGAATCTTCTTCTTCCTTACTTTAAAAGTCTTTGAAATTATTCTTTTGATTATTTTTTTATTGCTTCATCTCTTTTGTTTATCAATTTGGAAAAGTGAATAAATGCACTTTTGGTAGTAATTGGGTTATGAACTGTTTCATAAATAAATCATTTAAAATTTTCTAATTACATAAATTACAACAAACTACAAACAATATTCTTACATAAATCCTTAACAATACATAAAATCTACAGCATTATTAAAGCGATATGGTTATTCGAATCGCGATTTAATCGTTCATTTTAATTCGTCATTAATGCCAATGAATATACAGCAACGGTAAAAACGGTAGCATGAATAGTAAACAGCATATTTCATAGAATACAAAAGTAATTTGGTTTAAATTAAAACCTTTTTGTTTAGTGAGTGTTAAAGGATTGTTTCGCAGCGCTCTACTGTAAGGCTGCTTTTCCACCAGAGATGCGCTATGTAGCTGTGCTGCGAGGATGTAAAAGCTGAGCTACGAAACTGTGTGACCGTTTCCACTGATGCTACGCTATGTAGCTGTGCTGTGAAGATGGGTAGCTGCGCTACGAAGATGCGCTGTCACAAGGTAGCTGCGCTATGAAGATGCGCCGCCACAAGGTAGCTGCGCTATGAAGATGCGTAGCTGCGCTACGAAGATGTGCTGTCACAAGGTAGCTGCGCTATGAAGATGCGTAGCTGCGCTACGAAGATGTGCTGTCACAAGAATCCGTTTCCACCAGTGCTGTGCTATGTAAACCAGTGAATATGATTGGTGGATATCAAACGCATCCGCAGCAACGTAGCATAGCGCATCTCTGGTGGAAAAGCAGCCTTACTCTGTTGGGGTGGACTGCATTCGTAGCATGATCATCTATTCTATCTCTATTCTACCAAGAATAGCCAAATTTTTTAATCACTATGTCATTACAATTTGTCTGTTTTTTTGCAAAAGTGTTACACGATCTGTACACCATTGAATAATAGACACATGGACACTGGACAGGTCCACTCGAATTTGTGTGGTTCTTTCTTCTAAAGACCATTTCAGATATTAACCTGCATGGTCCTTGTATAACCTGTTTTAATTTTATGATGTCTGGACTTTAAAAGAGACTGTGACCTCTGAGTTTGTTTCGGATGTTTCTTCTCAGAGTAGTCAGGTACGAAACACCGGCCCCTCCTAGTTTTATGAAAAGACGTGTAAAAGTGTTGATATAACCTACTTGCAAGAATAAACATCACTTCATTTCATCATCATTTCATTTCATTTCATGTCTTTTCTATATTTTAAACATTGGCGCATTTTTTTTTGATTGGCCTGTTATGTCCCATTGCCGGGCACAGGCCTCCCCCATATCCTTCCAAGTGCTCTTTTCTAGTGCCACTTCGGACCAGCCATCATGCTACGCATCTAGATCGTCCTGTCACTCCTTCTCCCTCTCCCTCTCCCTCTCCCTCTCCCTCTCCCTCTCCCTCAATAAAATTGCCCCTTATGACAATATGGGTTCTAAACTGACTGCAGGTTTTAGAGCTATCGAACTTTAAAGATTATTCGAAAAATTTCCACCTCTCCCTCATTAAGCGCTTTTTGTTAGAAAGTAACGATAGTCACCACTTAGAATTTATGCTTTTCTGATAGAATATGAACGACTGAATCTAGTGAATACAAGTTTGCTATAAAACTAATCATATCTTGGGTATCTAAGTGTCATATAGTTTCTGTTATGAAGTTTTCTGAAAACTTTCCATATCTTTCAAAGCATATTTTTCAAAATTACATTTATTTTGAAAAATATGCTTTGAAAGATATTGACACTTGGTGTACAAATTACAGAAAAAACTTCCTTGTCTCATTACCTTTATAATATGGTGCCACAGTATCCACTTTTAGTTATTATAGTGTCTTACCAGAAAATTAGGGTTGTTACTAACAAAGTAGTAAATCGACGAAAATCTGTTATAATGTTTTTTCGACCCAACATTGTTTTTCTGTGGTTTTTGTCCAAACTTCTATCGGATATTAGCTTTTTGAGTCAGTACTCTAAATCCTGGTCGATCATATCAGGCAAAATCGGTCTTTAACTAGAGTATTTTGTTACCCCATATTGTCGGGGTTAAAATTGTTGCAAATAATGTCTAGTATCACAAATCACCCTGTATATAATAATATACGTAAATAGGTAAGTGTTAAATATGTGTTTTAGAACAACTTCTTTTAATCATGCCAACCCTGTCTACGTAACACATTTGTATACTTAATTACATTGTAGAACGCAAATAAACGCATTATAAAAACAATATCATTATGTTAACTACGCTAAAAAAGTCAAACATGATAATAACGAATATCAAGTGTTTATTATTCTACAATGTTTCACATTCTACAATGCTATTTTGTGTAAAATTTGAAGTTATTGTGATAAGAACTCGTTATCAACACTTTTTGGTGCAAAAATATAGCTACAAATAAAGCTCATCAGGAAAGGATGATATTTGATTATAAGCAGGACTTCAACTTTCAACCTTTTGATTCAGTACACCATACACGTTGCTAATTAGACCGCGATGGTCTAATTAGCAACGTGTATGGTGTCTGTGATGGTCTAATTAGTCGTGCTCTACAAGGTCGAATTTTCGAATTTTCGCAATCGAATTATTCAAAAAAAAGCTTGTAAACCTTGCGGCGCAAGTGTTAATTCGTAATAATTGCAATGTTTGTGAAATTGACCCTGTTTTTCACTTCTACTTCTTACCTAGGCTATTCGTTAATAGATCTTAATATACCCAGATAATAACAAGTGTAATTAACTAACGTGTACCTAATTAAATGATTAATATAATTCACCATACGATTATAATAAAATTTTCTTTAAAAGTCATTCTGACGAGAAGTAACGAAGCTTAAAATCCAAGTTCATTATTCATAATTTCGTTGCGTTAAAGTGAAGTTAAAACTAAACCTGTTTGTATGATAATTAAACCTCCTTTTATGGAAGACTCATTGTTCTTGTTAATTTTTTTAATCGATTTTTAACTTAACCCGCCATTGGTGACGTGAATTTGACTTACATCGTTGGTGACCCCGGTCTCACGCACCGGGATTTTTGACAGCGAGTTTTTTGATAATTTACGGTTTAAACTACTTTTCATTGGAAAGGTTATAAAGTTTGATCTTTAATTTGTTAATAAAACCCAAGTATTTCAAAAAATAATATATTTTATTAGTATTAGACAATATCTTTGGATGCACTAAAATTATGACTTGTTTGAAACAACGTTTTTATAAACTACAAAAAATATAAAAATGTTAATGAATTAACAATAAAATCAAGTTTAGTCAGTCTTATGACATTGAGGACATAAAATAAAAAAAAAACAAATGGCAAAATATTCTACCAAAAAAAAAATAAGATAGTACTAAAATCACTAACCTTCAACAGCCAAACAACTAAAGCAAGTAGGTACTACGTGCTCAAAACATATAATTTTTTTACATTTATGACAATTGAACCTTGTTTTTCGGTTTTTTCACCAACCACATTCAAAGCAACGACCATTCCTCGAAGGACAAGCTACTCCAGGCACATCATCATCATTTGAACGAAAAACACGTAAAATGTCGATCAAATCTGAAAAATCGCCTACTAATAATAGTATTATATGATTTAACTGTAAAATATAACAACATCCTATCAAATCAAAATAATCATCTAATCAATATAAGTAAAATATAAAAAATAACAATAACCATTTGACTTACTTAGTTGGTGACGCCGGTCTCACGCACCGGGTTGGCGGAAAAACTCGGAAACTGGCGCCCGCGTCACTGTCGCGGGGTAGACTGGCGGTACGGGGCGCGGAATTAGGCAGCTACACAAAACTACAGTGTAACTCCGTGCACGGTGTTAAAAATATTTGTCTTTTTTCAATCACCCGGTCTCACAGACATATAGGTCACCAATGGCGGGTTAACAATGAATTCTTTAATGTGAACTTTTCGTTTAATTTGACAGGTTATTTTACCTTACATTATTTTGAACACTCTTTTTAGTTAAGAACATTTTTCGATAAAATATGTATGAATGTGATGGCATAGAAAATAATGTAGAGTCGAGAAGTTTGCTAAGTTCACTTCTTAACTAAAAAGTGTTCTAAGTACGTTTTGTGTCTGCGGGCGGCGAGTAAAGGGCAACTCGCTGCCCGACCATGGACCATGCCCGGGTCGACCGACGGCGCGTTGTGTTCCACGCGCGCCTCAAAGAGCGTCAGCAAGATGACGGGGCCCCCCTCTAGAGGGCCGAAGCCTGCCGGGGTCGCGGGACTTATCTCATTACCGTGACCCCGGAATATAAAGGGCTATTGAAGGACACCGTGGATTTTAGTCAGTACAAGTCTGACAGTCCCTCCCGCCCTGCCCGGGGTGGGAGGACTCATTTGATGATTTTACCACGATAAAAAAAAAAAAAAAGTATGTTTTGTGTCAACTTAGTATTCTATTTTAAAAGACGCGATTAGCTTCCTATTTAAATAAAAAAAAAACAAACATCAATTTAAAAACAAATCTAGGTTAAACAACAACAAGTTACTATTAATTAAAATTAACATATCATAAAAAAAATGCGGGAAAAACATATTAATGACACACACTCACAGACGTGAGTGGCAAATGAGCGGTTTAAAAACGGTGATAAAATCCGCAGGGGGCTACGGTCCGGTGGGGGAGGGGGTTGGGGTGTCCGGTGAGGGGGGAGGGGGCCGCGATAACATCGCGATTACGCGCTACAAAACGGACGATATCGCGCGCTCATTACCGACACAGGTTACCCGCATAATGGATATTTACAGACCATCTCGCTTTTATATCGCCGATATTGTAATACAAACAGTAATCATTATAAATTTTAAAAGCTGTTCGAGTGAAACCCTTTTGTACTAAGTTACTAATTTGTTTGTAGAGAAATCTCGAGAAATTATTATTTTTATGTCGTGTTTTTTTTTGGTAATTAGTTTAAAAAACGTTTTAGTACCGCCGCCATAAAAAAGTGTTTACCGTTCGTAAACTAAATTAAGATTATAATAATGAGTACCCATATACAATTTCTGACTACCTAAACCCAATGTTTAACTACCGAATCAATTACGACATTTATTAAAAACAATTTAATATCGTAACAATAAAATGACACGCGGCCGCCGCACACCGGCCTGGTTCGGACGCAGCTAACCGCGAAACGTCCATTTCATTTCCATAATTTCACAAAATGGTAGATTAAAATTCGAAAACAGCGCTGACAATCGCGACGCCGACAGAACAATGCGCCACGCCGCGTTTCCCGCGTATTATCCAATTTGCTTGTCAAAAACGTTGCGCGAGCGCATGACGTGACGCGATACCTAGCCAATCACAATAATAAAAGGCCATAAATGGTACGCATTCTGTAAATAAATGTAACGAAACTAATTGCTGTTGTAATAACACGACTTACTGACTTAACTGTATGTTCTCGTTGCATAATGCTGCATAAATAGTTACTTAGATCTCAATCGAAATGTGCGTGGCTCAAATAATACAGGGTGAATCAATCGATACAAAGAAATTAATTACAAAAACGTGCATACAAAGCGTGCAGCGAGTTATCGCGACAGAACGCGACGCGACTAAAATGAAACGACTAATTACCCAGTGGTCGCGCGATAGCATCTCGTATCGCGCACGGCCGCGCCGCACCGCCCCGCGCAGCGACCTCACCGTCCACACGGCGGTTTTAAACACAACACTTTGTTAATCATTTTGATTGAAATGAAGGGAAACTCAGACTGACAATTAAAATAACAATGTAAACCATAAAAGTAGATATGAGCTTTAAATGAATAACCTATAGTATACAGTACGTTATAGCATGGTATGCATGCATCCTGTGAATTAAACTTATTGCGTCATGAACTTATCGAAGCAAGTGGTGGAGATATAATTTTAATAACAAAAACCCATTGTACATTTTATTTTGAATTTAACTAAGGAAAACCAAATACGTATGTACCTAAAACGCAACATCATGTATGTTAGATTTCTATCAAACTCCTGAAAACAAGGGGTGGAAAGGAAAACATAAAAGGAAAGAAAAACTTTCCTCTTTCGTTACTGTTATAATAAACGCTACGCATGATACGCACGATTGTAATTAATAATGAATTAGTACAACGGTGCTGGGTAATGCCTAATATTTTATTATTCATAGTGATTTTATTCGTGTAACAAACGTGGCCATATCGTTTACGGCGCGACTAAACGCTACGGTTAATTACGAAGCGATACAATCACCTGGCGTTAAATAAAAATCGCTCCGCTTGGCTATTCAAACCGCGGTGTCTGTGCAATTACGTATCTTAATGGTGAGATATCATTAACTGGAGCGCTCCTGTTCCACTTACTACCACTATTGCGTGCAAATAAAATGTCTTTATAATCAATTAATGCTATAATATAATAGCGTTTATGCACCACTTACCAGCATAGTACGGTATGTAGGGCTGCGAGCACTGGCCGAAATTCTGAAAATCGGGAAAAGTTTTTTATCTTTTGTTTTTCCCTACTGTTGCCCTCAATGCATCCACAAAAGAAAATGTTGAATTTTGAGGAAATTCTTTGTCTCAAATACAACTCCATATCTATTTAGGAACTTTTTTGCCATATTACCTATCTATACACAAACGCTGTGCGTTTATTCTCGGGTTCTTGATATTTCCTTGTCTCAATAATAATAAAGCCATTCGCTGTTATTTAAACAGTTCCACTCATACTTATTACTATTCCAGTACATATAACACAATTCGTGTTACCGCACGCATTTTTTTCTGTTCGACAGAGACAGGTGTTGCATTCGATTCCATTAATTACTGATTATTGTAGAGTTCTTGTAATTACAACTAGAAGGAAGAATGTTTGAAAAAAAAGAATAATCAAAAATAAACCTTTTTACGCCTGTTTTACGACGTTTTTGCAAAGCTTCATATCGAATGCTTCATATTGAAGCTGTTTGAATTATGTAAAAGCATAAGGTGTGAATGTGTAAAGATTCTGAATAGAAAAAGTTGATTGCAAAACGGCTCTCGAAGTTATATTTAGTTAAAGAATAATTCTGCTGTCTGCTGAAAAAGCACAAAAACTAATTATTGTTCAAATAGCTTTTAGTTACAAATGATCTATAAGCTTTTTTCACATGGGGAACGCTTTATGAAATCTATAAGTTAGAACAAAATTAACAATAGAAATACAAATGACTATAATATTAAAAGAAGAATGAGTAAAATTTTAGAGAAATGCATCGACAATGTAACTTACAATTATCTGTTCTGTTTTTACCTAGTCGATTAGAACTCAGGGAAAGGAAATTATGTGAAGATAACCAAGTTCTAAGTTAACTTTAGTCTACAAAGGATATATTTAGCTCCATATTTAGTCACATCCCTGTTATGCAGATCCTGTGTTAATTCACACACTGCATTGTAACAATGCATTAAGTGCATACAATATGAACCGCTCCACAGTTTTAATGGCGCCCATTAGCTGCGTTTACGTTACCGGCCTGATTAATATGCTAATGTATATAGTACATTAATATTTTAATATCCCTATGCGGTGACTGAAATGGCGAGCTGGTGGTACCACTTTCACATATCGTTACTCTTTCTAACACCTCAACTTGGTTTTTAAAACGTGCGTAAAAGTACTGTTAGACTTTATGGTTTTGGCGTTACGAAAAGTAGTAAAAGAGAAGATGAGATCGTTTCTAAATGCTCTTATAAATGGTACAATGGCTTAGATGAACTTTGATTAAAGATAAAGCATTGCTAATTATGCCACTGTTTGGATCCAGACTACGTGAGACGGTGTTAGCTGGATCGGGACTAACGAATGTGACACATATGTACCTAAGTCATTTTACTGTTCCAATGCTGCATCCACTGTTTCTAAGTGAATATGAGATGAGAATATTCTGTAGAAAGTTGAAGGCAAGTTATGAAATACGGGTGCAATCAAAGTAATGCTTAGATATCAAAAGATCTTCACTAACGTAATCCTAAAATGTATATTAGATAATTTCTTCAACAAGTAAGAACAAACAAAAACACAACTGCAATTCTTCAGGGTCTACTAAATAGCTTTGGTAATATAAGTATTGCATCGTAAACGAACATTCACACTCAGCAGGAAATGTATTTTATATTTTCCCACTGTCAATAAAAGAGTGCTCATCTAGATGTAACTTAAGCTGCGGACACACGGACAACTTTATCAGCAACTACTGACGGCAACATTTGCGGAAGTACTGAGGCCAACCACAAGTCTCAAGTTTTTGTAGAGATTCATATTTTTACAGTGAGTTTCAAGGAGTTTCAATTCGCACTAAGCGTTTCCAAACGTTTTTATAATGCGGACAGCGAAGGAGTCGAACTCTCTGCCTGCGTCTGTGTTTCCGAACGCATACAACCTTAATCTCTTCAAAGTTAGAGTGAACAGGCTTCTTCTGGGTAAGCTCCCTCCATCGTCGACCTTGTCTTAGTCATTCCTGACCTAGACTAAGGCCAAACTAAGGACTAGAGCAAACCCATTTTACATAAAAAGGGGGTTAATTTAAGCTTTCGGTAACCTAATCAATCCAATGTTTTTGTTTTTACTACTGATAGGATGTCAATTTGTTAAACCCCTTTATGGAGCAATCTAGCATGTTGCTCATAAGGGTGAGGACTAGAAGACTCTCTTGCTACAGTTTACTAATGGATAGCTCATTTTGTTTGGACAAAATATATGTGGCCAGTACTGGTCAACGACCAATTTAGTTGCCAGCGTAAATGCACTTATATTTTCCATAAAAACTACAGATGTAGAGCATTTTGCTGCTCAAACATAACTTGTGTATGTCCAGAGTACACTCTATCGCTTTCCTGTTCCAATAAAAAACTTTCTGCCCTTTATCCTACATCGATCACGAATACACATTGAACTATTGCCGGCATTAGTCCACAGTAATCGTTGTCTGTTTGACTTTGCCATGTACCGATAAGGGCTTGACACGACATTTTTAAACACCATCCAACGATTTATAGAGACATTTGAATTCGTAGAATTGTAATTTTTTCGGCATTAGCAATATTTGTTTAAAGTGTTGTTAAAAGCAGTTTATTTTGAAGTCTA
Organism: Agrotis exclamationis; assembly: GCA_950005045.1. NCBI lineage: Eukaryota > Metazoa > Arthropoda > Insecta > Lepidoptera > Noctuidae > Agrotis > Agrotis exclamationis. The sequence continues at coordinate 9,040,249 of OX465417.1, read as the reverse complement.
TTTGAAGAAAGAACAGCTTTCGCATTCAGCATGATTGAGTTAATTAAGTTAATTTTGGTTACAAATGACAGTTGTGCCCTTGATTCAATCTCAACTGTCATTTGTAACCAAAATTAACTTAAGCAGCTTAATTAAAACAAGCAGTTTTTAATTGATCGCTTTCAGCCCTTAAGTGACAAGGTTTAATTATTAAAAAGAAAAACTACGCCCAAGTGAGTCATATTGTATTTTAATGTCCGTGTGTAGTCGGCTCGCTGGACAAAAAGCCTAAAATCGCTTGTAATCAGTAATTACGGGTGGTGGCAGCGACGGAAGCAGATAGGGATCTACAACGCAACGGCGCGGGCGCCGGCGGCAGCGGTGCGCTTGTTGCCCATTGATTTAGTGCTAAACACTCGTTAAATGTTTTACCTTCACTATATGGAACAGTGTTTGCTAAAATGCTTTTAGTATTTTGATTGAGCTGATTTTGTTTTGTTTTCAGACTCTCGTATTTTTATTCAGGCCTTTATATTACTTGAAAAATTTATACAACTGCGAAAAATATTAGCACTACGTTTATATACAATTGTTACAGAAAATTGGAGCATCATTAGCAGTTCCTTAAACCTGACTTTTGCAGCCTTTAACACGTGTAACAGTCAGTTGTGTCTGAGGATTACCCAAAATTGGTACTTTACATGCCCATTCCCATGTATCCGGACCAATACAGCCATTTTGAGTATTAATCTACAAATATAGCTCCCAGAAATGAGCAGTACTCTTTGATTATCGCGCATTAAAGTTAACGATCGCAATGCATCTTAAGTGAAACGTATTTTGCTTTGTTAAAACGGGTACTTACTAAAAGCGTAGGAAGCATTAGTAGGTGAACAGCAATAAAATGTTAAATATTACGCGAATTGAGGAAGCATCAGCCATAACTCACTCAATTAAACAACCTTTTAACGGCAACAATGCAACGCGAGGAAGTCGTTTAAGTAAACTGACCATAGAGCGTCTTTTTTTTTCCTTCTCATAACTGATTCGTAGACCATAGATACAGACAACAGATAAAGGGATAAGTTAAATGTCAATTAAATTATATGTTTTATTATATGACATTTTGGTGAGGTCTAATTAAATTATGTGGTAATAAACATTTATTTCTATAATTATTTTTGGTTTTTAGGGGTCTTAATGTTATATTTTTTTTTTACATTCACACAATATTTTAATTAAAATATTAAGTTTGATTGCAGTCAGTGCCAATTCAGTCTCCATAAAAACTGAAGAAATTTTGACCAAGTGTCATCCCTATTTTAAGGTTGAACTTTACTTATCATTAATTTTATTTTACGCATTATTTTCGTGACTTTGGTGCGGTATTGATTTCAATCAGAAAATATTCATTTCACTGTAACTGACAGTAAAAAAACTATTCGTGTCTGTTGTGATTAAACATCGTTTAAACAACATAAATATTAATACGGCACGAGTGGCTATTGGCGTGGCGTGGCGTGATACCAGCCTAGTTTTTATGTAACGCGTTGTTCCTACGTAAATATGTGTAATAAATATACTTTGCATTTATACCCTGTTAATATATCAGCTCTTACTTTTTGCTGTAAACGATTATGTAAAAAAAAGGTTTGAGTAAACAGTTGAACTAAGAAATTATAATTTTATGATCGCCTTATATTGATGATGAGGTAAAGATTGTTAAAGGCAGTCGACTGAACTTAAAATAAAGCTGATAAGTTGCACAAGCGTCGTGAATAGCTAATTGGATATTTTTACTGCCCCCACATTACAGGCGGCTATGATCCTATCGTTCCCAATAAGTTATGATGACCATCAAGGCAGGCATCAAGTAAAATATGTTTGTATTTTTAAAGTTACTCGTACATGGTTGTTGATCGTGGTCACCGCGTTACCCCAACGCGCTGAAGCACGCAATGCTTTGTAGAGGCGATTCTAGAAAACGGTCGTTTTGCGATTAGATCTGTGCAGGAGGAAACACTGGGGTGTGCAGTGGTGGGGGGAGGGGTGCTGTTAATTGCTCCGTTTTGTGAACACGGTCGGTGGCGTGCCCCGTGGGCAATCAGCGGCCTCTGACTGATTGCTTTTTAAATAGGTTTTATGCCCGCTAAAAATGTTTCGAAGGAAATCAAAGAGAAGTTTTCGTGAGGGCCGATTGTGTAAACGCGACCGAGGACAAGTTGTTTTATAAAACGCGAATCTGGCGTGACGGCCATGACGTGCCCTAGACGTGCCGTCACATGCCACGTACTCTACAACTTTATAATTGTTTCAATTTCGGACGAATCCGTCATGTTAAATGTCAAATAATAAAAAAAGAAACAACTATGGAAGAATGAAACCGAACAACAAAAGAAGTGTACCATAATAAGGATGTCCAAAGTCGGTGAAAAGTTGGCATTAGCGGTAAAAAAACTAAACAAGCACGCTAATAAATTGGCGTACACATAAACACTTTTATTCGCAGACATAAAGTAACATAGCGTGCAATCAGGACGTTGCACATAGCTCGGCTCGTATATAGGCTCATATTCGTAACAGCCCTAATGGAGCAGTTGCAAATGGAGATAGCACACACAATTTAACACGGGCCTATTAACCGAGTCTGAGCCGATGGCGTGACAAAGCGGAGTTAGCTCCACGCCGCGTGGCTGCCCGCTAGGTGTTCGTTACAACTGGTAAAGTGCCACGGAGAATGTATTAAATTTGCTTTTATATACTACTTCTAATTAATCTTTGCTGTAACCTCGTTTGCCTCTGTTTACTCGACCAATATTATTTGCATGTAACGTCCATTGGCAACTCTATTTTTATTTTATTTTTTTCAAACTTGTCACTTGATTTATGAATACATGTTTAAATGATTGTGTTGTTTTGTATGTATTAGTGCCACGTTATTAATTACTGATTTTAGAGTTCTTGTTGACATTGAAATCAATTCATATAGTGCAGTTTTCTTCACGTCATTGTAAAACAAATCATAAGCGAAAGTCTATATAAATAAAAGGTGTAAGTGATAACAGAAAAACAATTGCTATTTTAATTGACAACATTTTAATTACAAAACACCACAAAATCTATGGGACATAAAATGCCACATCTCGGATTGCTTAAGAACATCGCTGTGTTATTACTATTATAGCATTAGGTACTTTATTACATACATTTAATACTTTAAGTTGTGTATTTAATACTAACAATACATACATCGTATATGAATAGTTATATATTTATATTATATTATATTATACAGTATGTTTGCACAATGTCATCGACTGGCGTTCCGCGTCACTAAATACTGTACAGTGCACTTCAGTGCCACATCATAATACACTCGTCAGAATATCACTCATTATGAGATTCAGTTGTTTGTTACCGACGATTGCCAATTTTTTTTTTCTTTTGAAACATTTTTATGTAGTTTTCATTTTTTTTTGTTTTAACAGAACGTTATTAGTATTAATCTCGCAACAATTTTATAAATTAGACGACTTTTTAATTAAATTCGCTGAACCGGGTCACTAAAATAAAAATAGACAAAATAATTGTAATACAGAATTGCAGTTACAAATGAAGCTAACAGATTTTTTAATATTTGATAGTTTGATACACATAACCGCCTGTGTCGCGAATTGTAAAGTTTTTTGTGGAAAGAAAAATTCAATTGTTACGATTAAGACGAATATGCTGAGTATTAAAATACGATGACTGAGTTGGTAAAGACGTTTGATGTGCTGAATTGGATGGTTGCCGATTCAAGTCCTGCTACCAATCGCATTTTTCTTTCAACAAAAAGCTTTCAAGCCAATAGAATCTAACAGGTAAGATGAATTTGGAAAACTCTTTGTTATATCTACCGGAAAAATGATGGCTTCGAACGTTGAGAGTTGAGATCGCGGATTGGCAATCGTAGATCACAGATATTATTTATAATATTTCTTTATCACGAAGATGCAACACCGAAGCAAACCTTGTGGAACATTTCTTAAATATAAATTAATCGATAACGGAATGTTTGATTCCAGCCTATTTATTCTCTATGTAACTTACAAAGCTTTGTCTAATCACTAGTTTATCATTAAGTAGTTAACACGACATCAATTATATTTTACACGTTCTTAATATCAAATCTTCTTATAATATCACATATCTCGGACAAGCAACGTCCGTTTCAAGGAAAGAATATTCGAAATGTAATATTCGAACAAGAAATTCTCGTGCAAAACAACAGTGCAGCGGACGAAAACCGAGTCGAGAGAAACCATAACCGAACGTGACGGTTGTCCGTCGAATGGCTTCTTTCATAGTATCCAAAGCACTCGTATCTAGAGTTTATCACTTTGTTTTAGGATTTCACTTTTGGTTTTTGTAATGTCATAGTCACTTTGGATGGATTTAGTCACTTGTCATGTAAGGGTTTGTTCACATTATACGTGTATGGGCTCATCGTCGTCCTCATCGTCAGAGCGCCTGTCAGCGGGTGTGTCAGGGGGTGAGCGGTGCGGGGGCGCGGGGCTGCCAGGGTCTAGGTCGGGCGAAGGTGTTCGTCGCGCATGCGCGTAGTAACCGAGCGCCCCCAGCGCCGGCGCACCCAGGGAGCCCAGGTGTGCCGACGGCCCTGGCAGGCCCAGACCTAGAGGCGGGACGCCTCCTAGTGGCGCACCGGGGTATAACCTGGTGACAAAGAACAATACTGTTGTAGGACGAATGAAATACGTAGCAGGCAATGCAATTTTTGAATTTCAACCAACTAATAAAAGACCTAAGTCAAATAGCCAATTCAACAATGCAAAGTTCTTTTGACGGCACGGTGAGCGCAGTGGTTGAGTTGTTCCGGGTCTGTCTGGGTGTTAATGTATGTAAGTTTCTATATTTGTAAACGCACCCACGACACAGGAGAAATTCCTAGTGTGGAGCAAAAAAAAAGAAAAAAAAGTCTGCAAACATTGATGATTGATAGACAACACATGCCGTTTAACTTATTTCTAGTCACATTAACTCACCGATAAGGCAAGGGTTTCTGCAGCGTGTTAGCGCTGGCTGACGCAGCGGCTGCAGCGGTGGCAGCGGCTTGCCGGTAATATAGGTCGGCAGCCGCAGGCGCTGGCTGCGCGGGGTACGCAGGCACGCCAGGCCAGTACCCTCCGTACAACCGCTGGAAAGCCGCGTAGTTACCTGCTTCAGCTAGCAGTTCTAGTCCTACCGCTGTTTGTCGCTTCCATTTTGTCCTGGTGAAAGAAAGGAGATGGTTAATAATGGTGTTGATTTTTTTAGCTGGTAGGATAGGTATAGACATTTCTCTGGCATAGAAAGCAGTCATTGACCTGTCAAGTTTAAAATGGAAGGTTCAGTTTGGTGCTCAACTTCAAGAGGTTTTTCTTGATATTGTATAATTATTGAAAGGACACTTCTGAGATTCTAAGTCATTTTTGGCTTAGGTTTGGCGTAATTATATCGTCATAATTTTTTTAAAGGACATATTTTTGGTGCTACAGAATAATAATCCGCAGATAGCAGACAAAAAATGACCGAAACGATATCTAAGAACATAATAACAACTATTAAGACCACAAATAAAAAATATAACTCAATCGCAAAAAGTATAACTGACAAAAAAATTCACAGTCCATTTGAAATCGAAATAAATCGTTATGACAATCCCACAAGTACAGACAAACGATTTATGTCACATTACAAACTTAAATCGACTCTAAAATTCTGTGAACTGCCGTTTACGGACCCCAGGGCGATAGATCACGCGTTGTGACCCCAATCGTCATCAAATTTGTCACAGTGCACTCGAGAGTACAAAGGAGAATGGGTAGAGATACCACTGTGGTAAAACTAATAAAAAAATGTAAATAAAATAATAAATTTGACAAAACGTCTTGGGCACTAGTGGAGTCGTCGGAGCGTGGTCGAGTACTTTAATTTGATTTATTTGATTTGCTCGGGAAAGGGTAAGCGCGTATAAATTACGCTACAATACACGCGGTTATTACTTTAGTTTACAACTGCTCTGTCCCACAATGCTATTTAGCAAAAAGTTTAATGGTTACGAATTCGAAAATCTGAATTGTATGGGACTTTGAAAAGGAGAGTTTCTTTTATAAAATTACATCATTTCGATTTGTAATCAACTGCCCTGAATTCGCTATAAGACTTAAGCAAAGGCAATAAAAGTGCTGAAAATATTGAAAATGTGTTTCTTTTTGTTTCAAAAGCGAAAAGGTGTTTGTGGTTGAAACTTTCTTGTGTGTGATATGTTCGCAGTTAAGATATTTTTTAATTTGTAGGTAAGTATTAACTTTTCCCTTACTTGTTGAATGCAACTAAACTTTATAAATAATAATACAAATATAAAATTGGAACTCTATTTCTGTATTTTGCATTTATTTTCCGCACGCATCAAACAAACAAACGCATCCCCATTTGAAAATTTAATATAATTTCGTTGTGGGTACTCGATTAGTTCCGAAGTGGTTGGTTATTGTCGTTGAGTGAGCTTTTTATTATTAATTTGAAGGGAGTCGTCGCATTATCATTGCTATTATTAGTCGCGTAGTGTGCGCCCATTGTTAGCCGCATAACCAGACGCTTCACTGCCCACCTCGTTAATTAATTTCTATAAATGGATCATTTAATTTTATTAAATGCAAATGAGGGGGAGTCCATGTTTGATGCTCGTCATTCGTTTTATAATATTCATTTTCGTAACCTCATTTATTATCATCTGTCTAGTTAATACATAAGCCCCATCTCATAATAGAAGCGTTTTAGACTCAAATATAACGTTAACACTTTAAGCCGTATTAAACTCGATCCTAATTTAAATACTACACTTTAATTATCAGTAGCTGACAAATGATCGATAGAAAGCTGTGCTCTCATTAATCATGTTATTATGACGGCTCGCTCTTAGTGTAACGTCACTCGAGAGCACTTATTTAATTGTCAAGTGCTGAATGAGGGGCAATCTGCTCAGTGACACTATTCTTTTTATTGCCGCCGCGGGCTACGAACAAAAAGCTCTCGGAGCGCACTTAAATTTGGACTGCCATCTCAAGTCGAGACCTCTCGACAGACAATACGCTCCTCTCTGTCTAACTCGAGGACGCGACGCGAGAGCCGCTCTCCTCCGTCCCTGTTCCGCCGTCCCCCGGTGGAGTCTGAGTACGCCCCGCCCAGTGGTTTAGTGATTTGATGCTGCGTGAACTGATTCAATTGTTGTTGGAGGAGACCCATCCAAAAACGGGCCTTAACAGCTCTCGTTAAAGACGAAAATTGTCCGGTAAAACGATCCCGCTTACGACCTCTCCGGGGGGGAGGTTGTTTATCTCAGTTTGCGTTTTTCGGCGACGTGATGCGAATTCGGCTTGTATATCCGGCAAACAAAGAGCACTTTCATCGATCGGAGCGAGTCGCGGCGCGCCGGCCGCTTACGCTCTTAAGGCTCCGACACGTAGTCGGGCCCAATTTGAGCTTTATCGAACGTTATTTATACGCTGCTTAGAAAGTTTCAGAAACATGTTTGTGTGAGCGCTCTTATGGGAATGTTTGAAGTTTAAGCATCGTTATTGTTGTGAACATGACACATGCCTATCAGAAACAATTTTTGAGCCTCCGGCAATACAAAGAAATGGTGGAATTCGAGATGGTTTGGTGGGGTTTAAGGAAAACTCCTCCAGTAATTTTGTTGGAATAGTGCCACTTTTTCCCCATTTATTTAAAATGTATGGCTTTTTAGGCTTGGATTCAGCTGAATTGAGTCACGAACTATTTAAAAACTAATTGTAAAAAAAATACAGCATAAAAGATTTTGCATTTTAATATGAAAATTGACTAAATTGCATTTTAATATGAAAATTAAAAAGCACTTGGGTATTTTTATACCCATTATATCTCATTTATTTAAAATTATGTTTTTTGTTGTTGTAAACTTTTCTGTTGAGTCTTGTGATGTTTGGTATTTTAAAACAAAATAATAAATGCATACAGCATATAGCAAAAAAAAACTCAACTTTAAAGTGTCAAAATCATTTTATGATTTTACCACGATAAAAAAAAAAGTTGTGAAAATACTGAATTAAATGGTACTTTGTACATCGGAAATTGAAATATATGCTTTATACCACTCATGCATGTTTAAACTTAAACCTTCTTACTTATAGTTTTAAGAAAGCTTTTCAATATGCTCAATCAGTGGATGACAGAGAAGAAAAACGTCTTGATAATGTACTGGTTATGTGATTTTTGTAGCTGAATATCAGACATTCTTAGTGAACGATCAATCAGAGTAGTCGTTGATGATTCGACTGATCCTTTGAGATTGAGAGAGCAACAGGTATCTGTTTTCTTTGCATCTCTAATTCTGCTGCACATTTCTTACCCACTTCAGCCTGGTATTGTTGGATAGGAAGATGAGAGTACTGTTTCAGAGACACACTTGCCCACTGCAAAAACCAGTGGAGACGAAGTTCATTGCTTCAGAGAGACCATGGTAGAGCGAACAGATTTGATCCTTAGTATCAGTAGTGAGCGAACAAGAAACTTGTCTCTTTTAACGCCACCAAAATACAGGCGTATATTTCCTTAGTGAAGTAGGAGTAAGTCAAAACTACATCCTTTATGGAGTAATTTCGACCAACTCCTATTTTTCCTGGTACATTATTTCTGTAACTTTTTGGCTCGAGCTTCTGGGCATGGAGCTGACATATAGCGTCAACTTCGACATGGGCATCCTAAATAGAGTGAAGCGATACCTTACAACTGGATAGCTTTTGTGCTGTTTTTGTGCGATTTTCTTGTGTTGTTTTTTGCGGAGTATTGCTGCAACCTAACCCAACCTAATCATTGGGATGGCTCAGATAAATACCAACTTACTGCACTTGACCCAGTGGAGCGCAGAGCTTCTTAGACTAATTGACAACGTGAAAAGGGTGGATGGTAACTTTACAGCTTAGCTCATCGACGCAAGGTTGCCCTCTTTTCGTTTTTTTTTATGCTGTGTTCACTCGTGGCTAATAGTAGCCATACACCATACTGCCTATCGTCCAATCGGCATGACGCTGCCGATTGGATCAAATTGGCAGTTCGTCCATATACACCATACACCATATTTATTCGATCGTCATGCCGATTGGACGATAGGCAGCTATCGTCCAATCGGCATGACGATCGATTTAGCTAGATCTAGCTATAAAGTTGCTAAGTTGGCATCACTGCTGCCGATTTGAAGTTTGATCATTCCGATTTGATCCAATCGGAAGGATCAAATCGGCATGATCAAAACGGCATGATCAAGCCTATCAAATTTAACTGTCATGCCAATTTGATGGATTCCACGCCCACACACGGTCAATTCTAACTGATCCAATCGGCAGCGTCATGCCGATTGGACGAAAGGCAGTATGGTGTATGGTTACCATAAGATGAGACCTAAAAATAGGTCGAGCTCACGAATTCCACAACCTCTTTCCACCGGTCTACTTGCATTGCACCTAAAAATGTCCAGTATCGGACATCTAGATGAACTGCGATTTTCCATCCATTGAAATTATTATAGTTACTACAGTTACAGTGAATAGATTTGCCACCTCTGATATAGAAATTAGGTAAGAGCAAACCCATCCAATAAAATTGAAAAGTATAACACTTAGGCAATCGTGTGAAAATAGGACTCGTTTATTTATGAGGCCGACGATTTAAGTTGGTTGTATGATTTTAATCAGAATAAATACCATGCCCTAAAGTTCTCTTATTCTTTTCATTGTTTTCTAATGCCATGAAAAAAAAAACATTTTAGTCCCGAACGTCCCGAAAATCCCGGGATTTCCCGGTTCCTTGAAGAACTGTCCCGAAAATCCCGGGTCGACCACTAAGGACCGGTTCTCGATTCCCTAGTAGGTAGAATGATTTAACTTCACTTTTCAATATCGTTCTTGCTCTACATTTGACTAAATAATTAAATTCGATGGCTCCGCGTTACACCGCTACGACACTGCTACGAATACCTAAATACTCGTATATGTCTTCATACAGGAATTATTCTGAACATGTGATCATCCCGTTAGGATAACTTGATGAGAATTATTATCCTAATAAATGCTGCAATTGATGAATTACAGTCTAATCCTCAAATAACTAAACAGTTGTGATTGTGACTGACCTGTAACACACACAAATTCTTACTTCTGCGAATTCCAATCGAAATACCATCATTCTAATAATAACCAGGCGACTATTACAGGTAGGAAGAGATTATAACATTATTTATCGACATTTATACCGACCCATTTAAATTATACATTGCAAAGGTCATCTAAACGATTAACCATTTGTTGCTATTACTCACTACCGTAGCGCGACTCGCAAAAAATATATGAACCATATTTAATTGAAGAAATAACAAATGTAGCAATTTGTCTTCTACATCTAAAAATACGTAATCTTATTTTAATGAACAAGTAGGTAGGTATACAATAAAACATTTCCTGCAACTGGAACGTTCACTAATATCAGATTGCATCATGCGCCAGACTTGGAACTGCAAAATTGCTATAGAACGAATAATCCGGCTCGCAATCCGCTTATTAAAACCAGGCCAAAACTGAAATGGCATTTGCAGTATAATGATTAGTGGTTAAATGATAAGCCGCGCGACCGGAGCGTCCTTGCTTCGAATCCCGTGTCTCTGCCGTGTAATTTGGAAGGGTTCGCTATAAGCGATTAGTCTGGTTCTCGGTAGCTACGCGGAGTCGCGGAACCCACGCATTATGTCATTAGAGATGTGTAAGCACACGTACGGAATTTTAATAAAGCAACCGCTATTTAGGATGCTAGAATCAATCAATTGAATAATCTATTGTTTAAAAAGCACGCGCCGTTCCGATTGTTCGATGTAATTTACGACTTATCAACTTGTTAACGATTCTTTAGGTACGCTGCGATTTGTAATCGAAGAGGGAGACTTAAATGGTGCAATAATAGGAAATTGCTGCGTATTACAGTTCAATTCTGCCCTTCGTGGGTGTATTTACAGCGGTCTTCACATATTCATTACATAGCCAGCTGAATTCATATTAATTTACATGGACAGTTTTTTGCATGAACTTCAGCAAAACATACTAAAATTGCCTATGTTTTGCTGTTTGTAGCCTAGTGTCAAAGCCTTGTCGTCAATTTCACGAGGCTAAATCCTCTTTATTCTCAACCAAGTTGGGCAAAATCATCGCTGCAGACAAAACGAAATCAGAAATTCTAACAAAATCGAAAATCATGCGTATCCAGTGTTTCATGTGGTGTGACTCGAGGCTCTCACGTAGGCTGGGTGCTCGGCAGCGTTTATACAAATGATACGAATTTACAAGAAACGTTAACCGTTTAGTCTCTAAACAATTTTCGCACTTACGCGTACGTTTCAGTTTCCATATGAGAAAATAATGATTCATAAGCGTTCTCATCTTTTTATCGGTAAGATTCGTTTTAGTCAACCTAGGTATGCTTTTTCGTGATGTAAATCACATTGTTGGGTTTTCTAATGTCGATATTTCGTGACGACCGAACGTTTTTTTCGGTGGTCTACAACTATTTAATCTAAAGCTGAAAGCAGAATGTTTAGATCTAAAAGCAGATTTATAGTTACTTCATAATCTATGCCTAGTCAGTATTTTCCCTGCAGAACACGTAATTTCGAAATTCTAATACAATAATATCGACAGCTAAAACAATTCCGTCTATCATTACGACTAGACCTAATAACAGACACAGTCGTGCGACTGAACTAGTCGCAACACAGGTAGGTGTTGTTACGAGCGTCATTACAGAATACGTCATTAGGTAATCGCAATGGATTACACGTTTCGACGACTAAACGCCGATAAACGACATTTTGTTCGCGGCCCCCGGCTTATTGTGAATTCACGATCGTTCCGACAAAATATTATAACTATTGATGAATCATGCTGTGGATCGGTCTATTGAGGTTTTAAATCTAGGTTTGTGTGGTTCAATATCACAATAAAATGATCTCTAATTGCTTGTTGATTAAAGACCATTTTAGTGTATTTTTCAAATGAAGAATATTTAAACTTAGGAATGCAGCCATGAGGCACGTTTTCCTTAAAAACTGTAGTTAGATTATAGCGGTAAAACAAATTCTAGACGGTATCTCATTACAGGTAAACTAAATTTAGATTTAGTTTTGCTTTAATTTTTGTACTCAAGGTTATAAATAATAATGTGTGTTTTTGTTGTGGACTGTGCGTTTTGTTACTGCAACTAATTTACTAGTACTTTTTCAGCTCTAAATTCGGCTATCATCATACACTTAGCTCTCCAAATAAGGAAGCTATTTGGAAACAATTAAGTAAACACACACCAGTGTCTGTTGGCTGTTCGAGCCAGGTTGTCGGCGGTGTGATGATTAATAAGAGGTGTCTGCGGCGCCGGCGCCGACCCGCCGGTGACTTGCAGACTTTGTGATGAGAGCAAGCCGACGGTCTCACGGTGGCGCGAAGGATGGGTTAGTGTTACTTTGTTTTAGAAGTTTGTACTACTTTTAAAAGCAGAAAGGTTAGCGAGCGCCCGAATTTAATATTTATCTCAATGCAAATCCTAATCCGTTTTCTATGATGTCTGCTTCTGGTTGGATAGGCAAATTGGGACGTTGATTGGTTACAAACAAAGATCGGGATCAATATTGCAACCGAGATAGATTATTAATTTCCAGCGCCAGCGTTCAGTTCACTGCTTAATTTTTTGAGAAATGTCATTAAAAAGAATTGATCACCTATATAATTAGTCTTTGTCTTTGAAACTTGTACTTATCAGCTTATAAATAGCAGTGATACAAAGCACAAACTTTACCCTGAAAATCATTACATGGAGGGAAGTAATTCTCCTTGGTTCTTACACCTGTCGCGTGAGAATGTCAGCAGCCGGACACTTACGTCGCTAACGTTACCATCAAGCTCATATCCACGTAACAACACAAATTACTGATCTAATTGCGAAAAATGCAATGCAATTCAAAATGAAACCACTCTACACCACTCTCTAATTACAAAATTGGCGAATGTGCGAAACAAATTATCTAATTCTAATTAAAACTGATCGCGGCAAATTATCAAAATGATAATGTTTTTCATTTAAATAGTTTGTTGAAAATCACTAAGCAAGTAGGCAAGAACTTACCTATGTAGCTGTGTAATTATTTATAATTAAGCAAAAAGCAAACGGCGTGTCTTGTAAATAGGTAATTAAAATTAATTGTTTCACTTTGGGTCGTTATTAAAAAGCTTTGTGTTTTTCCAAATTAGGAGTAACCATTGTTCAAAAATAATCCATATATTAGTATAATTTATTCTGTATCCGGGAACCAGAAAATCGGTGCCTATTATTAGAAGGTAGTGGCACTATTCTATTTGGGCAGCCGGTACAAAAACCAAAGGAAAGTGACCGCACACAAAAGCCCATTACATCCTTCAATTAACTACGATTTCACACCCTTTCACGAACCGAAAAATCGAAGCCCAAACATTAGTTTAACCGAAATTATAGAAAATCAACAAAAAGTGCTACAAAAAGGTGCAGACGGCGGCGGGGGCGTGGACACACCGTGCGGCGTCTGCGCAGGACTTGACACTATACTGTCATACTTGCGATCACGAAGTTCTTCACGTATAAAACATTAATACACTCGCAATTAAAGAAAATAAATCAATGCTTTTGCAAGTAGCTTTTGGCTACCGTATCTAATTTTTAAACTGAGAGTAGAGGCTACCACATCACGTTTTTTCTCCAGGTAGCGTATGTACGCACAAAAACCCATTACACTACTGTCTATCTATTAGATACTACTAGTCCGTTGTGAATACACCAGAATCTTGATTACAATGAAAGTATTCAATCAATAGAAAATTAGTATAGTTTGTTATTAGCTACCGTAGTTTTTTGTAAAGGACGCAGCGTAGGCGGCGATCAGTACCCCTAGCACGAATATTTGAAGGTTTCGTCTCGCCACCGTATCGTACCGTCGATACAATAACGGCATACAACGAAAGTCGGAAGCACGAAGCACTTTCGAATTAGTACCGAGGGCGCGATACGAAAACGTTGGTGACGTCATACTAACGTAAATAAGGATGAATGTTTCGTTCAGAAACTGGATTTTTGTTAGAAAATTAGTGATTTTAGGGCATTTAAAATTGTAATACTGTTCAATTTATGACGCAATACAAAGGAACTGCAGAAACAGTTAATATTCCGTTAGATAATAATTAAAATAATTACCAAAACGTTGTGTTTGATTTGACTGCGTTCCTAAACGAACGTCTGTCATACTGGCACAAATAAAAAGCCATGAAAAAAATTTGATTTAGAAAAAAAGCTTGTGTCATACCTAATGTCTATATTGTCAAATCTGTCCGCTGTCAAGAGGTTTCAAATCAATATTCAATGATTTTGTTGTTATAGTTCGTTATTTTTCTGTAAGCTATTCCAGTAAACTGAGATAACTAAACGGAAGTATTCTTACTGGAGTAAATAAGTAATTGACACCCTGATCAAGAAGGTCTGTTAACCGGTTGAACAGAAGGATCCCCCACGATATTCAATGATGAGACGAGGCTCTCGTTTGGAAATTCGGCGAAGAGCTTGAATGAGAAGACAGTACTTCTCCATAAGGCTTGCATTATGAAGAAATTCCTATCTTTGAGGTCCTAAATAACTAACTAATACATTGAACTGTGGTCCATAATAAAATGTTTATTTTGTATTTTTAAGTGTGAATGTTTTAAATCCATAGTAGTCAATTCAAATATGAGTTTGTTTGTTCTTTCACGTTATATTGCTAGACCGATATTGAATAACACAGAGTACCTTAGTGCGGCCATGAGACGATAATAGGCTAAGGAGCATATTTTGTCATGGTATTTAATGAAAAATGTATTGTAAAATAAAGAAAAACTTTATGAATGTTCTGTGTTTGATGATTTTATTTATTTTATTAATAATGACAATAATATCAATCAATGAATCGAGCAATAATTGAGAAGCAACATGATAGGTACGGTTGCTAAAAGATCTATGTAATCCTGTCATGTCAAGTGCTTATTTTTTGTGAATTATGGCAGCATAAATAGAAAAATATCATATTATTATAATAAATATTGGAGCACACATTCTTCTTCTTCTTCTTCTTCAACCTTTAGTCACCCAATGCTGAGTGTAGGTCTCTTCCAAATCTTTCCACTGCTGGCGGTTTTGTGTTATGGCTATCCAGTTTCTTCCGGCCACTTTAACAAGATCGTCTGTCAACCTAGTCGGTTGTCTCCCTACATTCCTCTTTCCCGTTCGTGGTCTCCACTCCAACACTTTCCTTCCCCATCTTCCATCCGGTCTACGGCATATATGGCCCGCCCACTTCCACTTTCTTTTTGCAATCACCCATGCTATGTCTAAGAGTCTCGTTCTTCTACGAATTTCTGTGTTTCTCACCCGGTCGTAGAGAGAGATGCCCAACATGGCTCTTTCCATAGCTCTCTGAGTAACTTGCATGCGGTGGATTATAATATGCTTGGTGAGCGTCCAAGTTTCAGCACAGTACATTCATATTATAATAAATATTGGAGCACACATTCATTTTCTAACAAAATACTACAACACAATCACTTTAATTATAATTTTATCCATACAATAAACCCCGACGAATGTTTTCTCACTGTCAAATTTGAAGTGAATAAATATTCGTAAAACTCGTAAGCCAGCCTTCGACAGTTACGAAACTATCCGTCATATTTTGTGTTCGTGCTTGCTATCTTCATACAAATGGCTCAAATTACGTTTCGAATGAAGTATGAAGACGATACGAAACTTACACGTATTTGTTCGTGCTCTCAAAATTAGTTCAATTTACGCTCACCAGAGGCGCTGTTCAAGTTCCCATACAAAATGCTTTCGGAGACGATACGAATATTTTTTCGAAAGTGATTCGTGCTCGAGGTACAGACCCTAATTACAAACGTTTGTTTTTTAAATAACCGCCGCTCGTACTGTCGCCGACAAAGTTCTTTTGTACTACGATATTTTTTTTCTTATAATATAATAGCACTTGGGAATCTTAATAATGTAAAGAATAGACAATTAATAGTAGCTATAATTCTGTTCTTAAGGTTATATTATTTTTATGACTTTATTGCGAGTTTGAAATAAAACGAGTTTGCAAGAAAAAATGTTTAATGGTTGTCGTTTTTTAACTGTTCATTATTTATTTTTAACCTTTCGATGTGAAACAATGTTTAGTACGTTTTAAAATAAAGTTACGGTGAACAATCGCATATGTCATGTGATTGTGTACATTTAAGGAGTAAATGTTTACTTCTTATATACTAATTTATCATGTCGTATATGTGTGTACTTACATACGACTGAAGTGATTTCAGTGAAATTTGGCATACCGACATATTTATCATGAACTAAGTTAGGACATAGAATACTTTTAATCAATGTGGGATATTCTCATGTGATAAATAAATAGCAACCTCCACGTGAGGGAAGCCACGGGCAAAAGCTAGTAACTATTGAAATGGCAATTGAGTCCAGTTTCGAGCAGTAGCAGTAACATGTCGACAGTCCCGCTGACTCAGCATTGCTCTGTGAAGAACGCCGACTATCTCACGATCACTCGCGGCGTTTGTCTCAAGTTAGAAGCGATTAAAGTTTTTATAACACAGACTGGTCCAATTGTTAAATACGAAATATCGATTATAAAAAAAAATCAACAACTAGCTAAAGACAATTTGAGCTACTGGTAGAACTTTTTTAAATTTTTGGCTGAAAAGCTTTTTAGTCAACATAAATTGATGAATTTTCGGATTCGCGATATGTGGAAGGTATGGAAAGGGGAAAAAAGTCAGAACCGAAAATTGAAATGAACTCTACAACTTCCCGAAATGCTAAAAAATATAATAGAAACTTTAAAAAACACTTTACTAGTTACATGCTTTAAACTTGTGATGAGCTTTTTTATACTCGTATTATCCTATTTTTTGATTTTTCCAAGTCGGCTGTGTTTTTATTAATAGTGAGGAGTTGACTAGTCTTAAGTATGCTCCGCCAGTGAGTTGGACCACACGCGATAAAAACATTACACTCCTTTTGGCGTTTAACGCAGTCGGGTAAAAATAAATGGTTAGCTAATTGTTTTCTTCACTCAACCTCTATGTTACGTACAAGAATTTTTTAATTTCACCTAGTTCATAAAAAGGCAATTTAGTACAGGAGTTGGGCACTGAAAGTATCCAGAACTGTACACTAGGCAAAAGTGGTTTTCTTTTAATATGATCATCTGCCTTTTCAAAACTGTTGGGATGGTTTCCAGATAAATCGGATGCACTAAAGCTGAATGAAGCGATGGAATTTAACTATTCAATTCCATGTTTTTACGAATATAGTATTTTAAACCCCATACGTTTAATATTTCGACTGTGACTACGAATAGTATCGAAACTGCAAATCACGTACTTTCCTGGAGAGCAATTTTCTTTTTTGGCCTAGAATGCGTTCGAAGTATCGATTTTGACCGATGCAAAACATAATGAAATAATGTTTTTCAAAAAATTTATTCGATTGGGCTCTCAATTTCTGCAATAAAACAAAAATTGTGATGTTGTAGTTTTGATAGTGGTCGTAATCAAAGTCAATTTAAAGAATAGGTATTGCAGTCAATATTCTTAGAGATTTTTTTTTTAATTGGGATAGGTAAGTGTATGTAACTGTACTATCACGAGCATTATTTTAAGCATAATTAGATCCCCATTTCAGTAAGGACAGTCACCATAAGAAGTAATTTATACTGCTTATTCTACAGTTAGTGACAAAAATAAATTCAACAGTGTTTATTTTTGGGCTACAATAATATTTTGGTGACGACTTGAAACTTACGTCACTAACTTAATCAAGCCCACAATAGGGACCTGATTAGCAAAATGAACGAAATAACAACATGTATTTGGTAAATTTCCTTATAATTTATCGCAGTAATACGCACAAACAAACGATTGTAACAATATATTCTGTAATATTGTAAAAACGTTTGTTTGTAATTTTCCAACTGGTCGTGTATGGCTAAAGAAACAACAATACGAAATTATTGAATTAAAAGAAAAATTGAATTATCTTTTTACTAAAACATTGCCTAAGGCAATGTTTTAAGATAATTCAGGTTTTTTATTTCTTAGTTCCAAATTTTCCTTAAGTTTGACGTATATCATTACTTTTCACAATTTGATCCTCAATAATAGTGACACTATCAAATTGTATGATGACGGTATTAACAGCATGTTTTTTTTTTCAAAATCAACTGGTTCGATTCCTGGGCAGGAATCCTGTTTTTTTTTTTAAACCAGTTATGCAGTTTTAATTGTCATCAAAATCGGCCTCGAGGGCTTCAGTATTTTATTTATAGTTATAGCTATTCTGTATAGATTCGGATTTGTCCATTCACGCTCAATTGGAAAATTCACACTGTAAATGATTTAATATATAATACAATTTTTTCCTTATTCACTCTTATTTTAGCCGACTAAAGTAGCTGAGTAGAGTACTTATTTAATTTTTTTTTGCGTTCCAACTTTTTAACTTCTTCATTATTCGTACCTAATGTACACGTCTTTAACTACTGTTTACGAGTTGATGTTTAGGTGATGTTTTATTACCAGCGTATAAAATGTATATCCTAACTATTATTATAAATATGCGAAAGTATGTTTGTTAGTTACCGTTTCACGGCCAACTCACTAAACCGAAGCCCTAGTGTGACTTTTCACGCTTTATGTGACGTAAAGTAAAATGGAACTTTGACGTTATTAGTAGGCGCTTTTTCAATTTTTCATACAATAAACGCAGTAATTACTTCAAATACGCTGTAAATAAAATACAGAAATCTTGTGACAAGGCCTCAAATCATCCTGAAATACTGCATACACGTTGTCAAGTGTACTTACAGAGTCGAACATAAGACATACCTTTCACCACGATAAGCAGTTCTGTACCCGTGAAAAGCAACAATAACATTGATAAGTTAATAGGTCGCGCCACATCGGCCAAATGTAAGATCCGTATTGATTAACAAATTCTAAATTAACGCTATTGAAGCTGCGAGTTATAAACGTATAACAGTATATAAAAAAAATAACAACGGCTTTATCGAAGAAAGGTCTTCCTTTAACAATCACACACAGAATTAGGTACTTGAATTTAGATTTTTTTTAATTTAATAAGTAAGTCCACCACAAATAAGAACATTCATTGAAGAGAAAAAAATCTTAATTCTTTTTTTATAATGAATTATGACCAATTTAAAAATGAAAAACAATTGAACAAAATCGACGTGAACACAAACGTGCCCTTATTGCTCGCCTCGGTTTTGACGTCACGATGACAAAGAATTTCCTTATCACTGTGTCAACTGGCTTCTACAATAACAATTTCAAAGTTGGAACACGTTACTATCGATGTATAGAAATTGTCATAATGACGTCACACCACCGCGTCGGGCACTGTCGACGTGTTTTCGGCTCGGAGTTCAATAATTAATGATTTTGAATTTATATAATTTCTTAATTAGAGCAAATAAAAAAAAACTAAAAATAGTTTGTTTGAAAATAAATATATGATCTTTCCATTAAAGACAAAAAAATCATTGAAAGGACCAATCGTGGAAAAACCCTCTCAAAATAAAAGTAACGGAAGAAAAAAACTAACCTTCTATTTTGATACCAGGTTTTGACCTGCGTATCCGTGAGTCCTAGTTTGGCCGCCAGTTCCATTCGGTCCTGCACGCTAAGGTACTTCTGTCTCTCGAAGGATTTCTCCAAGGTCTGCAGCTGGTGGTCCGTGAAGGCTGTCCGTGCCTTCCTTTGTTTCTTCACCAGCCCCGATGAGTCTCCCCCACAACTCTTGCTTGATACGTCATCTGAATCATCCTTTACACCTGTTGGAGAAGAATAAATCTTATCAATCATTTATTTAGATTCAATTTAAGCTTTTATGAAATTGATTTACAAGTATTACATCGAAGATTTCAGTAAATTTACGCGGTCTAGTATCAAATTCTTGTATTATCAATACAACAACGTGTTTATTATTTGTAACCTGTTGTTCGTTGTTATTCGTGGTACAAGTGAAGACCAACTTGTAGGTACGGACATTTTATCAACGTAGATTACACAAAAGTAAGTCTAGAATCTAGAACATCAAAGAGGTCGCGGGACCAACAAGTAACTGAGGCCCGGAACGTGGATTTTAGTCAGTACAAGTCTGACAGTTCCTCGCGCCCTGCCCTGGGTGATGATTTTACCACGTTAAAAAAAAGACAACAAAGAATTTTAAATAAATAACATCAACTTGCGTTTTAGAATGCTTTCTACTGGTCTAAAAATTATTTATCTCGGTTGCTAACTTCGGTTATTTCCTGAATCTGAATTTCCTGAATCCAAGAAGCAGCCGTCAAAAAGAAAGGTACGGGATTTGGATTTGAGATTGTATATATTTCCTTCATAAACCGACCGCTTCTTAATCATGTCATCCTGTAACATCAATTTGACTGCAAACTATCATAATGTTTGTTAAATCTACCACAATAATCATATTTCGTCCTCAAACCCGTGTCTCAGTCATCGACCTCACTTTAAACGTGTTTCTTATTAGAGAGTGCTTGTCCTCGGGCCTCAGTCACCACAGAAGCCTTTCCTTTCGGTAGGGCTTCTTGCGGTCACTGGGCCTCGGTCACTTCCTTCACGACACTTGTCTTTACATGATATAGAATACTACCTACTTACAAATTGGGGCTTTGTAACAATACATTTTAAAATACTTGTTTGGTTGTAGTTATAGTGATGGTTCTGTCTTCTTCTCTGAACAACTGAATTTAGAACGCAGGCAGGCGTTCCGCTGGGTTGCATTCTAGGTCCTTTCTTGTTTCTAATCCATATCAATGAATTAAATTGACTTAGAAACTTGATTAGTGAGTAAGAAACTGTTATGGTTTTATTCTAGACTCCCCTGCTGTAATAGTATTTTACGTTGTCCGACATTAGCGGTCGTACCACAAAAACTTTTAAACGTCTGTTGAACACTTGTCTAAAAAAATGTCAGATTATGTCGTTGAAATAAGGTCCGTTTTGCAGTCACACTTTTTTAGACAAGTGTTCAACAGATGTTTAAGTTTTTGTAGTAAGGCTGCAACAGTTTTAGTCAGTCAAGTCTGACAGTCCCTTCACCTCCATCAAGAGCGGGAGTATAAACAGTCCTCATCATATTCACTGGTTGCAAAGTAGATTAATGATTGTTGTGGGTAACTAAACAGGATCATAATATGAATTGCGATTTAATTATTGATTCTATATCTATTCTGTTGCTTGAGCAAAAGAGTAGAGTACCTATTCCATTTTAATAATTTCATCAGGATGCTGTTTAGAATTATTATTATAGGCTTAAGGTTGCGGGTAGGTTAGTTTATAATAAGTTAATTTTATAGTTTTTCTGTTTGTACACAATAATGGGGGTGACATCTTCACTATTGAAAAAACCCCCTTAAAAAAAAATAAAGAAAAAAAAAATAAATAATTTCATCGCAATTCAATCCTGTTTAGACTTTCTGTTTTGGAATAAATTCATCTTGCGCTGAATTGAAGTGCACATAATTGTGTGTAAGGGCTATGATGAACCTAAAAGTTTTGTAAAACTAATACTCATAATTAAATTATACCGAAAAGTTTTAATGCGAATTTAAATGCTTGAATATTTCGGTATTTTTACCCGACTACGGCGAAGCAAAAAGGAGGGTTATGATTTTGACCGGTATGTATGTATGTATGTATGTATGTTCATCTGTTCCCTCATAACTTCTGAACTACTTATCACTACTTGACAAATGAGGTGTTGTTAGAAGCGTCTCAGTTGTCCGCTGGTTATAGGGTAGGTGACGTGTCACCAAATCCAATATGGCGCCCTCTAGGGGATGAAAAGTCGTAACCGAAAAAAAATATATTTTCGCACAGTATCGACATGGGTATCAAATTAAAGGGCTTGATGAGCACATTTGAAATATATATACATTATATAGCTTTTACTAGCTAGTTCACTCGCTGCTTTGCTTGTTATATCAAATAACCCCAAAATAGTGTAAATAAAAAATAAGTTAAAATAACTAAAACCCGACTACGTAAAAATCGCGCACTAAAAAGTATAAAACAAGAACAATCCGTGTTACAGAAATTTTTAATTAATAGCCGTGGTCGTATGCCACCTGCGGTTGTTTCACACAATCTTTATTGGCTAGGTGGCATACGACCACGGCTATTAATTAAAAATTTCTGTAACACGGATTGTTCTTGTTTTATACTTTTTAGTGCGCGATTTTTACGTAGTCGGGTTTTAGTTATTTTAACTTATTTTATGACTTATAAATTCGCAGTTCACGGTAAGTATTTATTTAAAGTCGTTTTCTTTGCTTATTCTTATATGAGCCATAAACAAGTTAGTATAGGTATTAGGATTTTATTAGGCGGCTTGCACGTTTGATGTAAAGGTTTACAGCAGTACCTATAAAACGAGTTAGAGGTTCTTAATTGAATGGTAATCGAAATACGATTCTCTAGAGCTGAGCCGTCAATATTTTCATGTCAAGATTCTAACACGAAAATAGTGTACACTTTACAGTACCTGGCTGTAAAAAGGACACATCGATCTTAAGGCGCGTTTCCATTAGGCAAGTCTTGTATACAAGTATGACGTCACAAGTTGCTTGATTTGGAAAAACAACAAAATGTACAAATTCTAACATACCCACTTCCAACTTCTAACTTGTATGCAGATTTGTTCACGTTGCACATAATTTTCAACTTGTATACAAGTTACTTGTATAATGGAAACGCATGCTTTCCTGATAAGCTGATGTTGGTAGCGTGTACGTCTGTCGCGCGTTCAAACATACTAACGTAGCGTAGGTAACGTACCTAGTACGCGTCGCTGAAGTCAGCGACGCGTACTACGTTAATTGCTTTTTCTCACTGAAATACGCGACCCGCCGTACGCAACGGATATCAGCGTAACAGGAATTCAAGTCTTAAGGTTGATGTGTTCTTTTTACAGCCAGGGACTGTAAAGTGCACCCTATTTTAATGTTCTATCGGCTTCATTTAAGTTTTCTTTTTCCTTGATTTAATGTGCTGTATTTACCTACGCATGGGCCATGCACTGTAAATTTTCTTGACCTAAAAACAAAAGAAAAGCTCCTTATCTTCAAGCAAGTAATACCCTCAAAGTCAACATAATATAATACGTGTTAAACACAGTGAGGAGACAAAGGATTAAGTGTATAATGCGCAAGGAATTAGCGCAGTGGAGCGGTGGTTGCGGTCGCGAGTTGTGGCCGTTGTGGCTTGCCACCCATGTTCACCAGCCGCGCCGCCCGAGACTCGATGGCTTTAACGCAAACCGGGCGCGTTTACGTTAACTATTCCATGATTTAATAATTGTAATATGTTGGAAGTGTAATCTAAAGCTGATATAGTCACATTAAACCGTTTTTTTTTTGGGAAAGTTTGAATAGTTTTCCTACTTTTAGTTTAGGTTCAGGAAATATGTTAATTCTGCTAAAATTAATACTGTTTTAACTAGTTGTTATTGTAACTTATTAAAGCATGCAAACAAGTCTAATTATAATTCCATTAAACGAACGAAACGAAGGAGGTTTAAAGTAATTATCATTAGCGAAGTACATAAACAAAAATCTTTTTATAGCAAAATGTACCGCGATCAATTTGCAGATCAAAAACAACTTTGTTTTCAATTACAAGCGGTTAAAATGTTAACACATAAACGTTTTCCGTAATAAACAACCTTGGAAATAAATTGCTCGTTGGAGGTTCGAGCTGATTTTTTACCAGCGACCCTTTAGCCGTTTGTAATATTGAGTATAATTACGTACAAGCAGGCCATTAGGGTACACCGCCGTTAATTTATTATAATAAGGTCCAACTGCCGACTGCACTTACTCGACCGTGAAAATTATTATCATTAGTGCACAGTAATGTCCACCACAATGCACACATTAAGCTACTACCCTTATCAAGACTGCTCTTAAAGCTTATAAAAACACTGGGCACGTTAAATAGCCTCTGATATTGGTAGCGTGTATCATTTTCCTTCATATTGTTGTACATTAACCCGTGAGTCGTTTCCGGAGATATAAACTGTTTGGAACAACCAGAGTTGAAAGAGAACCCAATTAGGTACGACTCTTTTTTTTTATCGTGGTAAAATCATCAAATGAGTCCTCCCAACCCGGGCAGGGCGGGAGGGACTGTCAGACTTGTACTGACTAAAATCCACGGTGTCCTTCAATAGCCCTTCATGTTCCGGGGTCACGGTGATGAGATAAGTCCCGCGACCTAGGTACGACTCTAGTGGGAATTCCAATTGATTGGGCCTTTTGGATTTCACAGCGAAAGCGCTTTGTAGGTACCTATGTTCTCGTTCAACTCACAATGTATATCGACAGGGAATTCAATCGACTAATTGAGAAATCGGTATGATGACATGACGCAAATGCTAAATGGTTCACTTGGCATCGGAGCACGGACACACGATCCGCGTCGCAGCCGGCCGTGGCGCAACACTCGCTGTTGACGATTATACCGAGATCATTGAAAACTGTATCGAATGTTATTCGATGCGATTTGCGACCTGTTACCAACCACTACATTGAATAGGAAACCACTGGAAATTCCATGTGTATAACGTTTGCCATAATAATATAAGTTGATAATTATAACAATGCCATTACCTAAATGTTACTATTAAGACGTCAGATCCGTGTATAGCTCGACTTGTTTGTCACGTTACACAATGACCCTACCAAACACCCCAGAATTAAACTTCAACAGAAGCAATTTCTACACGGTGTCCCCTCGCTCGACTAAACACACACAGCCCAAATCATTCCGTGTGCCTTAAAAATCATAGGTATTATTAACTCTACTTTATTTAATAACACCTTTGAATCCGCTAAAACAAACCCGTTCAATAACTGACTATAATTGTATTTTTTGTCGTCGACAGAATAATCACTGGTTCGACCTCTGTTAAATGTGAATATGAAACAATATGCGTAGGAGCGGCTCACTAATGGCTTTATAATTGAAATTATGACTTATGCTGCCCCTACACAAAAAGGAGGAAACGCCTGGGTGTCACCACTGCGAAGATCGCCCGGAGGACACAGTAGAGCATACGGTGCAAGACTGCCCCGCTTGGGCAGAGCACCGACGTGTCCTCACGGCGGCGATAGGCGGAGACCTCTCGCGCCCAGCATTGGTTCCGGCCATGCTGCGGGGCGAGACGGAGTGGGAAGCGGTCGCCTCCTTCTGCGAAGCAGTAATGCTCGCGAAGGAGGAGGCGCGCCGCGAGAGAGAGAGGACAGAGTCCTCCCTCCGCCCCACCCGCGGTGGTTGGCGCCCACGGCGTCGGACGTCGCAAGACGATCTCCGGCCACCGTAGGCGCGGGCATGCGGGCGGCGAGTAAAGGGCAACTCGCCGCCCGACCATGGACCATGCCCGGGTCGACGGCGCGTTGTGTTCCACGCGCGCCTCAAAGAGCGTCAGCACGATGACGGGGCCCCGCCCAAGAGGGCCAAAGCCTGCCGGGGTCGCGGGACTTATCTCATTACCGTGACCCCGGAACACAAAGGGCTATTGAAGGACACCGTGGATTTTAGTCAGTACAAGTCTGACAGTCCCTCCCGCCCTGCCCGGGGTGGGAGGACTCATTTGATGATTTTACCACGAAAAAAAAAAAAAAAAAATGCTGCCCCTACACGTCGGCAGTCACAAACTAGAATGATGTCCATTGCTGGGTTTGTGTACAAGAAGTTTGTTTAAAAGTAAGTGACACAGCAATGGGTGCTAAATACACTCAACGGTGTGTAGAGCCGGCATTACATGGCCTCGTCTGTCTGTTTATCCCCGCAATCACTATCAGAGGACAACTCATTACGTACAAGTATCTATCTACTCAAGTTTAGGTGCTAATTGAATATTAAGTTACTTAAGTGCGCGCGGTTGATTCCAAACTAGTTTTAATTATTCGAAAATTATAGCGATAGCCCGATTAACAAATCTGATAGTGAAGGCCGTTATAATAGTAGTTGTCAAACGGAACGACAAGCTAAAAGCTTTGTTTAGTGGCCTGATATAAACCTACACGAGCAATTCTTGCGTTAAAATAATATGTAAATCAATTAAAGGTACAATTAATATATTGTGAAACTAAATTTTATCATGCATTTTAATTGAATATGACGTTAACATAAGCTACAATGTTATCTTTAAATCTAATAACGATTATCCTAATTAAACTTTTCGAATAGACTGACAACAAAAAATACTATTTAATTGGGTTTTCAACATTCACAATGCTATGCAGTGGTTATAACTTATATCAAGTGATTGCAATTAAGTAATTAAAAGTGTTAAGGCAGGTGTGTTCAGAGACATTGAATATCAATGACAACCTAGATTAATAGGTATGACAGCTGGTGATAAGATCTACCTGGGTACTTCTAAGTGACTGAATTATTTTTAGATTCTAACAACATAATACCATAAAATTGTGTCGAGATGAAGATATGGAAGAGTAGACAATTTGGATAGGATAAGGTTAGAGCGCGGTCGATATGGAGCGATAAAATGATACCTTAAATGGATGTATAAAACTGGTGTTGGCGCCTAAAATGTCGTTATTGTTCGGAGTGGGCGTGAAGAGCATTCTGCTGCTCTGCCTATTTATTCTCAGATAACAAGTGTAACACTTAATAAACAATGACAAGGTAACGACGAAGCAATAAATTACGAACATTATTCAAATTAAATGACTTATCATCATGGAATCATGGCATATTGTTCTTACCAACGTCATCAGACGTACCCAAATGGAGAAAATTGCAAACTGAATAGGCACATCGATCACAACACAATGATGACTTAACCTAGAAACAAGAACATAGATTTATAGGCTTGTCAGCCGTTTAATTAACTGTAATCCCCTGTAGGAAATTCATTTAACAATAGACTGTTTTAATCACTGTATAGTTACTCCCTATGAACTACGTAATTAATATAATTGTTCGATTAGTGGGAATTATTCTCCATTCATTGCTCTGTAGGGACGTTAATCAAACATGAGTTACGGTTACGATAGCTGAAGTTAAGTTAAACCTTTTTTTATTAAGTTAAATAACTACTTAGATAACCTCCTCGTTCTTAACGACGACATTCTTGAAACAAAGGAAATAATTAATCAAATTACAAAAGAGACGGATTGCAAAATATTTATTTTGGATAGTATTACATAAAGTTAGAACGTCAGTTGCATTGCTGTGTAATAGATATCTAATCTAATAGCAATTAAAATCTAAACCGGTAGCGAGCAACTAAATAATAGTCTATATGCCGTTTATACAATTTGCCTAATTACTGTAACGCTTGCTTTCCAGAGCGGCGATGCAAGAATAATGGAGCGGGCACACGCGATAAGCGATGGCGTTTATGCGTACCATCACATTTACTTAACTAACTATTTTTATTAGTTTGTTTAATCTAATCCTGCACAAACAGCTTTATATTTATTTTACTCGTGTCTTCAGAAAACTTCTTTTAACTGTTTCAGCCAAAGCAACCAAATTCAGTACTGATAAAACAAAACCTAATGGTCTCTTACCCAATGGACAGAAAATTTTCCGAAAAACTTGGGCATTTTTATACAATTACTTTACCATTCAAATCGCTACTTCTAAAGCAACGTGCACGAACTCTTAATGAATTGATGCACAATGGGCGAGCGGGCGCAGGCGGCGCGGCGCGGCGTGGCGGCGTGTGAGCGGCGCGGACGCAGCACAATGCACCGCGCATGCGCGTTATATCACGACTGTGGCATAACTCGCGCAATCATAGCCGAGCAACCCATGCTCAACAGCACTGCATTCTGCTGAATTTTATTACTTTATGGGGTTTTGCTTTTTGAACTCTGGTTCTTCAAGGAAAGCATTTGATCAGCTTGTAACAGCGGTGAACACATATTTGAGTGGTGAAGATTAACAATTATGTCATGCCGTATTTATATTTAATGTCGTATACAGTGATTGTTCATAATAAAATAAAATAAAACATAAAATCTTAAATGTACCTAATTTAACTTTGGGAGAAAAACAACTCTTCTTAAGATAGTGGCAAATTAACCACTATCTTAAAAAATATTTAAACCTGAGATATAGCTTGCAGCATAAGGAATCCGTTGGGACGTTTAAAGTCTTCTTGACTGGAGACCCCGAATTGGCACGTAAGGTGGGACGCTTAAGTGGAGCCACGACCTGCGCATTGGTAGCAGCTGGATCAGAGTTACCGAGAATCAAGTTATGTGGAGAGCAATAGGACAGGCCTATGTCCAGCACTGGGCTTCGTGGGCTGATCATAATACGGGAAGTACTTTACACTTAAATGCCCCAGTTAGTAATAATACTAGCAGGTTTTACCCTGTCAATTCAGTTGAACAATTGTCTGCCATTTATTACGTCTCTTAGAACTATTAACAAGTTGAAAGTAATGTTTCTGTGTTAACCATTTAGTGGAAGCAGTATGAACCGCTTGCGGGTGTTAGGTTACATAGTAAGGTGTCTGTTAAAGTATGGATATTTCTTTGAGGATAGAATAGAGAATATTATAAAACAAAGCTGCCAGAAACTGACTCATTTGTGGGAGAGTTGAAATTAGGTGGCCAAAAATTGAGAAGAGAGAAAGATTATTTATAGAATATTATGGAAATCGATAAAACATTAGTTTACAGTTTAACAAAACTGTTGTTAAACTGGTTATTATTAACCGCAGAGAAAAACGTGAAAGCAACAAAGCACTTTAAATGAGCATTATCAAACTTTACAGTTACCAAGTGAGTATGGATCCCATATTTTGGCATGCTATGCTGATTGAGATAACTGTTATAATAAATGTAGATAGACAAAGACAATATTTCACTACGATGATTCTCCTAGAAAAGTAATAAGAACGTTAACTACGAGCAAACTTATAAGTAACAGTTAAGTATAAGGTACGTTAATTTAATGGTTCACGTAAGTCAATACATGCTGCTTAGCAATGCGGTGATTTTGCGCTAGCACTAATTACTGGCAATTGTGATTAATGTAATTGTTCGTTTACAGCATGCATTTTGTTATATTTTCCCTGTTAAAGAAAGGCATTAAGTCTGTTGTCCAATTGAATCCGGAAACGTCATAAACTATTCGCAGAATTAACGTTTTTATCCAACTTTTGAGAATTTCAGAAAAATATTGAGACTCGCTCAACACTTCCATGAAATTTCATAGTAACTTAGTATATTTGTACTCTTATATCTACTTATATCTCCTGTAAATGTTTTCTGTGTGTACACAAATAATTAAATAAATACTCCGGTTGGTGAAAATCACGTTTAGTGGACGCCAAAACATCTTTTTAGATCCATCATACATGATTAGACATCCAACTAAACCCCAAATAAGGACGTAATGCTTCATCATAAAAAAAGATATCGATATCAAATGTATCGAATACAAAATAACGACATATCAAAGCGATATCGCTTTGCCTTCGTATCGAGATATATTCGGGCCTGTCGATGTGAAATCGAATGAAAAATTATGCATTTTCCGATAGCTTTTCTAGCTACCGTTCAAGTGGACTCTGAGAGGCCATTACACGGTGTGTTCACACAAGTTTCGTGTGCATAGGCCAAGTTAATATCTACTTAACTACCAATGAGATAAGGTTCGATAAGCAATCTTAAATACCTATTTGTAGTTACGTCGTTCTTGCTCTGTATCTTTTGTTTTCAGAAATCTTTGATGTTGTGGTTTCTGTTTTTAACCGACTTCAAAAAAGGTAGATTCTTTGTTCGACCTGTATGTATGTTTGTATGTATGTATGTTTGTCCGCGATTATCTCGCGTTTGGATGAACCGATTTTGATGCGGTTTTCAGGAAAGTGTTCATAACATTCTGGAGAAGGTATCCATTAGTGTTATATATTTAGTATATTACACTAATGGATATCCCGTAACGTTGCCCGCGTGGTTGCGTTTTTGCTTACTTGGATTGTAGATTTTCAGAAAAGTGTTGGTTACATTCTGGGGAAGGTTTTAGTATATTACAATAATTAATATCTTATGAAGTTGCCCGCATAGATCCGTTTTTGTTGCTTACTAGGATTGTAGATTTTCAAAGACGTTACTTATATGAAAATTTTTGTTGAATATCTAAACTAAAAAAATCGGAATATAAAAAAACTATTTGAAAAAAAAAAACTTTTTGAAAAAAGGGAACCGACTTCAAAACCAAACACAAAAAAAGTGTAAAATAACTTTTCTTTCGGAAGTCGGTGGCTTTGTTTTTTTATTTCATTGACTATGGCCACCGACTTCCGAAAGAAAAGTTATTTTACACTTTTTTTGTGTTTGGTTTTGAAGTCGGTTCCCTTTTTTCAAAACAAATTTTTATTTTACCCTTTTTAGTTTAGATATTCAAGAAAAATCTTCATAACAATCGGCGTCTTTGATTGAAAATCTACAATCCTAGTAAGCAACAAAAACGGATCTATGCGGGCAACTTCACGAGATATCTATTATTGTTATATGTCGCAGAATCAACACAGAAGCACAATAATTCAGAATAACGCCATCTATTGGCATTGCCGAGGAATCAAAACAGAAGCACAATTTGGAATCTCTATGGATTATTGTTAATTTGGAATAACGCCATCTATTATCGTTAGTGTGAATCAAAACAGAAACTCAATTTAGAATCTTTATTGATTAGTGTTAATTTAGAATAACGCCATCTGTCTCTCATTGGAGGAACTATGAAGTTAGATTTGACAGATAACGTTAGGAATGCCAAGTGGGGATGTCCACTTGGGGATGCTTAGCGTGGAGTAATGGCAACACCGAGCGAATAGTCGAGTCGAATATCGATTCGGAAGTTTAATCAGGTATTCGACGTTGACAAGTACTGACGTTGACAGATATGTTGGCAAACCTGTGTGGGGTAAGCCACTTGGACGGACAGTTGAGTGAAGTGAACACTTTGAATCGGTCCGTCAAGCTGTGTAGACATCTTGGTCACGCCACGTCGTCCACGATAATCTTCCCGCGTTCCTAAGTTTTTAATCGAGCCATATCTCGGACATCCTTGATTATTTTGTAGTCAGTGTGTGTTAGCAAGTAATTAAAAGTGTTAACGAAGGTTTTGTGAGTGTTATTTCCGATATCGCGCCCCTTCTGATATCGATTCTTCGACATCAGAAGCGGGATATGGACCAAGACGACCCACGTGTTCGAAATAAAGACTATAGTGATGAAAAATGGATGCGTTTGTTGGGAAAACAGAATTTTCTGACACTGATTCAAGCCGTGAAAACACCTACTAAAGCCATGTGACGACGCTTTCGTTTACCGGATTTCAATCCTGAGAAACAAGATGTGGATGCACGTGCTTGGGTGACGACTGCAGAGATGTGTTTGACGGACCAAGACCAACATGGCGCCCCGCTTATGGTCGCTATAAGCCGCGCCTTGAAGGGAGGTGTTTCTACCTGGCTATCTACCGTGTCGTTTCCTGGGATGACATGGACCAAATTTAAGAAGTAAGCTGATGGACACGAAGGGAAGACCTACAACACCTACAGCATCATCGAGCCAAGTGACGCAGCAGCCGGCATCGAAGACCTGGGGTGCTTCAAATGTGGCAAGCCAGGTCACATAGCCGTGTGCTGTACGAGCAGTGGTGGCGGCTGTGGCAGCGGATCAGTCGACGGCACGGCACGGCGCGACGCGACGCGTCGATGTCTGAGTTGTGCAACCACCATCAGGCAGGATACAACACAGGTGAATTGTTTCATTTTTACTTACGATTCTGGTGCTGAATGCTCGTTGGTTAAAGAAAGTTTTGCATCGAAATTTTATGGTAAACGTGTTTGTAATGTTGTTGCTATGACTGGTATAGGTCAGACACGAGTATTCAGTCCAGAACAGATTTTTTGTTGTGTAGTGATTAACGGGTGATCATCCTCTTGAAATTTTGTTCATGTTTTGCCCGACAATTATTAGCAAAGTGAGGTCACGATTAATTCAGGGTTTTTCTGTAATCATGTTTGCATGGCAACTGAGCTGTTTAAGTTAACGAAAGTCCTTTGTGTAAATTCAGTGAGGCATAATAGTGACAACGCATTTCAATTGGATTTAACTGTTATCGTGACGGATATAACGGGTATGACAAGTCTAGGCTTTTGCAAACGCTTAAAGAATTATCTGAGTTTTTCATTATAGTGTAGGGAATATGATAAAGCCCGATTTGACAAAAAAAGGCAAAAAAAAAATCGCGAGTCGCAAGATTTTGTGTTATTAGAAAATGAAGAACGAAATCAGTCTTAGTTAGATCCAATGTTCAAGGGTCTGTTTAGAGTGATAGAGATTTTGTGTGGTGACCGATTACACACTGAAACCCTTGAATTCTAAGTGTACCTACAAACATGCCAACGGGTCATGTACCAGTCGAATGTTTTTTTTTTTTGCAATAGAGTTGTGAATTGATTCGAACGACTGTGGTACATGGCCTAGGATGGTTGTTAGTGGCCTAGGATAGTTATTAGTTGCCTAGGGTTGTTAGTGGCCTTGGGTAGAAGTTAGTGCCCTTGGGTAGTTGTTAGTGGCCTAGGGTAGTTGTTAGTGGCCTAGGGTATTTATTAGTGGCCTAGGGTAATTGTTAGTGGCCTAGGGTAATTGTTAGTGGCCTAGGTTAGCAGTTAGTGGCCTAGGGTTTTTAGTGGCCTGGGGTAATTGTTAGTGGCCTAGGTTAGTAGTTAGTGGCCTAGGGTTTTTAGTGGCCTAGGGTAATTGTTAGTGGCCTAGGGTAGTGATTGTTGTATTTTCAATTACCTTTTCCCGATGTTTCATTTAATTGAAGGTTTTAATGATACAGTAGAGTTCTGGAATTTCCTTATTTTCGCCGACGAACTGAATCTAGAGTTTGGTCAGGAATGACCGAGTGAAACAGTATTCTGTCGTGGACTGTTTTGTGTTTCAGTGGGATATCCAGACACGTGGCCAGCTACAACAAGTGCTGCAAGCGGTTTCTTTTATGAAGAGAAAGCTACCTAGCGATGACCGAGATGCCCCTGAAAAGCGGTTCAAAGCGAATAGTGCTGTGAAGCCTCTGAAGTGTTTTACCTGCCGCGGCGCAGTGAGAGGAGCAGCGCGGACTCCGGGTCATCAAAGCCTATTAATGAAAAGTGGGCTGACCTGTGCCTCCTGAGCAGGTCGACTGGGACCCTATCCGGTGAGCAATTTTCATTTTGTTTACGACTCTGGTGCCTTGTGTTCTTTATGTTGACTATCGCTGGTTAAGCGTTAGTAGTGTAATCGCTGGTTAAGCGGATTACTTGGGCTTTCGCTGGTTAAGCGTTAGCTGTTGAATCGCTGGTTAAGCGAGTTATGTTGACTATCGCTGGTTAAGCGTTAGTAGTGTAATCGCTGGTTAAGCGGATTACTTGGGCTTTCGCTGGTTAAGCGTTAGCTGTTGACTCGCTGGTTAAGCGTGTTATGATGTGGTCTTTCGCTGGTTAAGCGTTGGCTGTTTTATCGCTGGTTAAGCGAGTTATGTTGACTATCGCTGGTTAAGCGTTAGTAGTGTAATCGCTGGTTAAGCGGATTACTTGGGCTTTCGCTGGTTAAGCGTTAGCTGTTGACTCGCTGGTTAAGCGTGTTATGATGTGGGCTTTCGCTGGTTAAGCGTTGGCTGTTTTATCGCTGGTTAAGCGAGTTATGTTGACTATCGCTGGTTAAGCGCTAGTAGTGTAATCGCTGGTTAAGTGTGTTAGTGTGGGCTTTCGCTGGTTAAGCGTTGGCTGTTTTATCGCTGGTTAAGCGAGTTATGTTGACTATCGCTGGTTAAGCGTTAGTAGTGTAATCGCTGGTTAAGCGGATTACTTGGGCTTTCGCTGGTTAAGCGTTAGCTGTTGACTCGCTGGTTAAGCGTGTTATGATGTGGGCTTTCGCTGGTTAAGCGTTGGCTGTTTTATCGCTGGTTAAGCGAGTTATGTTGACTATCGCTGGTTAAGCGCTAGTAGTGTAATCGCTGTTTAAGTGTGTTAGTGTGGGCTTTCGCTGGTTAAGCGTTAGCTGTTGAATCGCTGGTAAAGCGAGTTATGTCGACTATCGCTGGTTAAGCGTTAGTAGTGTAATCGCTGGTTAAGCGGATTGCGTTGGCTGAGCTGGTTAAGCGAAAGCCAACGTAAATTCAACAGCTAACTGTTGAATCGCTGGTTA
Source organism: Agrotis exclamationis (assembly GCA_950005045.1). Classification (NCBI taxonomy): domain Eukaryota; kingdom Metazoa; phylum Arthropoda; class Insecta; order Lepidoptera; family Noctuidae; genus Agrotis; species Agrotis exclamationis. Next base: position 9,005,796 of record OX465417.1, on the reverse strand, counting down.
AGCGTGTCATAATGTGTGCTTTCGCTGGTTGGGCGTTGGCTGTTGAATCGCTGGTTAAGCGAGTTATGTCGACTATCGCTGGTTAAGCGTTAGTAGTGTAATCGCTGGTTAGGCGGATTGCGTTGGCTGAGCTGGTTAAGCGAAAACCAACGCAAATTCAGCAGCTAACTGTTGAATCGCTAGTGCGTGTTATGATGTGTGCTTTCGCTGGTTAAGCGTTAGTGGGTTAATATTGCTGGTTAAGCGTTAGTGGGTTAATATTGCTGGTTAAGCGTTATTATTATCACTGGGTAAGTGATAAGATTTGTAACGCTGGTTAAGCGCTACAATGTTAAGTACTGGTTAAGTACTTACAGTGATTTACACTGCTGGGTAAGTAGTGATGCATGGTGCTGGTTAAGTGCTGTGGATTTGAGGGAGAATGCCTGAGGTACAAGTACAATTTTTAAGTAGAGGTGTTGAGTTGAATGATAGTGTGGAATCTTAGGTCGGCTGGTCAGACCGTACCAGTAGCCATTTCGTAGCCAGTCCGTATTTCCGAAAATTTTTGACATCCTGGTGTCCATGGATGCGCGGTGTGCGAATGGCACTGTCGGAGGTCGTGTATTGTGCGTTCATGTTGAACGGTGTGCAACAAACAGAGGTTTGTTGGTGGGGCTAGTGTTAGCCACAGGCCACGAATTTGATTCCTACTGTTTTGATTATAAGCTTGCTGCATTGTGATGATACAATTGCAAAGGTACTTGATTCCTCTGGGATTTTCGGTCAGTCTAAATTGTGTTGTCTTTTGTGTTTGACTTTGAGTAGTTCATGTGATATCTTCTTTATGGAATTTATAATCTGTAACGTTATTGGAAAAATAAGGTAACATGTTGAACAAACCTACTTTAAGAATTATTTTGATAAAGGCTCTAAAATATGATTATCTTGATGGTGTTGTGTTGAAGACCGGATGGAGGTCGTTTGATTTCATGCTTATGACCCGATGGAGGTTATAATGTGTGATGATGAAGACCGGATGGAGGTCAGAGTATGAGCACTGCAATATTTTGATGAGTTTCCTATTACTTGAATGAGTATGGGTGTTGTTCGACATGTCAGCTTTGAGAGTAAGAGTTTGTTGTAACTTTCATTAGACCCTGTAATTATTTTGATGAGAATACCTTTTCCATTTGGGTCAGGAATGGCCGAACGGTTAGAATGGTTACTGTTCGAGAATTTTCTCTCATTCCAGATGTCACACACGAGGACGTGTGAATTGTCAGAATGGCCGTGTCGCAGAATCAACACAGAAGCACAATAATTCAGAATAACGCCATCTATTGGCATTGCCGAGGAATCAAAACAGAAGCACAATTTGGAATCTCTATGGATTATTGTTAATTTGGAATAACGCCATCTATTATCGTTAGTGTGAATCAAAACAGAAACTCAATTTAGAATCTTTATTGATTAGTGTTAATTTAGAATAACGCCATCTGTCTCTCATTGGAGGAACTATGAAGTTAGATTTGACAGATAACGTTAGGAATGCCAAGTGGGGATGTCCACTTGGGGATGCTTAGCGTGGAGTAATGGCAACACCGAGCGAATAGTCGAGTCGAATATCGATTCGGAAGTTTAATCAGGTATTCGACGTTGACAAGTACTGACGTTGACAGATATGTTGGCAAACCTGTGTGGGGTAAGCCACTTGGACGGACAGTTGAGTGAAGTGAACACTTTGAATCGGTCCGTCAAGCTGTGTAGACATCTTGGTCACGCCACGTCGTCCACGATAATCTTCCCGCGTTCCTAAGTTTTTAATCGAGCCATATCTCGGACATCCTTGATTATTTTGTAGTCAGTGTGTGTTAGCAAGTAATTAAAAGTGTTAACGAAGGTTTTGTGAGTGTTATTTCCGATATCGCGCCCCTTCTGATATCGATTCTTCGACATATATATTAAAACCTTCTCCAGAATGTAATGAACACTTTCCTGAAAACCGCATCAAAATCGGTTCAGCCAAACGCGAGATAATCGCGGACAAACATACATACATACATACAGGTCGAACTGAGAACCTACTTTTTTTTTTGAAGTCGGTTTAAAAGGGAACCGACTTCAAAACCAAACACAAAAAGTGTAAAATAACTTTTCTTTCGGAAGTCGGTGGCCATAGTCAATGAAATAAAAAACAAAGCCTGTTTCATTTTGAAGTCGGTTCCCTTTTTTTCAAAAAGTTTTTTATAATACATCTTTGTTGTCAAAAATCTTGCTCCTACTAATAATATAAATGTGAAAGTTTGTTTGGATGGATGTATGTTACTCTTTCCCGCAAAAACTACTGAACGGATGTGGAAGAAATTTGGTACACCGATAGTTTACAACCTGGATAACCACATAGTACTTATCCCCATTTTATGTCCCCACGGGATAATTTTCGACTTGTAGCGGGTGAAACCGCTGACAGCAGCTAGTGTAGTCATATTTTTGTTGATTATAAAGGCTAGATTAATATGATATTTGATAGAACTTCTAAAATTGGTCCAAAGGAGTTTTTTAGTAGCTTAGTATCATCATCATCAGCCTATAATGTTCCCACTGCTGGGACACATGCCTCCTCTCTATGAGAGGGAGTGGGCCATAATTCACTACGCGGGCCCAGTGCGGATTGGTAGATGTCACAAATGTCTTCGAATTTTTGGTTCTAGGACATGCCGGTTTCCTCATGATGTTTTCCTTCACCGTTTTCAGGGCAGTGGAGATGAAATAAATTACACAAAGTAATGCGTCTGGCGGGGTTCGAACCCACGACCTACAACTCGTAAGTCAGGACGGATACCACTGGGCCACCACTGCTCTAGCTTAGTATATACCTACCAGAATTTTACATACTTACGTGGAACTTGAAATACATTTTTACACATTATGTTTTAAAACTAGATCAGGGGGGGTTATACAACGTCTTAAAACCAGGCATATTCCAGCGAGTGAACGAGATGGCGCTAGACGACTTGTATACTATTGTATACCTCTGTCACTTTCACTCGCCCCGCAGGTCGTTATAGGTACTTTGTACGAAAAACCTATTACTAATAGTAAAACAGTTGTTTTCTTAGTCAACTTCTTGTAATACAATTGCTAGAATTGTAAATATTGATATAATTCACTAATGGTGTATTGGTAAACGGTATTTATTTAATTTATAGATGGATATCGAAAACGTCGAATTTACTTAGTTGAAACGTATAACTTGTCATATTTACTTGTTAATAACAACAGCTTAAGGTGGTTACATTGGTCGCGGGACTGTCTTATCAGGTACCTAACCGTGACCCGGGAACGTAAAGGGCTATTGAAGGACACCGTGGATTTTAGTCAGTACGAGTCTGACAGTTCCTCCTGTCCCGCTCTGGACGGTAGGACTCATTTGTTGATTTTACCAAGATAAAAATATGGTACTTACATTACATAATAACGTTAGTTTTAAAAATAACTACCTCTTTTTTTAACTTACTAAATGCTAAGTAAACCATTTCGTTGTAAAATATGTATAATTTTTAAATTTCGCATATAAAGTATGAACGGGTACCTACCTACTGTTGTAAATTATACCGGAATCTTAGATCTAGAAAATAAATATTAGTCACTGTCTGTTTAAGATTATCTCGGTATAATTTCTACTACTTAACACTTCGTTGAGTTCGTCTGCCAGCAGCCTACAGTTTTGTATATAACGAGATCTGTACGTTCTATTAATAGAACTTAGAGGTTCATATTTGTATCTGATTCCATTTCTACAGACAGTCACAAATTCAAACAAACAAATTATTAATAACGGATTAAATTTCTCATTAAACATATCAAAGCACACGGTTGACAGTTGTAAAACTACTACAACTAAACAAACGTTAAATAATCCTCTCTAGAAAAAAGGTAATCACAAAGTCTTGAGACGAACCTTTATATTTTAAATCGAACCCAATTTCACAGCTCGCATCGCCTGTCAAATGTGACACAAAGCCAATCGCAGCCGTATTATGAGAGAACTTAAAACTGACCCTATTTATATCAATGATAATCTATTTATTGTCACAATAAAAACTTTTTGATGTTATCATCTTGCAGTGATGAAAGAATCGTCACAATCGTCACCTTCCTCTCGTCCTTATCGCGATGCCAAAAGTCACGTTATACTTGTTACTTTAACTTACTTGAGACTTTATTGTTGAGTCAATAAGAATTGTATTAGCTTGATGATAATTTCATGGAAGGTATGCTAAGCAGCTTAGTGATGCGATGGCGCGGACTCGAGGTGAGGCCTGTTGACGTTTCGAGTGAGTGACGAGTCGATCCAGTGGCATCAGTTGTGCACCAAGTACAGCCAACGACAAATAGCTAGTCACAATTAATTAAATTGTAGTAATGTAATCGTGACTAAGGAAACTGGGTGGGAAATAAACACCTGTTAAACATAAAACACCTTGCTATTTGATATGCGCGAAAATGTATTTCACAACGACTAATGGCATAAAATAAACCTTTGAGAGATATTTTGCAGTGTACTGTTAACGTGATCAGTGATAATACTTAAATAAGTTTTGCAATTAAAACTAATCGCTTTGTTCGCCCAGTTCAGATAAGATACTCATGTCAATGAAAACACGATATTTGTGCAGCAAAATTGGAATATGCATCGTAACCAATATGTTTATTTCATTGCATTTTTTCTCTAAAATCGTAAAAACCTAACATTCAGTTTGATCGTGCAACTGAGTACGCTGTCATTACTCATAGATTAATTACTTAGTTAAATCGTCTTGGCTTGTATGGTCACTAATTGCAGTAAACGTTGTGTTTTTTTTTCACATTCTCAGTAAGTGGGGTTTTTCAAATTATGATGCCGGAGGTTTTGTATTTACAGTTGCATGAAACGTTTAATTGCCTCCAACGGATGTTAAATACAGTAATTGGGAGGTAAATTCGTAAGATAACGTATATGTAAAGAAATATAATAAGCATGGGGTGTCTTTGCGTGGCCTACCTATGTAGTACGTTCAAAATCATTTAAAAATAAATTTACACAAAACATAGCTGTACTTGACTGTACCGAGCTCATACCGATCAGTTGGATTTCGGTGAGCTATTTTAAAATTTAAAAAGCGAACGTAGCTTGACATTTGACAAAAGCTGATTATGACGTCAGTTTTTTTCTTTTTCCCCCGTGTGACACCGAGAGTCCTTTGAGCCAGGATTAATTTGGTCCGTTTTATAAGGGCTTACTTATCTCGAAGCCGAGTGTTAGGAACGGGTTGTATTTATCGCAACCCATTATACATTTTATTATTTAATTTATTTAACGCTTCGGATTTAGCCGCTTGACTATTAAATCGTCGATGGGATAATGCGATCTAAACTCAAACATTACTTATAAATGCGTTGTTTTCTTAATTCATTTATATTAAAGTTCCCAACAGCTCGTTTGTGATTAAAAAATGGTTTTAGAGATTGGGTTATTAGTGCTATCAAATGGGAATGTTGTTGGTGTCAGAACCAATAAAGAAGAGTTGATTTTATTAGCTGTTTTCAAAAATAGAACCGCATTAATTTTAATTTATGGCGATTTAAAAGATTTTATGCAAATAACGCGTTGTTAATATAAAATCTTGATAACAAGCATTTGTCTTGGTGTACATTAATTAGTTTGAAGCCGAACCGTATTAAACATTAATGAGGAATTATAATGAAGCTGGGATTACACGGTCGGGGGCTTTAAATTAATAAATTATAATAATCATATGCAGTGCCCTTAATACGGTGCTTTAAGTGCCCACTGGTTTATTGAATGTAACTTTCCAATGTTATACTTAACAGCTTTGTGATCGATTCTTTTTAATGAACGTGTAATAGATTATTGTTACGGCCTCCTTGCTTTATGTTTGTATCTTTTCGTTACTCATACTCTGAAAGTAGGTCATTACCTACATGTCTGATTAGCCGTTTGAAAGTTATCCATTGCCGCCCTAGGGAAAATCGCTTTCAACTGACAGCTGCCAAATTTAAGACAAAAAAAACTAGTTCTATTTTGACATTTCTATTGAACCATGTTCAAACTTTTTATACAGCCACGAAATTACAGAGCGATTTAAGATTAAAATAACATAAAGTTAAGTATTGAGCATATAAATAATGACTTTAAAATAATTTAGTTTCAACTATTTCTCTAAAATAATACAGATTTCGACAAAATCTTTGCCAATTTTTAAATAATGAACATGAAAAATCCTGGCTGTATAGATGGACGACCACAGCACAAAAGTTAAAAAAAAAATAAGCGGCAACGTGACAATCCAATCTACATTCATTTTTCTTTAGCTATTAATTTATTCGACCGACTTCAAAAAGGAGGAGGTTATCAATTCGACGGTATGTTTTTTTTTTTTTTTTGTATATTTGTTACGCGATTACTCCGCCAATTGTGGACCGATTTTTAAAATTCTTTTTTTGTTCGAAAGGAGGTACTTCTGAGGTGGTCCCATAGTCACCAAGTTGGGATCTGATGATTGGATCCTGGAGAAATCGAGGGCAACCCTCGAATTTTATAGGCCGACACACCGTTTTTCGCAAATTTTATGAAGTAATTTAAGGATTTGCGTATGGTAATCGTCATCTCATGTAGCTGAGCTGATGATGGAAGGTACAACTCCTTAACAGTAAGGAGTAGGCATCAACTGATTTAGTATTTTTTTTTTCATTAAGTATTTCAAAGCACTACAATTTAATAAAGGTCTGGAGTATATCTGATGATGGAGCCGAGAGACAGTCGAGGGAACTCCTCAACGATTCACAGCAGCTATCTTGTGTTTGAGCTTGATTAATTTGTATTGATAAGAACGTTACACCTAGATGAGTTGTAACTGTTATTAGTGGTCTGATGACGAAGACGAAGGACAGTTCAGGGAATTCCTTAATGGTTAACAGTAGCTACCTTGTGTTTGGACTTAATTCATTTGTATTGATGAGAACTTTACACCTAGATGGGTTGTAACTGTCATTAGGGTTCTGATGATGAAGACGAAGAACAGTTCAGGGAACTCCTCAACGGTTTATAGCAGCTATCTTGTATTTGGACTTAATTCATTTATACTGATGAGAACTTTGCACCCATATGGGTTGTTGTTAAATGCAGTATACCTGCCATTTGGTCCCATAAAAAAATCATTTATTTTGGTGTTCTTGCTTATTGGGTACATGGGCGATGTTATAACCGGTGCTACGGATAGTAAAATTCTAGTGCATATGTAAGAAAATAATGTATTTGACAAGAATTTGGGTTGAATATTTAAACTAAAAAGGGTAAAATAAAAAAGTTTAAAAAAAAAATATAACCGACTTCTAAAAAAAACAAGCACGAAAAAGGGTTAAATAACCTACCAAAAAACTTTTCTTTCGGAAGTCGGTGGCAAACAAAGTCAATGAAATATAAAAGCAAAGCCGACTTCCGAAAGAAAAGTTTTTTGGTAGGTTATTTAACCCTTTTTCGTGCTTGTTTTTTTTAGAAGTCGGTTATATTTTTTTTTAAACTTTTTTTGTTTTAATTTTACTATCCTCGTATTCGTAATGAAAAGCACAGTGTTTACCTCGGGTGATTTACTTATTCAGTCCCTCGAACTATTAGCGCCCTCACTACGTTACGGGCGCCAAACCCCGTCTCGGGACGTAAATAAGTAACTTTCACCCCTTGGATAACAATGTACTATTGTAAGTTATACTTAATGCAAAACTAGTCCTCTTTATTTGGACCTCTTTTTGAGCTGTACAATCTTGGAGGTTTTTGTATATTACAGGTAGCTACCTAACATTTCCACACGAAAAGTAGGGTTATAAAAATCAAATTGCAAAAACAACATAAATCTAGATTTTGTAGGGTGGGATACTGTCAGACTTGTACCTACTGACTAAAATCCACGGTGTCCTTCAATAGCCCTTTACGTTCCGGGGTCACGGTATCATTAGTCCCACCACAAACATAAATCTAGATTTAAGATTTGTTAGCAGTTTGTAGGTATGTATGTTATTGTAATAAAGAAATTGTGTCATCATAATAAATGAAGCTTATTATTTTAGTACGGACCGGAAGACGCAGCGTAGGTAGGCCTCCCACTAGGTGGACCGACGACATCGTGAGGGTCGCGGGCAACCGATGGATGTAAGTGGCGAATTGTCGTTCGGCGTGGCGGTCTAAGGGGGAGGCCTATGTTCAGCAGTGGACGTCTTCCGGCTGATGATGATGATGATGATGATTATTTTAGTAACAAAATTCCTTTAGTTTTCAGTGCTAATTTATTATAAGTACTAATAATATGGCAGCTCATATTTCTAAGTAAAAGTTTAGAACCACTGACTATTATTATCAAGAACAAAATATTATGAGAATAATAGGCTTAGGTTTGGTTCCGCGTTATACACCGCAACTTTTTCGCATGCCATTATAATAAAAATAAATTTAATTATACAGTAATAACTCTTAAAAACACTTTATTAAATAATGTTTGCTAATAAGCCTTCGTTTAGTCGTAAAAAATTTGAATAGTTTAAGTTCTAATTAGGTATACACATATAAAAGTTTTTGTAATATTTTTATTAATTTTAGAGACACTTAGCGCTCAGTCATTTTTTTTAATAATACAATGAAATAAAACTCGTTTTTCGTCTCCTACAAACGTGACTTTGATTTGAACTGTGTGAATTGGTCAATTTGTAGCTTCGTTGTATTTTTTTGTATATTATTTCCTTTTTAGAGAATATCCTAAAGTCTACATCTACCCATTGTGAGCTCACAATATAAGAATGTCTTTTGTTTAATAAAATTAATTGCTGAGTTTACCTATCTTCCGCAATCCCAGTTAAAACCGTTTCCAAACAAACAGCTCTAAGCTCTTTTTAATTTTCCAGCATTTAAGACTATCAAAATAATGTAAATTGGGTGAGATAATGACGTCGTAAATGTATAGGAAGTATCTCCTAAAAAGGTTGAAAAAGTAATTCAAGCTCCTTCGCGTAAAAAAAAAAGGATACTTCAAAGCCTTCGATATTCAAAGTTCAGTCAAAACAATAAAAATGGGAGTCACACAGGATTTGTGCCGGTCGGCCGCTCGGCTGGCATCGGAAGAGGTCGGTTGTGACAAAAGCCTCCGGATCATGTTCCATCTCCCTCCGCCCCGCATCGGACTCCCCTGCCATATGCACCTGCGTGACGTTTGACCCTAACAAGGTCGAAAAATAATATCGTAAAGACATTATTCCGATCGGATTAAGTTTGTTTTAATAAAATAACGATTTGTTAAATTGATTTTAATTAAGAACTTAAGATAACTCTTACATGTTGATTTTTATTGAAAGAGAAGCCATTTTTGGTGGGTCAGGTAATAGGTAAGTGTTTGATGGGTCTGTTCTGTATAAGATTCGCATAAGAGTAGAGCAAGACAAAAAATAACGATAGATGAACTGAAGAGAAGGATGATATGGCTAAAAAGGAGCCTACAGTTGTTATGACAAATAGAAAGGTATGGCAGTAGGTCAGACCCCAATTAAAAGCTAACTGCAGGAGAATAATTTAAGATTCGCTTTAACGTAGAACTAACGGTAGGTACTACCCAAAACGCACCGCCATTTAATAATAGTTAAACTATTTTAAAATCCCATACATTAAAAAAAAAACCGGCCAAGTGCGAGTTGGACTCGCCCATGTAGGGTTCCGTAGTAGCAAGCATAGATTAGGGATATAATTATATTGAGATTAGTAAGTAATATACAATCAATCCAATTTTCGTTGGAAGTTTTTGTTAAGGTCTACATTATATTTTTTTAGTTTTATCATTCTCTTATTTTAGAAGTTACAGCCCCCCCCCCCCTGTAACTTCTCGCACATTTTACCACTTAGGAAGTGTCTCTCGCGCAAACTGTTCAGTTTAGAAAAAAATAATATTAGTAACCTCAATATCATTTTTAAAGACCTATCAATAGATACCCCACACACGTATGGGTTAGGTGAAAAAAAAAAACTTTTTGAAAAAAAGGGAACCGACTTCAAAACTAAACACAAAAAAACTGTTAAATAACTTTTCTTTCGGAAGTCGGTGGCTAGTCAATGAATTAAAAAAGAAAGCCACCGACTTCCGAAAGAAAAGTTATTTTACATTTTTTTGTGTTTGGTTTTGAAGTCGGTTCCCTTTTTTTCAAAAAGTTTTTTATTAATCCCTTTTTAGTTTAGAAATTCAACAAAAATCTTCATATAATCGGCGTCTTTGAAAATCTACAATCCTAGTAAGCAACAAAAACGGGTTTTGTGCGGGCAAATTCACGAGATATCCGTTATTGTTATATACTAAAACCTTCCCTAGAATGTAACAAATACTTTTCTGAAAACCGCATCAAAATCGGTTGAGCCAAACGCGAGATAATCGCGGACAAACATACATACATACATACAGGTCCAACTGAGAACCTACGACTACTGAACTACTTTTTTTTAAGTCGGTTAAAAAAATTTGAGTTTCAATTCTAAGTATCCCCCAAAATTTGCATTTTTTTATTTTTGTGTGAAAATCCTAATGCGGTTCACATTATACATCTACTTACCAAGTTTCAACAGAATAGCTCTCATACTTTTGAAGAAAAGTGGCTGTGACATACGGACGGACAGACAGACAGACATGACGAATCTATTAAGGGTTCCGTTTTTGCCATTTCGCTATGGAACCCTAAAAATGCTTTAAGGTATAGGATTTATCAAATAGTTTAACTACTGATCTAACAACGTGCCATAGGTTAAGTTAACCATTTAAAATAAACCATTCGAGGTGCAACATTGTAACAAATTGAGATGTCCGCATGCAGTTACAAGGCTATGGAAATTTAAACGTTTTTGGTGTAACCTACTTTGTATAAGATATCTACATTATAGATCTGTGACTGTGGGTGTAACAAAATGAGTTCTACAAAACTTTTAAGTGTTTATGGGTTATCAACATATTTGGTCAGTTTTATGTATTGCAATTCTAAAAGCTTGTATTCTACCAATTCTTCAGTTTTATAACAACTTTAAGCACTTGTAAAACTTTTTCCTTATGAAAATCCTGCACTAACGATTTAATAAGAATTTGGGTGAACTTATGCACCATATACAGATGTTAGCGATAGCAATAACAAAAAGTTCTTATTGATATATTTCGATAAAGCAGAGAAAGATTGTTCGGTACTTTTGTGAGGATACAATATAAAAGAAACTTTTGATATGTACTCTATAGGTAGGTACCTACTGATAGATTTGAGCATTCACTTGTAACAGAACATAGTGCATTCGTCGTTTTTAATTTTGACGAACTGAACAACAAACAGAGCCAAGCATCTTTTCAGCGAACGCTCAAGCCGATGGTCGTCAAATTTTTTTTTTCATGAGGTTTTCAGACTTGTCAGTCGGCTTTTTTTTGTTCACACGCAGAATCGAACCTAGGTCAATGGCGAAAAGTTCGCCAGAACGTTAGAATGCTCGCTAAAACGCTCTTGTTTTTTAAGCTATTGCATAGTTTTTATCGCCGGCTCTGAGCGCGGCGCGGCGCGGGGCGTCCGAATCAAAAAAAATCCAAAAACCTGACACCACGCATCGTCTAACATCGTTTCAGTTCGGGAGACTTCGGCAATCATAAAAACATCCGTCATAAAAACAATTTACTTTTTATTACTGATTCTAAACGGCCAGCTACAAAAGGAGTTTTCACAATTAAACCTACTTATAAAATTCTCCTACAACAAAGAAGTTCTTTATTACAGTAGTGCACCACAAACATTTTAAATAAATTATATTCTCGTTAAATATACGCGGCAGGCGATTTTATTCTTTTAAAATAAAAAAAAAGTGTTATGCAATAGCTTCACCGCGGCAGTCTCCGAGTGCCACATGCATTTTTTTTCTGTAATGTCACATTTACAAGAATGCTCATTACAAGTGAATGCTCAAGTTTATCACCTAATAAAGTAAATACTAAGTTATTAGATAAATTAGTAAAAAATACCAGTGTTCAATTCTCAGTCAAAAATCAATATTACTTTAAAAAAAATATGTTTCTTTCACTTGGGGTCGGAGCTACACGTTTAAATCTTAAACTCTCTTCATTAAAGAGCTAACTCCAATAAGTTACCTATTTTTATTTTTGAAATAACTAAAATCCCAAAAAAAGTATTTGGCCGGTGAGACCTACCGCTAATTATCACGAATCAGGCAATAAAATATCATAAAAGGAAAGTATTTAAGCAAATTTAAAAATACTGTAATTTTTTTTAAAATTACATGGTACAGTAAATTTAACTATATCTATGACTCTCCTCTTTAAAATAGTATTTTACTGTAAATCTTCACAGAATTATTTTCTATGATTTTCCTAAACTAGGTAATAATTAAGTAATAATTGCTAAAGTAATTTTGCTCACAAAACACAGCTTAAAGTCCAAAAAAATCTTTATAGGTACTACGTCGTAACAAAAAAACCAAGGCATCATATAAACGTCAACCGCCAGTCACTTGAAGCACATTTAACACATTACATAAGTTAACGTGTTTATCACAATCGTTTCGAAGTAAAGTCTTCTAATAGACATCCTGAGCGTCGCGTGACCGTGCGCGCCACTTTATCGCAGTTCCCAGCAATCGAACTAGATCAAATTATAATACCGTGCTTACCGTGTTGCTTGTTTCATAATAAGCACTGTACACTGTGCGAGTGTTATGGAGCCTGCAGGAAAACGTTTAAAAACGTCTCCGGAAAAGATAAGGCGTAATGAGTGTATTGTCGCGTTGATGTCTTTTCTTAAATCTTAAGTGCTACGACGTAGCGCTCCTGTAGGCGAATTTCGTTTTTTCGTAGCAACTCCCGTGACTCTTTCTCGTTGGTGTTTTTTCTACTTTTTGTTTTGTTATTTTGTTTTTTTGGGTTCCTATAATGTTTTTTTAATCTAGTTTTGATTTCTTGTTTTGCTTTTCTCTACTTATTTTGTAATTTTTGTAAAAATTCGGCACAGTATGTTTCATAACTGCTACAACTACGAGTTAATAACTACTGATAAATTCAAATATAAAAACCTAATTATTGGGTGGTAATTAGGAGTAATTTAATTAACTTATTCCCCAAAAAAATATTGTTTTTACAATCTGTTTGCCGTCGAGCCTTCCATTTAGTTCTTAAAATTAACATATCTTAATTAATAGCTAATTCTGGTTTAAATTTACACCGAATTGTTTATTTATGCATGTTTAATCTTAAACTTAGAACTGTTAGTTACATTAGACTGCGTTAATGACGCACTAGGTATAATTTTCAAATTAAGTCTTTTACGTTGGATCAACTTTGCAACATACTCGTAAACAGTAACCGTCGACTACCATTCCAAATTATCCTTGTAAAATTATCAACTATTTAATAAATTCGATAATATTCTTATTAATGCCCAACTATATTGGTATCGAAAACTGTATTAATTATCACATGTAGGTAAAACTGTAACGTGACGCAAATCCAATTGCGTGTTTAGTTTGAAGTTTTTTTGATACTATCAAAGATAACAAGTCTAGGAATTTGTTTCTTGGTTGTTCAATTCAAACTAAATGACCGGCTGACATAGGTGAATTACTGTATCTTGGCTGTTCAATCTTAAAGGTAACAAACCTGGTGAATCAGTAGCGGATCTGTCGGAGTCAGAGTCCCGGTGCGCGCTGAGGTCCCGGGAGGGCGCGTCCAGGATGTCAGTGATCATGAAGCGCGTGCGCGGCGCGCGCTCGCGCTCGTCGCGCTGCACCGTCATCGCCAGCGCGCCGCCGGCGGGGCCCGCGCCGCCGCCGCTCGCCGCCCCTACCGCATCCAGCGCGGGCCACCCCCGCCCCACGCACAGCTCGATCGCCCCCAGCTCGCCAATCACCTTACCATCACAGTCCAAAATAATTCCAAAAACTATTTATCTAACTTTAGCAACACTTGATTAGTTCCGAACTGGCATCGCCGGCACAACAATTTGAAGTCCACCTTCTTGTAAAAGTCACGTGCTCCCAAAATTCCGATAGGGACAAGTTTACTTTTCACTTTTTTTCCGAATGTTCTAAACGTCAATTTAAATTAATGTTAAACAAAACTCTAGATAATTTGCTATCAGGCACCGAGCAACAAAGTTTACACACTTGTAGTTCTCACGAAATAAAGTTTAGTGCGAGTCGTCGAGAGCAGCACTTTTACGAATGTTCCGTGGTTCGCGCGTTACGGGTCGCGTGTGTATGCGCGGGCGCGGCGCGGAGTGCTGGTCGCGCGGCGGGCTCGGCTCGACTGGCGCGGTGGGCAGGAGGCGGGCCCGCCAATGGCGCGGCGGAGGGCGCGCTGCCGGCCAACCACCGCGCGGCGCCGCGGGGCGTGCCCCGGCCATGTTGCCGCTCCAACTTAATGCTCTTTTTACCAACTCGCCGCCGGGAGAAAGCTCCGCGCGGATTTAAGCTTTTATACGTGGATAAAACGCTTTTATAGGAAAATAAAGCGTTCTCGCAGCGGGATATCGCACTTTATGACGGCGTTTTACTGAAAGTTGGCGACACTATACTCTAGTAATTGGTTCGCGCCCGCCAAATTGAGGCTAGCGTGTCAGCCACCGTAGCTTTGTGCCCGAACATGAATTACTTAAATGTAATGATACTGACTGGTTAGTTATTTCATCTCTTGTTTTAATTTTAAAGTCATTTTTTGATATGAGTAAAATATTGTTTGTTATATCAAAGAAATATGAATTTCAGTATTTGCAGTGCGTGAACTGTATGTTTGTAGGATGCGGCCAATTTCGAATCAAAGATTTTTAGCATTAAGGGTCAGGGTAGGGTCAATCTTACCTATGTTCACTCAGATCAGTAATCTCAATACTTATAAAGGGCGGAAGAAATTAACCTAAACACCTTCATAAACCTTTTGGTACTTAAACTGATTTAATAAAATAATTAGGTACCAAATAAAGCGCTGCTATTATTGAGATCAAACTTTTGTCTCTAATGTTTACTGGACTGCCGAGTGTATCAATTTGTTCGTTACAGCTAGTCAGATGCCAACAACTGTGTCAACCAGCCTTTCCAAGGGGTACTGGGTAACTACCCAGTAACTGGGTTTTGTTGTAGAATAACATTCATAAAAGTCCCACCGGTGTACTTATTTTTATTAATCTGGCCAATCGGTTGTACCATAAAAGAACCTTTAGATCAAATATCTTTGACCAAATATTGCTATGATGAGGCATTATATCTATATAAAGATACTAAAATACCTATTCACCTGTTAATTATGAATATTTTATCTCACAATACATAAGGTAAAGGTATTTAATTTACCTGCTACAGCAAACTATTTTAGTAAACGTTCAATTTAGAAGACAATTCAAAGGTATGGTAGAATTATTGTTATTTATTTTTATTAACAAACAATTATATATTTATAAATATTTATTTTATAATACCTATCATATTTATTTCAATATTCTTCGTGTTCATTATCCTGTGTTGCGGTTACATTGTTACTTAGGCACTATGTATTAAGCCATTTAAAGATTTTATGAAAACACTAAAAACACACCTATACCTATTCACCAAGTAAGTAGATATTTTTAAATTAATAAAATATAGGCACTTACTAATCTTTTGTTAACAATTCGGTCTCGTTTGGTATGGATAGGGGTTGTAAGAGCGACTGGTAATCGTAAGGTTCTAGGATCTTACGGATGGGATGGGAAGTGTTATTCGGTTATTCCGTCAAAAATGTATCAGCACTATAGAGTGTAGATTTGGAGCCGGTTAATAAAAGTAGGACCCCACCTTTTTATAAATTAAAACAAATATGGTACCTACTTATTATAGGTAGAGTGCCTCTAACTAAACTTTTGGGAAAAACAGTCGTGACGGTATATTATGTGTACTTTAAAAAATTAGACATGTAATGAAACAAGAGTGGAATACTTATAAAACATATTCCAGAACTTGACATTTTATTAGCACTTTGCTTCTTGCAGCAGCAGCATAAGGAACATGGCAATAATACCTGCCTATTATGAATATTGCTACTTACTCGTAGCTGTCGATTCCAATGTTTTTCCACTTTCATAAAGAGAATATATTCTGGTAAAAAGAATGCCATCACACAACCCATTTTTTATTAATTTATTTACTTTGTTTATGTATTAACAGGAGAATCAACAGCTAAAACACAGATGTTACTTTTATCAGTTATTTGTAGACTACTTACGCTTAGGCTCTTACTCTTAGGCTTAATTGACGATTCCTAACGTCCATTGATGAATAAACTAATTAGGTGAACAAAGTGAAGTAAACCTTATTAACAATATTGCTATTCTACTCAGGCACAATAATTAGTAACCTTTTTACCCGACTGCGATACAAGGAGGGTTATTGGAGTGTAAGTTTTTGTTTTTATATGAGATAGCTTTTCTCTTGACTCTAGTATAGATGAGTTCTCGTAGGATGACCAATTCTATCTTTATTCTACCAGGAATGGACAAACTTATATAATGTTTTTTTTCCTGAGTATAGACACGACCCCTAGACGACTGAAGAATAGGAACATTTATTTCCTACATTTGATACATTCGTCATGCTTAGAACGATAGATTTTATTCCACATTCTATCATTTTATCGACAAAATCCGTCTCTTCGGTGTCATACGCGTGCTGAGTCTTATGAAGAGAAGCTTACCTAATGAAGAGAGTACCTTATCATTAAGACCATCTTACTTAATGAAGAGAGCTTACCCAAAAGATATCAGAAGCCCTAGCATGACTTTTAACATTTTAGTGACGTAAAGTAAACCGGACCTTTAACGTTAATTTGATGAAAAAAAAAATGTTCCTCGTTCGTACACTAAAGGCCCTTTTTCAATTTTCGACACAATAAACGCAGTAAATGGTATATGTGGAGATCTAAAGGGGAACCTATGTTCAGCAGTGGACGTCCTTTGGCTGATATGATGATGATGATGATGAAACGCAGTTAAAATAATTCAACAAAATTTTGTAAAAAGGCCTCTGTTTACTTTAACTTTGACAAGATGGTAGTATTCGTTTGGAAACACAGACAGAGTTAGAGAGTTCTACTCCTTTCAAGCAGAAACAAGGTATGGATGTTAACTTGCATCTAGAATTATTTAACTTGATAGTTAAATGAAAATTATTTAACTTGATAGTTAAATGAAAGCTGTCCAATCTCTCCTGATGCAGCCTCCCAGTATTTGACATGGAAAGGCTGCCTATCCAACATCCACAATCAATATTGTACTTGGTTCATCGATACCTTTTGGTAAAGCTGGTTGTCAGACTTTTGTGAAGACTTTATATAGGAGATAGATACAGAGGAAAGCCGGAACCAACTGCTTGACATGCTCTTCGATGCATAAAAAGTAAAAAGTCCAGCTAAGCAATCTCCTAGACAATATAACTTATCTTACTAATATTGAAAATGCGAATAGTTTGGCCCACCCAAACTTTCTGTTTCTTAGTCAGTCATGTCAGTACGACTGGACGAATCTTGATGAAATTTTGCTCAGACTTAAGTTTAGACCAACCTATAGAATATCGTTTTACGTTCACAGGGGATAATTAAAAAAAATAAAGAAAAACAAAAACCCGACTGCGTAAAAGCTAATTTTAAAAAATAAGTGAAAAAATTAACTTAAATAAAAACTAAAAAGAAAGAAACAAGCCCAACAGCAGGAAGAAGCAGAACAGAACGACTCACAGTCGGGGCCCACTGACGTTAAGACGAATCGATTGACGTAAGAATTACCAAAATCAGCCTACGCATTTGGTCTCTAGAACGCCACATAGAAACAAACATGCATACATACATAGACTGATAAAAACATTACCCTCCTTTGCGTCGCGCAGTCGGGTAATTACATGCAATTGAAGCCGCTAACAACAGCTACTTTGTTTATAAGTAAGTAGTTGTACTGAAATTTACTAAATTGGTACGGTACTCTAAATAGGTACCTACAACATCCCTGCACTGCCTCGTCCTCATTGCTACAATTTTCAATCTTTTCATTCTGGTGACTTGAAATATTTGATGCACAATGAACCCTTCTTCGATATTTATTTTAATGTTTGTGTAGAAACTATTATAATAGCTGTACTGCTCTCTGTTCTGTCTCTGTTCGCTCTCATAAAGCTTGACGAAAAAGGTTTTTATTTCTTAATTAAATACGAGTACTTACCTCTTATTTTTTCTTTTAAAAAAATCTATCAGGATTTTGTCTTATTAGAATTTTTTAGACTTCGAATATCAAATAAGTTTATTTCTACACGTCTACGTTACACTAAAAAGGGTAACGTAACGTAGCAACTGACTGAATTTAAGCAAAATAGTGTTGTTACATTATTAGGTATCGGTAGGTAATCTGATACTGGATTGCTTCTGAGGAAATCCCATTGGAAAACCCCAATAAAACTTGTCCTGATCCCAGAATGGAACCTTATGTCCTGCACTGCGTTACGTTTGCAACCACTAGACCGCACCATAATTATGTAATTTTGAAAGAAGAATTTGTTAGACTATTAGACAGACATGCACATCAGCTTATGTTATTGTTAGCTTGGATTATCCCACTGGGCAGATGCTCTTCCCGTGACTTCCAGCTCTTCCGATCCGGGGCCAATGTGAACGACTGGTTATTGGTTTTGTTTTGTTAAAGTCATCCTGCAATCAAGAAGAAACAAAGTATATATATTTTTTTAATTTAGTAAGGTATAAACAGGCCGAATTCAAAAAAGGTATCCCTTTGTCTTGTATGGTAGAGACAGAAGTGTCATACGTATAAAAAACTTCTATTCGCATTTCATCAACGTACATCTAATTAATTTCTCCGATAGGAACGATGGTGTCAGAATTCGTGCCCTCTTGATGGCAATAGGGTCGCCCCCTTTTACTTGGGACTTAAACTTAACCGGTGAAATGTGGGTGTATGTAATGTAACCCAAATATTTTCCTCTATCCCTTCATTTTATACTATCACTCCTGTATTTTCAGTTAATATAGGTACAAATAAATTAGAATATTCTAGACATTAGCTAAAGTACTTTTCATTTTAATTATCTTCCTTTTGGATTTCTTCAAGTCTTACCTGCATACCATCATCATCAGTCAATAGGAGTCTACCTACCAATCGTTTGCCCATTTAGTCAGAATTTTACCTTTTTAATTCTTATACTTAAAAAAAAAACGCTGCCCCACACTAGAAACTTCCCGTGTATAGTGGTTGCGTTTACAAACATTAATTTTAATGTTATTAGACAAACAGCCAGACTCGGAACATTCAAATATTGGTTCCTGGCGGGACTTGAACTCGTGACACGCAGCACAGCATTCCATCGCTCAGCCGCTGCGCCATCAAATACCATCGTTCTTAAAACACGAAAACTGAACAATTATAATTTATAGAAAAATTGTTCTCGTGTTCAAATGTAAAGTTCATACGTGCCTGGAAGCTATCGGGATACAACAATGACTTAACGGGTTTAAACAATAATTGTCTGTTTTATAATAAAAGCTATTTTTATTGTCTTTTTATGACGTTTAAAACAACGATAAACCTACACACCTAGTTATTCTTTGGTTAAATGCAAGTCTTTAGAAGGTAATATTTTTTTAACAATCGATTTAATAAGTTGTAGCTTATTTAGATTTTTATAGTTACATAATACAGGTCCTCATGACCTTTACAAAACATTAAATAGCTCTATTCTTCTCAAAAGTTCGAAGACATGTGACATCTACCAATCCGCACTGGGCCCGTGTGATAGATTACGGCCCACTCCCTCTCACAGAGAGGAGGCCTGTGTCCCAGTGGGAACATTTATAGGCTGATGATGATGATGATTCTTGTTCTAGATGAACATGTCGAAGACTAAGCTCATGACCAATACCACACCTATCAATGTGCATATCGGACGGGGAGAAAATACACTACGTCCAAGAACTAGTAAGACTACTTGGGCTCTTAGAATCACAGGAATAGAATCCTGAGACAGCTAGGCGGGGTCGCGGAAGACCTAGGAGAAGATGGCGGGACGCTTTGGATGGCTTCCTTGTGAATTGGCGAGAAGAGGCACACCATCGAGAGAAGTGTACGTAACTTACCCCATGTGAAATTTACATATAGAATAACAATAATAAGTGGAAGGAATGGGGGGAGGCCTTTGCTCAGGAGTGGGACAGAGTAGACTGGTAAAAAAAAACTTGTCCCTTATAGCATCCATTCTTGGGGCAGAACAAGTATATGAAATATCTGTAGTGGCAATCTTTAATTTAGTGTCCCAAATCTCTTCCCTCTTCATTTCGTGGCATCGTTCGAGAGGGACTAGAATGATTGCCTCAGTAAGTACCTTACGTTGCTGGGCATGCGGATAGCGAGTAATGGGTGACGCGCCGTCTGATCATGGACCATGTCCGGGTCGACATGCGGGACCGCCTGTAAAGGTAAAGGGCTATTTTTTAAACAACTGTGTGGATATTTGTGGAACTTTAGTCAGTAAGAATCTGACAGTCCCTTTTGCTTCACCTAGAGCGGTAGGTATGATTTTACCACCCCAAAAATAAACAGGTTAACAGGTCTTAACCTATAACGTTTTCTTAGATGGTATCCGGTAGTGAACCGATTGCCACATTTTCAAAAGATACACAATACGGTGTGCCAATTGTTTATAAGGGCAGTGGTACTCAAGTTCCATAGAACGGCAGCTACTGCAGTGGTTCCTTACTGACCAACACACACGTAGAAAACCAGTTTCGTGTAACTTACATTTGGAAATGAAGCATTATTCTCACATATTGGGCCATATCTGTATGAGAAAGTAAAAAAAAAAACTGAAAATCTATGATTAAGTTCGGGTGATTGGACAAACCATAACACTTGCCAGTCAAACTAGATGTCATACTCAGGTCTTTCAGGAA
This sequence comes from Agrotis exclamationis, assembly GCA_950005045.1. Lineage (NCBI taxonomy): Eukaryota > Metazoa > Arthropoda > Insecta > Lepidoptera > Noctuidae > Agrotis > Agrotis exclamationis. The sequence goes on along the minus strand of OX465417.1, from coordinate 8,984,779 downwards.
CGGGAACATCAGAATCTCGATCAATATGATAATTATTTATAACATTAGGCTAGTGAGCAGTCTTTAAGTCACGCAAACTTCTCCTTATCTGCCTTTATTCTCTGCTACATACACACGTCATTTAAAAACTACTTATTTCTAGTAGATTTATGTAGTAATATATGGATAACGTTATGATTAATGTTTATTTGTTATGCCGATTATTCAGTTCCAACCTGTTTCCCTATTAGGATACTGATGTTTGTTGTTCTTAAATACATAAAAATGAAATTCATCGAATTCTGTGATTCTAATCCAGCTGCTACATTCTGAGATAATTACTTCATACATTTGCCAATGATTCAAAATATTTAGTTCAAATAACTTGCAGTTATTATTGTTTGATGTAGAAAGACATAAAGAAAGAAAAAGATACAACAAAGTTTTCATAATCAAATTGAACAAGAACAGTAATATTATATTTTATTTATATCCAAAAATAGCACCAACCATGAAACATTTACACAACTATAACAAATGGTTTACCATTAGATAACAACACGGAAACTAATATGTTATTTCCACATTTGCAGACGAAATAACTACGAATACGCTAATATAAATTTTAATGCTCATATCGTGCAATTCGTGCATGCTCAGTGCAACTCGTAAAGAGCACTAATGGTTGAAGGAAAAAACGGCAAAGTGCTGCAATTACTGTTAGGTCACAGTAGACCGACTCAGGCGCAGCCAGCGATTATATACACAATTAAAACTACACACACGAATACAATATCTTTAAGAATATGTGTTGTGTCATCTACACGAAGATAAGGTGACTTTATATTCTTCTGGGGTGAGAAGAAACAGGGGAGAGACGTTCTTAGAAGATTGAGCAAACAATTGATAGACTTTATCTGTCGACTCTGACTCTGACTTTATAAGTCGATCAACAAATGTAATGTCACTAAGTATTCAATAATAAAAGCGGATATTTTTCAGAATATCAGACAGGTGAAATAATATAGTTGTTTAGAGAATGAAATGCTCTTACGTTCATTCACGTTATTTTGATTGAATTCATTTACATGTTCTTAATTACAAAGCCAATGAAATTGTGCAGTTACTAATCTTATAAAATAGAAGCGGCAGCGATGGATTTAGATTCTATCTTAGGGTTTGTGTAAAAGTTCATCAATTATTTTTTGTTACGCCTGGTTAAGTTAACATTCATAGCACCAAACTTAGCGCACTTCGTGAGCTGCTGCAAGTGCACAAAAAAGCTAAACATTATCATACAAATGTGCTCATCAACACATCAGAACCTAGATATTTTTACGTTAATAACTACTAGATCATCTACATCGCCCGAGGAAATTATCTATTTTATAACATTTTCTTACATATTACATTGATGAAAATTTATAACACGAATGTCCACAACAAGCTGTTAATGAAGCAATCGATAATATTCCTCATACTTGACGCTTAAATTACGAGCCACAATACTTGGGTCAAGAGAACCATTACATGAGTAATGTGGAGTAAAAAAAGTACTTCCAGTGAATTCCATCTGTATACTGCATTTAGAATTTTCATTTCACGCTCGCGTGAACGTTTAATCGCATGTAAGGCTATTTAATAGTACAAATGCTCCTAAGCGTTTATTGAAAGTAATACGTGTGTGTGCCCACACCCACACATGCGACTTTTACGTGAATAGGTGAGTTGGGTATGAGGTACACAAGAGATGTTTGCGGTTAAAACGAGTGTTGTTTGTGCAAGTTTAAGGTTATACGTTACACTGGGTGAATAGTCAGCGTGTAATACGTAGAAGATCAGGCATGTTATTAAGTGACAGCATAAATAATCACATTTTTAAAGTAAAACAAAGTGTAATGGAAAATATTTTTAACTTACGAATTCGACTATCATTGACGCTGATTTTCACTTTAGTGTAAACAAAATTGGGCATTATCATTAAGAAATCTCAGTAGTGTCATTTTCGTCAGGTTGATAGCAATAATCCGCCCCTTCTACGTGTAACTACGTGCTTAAAACTTCGGGAAAACAGTCGTGATCTTCACCATTATCAGTCAGACGACGCCCGCTGCTGAACAAAGGCCTCCTCCATAGACCGCCACACCGAACGGCATTCCGCCACTTACATCCAACGATTGTCGTGATCTTATGCTAATAGAATTCAGAATTGTGTTAATCTTATCCAAACATAGCATCGACACGTCTTGATTCTCGCGTGGCATAGCCTCGCTTCGCTCGGTCTCGCACCCACACCACGGTGAGTGAGCTATGCGAGTGTTCGTCGGCAGTAATTTCACGCTTCCCGCCGCCAGCCACCACCTGAAAAACTCTAATCACACCACTTTTATGGCTCCTACTCGCAATTTATATTACAAATATGATAATTTTAAATGATAATAAATTTATTAGCCACTCGTACACAGCAAACTAGAGCGTTTATCGAGCGTTTCCGTTCTCGGTATCGAGTCGCGTTACAGTTGTTTTTTTTTTTTTGCTATCGATTTCCAAGGAATCGTTGCTTTTAATTACAATTGTAACGTTTCTGCACTTTCCGGTGCGGCTAGCTTTCATCTGGTCATTGTTAATGAAGTCTTCCAAAAACATACAAGGTTAGGTACGTCGTCGGATGTGGGTCCGGATATGTTATCAGACGTTGTAGCCAATCAGTCACGGTTTCTTGATATCATGGCAATTTCTACTTCATTCATAAGTTAGAGAATTATTATTATAGTAGTTTATTAATGTTTTATGTGTAGACCGTGTGGCGACTTTTTTTGTTGAACAGACGCGCCAGTAGCGAAGTAACTTACTTCTCATAATTATAATGAAACAACTGCTAATAAATAGAAATGAAATATGTCTGGTCACGCCGAAGGAGAAGATCAATTAATGCTTAATTAATTAACTACCTATTACGTTAATATTAAATACTAGGTTTTGGTACCGTCGGATCAGTCCTATAAACATTTAATTGTGGAATATGATGTAATAGAAACAGCCATCCAGCTGGATTGGCATAAAATCACTGAATTTCTGGAGCACTTTTGGATTTGAATGACATTTTGTATTTCCGTCTCGCGGTAGGTATCCCCCTTTCGATATACATATTTAGGATCAACATCCCCGTATTATTTCACTGACGTTTTCATCTCACCTACATCAGCGTGCAAGAAATGCGCAATTGATCGGATAATCATGGAGATTATTATTATCATTTCACATGCGAGTTATAATCATCGTGGGCGCAGCAAACAAAATCAATAATTGTGCACAGATCTAATGTATTCCCACGTAATTGTTTTGATCGAATGACATAATTGTGTCGCGAGTTGAGCCAGCGCCGCGCACCCCGCTCCCCCTCGCTGTAACGTCAGCATCAGCATACTCCTACGGTTTGCATTTTTATATTTTGAATTTAAATCTAATTTAATTTTCTAAATCTATCGAAGATAGCACGATGGGATTATTTACTTGCAAGTTAGAAATTTATAAACACTACATTTATTTACATTGACAAAGTCATCCGTCTACAGGATAAGAGCCCAGAACGCTGGCAGCATGGGAGATCTATATAGATTTTATTTACATTCTTTTCTTCCAAGTCAAAGTGGAGCTCACTTTAAAAAAACCGGCCAAGTGCGAGTTGGACTCGCGTGAAGAGGGTTCCGTACGATGTTACCTATCACGTTTTTTTAAATCTGACCCAAATTGGTACGCACAATATTGAGTGATTTACCATGTTATTTTAATATCATGGACTTCTTATTGGTTTTCCTATAATCTATAAGTAGAAAACTAAATTCTGTATTTTTTTAAATAAATTAGATTCAGTAGTTTCGGAGATAAGGGGGGGAATGGTCAAATTTCGTCTATTTTCTTGATTAACTTGGAAACTATTTATTTTAAAATTACAAAAAAAATATGTTTAAGATTGTCTCAACAAGACCTTTCATTTGATATGTCACACGATGCAGTTTTCAATTTTTTTTTAAATTTTCCCCTTCCCCCCCAAAAATTACCTCCCTTATACAGATATGGACTTCTTATAGGTTATCCTATAATCTATAAGTAGAAATCTAATTCCTGTATTTTTTTCAAAAGTTTAGGTTCAGTAGTTTCGGAGATAAGGGGGGGGGAATGGTCAAGCTTCGTCTATTTTTTTTGAATAACTTGGAAACCATTTATTTTAAAATTACAAAAAAAATACTTTTAAGTTTGTCTCAACAATACCTTTCATTTGATATGTCACACGATGCACTTTTCAAATATTTTTTTTTAAATTTTCCCCTTCCCCCCCCAAAAATTACCTCCCATATACAGATATGGACTTCTTATAGGTTTTCCTATAATCTATAAGTAGAAAACTAATAACTGTATTTTTTTCAAAATTTTAGGTTCAGTAGTTTCCGAGATAAGGGGGGAGGGGGAATGGTCAAATTTCGTCTATTTTCTTGAATAACTTGGAAACTATTTATTTTAAAATTACAAAAAAAATACATTTAAGATTTTCTCAACAAGACATTTCATTTGATATGTCACACGATGCAGTTTTCAAAACTTTTTTTTTTCATTTTCCCCTTCCCCCCCAAAAATTACCTCCCACTTACAGATTTCATCTATTCACGTCACACCTCTGTGCTTGGGTCACAGGAATTGATATGTGTACCAAATTTCAACCCAATCGGTCTAGTAGATTCGGAGATAATTGACTGTAAGCGACAGACAGACGGACACACGAGTGATCCTATAAGGGTTCCGTTTTTGTATTCGGACGTACGGAACCCTAAAAAAAAGAGGTTCACGGTAAAACAAATTGTTGCATAAATGATCACAATAAATTGTACAGAAAAATCACTCAAATATTAATTACAATTAGTTAAATCAGCCTTTCAACCTTTAGGTGAATAACAGCAGAACAATCTCTTTCAAACCCTTAAAAGAAATACAAAATTAGTATAGAACTAATTTGTCCATTTAAAATGTTCCCCACCAAAAGATCAGGAGCATGACATGCGTTAATTAAATATAATAATTAATTAAACAAGGCGAGCACTAATAAAAATACCTGACAGCTAACTCGCTGACCGTACTCTAATTGCAATAATTACTCATTATCAGGAAGCTTGGCACATTAATTTAGAGTTTTTACTTCAGCAAGCTTAACAAATACTTATTTAATTGCTCGTCTTTGTTCCACCAACATTATTAGGTTGGTGACGCAACACGGTTATACACTACACAGAAGAGTAACATCACACAATTTTGATCGTTATGCAAGCAATCTTGGGACGAGTAAAAAGTTGACGCTACATTGCGCATGCGAGGTAGTTCGCGTGCTCGCGTACCCTTAATCAGTTATTCTTGAAGTGATTCGCTGACAATATCTTCGCTGTAAATGCACTATAACTTAGTTATAAAGCCAGTGTTAGGTAACCACGACACTAATTTCTTTTTACGCGCCTATTGAATATTTCCCTGACAGTTTAATAGGCTGTAACCCACATTAATGATTACTTGCAAATGTAAAACTGTTTGATACTTGCTCATATTATTTTTTGTTGTAGGCTCAAGAATTTATGTCGACTGCGTTTTTTGATCTTTCCTATTACTGTTGCGGTTAGTACAGTTGAATTGGTAATAAAATTATATCCTTCTAAAGGACATGTGGTGCAACTGCTCGAGCACTTAGAATAACGAGACAATAGCCATTCGAAATAATTTCAATTTAATAAAATGTTTTTTTTTTTTATTGTTACGTGGTCTATTTATATCATTAATTGAACGATGGTATTTATATTATAATATCTTCTTCATCGTGTTGTTGTTGGCACTAATTTATGGTTTTTCATAGAAAGTCTTATCTGGTATTCGATAAATTAATTAATTTTGTTTTATTTTAGTATGTTTGACGTTGTAACCTTTAGCTTAATCAATTAACGGAGTCATGTATTGTCACAGTAAATTCTAGAAATGGAATTGAATATATTCTTTATCATCAATATTTTTTAATGACATTTAAATAAAAAAGTAACTACATAATACCAACGCAACATATATTATATTGGACAGTTATTTTCAAGTAAGATCGACTCGATTTTTATTGTTATTCACTGTTTTGCTTTTAGCTATTATTATTCTGGATGGTAAACAATAAATGCAATGATGCCTACAAGAACCTAACATATTAACCTTGAGACCATTAAGATATTTATAATTCCTATCACTTATAGCTTTTTTTAAGGTTGGTGGTTGGTGGATCCACCTCCTCCTGGTCCACGCTGGGCAACGGATAGGTAGGTACAGACTATATAGGTAGGTGCAGGCCTGTGACCACAATCTATCGGATTCCGGCGCCTAACACTTTAATTTATTTATTATTAGGCAAACCAACTAAATACACGCTAATACATTATTAGTACACTTTTTTTTTTGGGGTGGCAAAATCATCAAATGAGTCCTCCCGCCCTGGGTGGGGCGGAAGGGACTGTCAGACTCTTACTGACTAAAATCCACCTGTGTTCCTTCGGATGCCCTTTACGTTCCGGGGCCACGGTATCCTGGATTAAGAAAAATCCACGACCCCAGCAGGCATTTGGCCCCATAAGGGGCCCCGTCGGTGACGCGTGAAACACGACGCGCCACCGACCCGGGCTTGGTCCTTGGTCGGACGGCGAGCATACCCATTACTCGCCGTCCGCAAGCCCGCTCCGCCGCTGTGCCCTCTGCTATTCAGAGGGACACGCTTTGGAGCGTCCACCCGACAGGCTATTCGCATACGGGCAAAGAGACCCCTTAGGCACACAGTGCCTAAGGAAGAGTTTTTGCCCGCATCCCAGGGTGCACCGGCCCGAAAAACTGGTCTTCCCTCCGGACGTATCGCGAGAGGGAACTCCAGTCCACAGGCGCACGTGGAGGTTTCCTGTCTTAGCTGCACCCCATTATTAGTACACTTCATTTGCAAATTCAATAGCATTGCATGCATCTAAATTAGAGGTAAGCCCAGCATTTTGTTTAAATAGGTGCTATTAACTTCTAAGGATAAATAACGTTAATAGGTTTATAAGATAACTCCTTTAGAAAATATCACCAATAAATTAATTACTGTTATTGTTAGAGCTTTGTTAGAAAATTCACAGTAGAGACAGTAGATTATGACCGTGTTTTTCTGTCTCTTAACATGAGGCCTTTGATTCTGTTATTCAATGTTATGTACTACCCTAAATCCTTACTAAAGTTGCTATAAGTATTATCACATTAGTGAAGGAAAACATCGAGAGGAAACCTGGACAAATCGATTTATAAGACTTAAGTCCTATCAGAGGCCTGTGGAGTTCCCAAAGGTGGCTTAAGTAATTCTGAGGGTGGCTACATGTCGCAGGACTATCTCATGAAGTAACCGCGACCCTGCAACTCAAAGGGTAACCGTTGATTATAGCCTCTACGAGTGTTACATTGGACTGGACTCATTTGACGATTTTACCAGGATAAAAAAAAGGGTGGCCACATCCTCATATGAAAAAGAAAGAATTACCTCTTATTACCCGCTTACTATAATATTGTATCATAATTTCGCACTTTAAAGCGCATCACACACGGCTAAGATACTATAATATTTTATCTTAAGATGTTATCTTACGATATATTTTATATCTTAAGATGTTATTTTACGATATATTTTGTATTTTAAGATGTCATCTTATATTTTATATCTGATGTTATCTTACGATATATTTTAAGTATATCTTAAAATATTATCTTACGGTACGATATATTTTACATCTTAAGATACGAATATCGCTCTCTATCTTACGATACGAAAATATGAAAGATATATTAGCTTCGTCGTGTGTGACGGTCCATTGAATAGTATGGCGAGCGATATGGTATCTTAAGATAAAATATTATAGTATCTTAGCCGTGTGTGATGCGCTTAAAGTCACCCCATCTTCAGACCCCCACTGACCATAATGTTACGTTGTTCAAAGCAATAGACAATACGTAGAAACGTCAAAAACTCGTAACACACAAACATAAAACGTAAATATAGTCATTAAAAACAATTCATCGCATGATAAAACGAATAGCGGTAACATTATGTACAGTCGGTCACATAATGTGTACTTACATAAGTAAGAATCACCATGAACGTTAGTTCCGAAACTTGTGTTGAGCAATGTATGCTTCAGAGCGTGAAAATGTAATGGCATGTGTGCATGACTATTAATTTTGTGCCTACTTTTGTGTACATGGAGGGAAACCTAGGTTAGTTTAATACTAACAGACGCTTCACGAGTTGGTCTAAGTGGTGAGCGAAGCGACGGACGGCGCGAATAAGACATTAGTTACTTTGTAAGTACGCGAATTCGGTCGCGGGATTAACGAATTACCGTGACCCCGGAACGTGAAGGTCACTGTGGATTTTAGTCAGTACAAGTCTGACAGTCCCTCCTGCCCTGCCTTGGGTGGGAGGACTCATTTGATAATTTTACCACACTAAAAGTACGCGAATTCGCTACGGTGGCCCTCGTGGCGTGTAACAAACATTTCTATACATTTGATCTTCCGCTCGCCGCGCTAAGTCTCCGCTCACAGAGTCGTGAACGGGTCGTTACGGATTCGGATTTGTTTCCTTCCTTGTTTTTGGGGTTTATATAGCCTATATTTATCTATAACCATATCTCTCTATTTCCGTCCCCTGGCTGGAGGCCTTTTTTTTTAGCGTGGCAAAATCATCAAATGAGTCCTCCCGCCCAGGGCGGGACAGGAGGGACTGTCAGACTTGTACTGACTAAAATCCACGGTGTTCCTTCATTGCCCTTTATGTACCAGGGTCATGGTTACCGAGTGAGACAGTCCCACGACCCCGTCGGCTGGAGGCCTTAGATTCATTTAAGTCATGCACAGAAAAGTCCAGTTAAGCAGCTCACAAGCTCCTCTAGGTTGACCTACGAGATGCCACTCACAAAAAATAACTCTATTTCTGTACCAAAATTTATCAATTTCGGTTCTCTGTCGTAGGTATGTGGAATACCTCAGGTGCCGTTAGTTCAGGTGCTATTTCAGCGGGTGCCCAATGTGGAATACCTCCTCATTTTTACTAGAAAAGGGAACATACGAGTACATAGTGCAATACGCTACCTGGTAGGGCAATAGGGATAAGCGCATTATCTACTCCATATATGTGGTGATACAGACCATCACCAAAGATCATAACTAATATTGAAAATTACTCAGACTCAGTGTATATTGTACGCACGACTGACGTACACAACCGACATCAGGTGTACGAGGAATTCAGCCCTAAGAATTTATTTTTCAGTTAGCGAAATTAGACATCGCAACGAATCGATTAAAGATTGAGAAACGCTGGATCTGCGTCACTAGGGAAAAACAATTAAATAAACAAAAACTCAGTATGATTTAATGTAAAACTTATCTCATTCCTTAACAAAGCCGAGATCACTCAGCTGTATACTTACGAGAACAGTTAGCAATTACACTAATTATACCTATGAGTGCCTAAATCCTACTTTCCACAGCGATGTTATCTCATAGACTATGTTTTATGACTGAAAATTAATTAAACAGATTCTCAAATTGAAACTAAAATGAGCTCACATATGAAATCAAATAGTCACATGAGCATTAAATTGGTGTTTAGAAGCACAGCGCGGCCGGAAACGGCTCAGACACGTAGAGCGCGCAACAAAATAATGAACAAAAGTCATTATAAGTGGCGAGATGGTCGCGATAACGCAGCGGTTAGAGTAAACGCGCTTTTTTACGTTAATTAAACTTACTTCTGTAAACGATGATGGTCTTATTATCTGCATTAAGCACCGCTCGCCGTTCGCAGTGCTTTTTACGCAAGGCTGCGCGTGCGCCGGGCTTCCAAGCTCGTCGTCGCTGACGCCGCGGGTTGCCATGTTCTATAGTCATTTCGACTATTACAGTTTGTCGTACAATTTTAAAACAGAATTCCTATTACACGGAAAAATGTGACCGTTTTATAAAAACTTTTTAAACATATCTAAGTATTGTTGAAGCAAAAAACTCTCGTCTACATGCGACTGTTTTCGACAATTATCCCCAAATAACGTCTCGTAAGTGATACGTGCTTGGGAGAGCGGCGCGGGCGCAGGCCGCAGGGTCGCACTTAATAGCCGGTGACGGCAAAGGACACATGACAAAAACTCTCCTCATTATCCGCTCTATGACAATTCGCCTCCATTTATAATGCTATTAATAAAATAATGACCGGCAACCACAATAAGAATTTAATTCAGCATCAAACAGACATTAAATGTCATTTTATCGGTAAAAACCACGTTCGTAATAACCGTTTTGTTATGTTTTTAATGACAATATTTATTTTTGCATTAGAGTGTCATGTCGTACATCCGCATCGCGTTCCTGGCGTCGATTTATGTTCTATTGTTAAAAAGTCTTCATTGCATAATTGTTATTATTGTGAATACTGCCAGTTAGCTACTTCCCCTCTAAAATAACGGTTCTAAACCAGGTTTTGCCGTGGAACTGCTCAGTTGTCCAGGCAGACATAGCGTGATTGATTTATTTGGGTACTTTATGTGTTAGTGTTACGAGAATCGTAAGGAGTGCGTAATGGATTTTAGAAAAAATGTTCAACGTTTTTTGCCCATTTATTAAATGTTTTATTGCACCTCGTAGTACTTACTTTACGTTTTCATTAACCGGCTTCATGTAATACCGGATAAGTTCAAATGCCTGAAATATAACATTTACTACATGTATCATGTTTTGTTGCCGAGTGGTCGTGGGTTCACCCAGTCAGGTGCATTTTTTTGTGTAATTTATTTCATCACTTCTGCTCTCAAATTGGTGAAGAAAACATCGTGAAGAAACCGGCATATTCTAGAACCAAAAATTCGAAGATACGTGACATCTACCAACACGCACTAAGCCCGCGTGGTGGATTATGGCACACTCCCTCTCACAGAGAGGAGGATTGTGTCCCAGTGATCATTAAAGGCTGATGATGACGAAATAGTTATTTGTGCAACAAGAGAGCAAAGTCGTTTTTTGATGCGAGTGCTGATTTTCAATCCTGAGCAAGCGAAGGATTCAACGATTGAATCACGAGGGTAGCGAGAGAAATTATAGCACCCATGATATTTTATTATTCAAAATGTTTACGTAACATTATTGAAACTAGAAATAAATATTTACAGGTTAAATATAATAATACTTATTTTCGTTTAAATACTACGTATACATTTAAATTAAAAATTAAATAAATTACACTAAGACATAATTATCTTTTTGCAAAACTTTAGTTAGTACAAACCGAGCGTGTTTGTCTTTGAGGTCGAATTCAAAATCGGAATTTCGAAAGGGCTGGTCTCTGTCCCTCTCTCTTTCTAATAGCGGGAAAGAGATGGAGTGTAAATATTTCGAATTGTATGATTACCCCAAGGCTGAATAAGATATTCGCGGTTTTCTGAAAAAAAAAATTAAAAAGTTACTTTGTCTCACTCAGTGATCTCTCACTGATTTCAGGCAGCAAATATTTCCTAGTAGTCAGCGCGGGTTGGTAGATGTCACATGTCTTCGAATTTTTGGTTCTAAGACCTGCTGGTTTCCTCACGATGTTTTCCTTTACCGTTATGAGAGAAGTGGTCATGAAATATGACGCTAGGTAATCCTAGCGTCATATTATCATAGTTATTATATTGTATAATAATACAAACCTACACAAGTATTACCTACTACATTTAGGTCCATAATAAACCCTGACTGCCCATGGCCTAGCAGTGAGGTAAAACTTATTGCATTAATGACTTTGTCCGCATCACATACAATCGAAGGCTGCTCGTTATTGGCATGTATCTTACTCATAATATTAATCATATGAATTGGTATTATTTCATACTTGACATAGGTAGCCAGTCTATAAGAACTATTGATTGAAAAAACAGAGAGAGAAAAAATATTATTCACAAGTCATTTCATTACATTCAGTCATTTCAGAAACCATATTAATTGATCACTTCAATTAAAGGATTTTTTAACTAGAAACCTCACTATCTATAGTAACGAGAACTGAAAATGGGCAAAAGCTATTTTAAATTTTAAATAGACATTAATTTGTGGATTCTTTGATCACCCCCGCTCATTTTTTGGTAAAATTATTCAATGTACAGACACTCGTGTTCTACCATTTTATTATACTCGTATGTATAGATGTGAAAAAGGAGTTTGTGATATCCAAGCTCACACATAAGCTATTGTCAAACAGACAGGCGAAGCGAATGCGAAGCGAATGCGATCCGAACCTGTCATATAGAAAAGCAAAAGCGGTTCGATAGTCTATGTGACAGGCTGCAAACAATTCCATACATTACAAACAAAAACGCTTCGCTTCGCGTTCGCTTCGTGTTCGCTTCGCTTTTTCGCGTTTGACAATAGCATTAATAATTTGTGAAAACACAATTAATAGGGTAAGTAATATATGATATAACTACAAAATCTCTAATATTTACAAGAGATAACAACTGAATGTATAATTTTATTTGATATAACGATCTCTTAATATAATAAACGATTGACATAATTTTATAAAGACTAATTTCTATAATCATAACAATCAATGTACATAAAATCGTTTTGTATACCACTCAAAAGACATAAAACTTATTTGGTCTAGTTTTTTTTTCTTCGTGGTGTAATCTAACTCTGATCTAGTAATAGTACCACCTACCATGATTGCTCGACGGAGCCCCGCTTCGCGGGGCTCCTATTTCAGCGTGCAAGGTTTAAAGTAACCTAACACGAAGGGGATGGCGGGGTCTTTCAGACCCCGCCATCCCCTTCGTTATCATAATGATTTTCGCTTAAATAAACGTTATATCAAATAAAATTATATGAAATGAGTTTTAGAATAACACAAACATTATGTGTAAAGAAATTATATCAATCGTTGGTATTTCTCGCGTTGATTATATCATGTGAACGTTATTGAAATGAAAATATATCAAATAACTTTATATGAAATGAGACGCACCCCAATTAATATCTTTCAATAGCTGTCTAATACTGAATTTTCAGTTCTTTCAAAATGTTCCTCTATATTGCTATAAAAAATATTACTATCTCCATACTGCAATAAACTTCCAAGAAACTAAATCCGACAAATGCACTCAAAAACAATTCGAATCGCACACCACACAATCAAACCCAGTCACAAGCGAAATTTTCCGTTTACATTCAAATTCGTAGTATATTGAGCGGTTGACGGCGGGCGAAGGCCAGATAGAGATGGTTTATTCCACTTTGTTCACCTGGGTGAAGGAAGTGGACAAATTTGAATCCTCATTTCACTTCGTAAGAATTTCACTGAGGTGATTCCACTCAGGTGATTTTTTTCTAAATTGAAATGAGGCCACCAAAGTGTCTACCTTGTACGCCAGGTCACCCAGATGATATTTTCCGAGGTAAAATGAGGAAAAATATCTACTTTGTTCATCCGGGTGGTATCACCCAGTTGAACAAAGTGGAATACACCATAGAGATGAGGGGTAAACATGAAATCAGGCTACTTATTACCCAGCGCGTTAGTATGCATGGCTTGGGAGCCCGGCGCCCTACTGCATTACGTTGCTCCGTACATAAACGATCCCTCCATTTACACCTAACTAGATTCAGCCTGCACCCTTGAATGCAGACCGAGTCAATTTAGATTTTATTACGTGACGCCATGATGCTGTTTTGTTTTTGTTTCGTGTTGTTGCTGATTGATCTTGCTTGGGATTGTTTTTAATTATAGTTATGAGTTTTGTTTTTTTTTTAGAAATGAGAACTATTTCTTCTAATATTCTTCTTACCGTGAGTTTTTCTTAACGTGACATCTCTAAAACGTGTAATCGTTGCTTGAAAATAAATATATAATTTTTTCCAACATTGAGATAATTAGATTAAGGAATACAAGACTAGTTGATTAGATCATATTATTGATGTCCAGTCGCTTCAGGCCAGACCCCACACGACTTGTAGAAAAGAAATGAAAATAATTAATAGCTTGACTGAGAAGGCTTGAAAGCTCGTTTTTCGATATTTTCCGAAAAAGGGAACCATATACATTATATGTTCGAAACACATTAATAGCCTAATGATACATCATAACCACCAGTAATATCCAATTTAACTGCAATAGAACTGACATTATTACTAAAAATCGTGTCTGTAAACACTGTAATTCCGATAAAAAAAATGTCGAAACGATCCATTTCATTTTGACGTTCAAAAAATCATTAGAAAAAGGTTGACATACCGTCATTTTCTCAGGGACATTTCTTCAAATTAAACTATTATTAGTTGGCGATCACGTTGTAAGATGCTTTTAATATTGAATTAGGGGAACCTGTGGTTACAGCGCCCTTAATCGGGCCTTCGGACGCCGATGTTCGTGTATTAACGTTATATCCACAGTCGTGTAATGGCGTAAGTAATAATAAAGCCCAAATGACACAAAATATTGTCAAATTATAGGCTCTGAAAGCATGGGTAACCACTTACAATGTCTGCTGTTGATCCCTGTGTAGCGTCAACATATTATGGCTCGTCCTTTTTTAAAAGGATTGTGATGGCTTGAGATACCAAGTATAATTTAATTTTTCAAAATAAATACTTCAGGAACTTTGTTTAGTTTCTGAAAATAAAAATATATTATGTTATGCTAACAATTTTATTTCCTAATCAATCAAACTGTTTTTTTTTCCGATTCTAATCCTAGTTTTTTCTGATCACGTAAAGTTCAGTAGCCGATACTTTTAGCAGATCTACCGTTTATGCGGTAACCACAAAGTGCAAATTCATGACTAAACATTTTAAATAATTGAGGATTAAACAGTTTTTCTGCGATCTCTACACCACTACACTTAATTATGGCTATATCAATAGTTTTCCTTTTTGGGTGCACGAAGGAGATACAGAAATGGCTGTGTCATATTATTTTAGTGGATGACGCCGATCGCATAACTAACAGCTGCAACGAGTCGTCGCTGATTGTAGTGTTTAGTATCGATACGAATCGATTTCATACGATTTGTATCGAATGATCCCATCGTAAGCTAATAGGAGTATTCTGGTATATTTTTCGGCTCTCCGACCGATGATTTAGTTCGTACGTGATGTGCTTACACGGAAAATAAATCGTTTGAATCGCATTATATTCATTCGTATTATTAAATGTTCGTTTCTGTGAGAATTTTTGAGATCGCCTACGCGTCGGAATGCTCCGTGGATTAATAAAAAGTGAGTAGCGAAACCATTGAACGAATAAATTGCAGCCGCGTTTGATGTTCTATTATGATGGATTTGACTATTAAAACTTTAATAACTGAAGGTTTATGATCGTATTCAACTATTACGATCCATAGTTCGCCATTCTTCGAAAACAG
This sequence comes from Agrotis exclamationis, assembly GCA_950005045.1. Lineage (NCBI taxonomy): Eukaryota > Metazoa > Arthropoda > Insecta > Lepidoptera > Noctuidae > Agrotis > Agrotis exclamationis. The sequence goes on along the minus strand of OX465417.1, from coordinate 8,969,321 downwards.
AATTAATATTTCGTTAACATATCATTAGACATTCCATTCAAACTTTCGACTAATGTTTTATTGATATTGATTTTCAATGTCTTGAAAGTAATATTTAATGTTATTAGTGCCATAACATTGAAGTAGTACATTGATTAATAGAATGTCGAAGGATTGATCGAAGAATTAATGCTTTCACATAAATAAGGAAGCATCATTCACCAAATAAATGAACGTAAAATATTCTCGAACAAAATTAATCGTTGCTGACTTATCTTTGGTGTGAATAAAAGTGGTATCGTAACCTATTGTATATCGATGCCTCTCGGGTCCAATTTGTTTACTCATTCGATGTAACATCGAGAAGTATTATCGCACTCACACTTAGATCTAATGTTAATTGGTTAATTAGTCTGTTTATGAGTCTTAAAACAAATTAATTTGAAGCGAGCGCAACCAATCTAATCTGCTTGGCGCTTCTTACGCACGTCCCTGTTCACACTTGGGCACAGATTTAAAAAGATGCTAGATAAAAAGATGAATAGATGGAATTGTTCTTTAATAAGTGTTTCATATATTTAACAGGTTCATGAGACTTAACTATTCTGACATTCAAATTATGTCATTAAGAACAAAAAATGCAATTACGGAATTTTATATCCCTTTTCAGGAGCTTTAGAAATTCGGTAACAACTATTTATACGAGTATCATTCAGGTTTCCAGTTGCAATTCTATTTTTAGCTTATTATCCATGATAGTAACTGAACAAAAAATAATAATGTTCGTGAACCTTAAATTATGTAATGTAAGTAAAGTGAAACCGAAGATCTATTTCTGAGTTTCCTTTTTATTAAAACTGCTATGAGATTTAAGATAGGCACACAGGTACAACTTTATGAGGCGGAAAGAGAAATATAATTATGAATAAAGACCGAATTAACTTTTTCAAAGTTTTCAAAACATCGGGATCGGCCTCGGGACTCCTTTCAGCGTTTTTCGATGTTCCTCATGGTTTCGGGTGTGGCCATCCACGCCCGGTTGAGGAAGTCACCCTGTATATAATATAACACTTATATAAACACAAGCTTTCACCATATATCCTCCTAAAATCCTACATACACACTCACACACATACACAGCACATAAACACACGCATTACACACACACACACACACACACACACCCAAACACAGGTATTCAAATAGGCTATATCACAGTTGAATTGGCTAGTAAATAGTTATAATAATGATTGTGTATTTACGTCTTTCAACTACTGATATGTCCAAGTCCTAGGCGAGGACGCTGGCACCCTAAATAAAAGTTAATACAAGTTAATTGGGTGCCAGAGCTCATCGTAAACACTTTTGTCTTCGTAGGTAGTTGTAACGCTGTTAATTGTTGAGATGTAAGTGTTTTTGTCCAATTTGGAGGTAATATTTTTTATTATTGTTTTTTTTTTTTATTTATTATTACATAACAAAGAAACTTGTATCGATAATAATTATGAATTTTATAAAAAAATATTGGAGTCTCCTAGTCGGACACTACTCCATCCGTCCGGTCTGGCCGAGGTGTCACAAGTCGGGATACAGATAACAAATACAACCTTATTTCACATTATCGAACTCATTCCACTTCAATTTTGAGCTTTATCTTTGAGTCATAACAATAGAGGTTTGTTTGAATGAGTGTAAAAGTAAGTTTGTCAAGTTAAAGGTACTTAATGATACCTGCTCGGGCCTCGATGACATCACACGCAGTATTGTAAGTGGAGAGATAAGAATAATTCAATAGGTACCAAGGATTTTGATGACACAACGTTTGAGTGGTGGTTTTCATTGATTTAATCGATGTGTACAACTTACGTGTACTGTTAAAAGGTGTTTCACAACGTGTGTTGTCAAATGAATCATAATACCTATTGATTGTGGATGATTGCTATTGTTTATGGTGCTCGTTTTCGGGCTGCAATATACCTATGGACAAAAGTACCTACTATTTTATATTTTTATTTATTTACTATTACTATTAAATCATGTCTCCACTATCAACCCTTTTTTGTATGTGATAAAATCATCAAATTTGTCCTTCCACTCATGGCGGGACGGGAGGGATTGTCACGCGCTGTACTGAACAAAGTCCACAGTGTCCTTCAATAGGCCTTTACGTTCCGGGATGGTTACCTGATAAGTCAGTTCCGTGACTCCGCTATCAACTCGCCACCTCAACTTACACCAAAATAATTTAATAAGAAGAAAGAGAGCATAGGTTTTTCAACGCGCATTGGCAAGCGAATTTGCAAGTTGAGTTGGCATTGGTCAGACCACATAGCACACGATGGACAGACAATCTGAAGCTTCCTTCACTCCACTTCACTTCACTTCCTGAAAATCTATAGGGGACATCTATGTTCAGTAGTGGAAGTCCTGCGGCTGATGGGATGATTATATTTTAACGAATTATGTCGGTATGATTGTACTGGTTTGTAGAAATCGGATTACCAGTTGCTTTATGTACAATACTGGTATTTTGTCTTCATCTGGTTAGAGTGGAAATCAATCTCAATGTAAATAGATGAAAAAACTATGTAGTTGTGTAACTAAACACTGGCAAAAAGCTTTGTCTTTTACAGTTCTTCAAAATGTTAATACTCTTGAAATCTACAAAGAGAACATATCAGTCGAAAGGTGGTAATTAAACGAAGAAACAAATCTCATACAAAACACAACAGAACTCTCACTATCTCCAAAATATTTGCCATTCCATTTAAATCCATAAAAACTTCGAAATTCTGCGGCCAAGTGTCAAAGTTACTCGTAAGTCGAAGCGATCCCGTGCAAATAACAGCGCCCCCTACCGGTTGATCGTCAGCAAAACAAAGCTAATGTCATATTTGTTCGGCAGGGCTAATCAAACAGGCACATTGTCCTATATCAACAGTTAACGTCAACATAATCGATACAGGCGCCCTCAGGGATGTAGCGGCGGTGCACAGCAATCGAGAATCGAATTTAGATTAAAATTTACTGGTATTTGCGTGTAGAGACCGCATCTGCAAGTTAATCTGGCAGTCAATCAGTCTTCAATAGTTGTGAAGCAGATTGTAAGTAGCGAATTGTTTAGAGGCAATTTTGCTAAAGTCACAAAATTTTTCACGTCGTTTTTAAAGTGTTATAAGTAGCAACTAAATGTCATAATAACACCTAACTGTGAAAATATATGTTGTAAACAATATAAAAAATGTTTCATCAGTTCCATTGGCTGATAGTTTCAGAGGTTTTATAAACTAAACAAATAGATTAGGTACGTGAAAAACACTCACCGTAATGATATTTAGAAGCTCTATGGACCAAGTCAAGTCATGAAATATTGAAAAAAACAGGACTTTACAGGATACTAGATGCTATGAAACAAAACGATGAATAAAAATACCAAACACTTAGGTGTGCTCATGCATGAGTTACAGCAATATGTTCCATAGAATTAAAGGAAAATCCAACAGTGCACATTCCAAGCTTTAGATTATATATAAATACGTATAATAACAACGTTAAGCAGAAGACAATAAGTACCTAACTAGATGTATTACCTTACACATAATCACGAATCAAAAATGATTTCGATATGGAAAATTACTTCTTAGTTATTCCACCAGCTGTGGTTGACTTTGTTCCTAATAACAAATAATAGATTCTAAGGCCAACGCAATCATGAGAAATCATTACAAACAACATTAGATTGCTTGCAATTTATAAAATGTGATTACATAGGTAATTATCCATGTCAGAGTATCTATTTACCTATGTAAGTACATTGCAAATTACCTACATGTTAGTAAATCACCTGAGTAAAGACAGATGCAAGGCCGCAGCATCAGTTCCCACAAACACCGTAGTAATCTAAAAAAACTGACATCAAATCAGATTTGGAACCGAATTAACGTACCTGCAGCCATTCACATAAAACTGGAAACATAAACAAATTATCGAATAAGCAAAAAAAAACCGTCGTAATTTAACTTGACCACATTTCATTCCACAAATTAGTCGAAACATAAAAACCCATGAATGAACTCTAAACAATCCGAAATGGTCATTTAGTGCCGGAAATGACCCGTTTGGCAAATAAATCAAAATTGCACTAGGAACGTAAACGCAGCGATTAGGCGGCGCTTGCAAAGGACCCGGTGACGCTACGCATGCGGCGGCCTATTTATTAATTTCTTGAGAACCCAGAGGCGGAACCCACCACTCTAATTGTGCCTAATTTGAGACACCGCTCCAAATAGAGAGGCTGCCAAGGAGCCTCACGTCGCCTCAGGCAAATCTCATTGATATCTACAACTTAGTCCAGTTCATAGTGTTTTTTAGAAGAATTTTGTAAGACATAGATAGCACTAAGAATGTAAAACCTGCGATCACATTAATTAAAGAAATAGATTTTTCACACGGATCATTCACACTTCATAAAGATAAATGAAAGACTTTCTAAAGATGTACAAAAAGATACCAGAACGTAAAATTCGTCATCAGTGAAGGAAACACAAGAGACTTTACTATCAGGGATCGTTAAAGTTTATGTTTTAAATGTAGGTAATTTCGTAATTAATGATGGGCTAAGTCTGTGGGTGTCAGTGAACCCAGATGTCCGTCAGATGGGCTCAGCTCCGGTCATTCGGCTGCTATGCACGATGGCCGGCGACATCACAACTTTCAAATATTTGTCACACGCTACAACCCATTCATAAAATGCTAATGCGATTAGTTCCGCATTGTTTTTGCTAAATTTATTGCCCGGAGCGACAAACCCACCAACCTGTTCAACTTGTGCCATTAATTTTATAATTAACACCTGGCAAAAACATTTAATATGAACACATTATGCTAATGAACATACGTCTTGGAACACGACAACTAACAACACCCTACAGTTTTTATGACATTCTCATACATTTATTGCCTAACTACGTTCGCAGCGAGGTGTTAATGGATATCATTTGGCTCACACAAATAAATAAGTGAGTAAGAACGGACATCGGGACTCTCAGTATCTCTAAGTGAAATGAAAACGGATATCCAAAATTGGTACAATAAAACGCTTAGGCCCAATAGGTTTATCGCGTCCACTTCCTACAGCCGCTCTAATAACCAAAACAAACAACAGCGACGAACACAAAGGAGGCAAATAAGTCCAAAAAGTGCTAATATAAAAAAGTGTGCCCGTTTTTATAAGGCAACGAGTAAGTGTGAGGTCGGAGCGAGGAATGTTGGCGCCTGTCTGAGTACGTATACCTGTCCGTTTATCAATGGACCACGGACAATAAGGTGAAAAAAAATGTGAAAGAGTATCAAAAAAGCGCTTCATCAAACCGATGCGTCCGGCAAGGGTTGTCGCTTCGCTATCGCCGCTCGCCGCTTATCCGTCCGTTACTGTCACTTTATAATGCGCCCACGATCATAAACGACATCTTTGTTTAAATTACGACGTATTGTTATCATGCGTTTAATCATTAGTTACAATGATGCCTTTGTGCTTTATCAAATCGTAAAGTTAGGTGCACACATCAAAATCAGAGTAAGATATAGGTAAATCTCCGGCCTACGCCATTCTCTTGTAAATATCAATACAATTTCTGTATGAAAACAGAATAGAATTCTATATTCCGCGTGCAACGTCAACAATAAGTTTTCGACATTGTCGCGTGTAGGCTCGGGCTGGCCAAGCCGCCACCCCGACGTGGGGCGACATAAATATCCCGAGTAAAGCCTAACACAACTCAAGATGAACACGACAAAACTGATAAGGCCCCGCCACGCTCGCCCGAGACATCCCAATTTAGTGCCGGCCCTAAGATAACGCTATTATACAGCTTTTAACTATACGAACGATACGCTAAATGTGTTAAAATCAACTTATTGTGTGTGTTTTTAAGGTAAAAGAATGAATGTGTAAGTGGATTGGTCACCTGCGCGGATGTGCGTGGGCTCATGAAACGAGCAACAAATAGATTCTTATTGATTTTTATTTGTGAATCTTTAAATGGCAATTTAAATGTAAAATGTAAAATAATTGTGCATTTAATTAAACAACTATTTAAAGCAAAACTTTCACAATTATACATAGGTATACCTAAAACAATTAGGCACAATACTTTTGGATGACTAACCATAAACAAATCCAGACTCGATGATAGTTTTCCACTTCTACGAAAGGGCAGTCAAATATTTGAAGAAATTCATAATGGTAGTTTTTTCCTAAAAAAAATAGTTTTATATCTAAAGAAAAATATATTTCTTAATCTAGTACATAATGACATCATGTACCTAGATTACACATTGTGTATTTAGGAATGAATATATTGAGGAGGAGTATCATCCACTTTACCATCATTTAACCTTATTATTCATCAAGTGTTTTCCTAACATGAGAAAAGGCACCGGAAATAGTAAAGCTCTTATCTCAAATGTATTTTAATTTTATGGGTATTTATGTTTTACAATAAAACGTAACAGTATCTTATCAAAAACCTCATGTTTTCTTTTTAAATATAGCTCCTAATTACCTATTTTGCATACAGCTTAAATCACACATACGCTAAAACTTTCACACGTAGCAATTAATTGGAGGCCAATTTGTCGCGTATAGTATTAAAATGTTTGCCTGTCAAATGTTTTAACAACATGACTGTGAAAGCAGTATAAATTTTTGCGAATAAGTTTCGTAACCATTCCACAAATGTATGTAGGTAGATAGAAAGTTAAATATTTCGAATAACTTTGTCAGCAATCTATCACCGACACGATAATAGAGTCTGATTGACTGTAAGGAACAAGTTACTAATTTATTCAATGAATTACTTAATTAACGGCTTTGGCAGACATGCCCGTGCCAAACCAGAACATTTAACTCTTTATCTTGTATCTAATTAATGTTTCAATAATATTCTTAACCATTGAGCATGACAGAAATATTTTCTAAACGCTGGCTATCTTAAAAAGGTCATAACTTCTAAAACACAGCTGTTTGTAAAAAGATTTCTAAGAAATCTTTGTGATAAAAACTAGATTTAATATCAATAGAATACGAAATGATACTAATGCAAATGTAAATTATGATACCTTTAACAGAATGCTTATTTCAATTATTTAACTATCTGCACTCAATTTATGGATATCTAAACCTGCTGATATAAATTTTATATTTATGAGGCGACAAATTACAATAACATAGTTTATTCCATTTCAGTATAATCGTAATGCTGATGGTAACACTTAAAACGTCGTATTATTTCACAGGAGGTGCGGAGCCGGGGCGCGCGCCGTGTGCGACCGAAGCTCGAATTTCCGTTTAACTAATTGAGCGAAAACGACACAACGAACACCATTCAGCGTGGAACTAATGAATGGCCCTCGAAAAAGCCAATTTGTAGTTTTTTTAACACTTCAATTTGTGCCGTAAACCCCAAAAAAGGCTCGACCAAAACCACAATCGAATTAGTGTCCCTTGTTCCGGAGATTAGAGGACTGTCCACCTCTTATCTCGGTCGTTCGTTATTTTATTGGCTTGTATAGAGTAAGTCGATAAACACGACGCATAATGGCCCATAATGAATCGTCCTCGCCAGCGGTTTGACTAATCATAAAGGTTTTATGGGTGTCGTTTCTGAATACTCGCTTTATGACGTAGTGCTGGCTCTCCACCCCAACGCAATAGCGCATTTGTTATATAAACAGACTATAAAACTATCACTAAAACATTTCTCAATCTAAAATGGTAAAATTGAGTATGAACGACCCAGTTTAGGGTATGTCATTTATTTACTATCTACAGTCTCCAGTAATTAGTAACAGCATAGTGGCATCGCATCAGACGACGAGAATAGTTTTTGCTTGGCCACGTAAACATTTCAAAAGTCAGTGCACTTAAACCCGACTTTAAGAATAACAATTTTGTGTAAAACATTATCATATTTAAACTCAGCTTACAAAACCATTAAATTCATTCATTCTGAATGTGTTACATAAATTAACGATGTGTAATTAAAAATTATTGCTGTGAGCTATTATCTTTGCATAAATAATTGCCCATAATAAGACACATGAACATCAAAGACTCAAAAAAGTTCCAGAAGACATGAATTACTGCATCTACGATTCGAGAAATTGATAAAGATAATGTTTAAAATACGAAATTAGATACGCTCTAAATACCGTTTATTGCTACAAATTACTCTTGTAACCGTTTTCCGTACACCCACTATAACAACAGGCGAACAAAAATATTTGTTGCCGAAATGTTCGTAGGAACAGTCGACAATGGGTGACACAGTTCGCTAACGGCCACCGCCGCCGTGCCACAACACTGGCCACACATAACGAGACACATTAGTATCATATTAATGAATATAAAATGATGTACAAACCGCGTAAAAGAGCTATTCATAAGTCGAATTAAAAGTGAATTAAAATGTCTGAAATGTCAAATTGCGAGGACACAAGGCTTATTAGTGACGAATGTTGTTCGTCGCCTGTCAGAACGAAGCGTAACTTGAAAGGGATATTGAATGATTGTCGATCGTCTAGGAAGACAAGTTTTGAGAAATTGAACCCATCATCTAGACTACATGTTTACTGTGTAAGTACTACATCATGTGCCTATTTCACAGTATTAGCATCCGAGTTTCGTAAGTTTTTGCCAATTTTTATTTGATTCGTCCCATTTGCATGACGAATCAAGAAAGTAAATCAACAGATAGAGATCAAATCAATGCCAATAAAATCCCCAGTTTATGATAAAAGATCTTACAAACCTTATTCACACTTCGAAATCCGGTGTGACACGCGGTCACGGTATTGGTACGACCACTCTGGTGAAATAGATGCCGCTCACTCGCTTTGCCACTAATGACTTCCTGTACTTTTTCATACGCCAATTATTTCCCGTGGGTGAGCAAGCCGAAGACAATAATGTTTTTTTTTTTACCAATTTTTGTGTCTCAAGTCCATTTCGATTTAATTTACTGGTCGTATAGGAGGTAGTTTGGAACCATTTTTACATTATTAGATGTTAACAGTTGTTGTTATAAATAGCAGGGACTTTTCGGTGTCATAATTGAAATAAAGTGTTATTGAATTGATCTTTTTATAATTTCTAAAGAGAGTATTATTTCTTCATCCCATTTATTACAAGTACAACTAACACAAGCTCAAAAAGCTCTAATTGTCTGATAGTAGAGATAAGAAATATTTTATATTTAGATACCCAAGCGTCAATCTTCACTATCTTTATGAATTGAATTGTCGATCTGCTCATGTGGCCTGATATCTTAACAATTGAGTGGGGAATGCAATCGCCTAATTCTGTATTTGTTTAAAACATGGTAAATGAATTATAATAAAATCGCGGCGGTCGTCATCGGAACAAATGTGTTGAACATGTCGCCGCCCACACCCGCACTATGTCGTGGTCGCCACACTTTTTATATCCACACTTTCAAGCCTTCATAATAATTGATTAAATTATTATTTAGAACTTGTAATGACCATAGGTCGGAATTAGGTAGAGTTATTTTGGTACTTGCATCGAAATGTTGATATTAATATGGATCTGCTAGGGATTTCTTATTAGAAATCCCTAGAAGATTGTCTATTGACAATCTCGTGTGGAAAACAGTATTTCAAATAAATAATAATAATAAAAACATCAGAGATAGATTAGATAAATACCTAAATTGTGCGAAAGTAAAAACTTTTTTATTTAATAAATCACGGGATATTTCTGCTCTTTTAAAAGTAATTCCAGGATTTGGGGCATATCCACTTTATTCATTCGCTGTATAAATACATGAATAACTCTACCTAATTCCGACCTATGGTAATGACACTGCTCTAGTATTTTATGCAATAAAAGGAGTACTGGAGAAGTTGTAACTGATTTATTTAATTTCAAGTAACACTTGAGTCATTGTCCGCAGTACAAATACTCGTAAAACGAATTCAAAAAATTATGACAGTTGAAAACATATTTATTTTTATTTTAACACATGTTGTGTACAATGAAAACAGGCGTGACTCGTAACATTAAGGGCCCGAAGCTACGGAAGATGACATTAAATAAAATTCAAAGCAATTTACTTACAAATGACAAATAATTATACAAATTATGTATAGGTATGATTACGGCTTGTTTGTGGAATTATTTGCGATGCGTAGTGCCGAAGTGCGCACGATTCGCTTAAGTATTTAAGGGTGGGTTTAACCGCAGACAATTATTTATTATGGGGGAGTAATAAAATGACATGCGGTCGAGTGAAGTCACTCTTGTTAAAACACTGGCAATGTTCCGCCATTTGGTGGCAGTTAGCTTTAATTGTGTCCCGATAACGTTGAATTAGGCCAGGTGCTATAGGGGGCATTGACTAGCTAAAATCAATAGAGAATTTCGTTCAAAACTATTAAGTATGGATAAAATGTTGTTTGAACCTGTTAATTTTAATCAACTGTTTTTTTTCTGCTGATTATAATAGTTATCATTTGGTCCTAGGAAATATACTCGTAGTTTGAGGTAGACTGTCTACCTCAAACGAAACTCATAAGAAATAATAAAGTTTTCGGGTATTTACTTTATTCAGAATTTAATTTTAAATTCTCATAAAAGTATTTTCGTAACAGCGTAGCGTTGCCGAATGGCTACGAAAAAAAAATGGGCTAACTCTCTAACTCCGACACTGTTTTAGGTACAGAAAGTCACTGGTCAAATAAGTATCCAATGTCTGATCAAGAAAACTAATTAATGTGTATTTTTACAGTGTTATTGTTACAGTTACTTACAATAATTGAAAAAAATACAAATTATTCTGCAATGTTTTTAAGGGTTTTATCACCCAGGTGAACAATGTAGACATCACTGGTGTCCTCATTTCACGGAAAGTAATTATCATCATCAATCAAAACATATTTCAAAGTTCAGTTCCTTCGCTTTAAGCAAAACAATTGACACGAGCACATAGCGATTATGTACGATATTCACATAATGGGTGCGCGTACACATGGCGCGTTTAATGCGCACCCACGACGCATGCGCGGAGAACGCGCGCACGTCGCCTCGCCGCAGTGAAGAGAGCCGGCCCAATCGTCAGGACGTGACCGCTGTGCCTTCGTCCCGGGATAATGCTAGGCTCTGATATGGTTGTCAGCCATGAACCAAAGGCATCCTCACATGATTTATATTTTATTTACAGCGTACTTGAACTATTTACTGCGTTTATTGTATGGAAAAATGAAAACTCGCCTCTAGTGTACGAACGAGGAACTATTTCTTTCCTTCATCTTAACGTCAAAGTTCCAGTTTCGTCATGAAAACGGGAAAAGTCCTGAGGGCCTCTTGCCTATAAACATATTTTGAATAGCTTTGCGAAGTTTCCACTACTTTTATTGTTGATTTAATAATAACTGTCGTAATATTATTATTACGACAGTTGCTGTTGCTGTTGCTGCTGCACAGATCTTTAAGGTTAAGCCGCACTTGTCTAAGTTGGTCTGTGGTTGGGTGACTGTTTATCATAGCCAGTTTCCTCCGTGCAAAAAAATAAAGCCGTTGCTGCCAGCTTTCATTTGTAGATCTTTGACAGTTGTTAATTTTAGTCAGTAGCTCGAAAGTTTGACAACCAGTCTTACAAAGGGATATCGTGTTACCCAGTTACTGGGTTGTGGAGATCAAATAGGCAGTCATCATCATCATCATCATCAGCCTATAAATGTTCCCACTGCTGGGACACAGGCCTCCTCTCTCTGTGAGAGGGAATGGTCCGTAATCTACCACGCGGGCCCAGTGCGGATCGGTAGGTGTCACACATGTCTTCGAATTTTTGGTTCTAGGACATGCCGGTTTCCTCACGATGTTTTCCTTCACCGTTTTGAGAGCAGTGGTGTTGAAATAAATTACACAAAGTAATGCGCCTGACGGGGTTTGAACCCACGACCTACAACTCGTAAGTCGAGGCCGATATCGCTGGGCTACCACTGCTCTCAATAGGCAGTCGCTCCATATAAAATACTGATATTCAGTAGCATCTGGTTCGACTGGAAGGCGACCCAAACACAGGAAAAGGCCATCTAATAAGAAAAAACTTAGATAACGCGCTATCGAATAGGCACACATTTTTTGCATTTTGGATATTAATAGGTCGGTCAGCGCTTTAAATTCAGATACACATAACTAATATACCAAAAACACACACAGCTCGCACTTTAACTTAAAAGAACTGGCAAAATATGGAGATACTATGTACTTACTTCTGCCCTATAGCCGTTCTGGTGGCCTACCATGAACTGTTAACGCGATCGAGTTTAGGCTGTGGGAAAGAGATGGCGCTAGACGACTTGTATAGCTCTGTCTCTTTCCCACAGCCTAAACTGGATCGCGTTAAAAGCTCGTGATAAGGCCACAGGTTTACAGAGGTAAGTTTGAAAAATGATTTTCAGATTTCTTAGGTATATTTCAGCATTTTCCATTCAATTCATGTCAGGTCCCAGTTCTTATAGGAAGAAGAATTGAAGATTCTTAAAACAATTTTTGAAGATCTATTTAGACCTCAATTGAAATAAATTCAAGATTTTCAGCAATTATGATATTGTGAGCAACCCTAGACTCAAGACAGATATATTATAAGTTGTACTAGTGCAACGAATTAATACGTGTAAATGTCGCTTTAATATCACAAAATTGTAAACTGAATGCCGCTCATAATGTTAAGACATACTTACATTACATAGATACATTTCAACTTTACAACACTTTTACTGCCCCGTTGGTCTCAAGCATGGGATGGGGTCCCTTTTTTTCGTAGTGAAATCATGAAATGAGTCCTCCCACCCAGGGCAGGACGGGAGAGACTGTCAGACTTGGTGTCCTTCAATAGCCCTTTACGTTCCGGAGCCACGATTAGCCGCGAGTCCCACGACACCGGCAGCGTAATACCAACATCTGTGTATGAACCAGCACTCTAAGCGTTGAGCCGCAACATTATGCGTACCCGTTATTAAGGATGTTATGAATTTTCTAATGGACAAACTCTGTTACGAATTAACTCATGGTTACTGATTATATTATTTAAAGAGTTTTGCTTTCCCTTTGGTATTGATATATTATAACAGACACACAAAGAAACTAAAATCATGAATGTTAAATAATTTTATTTAAAAACTAGCAAACCCGGCGAACTCCGTTTCGCCACCAGATGGCTTCGTTTTATGTAACATTTCCTTCGGTGATTAAAAGAAGAAATTTTTTTTTCCTGAATTTTCTTTGCTATAAACCTCACAGAGCCCGAGACCTTTCCAACGAATGCAAAACCGTGGAAATCGGTTCGTGCGTTCTGGAGTTATAGCGTCAGGAAGGAAAACCCGACTTATTTTTATATAGTAGATAAAGTAAGTACATAAAGTACTACCTACCAAGGTGGCTCGACGGAGCCCCGGTTCGCGGGGCTCCTACTTCTGCGTTCAAGGTTTAAAGTAACCTAACACGAAGGGGATGGCGGGGTCTTTCGGTCCCCGCCATCCCCTCCGAACCTAACCTGTCCGTGTCGGGGTGCCCCAAAGTCCCGAGCTCGCTTCGCTCGCTCTTGCATCCTAGGTCGATTAACACTGACCGAAATAATAGCAAACGAATGTAATTTATGATGCAATATACTTGTCTCGCTCTAACTCACTCGATATTCGGCACAGATTTATTCCTAGACGCCTTTACAATCATATTGCGGTACAGCGCGTAGGAATAGAAAAGTGTTGAGAGCGAACATATTATGATTGTTCTCTTATTTGTTGCAAACATGAGGGCCAAACTCTGTGCGGTCAAAACCAATCAACTAAAGGTGCTGGCTCGAAACAGGTTTGTATGCTTGTTTTCAAAATTGTGTAGGACAATTTTGAAAACAAGCATACAAACCAGTTCAGCACCATCCAGTGTTGGGTCATATACAGGGATTGGTTTTACGCACCCCGGCAGGCTTGTGTCCTCTAAGGGGGCCCCGTCTTTAGCGTGGAGACCTGGGTTGGATTCCCGAGTCGGGCAAAAGGTACCACTGGGTTTTTCTATTAGAATTTCTTAGTAGCAGCTCGGGGTTTGTACCACGTTTGAACCTAGGTAGGCGCATTACTTTGTACAATTTATTTCATCACCACTGCTCTCAAAACGGTGAAGGAAAACATCGCGAGGAAACCGGCATGTCCTAGAACCAAAAATTCGAAGACATGTGACATCTACCAACCCGCACTGGGCCCGCGTGGTGGATTATGGCCCACTCCCTTTCATAGAGAGGCCTGTGTCCCAACAGTGGGAACATTTATAGGCTGATGATGATGAGTCCATAGTCTGGTAAATTATAGCCCATTCTCTCTCATAGAGAGGGGCCATTATCCTAGCAGTGGGAACAGTATAGGTTAATCGGGCACTATCAAGTCTGCCGAAACAATAATGATCATTATTTTCGTTCAAGGTTACTGCTGGGATAAAAGTGTGAGGAATTTAGATAAACGAAAGCTCAAGACAAAATGGAAATGAAAAATGGAAAGGAAAAATAACCGTCCAAGTGCGAGTCGGTATGTACTCTATTGTTCAAGCAATAGAATAGAATGTTCCATTTTACGAATTTTGGTAGCAAACTTGATAAAGTGACGGTTTTAGACCCGCTGAACTTAGTTTTAATCATTCCGGTGATAATAACTTTCCCGTTCCTACCCAATTTGGTAGCATTCCTCACAGTTTTCCTTATTCATAGTATGGTTCCTGAAATATCAAATAGGTAGAAACGACACATTTAGGGTAACCAATAATAAACCCGTAACTCATGAAGAGGAAACAAATAATGAATAGGTATTAATGAATAGCGTAGTGTAGATACCGAAAACAATGGTAGACCATTAAAATATTTAGAGTAAAATATCCCTAAAGTTAGCTATATAAGTACGCAGTTTACAAAGGTAAATGTTAAAAAAACATATTCCTAAATATCAATTTATTTCAATGTTGGTTCAAGTAGGTATATTGTTTGTAAGTACGTAGGCAGGCATTTGTACATGCAGGCCCCGTTTTAATATCCGTAATGGCTATCGTCGGTGGTCCATTCAATCGTTAATGATTAGACGATTCGTACAATAATAACGTGTTTCTCTTTCCGATCGATATTTTAATAACCACTTTGAGCTTTATGTATGCGTACAACGATTAAGATATACTTCGAAAGCTTAACATCTGAAAAATAAAGGAGGAAAGTAGAATAACAATCAACGTCCGCTGTTGTATAATTAGCTTATCTCGTGTAGATCGGCTAACAACGCGAGTCGTGCGGGCGCGCATTGGTGAGTGCCGCGCCAATAGCCGCGCAGCGATCGCCCATCGTTAGACCATCGATTCTTTTTGGTTATTACAATAATTCCAACACGATTGCATCTAATTGCGCTGGTTTCCGACGATCGTGGACCGAAGACAAGGAATTACGGATTATCTACGTAGGTACGTACATGAAGGCTCTTTGAAATTATAGTAGGTAAGATGCGGAATGTTATTGGGAAATCGGAGCTTGTTGAGGGAAGCGTATCGCTTCGATAATCTTAACGCTGCCTTATTAGATATCATTTTGCGGTACGTGTTTCCCTTGCCTACGTTTGCAGCCAACAAATGCGTGTAACGCAATGGCGCGAACTGCTCTTACAGCATGTTACAAGGTAATAACAGCGCTGAAATTGGTTCAGGCCATTTCCTTCGCCGCTTCGCGCTAATTCGATGCTCGCTTGTTTAAAAGTAACGGAATGTGAATATTAAAATTAATAGCTGAATACAGAATTTGGTTTATCTTTCCTAGAATTTTTGGGGTCAAGACTGTATCGGAAACACTTTTCCAATCTTTGAATCCAGACATTACTGAGGAAGTCAGCGAATGTAACAGTTTGACTAGGGCATGCACCCGGTTCTACCCGGGTATACCTGGGTATTGGAGTCAGTCTGTGGAACCGGTTCTGAGAGCGATGGAACCGGGTCGACCCGGTTCCGATAAGATTGTTATAATTTTGCATTCACCGCATCGAATTGATACGAAATGAAACGAATGCCATGGGATGAAGGGAAGGGCCCATTGTAAGCTTTCATTATAGGCGTAGCACACGCTCACAGTATTTTACAGTGTTAGTACTACAATAAAATGGTGAATATAATAATTATTTTAGTTAAAATGTGCCAAAACATCATTTTTGCGTTTGTTTTCGACATAGCTGCCAAAGAACGGGAACGCTGCAATTGCGGCAGTAAGACCCCTCTTTTAGGAGTGGCAAGAGGGGCTACATCGTTTGCGCCTTCCGCCTGACGCAGGTCCTGTGTGGAGGTTTCGGAAGGGTCCTGTGCCTGATCGGCCGGGAAAAACGCCTGGGTGTCAAAATTGCAGTGTCGCCGGAGGACACGGTAGAGCATACGTTGCAAGTGTGCCCCTCTTGGGCAGAGCACCGCCGTGTCCTCACGGAGGCCATAGGCGGCGGCGACCTGCAGCGCCCGGCATTATTCGAGGCCATGCTGCGGGGCGAGACGGGATGGGAATTGGTCGGCTCCTTCTGTGAAGCAGTCATGCTAGCGAAGGAGGAAGCAAGCCCGTCGTGAGGGACAGGACAGCCCGAACTTCACGACCTAGCCGCTGTGGGAGACCTCCAAGACAATGGACGTTGCGAGTCGATTTCCGGCCACCGTAGACGCAGGCATGCGAACGGCGAGTACTGGGTGATTTGGCTCCGATGATGGAGCATGCCCGAGTCCACGGGGCGTGCTGAGTTCTACACACGCCTCATAGACCTGTCAGCAATCTGACGGGGCTCCTCTTAGAAGGCCAAAGCCTGCTGGGGTCGCGGGACTGTCTTATCAGGTAACCGTGACCCTGGAACGTAAAAGGCTATTGAAAGATACCTTGTATTATAGCCAGTACGAGTCTGACAGTCCCTCTCGTCCCCATTTGACGATTTTAACCACGTAAAAATAAAACTTCCAATGAATGAAGTATAAGGCATATTACAAGCTTTCATTTGTCGTTGCTTGCGATCTTTTTGGAATATATAGCGATAGTTTCGACTTAGCTACCAAATAATGAAGCGTAGGTAGGGCACATTGTAAGCTTTTATTTGGAATTGCTCAAGTTACTTTTGAAATATTAGTTTTATAAAAAAAGTGGTGATCACGTTAATATTTTCAGTAAAATGAGCCAAAACACAAAAGTTACTATTGGTTTCGACCTAACTGCTATAAATTTATAAAATGAAGTTTATAAAAAAATATAGTAAATTGTCATTCAAACGTTCAAACTTTCACAGACATTTACAAAACAATGCTGATTTAATTTTTCCAATTTATTTTTGGCTAATTTCAAGTGCACTGCAAATTCAGTTAAAAAGTAGGCATCAATGTTTGCTGACAGAAATTGTATCAACATTTTGCCCGAGAATATTTTTAAAACACCAACATTACTTTAGATATTGCCAGTCTCAACCACGAAATGTGTTAACTTCTACCAAAGTCGTTGGTTAATTTGCAACAAGCGGAGAGGTATTAGCATGCCAGTCGAGCTCAGACTTAATGGCACTAAGATGGCAAAGCTCCGACATTACCCGGCGTCAAAGGAACCTAACTGTCAACTAACTGCTAATTAACTACGTCTACACTGGCGGCAACTTCCCACAGGCTGCACAAAGTGCACACACGTAGGTACGCATCTCCATACCGCAAACTATCAAAACTCCATGCCATCCGAAAACTTAATCTACTTTAGAACATACAAAAAACAGACAGTTACTCACTAACGTTCACAAAATCATAACAATAGCTCTTAACATCAGCATCAATTTAGCAACGGAAGCTCAAAAACTACGGCTCGCTAAGGTTTTAGTAATGTTTTTACCGGCGTCTCATCGCTAGATGGAATGAAACCGTCGTACATAATCAAACCACATGCGGGGCAGTAATTGCCTCTATATTCAAAGACCCCGCTTACATCACGCCGTATAATGACAAAAATAGTCCAAAAAATACCTCCGCATATGAGATTTTTTTTCAGAGTTCGCGCTCTCGCACGGAGCTAAATTACGAAATAAAAGATTAAGTTAAAAGATCAATAAACTTAATAAATGATCTCAATAGTTGTTGTATTACGGACACAATGGAGCGGCGTCGTGAAACGTCATTAAGGCGCGAACATCATTAATTTTATTCGCGGCTTTCTGACGTAAAGGCAATGGCGTCTGTCAGATTTGAAAAGCCGCGCAGCCGCCACCTGTTGGTAGCGCGGTGAATTAGACATTAAACCCCGCGGCGCGTTCCACTTGATACTGCCACCGGAATGACTCGCCACTAAATTGAAGGACCATTCAATCGTAGAAAACACGCGTTTATAACATCTATACTTATAATAAATCTGTAGAGAGGTCAATTCTGTACATTAAATATATTTCCAAAATAACTATCAGGGGTTGTTTAGGGATCGATACTGATGCCAAAAATGCAATCAGTAAAATTATTGTCTGTCTGTCTGTCTGTCTGTCTGTCTGTCTGTCTGTCTGTCTGTCTGTCTGTATAACCGCTATAGAAACAAAAACTACTCGACGGATTTTAACGAAACTTGGTACAATTATTTTTCATACTCCTGAGCAGGTTATAGTATACTTTTCATCACGCTACAATCAATAGGAGCAGAGCAGTGAAGGGATTCCGATTGGATTTTTACAACTCAATTTTGAGGCACTTTCCGATAAGCTAGCAGACTGAAATTTTGCACATGCTCTGAGTTCTGATGAAAATACATGACTAGCTAAGAAACGTCATTACAAATCCAATATGGCGGCCTACCCAAGATGGCGGACTGGCTGTTTGAAATCCACCCCCATGATATGAGTATCAAATGAAAGGGTTTGCTGTCAGGAATACGAAATAAAAATAGTCACGTGATTTAAATCCAATATGGCGGACGTCCAAGATGGCAGACAGGCTATTTGAAATGCACCCCTATGATATGGATATCAAATGAAAGGGTTTGCTGTCGGGAATACGAACAAAATAGTCACGTGACTTAAATCCAATATGGCGGACGTTCAAGATGGCAGACTGGCTGTTTAAAATCCACCCCCATGATATGGGTATCAAATGAAAGGGTTTGCTGTCAGGAATACGAAAATTTAGTCAGGTGACTTAAATCCAATATGGCGGACGTCCAAGATGGCAGACAGGCTATTTGAAATGCACCCCTATGATATGGATATCAAATGAAAGGGTTTGCTGTAGGGAATACGAAAAAAATAGTCACGTGACCTAAATCCAATATGGCGGACGTTCAAGATGGCAGACTGGCTGTTTAAAATCCACCCCCATGATATGAGTATCAAATGAAAGGGTTTGCTGTCAGGAATACGAAAAAAATAGTCATGTGACTTAAATCCAATATGGCTGACGTCCAAGATGGCGGACAGGCTATTTGAAATGCACCCCCAAGATATGGGTATCAAATGAAAGGGTTTGCTGTCAGGAATATGAAAAAAATAGTCACGTGTCTTAAATCCAACATGGCGGACATCCAAGATGGCGGATCGGCTATTTGAAATGCATCCCCATGATATGGGTATTAAACGAAACGGTTTGCTGAATGGGATACGAAAAAAAATATCACGTGACCTAAATCCAACATGGCAGCCGTCCCAAGTTGGCGGATAAGAAATAAATTAAGTTTGAATATGAAGAAGACTAAAAAAAAGTACTTATAATATTTAGTGGGTGCTCAAAGCGTGTTTTTCCCACGTTTTGTCGTTCCGGTTGGATTTTTGCAACTCAATTTTGAGGCACTTTCCGATAAGCTAGCAGGCTGAAATTTTCAGGGTACCTTCAAACCCGATGAACAAAGATAAAAATAATAAAATCTATATCTATACTTATAAGAAAATCTATATCTATACTGTAGAGAGGTCAATTCTGTACATTAAATATATTTCCAAAATAACTATCAGGGGTTGTTTAGGGATCGATACTGATGCCAAAAATGCAATCAGTAAAATTATTGTCTGTCTGTCTGTCTGTCTGTCTGTATAACCGCTATAGAAACAAAAACTACTCGACGGATTTTAACGAAACTTGGTACAATTATTTTTCATACTCCTGAGCAGGTTATAGTATACTTTTCATCACGCTACAATCAATAGGAGCAGAGCAGTGAAGGGATTCCGATTGGATTTTTACAACTCAATTTTGAGGCACTTTCCGATAAGCTAGCAGACTGAAATTTTGCACATGCTCTGAGTTCTGATGAAAATACATGACTAGCTAAGAAACGTCATTACAAATCCAATATGGCGGCCTACCCAAGATGGCGGACTGGCTGTTTGAAATCCACCCCCATGATATGAGTATCAAATGAAAGGGTTTGCTGTCAGGAATACGAAATAAAAATAGTCACGTGATTTAAATCCAATATGGCGGGCGTCCAAGATGGCAGACAGGCTATTTGAAATGCACCCCTATGATATGGATATCAAATGAAAGGGTTTGCTGTCGGGAATACGAACAAAATAGTCACGTGACTTAAATCCAATATGGCGGACGTTCAAGATGGCAGACTGGCTGTTTAAAATCCACCCCCATGATATGGGTATCAAATGAAAGGGTTTGCTGTCAGGAATACGAAAATTTAGTCAGGTGACTTAAATCCAATATGGCGGACGTCCAAGATGGCAGACAGGCTATTTGAAATGCACCCCTATGATATGGATATCAAATGAAAGGGTTTGCTGTCGGGAATACGAAAAAAATAGTCACGTGACCTAAATCCAATATGGCGGACGTTCAAGATGGCAGACTGGCTGTTTAAAATCCACCCCCATGATATGAGTATCAAATGAAAGGGTTTGCTGTCAGGAATACGAAAAAAATAGTCATGTGACTTAAATCCAATATGGCTGACGTCCAAGATGGCGGACAGGCTATTTGAAATGCACCCCCAAGATATGGGTATCAAATGAAAGGGTTTGCTGTCAGGAATATGAAAAAAATAGTCACGTGTCTTAAATCCAACATGGCGGACATCCAAGATGGCGGATCGGCTATTTGAAATGCATCCCCATGATATGGGTATTAAACGAAACGGTTTGCTGAATGGGATACGAAAAAAAATATCACGTGACCTAAATCCAACATGGCAGCCGTCCCAAGTTGGCGGATAAGAAGTAAATTAAGTTTGAATATGAAGAAGACTAAAAAAAAGTACTTATAATATTTAGTGGGTGCTCAAAGCGTGTTTTTCCCACGTTTTGTCGTTCCGGTTGGATTTTTGCAACTCAATTTTGAGGCACTTTCCGATAAGCTAGCAGGCTGAAATTTTCAGGGTACCTTCAAACCCGATGAACAAAGTTAAAAATAATAAAATAATTAATAAATTTAAAAAATCTAAAAGCCCACGTTTTTAAATGTCCTAAAAATAAGAAAATAACCCTACAGGGCTGAGAGATGGGCCAATCAAAACGTGGGGGCGTATCTTTGCAAGTTACGCCCACGAGCTATACACGTCATGTAAATATCTCATAAATAATTTACGCCCCCACGTTTTGAGTGGCCCCTCTCTCAGCCCCGTAGGGTTATTTTCTTATTTTTAGGACATTTAAAAACGTGGGTTTTTTAATCTTCCGTCGCGTGTGCAACCCTAATGGTTAAGCTACACAGAAATCATTTATGACGGAAATTTTCTCCTTAAAATTATATAAAAAATACCCCACGACAGCATATGTCTATCTTTTATGGTTGACTCACAATAACACGTGTAACTCCCGATAGCTTAGCAGTTCGAAGCTTTCTGATTACATTTGAATACTCTTACGTTTATAACACTCTCAGTCACCCCTAATTGAAAAAGTTAACATTAATTAACTGCTCCATAAAAAAAAATCATATAAATCAGTACAGAAACACCAAAGTTATACATGAAATACGCCAATAAGCCATTGCGCGTGAATACTGAATCATGCTATATGGATTATTTTTGAGAATCGGTCGCCGCGCTCGACGCGTCTCGCGGCCGAAGGTATAAAATAGTCAATTTATAGAGAAAGGCTATAGGCTATATATCATCACGCTAAGGCCAATAGGAGCGGAGCGCCAATGAAGAATGCTTCGAAATCCGGGTTAAATTTAACGTTAGCCCAAAGTAACTATTCCACGCGGACGAAGTCGCGGGCAAAAGCTAGTAACAAAATAAAATTATTCATTTAGAGTGGTCTTTGTTAAGCTCATACCATAGAATTCATCTGCAATCATTTTCTATGCGGCCGCAATAAAAAGTAGGTAGGTAACAATTTATGTGTTATTCGATTAGGTATCAATCTATCAAAACCGTCTTCTTAATTAGTTAAAGCTTTGTTTCTATTAACCATTCGTTATAGTTAACTTTGTAATTCATTCTATTTATTCGAGGCGTCAATGTGGAACCCAAAAAGATGGCGGCCAAAAAACTTGGAGCCGCCTCTTGAGATTAGATTTCTTTTTGGTAGCTAATTGCGTTTTATCAAATTAAAGCTATTCTGCCCGCGGCCGAAGCGAAAATGATTGATAATGTTTGATGAACACCGGTCCCACTAGTTTTACAGAATAAACTGTTTTGATTCATATTAATGTTTGCCATTTGTCTCGTAGATCATCCCCGGGCAAAGATATTTTGATTTGTCGTTTTATAAATGATGAAAATTAAATTTTGGTATTCAGAACGCCTGAAGCCTGCAGCAAAAAATGTAAAATAAGTGTTTTACGCCTACGAACACAACTCTACTTGGCTGTACTATTGACTTTTAATAGATTTGAAGACTTGTTT
The DNA here is from genome assembly GCA_950005045.1 of Agrotis exclamationis. NCBI lineage: Eukaryota > Metazoa > Arthropoda > Insecta > Lepidoptera > Noctuidae > Agrotis > Agrotis exclamationis. The sequence goes on along the minus strand of OX465417.1, from coordinate 8,946,471 downwards.
TAAGTAACATAACTTATATTTTTAAAGTAATGGGTTCATGGTATATAAGAAGCGGTGCACTGATTGGTGGAAAGACTATTAAATGTTATTTTATGTAAATCTTAAAATGTTGCTGGATAAGTTGACCAGTAGCATGATAAAGCCTGCGGCTATAACACATAATGTATGTACCAAAATCTTGTAGCTACCGGTCTAGACATTACATTAGGGTACCGCATTTTTTGTCACAACTCTTCTTTTTATTAAACCTCCACCATTTTAATATTGAGAAACTGATTGTCCTAATTGCTATATAGGTACAGTTTTTGTGTCGGTACTTCATTTGAAATGTTCGTTTTATTGTCATGGGGTGGAAGTTGTTTGGGAACGCAAACAGTTATTATCTCTACTATATTGCCTTTAGGTAGGTATAACAAGGTATCCCAAATGCTTGAAAGAAGTTGCAAATGTTGTGAATCGATAGATTATAAATTAAAGCTCGATAGAATACTCTTTATTATGCCCACCCTACACATTATATTGTTGTTACCGAAATCAGCCTCTAGATTAATTACAGAATTCTATGTAGAAGCCGCTCTTTACAATAATAATCGCGACACTTAGCACCCACTCCTTCGAACAGCTCGGGCATTTGGGGCGCGAGCTCCGGCAGCGGTCAGAGGGCATCGCAGCCTCGCCGGCATCATTTCAATCATTAAGAAGTTCGGCGGCAGACACAAAGCGGTGATTGATGCGCCGTTTACCAGCCGCGGTGGCACCGGCCAGTAAAAAACGACGCTTAATTAACTCGTTTGGCACCGCCGCTCATTAGAATTATTAATCAAACCGAGGCGGGGCGATAGCGCGAGTATGATGTATTGAGCTTTGATTACATTAACGCATTTGGTCGGCAGTAATTAAAACCACGCCGGGATGTCCGCGGACGCCGAACAAAAGAGCTGCGGTTCAGACAACGTCAATTATAACAGTTTTAATGGAAGCAGAAGAAAAATGATTTCGCTAATGCAGGTGCCTCCGCCTACGATTGGATTATCACCTGCTTAGATACTATGCAGTTGAAATAGAGAAAATATTATCTTTTAATTTGCAGGTAGGTTTACTTTTGTACTAGTTGTCGCGTTGGCCAAATAAAATAGTTGTAAAGTTAATTATTTTGATGGAAAAGAAATCAAAAATGAGGTATAATACGCAGTATGCATTATTACTGTCTACCTACTTCTCAGTATGACGATGGCAATCTTAGATTAGGCCAGACTTTGGCAACGAGTTTACCAAAAGGTAAAATCATCAAATGATGAGTCCTCCCACCCAGGGCAGGGCGAGAGGGACTGTCAGACTCGTACTGGCTAAAATCCACGCTGTCCTTCAATAGCCCTTTACGTTCCGGGGTCACGGTATGAGGTTAGTCCCGCGACGCAGGATGGCCCCTTTTTTTTTTTTTTTTTGCGTGGTAAAATCATCAAATGAGTCCTCCCGCCCAGGGTGGGGCGGGAGGGACTGTCAGACTTGTACTGACTAAAATCCACGGTGTTCCTTCAATAGCCCTTTATGTACCAGGGTCACGGTTACCGAGTGAGACAATCCCGCGACCCCGGCAGGCTCCGGCCCTCTTAGGGGGCCCCGTCAGTTTGCTGACAGCTCTTTGAGGCGCGCGTGGAACACAACGCGCCGTCGACCCGGGCATGGTCCACAGGATGGCCCCTTAGTATCTGTACAGTCACGAGCAATAGTATGTATCCACTAAGCAGTATTCAAAAGCGATTTTTTGCTACCATATTGATTAAACTTTTGCCTTCTCATCAGACTTGTATTTTGGAAGCCATACTATGTATTACGGAATAGGTCTTATTTCAAAGTGGAAACCTGTACTTCACGAGTAATTTCGGTTTGAATTTTGTTAAATGTATACATGTTATTGCTCGTGAATGTACCATTCAGAGAAAAAAAGCAGGACGTATTAAGTATATGATATGACGCCACATTAAAACTCCAGGGTAGCGTTATATGAATCAGGTTTGTTCAGAGCCGGCCAGAGGTTTTTAAAGACTTTCAGAGTTGCAGTTCAATACTTATTAGAAGACTTTCAGACGTAGAATAAAAGGAGAGAAGGTACCTACTAGATACTTCCCTTCATTACTACTTTCAAGTATGACAATTGGTAATAGTATTACTGGTAATATTTGTGTGCATTCGATCGCTCAGCCACTGCGCCAATTGTGCCATAATATGTTCAATTGTAGCAAAAATCAATCGAAACTTTAATTACGCTTAAAATGGAGACCCTCTAAAAACAGCACAGTTCAGGTAACGGTATTGAACTTAATCCACGTTTATTTCTAGCTTGAAGAACTACGATAGCGTAGCCATCAAACGAACCATAATCATGTACCTGGATAAAATAAGATATAATAATTAAGTTACTGTGCAAATAAGATAACAGCTACCAATAAACTCCTGTTATAAATGCACATGTTTTGTTCGAAGCCTATCTCATGCGAATCTATCTCAATCTATAAATAATAATAAAAACATTTACTGTGAGACATAATTCTACTGCTCGTTAACTTCACATAGATATAAATCTTTAAAGAAAACCTTTTCCTATTTGTAGATAATTGCTCTTATGGCTTCTTTTGCAGTATTAGAAGTATTAACAAGTAATTATTTGATTGTATCTGCGCTAAATTTATTGTTGCCCACAGGCCGTGAGAGACATTTAAAACGTAAATATGTAGAAAACGCTATAAGTTGTATAAAAACTAGATAACTATTTTACTTTTCATTAATTTTATGGCTTTAACATTACTTTTATGTCAAAAACGTACCAGTCAATTGGTATTTAATTAGATTAGTTACGTTATAGCAAGTTGTAGAAAATGTAATTAGGTATGTCTGTGGTGCTTTTAATTAAAGTTTTAATTTATTTTAATACTCTTTCATTGATCATTCAATCGTTGACTTTTTTGGAATTATTAATTCTGTTGTCCTTATAATTAAAGTTATTAACTGTGATAGTGATCAATCCGAAAACCTACATCATAAATATGATGAAGTATCCTTGGCAACCTGAGTCACACCAGGTCACACCTGAGTTGATAGATAGATATGACGCACACCGTACTAAAGAGGTTGAACATTCAATTCAGCCAGCAATAAAAACACAAAAAAATCAAACCATAACCACTATCCATTCTGAGAACTCAAACCATTACAAAACAACATTATCACGCGAGCTTTCCTCAGTTCTACGAGTATATTCATATGTCGTGCTGTGCTGATCCCCTGGTGGGCCCGCGGTGGGCGTGATGTCCCGACGAGGCGCGATCTAATCTCCGAAGATAACCGAGGCACATAAACTAGCGGCAACGCTGCGCTGACGCACCTAACTGAATGTACGTTCGGGTGGGTACTGGAACATTTAATAATGCTTTTTATATTCTGGATAGAATAAACGCAGTATAGAGACATAGAGTAGAGGCATACTTAAAAGGATGGACTGAGCAATAGCTGCCTAATATTGACCATATTCAATTTAAGAAAGAGAGGAAAGCTATTACATATTTGCAAAGCTAATCATTGTTTTCTTCTCTTTCTAGAGGGTATGGCCAATTTTATCTGTCAGTTGGCTGGGGAAGGCGCAGTTCATCTTTTAAGTCTATGAATAGAGACACCTATTATGGGTCTTGTCTTGATTATTCGTCAATTGAGTCTTTGATGTTTCTAAAAGTAGTATTAAGCTATCTGGTCATCATTCTGAATACTTCCAGATATTTATAATATGCTCAAGAGCTGTCAATATGTTTCTCGTAGTACTTTGCGCCTATGGAATAATGATGGCACTGAAGGGCGGGCGCTTTGGGGGAATGTCTCATGTAATATTGACTTTCAATAAGTAATAAAATAATCGCGTGCAGGTTATGTTTTCTCCAGAAAGAGAACGAAGAAGTCCATTCGACCTTAGTTATCAAACATATACCAATACTATTGTGGTACACAATTCATCTACTATTTCAATTAAATCAGCTATGGCATGTCACTAGAATTTCTCAGATTTACCCATAGGTAAGGTATAAGTTGATATAATATTTGCTGAAGTTCTATAACTACCTAAGTACTATTACTTAGGTACTTTAGATCACTTTTGTCGTGTTCCATTAAATAGAAGTTCTTGATAAGCATTTGATAAATTACCTACTTACCTATACCGGACTTACTCCTATGATAAATGGTTATATCATTTCAATGTAATAAAATTACATAAATTAGTTATATTAGGTACCTACTTAAATTCAATATTCCCAAGTTAATAAAACAATCATCCAAAGTTAATACGAAGCAACAACATCATGCTACCGCCTAATTTGAATTCAGTCATTTTTAGAAAGTTCCAGTGTATGTGTGTCAATAAATTGGTTGATTGATGACACAGTTATTAGTCACATTTTATATATTAGACACGCTTGTGTATGTAGGTAAATGAGTGGAGCACCTAATAATAGATTTAATGAGCGCGCTCGACGTCCAGCAATGATTTATTGTCCAATATAAATTGGCAATGGAGTAACGAAACGCTCATGTAATTGGTTATGCGTGCCTTGTTGAGTGTTACTAATTTCTGCCAGGCTCTATTTCCCAGAGGTATAGTTGACTTGGAGAACGCAACTTGCTTCTGTGAATAAAACAATCATTATGTCCTTCTAACTTTAAATAAGAAAACAATTTTGTTTCCAGCACTGCGTACAATAATCGTTTTATATTTTCATTATTTAGGCATCACTACACTGTCTCATTGATCTAGTGATCACAAGTGGTAGGTAGTGCTAAGCACGGGGTCCTGGGTTTGATTCCTAGGCAAAATGTTGTTAGATTTTAATAGGGTCGCCACGTAATACAAATGATAGTTAAATATAACTGACGGTTTATAGCTGTATTATTAATAACGACCTGGCTTAAAACAAAAAAAATAATTACTATTTGGAAGGGTCAAATACGATAAAATGCGCATAAAAGCGGTATTCAACGCTAAGACTACATGGAGCTACGCAGAGTCTACAATAATTGTGCGACGCTATGCTGCATCTAAGCTACGTTACCGTAGCGGCTACGCGGGCCTGGAGGTTGCCTACGCGGCTCTATGCTGCATCTGCGCTACGTTACCGTAGCGGCTACGCAGACCTAGCAGTTGCCTATTACTGCATCTGCGCTACGTTACCGTAGCAGCTACGCAGACTCAGAGATTGCCTATACTGCATCTGCGCTACGTTACCGTAGCAGCTACGCGGGCCTAGAGGTTGCCTACGCGGCTCTATGCTGCATCTGCGCTACGTTACCGTAGCGGCTACGCCGACCCAGAGATTGCATATACTGCATCTGCGCTACGTTACCGTAGCGGCTACGCAGACCCAGAGATTGCATTAACAGCATCTGCGCTACGTTACCGTAGCGGCTACGCAGACCCAGAGATTGCATATACTGCATCTGCGCTACGTTACCGTAGCGGCTACGCGGGCCTAGAAGTTGCCTACGCGTCTCTATGCTGCATCTGCGCTACGTTACCGTAGCGGCTACGCGTTACCTACATCTAACGCTACTACAGCGGCTACGCGGGGCAAATCCAAATCTAAGCGTGTCTATGCTACCCCTGCGCTATGTCTACGCGACTTTATTCGACTGCTACATGAATCCAAAGCCCACGACGTGCCGGACAAGACGTCTGGCAAACGCCTTGAATGAATATACATATTAGACAAAAGCTATTTTGCTCATTGTGTGTCATTGCTAGTTTCTTAATTTAAATATGTTTTAAATTCTTTAAACTACTTACAGTTTAGTTATAGCCTTGACAAATATCTGTATTTTTCCTTTATCTGCTATCATCGTCTCATTGATAACTATCTTCTACAGTGAAAGTCCATGATTACATAGCAACTGTTATGTAATCTAAATAATGGATTATTCACTTCAAGAATTATGGTAAAAGTAAACATACAACAATAATTCATACGACTTTCTTGAAATCAAAAGAAACGACAGATGTCACACTTCGTGCAGGGCAACAAAGGATGGTAATCAAAAGTTCGATACAAGAAGCGCGTGCGCACCTAACCGCAACCCCAAGCAAATCCTTTATTTTGACATGGGAAAACGTACTTGAAACAGTTGATATAAGGATGAATTTGGTTTGTGGACGACAATGGTAAAAATTCGCAAACAGTTGATGGATAAATACAAAACAAAGGACACGCGCTTGGCTTTGTCTTTAACCACACAGGAGGTTTCGAAAACCTTGTGGTCCAACGGTAACACAACACTTATGATGTTTTAAGCATTTCGGAATGCAATAATCGTTGTTTAAACAGACTAAACGCAAGTAAAGTCAGCTGGTTACCTTCTGGTAACGGGTTTTCAGGTATAAAAACGCTAACATTAATTCTGTAACGGTGTAATCAAACAAATTATTCCCATTTTCACAAACTAACTGACACCTAAATGAATAAAGTTTACCTAGTCATTCGGTTGGGTGTCAGTAAGTGCAATCTTAGATTTTGAACACTTGGATCAACATTCAGAGTTCAAATTCAACAGAACATACATACATTATATGCTTTCGTTCAATAATCTATTCTATTCCAATAAGGTATCACTTGGTGTCAAAGAAATGGAGCTTAGTGGTAACAAGAACAAAAATCTATTCATGGGCCAAAAATTCCGCAAAGTTTTCCACAGTTCTTTAGTCCCAGGGCTTTATTATTCATCTTCAAAATCTTAGGCCAATTTTGAAATCGTGTACGTGGTTAAAGTTGCGAGAATTGATTAGTATTATCACATTACGAGGAGTTGTCTCGGCTCTCTGAGGACGCGGACGGGAAGTCGCTGTTTATTCTGTTTACCGCGCGGTCATCGGTACATCGACGCATGCGACGCAAGGATCTGTGGATGAGTCTTCTTTTCATACGATTTTATTTTTTTAATCAATTCTTGAGAAAACTTTTCCAATCACTCTGGTTGTTTCTTTGACAATACAAATAAAATAAACTGAGGTATTTCATTTTCACATTATTTAAATATCATTTTTTTTTAGATACAATAATAATATGAAGGTATAGTTGCTACTGTGTCTGATGATGGAGTCAGGAAATGGATAGTGGAACTATTCAGTCATGTAGCCACTCGGGTTTTGGCGTACATGATTGATCTTTAGTCCCATAAATTACAATTGATGATGGATGTGGGATGATAGAGTCAGAGGATGTACTCTCTTAGTCCGTCAACGAACATACGGGCCCGGGCATGTGCCCGGGCTGAAACTTTAGAGTGAACCCATTAGTTCTGACAACATAATCGGGAGTCGCAGTTGGAACAACTGTCCAAACATGTTGTCACCAATTTTTAGTTCGTATGACCAACTAATTCATTTATTATATTATTATAATTGTGTAATAGTAATAACCACCATTATAGCCTATTATTATGGATTTACAATTTCCTAACTTTACAGATGCTACAGAAACTTAGAAATAAAACTAATTTTATGTTCGTAAGTGATAAAGACTTATAAGGAACGCCGGCCAAAGCTACGGGTTTCGAACTAAGATAGTAATAGGTATTATGTACCCCTCAATCCGGAGAGTGACTTGAAACCTTTGATTAATCAAAGCTTGAAACACATTTTTATAAAATCTGTCCCGCATTGATTTATTTTTCTGACTAAATATAAATAAGTGAGAAACGTAAGGTAGCGTTTATAAGTAAGCAAGAGACTGTTTCAGTTTTTTTTTTTTAAGAATAAGAATGATGGCGGATGTTTTTAAACTTTATTCTCAAATACAAAACATAGAACAAGCGTGGTAATCATTGTGATGTCTAACTCTTTGTCCTGCACTGATTCAGACATTATTTTATAAATATTCATAAATAACAAAAAACTATTGGCGTGTCCTATCTTCGGAGGTTCACAACATGAGTTAATCCTGGCATCGTTAGTCGCAATCAAGTCATTCAGTTCATTACCGCAGCTGCGCGCGCGCACTCCAGCTCCCGACATGTCGCCGACGATCACACTCATTGTCACAGGTATTTGTACCTACAACACTCTTTTTTGTACTGTCCTGATTTGTGCATGGAATATTCCTATAGTTTAAGAGTAAACTATTGTTGAAGATCAAGGAAGTATAGCTGTTAGAAACTGTGTGTGAGCTATACCGGCTAGCTGTAGATATTCCTAGACCTTCTTTTATTTATTTATAGTGTTTTATCAGGTGCTTACAATCAAAGCATGACTTTTGTTCGTTTGTACCATAGGTACTCGAATCATTATAATTTTTACCAGTCCGAAAGTTGTATAGATAGCTATCCATCATTATCATTTAAAATTATGTCTGATCAAAAACTTGAAAGAATACCTACGCTTGTTTCAATTGCAGTAGAATTTGTCAAGAAGTGGTGGATCACAAACTAAAATAATAAATTGTTTACCCAAAATACTCGTACTCAATGTGTCATCCAGATTAGTTACTCATAGCTACATCCTTGAATTTTAGTAAAAATTTACTACTACAAGACTTATAATTCCAGCCTTATTGCTGAACGTAGCGGTAGACGCAGTAGCACACCACTCGCATGACAAAAGCGAGAGATATGACAAGCCAGAGAAGCAACCGACATGCCAAGACTTCACCCAAGGCCTCTCGTTCAACGACAGCCAAGCTATCGGTTCCTGGCACCTACTGCACTACAGGGCAGCGAACACCAAGGGTTCAGGAGATTCACACTGCGTTCAGTTCAGCGCTGTCAATGATCAGGTATGAACGGTTAGTGCATATAAACATTGTTTGGAAAAAGTAGGTACCTACTTGGGGAACCCTAAGTACCTACACAAAGCGACGCAAGTCCCCGATAGTACGACTTTGGCATCCAGTTGAATATCACAATATAAATCCATAGAGGGTTGTACACAGGCACCCGTCAATAGATACCAAAGTCGTTAAGTGTTGTAGAGAAAGGGCTACCTCCAGGCGTCGACATCCCCAAAACGACCAAGTTATGATGATAGGAAGAGCTAACGCGGAGATAGCTAACTTTAAGTCATATGATGACAGTGATAATAGCCGGCTTTAAGGTCAGATAAATGAGCAATAAGCATTGATAACTAATTTAGCTCATTGTAGTTCGTTTAAATATAATATGTTGTTTCCTTCAGCTTGACTGTGGATGGATTCAACCCACGACAAGGAATTGGTTTAAACTCTGAGTAACTTTTTTTACTTTGTTGACCGTTACGACAAAGGTCAATCAATTGTTATAGGTCTTCACGAGAACCTTGCGTAGTGTCGTTTATCTTATAACTGCATAGTTCACCCACTCATTCAAACCCGACGGCTTATTTCTACAATAGACGTTTAGTTTCTTGATACTGACAAAACCAAAAAAGATGAAAATACTTCTTAGTTTACCTCACTACTTACCTTCCTCGTCTACTGGATTCATTTTTTCTTATCAAAAATATTCACGGATGAATTTGTATTTAGGATAACGCCTAAATACAAATCCACCAGTGAATATTTTTAATTTCGCCCAATATCGAATGTTCTCTATATGAACTTCAAGTGGGTTCCGGTGCCTATTCTCACCACCCCCATAGTGCGTAATGTAGTACTAATATGCAGATTTTCCTTATTTACATAATTAACAGGAACGAAAGGAACTGAAGGCGTTGATCGAAAATTTTGTAGAGAACTTAAAATGGGAGAAACTGGTTCTGAAAATGCAGATTCCGTGCGCAAGTCTAAAAACCAACAAGACACGTGCCTACTACCTAGAGAAACTAGAAGGAGATGGATCCTACAGGACTTTGCAGATGCCTCCATCTACAGGTACGAAGTGGTGTGACAATATTCTACATAATTATTGTTTATTATACTTTCATCATAGATAGATTCAGCACGTGATGACCAAAGAGAACCGATTCTCAAATGTTTTCTTGTAGTTGTTGATGAATTTCAGCATATTTACGACTAAGGGTCAGTTGTTTGAAAGGCTATTTTTTAATCTTATAAAATTTTAACCATTTGCTAAAAATGTTCAAAGACCAAACAATTCGCCTTAACTGACACCGACATTTTAACCCGAAAAAGCACGTTTTAGATTCGGAATCTTACGTTTGTAAGTCTCAGGATATTTATAAGTCGTCTAGGTAGTAGCAGTACCTTTATTAAATCAGTTGTAGGCTTGAATTCTTTTACAACAATACAACTTCGTTGATTGCGAGCAGGTGATTGTGCAGTCATTATGATAACTACACCTGTCTTTATTGTATTGTGTAGGGCAAGGGGAGGGCAACTAAGTATAAAAATACTAATTAAAAAACAATATGTCGCAGCTAAACTTGACCTGGCTGAGTTCCACCGATACCCGATGAGGTTGAAGGTCATCGAGGGTCAGTACCTTGGCATGATGGACTGTCATGAGAAGTTCGTCTTCATCCTGGGGAAGCAGCCTCCGGAAGGCAAGGACATTGATGACAGACTCAAGAAGATGATCGAGGTCTACTGGCCAGAGGAACTGTAGGTAACCTCACTAGTATTATAAGACGAATGACGTATAATTATTTAGTAGCTAATAGTTTTTTATACCATATCCTGTACGTTAAGTTTGGAAGATCAAATTAATATTAGAACTGATGTGTAATTCCAAAAACTTATTATAAATTAAAAACAAAATCAATGAGTGTTCCTAATTTATTTTGCCCCACTACTAAAATATCTACTTTGATACTGTTATAAATAGGATGAATCAATGTAATTTACGTTCAATAAACATTATAAGATTACTTTGCAAACTTTTCCCAAAATAAAAACATGAACATTTTATAACCTACTTTGCGTGCTACTAAAATCTGTGTCCGATATAACTGCATGACACACAATATACAAACAATAATAAGTATGATTGCTGTACTATTTCCGGCAGGTTTAGGAAATTAGTATCGAAATAATCACAAAACCAACGGGGCCATTACTTTGGAAGTCACCCCACTGCGCAGCCCCTGCGTTCTAAAGCACCACTCAAATTAAGTGTGGCTCGATCAACAGTCATTTTCGGTTACAATTAACCACACATTTGAGTGAAAAGTCAACCACCCACTCCAATTGATTTATTGTGTTCTACGAGTTCCGCCATTTTGTGGCGGATGTGTGTTGCAACTAATTGTTGTTTACTGGAAGTGGTGTTTTTGGGGAAACATTCTATAAAGATAGAAGTTGCAAGAAAGAACAAAAAAGCTAACTAATTTCAATCTATTTCTTTCAAACTTCGATTACGTTACCAATATAGCTGCAAGAGTTCATTTCCCAATAGTGAGTGGTTTAAGTAAGTACCTAAGTAGGTATTTGGTACCTAGTACCTAGTATCTTCCAGGTCCGTGCAACGTTCATTAAAGACCGTTTTAGATGGACCAGGATTAGTTGTTACACTTAACATTCAATTTCGATAATGGAATCAGAATGGATCCATTATCCAATTAAAAGTTGGTCCTGTAGAAGAATTATTCGGCTGAATTTCATTTTCATCACAAACAGCTTCGATCAACTGCCTATGTGCTGTAATGCTGTTTCATTTTTCACAACAACATTATTTCCATTCGAAGTACGCTCAAGTCAGGCACAAAAGTAGGCCAGGCACATCCATTGAAACGTGCACGATGTCGCATGTCGTGTGCCGCGAAGGGTGCAACGCTGTTCATTTGTCTAAACGCAGTAGCGTTTTGAAGGGCCCTACGCGGGGGCTGGGAAAGTGTTGCACTTTACAAAAAGTTAAATCGCTCCTCGAGCATTCGAGTGGCGCTGCCTGTTTCGGTAACCGTCGAACTTTTGTTTAATGACGAGTACTTGACTCCACTTCACTATTAAATGAGGTTGTGTACAAAACCATGTAGGTTAGCTCTAGTTTGATTCTATTAGACACCTACATTAAAGTAAAGTTCGCTGTAAATGGTATTACAACTATCATTTTATACAGTAACTCCTAACTTTACTGTGTAGGAGTTAATTCGTACGAAGCAAAACCATCAAATACAATGTAATCACTTTGTAAGTTTATGAATTACACTCGCTTCGAGTTATTATGTCGAATTCGACATGAAATCCTTGGTCACGTCGCGGTCGTATTATTAAAAGTTCAAATAGTAATAACCGCTAAATAAAGCTGATAGGAATCGAGAGAGAAGAAATAACAATAAAGAATGTAATTTCAGGCTGTTCGGGACTCTATCGATGGCAAACTTTTTCAATTACTGTGGCAGGGCATAATTATCGTAACAGTGAAATAATAATTGTAATTACATGTCAGCCCACTGTTAGTGTATCCCCTACTACAGCCAAATGAGAATTTAATGTGAATTTTATCCTAAACAAGTATAAAATTGATGCAATTTATTTAAAAGCTTGTGTTGTGAATAGGTATTTGGTTTTCGGTACATATATATTACTTAAGTAAAATCAATGTATCTCAAGCAATGTACCGATTCGCAAAAATGCAATGTTTGAATGTATTGGAATGTATTGCTCATAAATACTTTAAACGTTCTAATAGTCCGTCATTCTTGCTATAAATCAATGTATGCAACACACGAGCGGTAGCGGCGGGCGGCCCTGTGCCTGTAGCGTATTTGAGCCGCCGTTTACCGCACACACCTGTAATTACTACATATACTACCTCGCATGTTAATTGTTGGGAAAATTCGGAACGAACGTAACGAGCGAGGGTGACTTTCTGACTTGTGGGAACTCGCCTATTGCCAATTAAATTAGACAACTGTTTAATTATATCTCTACCGATTCTTACTGCCGCTAATTTGAGGCCCATGTAACTGTCACTCGCACTAGCAGCTAACTAATTAAGGATAGTTATCTACGAATTACTAGACGTTTTTACTTTGTGGGGAGTGATTTAATGAGTTGGTAATGTTATAGAAATGAGCTGATTTTCTTTAATTGGGGACTTTTAAACGTGGTATTATGTACGATTGTGAGTTGTTTCGTGCTCTATTTTCTGTAAGTAGGTATTAAAGCAATAAATTTCGTGAAGACATTTTTGTGACAGTTTATCAATATTTCTGGATCATGTGACAAATAATCTTCTACTAAAATAGATAGACTTAATTTTGTTTGCTGAAGTCTTCCTATAAGTTCAAAAAGGTACCTATGCTTTGCCAAAAATATTCAAAATATTCAGCTATGCGATCAGTTTGACTCTGTGGTTTAGGAACAGGATTATAGGTTTGAACAATTACAGGCATTCAAGATTATAAAGGTTCAGCAATGTTCATAAAAAAGAACTCTCTCAGAAACTAGAGAAGTTTTTGGCGAAAACTCAAACTTTCAAACGTCTGTTGAACACTTGTCTAAAAAAATGTCAGATTACGACGTCGAAATAAGGTCCATTTGCAGTCACACTTTTTTTAGACAAGTGTTCAACAGATGTTTAAGTTTCTGTAGTAAGGCTGTAGTGGGGCTGAAACTTGGACGCTCACCAAGCATATAATCCACCGCATGCAAGTTACTCAAAGAGCTATGGAAAGAGCCATGTTGGGCATCTCTCTCTACGACCGGGTGAGAAACACAGAAATTCGTAGAAGAACGAGACTTTTAGACATAGCATGGGTGATAGCAAAAAGAAAGTGGAAGTGGGCGGGCCATATATGCCGTAGACTGGATGGAAGATGGGGAAGGAAAGTGTTGGAGTGGAGACCACGAACGGGAAAGAGGAATGTAGGGAGACAACCGACTAGGTGGACAGACGATCTTGTTAAAGTGGCCGGAAGAAACTGGATAGCCATGACACAAAACCGCCAGCAGTGGAAAGATTTGGAAGAGACCTAGACTCAGCATTGGGTGACTAAAGGTTGAAGAAGAGAAGAGAGAGTAAGGCTGAAAGAATCTTACTACATAGATAATGTAATGTAAACTGTCACATTTACACAATGAACAACTGTAGATAACTTCTGATCCCGATGTGACATGACAATATCTAACACCATATAGATAGGCAAGTAGCAACACCATAGTCTGGCTGCTCGCCTTTATGAAAGTCATAAAAACTAAAGCTTACAAAAATAAACTTGTAAACCATAGATCGTTAAAGTAACGTTTAGTAGCGTTATGCAAAGCTCCGTCGGTACAGCACCGTTTAGCACTCGTAGTAAATTCTTCGGATTTGCATAGCTAATCGGCTGGTTAGCTACACGCACGCCAGCGATAAGGGAAATATGCTGTTCAATGATTTATATTCGGCACTTCGTAGGTATTAAGTAGCACATTTATAAGACATAACAAGGCAATTTGTGGCTTTTGTGGTAATTAATGCGGCTTCAACATGGCAAGGTAGGTAAATGTTCCAACTTTCTTTAGTGTTCATTTATCAGATAGGTTTGAACAGCCCGGAAGTATCTAATAACTAATGATGACTGTCGACAACGACAAAAGAAATCCACTCAAATTCAAATCCATTATAACACCTATAACAAGGCTTTTCAATAGTACACCGTAGATCTGATGATAGGCACGGCAATCAACTACAAACGACTGTCTACGACAATTTTCTCTCTAATTTTCGTTAGTAATAGCATATGAATTACAATCCTTCGGGTAACAAACCGAGACTAAGTGCAGCCGAATGTTTCCGCTGGTCCCGTCTCCGCGACCATTACGAGACGACGCCGATACAATTACCAGCCACTGAATAATTTGATAGGGAAAATGATTGATACAACAATCACACGTAATCAGAATCGTGTCGGTACGATTAGGCCCCCGCAGCCCGCGACAGAGGGCGCCGCGCCGCCACAAACCCGACAATTGCTCACCGACAATTTAATCAAGTCCCCGTTCCTAATGGCTTTCTCTCTTCATTAAATTGTAATAATGGACACTGTTTTTGTCTTTGCGGTGGATATTGGGCGTGGCCAGCTTAATACAGCTAATGATCTCTACCTACCAACCTCCTTGATGATTGAGAACAAAGCTGCCTACCGTTATTATCAAAAATGTTTTATTCTCTAATGCCTACCTAATTGCCTTGCCTTAGAAACCTAAAAAAGTCTTGACGTGCAAAAACGACTTTGATGTAAGTATATCTGAGTCACATTAGCACCTAAATCACGATTTTCATCAACGTTAAGTTTTTCAAAGTTACCTAATTTATGTTGAAGAACTAGCTTGTTTTCGGAAACGTTTTCACGTAGTTAAACGTGCTACTCGACATGCGATTTGACAATTAGCGAGAACACCTAGGGGTGGGAACAATAAATATTACAGTTAATTCACAAAAAATTAACCGTCCACTCAAAAACAGATTGAATAAGCTCTTTATAACGCAAATTCTGTTTTATGGCAAGCAAGAAGTTCACTGAAGCTTCTGTTGCTGACCTAATACCACCCCCTTCAGGAAGCTGAGGAAGTGCCCAATTTAAAGTCCAAAAGTCCTATCGCTAGCTATTAAACGAAGTTTCACAGATATTATTATATCTACCTCCAAATAGCTCACGAAAGGAATGAATAGATAAGGCCCCTTATTCAGATTTTCCACTCCAGGCCTCAGACAAGCTTAGTCCGGCACTGGTAATCATACTTACTTCCTTATTATTATTTGTGCCTTCTTCCGCTGAACAAGCGCAACTACTGTAGGTAGAAGTTTTAAGTTAGATTCCCGGTGGGGCAGTGTTGATGAAGATTTTCCAGCAGAACAAGCCGAAAGGAAATCTGTTCGGCAGAAAGCACTGACTCCATGCAGGGAGTTACAGGTGTTCACGGATTTAAGCTTGTTACATCGTGTACAATCTCAGCAGGAACCACATCCCATCTAAAAGTGTTTAATTTTCTGTTTGAAAAAGAGTGTGCATGGACTAATCATACTCGCTCTTCTCCAGAGATCTACAAGGTTCGCATCGAAATGAACAACTAGGTACTGGACGTACTTAAGTTAAGTAAGTAAGTAGATTAGCAGAAAGGAGTCAACCCACATTGATCTGATTGTTTCAAGGAGTCTATGGAGATTGCAATCCACTCAGCAAAAAGTAAAAACATATCCGTAATCAGGTTTATTCCACCCAGATTAGACTGAACGCCAACAACGTGGGTGCTGAATACGGTACTCGATCATCGGCTCAGTAAATGTTTTTGGACTAAGAAAATCTCTGAAGTAGCCTATAGCCAGAGTTCCGGATTAGTGACCGATAAAAATATACTTACCTACAAAGAAACATAATTATTTTCTACTATTTACATCTCTTATGCGCCTGCCAGACTATGCTCCTTGCGCTGCTCATCGCTATGCTCCTCGCGCTGCCGTGATTTGCCGCGATGTTGCCCTCTCTGCCCACACACTGCTCTACTCGCGCAATTAATCGCGACGCTCCTCACTAGTCATTTGCCTTGGTGAGACGATGGACGTTGAAACGGTGGCAGCGTGCGCGCTATGCATTTTTAGTAAAGCTAATTATATTAATGTGGTAAAAAGAACGTCGTCTTCGTCCTCGTCTTGCGCGAGCGCTCGATGCGGACTGCGACCGCGCGATTATGTGGGCAGCCACTCGCACTCGTATTGCCGGTCCTTTGACTTGCGCGCAAAAACCGACAAAATAGGGAGCAGTGGGCAGGACGAGGAGCATGACGAGTAAAGTTGCCACACTATGTCTCTGCCTCCTTTCCTCGTTACTTCCCATGCCACTCGTCGAGTGTGTGGCAGGCGCATTAGACAACAATTATAAAGGAAGATTGATTCTTTTTGCGATATCAGGATTGGCCCCTTTGTAATGTTGCTTCTTCACTAAGCTGATTAGAATAACCGAAGCGAAGGTTACAGGAAGTATCGATTTTCCAATTTGAAGGATGAAAGAGGAATGGTGCCACAAAGAACATGAAGGAACAGGGTAGTTTTTAGTCCGTCAAGTCGAAGTCCCTTCTGTTCCACCCAGGACGGGAGGAATGGGAGAACTCATTTTATAATTTTCCACATTAAAAAGAGGTATTGTGAGTTCTGCTGCTGAAGAATAATTGAAGAGAGTAAGATTTGTACCAATCATATAATATACAGTTTGTTTAAGTAAGTCCTCTCCAAAGGGTTACCAGATGAAAAAATGAAAAGTCCGGAGAAAAGGCCTGATTTCCATTGAAAAATCCTGAGATTTTTTAGTTTGAAAATTTTCTCTCAATCGTACTTAACAATTTAAAATGTCGTCAATTTTATTTTTTCATACACTGCGGATTTCGCTCACGCGTTGCACATAGGGTTACCAGATAGAACATTTATTGGAGATAAAGTCTGAATTTCAATCAATAAAAATCCAAAGATTTTTAATGGTTCTCGAGTTTTACAACTTTGTCGCGTGCGCAGTGCGTGCGGATAGGTTTCTACCATCTCTCTCTCCCATAGGTTTCATTGATTTTAAGGTTCGATTTTTAAGTGCAATCAATATGATAAGAATGTTATTGCATATAGAAGATTATTATTTGTTTGTCTAATAAAAAATCTGCAAATATTATTCTTTGTGAAAAGTGAAAAAATCCTGTGATTTCCTGAGTTTACTTAAATCCGGCCGCAATCCTGAGAAAACCGTAAAAATCCTGAGTTCTCAGGACAAATACTGAGATATGGTAACCCTACTCCAACTGACTCTATCTGCAAGCCAGTCCAGTTCCTCGTGTCAATGTCATCTCCTGAATTCAGCTGGTGGAGGTCCTAACGAACATACTTTCAGCGGCCTTCACTAAAGAAAATTGTGTAGGTAATCAATTTTAGTCTACCGTTTCTCTTCCATTTATAAACAGGAATGGAGGAATGTCAGCCCCGCTGCCTGCCCAGCTGAATGTGTAATCATGAGCAATGGAAGAAAAACCTCTTGTCAGCAAGAAAAAAAAATTCTTGGTAGTTGATACATGATATCTGTGTCGTGTGAATCGCATGATATCAAGCAGTCGCTTTCAAAAGGCAAGTAGGGTGAAGTGAGTGTCAGGGAAAAGACCATCGTTCTATTCACAACTGAAGTTGATTAACCACGCCATGGTATTATTTGCTGTTTTAAATTGAGCAATGAATAATTTGTTTGTTCAGTTCTACTAAGAACCACATAAATAATTGGGCAAAAAATATTATGATATAAAAAACTTATACGATACAATACTTAAGTGGGTACCAATATATTTACATTTATTGCTACAAGTGACATCATTTAGGACATTAACCCTTTCAAAAAACTCCCGAGCCCCACTAATGTGTCCCATCGTGTATGATAAATAGTGCTGTGCTTTACAAGGGAAAATAAACAAGATATATATTTTTATTTACACATTTATTACAGTTGTATACAACAGTACACAAGTATAAACAGGTCTATATAATAATATTTATACATTTATATACATGTAATAACCTGGCTCGGGACCATGAGGCTAAAGGAATGTATGGAATCTAAAATATTTTCCTAAAAAACAAAACTACACATTGGGATAATTATAAGATCATTAGAAAAAGTAAAATATAAAGCTTGACTAGTCTTAAGGCATGTACAGACGTGAGAAAACATCGGATAACTCAGTTTGTAAATGCTTTGTCTGTACATGAAATCTCTTTGAACTCGATGCATTAGTCACCTCATTGCTCACGTGCCAGGTTTTAATACTAAATGCCACAATAACACGATTAAAATGTGAAACAGTTCATTTCTACTTGAAGGCGTAACCATTTTATTGAGTAGCCTCTTCTATCACAAACATGCCAATATCCTACTTATAATATCAGTCGAAATCCGACAGCTTGCTTGCTACACACCTAGTTCCAGCACATGGATATTTTTTAATATATTCGAACATCCGAACCAGATACTAGTATTACTTAATTATTTTCATCAATTGTAAAATTGATTATAGGTCATTGTAATAGTGTTATTACTTACAAATACATCTACAAGAACACGTGCTCGTGCTGTCAAATACAATCATGAAATGGAGGTACAGACACAGCTTTGCTTGGTTAACATAGGACTAACACTATTTTCATTGTTAAATTTTTAAGCATTTAGAAATAAAGGCACGCCGGTAGTCCAAAACGCTACCAAATATTAAGTATTTCAGTAACTTAGTAATTCATAAAAGTTTCTCATCTTACAAAAATAACATTACGCATTCAGCAAGCGCTCGTTTATTTATCGGTTCGTATTAGGAAGATAAAAATTAACTACCTCGTTTTAAATTATAAATGTAATACGAATTTCATCGACTTAAAGTCATTAGTCAATGCTAAGCATTAAATAATTGTAAGCAATATAGGTACATTGTAGGGAACATATTTACACTGACGCTTAGTATCACAAGATGGCGGCGAAGATCGGGCGAGTTCAAAATGGCCGACCGTTCTGCGGCCGCTCAGGCAGCTTCGGCGGCTGGTTCGGCACCGGACGGCTATCAACATACAACATTTATATTAAAATTTGCTACACAAAAAAACTAAAACATAGAATGCAAATATTATTTACAGTGATATCTAATTACGCAGGAAATGTACATTGATAATTTAAAAAAATAAATTGTGGACTGTGCCACGGGGAAATTAGAATGAAAATGAAAAGGTCTTGTTAGTACGCAGTCACATTTATAAGCATTAAGCAAATGGAAATTATGAAATGTACGAACAACACCATGCACCGTCAATGGGGGTTTATGGATAAAATAAATCCTATCCGAATATAGAAGTATATTCATGTCACCATGCTACTATTTCAAATAAACTATTAAAAGAGCAATGCTTATTCTAAATCATACCTCCCTAATATGTACACAGGCTGTCAAGTATCAATCGCATGCACAAGTACCTAGAACCGATACTCAACGCAAGCACAATCCTACGTAACGGTTCAGCAAGTAGGTAAATATTTCAATAAGAACTAAATCTGTATACGTCGTCGTGCAATTCCGTGGCAAATCTTTCAGGAAAAAAGGGAATCTAACGACAGAAAATAATAATCTATCTCGGTCGCAATCTTGACCCCGATTTGTAACCAATCAACGACCAAAACTACCTATCTATCCGCTTCATAAAAATGTCCAATATGGATAAGAGTAGAATGTGGATTGAGATAGAATATTAATTTCGGGCGTAAATTAAGTTTTTATAATACAAGTAGAAAAATAAAGTTAACCAATTTAACGTATACAGGTAGATAAGTTTCATACGTATGTTTTTGGAATGCAGCATGTATAATAAAGAAATACGAGTATAAAAATAACAAAGCGCACACATTCTTATTGAAATATTTCTAACGTTATTCAAACTCAGCTTACCTAATATTAAATCCTGTAGATATTATTATCCGAAACTGTTAGTAACATAGCCAATGGGCATTATGTTTGCCAAAACTACTGGAATAAATCAAACGTCTTTAGTACACATATAGCATTTAATTACTCTATTTATACAGCATAAGATTAACAATATTCATAAACTATATCAAATCCAACAATCACTGCCTATACCTTTTTCGATGGTACTAACGCTATTAACAAGATAGAGAGAGCAAAACGTTTAATGAACGATTACTTTTGTATAGTTTCGAGTTAATGAGCAATGAGTAATGAGTATAGCAATAGCGCTTAACACTTTGTTACGTGTAGGAACTCGGTTCAACTTCGGTGTCTCTGGTGCCACGGGCCACCGCGACTCTGCTCACGTGCCACTAAATATGTTCAATGGTACCACTCCATCATAAATGTTTTCAAACGGCACTAACATGATTCGTATCGATTCTTTGACTCTTCAAATTACAGATACTCGCAATCGTTAACGATGAAAAGTGGATGCAAGATGATTCCAAGATTAAAATATCAATAAGCTTTATTTTTAATATTTTTAATAACGAATTCATATTGTATCACCATCAATAAAATGTTCTAATAATTGACCAAAGGTATTGCTAACAGCAACAATATATGAGACAACTGCTTTGGTCTTATCCATTATAAGTACAATTAATTTTACATACAAACTTTAATCGATAGATAATATCGTTACGAGTTCATAAGTAACGTGTTACCAGTGTCACTAGATACCAGATTATACTGACATAGTTGTAAATATACAACAACAATCAAGCTGGGTACAATTTAGAGTAAATGCATAAACGTTAAATACACATCGTCGCTACTGGAGACGGAAAGAGATTAGACGAGCGTGTCAAAGTTCTAAACTACTGTAACTTCTAGACACTGACGTGAGTACATGTTGCAACGACTGTTACTACGCAGCTAGTTCTACGCGACAATGGTGCGGCAACATCAACAAACTGTAATCTTGTCTTTACAAAGTGTACAAACAACCCTAGCACATTACAAAACAATATGATATGCTCATGGACTCTACCGAACTCCGGGAGCTCGCAATGCCCTCCGCGAAACAATTCAACTACATAATCCCAATATACACCTATATTAAGCCACTGAATGTAACATTTACAATTAATAGTAACATAAATTTAATTACATCATAAGTAAGTATAATTAAAGTACTACGCAACCCGCGGCGCGTCCGCGCTCCAGTATACGTATGCATCATTACATAATCATGAAGCGCTGTGAAACAATACTCCGTTCACAGTTAATACTGAACAATTTAGTCGTTTTATAATTTTGACGCTATACATTATTTAGTTTATTGTTGTATAAATCTTTGGGTAACAACCCTAATTAAATAATAATAACCTAAATTCCATTACATAAAGCAACATGTACGAATGTGTAGATAAGTCTGCAAGCACTCAATGTGACCACTAGTCGGCTTGTACCTGTTACTTTTCATTGAAAGCCTTGCAAACAAATCTGTTCGTATCGAATTAACCATTGGAATGTACACAGAAAAACTATGCCACGAAATTGGTAACAATACATGAATTTTCATAACTGGTATTCTATTTCATTTTTGATACATTTTGTAGCATGTGTGATCTCCGTGATTTTTTTATTTTGTGATGTTTGAGTAACTCTTCAACGCCGAAATAAGTTTCGAGCATCAAATTGCACTGGTTCAGCAAACTGGGAGTTTCTAACATAAAATATTTTAAATACATTAAATGTACTCGTATAACCCTACGGTAACGTTGGTTATGTATCACAAGCAGAGTTGATGTGCAGCGTACAGTGTTACACAGGCACATTGGATTACATTTAGACGTTTGGACGAAAAGCAATGTAACACAACACTGCATACTATACCCACCTACAAGAGGTTTAGTTCACACTAAACGTTCAAGCGGTTAAACAATGTGCTCTGAAAATGCTTGGATCAAGTTGTATAACATCATAAGCAAAAGAAAATCTCATAACCTCTAAAACATCGCTTAAAGATTCGATAATAACGCTTAAGGAGTAACAACTAATATACGATTCGAAATATATTAAAAAGGTTGTCTAAGCGATGTTTTAAATTTAATACATTTTAATGCGAGTTCAATCATTTACAGAAGTTTTTTATATTTATATATCAAGGAGAAAATTGGTTACTAACACAGACCTTATTTGTAACAAACGTTGTCACTTCGAATAAATTCATGTTTACCTAATTCTATAATAACGTATCTAACTAAAAAGTTTTTACTAGTGCACACTTTTTCCAACATAATATTTTGTTATTTGAAAATAGTGTGATACCACATAAAATATTATGTCATGGGGCAGTGGGGATAACAACATTGATATGTCCGTGAGGCTGTATACGTGTACAAGGAATGTCAATACTGATATGTGTCAGTGTATGGAGACAGCGGCAGGTCGAAGTGACGACGTTTCCAACAAATGCGTGGCGTACATACAGTCGTGACGAACAACATAGTCGTGTTTACTTGAATCTGGCGAAGGCGGAGCTGAGTTCGTTGATGGCGGCGTTGGTGACGGCCTGCCCCACCGCCTGGTTGACCTGCTGCCGCATGTGAGGGGGCATCTGGTTGTACACACCCGCAGCCGCGCTCGCGCCCGTGGGTAGCGCTCCTCCCGGCCTCCTAGTTGGTTTATTGGGAACATTTCCTTTTCAAACATCACAAAACATACACAAGCAAAATGGATGAGAGATAAGATGATAGTTATGAACTAGTCTCACAGCATCGATGAAGTACATTTTCGACGACAACGGTTGTAATTTAGTTGCCGCATGTAAGAGGTCATACCCGAGCTACTGTTTTATACACATAGACAAGAGAGTAACACACAAAGAGGAAGTAAGTGCGTATGGACTGAAAACTTTCGTATATGAATTTTCTAAAGCTGTCACAGCTTCTCTGTAAGACATTCCGGAGTAACGTAACCGCCATAATACTGCAAGTCTCGTATTGAAAGTGGTGGAATAATACTGTCATACAACTCTTACAGGGTAACTGTGAATGTAATAATTAACACAGAACACTAATTAACTACAAATCACGTTACACTTTATCAAGAGTAAATTGATCCATCTTTACAGAATAGTATAGTTATTGAATTCATTAGAATTTGACCGTTAAACAATATTTATATTTGGTATTTTATCAGTATTATACACCGTGACTTTTTAGTCGTCTTAAAAAAGTGGTCCACTTAATGTATCCGACCTAAAATATACCACGACGACCATAAACCTCTAGGCGAGTTTTTTTTTTAATCGTATAAATAATTTTTATTATTAATAAATAGGTACATTAGAAATATGAAACACCCTGTTAAAATGTTTACGTATCAAGCTGTAGACGTAGAGTATACCTACCTACCCAGCGCAATAGTCGGGCAGATCATTCCATCTCCATTTTCTATGAAATAAGGGTGTTTCTAACTACGCCTTGCGTCTTAATAACGAATTAAAATTTTATTTTTACATTTTTAAATCCCTTAAATACCTATTTTTTATTATAAACGTGTTTTAGTTATTGAACTGGGCTGCCGTTGTGAGACGACCAAAAAGTCACGGTGTATAAAGCAGAAAAACATAGCAATAATATGTATTAATTTATAAGTATACCTACTTAACTCTCAAGTAGCATATTATTTTGTGGTAACGGAAAATAGACATAAGATTTGATACAGGAAACACGTTAACGATCGATAATGATTTTATTAAAATCATGAAGATCACACAAATTAGTGCACAAAGCATGCGGTGCTTCAATATTGTTAACACATTGGAAATTCGAACTTAACATATTATGAATATAAAACCTTTTTGTTAATTACACCCAAAAACCACGAAGTTATTGTTAGCCTCTCCTTTTAGCTGACTCTCGTCATAGTCACAAATATTGAAATAGCCCAGCTAAGACATTCTGCTGTCGTAATATTATATAACGATATTGTTTATATGGAATATGTATCGGTCTGTGGGCAGCCAGTACTGTTCGATGATTGATTACACAACCAGTTTCATCAAAAATATAATATTCGGAAAGTTCATTTCATTACACATTACGGAATAAAAATATATCTAAATAAAACGTTTAACGTATATAAAATAGGTTTATTCTTACGAAAGGCTGCCGGCAGAGGATTCATAAGCAGATAATATTATCATTTAATTTGTATTCTACCAAAAGGTAATAATAAATTCCACTATTATTTTTAATATTTTATGGAAGCAACATTTTTTTCATACGTATCATAAGTATTGATCATTTACACGACTAATAATAATAATATTGTATATAACATATGTATAATTTATTTATAAATTTTTCGAGATTTGTTAACTTACTACAATCTCGTCGATCGACCAATTTTTTACCAAAGAAGAAATGGTTCACTGAAAAAAGCTTACACTGTTTCGCGATATTCACAAGTTCATTAGAATGTTACAGTAAACGCGGGTGTTACATGTGATTGTGTAATAAGTTAACAAGTTCGTAGTTAGTGCCTTACGTCGATACGTAACTTATGTTAGTGAGTGAGTGCGCGCGCCGGGCCGCTTAACGCCGCCTGCGAACACATACACACACTGCCTCACTCTGCATACTTCATTTATTATTAGTACTACTACACCTCACAAAGTTAAACACAAACCGAATATATAAGAATATGTTCCCAAACCATTAGTTCTTTTATGAATTTATTTAATTAATAACGTGCATATATAATGCATAGTCAAAGTTACGTTAATAGATACTAGAATATAAAGCACAATACGTGTTTACTGCAAATTATGGCTGTTACATCACCCACACAAACGCCTCCAATTGTACTTAAGCAAAGCTCAAACACCGACAGTGCCGCGGCAATATAATAGTTGATACCACAGAAATATTAAAAACAGGAGAAGTGGCAAGGGGGCGTGTCGGTGAAGCCGTGATGTTGAGCGTTTCGCTCAGCTATTGACTTGTACTACTTTATTCTTGTTTTCCTATATTACTCCGACTGTATTATTTTTGCATTAAATACATTGCTCTTTTACAACCACCTCAGTCTATCACTGAGTGACTGGACAAGCAATGTAAAACTGACATTTTTTTTTTATCGTGGTAAAATCATCAAATGAGTCCTCCCACCCCGGGCAGGGCGGGAGGGACTGTCAGACTTGTACTGACTAAAATCCACGGTGTCCTTCAATAGCCCTTTATATTCCGGGGTCACGGTAATGAGATAAGTCCCACGACCCCGGCAGGCTTTGGCCCTCTAGAGGGGGGCCCCGTCATCTTGCTGACGCTCTTTGAGGCGCGCGTGGAACACAACGCGCCGTCGACCCGGGCATGGTCCATGGTCGGGCAGCGAGTTGCCCTTTACTCGCCGCCCGCATGCCCGCGAATGTAAAACTGACATAACGATACCTCACCAAGCCGTAAAGTCACATGGTGCATCCGTTGTATTTGAGCGGGAGAGACGTATCCGCCCCCCGTGTCGCGACAACACACAATGATAATTGTTTTAGTGTGAGTAAATTATACGGAAAAAGTACGCTGTAGTGTAAATAATTAGGTTTATATTTAAATGACTGAGTTATCGATGGCGCGTGTGTGCACTTGTTCGTAGTATTGTTTTGACAGAACAGTGTGCGCAATATTAGTGTTATGGAGGGGCAATGGGGATGGCAACTGGGGAACTAATGGCGCTAGCATAGCTTGGCCCAAGCATCGTCATTGGCTCAAATCTTATAGGTACTTCAAAATAGTACTACCTCATTGGTCGGATTAGGACTTAGGTATGGTGGCGCCATCTACAATTAGCTTTGACTGGCCTTCCCCATTGTGGCTTCACCGGATTTCTATACATTTTGAATTCCACGCCATATCTCCTTCTATAATATATCTATGGTTGATACAGTTTATAATGCAATACGACATACTGACACAAGGTTGGAGAACAATTGTCACGTCCATCGTGTGTTCTCTAAAACTTCAAACATTCAATGCAGCCTACGTTTCCCCAGATCTCTATTGTAATTCATTTTAACGAGCTCTAATCGAGGGTAGTCTCCGAATAAGTTAAAATTTTACTTCACAAGAAATCGGACAAACAGTGCAGAGGCCATAAAACGAGATCTTTGTATTTTATTTTTAGCATACTTGAAGTATTTACTGCGTTTATTGTATGGAAAACGGACAAAGTGCCTCTAGTGTACGAGCTAGGGAATAGTTTTTTCTTTCAAATTAACGTCTAAGTTCCATTTTACGTCACAAACATGAAAATATCATGATGTGGCCTCAAAAATAAGTAAACAACACTTTCTTTCCGCCATTTAAAATGCGTTCCTATTCTATGGGAACCAGCATTCGACTTTCAAAACCAGCGGCCGTATTACAACGTCTTAAAACCAGGCTTGTTCCAGTGAGTGAACGAGATGGCGCTAGACGACTTGTATAGCTCTGTCACTTTCAGTACGTTGTAATACGGCCGCAGGTTCGCGACAAGACAAAACGAGTCCCTAAAACCTACACGGAGACCACCCTGCAGAACAGTTTCCCAGGAACATAAATGTGGTACTCACGTGGGCACGAGTGGCGCGGGCAGGCCTGGCTGGCCGGGGGCGGGGCGACCTGCGGGGGGCGGGGGGGCACCGCCGCCCGGCCGGGAGGGCAGCGGGGGGGCGGGGCGGCCCGCGCCGCCGGGGGGAGGGGGCACGCCGCGGCTGCCCATAGACCCTGCGGAGTCACCAGAGGCTTAACGAGGCATGTTCGCCTTTCAGTGCAATCATAAATCAATAGGGGGTTTCACTGCGAGTTTTAGCCGTCAGAGGTGCTATAAGCGCATAACGCGAACGTAAACAAATCAAATGTAGCTTCAAGTGTGTAGTTATATTATCTGTGGTGTAGTGTATGTCAAGTTAATCATACAGTAATTGACATCATGCGCTGGTAGCGCCATCTGAGCCGAGCCTCCCATTGGTGAAGTGTCGGCGACTGACCGAAACCTCGGTTCTTCACCAAAATGGTGGTAACCAGAGCTCCTAACAGCGTACGACGTGATTCTCTCTAAACCAGATAGGCGTTGAGCATTGAGCGTCCGATGGAGATCCAAATGAGATTATATTGTATTATCTGCTTATAAGCCGCGTTTAGTTTACTACGAAGCGTTCTTTCTTCGGCTGTTTTTGAAGCCGACAAAGCCGTCGTTCTTGTTAGGCTTCGGTAAGGACAGATATTCACCTTGTTGCGCGGGCGCAGCGCGGCGCGGTCCTCCGGGCGATGGCGGCGACATGCGCGAGTTGGAGGGGTCCAGGCGACTCTCGAGCCAGTCGTTCTTGACGGGCGGCGGTACGGGAGTGCTGACTGTTGCCATGGACACGTCGCCGATGATCCGCAGCGCCTCCTTACACGCGTGGTACATGCGCAACATTTCTTCGCGTTTCAGTGCTTCTTCGGGGGACTCCTCCATCATTTGTGACTGTAAAGGTAAATTAGGTATTAAAATACCAGCTTACCTTTCCTTCATTAGAAGAAATATTAAGTTGATGAGCTTCAGAATGATGATTGTTAAAAACATCAAAGTGTTGGTATCTTTACCTGATCGCCGGAAGCGTAGAGATGTGCAAGCAGCTCCCCATTGATAAAGTCTTTGGCATTATTGATGATCATCATCATGATGGTCTTGGGCACGAGATCCCGCGTCGTCTTGGTCACGATGCGCATGTATGAGTCCACCAGGTTCCTGATAGTCTCCACCTGTCGCTCCAACTGAGGGTCCATGCTACTTGTGCCTGAGCTGTCCGAACTCTGAAAACAGAATTTTTCTTCATGTAGTAACAGATTTCATTGTATTATTTTTGCTGACGTGATCTCCTGACACCTCAAAATTGATTACCACAAATTTTGTTATACAATTTGAGCCTCGTTGTTCATAATACATTGGTAATTAAAATTATGAAGACATCAAAAACAAGAACGGCACATACAAAGTGACCACACTTCCGAGCCAATAAAAAACAATGATAAAATCCCAAATCCAAATTTTTGTCGACTGTTGTCAATATGATTTACTTTTAAAGCATTCCCATGATGATTCCCAATCTTAATAGTAATGATGATAAACTACCACATATAAATTTTTCTAATAATCATAAATGTACTAACACTCAAGCTTTGGACCTTACAAAAACAATAACTTACTACTACGAAAAAGAACATTAAGAGTAAAATCTGTTATAGTTATACCAGCATAGTCGCGAATATTATCGTAGTTGGTCAAAAAGCAAGGCCGAGCGAACCACATGAGACGAGATACAGTACGGCTTTGCCAATTAATGCGAAGATGTTATACAAACTCATTAAATCAAAATTCTTTCGATTTTCAAATAGCATGCAGGGTAAGTGCGTTTAGACAGAGTAAACATTGCCCTAAGATATTGAAACTCAGTTGAAACAGTCAGCAACTATTTTGTTAGGTCTAAACGCACCTTTAATTGAGCTTCGTTGCGCCAAAATATCAACAAGCATGTTAAAATATTTTCGGATAAAAATATGTTCGCCAAAGTACCTGCTAGGGAATTAGGTATACTAACCACGACAATTAAATACAGAGGAATATGCCTGATTACAAAGTAGTACTTTTTAATAGCATCTGTGTCGTCGCCAACACGTAGCTAGTATAAATCGACAAAATAAGTTTAGTTTGTGTAGAAAGATCGAAAGCCAATTTTGTTACATGCTTGGCATGCTTCACCAATGAAATCTACTTTTAGTATTAGTAGTGTAAGTTTATAACAACCAAGACTCTTCTAAAGACGATAATAATGGTTAATGGTAAAAAGGCAGGCCATGTCCTGTATGATGCAAGGTCATAACACTACCATACTCACCAACCACGCAATGAATCATGAAACAATGAAGTCAGTGCTACAAAAAAAAACCAAAACCATGTTACTGGACCTTTCATGACGCCCCATATGATATGCTTTACAATATGATGCACAGAGATATCATTTGTAAATTATTAATTGCACATGCAATTATTCTTTATAATACAAATTGATAACTACCACCTAAGTACATCGCACATCACCTTCGTAACAAGTCAAAATCCAGCAAACAAGCTTTTAAAATACGAGTCACTTACTCTTGATTTATTTCCACCCAACCCCATGGAAGGCAGAAATAACTAAAAATAAAAACATAAACATGCTAAAACAAAATTGAATTAAACTTCCACAGCATTAAGAAAATGAAAATAACGAAAAAAACCTCTCAGAATCTTGCAGAATATGCTCGAACAAACGAAGCATGATTTTCCTACTATTAGAACCAAATATTAGTCGTGGCGTTATTGTGGTAGGTATATTGTGTTATTACAAACAGTTGTTACCAGTGGGTGCTGCAAATGTTATGATAATGAAGTGCATGTGAGGCTAAAAATGACAAAACAGCACTCTACACGTCTCATGCTACATCGGCTAAAATGTATTTCAAGAAAATTAGTAACATACAGAACATTGGTTAGTATAGATATTGTTCATTTAGAAAGTCATTCTTGAAATCCACATCGGTCGCAGTGTTAAATGTGCGACCACCGTGTTGTGTGATCTATGTACTTGTGTAAATGTTTCATAAGCCTGTTCAAACAAACCTCGTTTCCTTCACTCTGAATAGCATGACAAAACAACAGATTTTATACCATAAAACTGACATATAGGTATCTAAATACATAATTCACAATTATATTAAACACTATTATTAAGCCATATAGTAAGTAAATAAGCTCAGAAAAGTAAACATAAATTATTTCCACAATAGTTTTAAGTGGAGAGTAAACATAAAGGGGTAAGAAAGATCGAAATTATAACAATAAGACAGGCAGTATAAATATAAGAAAAACATGAGTTATGTTCACCTCGTCTCCATTGGCTGCTTCGGAAGTCTTTTCAGGGTACACACCAGCGCGGAGGAAGGACGCCTTCCAAGAGTCAACGTCGTCTTGTGTCTCACACGACAACTCTAGCTGTTTGTAATCCTGTGAAAACAAAATCATTACAGGCTTATGAACATCACTTGAGAGTAATGCTTGTAGACAAAAAGCGTCATGTCGTTTTCACACCAAAACATTTAAGAATTATGATCAGTTTCCCCAAACGAAAATAATTTTGGGGGATGTTTTTTACAAATCGAGGCATAAAAGACAACGTGCTTATGGACGTTTACCGAACTTTAATTTCCCTCATACCTTGTACACGTTCCTGCCCTCAGGGTTGAAGAGCGCGAACATGTGCCTCCGAGACATGAACCCTTGCTCCAGATCCCTCAGCTTCAGTCCGTCTAAA
The DNA here is from genome assembly GCA_950005045.1 of Agrotis exclamationis. Lineage (NCBI taxonomy): Eukaryota > Metazoa > Arthropoda > Insecta > Lepidoptera > Noctuidae > Agrotis > Agrotis exclamationis. The sequence continues at coordinate 8,915,736 of OX465417.1, read as the reverse complement.
GGCAGCATATACTTTTTCTCTCGTTCCTCTTCGTCTTTGAACCAGGAGATGCTCTCAGAAGTCAACACGAACCAGTAGTCTTTGGAGCCTCCTAGACAGTATATTATAACTCTTAGCCATTTGTTTTCATTGGGTACACATTATTATGTAAATCAGTGCCAAGCAAAATGTTTATGTTTTTGACTTGCAGGAACACCTCAGACACAATATTATTGTGAGACACAATATCATAATAATGCTATAGCACCTCACCTTTCATGATTCCCAAGTTATGAATACACATGTATCCTTTCCTGATGACTTGGTTCCCTAGTGCGCGATGTCCTGATTTCGTAGAATTCTCAGATTGATTTTGAGCACTGTAACAAAACAATTCAATTACATTTTTTTGTAAGCCTGTCCACTGTCTACGTCTTCCACTGCGACACACAGTAATGAGCAGGTAATAGCTAAGCAGAACGGAAACAAGAGTAATAGAAGAAAACTGGTTTTTGCCTTCCATTGCCAGCGGGTTTCGCGGAGTTATCTAGGCGGAGAATGAGATGTATCGAATGGGAGTATGTTTGTCTCTAATATAAGAGGCAGATAGCTAGTTGCGGCATCGAGACACTTTCATAGTTTTCTCTTAAATATCTGATTGCCTAGTAAATGTGATTGCATAAACACTATGTTGGCTACTCTACAGGTATAATAATAAAAATAAGCGTAACAAACCTAGATGTTGGATGAGTAGGGCCCATATTAGAGAGAGACCTGTTAAAAGGCGATATGCTACGATTTACAAGACATAATTTCAAAAATTATTTCAGAGTCAATATAGAACAGTTTGAATATCACTGTCACTTGTAATGTCGCGGCGAAAACAGGAGGGGCGGGGCATGCAGAGTCCATTCAAACTAATTCTTGACACCATGACATTACAGACTCTGTTGTCACTCAGGCAGTTACGCTCAATTATAATGGAAGCAACTTTATCTAAGTTTCGTATTGAGAGTCGAACGGAGGCCGTACGTACTCTGTCGGAAATCCCCTAACACTGTGACCATATTTATGCCTCTTTTTACTCTTTTATTCAGATTCGTTCAAACGGAAAAAATATATGAAGTTTACTGTTGTGATTTCGGCGGAGTCCGTACGGAGTCCGTTCCGCTTGCAGTGGAAGGTAGTCAAAGGTACTCATGACATTCAGGACATAAAAATAGAGAAAAAAAATAATAATTTACTTGGCAAATCCGATGAAGTCCTCGTGGTTAGTGTTCATGTATGCAAGCTCGCAGTCAATCAGCAGTACCAGTTGGTCCTTGCACATTTGTTCGCGAGAACGAACGTAAGACATGATAATGCGCTCCGTCTCTTCACGCAACCGCGGGTACCGGGACATCTGGAAATAGATGAACAAGTTTCATGTATTCAACGAATGTTTCACAAGTCCAAAAATAAGCAAACCAAGGTTTTTATACGCTCTGGTAAAGGTACCTTAGAAGACTCTCATTAATGCAATTCAGGTCTATTCACGATTACAATGCCTTTTAATCATATAAAAAGTTCGGGGTAGTGACAGAAAAGTTGTGATTATCATCAACGCTATGAATCCAAGAGAACTAAAGTATAATCATGAGTATAAAAAGTATAGTTACCCTTTCAGTGCAGATACGGACGACGTTGGCTAGCTCAGACACGACGAGGTCGACGCACTTGAGACTGGGCTCCTTCAGCCGCGCGATTTGTTTCTTTACGATAGCCTCGAACGCCATGTCCGGAGTGAACAAACCCACCTGCACAACACAACGGTATTGCAATGTATTATAAAATAACATCATTATCGACTTAGCCCGGTCTTGAGCTTTCCTCATTCAGTCTCAGCCGGCTATCTTTCGCAGGTCTTCGCCCCACCTGGCCGGACGGCGCCGTACACTACGTTTGCCTAGTCGCGTTTCTGCACTCAAGGACATCTTGCGAGAGTTGTGGCCAGCCCACTACCAGTTCAATTAACAAATTTTTTGAGCAATGTCAGCTAGTTTGTTGCTGTGATGTATCACCTCATTCTGGACTTTATCCATCAAAGTTACACCAAGCCTAGCGTAGTCGTTCCATAGCTCGCTGAGCGACTTTAAACTAGTGGACTGGCCTCGCTGTAAGTGTCCACGATTTGGCACCGTAAGTCATTACTGGTAGGACCCACGTATTGAAGACTTTACTCTTTAGGCACTGTGGTACATAGTGCTTGTTTTTCATTCATTATTACCTTCATCATTCATTATTTACCATTTGTTTGACGACTTCCATGTCATAGGTGTCATAACTGGTGAAAAACTCCAAATATTGGGCAAATAGAATTACAGCCCAGTTTTATATTAAAATAAGGATCATGTGGATACTTACCCTAATACCGTGGATATTTCTAATAGCGAATGCAATCTCCCTACGAAGCTCTTTCTCGTCGAACTCCATTTTGACAATCTCGAAGGGGAACCGTTCGTGGAACAACCGATTGATTTTCGCACCACCAGATAGTTCGTTTGTGTTGATCTGTGCTGAACCAGAACCTTCGATTGTGCGTTCAAAATCCGTTTGCAAAGTCTGGATCATCCTGAAAATAAAATTAAGTTATAGTATAGTGCAAAATTCATTTTCAAGATTAAGGTGAATGCTCCAGAGTAGCCCGCGAAATTCAAAATTTCTTGGGTTTTTTCAATTTGCAGGCCAGTGCTAGGTTGTATGCTGATTAAAATATTGATCGCGACTGTAAGACGTATGTAGTTACAGAATTATAATCAACAAAATCATCAATACAACGCTCTAAGTTCATAAAGCTTCAGGAATGACTTTTTATGTTATTTTTTTGTTCCTGAAGCTTTATGAACTTGGAGGGTTGTATTGGTGATTTTGATGATAATAATTCTGTAACTACATACGTCTTACAGTCGCGATCAATATTTTAATCAACATACAACCTAGCACTGGCCTGCAAATTGCCAAGAAATTTTGAATTTCGCAGGCTACCCTGGAGCATTCACCTTAAGTTGAAATTGCCTAAGTTTCTATATTCTTCACCAATGAAAAATATTTACATGAGATTTATTTGAGGAGAATTTTCAACAACTGTTTAAATCAAAGACCATAATTATAAGCTAATACTTACTGCAACATAGCCTTAGTCTTGATGGAGGGATCATCGGGTCTAAAGTGTTTGTACTGGTCGACATCTTTCTCGAGCGTGAGCAACTGTTTCTGCAGTTTATCTCGAAGGCCGGGCAACGTATCCCTGATGTGATTGGTTAGCTGCTGATTCAACACGCGTTGAAGGTACGGGGTTCCCAGCCGGTCTGCCAAGTGTCGGTAGGACGGGTGGCTGTAATCAACGAGACATTATTATAAATTCTGGCGATACTTTCATACAAGCGCTTGCCATTATAAGCTTTATCCTCTTCATAATTAGTTACGGGTTCCGAATATTCTGATTTCCTTAAGGGCTATCCCTAACTTGACGTAATGTTGACCCCAACGACCATTTATAACTAGACGCCTCATACACGATCTGAGTAGCGAAAATTATTCTGTCAAGTCGCTGAGGTACGACGTAAGAGAGGGAGACGGGGTACTGCGTTCTGATTGGCTAATACTGCGTTCTGATTGGCTAACTCAAGGTCAGTGCGACACGGCGACTCACAGGAGTGGTCGAGTCACGACGGTTATAAGATTTGTTTACCTAATGTGTTGACAGACATCGGTCGCCTGTGATTAGGAGTCTAAGTTATATATGGTCGTTGGTTGACCCCTACACACGCTGCTGATTGTGGATCTCTTTACTCAAACAATTTGACTACTACCAGTAGCTACGTATAGGCATATTTACGGAAATACTAGACGTAAAACTATACTTAGTAAATTAAAGAGACTCATTCAAATGTAAATTAAACAAACTGCAAATATTGAAAACAATGAAATAACTAACTTTTCCTATTTTAACTGCTACAGAAGGAGAGGTATTTTTAATATTTTCTTTCTGCATTCTAATCTAGATTAGTATACGAAAAGTTGTATAACAAACTGAAATTAAAATAAGTGCTTATCATCGCACAAATTGCAAATGCAATCGACGTCGCGTCGTAAGGAAAGTAGGTCAGTGCGATAGTCGAGAGTAACCTATATACTGTCTATCAGAATATACTGTTGCAACTTCTCGTACGAGCAGCTCTTGGCCTTCCGGTGACGTCGTTTTGATAGGTTTTTACTATACGGTGATAAATTAAGAAGGACATGAGTCATTGAGTACTAGTCCTCAAAAGTAGATGACTCACTTGATTGTCTCGGAATCACTCAAGTCTATCGCTTTCCCAACATGTATACTGTATTTAGGCTACTATTGTTTCCGAAATGAAATATTAAACATAAGCATTAGTCGTATAAAACTAAAAACGACACAAGTTGATCAAGATAGTTTTGTATAGAGGTCAATTGGTATAGACGACGACCGAGATTCGAACTCCGTTCAACTCTTCACTTGTCAATCCGATTCATTAGAATAAGAGCCTCAAAAACTGATTTACATCATAATATTCATACCTAAGGAAGAACTTCCTCTCAGCAGCCAAAGCCGCGGTGATGTCTTTACGTCCATCGATGTCCTTCTGCGACCTATTGACGACGCCGATGTATCCTCGTCGTAAAGGCAGTAACTTGTTCTCAAGGACGTCGCGAGCATCTGTACCTTCGTCCATCAAGTCGAGCTTCGTGATCACACCGATTGTACGAAGACCTGTAGTAACACCGACATGTTTACAGCGTAAATATTTGAGTTCTTCAAATGCTAAGACTGTGGGAATGTTTGTTATAGCCGATCTTGTAGTCTGCTGCCAAAAAAGGCTGTTTAACCTCACAAGTTGAATGACCCCGTGAGACAAAAAGGAGAAATAAGAATAAATTATAATGTTCAAGATAAATCAAAAACTGAAAAGTAATAGGTCTGCTGTTGCATATTAGTCATCACTGACAAACGACCATACATGCATATTACAGCCATATACAAACGTAGTTGTAGGAAATCGGCTCCACCTACTAAATTCATTAATGTTAATTACTGTTATTAAATAAATAAGTAACCATTTGTAGTATGGGTTTTTATCCTAACCTAGCTAATGGTAATGACTCATAATAGTCAGTATAAGACATCTTTATTTACTAGCCTTGTGGGTCGACTTCCTTTGCAAGTTTCAAGGCATCGCTGTTTGCCAAGTCAGTGTTAGCGGGCGTGACGGCGAGGATGAGGCAGGATTCACGCTTGATGAACTGGAAGATCATCCCCTTGATCTGTTGCTCGATGTCTATCGGCTGGTCACCGATAGGTACCTTCGTCAGACCCGGCAAATCGATCAGGGTCAAGTTGAGCACTGAAATGTTACAATATTATCACTGCCATTACGAGGAAAAGGTATTTTTATTTTAAACGTTGCCCCACACTAGGAATTTCTCCGGTGCGTGGGTGCGTTTAAAAACATAACTCACATACACAAACAGATCATTTATATTCGTTTAAAGGCCGATGTAGGGTGCATTATTCATATCGTAGGTCGTTGATACTGGAAAACTTAATTAAGCTTAAAATGGTTTGTCATATCATGATACGGTCGGCCGCAATGACGTGTCCCTGAAATACCATGAAGCTAAAATTTAACGTTATACTGTCAGAAAGCATGACATAGATAGCAATTTAAGCGTAAATGCTAAATTGACCTATAAACCTGCGGTGCGTGCCAAAACTTTACTTATTGTTGAATCTTTAACGAATAGTAAGTTGCACATGTTATGTAGCACGGCATGTTTACACTTAAAGAATAACACAAGGTCATTGTTATCGCTTAATCATTAACAATACCTACTGTTTAACAACAAAATTAATGTTTTCAATAATACTCTTCATATTAACACTTTTTAGTTATTGACTTTAACAAAAAAAAAGAATATTACGAAGTTAATATATTTAGTGTTTGAATGAAAATACGACCAGGCGTAAAATATAAGAACGCATAGGTAGCTATTGCTAGCCTTTACCACAATAAATCTACAATATTTGTCACAATAATTTAAGATATTTTCATTTTTTTTTCAAAGCGTTTAACGCTAGACCCATTGAAAATATTGTTCTGATTCTATCAATCATTAAAAGATCACAGAGACCGAACGATATTATGATCTGTTTTTTTATAGATATTAAAATATTTGTAGCACATTAAAGAAAATAACATTTCATTCGTGCTGTAATGATCAGTACAATAGATAATATTGTATTACATGATAAGAGTAGATAATGGAAGATTTATATCATTTGATCATTTCAACAAATACATAAATAGTTCACTACGTCTGCATCTGTGCAAAGATCTTCTATGACCTTCACAACGATATAATCCTAGTTAGGTAGCTTTAATGTATATTTTTTCAGGAACTATACATAATCGTCTATAAGTGGGTATATTTGTAGAGCCCTGAAACTCCAATAAGTAGACTTATGGCGCATATTATTAGTTCGACCATTTTAGATAATGCTCAATAACAATAAGCGTAGTAAATGCTTTATTTGTAGGCTTTTTGAACAATGTATTTAATTATGATAACGTCATTGCAACTTCGTCTTTCTCTTCTCTTTATGTAGTTTATGATGTTACTCTTTAACTAATATGTCTCCAAAAAATCCTCGACACAAACATACACAGATTCACACCCTATTCCACCTGCTTGAGAGTCCTTTCTTAGCATCTGCTTATTTTTTCATACAAACAGCTTTATTAGCTATTATGATGTCTATGACTTTTAGCCCGATGCGTCCAGTAGTTTGAATTGGACAAACGGATTCTAGACAGACTAATAATACTCATTGAATTTAGACAAACTACCATAATACTTAGGTATTCGAAATCTAAAAAAATCCGGTCAATACAAATTAACCATTAGTTATGTAGGTCATTATCAAACTTCACACAGAATATCAAATAATCAGTGTTATAATCAAGATTGCATAATAAAGAATTAAAGATGCTTACACACGCATCCTGTGCCAAACAATGTAGTACAAACCACACAGCAATATTGTTTTCTCTCCATATAAGCAATGGAAGAAATATTGATTCTATTGACACATATTTTTTTAAGAGCTACATTAGAATTCCTAGGAATGCAATGCATAGATAATTATAAATGGACTTATCAATGGACATTCAATTATTTCTTAACAAATGGGCACAAAAACCTATATTTGTATTAGCAGTAAATTGATAATGGAGTAGGTATAATATTTTATTATCAATTAACTGGGTATTGGCTTATCTAAAGCACATGATTAACACTGACTCATTATGCATTACCAAGCCCAGGAGACATCTCCGACTGTTGGTATTTATATGCTTTGAAGTTATTCTCGATAAATTTTTAGTGTATAAATTCATACTAAAAATACAGCTTTATCGATTATATTTGCGAAGAATCTCTATTATCTATCATCATAATTATGATAAACTGTCTAAACAAAAACATTCTATCATTCGTCGACTACCGAAAACGACGACATTGTCGAATAGCACTATAAATGAATGAATCAGCCTTATCTTCATTAAGAAACAAAAAACATTGTCTCGACGTTATATATCAATTAGTCTGCAATTTAACTGTAATTGAAGTCTACAAGACGCCTCCGTGAAGGTTCTCGATAATACTTTACTAAATAAAACCAGAGCAATCTTCTTTTGTTAACTGGGACCTATAAATAAGGTATGTCAAAGGTGAACAACTGTGGCCTTGCATCACCATTGATCTTGTAAGTACATTGGTATGTTCCCTTTTATACGTAAAGTATTTATTTACCACATTGCGCATACCTCTATGTAATTTTAAAACTTTTGCTCCGGACAGTGTTCTGACTCCTAAAGAGGAAGTAATAGTAAATCATAATTGTCCTAATTATGACTATGATATAGAGTGTCACGCATTTGTCGGCCAGTGACTTCGTAAAATTGACAATCTATAACGTTACGCATGCGTATCAAGATGCTTCCGGTTTCGTCCTAACTTTATTTAAGCGCGTCTCCTGAATGTTATGTAAAAACGTAACTCTTATACATATTATAAACCCGGTTTAATGTTCAGCGTTCATTTTTATGAAGCACAACCTGCCTGGCTTACGTGCAAACCTTGATGTAAATAACGGCTTTTCGGATTATTTTAATCTGCTTAAACTGTGAATAATGACATAATAACAAAGAGTGGTTAATTTTATCATTCTTTTGGAAACTAAGACAATGAGTTAATGGTTACACCAACTTGAACCTTACCATTTGGGGAATATACACGAAGATTGATCGGCACTGGAGATATGCCCTTGTTGGAGCCGGTGATGCGATCCGTCTCCGATTCAATCTCTGCGCGTACTTCATTGAAATCAACGAACTTCTTGCCTTTGCAGTGCAGAAACTCCGCATATTCTAAGGAAAATAAAAATACATATTTCTTGTTATTTCAGAATACCCATGTCTAGTAAAACCTGGCAGGCTTCGTGAAACAAGTTAATGACTTTTGGTCATTTGAAAAATGTACAGTAAAGGCGTCCTTTGACCGTGTGCGGTGCACACCGCACACGGTCAAAGGACGCCTAATGAAGATACGCGTCCCCACGCGTATCTTCATTCATGCTAATGCAGGATGGCAAACGTACCATAAATGGCCATCTGTTCGTACTGTTTTTCCACGAGTCAATGAATATCCTTGGTCAATTAACTTAATGCATAATGTCATTAACACCAAGATAAGCAGCTAATAGGCAGTTGAATTTTGTTTTGCTCTTTTATTCTACGATAAGCATTGACAACAATAATATTATTATTAAACAAAAAAAAAAGGGTTGGATAAGTTTTCTGGATTTTAAAGCGTAATAATTTATTAAATATCAAAATCAAGTCTCTCATAAATCATCCGTTTGTCATTAAAATAGGTAGTTCTTCGCAACTTCCAATCATGCAGAACGGAAGGTTAGTGACCTTTAAGTACGTGACCGGAAAAAATAATCACAGTACCTATTTAACATTTTAGTTTTTTTTCCCAATTACACATTATTTGCCATGCTGCGGGGCGAGACGGAGTGGGAAGCGGTCGCCTCCTTCTGCGAAGCAGTCATGCTCGCGAAGGAGGAGGCGGGCCGCGTGAGGGAGAGGACAGTGTCCTCCCTCCGCCCCATCCGCAGTGGTGGACGGCGACGGACGTCGCAAGACGATCTCCGGCCACCGTAGGCGCGGGCATGCGGGCGGCGAGTAAAGGGCAACTCGCTGCCCGACCATGGACCATGCCCGGGTCGACGGCGCGTTGTGTTCCACGCGCGCCTCAAAGAGCGTCGGCATGATGACGGGGCCCCCTCTCTAGAGGGCCAAAGCCTGCCGGGGTCGCGGGACTTATCTCATTACCGTGACCCTGGAACATAAAGGGCTATCAAGGGACACCGTGGATTTTAGTCAGTACAAGTCTGACAGTCCCTCCCGCCCTGCCCGGGGTGGGAGGACTCATTTGATGATTTTACCACGCAAAAAAAAAAATTACACATTATTTTGATCTGTATATTGTATCTGATCTTCGTAAGACACTGCTATATACTCTTAAAATTTTGACAAAGTTACCTACGTACAGTAATGGCGCGAATTAGTAAGCCAATTAGTTGTTTTAACATTCGGAATATGGCTGAAGGTTAATGATCACATTTTGCACAATAATGAACAACATCACGGGCACATATAAAAATAAACTGATGTACATAGTGACCATCATTTTCCCCATAAAATGTGTAATTTTGTCTGATCAACTAGGATCAGATAAAATGAGCGATTATGTATAGCAAAATTGCATTTAGCGTACCTGTATTTCCATGTATAAGCTGCAGAATCAAAGGACGTCGCGTTACTATTCCGGAACCTCGGGGGAGAAAGTCCCTGAAACAAATAAATATCTTAATAACTTGTGCGTTTTTGGGGATTTACAATACCTTTTGACTTCAGGACATCAATTCAGGAAAAATCTTTCGTATCGGTACAAACAGTTGCAGCAGCAAGAGAAGCAAGCTGCAGACGAGTCAGTAAAATGGTAGCTGTTTTCTGGCTGATCATGTCACGGACCTCCAATCGACTATAGGAAAATTACTTTCAACAAATATTATAAACGTGAAAGTTTGGATGGATGAATGTTTGTTCCTCTTTCACGCTAAAACCACTGATCGGATATTGTTGAAATTCGGTACACAGATAGTTTATAACCTGAATTAACACATAGAATAGTTTTTATCACGATTTTATGTTCCCACGGGATGATTTTTGAGTTGTAGCGAGTGAAACTGCGGACAAGAGATAGTATTTCTAAACCCGCTATTCATGAACATTTAGGCGGAACCTGTCGCGCCCGGCATTGGTCGAGGCCATGCTGCGGGGCGAGACGGAGTGGGAAGCGGTCGCCTCCTTCTGCGAAGCAGTCATGCTGGCGAAGGGGGAGGCGGGCCGCGCGAGGGAGAGGACAGCGTCCTCCCTCCGCCCCAGCCGCAGTGGTAGGCGCCCACGGCGACGGACATCGCAAGACTATCTCCGGCCAACGCAGGCGCGGGCATGCGGGCGGCGAGTAATGGGCAACTCGCCGCTCGACCATGGACCATGCCCGGGTTGACGGCGCGTTGTGTTCCACGCGCGACTCAAAGAGCGTCAGCAAGATGACGGGGCCCCCTCTAGAGGGCCAAAGCCTGCCGGGGTCGCGGGACTTATACCATTACCGTGACCCTGGTACGTAAAGGGCTAATGAAAGACACCGTGGATAAAAAAAATCCTGAACATTTTTTGTCGCTATTCTTTATGTTCCATCGAACGTAAAAAAATCTATACTGTTCTGCTGATGAAAATTGTAATCTCTGAACATAAAATTAAACCTAAAGTAAAGATTGTTGATGTCACGCAATTTACCCACATGTAATCATAGCGAACTGATAAATGAGTCACAGCAGTAGGTAATACATGCAACAATAATAACAAGCAGTGATTTCAGAAAAAAAAAAAACGGTAGTAGGTACTTGACGCGCATTTAGAACAAGTCAATATTAGCGTATGACTTTGATGATTGACAGGATTCAGCTAAAAAGCGTGCGATATGGTTGCAGAACGTCCTAAAGGTGCCAACAACGAGCAGCCTTTTGTTCTTTGATAAAAGTACCGAAATGTCTTTTTTGAATAAGTGTTCACCAGCAGAACTGCCACCGTACATGTGGCCTTCTATACTGTTTCATGCGCGAGTGGTTTATAGAGCTATTCACACCTCTTCTTCGTTTTTGCACCTATGTTGTTTTTCTCAATTCTGGGCTGTAATACAGTCTGTGCAAGTTTTCTTTACATCAAAACCCTAAAGATATTGAAACAGTCTTTATATTGTGTACAATGTGTGACATACTGGTAATATTGGAATGTATATTATATTGCAATGTTGTTTAAATCGTTAGAATTATTTCAGGCGAGAAGCCTGAACTTCGATTAAATAAAGTAGTAAAATTCATATACATAACTATTGCGCCAAGAACCGTTTTTGAAAAGCCAACAAAATGTGAATATAGCAATGTGTAAAAATGATAGAGTAACCTGCCAAGCAGTAATGCTAGCGCAGGAGGGGAACGCGTGAGGAAGATGCAATCCGCAATCTAGCACGGGCGTGCCAGACATTGCCACCGCGGCGGCGTGATTCTCTGCAACCACAAGCACGGGCTTGCGGATAGCGAGCAATGGGTAGGTAACCATCCCATATGGACCAGTACAGACTCCACAGCGCGTTGTGTTACACGCACGCCTCCAAGATCTATCAGCATACTGACGGGGTCCGACTAGCAAATAGTGGCCTTATAGGCAATAGGACTGATGTTTTTTTTGAGCTAGTTTCGCATTTGACCAATATCTCACCTGATGGTTAGAGAAGATGTGGTCTATGGTGAAGCACGCTTGTATGCTTTTTTTATCGTGGTAAAATCATCAAATAAGTCCTCCCCCACCCACTGTCGGACTTGTACTGACAAAAATCCACGGTGTCCTTCAGTAGCCCTTTGTGTACCGGGGTCGCGATATACGTGTGTCCGGCCCCGGCAGGCCTTGGCCCTCTAAAGGGTCAAGCCCTGTCATTATGCTGACGCTCTTTGAGGCGCGCGTGGAACACAACGCGCCGTCGACCCGGGCATGGTCCATGGTCGGACAGCAAGTCGCCCATTACTAGCCACCCGCATGCCCGCGCCTACGGTGGCCGGAGATCGCCTTGCGACATTCGTCGCCGTGGGCGTCTACCACTGCGGCGTGGGTGAGGGGTGGACGCTGTCCTCTCCCTCGCGCGTCCCGCCTCCTCCTTCGCGAGAATGACTGCTTCGCAGAAGGAGGCGACCGCTTCCCACTCCGTCTCGCCTCGCAGCATGGCCGCACCAATGCCGGGCGCGAGAGGTCGTCACCTATCGCCTGCGTGAGGACACGGCGGCGGCGGTGCTCTGCCCAAGCGGGGCAGTCCTGCACCGTATGCTCCACCGTGTCCTCCGGGCGATCCTCGCATTGGTGACACCCAACCGTTTCCTCCTTCCTCATCAGACACAGGTACCTCCCGAAACTTCCGTGTCCTGTGAGGACCTGCGTCACGCGGTAGTTCAGGACGCCGTGACGCCTATCCAGCCACTCCTCAAAGAGGGGTCTTACCACCGCGATTGCTTTGTGCCCGACGCTCGTATGCTAGGGCTACGGGAATATTCGAAAGAGTTACCACAACCCTGGCACGTGATAGGCAATAGAAAGAATAGGGTGGGTTTTAGAAAATATAAGTCATGACACACCTTTCTGTGTTCCTGAGCTAGAAAAGTAATTTGATATTATTTCCAATGCACCATAAAAAAGCCTTTGTCCACAATAGTATTTAAACTACATAAATAAAGCGCATTGGTACCGAATTTTAGCCTAGTCAAAAAAACTTAGTGTTTATGAACCCCACATCAAAGCCATACTTTCAAATAAATGATAATACCATATGCAAATTCTATAATTATCATCCACTAAAACATACTTAATTTCACTGTAATTCCTACAATTATAATTGACCATGTGCTATTACATTTCTGTTGGTAGGAGTGTTGATGGTAATATCTCCATTGGCAACCTATGTGGGTAGTCATAGTACGCCCATATTTAAATGTCAGACTGCACAACCCTTTTTAAAAGCAATAATTTAGTCATTTCTTGGGTTTTGCACCCAAAGGGTAAAATGGAACCCTATTATTTAAGACTCTACTCCCTCCGTCTGTCCATCTGTCACCAGGTTGTATCTCATGAACCGTAATAGTTACAGTTTACCATCCCACAGATGATGTATTATATTTTTACAACATACAACAAAGATGGGTTTTTTCCATTTTTATAGGTAACTAGCTAACCCGGCAAACGTTGTTTTGCCATAAAAAATAGAAATTAAAAATTTTGTCTAGAAAAGAAATAAAAAAATTTTGGGGTGGACTACCCCTAACATTTAGGGGGATGAAAAATAGATGTTAGCCGATTCTCATAGATACCGGATAAGCACAAAAAATTTCATCAAAATCGGTCAAGCCGTTTCGGAGGAGTATGGCAACGAAAACTGTGACACGAGAATTTTATATATTAGATGTTATGGTTTTTTGAGATACCTTACACCAAAGTTTTGCTTTTTGCAACATGCCTGGTTTCATTTACATTAGAAGGTAAAAGAAATATGCCATGTTTCTTTATCACTATGGGAGTGCCATAAAGGTAGTTTTACTCATAGGTATTTTCCTTGAATATTATATAGAGTTATTAACTTAAAAAATATGTGAAAAAAAAACATGTGCAATTACAATAATAAACAAAGCTACAATTTATTAAAACCACATGAAATTTTTCATTTCTGAGGACATGGCCTGATAAATATTTTTGTAGAACTTATTTTTACTCAATTTATACATATATACAACAAGCGGATTTAACTGCAAATTTAATAATCCAGGGTTAGATCAGGCATTGCCGCATTGATCTGATAAATCTTTAAAATAATGGTTTGGGTAGAATTAAGGTAATTAACAACATTCTATTGTTTTACCTTAGCACATCATTCTATTTATTTATAATCAATTAAATGTTACTGATAACAGGTAACATATTAAATGTTGAAATGAATATTCGACAAAATTATTCAATTTCAACTATAGACCCTACTAATACTATAAAAGCGAAAATGTGTTTTTAGGGTTCCGTACGTCCGAATACAAAAACGGAACCCTTATAGGATCACTCGTGTGTCCGTCTGTCTGTCGCTTACAGTCAATTATCTCCGAATCTACTAGACCGATGGGGTTGTAATTTGGTACACATATCAATTCCTGTGACCCAAGCACAGAGGTGTGACGTGAATAGATGAAATCTGTATGTGGGAGGTAATTTTTGGGGGGGAAGGGGAAAATGAAAAAAAAAGTTTTGAAAACTGCACCGTGTGACATATCAAATGAAATGTTTTGTTGAGGCAATCTTAAATGTATTTTTTTTGTAATTTTAAAATAAATAGTTTCCAAGTTATTCAAGAAAATAGACGAAATTTGACCATTCCCCCTCCCCTTTTATCTCCGAAACTACTGAACCTAAAATTTTGAAAAAAAATACAGTAATTAGTTTTCTACTTATAGATTATAGGAAAACCTATAAGAAGTCCATATCTGTATATGGGAGGTAATTTTTGGGGGGGAAGGGGAAAATTAAAAAAAAAAAATGAAATCTGCATCGTGTGACATACCAAATGAAAGGTCTTGTTGAGACAATCTTAAATATATTTTTATTGTATATTTAAAATAAATAGTTTCCAAGTTATTCAAGAAAATAGACGAAATTTGACCATTCCCCCCCCCCTTATCTCCGAAACTACTGAACCTAAAATTTTGAAAAAAATATAGAAATTAGTTTTCTACTTATAGATTATAGGATAACCTATAAGAAGTCCATATCTGTATATGGGAGGTAATTTTTGGGGGGGGAAAGGGGAAATTTAAAAAAATATATTTGAAAACTGCATCGTGTGACATATCAAATGAAAGGTATTGTTGAGACAAACTTAAAAGTATTTTTTTTGTAATTTTAAAATAAATGGTTTCCAAGTTATTAAAAAAAAATTGACGAAGCGTGACCATTCCCCCCCCCTTATCTCCGAAACTACTTCACCTAAAATTTTGAAAAAAATACAGGAATTAGTTTTCTACTTATAGATTATAGGATAACCTATGAGAAGTCCATATCTGTATATGGGAGGTAATTTTTGGGGGGGAAGGGGAAAATTTTGAAAAAAATATTTGAAAAGTGCATCGTGTGACATATCAAATGACAGGTATTGCTGAGACAAACTTAAAAGTATTTTTTTTGTAATTTTAAAATAAATGGTTTCCAAGTTATTCAAAAAAAATAGACGTAGCTTGACCATTCCTCCCCCCTTATCTCCGAAACTACTGAACCTAAAATTTTGAAAAAAATACAGGAATTAGTTTTCTACTTATAGATTATAGGATAACCTATAAGAAGTCCATATCTGTATATGGGAGGTAATTTTTGGGGGGGAAGGGGAAAATTAAAAAAAATATTTGAAAACTGCATCGTGTGACATATCAAATGAAAGGTCTTGTTGAGACAATCTTAAATATATTTTTTTTGTAATTTTAAAATAAATAGTTTCCAAGTTATTCAAGAAAATAGACGAAATTTGACCATTCCCCCCTTTATCTCCGAAACTACTGAACCTATTTTTTTTTTTAAATACAGAAATTAGTTTTCTACTTATAGATTATAGGAAAACCTATAAGAAGTCCATGATATTAAAATAACATGGTAAATCACTCAATATTGTGCGTACCAATTTGGGTCAGATTTAAAAAAAAACGTGATAGGTAACATCGTACGGAACCCTCTTCACGCGAGTCCAACTCGCACTTGGCCGGTTTTTTTATTATATGTCCCATTTTCACCTTCAATCAGAATGTGTCCAATATGGTTCACTTTTACTTAAATTAACATCACCTCACTCTTAACATATTTATTATCCTAGATATATCCAGATAGCACAATATTAGACGGAACATCACTCAACCAATTTGAATTTCTAGTGTACTAACTTTTTTGAACAAGGTTTTTAAGAATGTTTAATTTTGAAACATCTACCAAAAGTCAGTTTTTTATATATCACTCAAGCAAAGAGAGAAAGGTCTCTAATTTACAGTAATTAAGTTCTTATCAACCCGAGTCACCTGCTGAGGATTGCTAAACATGGGTCACAGGACCATCTTTAAAAGACACCATGAACCTGGAACACTAAGGGCAACTGAAGGAACAAGAAGACCTAGTCACTAAGTTTGATCTACCTAGGGCAGGAGGACTCATTTAATGATTTACAATCCAAAAAAAAGTAAAGATGGGTAAACATAATTATTACAGAAAAATATAGAATACTGATAAGTCTTCATGATGAATTAAATCATTTACCCCCTTACTTATAAAAACTTGTGTTGCTTAGCTACCGATTAAATATCACCTGTCCTTGTCATTTCTATTTTAATGAATAGAGATGGCAAGTGACTTAAGAGCTATTTAAGATAAGTAACGTCTAATCAATGTTTATAAGTAAGGCCCTTAATCTTTAAGGATATTTAGAAAAAACCAAAATCGGCCTATGAAAACCCGGGGTTAACCATATAACAACAAAAGGTTATCTCATTGTAATCTCGAACACATTAAATAATGAAGAACCAGACACTATTTCATAGTCTCTCAAAGGTTTTTCGAAAACTGATAATAGCCCCCTAATCTATTATCTAAATGACTCACCATATCACTTACTCCTAACATGTTGAATTTTCCATGTTTACATATTTCTTTTACCCTTCATTCCTATTTAATTTGATGAGTGTGTAAAGTCTGCTTGTCTTCCAGTAAGACGTATGTACACCATTTCGCAGAAAGGTCCCATAAAATTCCAATAGACATTGATATTATTATTGTTGTTTAGGAAGGTTACAAATGACTAATCCATCACAAGCAAAATGTAAATAATGATACATAATCTGTGATTAGCTTATTGTTATTCTTAACTGCTGTAATATGCGCCCAGGAAGTGCTTTCTTCTTCGAACAGTCCACACATAGTACCAATAAATCATTGTCTTGACAATAAACAAAGAAGTTAAACATACTTCCGATATCTTCGCACATCAGAACATTCTCTTGTACAGCACAACTTCCTACTAGATATGAATTTCTTACCTGCCTACAAAGTTTTCTAACACCGAACTCTTCCCTGCAGACTGACCACCCACAACTGCAATTTGGGGAAGATCTAAAGACATGTGCACGCCCATTTGCACAAACGCATCTTGCAATTTGTTTACAACAGGGATTAGCTGCTGCATTCCGAAATTTCCAGCCATTTTTTCTAAGATACATTAAACTTTTATCACGGTAAAACACTAATAACACTTGCTCATCATCAATTCATCATCGATAAACTAATCTATTTTTCAATATGGTGGTGGGTGGTTACGTTACGTTTCGATTCAACTTCATTCAACTTGATTCGACTACTGTCAACTCAGGCAGTCAAAAAGAAGTAAAGCGTAGTGCAGAACATTTCAAAACAATCGGTCTGTCTGAATAATGTCTAATAAAGTAACATTCCCGCTTAAGACAAATAAAAGTTTAATGACATTCAGACATCGACGTAATAATTTCATTATTAGATTGGATTGTTGAAAAATATTATAGTTTTCGTAATTCATCCACAAATTCATCTGAAACAAATTCAGGCTCATTCCAACGAACATATTGACCCTTTGCAACCATTGACATTTGAGCATTAGTAAATCAATACTGCTCGACATGCGCACTAAATCTAGGGCAAAATATAAAAATATCTCAACACAATATTTTCATAGCAATATTATGTGATTTAGTTTGGACAATAATACGGCTAATAAGAGCAATAAGTTTAAAAAAAAATGATTTTGTTTGGCTAAAAATTAAAATTAAATGTTGAAAAAAAAATAACATTCATACAGCCACTGCTTACGTAATTTTCTTCTCGTTTATAAATAACACTTAACATTAACTTTGAAACGAAACTTAACACATAATATAAAGCTTATTTGTAATCATTATATAAATAGATAGATATTTTACTTTTCGAAAATCAAAAATGCTGTATAAGGTAGGCCGCAACGTATTTTTTTATATAAAAAAGGTAATACTCGAAAACAGAGACAATCTAAGAGTAACAAATCACTTACCTGCCCACAAAATTTTCTAAAACAGAGCTTTTGCCTGCAGACTGTCCACCTACAACTGCGATTTGCGGCAAATCCAGCTGCATATGAACACCCAACTGTGTAAAAGCATCTTGCAGCTTGTTAACAATTGGAATCAATTGTTCCATTCCCATATTCCCGGCCATGGCTGCCGGTTTTCTCAAACACCCCTCGTATTATGAGCTTCTCCGCAGATCCTCGCCTACTGATTTTCCTTTCATCAATATGGTGCAAAGATCCCGTGCGCAGGCGTGATGGAGAGAAAGCATTTATAGTAAGTATTATTTTCTAACCCAGTGTTGAAATTTATTTTTTGAAAATCGATTTGTTTTAATAAGTCTAAAATACATTTAATAATGTAATAACTAACATCATAAAATCAAATAAAACCTTTCTAACATAGAAGACAATAATTTTGTTTTCAAACAAAAAATTGTAAACAATCGATTTGACTTATTCATCGAACTTTAGTCGATGCAAATATATTAATTTTTATATTATTTTAAAGACTTGCACTCCGTCCCGCTTCACGTGGGTTCACATTTTCGACATATCCGGTAGATTTTCTGAAAAAAACTTGTAATCAAACGTAACAAACAGACTGATGTGTTGCTGGGGAGTTTGTTCCGCCACTTCTTCTTCCCAGCCAAAACACTAGGAAGTGTCGAAGGGGGGGCGCTTTGGGGGACTGTCTTATGTAAAAAATTGACCTTCAAAAAGTGCTGATAAATCAGCCTAATTTGAATAAATGACTTTTGATTGATTTGATTTGATTGATGCGATATTCTTTTGTATTACAAATGATATTTATGAATAAATGTTTATTATTATATTGGGCTATCGCGAATGAATTCACCGCTTGAGGCGCTAATGTAACGCGAGTCGTGAGGTTCATGTCACTTCGTGACATTTTATTTTTATGGGCCATAAAAGCGCTGAGTTTATAAATGTCACCGCTCAGCACTTAAAATCAAATACAGTTCGAAAAAAAGATCCACCCTTTTAAAGCGCTGACGTGTGTACAGATACATGGGAATGCATTTGATCTATTTCGGCAATTATTTAACGCCCGGAAAAAAAGCGCTTGTGTGAATGGAGTCTTAAACGAGCTTGCTGATGACGCGACGCGACGCGTGGGATATCGAGTCGATTGCCGATTCAAATCGCACATAAATACAAATGAAGCGATGCGATGCAATTCGACCGCGTCTTTATCGCGCATTCAAGTTCGCTTGAGTAGTGGTGTGCACAGAAGCTGTGCCCTTCATAATCAAAATCAAAGCATTTATTTCTAGTAGGCCATTACAGGCACTTTTGAATTGCCAAAAGACTAAAATTAAAACTATTATCTATACTAAATACTATATTACTATCATATTATAAAGCAGAAGAGTTTGTTTCTTTGTTTGGTTGAAAGCTCTAATCTCAGGAAGTACTGGTTCGAATTGAAAAAATATTTTTGTGTTAGATAGTCCATTTATTGAGGAAGTCTATATACTATATAAAAATCACGCTATGACTAATAGGAGCAAAGCAGCAATGAAAAATGTTGCAAAATCGAAAAAAAATCTTATAGAGAGCTTCTGTTGCGTGCGCTGCGTAAACGGTTTATGTTACGCAAAAATCATGCAGGATGAAATTGTTCCTCATAAAAAGTTCTAAAAAAAGTCCGTGACAGTATAATTATGTCTATCTTTTAAGGTTAACTCAGCATAACATTTTTTATGGAAATCAAATTGGTTTTAAAAAAATGCATTACTTGCGACAGTATTTTTATAGACATTATATCAATCCTTATCCAAAAAAATAAGCTGATCATCACAAGCATTTAATTTTGAACAAAATTGCCCTTGACATCATTTGATTTCAATAAATATCTTGGGAGAAATCGTAGTTTCGAAATAATACCGCAAGTAAATAATGATGGAATGCAGGGCTATTGGCTAACTTGATAGTCTCGACCAGCAGCATGTCAACTGAACTTGGATGGCTTGACACCTCTTATCGACTGTTAAGAGGCTGAGTTGAGAAGTACCTCAAGTGCGTTAGAATAGTTGATTTTAGGGTACATTTACATTTATCAGTTTCATAGCAAATGCAAAAGCCAATACGAAATGACAGCTATTTGATGTTGGTGAGGTGAGAGGAATGGGGAGCAGTCTGAATACGTGAAGGAAAGAACTTGCTCTACCTCACGGTCCAGCCACCGCCGAAGACGTCTACGGCATTGGACATTGCGGGGCATATTCCGACTGCCGTAATGGGTAGCTCACCGTCCGACCAATGACAAGGCCCGGGTCGAAGGCGCGGGCACGTCGTCTTCTCATGCACGTGCACGCGTTCTCCGAGGACACTGGCCAGACACCTAATATATCGCGGGTGAAACCGTGGGCAGAAGCTAGTTTAAATTAATTATGGAGTTAGTCACAAGACATGATAACTGTGAAAGTACCGTAGATTCCAAGGAGTAGATCTATACGGGGATGAACGGGCAAGAAATTCCATGGACACTCTTTTTCAATCGCCATAACTATTACAGAACCTACATAATTCGTTTTATTATGTGAGATTTGAGAACGATGTAGCAAAAATATGGCGTGTGTATATTGCCTTATTTTTCATTTTCTTGACTGGCAATATGAGTCAACAAATGTTTTATTCATCTAGCAACTAAATGCATAGCTTTTTATGTTTATCCACCAGAGTGCGCTGTGTCGCGTCTTTGTGACGTCACGCTATTGATTGTAAAAAGGAAGGAGATCGTCTTTTGGAGACGCCATCTTAAAATAAAGTGATATAAGTTTTTGGTAGCGTAGATTATAGTTTAAATCTAAAGTAATCTTCTTTAAGAAATTAGCAATCGAGCTTAGATATTTTTTATTCTCTGATACCAAGTGTAACGGACCAAGGTACTGATGTATTTTGCTTTTATTGTTTTCTGAAAAGATAAAATTAGTTTATTTACCGTTCCTATACTTCAATCTTGTTAGTACCGTTATTTTGAGCTAAATAGTAGAAAGTTATAGACGAATAACGGACAAGAGAGTGTAACAAAAATGTAAGTGAAATTATTGGAGTCATCGATCCAGCATTCATCAGACAGACGGATGTAACACGTCAATAAACCTTTGAGGGCAGGGCTCCAATTTATTGTTCCAGCAGTGCTGTGAAAGTGTTTCGTGTTTCAGTGAATGCAATCAATAGTGTGAATATTACTTAGTGCTTTGAAATATTACGAATACTTAATTTTAGTGCTAGTATCAGATTGGAACGGATTACATTGAAGGACGATTGTCTTTGGTCGTGACTAGTTGCTTGTGATTATAGTGATTTGCGTTTACTGTGTGGCCATTATAGTGAAGGTTTCGCTGATTGCAGTTGGTGGTCGTTGCGAGGGTGATCTCCTGATGGTGTGTACATCGCAGCATGTCTGCACTCTCAACGCCGGGCGGCGGAGGCACTACGGCGCAGAGCAAGCCGACGTCCGGCAAGCAAAGATATCAAAAGTTGGACATCAATAGCTTGTACTGCGCCAACAGAGTAAGTAGTGCTCCTGATCCATATAATATTTTGTGTCAATGTCAAGGGAGCACACGCCCACCATTGCATTGCTCATGACCTGAATAGGAATGAATCCATTGTTGGTCTGTCGTAAGTAGTAGGCAATCTTGTGAAAGATATTAGATTAATCATAATTTTAATCCTTCTGAAAGTAAGTCATGTTAACTAGCAGCACTAACAGGCAACTGTAGAATAATTGGAGTAGTCACAGTTGAATAAATTGACCTTCAGTTGCCTTGTGCATATCTAGTTGCAATTCAGTGAAATAGACAATGGCCTTGTTTTTGAGATTGAAATATTATAGATTGGAAGGAAATGTATAATTGTAGTTTGAACTGTACATTTTACAATTTATACTAAAAAGCTAGTGCCTGATAAATATATTCTGAAATATAAATGAACTTTAAATTGCCTTACAGGGATCATTTTTTTAAATTAATTGTGTTATTGTATATTAGAACGAGAACTCAGAGCCGTCCTCAGTAAAATCTCAACTAAGCCGCAAACATGGAATGCAAAGTCTTGGAAAAGTACCTTCAGCTAGGCGGCCTCCTGCTAACTTGCCTTCTTTGAAAACTGAAACTGGTCAAGATCCTAACACAAAGTAAGTGGACTTATGTAATGCAGTGAATGGCTACCAAGATAAGTGTTCATGTTAAAGAGTAACATTTTTTTTTTGCCTTTTTTATGAAAAAGGAACCTTATTAAGATTTGTAGTTTCATTTCATATAATAATATAAAGCACACAATTATGTTATGCACTTATGACTTGAAGAAAAAAAATGTGTTGAGAGGTGAATGATTCTGTGATGAGGTTTTTGACCTATTGACATGTACTGACTGAAGCAATAAACTTATTTTCAGCTCTATTTCTGCTGTTGCTACAACTGTATCTACAACCTCAACATGTACCTCTCAAACTATAGTAAGTTATTTAAATTGTTTCACATTTTACTTTGAATTTCTTGAACAAAAGAATGCAGGTGACTCAAGTTTTTATTTTTTACCTTACTTTGTTAGCAAAATTGTTATCATCAGAGTTCATTGACCGTATTATTATCTAGTTGGAGAATAGAAAATGAATAGAAAATCTTTTTGTGAAGGACATCTCAAGTTGATTGATGTGTTAAATTTTTTTGTAAATTTCTTCAGCCAACAACGTCGAGCAGCAGTGTGGTTGCTGGTACTGGACCCGGAGGATGGGTGGCACTACCACCACCATCGTCCCCACACTTCCGCACAGAGTTCCCTTCACTGGAGGCAGCTGCCCAACCTTCACATCGCTCAGGAGAGCATGCAGCACCACAACTACAACTGAGACCACAAAGTAAGTTTAATAAAATATTGGAATAAAAAATGTTTTTGTTGGTAGCATGTATACTTATAGCCCGGAGCTATAACTAGTAACAGCGATAACTAGTAACCGCATCAAAGTTCTATCAAAGATTTGTGGACACCAGCTGCGGTTTCATGGGTGGGATAAGCAGTGGTAGCCACACAAACAAAAAAATAAACTAATAATTATGCATAGAGTTATTTTCTCCCAACTGGCAGTGTGTACAGTTAATAAGGCAGAATTTTTTTTGGCCAGCCAAGGATGTTAAACTAGTTGCATAATCAAGTTTTAATCGAAAAATATTACCATTTGCTAGAATACTCAAAAATTGACAGAAATAATCTCTAAGGGTTAATTCACATCAAGATGTGAGGTGACATTATATATATATTCTTTATTGTGTACCATTTTCAAAAATAAACTTAAAAACTAAATTTTGTTCACAAAGGTGAGCTTATCTCTTTAAAGAGATCTCTTCCAGCCAACCTGTAAAACTGATTCATGAAATAAATAATACGGGGACAAGACTGTACACACAAACAATTTCTGCACTTAATTACATAAAAAGAAAGTAAGAAAGTATTTAATTAGTGAGAAGGAACTAAGAAAAAAGACATTAAAATCAATACCTACATATTTATATTATTGTATACCCATAAATAAATATATACATAATTACATATATATATATATAATAATATCAAGGAAGTTGCGATAGGAGGTGCTCTTTTAATCGACTTTTAAAAGATGATATAGAGGGAGAGTTTTGCAATGTCTGTGGAAGATTGTTCCACAGTTGTGTAGCTCGAACAGTGAAGGAGTTTTGAAAAAATTTGGTGTATGCTCTAGGACACTCAAGTACTTTGGTGTAACATGCGCGCCTAGGCCTAGGATTCGGAGGTAGAAAGCGGAAGCGGGAGCGGAGATAGTCAGGAGTGGATGGGTTTTTGAGGATTTTGTAGAGAACGGAAAGGATGTGCACATCACGACGAAGACGGATTGGGAGCCATTTTAATTGAGCACGAAATTCAGAGATGTGATCATATTTACGTAGTCCGAAAATAAACCGAATAGCAAGATTTTGTAGGCGCTCTAGTTTATTTAGTTGCTCCTCAGTCACATCCAAGTAACACACATCAGCATAATCAAGAGTAGGAAGGAGAAGTGCTTGAGCAAGCATGATTTTAGTTTGCAATGGCAGGAAGGCCTGGAGTCGTTTGAGAGAATGAAAAGAATAGTGCATGCGCCTGCTCACCTCGCTAATCTGCGCTGACCAGGATAAGTGGCTGTCAAATATAACTCCCAAATTCTTTGCCTTTTCCGAGAATGGTATACAGAAACCGTTATAATAGATTTTGTGGTTGTCAGTAATTACAAGCCTGTTTCTAAGTCTACTGCTTCCAATGATTATAGCTTGTGACTTCGTGGGATTCACCAACAACCCAAAGTTTTCTGCCCAAGTTTGTATGGCTGAAAGGTCCAAATTCATCATACCAATCGCTTCTGAAGACTCAGCCAATGAAAAATGTCTGTAAATTTGTAAATCATCTGCATACAAATGGAAGGGAGAAGAAATTACTCGAGAAATATTATTTATGAAGATGGAAAAAAGCAAAGGAGAAAGAACGCCGCCTTGTGGAACACCAGCAGTGAGATACACCCAGTCCGATGTTGAGTCGTCGGTTTTCACACACTGCTGGCGACCATGAAGATAAGATCGAAACCAATTGATCACAGAAGGAGCAATGTTAAGAGAGCTTAGGGTACCAAGGAGCATATCAAAATCAACTGAGTTAAATGCGTTACTGAAGTCAAGCAGAGTCATAACAGTCAGCTTAGTGTTATCCATCGCATGGCGAATATCCTCTGTGACATTCAGCAGCGCACTAACCGTGCTATGAGAAGGACGAAAACCGGACTGGAAAGGACAGAGTAGGTTATTGGAAGTAAGATAGGAGTAGAGCTGTTTGTGAACAACACTTTCAAGTACTTTCGAAAGTACAGGAAGGATTGAGATGGGACGGTATTCAGAAAGGGAAGATGGATTAGAGGTTTTGGGAAGAGGGATAACAAATGCCTTTTTCCAGGAAGTAGGAAAGACATTAGCCCACAATGAAAAATTTATAATGTGAGTGATAATAGGGCTAATGTTTCCTAAAACCGGAAGGAGCATGTCAAGACTCAGATCGTCACTGCCCACTGCCTTCGTAGAGATGGAAAGGATACTCTTCTTAACATTGTCCTCTGTGACTGGATGAAATGTAAATTGAGTGCAGTCAGGTGGGTCAAGGCTAGAAAGGTAAGAAAGAGATGATGCTTTTCTAATTGCATCTAATGAAACAGGTGGGGTAGAGAAGTGTTTGTTTAGAGCATTTAGATCCATGGTACCATTAGTAGCATCCATGGCCTTGCCCACCCCTAATGACTTTAAGAATCTCCAGGTCAGAGCCTGAGAAAGATTTTCCAATTTAGAGTGAATATAACGACGTTTTGCATCCCTACACAGTCTGTTGCAGATGTTACGCAATTTTTTATAAGCTGTTTTATTGTCTTCAGAAGGATCCTTCTTAAGTTTACATTTGGCTTTATCCCTTTTTGCCATAGCCTTCTTAATATTAGGAGTCAGCCAGGGAGCAGGAGCATGCTTCACACGAACAGGTCTAACTGGTGCATGCGCATCGAATAAATTGGTGATAATGAAATTAAAGGCAGCAACTTTGGCATCAACATCATCAGCTGTCAATACCGGCGACCAGTCGATTCCCTCTGCATCCTCTCTCAAACGGTCCAGGTTCATATTACGAAAATTACGTTGGAAAATAACTTTACTCTTGATCTTAGGAGGACGCACTTTATACGCTAGAAAAATTAAATCATGATACGAGAAAGGGGCCATCACTTGTCCGTGCGTGATGACTGAATCCTGCTTGGAGACGATCATAACGTCGAGCAATGATGGCCTGCAATTTGGAAGATGATGTGTTGCTGAAAGTGGGAGAACGTGTAAATTAAATGAAGAGGTTAAAGAAAGAAGCTTTTGAGACCTGGAATCATCCTTCAAAATACATGTATTTAAGTCACCCATGATTATGACATGTTCATAAAGTGTACCAAACTGTTCCAGAATGGACTCTAACATGGGGAAGTAAACCACCTTATCATTTGGGCTATATACGACACCAAGTAAAACTTTTTTGTGGTTAAGGATGATTTCCAGAAAGAGGTATTCAAGAGACCCTGAGTATTGTAAGGGAGAATTACTAATTAGTGTGGCGGGGATGTCACCGCGGAGGTAGATACCTACTCCACCGCCACCCGCACCGACACGATCATTACGAAAAAGCCGAAAGCCTGGCAAACCAAAAGAAGTTGAAGGAAGAGAAGGCTTGAGCCATGTTTCAGAAATTAAAATTGCATCAACCACAGTGTTACTAAAGGATGTGAGAAGATCATTATAATGAGCTGGTACGCTCTGTGCATTGATGTGCACTAAGGATAGGAATTTTGAGCTACATTGAAAAATTGAAGAAAGTTTTTCCTCTAAAGGCTCTGAATCCGAAAGAGACGAGCTAGATTCACTGTGAGCACTAATATATTCATCATCAGATGAAGAGCAAGAGAAATATTCATTAAATAACATATAAATAAATTAAATATACTATAAGATAAAATTTATAAATACTTATATAATATATTATACCTACTTTTTTGTCTAATATTTACCAGTTACAAGTTGACTGCAATAGATATTATAAAAAAAAAAATCACTTTAAACTAAATACAAAACAACTAATAACTAACTAACAAAAAAAATAATGTACGCATTCGGCACCGGAACGTTAAAAAAAAGACAAGTATTCAATGGCTGCATTCATTCAAGAAACATGGACCGAGCAAAGCCAAATCAAAAATAACAAAAAAAAAAAATGCTGTACGTTCTAAAAAGAGAGAAAATACATTAGAAGGCACATTGTTTATGCCTAACAGAAAATAGATAGATGTATACTACGAATAAATTATGAGTTTGGCAATTTTAGGCAGACAATGCTCCGTCCATGCTGCATATCTACGTCCACGACCACAAAATGCAAAGCCTGAACACATCAAATCTGTCAAACAAACCAACGTGAACTGTCAAGTGTCAATTGTCAATCGGCAAAGAGTTAAGAAATAAACAATTTATAAAAGTAAAACGTTCTACCCTGAATATTGATCACAATAGCATAACTTAGAACACATCAAGATAAACGAATTACAAGAACTTGGCGCCTAAGATCCATATTGGATGGAAAAACGTGCAGTAAACAACAATAATACATGAGAACACTATTTTCACTTTGCAGTTTCCTTCGCAGACACGTATTTTTCTGGGTATTGCGTGATCAGCTGCTGAAGTTCTGATATCGTTACTAACTTCTTTCGTGACTTATCCGGGAGCAAAATCACTATAACGCCGTCTGACGACCAACAGTTCTTCATCCCGAAATGGTCTCTGGCCGCGGAGAACACATCTTGCCGCGACTTAGTGAGGAACTCCGAAATGGACATTTTGGAGCCCTTCAGCTTTGTTTTCGCGTTCCACACGGCTGAACGTTGCGTAGCAGTGGTGAAGCGAACCAAAATAGGACGGTTTCTTTCCTTTTTAACACCAAGACGATGACTTACTTCGATCGCATTAGGACTGAGAGATGACAACTTCATTTGATCGCTTATAATGCTGTGAACCTTCTTTGAAAGGTCTTCGGTGTCCACCTCAGGAACCCCATGAATGAGTAGAACTTTTCTACGAGAGTGTGTTTCAAGACGATCCAGTCCATTTACCAATAACTCCAGCTGCGATCTCAACATAGCCAGTGTGGTTAGCACAATGGACTTGAAACTAAGATAGTCCGCAGAGAGGACCTTCACAGTTGGCGTACCTGCAGAACCCGCTGCCTGCTGGTTCTTCTCAAATTCCGACATCCGGGAATCCATCCACTCAGCCAGTTGGTCCATACTTTTCGCAAGCAGTGCAGTGTTGTCCATAGTGTAATGATGAGTGATGTATCAGATGCGTAGATAACTTGTTAAGTTGTAGTAATTATTATTAAAATATAGTGGTGACAAGTCAACTTATAAACTTGGTAAGTTTTAAGACATTAACATTAGGTTTTCTATTTTATTTTAATTAAAAACAACAAGAGCTAAAAAATTAGGTGTTGACACTTTCCTGTCTACCCGACTTTTTTGATTCTTCTTTTCGACTTTCTTCATTATCCGAACTTTGTAATTTTATGTGCACATAAAATGTATGCATCAGTGGATTTTTGTTCACTTATGTTCCCACAATAAAAGCTTATGATGAGTTCAATGACCCCTTTTCAGATTTGAGGTTATTTCAGTTTTTTTTTTTTTTTTGGCGTGTTAAAATCATCAAATGAGTCCTCCCACCCCGGGCAGGGCGGGAGGGACATATTAGTACAGTATTTGGGCATAAAACTGCTTTTAAGATTAAATTCTTGTTTAAAATGTTCAATTGATGATTTTTGTATCTAAGGTAAAGACAAGATTTGTTTTATAGTTATGTGGAGTATGATGCCTTCCTTGCCTTACCTTTCTTATTAACCTTGTTGCAGCGGAAGGCAGCTGGACGTCCGGTGGCACGGCGGGCGTCCGCCAGGAAGCCACGTCAGCCGCCGCCGCCGCGCCCGCCTCCGCGCCTGCCTCACAACAGAGTCCTGCCTGCCTCCCACGATCCATTCTGCCATCCTTCGTACGTATTATATGTCAATGGAGTTGTTCTGTTTATTAGAATTATTCAACCTAATTTTCGAGTTGGTAAATTATAAAATGAGTCCTCCAGCTGCATATAGAGTGGCAGGGACTTTCACTCTTGACTAACGAAAACTTGCTTGTGATCCGTGGCCAAAAGGCATGATGCAATTTGACTGATTTACGTCGTAGTGACAAGCCTGTTTTTTTCTCTTAACCTACGAATGGTTTATATTGGTTATCTTTAATTTTTTAAGTTCCTGGGAATCATTTCCGATTACACACAGCTTAGCACTCGCAACTGCTAGTATGTAATTAAGTTTTTATATGCGTAGATGAAAGGTAGCAGTGGTGGCGGGCTCGGGCTGGGCACCCTGGGCGCCCTGCGCGACACCCGCGACACCCGCGACGGCCGCGACACTCGCGGGCCGCGCCAGCCGCGCGCGCCCGCCACGCCGCGTGCACTCGAGGTGCTCACCGCGCGCCCGATCCTGCGTGACGATCAGATTTCTTCGCTCGATGATATCTCCCGCGATGCCGGCTGGGCGCAGCAGGACGATATCGACTATGAGTAAGTCGCGCCGACTCTTTGTTGTGTGTGAGGTTTTTCTGTCTGTGGACCCGGATTTAACCTTTCTTTACACATTACAGTCAGAAGTTGGACTTCTCTGACGGCGAGTCTTCGGCTCCTAACAAGGGGCACGGTAGAAGCGGTGGAAACCGCGCGAATGTGGACAGCGAGCGTCCCGATTCCAAGCTACACGAGCCTGGAGATGAAGACCAGCTCTGGGCAGAACGTAGACAGAAGCAAAGTAATGAGGTAGCCCAGGCCGTCGCCCGCGCTCGCCAGCGCAAGGAAGAGGAGCAACGGCGGCAGCTTCGTGACTCTTCCGCGCCTCTGCCACCAAAGGACGCGCGCGACCGTATGGACCGGGGCCCTGACCGAGACCGCAATGACAATAGGGAGCGGGAGCAGGAAGGAAGAGAAAAGGACCGAGGTGATAATAGAGACCGCGATCGTCCCGACAATAGGGATCGCATGGACATTAGAGACAAGGAGCGTAACGATTTACGCGAAAAAGATCGCGTCGAAAGCAGGGACCGCGATCGCATTGATAACAGGGATCGGTATGATAATCGAGATCGTGATCGGGATGTAAGAGACCGTGATCGTGATCGCGACCGTGATCGGGAACGAGATCGCGAACGTGACCGAGAGCGCGATCGTGAGCGTGATCGTGATCGGGATAGGGAACGTGATCGTGAACGTGATAGAATAGACACTAGAGGAAATGATCGAGGCCGTGTTGAAAATAGAGATCGTGCCGAGAGTGATAAAGAACGGATGGAAACACGAGACAGGGATCGCAATGACAATAGAGATCGCATAGATCGTGATAGATTTGACAGGGAACGAGAGCGCTCAGACAGAGACCGTGATCGTGATCGCGTCGACAGGGAGCGGAACGATCGTGAAAGGGATCGCGATCGTGATCGTGATTTTAGAGAGCGGGATCGCGACTTTGGTGGTCGCGATCGTGATCAAACAAACCCAGCATTTTCAAAAACGTTCCAAGCTAATATACCACCACGTTTTTTGAAACAGCAGCAAAATAGACAACAAGATGATCATAAAGGTTGGGCGTTTGCCGGGAAACCAGCGCCCAGGCGACAAGAACCTCCGGCCTACAATGCACCACGACATGCACCGCACAATGGCCGTCGTTCTTACTCACGGTAAGTTATTAATATCTCAAAATAGTTTCGGTATTATTAAGGAAATTTAAAAATACATATAACTTTTATATTTAATTTGTGTTTCTAGGGACTATTCAGACCGTGAGGATGACTTTAGAAGAGATCAAAAAGATGGACCTGGGCCGCAATGGCGGTCTGAAATGCAAGATTACGAAAGATCGGGCCGTGAATTGGACAGATCGAATTCGAAGGATTCATATAATGACTATAAAGATAGGAGAAATGAATCTGATAAAAAACCAATAGATACTATTGAACCTAGCAGTCGTACTGCTGCTGATAAACTGACAGAAGTATTTGAAAGGAAGAGCCTTGCTGAACCTTTTGCTTCCTCAGATTTGACATCTCAGACACTTGCTCCCGAGCGACGTAATTCTCCTCCTTCAACGTCATCGCAAAGGGAATCCTGCGAAAGAGATTTTGGCAAGACATCCTGGGCGGAAGTAACTCAGGAAGAACCAAATAATTCCAGTCAACAGAAGTTATCAGGAGAAAAAGTCTCAATAACGAAAGATAACGAACCAAATACAAAAGAAATAATTGAGCGCGAAAATTTGAATGATGAAACAAAGCGTAGCTCTCAACCGCCTCATGCGACTCATTCACTTCAACAAACACAACTCGCGTCAAGTCAACAGCAAATAATCAATCCGCCGACATCTCAAGCTCCAATTCAAAAGACTCAAAATAACCACACCCCCAATGTTCAAACTTTTGGACAAAATCAACAAGCACCTCCTACTAATTTTCAGTCACAAGTACCTGTGAGCCAATCTCAAGCTTCGTTTGCAGATAACCAATGTAAACCTGCACTTCCTCAAACTGTTTCTAAACACCATAACCAATCAGAAGCATTGACAAACACTTCTCAAACCCAGAAACAAGCCCCTTCTGAATCAATAACACATCAGCATATTGCTAAACCAATGTTTTCAACTCAAAAATCTGAAAAAGAACTTTCAGAATCGGAATCAATAGCTTCTAAGTCTAGCACAGACCCTTCAAGCTTAGGAGGAATAAAAGTTAGTGAAACATACTCTGCAGAATCTCTTCACGCCAGTGCAGCTTCCCAAAAACGTCCTGCTGATGAAAAGAAAAATGAAAGAATTAGTAATGAGCAGCTCAATAAAATTCCTGCTAAAGAACCCGTCGAACGTAAATCAAGTGGATCTGGATCTGAGAAGAAAGGCAGAGGCTATCTAGGTGGAGGGTATGCCGTATACAATAGAGGTTGGGGACCAAGACGACGGTCGCACCGTAGTTCTCGATCTAATAACAGAGCCAGTGAATCGGACGGCTCTACTGATGGTGCTCCTAATACAGAACGCAAAGAGAGACGAAGAGCACCACGAAGTCCGCGTGGCCCTAAAAATTCTCATGAGAAATCTGACGATGCTAATCGTCCGCCGACAATGGATCAACCAGGTCCTGTTACCGATGGTATGGAAAATAGAGAACCATTTGCACCACGTGGGCAACCGTCTCGACGAGGTCGTGGAGGTTTTCAAGGAACATCGCGCCCGCCTGCTCCTGCTAAAAGAGTAACAGGCTATGGGCCTCCTAATACTAAAAGTCCGTTTAGTCAGGCTAATAGGGCAGTAAAAGATAATGATGAAATCAAAGACAACTCTCAGATTGAAGATAAAATTAAAGGGAATAATAAGTCGAGGACAGGTTCATCGACAGGAAGAGGTCGTGACCGACGACCGAAGGGCACTGGGCCTCCTAGTGGTGAGGACGAAAATTGGGAAACAACATCTGAACATTCCGAAGGTGGTGGTACATCAAGTCACCGCCGCTCTGCAGCGGGAAGACCGCCTGGTCAATCCCAAAAAGGTCCAGGCGGCCGTAACCAAAACTCTGGCAATCGTCAAAACAATGGACGCAACCCACAGTCCACTAAAAAAGATGCAACGACTGAAAATAAAACTGGTGATATTACAGAGGCTATGACAGATCTCAAAATTGGATCTGGCAAAAAAGATGAAGAAGTTGTTGATGATGGTTTTCAAGAAGTAAGGAATAAAAAGAATTCTAAAGATGCGAGAGGGCCTACAAAAGAGGATAACAATCAATCAGCAAAGCCTAGATCTCATTCTAATCAAGGTGGTGGAAGGAATGGATCAACAACCAGAAATCCAAACGATAAAACAAATCCACGTGGTTCAGCTCCAGTTTCAAACAAAGCCAATGCTCAGTATGATCGTCCTCGTCAGGCGAACTTAGCACCGCGTTTTGTCAAGCAAAGACAGAAACAACAGATGGGATTGGTATCTGGATTCGGCCCCGACACTGGTGCAGCGCCCCCTCCACCGCCCGTCAACGCCTGGGACAAACCCATATCACAAACACTTCGTGGCAATGTGGATGAGCCTGCGGAAACAGTTGAGAACAAGTCGGCTCAGTCGAGTCAACGTAGTACACCTGGAGATACTCCAGTAGAAACGAAAACTGCTGCACAGCCTACTTGTGCTGTTGTCACTGATAAAAGTGGTGTGCTAGATGGCGCTACGCCTCCTGTTGAAACAATAATATTTGAAAATACTAATTACAAGACTGCCACACCTGATGAAACACTACAGCAAAAATATCAAATGACTACCCCTGTCCCCAAAACTCAAGCAGAAGAAATAAATACAGAATTAGAAAACCGAGCTCTAGCATTTAATGGTGAAGTAAGACCGCGACCTAGATCTATACAAGAACTTATATCAGAAAGACCAGTAGTAACTGATGCTGAAGCGGCTGGTTTAGGTTTGCAAATGACATTTGATACATCACAAAAGCCAGAAGATTCGTCTGATATGAAACTTGATTTTGCTTTTGATTCTGACCTAGGACAATTAACTGAAGATAAATCTGCAAAATCTCTTGGCTTGCCACGCGGCGTACACATGAGCACATCGAACACTATTTCTCCACTGGCAGCTGATCTCAATTTAAAAATCGCCAGTGTTAAGAAAGTCTGGGAGATGCCTGCAGTAGCCGAAGGCACCGAAGATATGCAGTTCGCAGGGTTTGAAGAAAATAATACGGAGACTGCTCCACCTAATGTTTGTAAGGTGAAGCCCACGCAACAATTACAGTCACCGCCACCCCAACATTACAACCACGTTGGATATCAAGGTGGCTACGGAGGTCTGTCGGTGCCCTCCCCACCCGCCGTCATGTTCAATTCTTCCCAGCAGCTGTTGAGTTCGTCACAGCAGATGCCACAACAGAGCGGTCTGTACGGAGCCTTCCTTGACCAGAGTCGCGGTCAGTTTGGAGGGTTCCCGGGCACTCCGTATGGCGCCGGATCAGCCGCACCTTACAACTATCAACCTCCTCCGGACATGTTCCAGAGTCTACCTAATCAATACCGCATGGTGAGGATCATTTTTATTACCTTTTCTGTTGCAATTGGATGTGTTCTGTAATAATGGAAAATCCTTTGAAATGATTTAATATATCGAAATATGCGAACTTAAAGAGTTGATTGGAATACTTTTAATTACACATCTATAGTTTAAAAAAAACAGCATCGTTTTGAAATATTTGGGAATATTAACAGTACAATATTCACTTGTATTCTGTTGTCCTTTTGTTATCCGGTCTAGTTTGAAGTCCCCAACCCTTTAACCGCCCGAGTCGTACATATGCGACTAATATTTCCGTGCCCCTACCGCCCGTGCCGTATTTATACGAAGGATTATTATACACGATTTTTATTATTTTGTTTGATTTTATTGCATCTATTCTTTAACTCTCTATTTACATATATACACCGTGTTCCGGACGATATACATAAACTTCGACCAGATGTTCAAACCACGGAAGTAAGCATTTTTCATTATGGACACATTAATAAATTCTTATTTTTTATTTTTTGTTAATTTTCATACAAACTAAATACCTAGACGTAAATAACCCGATATGCATGCCTCTTTATCCGAATTGGCAACGTCATTCATAACATTTGGCGGGCTGAAACAAATGAAATGCAAATAGTATTTGATAGATTTCAAATTAAGATACTTTCTCACTGCATAGCTCAATTAAATTTCATTAAATGAAATTACAAATATCTTTGTAACGAAGCCTTTTTAAGTACTACTTCCTTTGTTGGATTAGATTTGTAAAAGCCATAGAAGTATTTGCTAAAGTTTATGGATAACGTGAAGAACACGGTGTATAGACAGATAGAATACTTTTATTGTACACCATGATATTTTACAAATCGGAGCTTAAGAGGAGCAAAAGAGAGGAGCTTTTATTTCACCGATTCGTAACTGGGCGCTAGGGGCACGGCAATTAATATTTAAAAAGAAAAATAAAACTTTAAAAAAATCCGTTCAGGTCTCAAAAAGGGTTTTCTTTTTAGTAATTTCGTTTTAGTTGGGTAATTCCATGATTATAAAGCACTGAATGTTTGTTTATGCAGTATTTATAGTAGAGAACTATGGGGCTGCAGCAAGCATAAACATTGTTGATGTTGAATAGTGTAAATAATGTTAATTGTTTGTTTCATCCCATGTCCAGGCCGCAGCTGCTGGTGGTGGCGCAGCATTCGGCCAGTCGGGCCAACTGGGTAATAGTCCCAGTACTGTTCTAATCTCGAGCACTTCTAATTCTCTCATGTCAGCCACTGTCAAGCCTTCCACTCAACAAATAGGCGCTATTGGTGCGTATAACATCTCACAAACGAGAAAACAGAAATGAATTCTGATATAAAAATTAATTCTTTTTTTAAAATGGCTGAATAATAAAACTGCAGTAAAATTATATGTACAGTATGAAACTATTTTGAAAGAAATAATAAAAGACTCGATGTCCATTTATTTGAAATCCTAGAAGTTGCCTACGGAAGTTAGAACTATTGGTAATTTGTAGGCAGTAAAGGTGGCGGCGTAGGCGGTGTCGGCGGCGTGAGCACGTACCAGCAGCAGTACCTGGGCTACTCCGCGCCCGTGGGCGAGGCGCCCTACTCGCTGCCCGGCCTACTGCCGCGGCCCGCTCCTCCCGCCTCCTCCTACTACTCTCCCTACCAGCCGCCCGCCGCGCCAGCGCCCACCTACCCGCTGCAGTTCACACAACCGGCGCAGTCGGGCGCCTTCGGCTCGCAGTTTCTCTCTTCGCAACTGCAGGTCGCCGCGGCAGTTCAGCAGATGCAGGTATGTACTGTGCTGGAACCGTATCTACAGAATTATGATTTTGGTACTAAAATCGACAAAACTACATTTGTACGTTAACATTTACAGCAGCAGTATCGCGCACCGCTGCAACAACAATACGCGCCGCCGCAACCCCGGCCGCCTCCGCAGCAGCTCAAGAGTCCTCTGCACGAACACGCCAACGGCTTCGCGCCCCTGTGCGACGCGGCGTCGCCCACGCCCAAAGGCGCCGCCAAGCCGCAGAAGCCGCCGCACTCGCCGCCGCAGCACAAGTACCACGCGCCGCCCCCGCACCCGCCCCCCGCTCACACTCCACATCAACACCACCAGCAACAGGTTAGTAGCGACCGTGAAAAACGACCCTCACAAAATATATATATATAATTGTATTAAATTTTATTCATATGATTCGTTATCTCGAACAACCTGAGTCTATTATGTGCGTGTGCATACTGTAAATATGGGTGTATTTTGTCTGTGACGACCCATTCCTACCTGTCAGTTATTACAACCAGCTTCTTTATGTAGGCAAACACATCTTAAGCTGCCATTACGTATATCACTGTTAAAAAACGAAAATGACTCGTGGCTTGTGGTTTATTTTACAATGATGCAGATGGTGAGCGGTGGTAACAACGGGCGATGCGGAGGCGGTGGCGGCGGCGGCAACATGGCGCGCGGAGGTATGGTGGCGCCGCGCTACCCCGCGCCCATCGGCCAGCGCCCGCACGCGCCCGCGCTGCCGCTGTACCGCGCGCCGCCCGCGCCCGCGCCGCGCCACCACGCGCCGCACCAGCAGCGCCCCAACCTCTACTACCACCAGCACCAGCGCAGTTAGTACCTCTCTCACGCGACTGCCGTGCGCGCGCGTCCCGAGCTCACCCGTGTGTTGTGTGCGCAGACGGCGGCGCCGGAGACCGCGCGGCGGACGGCGCGGAGACGGCGCCGGGCGGGGACGAGGCCGGCGATGTGGCCGCGGCCGACGCGCCCGCGCCCGCCGACGTGAAGGCGGAGTGAAGGGCGCGCCTGCGACCTTCCGCCCCGTGTCGCCCCGTGCCGCTGCACGGAGACTATCGCGCGCAGATCACGCGCGCGGCGTACGCATCTCGTCGTCGCCGACTTTAGATTTTCGGTATTTTAATTAGGACGTAAATTATGGAAGTGATTCTGAGCCGTTCGACTCGCAGGCCGCGGCCTCCGGCGAGTCGGCCGCGACGATGCGCGGCGCGTTCTGTTCGTATGTAAATATGTCGATCGGACGGCCATCCGACTCCTTGACTGTTATATTTAAGTATATATAGACGCGACCGGTCGGCGGCTCCGCTGCGACGACCGGGCCCCGGGGACCGCGCGTCCTTGTCCGATGCTGCCTCGAGACTTCTCATTAGTGAATATGTAGCTACGGATTTTGCAGAGCGAATGTCGATGCGATGTAACCGAATAATAAATATAATTTGGAGCGCAGGCGCCCGAGTGCCGCTCGGCGCGTTTGCCGATCGACGCGGGTTAACGCTCCATGTATCATAATCAATTAATATTATTATATGCGAATAAAATTATTATGACCGAATCTGTTTTTTTAATTTTCTTATTTTACCTGGGGCCTTTAATTTTTTTAATTCCTTATTCCAACACGAATCCATTTTCAAAATTTGAGAATAGGCTATTATTGGAAACCCTAACAAAATGTGTGTCATGCATGATGGTAGAACCTTTATTTTTAGCGTAGTAAAATCATCAAATGAGTCCTCCCAGGCTTCCACCCAGGGCAGGGCAGAAAGGACTGTCAGACTTGTACCGACTAAAATCTACAGTGTCCTGCCACGGTAATTCGTTAGTCCCGTGACCGAGAATAGGCTATTTGACTAATTTTGAAAAACCATAAAAAACGACTTCATAACATAATAAGCACACTACATTGGAATTTTCTGGGAGATTGAAAAAAGTTTCCTCCTGCAGGTTTGCACTTGCTAGCACCTGCGCCTCCAGGTCCTGTGACGGTAGCCCGTCAGGGTGCACGCCAGCGGGGATATAGTCCGGCGTAATAATTATGACCCTGACTGATGAGATGAGGACTCGTTTGGGATGAAAGGGACTCCACCCACACCGGAGACCCGTAGACGCCAACTAGCGGAATCCACTTGTGAATTCGTAAACCTAATCACCATTTTTTTATGGTAGAATTCTTCATGTACAGACGCCAGCACATCAACCTACCACAATTTGCCAAATTTCTTCAATAGATTTTCAACCTTATCACAATAGTGGAAGGTTAATGTTCGACTGATAAAATCTGACAGTTTCGGGTAGGTTGACCTGCTGGCGTCTGTACTTCCTCCGCCTGGGGAAGGCATATTAAGGTGGATCCAGACTTGGCGAGGCATGCGCTCCGCACGGCGCACAACGCATGCCTCGCAAGGTGTGTACCTTTATATTCGTGGCGAGGCATGAGCTACGCACGTGCGAGGGCGAGCCAACGTTTGTCGGCAAATGCTTCAAGATCAAAGTGCCTCAG
Organism: Agrotis exclamationis; assembly: GCA_950005045.1. Lineage (NCBI taxonomy): Eukaryota > Metazoa > Arthropoda > Insecta > Lepidoptera > Noctuidae > Agrotis > Agrotis exclamationis. Next base: position 8,877,296 of record OX465417.1, on the reverse strand, counting down.
TGCGAGCATTACATTAGTTGTGGACGTAGCCGCGCATGCACGTTCGAGGCGTGCGCCGCGTAAAATATCAACGCACACCTCGACTGCGAAAATGAAACTGCGTTTGTTCGGGCCAAACAGCGCGCAGCGCATGCTCGGGCCGGCCGATCCAACCCACACAGCAGCAGTCAAGATGGCGCCTTTGTTACATTTACTTCGTTCGCGATTATACGCCATGCGTCTTCTCTTTTATTTTTATTAAAATAATGATTATGTTTAGGATCCCATAATAAAAGATTATTTTCGTAGTAGTATATCCACAGCGAGGCGGACACAACCGTCCAAACGCAACGCACTGCTCGCAATGAGCCGGCCGCCGCACACGCGCTGTGCGCCGTGCGGAGCGCATGCCTCGCCAAGTCTGCGCGCCTACTTGCCTCGCAACAAACATGATCGAGGCGTTTGCTTCGCACGCGATGGCTCGACCCGAGCATATGTTGGTATAATTTGTCAACACGCACGCCTCAGGCAGAGGCATGCGTTGAGGAGCGCATGCCTCGCCAAGTCTGGATCCACCTTTAGACTCGACTGACTAAAACCACTCCGGTTTTCCCTCGCACACTTGCGTTCGGAGCTACTACGGGGCGAACCTATCCTAAATCTCAACAAAACAATTTTTTTTTTATATTTTTTATCCCATTACTCCTCGGACAGAGTTTGATAAGCTTTTGTTTACTTAATAGACGTTAGCTTTTTTTATCGTCGTAAAATCATCAAATGAGTCCTCCCATCCAGGGCGGGACGGGAAGGACTGCAGACTCGTACTGACTAAAATCCACGGTGTCCTTCAATAGCCCTTTATGTTCCAAGGTTACGGTTACCTGATAAGACAGTCCCGCGGACCCTTCAAATTCCTGACAGCTCTTTAAGGCACGCGTGAAACAGGACGCTCTGTCGACCTGGGGCATGGTGCATGACCGATTACATGGGCGTTTGCTGCGGGGGCTGGGTCGTAATCGTGAGGTGTAGGCTGTCCTCTCATTCACGCGTCCTGCCTCCACCTTCGCTAGCATGACTGCTCCGCAGATGGAGGTGACTGCTTCACATTCCGTGTCGACCCGCAGCATGGCCTTGACCAATGCCGGGCGCGAGAGGTCGCTGTCTATCGCCTCCGTGTGGACATGGCACGGCGGTGCTCTGCCCAAGCGGGGTCGACCTGCACCGTATGCTCCATCGTGTCCTCCGGGCGATCCATTCCAATTTTCATATTGTCCCAAGGACATAGAGTTTTTATAGATTTTTTCGATTCGTCTGCATTCAACTGCGACACAACTCGGCCGAGCGATCACAAATTTTCATACCACTACTAATCCAATGAATGTGTCACTAATCTGAACAGTCATACATGTAAAGAAGAAAACTTTCAATATTACGCACCAGCCGGAAGATACTCTAGTCCGGTCCGTACTCAGATTGTTTAATTCAACAACTCCGAGTGTACACACACAGCTAAAAACCGTTTTTCTAAATATGTGTATGAGGTAATTCCCTGACCTTGACCCTAACGATCGATGCAATAAAAGTACAGGGTATAATTTTTTCAGATTTTAGTCGGTTCGATTCCCGGGTGTGGGAGAAGAGAATTTTCGATAATCTTTAAATGAAGTTTGCTTTCTACTCAAAAATAAAGGAATGTTTCCTTTGAGTAAAATTTTCTATCTGCAGTATTAAGAGTACTTTCCCTCCAGGTGGCATTACAAAATTCCACCCTGTATACCACCGAAGATGCATCATGGTCCGAGCAGAATAGTGTACTATACTATAGTATAGATATAGAGCATTCTACTCGGACCGGCTACACAATTATAATAATATCATTCTTTCTTATTATGAGACTATCGATAACAACGCTTCAACACATGCTATGCGAATCGGACGTGGTACGCTTCTAGTGCTAGAGATCTTGCTACAGCGCTACGGGTCGTGCTACGCGTCTAGTGCTACAGGACTTCTAGAGCTAAATACAACTATTGGTACGTGGGTCTATAGAGCTAGACCTTGGTACAGTTCGTGCTACGGTTCTACAGTGCTACAGCTCGTGCTACGCGGCTACGGGTCTACAGTGCTACAGACTTTGCTACAGCACTTGCTACGCTGCTACGGGTATATAGTGCTACAGACCTTGCTACAACAAGTGCTACGGTTCTACAGTGCTACGGGTCGTGCTTCGCGGCTACGGGTCTACAGTGCTACAGACCTTGCTACAGCTCGTGCTACGCGGCTACGGGTCTACAGTGCTACAGACCTTGCTACAGTTCGTGCTACGCGGCTACGTGTCTACAATGCTACAGACCTTGCTACAGCACGTAGTATGCGGCTACGGGTCTACAGTGCTACAGCACGTGCTACACGGCTACGGCTCTACAGTGCTACAGACCTTGCTACAGCACGTGCTACGCGGCTCCGGGTCTACAGTGCTACAGCACGTGCTACGCGGCTACGGCTCTACAGTGCTACAGACCTTGCTACAGCACGTGCTACGCTGCTACGGGTTTATAGTGCTACAGACCTTGCTACAACAAGTGCTACGGTTCTTCAGTGTTACAGATCTTGCTGCACCTATGTACGTATACCTATTGTTATATCTACGTCTGTAGCTCTATAGTGCTACAGACGTAGATACAATTTGGTCCCAATCTGATGGGTAGGCCCCGTCAGATTGGGACTTAGAGGCCTTGCACTTAGAGGGTTAAAGCCGGAGTCACGAGACCCTGGAACGAAAAGGCTATTGAAGGACACCGTAGATTTTAGTCAGTACGAGTCTGACAGTCCCTACCGTCCCGCCCTGGATGGGAGGACTCATTTCATGATTTTCTTTTCTGACAGTCTTTCCTGCGGTCTTTTCGCTCCCACCTAGAGCAGGAGGACTATGCAACTATACAAATGTATGGTTCTCAGCACTTCTCACACAAAAACATACACTCTTAAATAGAGCAAAAGGTAAGAGGAGCTTCATGAATTGCATACGTTTCGACCAACATATGGTGTACATCCCTCCGGTGCGTACAAAGCGTTTTGCCCAAACCTTTATTGTACGCACAGCTAAAGAGTGGAATTCCCTGCCGGCATCTGTATTTCCCGACAGCTATAACCTTGAGGTCTTCAAGTCAAGAGTGAACAGGTTACTTCTAGGCAAGCGTGCTTCACCGTCGACCACTTCTTCGCTTACCATCAGGCGAGATAGTGGTCAAACGCGAACCTATTTATAAATAAAAAAAAAAAATTAAAAAAACCAAGCCTATCGTGTTGCCGGACTGCTTTTGAAAAATTCTAAGTGAAGTCACTTAGAATTTTTATCCATGAATGAATGAAATGAATGAATTTTTTAGTCATGAAATTAAGTAATTTCATGACTTATTCTATCAAAATTATCATCAAACGTAACAGAAATGTTTTTCATAATATTAGGTCAAATTGCAATGCATTCACGACGCAGTTTGGAAAGCAGACGAGTATGTTTTGACATAACAAAAAACGATCTGTGTTTGGCTAAAAGCCAAAGTAACTTCGCCCCCGACTGAGGGATATAGAGGGCCTCGATCGGCCTCCCGCCAAACTGGCGCCAACATACGGTAGCGAAAGTACAGAGTTGCTTATTATTTCATCAAATAGTAAAACAGATATTTCCCTACATACAATAGGGGAGTATCTGACTGATTGCAACGGAGTAGAATCATAATAAGTACTATGAATTAAGAAAAAAGGGCAGAAGGTTGTTCAAAAATAATGACAGTGAAACCTTCCAAAGAACTTGGGGACAGAGAGATTCAACTTGAAAATCAACAATTTCGTAATACTTTATAATTTCCAATAATTAATAAAGAACATTATTTGTATTACGAGTAAGTATTATATTATTTACTAGCTTCCGCCCGCGACTCCGTCCGCGTGGATGGTTTATTTCTGCATTTTGAGTAACTCTGACAATGACATCTTATAAATATCTATTGGACCCAAATACGGCTAAGCCTATAATAATAAATTAAGGAGATCCCTCTATTGAGCTACTGCTGTTGAGCTCGCGTTCTGTAGTAAGTATTTTTTTCATAGTAATTCCGACCTTGTATTTACAAATAACTGATCGGAACAGTAATCAAAAAGGTCGCGCTGAAAAGCACGGTTTAAAATTAGACGCACGCATACAATATTAATTCCACGGACGACCGCTCGCCACACTGGACACGTCTGCTCGCATCAAAATTCAGAATTTATATGCATCGCGCGGCGCGGAACGCTGCTCCTTATATAGGAGTCGGGGAGGCGTGGCCCGCGTGTGCCGCAAACGGTTCAAGCCAAATCCGACTTTCGGCGCTACAGGTTACGGCGCTGAATCCACTGCGGGTAATGCAACGTGTGTTCGCGGTTCTACAGAACAACGTCTATGAATAAAACTGAAAAATAAGATTTTTTTTCTACGTATTTTTCCAGGATAAAAAGTATCCCATTTTATGCCCAGGATAATAAGGTATAATTAAACCAAGTTTCATCGAAATCGAACCGTTAGTTTTCACGTGATGCCTGCATATATAGACAGACAGACAGACAAAAATTTTTTTAATCACATATTTGGGTTTGGTATCGATCCAGCAACACACCCCGCTATTTATTTTTTCAATATTTTCAATGTACAGAATTGACCCTTCTACAGATTTATTATATGTATAGATGATGGCATTCTGGAGAAATCGAGGGAACTCTTCAATAGATGGCGGCAGAATAGTCACAATTACTACTATCGCATGACTCGAATCTGCATTGTTTACGCAATCACACAACATAACATCGCAAGTACCTACTCACTAAACGGGCGGGATTATGTTGTTAATATAGCAATAGGTTAGGGGTCAAAAGGAAAACAGCTCAAAATATTGAACTAATTTCACAGAGCATGTAATAAAATAGTATGTGACACGAATTCACGTGGAAAATCAGAACCAAAAAGGTAAATAAAAGAAAAAACCGTTTCGACAAAATAATGGGCTTTTCAAAACCAGCAGTGAAAAATAACGTTATTATGAAAACAGTTTTATTTTCAAATTCTAAAAGCTGTTGTTTCAATTCTGTCACTCTAATAAACTTCAAATTAGTTTTTCTTCCTTAACGTTAATGTGAAGACTCTACTGATACAATTTAAATACACGAATAGATTCGAATCGTGATCACAGTAGCACATCGACACAATATCTCATTTCGTGGGGAGAGACATAGGCGCCGTGGCTTAGTTGGTTAAAGCGCCTGTCTAGTAAACAGGAGATCGCGAGTTCGAATCTCGCCGGGGCCTTCAAATCGTGGATATTTTTTTAGATTTAGTTGTACATCATTACATTCTGACCAGCTTTTTTCCGAACTATGTTGGCTAGTTTGGGTCGGTTTTCAGTCTAACCGGATGTAGTTGAAACTAGTAATATTAATGAAATACTACTTATAAGTGAAAGAATTGCTTTAATTAAACTAAGTATTTAAACATCGTAGGCAGACGTGGGTGTAGGTAAAAAGTAACAATCATGTAAGTACAGGGTAATTGAAATAAATGTAAAAGTAGATACCTACCTAACACTACAAGTACCTAGGTACAAAAGGTAGTTGGTACCCCACTTGTTACTGTTAATGCAAGTGTTTTTACGATATGGTAAGTCCTAATGATTGCAGTTTTTGTTAGGAGTTGTGGCCTGAGTCATGCAGTGCACTATAAAACTATTGAAAAATTAATTAAAGATAACATTGTTTTGTTTACCCAAACGATGACATAGCATGATAGGTATTTCCCGGTTACCCTATATTAGTAGGTATGAACATAGATTAGTAATGATGTGGACGTTATCGTTATCAATTTTCTAAATAAGTACAGCTATAGGTAATTATGACCACTTAGCGTTGTTGTTTTCATTGGCTTTACATAAAAACATTATCAAACGAACTTAATACAGAGATGGCGGAAAATAATTTCGTGCGTGTCTGATAACTCATACCTAAATATAATTTATTTTGTTACAAGCAATGGCAAATACTAATGTACATTCTAACAGTAAATACACAAATGGAAACGTAGAAACAATTAGTTTAATAAAAGTTCAAGGCGGGTCAACAACCAGACGGGGATGCAATGCAAGTGCTTTGTTCGGATCCTGGGGGCGCCTGGCCATTTACCCCGAATAATATACCCGCTCACGTCACTTTAAAAACAACCTTGTCTGCTTCACATTTATTATTTATATTATTTTATCGCTACAGACTGAAGGATATCTATCATCAAAAGGTTCGTTATCTGAAAACGCTTAAGAAAATACAATGTTTTAAAAACTTATAACAATGCAAAATAATTGCACGAGTAGGTATGATATTAACTTTATCAATTAACTAACTAGAACCCACATAGGTGATGCAATTTTCTTTTTGGATATTCAATAGTTTCCTTACTGAACGGTGTAATTATAATTAGTTTGCTTCACAATGCTCACGTGGCTATGCATTTTACTGACGGACGTTTGAAGGATATCTCTGAAATCTATATATATAAAAGAAAGTCGTGTTAGTTACACTATTTATAACTCAAGAACGGCTGAACCGATTTGGCTGAAAATTGGTGGGGAGGTAGCTTAGAACCAGGAGAAACATATAGGGTACTTTTTACATTTTTTATTTTGTTTTATTTTATCCTGTTTCCGTGGGACGTGACATAAAACGAAACGCACCTGACATGGAATGCCAACAAAACGAAAATCAAAACATCAATTGACCAATCGATGTATTTGTATTGAGTTTCTAAGCTTATTGTGCCGATATTATTATAATTATCATTGCCATGCAGCCACCAAGACGATCAAATGTTTATCCTGTTACCGTGAGACGTGACATAAAATAACATGATCACGAAGAAGGTGTTGGTGCCGAAATTGAATAAGGAAAACATGAAGAAGAACCAGAAGAATGTTCATGCCACCACCCAGCGCCCACCGGTCTTCAATGCTAAAAAAGTATTTCGTTGAATACTGAATACGCAAAAAATCTACTAGAACTGCATAAATTCAATACAACCATACGACGAAAAAACGCCTGGGTGTCACCACTGCGAGGATCGTCAGGAGGACACGGTGGAGCATACGGTGCAGGACTGCCCCGCTTGGGCAGACCACCGCCGTGTCCTCACAGGCAGCGATAGGCGGAGACCTCTCGCGCCCGGCATTGGTCGCGGCCATGCTGCGGGGCGAGATGGAGTGGGAAGCGGTCGCCTCCTTCTGCGAAGCAGTGATGCTATGGAAGGAGGAGGCGCACCGCGTGAGGAAGAGGACAGAGTCCTCCCTCCACCCCAGCCGCAGTGGTACTACACACTGCAGCCTACGGTGACGGACGTAGCCAGACGATCTCCAGCCACCGTAGACTCGGGCATGCGGGCGGCGAGTAATGGGTGAGTCGCTGTCCGACCTTGGACCATGCCTGGGTCGACGGCGCGTTGACGCTGACACTCTTTGAGGCGCGCGTGGAATAACGCGCGCCTCAAAGAGTGTCAGCATTATGACGGGGCCCCCCCTTTAGAAGGTCAAAGCCTGCTGGGGTCGCGGGACCTACGATTTTCCGTGACCCCGGAACGTAAAGGGCTATTGAAGGACACCGTGGATTTTAGTCAGTACGAGTCTGACAGTCCCTCCCGCTCTGCTGGGTGGGAGGACTCACATGATGATTTTACCACGCTAAAAAAATGTCAGTTGCGATTAGCCACCAATTTTCCAATTAAATTAAAACTCCTTGGATATGCCTGGCTTACCACCGCACAATTTACGAATGAAGGTTGGGTTCGTAGTCATCATGCTTCGAAACATAAACCAACCAAAGCTGTGCAACAGAACGCGTTTGGTGGTAAGTAAATTGATGAACAATGAGATTTACGCGAAGATACTCAAAGGAAAATTCGAAGGTGAGGAAGTTCTCATTTCGAGGATCCCAAACGATATGACGATTTAGTTTTGCGACCTCAATTTGCGATCCGTCTTGCATTCGCCATGACCATTAACAAATCACAAGTCCAATGCTTGAAAGTTTACTGGGAGTACCTCCACGCGGTGAAGGCGGTAAGACTTTAGGACTGATTTTCGATGACGATGGTATATCATTAAAAATCTGACTCTACTGGCCAGAACTCCCGTTTATTATTTACCCGGGCTCTATTGGACATCAGACGTTTCAGATCTTCGATTTTGACGACTCCGTTGTCGCTGGCATAAGCAACAGGATCCGCGTACGAAGTCGCGGGCAGAAGCTAGTTAACTATAATTATAACAAAGGAAAAATAAAGATATAAAGGTTTTCAATACAACTGATGATGTTGTCACATAATATCGAATATAATAGACAATGTTACCTGTTGTAGTGCAGCTGAACCGAGCTTTAATTAGTACATTTATTTTATTTTAACTTATTCCCCAAGTAGGTACTTACAGCATTTTATTGTAAACTGTTAGGTTATTTAGGTCCACACAATATCTGCAACAGATATTTATTAGTAGGTATATTATTTCCTGTTAATAATTTTATTCATACAATTTAAATATTAACTTGAAACAAAATTAAATATGTGTAGATATCTCTTCATTTTTTATGGTTCTGTACCTCAATGCGAAAAACGGAACCGCTATGGGCCTATAGGATTACTTTGTTGTCCGTGTGCCTTTGTTGTCCTTATTTCTCGGAAAAAAGAGACACGCGGCGGTATCAATTTGAAATTAATATCAAATACTCAGGTCTGCAATCCTTTGAAGCAGAGAAAACATACGGCCGATTATTCTTCGTCGGTCGCTCCTGAAATTTGGTAAGAACTGAAAACTTCCAATACATTTAATAAAAAGTCTAAAAGTCGGTAAATTATAGTTATATCACAGAAAAAAAACATTAAAAACTTGTATTTGTAGGTATTTCATCCAAAATTAGTGAAATAAATAGTAATGCAAATTAAAGTTTTTCAACTGTTATCTATAAGTTGGTACGGAACCCACGGTGCGCGAGTCCCACTCGACTCGCACTTGAACGGATTTTTTTGCAAAAGTAGGTATAATAGTCATAGTTTATAGTATTATTTTTATAACATTATTTACAAATAATATGCTTGCTTCGCTAAAATATTTACAGGATACATCGTTGCGATGTGGTTTTCCCTTTGGCAGTTTAAAACGGTGCCAACAATATCGGATTTGTTGACAAAATTGAGTCACACTACTACTTGTTCTCGAAAATCGAGTGATGTGGAGAAAATGGGAAGTATAATTTTGGAAAGCTTTGAAAGGAAACTTGTTTGTAGGTATATCAAATAAAGATCTGAAAGAAAATTAGCTCGCGCGCAGTGATTATTTACGATTGTGTCACTGTTTGTAAGTTTCCGCGTGCATGAAATCTTTTGAGGCTCTTGCGGCCTGCTTAATTGGTGTTACTAATAAAATTAAGTTTTATCTACGGAAAACATAGTTCATGGATTTTTCTTCTTTTTATTTGAAAACGTTGCCTCACACTAGGAATATCTCCTGTATCGTGGGTGCGTTTACAAACATTAAAACTGTATTGTAGGCAATGATATTGTAGGCCATTCAAATACCTATTTGTTTCGTGTGGGAAGCGAAACCGCTACACGCAGCGTAATAGTCGATCACTCAGCCACTAAGCCATTCGTGCCGTCGTAATGCCGAATAATTATAAAATTTATTTAAAGGACATCTTATTTGTGTCCAGTGTGACTTTGTCTACCGTATTAATTCTGTTTATTTTTTTTTCAAACAATAAGAAAAAAATCGTGCTTAAATACATTACTTGTTGGTGTAGGATCGGTTCCCACATAATTTAAGCCAAGTACACAATGTATTTTTTTAAGGAAATAACTTACTAGTGGTAGCTCAATGATCAAAGCAAGATCATAATTCGTTTAGATTCAAAGTTTGAAAAAAAAATGTCTTCCTCCAGAAACTTTAAACTGTGCTATTCATATTTCTCCGTATGTCCGTACACGCAAGTTTCGTAAAAAAAAGACAAAAAGTTTTAGATTCGCGTATCAATATTAAAATGAAACAATGCATTGTATTTTTCATACTATTTTACGTTGTAAAAATAAAGGACAATGGAAATATATTATTAACAGAAAAATACAAAATAAAATGAACAAGATTGATGTGTTGGTTTTCCCATAAAACAAAAATCAATTAGATAACAAATTTAATTGACTTTGCATTCAATATCATACAGATGAAATTAGTGGCATTTAACGAATACTTTTAAGGGGCATACTTAATTGAAGCTATTGTTGTCCTAGCTATGGAGGTACAAATTATAAAGAACAGCGACGAATGCAGCTAGTAAACAAGTACCACAACAAGACAAAGCCAAAGTCCCTTTGTGTGTGAATCAGACAGGCCACTGGCCACACAGGCGCCCCGTTCAACTCCGCGCTTGAGTACGATTCACATCCAGTCAGCATTCGGCGCTCAACGTGCGAGCACCGCCATATCGCGTTTTACATTCGACTTCATCGAATGTCAACAAACTTTCACTTCGACTGTAAACAAACTATAAAAAAGAAAATAAACTGTTTAAATTTTCTTAAAAAATTGATAACTGTACAAAAACAACTCGATTAGTACAAATTAATCAGAGTAATTAGTCGCGGTGAAAAGTGTTGATGGTGTTCTTTTCTTGCACGATGTGTAACAATTGAAAATATCACAGAATCGTCGGTCGTTGGAGATTTGTTCGTAATAAAGTTTCATTGCATCACAGCTAGCTAGTCGAGTTGAGCGTTAAATTGACTGAATGTTCCAATTGTGCAGTGACTAAATCAACTAACTATCCTGTGCTGTTGATCTACCATGGGCAAGGATTATGGTAAGTTTATTTTACACAGATCGTGTTTTATAAAATGACAATTTCATTTTTCTGAATATTATTTTCATAAAACTGGATCAAGCAGTATTTTTGTGTTCTTAAGTGAGACCAAATACCATCGTGCGCCTAGAAAAATTTCAAGGCAATTGATAAAAAGATCATGCGGGTGCAATGCCTTTTAAACTTCTGTTCTATAGACATCTTTCCTTAAATTATAATAACCTACATTAAATTACGCAGGTACCTTCATAATATTTAAATTAAATTAAATATCAGACTCGTTTCTTTTTATAGTTCATTTTGGTTCATTTCTCAATACGATGCTGTGAACGACGGCAATTTCTGCCTACTTATTACACTTTTAGATTTCTATTTTTGTTGGACCAACATGCAACCGCATAAAAACTTTTGACATTCGTATGTTTTGTTTGAATACAATAAAAAGAACATATTTTATTTCTTTATGGCAGAGTAGAGTTTTAAAAATCACCTTTTATGACGAGATTACAGAGAGTAACAATGAAGGAGAGCGCGGAAGCGTAATTCAATTGAAGTTCATTACAATGGAGCAGATCAGTGAACTGTGTTTGTTATTTAAAATAACAACAACTACGTTCGATTTATTTGAAGTATTAATTAATTTTTTGATTGATTTCGGGTAATGAAAAAAAATCCATAAGGCGGAATAGTGGACAAACGTGATCCATCGCTTAAGTGAATTAAAATCACATGAAGTTACATAAGTATCATTGAAATGTTTCCAATTTTGAATATAGCACGTTTGAGCACTTATACCAGTTTCCCTTTATTGTGGTGTGAGTTACGGTGGCAATGAAGTTATCTTTATTTGACCGAGGAGATAAACTGTGATAATTACATTTGGTAATATTTGCACAGTCGTGCGAGGTGTGGGTAAACATTAAACTGTAGCAATAATTGTGTGGCTGATAAATTACATAGACGTAGGTCTATGTAATGTATTTTTTTATAATAAGTATAAAAGTACCCTTTATCAAATCAGCCTTGACATATCGAAAGAATGCCGAATAATAAAATATTTATGTTCAAGGATGGTGTGTAAAATACTTTCAAGGAAACAATAAATAATTTCAAGTTTTATTTTTAACTTTTTAGGATCCAGAATCTTTGTCACGTTCTTTCAGGGCTTTACCTTAGATACCATAAAGTAAGGCTACTTTACTCTTTCAGTAAAATTATAGCAGTAAGAAGTTCGTTAGTGTGATGTCAGCAGTATCGATTGCAACATTTGCAACATAACATTTACCACTACCTACATAAAAATGCAAAAGTTTGGGAAGATTGATGTATTTGTATGGAATGATATTTGCTACGTACCTACGAGTACTTTTTCAAAAGCTAGTGAACGGTTTTGGTGAACAGCCATGCTATCCTCTACAAAAGTTATGCTATAATATCGGAATATAATGTGAATTAGGTCCAAGATTGGATCTTTTTCGACGAAACTAACATTTAATTCGCATAACTTTTAAGTTAGTAAATTGCTTGTTTTAACATGTCTATAAAATAGCATTACACCGTCGCAGCCCACTGGCTGATGGCCAGGTCAAGGAAAAGATATCCTAAACGTCCTTGCTACAAACCATAATATTTCCGGTAGCAACAAATAGTACCCTCGATAACATTTTTTGCCATGAATCTGAATGTCGCAACAAGGCCGATTGTACTCGCTCGTAAAGTTGTGACACCGGTCCATTTCCCGAGAGCTTGGCCTTCAGAAATGTATAATTATCACCTAATTATTTTGGAGCATCGAATTCTGTTTATTGGTGATGGGTGAATTGGTTTGCTGGCGGTTGGCGCAGTGGTTGAGCGATCGACTACTGCGCAACGTGTCGCGGGTTCGATCCCCGCACGGGAAAAATATTTGTATGATCAACATGTAGTTGCTCCGGGTCTGTGTGTTTCTATGTTTGTATACACGCACCCACGACACCGGAAAAGTTCCTAGTGTGGGGCAATGTTAAAAAAAATCTCCGTCCAACAACGTATATAGTTTAATGTCTTTGCCGTCAAAGTCTACCTATACAAATGTTAAAACATAATAGTTTCAAAGGCCAACCAAAGTTGGGGTACCACGAGCACGGGTTGCACGAGCATCTAAAACTACCTAGTCCGAGTCACACCCGATTTGGTGTCAACATCTGCGAATTCTGTGATGCCTGATACCAGATTCATCCAATGCTATGCTATGCTATCTAACGAACGTCAACGAACATCACGTGTTATGCAGGGGAAAAATCGACCTAAATACTAATTATAACATGACTAAGGCGCGGTCAGTTGTTTGATCAATGGTTAAACTAACTAATTATTAAAATCCCATACATTTTTGAACAAATGGTTATAAAATGTATAGGATTAATAACTCACTGTTAACTTAACTACTGATTAAACAACTCAGCCATAGGGATAACGAAATTGTTATCCGCCTGGGTTAATTTAAGAACAATCACATTTTGCTAAATAATACTTTTTGAAATTCTGTAATCTTTAACAAGTTCATATTATGGATATAATGTATAATTCAGGAAAGTTTATCGTCATTTCTTTATGTTACATAAACTACATGTCAGCTAATATGTGCATGTGAATTTGTATAAAACAGAAATTAAAACAGTATTGGACAAAATTATCAAGAAAACTTCCCATATTGCACAAGCCGCTAGTCGCTACATAACACTGCCCTGCTACGCTGCTAACAGTATCGTTAGCATAATAAAATTATGTATGGGTCACATGCATTCTGTTATGAATATTTTAAAATACTCAGCAATTTAACATGTTGACTTACTACCTCTAAGTGAGTTTTATAACACGTAAGTACTTACCTACCAAGGTAGCTATCAATAATATTATAAATCTACGAGTATGTGAAGCGAAAGCAAAGCTATTGAACGACTTTTTCTTTAATTTACGTGACATTTCAATGAATTTATTTATTGATAATTTAAACAATTATGGTGGAATAAATAATTACAGCCGCACAGGCCGATCTTTCGGATTAAGCCGCGCTTGCCGAGATTGGTCTGTGGATATGTCACAGCGAATTTCCTCCGTGTCTCGGTACGCACGTAAAGCCGTTGGTTCCGGCTGTCATTTGTAGATCTTTGACAGTCGTTAATCACAGTCTGAAGCTTTCTACTTTCCTTTCATAAAGCGTTCAAACGAGGAATAGAGAATTTCAGCTTGCAGGTGTGGGTTGCAATGGCCTAGCTGGTTAAGGCCACAAGGGCAGATAAGACATAAAAAGGTAACTAACTAGGTATCGTGTGCAGTTGAAAAATCAGATAATTATTTTTACCTAAGATTGATTGTTTCCTTGCCAATATCCGTTTAAGATTTCTAATCGATTAAATTCAACTAGGATTTAGATATGCCTTTAAAAGCAGACTGTTGACTGTTGGAAAATACAATTTTAATCTGTTATTTTATAACGATACACTATCGAGTTCATTTGTTTATATAAACGGCTTTTTTCAATCAATTTATATCCTGATGCCCTAATCTATTAGCCAATATGCGGTATTTATCGATAATTATCAGTACTGACGCAGTGTCGTACGTTTCAAATACACTCATAGCTATAAATACGAGTAGTTGGATGTAAAATATAGATCAACGTTGATTTACCTGTTTTACTCAGAACAAGACCGCTTTCTGTTCCGATGTTGAAAGACTTGGTTGTAAGAATGATGTTGTGAACTTTAGCTTGCTAGTACCTCGTCCCGGTCATCAAGTAGATACCATGTCCGTTATGTCTCCATTTTGAGTAACTCTGACAATGACATCTTATAAATATCTATTGGACCCAAATACGGCTAAGCCTATAATAATTAAGGAGATCTATTGAGCTACTGCTGTTGCTCGCGTTCTGTAGTAAGTATTTTTTTCATAGTAATTCCGACCTTGTATTTACAAATAACTGATCGGAACAGTAATCAAAAAGGTCGCGCTGAAAAGCACGGGTTTTTGGTCCTCTAAACCAAAAAAATAACAGAATTGAATTACTGTTTAACTTTATAATAAAACTTAGTAGTAGACATGTGTAAGTAATGCGAGTGATGCATCACGCGTAATATAAAAATAAAATAAAAATAAATAAAAGTTATATAAAAAAACGCCATCTAGTGGTGAGTGGTGGAACCTTTTTAGAAATCAATGGAGGCAGGCGTGGCGTAATGTTCTACTTGCTTGATAATAGGTGTCGCCAGTGGTTCCATAATAGGGTTTGTTATAGATTTTTTTTTTCTACGTATTTTTCCAGGATAAAAAGTATCCTATTTTATGCCCAGGATAATAAGGTATAATTATACCAAGTTTCATCGAAATCGAACCGTTGGTTTTCACGTGATGCCTGCATATACAGACAGACAGACAAAAATTTTTTTAATCACATATTTGGGTTTGGTATCGATCCAGCAACACCCCCCGCTATTTATTTTTTCAATATTTTCAATGTACAGAATTGACCCTTCTACAGATTTATTATATGTATAGATGACGCATCGGGGAGATTCTAAGGTTAGAAGGTCGAATGTGCGTGTTTATGTTATGCACGTCGCGGCTGAGCGAACAGCAGCAAGCGCTACGCTAGTCCACAGGTTGAAAACGGATAAATGTCAGCAATAGTGTGAGTGTGTGACATAACTGACACTATTTCCTGAGATAAATCTGACAAAATAAGTGAAACATCTTGAGATGCCGCCTGCCGATCGGTACTTATAACCCTATATTGCTCCATATTATGTAGATATTAATTTTAGCAATAACTCTAAGCAACTAGTTGCCGAGCAATGTTAGGTACTCATACAGTGAATAAGTATATATAAATAGAGAAAACCGCAGGTGCTTTACGACTTTCTAAATTTTCCGTTACATGACGCATAAAATGTTGCAGATTGCATTTCGACTTACGTTTGCATTTACCTATTTTCTAAACAAATTCATTTTAAAATAGCGCACCGTCGATATAGGCACCTTCTACTTATATCTACTTCCAGGATATCGATTATTTATTGACGAAGTTGTTACATGTATGTAGGTACAGTCTTCCGGTGATACTGATACCTATAATATTATGAACTGCAGTGCCAAGAAATTTGGAACTGAAATAACTTACCTACGTAAATAGTGTAAAACTACGATTATACAGGTGTTAACTTCCCGTTTCCTACATAAAAAAATGTTGAACAAAGTATGAAGAAGCTGTAACGATGAATAATTTACATTTGTTCTCATTATATGAGTGGCTTATCAAGGACTTCACTCAACATGCAATATTCCACTTAAGCGCTGTACATATACTTTTAAAAGCCATCGCCGACGTAACGCTCTATTATCTATGATACGGAATAATGTAGATAGGTAGGCTTGTAAACCACTTTAATTAAATGACTCATTATATGAACGCAGGAGGACATGAGCCTAGTCAGAGATTAATGAGAGGCGCAAAGAATTACTAATTAGAGCTAATTTTTTAACAGAAGCACTATCGTGAATTTATGTGGCGTAAAGTAAACTGAGACTTTCGATTTAGTCTTCCAGTTTCATATACTAGGGGCGCCTTTTAATTTTTTCATTCAATAAACGCAATAAATAGTTTTAATACGCTGTAAATAAAATACAGAAATCTTGTGCTAAGGCCTCTGTAGTAAAGAAAACAAAAGTATAAACATCATAAAGTATTCGTGAAAATCCTAAACATCTTCTTAATATATATAAATCTCGTGTCACAATGTTTGTCCTCAATGGACTCCTAAACCACTTAACCGATTATAATAAAATTCGCACACCATGTGCCAGTTCGATCCAACTTGAGAGATAGGATAGTTTAAATCTCAAATTATAGTCGCAATTTTAATTTATTGCTAATTATTCCTAATATAGTAGAGATTGTACCCGTGCGAAGCCGGGACGGGTCGCTAGTTTTATATAATTAATAAAACAATAGGCCCTTAGCAACTGATATGTAACAATGGGCAAAGTACTTGTACTTGGCCGAGGAAAATTCGCGTATAGAGCGGAATCTAAGGCTACCATACCATAGATATAAATGGTCGCGGAACCGTTTCGTCAGGTAACCGTGACCCTGGAACATAAAGGGCTATATTGAAGGATCACCGTGAATTTAAGTCTCTACAAGTCTGACAGTCCCTCCCGCCCCGCCCTGGGTAGGAGGATCATTCGATTTTACCAGGATAAAAAAAACCATAGATATTTCTATATTGAGCTCGAGAGCTGTTCCACATCGCAGAAGGCGAAGAAGAGGTTTTGTTGGTTTGAGGATTTTGAACAGCAGCAAGGGTATGAAAGTGTAAGCTTGACGCGCCTGGTGGTAAAATCTCTGTGACGGATCGAGTAAGTAGCCAAGCAAACTATTTGTTAAATCCTACAGCTTTTTTAACAAATGGTTAAAAATTATAGAAGTTTAAAAAATAGTATTAGTAGGTACTACTGATCAAACAACTAACCCTAAGTTAGTCATTTGTCGATGGCTTTTCGCCTGCTGCATTCTCAAGAGACTTAATTATGCGACTAGGCAATTCACTGTCATTTTAATTAATAACAAAGTAAACATTTACGCAGTGTTCAGTTATTTATTATTTAATAAATACATGCGTGCGTATAAATACTAATAGTTTTTAATCACATGACGTGGATATAGCAACAACAGTAACAGGAAAAAAAATGGAATATCTTGAAGATCTACGTTATAATCGCCATTATTATATTTACAAACAAGGTTAACGTAGAGCAACTCAAAAAGTTTACCAAACACAGAAATACTTGAATATCCACAGCAGTACCCTGAGCACGAGTTTTCAGTATTTGAGACGTAAAGTAAACTGGAACTTTGACAACTTCAAATTGACAATAATTCAAGGAAAAAATTAGTTCCTTCTTCGCACACCAGAGACACTGTTCCATTTTTTCATACAAGAAACGCTGTAAATACTGGAAAGACGCTGTAAAGTAAAAGAGTGAAAACTCGTGCTAAGGGTACAGGTAGGTGGGGTGCTAAGACAGGAAACCTCCACGTGCGTCCGTGGACTGGAGTTCCCTCTCGGATACGTCCGGGGGAAGACCAGTTTTTCGGGCCGGTGCACCCTGGGATGCGGGCAAAAACTCTTCCTTAGGCACTGTGTGCCTGAGGGGTCTCTTTGCCCGTATGCAAATAGCCTGTCGGGTGGACGCTCCAACGCGTGTCCCTCTGAATAGCATAGGACACAGCGGCGGAGCGGGCTTGCGGACGGTGAGTAATGGGAAAGCTCGCCGTCCGACCAGGTACCAAGCCAGGGTCGGTGGCGCGTCGTGTTTCACGCGTCACCGACGGGGCCCCTTATGGGGCCATGCCTGCCGGGGTCGCGGATTTTTTAATCCAGGATACCGTGGCCCCGGAACGTAAAGGGCATCCGAAGGAACACGGGTAGATTTTAGTCAGTAAGAGTCTGACAGTCCCTTCCGCCCCACCCAGGGCGGGAGGACTCCTTTGATGATTTTGCCACCCAAAAAAAAAAAAAAATACAGGTTGGTAAAATCCGGCTGTAAATGATGTTGTTCTTTTTTAACTTGGTACAAACATTTAATGAGTCCTCCGGCCCATACTGTCAGACTCGTACTGACTAAAATCGCCCAATAGCCCTTTACGTTCCAGATTCACGGTTTCCTGATAAGACAGTCCCGCGACCGAATGATGTTGATAGTACTCGAATAAATACCATGAAAGAATTTGAACAACACTTTTTTGGGTTTTGAAAATTCGACACTAACCAAACTAATGTGTTATGTGAAATCGAGTTTCTAGACATATATTATGAGTAGTTTTTAGGGCTCCGTAGCCAAATGGCAAAAACGGAACCCTTATAGATTCGTTATGTCTGTCTGTCCGTCCGTATGTCACAGCCACTTTTATTCGAAAGTATGAAAGCTATCCTGTTGAAAATTGGTAAGTAGATGTATTATGTGAACCGCATTAGGATTTTTACACAAAAACAAATTTTGGGGGTACCCCCCATACTTTACTACTTTACTTTTTTACCAAACCAATAGTTGTGGGGTATCTAATGGATAGGTCTTTAAAAATGATATTGAGGTTACTAATTAATATCATTTTTTTCTAAACCGAACAGTTTGCGCGAAAGACACTTCCAAAGTGGTAAAATGTCTCCTGTACCGCAAGTCCTGTCACCTGTACACTTGACGACCTTATGACTGCATCAGTGAGCGGGGTTCGCGTAGCTGAATTTTGGGCTAAACAAAATATATAAAATAATTTGCCATCGACACGCTAAGAAGAAGTGGTAAAATGTGTGTCCCCCCCCCTGTAACTTCTAAAATAAGAGAATGATAAAACTAAAAAAATATATAATGTAGACCTCAACAAAAACTTCCAACGAAAATTGGTTTGGATGAGATATAGTTAGCAGTTTTTGAGATATAGGTAGTACATTTTCAAAAACCGCAAATATAACTTTGCCATTCATACAAACACTATGAAAAACAAAGTTATTTTTATTGTTTGTGTATAGTACTTACTAATCTCAATATAATTATATCCCTTATCTATGCTTGCTACTACGGAACCCTTCATGGGCGAGTCCAACTCGCACTTGGCCGGTTTTTTGAGTTAATAAACTTGTGTTACTAAGTATTTACACGGGGTTTTGCTACACTTCATGGTATGGTGATAAAATTAAAAGTAACTTATTAGTATTGTACTAGGTACGTCATAAAGTTGACTAATGCATTATTATCATTCATCTATCATTCACTGAGTACCTACGTCTCTTATTGACTTGAATAACCCTGGCGGTTGAGAGTATGTCATGCTCACTCAAATGTCTCGCTGATGGTGGCGCGAGTGTCGGATCATTTGGCTCCCTTCAAAATGGTTGAGCTGAATGGTGCTGATACATGTGTCATGTTCGTGAACGGGCGCTGTCAGTTGGGACTGGTTATCTCTTAGTTGCCACGGTTTATTTTAATTAGCTATTGATCATTTTGTTTCTGAATTGTCTTTGTTTTAATTTTCTACTATGGACACTTTTAACTTGCTACATCGTTCTCACATAATGTACCTACCATCTCAAAATGAATGATGTAACAAAGATATTTGTAATAATTTTGGCGATCTAAAAAGAGTGTCCATGGAGTTTCTTGCTCGTTCTTCTCCATAGAGATCTACATCTTGGAACGGGCATCTACGGTACTTTCACAGTTTTTATGTCTTGTGACTGGGACTGTAGCACCATAACTTTTTAGTGTTTAATTACATTTTTATTTGTCTATGACAATTCAAAAGTGCCTGTAACTGGCCTACTTGAAATAAATGCTTTGATTTTGATTGATTACATTTTGAAGGTAAACTTTTTAATTTCTTAAAAAGTACGCCCTCGGCCCTACGGTGGGAATTTTACCTGTTAGTATCAGTGACTACCCGTAACTACTACAATTCACTCTCTTGTTTTGTTGTTTCTGAAAATAATTTAGATAGACTCGGAACAATATGTTGGCTGTGCTGAGGCCATACAAATATTAGTAAAGCGTCTGCGGGGAACGAACCAATAGTTAGGTTACAAAATGGACATCCCTCCGGTACGTACAAAACGTTTTACCAATACTTTTATTGTGCGTGCTAAGAAGTGGAATTCCCGGACGGAATCTGAGTTTCCTGATAGCTATAACCTCGGGGTCGTTAAGTCAAGAGTGGCACGCTTAGCGCAGTATGGCTGAGCGATTGGAATTCCCTCACGGAACAAACATTTGTATGACCTAAGAGTTGTTTCGGGTCTGGGTGTTTGTGTGTTTGACAGGCCTGTTGGTCTAGTGGTTAGTGACCCTGACTGCTACGCCGGAGGTCGTGGGTTCGATTCCCATCCAGGACAAATGTTTGTGTGATGAGCACGATCATTTGTTCTGTGCCTGGTTGTAATTTATCTATAATATTTATGTATTTAGAAATATATAAGTACGTTTATCAGTTGTCTACTTCTAGTAGTCTAGTACCCATAACACAAGGTCTAGCTTGGGACTAGATGGCGTTGTGTGATAGTTGTGGAATTTTATTTATTTATTTATTTAATATGTTTGTAAACGCACCCACGACACAGGAGAAATTCCTAGTATACCTATATAGGGCAACGTTTTTCTTTTTTTTTTTAATATGTTGTTTCTAGACAAGCGTGCTTTACCATCGACCACATAAATTGCTTACCATCATGCGAGATAGTGGTCAAACGCAAATCTATCTTTAAAAAAAACCCGCAACACGTAACCCGCAGCAATCAATCGGTCAGCCAGTGCGCCAACCTTGCAGTTATTATTCCTTATTTATGGTATGTATAAAAATTTTGAAAAAATAGGAACCGTCTTCAAAACCAAACACAAAAATGTGTAAAATTACTTTTCTTTCGGAAGCCGGTGGCTTTGTTTTTTATTTCATTGACTATATGGCCACCGACTTCCGAAAGAAAAGTTATTTTACACTTTTTTGTCAAACACAGTTTTGTCAGTCAGTTTTGAAGTCGGTTCCTATTTTTTTTTTCAAAAAGTTTGTTATTTTTCCCTTTTTGGTTTAGACATTCAACAAAAATCTTCAAATAATCGGCTTCTTTGCAAATCTACAATCCTAGTAAGCAACAAAAACGGACCTATGCGGGCAACTTCACGAGATATCCATTATTGTTATACTGTATATATTAAAAACTTCTCCAGAATATAATGAACACTTTCCTGAAAATCGCATCAAAATCTGTTCAGTTTAACGCGAGACAATCGCGGACAAACATACATACATACAGGTCGAACTGAGAACGTACTTTTTTTTAAGTCGGTTAAAAACGTCCGCAACGACAAACGTGAGCTTTGAAAAAGTGGCCAGAGTTTCGTTTACTGATGAAATGTTCGAATCTGTAACATGCTGAATGCTCGCGGTGATCCTGAGCGCCTTTATCATATGGCCAGCCAAACACACAACACAATGAAAATACGATGATTTCGTCAATTCGCTAGAGTAAAAATATTACTCATCATGTCCTTCATGTTCGGACTTTCAATGAATCGTTTAAAATGGATCAGACGTCTATAGAGTACATACGACTTATGAATTGTTGAACTAACAAGGACAGCAGTGGCGTAGGGTAAATATTCTTGAAAGTGAAGCCGGACCAAAACGTGAATTCCAGTAACTACAGCTTTGGCCTAATATTAGCCTTTTTAGTTTAAATATTCAACCCAAATTCTTGTCAAATACCTACATAAATCTTTCTTACATATGAACTAGAATTTTATTATCCGTAGCACCGGTTATAACATCGCCCATGTACACAATAAGCTAAAAATGCTCATAAAATAAAAACTACTGAACCAAACTATGATTTTTTATGGGACCAAATGGCAGGCGTCTTCGCCATCAGACCCCTAATGACAGTTGCAACCCGTCTAGGTGAAAAGTTCTTATCAATACAAATTAATCAAGCTCAAACACAAGGTAGCTGCTGTGAATCGTTGAGGAGTTCCATCAGCTGTCTCTCGGCTCCATCATCAGATATTATACTCCAGACCTATATTAAATTGTGGTGCTTTGAAATACTTAATGAAAAAACTTACAAACACACTAGTCGCCCCTAAGATTTTTGAAAAGATCCACTCGATTTCTCTGGTCTTGCATCATCAAACTCTGATTTTCTTATCATGGGACCACATTTGGAATATCTCTTTCCAAGTTCCAACAAAAAAAAGATCATCAAAATCGGTTCATTAACGACGAAGTTATATCGCGAACAAGGAACAATCAAACAAAAAAAACAACATTGTACACCGGACCTGGTGTACGAAATGGGTCACCTCTTTCTTTTTTTGTGGCCGGTTAACAAATTGAACGCTATTTTTGAACACAATTTTAGAATTCATGTTCACAAAACCTTATACTAATCGCCTACAGATCTTAACACCGCGATTCAGGATCGTGACGTAATTGCACAACGCCATCTAGTTTAAACTTCGAAACTAACATAACACCGTTTTACGGTGAACATTTACCAAAGAATACAATTGAACTGAACTAACCTTGTTATTACTGCACTCACTACGCAAAACTTATCAATTTCAACAATAATACCAAATCAAATGCAAATGTACAGATGAAAACAATAACATACAAAATTATAAATAAGCGCGAAAAAAACGAATGTGAATCTGTCATCCAAATAATACTATCTAAACGAATTACGAAGTCCAGTATCATTCCATCTCATTCTGGCGTACGCATTACATATCTCTGTCCTTATCGTAAGCCGTAAAATCGCGGGTTATAACTTACTTAAACTAGCCGAGTTATGAGCTCACGGTCGCTAAAAGAAATGCAATGAATTAGATAGACTGAATTCCTGGTTCGCGTTGCGGCTTCCTTGCTGTTTTGCGCGAGTTGAAATTGCTCGGATAAAAATGGTAGGCGTTTATTTATTTCTTTGTTATTTTCATAAGCAATAATGTTATACCTGCAAAGTAACTTGAATAGGTAATTAATTTGTTTTAATGATAATTGAAAAGATTAGTATTTGCCAAATTGTCATATTTCGGAAGGGAACTCGATAGGAATCGTTTTGTATTAGAGATTCGCTGGGACAGTCCATTATGTGTCACACACTGTTTGGGTTTTCCGATGCGTTTATAGCACGGGGTCATTGTCAACTGCAACTTATTTTTTAAATTTCTTTCTATCGACAAAAAAATGTTAAAAGTGTTGTGAATGATTTTTGATAGTCTTTACACAGATAAGTATGTGGTGTTTCACTTACTTTTACATCTGTAACATTGAACCCACATGTAATAGGGTCATACCTGTCTGGGAGCTCAGTTTTGATCTCCCAATAGGGTCAGACTATTCTAAAAAAAAATATCCAAAGGAGAAATAACTAGCTGGATTTCTGTCTGTCTGTATATATTTTGTGCCCGTTTGATAGCTTCATAAAACTAGTGTACGTTGTGTATATTTGCGGCACACGCTATTTTCCGGTGATCTGCTACTCAAGACGTAAATAAAGTTACCGTCACTACTTGTACTATTTATTCTGTGCCGTCACCGCCATTCACACTTATGTTGACATTAGGCGTCGCACTGTCGCACACGATGCTACTATCTTTAATTACTGTTCCATACTTTTTTTTTTTTTTAGGGTTCCATACGTCCGAATACAAAAACGGAACCCTTATAGGATCACTCGTGTGTCCGTCTGTCTGTCGCTTACAGTCAATTATCTCCGAATCTACTAGACCGATTGGGTTGAAATTTGGTACACATATCAATTCCTGTGACCCAAGCACAGAGGTGTGACGTGAATAGATGAAATCTGTATGTGGGAGGTAATTTTTGGGGGGGAAGGGGAAAATGAAAAAAAAAAGTTTTGAAAACTGCATCGTGTGACATATCATATGAAATGTCTTGTTGAGACAATCTTAAATGTATTTTTTTTTTGTAATTTTAAAATAAATAGTTTCCAAGTTATTCAAGAAAATTGACGAAATTTGACCATTCCCCCTCCCCTCTTATCTCCGAAACTACTGAACCTAAAATTTTGAAAAAAATACAGTAATTAGTTTTCTACTTATAGATTATAGGAAAACCTATAAGAAGTCCATATCTGTATATGGGAGGTAATTTTTGGGGGGGGGAAGGGGAAAATTTAAAAAAAAATATTTGAAAACTGCATTGTGTGACATATCAAATGAAAGATATTGTTGAGACAAACTTAAATGTATTTTTTTTTGTAATTTTAAAATAAATGGTTTCCAAGTTATTCAAAAAAAAATAGACGAAGCTTGACCATTCCCCCCCCCCTTATCTCCGAAACTACTGAACCTAAAATTTTGAAAAAAATACAGGAATTAGTTTTCTACTTATAGATTATAGGATAACCTATAAGAAGTCCATATCTGTATATGGGAGGTAATTTTTAGGGGGGAAGGGGAAAATTAAAAAAAAAATATTTGAAAAGTGCATCGTGTGACATATCAAAAAAGGTATTGTTGAGACGAACTTAAAAGTATTTTTTTTGTAATTTTAAAATAAATGGTTTCCAAGTTATTCAAAAAAATAGACGAAGCTTGACCATTCCCCCCCCCCTTATCTCCGAAACTACTGAACCTAAAATTTTGAAAAAAATACAGGTATTAGTTTTCTCCTTATAGATTATAGGATAACCTATAAGAAGTCCATATCTGTATATGGGAGGTAATTTTTGGGGGGGAAGGGGAAAATTAAAAAAAAAAATTGAAAACTGCATCGTGTGACATATCAAATGAAAGGTCTTGTTGAGACAATCTTAAATATATTTTTTTGTAATTTTAAAATAAATAGTTTTCGTCTATTTTCTTGAATAACTTATTCAAGAAAATAGACGAAATTTGACCATTCCCCCCCTTATCTCCGAAACTACTGAACCTATTTTTTTTTTTTTAGCGTGGTAAAATCAGATAAAAAAATCAAGCGAAATACTTCTGACCTTCTCAACTCGTTATTCCACATTGTTATCATAAGGAAAACGCACACATACATTTTATCTATGTATTTTTAATCGATTTCAAAAAGGAGGCGGTTCTCAATTTGGTTGATAATTTTTAATGCATTTAAACTGATTAATCCAAGGTTTCTGATCCGATTTCCATTATACCTACTTCTTCTGTCTTTTGTTCCCTTTAAAATGGCATTCAGTTTGGCTCAGTTAATTTTATTTAGCGACCATTTTTTACTTAATAAAGAAATGTTACCGACTTCAAAAATAAAGACAAAAAGTGTAAAATAACTTGCCCCCGTTCATTTTCAACTGTGATCTCCATGGTCACTTTTACTTGTGCATTATTTTGATAAACTACAAGAGCACACGGCTATCTTAAATAAATCTGCTAAATTTTGCTAATCTCTGTCATTGCAAATATCCATATCCATAAATATAAATATCCATCCATATCTATCTGCCTAAACCTTTGTCATTTCCGCTGTTAGATAAAATGAAAAAAATACAATGAGTGCATTCATATAATGTTTAACGAAAACATTAGCTACATAATGGTAGAAAAATGGCTACAATATTTTGTTCGGCTTGTAAACCAATATCTACTCAAAAACCATTCTTTTATTTTTTTAGTGTGGTAAAATCAAATAAGTCCTACCGCCCAGAGTGGAGCGGGAGGGACTGTCAGACTCGTACTGACTAAAATCCACAGCGTTCCTTCCCTGTTTATATAGTCCCGCAATATTTTAGAGTTTAGGCAGTCAAAAACAACCTTGTCATGGGAAATGAAAGACAATAACACAAAAACTGTACAGCACCATTGTCTTTAATTAGTCAAGTGGGGTCAGTGTGGAATCCACCTTACAACATGGTGGATGACACGAGTATAGACAGTTTACTATGCGACGCCGAAGCGTGCACATATCCTAACTTGTGAACTTGCTTTAAAGTTATTTTTTCCTTGGAAAAAACCGGTTTCCTTAGATAACGTGTTTGTTTGGTCTATGTAGACAAACAGTATAGTGATAAAAGTTAACCTATTGGACAGTATGGACACCAGTGCCTGCATGAACATGAAAATTCCTTATGTGAAATTTAAGATAATGTTCTGAAATTATAGCGTCATTAATTTAATTAAACACCGTTTAGTCGTGAAAGTGAACATAAGGGTCTAAATATTGGCCCTATTAGTAATGTGTATTGTATAGGCATTTGAAGACCGCAGCAACACTACTAATGTCATTTTAATAAGTAATAAGTGTCGGTCGTAAAAAAGATATGACTAATTTTAATATTGTTATCGAAACGTTCTTTTCTGCGTGAGACAGGAAAAATGACTGTGGTCGTAAGTAGGTAGTTCTTGAATGAAATCAGGTACTACCTACGCGGTTTCTGAAAAGCGTTTTGGTTTCATTATTAGGGATATTAAATTATTATTAATTTATTTCCTTTTATGTGAAAAATCGAAATCAGTAAAGATATTTATGGTGGAATAAAAACTCGCAAACATACATACCAAGGGCGGATCCAGCTTTTACTTCAGGGGGGGGTCACCATGTCGCAGACAGCTTGTCTCCGTAGTCTAGTTCGGATAGATATAGCTATACCTACTTAATATTACAAAGCAGGGGTGGCCAATTCGAATCCCGTGACCCCGGAACGTAAAGGGCTATTGAAGAACACCGTGGATTGTAGTCAGTTCAAGTCTGACAGTCCCTCCTGCCCTGCACTGGGCGGGAGGACTCATTTGATGATTTAACCACGCTAAAAAATGGGGCAACCGGTCGATCGCGACCATTAGTCAAGTCGATCGTGGCAAGGCAAAAAATATAAATAATATTATAGGACCTATACAGGGTCTTTCTTTTAAATTGGCCAAAAGGGAAAAATTCGCATCCATACGAGACGGGAAAACTTTCTTAGGAACCTTTAGCTATATTTTTTGATGTTGATAATTTTGGCGTTTTTCTTTTTTTGTTCAAGTGTGTGTCTTTTTTTTTTTTTTGGGTGGCAAAATCATCAAATGAGTCCTCCCGTGGGTGGGGCGGAAGGGACTGTCAGACTCTTACTGACTAAAATCCACCCGTGTTCCTTCGGATGCCCTTTACGTTCCGGGGCCACGGTATCCTGGATTAAGAAAAATCCGCGACCCCGGCAGGCATTTGGCCCCATAAGGGGCCCCGTCGATGACGCGTGAAACACGACGCGCCACCGACCCGGGCTTGGTCCTTGGTCGGACGGCGAGCCATTAGGCTGCGTTTCCACTGAGGCGGAGCGGAGCGGAGTGCGATTCACCAATCACATTGCTTGAGTGGAGAAGAGTGAGATAGGAGAGAGTGGATTTCAAGCCTTGTGATTGGTGAATCGCACTCCGCTCCGCCTCAGTGGAAACGCAGCCTTACTCACCGTCCGCAAGCCCGCTCCGCCGCTGTGCCCTCTGCTGTTCAGAGGTACACGCGATGGAGCGTCCACCCGACAGGCTATTCGCATACGGGCAAAGAAACCCCTTAGGCACACAGTGCCTAAGGAAGAGTTTTTGCCCGCATCCCAGGGTGCACCGGCCCGAAAAACTGGTCTTCCCCCCGGACGTATCCGAGAAGGAACTCCAGTCCACGGGCGCACGTGAAGGTTTCCTGTCTTAGCACCCCAAGTGTGAGTGGTCTACAAAAATGGTGATGATGGGCAATTTTTAAGCTATTGCATAGCTTTTATCGCGGGCTCTGAGCGCGGCGACCGAATCAAGAAATTCCGTAACGAAAATACCTAAGAAAAAAAAAACCTAACACTCGTGTAACGTCGCCGCGTCGTTTCAGTTCGGGAGACTTCGGCAATCATAAAAAACATCCGTCATAAAGACAATTTACTTTTTCTTACTGATTCTAAACGGCCAGCTACAAAAAGAGGTTTTCACAATTAAACCTATAAGTACTTATAAATTCTCCTACAACAAAGCAGAGTGGCGCAGTCAAAGCGTGCTGGCCTGCTGGGCCCATAACCTGTTAAAAATTTTAAACATAGTGATCTATCAACGCACAGCCCAAACCACTGGACGGATCGGGTTGGCATGCAGGTAGATGTTATGACGTAGACATACGCTAAGAAAGGATTTTGATAAATTCCACCCCTAAGGGGATAAAATAGGGGATGAAAGTTTGCATAAATCTTCCTAGATTTTCGACTGATTACGCGAGCGAAGCCGCGGGCAAAAGCTAGTTATTATGAAAATTTGCGTCTTTCGCGTATAATTTGTTTACGTATAAGAATAAAATTAGACAAAATTGCAGTGGCCACCTATGACCCAGCCTATCGCCCAGGGGGGGGTCATGACCCCCATGACCCCCCCCCTGGATCCGCCGTTGATACATACATGAACTCTAAAAACTTTATATAAAATACTCCCACTTTGGGCAATCGTATAAAATAGAATATACGTATTTTAAGGTGGAACTCAATAATAATTCAGTCTTAAATAGGTACCTTAGTGAGTTTTAGTACCTATTAAAAAATCGAATAAGTATCTGGTCACTGGATCTGGTATAGGTACTTTTTAATGTTAAGAAAAACCATCATTTGATTTAAAAATTTTACACGTTGTAATTGTAAATGACGTATCATAGGACATACGTAATTCACAACATTGAATGCTTTGGGTGAGTCAAGCCCCGCATCGGGCTGTCTGTCCCGTAACCGTTGCCCCAGTCAGATAAGCTCAAAAAAATCCAAAAGCGTCCCGCTCTGATACAAAAAAAAGGTCACGTTGCACAACATCGCATATTATTTTGAATTATATCAAAACTGGTACCTGACCGCTCCATAGATAAAAACCGGTTCTAATGACATGATTTGATAACATTTCACGTTTGACTATTTTCATCATTATTGCGTGAATGGGATCGACTATCAGAGAGACAATAGAGTGCCATTTAGACTTCTGTGAGTCATAGTCTATTCATAGGTGATCTACCGTTTGTGTGGGTTGCGGGATGTAAACTACATCGTAAACGAGATTGAGGATGCGATGCATCTAAGGCGGAGCGGTGAGGAGGACTCGTCTAGTTGAACGGACGACCAGTGTCCGACATTTTTCCAAGTAGGTATTTGATGCGACACGACGCGTCAGCAATCTGACGGGGCCAGTAATAAATTTTGGTGACAGAAAATATAGTTCCCCTATTTAAAGACACCGTGGATTTTAGTCAGTACGTGTCTGACAGTCCCTTTCATTCATGATGCATTTCATGATTTTAACACTTAAATAAAGTACTAAATGTTAATTATCTATAATAGCCACATCAACTTAAAATACAAGGACGTTATACAGTCAAAAATTAGTGTGTTCTAAATCTTAAAACATACACAACAAATCGGTTCTCTAATTAGAGAGGATCTCTAGTTATATTTTCAACAAGTAAAGTGAGAAATTGTTCGTTTAAAATAAAAGGTTAAGGGCCGATTTTTTAGAGCAAGTTAAAACGTCGAGTAGGTAGCTAACAGTTCAATAACTATTCAATTTGTTAACTGAACGATTTTATTACCTGAAGTATTTGAATTTGGCAAGATCAAAATGTTTTGCATAAATTCATAAAACTGACCTAATTGTTATTCGATTGGCGACCTAAGTTTAATATCTAATAATGAATCACTAAGCCACAATTCTCACGAAGTAAACAAGGAGCTCAACTATTAAGTAAACTAACTGGAGGCACAAGTGTAAAGTGTAAATCTAGGGCTTCTCAACAAACGAACACTTGTATGTAACATACCTATGTGGATTAAACTAATATGTTTACATAAGTAATACCCATACGGTTTAGTCTCTATGGCATGGCATACAGAATATTAGTTTCTTGCGGAAATTAGAGCAGAGGTTATAAATGTATTGTTTATGTAGGTACAATGCAACTTCCACGAAAGCAAAACACTAATTCAAGGGAAGTACCTACATTTCGCGTATTGATTAGCTCTTCAAAGATTAGATAACTGCTGATTAGAAAATCCGGTCAGTCGATACATCTTTACCTACTTACTTGCAATTAACGAAGTGACAATAAGTGTCCTTGTCGTCACAGCAGTCAACCCACATAAACTAATTGCTAATAATGATACTGTAAGCAGTGCTATTTAGGTACTTAGGTAGCTAATTTAAACTTGATGTCTAACATTGTCTTTTCACCGTAGCTATAGTATTTTACATACATTTTCTGGGATACTAAGCTACCAAAAGATCAAAACAACTTAGTCATAATATTCTGAAATATGTGATGTAACGTATGTGGCTAATGTGTAGGTACTTGTGCAGTTTTTATGATACCTAGCTACTGTTAAATTATCATAACTGCTAATGATGTTTTATTATAAATACAAAACTTTTATTGAATATTAAACCTACATCTAGACAAAATAGCTAAATCGTTTTCTCATTATTTGTTTGTTACCTACTGTATCGAAGGAAACGTTATTTACATTCTCCATATTTAGAGCGTAAATTAATAGGTAGTCAGATATGTATTGTGAAGGAAATTGCAAAATGGAAGATAAACATGACAGAAACTCTTGAAGCGTCAGCATTTTGTAAAGGTCAAGCTAAGAGCTGCATGAAATAAAGAATAATAAGGAACCATGTAAAATTAGTAACACAAATCAATAATATATTAGAACAGCATGCCTAGGTCAGTAGCGAATTAGCAATACTGAGAACACGGAAATAATGCCAATGCAGTCGGAATACTCGGAATGACCGCTATGCATAAAATTACGCGTGAACTCCTTACATAGACTACCTACTGATTTTATCACACATTGAATAATTCCAGGTATGAAGATCTACCTTTATCATTGCCCCTAAGAAAAGACTACTGTGCAAAAAATGCTCTACCTTTTACACATAATTATTTTTTAAAACAAAGTCGTTACTTATTTCCGAACGCTGCATCAATTTTTTGTAATGTGTTCTTTAGTAACGGGACAAGATTTATTTGTAAGAAAGATTTCAGAAAATCCATGGGTAGGTCGAATTTGAACCCGTGCGAAGCCGATCAGATAATAGTTTATTATAAAATTTAAACAAAAGGATCATCTGCCCACCCAATTCCCAACTATGTCTCCAGTTTTATCGACTGATGTCTGAAATCAGTAGTTTACATGCAGCGATTGACTTCAAAATCTCTCAGCAACATATTAAGTTTATACAGGGCCGGGGGCCCCTAGGCAATGCAATTCTCGGGACCCTTTACTACTTTTATTTTGTAAAATTGGATCTTTCTGGACCAGGAAATTATCATTGACTATGGAAGGATAGGTACTAGTTTTCGTTTGATAAAACCACTTTTTTATTGGTGCATGCCCGGGCTCCTATTAAGCAGTTGCCTACTTTGCCTTAGCGTTAATCCGGCCCTACCTTTATAAGACTGATCAGACTTGGCCTGCTGACTATTGCGGGTGTTAACTTTAAAACTACTGAAACAGCCAGGAACGACGGCTTAGCGTTCACACGGAAAGCCTTATATTTGTAATAGAGCTAATAGTGACATGCACCCACGGACCGACCTCGGCAAGCATAGCTAAACCAAGACCTTAGTATTCAACCTCAATGACCGGCTATTACTTATGTACAAGGCCAAGGTACTTTCCTAAAAGAAAACATGAAAATAGGAAGGCCTACCTACGGCGTCAATAGTGTCATGGACTACGTCCAATGTTACGCCACCTATAGCTCTATTAATAACTCACATAAAAATTGAGTTAACTCGATGTTTGGTTCGATCTAGTTACTGGGTAGCGTCATGACTATTTATTTCTTCTATGATATCACCGAATCCATCTTTACCACTTAACTACCTCGGTGCTCTTGCACTTACGCGGAGGATTTTGCTGCTCACAGCTCAGTTGATCTTAGTATATTGAAGTAAAATCGCGTAAACTGCCGACGCATTTCAAACAAATCGCGTAGGCTGCCGCCGACCTACCAAATGAGCCACGAGTTCCCTTTCTAAACATTATTGTAACTTCAGCTCAAGACTACCTATTGGTTGATTAATCCTTATCAAAATCTTCAGCGATAAGCGTCCACGATAGACATTGTCGCCTCGAAGATTATGT
Source organism: Agrotis exclamationis (assembly GCA_950005045.1). Taxonomy (NCBI): domain Eukaryota; kingdom Metazoa; phylum Arthropoda; class Insecta; order Lepidoptera; family Noctuidae; genus Agrotis; species Agrotis exclamationis. The sequence continues at coordinate 8,844,750 of OX465417.1, read as the reverse complement.
GACAGAAAGTGTATTTCGTGTTAACCAAAATTGCAATCAGTGAACGAATTTATGACTGTAATGTGATGACACTATTGAGGAAAACAAACATGATAAATAATTAACAAAATGGGATTTACCGAGTGCTGCGTACCGCCGAAAGAGTCCAGTAAGTTTTGATAAGGTTTCATACCTTGCATCCTATTTATCTGTGCTCGTATAATTCCTGTAACAACTAATAAAGAAAGTAGCTATATTTTCTTTGGGCGACTTTGGCTCGCAAAGGGCATCAGCATCAGGTTGGTTTAGTCAAAGTCCGACTGAGAAGTCCCTTTGGCTCCACGCTGAGCGAGAGGACTCATTTGATGATTTTCCTATATGAAACAAACATACTGTTTATCCTGTGGAAAACCCGTGAAATATCGATATATACGAAGTCGCAACAGGGTTCTGGTGTACTAAATTCGGCACTAAGTTCTTCAGTGCGAGCTAGATACTACGAGTACAGTACTATTTTCTGGATTTCGTAGTGAATACGCTAGAAAGTTCAATGGAATGATGAGTAATCTCGCAATAGGAACATAAAACAATATTAGTAATTACTAGCTGTGCCCGCGACTTCGTCCGCGTAGGATTTAGATATATCGTGATGGACCCATGCCCTGCAGTGAGATGAAAAGTAGCCTATGTTATTCTGATGTATCAGCTTATTATTGTATTTAAATCAAAATCCGTTCTAACATATGGATGTTAGAACGGATTTTGATTGACAAGCTTTCGCATTTATAAATATTAGTAAGTAGGAAAGGATTAACTTGTAGGTACTTGTGTTATTTTGGTTCGTTAACTCTTCTGTAAAATGTTGAAGTCCATCGAAATCTACGTGATATTTTGGGTAGTTTACTCATTTTTTTATTTAATTAAAACAATCAAAGACAAAACAAGTTTGAGAATCACTGGCTCTGGTGATTTTCATTTATCCAAGTTAGTGTTATAAGTATCCCGGAACATTGACGTAACGTTAGGACACACGCTACACATATTACCACTAATTTAGTATACATTGTTACCAAAATTGTACACTAGTTACATACAATGCGCAAAGTGTGCAAAACGTGTGTACACGAATTTTCCTGTAACAAGTCCACACAGTTACGATACAAAATTACTAAAACTACTTTCTGTCACTTTGTTACTACCGTTAACCGTTTGGTTACGAAACATAGAAGTGCACTCCCACACAGTCGCAATATGTCGTAACAGTTACGGAACTGACGCGACTTGTTACACCTTTTATACAAATCTGCGACCAAAAATGAAAAATGGGTGATTTGTTCAATAAAATCGTCAGTCACACTGCACACACGAATGCTTGATGCCCCATAAAGAGACATATTTAAAATACATAGGGGACCCTTGACAGAATTCATAGATTGCTTTTGTCATTTATAAAAGTCGCGAAATAAAATTTTCCAAAAAAATTCGCGACTGTAACATAATTTCTATAGAATCCACAATGACCACAAAACAGAGGGTCTAAACCGGCAACATAGCAAGTTAGCAATATTCCAAATTATTCACTTCGTGAATGAATAATACAAGAATAGTCAATGACAATGCTGGAAATCACTGGAAATGCACGGAGTTCGAGCATTTCCCGCAACGCCATTGGCAATTCTGACAAGAACGCGCGTGAAAAATTTGGGATATTGCTAAATGGCTGTTTTAGACCCTCTGCTCTAACTCTAAGTTAAATGGGTCTCAATTGACATTAAGTAGTTATTCAATAATCGTTTCTTCCTTGAGTTGTTCTAATTAATCTCCCGTGTTTACTTTGCGAAAAGTTAACGTGTTAAAAAAATTACATCTTAAGTCGTAATTTTTAAGTGTAAAAGCGTAAAAAATAACCGTGATTCGTTTTATTTTTCAGGAGAGCCGATTCGGTACGATCCGAACTTCAACGGGCCCATCCACAACCGATCATGTACGGACATAGTATGGCTGATACTGTTCATCCTCTTCCTTGGAGTATGGGGCTATGTCGGTTATCATGGTATGTTATGTGTATAATTCAGATTTTAATATTATAACGCAGTAGTACATACTTAAAAACAATAATTAGGTATAGGAATTGGCATTCAGAGCAAATTTTTCAAAGATGTTAAAATATATGACTGACAAAAACGTTAATCAAATTCCAGGAATGACCAGAGGCAACATTCAGAAGCTGCTCGCTCCCATCGACTCCAAGGGCGCGCGCTGCGGCATGGACTCCGGTGTCACGGACAAGCCCTACCTTGTGTTCTTTGATATTTCCAAATGCTTGTCACCCGGCACACCCATCGTCGGCTGTCCTACACCACAGGCAAGATTCTAGAAATCCGCATTCAGAGCCCTTCCATTAATGATATATATATTGAATTATTTAAAAAAAAACGTATAATATTTTTTTTAAATACCTACTGAATAAACGCTGTATCTAAACATTTTCTTTTCTCGACTTTTCAGGTGTGCGTCGAAAGGTGCCCGACTGAAACGATAATGTTACAAACGCAAATGACTGAAACGAATTTTGCTCAATTTAAATCAAGCATGGTGTGCATGGACAATATCAAGCCTAACACCTACTCAGAAGCAAAGGCATATATGGAAAACGGAAAATGCGCTTCATACGTTTTGCAAAGTCAAGCAGGTAATTTTTCAGTTCTATTATTTACACTGATTGTTGTGAAAATGGCAGATGATTGGTTGTTATGGTTTGAGTGTCACTTTGCCACTAATTTTTGTGATGCTTAGTATCTGGACCTCGTGGTTTAATGTGTGGCATGTCCCTCCGGATATTCCCATTAAGATCGTTTGACCTAACTTTGACCTGTGTTAGCTATTGTATATTAACTACACTTCAGTGTTATCCCGTTGCATCGGCGATCTGTCGACTCTACAATGCCAGGGCGACAGCAGGGCGAGTCCCAAGTATGTGGCTCCTGTGACCAGCTGCGTGAGGAACCCGAGCGAGGCTCGCAAGTCGCTGGTGAACAGAGCGACGGCCCTCGACTCGTACGTGGGCTGGATCGTAGCCAGCTGGATGTCCTTCTTCACTAAGTCGGACGAGATGTCCACACACATTGTATGTAGCTGCGTCTGCGCCGCGCATGATTCTGATGCACGTGTAGCAGCTTGACTTCAACCTTCGCGCATGTGCACCTAACCTTCACTGACAAACAACTAATATTGTAACTGTCGCATTGAGGAATGCTCTCTCTGTACTACTGATAATTGTACATAGTACTTACCTACCTTATAGTTTCACACAATTCACTGCTTGTTCACATGAATGAATTAACTCATTTCACTTATCCATACTTTAACGTTACGGTCGACGTTGCTGTACATTCTCGGTGATTGGAGCAGTGGTGGGACGGTGTTTCGTGAACGTTGGCGATCTTCAGAAAACCATAGAGTCCTTGGGACAAATGAGCGCGGAGGAGGTGACCGCCCAACTCATAAATCTGGTGCAGTTCCAAGAGGTAGATAGAAATCATTTTAGCTCATTATTTTCTTACTATTAATTTATCTTTACTATATTATTTAGCATGACAGATATATAAGGGTTTATTATATGTATTATGCGTTAGTGGTGTTTAAAAGAGTAAGTAATAGTTATTTATGCAACTGTTCTATAATCAGGGGTATTAAAACACGAATGTGGGTTTATCACACGAGGCGTAGCCGAGTGTGATAATAGTATCACATGAGTGTTTTAATACCTAATTATAACAGTTGCATACAAGACTTTATCTACAATCATGATGTGAATCCTCTATAAAAGATTCTCATACCATAGGGTGTTGTACAGTGTTGTAAGAACTATGTAACTTCAAAAAAAGTCTAATTGCGAAGCATGTAAAATACTTATACAAACTTTTTCCGGTAACAATTTGTTAGAAATTTCCTTTGCTGCTTTAGAAATATCTGGTGGTGTGTCATCAAAGCTAGAATCACTCATTTTTGTAAACAACGCACACAGTAATTGATTGTTTGCGATTTCCAATATTCGAGTGAAAAAATGGCGGGAAATAACACGATAAGACGAAAATCCGAAATTACGAATTAGTCTACAATTTATTGTTCTTTTTTCAAAATTTTAGCGATCTGGTGGTGAAAATGTCATTGCATGAGAATGTTCTTTTTTTGAAATTCATAATATCACGCGTTTGGATGATATAATGCTCAGAATAATGACTATATAATGATCATAATATCATTGAGTGTTTTAATGTTGGCAATAAGCTAATTGTTATAGGTTCTTTTATAGAGGATTAATAGCATGATAGTAGATAAAAGGTTTAAAAATATATGTATTAGAGATTTTTTCCTGATGATAATAATTCAGACCACCCAACCATTTGACTTATCATCATAACTGGAGTAGATAGTGAAGCTTAATATTATGAATAATGTTACAATTTGTAAAATACATAATTAAACCCATAATGAGAGCTTCAGTGGATGGTAGGAGCGCTGGAACAGTTTGCACAAATATTTCCTCCAGTTGTGAATTAATTAGTGAATTTAGTCGGCTAACACCATTAACAGCACAATTAGATCCTACTATAATTCAAAAATATCATAATTTAAGCTATTTTCTACTATTTATGTACCAGTTGTTAGTAAACAGCATGTTCGATTGCTTTTTACCGAGCGACCAACCGACACTAACTATGAGAACTTCTAGTTGTCACTATTCCCTTTCGGCCACTATCACTAGCATCGTGTAGACGCTAGGAACATCCCAGTAACTTCTAATTACCTATATGTACTTAGCGTGGTGAAGGTATCATAATAATATATTATGGTGAAGGTACTGTTTACAAAACTATTTAATTTCCAGTATTATTTAGTACGTATTAATCGATAAAAGTGTATCGATCCATATGAAATCAATTGCTTTTAAAACATATTTTTCGCGGATAACATGAGAGGCCATTTAGCTAATATTTTAAACTTATGTGTGATCAGCTGTCGGCGCAAATAGTTCAAGACTTGGTGCAGTCAAGATGGTACCTGCTGGGTGCAGTATTCGGAGTGGTCATCTTATGCTTCTTGTACATCCTGCTTCTGCGCTGGGTGGTCGGCCCAGTGGTGTGGGCCTCTATCGTTGGACTGATCGGCCTCATGGGATTTTGTAAGTTATTATTATAATTCTGTTTATAACAAATAAAAAAATGTACACCGAACTTTTTCAAGGTAGAGTCCGTCTGGCAATGGTTTTATTCCTCCAATCCGTTATAGGATTTGTTTTAGACATTTTCATATTTACAATAACATAGATATTTAACTGGTTTACTACATCAACTGGTCCTGTTTATTCCAGGCGTGTACCTATGTTACAAGAATTACGCGTATTACAAGGCTAATCCAAATACAATGCATCAGACGACTAATCTCAAGGGCTACGCTGAGTCCATGTTCAGCAAGCCAGGGACCTGGATGGCGATCCTCATCTTGGTTGCAGTCTTGTTACTCATCCTGGTGTTAATTGTCATTTTCCTACGAAACCGAATCGCTATTGCCATTGCGCTCATCCGCGAAGGAAGCAAGTAAGTCTATTTTGGAGACAAAGCGAATTGATGCATGTTTAGCAAATCCAAGTTAATAGTAATCCGAAAACTTTATCTTATTTTTTTTTCTTTTAACTTTATTTTTACTGTCGTAAAGTTATTAATACTAAACCGAGTTTAGATCCCGGTCTAAGTTGTCAATGTGCATTTTAAAATTTTATAACAGTTGGAATAAAGTTCGAAATTCAAAAATTTATTTTTGATTTAAAGCTTGGTCTAAGTTAAACCACGTTTTGTAATAAAGCCGTATGTCGCAGTCTACTAATTCAGTTTTGATTAAAAGAGATTATGTATTATACTTAGTAAAGCTCGTTGATACGGTCAGTTCACACCGCGACGCGGCGCGACGTGACGCAACGATACTGCAAATGTGTATCTTATTGTTAACTAATAAAATGCAGCGCGGGGCCGCGCTGTGTTGTGACAGGTGTATCTTTTCGTGTATGAAATAGAGTTAGATTTTGAAGAGCTCTATTGATAATTGCGCGCAGCGTCACTTCTCGGTCTGAGCTGACCCATACACATGGCCGTCATTTCAAATCAAGTCTTATGGAATTGACATGTATCTTTTAAACAAAAGAGTACTTACGCGATTTACGTTCGGCCTCATGTTCTATTTGAACAAAATTGATTTGTTTCCTAATTCAATTATAATTATTTCTTGAGACAAAGTTACAGTAGCGAAAGTTGACCACGCACTAAAAAAAACTTCCTCAAGGAATAGAGCTTCTTTGGAAGATAATCACTGGTTTATTCTAAGTAGTTTTAAAGTTAGAGAATTTAATTAATTTGCAATTCCTATACATTATTTGCCTATCTAAACACGAAAAGTTCTCATAACTTTTGAACCGTAAAAAATAGCACTTAGGTAATAGGTATGTATCCTATTGTATATCTCAGAGGTAAAAAGATTGAAAAAAACCTCCCCCATGCTATTCAATTGATCCACACTTATCGGGACACCCTGTATAATGCACCTTTTCATTATTTTCAGAGCCGTCACTGCCATAAAATCAACAATATTCTTCCCGATATTTCCTTGGATTCTACAATGCATAGTGATCGCTTACGGCGTGTTGGTGCTCATGTATTTGCTGTCGATCGGAGAGCCAGCATTCAAAACAGTTAATTTCGCGAACGACACATGTGTCTGCGATGGAATCCTTGCCCCTTATACTAAGGTACAATACGATGATGTAGAAGAACTGTAGATACGTTTTTCTAGCTTCTTTATGGTATGTAAACTGGGATGACGTCGATCACACTGCAAAATTACAAGCCTGTTCGTATGATCTTGTCGCATAATGCACGAGTATGAACTCTGAACAATTATCCTGACATAATTATATCGTCTACGCCCAAACAACGGTTCATATACGCTTTAGGTTTTATAATGTTAATAACATTTCATTTCAATTATTTTTTAGGACAATGAAGCTTGCGATCCAGTCACATTCTTGGCAGGTTGTAAAGATCAAGCAGGAGGAGCCTGTCAAAAAGCCACGTGCCATTTCACAGGTCTAGACGGTCCGACCAGCGTCGTGTGGTTACACTGTTAGTAACCTCCTATTTATTATAGTGCTGTTATAACTTAACCAGTAAATAGTCGCGATCAAAAGTTAGAGACAATAAAAACCTTCGTGGACCTCAACAATGTTTATGAAAATCAAATATGTACGACCGTGTCCATCGGAAGTTCATGCCTCTCTGGTACAAAAATAAGGCCGAAGTTAGGTTAAACTGGCCACTCAGACACATCTCAGCCAAAGCAAAAGAAAATGGTAACATTACAGCTGTGTTACTAGTACAGTGGAAAAAGTTATGCTGTTAGCTGCACGCTTAAGCTGCGGTGCACTTCTGTGCTTCGCAGTTTTGCCCACATGTACCGTTCATATTTTGCTTTTCTCCTAAGAATCGATTCGAATCGTTATGTGCAATGAATTACGGGTCGTCAAGCATTGGACCGACAAATGCAAAAAGATTTTTTCAATTTCGAATTTTTAAGAGATTAACGTGTTCATAAAAAACAAACCCTTCAGCTTTATTGTAGTAAGTATAGACAAATTTTTCAACTTTATTTTCCCCCACAGTGGCAAACTTGCTGGCCTTCTTTTGGACGATGTTCTTCATCAGCGGCGTGGCAGACATGATGCTCGCCAGTACATTCTCCACGTGGTACTGGACGTACAAGAAGAGAGACCTTCCATTCTTCACTCTTACTTCCGGCATTCTACGAACTTTGCGGTAATATTTTTACTTTCACTAATTGTTTTTGTACCATTTTTTCCATCTCTTAACTATTAACTACTTCTTTAATGCTGAAGTTGGACCCGGACGCCAAATATACTTGCACCAGATCATTATTACAGCTTTCCTTCCAATCCAGTCTTAGTGCAGACTCTCCCAATATAATCTCCAACTAAAATAGAGTTGGTATGGCATGTAGTTCCCTAATTCTTCTTGAAAACATGTTACAGGTATCACCTGGGTACCGTTGCCTTGGGAGCGTTGATCATAGCCATAGTTCGAGTAATCCGCGTCATCCTGGAGTGGATCGACCACAAACTAAAGAAGTTCGATAATCCTTTAACTAAATGCATCATGTGCCTCTGCAAGTGCTTTTGCTGGTGCCTGGAGAACTTCCTCAAGTTCATCAATAAGAACGCGTACATCATGTGCGCAGTACATGGAAATAGCTTCTGTAAGAGCGCGAGAGACGCTTTCTCGTTGCTCATGAGAAATATCGTTAGAGTTGTCGTCATAGACAAGGTACCGAGTTTAAAGTTTTATTATAAACTTCAGATTTTGTATTGTAATAAATTAAAAGATTGCGGTTGTTGGTTCATAAGGAAGTTTTCGCGAAAATAAACTGTCTACTAATTCTTTAATATTTTTTTCAGGTGACAGACTTCTTATTCTTCCTGTCCAAGCTGTTGATATCCGTGGGCGTGGGTGTCGGCGTGTACTACCTGCTGCAGTGGAACCTGATATACGAGGTGACACAAGGCCAGCCCCTTCACTACAACCACATTCCCGCCATCATACTGAGTATCGCCACCTATCTCATCTGCACGATATTCTTCAACGTCTATGAGATGGCTGTTGACACATTGTTCCTTTGTTTCCGTAAGTATTGCTCAAAGATTAATATAAGGAAGCCGACTGAATTTGATTATAGTTTGTAGATAAATTATAATGTTTTCATTTATTTTTTCAGTTGAAGACTGTGAAAGAAACGATGGTTCGCCAGAAAAACCATATTTTATGTCAAAAGATCTTATGAAAATTCTTGGAAAAAGAAATAAGAAATATTAAAGTGCCAAATATATATGTATAAAAGTACGAGTGTTGTGAATGTATGAAATAAGAGAATAAGTAAGCTGTGTCAAACTTTGATAAATCAGTGTCACAATTTTTATCATCACTTGTACTTCAATTTACACTTTTTATAGGATTTTTTACGATATTTCTATTTTTAAAATATTTTTACTTATTTAGATTTGTAATCTTTTTACAGTATTCTACCATAGTTTATAATATAAAAACCAAATAATAATTTTGTTATGTACAGACGCCAGCACATCAACCTACCCCAAATTGCCTTTTCTCATTCAAACAGGAACCTTCTGTTATTGTGATAAAGTAGAAAATCTATAAAAAGATTTATTATTAGAAAGACAGACGAAGCTACCCCATAGCTTGATGTGCTGGCGTCTGTATCTTCTGTAAAATTTATGAAGATGGCTATCATACCATTTTTAAGAGATACTGAGATTTTTATATTAAATCGAGAAAAGACTCCACTTCTAATATTTGGTTAAGTGGTCTGCAATAATATTGCAAATAAATTATGTAAAATAAAATTAACTTGTTTTATTAAACTGCTGTGAAATAAACCATTTTCAGGTGAGGAAAAATGAGAGAAAATAGAATTGTAACCTGTTACTCTTCAACGACATAGTTTATTCTGTGCTGAGTGAGGAAGGCTACATCGAGCATGGCTTCAGGGTCCAGCAATTCTTTAACGTCGTCATATTTCAGGCTCTCTTCAAACGCAAACATGATACTAGTGTCATCCAACATCATATCGGAAGCTGCAAGTGCCATAATACAATTCTTCACTCTCGCCATTGTTTCTCTGTCAGATCTGCTAACAACCTACAAAGGACGAGACGGAATATTATTTAAAAAAAATGTATTACGAGTGACTAGTGAAATTAATGAAAGTGATGCTTCATGCTTATTCAAGTCATAAATAAAGACATATTAGTAGAAAAATGTAATAGCAGTGGTAATTGTTAGCTACTCGTACATACTCAGATGAATATTTTGTGTTAATTATTTTATCACCACTGCTCTCAAAATGGTGAAGAGTAGAATAACACGGCGGCGAGTAATGGGCGACTCGCTGTCCGACCATGGACCATGCCCGGGTCGACGGCGCGTTGTGATCCACGCGGGCCGTGGCCGCGAGTTTTCACTCTTTTACTTTACAGCGTCCGTCTTTTCAGTATTTACAGCGTTTCTTGTATGAAAAAATGGAACAGCGCCTCTGGTTTTCGAAAAAAGAACTAATTTTTAACCGACTTTAAAAAGGAGGAGGTTATCAATTCGACGGTAGGTAAGTTTTTTTTTTTTTTTTTTTGTATATTTGTTACGCGATTACTCCGCTAATTGTGGACCGATTTTTAAAATTCTTTTTTTGTTCGAAAGGAGGTACTTCTGAGGTGGTCCCATAGTCACCAAGTTGGGATCTGATGATTGGATCCTGGAGAAATCGAGGGCAACCCTCGAATTTTATAGGCCGACACACCGTTTTTCGCAAATTTTATGAAGTAATTTAAGTACTTGCGTATAGTAATCATAATTTCATGTAGCTGAGCTGATGATGGAAGGTAGAACTCCTTAATAGTAAGGAGTAGGCATCGACTGATTTAGTTTGAGTTCGCATATCTCTGGAACTACAAGTCCGATTTGAGTAATTCTTTTTTGTTGTACTAGGTATCATTTAACTTAGGGAATATTGCAAGTTTCATCAAAATCGGTTCAGTAGTTTTTGAGATAGGGAATTTTATTACCGAAGATTTATGGGGACTGTCTATCAAAGTTTGTACAGCAATAGTGGAAACTGTAGCGCCATATTTGGCTTTAATTTTTAACTTGTGTGTGGATCAAGGTGTTTTTCCTGATTTGATGAAGTTCAGTAAAGTCGTACCTCTTTTTAAATCTGGGGACTGTAAAGATACTAATAATTATAGACCAGTATCCGTGTTGCCAGTCTTTAGCAAGGTATTTGAAAAAGTAATGCTTGATCAGATGCTCAATCACTTTAACACCAACAAAATCTTACACGATCAGCAGTTTGGTTTCACCAAGGGACGTTGTACGACTGACGCCGGTGTCACCTTATTAAAGCACATATTTACTGCGTGGGAGGAAGCCCAAGATGCCATAGGAATCTTTTGTGACCTCTCCAAAGCATTTGATTGCGTTAATCACGATACATTACTTTTGAAACTTGAACATTACGGACTAGGTAAACTTGCGCTTAGTTTAGTAAAATCTTATTTGTGTGACAGGCAACAACAAGTCCAAATAAATGGTGTAAATTCACAGGGTTTAACAGTTAAAATGGGAGTTCCACAAGGCTCAATATTGGGTCCTTTCCTCTTTCTTGTATATATAAATGATCTACCCTATTTACTTAAGAACCAACTACACAATATGGTGTTATTTGCTGATGACACTTCCCTTATTTTTAAAATAAATAGGCGAGCCCAGAATCTAGACGACGTCAATAATGCCCTGCGTCAGATCCATAGTTGGTTCACAGCAAACAATTTAGTATTAAATGGAAACAAGACTAAATGCATTAGATTTGCCTTACCAAATGTTAAAAATAGTAATTATGACATAATGTTGAATGAAGAGATACTAGAATTCGTCGATAAAACGGTTTTCCTGGGGATAACACTTGATTCAAGGCTACAATGGGGCCCTCATATAACAACTCTTGCGGGGCGATTAAGTTCAGCAGCATATGCTGTTTGGAAGATTCGTCAATTCACTGATGTTGATACCGCGAGAATTGTTTATTTTAGTTACTTCCACAGTATAATGTCGTATGGCATTTTATTGTGGGGACGGGCGGCTGACATCGAGTCTATCTTTATTCTCCAAAAGAGAGCGGTTCGAGCCATATATAATCTCCGTAGGCGTGATTCTCTAAGAGAACTGTTTAAGGAAATAAACATCATGACGGTACCTTGTCAATATATCTATGAAAATATAATGTACGTTAGGAAAAATCTGCATCTTTTCTCTAAAAGAGGTGACAGACATAATTATCATACTAGAAATAGGGACCAATTAGTTCAGCCGGGCTTCAGACTCGCCAAAGTAGACTCTTCCTTCATGGGGTACTGTTTAAAATGCTATAATAAGCTACCACAAAACGTTCTCGAACTGAATGAAACGAAATTCAAAACATGCATTAAACGCACACTGTGTAAGCAGGCATATTACAAACTGGGCGACTATATCGCTGATAATAATGCTTGGCTCCATGCTGGTCCTGCTCCATGAGACATATATAAATAAATTGATAGTAAAAGTATACCTAATACCATTGTTGGAGCTGCTGAAGATTGTACAACTGTATTTGCATTGTATAGATTCAATCTTCCTTGTATTATATAGTTTCATACCCGACATTGTGTGAGTACTGTGTACTTCAGAGCTGTGATTCACTGGGCACCTACGTCTCTTGTTGACTTGAATGACCCTGGCGGTTGAGAGTGTGTCATGCTCACTCAAATGTCTCGCTGATGGCGGCGTGTGTGTCGGATCATTTAGCTCCCTTCAAAATGGTTGAGCTGAATGGTGCTGATACATGTGTCATGTTCGTGAACGGACGCCGTCAGTTGGGACTGGTCATCTCTTAGCTGCCACGGTTTATTTTAATTATTGATATATTTTTTTCTGAATTGTCTTTGTTTTAATTTTTACTATGGACACTTTTAACTTGCTACATCGTTCTCACATAATGTACCATCTAAGAATGAATGATGTAACAAAGATTCTGTAATAATTTTGGCGATCTAAAAAGAGTGTCCATGGAGTTTCTTGCCCGTTCTTCTCCATAGAGATCTACTTCTTGGAATGGGCATCTACGGTACTTTCACAGTTTTTATGTCTTGTGACTGGGACTGTAGCACCATAATTTTGTAGTGTTTAATATATTTTATTTGTCTTTGACAATTCAAAAGTGCCTGTAACTGGCTTATTTGAAATAAATGCTTTGATTTTGATTAGCTTATTGTGTACATGAGCGATGTTATTACCGGTGTTATGGATTACAAAATTCTATTACACATGTTGTATTTGACAAGAATTCGGGTTGAATATTTAAACTAAAGAGAGTAAAATAAAAACTTTTTCAAAAAAAAAATGTAACCGCCTTCAAAAACAACCATAAAAAAACTTCTTCAAAAAAAAATTTAACCGCCTTCAAAAACAACCATAAAAAACGGTAAAAAAACCTACAAAATAACTTTTCTTTCGGAAGTCGGTGTCATTGTTTTCTTTATTTCATTGTCTTTTTTTTTTGCCACCGACTTCCGAAAGAAAAGTTATTTTGTAGGTTTTTTTACCGTTTTTTATGGTTGTTTTTGAAGGCGGTTAAATTTTTTTTTGAAAAACTTTTTATTTTACTCTTTTTAGTTTAAATATTCAACCCGAATTCTTGTCAAATACAACATGTGCACTAGAATTTTGTAATCCATAACACCGGTAATAAAATCGCTCATGTACACAATAAGCTAATAAAATTCCCCCTCAAAAACTACTGAACCGATTATGATGAAACTTGCAATATTCCCTAAGTTAAATGATACCTAGTACAACAAAAAAAGAATTACTTAAATCGGACTTGTAGTTCCAGAGATATGCGAACTCAAACTAAATCAGTCGATGCCTACTCCTTACTATTAAGGAGTTCTACCTTCCATCATCAGCTCAGCTACATGAAATTATGATTACCATACGCAAGTACTTAAATTACTTTATAAAATTTGCGAATAACGGTGTGTCGACCTATAAAATTCGAGGGTTGTCCTCGATTTCTCCAGGATCCAATAATCACGGAGACTTCAATATAATGGAGACTTCAACAAAAACTTCCAACGAAAATTGGTTTGGATGAGATACAGTCAGTAGTTTTTGAGATATAGAACATTTTCAAAAACCGCAAATATAACTTTGCCATTTATACAAACACTATGAAAAACAAAGTTATTTTTATTGTTTGTGTATATTACTTATTAATCTCAATATAATTATATCCCTTTTCTATGCTTGCTACTACGGAACCCTTCATGGGCGAGTCCAACACGCACTTGGCCGGTTTTTTACCAAGGTGAGATGTTTAATGTTACACATCATAAGTGACTAAAGGAGGTTCTGTCGTTTTTTATTTTTTATTCTGCCTTATTCTCAGCATTACTACTGTATAATGGGTGCATTTACAAACATTTGAACTAACATATTGATTGTTTGATTGTACAGATGCCAGCACCAACACATCAAGCTAATATTATATATTTTCAACTACACCACAATGACTTAAGGTTTATTTTCGATTGGCAAATTTTTACAGACTGGGGTAGGTTGATGTGATGTCTGTACTTTGTTTTACTAAAAAACTTTTTTAAAAAAAAGTACCGACTTCAAAACAAATACAAAAAAGTTTAAAATAACTTTTCTTTCGGAAGTCGGTGGCAATAGTCAATGACACAACAAAACAAAGCCACCGACTTCCGAAAGAAAAGTTATTTTAAACTTTTTTGTATTTGTTTTGAAGTCGGTACTTTTTTTTAAAAAAGTTTTTATTTTACCCTTTTTAGTTAATTTATTACATATTCAACCCAAATTCTTGTAAAATACAAAATTTTCTTACTTATGCACTAATCTTGTAATCCGTCACAACATAAAAAAATCCATATCTCTAAAACTACTGAACCGATTTTGATGAAACTTGCAGTGTACCCTAAGTTGAACAATACCTAGTACAACAAAAAAAGAATTACTTAAATCGAACTTATAGTTCCGGAGATATGCGTGCACAAACATAAAAACATACATACATACATACATACATACATACATACACTTATGAAATTTGGCACATTTGTTCAGACGCTGATATAGACTAACATATATGAAAACTGGGCAGTTCTGATAATGTTACATACATACGGGTCGAATTGATAACCTCCTTTTTTTTGAAGTCGGTAAAAAAGCCACCTACCTGTGATTCAACATTAGCAATTTCATCTTTATCTCCTTCAATCATAGTGGTTTGTTCTGCAGGGCTGATCCAGATGTACCCATTGTTGCCAATGATCACTGATATACCACATGGAAGATGGTGGAAATGGTTCTTTCTGCGTTTGATTGTTGAGGGAAATACTTTAATTAATATTCCTTGTGAGAGCTGAAAATACAAAGAATATTTTTTTCAAATATTTTGTAATATTTTAGTTCTGGGACAGATTATCCTCATTTAAGTATAATGTAAGTAATTTAAGTAATCTGTTCCAAAAGCAAAAAAAAATAATTCAATTGTAAAGAAAAAAAAGTTTAAACATTAGTTGTGTGAAACATTTGAATTTCAAGCAAAGCCTACCTTGCCATATTTCAAACTTCTGGTGTGCAGAGACAGGGAACCATCTGAGAACACACTCTGCACTTCCGCACTTATCAAGTCTCCTTCCTGTAGATGTTTTCTCATCATCTGTTCATCTTCTGCTGATCTCCGCCTCTGAAGAGTTTCAAAAAACCTTTATTAAGTATTTCTAAGCTTCTTTTCCAATACCTGTTACAATATTTAGAAATTTAAATTATCTATATATTATTAATTAAATGCATACTTTAATATGCGTGGTGGATTATGGCCCACTACCTCTCACAGAGAGGAGGCCTGTGTCCCAGCAGTGGGAACATTATAGGCTGATGATGATGATGATATACTTTAAAAACAATCACATACTAGTTCACCGCCAGGAAGATTCACAGCTGACAACTGAAGTACTGAGTCCAAACGTGAATTAGTTTCTACTTTCCATCTTCGCTGTTGGACTTCTACTACTCGTCCGACAATAACGTCTCCGATCTCACCAACGTACCGATTCTTTAAAGGACGAATACATATCAACTTATTTACTTTCTGCATAACCCCAGCTACTGCAGCTTTTAAAGAATCATCTACTGCGTACGTACCATGGCCACTGTAATGAAAGCGAAACATAGATAAGCTGCTCTTCTGGTATAAAATGAACTGTTTCGGTATAAAGATAGCATAAATCTTACCGCATAAAATCTGCCATGCCTGTAACAACCTGACCGGGTGTATAAAATCGAGGTAAATCATTGTTAGTAGATACAGAATGATTGACCCTTTCGGAGGCTAAACGTATTTTAACATGGCTCGTCATTTTGCCTCAGGAATTTAAACAGAAAATAAAGGAAAATAGCAAAACAACACGATATTTTATTTTCAATGAAAACATCCAACGCATCAAACTGTCAAGACAATGAAAATGAAAATACGAGATACGACGAACTGTCAAATTTGACAGTAAATCTTTTCTTTTCCTTTTTGCCACTAGCCAAGGGCAACCAACCAATGGATATTCTGCTAACGCGTTTTCTCGATCATTGAGAGTGCTTCATAGATATTTATGTAGCATGGAATGAATTAATTTTGAATAAATCATCGTATATCCTTGGTATTCGTAGGAGTGCTTTATTAACGTGCATTAAAAACCGGTGAATTAAAACAAATAGATGATTTAAATTGAACTTGATGGTCATCGCCCAGCGCTTACAGTCAAATAAAATTAAAAAGCGTCACGCTTTAAAAGCGCTAACGTGTGAACCTAAACAATACATGGGAATCATGGGTAGGTAGCGGCACTCCAGAGTATGGCCAATTTTATCTGTCAGTTTGCTAGAGAAGACGCAGTCCATCTTTTTAAATCTATGGAGAGCCACCACCTATCTCTTTCCCGTAACAGAAATATAGGACCCGCTCTTCGATTCCTCTCTTTCTAGTTAGGCTGCTATTGCGCAGTCCATACTTTAAGTCTATGGCCGCAGTCCATCTTTTTAAGTCTATGGACTAGACTCAAGTCGTGCCATCTTTAAAATAAATATTTGGCACAAAAGCCCTGAAGCCGTGCCAGAAATATTACAAAAAAAGAAACAAAATAATGTCAACTGTCAATGTCATGTCACTTTGTACTGTCAACTGTCATCCTTTCGATAAAATTAATTTAAAAAAGAAATTAGATTGGGAAAAATAGAAATTGTAGAAGAAAGGCAAAACATTAAAAAAATGGCTGGAATGTCAGCTGCAAATGCAGCTCCTATCACGGCTACCGACAGCTTATCACAAGCGTTAAAAGCTAACATTATTCCAAACCAAGAATACTTACTACAGGTAGGTTATTCCAGTTAATGTACAATATTATAATTACTTCATTTTCAATTGTTTTTATTGTTGTATGTTACGTTTAGGGCTCCGTGCTGGATTCAGCTGTAGAGGTTTTACTTCATCGCCTGCGTGGTCTATGCGATAATGTCGACGCTGGTCCAGAGACATTTGATGATCAAGAAGTTTGCTTTAGTTTGAGAGATCCCAACCAACAGGTAAAGTTATTTTGTTAGTTATCATTCCGACAATATGTTAAATAAAATACATTAGTTAAGTTTACAAATGCACATAAAAATCAGAGCATATAAAAAAAACATTGTATACAAAAGATGTATTGTTCAACTTTTCAGGCGGCCCCGTTGATGCTGCGAGTTAGAAAAGCTTTGGACTACCGCGACATGCCATTCCAGCTCCGGTACATTGGTCAGCCAGATCTAGGAGATAAAAATAGACCCACAGTAGTACGATCAAGTCTTGATATTGCTTGCAATGGAATGCTTATTGACTTTTTGAATGAATTGGGCTGCAGAATTGAGTTTGAATACAGTGTAAAAGGTAAGTCAAATCTTTCTTCAATAACTAAGGCCTTGTAATAATGTTTTTGTGAAGACAATGTTCAATCATTTATAAACATAGCAAGAGCCCGCAACGGCCATACCTTTGTTATTATACAAAAACTGAATATTCTGCGTATGTCCACAATACAATAAAGAATGATCCTCAACCAATGTTTCTCTCATCAGAAACATTGGCTTTGATAAAATAATGAAAGTGGCCAGCAAGGGCTTTTAGTCAATATCAATAGGTATCAAATTGTAATCAGTAGACATGTTAGTGTATATGTACCTAACTATTGTTACCATTTTGGTTCCAATCTAATTCACAATTTTATTTGCACTTTGCAAACTTAGATACCTACAATCAATATGTCTGGTGTCCTTCACATGTATAATTATATTTAAAGTGATGCATTGCAGACATGAATTCTGGATTCAAATAACTTTTGAAATTTAAAGGTGATTAATTTGTTTCAATTATGTTCGAATTCTAAATATGTATAATCAAATGGATGATAATTGCACAAATTGGAAAATAAATACAGTACATTATTTATGCCCAATACAAGAAATGGTTTGTTTTTTTTTAATAAAAATAATTTATTTCCAATAACAGTTTGGTAGTATAATAAATTATGTTACTTAATAATTTTCGAATGATATTATAACTAATCCAAGAGTTGACACTGTTAACCATTCCACTCAAGGATGTAAAATAGGATTTTTTGTAAATTTAAATCAATGAATAGTTGTGTTATTTATTTGGCAAATTAGAGGTTCATGACATGTTGCTAAAATGAATTGTGAATCGCATTTTTACAGCTCATAAAAAGTGGAATTTTCTTTGGATTTTATTGTTTATTTTCACTTCCACAGGTTACATGTTCAGAAAAGGGCGCATGAAGATAACAGTTGCAAAGGTGTTCAAGATATCCCAAGGGTCAATGCCCCCGGAGCCTATATCTCAGAGTTATCTAGTCGAATTATCTGTAAGTAACAGTTTTATGGCAGTTATGAGTATAACATGTCAGATAAAACCAATAATTTGCCAGATGGAACTCCTGGGATTATTTTATCCTTATTGATATCTGAAGTAGCTCTTTCTAACACTAGACAAGATAGGTGGTCAATAAACAGTTATTTATTTGATCGACAGGTGCTTGCACCGCAAGGTCAGGATATGATAGCGGACGACATGCGCGCGTTCGCCGACCAGCTGCGGCCCCTCGTGCAGCTCGACAAGATCGACTACAAACGGCTGGGGCACATGGCCGGCACATAGCCCATGTTCCTCGCTCCGGCTGGCCTCACACTAGCCGATGCGTCGTCCTGGACACAAATGTAGGTCAGTGTGAAGACAGCCTTTGTTGTGAGAACAAGTGTTAGCTCCTTAATACAAATGGACTTTAATTTATTAAGCATTATTATATAAAACTGTAAACTTAAACGCGTGAAAAACGTAACCCTGTCTTTGCTGTCGCGCAGTCGGCCATTATCAATTGTCACAGTACTGCTCAGTTCCGTAACAATTTAAAATCACATGTTTACAACTTTATCACTATGCAAATATTTGATAATAATTAGGAGCCGATGTGCACAGTAATACGTAATTTATACCGATAATAATAATTCAATATCTGTTTGTTTAAACAATAGTTATGTTAAATAATACCTAAAAACTAAGATATTATAAATCAATGTGTAGCTACCTAATTAGTTAAGCTAAACCAATGTTTATATCAGAATAAATTAATGTTAAGTCAGGATCAGGAGGCATTTGTTTTTTCATACAGAATAGAATAAGAATGATAACAGATAGATATATTCTTCTAGAAGTACTAGGTTTAATTTTATATCACCGAAAATAAAATAATTTGTTACAATATAAAATCTGGGTTCTTCTTTGAATGTTTGAGTATAAAATGATCCTCTCCGTAATCCTCGTCTTCATGTTTGTATCCGTGAACGTAGGCGAAGTTACCGAAGTACAGGCATTTGTCGTATTTAATTACGTTAAATTCTGAAAAACAGGCAGGATTTCTAGATGTAATTACGGTTTAATGTTGGTATTTTGTTTTTATCCGAATCAACCAAGCTTTATTTTTTGAAGTTATCCGTTTATTTATTTATTTACGCTTCATGCAACACCAAAGGTACTATCGCCCAATGTATATACTTACCACCGTAAAGACTATTTCTGCTTGCAGAGTTATAACGTTCACTTCCTGGGCCCTTTGTTTTGACCATTGATCCTATTCATAAAAAAGGGTCAACCATTTCATAAAAAAGGTGGCCAGTTCATAGATGTGGGATACTGCGCACGCGATTTTGTTTTAAAAGTGAGCAGAGATTACATTGTTCGATAGTACATAGGCGGACTTAATGCCTGAGGCATTCTCTACCAGTCAACCAAGGGTAGTGGAGAGATAACATGGCAGGTGCACAAAAACATAATATTGAAAAACAGAAGGTACAAAAAATATACATAATTTTAAATAAACATACATATATAATTACTATAATATATATAACATATATAAATATATATACAAGGAAATAGAAAGATGATTGAGATGACCCCACTAGTGGTGCAGATAATAATACCGCAACTTCCGCTTGAATGCAAATTTACTCGTAGCCGTCCTGATATCGAGAGGAAGCGCATTCCATAGAAGAATGGACTGAATATGAAACGAAGAATGAGTAAAATCAGAAGTATGAGAAGGACATAGCAAGAGAAGATTATTAGAGGAGCGCAGGTTCCCAGCGTGTGAAGAACAAAGGTACTGAAAATGAGGGATGAGATAAGAAAGGGGAGTGGGAGAGATGAGAAGAGAGAAAAGCGTGGTCAAAGCGCGCAGCTGTCGTCACTGCCGAATGGGCAACCATTTAAGCTCAGATCTGAAACTGGACACATGATCATATTTCTTTAGATTGAATATAAACCGGATGCAGTTATTAAATAGCCTATCAAGTTTGTCCAGGAATACAGCATTCAGGTCAAAGCACACGTCACCATAGTCGATAATAGGAAAGATTAAAGTCTGCACAAGCATAGTCTTCGTTTTTGCAGGCAGAAAGTTTCTCAGACGATACAGGCAACGCAAAGTCCCATTGACTCTTTGACAAACACTAGAGACCTGACTTTGCCAGCTAAGCGTCGAGTCAAGATGCAAGCCAAGATCTTTTACACAAGGGCTGCTGGGGATTACGTTACCATTAAAAGTAATAGGTGGAAGAGAGCTAATCCCCACCTGACCCATCATGCGCGAACTGCCAATTATAATGGCCTGACATTTTGAGGGGTTCACAGACACCCCAAAACTATCAGACCATTCCTTGACAGCAACTAAATCACGGTTTACGTCACCTATAGCGTCCGTACTCTCCACTCGTGCAGCAGCATACAATTGAAGGTCATCGGCATACAGATGGTACAAACACTGAAGAGTTTGAGTAATGAAATTTATGAAAATGGAGAATAACAAAGGAGAAAGAATACCGCCTTGAAGAACACCAGCAGCCAGACCACGCCAACTCGACAAACTCTCGTCAACACTGACTGACTGCTGACGTCCTCGAAGATATGAAGAGAACCAGAGCCTCGGAAGAAACCATCAGATGTGATAGGATAGAAAGGAGAATATCGTGACTGACGGCATTAAAGGCATTGGAGAAATCAATTAAAACCAAGACTGTAACTTTGGTGTCCTCCATCGCCTTTCTAATGTCATCAGTCACTTTGAGGAGGGCAGAGGCAGTACTATGTCCCAGCCTGAATCCAGAATGAAATGAGCTCACAAGGTTGTTCCGATGAACAAACCCTGAAAGCTGCTTGTGGACACAGGCCTCCAGCACTTTAGATAGAAAAGGAAGGATAGAAATTGGTCGAAAATGGTTAGGAAGGGAAGGATTAGGGGTTTTAGGGAGAGGACGAACGTAGGCCATACGCCATACGGATGGGAATTGTGCGGAATAAAGGGAAAAATTGATGATGTGGGAAATCGGGGGTACAAGAAGGTCGAGGATTAGGGTAACCATGTAACGACCGATGCCGTCAAAGCCTTGGATTTGATGGATAGGATAGTCTTTCTGATTTCATCCAAGGTCACCGGAGAAAAGTGGAATGGTTCGATAATAGGACCGGGTAGGCCAGTAATGAAATCAACCGTCTGGGCTGACAATTGTGAACTAAAACAGTCGGTTGTTATGAAGTGACGGTTGATGTCATCCAAGCCGATAGACTTAGGAAAATCCAGGTGACGTGACCTACCGATCCCAAGGGTACCAAGAAATTTCCAAAAATCAGCAGGAGAAGAAGTAGATATGTTTTCGAGAATGTGTCGGCGTTTAGCGTTACGTATCACCTGATTACACCGATTTCTTGCTGCTTTGAATAGGTTTCTGTTCTCAACAGTGCGATCTCTTTTAAATTTTCGAAAGGACCGATCCCTGCACCTCATCACCAATCGAACCCCAGCTGTCATCCAAGGAGCAGGTGGACGCCTGAGTTTTATCCTTTTCACAGGAGCATGTCTATCGAAGAGAGCAAGGACCGTCCGATTGAACAACTCAAGCTTAACGTCAACAGTATCAACCTCAGCAAGACTGTCCCAATCCAATTCTGCCGCATCCTGACGCAGCTTTTCAACATCCATGCGAGCAAAACAACGCGTGTGCAGAACTTTAGCAGGGACTTTAGGTGGTTTCAGGGTATAGGAAAGGAAAATGAGATCATGATTGGAAAAGCCAGGCGCAGGACACTGACCATGAAGGGAAACATTTGTTTGCAACTCCGTCACACTGAAGAAATGATGTCGCTAAGTTAGATAGAAAATTCTGACAAGCTGCGCTAAAGCACCTCTTTACACAAAACTAGAGATTCTTTTACTTTTTTGGCTGTTGCTTAAATATAAATCCACTACTATAAAATATTTGAATCTTCTTCGTTGTTTCTAAAGCTACCTACTCAAGTGTAACCCCCAGATCCTACATGGCCCTACCAATTAGAAATACCATCCTCGAAATACTCAGTGCGACTATCGTAGAACAAGACAAGAAAAGCCAAATGGACCATTATAATTTTGTTCAGTGCCCCAAATAGAAAAATTAATTTCAAATTCTGCCTCACATCAGTCATTGTTTATAGTCCATTATATTTTCTGCAATAGTAGTGATTGGCAAGTAAACTAAAATGTATGATTACGTATAAATCATGACCGTAGTAAGGCAGTAAGACGCACATCCACAAATCATGGAAACGCTAATAATATGCTAGAAACAAACCGGTGCCTTCAATGCAGTTGAACAAGTCCATTACACAGTGATTGTCGAATATATGCGTGGCGTTAGTCAAGGGGTCAAACGCACATATCTTTTGAAAATACGTGGGACAGACGCCGCATCTGTGGGACGCAATAATTGTTTATTTATTCAAACAAATACACAATTAACCTGAATAGAACTGAACAAACTTTGTTATTGACATGACAAAACAGGTGAACCGATCATACATAGTGAAAATCGCATTTTATTCCCTGTAACAAATTATGTAGTACCTTCTATCACTAACCGCGACTTAGCCCGGGTTTAAAAAAATATAATAAATTTAATTTAATTTAGAAAATGCCTAAATACTAATTAAATTGACTAATACAGTAATACAACCTGTGGTTGTCTGGTGCAGGTTCCTTTTTAAATTTTAGTGGCACTGGAGGTCCATAATCCGCGGCCTCAACTGCACCTATTTCAGGAAAATATTTAAATGTAAAGCACATGCCGTAAACCTTTATTTGTCGGAATTTGATCAAAACAGTAAAGAATTTCACTTACTAAAAACAATGAGAAGAAACCACAGATTCGATCTTACATCCATATTTTTCTTATAAAAAGAAATTGTTCAATGAAGTTTCTGACTTTCTTATCATTTAATTAAATGCTCATATGGACATTATGGGATCAAAATAATTAACAATGGACGGCCTTTGTAATGTTCGTTGAGTTTTCTTTTAAAATACTTGAGTGTAGCTTTAGTTAATCTCAGAGCATTCGTGTCTTCAGTACTCATAAGATACGAGTTAACAGATAGAATTTTAATATACAGTTGCCTCTGTTGCTTATTACGTAACATTAAGAACAAGTCTGTTGCAGAGATAGAAGTTGATTCTTTTACATATAATATGTGTAACGACTGTAAGAAGCAGCAAGGTAGGTAGTGATGTGGCAGCGAATGGCGACGAACGTGAGCGGTATCACGATGTCGCGGATGACTCACTCCACCAGCCTGCGCCGTCGCAGATCATTACAATAATGAGATGCACACCCCCTGACCTCAAGGTATAGATAAGACGCGCCAACTTGCCAAGTCCTTTAATCACTATTTCTACAACTGACTGATGTTTTGTATTAACCAGATAATGGGAAATGTCGGCTTACAATGTGATTGCTTCATGTTAGATAAACGGTCGGCTCCGCCACAACTTATAGCTCGGTTTTGTTGTTTGGTAAATACGTTGCCGTTGTCATTAAACCTGTATGCGACTATCTTTGCAAATAGATTGATCTAAATTGGGTTATTCTCAATCTCAGCTTAGAAACTAAAAAAATAAATTCTCGTTTAGAAACTTAAGGCTCAATTCAAATATCTTACTTAAACCAACGGCTCCTGTCAACATTGATTAGACATCCTTACGCACGAATCACGATTACTCATTATTAAGCATCATGCGTAGACACTTATGAACATAGCAAAGGCGCGTA
Source organism: Agrotis exclamationis (assembly GCA_950005045.1). NCBI lineage: Eukaryota > Metazoa > Arthropoda > Insecta > Lepidoptera > Noctuidae > Agrotis > Agrotis exclamationis. Next base: position 8,820,340 of record OX465417.1, on the reverse strand, counting down.
GGCCGATCGGTTGCGTGGGTAGCATGACAGGTAGGTGCTGCGGGGAGCGGGCGGGGAGGATGCGGGAGGGGGGGGGGTCGGTGGTGGCCGCACCAGACTCGTTGGCGCTGCGCAGCCGTGCCGGTTTACCTTGACGCTCACCCAAGCTGAAGGGCCCTTAAATAATGATACTTAGGTACTTGAGAATGCAGTAACATTCAAAAATTATGGTTGATTTGCCTGATCCCAATTGCTGGTCGATTTCGAAAATTATTGTGCACATACGCTGTTTGCTGACGGCAAAGCTACGCAAATAGCAATTAACGATAAGTTCGCACTTGATAAGAACTAATGAGGCTTGCAAATAAAAGTATGTATATTGCCTATCATTCAAAGTCTAACAGAAATTATCGACATCAACAACTTTTTGGTGCACGTAGGTTGGCATGGTGATTATAGCAGGACAGTTTAGTCAGAGCGGACTATAGTAGAGCCGCTAGCGTTTGATATCTTGGATTTAATAAATACCAATAAGTACATAATGGAAAATGAAGGATATAAAATGGTGAAATTAAAATCTGTCTTACCTACTTATTTGAAGGAGCAAATGCGGAAAATAATGACAAAAAATGGATAAACTTGCAACACGTCAATAGGTGCGTCCACACAGGCCGTGCAGTCTCGCGAGGCATTTGCCGCGCGAGGAAACTGCCTGGTGAGGCTATTCGCCCTGTGAGGACGCGTCTATTGTTTCTCGAGCGAGGATGAAACAATATACCTACGCGAGCAAAACAAAAGCCGACACTGGATGGCTAGGGCGGAAAATGCCTCGCGGAGCTGCTCGCTCTGTGTGGACGCACCTAATCAATAGTCATAAAAAGTACGTACCTACTTCTTTCCAACAATAATAATAACTTGGTGAATAAATAAGACAAAGTACATATTAGGTACTGTTTTGTATTAGCGTGGTGTCACGCGGTGCCCACGTCACCCGATGGCGGACGAGAGGTACGGCTCTCTAGTTTCCATGGTGGGTACCAGTGTGGGTGTGTAGCTTGTTGGCAGTTCGCCGCTACTTATTATTACAGATAATAATATTGTGTAATATTATTCTAATTTTAGTAGGTATACAATTATACATACAAATTCAGACACCTAATTAGGTTTCTACCTATTTCAATCGTTGGAAACTGCTTGTCTTTGCTTATGGTAGATAATTCTGATTTATCTTAGTTGAAATTACCTACAAAGATTTAATTATTTTTTGTTCAAAAGTTACGGTACCTAATGATACGGTATGTCTCTTTCAACCGACTTCAAAAAGGAGGAGGTTCTCAAATCGGTTGAATTGAAAAGTGTTATTTCAGAACTCCGTCATTAATTAACCGATTTGGATTTTTTTTCGGCAGTACCTTTATGTATAGGTAGTTAGGTACTTCTCGCTTCGTGAGTAAAATATACTACTTTTAAAATAGGCATGGCAATAATTATCTAGGTATGGTGTGAAAATATATAACTTAGAAATAATAAGCAAATAAAAAGCTTAGGTAAATAGGTACTTACTTTCTATAGGTCATACCACCTTTTTTACCGACTTCAAAAAAAAGGAGGTTATTCTAAGCTCTGTTCAACAGCTGGAAAAACTAATAGGAGAGATTGACCAATTTGCGTGGCCTGCGTGGGTAACGAAAGACAGCTACGACCTACGTTATGATACGCCAAACTCATTGAACAAATGTGACGTGACATTGAAAGCCCATCTTCACAATTTTGAGTGGAGTTTTCATGTAATTATATGATGATTTAACCAAAATAGGCTACTTTCCAGCATCAATAAATAGCAAATCTAATCAGGCCGTTTAGTTAGACTTTAGGAAAAATAATGGATAGTGTACGACTTTTTTCTTTTGTCAAATCTGTGAATGTTTACATCAGGGTTGGCATGATTAAAACAAGTTGTTTTATAACACCTGTTTAAAACAGATTCAAATTAAACATTGTTTTTATTACCCGTTTTTACTACTTTTCAAGGCGGATGAATGCATATAAAATGAAAATAAATTAATATTCACGAGTCTAAATAGCTTGACATAAAACCATTTGAGTCTATGCCATTGCTATGTCATATTTTTAACTTTTATTGGCATTGTAATGAAATGTTTTTTTTTTTCCATTGATCATTTTTCTTAAAAATTTCATTACAAAGGGCGAATTTGAAAAGATGTAGTCTATAAATGAAACATAATTGATTTATACGTTTAGTCATCGACAAATAGATAAGGTGGAAATAATTTGAAAAAAAAAGCCAGAAAAAAACAAAAAAAGGCACTTGTTTAAAACAATTTGAACTGTCTGTTTTATAAATTTGAAAAAAAAAAGGTTTTTTTTTCCAACCCTGATTTACATAGATAAAACGCATCAAAGTTCGAGACTGGGAGTTTGTGACGTCAGGAATCTCAGGATGCACAAATTACACCAGGACATAACATATTGTGTGTTTTAAAAACGTCCTAACTTCGTCAATTTTGGGTTTTATAACAAAAGCAAAAATAAGTACCAGTGAAATATTTTATTGAAATGTAATGTAACTGACGGATTAAAAAGATTTCTTTGGTACCTACACAAGTCTATTGAGCTGCGGAGATTTGTATTCATGTTAGTTCACCAATAATCAACAAGAAAGTTAACTTGAACATTATAGTTACAACATGGCGAAAAATTATGACAGGGCAGTTACTCAGCCTACAATTTTCTCTATTCTCAATTCAAGTTATTCAATCTTTCGATATTCCTAACTGAGTGTAGCTATATTAATGCTATTTACAAGTGAAAATGGCGATTTTGTATACGACGCGCTACATATCTACATTTTAATCAAATTGGAAATTGTAATGAAGTAGTCATTAGAGGCTCCTGATTAAAATTAACAAGTTAAACGATGTCGCTTGGTCATTATTTATTTATACTACTGACAACCCAAATACCTTTCTGGATTATCCCACAGTTTCTTGGGTCCATTCCTAGGTCAATCAAGATTAGAGGTAAATTATCCTGAGATTTTTAGGATGGAAATGAACTCTTCAAGCTGGTATAAGTAACAAGTAACAACGAATTTAGTTATCTCTGTACCAAATGTCATTCAGATCCCCTCAGCCATTCTGACATGATTGAGTAAAGGTGCGTTTATGCGGGCAATATTTTTACTGCAATATGTGACTGTAACATTTCTAGCCATCAAAAAATTTTTAATGTAGTAATTTAGTTTTTTAGGTTTGGTTAGATACCCTACAGGTCAGAGTCAGGGTGGGGCGAGCGCCCTACTCTGCCCCACCGTGGCTACGCCCATGCATAAGTCTTATTTAAATCCTACTAATATTATAAACGTGAATGTTTCTTTGGATGAATGGATGGATGTTTGTTCCTCTTTCGCGCAAAAGCCACTGAACGGATTTGGTTGAAATTCGGTGCACAGATAGTATATAATATATAACCTGAATTAACACATAGGATAGTTTTTATCCCGATTTTATGTTCCCACGGGATGATTTTCGACTTGTAGCGAGTGAAACCGTTGACAACAGCTAGTATTGCATATTCTTGCTGTTTTATTGCTGGCAATTGCAGCCAGACTGCAATATTATGACATTTTGAGTGTGGCCCGGCCATAAACACTCACACGTATTTGGTCTAGCCGTAACACAAAACCTATGAGCCATTACATTGCAAATAGGTGCCTGATCACTAGTTAAAGTAGGTACAAAAGATGAATAATCTTTGTTCACACCAGATACTTATATGTATTATGCATGGCAATGTAACTTGAGCATTTGACCTTCAACGGTTCGCTGGCTGCGTGTCTCTGAACTTAATAACTCAAGAATGCCCATAATAGTTATTTGCCCTTAATCATAAGGACAGCTCTGTTATTTGCCGTAGGGAGGTAAAAAGTATAGGTCCTACACTAAGGCATCAACGTTACCAGCAAAACGTCTGTAAATAATAAAGGTGCCTAGGTCTAACCACTATAGGTACAAATGAAAGTTAACAATAGCGACAAACTCGTATTACCATAATGAACTTTGTAAATGAATCCTTAAACAGCCACTAAAACAGCTCCATCAAGTGTTATAATTGCTGTTTCACGGTTACAAGGGGGGCTGCTATATCACTTTTACCAAACTGAATGCTTTATAAAAATCCGCCCCGTTGCAATTATTTATTAATAAATTTAAATTAATAAATTAACATAAAACTTTTATAGGATGGAATAAAGTCTGTCTTATAAAATGGGACAGAACAATACTTTATTGTTTTACTTTGGTTCATGTCATAATTGTTCATACCAAGATTTTTGTTAAATTAATTTATATTTCACACAGCTTACGTCTATGCCCGTCGGTCGTTAAAGCGTTTGCTTCTTCGGCGAAGTTCTACCTGCGCGGTTCGCGTCCGTCCATTTCACAGATGTTCAACTTGATAAAATGATCTTATTCATTTATTTTTTATGTTATGCTTAAGTAGAATATTACTATTTTGTCTGTTTTAGATTTCTCTTAAGAGTTCCTACAGAAAATTATTGATATAAGTAGTTAAGTTTTTCTCAAAACAGTTTTTTGAAGTTTTTTGCTGTATTTTTCCGCCACCAACTCGGGTCTCTTTTATTCTAAAACTTACTCAGTCACTAGAACAAAACCAGCGGCAAAAAAACAAAGGCAGTGCCGGACAAATGCTTGTCACACTGGATGTAGGCGCAATAAAAGAAGCGCTACCCGGTAGCGCCACCTTTATTGTACTACAGCCGCATTCAACGGCTACATCCATCCTATGATATTACTGTTAAACTTTTGACGCTTAATAATACTTGCTAGGCATGTCAACAGGTTGAAATCTACCTCCTTAAAACTACGACTGTTCATTGTTTCAACATCAATCAGTGAATCAATTAAGTCTTTGAGTCATTATTACAAGGAACCTCAACCTAGCAGCATTATGCTGCTGGACATAGGAGACCTCCTGGAAGAACTAAAACATAAAAAAATGGTAAAATTTTGTCCAAAAAGCTGTTTATTATCTCCATAAAGAAATGGAAACGTATTCACCAAGTAATTACTCTTAAGTGAAAAATATCAACAAGCATGTCGCTATTTACATAGGTAGAAATTGGAAAGCGTGTGGCATGCGCATTGAGCTAATTCTTTAAATGTCCATTAGTCATTCAGGAGAAACCTAGGTCCAATGGTAATTTATTCAGTGGATTAGACAACTCTCCATATAAAGTGCGACCCACCTCACCACACCGGGCAAGTTGCTGCGTAGCGGCAAGCGGTGCTCACTACTCGATAAATTATCTACTCGCACCGACAACGCACACACACACATACAGGATCACATCTACTTTGACAACACCTATTTATATGTAACGCCAATACATTATCTATGTAGGAGTGCTGTGATGCGTCCACGAAGCACGACCATTGAACATAATATCCCTTTGTCCATATGATGCAAACGTATCAGATCGATTCAATGACTGGTAAGAGGTTAGTCAAAGAGCGATACTTGGACACGCGACGTCTTGCCATGATTTGGTTTAAAGATCCCAGTTATGTGTAATAGTATTTACTGTCTTGTATTCTACGTAATTTTGATTAGTGTAGCTGTAATGCTTTATTAAACTCTTTCGAAAAATCGAATCATTTGACAGACAACTTGTTTCCTTATTTTAAATACAGCGCACTTCTTCACAAAGCAATCCATCTCACATATAGATTCTGATAAGCCCAAGTCATAATATTGCAATGTTTTCTGGTTGCATAACCTTAACCTGGCGATTGATTACTTTTATTTATGTTCAACACGTGTATAGTAAAAAGCCACTAGTCGCCACCTGTTTATTGAAAGTAGAAATACGCATCTTTCTCGATCGTGTTTCTTGAATAAATGCGCATTTCGTCAGATTTATTGACGTTGTATTTCTTAATGCGTATAAAAAGTCCGTCATTATTCATTATAGTAAAACCCACCGCTGTCATCATGAAACTTAGTGTAGGTAACTACTTTCTAAAGTATATCAGGGAAATTATTAGAGAGTTTTAATAGTAGGTAAGTAACGATGAAAATTTGGTTTCCGGGATAACATAAATTAATGCCATACAGACACACTGTCCTGGCCCATATTGAAGTAAGATATTAAATCCTGATTATTCCAGAGCTTCAGATCTAACTTTTTACTTAAAGCTATCTTCTAAATTCATTGGCACATCAATTAAATTTTCCCGTCGAAGAAACTGTGCCGTCGTATCAACTGCCAAATGTCAATGTGTGCGTCACCATATCGCCGGATTCGTTTTCTGAGAAGCGGTGGCGCGGGCGCAGCGGTAGGAGGTGCGGTGAAGAGCAAGAGGAGGGCACAGGCCGGCGCGCGGCGGCGGCGTCAGGCGGCAGGCCCATAATAATGCGCGGGGTGGGGACGCGGCGCGGAGCCCGGGCGCCGGCCCTGCCAGACAAGTTGTCGCTGATCCCCGGAACCGATGTTCAGTGGCCTCCCCTGCCCCGCGCACCCGCTCACAGCAAATTACTTGGCGCACCCAACTTCTTAACTAACCAGTTTATAACCTATGTGGAATTGGGTATCGATAACATCATTACGATCTGAACGAATTTTTATGTGAAACGACAAGGCAAGAAAGCTGTTATTTAATATGTAAAGTTTTTAATGTCATGCGCTATCCGTGTGAAAATTAAACTTGATTGCCAACCAATGCATTGAAGCAATAATAAAAAATGCACAAAGAAATAATTTTATAGAAAATAAATACAAATTGACGTTTAAAAACGTAATACATATTTTTGTATTGCTATCGCTTTTATTTACAAGAAAAAAAAAAATTTAAGTAGGTACCTAGTTCTTATAAGGCATGATTTTGTGCAATATTCCGCACCCTACATTGACCAGCCGGGCATACTTCCACAATGACAACGAGCCTGACTCATTCTTTGTTTCAAACTGGGTCATCTACTCCATATGGATTTACTACTAATTGATAAGAATTACGATTTTGTAACTATTCATTATAGTCTTTACATTTACTTGAGCATGAGCACCTATTAAATTTTATGACGCAAGTAGCACGATGGATTAGGCTTAAATCTGTGCTGTAATCACCCTCAACAAAGAGGATTAATAAATCTAAACAGATTTAGTGGTCGTGCGCTATCTTGTCAGTATCTTAGGCTTATCAGGTCTCAAGGTGCTGTCATGGATGATCCTCGTTGCGCCACAGATATTTATGACTTCGGTCTCAGCGCGCTCTGACGCTCGGGTGGTCCGCCCGTGTGGCGGAGGCGCACAATCAACAGGAGTTTATCAAGAGGGCAACCGTTAAAAACTCATGGTAACTGATATGAACCCGTTTTAATGATCCCAGCTTGTAGCGCTTGCTTCAAACACAAATAAGTTGATGAAGTCACTGCTAAGTTTACTTGAGATCCCTTGTATTTTTATTGATTGTACTTACCTACGTATCAAGGCAATTAACACTGGGTGCCAAGATATCTAAATCTTCAATCGGGAGGCAAAAGAGAACGTTATGTTGTAAAAAGCATGCGTATTAGACAGTATTGAGGAGAGATTTCTGTAAGATTTTAAACGACTACATCATGGAATTAGAAATTACCCTGGTAACGATAAATTTAGAATGCCAAAAATATTTATGTCTTGGCACGTTGACATTCGGTAGGTGTAACAATGCCCACAAGAAGAAATGTGAGTGACATTTGCGTCACGGCCGGTCGTCGTTCCTGAAAGTGCGCGAAAAATGTCTACTGTCACACCATTGACCCTTGTCATGAAGGTAAAGTTCACTGTGACACGTTACCTTGAGAAAAAATGCTCTGGCATTATTTCGAAGTACACTAGAACTTTGGAAAGGCAGAATGATCCGTTGCCTTTGTGGCCTGATAAAATTTTTAGCATTTTATTGTTTGTTGAATGTACTTACCTACAATCGAAAGCATAAAGTATTGGCATAGTCTTATTTGCATAAAAAATTAAACACAAACCATAATTTACTTTTTCTATTACCATCTTTAAATAGCCGTCAAAAATAAGTAAAGTTAAAATAATAATTAGTGACCACTAAAAGAAAATATAACAATAATAGCGTTTAAATGTAATAATAACATTTATAGTCCTATAAGTCAGCATATGTGACTGTTATAATACCAGAGGTTATAGTAAAGCCATATTTTTTGGAATTATAAAATGATAGTTAAGTAATAGTACATTGTTATCAAAGGGGTGAAAGTTACTTATTTAGTCCCGAGACGGGGTTTGGCGCCCGTAACGTAGTGAGGGCGCTAATAGTTCGAGGAGTTAAATAAGTAATTCCCCCGAGGTAAACACTGTCGTTTTCATTACGAATACGAGGAAAGTAAAAATAAGAACACAAAATATTGGCTAAAGAAAAAAATAGTGTTGATCGGATTGTCGCTTCCCGCTTTTTTTTTTTTTTTGACCTGTTGTCGTCCTGCTATACAGCCAATGTATTTCATGTTCATAGTTTTTAAAAATGCCAAAGATTTTACCGAAATCTATGTAATTTTAGAGAAATAGTTGATACTAAGTTATATTAAAATCATAATACACTATACATACTGGGTCTTTCTTTTAAATTGGCTAAAAGGGAGAAATCTAAGGAGATACGGGAAATTTTTCTGAACCTTTAGCTCTTTTTTGATGTTGACAGTTTTGGCGATTTTAGGGTTCCGTAGCCAAATGGCCAAAACGGAACCCTTATAGATTCGTCATGTCTGTCTGTCTGTCCGTCCGTATGTCACAGCCACTTTTCGTCGAAAGTATAAGAGCTATCCTGTTGAGACTTGGTAGGTAGATGTATTATGTGAACCGCATTAGGATTTTCACACAAAAATAAAAACAAAACAATGGGGGTGCCCTCCATACTTAGAATTGAAACTCAAAAAAATTTTTTTCGCCAAACCCATACGTGTGGGGTATGTATCTATGGATAGGTCTTTAAAAAGGGTATGTATCTATGGATAGGTCTTTAAAAATTATATTGAGGTTAGTAATATCATTTTTTTCTAAACTGAACAGTTTGCACGAGAGACACTTCCAAAGTGGTAAAATGTGTCCCCCCCCCCTGTAACTTCTAAAATAAGAGAATGATAAAACTAAAAAAAATATATACTGTAGACCTCAACAAAAACTTCTAACGAAAATTGGTTTGGATGAGATACAGTTAGCAGTTTTTGGATATAGTACATTTTCAAAAACCGCAAATGTAACTTTGCCATTTATACAAACACTATGAAAAACAAAGTTATTTTTATTGTTTGTGTATATTACTTACTAATCTCAATATAATTATATCCCTAATCTATGCTTGTTACTACGGTACCCTTCATGGGCGAGTCCAACTCGCACTTGTCCACACACATGAGTGAAATTGACCAAAATTTTTTTTAATGCCTTTCGACTCTGTTTCATGTAAGGGTCATTTCATTGCGTCCGTCGGAAGAAAAAAATCGGGACAGCGAAAATTGGTTAAATAAAGCAAAATAAATATTTTTTTCATACAAATTGTATGAACGAAAAAATTAGCAATTTTTTTATGATGTCATTTGATTAAGTGTCATGTAAGGATCATTTCATTTTATGGAAAGGAAAATATCTAGACAGTAGAAGTTGGTCAAAAGTAGAGTAATGTTTCTTATAACAGCATAAAGTCGTATTAATAGTAGTCAGTATTTCATTAGATTTTACCCACTTCTGTTGCCCAGACATCAGAATAGAAATGTCAAAATAGAACTAGTTTTTAGGGTTCCGTACGTCCGAAAACAAAAACGGAACCCTTAAAGGATCACTCGTGTGTCCGTCTGTCTGTCGCTTAATCTACTAGACCGATTGAGTTGAGGTACACATATCAATTCCTGTGACCCAAGCACAGAAGTGTGACGTGAATAGATGAAATCTGTATGTGGGAGGTAATTTTTGGGGGGGAAGGGAAAAATGAAAAAAAAAGTTTTGAAAACTGCATCGTGTGACATATCAAATGAAAGGTCTTGTTGAGACAATCTTAAATGTATTTTTTTTGTAATTTTAAAATAAATAGGTTCCAAGTTATTCAAAAAAATAGACGAAATTTGACCATTCCGGGCCCCCTTATCTCCGAAACTACTGAACCTAAAATTTTGAAAAAAATACAGGAATTAGTTTTCTACTTATAGATTATAGGATAACCTATAAGAAGTCAATATCTGTATATGGGAGGTAATTTTTGGGGGGGAAGGCGAAAATTGTTATTTATTTTTTTTGAAAACTGCATCGTGTGACATATCAAATGAAAGGTATTGTTGAGACAAACTTAAATGTATATTTTTTTTTGTAATTTTAAAATAAATGGTTTCCAAGTTATTCAAGAAAATAGACGAAATTTGACCATTCCCCCCACCCTTATCTCCGAAACTACTGAACCTAATTTTTTTTTAAAAAATACTGAAATTAGTTTTCTACTTATAGATTATAGGAAAACCTATAAGAAGTCCATGATATTAAAATAACATGGTAAATCACTCAATATTGTGCGTACCAATTTGGGTCAGATTTAAAAAAAACGTGATAGGTAACATCGTACGGAACCCTCTTCACGCGAGTCCAACTCGCACTTGGCCGGTTTTTAATTTGGTAGCTGTCAGTTGAAAGCAATTCTCCCTAGGGCTGCAATGCATTATTAATTGATCTTTTATTGAATCTATCTATACGTACCTACCGTAAAACCATGCAACTTTGCCCATAAATTTAAAAAATAAATGCTTAATTGATGATATTTTGAAAAATTTTAATAAATTGATTATTGTTTCGGTGCCACATAATACTATATACTCATGTCTCGATACACAAAGCTAAAAATAGTAAAAAGAAAGCATATTTATTAGTGAAAATAACAATTATAGGTGCTGGGCAAAAAATCTTATACAATTGGTAACTTTGCCCACATTACAGATCTCCGTTACTATGAACTTTATCACTATTCGAAAAGGACTGAATGAAAAATACTGAGCAATGCAATAATGTATTAAATTATACGCCAAATATTCACATTCCTTGACCCTTAAAAATGAGTGGGCAAAGTCAAAAAGCCTTCTAGAACATTTTTCGTACAAAATGGCGATTGTTCAAGGGTTGTCACCATTGACAATACTTAACTATTTAATATTTTTAGTGTGGAATATTATTTTTTATATACAGTGTGTCCGGATACGAGTTAGCGATACTTGAAGGGAATATTATAGACTCATTTTCATCGACAAAACTGTTTTAAAAAAAATTCTTACTCCAACACCTCGCGAATGGCGGCCATTTTAGTTTTTTGATTTGTCGAACTGGGGTATGTACAATAAAATGCAAATATCTTTGAATCCAAGAGACCTACATACATGCAAATGACTTTATTGCAAAGTAAAATGTTAAGGCTTTTCAAAATCTTGCAAAAGTTTTCTAAATAATATGTAGAAAGAACCAAAAAACGTGGGCAAACATGAAGTTGTACACAAAAATTACTGAATATTTTCACATTTTATACTCTAGCTCGAAAATTACCCCAGTATTTTGCTTTGGTGTTTGCATTAAATTAAAAGTATTTGAGTCAGGCTATAAAATTATATCAAAATTATCACTCTACGTTAAGTATTTTAGGAGTTATTCTCGATTGAATATAACCCTTCCTTAGCGCATGTACCACCAATGTTACAGAAGCTGCATTCTTTGGGCGAGCTAAACCGTTTCAACGTAAATTTATGAGCTGACATTATTAACCACCATGTAAATGATCCCAACGAATCACCATTAAACTGAAATAATATATTTTTTTTTACTTTATGAAATCGGTTTCTTTGAATAAATTCAAAAAATGGGCCATTTTAGTTTATGGGTGATTCGTTGGGATCATTTACATGGTGGTTAATAATGCCAGCTCATAAATTTACACTGAAACAATTTAGCTCGCCCAAAGAATGCGACACCTGTAATATTGGGGTACATTCGCTAAGGAAGGGTCATGTTCAAGTAAGAATAACTCTTAAAGTACTTGACGTAGAGAAATAATTTTAATACCATTTTATAGCCTAACTCAAATACTTTTAATTTAATGCAAACACCAAAGCAAAATACCGGGGTACTTTTCGTGCTAGAGTATAAAATGTGAAAATATTCAGTAATTTTTGTGTACAATTTCGTGTTTGCCCACGTTTTTTGGTTCTTTCTACATATTATTTAGAAAAATTTTGCCTAAAAAAAGCCTTAACATTTAACTTTGCAATAAAGTCATTTGCATGTATGTAGGTCTCTTGGATTTAAAGATATTTGCATTTTATTGTACATACCCCAGTTCGACAAATCAAAAAACTAAAATGGCCGCCAATCGCGAGGTGTTGGAGTAAGAATTTTTTTAAAAGCAGTTTTGTCGATGAAAATGAGTCTATAATATTCCCTTCAAGTATCGCTAACTCGTGTCCGGACACACTGTATAATGATAAATAGATTAAAAAGGGAAATAATATAACATCATTTTTTACATAATATGCTTTATTTGTAAAGTGTTAAAAACTAAAAAAAAAAACTAAAAAGTATGTACATATCTCGGTTTTTACTGACTTCAAAAAAAAGTAGGTTAACAATGCGACCCGTATGTATGTAATATTTCCAGAACTACCCAGTTTTCATATATGTTAGCCTATATCAGCGTCTGAACAAATGTGCCAAATTTCAAAATGTATGTATGTTTGTTATTATGTTTGTGTTCGCATATCTCCGGAACTAGAAGTCCGATTTAAGTAATTCGTTTTTTGTTACACTAGATATTGTCCAACTTAGGGTACACTGCAAATTTCATCAAAATCGGTTTAGTAGTTTTTGAGATAGGGAGTTTTTTGCCTACTTGGGTTGTATATTTTCAAAGTCGATTGTATGTTTGGTCGCGATTATCACGCGTTTGGCTCAACCGATTTTGATGCGGTTTTCACAAAAGTATTTGTTACATTGATCTATATAGAAGGTTTTAGTATATAACAATCATGAATATCTCGTGACGTTGACTGCATAGATCCGTTTTTGTTGCTGTCTTGGATTAAATATTTCTAAAGACGCCGATTATACAAAGATTTTTGTTGAGTATCTGAACTAAAAAGGGTAAAATGAAAACTATTTTTAAAAAAAGTTTTGTGAATTTTATCGCGGTAGCGGTAAAAAAAGAGTACCTAGGTAGTTTGATTTCGATGTAAATACATATAGTTTTTAAGAACCTAAAACCCATCAACAAGAAACTTTAAAACACAGTCAGGATTTGGAAGAAACGAGCCCTCGTATCTTCTAAATCCCGACTGTGTTTTTAAACTTTATATGTTTACCAACATTACTAACTGTTCATCAAATCCGAACCTTCCTTTTTTTACTCGGTTAAAAAATGTCTCTCAGGTGACAACCCTAGTGAAAAAGAAACGTTGGGCAATGTTGTCAACGATATCAAAAAAATATGCTTGCGACTTTGCCCACCGTTATATTTTACGATTATATGACGCATTTAGCGAAGAAAGCTAGTCTATATTATTCATTTCCAATGTAATAACGGATGTATAAACATTACTTACCTGCGATAACTCCAAGTAGCACTTCTCGAAAAAGTTTTTTCAAAAGTTTTTGCCCGCAAAAAAACACTCTAACTTCAACGACGTCTGACAGACAACTGAAGCAACATCTGTGACAGTGCGTCACACAGTGTTGCCAGAAAAATGATGAATTTTTTACCATAGACAAAATGTTCTTACTAACTATAGACAAATTTGGTATGTATTAAGTTTTTTAAAAAATACACAACTGGGCAAAGTCATATGTCGAGGGCAAAGTTGCCATGTTTTACGGTACCTACTAATGTTATAAAGCTGCAGAGTTTGTCCGGTTGAACGCTCTAATCTGTACTACTCATTCAATTAAAAAATATACTTAGGTATTTTTGTGTCTGATCCAACACAAAAAGAATTATATTTTCAGCTCGTACCAGTGTTTCCTGAGATTAACGTGTTTAACCAAATAAACAAACTCTTCAGCTCTCTTTATAATATTAGTAGGTATAGAAGATGAGTAATTAAGTAACCCTTTACGAACCCTGTGGGCCTTACTTATAAACATTGATTAGACGTTACTTATCTTAAATAGCTCTTAAGTCACTTGCCATCTCTATTCATTAAAATAGAAATGACAAGGACAGGTGATATTTAATCGGTAGCTAAGCAACACAAGTTTTTATAAGTAAGGGGGTGTGTATTTACATGTAAACGTTGATGTTTAAGTAAATGATGAGAAATATGGACATGTAACTTTATCACGATGACCTATAATAAACGTAGTGCAGTGCATTATAAACGTATAGTATACACAAAAACAGCACTGTAGACTGAACGACGCGACGGGACTTGATGACTAACAAAGCCACTAATATTCGTTAAAACTGGTGATGTGACAAAGAACACATATACCATTATTTTGGCAACAGTCACACGTACGTCATGGCCGGTCATCGGTATTGAAAAAGTCTTATCTCATTGACGTGTTCGGTGTTCGTAAATAAGGTGTTCTGTTTCACAACGCTTTTATAAGCAGATACATTACTACCATCTGAAATACATAGGAAGATATACCAAATCAAATCCAATCAAAATTATTTATTTGCTGTTAAATACGATGTTAGTGCTATATTTAAAAACATTAGCCATAAAATGGCATGCAAATATTAATAAACAAGATGCTTATTTCCATAATTATTACTAAGAGAACACAAACATTAGATTAGGTTACTACCAAAAATTATGCTTTAAAGTTTGATTTAGAAACAAAACAGGATGTAAGTATAAATACGGGAACGATTTGTTACTGTATTGTTTTTAAAAATAACAAAACTCTGCCTAAACTATAACCTAACAAAACGTCAGCCCTACCTACTGTTAGATAGATACTGTAAAAAAGTCAAATATGAAACTATCGCTACTGGCCTCACCACTAGTCACCATTGCCTACCTACAACAATGATGATGATGTTAGAGGTCTGGGATAGAAACCAATGACAAGTGGGACCAATCGAAGCACGACAGAAAAGTATGGTTACCCATTTAACCTCGACGATCAACCCGTTCGGCTGTTAAAATTTTTTAGTCGCAAACTTTACCCATCATTAAAAATTTTAAATAAAACTATATAAAACTAGCTTTTCCCAGCGGCTTCGCCAATTGCCCCCCCCCCCCCCTTATTGCCTATGTCACTCCGGACCAAAGCAGCTTTCAACTGGTGAAAGAATTTTTGAAATCGGATCAGTAGTTTTTGAGCCTATTCATTACAAACAAAGTTTTCCTCTTTATAATATTACGATAGTATAGATATTATAAAAACTTAAAAAAAAAAATGTTACCGACTTCCCACAAAAAAGTTCAAAATAACCTACAAAAAACTTTTCTTTCGAAAGTCGGTGACAAAAAGTCAATGAAATAAAAAAGGAAGTCACCAACTTTCGAAAGAAAAGTTTTTTTGTAGGTTATTTTGAACTTTAAATTTTTTTTTTTGAAAAACTTTTTTATTTTATCCTTTTTAGTTTCAAAATTCAACCCAAATATTGTCAAATACATAATTTTCTTACATGTAAGTACACTAAAATATTGTAATCCGTAGCACCGGTAATAACATCGCACATGTATGTACTCTTACACAATGAGCTAATAATAATGAAAACTACTGCACCAAACTAAATGAAAATTTTATGGGACCAAATGGCAGATATACTGTATCGAACAAAAAAAGAATCATCAAAATTGGACCAGATACCTCGGAGCAATCGGTGTAGACAATGTTGAAAACTTTTTAGGTTTTTGTTGATTTGTCAAAAAGTGTAAAAGTGATAAATTTTTAATGGGACCATTCGGGAAGTATACCCTTTCCAACAAAAAAGAATTTTTCAAATCGGTTGGTAAACGACGAAGTTATGCCCGCACAAACATAAAAAAAAAATATAAAAAACATCCAAATTGAGAACCTCCTTCTTTTGGAAGTCAGTTAAAAATAAAATAAAATTAAAATGATCCTAAGTCACAATCACAAACCTTCAAAGTTCCATGCGCGCCTTTAAAAGCTATCAACAAATTGATTGGGCGTAGCATCGGCCAAACGCCTGTTGAAGTCCCGGGACTGTCTAACCTCGACCCTGGAACGTTGGGGGCAATTTAATGAAAACCGTGGATTTTAGTCAGTATGAGTCTGACAATTCCTTCAGCTCCACCCTGGGCGAGAGGACTCGTTTGTTGAATTTACCACGTAAAAATTAATAGATTTAAAAAAATCTAAAAACCCACGTTTTTAAATTGGGTTTGAAGCTACCCTGAACATTTCAGCCTGCTAGCTTATCGGGAAGTGCGTCAAAGCCTGTCCGCCATCTTGGACGTCCGCCATATTGGATTTAAGTCACATGACTATTTTTTTCGTAATCCTGACAGCAAACCCTTTCATTTGATACCCATATCATGGGGTGGATTTCAAACAGCCAGTCTGCCATCTTGGACGTCCACCATATTGGATTTAAGTCACGTGACTATTTTTTTCGTACTCCTGACAGCAAACCCTTTCATTTGATATCCATATCATGGGGGTGCATTTCAAATAGCCTGTCCGCCATCTTGGACGTCCGCCATATTGGATTTAAGTCACGTGACTATTTTTTTTGTATTCCTGACGGCAAACCCTTTCATTTGATACCCATACCATGGGGGTGGATTTCAAACAGCCAGTCCGCCATCTTGGGGAGGCCGCCATATTGGATTTGTTATAACGTTTTTAGCTACTCATGGATTGTCATCAGAACTCAGAGCGTGTGCGAATTTCAGCCTGCTAACTTATCGGGAAGTGCCTCAAAATTGAGTTGCAAAAGTCCAATCGGAACGACAAACAAACAAGAAAAGTGAGTGTATAAAAACGTGGGAAAATAGGCTACGTAGCTGCTAAGCTGGTGACAAATACAGACGCCTTGGAGAGAGTGTCATTCAATCTCCCGGTCAAACTTATAACATCGGCTATCACCGCACATCCATCATAGCAACCACGAATGGTTCGCGTGCAGCTCCTCATTAGCTCATACATTACGGTACTGAGCAGAAACATGCGTCAATACAAGTTTCCCTGATGATCTGCCTGACAGCTAGCTAAAGTAAATGAAAAATATGTTTATTGAACAGTTTTTTTTTTGGTTAGTCGTAATACAAATCCAAATATATTTTAAACCAGATTGAAGATCACGTATGAAATTCGGAACTGAAAGAATTTTATAGAACTTTTGAAAACATAGCGTGTTGAATTTTTCTTTGCTAACGCTCATAAAATCTGTTACTCCACTGTTATAACTGCCTTAATTTACAAGTGTTTTAACGCCTTTTTAACCGACTTCAAAAAAAGGAGGAGGTTCTCAATTCGTCGGAATCTTTTTTTTTTTTTTTTTATGTATGTTCCCCGATTTCTCGAAGACGCCTGGACCGATTTGGAAAATTTTTCTTTTGTTTGAAAGGGTATACTTTCCAATTGGTCCCATAATCATCAGGTCAGGATCTGATGATGGAATCCCAGGGAAATCGAGGGCAACCTTCAAATTTTATAGGCACATAGTACCATTTTCATATATTTTCTAAATCTGTTCAAGTATTTGCATCTGATAATCATCATCTCAGGTGGATGAGCTGATGATGGAAGGTACAACTCCTCAACGGCTTGGAGTAGGCATCGACTGATTTAGGTTGTGTTCGCATATCTCTGGAACTACAAGTCCGATTTAAGTAATTCTTTTTTTGTTGTACTAAGTATTGTTTAACTTACGGAATACTGCAAGTTTCATCAAAATCGGTTCAGTAGTTTTTGAGATAGGGAATTTTATTAGCATATTGTGCACTTGAGCGATGTTGTTACCGGTGCTACGGATTACAAAATTTTAGTGCACATACATGTAAGAGAATGATTTATTTGACAAGAATTTGAGTTGAATATTTAAACTAAAAAGAGTAAAATAAAAAACTTTTTCAAAAAAAATGTAACCGCCTTCAAAAACTACCACAAAAAAGGGTAAAATAACCTACAAAATAACTTTTCTTTCAGAAGTCGGTGGCAAAAAAAACAATGAAATGAAAAAAAAAATAAAGGCACCGACTTCTGAAAGAAAAGTTATTTTGTAGGTTATTTTACCCTTTTTTGTGGTAGTTTTTGAAGGCGGTTACATTTTTTTTGAAAAAGTTTTTTTCTTCTTAAATATGCAAGTTTAAGCTGCACCATCTTCTTATTATTTAATCTTTAAGACTTGTCGGCTTATAAAGGAGCATAATATCTGCTTCGATAAGCGATTTGTTTGTTTTGGTATAGTAGAGCAATTAGGAAAACGAGTATTATGTTCTAATGTCTTTGTATTGAAACTGGACTAATAGGAAATAGGTAAGTATTACCGATGCATCCGATACCGATTCCGATATATCGGCGATACATCGGGTTAGCCGATATATCGGTATCGACGATATTTTTACGACCGATTCACCGATACTTTTTAATAAAAAAATGTAGTGTAAACGAGCGTGTTGTCTCGTCTATATCGTTGCAAACGAGGCGCGAACTATGCCCGGGCAAACCTTTGCCAAACAGACTTGCGAAATCGCCTTTCTCCGAAATGTTTAAAATTACTTTGTTTTTTAAACAAAAATAAATTAATTTCTAAAATGTATAATTATCTAATATCAACCTATGGCATTACTTTTTATTTTAATTAAAAAATAATTTGACTTGTGATTTATTTACTTATCTTATTTTTTTAATTCACAATAAGCGTATCGGTATCGCCCATAGATATATTAAAGAAGGAGATATGGCGTGGAATTCAAAATGTATAGAAATCCGATGAAGCCACAATTGCCCCTCCATAACGCTAATATTGCGCACACAATTCTGTCAAAACAATACTACGAACAATTGTACACACGCGCCATCGATAACTCAGTCATTTAAATATAAACCTAATTCTTTACACTACAGCGTACTTTTTCCGTATGATTTACTCACACAAACAATCATCATTGTGCGTTGTCACGACACGGGGGGCGGATACGACTCTCCCGCTCAAATACAACGGACGCACCATGCGACATTACGGCTTGGTGAGGTATCGTTATGTCAGTTTTACATTGCTTGTCAAGTCACTCAGTGATAGACTGAGGTGGTTGTAAAAGAGCAATGTATTTAATGCAAAAACAATACAGTCGGAGTAATATAGGAAAACAAGAATAAAGTAGTACAAGTGATAGCTGAGCGAAACGCTCAATACTCGGCTTCACCGACACGCCCCCTTGCCACTTCTCCTGTTTTTAATATTTCTGTGGTATCGCCGATATTTTTTTAAGAGTATCGGTATCGGTATCGTATCGGTGAAAAGGCGTATCGATGCATCCCTAGTAAGTATATTATTTTGTTGATAGACGAGGCGAAAGAAATTGAAAGGATCGTAGCAAGTGACGTTCAGTGGTTTTTACTTACCCTCATGGAAAAAAAAATGAGTTAAAAATGTGTATTTGAATGAGGTTAACAACATTGCTATTAATGTGCCAAACGGTACGAAGAGCTCGAACTACATTATCAGAGGTACCGAGGCTAGTGTCAAAGGGCGTGCTGATTGCGTTACACGACTACATAGGCAACAAGCGTGTTTACGGAGAAGAGCCGTTTCAACGTCGCCGACACCTCTCTGATCTCACCGAACGGCCGCTATCAAAGCCAGACGACATCAATTAACAGAACTGGCCGGCTTGTGTGCCTTTTTACAATGACTTGTTTTGAGGATGATCATACGATTACTTTGTGTGGAAAGTTTGGGTATACATGTACACGTATCTAGAGAACGACAGTAAAATTCTACGTAGACCTCAAAATAACATTCACGAGAAAACAATTTGGCTATGCTGTGCGTGCAGGATATGTGAACGGACTCGTCGGACAGTCAGCCGATGTGAGCTCGCTGAATATTATAATTAGTCGAAGCCGGTGTGAGTAATGGCGTCGGAAATAACACGCGGGCAGCGTTGGCGCCAAGCGGAGCGGCCATCGAGCACCGCACACAAACGCAGCGCGCGCGCAGCCGCGCATCCCCCCTGTGCTGTGCGCGAGCCGACGAGCCGCCGACCGGTCTGTCTTGTGACTTGAGCTATTTATGTGCTAAGAAGTGACGTGACTCTGAGCTGATTTATTTAGGAGATCAGCTCACGGAGACTTAAAGGTTGCTCTATAATTATTGTTAGTTCAGCCCTACTGTTAGATACTATAATACAAGTGAAAAACTAGTAAAGTATTCAATTCGAAAGAGATATCCGAGATTGCAGATCAGTCATCAGTTAATCAAGTGCAAAATTTGGTTGGTTAACAGATAAAAATTAAACTAATCAACGAAATGTTTAACTCGGTAACCACTGATTTAAATTGCCCATACCCAGTATTTGAGAGATATCTTAGAACGTATAGATTGCATTAATGCGCATTGCGCTGTATAAGGCTTCTTAGAAACTAGTCCTAGTATGCCTACCTGCTAAGTATTGCCAGTTAGTACAACAAACCGTTTACCGTTCATTTAGTTTTATTACATGGTGAGCTGTTACATATTATTATAACATATACTGCTATATCACGTATTGCCGCTTGCATATTATGTTCTATTCATGCATGGGTCGTGAACAAAATGCATTGGTTGAAATGCTGATAACAATCAAAAGTTAGGAGTGAAATAATAAAGGTGGAAGGACCACATTCCATTCATCTGAGTTGTGCCCCAACAAAGCAGTGAGAGTTTAGATATTTCTGTGTGATTACGACTAGCTGGACTGGACTCCGACATCAAAGCAAACCATATTAGAAATCGAGGTGCAGCGGGTACATTCAAACATCTTAACATTTAAAGCAATTTCTGGAAGAGGCAAACAAAGGCACCGCGGTTAATTAGTCTGTGTTTGCGCTAAAGAAACAAACGCGCTCTGAAGACAGACAACACCAATGTGAATATCCTTTATGCCGACACGCACACATCCGGATACTAAACAATTATAGTAGTCATGGAAGTTTAACAAAAGTAAGAATATGAACGTTCTGGCCTCCTGGCAATCGTACGGAAAAACGGAAAATAAACCCACATCACTACCAAACAAACTGCAACGTGCCAATAATTTACTCAAACACACTCTTCAGGGTTCAGGACACTTCACGAAAAAAGGGCACGGCTTGGGCTGAATGAGTTGCATTTAGTAAAATTTTGACTTTGGCAGTAGGTAGGTACCTAAGGTTTTCTACGCAGTGACTTTTAAATACATTTATATGACTAATCAGTATTCGATTTTATAGCCCTTAAATGACTCCCTATTCATACAAGGATCTTAATTATAACCGCGTGCGACATTATCGCACCTTCTTGTAAAATCAGATAGGCATGCAAAAAGTACACATACTTAATATTCATACTTAGAAATATCCCAACCATGTGCGACTCTTATATGACGTTTAGAAAAATACTGCTTATGTAAAGTCTTTTTTGGCATTATAAAATCCAGATGTTCTGTAGAAAAAAAAAATCTAAACTAAGTACAAGCGAAACTGCGTCAAGCCTTAAAAAGTAATCGTACGTAGAAAGACTATTATTATATGACCCGTGAACTATAACAGAGAGTGTATCCTGTGCTCATGTGTGCCAAAAATATCCTTGACTTCATAGTTGATGCTGTGCCTACTTGCTTTATGGCCCATCGTGCCGTCCGGCAGCGCATCGTAAATATCACACTCACATCTGCGAATGCAACTCGAACACTAGGTATTATGCCGCACGCTAAATCATTATCCACCTCAGCTCAGCTCGAAAACATGGCGAAATATTCCAATACGTCAAACACACGTCAGTGGACGTCGCTGGCGTCAGCCCGGCCGAGCCACAGAAATACTTGCAGGTCCTATGTGCATATTTTTACTCATGCTGAAGCTGAAGGGAAACATTTGGCAACTTAAGTAGTTTGAGATTATTTTAAACTCTGACATGGGTGTTTTCTGTTTTCCCAGATTTCGTCTTTTAATTGCTTACAAGATTGTTTGTGTTGGGAATTTTTTAAATTACACTAGTTTATTTAGTTTGTTGTTATTCTTTGATTTTCGTTCTTGGTTGCACATGAAAGAATGTAAGTTCTGAGGACTACAATATCGGACGTTTTTTCAATTCCGGAATTGGGTTTCTGTATTCACTTTTTCAGTTCCGGAATTCCGGAATTGAAATTGGACTCAAAAGTATCTTTGTATATACTAGTGATAGTTAATAGTTTTATTGACTCATGACTGAAAGATGAACTTAAAAAACAACTGCAAAAGTCTTTTTATTACTTATATGAGAGTTGTCTATCGATTTTTAAAATTTATGGAGTTACTACGAGTTCGGTTTCGGTTTAAAGGGTTTAAGTATTCCCATAAAAGAACACAAACAGTTCACTTAAACTATGAGATACACAATAAAATCATGCAGTAATAAAATAACATATTGACTCCGTGAGTCGGTGATAGGGACAACAAAATCTTAAAATTAGGGTAGGATACAAGGTTTTTGTTCTACATTTGATTTTAATCTATTATTTATTCCAGTTCTGTAGGCAATCTTTTTGAACGTATTGTCTAAGCATTCTCTTGAAACAGTTAAAAATTTTAGTATTAATAATATTGTCTGGCAGTTTTTTGAATAATACGACTCCTTTAAATAGTATATTTCTTTTACCATAATTGGTTCTGGGTGGCCTGAGAACGAGTTTATTCCGAGTTTTAGTAAGTATCAGAAACATTAAGAATTTAACTTTAATTTGCGGTTTTAAACTGTCGTCGTTGATGCCCGTAGCACACCTCCGCCGCGAAACAAACTAGGTGAATACACAACGCGCGTTCCGCAGCGGAACCTAGCCAGACATGCCACGTTCGTCTAAATGAGAACCGCCATTACGCTAGTGACAAACTTACTAGTGTTCAAAAGTGAAACATCGTCTACGACAAAAGCAGACGAGATTATGCTCTGAACTATGAATAGACGAACATTTTGAGTACATTAAATTACTGAAACGAGACATAAGTCATGTTATTTTTGTTTGGATGGCTTGATAAATAAATTATACCTCTATTGTGAACCTGATCGCAGATCGCGACAGAGAGCACTATAGTTAATTTACCGCGTTAGAATAGGCAAGTTTGCTATGGTTTCGTTTCGCGCGTCCTACGAATGACAGATCGGGTGTATCGTTCAGCGGTTTCGTAACTATAGTTTTGACTTGATTGCAAAAATAACTGACCAAAGAAAAGCTCATTCTGCTTCTTTGCTCGTTGATGGTATTGTTTTTGAATATTCATAATAATTTTCCAAGTTTGGTCCTCTAACGCCACCGCGTTTTTCCATTCTAAACAAGGCCAATACGCAAGGGTGTGTAGCTAATCGCGTATAAATTAGAAGTCACTTTATTACTAATGTCTTCTAATACATATGTCAGCGTAAAATTGCAAATACCGTTAGATTATAATCTATCTCGCGAGATTGTAAACTGTCGAAAGATTGTGAACCTCTACGTACCGCTTACAATTTAACGTACTTTTATTCGGTAGATTGTAATCTATCGAAGTGAAACCGTCAAATTGCAATCTTAACACTCTGAAACATAACTCCGACGAACGTTTCTCCACTGAACGATTCGCCGACACAATGATTCATTCATAGGCGATTCGACGACAAAATCTTTCACCGAAGAACGATTAGTCGATAAAGACATGGTTTGACATTATAATACTAGTAACTAAATCCGACATCAGGGGCGCCCGAGGTTCGGTTAGTTAGGTTCCTTTAAACCCTGAACACAGAAATAGAACCCCGCGCAGCGGGGCTTCGTCTAAATGGCTTTATTTATACAATACTTCATGAAACACAATACTCATGACTGAATCGTTCTGTCGGCGAAACGTTCGTCGTGGAAAGGTTCTGTCGTCGAACCGTCCAGGAATGAATCGTTGTGTCGGCGAATCGTTCAGCGGAGAAACGTTTATCGGAGTTATGTTTCAGAATCCAATCTTAAAATTGTCAACTGTCCTGATTGGTCGGCTTAATAGTAGACCGTTCTGTTTTCATAGACTTTTTTTTTAAGCGTGGTAAAATCATCAAATGAGTCCTCCCACCTAGGGCAGGGCGAGAGGGACTGTCAGATTCGTACTAAAATCCACGGTGTCCTTCAATAGCCCTTTATGTTCCGGGGTCACGGTAATGAGATAAGTCCCACGACCCCGGCAGGCTTTGGCCCTCTAGAGGGGGGCCCCGTCATCATGCTGACAATCTTTGAGGCGCGCGTGGAACACAACGCGCCGTCGACCCGGGCATGGTCCATGGTCGGATGCCGAGTTGCCCATTACTCGCCGCCCGCATGCCCGCGCCTACGGTGGCTGGAGATCGCCCCGCGACGTCCGACGCCGCGGGCATCTACCACTGCGGCTGGGGCGGAGGGAGGACGCTGTCCTCTCTCTCTCTCGCGGCTCGCCTCCTCCTTCGCGAGCGGTTTCCATAGACTTAGGAATGAAACACAGGCAGTCAAATACAATTAATGCACTTCAAGAGTTGTGACGTAATTTCATATAACTGTTCCTGGCCAAACCCGATTTCAGGACAAACTAGTTTTGCCTAGGCTAAACTAGTTCTTCCTTCACAGGAGGCAGGTTGCCGGATCCCCGCTTGGCGGGGCTCCTACTTCTGGGTGGTTTAAAAAAAAATAACTACAAAGAGGATGGCGGGGTCTGAAAGAGAGGTCTTTCAGACCCCGCCATCCTCTTCTAACCTAAATTGTCCGTGTCGGGGTGCCAGTAAGTCCCGAGCTTAAAAATTATATGAAATTAGGTACGTCACAATTCTTTTATTGCATTAATTTTATTTGACTGATACCTGTGTTTCATTCCTAACTCACCAAACAAACAAATATGGTGGCGCGGGGCATATGCCGTTCAACCATGATCGACATCAACCCAAAACTATAGTTTCCCTTCTACTTCATACTGTGGTAATTTCTTGCGCCTCAAGTCGCAGAAATATATTATTTTCTTCAATATCGATACTCCGGTATTGATCTCGCCAATTCCGGAATTGGAAACGATATTGGAAATCTTCGGAATTCCGTAATTGGTACAATTCCGGAATTTCTACCAAGCTAAGCCAAGAATTTATCTCTTTTTCCTTTCATTTTAATCGAGCAGGCTACAGCTCACTGTAAAACTTTTCACAACGAACTTTGGCATGTACCATACGTTGTACCTACGGCTCTCCAAATAACTTTGCATTTTCCGTAGCGGGAACAAACATCAATTTTCTCTAGAATGGATTTCTCCAAGTTTGCCTACTTAACTTATTTTTGTTCGTGTCATTGAATTTCATTTCAAACACAGCTCAACAATGGATTAAAATGCATTTAAGACAAATTATTTAAAATGACAACCGCCAAACAAGCTAATCCAAGACACCGTTTTATTTCAATTGTTTTTAACCGACTTCTAAAAAAGGAGCTTTTTGCTTTTCTTTTTTGTATTTTTTTTTATGTTTGTTTGCGCAGAACTTCGTCGTTTATGACCCGATTTTGATGATTCTTTTTTTGTTGGAAAGAAGATATTTCAGAGGTGGTCCCATGATAAGTAGATAGATAGTGAAATCAAGGTTTGATGATGGAAGACCAGAGAAATCGAGGGGAACTTTCAAAAATCGTAGGGGCGACTAAAGCGTTTGTAAGTTTTTTCATTAAGAATTTTAAAGCACTACAATTTAATAAAGGTCTACGACAACTCGTAGACCTTTATTAAATTGTAGTGCTTTAAAATTCTTATGATGGAGCCGAGAGACATTCGAGGGAACTCCTCAACGATTCACAGCAGCTATCTTGTGTTTGAGCTTGATTAATTTATATTGAAAAGAACTTTACACCTAGATGGGTTGTAACTGTCATTAGGGGTCTGATGACGAAGACGAAGAACTGTTCAGGGAACTCCTCAACGATTTACAGCAGCCACGTTGTGTTTGGTCTTAATTTATTTTAATTGATGAGAACTTTGCACCCATAATTATGGGTTATTGTTCGATGCAGTATACCTGCCATTTGATGTCATAAAAAAATATTTAGTTTCGTTCAGTAGATTTTATTTTATGAGCATTTTCAGCTAATTGTGTGCACGGGCGATGTTATAACCGGTGCTATTCTAGTGCATATTTATTATATAAGAAAATTATGTATTTGACAAGAATTTGAGTTAAACTAAAAAGGCTAAAATAAAAAACTTTATCAAAAAAAATGTAATCGACTTCAAAAACGACCACGAAAAAGGGTAAAATATCCTACCAAAAAACTTTTTTTCGGAAGTCGGTGGCAAAAACTTAATGAAATAAAAAAGCAAAGCCACCGACTTCCGAAAGAACAGTTTTTTGGTAGGTTATTTTACCCTTTTTCGTGGTCGTTTTTGAAGTCAGTAACATTTTTTTAAAGTTTTTTTTCTACATTATGACACTGTCTAAACGGCGTTTATTTTAACCTAGTTGCAAGAAATAATAAATCTTACAAAATCATATCTTTTTTATTCCGGTGAAATTTGTTTTTTTATTGTTCTCATATTCAAACAAAACAAAAGAGAGTCTTGCTCGAATTTATAGTTTTAGGACATCTGTTTATTTATTATAATTTATACCTTTATTTATCCTGATGGTTATTACCATTTAACATCCAATCGATAATATTGTGGTAATAACAGGAAAACTATAGAGTACGTCGATCCGATAATACCTACATCATCAAAATCATTATCCCGAATTAATTTACGAGGACGAGTTACTGAGGTACATTTTATAACTTGTCGGTGGGAATACTGGGAATGATGAATTTTCCTACTTTTCCTTGCAGGATCCAAGACGTTCATTCCCGGGATTTCATTGAGCTTCATTGTCTCGACACTTTTCTAGCTATCGCTACTGATGATTCTGACTTTCAGGAGTTGCAGTGATTTCGGAATAGTACCATGATGTCGTCTTAAAAAAAGTAAGTTCTCCTAAGAACACATTTGCGTAAATCCTCAATGTTCCTCCTAATTCGGTAATTAGTTAATACCATTAGCAATGCCGTTGGATATTATATGATAATTGTAGTGTCTTACAAAACATACTCTTTCCTACAACTAGCAAATAGCACATAATGTACCTACATAGATGTAAATCAAAATATGATCGACTGAAGCGCTGCCGCTGCACGTTGCGGGCTCGATTCCAGCTCGGATCAAATATTTATATGGCTTATAAGTTAAAACAGGAACGTAGGAAAACTGCCATGACTGCAAGATTGCAATCGACAGGCCTGTTGGTCTAGTGGTTAGTGACCCTGACTGCTATGCCGGAGGTCGTGGGTTCGATTCCCACCCAGGACAAATGTTTGTGTGATTAGCACGATCATTTGGTCTGTGTCTGGGTGTAATTTATCTATAATATGTATGTATTTAGAAATATGTAAGTAGGTATGTTTATCATTTGTCTAGTACACATAACACAAGCTCTGCTTAGCTTGGGACTAGATGGCGTTGTGTGATAGTTGAGGAATATTATTATTATTATTGAATATTGCAGCTCAGAATGAGATTGTAATTTGTAACTTGATAAAAATGTATCATTACAAAAATGAAATTAGGTACAGACGCCAGCGCATCAACCTACCACAATCTGCCAAATTTCTTCAATAGATTTTCAACCTTATCACAATGCTGGAAGGTTAATGTTCGATTGGTAAAATCTGACAGTTTCGGGTAGGTTGACCTGCTGGCGTCTGTACATAAGAGGCTTCCGGCGACTGGGACCGCAATAAACTGACACCGCGGTCCCAGTTGCCGGATGCATTTAATTTTAATATTTGTATTCCGTCGACTGGGACCGATCCATAAATTGAACCAGAACGGGTACAGTCAGACGAAAAATGTCTATGGAAATTGTCCTGTTCAATACAAACCAGGAAAAGTAATAGGCTAGCATAGGTTCAAAGTGATCTGTATTAAAATTATAGGCAGGAATAGGTTACCTGAAATTATCTAGTATCGACTCAGAAACATTTAAATAAATACCACTTTGAACTTATGCTAGCCTAGTACTTTTGCTGGTTAGTCAATGAAAAAGGCAAATTCAGGCAATCTTCTGATTAGAATTATTTAAACACAGTTCAAGATGGGTCTGTATTTAAATAAGTAATTCTAAGTAGAAAGTTTCCTGAAATTGTCTTTTTCATTGATTTACCAGCAAAGGTACTGTGCTAGCATAAGTTCAAATTGGTATTGATTTTAATATTTCTGGGTCGATACAAGACAATTTCAGGTGAACTATTCTTACCGAGAATTATTTTAATACATACCACTTTGAACCTATGCTAGCCTATTACTTTTCCTGGTTTAAATTGAACAAGACAATTTCCATAGACTTTTTCGTCTGACTGTACCGTTCTGGCATGAACAATAGATTTTTAATTAATTTATGAATCGGTCCCAGTCGACGGAATACAAATATTAAAATTAAATGCATCCGGCAACTGGGACCGCGGTATCAGTTTATTGCGGTCCCAGTCGCCGGAAGCCTCCATAAGAATATTCAATACGTCCAACTTACATTTGCACCCTATTATTTAAAACAAAATCTAACAAATGGGGCCGAAATCTAAGTTGCAATTTATGAACGATGCCTATCCCTTGACAATTAAAACTTTTAGAAATCGGCTGGATAGGCTGAAAAAGTTGAAAACTTCTGCCTATTGATAAATGCGGGAAAATGGTAACCCTAGCTACCTCTACGTTCCTATGTGTTCCAGTGGTTACGTGTTTTAATTGAATTGTACTAAACCAATTATTTTAATGACTAGTGACTGGTAAGTGGCGGAGTGTTTTCTTCTCCATTATATCGTTGAAGTGGCGGCCCTAGTGCGGCATATGATACAGGCATTCCGTATGTGTTGCGGGCTTGCGGGTATGCGAGCGAGGCCCGAGTTCGCCTCGTCTCGGGTCTTGCCGCCCGTGCCGCCCTGCCGCCGCGCCAGACTGCTCGTCGCCATTACGTTACCCTACACCGCAAATGTACTCAATAATAAAACAACTGCTTTATTGTTTCAGTCTCCACTTGGAATGCTTGTGCTGGCAAATGTGAACCATAAGGCTTTGAAGCTCTACCCTTTAGAAAAATTAAATACTTGGCACTGCAGAAGAGTAGGTACCTACCACAAAAGCAATGTAGGTATAGGTACTAGATCAAAATTTAACATTAGTTAGGTATACCTACCAACTATGATATTAAAATGTTGCATTTTGTGTACCAGTTTGTACTTAGTTCAACAAATAAATATAAAATTTATATAATTAGCTCTACTTTTTCGAGGTTAGTTTAGGTTTCTCAATTGCGTAGGTAATGTATTAAAATAGGCATAAGTACTTTATTTTAAAAGTATATTTTATTTAATAATACTATGATGTAGGTACTGAACCCTTCGAGTAAGGTAAACTTCCTCGGTGTAATTTCTCTTAGGAAGGTACCGCCTAAGAGAAACTACACCGAGGAAGTTTACCTTCTTCACCAATATGGTTCTACAAAATCCAACTAAATTGAAGTTGGAGTAAAACAACATTGTACGCTTCGGATCAGATTTCTGATCCACCTACTAACAGCGCAGCGCCAGCGGCAGCGCGGCGTGCGGCTGTAAAATAAAATAAAAAATTAAATAATGGAAAAAGTTATTATTTGTATTTAATTTTTTTTTAAAAAGGTTCGTACTTAATTTACAGGTTTAAAGGTACCTACTTACTTAATTTTGGTGCTGCAGATCCTGTTAAAAGTATTCCGAAAATTGTTACAGATTTTTCATAGTGATGGGAAAGCCTGGTATCGATCGATACCAACAGTATCGATACTTTTGCTATTAAGTTTGGTTACCAAAGAGTTGTTGTTTGTATTTGTTGTTTACTAGTACTAGTAGAAAAGCAAATGATTTTTATTTGATTTACAGGGAAAATAATACACAGATTTAAAAAAAATGAAGGGTTTGAAAAAAAATGCTAAAGCTGATCTTTCAGCCTAAATCGAACAGCAAATCTGGAATACAACAGGAAATTCTGTTGTTATCCGGTGTTTATTATAAACATTTTATTTGCAAAATAGAACACATTGTTATTCTTTATTTTCTACATATCTTGGATGTTTTCAAAACTTATTAGGTACCCTTAAAATTTTACAGAAACTCACACTACGAATTAAACAATCACCGATTTCATTTATCTTTCATAGGTGATAGAATAGAATAAATAAATCAGTAATTCATCATAACTTTCTTGAAATTTTAAAGTGCCACAGATAATATTATACTTAAATAACGATTATCTAGGAACCTAACCACGTAGGCATCCTGGTGCATGGTCACGTGGTTCTGAAAAAATCTACTTTCCTTGTATTTTATATACCATAGTATAGAAATAATATTTAGGATTTTCAGAAACACAAAAGTGCTTAATACTCAATAGTAAAAACTATTTATCAACAATTTATTCGGCTAACTGCATCTAGCAAACCGTATTATTATTATCTTTACTGAATAAGTTTAAGTAGGTACCTACTCGTATCTATCCTTTTTTTTTCTCAAAATGTGTAAAAATAAATTTAATTTCAGTCTTCGACCAAGAGAGTTCCATTCAATAGGGAAAAAAAAGTCTTACAGAGTTTTATGTAAAACATAATAGAACAGGGGATTACGTCAGGTAGGCAGAAGGATGGCGCCGGCGCTACCTGCTCCATAGCGGACAGTGGACTCTTACTTAATGAATTAAATAAAATACGTTTTTTTAATAAACAATCCTCTTTATTTATTTCATAATAATAATAATAGACGTTATAATATTTATTCTTTATAAATGTAGGTAAGCTTCATAAACCCCACATATAAAAATACAATCTTAAACTTTATACACAAAATATCTGTCATCGGGTGATGACGGCATAATGCACTATGGCGGCGTGAACATTAAGGCACGATGATAGAGGGCTAAGCCCCAGGCGGCGCCAGGCGGGCGTCGGCGACTAGATCACAGGAGTTTCGGAGCAGGACTCCGGTGGCATACTCTCATCTGAGCGGAGCCGGGAAGGAAGGAACTGGCGAGCACCAGCGCGGCGCAGAACACGCAGCCTGCGCGCAGCCCGCCGCACTCTGTACCGGCACGAACGCTGACACATACATGCCGCTTGAAACAGGCAGTGACGCTAGCGATGGTCGCTTTTCTTCTTCGTCCCCGAGGAGGTATGGCCGGAATAATTTAAAAGGCTTGCGTGGTGGACAAGGTACCGAGGGTGGCACATATGCCGGTTGAGGCGCAGGTGGTGGTGTAGGTCGACGTACAGATAGGTCGATTGGCTCGGCAATTTGCATAGGCACGGGAACAGGCACTGGTACTGGTTTTGGTAGCGGCGTCGGTACTTGCACCGCTGTGGGAACTGTCACTGGCGGTGGTGTAGGTAACCGAGCGCTCTCTGGAGATCCTGCTGCGTACGGCGGAGGTGAAGGTGCTGGCTGTGGTGCTCGTCTCAGGAGTGCCGCTCGCAGTGCAGGTTCCGCTTGAAGCCACTTTTGGATCTGACGGCGATGTATTCCGAACTTTCTGGCTGTGGCTCGTTGATTTCCGCGACATTGAGCGTCGCGCCTGTATGCTTCGAGAACTTGCAGTTTAAATTGTGGTGGGAAGATACGGCGGGAACCGGCGCGGCCCTCTGAGCGACGGTCTGAGGGCGCGGGGGCCGGGTGCGTGTGGGCGGCGGCCATTCTGAGGAGAATACGTGTGCGCGTGGCGGTTGACGGCGCCGAACTGACTGTGGCTGCTCTCTCGCCTCGGCACGGCGCGGATGTTGGTGGCGCGCCGCTGCCTGTCCAACGTGCGTGAGTGTGCGACGTGAGTCTCGTATACATATAAAACGATGTTCACACTGCTTGTGTTGGTGGACTTTAATTATTATTATTTTAATGTATATTTTATAATTGTTGCTTCTTTACTTCTATTTTAACTATTGAGCCTGAGTAAAGATCTCATTGGCCTTTCTAACTGCTAAACTATTCACAAAATCTCTGTGTAAATCCGAAAAGTCAGCAGGTAATTAGAGAGAGTTTAATAGTGAATTATTTAATAAAATATAACACCGATGGAAAAGCACTTGATGCAGTTCCCTTCTCCGCACTAGCTTTTCTACTGAACTCGTTCATAACTTATGTGCAACTTATAAAATAGTATCATAAAAAAATTGCGTGTGTACGATGCTTTAGGCAGTAATCTCGCCTCATTCTCGGCGTGAAAAAATGCCGCAAGTGGGAGCCGATAGCACGTAGCGCCACCATTTCTATCTCTTTCGAACTTGTAGAATTTCTCATAATAGAAGAAGACAGACAAACATGCCCTGCCCCGGTCGCTGCCACATCCGTTTACGAAACAAGTTTGCATGCGATGTTGCCACTGTGTGCGCGCGGGCGGCTCACGAGCATCGAGGGGTGCGGGCGGATAGGAATGCGCACGGAGCGGCAACGGCGCCGACCGTGGCAGACAGGGTGTCGCCGACTCGCCGCCGTAGACAGGCCGTCGCTCGGCGGCGCTAGCCCCCCCTTACACCCGCGCGCACCCGTCCCACCCGCAACGCACATCAACAAGTTATTTCGGCCCAGCCTGTTGCGTTGTTATAAGATCTCAAGTAACATAGTTTAAGCGGGTGGTTACGACGTTTTAGGTTTCGTGGTAAACTTAGCGCCATCGCTGTTTCGAGGAAAGTTGTTTTTTTGTTGAGCGGCCGCCTGCTGCGCCTGCCTCGCTCGCGTCCGGCGACCGTGAAAATAGCGATCCAACTCAAAAAAGGACGGCACGTATAGATTTCAAAATGTTCAACAGAAAATAGAAATATGTACCTATTACTAGTTTTAGGTAATGTTTGTAAGAAACGTATGGAAAACGGTGATAAT
Organism: Agrotis exclamationis; assembly: GCA_950005045.1. Classification (NCBI taxonomy): domain Eukaryota; kingdom Metazoa; phylum Arthropoda; class Insecta; order Lepidoptera; family Noctuidae; genus Agrotis; species Agrotis exclamationis. The sequence goes on along the minus strand of OX465417.1, from coordinate 8,787,217 downwards.
TTTATGATCGCATACTTAATTTTATAAAGCAGAAATTATAAACATGTAAATTGGTTTACAGAACAGATAAAATTGAAAATACGACATATAATTAATGAGTAATTAAAAAACAACTCAAAACATCCTTTGTAAATGTGAGTAGGTTTACCTACGTCATATATTTTGGAAAGATACGTAATTAATTAATGCCTTCCTGATAAAATTCTTTTGAAACTGAATTTTATGACTTATTATCATAATCTGGTCCTGATACTGATACCGATACCACATTTTATCGTTTCTTGGACATCTCTAACTGATCGTTCGAAGTTGCTAGAGAAGTTGTGTTGCAGTTAGGTAGAACGGGGATGATTTTATATGTAAAACATAAGAAGGATTTGTTTGAGATACCTAATTAACAATTTCATCAAAGTATTAAATATTTCTATGTTTTTAAAGTTATTTTAACAAAAATTATAATAATGTATTTTGTTAAAAAAATAAAGTTAAGTACCATATTTGAATACTTTATTTATATTACTATAATATTTACTGGGAAAAAACTAAATAAACAGCTGGGTTTTTCTTTAAAAGGGTTCCAAACTGTGTCGGTGCCGCCATTTGTATTCCCATACCGAACCTATTTCGGAAAAAAATTCTCGGGACTCCTGAATTCCTGATCTTGAAGAACCACAAAATTAAATAATTAGGTAACAGAGCGAAACACCAGCTTCGAACACGATCTAAATAGCGATGAACTAAATTGATAGCTTATCTTAGGCTCAGATCAAAGAAATAGGCAGATAGAAAGCTTAGAACACGCGAGTGAAGCCACCAAAGCAAATACAAAACCGAATACAAACTCGCGACAGTACCAAGCTACGCGTCGTACTGCTCACACGTAACACGTGACTTGTTATTGTACGCCAAAATATGCTCTCGAGTCTTAAAATATTGTAAAAGTTGTTCTCAAAAACAAATAAAACAAGATGGAATATAATATAATTCCACAAGTAACTCTTGTTATTTCTTATGTTTTGGTATTTATTTTCAATGAAATATTTTCGGCTCGCGTGAAACACAAAACCTCAACAGTAATGGGGAAGGCAAGTGTCAAAGTGAAAAGTGACATTTGTGTCCCAAAAGAACTGTCAAATCAAAGGAATTTTCTGAAAAAAAGCGTTTTATTGATGTAAAATGACTAGATGTTGTGTAAAAGGCTGTAATAATGATGGAACCAATGATATTATAAGTAAAAAAGGTGTAGATACGTTATACGCGCTCAAAAACAGACGCGCTCAAATGTGGTTGATTAACAAACCTTGACCTCAGTCCGACGTTGCCAGCGACAACGGATGCACTTCACGTACTACAGAGTGAGTCAAAAGTAAAAGTGACTCAAAATAACCGAAAATGCCGTCGTGTGTGATGAGATATTGTACAAATTATACAAGCAAGACTTCTAAAAGTCAAAGAATCACTTATCATTCGTAAATATATTATTTATCTTAATATTTTCACAAATAAAACATTACGTTTCTATAATATGGCGTCGTAAAAGAAAGAGTGCGAGTGAGATAAAAGAGAGAGCGTCACCATCTAGCTGTCACTTTTTTTCATATTGGTTTTATCTAGCTATCCTTTTTACTTGTAGTGAAATGTAATGTGTGTGAATAAAAAGTGTGTATGTGTGCTGCCTCTCTGCGCGGTACGCTTTTTTCTGTTGTTTTGTACGTGTATAACATATCTATGACTTATAATATCATTGGATGGAACCCACAAATTTCCGACAATTCACACTATCAAGAAATAATGGGTAGCTGCTATGACTGCTGTGAGAACAAAAATTGTATTATCAATAAGGAAAAGCTATTTATTAAACAAATATCTACCCTTGCGAAGCTGGGACAGGCCGTTAGTTGAATTTATTAATGAAATTCTATGATTATACCATAACTAAACAATCGAATACACCTTTCAAAATAATATCTACTTTTCTATTGGAGGTTAAGTATTGCATCGCTCTTTATATCATGAAATGGTTCGTCTGGTGGAAGAATTATCGCCGGGACCGAGATTTGTGATAGTGGTGGTGTTAGGAAGTAAAAATTCTTATCATATTGCTTCAATCTATAAAATAGATGTAAAATTAGATGAAGAAGACAAACACAAAACTTGATGACATTTTTCTCAATATAGAATGTCAGAAGCAGTACTATATTCTTTGTAGAGGCTAGCATATGTAATACCTACTTAAAAATACAATTTTAAATCCCAACTACAAGTAAACGTGTGTTTAATATAGTAGAATCAAGTTTCTAGCCTCTCAACTAAATCACTTTTTTTTTCCTCTTGTAGATGGCGTCTTAGTTCTGGTTTTACTATATGCACTTGCATTGACGAATAATTTCCCATATTTGTTTTTTAGAATAAACTCAATTTATATAACAAAATACGTGTTTGTTTTTTGTACAAGCTATACAGTAATCTGACTTATGGGACAACGATCGCAGCGACATCTACGAATAGCTTTGAGTTGCCATCCCCATTGGTCTGTAATGTTGCTCTGGGTTGCCAGTTTAAATGGTTAAAATTTCCTTGAATTAGAGGAATATGCATAGTGTCTAGAAAAATCGTTATACATTCGTCGTAATTGCGTGTAAGGAAATATTTTTTGTTTAGAACCAATTCTATGGAGTTGGGGTTAAGATTGCACTAAATGTATAGAAAAGTTAGAAACGAATACTTATAATAATGAATACGTTGAAATCGTTTGTTATTCAAATATTAAATTATAATATGTCAATAGACAAACCACAAAGTGTATTTCATGTCTATAAAAAAATGAATGAAGAATAAGTAATTATGCATATTTAACTTTAATTCTAACATTATTATTCCGTTCAAATACTTATTTAGTGTCTTTAAAGCAAAAGCACGTTTCCTATTTGAAATATCAGGTAGTCAAATAATTGAGAACAATTTAATGAACAAAAAAAAATATGGGAGTATTTCTCAATGTCTGGCAACCATATACACACACATACGCGCGTGTCCCTACACGACCCCTCTTATCTGCCGCGCACACATAAGTAAAAAGTGGCTTCACCTTGTTTGTCGCGCACGTTCTATCTGTCTATTTCTTTGATCTGAGCTTATAGGAGTACATTACTTATAGGGTAAGTGCTCCAGTGAATGAATATACCCCAGTGAATGAACAAAACGGACTTTTTTCTAAAAAATAAGAAGAGATATTTCTGCCCAACGTAGTATTTTTTTTCATAATAGCATATTTTTTTGCCATTAAAATGGCTAAATACATTTCTTATATCACTGTTCGTTTCGAAATGTCGAGCGTTTAAAGTTTGCAGTTTTTAGTAACTGTGAATTTGTTCGAGCAAGAATTTAGGACTCGGGTAAGACGCAACTTTTTTTGTTAACACATTGTAGCCGTAATTGAAGTATGTAACATAAGTTATTTATTAATTTGAAAAAGAATAGTTGTACTATGTGTTTCAAATCGATTTCACTGCAATTTTAGCCAATTTTAAGTAAATTATTAGGTGTCCCAGCATTGGAACTAAAAAAACGTTTGAAATCCAGTAAATGAACGACCGTTCATTCACTGGACAAACGTCATTATCACGTTTTTATTAAAAAATGTATTCTATTATTATGCCATAAGATTCACGTTTTGAGAGTCGTTTTAAAAATAGATTTATGATCTTTAGGCCAGTATTGGGACAGGCGTGTTTTTTTCATTCATTTTTCATCATGTTCAAATATTGGTTTTCTTCATGAAGGTGTAACCAATAAATGAACAAAAAATTTTGGGCTAGATTTCTGTGTTTATTCACTGGTTATTTTTTGGTTCATTTACTAGAATTTTTCGTTCATTCACTGGGGTTTTGGGGTCTTTTTCATTTTATTGCTAAATATCTAAGAAAGTATACAGATTATTTCGTAAAAACAAGTCAAAAAATATTTTTGAATACAGTCCTAACACCAAAATTTAATTTTGGACCGTATCGTACATAAGCAAGAATTTTAATGTTTTTTTGAAGTTGGAAGATTGCTTAAGTGTTCGTTCATTGGAGCACTTACCACATCAAAAAAGTTTGTGATCACTAGCATATTTTTTTTTAATTTTATGGAAATTTCAGTTCAAGGCTAAACTTTTTGTAGCTTGTTTTGTGAAATGTGGCACCTATGTATCTAAGTAGTGCCATAGCCCATCCATTGCCCATGTCGACTACTGTCTCAAAAGAATAAAAAGAGTGCATGTTTCATCGCATACAACATGCCTACGTGTATAAATGAGCAAATAGTGACAGGAGTTGCACAATCGCACATAATTATGCAGATACGTAGGTACATCGTATTAAATAAACATCGACTCATCTAGATAGCAATATCTCGAGAACGGACGTATCTTTATATTTTATGCAGAGATTACATCATCGCTAACTGAGCTTAGAGGAAAATAGTGGTATTTTCCGAACACTACTAGGAACTGTGTATGATTAAAAAATAAACAGGTAGGTACCTAGATATATTCGAACTAAGGAAAGTCCAAGTCCAAGTACACAGTATGAAATTAATACCTATAAAAATATAGGTATCTGCAAATACACAATTTTGTTTTAATTATCATGTTTATATCAAGCTACCGTAACAAAAAATTAAAACTGGGACTAGACTCTCTTTTACAAGCCTTTATGTACATTATTTTATTTTTTCATCTCCAAGTACTTAAGTGAAACAACTGAATGGCAACCTTGAAGGGCAGGAGAATTAAGAGAGGTCAGATCCGATACGAAATGAACTACAGTCCTACAGATTATAGAAACATAATTAAGATGTTTTCGAAAATAAATAAGTATCTCCCTATAGGCTGTGTGCTTATTTTAATTATGTAAAGGTATTTTGATTTTCTGGATTGCTTCTTCTGGATTATTTGAAGAGAAATAACAGAAGAGTCATGGATCTCTTTGTTGTCCGTCTATCAAAACTTTTTCTACCCCAACTCGCACTTCTTAGCCCTCGCCTCTTCCTGTTTCGCGGGGTCGGCTTTCTTATTCGCCATTCACTTTGCGGCTAGGTAAGCATCGTCTTCTTTAAGGCCAAGGTTTTGCATTTCCTTCCGGACATTAATTTGTCATCCAGGTAGTATGCGGTCTACCTCTCCCTCTCTTTTTTGTAGCCATGTAAAGTACTTGGTTCACGATATGATCAACGGGTTTATGTACAACATGTCCGTACCACCTTAGCCTAGGTCTTTGAGAGAGACTTCACTCACCCAGCGCAACACATTTCAGTGGCATGAAATGTTTTCTTCAAAGCCCACGTTTTTCTACCATAGAGTAAGGAATGATGGATTGTCTAAGGAATGATATGAATGAAAAAGTAGTAAATGATACTGTGACCGTGACGTCTGATAGGGGAGAATGGAAGAAAAAAACGTGTTGCGCCGATCCCAAGTAAAATAGGATAAGGGCAGGAAGATGATGATGAGAGTAAAACCGATCTGTGCTCGACTGCTGCTCTCTGCTGTTTTGTAGCCTGTTTCCTAGGTCCATGAGGCACACCTCATGGACCTAGAAAAAAGGGAAGCCGTTTTTCTAGGTCCACGCTTTGCCTTTGGACCTTCTCGGCATTTTTGAATCGCAGAGAATTCCTGACAGTGTACGCCACTTATTCCACCCGCACGCATCGTTCTGTGCTTAACGTCGCGTTGGCCGTTATCCAACCGTCTTTCGTGAATACTGATCTTAAGTATTCAAATTCATTTACTCTTGATAGGGCCATCCAATTTAACTTCCACACTTGATGGTTCAGATTCATGAGTGTTGGAGTTGCTTGCGTACCTACTTTGTCTTGATTCTGCTTAATGCGTAATCCATTTATAGTGGAGTGCCGTAAGGTTTATACCTCGGAATCCAGGACCAGTCAATGAATCTTCATATAAATTCTTGAAATGTGTTTTTAACCACATATACAAAAATTGGCGATGCATCCGATACCGATACCGATATATCGGCGATACTTCGGGTTAACTGATATACCTATCGGTACTTTTTGCCAAAATTGTCAACATCAAAAAATAGTTTAAGGTTTCCAAGAAAGTTTTCTCGTATCTCTTATGGATGAGTTCTCCCTTTTGGCCAATTTAAAAGAGAGTCTCTGTATAATTATTTATTTAAATTAAAAAAAAATATATTGAGATCGGGCAAATTTTTTTTTAACATTTTTTCTACATAATGCTGTTATCAACACATTTCAAAAAATTATATGAAGATTCATTGACTGGCCTTGGATTCCGAGGTTTTACTATTTTTACGCCTTACGGTACGGCACTCCACTTTTCTCCATTCCCCAAACTTTCTTGAATTCCGTTTCAGCAGTAGAGTAGTACAACTCGAAATGTTCCCGGTAGGTACTGAAATTTCAATACTACGAGTAACTGCAATTAATTGACAATAAAATACAATCAAAACGTATCATAGCACCTTCAAACACTTAAAGTTAGATAGCAATAAGATTATCTACTATTATCTGAAGGCGCAATCCTTCCATTCCACACTGGTTGCATCACAAATAGACACAGTATGTACAACACCATCGTTTTTAACATTATTGTCTGGGTACGATCATTAATCGTTTTATCTCGGATTCCCCCATTTCGGGTTACGTTTCCAAACTAGAATAATAAAACTGATACAATTTTGAAGGTTTTACAAAGTTAAAAAACTTTTAATTGATACCAAATTCATTCAAACCACTTCATGATTATTTTGATGTGCTATCCCGGATCAATTCCAAGTTAGTGATCCCAAACTTCCGCTCGCTAGTGTAGGTAAGTACTTATAGCAAAATCAATTTTGGTAATTTATCGAGACAAACCCTACCTGCTTGGCCCAATGAGTCTACTATCGAGGCGAGCTGATTCAATGATGGGCTACCTCATAAAGTAAATTGTATCATATTAATTCCTAGTTAGCAGAAATATGCAGGATAACTGTTTAAGAGGTACCACTTTCACCATAGCGACAAAACTTGGTCAAAAAGCAGTGCATAATTATTTTGTTGAAGAACTTTGGGTGCAGACTTGTTTTTTGAGGAAATTCTTGTCTACCTTATGTAAATTCCGGTGTACTTTTGAGGAAATATTAAATTTGTACCTGTATTTATTTTCATATTACTTTAACGTATCTGTTACGGCCAATTTGATAAGTCCGGGCATTATTAATAATAATGGCCGGGCTGTATTCATAATGCCCGACTAAATTGGGCAATGTGATTAAAACAGCATGATTAATCACTTTTCCCAGTCATTATGAATAATGCCCACCCTATCTTGGGCAAAGTAATAATATAGGTGAACTGTAGTGTTCATGTTTATTAAATGAAATTAAACTTGCAAAATTTTCTTGAAAAATTAACAAAAAAAAGCGGGTCGCCGTCGAGCGACCCCTGTAGGCGGTAATTAGCAATTTGACTAAGGGTGCAAGAGCGAGCTCGGGACTTGGGGCACCCCGACTCGAACAGGTTAGGTTCGAAGTGGATAGCGGGGTCCGAAAGACCCCGCCATCCCCTTCGTATTAGGTTACTTTAAACCTTGCAAACAGAAATAGGAGCCCCGCGAGGTGGGGCTCCGTCGAGCTACCTTGATAGGCGGTAATTGCAAGGCATGGCTGCGGTCCCATTTATCACATTGCCCGGCTACAAGTAGGGAATTATTCATACTGCCCGGTCCAAGTGATAAATTCAAACTATCTCAAACACTGACTTATTAGGTACATGGACCACGGGCCGTCGGGCATTTTTAATAATGGCCGGTCAAAGTGACAAATTGATCACTTTGCCCTTCGCTCTTGGGCATTATTAATAATGGCCGGTCCTTATTCATAATGCCCAGTTAATCACGTTGCCCGTCACATAGGTATACATTATGTAGATAGATATAGACGATACTTGTGATGTAACATAGCTGCTTGTTACTGAGAACTTAGAATGTTTCAGATAATTATTTCTATAAACGTTTGATGTTTCCAATCAGTTAGAAGAACGGTAAGCAAAAACTTGACAGGTGGCTAATGGATACATGTAAGTATGAAGTTTTTCATGTCGTGCTTAACAAACTTGCTATGGTGTTGCATGGTGTCTATGTAGCTTATAATTCAGAAACTAAAGATAAAAAACCTTTGATCTGCGGTACCTAATAGTTTAAATAAGAATTGTTGTAATATCTTTTATGTGTAAGTATAATAATTACCATACACGTATAAAGCCTCCTGCAGACACACGCGATTAATCGCGCGGGGCGACATGTCGCGGTCCATTCGCAGTATTTTTAGAGTGGAAATTAGCTTGGCTCGTAGTATTCAAACAATGATCATAAAAATATCAATTCAAAAAAATTAAGCTTTACTTCTAAGAACCAGAGTCACCGACATAGCTCATAAAATTTGCAAGTTGAAGTGGCAATGGGCAGGCCACATCGCTCGTAGAACTGACAACCGATGGGGAAGACAAGTTCTCGAGTTGCGACCACGGACCGGAAGACGCAGCGTAGGTAGGCCTCCCACTAGGTGGACCGACGACATCGTGAGGGTCGCGGGCAACCGATGGATGCAAGTGGCGAATTGTCGTTCGGCGTGGCGGTCTAAGGGGGAGGCCTATGTTCAGCAGTGGACGTCTTCCGGCTGATGATGATGACTTCTAAGCTTGAATGTTTTTTTTAAGTTGATAGGATTAAATACAGTAAATGCTCGCATTCCATTACATTAAACAAGCTTTCACATACTTTCTTAACAAAACTTCAAAGAACTGTACATGAGAAGCTACTACCTATGTCCAGATCATTAGGTATAGCGAGAGATAAGGTTACAAAACAGCAACAGGATGGTGACAGTAGAGTCGGCAAACCGGTGTGCGCAAGAGTCGCGTCGCGCCGCCATTGCCATCACCACTCATTCAACTGCGGACCAAATTCACTTGATTGAAATTAATCCATGCTAATATGAGGCCCCTCCAGGCGACAACCGCCTCATGCCAAAACAAGTTCTACACGTCGTTATAAAATATCATTAACATAATCTCCTGAGATGGATAAAATTAATCGAATCTATAAAAATAAAACTGAACAGCCATCTATAGCGTGTTATTATATTCAAGATACACTTAAAATATTACGTCGAGTTTGCAAATTCGAATTTGCGACGTATTTTTTGTACCAGTTTACCAATTTTCTCTGAAATGGAATGCAGGATTAAACTGGAGCACTAACTTATGCAGAATAGTACCTACAGGCGCATGATTTGTGGTTTGCTATTCAATTGAAATCATATTTCTGTTACAAATACTTACTTGTAAGTAAAGTCCCGATAATACTCGTTCACTAACTTGGTACTTACAACTGACAAGCAAGGTCATAGTACTCAGTAATTTAATCCACCATGACATCATGGCGTTTGTAAAATATTCCACTGAGCTGGCTCGAGTTTTTGCATGGTGCCACGCTATGCCGCTCACATCACATTAGACAGGTTCGTTAATTGCGACGCCGACGACGAATACCCACTTAATGAACACCATAGCAACAACTTTTGTGGAATATGTATAGAGCCGTTCCATTTCATACATGGTTTTTTTCGTAGGAATATATAAACAGCTTGCCGAAAGTTGGGTAGAGCGCAGTCTTTGTGACTAATGAAGCACGACCTTCGATTTAAAGCAGAAATTAATTCATGAGCCTTATAGAAAAGCTACCTACTAATGCAGTTGACTGTAACAATATACTTTATGTGAACATGTGAACTTGAAAAAAGATACCTAACTGGCCGTAGGTCGTACTCGGTATTAGATTACTTAGAGATGGATTTCAAATCTCAGATGAACTTCGATGACAATGCATCGTGCATTCAAGTAAATATTTAATTCACCTAAATCAAAGTTTTCTAGCACATATTTACACACGAATATAACACGCAACGTCGGAATCCATTAGTGCATTGTGTGCTCGACATTTTTTTTTCATATCTATTTCTGATTATTCTAAGTAATGATTGTTTTAAAATTACAATGGCTTCCTCAAATACGTTTCGTTGTGGAACATTTCAAAGCCTAACTAACACCAACCCAGAGAGACAAGACAAGCAGTCGCCGCTCATAAAATCAGCTAATCAAACCTACAGACACATCGACGCCGCTGCCTGCTCGCCATACCAATGAGTCTTACATGATAACAAAGTGGTTTATCTACCTTAACATTATATTGTAATATCAACTCTGTGTCAAGGCGATACGATTCTAACTTCAAAATCAAGCTCTGAAGCTATAAAATACTTCAGTCGTAAACATAATCCCATAGCAATAATGACTTATATCAAACATGTTGTGTTGCAAACAGAGTCCTTAGTTGATGTTGGAAGGTGTATTTTCTCGTAGCATGTTCTATTAGAGTTTGTAAAGGTTTAAGTGTCAAGCACACGTGTGTTTCAAGCGTCACCCAAATGGGGACCAGTTTAGAGTTCCATAATATATCTCCTGAGATCGTAGCATTGATAACTGTATCAATACCGGCCTCTGTCGGGACTTAATGGGCTGTTTCTTGCTTCGTTAATATCCACGGGACTTGTGAGACACATCCTGTGGACCGACTACTTTAAAACTGTTTATAGCCTTTCTGGGAGAACGTTTTGCACTATGATAGTCTCTCTAAGGAATACTAAATGGTAGATTGGATGAATGACTACGCACCTAATTTGAAATTCAGATCTTCCAATCTCCAAAAACGATTTCATGATGACATTTCTAAAATTTAAAAAGCTGTTCAACATCCGCCTCTACTAATATTGAAAACACTAAACAGTGGACAGGGACACTATAAGCTCTCACTCTCATAACAAATGCGATGCGCGTGCGCCAATCGGTTTACTCTTCCGATTAGAGTCAATAAGCACTAGGTAAGTAGTTAAACGAGGATTTGATTTTATCAAAGTGTTCAAAATGAAAGATCATGAGCATATTCATACGAACGAGACGCCTCTACGGCAATATTTTCGATTAGTTAGTCAGTTCAGAAAACAAGCCAAATAACCTCTATTGACATATTATTCACCTAGGGGAATTGATGAAAATTGTTAAATGTAGGTAGGTACAGTCAGATTTCAATATCGTTGTACACCGTAATAATACATAATAATACGGTGTACAACGATTATGAAAATCTAAATGTGGTCAGCAACTTTTGATGCTGACTGTACATAATATTATCTTCATTTAGAATATTTATTACTGTATCTCGGTACCTATGTTTAATGTTTAGTTAGGTACCTAAGTATATTTTCCTTCTGTTGGCAGGATCTGGTTGCGATCAAGTAGGTATGATTCACCTGCTTATGTAAACGCCATGTTAAGTCTCAACAAATGTTGGGAATAATAATACCTATGCTTCGATTTTAATATTATGTGTTACGTCAAACGCCTTTCTCATCGACCACTTGGTCAATGCAATGCGTCATGATAAGAATTAGACAAGTGTTATTTTGGTGCAAGAAATGACGAAAAGTGATGAAATCAAAAGAAACAGCTATTAATTCTATAATTTGAATAAAAGTATTAGTTGATTTGAAGTGGATGTGAAGATGAGGCGTTGGTGCGGGCCAACCGGTTTTGTGGTCACCTCAACTCACCTGCGCGTTTGCTCTCGCCCGCGCCCGTGCGGACGAGGCACGCCATGCATCGTCAGTACTTACACAAGGCCTGCTCGCCTCATTCACGACCACGTTAGCTTTCTACGGCGCACACACGAGGAAAACTTATATACACCGTGACTTTTTAGTCGTCTTACAAAAGCAGCCCAGTTCATGTATCCAATGACTGGAACACGTTTATAATAAAAAAATATGTATTTAAGAGATTTGAAAAATTTAATAATAAAACTTTAATTGGTTATTATAACACAAGGCGGAGTTAGAAACGCCCTTGTCTTATAGAAAATGGAAATAGAATGATCTACCCGACTATTGCGCTGGGTAGGTATACTCTACAGATTGATACGTAAACATTTTAACAGGGTGTTTCATATTTCTAATGTACCTATTTATTAAAAATAAAAATTATTATTAACGATTTAAAAAAAATTAAACTCGCCTAGAGGTATTTTAGGTCGGATACATTAAGTGGACGACTTTTGTAAGACGACTAAAAAGTCACGGTGTATTATGTTAATTACATAAATTCGTAGTAAACAGCATGAAAAGTGTTTAAACCACTAATAGGTAGATTCCTACCTACCTGTGTATGATTGTAATGACTACTCTGTATATTAACAAGTCATCGCTTCACTTGTAAACTAGTGATGTTATCATTGACGGTACTAAAACAGCTGTTCACAATTTAGCGTTAATTATGAGCTAGATTAACAACTACTTAGGTATTGATTTAGGTTTATTTAGATAGATACTATCTGACACACACTTCTGACGGTACATGTCTGAACGGAGTGGTAGAACAGCTAGTTATTGGAGTTTCAAAAACGTTGGTACAAAATGGTAACGTATATTTAAGATGTCAGCCAGTGTTTTCGAATAGCGTGTTGTTATTACGTGTGATTATTTGAAAGATATTTTAATGAATGCGTGTGGGACGTTGTACGCGGCCAGCGCAGCAAGCGGCGCGGGCGCAATCACGCTTGGCGCCGCCTACAACTACGAGCTAATCATAGTTTATGCTAGACTAGTCGACAGAAACAAACCGTTATCCTCTAGCTTGTGCGACCTATTTAATCTAATTAATATTTAAATGCATTTATGTACCTACTTGCAATGCAACGTAACATCTCGACATTATCTGTATCAAATTGAGTTCGTTATACTACAAACAAAGGAATAGGGACATATTTGTTAAGTAGGTTATTCATATCATTGATAGCATACCTACATTTATTATTACACACATTAAAATACATGCACCACCTGTGAGTAATTTGTTTTGCCAGCGATAATGTTGTTAAAGAGACGTTTTTGTTTCGATAACAGAGTTAGAACATTTTAAACATTACCGGATGCTGATTGACAGTCAATCGATTTCAGATCATCGTAAATTATAGGAGACGATACGAGTAAGTACCTATAATAGGTACGGTAAATGTTTGCGATACAATTTTGCAGTCATTCACCGACACAATCACACTGGGGCCGATTGCATCACGTCCAAATATAGCGGTCACGCGTTGATAGAGCGCCAATCACTTTACCAAGTGGCGAGCTGCAATGCATCGATAATCATGAATTTGGTGAAGCGCGATGTCCATTACTGTTCGATAAACACCGTTTGTTTGTTGTCGGTTTACTCAACCAGCAATCTATTCTACAGCATACAACACGTATTGTTTTAATTTTAATTTTGTTTTTGTTATATTAATGATGATTTTATCAGATCTGTGCGGACCTTGCAGGCGTCCTTGAGGAGACAACGTTGTGATTTCCGATTTAGTTTATTTACTAAATGATCAATTCGTCGATTCCAAGTCAACGATTTCGAAAGAAATACACACTTAGTGAACTAGCACCGAAATAATCTAAACTTGAGCTTTTTTACCTAGATGTACATGGTACAAACTGGGCTCGCCCAGTTCTAATATGTACCATCCACAGGAAGTACTTCTTAATACATATTAAGAATGTTTATACTTAAAACTTAGTAATTATGTGCCCCACCCTCTTGCAGTTTACTCACTTTCCCAGTCAATGTTATACCTAATTTCTCCACTAAAACATTGATTTGTTTGAGTAAATTCACACTAATCATAATCATATTGTTACGAGCTGGGTATTGGGATAAATTAATTAACACCAATTAAAACCAAATAAACTTTATTCACACACGAATCACTAATTAAAACAAACGCTTAACACTACTCCACACTTATACATACACTTAGTCACTCGTAAAAGTCACTTAGAGATCGCTTCTAGTTCACTTCGAGTCTCCTCGATCGTAGTCAAAACCAGACTGACTCAGGTCGCCGATCGGCGCCCTATTTATACCCCGGCCGGACCCACTAGATGTTTCTAGAAGATGGTCGAATGTTCTGGAAACATTCATAGACTTCGACATATTCCCATTCTTCATTCCTTCTGGAACATTCCAGAACCATCTCGAAACATCTAGAACAGGGTAGAATTTTCTAGAAACTTCCAGATTAATCTTCAGTAGAATAGTCGAGAACCTTGTGGAACCTTCGAGAAGCCTGTAGATTGGTCTCGCAATACGATCGACGTAACAATATTATTAGTAAGTGTAACCAATTCAACGGCTCTATCTATGTCACCTCATTTAGTTATTAAAATATTCGGTTTTGCTTCGCACCTGAGTATGAAAATGTTAATATTCATCCATGCATTACTTATAGCATTCCTTCCTTCGTAGGTAACATGGCAATATTATAAGTTCAGCGATTAAAAACATTCACCTCTGTGTTTCACTGAAGAGACAGGCAGAGCAGCTACCTATACAAATTTTGTGGATAGGACAACTACCACAATATTTTACTCAACTATTTTACTACGAGTAGTTCTGTTTTAGTCGCTAAATAGAGTACCTTCTTATTAAGTAATCTAAAAAGTAAGGGTACAAAAGGAGAAATAAAATTCTATTCATTCATAAAATGTTAAAAAAACCATAGCCATTTCATTGATTAACTAATGAATTGCTTTTTAGTAACTGACTGTAAGCTACATCCGGTACATTTCCAAGCAAACAAACTCATTGTGAGTCAAGCCAAGCCTCGTTGTTAGAACGTAAAGGGAATGAGGTACTTATTGTTATATACTAATATTGATAACCACGTGTGTATAGAGTTCGAATATCACCACGAGTAGGCGCCTACGTGCTGTAATTCGCGTTGCCAATTATTACGCAGCACCTATAGGTAAATAAAATATATCTACCACTGTGCGATATATAACAGACATACCTACCACTTGACACACACTACGATGCTGCAACCAAGACAATGGAAACAATCATCAGTGCACTTGATGAATGATGACTAATTTACTTCCATTCGTTGAATTTCAAAGGCCACTCACTTGGTTTTGCGACTTGTAATTGTGACGACCATGGGGAAATTCTTTCTTCATTTAACGAACATTTAGATTAGGTTCCACACTGTATTTAATCAACTCGTTATTTTAGGACGAATTACATGAAAACGTGTATAACTATTTATCTGACGATAATATCAATGAATGAAAAATTGCTCATAGTTCTTATCAACAATGTTTTTCGGCACTTACAACTTCCAAGTGCTTCCAAGAAAAGTTGAATCAGGCATGACATAGTAAATTCTGGCTAGAAACCGCGACCTTCAGCAGTCCTGCCTCCAAAAACTGATACTTATTAGATGCTATCTCACCTAATTAGTTTGTAAAATTAGCACCCTAATTTTATAATAGTGATAATATCATCATTGTGTATATCTAGAAGACAAACGGGTAGGTTGAAGAAGATCAAAGAAGATCGACTATAGATTCAGTACATAAATAGATATCTTTTCAGCCTCCCAGTTCAAAAGTGGCAGCCTGGCAGGTAAATGTAATTATTTCACGCTAATGAACTTGATACGATGGCGTCGCGCTCGGGTGGTCGTTATGCAAGTCTTGTGAGGCAGGGCGTGGGGTGCGCATACGCACGTCATTGAACGAAACGTGATGCAGGCGCCATCACTGCTCACCGTTAGAGCGGCAAGAGCCATGCCGTCGCCATACATGTTCACACTTAACGCCCAGTGGACAATAGAATGTGAAAACGTACACTCTTGATTGATAGTGACCGAATCTGCATTTTTTTGTTAAATTAGTACTTAGTTAAACAATTGTAATAACTCATACATATCTAATAAGAAAACCTGCAACCGCTGGTTCAAGCACTAATGCTATTAATTTATTGATGTTACTAATTTATTTCAGTATGTAGTTATTTTTAACAACTATCCCTAGGATAAGCCTTGACTTAGTTCAATGCATAGTGTAAATTATTTTAGTCCACTTTATTTTAGTCCACTTTATCCAGATAAATCCGATCGTAGATAGTGGCTAGTGTTAATCTGTCCGAGGCTCCGAGCTACCTCGGTAGATTTCGCACCTATTGTGCAACGGTGACGGTGGCGCCTGGCCAGCCGACGAATCATGGCCATCCGATGCAACAAGTTATTTCTAGACACAAACTAGTCTCGGCTCCGGTGTCCTAATATTTAGCTCCTTCAATCATCGCTACTTATAAATAACTATTTTTAACGATTCATTACACCTTGCAGTGTTCATTGTAAGAAAGAGAAATGATAACGTACTGTAAGTACACTGTCTACTTACGACGCAAAATATTCGTACTGAAACTACGTCACGTCAAACAGAAGGTACCTACTACGTATCTGTGGGCATTGTGCAGTAGCAATCCATGAGTATATTAGCGTACTGCACGCCATATATATACATAACAGAGGAGTCCACAGGCGGATGTAGATAACATTTCGCTGCGTTGACATCATTCAACTAAAGTTGCAGAGCCGATATTGTAACTCAAGATAACGGGGAAAATATAACCGACTGTAAAAGGAACTGGAATGGAACTGGTGCGCAATTATGTGATTGCGTAATGTTTCCCGATGTGTCAATTTCAACTTGCTGATAAATATGTCAACTAGATGCCCTCACTGGAGCATGGACTTAGTATCTGTTGATTATCTTTGTTAATTATGGTGCAAGGACTGACAACATGCAGCTTATCGAATACGTATCAACTGTCAACCTTTATCTATATAAGCCTTTGAAATTCATTTAGAGAATTCTGAGTGTTTTCTAAAACAATTTCTGTTCTCTTTTAAATCTTATCGATAAACTTTTCATTTAGCTATATTTCAATATTGCAGAGATTTTTAACTGTTTGGTATCGTGATTAAGTATTCGTTAATCGTGCCGTTTGGGGTGAGGCGCACGCACTCACGCTGGCCGCGCGGTCTGTCAACGTGGCGTGGTCGTCGGCGCTGCCAGTGAGAGGAAACCTGTTTGGTCGGAGAGCTGATGTCGGTGGGCGTCTGCCGAGCCTGTGGACCGGCCACACCTAATGCTAATGCGTCTCAGCATCCACTTACTTGTTTATAAGAAATGCCATGCTTTACATTTCCTGATCTACCAAACCTATCAAAAGATAAGTCTCAAGAAATCAAAATCGTTGCGAAACAATGAAAAAGTAATAAATTGAGGAATGGCGGCGAAATCTTCACCGACATTAGAACAGGTTGTGATTTTGTTTAGAACTTAGGCGGGTCCGTTTAAGGTGGCACAAAAAATAAGGTGCCAATAAAGGGACGGAAACCCATTGTTTGAGTGTTGTTCTTGTATCAGGAATTTCGGGGAAAAAAGCGTAGAAGCTAAGGGTCCATTCTATAGAATCGGGCGGCGAGGAATACAATAGAGTCCTTTGTGAGCGCAGGCGCCGAACGGTCTGGCGGCGCAGGCGCGCGACACGCCGCCGCTTCGTCTGGCAAGCTCGCGCTCGGTCCTATATGTGTGTGTACTTAGGCGTCTATCGGGCGCTTTGTCACGCACGTCCACGATCCCGATATGGCAGGCGGGTGGACCAGAACCATGGCGCGAGCTTGCATCTGCATACAATGTGACACTTTACCCTCGCCGCGCCAGAGCCATCTTCACCCGTCTAAATGACGCACAAGCGCAACGCACACACCTCCGCACGCCGAGCGCAGTAGCGTAGCGCCCTATACGACGTATTTAATCCATCGCGCAATAAAATGTTTTTCTTGATTATTTACCTACGAGTATTTTAATGAAATGATGATCGAGTCTGAGGATTAATTCGATAAACTATTGCGGTCAGTACCAAGAATGTAGCCGAGTATTCTGGAATATAAGAACAACACACGAACACTTCACGATTTTAATATAAAAGACCATGGTCCGGGATTTACATAATTGTCGTGATTCAACTCCGTCGTCACACATCACGCCACCAGGACTTGGTCTATGAAACGCTACGTGTCTGAGTCAACAAAGGACGTGCACACAGTGACGCAACAAACTGCGCGGCATACCTTTCTGTTCCTGTCGATTCTGCTTGATAAGTTGATACTTAACATACTTTACCGACCAAGAAATGATTTATCTTTCTCATGCATCAGGAATGTAGGATATCTGTGTACTTATAAGGTGATAAGGTATCTCAGAACTTCCGACCTTGAACGCGCTGGGAAAGAAGCCGTCATTGCAAATAATAAGTGCGTGATGAGATGGTGATCATTTCATGCATTATTATACTTAGGCATTTAAAAACAACAACTATGATCTTACCAGTCAGAAATAATAAACTAGCTGTTCGTGTCGGTTCCGCCTTGATAAAAGGACTATCCAGCACAAAAACTAAAACTACTGGTTTAAAATTTTTAATTGCAGCTAGTAGTTATTGCGACGTATTCAACAAAGCAAATTTTTTAGATAAAGATTTAAAACTTCATTGAAAATATCTGAAAAAATGATAATGCCTTAGGTAGTAGGTACTCTATTCATTCATCCGGTGCCGGACCTTCGCCACTAACTAGATAAAGAAAATGTTCAGTTGACCAGAACATAAAAAAAAACAATACGAACCAAAAAAGAATACTCAATGAATGTTTACAACAAAGATGCCATTCAAAATGTTTAATTTCAAGAGATAATACTTAAATACAATTTAATAAGTAAAAGTAAAATCATTTTATTTCAGACACATTTCATCCATAGTTGGACTTGGTCAGAATTTATGCCCATTTATGATTGCAAAAAAAATTGAACAACATCATTGGCCTAGTTATGACGAGGAAGAAGTATGAGGGAAAAGAAGAAGTCCTTAGTTCTTCTTTTCCCTCATACTTCTGGACTGACAATCACAGAGTCGTAAAATATGAGAATGAAATTTTAGATCTTCGAGCAGTTCCTCACAAAGTGGGCAGAAGACTAGAGATGATCCAGACTGACCTGCATGCAAAATATTTGGGTACAATTGAGGAAACCTGGATTGGATGAATGGAGGAATAATGAAAGAGTAAGATGATTGTGAAGAAATATTATATATAATGGCAAGTCTTCAGACAAAAACTTCCAAAAATTCTGATCCATCTTACTTAGAAATAAAGCTACTAACCACTACTAACTAACAAAACATTGATAAATGTTGAAGTGTAATATGACGCGTTTAAACAAAACTTAGGTACCTTACAACAGACTGAGTACCTATATCTGCTTGCTTGTGACTCTTGTGAGCAACCAAATTCAAGGAACCGCGCGTAATCAGATACTAATGCGGTTATTATTGATACAGAACACTTATTCTCAAGTGTACGTTACATACTTTGTTAATAATTATAAACTGGTGTTCTATATTATTTATAAATGGTCTGTACTACAGCACTAGCACAGCTAGTTACTACTCTGTATCAGAGTACTATAGTTGCTAGATATATAAATTGGTCAGAACCGTGCCTTCGATAAATTCCAAGAAATTACGCTTGGCCTTGTGGCAATCGTATAGCGTTTTTAATCTTAGTACTTTACAAGTCGCTCAGTTTCGTTTGACAATAACATTCAACCATCAACCATCTTCCACTACTTACCTATTTTCTAATATTGTTTAACATTAATTATTTTTGTTTCTAACTGTGTGACCGCTTATATCTTCCCAACTTTACAATATTTATTCTGATGCAGTTTTCACAAGCACAGTATATTTATTCTAAACAAGCAATAGCTTGTTTAGAATAAATATACTTGTTGTTGTACGGGCAATAGCCCGCGCATAATATTGAGCTTGGCTCTTATTTTACATTTATGTGTTTGATGGGATATCATTACTTTTTGTACATAAATAATGATCTTACACTATTGATGTGCGCTGAATATTAAAACAATAATGCACACCAATATCCACACTAATATTATAAATGCGAAAGTAACTCTGTCTGTCTGTCTGTCTCGCTTTCGTGCTTGACGTATACAAATTGAAGATCTGGAACACCTGATGTGGAACTCTAAGAGCCCAGCTACACTATAACATATACAGGAATGGCGTCTTAGCAAGAGTTGTACAGCCTGATTCTGGATAAGTACTCCAGACGCCTTACCAACTAGGCCATTGCAACCCAACTAACCAATAACAACCCAAATTGGAAGTAGTTAAACACTAATCCAAGAGATGGCGTCACGCTACCGTAAAGCGTTCAAACGAGGAATAGAGAATTTCAGTTTACAGGTGTGGGTTGCAATGGCCTAGTTGGTAAGGCGTCTGGAGTACTTATTCAGAAGACGCGGGTTCGAATCCCACTTGGAACTGAATTTTTCTTTCCTCAAAAATCATCTTTAAGATGCGCGTCGCATGCGTTAATGCGTTTAAAAAATAATTAATTGTTCAGCCTTATAAGCACTCTCTGTTGACGTATAAAAACTGAAGATCTGGAACACCTGTTGTGGAATTCCAAGCGCCCAGCTACACTATAACATAAATAGGGATGACGTTTTAGCAAAAGTTGTTCAATCTGATGAGCTCTGTTAACTTATAAAAATCGAAGATCTGGAACATTATCTGTCGTGGAACTCCAAAGCCCTGCGACACTATAACAAAGGAATGACGTCTTAGCAAAAGTTCTTTAGTCTTACAAAAATGAAAGATCTGGAACGTCTCGAATCGTCTCGCGCGTCCCGTTGTTTTCCCGTCCCGTCTCTTAGAATTCGACATCAGACGTTTCAAATCTTCGACTTTGATGACCCCGTTCTCACTGGCGTAAGCAACAGGATCCGCGTACGAAGTCGCGGGCAGAAGCAAGTTAATAATAAATCCCAGTTAATAACTTTAGGGGATGTTAAACACCGTTGCCGGCAAGAAGGGAAGTTCGGTTTTTTCGGACAAGGATTTATTTCCAACAATGTGCATTAACAAGATAAGGACAAGTCCAGACTTGCTTTTTTTCGTGGTTGTTTTTGAAGTCGGTTACATTTTTTTTTTCAACTTGGCGATATATGAGCCAAATTTGACAAGTTTAGGTGAAATAGGTTTTGAGTTAAGAGGGGCTAAAAAGTGGCTCCAAATGGTTCGTGTATGCTTGGCTCTGACACGCTCCCGCGTGTCTAGTCTCCGGATAAATTCCGAGAGAGCTGAATTTTATTTGTACACACATTTATTACGGTGTTGTAATGAATTTTAATATAGTGCCGGCTAAAAAAAGTTAACAAGGTCAAAAGGTCACGAAAATCAGTTTTTTACAATTATAAAATTGTTTGTCGTGAAATTCTCTACAATATAATTATGCCTCTAGCATTTTTCTGTAAAATTAACTGTTTGGAGTAGAGCGCTGAGAAAGCGCCTAGAATGTACTCACCACATTTAAGGTGTTGTTTACCGTACACCAAGGCGTAAACTCTATTGATTAGTAATGGAATTCAAAAAAAAAGGAGGTTCTCAGTGTTCTGTATGTTTTTATGTACCTATGTATGTTTATCTGCGATTATTTCTCGTTTGGCTGAATCGATTTTGATGCGGTTTTCAGAAAAGTGTTTGTAACATTTTGAGGAAGGTAACAATAACAATAATTGATATCTCATGTCTAAAAGGCAAGCAGGTTACTAACCAGACTGGCTGGCTTGCTGACAGTAGCTTTCAAATAGCGGTTCTTATACAAATGTCATCAATGATTGAAAATCAACATATTAATCCCTCAAGGGGAATAGCGTAATTATACAAACCCTATTAATTGAAAAGCAGTTTAAAGAATATTTGAGAAAAAATTGAATAACTATTATCCGGTTTAGCTTCCAACTCAAAACATGCATAAAAAAACAACATAATTAAAAATTGCTTATCTCCCAGGGAAAATAGCGTAATAATACATAGCCTGTTAACAGAAGCATTATATTATTAGGAATATTTGATCGACAACTTTACAGTAGTTTCGGAGATAGATCAAAACAAAAAAACCGGCCAAGTGCGAGTTGGACTCGCGTGAAGAGGGTTCCGTACGATGTTACCTATCACGTTTTTTTTTAATCTGACCCAAATTGGTACGCACAATATTGAGTGATTTACCATGTTATTTTAATATGATGGACTTCTTATAGATTTTCCTATAATCTATAAGTAGAAAACTAATTTCTGTATTTTTTTTTTAATTTTAGGTTCAGTAGTTTCGAAGATAAGGGGGGGAATGGTCAAATTTCGTCTATTTTCTTGAATAACTTACAACTATTTATTTTAAAATTACAAAAAAAATAATTTAAGATTGTCTCAACAACACCTTTCATTTGATATGTCACACGGTGCAGTTTTCAATTTTTTTTTAATTTTCCCCTTCCCCCCAAAAATTACCTCTCATATACAGATATGGACTTCTTATAAGTTTTCCTATAATCTATAAGTAGAAAACTAATTTCTGTATTTTTTTCAAAATTTTAGGTTCAGTAGTTTCGGAGATAATGGGGGGGGAATGGTCAAATTTCGTCTATTTTCTTGAATAACTTGGAAACCATTTATTTTAAAATTACAAAAAAAAAAATACATTTATGTTTGTCTCAACAATACCTTTCATTTGATATGTCACACAATGCAGTTTTCAATTTTTTTTTTAATTTTCCCCTTCCCTCCCAAAAATTACCTCCCAAATACAGATATGGACTTCTTATAGGTTATCCTATAATCTACAAGTAGAAAACTAATTCCTGTATTTTTTTCAAAATTTTAGGTTCAGTAATTTCGGAGACCAGGGGCAGGGGGAATGGTCAAATTTCGTCTATTTTCTTGAATAACTTGGAAACTATTCATTTTAAAATTACAAAAAAAAATACATTTAAGATTGTCTCAACAAGACCTTTCATTTGATATATCACACGATGCAGTTTTCAAAACTTTTTTTTATTTTCCCCTCCCCCCCAAAAATTACCTCCCACATACAGATTTCATCTATTCATGTCACACCTCTGTGCTTGGGTCACAGGAATTGATATGTGTACCAAATTTCAACCCAATCGGTCTAGTAGATTCGGATATAATTGACTGTAAGCGACAGACAGACGGACACACGAGTGATCCTATAAGGGTTCCGTTTTTGTATTCGGACGTACGGAACCCTAAAAACATAAAAATTTCGAAAAAAAAATATTCAATGTACAGGAATTACAGCTCTACGATTTTATTATATGTATAGAAACCTTGTTATATACCTACATAAAATTGTGATGTTATAACTATGTCGCTCTCGTTTTCGTAGAAAGCAGCGGCGGCGGCAGCCGCGGGTCCTTCGTTAGGTACAAAGTAAACAAGTAGATAAAGCCATGATGAATGAAATACGTCATAAGGTAAGGAAAATATTTTACAAAATATAACACAACAACAACATTAATCGCATTGCCGTTTTGCATAGAGACGAAGCAGTTATAGGTAATGGTTATAAGATGTTAGGGTGCGCGTGTAACTCGTAGGCCGTAGACGCAGCGTAGCAGTTTCGTAGCTGTGGGATACCCGCGTAGGCGATAACGCATCGTAGTAGCAGCGTAGCAATTTCGTAGCAAAGGGTTATCTGCGTAGGCGATAACGCGCCGTAGTGGTGGCATCATGGCAGAGAGATACCCGCGTAGGCGGCTACGCACCGTAGTAGATGCGTAGCAGTTTCAACGTAGCAGAGACTTTGGGACGTCCGCTTAGACAGGCGGTTACGCACCGTAGCAGCAAAGTAGAAGATTCGTATTCGTAAATACGATATCAAAATATGTACAACACGTGTGATCTTAGCTCTTCAAATAACTCTAGTCACAAATGCGTTCTCTTACTGTACCGGAAAAGTTTCCCATGAGATACCTTATGTTTTGGATTCCCTCGTAGATCGCATAGCTCTCTATTCCGTCCAGTGGTCATGCTAGGCCTTGTGTTATTCATGACGTGTTATATTAGTTCATGGGTATGTCCAGTGGCTAGTACATACTTCTAGTAGGTAGTTGTTTACATTATTGTGCAGTTAATTGGCTCACAGAGTCAGACCATACACCGTATAAGGCAAGTTGCCGAGAATCTAGTCCCACAAGCCGTCGTGCGGCGCGGCGGCGACCGGCCAACCGCTTTCATCATGCCACGATTACTTACGTCAAGCATTATCCTTTTACAAATAGGTAGGTATGCACAATGTTGGCATAGCGTGCATGTAGATAGTGCAGAACAACTTGGAAATAATCGTCGTACGCTCCCATAAACTAACTTGATCATATAGAAAAAAAAACATACAGATATGACATTCATGACTTAGGTATGCAAGATAACTCGATTGCAACACTACATTGAGCAGTATTTTATCTAATAATACAATATACTTAATTGTGTTTTATAATAGCCTAATAGGCGGCGTTGGTAGGTACCTATATCTTCTTTTTGTTTTACTTAAAAAGGAAACAAAACCTCATGAACGCATTCCATAGTTCCCGCCGCGGCCTTCCGCCCCGCCCTCGCATTCCATCGAGATAGCTT
Organism: Agrotis exclamationis; assembly: GCA_950005045.1. Classification (NCBI taxonomy): domain Eukaryota; kingdom Metazoa; phylum Arthropoda; class Insecta; order Lepidoptera; family Noctuidae; genus Agrotis; species Agrotis exclamationis. The sequence continues at coordinate 8,762,680 of OX465417.1, read as the reverse complement.
GAAGATGAACGATAGTTCACTCAAGGATCAAATTAATCTCCACAAAAAATTGATTGATATTTCCAGAAATATCTCTAAATAGCCCTTTAAAGTTTTTGATTGCAAATTAATATCACTTTACAATACAATACTAACTGCTACACACTTATTAATTTATAAAAACTCCGTTATAATTACCACTAGGCAACAATTAATATTTTTTTTAAAACAATATTTCTTTGGAGCTAAGTAATTCTATATGAAACATTGAGAGTTCTCCCTTCTGCTAACATACCTACGTGCCTTTTGGAACTAATACCTAAGCCAATTAGCTAGTTCAAGAGGGTAAGATTCCGTCATCCCGTTTACTAGTCATTTTAACGGACGCAGACGTCACTTTGTTTCAGTTTATATCCTTACAAAAAATTTTTGCATGCGTAGCATATTCGCACTTAGCCCAACACGTGGGCAGATCTCATGGTTCATTTCGTAGCATGTTTCCTAAATCCATAGTTTACAGTGTATGTTTTAATTCAGACCGAATTAAATTCAGTACATCTACCTAATATTATAAATACGAAAGTCTGTGAGGATGGATGGATGTATGATTTGTTACTCTTTCAGCCAAAACTACTGAACTTATTTGGTACATACACAGATCATCACCTGAATTAACACGTAGGGTAGGTGCTTTTTATCCTAATTTTATCTTCTCGTGGGATAATCTTCGAAATGTAGCGGGCGAAGCCGCTGGCAACTGCTAGTTTGTCATGACCGCTCTGACTTCATACAGATTTTAAAATGTTTTACTTTAAATTTAAATGATTTTTGTTTTATTAAATACTCTTACGGGTTTAAAAAATATAAATATATTGATAAAATAGTGCCACGAACTAGTTTGTACTCCAGACTATTATATTTTTAGTGCCACGAAGCGCCATCTACCGATCATCCCAAGAACGTAATAAGCTACACTTTCTTAAAAAAATATCAGATGGCGCTGAAGTAAATTAAAAAGGATTTTTTGTTGCACTAAAACGGTTTCTGTCTTTTAACCAAATAATACAAAAAAAATTAAACAAGATATTGGCAGTTCCAAACATTTATTTATGCAACATCCCATACTTCTTCAAATGCTGTACATAATTTAGCACAAGTCAATGCTGCTGACAATGGATAGTTACTGATTGATATAACATCTTCTGAGTAGTCTACTTCTACTTTACCATGAGCCATGGCACCAATAATCATGACTATTGGCTCATCTTTTGGGACTAACTCTCTACAATTCTTCACAACTGTTGAGCTGAATGACATGGTCACTTTCCTCACACCAACAGGTAGATGTGATGTAACTGGATTTTTAATAACTTTGAGCAGCTTCATTGGGCCATCCGAAGCTCTTATTGCAAACTTGTGAAGTAGTTGAACTGAAAAAAGAATACAAATCTACATCAATCGAGAAAAAAAATCACCTGTAGCATTAAATTTACAAAAGCTCTAACTGTTCGTTGCAAACTTTCCTGTTTCAACATTAAAATTGGGTGGTGTTTGTTCAAACACAGTGAATCATTATTAATATATTACGAACATCGTTATTCACTCATAATGTGTGATCAACAGAATATAATCATTTGGAACCTACCCATAAGACCAGCAAATCTCTTAAAAGTCCGTGGTATTCTGGTTTGTGGATTTATTTCTATAAGGACATTTTTCTCTGTGTGAATATAAACTTGCAGTAGGCCAGCCCTGTTCAGAGGAGAATCCATCAACATAAGAAGTGATTGATGGGTGATGTCAGGCCTGCAAGAACCAGGGTCTCTATCATTCTTTCTAAGAATATTTGCATGATCATCACAGTTTAACAGCTCAAAACTATTGCCAGTCTGAAATCAGAACAAACAGTTTTAGTAGTATACACGACATAACCTCTTAATTAAGATAATGTGAAAACAGGTATCTTCTTTTTTACCTTAACTGTTTCGAGCTGAGCGTTTTCCAAAATTACCACGAGACGTTTTTCTTGCTTTTTAATATGCGAAGTGACTAAATGTCTTGGTATGGGATCAAATTCAAATTCATCGTCTTTTGCTCCCAGTTTTCTTTTCTTTCCCATGATTTACTGGCTGTTAAATTTTCAAGGTTAATGAGCAGAAGTTTTTTTTTTTAAGATATTATTTATTACTTAACTTTTATGTTTAAAGAAGTAAAACAAGCCTATTTTATTAAATACTAATAGAACAAAAGCTCAACATCAACATCAACCATAGAAACTTTATCTCAATGACATCAACACACGTGTTTTTGACATAAGTGATAAAGTGACATTGTTTTTTTTTTTTTGAAATGGCTTCGAGGCCTTTATGCCAAAAATGTGACGTTGATTAGACTTTTGTTTTTGACTTCTTTTTAGCATGGCTTCAAGGCAAAGAAAGAGAAAAAGTATAGAACTCGTGATACTTCCTTCTCTTTCCCTCAAGAAAGAAAAACAAATCGTCAAATCGCATAAGAAGAAAAGGGACAGAGCAAAGCTATTTCTAAGCGCGTAGCCTGTTTTTTCAAGGCCAGACACAACATTTCGCGGATTTTAGGGATAGGTACCAGATTCGGGCAATATATTTCCCGGACAGTTCGGTCTTTACGATGATATGAAAATTGATAATTATTTTTTAACGAACATTCTACATGTTATACAGGATACAGGCATTTGAATCCGTAATAAGAGATATAAAAATAAATTGGTAGGAGACTTCAGCTCTTTCTCGATGTATTTTTTTTTTGTGTTTTTATTTGTCCGCGAAAATGAGTGAGATAATATGTATTGGTGTTTCCCCTATTCATAGTTCATAGGTAATTCCTCGATCGACGGACCCGATAGGAAAGTCCCTATATCGCTCAATATAAAAATCAACATATTACTGATATTACTACAAGTATTGATTAGAGTTTACAATGGTCATTTTAAAAAGATCTAGTCTGGAAATGAAATATTAGGTCGAATTAATTTGAAATAATGTGAGGGCATTTCTTTTTTCGAATCTTTTTATTATTTTGTTTTTTTTTTGTACATATTACTAGTTAGTTATATTTATAGTTTGTTCATAATTTTAGTATTAGTAACATGTCTAAATAAACATAAGAAGATTTAACAAATGCATAAAAAAAATGTGAGGGCATTATTTCAAATGGGTATGATTTAAGATATCACCAATTTAATTAGTTTTGTGTCTCCTAAAAAATAGAGTTTGTCCCCAAAATAGTAGATTTGTCACCAAATTGTAGTCACCAAACAATATAAAATCAATTCCATAATAAATCACCTGAAATCTTGAAGAAATAGGGTCTAGTACCAAATAATATTTCTGTATGTAATATAATAGGTTTGTCCTCATAATGGCTCGACGGAGCCCCGCTTCGCGGGGCTCCTATTTCTGCGTGCAAGGTTTAAAGTAACCTAACACGAAGAGGATGGCGGGGTCTTTCAGACCCCGCCATCCCCTTCGAACCTAACCTGTCCGTGTCGGGGTGCCCCAAGTCCCGAGCTCGCTTCGCTCGCTCTTGCAGCCTAGGTCAAATAACTGATAACTACCTGTCATGCTGTCATCATCGTTTCAACATTTTGTTTATTTTGTTACTAATTACCACCTTACAGGAAAATAATTATAATTATATAATTTGGTAATTCATACCTGGGAACACTTTTTGTTTATCTGAGGGCGAAAATATTTCGTGGTGATAGATCTATTTATTAGGTGATACAACTTGGTGACAAATCTAAATTTTGGTGACAGAAAATATAGTTCCCCAAAACATCTAGTCATTTTACATCAAAGCGTTTTTTTTCCGAAAATTCCTCAGAATAATGACGAAAATTCCTTTGATTTGACAGTTCTTTTGGGACACTAATGTCACTTGTCTTCCCAATCATAGATTAATATACTGTTAGATGGGCAACTTCGGCTTCGCTCGAGGTCGCGAAAGTGCTGCCGTGTAGTGGTTGCTTCATGAACGAAAGCCACTGCACTACATAGATACATACATATATAGGTATAGTGCAGCCGTACTAGGGTACCCAGCTTTTAGAGATATTATTGTTATTGCATTGTTTTCATAAATTTGTGTTTTCAGGGTAACACAAATCTTGAAAACAATGCATGACATTTTTCTTAAAGGGAAAAAGAAACAATATGATAGGTTATTAGTTTTTATTTCTGGTTTTATGTGTTACATAATAATTAGGTGCTGCCACTTTCATCTCATCACTTTCATCAAAAAACGTGGTTTTTCCAGATATTATCTGGTTCATATCCTTGCACCAATTATTCAGAAAGAACAAAATTAGTTTTTTTATCATACATTTTATAGATGAATTTCTATGATTGTTACATGTAATAAAATTGTAGTTGATATTTATTGTTAACAGTAGTTCTAAATAAGCTTTTATATTTTTGCTTTGACATTTTGTCTTTAGAACATCTGTAACAATATTTTCTTTTTAAATTGTTAACAACATCAGAAACATATCTTTATTACAACTAAATATTTAAAACTTAATAATTTCTGAATAAAAAAAAATGAAAATGCTTCACGACTTGGGTAAGAAAGCCAAGTTTTTGTGCTATCATATTCTTTAATCTTAATATATTTATGATAGTCTTGGATGTTATGGAGTTTTTACCCAACTCGTTAAAGACGGCACAGTTGCTCTGTGACCAGTTTTTGTGATGAACGTCATGGATTTCAATATTGGTAAACTTCTATACCACAATCTGTGATGTGGAGATTGCCGAGTTACAGCACATCTATAAATTTTTCCTATGTCAGGTCTATGGAAATTGCCATTGACAGAATCGAACAATTTATCGAAAATAGCAAGAGATCGGCTGTGTCCACACTTTTTTTCGGGAGTCTCCCTTCATCTGAAAAGAAAAAAGTTTTTAATTAACTTTAATTTTTTGCATCGATAATGAAAGATTCACTAACGACTTGGCCAGACTAAGGTTTAACATACATACATAAACTCACGCCTTTTTCCCATAGGCAGAAACCACAGAGCGCCACCTAAACCACTATGGTTTAATTAACGTATCACTAACGCAGAGCCTACTACTGAAGCTACAAATTATTATATTTTTTTTACAGTAAGTTCCTTTACTATCGAAGCAGACACTAAAAATATTTTTTGGAAATTCCACCTCCCAAAACCTATGATAAAATGATCACAGAATTTAAGTCAAATGTACTGTTAGTATAAATGTTCAATGAAACAAACCTGCCATGTACCCCATAGTCAGGCCAACTGTGTTGCTAAACACTTGTGTGGCGTGTTTGACTCTCATTTTTGGTATTAGCTGTGGATATACATGCTCAGCTGTTAACTTTTTCATAAGCTTGACTCCTCTATATCTTGGTCCTCGTTTATATAAAGCTTCTATGCGTGACCAGGAAGCTAACTTTATTTTACCATCTTCTTTGAACTGTAAATCTTTGGTAATCAGGTTATTTCTAACGCCCTTCATGAGATGAGGTGGGTCATAAATTGGGTACATGTTTTTTTAATCTATCTCAAAAAAGCCTCCAGGATAATTTTTGCCACACCTTAAATAGTCTCCTTCAGTTACCTTCATCAAAAGATTAAGTGCAGCCATATTGGTTGCTCCTTGGTCGCATACTGTAGCAACCACATTTAACCCAATTTCATTTAAAGAATGAATAATATGTTTTAATTGCTTGCATAAATCTGCTGTTTTAGTGCTTCCTTTACAGAATGAAAATGATATAGGTTGTTTGTATTTTTTACAAATACCCCTTATCATGAAAACACTCACATGGTCACAGAATGTCTTTGATCTCTCTTCACCATTATCAATAAAACCGTGGATAATATCATTGGTCTTGTCATAGGATAAATTAGGTGCTATGGCCATTTCGTCAAAAATCAGGCAGCAATACTTGTGACGGGCGGGCATTTTTTCTACTTTTTTTTTAAATGTTGAAATATTACTTCACTGAATCCTGGCTCTAGATTTATTTTGCAAAGCAATTTCTCCAAAGTTTTTCGCTTGGGAAGTATGCACATTTGACTAAGTATTCGGTATGCTCTAGGGGAAGGCTTGTATAAAGATAAACAGAGAACTTTCTCATCTAGAGTAAAACGCCTCCCTGCAGGTTTCTTTGCAAACTGCTTAATCTGCATTGCGAAAAATGTCTGAGCTGCTGGTGTCATTTTTTCTTTCACCATTTGATAGGCAGATGATTTCATAATTTTTTCTGCCATCATTATTTCCATTTTTAGCTTTTTGTTTGTATTGCGAGCTTTGCGCAATTTTGCTTTGACTTCAGATATATGTCTTTCAGCTTCTTTTCTGTTGCAGTCAAAGGCATGGAAATCTTATAACGACCTGAAAAATAAAAACAAAGTTATGCATTGGGTATTATCTATATACTAATATTATATAGGTAAAATTTGCTTGTTTGTTTGTATGTAGGGGTAATCTCTGGAACAAATTATTCAATTCTAAATGTTTTTTTCTGGTAGGAAGCTACAATATTCCTGACTGCTATAGGCTATAAATTATGCGGGTAGAAGCTAGTTTAAAATATTATTATACAGTATGTGTAGAATATTTATTTTGAACATCATTATTTGTTTACAAGTCTTACACCAATATTCATTACTCATAGTACATACATCACGCCTGTAATCCCCGGAGGGTTAAGCAAAGGTGTAAGTACCTAATAGTACACACACATTTCGCGAGTTATGTTTAAGTCCCATGTATTAGGAGGCGAACCTATTGCCATCAACCAGGCACAAATCCAGACTCCGTGACTGCTACTGAGAAATTCCTTAAGAAAAACCCAATAACACTTTGCCCGACCTGGGAATCGAACCCGGGGCCTAATGCTCAGCAGTCGCGATTGCGCTACTAGATAAATGAGGCATTCTACTTATAGTATTTTAATAATTATTTTGTTTTTTATTTACCTGGATTCGAAGATCTAGATATGTCTGTGTCCATTGGTCCGGAACTGGTCTGGTAGAGGCAGCCATCTCCATTTGAAGTAAAGCAGATGGCATTTCAATACTCATTACTGTAATCACAATAGCAAAACAAAATTAAAAAAATGTATTTTTTATCAATTACCAACCGCAAAATATCTATCAGCAAAATTGGTCAACACTATCTTTGGACTACTGTATAATATTTACCTGGCCTCGAAGATATATCTGTGTCAGTTTGAACTGGTCTGGCTGAGGCTGTCTTTATTTGAACTGAAGTAGATGGTAGTTCAATATTCATGACTGTAAGAACATAATAAATATAAATTAACATTGGGTTAATTATTAAAGAAAACCGGCCAAGTGCGAGTCGGAGTCGGACACGAAGGGTTCTGTATCACTGTAAAATATTTAACTAATTATTTATATATTTAACTAGCTGTTCCCCGCGGTGTCACCCGCTGCTCAGCCCCTAAAGGTCGTACCGTGATGTTATATAGCCTCCCTCGATAAATGGACTATCCAACACAAAAATATTTTTTCAATTCGAACCAGTAGTTCCTGAGATTACCGCGTTCAACCAAACAAACAAACTCTTCAGCTTTATAATATTAGTATAATTAAAAAAAAAACCGGCCAAGTGTTCTCCTATACATTCCAACTGCAAATGTAAGTTTATATGCACAATATTGGAGATTTACCATGTCATTTCAAGACCATAGATTTCCTTTAAAATTACCTGTAATCTATAGGTATATAACTATTTTTACCCGACTACGGCGAAGCAAAAAGGAGGGTTATGATTTTGACCGGTATGTATGTATGTTTGTATGTATGTTCATCAGCTGTTCCCTCATAACTTCTGAACTACTTATCACTACTTGACAAATGAGGTGTCGTTAGAAGCGTCTCAGTTGTCCGCTGGTTATAGGGTAGGTGACGTGTCACTAAATCCAATATGGCGCCCTCTAGGGGATGAAAAGTCGTAACCGAAAAAAAATAATTTCGCACAGTATCGACATGGGTATCAAATTAAAGGGCTTGATGAGCACATTTGAAATATATATACATTATATAGCTTTTACTAGCTACTTTGCCTGTTTCTAACAGTGTCAACATGAGTATCAAATGAAAAGGCTTAATGAGTACATTTTAAATTCACTCGCTGCTTTGCTTATTATATCAAATAACCCCAAAATAGTGTAAATAAAAAATAAGTTAAAATAACTAAAACCCGACTACGAAAAAATCGCGCACTAAAAAGTATAAAACAAGAACAATCCGTGTTACAGAAATTTTTAATTAATAGCCGTGGTCGTACGCCACCTAGCCAATAAAGATTGTGTGAAACAACCGCAGGTGGCATACGACAACGGCTATTAATTAAAAGATTTCTGTAACACGGATTGTTCTTGTTTTATACTTTTTAGTGCGCGATTTTTTCGTAGTCGGGTTTTAGTTATTTTAACTTATTTTTTTCTGTATTGTTTTCTTTTTCAATGCTCTAGTCAAGCGCAACAGGTCATACTCACAGATACAGTTAACATTAGCATGTCGGTGGTGGTGAAGCGAATATATACAGGGTGGAATTTTGTAATGCCACCTGGAGGGAAAGTACTCTTAATACTGCAGATAGAAAATTTTACTCAAAGGAAACTTTCCTTTATTTTTGAATAGAAAGCAAACTGCATTCAAAGATTTTCGAAAATTCTCTTCTCCCACACCCGGGAAACGAACCGGCTAAAATCTGAAAAAATTATACCCTGTACTTTTATTGCATTGATCGTTAGGGTCCATTATAAGGATGAAATCCCTCTAACAAACATGATAAATTAAATGAAAGGAAAACCAGGAAATGTTAAATTAATTTAATTACTTACAAAAATGGTAAACTAACTAATTAGTTGCTCGAAATGGGCTCCATTGTCTTGAAATCTTTGAATGCAGTTTGCTTTCTATTCAAAAATAAAGGAATGTTTCCTTTGAGTAAAATTTTCTATCTGCAGTATTAAGAGTACTTTCCCTCCAGGTGGCATTACAAAATTCCACCCTGTATAATAGGTAAGATTTACCCCCTTTTTTTTTTTTTAGCGTGTTAAAATCATCAAATGAGTCCTCCCACCCCGGGCAGGGCGGGAGGGACTGTCAGACTTGTACTGACTAAAATCCACGGTGTCCTTCAATAGCCTTTTATGTTCCGGGGTCACGGTAATGAGATAAGCCCCGCGACCCCGGCAGGCTTTGGCCCTCTTGGGCCCCCGCCATCGTGCTGACGCTCTTTGTGGCGCGCGTGGAACACAACGCGCCGTCGACCCGGGCATGGTCCATGGTCGGGCGGCGAGTTGCCCTTTACTCGCCGCCCGCATGCCCGCGCCTACGGTGGCCGGAGATCGTCTTGCGACGTCCGACGCCGTGGGCGTCTACCATTGCGGGTGGGGCGGAGGAAGGACGCTGTCCTCTCTCTCTCACGGCCCGCCTCCTCCTTAACGAGCATTACTGCTTCGCAGAAGGAGGCGACCGCTTCCCACTCCGTCTCGCCCCGCAGCATGGCCTCGACCAATGCCGGGCGCGAGAGGTCTCCGCCTATCGCTGCCGTGAGGACACGGCGGTGCTCTGCCCAAGCGGGGCAGTCTTGCACCGTATGCTCTACTGTGTCCTCCGGGCGATCTTCGCAATGGTGACACCCCGGCGTTTCTTCCTTCCCCATCCGACACAGGTACCTCCCGAAACATCCGTGTCCGGTGAGGACCTGCGTCATCCGATAGGTCAGGACGCCGTGACGCCTTTCCAGCCACTCCTCAAAGAGGGGTCTTACCGCCGCGATTGCGGCGTGCCCGAAGATTTACCCCTGCCAAAAATCGCTAAACTCGCCTAAACATTTATATTTCACAAATAATAATAAGTATTCTATTAAAATTATAAAAACCTCCACAATAATTTCACTTAGGAGGCCTTGATGCTTTCTATTATTATTTTCCATTAGAAGTTTATGTAGTGAATCATTTACCTGGCCTCGAAGATAAATCTGTGTTGATGGGAATGGGTCTGGAAGAGGAGGCTGTCGTCATTTGAATTGCCGTAGATGGCAGTTCAATATGCCTGCGCTCACCAACATGCACACCTGAAATTTATATGAGTGATTATTAATAGGGATGAACACAACCTTTTGGGATAAAAGGATTTATTCATAGGAAGCCGTTATCATCATCAATCAAAATTTAAAGAACATACTTTTACTTTTATGAAAATTTAATATTTTCAGACACAATTTCTAATAATAAGACTAGAGTAATATTAATCTGCTTAAAAAAACTTCTTCATGAAGTAAGTTTCTATTTTTAAATTGCTTAGTATTTCACAAAACAAAACATTGTTAGATTATTTACCTTTACTTTCTTCCATCAATAAAAAGAGTATAGTATTTTTAAAATTAACAATTTTTACCTGGAATTTCAAGTGTTGGAATTGCCAGTGCAGTTAGTTTCATATTTGGAAATGTGTAAACATCTTCAAAATGTTTATGACACACTTTTCTGTTCTTATATAAGTATGAATTCGTTATTTTCTCCAATAATATCTCCTCCAATTTTCATAACCCAAGTGCGAAAACGTTCTATTTGAGCAGGATTGTTTGGATTTGGAAACCGGTGCAACGGCAATCCTAAAACATGATAATTAAGAACTTGTTGCAAGATGTTCATCAAACATAAAAAAGAAAAGAAAACGTAACATAACACTCAAATTATAATTTTAAACTTGAACATTTAACTGTTTTTTTTTGTCCCATAATAAAATAAACTTGTATCTTCGGTTAGTAAAAAATAATGAGTGGTCTGGAGTCATACACATAATACTACTGACTTTTCTAGCTAACATAATTATATTATGTTTAGATATTTGTTACTCAACCACACTTCAATAGCTGAATAGGTTTGGGCGAACACAGGTAGACCATGACCTGGATTAACTTAAAGGACATTTTAAATCCAGAAAACAGGTTTCCATGGAATAATCTCCCATCACTAAGCAGACGAAGCATAATAGGAATGTGAGAATTGGCTAAGTAGTAATTATCCCACGGGAACGTCATACCGGGATAAAAAGTATCCTGTTTTAATCACGGTTATAAACTATCTGTGTACCCAATTTCATCCAATTCCGTTCAGCCGTTTTTGCGTGATTGAGTAAAAACATCCAAAAATCCAAACACCCACACTTTCACATTTATAATATTATTAGTAGGATTATATCAGTAAGAATTACAAGTACCTACATAGGTGGGTAATTTCAGAATTTTATGTAGTAACTTTGAACTAAAACAACTTTGAAGTAGGTACTACCAGTTACTTAGTACGTAAGGAATAATGTTATTCTAAGCCGGAAAACGGGAATTCTATAACATGTCGAAATTCTACACATACGGTGATACGAAATTACGAATAAAAAATATACTCAGACTGAGACAACTTACCGCCTCCAAGTTTCATGGAACAGCCGGGAACACAACAGGACCTTTGAGCCATCTTAAACTCATCGAGTAAAGTAAAGCCGGAGGAACAAAGTTCAACTATACGTACTCTAGTAAAACAAAAGCGAGAAAACACGAAAATACAAGAAAATTAACAGGTTAAGCGCATACACTTCAACCGAAAAAAAATCTTGTGAAAAATTCAAAAGATTCAAAACAATGTCAAATCAAATCAAGTCAAATGTCAACGTCATTTGTCATCAGTTGTCATCGTTATTTCATAGTGCCATCTAGTAATAATCCTTTGATAAAATTACAAACAGCCTTTTTTTTCTTGAAGCGGCTAATAGATGGCAGTGCTTACAGCGTACCGTGCCGTTTGTTCTAAGATACCACAGCATGTTCCCAATTGTCACTTTTGTCAGTGTCACTGTCAGTGTCATCTTCAGTCGACCGACAGCAGCAGGGTGGCCCCTCGCCCCTTCCCTTTGTTATCGAAATGCAATACTGATTGCAAAAATACTGAGTGAATATTCTCTCTTGTTAAGTATTTATCAAATTGATCTTTCTAACTCTTGAACTGGTTTATAAAGACGCTCTCGTGCTTCTTCATGGCTAACGATAGAGAAGTTTTACGTGAAATATGGGACGGAAAGTTGCCAATTTGTTTCCAATTAGCACAAGAAGAAATAATGGAAATACAGCAACCTGATCCATTCTATGTGATGGTCCCTAGACTAAGCTACTTCCCTCTTGTAACTGATAAGGTTGGTTGTGTATTATACCCAAAAAAAACCTTGTGCTCAGAAAATTAGCCAAATTCTCATTCTTACGAATTGTATATCAATGTTTTCAGATGAAAAGGCACTTTTTGCGCTACATATCTCAAGAAAATGCTGATAGTGAAATGTGGTTGGACTATAATGGACAGCCACTCAAATGGCACTATCCAATAGGCTTCCTCTATGATCTGTTTTGTGGCAATGACCCTCAGCAACCATGGCATCTGACAGTACACTTCACCAAGTTCCCTGAAGACATCCTTCTCCATTGTAATAACAAGTAATATCAGTTACCCTCATTCTTATACAATGAATTTATTATTCTTAATGTTTCAGACTTGCTGAATTTGGGATTTTTTTTCAGAGATGTAGTGGAAGCTCATTTTATGTCAACTGTGAAAGAAGCTGATGTTCTTAAACATAGAGGACAAGTGATGTCCACTATGCAGAAAAAAGATCACAATCAGTTATGGCTTGGTTTACAAAATGGTAAAAGTTACTCAGATTTAAATCTAAGAAGTAAATTAGCAAAACGTTGAAAGGAGTCTCGAGGCCGATTTTGATGAAAACTAAAACTGAATCATTGGATTTTAGAAAAATTAATAATCCTAGAGATGTGATGTAGCTCAAAAGCATTTAGAATATTTACTAAATTCACTTTCTTCTTTTCAGACAAATTTGATCAGTTCTGGGCTATTAATCGAAGACTGATGGAGTCTCACGGAGAGAATGAAGGTTTTAAACACATTCCAATAAAGTTATACTTAGATGATGGCACTTGTAGTCAACGCCTAGTCAGTCCTAAGAATAATGATGGCAGTAGAAAGACATTGCAACAGATGGTGGCTGAATTGTACCCTGATAAACAAGGTTGGTAGAATTATGAATTTCTATCCACAAATAAATTTCTTCAAAATTCTTATCATGTGAATAACATACAGGTATGTTATGTGTTATTTCTTTCTTCTAAATTGAATTAGTAATAGTCTTTATTATTTCCAGTACAACTCAGAACACATGGTGTAGTAATTCCTTCGGACACCCCGCTACAATGGCTTTCTGAACATCTGAGTTATCCGGACAACTTTCTGCATTTGTGTGTGTTCTAAAACTTCTAATTGCTTAATTTCAGTGTAGTATAAGGTTACTGACAATGCAATTTCAATCATAGACAATGTATTAATTGGTTTATTGCAAAAAAGTCACTTCAAGTGTATTAAAAAAAAAGAACAGAATTTACACAGAGAAAACATCCCCTATTTATATTACTTGCAAGCAAAAATTAGCTAATATAATTGCTAATTTGCTTGAGGTAATATTTACAGATCATCATTCATTAGTATGTACTCATTTAAATAAAAAGTAAGATCAGATCATCATAACTTTTTTAACAATAAATAAATAATACATGATTGTAACCAAATAGAATGTTCAGGGGTAGAATGTCCAATTCTCAATGTCCTAAATATCAATATTTATGAATAATTTACCACATTGGGCATTCTGACACCACTGGACATCTTGAGAATTGGACATTTTGCCTTTGAACGGAATAGAACATTTTATCAATTATTATCATTATCATGCGTGAAAATTTAAGGTTGAACAAATCAAATTCACATTAAAATGCTGCTCATTTTTTAGATTTATTAAATAATGCCGCGGTAGACCTCGAAGGAGATGGCGGGACGAACTGGATGTCTTCCTTGAGAATTGGAAAGAGGTGGTCCAAAGTTGTGAAAGTTGGAAGAAATGGAGGGAGGCCTTTGCCCAGCAGTGGGACAGTTCAGGCTAATAATAATAATAATTAAATAATGGCTTTAAGGATTTTCTATGGAAAGAAGACATTAGTTGCTGAAAGAGTTGGATGTACTGAATTCAGAGGCTGCAGGTTCAAATTCTGCTCGAGGTTCGAATTTTTCTTTCCATAGAAAGTCTTTGAAATTCGCGACGCATTTCTTAATGCCTATATTACTTATAAAACGACTATTTTGTACAAACAAGGTTTAAAGCTAAATAAATATTCCAACAAATAATGTTTATCAGTTGAAAATATCACAAAGGTACCCTTAGAACTAGAGATTGTTTACAATTACAACTCTATTTTCTGTTTATTTTTTTGGATGATGTAAGGAATGTGTCTTGTAAAACGCTTGCATCCGTTGTTAGCAAATATAGGCTGGTCTTCACTAGGCCCATATGTTATAACAGACAAAGCTTCCCTGTAAAAGATGTGAATATAAAACAATGTTTAAATTAATTCAGTATTGTGTATTTGAATTAAACTGTGAAATATTATAAATTTTCATCATTTTCCTAAACTATTCACATACCACACGTAAGTTGGTTCAGAACAAAGGAATTTTTCATGGACAAATGTTTTTCAACCAAATTGATTTGGAATTATTGTTGAAAATATTTTATTATAACAAATATTCAAAAGAGAATACGTACGTACGGTTTAACAAAAATAATGGTCTGTTGGGACTACAATCTTAGCGGCGCTACCTAAAAAAAAAGGGCTGAAGCCCACTGATGGTATGGCCATATACCATCAGTGGGCTTCAGCCCTTTTTTTTTAGCGTGGCAAAATCATCAAATGAGTCCTCCCGCCCAGGGCGAGACAGGAGGGACTGTCAGACTTGTACTGACTAAAATCCACGGTGTTCCTTCAATAGCCCTTTATGTACCAGGGTCACGGTTACCGAGTGAGACAATCCCGCGACCCCGACAGGCTCTGTCCCTCTTAGGGGGCCCCGTTAGTTTGCTGACATCTCTTTGAGGCGCGCGTGGAACACAACGCGCCGTCGACCCGGGCATGGTCTATGACGGACGGCGAGTCACCCATTACTCGCCGCCCGCTGCGCCTACGGTGGCCGGAGATCGTCTTGCGACGTCCGTTGCCGTGGGCGTCTCCCGCGGCGGCGGCTGGGTCGTGAGATGGACGCTGTCCTCTCCCTCACGCGTTCCGCCTCCTCCTTTGCTAGCATTACTGTTTCGCAGGAGGCGACCGCTTCCCATTCCGTCTCGGCCCTCAGCATGGCCTCGACCAATGCCGGGCGCGAGAGGTCGCCGCCTATCGCCTCCGTGAGGACACGGCGCCGGCGATGCTCTGCCCAAGCGGGGCAGTCCTGCACCGTATGCTCCACCGTGTCCTCCGGGGTGGGATTCAGCCCTCATGAGTTTTTTGCGAGAATTTATTACATATTTTTATTAATGTTTGCAGGTTGTAATAGACGAATTTAATGGTCTCTGATAAATTAGAATACTTACGCCATCATTTCCTTGGTAGGATGATATATAGCATGTGCACGAAACTCAGCCAGTGCACACATTTCTACATGTTGCTGTTCCAATGGTAAAAATGGCACATAGTGGTCTATTAAATGATTTGCTATTGCAGCTGCCTTTTCAAACCCTCCTGAAAGATAGAATTATTTAAACCTTTAGTCCTTTAGTTTTTTTCCAAGTATGCAATTAGGTTTGCCATCTCTATTTGGAAACCAGGACAAGACGCGTGAAAACCCGGATTTGAGAGTCCAGAACCCGGACATGACTCGGAAGTGCGCACCGTGGCAACTGCGTCGGAAGGGTTGGGGGGACGGTTAAGTGCGCGTGTGTCGCAGGCGGTCCATGTTTTAAATTTTTAAACCCGGACTACAACGCCTAGAGCGACACACCAATCATCTTGCCACACAGCTCATGCAAACAAGCAACTGCTTATTCCGACTGAAGCGAGTGCGACTAGCCTCAATATAAAATTCGCATAAGTAGCAAAAAGATAGGGTTGACACTTCGAAGGATGTGCACCCTCCAAAGATATTTTAAATCACATCCATCAAATCTGATTAAAGCCATGAGGCTGATTGTAGATGTATACATAAGAGAAAAAAAAAAAAAACCCGGACTACAAATGAAGCCCCCGGATCTCCTGTAAATTAGGACAAATCCGGGGAAACCCAGACGGATGGCAACCCTACCTAGTCATAATCGAGGTGTTAAAGGGATCAATATTATCCAAAATTATTATGGACGTTATTGAGTTACATGGGTTGAAAGTGTTTTTCTTAATAACCAGGGCTTAAACACACACGCATTAACACATTACTACAGCACTCTAATTTATTTTATCATTTATTTCATGCAATTTAGGCCCAAACTCAATACACAATTACACATAAACAAAGTATAAATTAATCACAAAAACACCGGCCAAGTGCGAGTTGGACTCGCCCATGAAGGGTTCCGTAGTAGCAAGCATAGATCAGGGATATAATTATATTGAGATTAGTAAGTAATATGCACAAACAATAAAAAAAAAAAATTAAAGAAAAACAAAAAACCCGACTGCGTAAAAATTTATTTTGAAAAAATACGTGAAAAAGTTAACTTAAATAAAAACTAAAAAGAAAGAAACAAGCCCTACAGAACAGCAGGAAGAAGCAGAACAAAACGACTCACAGTCGGGGCCCCTTGGGAAGATGTGATTGGTAAAATTTGAATGGGCCCCGACTGTGAGTCGTTCTGTTCTGCTTCTTCCTGCTGTTCTGTAGGGCTTGTTTCTTTCTTTTTAGTTTTTATTTAAGTAAGTTTTTTTTTTTCTTAAACAACTTTAAATCGTTATATATCCTAAACTATTACTTAAAATGAAAAATGATATAAGAAACCTAAAAATGATTTTAAAATACCTATTCAACGATACCCCACTTGACATAGTTCATCGACTTTTATTTTTTTCATTTTGACAATATGGCGTCTGGTTGTCGCTGTGGTGAATTTTGATTACTGTCATGTCTTTAGTGACACTCGCAAGGTTAAGACGAATCGATTGACGTAAGAATTATCAAAATCGGCCTACGCGTTTGGTTTCTAGAACGCCACATAGAAACAAACATACATACATACATAGACTGATAAACACATTACCCTCCTTTGCGTCGCGCAGTCGGGTAAAAATAACTTTGTTTTTCATAGTATTTGTATGAATGGCAAAGTTATAATTGCGCAAACTGTTCAGTTTAGAAAAAAAATTATATTAGTAACCTCAATATCATTTTTAAAGACCTATCCATAGATACCCTACACGTATGGGTTTGGTGAAAAACATTTTTTTGAGTGTCAATTCTAAGTATGGGGCGTACCCCCAAAATTTGTTTTGTTTTTATTTTTGTGTGAAAATCCTAATGCCGTTCACATAATACATCTACTTACCAAGTTTGAACAGGATAGCCATGGGCGTTGGCAGGGTGGGGCAAGCTGGCAGTGGGTTTCGGCACGTTATGTCTACTTTTAAGACTACTTTCTAATGCTTTCAAGTAATCGGTAGCTAAATGCCAACAATTTGAAACTTTTTGTATAAATAAATAACAGGGGTAAGACCGCGGGTATAGTTTGCTAGTTACTTTATTTTAGATTGCTGCCCCACCCTGAGCCCATGGCTGGCTACGCCCATGAGGATAGCTCTCATACTTTCGAAGAAAAGTGGCTGTGACATACGGACGGACAGACATGACGAATCTATAGGGGTTCCGTTTTTGCCATTTGGCTACAGAACCCTAAAAAAAAAATGTTTCATCAATACAGAAAGAGTATGTTATAGAAATGAATGGTCTTTTCAAGATTCTAAGACCATTCATTTCTTAGTAAACATTTGAAGAATGAGTGTCAGAGTTTGATAGTTAAAAATAGGAAACAAAGTTACTGTAATAAAAAAAAACCTTGGAAATATGCGGTCCTCCTTATGATTGGCTCAAAATCATGAAATTCAACATCATTTCTCTTTGCACCTTCACCATATAGCTCTAACAGTTTCGTTGCTATTTCTTGACCTCCAATATTTGATATGAATATAAATATACTGTCTCTGTGAAAGAAAAACATGGGTAGTTGAAAGAAATACACATAACATAAACAATTACAACAGAACCAGCAAAATATACCAAAAAAACACAAAAAAAACAAAGAATTGATACAATAAAAAGTCATCTTCCATACTTTGATTATAATCAAAGCTTCCATACAAAATTTATAATGGTTACTAGATTAGAAAAAAATAAATGAGTTTGTTAGTTAAAACAAAAAAAAAAAAAGTTGATCTGAATTTTTGATTTTGTGTAAGTACTTTAAACCAAAATTGAAAATTGTCATACCATTGGTATAATTTTAGGGACATTATGATGTCACAGCCCCCAGTCCCAAGTTTTGATGTGGTTAACCTTTGACATCATTCATTGATTTAAAAAACAAAAAAGACAGGTCCATTATTTATTTTTTAATTTCAATACTCTAACTGACAGACTATGCAGATTTACAACTAATTATGCTGTAAACTATGATGAAGTTTTGTGTGAAAACTGTAATTATAAGACTCACCTATAGTCGATGCCATCTACTGCATGATGATGATCAAGCATTGGTTTGATGGTATCTAACACTGAAGGGCACATATCATGTATCTCATCAAAAATTATGAGTGATCTAGGACATTTTTTTACAATATTATTTAAAGTTGCCACTAAATCATCCTGAAAAGTTATTTAAAATTAAGATAATACATAAATTATTATGAAGTGAGTTTTGTATTTGAAAAATCTAGTATCTTGAGTTAATATAAACTCACAATGTTTGTAACATTGTGAGTTTAAATTAACTAGTGTGGATTTTGTTGATCAAGGTCATTCATCAAAAGTAATTAATATCATGTTAACTCACTCACTTTTTTCTGCTGCAAGTTAGAGCAGTCAAAATCTTTCTTCCCCATAAACAGCTTCACATATTTGCTGTGCATACCTTTAGAATAAAGTGCTTCAGCTATCATAGTAGCTGCATAGTTTTTACCAACACCTGGCCAACCGTGGAGGCTTATAACTAAAGCCTTTTTGTTTCTTTTGTTTTCATCATGAACAGCCTCTTTGTGTGCATGCATAATGTTAACTAATTCATCAACCAATGGCTGCCCAAACATCCTCTGTGATAAAGATAATTTCAACTCTGTAATTTTAATTGTACAATATTAATATTTACCTTTGAGAATTTTATCATAACTAAGAGAACATATGAATTTAAGAAGCTCTAATTACTGCATTACATTTGAATAAATTTTGAATATGATTTCACTCACTATTTATATCAAAAGGTACATGCTGATCATTACAACATTCCACATACCGACAATATGTGTTATCTTTTATCGTATTCCATTTGTACCAGCCCGCCGCAGCGGCGGCAGAACCAATTAAGGACAATGTAATGAATTCCGACAAGGTACATTGAAATGTCGCAAATAAAAAAGGTAAAATGATGAAGTAATTTCTAAATATCATTTTGAAGCAGTTTTTGACAGCCGGGAATATTGAGATAAGCCTTACAAAACACGTTATTTTAGATCACTAAACAGAGTACTTCAACTTCGATAATTTTCTATAATTCATTATAAAGTAATTTAAACGACTGATAAAAATGGTTTTTATTTGACACCTAATTTTCCTTGAAACAGACCAGACTTTCCGCAGAAAAACTTTTCGCAGATCTAGACTTCAGTCCTTCAGTCCTTCAGTCAATCAGTCTGATGAGTCTGATTCAGTTCCATCCATCCCATAGACATTATAATCCTATGGACTGGAAATACCTACACCAAAAACGTGGATACCTACAAGTTCGCATGGCACATAAAATGGCGGCCAATGCTAGGGTTGTGCCAATCAAGAAACATAGTGTTACTGTAACGAGTATGGATACTAGTATCCCTAGTACTTTTAGGATTACATAATAGTATTACGACTAGATACCATGATTAAATTATAATCCATGTAGTTACGTAAAAAAAATGAAAATTTTCACATTTGCGCTATTGCTTGTAATTAAATATTATACATATATTTATGTGTTAGCGTTAATTTAAAAAATTGACGATTAATTCGGATTGTACAGGTAAACCTTTGGACTTGTTAATTTGTCTTTTTAAAAAGTCTTTTGGTCCCGTCAAGTCTTCTATCACAACAGCCTTCAAATCAGCAATTTTTTTTTCCTTCGTATTATTTCATTGAGGCGTTTAATTGTTTTCTGTTGATTGACGTATTTTTCTTTAAAGGCTTTAATTTTTCCAGTTTGTAAAACCTGTAATAGAAAAGATAAATAGTTAAATCAAATCAAATTTATTTCAACTAGGCCAATAATTACAGGCACTTTTGAATGGTCAAAAGACATAAAAATAAATCAGTACAAAATTGTTATGGTGCTACAGTTCTAGTCACAAGACATAATAACTGTGAAAGTACCGTAGGTGCCCATTCCAGAGCGAAGATCTCTATGGAAAAGAACGGACAAGAAACTCCATGGACACTCTTTTAACACTCAACGTAGCAAGTTAAGTGTACAGCTAATATTAAAAAATAATAATAATGAAAAATTAAAATAGACCGTGGCAGCTAAGAGATGATCAGTCCCATCTGACAGCGCCTTTTCACGAACATGCCAAATGTATCAGCACTATTAACCAATAACTTAACAATGCACCGTTAAAAAATAATTTGCATATTGCATTTTATTGCTAAAAGTTCTTTTCAAGTGACAGTTGACAAGTCTTTGACAGATTGCGGCGCTTGATGTGCTGCCGTCTGTTTGTCAGAAAACGGTTAAAAATTCAACATCTACATACCTCTTTGTGCACTGTTCCCACAAATTGATGGGTCAACTGCAATGGTGCCTCCATTACACTAGATGGTTCATCTATTACGGTAGATGGTTGCTTTATTACAGTAGATGTACAAGAAACATCAGATTCTTGAGTGTTGCTTGTTTCACAGAGTACAAATGACTCTGGAAGTTGTTTTTTGTTGGATGTTTGAAAAAAAAAATGAAATATGCATTACTATCCATATAACTTAGGCTAAAAAACCAGGCTGTTATTTAACAATCATTTTAATACACACTTACCGAAAATATTGTAGGTACAGAGTTCTCATGTAACCTAATAACATCAAGTGTTCTGTTAAAACATTTTTCTACAAAGTGAAGTGAACACATAAGCCAGTCTTTACTTCGAGAACAAATTTTTTCGTCACTGATAGAGTCCAACCATTTTTTCTTCAATCTTTCATTTTTGGGAAACCTATAAATGATTAGTATTTTTTTATCAATATATCATTTGGTAACAGTTTCAGTGTAACGAAGGACTAGTATCGGGAACTATTACAGCTTCTTGAGTGTTGCTTGTTTCACAGAATACAAATGACTCTGGAAGTTGTTTTTTGTTGGATGTCTGAAAAAAAAAAATGAAATATGCATTACTATCCATATAACTTAGGCTAAAAAACCAGGCTGTTATTTAACAATCATTTTAATACACACTTACCGAAAATATTGTAGGTACAGAGTTCTCATGTAACCTAATAACATCAAGTGTTCTGTTAAAACATTTTTCTACAAAGTGAAGTGAACACATAAGCCAGTCTTTACTTCGAGAACAAATTTTTTCGTCACTGATAGAGTCCAACCATTTTTTCTTCAATCTTTCATTTTTGGGAAACCTATAAATGATTAGTATTTTTTTATCAATATATCATTTGGTAACAGTTTCAGTGTAACGAAGGACTAGTATCGGGAACTATTACAGCAACGGTACAACACTATTATTATTGTAAACAAACAAACGAAAATAAGAAATGAAAAATATTATCTGTAGGACGGAAATAAACCCAAATATTAATACTCTAACCATGAAAACAAGGTCACATAGCGATTTCTTTACCGAAATTGTTCTATTTCATGTAGTTTTGCATGAAAACGTGTTACTAACCTGTACAAAGTCAATTCAGGCTGATTTTTCTTTTTCCTGGCATGACAAGACACAATGGAACATCCAGGCATGTTGAATTACTGTTTCTTAATGGTAACACGCACTTTTAAAAGAAAACACTCCGTAATTTACTCAAAAATCTAAATTCAACAAAAAGTAAACAACTGTTTGACAGCAGATCTACCACGAAACTTGGCACATAAAATGGCGAAATGGGCACGTTTCTGTAACTGTGGGAAATATCCCAACAAAATATTCCATTTTGAGCAACAACCGAAATATTGTTGTCTCTTTTGTCAAATATGATTACTGCATTAGAAGGAAAGAGACAAACCAATATTTCACTCTCTGTCTCATGTTTGACTCATATTTGTATAAGCAAAATGTATGTATAGAACATCGGGGCATCTCCATATAACTTCATCTCAATGATCCATCCATGTGCATCCATAGACATCAGATCGTAAGTGACAGTGACACTCCAGTGACAGGTCACAGTTTTTTTTTTCTTTTTTTTTACATTTTCCCAGATTTTCCCTTTCGGGAACGCAAGCAAAGGGATCTATAACCATGCAGTCTGTTCATGAGTTTTTTTTTTGTGCATATTTGTTCTTTTATCAAAGGCATAAAAGCCTGAGGTACGTTTAAGTCGATTATCCAGGTTAAAATTTATACTGAGTAAACGTCAAACACCCCATTCAAGCAATGATATTATAAGTCATAGATATGTTATACACGTACAAAACAACAGAAAAAAGCGTACCGCGCAGAGAGGCAGCACACATACACACTTTTTATTCACACACATTACATTTCACTACAAGTAAAAAGGATAGCTTGATAAAACCAACATGAAGAAAAGTGACAGCTAGATGGTGACGCTCTCTCTTTTATCTCACTCGCACTCTCACTCGCACTCTTTCTTTTACGACGCCATATTATAGAAACGTAATGTTTTATTTGTGAAAATATTAAGATAAATAATATATTTACGAATGATAAGTGATTCTTTGACTTTTAGAAGTCTTGCTTGTATAATTTGTACAATATTTTATCACACACGACGGCATTTTCGGTGGTTTTGAGTCACTTTTACTTTTGACTCACTCTGTAGTACGTGAAGTGCATCCGTTGTCGCTGGCAACGTCGGACTGAAGTCAAGGTTTGTGAATCAACCACATTTGAGCGCATCTGTTTTTGAGCGCGTATAACGTATCTACACCTTTTTTACTTATAATATCATTGCATTCAAGCGGTTGCGGTGACAACTCGTCTCATTAGCTATTTCGTCTTTTTCCCTATTACGTCACTTTCACTAATTCGTCACCTTGTGCATTTGGTCATTTTTATTAACTCGTCTCATGCTCTATTTCGACTCTTTCCCAACTCGTCCGACGCAAAAGTACAGACGTCAGCATATCAATCTACCCCAAGCTGTCAAACTTTAATAGATTTCATCTTTATCACAAACGAGTTTCTGCCCGTGGCTTCACCGGTGTGGTGGGCATATATTATCCCACGGGGACGTATTGACCGGCTAAAGTTATCCTATGACCTAGTCCTCGGGCACGCCGCAATCGGGGAGGTAAGACCCCTCTTTGAGGAGTGGCTGGATAGGCTTGAGGCAGGTCCTCACCGGACATGGATGTTTCGGGAGGTACCTCGAATCTGTCTCATCAGAATGAGGAAGGAAGAAACGCCTGGGTGTCGTGAATACCTAGTCCTGTTCGGCCATGGTCTACTGATGCGTCCATTCAAATCCGTACAGTCGTTTTAACCAGAGAACGCGAATATAATAAAATATTAGTTAGGATAGTTTTTGCCCCCGACTTCGTCCGTATGAAAATTTTTCCCCAATCTACCGCGACGCACCGGTATCGGTATTTTATAGTCCCGATATTATTAACGTTGACTGTACGTTGTCATACGCGTCGGACGAGTTGGGAAAGAGACGAAAAAGAACATGAAACGAGTTAATAAAAATGACCAGATGCACAAGGTGACGAATTAGTGAAAGTGACGCAATAGGGAAAGAGACGAAATAGCTAATGAGACGAGTTGTCATCGTAACCATTCAAGCACACCGCGAGGTGAAAAATTAAACTGACTAAAATTTAATCTGCCCCGTTCACGGTAGTCAGCTGGTATTCGCAGATGCAAAATTTTTGGATCTGCGAAGTCCTTAAGACGATTACGGAACTTTTTTCCAACCGCCACTAAAACTGCGCTTGCGCAATCCCTCCTACTTCCCATCCTTGACTATGCTGATGTCAGTTATCTTGATCTTACTGAGGCACAACTTGATAAACTTGAGCGACTTCAAAACTTTTGCATAAGATTCATATTTGGCCTGCGCAAATATGATCACATTTCTGAATTTCGTGTAAAACTCAAGTGGCTTCCTATACGTCTTCGCCGGAATTCTCATATCTTGTTTCAACTCTATAGTATTCTGTTCAATCCTAAAACCCCCTCTTATCTTAAAGAACGTTCCAAGTTCCTTCATGACACACATAATAGATATCTAAGGTCATCGGAAAACCTGAAACTGGAAATGCCAATGCATTCTAGCCGTTTTTACGACAAATCTTTTACCGTCGAAGCAGTACGTCTATGGAATGCCTTGCCCCTGTCAGTAAGGCGCGCTCAAAGCTTGTCCACTTTTAAAAATCTGGTCAAAAACCACTACCTTTCCTCTTGACGTGTGACTCGAACGTTTATTTGCGATATTCCATAATTATTATAAATATATATATAATTATATGTGTTTGTATATTTTGTGTTTGTATGTCTATATTTTTGTTTGTTGATAAATTGTACACCGTAGACTACCTACAGTATTGTTTCTTCTTTACTTTTCTAATCCATCCAAAGGTTGTCTTGAAAAGATCGCTTTTAGCGATAAGACCGCCCATTGTGTCACCCTATTTATAAGATATTGTTAATTGGATGTATCTGTGATTTGTATGGTGTACCTACATAATAAAGAGTATTCTATTCTATTCTATTCTGGTATAAGTTTTCGCCTGACTAGGATAAATTTTGGCGACCTTTTTATCCTGCTGTCAGATTGACATTGAGTTTTGTTGTTAATGCTCGATTCGCGCCGTAAAAACGAATATTTTTATTTTAGAGAGTACCTAATTCATCGTCTCGGTGAATATTATTTGTGAATCATGGATATAATTAACATTACATCGGCAAATTGATTTTTCATGTTCCGGTCCATATTTACTGTGTAATGATTTCGAGATCACAAGTTAAATCCTAATTTTACGGAGATATAAATATTCGGACGGTTGAGTTGAATTTGTATTGTTACTTGTTTGATAAACTGAGCTGTCAATGGGAATGGCAACTCAAAGCTATTCGTAGATGTCGCTGCGATCGTTGTCCCATATGTCAGATTACTGTATAGCTTGTACAAAAAACAAACACGTATTTTGTTATAAAAATTGAGTTTATTTAAAAAAACAAATATGGAAAATTATTCGTCAATGCAAGTGCATACACTAAAACAAGAACTAAGACGCCGCGGTGCATCTACAAGAGGAAAAAAAAGTGATTTAGTTGAGAGGCTAGAAATTTGATTCTACTACATTAAACACACATTTACAGCTTGGCAAAAAAGTCGTGAAAATAATGGTGGCGCCTCTATCGTACATATTGTAACCCTATATAGTACGGCAATAACGATCTTGATACTTTGGTTTTTTTTTCAAATATTTTTTTTATTAAATGTGTTTTGACGGGTTTTAGAGGAGCTCGGGGCTAAATAATAAAACAACCGCTCATGACAATCTTCAAGGTTAAGCCATGAGTGAAGATTGTCCTGTATGTTATTTGTAGATGTTTACTGTGCGTCAGAAACTCAGAAATCTGAAAACGTGACTTTCCAAGTGGTATTGTATTACTCAATTGCTTGGCTGTGTCAGATAGTCAGTCGCTCCATGTAACATACGTTATACATAATGTTTACGCTGCATCCGGTTAGACTGGACCGACCCTAAAATTTATTTGGAAAAGGCTAGGCAGATGATGATGTCTTTGACGGGTTTTACATTCTTCTTCTTCTTGTGCCTCGCCACGTCCCGTTATTCGGGGTCGACTTTCCTTATCATGCTTCGCCATTTACTGCTGTTTTCGGTTTAACATTACTTAAACTTACAATAAACCAAATAAACAAATTTCTCTACTCGTTACACACACTCGCTTTTATATGATAATGCGCAAGTAAGTACGTGTGTATATTGATTTTCATTATGAGGAAAATAAAAGTCAATGATTCTTTTAAGTGGTTTTTATTAATAACAAAGTAAATGTGTCTAAAGACAAAAGGTAAGTTGTTGCTGAAGCAACAATAGAAAATCAATTGTATCTTTTTAGGTATATATCATATTAAATGGTTAAAAACTCGACTTACAATCTTTTTGACAGTGTAACAGAATTGAACTTTTTGTCTGATCGCGCACAAGTCAAAATCATCCAATTGTTTTTTGGGTCGCCCTACTTTATGTTTCCCTGGAGTGGAGAAAACGCTTTTGTTTGTTTGCCCTTCGTTAGCAATTCGCCGTATGGTACTTACGGATTTACCTTTTTTTTTTTTTTTTTTAGGGTGGCAAAATCATCAAATGAGTCCTGTCAGACTCTTACTGACTAAAATCCACCCGTGTTCCTTCGGATGCCCTTTACGTTCCGGGGCCACGGTATCCTGGATTAAGAAAAAATCCGCGACCCCGGCAGGCATTTAGCCCCATAAGGGGCCCCGTCGGTGAAGCGCGAAACACGACGCGCCACCGACCCGGGCTTGGTACCTGGTCGGACGGCGAGCTTACCCATTACTCACCGTCCGCAAGCCCGCTCCGCCGCTGTGCCCTCTGCTATTCAGAGGGACACGCGTTGGAGCGTCCACCCGACAGGCTATTTACATACGGGCAAAGAGACCCCTTAGTTAGGCACACAGTGCCTATGGAAGAGTTTTTGCCCGCATCCCAGGGTGCACCGGCCCGAAAAACTGGTCTTCCCCCCGGACGTATCCGAGAGGGAACTCCAGTCCACGGACGTACGTGGAGGTTTCCTGTCTTAGCACCCCACTTACGGATTTACCTAGAAAAAAATACTTAGTTATTTTTATTCTGGAAGTAACAAAAAGTATCAAAATTATATGAGCGTCCATCTTTTGCAAATAAACATAACCTCTAATTCATCAATGTTTTTCAATGTAAATAAACGTTATAATAATGGTTTATACTATCTATTGCAAGTTTGAACAAACATATTTTATCTAATTACTTAAATAAAATAACATATTACCTGTCATTTCAGCAGTTCTTTCATAAACATCGTTGATATTCGATAAAATTTGTCCGGCTTCAGATTCCGCCAAACATCTGGTATACACCTTATAAATTATCGCTCTAGCGGAGCTGCGAATGGTTTTTCTGTTCATTTTGAGCCCTTTAAATCACCAAATTCAACACAATAATAAAAAATACACAAAAAACAGCCAGCGATAACATGAAATGACATTACATGTACTGACTAGACGTGACAGTGGGTGAAGTTGCCAACGATGAAATTTTTTAGTACCGTTTCAGGACATTTTTGCCAAGCTGTACTTGTAGTTAGGATTTAAAATTGTATTTTTTGAGTAGGTATTACATGTGCTAGCCTATAAAGAATATAGTACTGCTTCTGACATTCTATATTGAGAAAAATGTCATCAAGTTTTGTGTTTGTCTTCTTCATCTAATTTTACATCTATTTTATAGATTGGAGCAATATGATAAGAATTTTAACTTTCTAACACCACAACTATCACAAATCTCGGTCCCGGTGATAATTCTTCCACCAGAAGAACCATTTCATGATATAAAGAGCGATGCAATACTTAACCTCCAATAGAAAAGTAGATATTATTTTCAAAGGTGTATTCGATTGTTTAGTTATGGTATAATCATAGAATTTCATTAATAAATTCAACTAACGGCCTGTCCCGGCTTCGCCAGGGTAGATTTTTGTTTATTGTATAGCTTTTCCTTAGTGATAATACAATTTTTGTTCTCACAGCAGTCTCAGCAGCTAGCCATTATTTTTTGATAGTGTGAATTGTCGGAAATTTGTATGTTCCATCATTTTTACAGCTTAATACACAACATCTAGTCATTTTACATCAATAAATCATTTCTTTCAGAAAATTCCTTTGATTTGACAGTTCTTTTGGGACCATATTGTCACTTGTCACTTTGACACTTGCCTTCCCCATTGACATTGATGCACGGGGGTGCGTTTAAGCAAGCCGGCGAAGTTTTCGCCGGATAAAAATTAAACTAGCGACGGTTCGCTGAACGGAGTCATAGGTTTCTGTCAATGTTAGCTGTCAAATTCAATTGACAGCTCAGTTTATCAAACAAGTAACAATTCAATTCAACGTAACAGTCCAAATATTTTTATTGTAATCTCCGTAAAGTTAGGATTTAACTTGTGATCTCGAAATTAGCTCACAGTAAAAATGGACCGGAACATGAATAATCAATTTGCTGGTGTAATATCAATTATATCCATGATCCACAAATAATATTCACCGAGATGATGAATTAAGTACTCTCTAAAATAAAAATATTAGTTTTTACGGCGCGAATCGAGCATTAACAACAAAACTCAATATCAATCTGACAGCAGGATAAAATTTAGCGAGGTAAAAAGGTCGTTAAAATTTATCCCAGTCAGGCGAAAACTTATACCAGCGGACGACCGTGAACGGGGCAGATTAAATTTTAGTCAGTTTAATTTTTCACCTCGCGGTGTGCTTGAACGGGGTGTTTGACGTTTAGTCAGTATAAATTTTAAACTGGATAATTGACTTAAACGCACCCCGGGGAAGGCAAGAAGGCAAGTGTCAAAGTGACAAGATGTTTTAGTATAATTATGCTTATTGTTCTGAGGTATATGCACTTGCATTGACGAATAATTTTCCATATTTGTTTTTTAGAATAAACTCAATTTTTGTAACAAAATACGTGTTTGTTTTTTGTACAAGCTATAAAGTAATCTGACATATGGGACCGTAGAAAGAGAAAAAGTATAGAACTCGGGATAATTCCTTCTCTTTCCCTCAAGAAAGAAAAACAAATCGACAAATCGCATAAGAAGAAAAGGGACAGAGTATAGCTATCGCC
This sequence comes from Agrotis exclamationis, assembly GCA_950005045.1. NCBI lineage: Eukaryota > Metazoa > Arthropoda > Insecta > Lepidoptera > Noctuidae > Agrotis > Agrotis exclamationis. Next base: position 8,733,471 of record OX465417.1, on the reverse strand, counting down.
ATCTCTCAGCGCGTAGCCTGTTTTTTCAAGGCCAGACACAACATTTCGCGGATTTTAGGGATACCAGATTCGGGCAATATATTTCCCGAACAGTTCGGTCTGTACGATAATATATGAAAATTGATAATTATTTTTTAACAAACACTACATATTATGCAGGATACAGGAATTTGAATGCGTAATAAGAGATATAAAAATAACTTGTTTGGAGACTTCAGCTCTTTCTCGATGTGTTTTTTTTACAGACTTCAAAAAAAAGAAGGTTATCAATTCGACCCGTATGTATGTAATATTATCAAAACTGCCCAGTTTTCATATAATGTTAGTCTATATCAGCGTCTGAACAAATGTGCCAAATTTCACAAGTGTATGTATGTATATAATATACACACACATATTATGTGTGTATGTTTTTATGTGTGTGCACGCATATCTCCGGAACTACAAGTTCGATTTAAGTTAATCTTTTTTTGTTGTACTAGGTATTGTTCAACTTAGGGTACACTGCAAGTTTCATCAAAATCGATTCAGTAGTTTTAGAGATATGGATTTTTTTATGTTGTGATGGATTACAAGATTAGTGCATACGTAAGAAAATTTTGTTTTTTACAAGAATTTGGGTTAACTATGTAATAAATAAACTAAAAAGGGTAAAATAAAAACTTTTTCAAAAATTAACCGACTTCAAAAACAACAACAGAACAAAAAAAGGTGAAATAACCTAATTAATAACTTCTTTCGGAAGTCGGTGGCTATTGTTGTTGTTTTTGAAGTCGGTTACTTTTTTGAAAAAGTATTTTTTGTGTTTTTATTTGTCCGCGAAAATGAGTGAGATAATATGTATTGGTGTTTCCCCTATTCATAGTTCATAGGTAATTCCTCGATCGACGGACCCGATAGGAAAGTCCCTATATCGCTCAATATTAAAATCAACATTAGAATGGGGATGGCAACTGGGGAACTAATGTTGCTAGTATAGCTCGTTCCAAGCATCGTCATTGGCTCAAATCTTATAGGTACTTCAAAATAGTACTACCTCATTGGTCGGATTAGGACTTAGCTATGGTGGCGCCATCTACAATTAGCTTTGACCGGCCTTCCCCATTACTGATATTACTACAAGAGTATTGATTAGAGTTTACAATGGCCATTTTAAAAACGATCTAGCCTGGAAATAAAATATTAGGTCGAAACAAATTGAAATAATGTGAGGGCATTATTTCAATTTAATTCGAACTAAAAAGAACAAAAAAAACACTGTTTAAAATAATAAAATCTGTTTTTTTTTCAACCCTGATATATTCCTAACATTCAAGGGTTGCGGTCACATCATACTCCACCTTGCATAATGTTAACTTAGTATGGCTTAGCAGGTTTCACAAACTTACGCCATTAAATTATTCTCTGTAGTTAATTAGGCAGAGTAAGGGAAAAGTCACATGCAATGATGTTTTCCTTCACCGAAAGGCAATTGGTCTGATAAACAGGTTATCCTTTTGACATATTATTACCCATATCGACCATTACCGATCACGACTGATAATAATGTACCCACTAGTCGGGTAAAAAGTTTGCAGTATGACAACACTCCCCATTTTTGACGTCGACATTCTCTATCTCATGTTGCTACGCCAAACAACAATCTAGGGTTTCTTTATCTAAGTATGGGACCAACGATCGCAGCGTCATCTACCTACGTACGAATAGCTCTAGCAAACCCATAGCAAACCATGGTACTGTGCCATGGTATAATAATTTATACATACCTACTTTTTGATTGATTGGGATTTTGTAGATTTTAATTAACGACGATCCGAACCTGCATGGTCAGCTGTTGGTCCAGAATGGCCACTAAATATAAGGTAGAGTCCGGAGTGCAACTCCTAGCAAGGTTGACTAAGAAGCCAATGATAGAAAACTTTTATCCGAGTTTATTTCAGCCTGGGTTAAAAAGTGATGATATTGTTGAAATATTTGGTGATTATAGTTCTGCTCTACTGATTGACTTGATATGCGAAGCATTATTTTCAAGCAAGTCAAATGAGGAACCATTAGGTGTCCTAGTAGTAAACACAGTCGGAAAACTGAACTACAAGGAACTCTTAGATGCATTGAAAAGAAAGATATTTCCAGTTAATACCAATATTGATTTTGATACTGATATAGACACTAGTCTTTTTAAGACTCTCAAGAATTTGTTTATACTAGATGTTTATGATGCAACACAATTCTATACAACTATTCATAATTTGGACAACATATTAGCATGTCATCAAAATATTTCATTGTTAATTTTTGATACTTTATCAGCTTTCTACTGGTCAGAACAAGGATTCAAAATAACAAAGATGGATGTATATATCAAAAATTTACTTAAAATTATACAAAAAGTTTCTAAAGAATATAAAGTAATAATCATGTATACAAGACCAGGATATTTCAGTTCAAGCAAAGATTCAGGTAATATTGGAGAATTACACTCTACAATCACAGAATGTGTTAATTTTAAAGTCCATTTAAGTAATAATAATAGCACTGGGGCTTATCAAGTAATTGTGAAAACAACTGATGTATATAAGAAGTCTATGACTCTACTAAACAATGAAATAAATTGGCAGTGAATATAAAATACTTGTATTATTTTATCCAATTTTTCATACATTTTAAAAAACTTTAGATTTAGATTTTAAAAATGAAATACCTACCTATTGCTCAGTGTTTCTTTGACAAAACAATACACATAGTTTTTATGCATTATCTCTATTTTTGATTGTGCATCAATATTAAATGTTAATTTTGTTTTTGAACTTGCATGTCTCTTAATACGTTATGAACATTTTAGGAATGTTAAAATATTTTTTATTTATAGACTAGTCATTGACTTATGTATAAAATAATTGCGAAGTATCTAGTAAAAAGCTAATTCAAACCTTGGAAATATCTATGATGGAGATCTTATTTATTAAATTTCAAAAATGTTCTTATTTTAAAAGGATAATAAAATGTATAATACTGTGAGATCATAAGAAGAGATTCAGAAAATACTATTAAAAGATTCTTAGTCACTAGTATTGTAACTTATCACATTAGTAAATAAACTACATATAAAAAGGCAGCAAGACCATGACTGAAATAATCAAGATTTTCCCATTTACTTATAGTATGGAAGTATGAGTAACCTGATTCTTGCACAGAAAATGACGCTTCAAACATTACACCTAAATAAGCAAGGTGAATAATTGTAATGATAGAAAATACGCTGTTTGTGAGTAATGCAAGCATACTGTTCTTCTTATACTTGTGATCACATTGTTTACTGCACGGGTTTGCTAAACAGCAGACCTCCAGGGTTGAGGCTACTTTATAACGTAGATTGTACTCAACATATGAGAATGTCCCTATACTGAGAAGAACTGCCGAAAACTGGAAATTCCATCCATGTAGCAATGATGACACAGCATATGTAATAAATATGGCTGTAAATTGGCCATATGGTTGGCAAGTCTTAAAAACATAGTTCTTCAACCACTGATGCATGGGAATGTTCCAATAAATCACCACTTGGACTAAGGATCTTGGCAATTCAATGAAAAATGGTTTAGTGACATGTACCTCCGAGTGACAGTCGTTCGTAAGTCCAAATCCTGCACTTATCATTGATACAATAGACATGCTTGATACAAAATAGTGTGACATTCTAAATGCTTGTGCATCTCTAAATGCTATTAACCATTTAGGCATTTCATCATCAATATACCATGGCACAATACAATTAGATAAAACCAAAAATACCATAGACAAAAAGAGATTAATTACAATTATTTTAATCCATCTTTTAGACAAAAATTTCACTTCCAGGTATTGATTGTAACTGTGGAATGATATCCATGGGCCTAAAATACAATTAGCTGGACAAAGTATGTACCCCCCAAATTCAAGTGGATTAAGCATTTTTTTGAATAAATCTCTGTCTAGTTCTATAGCTACAGATATTATTTTCATAGCTGCTATCATCTGGATGCCTCTTATTTGTTGCCACATTTTTGGATTAAGTACATAAAGTTCGCTTATTAATAAACATGTAATAACTGAGAGGGACATTAACAGTCCCCTCCATTTCTTTGTAACAAATGATATTAATAAAAGAAAAATGTAAGCACCGGTTGTTAATCCCACAGTCCAAATGAAAGGGGGTCCAATATTATAACACAAAAGTAAACTTCCGATGACTAAACTTAAACTATGGCGAACATTATGCGGCAGGGGTACAAACTGTATGATGAGACGCAGAGTAACATTAGCGATAATTAAATCCTTGGCAAATCGGAGTCCTTCATATAGAGTAGGTTCACCACATAATGATATGTAGGCCCAAGCAGTTTCGGAGTACTCCTCTTCTTCATCCATGTTTTAGCACCGATACTAAACCGGTTTCTTAGTTTCGTGCTCGGTAAGTTTGTGCTATTTTCGCATGGTATTAATTTTAAAATTACATCTGTTTGTTTTTTATTCTTTGTTGAATAATAAACAGCTGAACTTCTATAAACCAGAGACGGAGATTCCAAACACACACATTTTGAATTTGATAAATGCAATGAATCCGGAATCCGCATTCGAATCATTCGATAAATTCTCCAATGTCAAATGATATGACGTCAAACGGTCAAATGTCAATTGTTTTTTTTGGAATGTTTCTGGCATGGCTTCAAGGCGTTTATGCCAAACGACAATTGAATTGCAAACAAATAATAATAAATTATTTATTTTTCTCTGCACAAAGGATCACATTACAATGAATACAATCAAAATTACAGTATGAAATATGCATAATTTTTATATACGTCATGAATTTTATAAATATGTTATTTTTTCTTCTTATGAATTTTCAATTTTAATCTACAACTTCTATAAGTAAAATGCATAATTATGTTCATTTGTGAGAGACTGGCGTCAAAGGATAACCTGTGTGACGGATCCCCAGGCTCTCGTCTCGAACTACGACTAAATCACAGACATTACAAGAATCCAGAGGTCGCAGGTTCAAATCTTGCTCACGGATCACGGTTCGAATTTTTCTTTCCATCAAAAATCTTATTTATTACATGATTGTGTTGGAACTCTTCCTTAGGCACTGTGTGCCTAAGGGGTCTCTTTGCCCGTATGCGAATAGCCTGTCCGGTGGACGCTCCAACGCGTGTCCCTCTGATTAGCAGAGGGCACAGCGGCGGAGCGGGCTTGCGGACGGTGAGTAATCTTGTAAACTGATTTCGGCGAGAGGGGAAAGTACTCACTCTGGGATCCTTCTGTACGTTCTATTTTCCAATAAAAAACCCATGTAACTTCTGTATAAACTGTATTCTTCATATTAAAATATACTTGGTATCAAATAAATCACTCACAATACTTTTACATGTTTTTCCTAATTCAATGCTATTCCAATAACCAAAACGATTCCCCAGATTTTTTCTCAGTGTGACAATTCTCTCTTTCAAATATAAATCAAAACTAGAACAGACCATAAATCTTTGTCATAGAATTTATTTCTAACCAGTCACAAGTAACATGAAATTCCCAAAAGACTAATTCCCCAACATCCCCTCTGAATTTTATGTTTATATCAATCAGAACAACATACTGAAAACAAACTTATAACTAACTCCCATCAACTCATTTAAAACCCAACTTAATTAAACCCACCCATCTTAACTAAAAACTACAAGTACTACAACCAAACTTTTGAATTAATTAATCTAAACACCTTACATAACTAACTTACAACAAAATTTCAAATTAATTCCCAAACAGCCTTATCTCCTAATTAAACTTCAAACACAATACATAACTCTTCACATTAAAGAATGTCCTTCAATTATCACTCACTAAGCATTGTCTCAATCTCAAGAACTTTGTTCTGTCCAGTGGTTTAGTTAAAATATCAGCCAAATTATTTTTAGTAGGACAGTAATTAATTTCCAACAAATTTGTATCTATCTTCTCCTTAATAAAATGATATTTAACATCAATGTGTTTGCTCCTTCTATTTAAAATTCCATTCTTAATCAATACAATAGCAGATTGATTGTCAACAAACAACTGTGTTTTCGGCAATTTATTAGTCAATTCGTAGATCAGAGACTGAATGTATAGCAGACATTCGGCTGCAGAGATGTATTCAGCCTCAGTACTCGAAAGAGCAGTGACTGACTGCTTGCGTGAACACCAATGAATTGGACCACCACCATAAAATATTACAAAGCCAGTCGTACTTTTTCTAGTGTCTGGGTCACCTGCGAAGTCTGCATCACAGTAAGCTTTTAAACTTGAATCGTTCCCACGAACATACTGTATGCCACTACTAATTGAGTTTTTAATATATCTAAAAATACTTTTAACATTTCCAAAATCATTCAAATTCGGATTTTCCTGATGTCTACTGCAATAACCTACATGAAACGATAAATCCAATCTTGTTTTATTAACTAAATATAATAAAGAACCAATTAATTGTCGATATGTATGTACATCATCAACTCCACCTTTCCCCTCTTGATGTACAATAACCAAAATATCAGGATGACAACTATCCTTTAAGTTTTCAAATTTAAACTTTTCCAAAATTTGTTTAATGTAACTTTCTTGATAAATCTTAACATAGTTTCGTTCTACTTTAACATCAAACCCTATAAACTTTTCAGTTTTATCAAATTTACGCATGTCAAATTCAGTTTCTAATTTATTAATAATTTTATTTAACTCAATTTCGTTTTCACCAATTAAAATTCCATCATCAACATATATAGCCAAATAAATTCCTTTATCTTTATTTACAAACACACATGGATCAGATTTCAATTGAAATAAACCTAATTTCTTCAAAAATTCCGTCAATCTTTTATTCCACATAAGTGGTGCTTGTTTTAATCCATAAAGACTTTTCTTTAATTTACAAACTTTATTTTCTTTATCTTTAACATCATATCCTAAAGGTATTTCCATAAAAATTACTTCATCTAACTCTCCATATAAAAATGCTGTCTTAACATCAAATTGCTTTATTTTCAAACCTTTTTGTGCTGCAATAGCCAACAACAATCTAACACTAGTAGTATTAACCACTGGACTATATGTCTCCTTATAGTCAACATTATGCTTTTGAAGAAAACCTCTTGCCACTAATCTGGCCTTATATCTTCCACCAGGCTTTATTGTAAATATCCATTTATTAGAGATTATCTTTCTATTCTTTGCTTCACTCCTGTTTACAATTTCCCAAGTCTTGTTTTTCTCCAACGAGTCTTTCTCCTCCTTCATTGCTTTACACCATAAATCTTTATCAAAACTATTAAAAACATCTGTATACGTTAAAAATGAAGTCTCTAAATCATAATCTTTTAGCCATGCTGGCAATCTTCTCTCTCGATTTGGTAATATTCTCCGTCCAACATTAACTGCTTCAACTGCATCTTCAAACTCATCACTAGTCTCAACTCCTGTGTCATTTCTAACTTCCCCTCTCAAAATATTATTATCTTCAACATCAACTCCAACTCCAGTGTCTTCAACACTAACTCCAACATCTTCAACACTGTCTTCAAAATTATCTTCAACATCTCCACTACTAACTTCAACTTCAACATTATCAAAACTATCTTCAAACACCTCATTATCTTCAATATCTCCTTCATCACCAACAGCTCCATCACCACCTTCACTACGAAAAACATCACCAACAACTACGTCATCATTAACTTCATTATTAATATCACCACAAATATCACCATTACCTTCACTACTAAAACCATTATCACTATCATCACCAATATTAACACTCAACTCTTTAAATAAATTGTCTAACTCACACTGTTTCACTTTACGATTACAAAATTTTAAATAATCCGCAACATCACTCTTATTATTATTAAACACTACATCTCTCGAATAAACAACTCTAAAATCAGAAGGATCCCATATCTTATAACCATTATTTGTAAACCCTACTAAAAGCCCTTTGCTACTCCTGGAGTCAAGTTTCTTTAATTGATAATTATTTTTATAATAAGCCAAAGATCCAAAAATGTTCAAATGTTTTAAATTCGGTATTCTATTAAACCACATTTCGGCTGGTGTTTTATTATTTATTGTATTTGCACTCCTGTTAATTAAATAGGCAGAGGTTAAAACAGCTTCACCCCATAAAACACATGGTAACTGCATATCGAACAGTAACGCTCTAGTTCTTTCCATTAATGACCTATTTAACCGTTCACCTTTACCATTTAACTGTGGAGTGTAAGGAATTGTATAGTCAATATTAATTCCTTTACTATTGCAATAAATTTTAAATTGTTTACTATTGTATTCACCACCATTATCGCATCTAAATGTTTTAACTTTTGTTTGAAAATGATTTTCTACCAAATTAATGTAATTTATTATTTTTGAAAAAGCTTCGCTTTTATTTTTAATTAAAAATACTTTAATAAAATGTGTACAGTCATCCAAAAAAGTTATAAAATATTTGTAACCATCCCATGTTTCTGTTTCAATAGGACCACAAATATCACTATGTATAATTTCTAAAGGTTTACTAGCTTTTTGTCTAATTGTTTTGAAAGGTTTTCGACATAATTTCGCTTTGGTGCAGACTTCGCAGATGTCGGTTTCCTTAACCAAGCCTCTCTCAATTCCTCTAACAAGATTCTTAGTTTTGACTATAGGCACATGACCTAATGCACGATGCCAAAACATAGAATTAATATGAAAAGTGTTTACTGACCTTACTTTCACGAGTGGCTTTGCAATTAATCTGATGTAGTACAAACCATCACGCTTCTGCTCAGCATCCACAGCACATTCAGTCTCTGACCCACGACTGTTGCATTTATTGCTGAAAAAATTTAAAATATAGTTATCATTTGTTAATCTAGATACTGATATTAAGTTTTTCTTTAATTCGGGAACAAAAAGGACATCTTTCAATATAATATTGTCGGAATAAATGTCGCCTATGATGTTTACAGCGTAAAAATTTCCATCGGCTGTCATGATCTTATGGTTTATCTTCTTTTTATCCTTAAGATAATTCTCAGAAGTGACAATGTGACTGCTGGTTCCTGAGTCAATGATAAATTCAATAGTTGTTCCTTCAGTTTCTATTTCTTTACTTGTAAAACAGGTACTTACGTTTTTGTTGTTGTTTAAACAGAACTTTGTATAGTGAGTATTAACACTACAATTCTTGCAGTTAAATTTGGCATTACATTCAGCATATCGGTGTCCATTCTTCATGCATTTGAAGCACTGTAATGTATTATTAAAGGTTTTACCGTCACCACTCGATGTTGAAGTTCTGCAGAATCTAGCTATGTGTCCCTGTTTTCCGCATCTGTAGCAAGTCCTTACTAAGAAACTTGTGGCTTCTTGTCTGTTTTTATTATCATTCTCATCCGATGTTTTTGTTACAGGTTCTTCCATAAGATTGTTATTCCTCATCCTCAGTTCAAGATTAATTCGTGATATTAAATTTGTTAATGTTTTATCATTTAATGACGTTGCTTCCCAAGCAGTTCTAAAATGGTTCAATTTTTCCGGTATACTCGACAATATTTTTGTCATGATCTGTTTATCATCAAAATTGTAACCCAAACTTCTTAACTTCATTGCTATTTTTTCAATTTCTGATATATCTGCCATTAAATCTTCTTTTTGAAACTTGTATTTATAAAACTCTTCCAATTGTTGAGATATTTGTACATCTTTGTGTCCCAGAAAAATGTCATCGAATTTTTTAATAATTTCTTTTGTTGTTCTACAATTTATTGCATATGTCATATATTTTTCACTAATCGAGCATAAAATGAGTAATTTTGATTTTGAGTCTCTTTTTTCAAAATCCTTTTTATTTTCTTCTCCATCATCCAAAACAGAATTTAGCTCTTTTGCTCTCAAAATTAACAGTAGTTTTATTTTCCAAAAAGAATATTCAGATTCATTGGTCAATTTTGACAACTTTACACATTCTTCGGCCATTTTATATTTTTCTGTTTATCAATTTCGGACTTTTAGATATTCATTCTCCACTCATTAACATCTACCTCTGCGCCTATTTAGTTGTAGAAAGCCCATAACCTCTTGTAAACTGATTTCGGCGAGAGGGTAAACTACTCACTCTGGGATCCTTCTGTACGTTCTATTTTCCAATAAAAACACAAAACTTGATGACATTTTTCTCAATATAGTAGAATGTCAGAAGCAGTACAATATTCTTTGTAGAGGTTAGCACATGTAATACCTACTTAAAAAATACAATTTTAAATCCTAACTACAAGTAAATGTGTGTTTAATGTAGTAGAATCAAATTTCTAGCCTCTCAACTAAATCACTTTTTTTTCCTCTTGTAGATGCACCGCGGCGTCTTAGTTCTTGTTTTAGTGTATGCACTTGCATTGATGAATAATTTCCCATATTTGTTTTTTTAGAATAAACTCAATTTTTTATAACAAAATACGTGTTTGTTTTTTGTACAAGCTATACAGTAATCTGTCATATGGGACAACGATCGCAGCGACATCTACGAATACCTTTGAGTTGCCATCCCCATTCCAATCTTTGTTTCCGACTCGCACTTGGCTGGTTTTTGGAAAGATAGACCGTCGTCAGTCCATTCTCTATATCTATTGGCTTATTTGTATATTTTTATGTTGGCAACATCTTAAACTTAAATTGTTGCCAGCGTTGCCAGACCATACCAAAAAGTACGGTTTTCCGTACTATTCATCACACAATCGTACCACAATCGTACCTGTGTGTAGACCGTACCTCTTCAATACTAGCCTTTTGACAGCCACTGGGCAGATGTCTACCCAAACTGTCATTAGTGTCAAAATTATGAAACGCCACTGGGAAGTTTTCTTCCCACGAAACATACTAAAACAAATCGCCTAACGCGAATATCTATCGAGAATATTATCCCATGGTTGCTCTATGGAAATTCTATGGGAAGTTACTCTACTAATTAGGCTATGGTCAGCCATGTCAATCAAGTGAATCGTCAAGAAAAAAATCCTTTATTTCGGACCGTTGAGCGAAAGCGAGTGATTTATTTGGAAATAATGTCGTAAGTAACTTGAATATTTTAACAAATTATACATCAAAGTGATCGTCAAGAATAGTACTACAATATTACAGTAAAGTTATGTTGTTTTAGAAGCTCCAAGTTGCAAATTTCAATAAAACAATGCCTGCCGGTCAGTAAAAATTGGGAGTTGCAAGAGCAAAATTTGACATTGACAGATGACATTTGCATTGACTGTCAAGTGGCTAGTGATATATTTTTCACAACATAGGGCAAAAAAAAAAAACAATAAAAAGTATTTTGGCATGAAGCAAAACATAATATCTACAGACAGAATGACACATATCCAAACTATTTTATCTTCAAACATGTATTAGCAAGTTTTTTATTTATAAACTCGTGGTAAGATAAATTATTATTATATTACGATTACAGTCTGTCGAGAAACTAATAGAAAATAATGAGACTTATACTTTCTTCAACTTTCTGTCACATTTGGCATGGAATTTCCTTAGTTCCTAAAACATTATTTTCATAATTTTATGACAAACAACTTGTTTTCGCTGTAGAATATGAGTAAACTATAGCTTTTTTCAAAATTCTAGAAAAAAAACTGATCTAGTTCTTGCAGAAGTAATCTCGGCCCAACCGTACTTTGAAGTTAAAAACCGTACCTTTTCAGAAAGCCAACCGTCCTTTTTTGGGAAATCATACTGCACGATATCGCAACCATAAGTAGCGATATCGATATGGTATCGGTATCGAAACAAAAGTATCAAATTAGTAATAGCATCGAAACGAAAGTATTGATATGAGTAAATATCGAAAGAATTTGGAGTTTCCCTCCTACTTTTTTTTTAGCTTTGTAATGGTAGTCATCAAATGAGTCCTCCCACCCAGGGCAGGACGGGAGGAACTGTCAGACTTGTACTGACTAAAATCCACGGTGTCCTTCAATAGCCCTTTACGTTCCAGGGTCATGGTAATTTGATAAGTCCCGCGACCCCGGCAGGCTTTGGCCCTCTGAAGGGGGCCCCGTCATCATGCTGACGCTCTTTGAGGCGCGCGTGGAACACAACGCGCCGTCGACCCGGGCATGGTCCATGGTCGGACAGCGAGCCAGAGGCAGCGCGCCATAGTTTCTCTACTACTTTAAATTAATTCATAGCCACATGATCCACAACAGAGATGCGCATATCATGAATGTGACTTGTTGTGATTTATTAATGGACCACAATTAAAATAAAATAACAAACAATTTAGATAGGTACAAAAAAAGGTTTGATAGGTACAAAAATAAATGATAATGTACAGCTATCTTACTCATATCTGACAGTACACTGAACACGAGAGTGAGTGAAACAATAACACCGCACAGTTCTTATTATTTTCGAATGAGTCACGAGTTAAAATGTCACGTGGTTCTACTTGGTGGTAATAATGCTACTAAATTAAAAGTACGTACTGCGCGATGATCTTTTTCGTAAAGTCAGAACAACTGAAAATGGGATACGTCTTATGCCGACCATACACGGTACCAGTATACTTGTGCAAATCTAGACTTGCACAAACACAGGACAGTGACTATTTTAGAAATTTGTACAAGTATACTGTAACGTGTGTGGCCGGCATTAGTGTGTGTGTTGAACATCACTTTTACAACACACGCATATAGAAAACTATTGGCAACGTTATGAATCACGAATATTGAGATGTATAATTATGCTTCCCTTTCTTACGCCTCCACAATGCACAGAGACAAAAACAGTCTGTTGCTATTTTAGTTATTAAGGTTTCTATTGTTTTAGTTATTATTCTGAGGTTCAGAATACTTATCTAAGTACATTAAGCTGATGCGTTAAATTGGTACTTATGAGTTAGTTGTTATTTTTTTTTTTTATGGTTTCGATACTTGATGCTAAGTATTGATATTAGTACTAGTATCGAAAGAAAGTATCGAATATCTGAATACTAGTATCGAATCAAAAAGTAGCGATATGAGTAAAGTATCGGATTCGATATCGTGTCCTTAACTGGCAACACTGATTGTTGCATTGATTCCCGATTCGGACGGATTCGGAGCTGTGGTTGGAATGTTTCAATAATTTACTTTCCTGTTAATAAGAAGAAAAATAGAAAAATCTCGTCATCAGTGGTCAGAGGGACAAATGTGATATTCTCAATTATACCTACCGTGTGAAAACTATAGCATCGTTCAATAAATTACTGTGTTCTGTCACTGACATTACTTTTTCTCGTAACGCAAAGTCGTGTGTAACTGTTTGGTTTATATACCAATTTGATATGTACATTCAGTGATCAATATTTTTAAAAGATGGCTAGTCCATCACCCCAGAATAGCCCAATGCCGCCGCCACAAGCGCCGAGCCCAATGGGGCCACCAACTCAGAGTCCGGCTCCGCCACAGTCTCCGCACAGCCCTTACAACCAGCAACACGTTAATGGACCGCCGCCGTCGCATCCTCCTGGCGGTGGCCAGCCTCCAATGCCCAATCACATGTCGCCGTCAGGTCCAGCACATCCTATCGCGTCCAACTCTAACGGCCCGCCAGGTGTGCCTCAACAACATCCCGGCATGCCGCCGAGTGGTCATCAGATGCCTCCACACATGGTAGGCCCACATATGCCTGGACCGCCAGGTCATCCAATAGGCCCTGGAGGTGCTCATCCACCTGGACCCAATGGTCACCCTGGTGCACCGCAACATCCTAATATACCTGGCCAAGGTCCACCACATGGATACATGCAGCATCAAATTGGACATATGCCTCCTGGACAGGTGATTAATTATTTATTTTAAGTAGTAGTTCAGTTTATGCTAAGAGCTCATGCAATGACCAATATTAGGCTTCTGTTTGAGCCAAATAATGCACCAGTATTAGATACATACTTTAATGCACTAGTACTTAGTACATGTTAAACTCATGAACACAAAATATGCATACCTATCTTCATTAAGAACAAATTTGATTTCATCATTTAATATGATATTGGAATAATAACTGTAACAAACATGCTGTATTATAATGTCAAAGTACAAACTAAATTTAAAATTATAACAATGGTCTGAATGGAATATCTTGTCTGATGGTTGAAGAGTGGACTGTAGATACTGCTAGCCAATAGTAATACTTCCTTCATCATAGTTGAAAATTCATTTGTCAGTGGCTGAATATCTTTGGCTCCGGGGAATAGGTAATGGTCAGCCTTCATATAAAATGTGTATACTATGGGAGTGTTTAATTTCTTTTTTACCCAATCAGCTACATTACCAGTGAAATTATCTGTAGAAAAATCAATGCAATGAGGACTAATCTGATTGATAGTTTGACAGGTCTCCAGAGGCAGTGGCGCTGCCCAAGGGGACATTTTTGGAATTGCTCAGATTAGTCCTCATTAAAGAGTTTGATAGTTTGACAGGTCTCCAGAGGCAGTGGCGCTGCCCAAGCGGACATTTTTGGAACTGCTGAGATTAGTCCTCATTATTGCGCAATTCTATTGAGTCATGTTAAATCATTCTATTTCAGTTTAAATAATTAAATATTAAACACTCACATAAATATTCAGCAGTGGTGCCATAAAAAAAGGTTTTATTATGCTCCTCTCTTATTCTGTCATGCACAGATGTTATTATGTCCAGCTGAAAATATGAGCAGACATTTGACTTTTTTTCTTTTCTTTTCATGGTGAAATCATCAAATATTTCCTCCCACCCATACTGTCAGACTCGTACTGACTAAAATCCATGGTGTCCTTCAATAGACCTTTATATTCCGGGGTCACGGTAATGAGATAGATAGACGTTTGACTTAAGATGAGTATGTGCATTATTCTTAAAAAGGTGGTTGAGGATTTTATTTTTAATTAATTTTTGCCACTGACTTGAAAGAAAAGTGGTATCACTTTTTTGTTATTTTTTTAAGTTTTTTATTTTACCCTTCTTAGTTCAAATATTTAACTCAAATTCTTGTCAAATACCTAATTTTATTAAACATGCCCTACACACACATGTTGTTACAAGTCATAGTACCGGTAATAACATCATCCAAGTACATCATAAGCGAAAAATACTCATAAAATGAAAACTAATGAAGTAATTAAATTTTTATGGGACCAAATGGTAATTATAACATTCAAATATTAAGTAGGAAAAATCAAAATTGCTTACCAATACAGGATGATTGTTGCAATATTCAAGATCATATCCATATGGTATTGTTACAAGATATTCAAAACTTCTCACATTGATGAATGCCAACATTTGAAGAGCAATGCTGTCTAAAAACTCAGCCAAACCTTCAGTTTCTTTCTCAGAAATAGATTTGGAACCGGAGTACACTGGATCACATTCATCATTTCTTACTAAGAGTAAAAGATATATTAATTAACAACTTCACCATGCCTCTTGTAGTAACTCCATACATCACAAATGCTATTAAATGCATTTGTGATGTAGGGAGTTTGTACCATATATTTTATTTAATGACGAAAATAATAAAAAATGAGAAAACATGTACTTACTTATATCTTTGCTGAAAAACCAGTTTCTATCTACATTTATACCAATAATTGATTCATTATTTGAACACTTCTTTTTTGGGAAGTATATTTTTCTATTCTGTGTCCAATACGGGCTCTGTAAAGTAGAATCAAGATAATTATTTTATGTTCCTCATTTCTACAGTGGTTCTGAAAAATTGAGCAACACAGACAAATCTAGCTCCATAATAAAAGCCAGGAAACAGTCTTATATAGATAGATAAGACATTTATTAAATCTTAGGATACTCTAGCTATATATTTATCCAATAATTCCATTCCTAGTTTCAAACTTCTATTATTATTAGTACAAACGTTTTTAGGAAAAAATCCTACTAGTTACCTTTTAAAGTGGTAGAGAGGATGTTGATATTGGTAACACAAAGAGTGTTTTGGGTGGGATGAAATCACAGATAAAATACTAAAGAGATCAATATTACCTTCATTGAACTGTATTCATAACCATCAGGATTGAAGATTGGAAGAATGTAAAAATCATAATGTTTTATCAATAGCTCAACATTTTGTCGATGTTCCAAAATATAATCAATAAAGTTAAAAAGGATTGATGGTGATAACCAGTCCCTTCCTTCTTCACCTCCCATGACAAATATAGCTGTATTCTTTTTTCCTGTAGATATTTTTAAAACAAATACTTCTCTGTTCTCAAAAGTCTTTGCTACTACAATTTTTTTTAAAACTGGAAACTTTCTTAGTTTGGATTCAACCCAAAACAATAGCGATTCAAAGCTGTAAAATGCTGTGGTTATATTAGGCACTTGATCTTTGTCTGCAGTTCTTTTAATAATACGGTCCTGTAGGTTTGCAACCCTGTCAAATAATAATATTGTTTTTATCACATTTATTCAAAAAGAGTTATTTTTGTTCCTCGTAAACAGGGAACAAGACAGCTCTTTGCTCCATCTTTTTTAAACAGGGTCTCAAAGTAATTTGAATTTGGATATTGTTAGTAAATTGTATAATGACAATAAGAATAATGCATGCAAAATAAAAAAAAAGTTCGGCTTTTTTTTTTGTGAAAAATTTGTGAAATTAAATTTTTGTGGACAACTCACACTTGACATAAAAAAACAATATGCCAAAATTATTAACATCAAAAAAGAGCTAAAGGTCACTCAGATAATTTTTCTGTAAGTATCTCTTATGGATGAGGATTCCCCCCTGTAGGCCAATTTAAAAGAAAGATTCTGTATGAGCGGACATCTTAAGGAGGTGGATCTCATAGTTTTGTTTGTATTTTAAATAATAAGCGCGTAAAATTAGACGATTAATGATTGATTGATGGATGATTAATTAAATGCTTTTTTAGATGGGTTTGAAAATTTGCAAACTTACAAGTTATGATTTGCTACTATTTCATATTCTATATCATTATCTTTTAATTTTTCTTCAAAAAATTTAGTGCAACACCCATCAACTATAACATCCATAGGGACAGCAGCTTCATTAGTAATCCCATTAAGAAAAACTATCATTTCATTTCTTACATAAAGAAAATACAAGAGAGAACGTTCTCGATGATTAAATGCTGTCACTTCATATATTGTGTAGTTATCAAAAGGATTGCCTGTAATTTGAGATACTAACATGCAAAAATAAATTATTAAAAATCCCGACATAATAATAAGTGGTATTTGTATAAAGCATCTTATTCAGTTAGGCCATGGCACAAATGAATTAAACATAAAGTAACTAAAAAAACATTAGAATTTCCATTCTGGAGGAAAATGAGAACTAACAAAAGTCAGCACTAAGTAATGGAACCCAAACTACCTTAATAATCTTCGCCGCTTTATATCTAAATAATTAACCATCACAGGCTCCTATGCCAATGGGCGGGGGACCGCCGCCGGGCAACGGGCCGCAGGGCGCGCCGGGCGTCCCACTGCCGCTGGCGGGCCCGCCGCCGCACGGCGTGCACCCGCAGGCCATGCCGCCCGCCGCGCCGGGACACATGGCGCCGCATCACGCCATGATGCCCGGCCAGGGCCCGCCGCCGCACGCTGCCTCGCCCGGCTACGGACACGCGCCGCAGGCGGGCGCCGCCGGGGGGCCCGCGGCGGCCCCGGGAGGAGCCCCGGCCGCGGGCCCGGGCGGCGCGCCTCCTCACCCGCCGGCCGCTCAGACGCCGCCGCATGGGCAGGCGCCGCCCACCACGTCGTCGTCTAACGGCGCTCCACCCGCGTCGTCCCCGATGCAGGGTTCTCTGCCAGCGCCCGGCCCGGATAACTTACACGCTATTCAGCGAACTATTGACTCTATGGAAGAGAAGGGATTACAAGAGGACCCGAGATTTTCGCAGTTGCTAGCTCTCAGGGCGCGGTCGAACCCCCAGGACCCCGGCAAAGGGTTGTTCAGCAATAATCAGCTCTGCCAGCTCAAGTAAGTACCTACCTACCGTGGCAGTCATAATGTAGTTCTTCTATGGGGTCTTAATCAATAACAAAAAATCTTGTAATATGCCAGGGCACAAATAAATGCCTACCGGAGTCTCGCGAGGAACCAACCGCTATCGCAGCAGATAGCTATGATGGCCTCCGGCAAGCGGACCGGTGAGGCCCCGCCGGAGTGCCCCACGCCGCCCGCCCAGCCGCCCTACGGCGAGGGCCAGGGCGCGGCGGGCGGCGCGGCCGGGCCGGGAAGTAAGGCGGGCGCGGGCGGCGCGGCCGGGGACGCGGCGCGCGGCGGGGGCGGGGCTCCCCCTACTCCGCTACCCATGACTGGCCAGATGGCACCTCCGACGCAACTGACTCCACCATTAGTGAATCCGGTAAGCTTCGATTACTTTTTTACCCTTTCTATGAGGGGAGGTCCAAAAGTTCGAGGAATGAAAAAGAGAAGTGAAATATCTTCTATTCCCTCGTTTGAAGGTTTCATGGTAACGTAGCGTCATCACTTGGAGTAGTTACTAATTACTTCCGTAACGTAAGCAAGGGAATAGAAGATTCACCTCTGAGTGTGAGTTGTGGTAGCCTGAAGGTCTTATCCCACTTACATGACTCTGCTCCAACACCGCTCCTACCCAACACCGTCCTGAACTAAGGCGACAGCTAGCTGGCACCCAGCAGTCCATGCGGCGACAGATACCTAGCAGTCACCCAGCTGTCCACGCGCCGACCGTTTTCGCTTTTCGCGATAGACCCAGTTCGTGGTCAGTTTCCATAGAAGCAACTCGTATTTTTGCGGGGGTACCTGCCTACCTACCTGCCGGCCAGCAGTCGCGGCGCGGCGACCGCTAGCGATCAGCGCGTGGAAGTCGCGCAGACCGCTCGCTTGCAACGCGCGATCAACGAGGCCTCGACTACCGAGCAGTCCTGACAGCGGTAAGCTCGCTGTCAGCGAGCTGTCTGCTCATTTATGTTGCCAATGTAAAATATATCTAAAGAGCAATACTTAAAGCCCATATTTGAATTATATTATTTTTGTGGGTTTCGTGTAAGTGGGCTAAGACCTAAATTGGTAAGGCGTTTGGACTACTTATCCAGAAGACGCGGGTTGAAATCCCACTCGCAGCTTAATTTTAATTCATCGTTAATGCCTTAAAAAATATTTAATTTTTCAACAATGTCTGAAGATGTTGCATCAATCGGCCGACTAGAGCGCTGGGGGCCAATTCTCGATTTTCGCCATTTATCTCGAGTTCGAGATTGTAAGTCTATCTCTATGTCTATTAAAAATATCTCTATCTCTACCAAAAAATGTCGAATTGAGCAGAATTCCGTATTCTCAGCCAAAATAGAAATAAATGTCACGAAAATGTCGAGTCGAGTGAAGATAATGTTACCATTATGAAGAATCGCACGTTCCGTTTTAGGTAGCTATGAGTGAATGAATAATTTTGTTTTATAACGCTGACTAAACCTAACTATTTAAGTATAAAACGAAACGTTTAGTGTAAAAATAATCAGTTTGACAGTTGACTGCCTGTCAGTGTCAGAATTTGCGCCTTTTTGCGGTTCCTTCAAAACTTTTGTTATCATGTTTACATTTACTCTGTGTTTACATCAATAGTGGGCTGTGCTGTTTTACATTTCATATTTTTTATTTTAACATGGAGGGGAAAAAATACCCCAGTACTCGTCCATCTTTCAGTGGTGTCAAGTCCAATCGTGGGTACACAAATTACATAGTCTGATAATTGCGCGAAGGTCGTCGTTTCAAGAAAACACAATGCACAAAACAAAGAGTATACCTAAATCGAATTACCGGTAAGTATGGGATGCCAAGCCGTATTTTATTTAAAAACTAAAGACAAGAAAACACAGCGTACAAGCCAAAACTCAACGAATTCACTCAGAAATGACGTATCTCTACAATCGACATGACATCTCTACTGCTCAGAAGCACTCGACATGAATTCTAACGTTAGCCTTCGACAAATGTCGCATTCGACATCCCCAGAATAGCAACTTTTAAAATTTGTCGAAAAAATGACGTCATTAGATATTTTTGTCGAGTTCGACACCATCTCTAAAACCGAGAATTGGCCCCCTGATCTTCTTCAATCGAGTCTCTGCCTTGGTCAAAAATACTATGCCACTTGTAAATCATTGATT
This sequence comes from Agrotis exclamationis, assembly GCA_950005045.1. Classification (NCBI taxonomy): domain Eukaryota; kingdom Metazoa; phylum Arthropoda; class Insecta; order Lepidoptera; family Noctuidae; genus Agrotis; species Agrotis exclamationis. Next base: position 8,713,261 of record OX465417.1, on the reverse strand, counting down.
TTCTAGGCCAAGAGTCCCCATAATCAGATGACTTCTTTTTCTTAATTATCTGAGTATTTTTCCTTGCTTGGGAAGGGATGCTTTATCATGGAACGAAACGCAATTTTCCAGTAGTCGCTGTTCTCTCCCCAATTTACTTTTTTTATAGAGCAAAATAAAGCAAGTACTGACAGGTAAAAATATCCTCCCATCCCCACTCTAATTCCTCCACGCCACGAACTTTTGGACCTCCCTTCTTTTTTGTTAGGTCACTGATGGCACGATCGGCGCGGCAAGATTTTTTGTGGATTTTATTTCAATGTAACGCTGGAATTCTTTTATTTTAATACGAAAATGATTATTTAATTATGTATGATGGAGATAGTGCGAGCGCCCAAGTTGATCGTGTGCACTAGATTGCACAATATCCTGCGAGCTGCGGCAGGATCCTTTAGTATGCCACAGATTGAGAATTGAAGTAGCAATGTAGTAGTTTAGCGTGAATTATTGTGTTGATTGTTCTGTAATCAGTACCGATTTGTTTTGATTTTGTGTGTGTGTAGTAATTTTCGATACAATGTAAAAATTGTTTGGAATTAATAAATGAATGAATGATAGGGTTAGCCGAAGAGCGCCGTGCCGTCAGTAAACACCGGCCCTTAGTCACCTTTCGCTAACCGTCGGCGGTGGGCCAGGTGTCGACAGAACAACTAAATTTTAAAAACCATCATTTGCAGCCAATGAGCGGCGGGCCGCAGATGCGTGGTCCCGCACCGCTACGTCCGCAAGCTCCAGGTTCGCAGCAACAACATCAGGTAAAAGCATTTTAAAAATAGCGCGTAATAATGTACACAAGTGTATGTGCAAAGACTTGTGCACCGTCTACTCCTTTACTCTCACAATAGTATCTGATCTGAATGCATCCGATATGACTGGTGAGAGATCCAGAGAAAGACAGATTTCCCAAACTCAAATCAGTAAATTTTAACTGATAAAACACTACAATAACTTGTGTAAATTATCCTCAGCCGGGCGTACCAATACCAGGAGCGAAACAGAATCGCATTACCAGCATGCCTAAACCAGTAGGCATTGATCCTCTTCAGATCTTGAATGAAAGGGAGAATAGGTAAGTGATTTCCTAAAACTTGTATTCTTTTGAGTTTTAACTTCTTTCTGTTCGTATTATACAACATTATTTTTTGTTTATGCGAAACCCGATACACCTGTCTAGTATTTTTGTGTAAAGAATCTATGTACAAAATTTTAAAACCGTATCATAAAAAATCACAAAGTTATAAGCTTGTATAATACCTGGTTGTCCGTTCAAAAACATGCTAATTTCGCTGTACACCCGCGTAAACCGCGTCTCCTCTGTTATACACTTGTGATAATAGTTTGGCAATAGGTGCCTAACCGTACGGTGATTGTATTGTAATTAACTGGTAATGAAATTTAATGAAAATATTTTTGAAAAAAAAAAAACATTTGGTCTGTAAAAACTTACAGGGGGGTAGCTTGCTCAAATCTGTCAATACTATTATCCTCCATGTGGGTTCGGAACCCAACCCCCTGAATGGTAGCAAGACGCATTCTTAGACTTCTTTTTTTTTTTTAGCGTGGTAAAATCATCAAATGAGTCCTCCCGCCCAGGGCAGGGCGGGGGGACGGTCAGACTTGTACTGACTAAAATCCTCGGTGTCCTTCATTAGCCCTTTACGTTCCAGGGTCACGGTAATGGAATGAGTCCCGCGACCCCGGCAGGCTTTGGCCCTCTAGAGGGGGGCCCCGTCAGATTGCTGACAGCTCTTTGAGGCGCGCGTGGAACACAACGCGCCGTCGACCCGGGCATGGTCCATGGTCGGGCGGCGAGTTGCCCATTACTCGCCGCCCGCATGCCCGCGCCTACGGTGGCCGGGGATCGTCCCGCGACGTCCAACGCCGTGGGCGTCTACCACTGCGGCCGGGGCGGAGGGAGGACGCTGTCCTCTCTCTCTCGCGACCCGCCTCCTCCTTCGCGAGCATAACTGCTTCACAGAAGGAGGCGACGACTTCCCACTCCGTCTCGCCCCGCAGCATGGCCTCGACCAATGCCGGGCGCGAGAAGTCTCCACCTATCGCCTCCGTGTGGACACGGCGGTGCTCTGCCCAACTGGGGCAGTCCTGCACCGTATGCTCCACCGTGTCCTCCGAGCGATCTTCGCAGTGGTGACACCCGGGCGTTTCTTCCCTCCCTATCCGACACAGATACCTCCCGAAACTTCCGTGTCCGGTGAGGACCTGCGTCAACCGATAGGTCAGGACGCCGTGACGCCTATCCAGCCACTCCTCAAAGAGAGGTCTTACCGCCGCGATTGCGGCGTGCCCGACGCATTCTTAGACTTACAACAATAATTATTCAAATGTTTTTTTTTTTTGCATGACAATAGAATAGCAGCGCGCATCGCCCATCGCATAGAGATGCTTTCCAATTTGCCGGCCAATATGCCCGATGACCTTCGCCTGCAAGCACAGATCGAGCTCCGGGCTCTTCGAGTTCTCAACTTCCAAAAACAATTACGTTCTGAGGTAATTTCATTCAAACAAATGGACAACTATTGTATAAGATATGTGTCACATGGAGCCTATAACAGACACTTAACAGTACAAACGGTAAATTGGGATCAGTAACAAATACAGAGGCCATTAAATACTGTGTTAAGACTAGGCATTTTATTAGCAATAGGTCCGCACTTGCACACTGAGAAGAATGGAAGAGAGATTAACGTCTGATTTATTAATTTATTAACCAAATACCTTGTGAAGGAAAACATCGTGAGTCAGAATAGAAATCAGTCATGTCAAAGGCATGGGATCCCCAGAGATGACTATGAGAGTGGTTGCGTCACCACACGAATAAAATAAAAAACTAAATTATTTGTTGCCCTTGACATCTGCCAGGGTTTAAGTTACTCATTCTAGATTTCATGATTATTTGATTTTGACCGTTACGTGTATACTACTAGATCCTGGGTCAAGTCCGTCGCGACACGACTCTGGAGACGGCGGTAAACATCAAGGCGTACAAGCGCACCAAGCGGCAGGGACTGCGAGAGGCGCGCGCTACTGAAAAGTTGGAGAAGCAACAGAAATTAGAGGCCGAGAGGAAGCGGCGCCAGAAACACCAGGAGTTCCTGCAAACTGTGCTGCAGCATGGTCAGTAGCATGATTTACTACATCAGTGGTTCTCAAACTTTTTCGGTGTCGGAACCCTTTTGAAAAGCAAATTTTTTGACGGAACCCCAAAATAAAACAAAAAGTTACGAAAGTGTATACCTACTATAATAAAACAAAGAAAACCTAATGAGATGAGTGAAACTGTTTCTTATTTTTCATTAAACGGTTTATATTAGGTTTTATTGAAGAGAGTTGAATTCTTATATGAAGTTCGGCAGTCTGTTGCGATATTTTTTCTTTGGTATTTGTATTCTCGTAGAGCCCCCAGAAAGGTTCCGCGGAGCACACTTTAAGTATAGATGTACAACATAACAAAACGCCTTCCTGCGAAGTAAGCGTTTTGTATGCTGCCGAGGTCAAGGTACTGTCTAAACTGGTAATCGTGACCCCGAATTGTAAAGGGCTATTGAAGGAACACCATGGATTTTTGTCAGTACGAGTCTGACACTCCGTTTCGCTCCACCCTAGGCGGGAGGACTCATTTGATGATAAGACATGTATAAAAAGTGTTGTACGGTACATTACACCCCTATCTCACCTTTGTGCATATAAGGCTCGTGACAAAAAACGGCTTTTACAACTAAATGAGAATTAACAACAATAATAAATGACGGTCCAACAGGCACGTGAGACGCATTACGAAAACGTAAAAACAACAATTGCACTACAACGGTAGACAGTAGTAGACACCTCTTAGTAATAATTAGACAAAAAAAATAATGAAAAAGCTTCGCCTACCAAACAAACACACACAAACGAATTTTCACATTTGCTTAGATCTCGTTACTAAAATGCTGCCATATTTCAGCTAAGGACTTCAAGGAGTACCACCGTAACAACATCGCTAAACTGTCCCGCATGAACAAAGCCATCATGAACCACCACGCCAACGCCGAGCGAGAACAAAAGAAGGAACAGGAACGCATCGAGAAAGAACGTATGAGACGGTAAGGCCAACACAAAAAAAATCGACGGGTTTGCACTCCGGGAGTGCCGGTAGAAGTGAAAACTTTTTTAATTACTGTGTTGTATTTTAAAACTGTAATGTGTACAGATATGAAATTAACTAATTTTTTGTTACATCTTGTTAGTGGCGTACGGATGCCAAATCACAAATGTGTGCTGTATAAATGGCGTTCCACGATTAAAATGCAAGCTATCGTTTGCCTCTTCGTCTTACGAATTTTCGCTCAGGGTCACGTCATCCTGACGCGAGTTTAACATTTTTTACCCATTACAAAAATTGTACAACGCCGCTAAAGAAGTTTTCACTTAAATACGTCGTGCTTAGCTCTCAATTTGAGTAAAAATTATCCTTTGAAACAACTTAGTCAATGATAGGCAACTGTTTATACTTAAATGAACTGAGACATCTAAATAAATATTCGGCATTTCTTCTAGTTTGATGGCGGAGGATGAAGAAGGTTACCGTAAACTCATCGATCAAAAGAAAGACAAGCGTTTGGCGTTCCTTCTGTCGCAGACCGACGAGTACATCGCCAGCCTCACAGAGATGGTGAAGCAGCACAAGCAGGAGCAGCGCAAGAAACAACAAGAAGAGGAGCGCAGGAAGAGGGTTGGTTTTAGAACATACTGTACATGTAGGCCTCTCTGCAATTCCCTTCCTATCTTGAAAAGTTGAAAACTGTAATATAAAACAGATAATCATTTAGATTCTAAATTGACATTAGGGTTTTAGTTGTGGATGTGATCGTTATTTCTGGTGTTGCTAATGTCCAGTGGTCATCATCATCTTCCTGCTCTTATCCCATTTTACTTGGGGTCGGCGCAACACTTTTTTTTCTTCCATTCTCCCCTATCAGACGTCACAGTTTCATTTACTCCTTTTTAGGGTTCCGTAACCAAATGGCAAAAAACGGAACCCTTATAGATTCGTCATTTCTGTCATGTCACAGCCACTTTTCTTCGAAAGTATAAGAGCTATCCTGTTGGAACTTGGTAAGTAGATGTATTATGTAAACCGCATTAGGATTTTCACACAAAAATAAAAACAAGACTTTTGGGGGTTCCCCCATACTTAGAATTGAAACTCAAAAATTTTTTTTTCACCAAACCCATTTTTAGGGTTCCATAGCCAAATGGCAAAAACGGAACCCTTATAGATTCGTCATGTCTGTCTGTCTGTCTGTCTGTCTGTCCGTGTATGTCACAGCCACTTTTTGTCCAAAGTATATGAGCTATCCTGTTGAAACTTGGTAAGTAGATGTATTATGTGAACCGCATTAGGATTTTCGCACAAAAATAAAAACAAAACAAATTTTGGGGGTGCCCCCCATACTTGGAATTGAAACTCAAAAAATTTTTTTTCACCAAACACATACGTGTGGGGTATCTATGGATAGATCTTCAAAAATGATATTGAGGTTACTAATATCATTTTTTTCTAAACTGAACAGTTTGCGCGAGAGACACTTCCAAAGTGGTAAAAAGTTGGTCCCCCCCCCCGTAACTTCTAAAATAAGAGAATGATAAAACTAAAAAAAATATATAATGTAGACCTCAACAAAAACTTCCAACGAAAATTGGTTTGGATGAGATACAGTTAGCAGTTTTTGAGATATAGTACATTTAAACAAACCGCAAATATAACTTTGCCATTCATACAAACACTATGGAAAACAAAGTTATTTTTGTTGTTTGTGTATATTACTTACTAATCTCAATACAATTATATCCCTAATCTATGCTTGCTACTACGGAACCCTTCATGGGCGAGTCCGACTCGCACTTGGCCGGTTTTTTTTTTTTTTGCTATTGCGGGCCCAATGTAACCTTGCCGACACTCCGACCCTTTTGGATCTATTGTGTCTTGCCCTTAGCCTTTTCAATCTGCCTCTTCGGCAAAAATATACCTCAGAAGCGATATAATTCCCCCTGTTGGCAGATTCCTGTAGTCCTCTGGGTCAGGGTAAGCTTGGCCCAGAAGTCCCATACGCTTTCCAGCCAGAGAGTCGCATTCACATAAAAGATGCTTCATGGTCTCCTTTTTGACATCTGTCATTGGGCAAAAACGGCAGTACGGGCTGTCCTCTAACCGCATTTTATACAGCAGGTCATTTGTCTGGTAATGCCCTGTGAATGCTGCCAAGATCAGCCTTAACTGTTTCCTACCATGTGAGATTATTTGTCCATTCCACCTGGTGTCCTTTGTGTCAATGAATCTCCTCGAGTGGCCCATTCCCGTCGTCCTAGACCACTCCGATTGGTGGGCCTCCCTGGCCATCGCCCTCATGGCCATGTTCACGGTACTAATTGATAGTCCCACGAATGGCTCCGGGCCGATGAGATCACTTTCTGATCCTTTTCTGGCTAGTTCATCAGCTTTCTCATTTCCCAGGATGCCCACGTGGCCTGGAACCCAGACTAATCTGACTTTGTTTTGCCTCCCCAAAGTATTTAGGGTTTTGGCACAGTTCATGATTAGTCTGGAGTCCATTCGGTAGGAGTCCAGGGCCTTGAGGGCTGCTTGACTGTCACTTAGTATGTAAATAGTCTTACCTTTAGTATTCCTGTCTAGGTTTACCTGGGCACAGGCACATATAGCGTAGACCTCCGCTTGGAAGACCGTAGCATAGTGTCCCATGCTTTGACTGATTTGACAGTCCTCTGCATAAATGCCTGCTCCTGTTCCGGACTTCATTTTTGAGCCGTCCGTATACCATGTGAGTTTCGGGTTGTCTGTGAATTGCAGGCCCTCCCTCCAGTCGTCCCTGCTGGGCACATGTATCTTGTACTTCTTCCGGAACATGTGCGTGGGTCGCATTTTGTCACATCCCATGGACATGACCTTTTCGAGAGTGGTTGGGATCTCCATTCTTGTGTGATCCGTCCTCGGCATGTTGAAGTTCCACATGTCATTTACTGATAGTCTGTGGAGAGCTTTTGCAGCTTCCGACTGTATCACAATATGCAGTGGGGGCATGTTAAGCATCATTTCCATCGCTGCCGTGGGCGTTGTTCCGAACGCTCCCGTTATGGCCATGCATGCCGTCCTTTGGACTCTCAACAGTGTCTGTTTGCATGTGACCAGTCTTGTTCTCGGCCACCATACTAAGCTGCCATAATTATGTGAGAATAGGTCTCACAATCATAGTATAGAGCCAATGTAGAACCCTTGGCTTTAAGCCCCAAGTTTTTCCATATGTTGAGCGACACATGCCAAAGACCCTAAGTGCCTTCGTCGTTGTGTTCTCCAGGTGTGTACTCCACGTCAGTGTATTGTCTAGTGTTATCCCTAGATACTTTACCGTTGTGGACCATTCGATACGAGTGTCATACAGACGAAGATTCATCAGCCTTGCGAGCTTCCTTTTTCTAGTGAAGGCTATCGCCGTGGTCTTGCTCGGATTGATAGAGAGGTGGTTAAGATTACACCAGTGCTCTACCGTTCCCAGCGCCTTCTGCATTAACCCTGTCACTGTTTCTGGGAACTTACCATTAACTAGTATGACAATATCATCTGCATATCCCACTGTGTAGAGTGGCCCTGTGTTCAGTTTGTTCAGAAGCGAATCAACCACCAAGCTCCACAGAAGAGGGGATAAAACCCCACCCTGCGGACATCCTTTAGTGGTCGTCGCTCGGAGACTGTCACCTAGTAGATTAGAGTGTATAATCCTACCTTTGAGCATGCAGTTTATCCACTTACGTATGGTGGGTTCTATACCATGCTCCTGCGCCGCCTCACCAAACCCATACTTGTGGGATATCTATGGATAGGTCTTTAAAAATGATATTGAGGTTACTAATACCATTTTTTATATATAACTTTGCCATTCATACAAACAGTATGAAAAACAAAGTTATTTTTATTGCTTGTGTATATTACTTACTAATCTGAACATAATTATTATCCCTAATCTATGCTTGCTACTACGGAACCCTTCATGGGCGAGTCCAACTCGCACTTGGCCGGTTTTTTTCATTTATATCATTCCTTAGACAATCCATCCCTCTTTTCTTTGGCCTTCCTCTTCCTCTCCATCCATCAACACTCATTCTCATCACTCTGTTAGTGACATGAGTGTCGTCCCTCCCCATCACATGTCTATACCAAGATAAACGATTGCCTTTCAAACTTCCCCTTATAAACTCATTCCTTATTTTATCAATTCATGTCACCCCACACATCCATCTCAGCATCATCATCTCCGCTACATGCAATCGTTTCTCATCTATCTTTTTCACAGCTAATGTCCAGTGGTGTCATATAAATATGGGAACAATTGCAGAGTGGCTTAAATTATTTTGTGAATGTTTCCTCCATGTTAGGTTAGGTTGGGACGTCGGACTGGATGCAAAAGAATGTTTATGAGTTAAATTGAAATAGTTTATTATGCAAATGCAGAAGTCGAGAAAGAAGAAGCTGCTGGAGGGTGGCGAGATCGATGCTATGGACGATAGCTCGCAGACGTCCGACTCGCGCGTTAACGTGATGGATCCCAAGACGGGCGAGGTAAGTAACATCACTTACATGGCATTTTGCTTATAATCATTCTAAAATATAAAAATCTTCTGTCAAAGTGTGATTGTCTAAGGCTGAAGCTACACTAGGCCGTGACGCGATCTGCGACACAAAAGCGATTAAAACAAATAAATTAATGCTTACCTAGATGGCTACACCGCACATCCGCGATTACATGTTTCGCTCTTCCAGTCGCATCGCCAATCGCACGCCAATCGCACTTGTCTAAAATAAGTGTGACTGGAAAACGGACCTTATTTCAACGTCTTATCTGAATCTTATCTCTCTTATCTTGATCTGACATTTTTTTAAACAAGTGTTCAACAGACGTTTAAAAGTTTTTGTAGTACGACGGTCGCTGTTTAATGTAGCCTCAGCCGAACATCTAACACGAGGCTCAATAATTTACCAAATACAATTTGTTACGTAGATATTAAGAGGTGAAGAAGCTCCACTACTGTCGCAACTGAAGGACTGGATGGAGACGCACCCCGGTTGGGAGGTGCTATCCGATTCTGAAGATTCGGGAGATGACAGCCAAGATGACGATGGTAAGAAAGGTCAATATTTTTCTTTTTTCTAATAAATTATATTACCTATCTATAATTTTTAACACAAATTGAAAATATGAATTATTTCGCATACAGAAAAAAGACGAGGCCACAGAGACGAGAGGAGTGATAAAGAGAAGACTGATGAGGAGAAGGCGCGAGAAATGATCAAGAAGGCCAAGGTCGAGGACGACGAGTACAAGACAGAAGAACAGACCTACTACAGGTATGTTCTACGATATAATGGCATGCTATTTACGAAACTAAGTAATTCACTTGCACAGAGTTTTTTAATATTTCTATTATCTGATATCCTGCCGTTTAACGAAATTTCATAAACTGTTGAGAAAGTATTTGTAGTAATGAAGTTTTGTTTTTTCAGTATTGCCCACACTGTGCACGAGTCAGTCACTGAACAAGCCAACATTCTGGTTAATGGAAAACTGAAGGAGTATCAAATCAAGGTAAAACTTCTATTAAACTATCATCACGCTTTACAATAACAAGCTTATACATATTTGCATTACCATAAATGTTATAATTTATGTTTTAGGGTCTTGAATGGCTGGTATCTCTGTTTAATAATAATTTGAATGGCATCCTGGCAGACGAGATGGGCCTCGGTAAGACTATCCAGACTATCGCGCTGGTCACCTATCTCATGGAGAAGAAGAAAGTCAATGGACCGTTCCTTATCATTGTGCCACTCAGGTAATTATATTTTTTATTAGGGTGCGTAAAACCGTTTAGCTTGTAGAAATGGGGGGGGCACTCTAGTCTAGTAACAAAACACAAACCCTCAGTTTTTAGAGAGCTATCCAAGGAAATCCCCACTTTAAATGTATAGGAGGTGGTACCCTAAAAATAAGTTAGGGAACCCTTATAAAACCTGTTAGACAGAATTATTGAGACCAAAGCTAATGAAAAAACATCTGAACGTAATATAGGTTTTAAAGCTATAACGCACTGTCGATTGGTCGCCGTCGACCAAGACGACTTCGTACATAAGGCGACGCAAATCTCTGATGCCTTACGACTTTGACATCCAGGCTACGCTAAGAGTGCAATTACAGTGGCGCGGGGCGGGCAGCGGGAGCGGGTGGCGGGTCATGAAACAGACCAAATTTCCGCTCACCCGCCCCGCCCGCACTTGGTGCACCTTTGTCAAAAACTATGTGTTTGCGTTACCCGCCAGCGGAATCCGCTGCCCGCCCCGCTCCCACTGTAATTGCACACTAATACTAATCCATAGAGGTTCGTAAGGGATCGGAGACTTGCGTCGCCTTGTGTACGAAGGAGCTCAGACGTTTGTACGCGGCGAATCGTCGAGTTGCCCGGACTAATAACTATCAAGTGCGTTTACAACTGTTTAAAATATAGTAAATCACAGTCCTAGAACCAAAAAATTCGAAGACATGTGACATCCACCAACCCGCACTGGGCCCGCGTGGTGGATTATGGCCCACTCCCTCTCTCAGAGAGGAGGCCTGTGTCCCAGCAGTGGGAACATTTATAGGCTGATGATGATGATGATGAAATCACAGTCGCCGTTAGACCGAGGCGGCCGGCGACCAGTCGACTGCCTAATAGTTCTTAATATAATTCTATTCAGACCTCACGTATCGAAGTTTTAAGTAAAGATAACGCATATTTAGAATAAATTGTAAAACTACATAGAACTTAAATATTTCAGTACACTTTCCAACTGGGTGCTCGAGTTCGAGAAGTGGGCGCCCACAGTAACAGTGGTGTCATACAAGGGCTCCCCGCAGTCACGTCGCCTCGTGCAGACACAGATGAGATCCACCAAGTTCAATGTGCTCCTCACCACCTATGAATACGTCATCAAGGACAAGGCTGTGCTGGCTAAGGTTAGTCTTACAGAAATGTGATTTAAGGTTCAAGGCAGCCAGAGACGGCCAAATGATTCTGCCACAATCATTAGATTGGCGCCATAATTATGTCATGTACACTTTTAACTTCGACGGCGCGTTGTGTTCCACGCGCGCCTCAAAGAGCGTCAGCATAATGACGGGGCCCCCTCTCTAGAGGGCCAAAGCCTGCCGGGGTCGCGGGACTTATACCATTACCGTGACCCCGGAACATAAAGGGCTATTGAAGGACACCGTGGATTTTAGTCAGTACAAGTCTGACAGTCCCTCCCGCCCTGCCCGGGGTGGGAGGACTCATTTGATGATTTTACCACGAAAAAAAAAAAAAAAAAAAAAAAAAAATGTACACTTTTAACTACCCGCCAATTAGATACTATTAAAAATAGTTGATCGCTTGTCTCCGAATGCTCTGTTGCTTCTAATTCAATATTTTCTATAAGATTTATTCAAAATTATATTTATTACACTTAAAAATACATCATCATCTTCCTGCCCTCATCCCATTTTACTTGGGGTCGGCGCAACATGTTTTTTTCATCCATTCTCCCCTATCAGACGTCACAGTACTCAAAAATACAAAATTTGAAAATTATTAATCAGCATGTAAAAAAGGCGTCACAATAAATACCAATTTCTTTTAATCCATGAACGTGAAAATGTTAATGACAACTCCTCAGGTACAATGGAAGTACATGATAATCGACGAAGGTCACCGCATGAAGAACCACCACTGCAAGCTGACCCAGGTGCTGAACACGCACTACATCGCGCCGCACCGCCTGCTGCTGACGGGCACTCCGCTACAGAACAAGCTGCCCGAGCTGTGGGCGCTGCTCAACTTCCTGCTGCCCTCCATCTTCAAAAGTTGTTCCACTTTCGAACAGTGGTTTAACGCGCCCTTCGCTACTACCGGCGAAAAGGTGCCTATTTTTATTTGTAACTTTGCTTAGCTCTTGATACCGGTGTTACTGCCGAAAACTAAGTTTTAAATATGACACTTAGAAATAATGCGGTTTCCTGATTAGTGAAATTATTTTCGGAGTCGGTTTAGTACTTTTCCTCATTATAATATGTATAACACTCCTCGCTTCATACGCTGCATTAAGTTTTGATGTAATTAGGCGGAGACCTCTCGGCTCCCGGCATTGGTCGAGGCCATGCTGCGGGGCGAGACGGAGTGGGAAGCGGTCGCCTCCTTCTGCGAAGCAGTCATGCTCGTGAAGGAGGAGGCAGGCCGAGTGAGGGAGAGGACAGCGTCCTCCCTCCACCCCAGCCGCAGTGGTAGACGCCCACGGCAGACTATCTCCGGCCACCATAGGCGCGGGCATGCGGGCGACTCGCTGGCCGACCATGGACCATGCCCGGGTCGACGGCACGTTGTGTTCCACGCCCGCCTCAAAGAGCGTCAGCATGATGACGCGAGTCCCCCCTTTAGAGGGCCAATGCCTGCCGGGGTCGCGGGGCTTATCAAATTACCGTGACCCTATTGAAGAACACTGTTGATTTTAGTCAGTACAAGTCTGACAGTCCTTCCCGCCCTGCCCTGTGTGGGAGGACTCATTTGATGATTTTTCAACGCTAAAAATAAATGTTGTATTGATGTAATCTTCGGACATGGACAAAAGCTATTCGCGAAAATTATTATAATGTTTCCAGGTGGAGCTAAACGAGGAAGAAACGATCCTTATCATCCGACGTCTGCACAAAGTGCTGCGTCCGTTCTTGCTGCGTCGGCTTAAGAAGGAGGTGGAGAGCCAACTACCTGACAAGGTGGAGTACATCATCAAGTGTGACATGAGCGGCCTGCAGCGAGTATTATATAAGTAAGTGTACAGCGATTATAATCCAGCTTTAAATATCTTGCAACCTTTCAATAGAAATACCGTTTGGAGAATAATTAGTGATTATGAATACAAAATACTTTTAAATAACTTATTTTTTTATTAAACCAGGCTAACTCTTTCTGATTCAAAACAACTTTTTATTTATATTTAGCCTCATTCCGGGCATATTCGGCCACCACGTGGTACACATCCTCAACTACGTCACACTCAGTACAATTTGGTGTGTTAGATTTTCCCATCAGAAAAGCAAACGAAGTCGAAGGGCAGTTACAATATCTGTTCTTGACAAAACTGACTGCAAACATAGGTGATCGTGACAGGCAAGGCTGCATGGTCTTATACCAGATACCTTTGCTTAATGACCTCTCGTCAAAATACTCCCTCCACATCTCTGTACACTCATTCCTGACTAAATATAAACAATCCGTAAATAAGCAAGCAGGTGATCGGTATTCCATTAAGACTGGCTTCCCTGGCCATACGATCAGCCTCCTCATTTCCTATTATGCCCTCATATGAGGGCATCCATTGTATTTTAACTAATTTATTTTTAATCATTAGTTTACGGTGCCTCGAAAATTCGAGTTGCAACGAGCCAGATGGTGAATAGCACTCTTGGAATCTGTCAATATTACATATTTTCCGGCCATAAAGGAGTCAATATAAGAAATTGCCTCAGCTATGGCTATCAATTCTGTATACATAATGGAATTTTTTGCGTTAATCATCAATCGGATGGAACCATTTGTTTGAGGATCGTACAGTGCCAAGCCACTACTGCCTGCCCTGTCTTGGTTTTTCGAACCGTGTGTGTATAATTGATAAAAATCTGCATAAGTATCTAACGAAAATTCATTGCAAATATGTTGCAATTGGCCAGCTTTATATTTGTTTTTTGGTTTGCAAATGAGTTTGATATCTGGTTCCAATACCAAGGAAAGATCTATATGTCTAACGAAAAACAACTTTGTTACAGACACATGCAGTCTAAGGGAGTCCTGCTAACCGATGGATCAGAGAAAGGCAACAAGGGTAAGGGGGGCGCCAAAGCGCTGATGAACACAATCGTACAACTGCGAAAGCTCTGCAACCATCCCTTCATGTTCCAACACATCGAAGAGAAGTTCTGCGACCACATCGGTACCGGCGGTGGAGTTGTTTCTGGGTAAGATATTTTTATGCCCATTGTGAGTTCAGTATTTTTGCCGCTAAAGAGTAGAATGGCAACTATTATAAAAATTGTCTATATAATTACAAACTATTAAAATTGTATATCTTTATAGTTTAGTAGAATGTTTTGTACATTTCAGCTAACATCTGAAGAATTTATTTTCTCGTCCCCATAGCCATGTTGACAGCATCAATAATATGTCCTTCAGTTTGAGTTTTCAAAAATAATGAATATGTACTTTTTCTTTTGTTGAATTAATGCATGTTTACAAAGATATAACGCATCAAAATTCGAGAGAGGGGGCTTGTGAAGACAGATGCAAGTAAAAACTGTACTTGCTTGTGGCGTATTGGCAATTTTTAGGGTTCCGTAGCCGAATGGCAAACGGAACCCTTATAGATTCGTCATGTCTGTCTGTCTGTCGGTCTGTCTGTCTGTCTGTCCGTCCGTGTATGTCACAGCCACTTTTTGTCGAAAGTATAAGAGCTATATTCTGTTGAAACTTGGTAAGTAGTGGTATTATGTGAACCGCATTAGGATTTTCACACAAAAATAAAAAAAAACAAATTTTCGGGGTGCCCCCATACTTAGAATTGAAACTCAAAAATTTTTGTTTCTCCAAACCCGTACGTGTGGGGTATCTATGGATAGGTCTTTAGAAATGATATTGAGGTTACCAATATAACTTTTTCTAAACTGAACGGTTTGCGCGAGAGACACTTCCAAAGTGGTAAAAGTGTGCCCCCGCTCCTCCCCTGTAACTACTAAAATAAGAGAATAATAAAACTTAAAAAAATAAATAATGTAGACCTCAACAAAAACTTCCAACGAAAATTGGTTTGGATGAGATATAGTTTGCAGTTTTTGAGATATAGTGCATTTTCAAAAACCGCAAATATAACTTTGCCATTCATACAAACACTATGAAAAACAAAGTTATGTTCTTCGATCTCTGGCGGTTGAGAGTATGTCATGCTCACTCAAAAGTCTCGCTGATGGTGGCGTGTGTCTCGGATCATTTAGTTCCCTTCAAAATTTTAGTTCCCTTCAAAATGGTTGAGCTGAATGGTGCTGATATATGTGTCATGTTCGTGAACGGGCGCTGTCAGTTGGGACTGGTCATCTCTTAGCTGCCACGGTCTATTTTATCTATGGATTTGTATCTATGGATAGGTCTTTAGAAATGATATTGAGGTTACCAATATAACTTTTTCTAAACTGAACGGTTTGCGCGAGAGACACTTCCAAAGTGGTAAAAGTGTGCCCCCGCCCCTCCCCTGTAACTACTAAAATAAGAGAATAATAAAACTTAAAAAAATAAATAATGTAGACCTCAACAAAAACTTCCAACGAAAATTGGTTTGGATGAGATATAGTTTGCAGTTTTTGAGATATAGTGCATTTTCAAAAACCGCAAATATAACTTTGCCATTCATACAAACACTATGAAAAACAAAGTTATGTTCTTCGATCTCTGGCGGTTGAGAGTATGTCATGCTCACTCAAAAGTCTCGCTGATGGTGGCGTGTGTCTCGGATCATTTAGTTCCCTTCAAAATGGTTGAGCTGAATGGTGCTGATATATGTGTCATGTTCGTGAACGGGCGCTGTCAGTTGGGACTGGTCATCTCTTAGCTGCCACGGTCTATTTTAATTATTAATACTTAACTTTATTTTTGAATTGTCTTTTTTATGTTTACTATGGACACTATTAACCTGCCACATCGTTCTCACATAATGTACCATCTGATGATGAATGATGTAACAAGAGTTCTGTAATAATTTTGGCGATTGAAAAAGAGTGTCCATGGAGTTTCTTGCTCATTCTTCTCCATAGAGATCTACGCTTTGGAATGAGCACCTACGGTACTTTCACAGTTTTTATGTCTTGTGACTGGGACTGTAGCACCATAACTATTTTTGTACTAGTTTTATTTGATGTCTTTTGACAATTCAAAAGTGCCTGTAATTGGCCTAGTTGAAATAAACGATTTGATTTGATCAATAATAGTACTAGATTCCCGATATGCGCTTCAAAAACGGCCCGAAAAATACAGCCACAAATACTTTTGTGACGGTATTTCAAATTAGTATGGTCCAACCATAGCCAACGTTTAAACGTCGAAATGCCCGCAAATTGTGTTCAAAAATTATGTAAATAACCACCGTAACACCGATATTTTCAAAGGCTTATCTTTTTTTCGATTAATTTATATTTTTTAGTGTTTTTCATTAAGTAAAAACGGGGTTAAATAGTAAAATAATTCAAACAACTAACGCAAGGTATGTTTGACCAATGTTTGCTACAACGCCAACTATTGTAACAAACGTTGACATACTGTGTTCTGAGCATTGAAATGTGATTCCAGGAACTTCGTCTAGTTCCAAAATAGAGTAAGCGCGTAATTGTCAACACATTGTTTTGAGCCTTATTGCTTAGACTTCAAGTTTCATTTTAGAATGAGTATTTTTGTACTAATGACATTTTATCTTCGAGGAACATTTTTAAATTCTTGACGTTAAACCTTTCTCGGATGAAAGCTTCGTTCACTTTTTTTTTTTTTTTAGCGTGGTAAAATCATCAAATGAGTCCTCCCACCCCGGGCAGGGCGGGAGGGACTGTCAGACTTGTACTGACTAAAATCCACGGTGTCCTTCAATAGCCCGTTATGTCCCGGGGTCACGGTAATGAGATAAGTCCCGCAACCCCGGCAGGTTTTGGCCCTCTAGAGGGGGGCCCCGTCATCATGCTGACACTCCTTGAGGCGCGCGTGGAACACAACGCGCCGTCGACCCGGGCATGGTCCATGGTCGGGTGGCGAGTTGCCCTTTACTCGCCGCCCGCATGCCCGCGCCTACGGTGGCCGGAGATCGTCCCGCGACGTCCGACGCCGTGGGCGTCTACCACTGCGGCTGGGGCGGAGGGAGGACGCTGTCCTCTCTCTCTCGCGGCTCGCCTCCTCCTTCACGAGCATAACTGCTTCGCAGAAGGAGGCGACCGCTTCCCACTCCGTTTCGCCCCGCAGCATGGCCTCGACCAATGCCGGGCGCGAGAGGTCTCCGCCTATCGCCGCCGAGAGGACACGGCGGTGCTCTGCCCAAGCGGGGCAGTCCTGCACCGTATGCTCCACCGTGTCCTCCGGGCGATCTTCGCAGTGGTGACACCCGGGCGTCTCTTCCCTCCTTATCAGACACAGGAACCTCCCGAAACTTCCGTGTCCGGTAAGGACCTGCGTCATGCGGTAAGTCAGGACGCCGTGACGTCTTTCCAGCCACTCCTCAAAGAGGGGTCTTACCGCCGCGATTGCGGCGTGCCCGGACCTCGGTTGCGACAGTCGTCCCCTCCATACTGCCCTGAGATCGCACCGGAGCTCTTCCCGCCGCGCCTCGACTTCTCGGGGCAGCGGGGTTACACCCCGGCGCTGCGCCTCCACGCGCCACTCATAGACGCGCTGGAGGGCAGTCGCCTCCAGATCCCAGGGCAGTAATCCGGCAAGGAGGTTGGCTGATTCGCCGGCGATCGTGCGGTATCCCCGGATCATCCGGATAGCCATGACCCTCTGGCATGCGACCAACTTTAGTGGTCGCGTCCGGATGCTCAGGGCCCACACGGGGGCCCCGTAGAGGGCCATGGACCGCACGATACCGGCGTACAGCCTACGGCAGGAGGCGTTTGGCCCGCCGAGATTGGGCAGGAGTCGCCTGAGGGCGCCTGCTGCCCGGTTCAGCCTTGGGGCCAAACTCAGGAAATCCTCCCTGAAGTTCCACCGGCTGTCGAGGACGAGTCCCAGGTACTTCATCGTCGTCCCGACAAGCTTCGTTCACTGGATGAAAGGACTTATAGTTTGATTATTAATTCGAGTCAGTAAAATGACAAGTGCAACTGTCACTGATACATACAAAATGAAACAAACCAGGAACATTGGAAATGTCATTTTAATGACTCGAATTAATAATCGTATTTTAAGTAAATACATTTTGCAATGGTAATTAAACTGTATGTTTGAGTGTTAAGGTTTATAATAAACTGAAGTTGTTAATACTATTGAACATTTTATTATGAAATGTAGATGTTTACGTTTGTGCAAATGTTGCCGCTTTTGCGACTTATTTTTGTTCTTGATCCTTAATCTAGTACTATTATTGATCGAAGGTTATGTTTATTGTTTGTGTATATTACTTACTAATCTCAATATAATTATATCCCTAATCTATGGTTGCTACTACGGAACCCTTCATGGGCGAGTCCAACTCGCACTTGGCCGGTTTTTTTTAACCGACTTCAAAAAAAGGAGGAGGTTCTCAATTCGTCTAAATCTTTTTTTTTTTTATTTATGTTCCCCGATTTCTCGAAGACGCCTGGACCGATTTGGAAAATTTTTCTTTTGTTTGAAAGGGTATACTTCCCAAGTGGTCCCATGATCATCAAGTCAGGATCTGATGATGGGATCCCAGGGAAATCGAGGGCAACCTTCAATTTTTATACGCACATAGTACCATTTTCATATATTTTCTAAAGCTGTTCAAGTATTTGCATCTGATAATCATCATCTCAGGTGGATGAGCTGATGATGGAAGGTACAACTCCTCAACGGCTTGGAGTAGGCGACTGATTTAGTTTGTGTTCGCATATCTCCGGAACTACAAGTCCGATTTAAGTAATTCTTTTTTTGTAGTACTAAGTATTGTTTAACAGAATACTGCAAGTTTAATCAAAATCGGTTCAGTAGTTTTTGAGATAGGGAATTCCATTAGCTTATTGTGCACTTGAGCGATGTTGTTACCGGTGCTACGGATTACAAAATTTTAGTGCACATGTAAGAGAATGATTTATTTGACAAGAATTTGGGTTGAATATTTAAACTAAAAAGAGTAAAATAAAAAACTTTTTCAAAAAAATGTAACCGCCTTCAAAAACACCCACAAAAAAGGGTAAAATAACCTACAAAATAACTTTTCTTTCAGAAGTCGGTGGCAAAAAAGACAATGAAATGAAAAAAATAATAAAGGCTTCTGAAAGAAAAGTTATTTTGTAGGTTATTTTACCCTTTTTTGTGGGTGTTTTTTATTTAAAGATAGGTTCGCGTTGACATTTGACAACAATATTTTCTGTTTTCTGTTTAGGCAGTGTTCATATCTTTCCTTTATATTTTCAGGCCCGACCTATACCGTGTTTCCGGCAAATTCGAACTTCTGGATCGCATCTTGCCGAAGCTCAAGCAAACGGGCCATAGAGTATTAGTGTTCTGTCAAATGACACAGTGCATGACTATCATTGAAGATTACCTTTCATGGAGGGCTTTCCAATATTTGAGGTAAGTTTCTTAACCAATTTAACAAGTTAACACCATGCGCCGATTGACGACGAATGGCAAGATTTTCTTTAATTAAAAAGAAATAGATTTACTTGCCGACAACTTGTACTGGACTACATAGTCCTTCTTTCACAGGCTGGACGGTATGACAAAGGCGGAGGACCGTGGTGAGCTACTGAAGAAGTTCAACGACGTTGGCTCAGACTATTTCATCTTCTTGCTGTCGACGCGAGCTGGTGGCCTTGGTCTCAATCTGCAGAGCGCTGACACCGTCATCATATTTGATTCTGACTGGAATCCACACCAGGTACATTAGTACTACTCTTTGAAGAAATAGGAACTTTTGATTATAGCAATTAAACAGTGTAAGCAAATCTTTGAAAGAACTGTGTAAAAAAAGTAGGGAACAAAAAAAAAACATTGTCTCAAATCTTCTCATCTGAAGCCTTGTGTTCAACTTGATAATAATTTAGTTTTGTTGTAGAAATGCTGATAATTCATTGTGTTCTAACTTTTAATAGGATCTGCAAGCGCAAGATCGAGCGCATCGTATCGGGCAACGTAACGAGGTGCGGGTGCTCCGACTTATGACTGTGAACTCCGTGGAAGAGCGAATTCTTGCAGCTGCTAGGTAACACTTCATTTACTACTTTAAAAAAATATAGTTTTCTTGATGTAGATAAAAAGGGTAGGGGCACATTTTTTTTAACAACCTTGTATAATTTAAAGGTATAAGTTGAACATGGACGAGAAGGTCATCCAAGCTGGTATGTTCGATCAGAAGTCGACAGGCTCTGAGCGTCAACAGTTCCTTCAGAGTATACTGCATCAAGATGGCGATGATGAAGAGGTTAGTTAAATCATTTCTATAATAAGAAACTTTAGTCACTGGAATATTTTTCAACGACATATTCAACGCCCCTAAAGAAGGAGATATGGCGTTGGAATTCAATCGATAACTCAGTCATTTAAATATAAACCTAATTCTTCACACACAGCGTACTTTTTCCGTATAATTTACTCACACTAAAACAATTATCATTGTGTGTTGTCGCGACACGGGGGGCGGATACGTCTCTCCCGCTCAAATACAACGGACGCACCATGCGACATTACGGCTTAGTGAGGTATCGTTATGTCAGTTTTACATTGCTTGTCCAGTCACTCAGTGATAGACTGAGGTGGTTGTAAAAGGGCAATGTATTTAATGCAAAAACAATACAATCGGAGTAATATAGGAAAACAAGAATAAAGTAGTACTAGTCAATAGCTGAGCGAAACGCTCAACACCACTGTTTCACCGACACGCCCCCTTGCCACTTCTCCTTTTTTAATATTTCTGTGCCCCTAACTTATAATCATAGGTCGGAATTAGGTAGAGTTATTCATGTACTTACGCTGCGAAAGACTAAGGCTTTTCGCACATGGGTCGTAGGCGTAGACGTCTCGTGCACGTATCGTAATTACGCTACGCGTACGAGACGCGGAGTGTTCTACAAACGAATCGTCGCGTAGACGTATTGTTTTGTATTATCTCAGTTGAAAACATGGCGTCAAGCGTAGATGTGTTTGGGGAATTTATTGAAGACCTTACCTTCTCTTCACACAAAGAGGATTTCTTGTTATTTGATTTCGTTAGAAGCGAGCCGCCCTCATTGCATTTCCTCGCTTTGTGAGGTGAAAAGTTGTGTGTTGCACTCGGCAGCAAAGTTGATTGATTAGTTGATTTTAATGATCGAAGCACACGACACATAGTTCGGCAGTCAATATCTCAGTTACTGTGCAAACCGAGCCGTCGATTTTGTATCATCATTATCACCAGCCTTTAGTGTTCCCACTGCTGGGACACAGGCCTCCTCTCTAAAAGAAGGAGTGGGTCATATCCACCACGCGGGTCTAGTGCGGATTGGTAGATGTCACATTGTCTTCGAATTTTTGGTTCTAATGCGCCTGCCAGACTATGCTCTTTGCGCTGCTCATCGCTATGCTCCTCGCGCTGCCGTGATTTGCCGCGATGTTGCCCTCTCTGCCCACACACTGCTCTACTCGCGCAATTAATCGCGACGCTCCTCACTTGTCATTTGCCTTGGTGAGACAATGGACGTTGAAACGGTGGCAGCGAGCGCGCTATGCATTTTTAGTATATAGCTAATTATATTAATGTAGTAATAGTAGATTAGTAGCCAAGGGCTGTAAGGCATCAATTGCAGCCCGAGATATTTACGCGCCTATAGTTCGAGGGTGCAATTGATGCTTACACCCGAGCTAACTACTCTGCTTTACATCTCGATTGTGAGGTAAGTAGAAAAAAACCGGCATTACAAGAATAAAACATTTTATTAGTTAAATAGCGAAATGAGAACAACTTTCATTGAATCGGGAGTGCAGATTATATTTTCATTACTAGCAGAACTCATGTTTTTTTTCCTAATTAGGACGTAATTATAAAAAAATCCCAATAACAAACAATATTTCAAGTAAAAGTTTTCTATTCCCGCCTTTTTTCATTTTTTTTTATTTTATATTTTCAAGAACGAAATTGAGCTTCGCCGTTCGATATTTAAAATTGATGACTATTATACTCATACGATGACAAGGCTGAATAGCGAAGCGACCTCTTTTGTCATTGGGCTGAATGCATGATGTCTATTGGCAGTATGATGGTTAGATGTACGGGAACTTTTTGAAAGAGTGAAGAGTTTTTTTTTAATTACTTACCGCCCTAGGGCTTTTCTAACTACGGTACATTATTACCCTAGAGCGCTAATTGGTTACCTACAAGCCCCATTTAGGGGTAATAAGGACCTACTTTTTTTTTTTTTTTTTTTTTTTTTATCGTGGTAAAATCATCAAATGAGTCCTCCCACCCCGGGCAGGGCGGGAGGGACTGTCAGACTTGTACTGACTAAAATCCACGGTGTCCTTCAGTAGCCCTTTATGTCCCGGGGTCACGGTAATGGTATAAGTCCCGCGACCCCGGCAGGCTTTGGCCCTCTACAGAGGGGGCCCCGTCATTATGCTGACGCTCTTTGAGGCGCGCGTGGAACACAACGCGCCGTCGACCCGGGCATGGTCCATGGTCGGGCAGCGAGTTGCCCTTTACTCGCCGCCCGCATGCCCGCGCCTACGGTGGCCGGAGATCGTCTTGCGACGTCCGTCGCCGTGGGCGTCCACCACCGCGGGTGGGGCGGAGGGAGGACATTGTCCTCTCTCTCACGCGGCCCGCCTCCTCCTTCGCGAGCATTACTGCTTCGCAGAAGGAGGCGACCGCTTCCCACTCCGTCTCGCCCCGCAGCATGGCCGCAACCAATGCCGGGCGCGAGAGGTCTCCGCCTATCGCCGCCGTGAGGACACGTCGGTGCTCTGCCCAAGCGGGGCAGTCTTGCACCGTATGCTCTACTGTGTCCTCCGGGCGATCTTCGCAGTGGTGACACCCAGGCGTTTCCTCCTTTCTCCTTAGACACAGGTACCTCCCGAAACTTCCGTGTCCGGTGAGGACCTGCGTCATGCGGTAGGTCAGGACGCCGTGACTCCTATCCAGCCACTCCTCAAAGAGGGGTCTTACCGCCGCGATTGCGGCGTGCCCGAAATAAGGACCTACTTACCGAATATAAATCGCGAGCGTAACGAAGGACTCGAGGTTTAGTCCCTAGCGTAGCGAAGGTGTTAAAAACTTAAATCACGAGCGAAGCGAGGGATTTAAGACGAGTCCTGAGTGTAGCGAGGGATTTAAGTTCACCCAAGATTAAGACAGCTTTATCACCGAGGAAAATACTCTACTTTTCGTACCATTTGCGAAAAAATTAACACAATAATAATATGAGATAAGCATTTATTAAAAATAATGACAATTAAAATAAACTTAACGTTTATGTATTTCAAGAAAACAAAAACGCGGCAAATTCCTAGACTCATATTTTTTGTCGGAAAAGCAAAGGCATCAAGCTCATACGGCCTCGTCGATTTTCGTAATTTTATTTAATAACACTGGTCAACATGAAAATTGCCCATTACTTGAAACTGCATTACATTGTAACGTATGAAGGTGAGTTGAAAATAAAAAAACTCACCAACGTTAACAAGATAATTTATTAAGGTCGTGGTTCACCGCCGTCACTTGGTTCATTTATTGTTCCGTGAAGTAGGCGCACTAGTACTGCCCTGGCTATCGCGTAGTGGAGCGACGCGACGCCGTGGAGTTGACCCTGAGGTGAGAGTGACCGCAGGGACGAGTTGGTGGTTGCGCCGGCAGGTCTGGTGTGTGTGCTGCTTGGTGCAGTGAGCGCAGGTCTCGAACGTTCGGTAGGGTGAGTCAGCTGAACTCAACGAACGTCGAAAATGGGAAATCCAGTCCCAACCTTGTTCCCCTAAAACGGGGCGAACACTACACCTTTTAATTATTTTTTTAAATAAAATATTGAATACAAAAATTTATTTTATAAAAATCTGTTACTCAAGGTGTCACAAGATTCTAACAAACAACACAGAGTGATCAGACGAACAACAAATGCAAATGAGCCTCGTTGTCTCCTGTGCGAGCTTATTTATACTAATGAGCACATTAGGTACCTCACTTTAATTATCAACCGGTTAACGTCGAACAACATGTCTTCCGACTACAACACCAAAACTCTGTAAAAATTCAGAACTACCCGCCTTTAAATGACTTTTAGTCTCGACGCGAAATAAAACATTTTACGATACCCTCAAGTACGTGTTTTTTTCTGAGTCGGTTGACGAAGAACATTGCGTATGACTATAACACGAAAAGGAATGTGTAGACATTCCTTGCATTCCATTGTAACTATTTTGTTATAAGTTGATTAAAGAATTGATTATAGGTCAAAGGATAACGTTGATTATTCACAACGTTACAGACATTCCTTGCATTCCATTGTAACTATTTTGTTATAAGTTGATTAAAGAATTGATTATAGGTCAAAGGATAACGTTGATTATTCACAACGTTACAATCTTTAGTATTTGACCCCCTTAATCTAAATATAGAACTTAAAATTAATAGTTAGCTCTTATTATTAATTTATGCCATATTTAAGATAATACCGGGTAACTTGGTAGATTTCACTTTATATTATGAGATTTAGAAAAAAATTGTGAGTGTACCCGTGTAAATTTTGTTATTACGCTTTCGTTTAATGTGTTTATGTTTCATTTGATTGTTAAAACGCGAAATTTTTTAAGTTTTTTTATAATTTTCGACAATTTTTTGGTGCAAAAACTATAATTTTAATTATGTCACGTAACTGTGTAAATAGTGCAGACTTTTTTGCTATATGTGTGGTAACGTGAATTTAAGTATTCAAAGATGCCCAATAACCCATCGTTTAGAATCTGCTTACTTTCATTATTTTGGAAATAAAATTAAAAATCAAGATAAATCTTGGGTTTTTAGTTCCAGTACTTGTTCTACTAATTAACTCAAATGGATTAACAAGAAGAATCGTTCAGTGTCTTTTGGTGTTCCCATGATATGCAGAGACCTACTAATCATATCAATGATTGTTATTTTTGCTTAACACCTCATAACCAGCACGGTATATCCAAACTTAGAAAAAAAGAGAAATTCTTGAATAAAAAAGGTTAAATACTTCGTAAATATTTTAAAATACTTAGATTCCTGTAAAAAGTTTATTAAAAAGTAATAAACATGTATATTTTTTTATTAATTGATTTATTTTCTATTAAATTTTACTCTTAAGTCATATATTTCGATAACAGCAATATTTTTAAATAAGAGCTAACTTTAAAATTTGGTTTATATTTTCGTATTCAGTGGCCCCAAATTAGTATAATAACATAGCATTTATTTTATGGGCAAACAAAAAGTTAAATTTTGTAGACCAGTGTAATCATAACTACATAATAAATGCGTATTCCTTTTTCAAAAAGATGTATTACCTATGCTTTATATACAAACTCGATGGTGAGCACAGATGTAGTTCAGTATAAATTTCGGTAAGTATTCCTAATTTAAATCACATTCTCCCCCTAGAGGATGAATGAAATTCAGTACAATTTTCTTTCCCTGTTTTTAACAGATTAAAAATGACTATTGTTATCTCAGAACAATAACTAAAGCATAGAAGGAAGCTAAATTTGACTAATATAGTCGTCTTTGTTTTCTTATACACTCATAACAGCGTTAGAGAGAGACAGATGTAGGTTGCTCAAAATGCAAATCGTCACAAAGTAAACGTCAATTTGGATACCATGGCTACCTTTATAGTACTAAGTTTAAAAGCTACCTAACGTCTCAGGTTTTTATCTATGACTTTGTTCATCGCATTTTTTCGTATAATGCTTATGGGCGTATGCCAGTTGAAGTGATTCGTTGGTTTTACGTATTTTTGTAAAAATAGTACAAAAATAACAGTGATTTAGTGTAAATCGCAAAGCTTAAAGATTAAATAATGTCCTGCATTATAGTGGGATGTAAATCTCATTCATCCCGCAAAGAAAATGATGCGGAAATCATAAGCTCCCATCGGTAAGTAATCAAATATGGTCATTTTGTCAGTTTTTCATTCTCATTTTATGTTATTTTGGCATTATTTCAAATTATTTGAGCTAAGTGTACAAGGTAGTGTTTTGAAATCAATATTTTATGCAATTAAATAGTTCGATTATATGGAAATTATAAATTTTAAATCGGCATATAAATTTTTGCAATAGTGCTTGCAAAAACAAACTATCGATACAATATCGATAAACTAGCGTCATCTAAATTATTACATTATTTTTCTTTACACGTAGTTTTGGGAAGGATTAAATATTTAAGAGTTAAATAAAAACCTACGGCCTTGTGAGCGAATCGTACGTATGAGTTATGAAATGATAGTGTCAAAAATCCGTGTGGCTCATGGTGTAATAATTTAAATTCATGTGTGGCTATATTTTTTTTGTCACTTTCAGATTTCCGTCCGAAGTTGATATGAGGCAAAAATGGATCAACGCTATTGCACGTAACAACTAGGAATCGTTCAGGGCCAATCGCTCTTTTAATATTATTTAAGCGTTTTCTTTGTAATTTCAATTTTTTAATAATTTATGCTGTTTATAAATAAATATGTTGGTCAGACAGAAGTGAGTTCTTTATTTCACCTTAGCATATTTAGATTTATTGCCATGGAGCGATACCTTTTTTTTTTAGCCTGGTAAAATCATCAAATGAGTCCTCCCACCCCGGGCAGGGCGGAAGGGACTGTCAGACTCGTACTGACTAAAATCCACGGTGTCCTTCAATAGCCCTTTGTGTTCCGGGCTCAAGGTAATGAGAAAAGTCCCGCGACCAATGGAGCGATACCATAAACTAAGAAGTCGATATCGGTATTTATTTAGTGCATAGTCACATCACTAGCTAATACTCTTTTGTCTATGACAGCGTACGCTTCAAATGTCGTAGAGCGCCTTCTATGCTTTAGTTATTGTTCTGAGATTGTTATGTTCGCTTTTTGTGGCATAGAATGTCACTTTTTTGAGCAAGTGGTACGAAAAAGAAATATACATCGTCGTCGTCGTCCTCGTCTTGCGCGAGCGCTCGATGCGGACTTCGACCGCGCGATTATGTGGCCAGCCACTCGCACTCGTATTGCCGGTCCTTTGACTCGCGCGCAAAAACCGACAAAATAGGGAGCAGTGGGCAGGACGAGGAGCATGACGTGTGGCATGACGAGTAATGTTGCCACACTATGTCTCTGCTTCCTTTCCTCGTTACTTCCCATGCCACTCGTCGAGTGTGTGGCAGGCGCATTAGACATGCCGGTTTCCTCACGATGTTATCCTTCACCGTTTTGAGAGCAGTGGTGATGAAGTCAAAGTCAAATCATTTATTCCAATTAGGCCATCATAGAGGCACTTTTGAACGTCGATTATTAAAATTAAAGGAAATAGGAAGGGATGGGATTGATTCTACACCCATTCGCAAAGGTAGGTTTGTATGGAGAAGAATGGGCAAGAAACTCCATACTTACTCTTTTTCAAAAATATTTTACAATGTTTTGAAATTACAAATTTAAAAAATAAATAAATGTGAAAGCTATGTACTCAAGCGAAGACAATTTAAAGGATAAAAAAAAACAAGAAATAATTATACAGCTAAAAAGGTACACGGTGTTCACACTTTCACAAAATAATGTAATTATAACTTTTATACAAATATACAGGGTGTCCAGTAATGAATGGATAACCTTGGAATGGGTTATAGTAGAACTAAAGGCGATTCAGAAAAAAATACAAAAAAAAATCAATACCGAGTATTTCCTAAGATATGTCACTTTTAAGAATATTGATAATTTTTGGTACCCTACTTTACATTCTTGCTCACCACGACCACAAATTGACGAATTCCATCAATTTTTTTACTGTTAAAATAATCTACATTAACTGAGCTGATAGATGAGCAGTAAATAGTAACACTGTTAATACACGGCTTTTCAAAAAATTAACTCGAATTAGTGCTTTAGTGAAAAAAATTGAGAAAAAATGTCGTTATGACAAAGTTTAAGCAACCATAGCATGAAAAAAACGTATGACAACACACGTGACCAATAATTTTAAAATAATGTGCACTTAATGCAGATTTTGCAATGGTATTACTTATGATTGTACCTGATGTAAATAATAAATTATTGCTAAATGTGTTTGAAAGGACAGAAAATTGCTGCTCAAAAAAGTTTGAAATATTCAGGTATTCCAGGTAAACCCCATACATTTTAAGATTTTCACCGAAGTAAAAAAAAGTCTCATCTTCTAGACGCTTCGAATGACACCTATTTCAAATCTGTTGGATACCTTCACCCACCTTCACCCAGGTCAGGTTAGCAAATTTGTCTCCTTTCAAACACAAATAGCAATCATTCATTATTTTCAATAGGTACAATGACGAATTAAACATATGGCAACACAGGTGACCAATAATTTTAAAATAATATGCACTTAATGCAGATTTCAAAATGGTATTACTCATCATTGTACCTATTGAAAATAATGAATAATTGCTATTTGTGTTTGAAAGGAGAGAAATTTGCTAACCTAACCTAACCTGGGTGAAGGTGGGTGAAGGTATCCAACAGATTTGAAATAGGTGTCATTCGAAGCGTCTAGAAGATGAGACTTTTTTTTTCTTCGGTGAAATTCTTAAAATGTGTGGGGTTTACCTGGAATACCTGAATATTTCAAACTTTTCTCAGCAGCAATTTTCTCTCCTTTCAAACTCAATTATCAATAATTCATTATTTACATTAGGTACAATGATAAGTAATACCATTTTGAAATTGGCATTAAGTGCATATTATTTTAAAATTATTGGTCACCTGTGTTGCTATACGTTTTTTTCATGCTATGGTTGCTTAAACTTTGTCATAACGACATTTTTTCTCAATTTTTTCACTAAAGTACTAATTCGAGTTCATTTTTTAAAAAGCTGTTTAGTAGCAGTGTTACTATTTACTGCTCATCTATTAGCTCAGTTAATGTATATTATTTTAACAATAAAAAAATGACGGAATTCATCAATTTGTGGTTGTGGTGTGCAAGAATGTAAAGTAGGGTACTAAAATTTTTCAATATTCTTAAAAGTGACATATTATCTCAGGAAATACTCGGTATTGTTTTTTTTTTGTATTTTTTTCTGAATCGCCTTTAGTTCTACTATGACCCATTTCAAGGTTATCCATTCATTACTGGACACCCTGTATAGGTATAGGCAGTGTGTGAGCATTAAAAATTTCAACAAAGTTTGATTCTGCTCAAGCCTTACATTGTACTATGGAGCAGGACCAGCATGTTTCCAAGCACTTTTATCTTGAAGATAATCTTCTAATTTATAATATGCTTGTTTACTTAGAGTATTTTTTATATAAGTTTTAAATTTTCTTTCATTTAATTCTAAGACCTCACTAGGTATTTTGTTGTAACATTTAACACAGTACCCCATAAAAGATTTTTTAACTTTTGACAATCTAAAATAAGGTTGATCAATTTTATCTTTATTTCTAGTATTAAAATTATGTCTATCACTTATTTTTTTGAAAAGATGAAGATTTTTTCTAACATACATTATATTTTCATAAATAAATTGACAAGGCACTGTCATTATATTAATCTTTTTAAATAGTTCCCTAAGAGATTCGCGACGATGTAAATTGTAAATTGCTCTGATGGCTCTCTTTTGCAAAATAAAAATAGATTCAATGTCAGCCGCCCGGCCCCACAGTAGAATTCCGTAAGACATAATGCTGTGAAAGTAGCTGAAGTAAACCAAGCGCGCAGTTTCAACATCTGTTAACTGTCTTATCTTTCTAACAGCATATGCGGCTGAACTCAGACGCCCCGCAAGAGATGCTATATGGGGGCCCCATTGTAATTTATCGTCTAACGTGATTCCCAGGAAAACTGTTTGATTAATAAATTCCAGTTTTTCCCCGTTCAGTAAAATGTCACATTCGCTACTTTTAACATTTGGTAAAGTAAATCTAATACATTTAGTTTTTTTTTCATTAAGAGCTAAATTGTTCAGAGTAAACCAATGTTGTACCTGAAGAATATAATCATTAACAGTATCTAGGTTTTGCGAACGTCTGTCTATTTTAAAGATTAACGACGTATCATCCGCGAATAACACCATATTCGGCTGATTTTTGAATAAATGGGGTAAATCATTTATATAAACTAAAAAGAGGAACGGACCTAAAATAGAACCCTGAGGAACGCCCATTGTCATTTCAGACCCTAATGAGTTTATGCCATTTACCTGAACTTTTACCCGTCTATCCCTTAGGTATGAATTAAGTAAATCCAGAGCCGTATTTTTAATTCCATAATGCTCTAGTTTCAGCAAAAGTGTTTCATGGTTTACGCAATCGAATGCCTTTGAGAGGTCGCAAAAGATTCCTATGGCATCTTGTGCTTCCTCCCAGGAGTTAAAAATGTTCTTTAATAAGGTAACACCCGCGTCAGTTGTACAACGCCCTTTTGTAAAACCATACTGTTGAGAATGGAAGATAGAATGTTTATTAAAGTGGCATAACATTTGTGCAAGCATTAACTTTTCAAACACCTTGCTGAAAACCGGCAAAATTGACACAGGCCTATAATTGTTAGGTTCTTTACAATCCCCCGATTTGAAAAGTGGAGCTACCTTACTATGTTTCATGAGATCTGGAAACACTCCTTGGTCTACACTAGTGTTAAATATAATAGCTAAATAAGGTGCAACGGTTTCAATAATAGATGTACAGACTTTCACGGACATTCCCCAAAGATCTTCTGTTGATTTAATTTTTAGATCTTTGAAAGCTTTAATGACAGCTTGGGGGTTTGTGTGCTGAAACCTAAACTCCACGGGGCAGGCCTTTAAATTCTTTCTAAGTAAGGCAGCAGAGAGTGTGGGTGATGAATTTAATGAAATAAATTACACAAAGTAATGCGCCTGGCGGGGTTCGAACCCACGACCTACAACTCGTAAGTCGCGGGGCCGATACCACTGGGCTACCACTGCCTCACTACGCTTGCTTTTTTACGCCAGTACGCTACGACTATCGTAATGACAATGAACACCTCATACGATACGCTGCAACACCGCCTTGTGTGCGGACTTGTTTGAAAATGTTCCTGCTCGTATTGCTCTCGTACTACGCGCGTTTTACGATACGCTTACAATACGACGCCATGTGCGAAGGGGCTAAAGTGGACATGGCCGAAATCCCGGAATTACTTTTAAAGAGGAGAAAAAACCCGTGATTTATTGTATAAAAAGTTATTTACTTTGAAACACTTTATTTGTCTAATCTATCTCTGATGTTACACAAACATTATTAATTATTTAATTTGCAGGAAGAGAACGAGCTTCCAGATGACGATCTCATTAATGAAATGATTGCGCGGTCGGAGGAAGAACTGGAAATATTCAAACAGATAGACATTGAGCGCAAGAAGACCGAGACACAATCCCGTCTTATTGAGGAGTCCGAGCTGCCCGACTGGCTCGTCAAACATGAAGACGAAGTTGTTTGCAATAAGGTAAGCTGTCTTAATCTATAGATGCTTTTAGACGAGGTTCTTCCTATTTTTTTTTTCCTTTTAACTGTTCCAATAATTTATAGTCAACTTGTTTGTAGACTATAAATTATTGGAAGTTAAAAAAAAAATTAGGAAGAACATAATTATAGTCAACTTGGTTGTAGACCGGAGGACACGGTGGAGTATACGGTGCAGGACTACCCCGCTTGGGCAGAGCACCGCCGTGTCCTCATGACGGTGAAAGGCGGAGACCTCTCGCGCCCGGCATTGGTCGAGGCCATGCTGCGGGGCGAGACGGAGTGGGAAGCGGTCGCCTCCTTCTGCGAAGCAGTCATGCTCGCGAAGGAGGAGGCGGGCCGCGTGAGGGATAGGATAGCGTCCTCCCTCCACCCCAGCCGCATTGTGACCCCGGAACATAAAGGGCTATTGAAGGACTCCGTGGATTTTAGTTAGTACGAGTCTGACAGTAAGGGGTGGGAGGACTCATTTGATGATTTTACCACGAAAAAAAACTTGTTTGTAGAAGAACACTTCTGTGTGATACCATATTTTACTATTTATAATAATATGATTATAAAGTTCTGTCATATTGTTGATAAAGACTGAAGACTTGACAGGGTTAAATTCTAATTCTACTCTGTGTTGACAGAAAGCAGATGTATCCTTTCTTTAAAGTAATTAGAAGTGCCTGAATTAGCTTTCTTACTAAATCTACTTTTCCTAATTGCACCATGATAAACTTATTTATTCATCAGGGTCAAGGTTGGAACTACCTAGACGAGGACGAGACCCTAGGCCGCGGGTCGCGACAACGCAAAGAGGTTGACTACACGGACTCTCTTACAGAGAAGGAGTGGCTGAAAGCCATAGACGAAGAGTTTGAGGAAGAAGAAGAAGAAGACGACGATGACGAGGTGCTCGACAAGAAACGTAAAAAGGGGCGCAAGCGACGGTAAGATACATACCTACATACATAAAGTCACGCCTTCTTCCCATAAGGGTTGGCAGAAACTACAGAGCGCCACCTGCTATGATCCTTACATAAGATAAGATACTCGTACATAGATTAAACTGGTGTTCTTTCACAATTAATTTCCATTTGGCTAGGCATCATCGTTCATTTCGATATTGTCATTTTTTGCTATCGTCACAACTTTGTTGTATGTTGCAGTATTTTTTTTTTATCATTACAATAACATTTCTTTTGTGTAAGACGTAATATAACAGTTAAAATAAAATACTTTTATGAACCATTTTTTATCGATGAATATAGTAAGATAGTGTTTTAAATTTTTGTTGTTTGGTTTCCATGATAAAACGGCGGGAGCTTAGTTGAGTTCGTAATGAAAAACTTAAAAAACAAACGTTATTTTACAGCCGCCAAGAAGAGTCTGATGAAGAAGAAGTACCAAGTTCATCTAAGAAAAAGAGTAAAACAGAAATCAATCAACAGAAGAAGCGATGGAAGAATCTAATGAAGAAAGTTATTGACTATTCAGATGAGTAAGTAAACTAGATAATTATAATAATAATAACGAACAAACTGGAAATCTCCGGGACCGGACGGACTGCATAACTTTTGGCTCAAATGGTTGAGTAGTTCACACACTTGTCTGGCATCTCAATTCCAGTCCTCCTTGGAGTCTGGGTCGCTACCACAGTTTCTAACAAGAGGGGTCACCCACCTTCTCCATAAGGCTGATATTACCGCGGAACCCCAAAATCCATTTTGAGAGTGAAAATTAATACACATATTGAAAGTAACTCAATTATGTCCGCCTCTCAGAATAGATGTAGGAACGGGTCCCGTGGTACTAAGGAGCTACTCCTCATTGACATGGCCATTAGCCAACAGGGTCGTCGATCCCGCAAGGACCTGTCCACATGCTGGATAGATTATAAGAAGGCCTTCGACTCGGTGCGACATACATGGCTCCTGAGGGTGATGGAGTTGTACAAGATAGATGCAACCCTACGCACCTTCCTAGAGTCGTGTATGAGGCAATGGAGAACAGTCCCTCGCTATCCAGGATGTCGACAGATCCAGGCGAATGATGAACCTGTATGGATCAAGCGGGGAATATTCCAGGGCGACAGTTTGAGTCCACTTTGTTTCTGCTTAGCCCGAAACCTATAAGATATAGAATCACATCCGAAACCTATAAGTATTTGGGTATGACGGAAGCACTTGGCATTAATGTACCGGACATGAAACAATCGTTGAGGGACCGCTTCTTCGGCCGCCTCAAGAAGTTATTAAATAGCCTTCTTTCAGGCGGAAACAAGGTGCGCGCCTTCAACGGTTGGGTCATGTCAATATTTTTAAACATTTCATCTTACAAAATCAAAAAAGAATATTATTTAAAAATATTTGAAATGTTAGGCTTTGTTGTTTATAGGCTTAATTAAATGTATTGGTTTACAATTACTTAGTTATTATTCTGCAACAAACACTACATAAAAATCAGTATTTATTTTGCTTTACGACACACAGATTCTAAAACAACAAACAAATGAATTTTAATGAATAATGATGACGCAACAAGAAATGTCAGTCACAGAATACAAAAAGAAAGTCAAAGACTCAGAACAATAACTAAAGCATAGAAGGCGCTTTACGACATTTGAAGTGTACGCTGTCATAGACAAAAGAGTATTAGCTAGTGATGTGACTATGCATAAAATAAATACCGATATCGACTTCTTAGTTTATGGTATCACTCCATGGCAATAAATTTAAAAATGCTAAGGTGAAATAAAGAACTCACTTCTGTCTGACCAACATATTTGAAACGTATCGAAACGTGGTCTTTCACTATCGGCCTCATCTCAAAGCTCAAAGTCGCTCAACGAGCTATGGAGAGGGCTATGCTCGGTGTGTCTCTACGTGATCGAATCCGAAATGAGGAGATCCGTAGACGAACTAAAGTCACCGATATAGCCCACCGGATTAGCAAGCTGAAGTGGCAATGGGCAGGCCATATTGCTCGTAGAGCAGATGGCCGATGGGGTCGAAAAGTGCTAGAGTGGAGACCGCGGACCAGCAAGCGCAGCGTAGGACGTCCACCAACGAGGTGGACAGACGACCTTATAAAGGTCGCCGGAAGACGCTGGATGCAGGTCGCTTCCAACCGGTATATGTGGAGATCTAAAGGGGAGGCCTATGTTCAGCAGTGGACGTCCTATGGCTGAGATGATGATGATGATGAACATATTTATTTTTAAACAGCATAAATTATAAAAAAAAATTAAAAGAGCGATTGGCCCTGAACGATTCCCAGTTCTAACGTGCAATAGCGTTGATCCATTTTTGCCTCATATCAACATCGGACGGAAATCTGAAAGTGAAAAAAAATTATAGCCACACATGAGTTTAAATTGTTACACCATGAGCCACACGGATTTTTGACACTGTCATTTCATTACTCATACGTACGATTCGCTCACAAGACCGTAGGTATTTATTTAACTCTTAAATATTTAATCCTTCCCAAAGCTACGTGTAAAGAAAAATAATGTAATAATTTATATGCCGATTTAAAATTTATAATTTCCATATAATCGACCTATTTAATTGCATGAAATATTGATTTCAAAACACTCCCGTGTACACTTTTTTTTTTTTTTTTTTTTTTTAGGGCAAATGAGTCCTCCCGCCCTGGGTGGGGCGGGAGGGACTGTCAGACTCTTACTGACTAAAATCCACCCGTGTTCCGTCGGATGCCCTTTACGTTCCGGGGCCACGGTATCCTGGATTAAGAAAAATCCGCGACCCCGGCAGGCATTTGGCCCCATAAGGGGCCCCGTCGGTGACGCGTGAAACACGACGCGCCACCGACCCGGGCTTGGTCCTTGGTCGGACGGCGAGCATACCCATTACCCACCGTCCGCAAGCCCGCTCCGCCGCTGTGCCCTCTGCTGTTCAGAGGGACACGCGTTGGAGCGTCCACCCGACAGGCTATTTGCATACGGGCAAAGAAACCCCTTAGGCACTGTGTGCCTAAGGAGAGTTTTTGCCCGCATCCCAGGGCGCACCGGCCCGAAAAACTGGTCTTCTCCCCGGACGTATCCGAGAGGGAACTCCAGTCCACGGGCGCACGTGGAAGTTTCCTGTCTTAGCACCCCTCCCGTGTACACTTAGGTTAAATAATTTGAAATAATGCCAAAATAACATAAAATAAGAATGAAAAACTGACAAAATGACAATATTTGATTACTTACCGATGGAAGCTTATGATTTCCGCATCATTTTCTTTGCGGGATGAATGAGATTTACATCCCACTATAATGCAGGACATTATTTAATCTTTAAGCTTTGCGATTTACACTAAATCACTGTTATTTTTGTACTATTTTTACAAAAACACGTAAAACCAACGAAGCAGTTCAACTGGCATGCGCCCATAAGCATTATACGAAAAAATGCGATGAACAAAGTCATAGATAAAAACCTGAGACGTTAAGTAGCTCTTTTAAACTTAGTACTATAAAGGTAGCCAAGGTATCCAAATTGACGTTTACCTTTGTGACGATTTGCATTTTGAGCAACCTACATCTGTCTGTCTCTAATGCTGTTATGAGTATATAAGAAAACAGAGACGACTATATTAGTTAAATTTAGCTTCCTTCTATGCTTTAGTTATTGTTCTGAGGTCAAAGATTACAAACAAACGTTACTTTTTTTATTAAAGAGAGGCGAAGGAATCCAAACATACAGCCATCTCGCGAGTTTTTGAATAATTAACCCTTTAACCGGCAGCACTCTTATAATATGGGTACATTCATTTAATTGTAAATACTTTTATGGTTTAGAGCAAAAACTAAAATGGAATGTCGCGTTTCAAGGGTGAAGTATCGATTCACTGAATCCATTCAGTACTATATATAGATTTAAAAAAATCGATATTTTGGCTCCAACAATCGATTCTTCGATTAATCGATCTCAGATCTCCATCCCTACGTCACAGGTTCTGCGTTGCGAGTCTTTGTAAATGGTAAAAAAGTCGCGCAACCAATTACGATCGCTGACCTTGAATACGTAGCTGCTATTTTCTGAGTTTGAACGATACGACGTGGTCGATATTTTCACCTTTCGACGTGACGCGGTAGTTTATGAAACGTGAGGCTCTTATCACTATTGTCGTTTAAGCAACCAAAAGCTATGCAGTATTCGCTTTTTCTTATATTTTATAACTAAAATATATATAAAGTTATTTCACACAGTACCTAATTAATAATACTACTTTTTTAACCGACTTCAAAAAAAGGAGGAGGTTCTCAATTCGGTCGGTATGTTTTTTTTTTTTTTTATCTATGTACGTATGATTAGTATGATTTATGTATGATTAGTGTAATTCTTTTTTCGTTCGATGCAGTATACTTGCAGTTTGGTCCCATAAAAATTTCATCCAATTTGGTTCAGTACTTTTTATTTTGTGAGCATTTTTATTGATGAATGATGTGATGATTTTTACTTTATTGAGTGTTTGTTACGCGATTACTCCGCCATTTGTGTACCGATTTTCAAAATTCTTTTTTTGTTGTACGAGGAATAGTTCACTTTAGGGAACACTGCAAGTTTCATCAAAATCGGTTCAGCAGTTTTTGATAGGGAATTTTATTAGCTTATTGTGTACATGAGCGGTGTTAATACCAGTGGTAAGGATTACCAAATTCTAGTGCACATGTAAGAAATGATGTATTTGACAAGAATTTGGGTTGAATATTTAAACTAAAAAGAGTAAAATAAAAAACTTTAAAAAAAAAAAATTTAACCGCCTTCAAAAACAACCACAAAAAAGGGTAAAATAACCTACAAAATAACTTTTCTTTCGGAAGTCGCTGGCATAAAAGACAACGAAATAAAAAAAACAAAGCCACCTACTTCCGAAGAAAAGTTATTTTGTAGGTTATTTTACCCTTTTTTGTGGTACTACCCGAGCCGAAGGCGAGAGTTGACAGTCGGCATAAGTTGCAATGACGGTTCCGCACGTGTACTGAACGACTATTTTAAATACAGTTGCGAAAAAATGAAGCAATTTAATGATAATAAAAACATAATAAACGAAACTCGCAAAGAAAATTTCTGGAAAATGACACCAACCGTAGAATATAAGCAGAGTTTTTTTTTCTTCACCCATTTTGGTAGGCAAAGGGAACGCCCATACAGCTTAGACTTCAGTAGATTTCTTTTATTGATATGAAATGAAAATGAGATGAAATGAAATGAAACCTAACCTAACTCATTCAATTAAATCATTAAATCTGACATTGAAATAAATTAGTAGCTTCTTTTTCGAAATATACGTTTTTGTATGAATTACAAAAACTCTTTAGTAAAAACTTCATGGTTGGTTTTTCTTTTTAATAAGTAGACATTATTTTGACAGTTGGAAAGAGAACGCACTAGTGCGGGAAAGGTAAAAAAAGCACTAGTGTGTAATAGCCACCGATGGTCGGGCACGCCGCAATCGCGCCGGTAAGACCCCTCTTTGAGGAGTGGCTGGATAGGAGTCACGGCGTCCTGACCTACCGCATGACGCAGGTCCTCACCGGACACGGAAGTTTCGGGAGGTACCTGTGTCTGAGGAGAAAGGAGGAAACGCCTGGGTGTCACCACTACGAAGATCGCCCGGAGGACACAGTAGAGCATACGGTGCAAGACTGCCTCGCTTGGGCAGAGCACCGACGTGTCCTCACGGCGGCGATAGGCGGAGACCTCTCGCGCCCGGCATTGGTCGCGGCCATGCTGCGGGGCGAGACGGAGTGGGAAGCGGTCGCCTCCTTCTGCGAAGCAGTCATGCTCGCGAAGGAGGAGGCAGGCCGCGTGAGAGAGAAGACAATGTCCTCCCTCCGCCCCACCCGCGGTGGTGGACGCCCATGGCGACGGACGTCGCAAGACGATCTCCGGCCACCGTAGGCGCGGGCATGCGGGCGGCGAGTAAAGGGCAACTCGCAGCCCGACCATGGACCATGCCCGGGTCGACGGCGCGTTGTGTTCCACGCGCGCCTCAAAGAGCGTCAACATAATGACGGGGCCCCCTCTCTAGAGGGCCAAAGCCTGCCGGGGTCACGGGACTTATCTCATTACCGTGACCCCGGAACATAAAGGGCTATTGAAGGGCACCGTGGATTTTAGTCAGTACAAGTCTGACAGTCCCTCCCGCCCTGCCCGGGGTGGAAGGACTCATTTGATGACTTTACCACGCTAAAAAAAAAATTGTGTAATAGCCCACTTCCCGAACGCTATACGTCCCTGCAATATGCCACTTTTTGAGCAACTGTATTAAAAATAATTTTGACGTATGTGACATATAATTGCAAAAGGCTGCGAGAGAGAAGGGCTGTACCAAACAATGTAAACGAAATATAGATATCGAAGCAATGTATGGGGTACATAGCAGATTTTGTGATTAGGATCTGAAACGTAAATACGTTTCAGTTTCGTTAGTCTGTTTAAAAAACATTGACTGAAGAAAATGAATATATCATAATGTCGTTATTGAGGTCAGATTTTAATCATTATTTTTAATATTCTATTTACAAAAAGTTAAGCAATTACAAATGATTAGTGTTTTGTAAATTGTTAATATAATATAGTAAGTAATTATGATAATACATTTATTTATTGTAAACCCTTATTAACAAGAGTTATCGATATTTGTTCCCTGATGTCGACATCACTAGTCTTAGTACCAAAAACACCCGCTACGTCCGACAGCGCCAAAATGGGGAATATCAAAAGGGCACAAAAGCACTTTGTCAGCAGCCAGTCCAGGGGTGCGTCAATTTTCCAGTTTATAATTTATACTTACTAAACGTCAAACAACCCGTTCAAGCACACCGCGAGGTGAAAAATTAAACTGACTAAAAATTAATCTGCCCCGTTCACGGTCGTCCGCTGGTATAAGTTTTCGGCTGCCTAGGATTTTTAGCGACCTTTTTACCTCGCTAAATTTTATCCTGCTGTCAGATTGACATTGAGTATTGTTGTGAATGCTCGATTCGCGCCGTAAAAACGAATATTTTTATTTTAGAGAATACTTAATCGTCTCGGTGAATATTATTTGTGGATCATGGATATAATTTAATATTACACCGGCAAATTGATTTTTCATGTTCCGGTCCATTTTTACTGTGTAATAATTTCGAGATCACAAGTTAAATCCTAATTTTACGGAGATTTCAATAAAATATGACTGTTTCGCATTCCAACAAAACAGGTATTATGTGTTGAATAAGACACACAGCGTTGCCTGAAGAACGCTGTTCCAAATTCGCCATAAATTGATTATCTGTGGTTAAAAACTTACCCAATTGCCCATGGTTCTATACCTGTCTCTTTCTTTCACCAGCGTGCATCCTTTTCTCCCATGAAAGATGCTTGTCAACGAAGTTGTCAACTTCATAGAGTCTTCGAGGTACCAGCAAGAGACTTGCTGCAACGCCGTGTGTCTTATTCAACACATAATACCTGTTTTGTTGGAATGCAAAACAGTCATATTATGTGCTTTCCTAAGACACACAGTGTTGCCTGAAGACCTGTTTGGTATCTGCTGGTGATAAATACAAACGCTATGATGAATTAATTAAAATACTGTTTAAGAATATAAATCAGTTTTAATATAACACACTGTAACAAAAATTATAACACTCCTTACTAATTAATCCCCGACGGAAAAAGAGGGGTGTTATAAGTTTGACGTGTCTGTCAGTTTGTCTATCTGTGTGTCTGTCTGTGGCACCATAGAGCCCGAACGGATGAAGCGATTTCAATTTAGTTTTTTTTTTTGTATTAAAGGTGACTTACGTGCAGGTGTTGTTAGACTTGTTTGATGAAAATCGGTTGAGCCGTTTAAAAGTTATGGGGGTGAAAGTGGGGAAGGGTAACCGAAGGTTTGCAAATAAAATCGAGTGGGGTTTCAAATGAAAGTGCACTGAAAGGGAATAAATCATCAAACGCACACTAACATAACCCGTGCGTTTCGGCATTTATTTCTTACGTACATTACTGTTCGTAATTTCAAATGCGTAATTTATTTAGAAAAATCGAAAATTCAGGTAATGTTTGTTTGGAAAAAAGTTTTGTAATAATACTTAGAATTCGATTCGTTAAGTTTAATTAGTTAATTCGAAAAGTTTAAAAAAATGCAACTTTGACCTTCAATATCTCGAGAACCCGTGGAGTCCCAGGTATGGTCTAAAGGAAAAAAATGATCCTAATAATGGGTAGAATACGTGACTTTCGTTAAGTGTCTTCTTACACCCTGTATACAGGAATGACGTATTAGCAAGTTGTTCAGCCTGATGTGCAACTCCGAGAGCCCAGCTACACTATAATATATATAGGAATGACGTCCTAGCAAGAGTTGTTAAACCTGATGAGCACTATCTGTTGACGTATAAAAATTGAATATCTGGAACACCTGTGGAAATCAAAGCTATCACTAATTTCACTGTGTAATTATAAAATAACATAAGCTGGGAGTACCTCCACGCAGTGAAGGCGGTAACAGTTTAGGACTGATTTTCGATGACGACGAATATATCAGGCCTGTGGTCTAGTGGTTAGTGACCCTGATTGCTATGCCGGAGGTCGTGGGCTCGATTCCCACCCAGGACAAATGTTTGCGTGATGAGCACGATCATTTGTTCTTCATTTGTTCTGTGTCTAGGTGTAATTTATCTATAATATTTATGTATTTAGAAATATATAAGTATGTTTATCAGTTGTCTTAGTACCCATAACACAAGCTCTGAGCTTGGGACTAGATGGCGTTGTGTGATAGTTGTGGAATATTATAATTATTATATATGAATAAACATTTAACTATACTGGCCAAAACTCACGTCAATTTTTTTACCCGGGCTCTTGGAATTGGGCATCACACGTTTCAAATCTTCGATTTTGACGATATATAAGCAACAGGATCCGCATGCTAATAAGCCTGACGATGACGTAGTGATTGGCAGATCGTGTGCGTCAGAATGGCTGGTTGCCTATGGCGTTGGTCTATGAGAGTTGATTCGAAATTGCTACATAATTGCTTATATTTGCTACATATAATAAATAATTGCTACATCTAAACTAATATATAAAATTCTCGTGTCACAGTTTTCATTGCCATACTCCTCCGAAACGGCTTGACCGATTTTGATGAAATTTTTTGTGCTTATCCGGTATCTATGAGAATCGGCCAACATCTATTTTTCATCCCCCTAAATGTTAGGGGTAGTCCACACCTAAATTTTTTTAATGATTTATATGGCAAAACGTTTGCCGGGTCAGCTAGTAGGATATATATTTAGAAATGAATATTTTTTTTTGTACAGCCACCCTGACGTTTGGTGGGCTGGTCACCTCCTAGTTTAAAGTCAAGCGTGCAGAGTTTCACGAAATGTATTGCGTCAATAATTGCTACATATTTACTTCATTTAAGTATCCCATTTAGTTGTAACTTCAAACATACATGAAAGGATGTAGCAATTATTTAAATTATCCCAAGGAAAAGTGCCTTATAAAATAATAAAGGTAAATAGTTGCAGTGCGTCTTCACTCAACGGTATTGCTACTTTAGGAGGCAGGCATTCTAAATTGTTAAATGGCATGTTATGCATGAGTAGGTTAGTGGATAATAAGCATATTAAAAGGATATCGTAAATAAAAACAAAATGTGTCTCGTTCATAAGATTCAGTTTAATTATACCTATTACAATCAACTTTAAAAATATTCATTAACTTGCCTTATTTTCATATTATTTTTTCTATCGACGAATCGAAAAAAAATACGAAGAGTAAAAAGAAGCTAATTCCACATTGTATAATATATGCGAAAAAATAATCTATATATACAGTGTGTCCGGACACGAGTTAGCGATACTTGAAGGGAATATTATAGACTCATTTTCATCGACAAAACTGCTTTTAAAAAAATTCTTACTCCAACACCTCGCGAATGGCGGCCATTTTAGTTTTTTGATTTGTCGAACTGGGGTATGTACAATAAAATGCAAATATCTTTGAATCCAAGAGACCTACATACATGCAAATGACTTTATTGCAAAGTTTAATGTTAGGGCTTTTCAAAAACTTGCAAAGTTTTCTGAATAATATGTAGAAAGAACCAAAAAACGTGCGCAAACACGAAATTGTACACAAAAATTACTGAATATTTTCACTCTAGCTTGAAAAGTACCCCTGTATTTTGCTTACGTTTTTGCATTAAATCACAGAATAATTTATAGTACTATAGGTACAGAAGGACTACTCCAAAAAAAAAATCAAACAAATGTAAAATCTATATACGAGAGAATAAAGTACATTTTAACTGGCAGCCGTATCGCCCACCTACTTTTATAATAGCCTAAACTTCCCGTGCGCAAGCAAAAATGTACTGAATGGTTACGCCCGAGAGTTTATTTTGGTTTATCTGACGCCAACGACATTAAAAGGTTACTATGGGTCAAGCTCAATAGGGTTGCGACTTGCGAGTTTAGGCACAAATAGGTAGGTACCTATGCGTATTTTATGCATTTGCTAAATTACATTATTACCATAAATACCTATGTTCCTCAAGGAATTTTGTTTTTATCATCAGCCTATATCTTTTTGGTTTCGTCATCGCTTACTACATACATTATTGATTGTTAGCACAGAATGATAATAGTAGGTACCTACGGCACCTTACGTGAGGAATAATATTTATAATAATATTATCTTTTCTACCTATTATTGTTATATTTTTGAACATTTATCTTACAAAAAAAAAAGAATAATATTTAAAAGATTTTTATCGTCTATGGCAAAATAGCCAGTCCTTATTATTTTGCACTCAACTTAGTAACCGACCAATTACTATCGCATACTGTCACAGGCCCCGCTTTGCGTGTCTTTGTAGGTAGGTAAAAAAGTGGCGCAGCGAATTACGACCGCTGACCTTGAATGCGTAGTGTGGCGATTTTCTGAGTTACAACTTTTAAACAACAACGCAAACATCTTTCTACCGATTTTAATTCTTAGTACTCAGCTTAAGGTGAGTGAGAGTATCGTCTTTTTATCTTGGTCGTCCAGTAGGCTCACCCCCCCCCCCCCCCCCAATTAGTATCTCGCCTCATTTCCAAACTTGTAACCTCATGATTAGGTATCATGATCAGTTAAGCCCATACTTCACAAGCAGGGAGATAATTTTGTTGATCATTACTAAATATGTACTATATTTTTTTTTTCTTCATAATAATATTGTGTTATTAATTTACCAAAAGCACCTAAAGCAAGAAACTTGTGCGTAACTACACGTAACGTAACAAAAATATTAAGGAGACGGAACGTGCGGAACGGGTGGCGCGTGGCAGCCGTAGTGAATGGGCCACGACATAATGGCCCCGCAACTACTTGCAGTTTTATGCCTACACCGCGGAGTGAGACAGGCCTGATTAAATTAAAAGTATTTGAGTCAGGCTTTAAAATTGTATCTAAATTATCACTCTACGGTAAGTATTTTAGGAGTTATTCTCACTTGAACAGAACCCTTCCTTAGCGCATGTACCACCAATGTTACAGAAGCTGCATTCTTTGGGCGAGCTAAAACGTTTCAACGTAAATTTATGAGCTGGCATTATTAACCACCATGTAAATGATCCCACCGAATCACCATTAAACTGAAATAATATATTTATTTTTACTTTATGAAATCGGTTTCTTTGAATAAATTCAAAAAT
Source organism: Agrotis exclamationis (assembly GCA_950005045.1). NCBI lineage: Eukaryota > Metazoa > Arthropoda > Insecta > Lepidoptera > Noctuidae > Agrotis > Agrotis exclamationis. The sequence goes on along the minus strand of OX465417.1, from coordinate 8,669,053 downwards.
GGGTCATTTCAGTTTATGGGTGATTCGTTGGGATCATTTACATGGTGGTTAATAATGCCAACTCATAAATTTACACTGAAACGATTTAGCTTGCCCAAAGAATGCGACACCTGTAATATTGGGGTATATTCGCTAAGGAAGGGTTATGTTCAAGTAAGAATAACTCCTAAAGTACTTGACGTAGAGAAATAATTTTGATACCATTTTATAGCCTAACTCAAATACTTTTAATTTATTGCAAATACCTAAGCAAAATACAGGGGTACTTTTTGTGCTAGAGTATAAAATGTGAAAATATTCAGTAATTTTTGAGTACAATTTCGTGTTTGTCAACGTTTTTTGGTTCTTTTTACATATTATTTAGAAAACTTTCGCATGTTTTTGAAAAGCCTTAACATTTAACTTTGCAATAAAGTCATTGGCATGTATGTAGGTCTCTTGGATTTAAAGATATTTGCATTTTATTGTACATACTCCAGTTCGACAAATCAAAAAACTAAAATGGCCGCCATTCGTTAGGTGTTGGAGTAAGAATTTTTTTTTTTTTTTTTTTTTTAAAGCAGTTTAGTCGATCGGGCACGCCGCAATCGCGGCGGTAAGACCCCTCTTTGAGGAGTGGCTGGATAGGAGTCACGGCGTCCTAACCTACCGCATGACGCAGGTCCTCACCGGACACGGAAGTTTCGGGAGGTACCTGTGTCTAAGGAGAAAGGAGGAAACGCCTGGGTGTCACCACTGCGAAGATCGCCCGGAGGACACAGTAGAGCATACGGTGCAAGACTGCCCCGCTTGGGCAGAGCACCGACGTGTCCTCACGGCGGCGATAGGCGGAGACCTCTCGCGCCCGGCATTGGTCGCGGCCATGCTGCGGGACGAGACGGAGTGGGAAGCGGTCGCCTCCTTCTGCGAAGCAGTCATGCTCGCGAAGGAGGAGGCGGGCCGCGTGAGAGAGAGGACAGTGTCCTCCCTCCGCCCCACCCGCAGTGGTGGACGCCCACGGCGACGGACGTCGCAAGACGATCTCCGGCCACCGTAGGCGCGGGCATGCGGGCGGCGAGTAAAGGGCAACTCGCTGCCCGACCATGGACCATGCCCGGGTCGACGGCGCGTTGTGTTCCACGCGCGCCTCAAGGAGTGTCAGCATGATGACGGGGCCCCCCTCTAGAGGGCCAAAGCCTGCCGGGGTCGCGGGACTTATTTCATTACCGTGACCCCGGACTCAAAGGGCTATTGAAGGACACCGTGGATTTTAGTCAGTACAAGTCTGACAGTCCCTCCCGCCCTGCCCGGGGTGGGAGGACTCATTTGATGATTTTACCACGCAAAAAAAAAAAAGCAGTTTTGTCGATGAAAATGAATCTATAATATCCCCTTCAAGTATCGCTAACTCGTGTCCGGACACACTGTATAAAAGAACAGGGTTTTTTATTAAGACTCGACTACAGCCGAAACCGCTAAACGCAGAAACTTGAATTTTGGACAACAGTTGCAGTCCATGTAGGGTGGCAATAAGACGGGATTTTGCGAAAATCCTCCTCTAAGGGGGTGAAAAGGGGTGAAAACGTTTGTATGAAAAATCTTATTCCTTGGGTTTATAAATTTGAAACTTGCCACGAATAAGAACACAAGTAAATAAAAAAGATTGGCTCTATTAGTTTTTTAAAACTACCCTCTATTGATAATCTAGGCGTTGTTAAAGTTTGTATGAGAAAATCATAACGCGTGAGTTGATTAATGTGAAAATCAGTATTTATATACTAGATCAGAAATAATTACACAAGTGTTTTCGGATTTTTCGAAAATCACCCCCCAAGTTAGTGAAAAAGGGTATTCAAGTTTAAAGGGGAGGATTTTACTATGTGCTTTGATATACTCAAAACTTGGCAAATAAATCTCTCAATCAAATACAGGATACATAATTGTCTATATTTCAAAAACCTACCCCTAGCGGGGAGAACATCGGAAAATGAGGAAAGTTTTGATTGATTGTTTGTATTGAATAGGCTGCAAAAATACTAGACCATTTTTAGATTTTCCAAAAGTATCCTTTATGGAGGGTGACCGGGCATTTAAATTCACTGAGTTCGAAGTTAGAAACACGCGCAGACGAAGTCGCGGGCAAAGTGCTAGTATGAAAATAAGGCAAGTTAATGAATATTTTTAAAGTTGATTGAAATAGGTATAATTAAACTGAATCTTATGAACGAGACACATTTTGTTTTTATTTACGATATCCTTTTAATATGCTTATTAACCACTAACCTACTCATACATAACATGCCATTTAACAATTTAGAACGCCTGCCTCCTAAAGTAGCAATACTGTTGAGTGAAGACGCACTGCAACTATTTACCTTTATTATTTTATCAGGCACTTTTCCTTGGGATAATTTAAATAATTGCTACATCCTTTATTTAACATGTTTGAAGTTACAACTAAATGAGATAAATGAAGTAAATATGTAGCAATTATTGACGCAATACATTTCGGGAAACTCTGCACGCTTGACTTTAAACTAGGAGGTGACCAGCCCACCAAACGTCAGGATGGCTGTACAAAAAAAAATATTTCATTTCTAAATATATATCCTATGGAGCAATTATTTATTATATGTAGCAAATATAAGCAATTATGTAGCAATTTTCGAATCAACTCTCATAGACCAACGCCACAGGCAACCAGCCATTCTGACGCACACGGCAGATCAGCGCGCCGCGCAATGATAATCGATGTTACCATCCCGCATGTCGAGAACCTCGTGAAAGCCTAGAAAGATAAACAAATAAAATATCTTGACTTGGCGCGCGAGGTTGTCGACATGTGGAATGTGAGCTCGGCTATCATTGTGCCGATTGTTGTAACGGCCAATGGCCTGATGGCCAAGAGCCTGAAGAACTGATGTCAATGCAAGTGAACAAAGGGACCGCCTACTTAATATTGAAATCGTTGGTATACCTGAGCTTGTCAATGAAAACTTAAATGAAATCATATTGAAGATTGGTAAACACACAGAAATTGACATAAGAAATGACGATATCCTGCAAGTGAACAGGGTGACTCCAAAGTTTAAGGTCCAGGGTAGGCCAAAAAATATCGTAGCAAAACTACGAACCCGCCAGTTGAAAGATAATATTATTTCTCTAGCTCGTAAGCGCCGTTTGTCAACAAAAGATCTGGATATTCAAGGCAGTGCCATCCCGGTGTATATAAATGAGCATCTAACGCCATACAACAAGAATCTTTTAAAAAAGACCAAAGAAATAGCCAATATTAAGGAATATCAGTATATATGGACAAAAAACTGCAGGATTCATGTAAGGAAAGCAGAAACACTTCCAGCTATCTTCATTACGGACGAGGAAGACCTAAGAAAAATCGTCTAGGACATAACTTTTTAATATTCGTGTGGTTTACTCTTATTTGCTTTTTGTCTCGCTCTTGTGTGCTGAGTTATAGTGTATTTTCTGGGGTTTGTCTGGGTAGCTTGTTACGGAACGGAGTTGTTTATTTAATGTTTGCGTTTGTCAAGTCTAACTATAATGAGTTCTATGTTAAGTGTTTTGAGTTCGAGCAATGTGCGGCTTATGGTGAGTGTGTAAAGGATATACGCTATGCAGAGGTGCGATACATTACATACATTATCATATTTGCACTATCGCGTAGGGCATTATTTGGTGGGTTGCAAAGACATTACTTTAATTCTATAGATAATATTAAAACACTATTTGTCCCATATGTGTAATAATGTGTCTTTTAAAAGTACAACACACCGGAAAATTAACTCAATTCTATCATATTATTTTACCAATAAATATTTGCAGACAATTATTAATAATTAGATTAATTATATTGATTCTAAACATATATAACATTCGTTTTAAAATACAGAGTAATGATTTAGTCAAAACTTTTAGGATTGCACCTACATGTAGCGCACCTACTATACAACTTGTTTGTCCAAATTACTTTAACGAGTTTTACGAGTCAGTACTAACTTACCCACATTGCAGGATAATTATTACCGATCTGTTAACACACATCAATATTTACGGTTTTATATTAGAAATGAATCGGTTTACTCACAATAACATTATAATTGTGTATTTCTGTATTATACTTTTATTTCAAGTTATATCGTTCCAATTAAGACACATTATTTGCCGCAGATATACCCGCGAGTTACTAAATGTGCTAATTTTATTAATTGGTCATGGTCAACTACGTACAAGATTTCCAAATATGTTTTTAGTAGGATTTGCTCGCAACAATGCAGCCCCGTAACTTGAATATATATTACCAGAACTGCCGTGGCCTCCGAACTAAAATGACGCAACTTCGTCAAAACATTCTAGGCAACACTTACGATTTAATAATCATGACAGAGACCTGGCTGCACAGTGGCATCTTTGATAACGAACTTTGCAATGATAGGTACGACGTATTCCGTAAGGACCGCGACCTAGTCGCCACTGGCAAATCATCGGGTGGCGGTGTAATGATACTATCACGACATGATTTGGGTGCGTGGTGCAACGACTGTGAGCCTAATACCATTGGCACGGAACTTTTAACTATAATAATACCGGCCCGTGCCTTGTCGACATCGGCTAATCTTTACGTAAGTGTTGTTTACGTACCGCCTGATGCATATAGAATAGCGTCAGATATAGATTTCGTTTTGCAAAGTGTTACGGATTCATTATCTCATAACACAGAAAATATTAACTACTTACTAATCGGAGACTTCAATCTACCATGCATCAATTGGAATGTGGGTGGGCCAACTTTTATAAAACAAGGTGCTGTTGAAGTACAAAATGCAGCTATGAGGTTGGTGAATGATTTATGTTTTTTAGGAATAACGCAATACAATACACTTTCTAATCACAAAGGCCATACACTTGATTTAGCGTTTTCTAACTTGCTGTTACACATAAGCGAATGTATCCATCCGTTAACGAAAGTTGACATTCATCATCCAGTGTTAGCTATACAAATCTCTGACCTTGAAATTTCCCCATTTCGTGAGTTATCTATACCGAAACGTAATTATCGTAAAACCGATTATAACGCATTAAATAATTACTTTTCTGAAATTGACTGGCACTCAACGTTGGATAAAGAATCAACGGACTGCGCTGTCCGTAGGTTTTACGACGTGATTCAAAAAGGTATAAATGATCACGTACCTCTTAGCCGAACTGTAGGTTCTCGTAAATATCCCATTTGGTACAGCTATTCACTTATAAACATTATTAAAGAAAAAAGTAAAGCACACTCTCGCTGGAAACGTTTTGGTAACCGACTCGATTATGATGAGTTTGCACTGTTGCGGGATAGACAGCGATATGTTCAGAAACTTTGCTATAGTAAATACTTACATGAGACCGAAAATAATGTGAGACAAAATCCTAGAAAGTTTTGGAGCTACATAAAAAAATTGCGGGGAGGATCCAGTTATCCGAAATTGCTGTCCCGCAACAACGTAAACTATACAGAGGGGAAAGATATTTGCGAAGCATTCGGTGTCTTCTTCCATGATGTTTTTGGTGAACCTTCTGACTATAACCAAGCCAGTTTAGGGGTCACAGAAGTTGATGATGATTGTGTTGATATCATAACTGACCTACAATTTACTGTATCAACCGTGGAGCGATCACTAAGTTCTTTAGGCACGGATAAGGGTCCAGGGTGTGACGGAATACCACCACTGTTCTGGAAAAGTTGCGCAAAGTCTCTAGCACATCCAATTACCTTCATTTTTAACCTCTCTTTAAGAGAAGGTACATTCCCAAATGAATGGAAGAAAGCATTTATAATTCCCATACATAAGAAGGGTTCACGAGTGAAAATAGAAAATTACAGGGGTATTTCCATTCTTAATACAATAGGTAAAGTGTTTGAAAAGCTTGTGTACAATGCTATATATCCTTGCATTCTCAAAGGTATTTCTTATAAACAACACGGCTTCTTGAAAAATCGTTCGACTATATCTAATCTAGCTTGCTTCTCAAACTTTGTCCTTGAAAACACTGATGGTGGCGGGCAGGTTGATGTGATCTACACAGATTTCGAAAAAGCTTTTGATCGTGTGGATCACAGCATCCTGCTCAGCAAATTATACAGATTGGGTATACGTGGCGATTTACTACGTTGGGTCAAATCATATTTATTCAAAAGGTCACAGGCTGTAGTATTGGGTGGTTACCGTTCTAACTTCATTGAAATACCTAGCGGTGTTCCCCAAGGATCCCATTTGGGACCTCTTTTCTATAATGCATATTTATTCGATATTACTGACTCTTTTAAAAACTCTGAACATTTAATGTACGCTGATGACAAAAAAATATTTTACAAAATAACTTCATTTGATGATTGTACAGCTCTTCAACAGGATCTTAACAACTTACATAATTACTACAAACGAAATAAGATTACAGTAAACGTCACTAAATGTCAATGCATCAGTTACACGCGTAAAAAGAACCCTATAACGTACCCGTACCACTTTAATGGAATTACTATTAATAAAGTCGAAATAGTGCGTGACTTAGGAGTCATTTTTGATAACAAATTGGCATTTTCAAATCACATAGACCTTATTACTAACAAAGCTTATAGCAATTTAGGATTTGTTCTGAGATCTTGCAAGGTATTTAAAAACATCGAAGCCCTTAAATCTGTATATTTCGCTTATGTTCGCAGCGTGCTGGAATACGCGTGTCCAATATGGTCCCCTCAATATATTATATATAAAAATCAAATGGAACGGGTTCAAAAAAAATTCATAAACCACCTTAACTATCGCCTCCGCAAACCACCAATGTCCTACGAAAATAGCTGTCGGACGCATGGATTGTTGACACTCGATGAACGACGTGTAATGTTGGACATGTGTTTACTTTACGACATACTGAATGGTAGGCTGGACTGTCCGGATTTGTTATTACAGGTCAAATTTAATGCTCCCCTACGACGCACTCGCCATACGCCACTGTTGCATGTACCTCGGCATGCAACTAACTATGCTAGTCATTGTGTACTTACTCGTATTGCTCGAACCTACAACAATAATTTCTCTGAAGTTGATGTATTTAACTGCACTAAACCTAGTTTTAAAGCCCAGGTTAAAAAAATATTATTAAGTAATAACAACAAATAGCAAGCAACTGCGTTCTGTTCACCATTAAGCATGTGCGCGCTTAATTCAGTTTTTTTTATATAATAATATTATCATACTTTCTCTTATCAGATAGTTTATTTAACCTTCGTTCCTATTTAAAAGCATTGTTTTATTTTTATATTTTGTATTAAGTCCGTTCGCATGGTATTATACTATTTAGTTAAAAAGGGAAACCTATTATTAGCCTTACTAAGCTGTTTTATGTTCATCTGTAATGCATTATATGTATCGCCGTTGGTTTTCTAAATAAATAAATAAATAAATAAAGAGCCTCGACGAACATCTCTCGAGGCTCTCGTTGGGTAGTTGGATCAATGGCCAGATTCTCCTTGATACGGCTCGTATTGTGAGGAGGTTCCTGTCTCTGGAGACCTAACCACCACCGGTAGCTTGGACCCCGCTCCCACACCGGTGGAACACTATTTTTTTATATTTTTAAATGTTTTTTTTTTGTTTGTAATAAACGAATAATAATGCTTTATTGAACAACGTAGGTACACAGATTCATTAAAGCCCTGCCTCCTGAACTAGGTTGTTAGCCTGTATCTAAGGAGACAGTTCCCTTCCAGTTTACGTTTTACAAGGTGCTTACAGAGTTATAAAGTTCTAAAATAAATCAGAAATAGAAAACAATAGGAAAATACACATAAAAAATAAAATAAGGGTAATATTAGTTTCATTAACTGATTGAGAGCGCACGTGTGGTGTGGTGTAAATGTAGTGTATGTGTGTGTGAAGTTGTGGTGTGTGTATGTATGTATGTTTAAATATGTTCTGTTTGCGATTTTACAGTCAGTTCAATTATTAAGAGGAATTAAAAAATTAAATTATGAATATGGTCATTCTTTTACACTAGCACTATTACTACTATACTTAATACGGGAAATACCAGGGTGAATTTTGCTTGTGATAACAAGGATGTTCGCGAGTTATCTGGCATTATGATATACAGCGAGTACATAAAATTATCCAGACTATGAATATCCTATTAGATGACTGTTTAATCTGTGTTTTTTTTTTCAGGGCTGGCCGTGTTCTATCTGAGCCGTTCATGAAACTTCCTTCACGCCGCGAGTTGCCAGATTATTACGATGTCATCAAGAAACCCTTGGATATCAAAAAAATTATGAATAGAATTGAAGATGGCAAGGTAAATGGCAACAATTGATGATGATTAGGTAGTGAAATATACTGTGAAGTAACTTTACCGATTTAAACAACTTTCTTCATGCGACCGAAATCCTAATCATTGAATTGCTAAATAATCAGCTATCTTATATGTTTAGGTTGAGTAGATCTTGAAGTTTTGTATGGGGCAGAGGACGGCTGGTTATTTTTTCAAGGTTATGGTGTTGGTCACATGCAATTTGATGGTCTCTCTATACCATTAGAGTATGATCATAGCTTTCTGATCCATGCTGATAAAAAGTAAAAAATACCAACTGTTTCAACACAATTTTCTTGTTATCTTCAACAGTATACCGACATATCGGACCTCGAACGTGATTTCTTTACGTTATGCGCCAACGCTCAAACGTACAACGAAGAGCAGTCGTTGATATACGAGGACTCGGTGCGCCTGCGCAACGTATTCATTGAAGTGCGACGGCGCTACGAGAGCGGCCAGAACTCTGATGATTCCGACGATAATGAGAAAGGTAAGTTACCATAACCTACAGCCTTTTGGATATATTTATTTTATATAATTATTTATTTTTAACCCTGACCTTTGTGATACTTTTTGACATAAATTTTCTACACATCTGCAAAACTTACGTCATCGAACGTTCGATTGAATACGCTCGCAGTGTTTTTCAAGTTCCCTATGCTATGCCGTCTCGTAACGCGCTAAAATAAACGCCGCAGGCACTGCGTTTCCGATTCTTCGGCGCATTTGGTGTGTCATGCCAACCATATATTACGACCGATATTTTGTAGCTGAAGTGTCGGTGCCATGGCCGTACCCAGCTCTCTCCCTCTTATTTTTCTATAAAAAAGGTTATAACATTAACACCTTTTGTCTACAGATGACGATGATTCGGATGGTGAATCTAACCGTTCCGTTAAAATGAAGATTAAGTTGAAGGGTAAGAACAAGAGCACACCCTCCAGGAAGCGGAAACAGCGAAAGTATATCTCCGATGACGACGATTATGAGGAGGACTAAACTCAGTGTATCACCCTTCTAAAACTAAGACATTTGGTCAATCATAAAAAAATAGCCTTTTTAACTCCATAGACAATGTCATACTAGAGACAAAATTGGCTATTTGACTGAAATATTCTAGCTAGTCCGTCAGTTAGATTATGAAAAAAAAAATTCGACCCGTATTTTATATATTGTTACGTTAAGCAAAAAAGTAAGGATGCTTATAAAATTGGCAATACAACACACAATTTAATGCAATTTTTATTGAATTCTGACGTCATCCGCCCCCACTCTCTAGTTTTGATGAGTTATATCTTGGTAAATATTCATTGAAGTTACAAAAGAAAAAAATAAATGTCCGTTAATTTTCAAAACTCTAAATGATGGACTAATTACATTTGTAATTTATTGATACTGTCAAACACCCATTCTATGATAATTTATCTCATTATTGACCATATATTCTCAATGATTGAATGTTTTACAATTTTTTTATTAGTAGAACCAGTTGGGTAATAATTACACTCAATTTAATTTTATGCATTACTTCACCTTCTAATGACCAAAAATATTTACAGTCTTTCTACAAAAAAATTAAACCTCTTTTATGTATGCTAACTTTTTGTAGCAAGGCTGTGTCTTTTTTAGTTAACTGAAGGAAATTAGAGTAATCCAAGTAGATCCATTCATTTGGTAATTTCTTATTAGTGATTAAGTATATTAATAGTAATAAAACTTATAATTAAGCATTAAATTGATTTTATAAAAAAATTCAAATTGACATCAGAGGCAGGCCAGATGTAACAAGTATTTGTATGCATACTTTGATTAAAATAAAATAGCAGTAGATACGTTAAGTTCTTGCGTTGAATATTCGAACACTTGACTCTTATACGCACCCAGACATATTTACTCACACAAACAATCGTTATTACACGCCAGTAAAAAGAGAGACAGAATAAATGCACAAAGGTGGCGTGCGATCAAGACGGAGCATCGACGCTCTTCGTATTACTTCGTTAGTGTTCGTGTAGTCACTCGTGTATGTTTCTATCCCGCTCTACAAAATGGCGAACAAATTTGAACGGATACATCAAATCATATTAGAAAATCACAAGGAGACTGAGGACAGTTAGGCCAATTTGGCCTAATTTATGCGGTCCATGCGCTATCGTGTAGTGACATTATCTTCCGCTATTTTATTTTAATTAAAGTATGCATAGCAACAACTAGCGCAATTTAAAGCAACAAGCCTGGCAGGCCAACAGACATGAGCCTGAATTCCTGGTTGCATTATTTTTACATGTTTTGTGGCAATAAACCTTTACAGCCTTACTACAAAAACTTAAACATCTGTTGAACACTGGTCTAAAAAAAGTGCGACTGCAAAACGGACCTTTTTTCAACGTCATAATCTGATATTATTTTAGACAAGTGTTCAACAGACGTTTAAAAGTTTTTGTGGTACGACGGTTAATCTTTATATTATAATAATATTTGACTTATTTTACCACTAGACATCAAAACAGTGAAGTTTGGAATTTAGGTATGTAGGCTTAGAATAATAGGGTTTTATGTATGTGCTTTGGCATCAATAAATAAATTTCTATGTTTAAATAGTGTTTTATTTGATTTTGATTACTTTGATGAGCTAGGTACATTTCCATCAGACTTTTCTGCAAGTTTCACCAGAGTTGCCTTCCAGTCTGCCCATTTGTAGTCAACTCCATGAATGGTTTTCATGTGTTTGTTTAAACTTGGACTATAACTGAACTTTTGCCCACAAGTTGGACATGCGTATGGTTTGTCGCCAGTGTGCACTCGCAAATGTTGCCGAAGGCTGCTCTGTGTATAGAAGCCCACATGGCACAGATCACATTTGAAAGTTCTATTGCCAGTATGTCTGAAACAAAATCAGAAAATTCTATTTTTGTCTTGTCTTTATAGGTGTTTTGCCCTACTGGCTACGATATGCATAAACAGACTCTTACCTTTTCAAATGAATGATTAGATTTTTTTTAGTGTGTGTTTTATATCCACACAAATGACATTGTAACTTCTTTTCTAAACTATGTTTTTTTCTATGATTATGTAGCTCCGCTGATGTGACAAATGTGTCTCCACAGTCTTCACAGTTGTAATTACATATTTTGTAATGCCTATGCATGTGAGCCTTGAGTGATTCCTTAGATTTTAAACATTTTAAGCAAATATTGCACGAGAAACTAGCATTCTCATGGACACGCATGTGCTTTTTCATTGTAAATGCATGTTTGAACTGCTTTCCACATAAACTGCAAGTAAAATATGTGGTTGTACTGTGTGTTTTACGATGTGCTGTAAGGCTTGATGACTGTGTAAAGCTTTTACCACATTCACATCTGTATGGTCTCTCTCCATTGTGGGTTCTCATGTGACTGACTAAGGTCTGGCTGTGCGGTGTAGAGTAAGAGCATGATGTACAATGGTACCTTCTGGCTGCTCCAAATCCTGACACCTTGCCAATATGCTTTCTCTTTTCATGCATAGAATTGTAATGCTTCAATAGTGTTATCTTTGTTTTTAAAACTTTGTTACACTTATCGCATTTAAAACTACTATTTGTATGTGTTATTTCACTTGTTTCAACGTCTTCATTCGATTTGGAACAAGAAGTATTTAATGCTGAAAAGTTGGTTGGAAATGTAACTGAATCAATATTTTCATCATATGTTGGCGTATCATTTGACACGTCATTCTCAGCGATATAAGTGGTTTCTTGGTCTGAGGTTTGTGGTTCTTTGTAATATAATTTTAATCGTTCATTTACTGTTAGACATTTTAGTCTAAACATATTAGCGCTGTTTAATTCTTGTAAGCAGACACCACACATTAGAAATGGCATGAACTTATCATCAGTTAAAGTAACTTGAAAACATAAATAAATTCTACTGAGAACTTCTCGAGATTCATCACTCTCGGAAAACAGATTTATACTGTCTCGGGCAGTCTGCAAACAAAATCTACATAAGTCTCGCATTTCTTTTGCAGACTTTTCCATTTTTTTATAATTGATGGCTAGATACTACGATAACGTTTCTTTATCCACCCCAAAGGTACAGGTGGATACTGTTTGTGTCGGGTGCCATTCCAATCTTGTAGGCTATAAACAAAACGTTTTAGAACAGAAAAATAATACCACAACCACAGAGCATGTAATTTTAACCACAACGATAACTACGCTAGCTAGGTACGCAAACGAAAAAAAAATACTGACATTGACAACGTCAGTCAGAGTGACGTATATGCCTAGCAGTGTTGCCAGGTTTGAAATCTAGCGGATGGTAGAATTCTTCTAAAAATACGGTAGATTTTCCGAAATTACGTTGTAAAATTTAAATTTTCTTGTGTTTTTTGCAATTTTCATATCAGTGACAAGTTTTACCTTGATCAAAATATGATTCGCGACATTAGCAAATATAAGTTAAAATATAAGAATGATCAAAACATTCGCTCCATTCGCTCCCACAATAAAATTTGTATTTCGCGGGCTACTATTACGCAATCACCTCTATGGGTCAGAGTTAAAAAAAAAGTATTTTTAATCAAAATCAGACAGCAGTATAATTGTTTCAATGGTTTTATGCATATCGAATTACTGTCTTAGAATCATATCGTGAGTGGGATTAAAATCAATACAGGTTTTTCCTTGAGACGCTGTATGGCCTGCTGCGTTATGAGATTTCCCTTGATGGAATTTGTAAGAAGTTTATTCCGTTTTTTCGTCCTAATGTCGTTCGAAGACCCTTTCGCACTCAGCATTCGAATGTGGTAGAGACAAAATGGCCAACATACATTTTGGCAAGTGTTTGAAATAGGTATTTAAATTTAAATACGCTCTTCATTGGGTATTACGGTGTATTTTGCTACCGTAATTATAATCCTACAGGTGGTAAATCTTTCCTGGTTACGGTGTTTTTACCGTAATTACGGTGTAGTTGGCAACACTGAGGCCTAGGGACACGATATCGAATCCGATACTTAGACCCATTACTTATACTCATATTCATATATCAGGCATCGAACTTTTTAGTCGTAAAACTATTTTATAGACACTTTTATTGTATTGTACCACTTTGAATGCTGAATAAAATATTATTATTATTATTATATTGCTACTTTTTGATTCGATACTAGTATTCAGATATTCGATACTTTCTTTCAGTACTAGTACTAATATCAGTACAGCTTGGCCAGAACGTCTTGAAACGGAACTAATATTTTTATTTGCTGACAACGTTTTAAAATATTTGATGTAAACAAAAACGCAGGTTTGTAAGATTTATTATTGTGCCATAAAACTAACGTAATAAGTGAAAATAAATAAAATAAAATCATTCAAATGCTGGTAGCGTGAAGACAGTGGCGACTTCCGGTTTGCTACTGTTTTTAGAATAATAACTAAAACAATAGAAACCTTAACTAAAATAGCAACAGACTGTTTTTGTCTCTGTGCATTGTGAAGGCGTAAGAAAGGGATGCATAATTTATACATCTCAACATTCGTGATTCATACCGTCGTTGCCAATAGTTTTCTTTATGCGTGTGTTGTAAAAGTAATGTTCAACACACACACAAATTCACTAAACCGTCCACACTAATGCCGGCCACACATGTTACAGCTTAGATAAAGGAATCCTAGATTGTTGTTTGGCGTAGCCACATCATTGAGATGAAAGTATATGGAGACGCCCCGATGTTCTATACATACATTTTGCTTATACAAATATGAGTCAAACATGAGACAGAGAGTGAAATATTGGTTTGTCTCTTTCTTTCTAATGCAGTAATCATATTTAACAAAAGAGACAACAATATTTCGGTTGTTGCTCAAAATGGAATATTTTGTTGGGATATTTCCCACAGTTACAGAAACGTGCCCATTTCGCCATTTTATGGGCCGAGTTTCGTGGTAGTTCTGCTGTCAAATAGTTGTTTACTTTTTGTTGAATTTAGATTATTGAGTAAATTACGGAGTGTTTTCTTTTAAAAGTGCGTGTCACCATTAACAAACAGTAATTCAACATGCCTGGATGTTCCATTGTGTCATGTCGTGCCAGAAAAAAGAAAAATCAGCCTGAATTGACTTTGCACAGGTTAGTAACAGGTTTTCATGCAAAACTACATGAATTAGAACAATTTCGGTAAAGAAATCGCTATGTGATCAAATTTTCATGGTTAGAGTATTAATATTTGGGTTTATTTCCGCCCTACAGACAATATTTTTCATTTCTTATTTTCGTTCGTTTGTTTACAATAATAATAGTGTTGTACCGTTGCTGTAATAGTTCCCGATACTAGTCCTTCGTTACACTGAAACTGTTACCAAATGATATATTGATACAAAAATACTAATCATTTACAGGTTTCCCAAAAATGAAAGATTGAAGAAAAAGTGGTTGGACTCTATTGATGTGGAAAATATTAGTCCACGAAGTAAAGACTGGCTTATATGTTCACTTCACTTTGAATAAAAATGTTTTAACAGAACACTTGATGTTATTAGGTTACATAAGAACTCTGTACCTACAATATTTTCGGTAAGTGTGTATTAAAATTATTGTTAAATAACAGCCTGGTTTTTTAGCCTAAGAAGTTATATAGATAGTAATGTGTATTTCATTTTTTTTTCAGACATCCAATAAAAAACAACTTCCAGAGTCATTTGTATTCTGTGAAACAAGCAACACTCAAGAATCTGGTGTTTCTTGTCAGTGGCGTAGCGTGCCTTGGCGGGGCCCCGTATAAAAATTTGTTTGGGGGACCCTTAGGTAGATAAAGAAAGATTTAACACTCAAGAAAAAAAATGCATTTCTCTGTATCTACGCCGAAATATAAACAAAAAATTGGACAAAGGTCATCAAAAAAATTCAAGATGCGACTGATCAGTCCAGAGGTCGGAATTAAGTAGAGTTATTTGAATACTTGCATCGATATGTTGATATTAATATGAATCTTCCCGGGATTTCATACAGACAATGTCGTGCTTAAAACAGTATTACATATAAATAATAATAATAAAAACACCAGTTTAGACGACTAAATTGTGTAAATGTAAATAACTTTTTAATTTAATAAATCATTAAGTTTTTATTAATTTTTATTTACGCACGTTGGGGGCCCCTGTGGCCCGGGGGCCCCGTATAATTGATACGGCAGATACGGCGGTAGCTACGCCCCTGTTTCTTGTACATTTACTGTAATAGAGGAACAATCTAGTGTAATAAAGTCCTCGCTGCGGTCTCTCTATAGATTCAAGCATTTCCTCCCATCTAGCACCAAACTCATTCTTGTCCAGTCACTTGTGCTTCCCATTATTGACTATGCTGATGTTTGTTATTCTGATATATCCCAAGAACTTCTTAACAAATTGGATCGACTTCTCAATCACTGTATTCGCTTCGTTTTTGGCCTTCATAAATATGATCACATTTCTTCTTTCCGTTCTCAGCTTAAATGGTTGCCTATCCGACTCGGGAGATCCCTCAGATCTCTCTGCATGCTTTTCAAGATTATGAACGATCCACGTGCTCCTGATTATTTAAAAACTCAATTTAAAGTGTTGGGCAGTTCTCATACTTGTAACCTTCGAGCTTCCGAAAAACTACTTCTCCAAATTCCTTCACACCGCACCGGTTTTATGTCTAATTCTTTCGCTATAGCAACTATATGACTCTGGAACGCACTACCCTTTAGCATTAAAAAAGCTGAAAGCTATTTCACTTTTAAAAAAAATTACGTAACCTCTATTTAAGTCACAATAAATAGCTCTCTTCTTTTTCTTTTCAAGTCTAGTCATAATAGTTATTATTAAGTTATATGTATATATATTTTTTTTTTCATTTATTCTATTATATTGTTTAGTTTATTTTATCAGTATTATATGTATTAGTATCTATATTAATTTTTATATGTCTTTGATTTTTTTTTTGTACCCTACCACAATATTCTCTTATTTAACCCAAAGGTTGACTGGTAGAGCATGCCTTGTGGCATTAAGTCCGCCCTTGTACCACTTTATGTACATGAAGTTTAAATAAATAAATAAAGGAACCGTCTACCGTAATGGAGGCACCATTGCAGTTGACCCATCAATGTGTGGGAACAGTGTGGGAACAAATTAACGCTAACACATAAATATATAATATTTAATTACAAGCGACAACGCAAATGTGAAAACATTATTTTTACGTAACTACATGAATTATAATTCAATCGTGGTATCTAGTCGTAATACTATTATGTAATCCTAAAAGTACTAGGGATACTGGTATCGATACTCGTTACACTAACACAATGTTTCTTGATTGGCACAACCCTAGCATTGGCCGCCATTTTATGGGACCAGCGAACTTGTAGGCATACACGTTTTTGGTGTAGGTATTTCCAGTCCATAGGATTATTACCTATGTCTATGAGCCACATGAGCTAGAGAATGTTGACGTCAGAAATGGGGAGTGTTGTCATACTGCAAACTTTTTACCCGACTAGCGGGTACATTATTATCACGCGTGATCGGTAATGGTCGATATGGGTAATAATATGTCAAAAGGATAACCTGTTTATCAGACCAATTGCCTTTCAGTGAAGGAAAACATCATTGCATGTGTTAGAAAATACATAAGTATATTTAATAAAACTTACTTTGTATTTGTAAATTGAATTAGTGAAACCTGATTTGACTTATTTTGGATTAAAATGAATAATCATGACATTGAAAAGTATGTCAAATGATCTGTTCAATATTTTTAGCATCAACAATTCAATATAAAGAAATATGACTCGTTTAATTATTGTTAATTCATTATAATTTTTGTTATGATATCTTGTAATTATTTCAGTAAGTTATATTGTAATTAGTTTCTTTAAGACAAATGAAAAGTGGTGTCGGCCATGTTGATTGATTCATTCTGGTAACGGACGCGCAAGAGTCAAGTGTTGAGTTTTCAATAAATGTTTGTGTTTGTGTTGTAGTTGCAGTAAAAGTTGGTTTTAATTATCAAATTCAGAAGTGGTGGATGAAATTTACCTGTGGCTACTTGTGGTAATGTATAATTAACAGGCAGTATTTGGTAAGTGAATTTTCTTATTTACAATGTAGGTATACTGTCGAGAAATGATTTCTATAACCGGTATGGATACATTTTAATGCTGATATAACCCATAGTTGTTATTTAAAATGCTGTAAATCTGTGTTGAAATATCATAATAAACATACATTTAAATTTGGAAAATATTATACGTATTGTTGTCGTACAACGGTAGGCGAATTTATACTTCTATTCTTAACTTACGCTGGTTTACGAAGTTGTCATCAAGATGTAGTGTTTAGTGCTCCTACTAGACACTAAATTGTGACTTTGTTTAACAATAATTATGATCTAAATCATTACTTTAAAGATGTCAACAAAGGTATTATTCTATTCCAGATATTGTTGTGATTTTTTCTTTTCCATTTTCTCGGTTCGTTTTTATTTGCAGGTAGATCTTTCTAATCTATATATATGTATTAAAGATATATAAGTAATTATCAGTATTATATTGGCTTACTTTTTTTTTAATTCAAGTACATTTATAGTCGTTATTTGAGGAGGTATATAATGGAAGATCGTGGTTACACGCCGGAGGGCCCTGTGCCACAGCCTACGCCCTGTACGAAACAAACTACAATTAGGACCCAGACTAGATCAACGCGAATGAGTCGTAAAAGACACCGTAGTTCTACCAGTGATAGTTCCTCTTCGAGTTCTAGTAAATCGGATCGTTATTTTAAAAATCGCAAACGTCACCGCCGTCGGTCCGTGAGACATCGTCGTGGTCGGTCTTACTCACGACGAAGTCAGTCCAGTCGCAGATCCCGTATAGATTCTCCCCCGCCAAGACGTCGTCGTTCGTATTCTGTCTCTTCTAGAAGCGATGAGCGCGATAATGTTCGCAGTTATCGTTTTCGCTCGCGACATATTAGCCATAGGTCACGCGTAAACTCACCGTCGCCGCAACGTCATATGAAATCGCGTTATCGCGTACGACGTCGGCACAATCGAGATAGATCAAGAAGTCGGGTTTCGGGCGAGTCTTCTGACAAGCGATTAGAAACACATTCTCAATCTAGTCGTTTAGAAAATAGCTCAGAAAATATTCTTAATCAATTAATAAGTGCATTACAAGGTGGAACTAACGTTCGTAGTAATAATTCTACTCATGTGCAAGGCTCGCAGAATGTTATTACCGAGTTCGACCCAACATCAAAGAGCCAAACTATAAACGACTGGCTCGCTAAAATTAACGAATCCACTGAAATTTATGGATGGACAGAACAGCAAACCATCTTTTATGCCTTACCAAAACTATCCGGGTTAGCGAAGAGGTGGTATGATGGCCTTACTACTGTCAAGTTCACTTGGAATGAATGGCAACAAAAACTGTTAACAACGTTTCCAAGTGATCAGAACTACGCCGACCTCTTAGTTGAGATGTTAAATCGGAAAAGTCGGCGTAATGAAACATTGGTAGAATATTTTTATGACAAAATTATGTTGATAAATCGATGTCAACTAAAAGGCCGACAGGCAGTGGACTGTTTAAGCCATGGGGTTTATGACAATAATATTAGGATGAATATTCAAGGGGCCCAGTTCAATGATCCTGACCAAGTGTTGAATTATTTTCGCAATATTTCACATAACATTAGAGAGCGAAATTACATTGATAATTCACGAAAAAATCCTGAGACCCAAGAAAATAAATCTAAAGGTTCTAATGACTTCTCAACGAATAGAAAAATACCTCAAACCATTACCTGCTACAATTGTAGAGAAGTAGGTCACACTGTAGCAAATTGTACCAAAGAGATTCTTAAATGTAACAAATGTAAACGTCATGGTCATTTAGAATCCAATTGTAGGGTTTATTTAGGTGACAAATCTAATATTAACAATACAAATGCCACCAACACAAAAGGTAATGATACCAAACTTACTTCAAAGCAAGTCATGAATATTGATGAGTGAGACTGTGGGCAGTAATGAAAAGTACTTTAAACAAATAAATGCAAATAGTAGTAGTGTAACAGGATATGTAGATTTTGGGAGTGAATGCACTCTTGTAAGTGATAACATTTGTAAAACTTTACAATTAAGTTTAAATACTGATAATTTACCGACCCTCAGAGGGTTTGGAAATAGTGCGATTATTCCTAATGGTAGAGTAGATGTCAGCATAAAAATGGACCTCGTGGAATTGCAATTATCAGCATTCGTTGTTCCTGCTTTTTATTTGCCCACTGACATATTGATAGGACAGTCGCTAACAGAACACCCTTCAGTGAGAGTATTTAAATCAGACAAAGAATTAATTCTGTATCCAGTTACATCAAACAAGTCCAATTTAACTGTCCTTAAGATTAGAAACAAATCTACAGTTAATCATATTTGTCCTATTGAGGTGAGCAGTAGCTCTAATTTTACTGGTTTCGTAAGTATTACGTCTGATCTAAGGATGAACAAAGGTTCGGAATATTTAATCCTACCTGGACTATATCCTATTACCAAAGGTATTGGGCACGTAGTTCTGATTCCCCTCAACGGTAAAGAGCTATTTTTCGTTAAAGATAAAATTTTAACCAGAGGTATAGGTATACCTAATGAAATATTCCCTGATGATATTAAAAATAGTTACGTTATGCACGTCCGGCGCATCTCTACTGATGTTAAACCAATTACATTTGATGATTTAAATGTTGACGCAGATTTAGACACGGGGGCTGTAGGTAAATTGATAGATATTTTAAATAATTATCGAGATTGCTTCGCGTTCTCAACCATTGAGCTAGGAAAAACGTCTGTGGCAGAAATGAAAATTACCTTACATGACACTTCTCCTGTAACTTACCGACCTTATAGACTGTCTCTAGCAGAACGAGAGAAGGTTGGACAAATTATAAATGAACTTCTGGTTAGTGACATTATTCGGGAATCTAACTCGGAATATGCCAGCCCGATAATATTAGTACCACGTGACGCTCGATGGAAGGTTTGCCTTCTTTGCCATGACGAAAGCGGTCACTTTACTTTCGAAAAGACCTTAGATAAAATGCGGAGAGACTACTGGTTCCCGGGCAGGGCACGGTTTGTGAGGAAATATGTGCAGGCATGTATTCAATGTGCCTACGCTAAAGAGCCTTCCGGTAGGAAACAGGGGATGTTACATCCGATACCAAAGCCTACCACGCCCTTTGAATGTATCCATATAGATCATGTAGGTCCATTTATTTGTACGCAGCAAGAGCGGGAATACTTATGTATTAGGAATAGTTGACGCGTTTACAAAATTTATTATACTACGGGCTGTCAGGAATACTAAAAGTAAAACGTCGATACAAGTTTTGAGAGAATTTATAGGTTTATTTGGTTGTCCAAAAGTCATAGTTTCCGACAGGGGGACTAGTTTCACCTCGGATGAATTTAAGTGTTTTATTACCTCGAATCAAATAAAGCATGTCAAAAATTCGGTTGCCACTCCTCGGGCAAACGGACAAATCGAGAGGTATAACCGTTCGATTCTAAGCTCACTAACCGCTCTAAATTTTGACCAAGACGATCGTAATTGCGATACGGAACTTAACAAGGTACAATGGAGCTTAAATAATACACTAAACAAGGGTATTGGTAAAACACCAGCTGAGGTCGTATTTGGTAAGCGTACTGTTAACATTGCTGAGAGTCATTTGCATGAAGTTTCAATTAATTTGGATGTAGATAAAGATATAAATGAGACCCGCAATGACGTAGCTTCTCATATTAGAAAGGAACAGGAGTCGATGAAAGCTCGGTTTGACAAGAAGCGATGCGCTGCACATGTGTATAAGGTAGGAGATTTAGTAATGGTGTTGAAAAACGTTCGTAATGTCGGTACTAGTTACAAACTTATCCCTCCTTATAGCGGTCCGTTAAGAGTGTCCGCTGTGTTAGGTAATGACCGTTATGAAGTTTCTAGTGTTGACGGATTTTCAAGTAGGAAATATAAAAATGTTTATTCAGCTGACAAAATGAAGCCATGGATACGATTAGGGCCCATTGGTAGTTCCGATGACGAAGGTGAGGATGTTGATGGTGAATCGGCCGCTGAATGATGGCATTTCATAATCGTGATAGTTTATTTACCTTTTTTATTTTGACCGTACCTTTACCTTTGATTTTATATTCTATACTTATGCATTCAGTATATACGTAATTAGATCAAATATCTGTATTTATAACAGTAATTGTTAGTAAGCAGGAGTCTAACTGTAATTAATGATGAGCGGACCGAGATTGGAAACTACAATCACACATGCCTGTGGACTGATAAGCGGGGCAATCACGTTAAAATTGCCCAGGAGGCCGATACACTGGACGAGTGTGCGCGGTAACTGGCGTATTAAATAAAACCGATACACCCTGTGTGTGTACGCGGTATTGTGTATCACTACGAGGCAGTTACACCCTGTGTGTGTACACTGCAATAACATCAGCTACGAGGCCGATACACCCTTTGTGTGTACGCGGTTATGTGGATCACTACGAGGCAGTTACACCCTGTGTGTGTACACTGTAATATATATCAGCCACAAGGCCGATACACCCAGTGTGTGTACGCGGTAATGTGGATCACTACGAGGCAGTTACACCCTGTGTGTGTACACTGTAATATACATCAGCCACAAGGCCGATACACCCTGTGTGTGTACGCGGTAATGTGGATCACTACGAGGCAGGTACACCCTGTGTGTGTACACTGTAATATACATCAGCTACAAGGCCGATACACCCTGTGTGTGTACGCGGTAGTGTAGTCCATTACGAGAAAAGATACACCCTATGACGCGGAAGAATCTCATCATCATCATCATCAGACGGAAGACGTCCACTGCTGAACATAGGCCTGAATCTGTCGGAAGAATCTGTACCTGACAAAATGTGAAAAGAATTTAAGTGTGTGTCTGTGTGAGTGTAAAAAGAAAAGTGATTAAACTAGAAACACTAAGCAATTGAATGAGGTCATTCAATATTCATTAGAAGGATGGCCGAAGGCACAAAATGTATATATATTATTTCTCTTTATGATTGTAACACTAATTAAGTATGTTTTATTTTATATTATTTTTTTTACAATTACTTATTTATCATCTTTTGTTGGCTAGAAGTTTTCCATATTTTTTTTATGCAGTTTTAGAAAATAATACATTTTTTTTGTAATAGTAAGTAAATAATTATTGCCTGAGGTCAGGCAAAAGTTCAGGATTGCCGACTGTTAGAAAATACATAAGTATATTTAATAAAACTTACTTTGTATTTGTAAATTGAATTAGTGAAACCTGATTTGACTTATTTTGGATTAAAATGAATAATCATGACATTGAAAAGTATGTCAAATGATCTGTTCAATATTTTTAGCATCAACAATTCAATATAAAGAAATATGACTCGTTTAATTATTGTTAATTCATTATAATTTTTGTTATGATATCTTGTAATTATTTCAGTAAGTTATATTGTAATTAGTTTCTTTAAGACAAATGAAAAGTGGTGTCGGCCATGTTGATTGATTCATTCTGGTAACGGACGCGCAAGAGTCAAGTGTTGAGTTTTCAATAAATGTTTGTTGTTGTAGTTGCAGTAAAAGTTGGTTTTAATTATCACATGTGACTTTTTCCCTTAATCTGCATAATTAGGTACAGAGAAGAATTTAATGGCGTAAGTTTGTGAAACCTGCTAAAGCATACTAAGTCAACATTGTTATGCAAGGTGGAGTATGATGTGACCCCAAACCTTGAATGTTAGGAATATATCAGGGTTGAAAAAAAAACAGTTTTTTATTATTTTAAACAGTGTTGGGGCGTAACTCCCAACAGTGAATTTGTTATAGTGATGTTGATGTTTGTTATGTTAAATGTTGAATGAGTAGACAACCGATTGGTATAATGGTTTAATTGCTACTAAATTATAATTAGTTTACATCATTATTTATTATGTTAGAAATGCACACTTATTCAATATTGATGATAATGCATTAGTGAGTGTAACATACCAACTACACATAAGGTCAATGTACAGCGTAGCTCGTAAAAACAGTGTTTTTTTGTTCTTTTTAGTTCGAATTAAATTGAAGTAATACCCTTACATTATTTCAAATTGTTTCGACCTAATATTTCATTTCCAAACTAGATCTTTTTAAAATGGCCATTGTAAACTCTAATCAATACTCTTGTAGTAATATCAGTAATGGGGAAGGCCGGTCAAAGCTAATTGTAGATGGCGCCACCATAGCTAAGTCCTAATCCGACCAATGAGGTAGTACTATTTTGAAGTAAGATTTGAGCCAATGACGATGCTTGGAACAAGCTATACTAGCGCCATTAGTTCCCCAGTTGCCATCCCCATTCTAATGTTGATTTTTATATTGAGCGATAAAGGGACTTTCCTATCGGGTCCGTCGATCGAGGAATTACCTATGAACTATGAATAGGGGAAACACCAATACATAATTATCTCACTCATTTTCGGGGAAAATAAAAAAACAAAAAAAAACACATCGAGAAAAAGCTGAAGTCTCCTACCAATTTATTTTTATATCTCTTATTACGGATTCAAATTCCTGTATCCTGTATAACATGTAGAGTGTTTGTTAAAAAATAATTATCAATTTTCATATATTATCGTACAGACCGAATTTTCCGGGAAATATATTGCCCGAATCTGGTATCCCTAAAATCCGCGAAATGTTGTGGCTGGCCTTGAAAAAACTGGCTACGCGCTGAGAGATGGCGATAGCTATGCTCTGTTCCTTTCTTCCGATTTGTCGATTTGTTTTTCTTTCTTGAGGGAAAGATAAGGAATTATCCCGAGTTCTATACTTTTCTCTTTCTACGCGGCAAAATCTCGTAAAGCGTCACGTTTCCGAGTTATGAGCTGTCAAACATGTGCAAAATCAAATAGTGACACATTTTTTCTTATTTTTTTAATATTTTGTTGTTTACTGATCAAAAAGGATACTTCCGCAATAAAACTAATTGAATATTAGGTTTTCCACGCATTTTAAATGCTGAAATTGCGTTTAACGAAATGATCCTATCTAAAAGCATTTGAAATGCGTGGAATACCTAATATTGAATTAGTTTTATTGCGGAAGTATCCTTTTAATAATATTCCACAACTATCACACAACGGCATCTAGTCCCAAGCTAAGCAGAGCTTGGTACTAGCACAGAATACTTAATAGTACTGGTACTAGACAACTGATAAACATACTTTATGATCAGTAAACGACAAACTATTAAAAAAACAAGAAAAAATGTGTCACTATTTGCACATGTTTGACAGCTCGTAACTCGGAAACGTGACGCTTTATGAGATTTTGCCGCTTACATTTTACGTTTGTATTGATGTGATCTATCGATGTATGAATGTTTCATGCCTTACCGCCATTTTGAAAAAAAATAAAATGGCGGATAAGAAACTGGTACAAAAGGCACAAAGTGTTTTCCCGAAGCGAAATGAGTTTGTATCCGTAATACAATCGATTAACATATATAAAAAAAAAAAACCAGCCAAGTGCGAGTTGGACTCGCACATGAAGGGTTCCGTAGTGTATAATTATTTTTATTTTTTCGGTCTTCCGATTCTCGACCTTGTGTCGGTCGGTTGAATGGTTGAATAGATATAATATCCCGTCCCGCAGCCCGCAAGAAAAAATAAATCCATTTCCCCACTACCTGTTTCTTTTTCCTCTTCTTCGTCTATTGAAATAATTATTATATAGGTACTACGGAACATATTAGTATATTATTATATTGAGATTAGTAAGTAAGTAATATACACAAACAATAAAAATAACTGTTGTATACCATCATTGAGATAAAATTATATGGAGACGCCCCGATGTTCTATACATACATTTTGCTTACACAAATATGAGACAAACATGAGACAGAGAGTGAAATATTGGTTTGTCTCTTTCTTTCTAATGCAGTAATCATATTTGACAAAAGAGACAACAATATTTCGGTTGTTGCTCAAAATGGAACATTTTGTTGGGATATTTCCCACAGTTACAGAAACGTGCCCATTTCGCCATTTTATGTGCCGAGTTTCGTGGTAGTTCTGCTGTCAAACAGTTGTTTACTTTTTGTTGAATTTAGATTTTTGAGTACCGTAAAACCTGCTAGCTTTGCCAACGGTTGCCGACTTTGCCATAGCCAACTTCTGAGGCAAAAAGTGTAGTCACATCTTAATATCAGTTTTTTGTCATGTATGCATGCCTTTATAGTAAAATTTATGAGTTAAATGGCAACACCGAATGAGATGAGGCAACCCAGCTTGTTTTTGAGATGTCATTTTCAGCGGTTACTTTTTTCGAATGTTGGTGGCGGTAAACTTAGTGGTCCGGAACTTCTACAAAAACAAACGGGAAACGCATTGCCTACGTAAGTACATTTTTGATATTATGTTAGCATAATGTTCTTTAGCTTAATAAAAGCTGATTTACTGTGCTACAAACTACCTGTAGTTCGCAATTGGTATTGGTAAATTCAACAACCCCAATTACAACGTCTGTGATGGTGCCTTTGCCATGTTTTGTTAGAGGTTAGGGCTGCCACATTTCTGAAGAATATTTTAATTAAATTGTCATTGTAAGTAACTACTTATAATATAGTAGGTAGGTACCCAGGTATGAAATACACAGTGCATGTGCATAAATTAAGGTTGATTTACAAAAAAATGAAAGACTTTGCTACGTGATGTATAGTTAATTTATACTATTTTTATTTTTTTTGTTTTATTATGTAAAACTTTTCAAGTTAAGAAACTAATTAGAAGTTAAATATGATGGTAGGAAGGCTGATGTTACTATAATTGATTATGTTTTTTTGTACTTTTATTAAATTTTTCCTACTACGAAAACATTTTTATTTGACAACCCTAACCCTAACTTATTTTTACTAAGAAATATTTTGGAAAGGTTGGTGAATTCACCACATGCCACCTTCTTAGAGAGTTAAGTTACCAGTGCTAAATAATATAAAGTTTTTACTTTTTTTACGGGATGTAGGAAGAGTGCAAATATATAACTTTTTAACCTTCATAAATTCCAAAAATTTAATTTTTTCTTTCATATGGCAAATTTACCAGAAGTGATAGCTGACTTTGCCATATTTGTTTTTATGCTTAAAATATTTTAATTTACAAAAATGAAATAGATATTTAGTAATAAGATAATTTTTCATGAAATTTACTACATCTAGGTGTAGGTTACTCATTACGTTTTAATACAATTATATTTTTTTCAAGCGATTCAAACTTTTTGACACATGAAAAGGTGGCAAAGTTTCACGGTAAATTACGGAGTGTTTTCTTTTAAAAGTGCGTGTTACCAGTAAGAAACAGTAATTCAACATGCCTGGATGTTCCATTCTGTCTTGTCATGCCAGAAAAAAGAAAAATCAGCCTGAATTGACTTTGTACAGGTTAGTAACAGGTTTTCATGCAAAACTACATGAAATAGAACAATTTCGGTAAAGAAATCGCTATGTGACCTTGTTTTCATAGTTAGAGTATATTTGGGTTTATTTCCGTCCTACAGACAATATTTTTCATTTCTTATTTTCGTTCGTTTGTTTACAATAATAATAGTGTTGTACCGTTGCTGTAATAGTTCCCGATACTAGTCCTTCGTTACACTGAAACTGTTACCAAATGATATATTGATAAAAAAATACTAATCATTTATAGGTTTCCCAAATATGAAAGATTGAAGAAAAAATGGTTGGACTCTATCAGTGACGAAAAAATTTGTCCTCGAAGTAAAGACTGGCTTATGTGTTCACTTCACTTTGAAGAAAAATGTTTTAACAGAACACTTGATGTTATTAGGTTACATGAGAACTCTGTACCTACAATATTTTCGGTAAGTGTGTATTAAAATGATTGTTAAATAACAGCCTGGTTTTTTAGCTGAAGTTATATGGATAGTAATGCAAATTTCATTTTTTTTTCAGACATCCAACAAAAAACAACTTCCAGAGTCATTTGTATTCTGTGAAACAAGCAACACTCAAGAATCTGATGTTTTTTGTACATCTACTGTAATAAAGGAACCATCTACCGTAATAGATGAACCATCTAGTGTAATCGAGGCACCATTGCAGTTAACCCATCAATGTGGGAACAGTGCACAAAGCGGTATGTAGATGTTGAATTTTTAACAGTTTTCTGACAAACAGACGGCAGCACATCAAGCGCCGTCTCCGTCAATCTGTCAAAGACTTGTCAACTGTCACTTGAAAATAACTTTTAGCAATAAAATGCAATATGCAAATTATTTTTTAACAGTGCATAATTAAGTTATTGGTTAATAGTGCTGATACATTTGGCATGTTCGTGAAAAGGCGCTGTCAGATGGGACTGGTCATCTCTTAGCTGCCACGGTCTATTTTAATTCTTCATTAATTTTTTTTATATTAACTGTACACTTAACTTGCTACGTTGAGTATAAAAAGAGTGTCCATGGAGTTTCTTGTCCGTTCTTTTCCATAGAGATCTTCGCTCTGGAATGGGCACCTACGGTAATCTCACAGTTAGTATGTCTTGTGACTAGAACTGTAGCACCATAACAATTTTGTACTGATTTATTTTTATGTCTTTTGACCATTCAAAAGTGACTGTAATTATTGGCCTAGTTGAAATAAATTTGATTTGATTTAACTACTTATCTTTTCTATTACAGGTTTTACAAACTGGAAAAATTAAAGCCTTTAAAGAAAAATATGTCAAGCAACAGAAAACAATTAAACGCCTCAATGAAAGAATACGAAGGAAAAAAAATTTGCTGATTTGAAGGCTGTTGTGATAGAAGACTTGGCGGGACCAAAAGACTTTTTAAAAAGACAAATTAACAAGTCCAAAGTTTTACCTGTACAATCCGAATTAATCGTCAAAATTTAAATAAACGCTAACACATAAATGTATGTATAATATTTAATTACAAGCAATAGCGCAAATGTGAAAATTTACATTTTTTTTACGTAACTACATGGATTATAATTCAATCATGGTATCTAGTCGTAATACTATTATGTAATCCTAAAAGTACTAGGGATACTAGTATCCATACTCGTTACAGTAACACTGTTTCTTGATTGGCACAACCCTAGCATTGGCCGCCATTTTATGTGCCCGGCGAACTTGTAGGTATACACGTTTTTGGTGTAGGTATTTCCAGTCCATAGGATTATATGTCTATGTATTCCATAAATACCTATTAGTCTATGAACGCAATCTGTCAATGTCAAGATAGGACTATAGCCTTCGTTCACCAGGTGGCTGCAGCGCGCCAAAACCTTCATTGGCGTCCTGTTTTTCGGTCGGTTCACATCTTTAAAAGTTAACGTTGTTAACGTTGGAGTCTGAGCAATACGTGTCTTTCATTTTGTTGTAAATAAATCTCCTGAAATCAAGTAATAAAACAAGGAAAAACAATAACTTTGTTTTTCATAGTGTTTGTATGAATGGCAAAGTTATATTTGCGGTTTTTGAAAATGTACTATATCTCAAAAACTGCTAACTGTATCTCATCCAAACCAATTTTCGTTGGAAGTTTTTGTTGAGGTCTACATTATATTTTTTTTTAGTTTTATCATTCTCTTATTTTAGAAGTTACAGGGGGTGGACGACATATTTTACCACTTTGGAAGTATCTCTCGCGCAAACTGTTCAGTTTAGAAAAAAATGATATTAGTAAGCTCAATATCATTTTTAAAGACCTATCTATAGATACCCCACTGCTATCAGCTGATCACTACTCCTGACTTAATAAAACTAAATCACAAAACCCAATAAGTTATTCCAATTTTCCCTTCATACTTTTCCGGGTTAAGACCGTCATAAATAGGTACCTTTTGCCTACAACTAAGGGCTCCCAGTCTCCCACACATAAACACGATACGACATCGCGTCGTACAACGTTGCGGCGTCGTTTCACGATACGACGTCGCGTCGTAGAAATCTACGATGAGCATCGTTACAGTGGGGTGGTGTTTTAGTTAATTCCGAAAAATGGACAGCTCTAGACGCATTCTGTTCCATAGTACAGGACGCTGCTCGACTAGCGTAATTAAATGATCGAGTTCAATATCATCCGTCATCTTTGAATTTCGAAAAACAACTGCGCAGGATTGCATCGTGAGTCACAACGTCGTATCGTAGATTTACACGACGCGACGTCGTATCGTAGATTTCCACGACGCGACGTCGTATCGTGTTTATGTGTGGGAGCCCTTACAGATCACTGATAAACTTATTATTTTTAAACGCATTAAAGCATGCGACGCGCATCTTAAAGATGATTTTTGAGGAAAGAAAACTACCCACTTGCAACTGAAGTTTTCTTTCCTCAAAAATCATCACTGATAAACTAATAAAAATCAAGACAGTTATCTTTAAAATCGGAGTGACTGCAAGTGTTGCGGCTCCGCGTAAAGTCGTCGGACAGCATGGGAATCGAAATTAGCCTTGGCGTATAAAATTGCACCATAATAGCGACAAATTCTAAATTAGAAAAATTGTAATGATTCATTTTTGAAAAGATGTCGATAACGATTGCACACGTATGACGTTCGCGGAAGGATTAAGCGCAAAGGCCAGGGGCTGCAGTCTCGACAGACATAGCGATCGCTTTGCGTCAAAAATCGGTTGCTAAGTCCTAACGATCCGATTGTAACGATTTTTGGTAGCCTCTACTGCCAAAACTATCGAGTGTGTGAGAGTGTCATCGCAAACTTTGCGAATATATTCGCTGAGAAGGGTTCCGTTTTTGTATTTGGACGTACGGAACCCTAAAAACACAAAACAAAAATATTCCGTGGAGCTACTTGTACATCTTTGATAGCTAATAACTCGGAAACGTGACGCTTTACGAGATTTTGCCTCTCTACATTTTATGTTTGTATTACTGTGATCTATCGATTTATGTAAGTTTCATTCGTGACCGCCAATGATATTATAAGTAAAAAAGGTGTAGACTATACGTTATACGCGCTCAAAAACAGACTCGCTCAAATGTGGTTGATTCACAAACCTTGACCTCAGTCCGACGTTGCCAGCGACAACGGATGCACTTCACGTACTACAGAGTGAATCAAAAGTAAAAGTGACTCAAAACCACCGAAAATGCCGTCGTGTGTGATGAGATATTGTACAAATTATACAAGCAAGACTTCTAAAAGTCAAAGAATCACTTATCATTCGTAAATTTATTATTTATCTTAATATTTTCACAAATAAAACATTACGTTTCTATAATATGGCGTCGTAAAAGAAAGAGCGCGAGTGAGAGTGCGAGTGAGATAAAAGAGAGAGCGTCACCATCTAGCTGTCCCTTTTTTTCATATTGGTTTTATCAAGCTATCCTTTTTACTTGTAGTGAAATGTAATGTGTGTGAATAAAAAGTGTGTATGTGTGCTGCCTCTCTGCGCGGTACGCTTTTTTCTGTTGTTTTGTACGTGTATAACATATCTATGACTTATAATATCATTGGTGACCGCCGTTTTGAAAAAAAAAAAATCAAAATGGCGGATGGCACCTGGTACACGGCCCATACAAAAAAGTTCAAACCCCACTATGAAAATAAGAAATATGGCTCTGTAGTGCACCACAAAGTTGATATAGGAATGCAATTAAAACACTGAATTTGTTGTTGTCACCGTTTCAGGTGTAAAAAAAGGCATTTGGAAGGTTTCCAAATTCATTTTTTTTCATCTAAAACTATGTTTTC
This sequence comes from Agrotis exclamationis, assembly GCA_950005045.1. Lineage (NCBI taxonomy): Eukaryota > Metazoa > Arthropoda > Insecta > Lepidoptera > Noctuidae > Agrotis > Agrotis exclamationis. The sequence continues at coordinate 8,637,873 of OX465417.1, read as the reverse complement.
GATGTTACGATATTACTTAGGTAGGTATTGCATTCCCTTATCATTTTTTTAGTGCACTACAGAGTAACATTGGTCAATTAATTAGAACTTGACAACTATTTGCGACGATGCCAACTTTCAGAATATGCGCTCTTAAACATCTGTTGAACAGTGGCGGTACCTTCATATAAGCCCAAAAGCCCGGCATGCCTTAAGGACGCGTTTACGAATCTGACAAAAATAAGCAGTTTTTCGGTACATTTTGCGGCAAAATGATACAAAACCAAATGTAACTAATAATTACCACAGATAGATTCCTCCTTAATCTTCAAATGGTAGCAATTTTTTATTCGAAAATTTTGGTTTATAATATTGTAAAAAGTAATTTCCGTTACCTCTTCACACAAATTTGACGAAATCGTACTGACTTTAGGGACATTTTTCTTTTATTAAATAACATAAATTTATGTATTTAAAAATATTTTAAGTAAGCAGACATGTTCAACTCAAAAAGGTAGCAAAAAAAAACTAACAAAATGTTACAATACGCTCAGAAAACAAAAAAATTGAGTCTTATTTTTTCACATATTTAGCGGTAACACGTGATTCTTATTGGATTGAAATAAGGGTTATTTTACTGGTCACTGTCTTGATTTATTGCACAAAAATTTGTAATGAAATATTAGTCTGCGCTCGGCCGCCGTCGTGAGTGGACACTGTGACGCTTGTAAGCAGCTCCTCGTATAGGAAAAGATCGCTGTACGAATACAAAATATTTGACCTAACAAACTTGATCCTTCACGCATTCTGCACGGACTACGGACAACCAAGGTAAGATTTTATTCACAGTTTCTTATATGTACTTATAAATTTCATATTTAGTTTCGGACTTTATGGAGTGACCTGAAATGTACTTCGAAGACTGCTACTGGAACTAATAGACGAGTAGAGCTAGATGTGTCGTGTTTGGGCTCGTTTTGTTAGTTATGATGAGATCTTACCTCCGGACTTGAGGGACTGACCTGAAGGTCTACTTCTGTGACTCCTACTGGAACTCCTCGATGGATCGAAATAGATATGTCGTGTTTGGGCTCGTTTTGTTAGTTATGATGAGATCTTACCTCCGGGCTTGAGGGACTGACCTGAAGGTCTACTTCTGTGACTCCTACTGGAACTCCTCGACGGATCGAACTAGATGTGTCGTGTTTGGGCTCGTTTTGTTAGTTATGATGAGATCTTACCTCCAGACTTGATGGAGTGACCTGAACGTCTACTTCGGTGATTGTAACTGGAACTCGGCGACGGATCGAACTAGATGTGTCGTGTTTGGGCTCGTTTTGTTAGTTATGATGAGATCTTTCCTCCAGACTTGATGGAGTGACCTGAACGTCTACTTCGGTGATTGTAACTGGAACTCGGCGACGGATCGAACTAGATGTGTCGTGTTTGGGCTCGTTTTGTTAGTTATGATGAGATCTTACCTCCGGACTTGAGGGACTGACCTGAACGTCTACTTCGGTGATTGTAACTGGAACTCGGCGACGGATCGAACTAGATGTGTCGTGTTTGGGCTCGTTTTGTTAGTTATGATGAGATCTTACCTCCGGACTTGAGGGACTGACCTGAAGGTCTACTTCTGTGACTCCTACTGGAACTCCTCGATGGATCGAACTACATGTGTCGAGTTTGGGCTCGTTTTGTTAGTTATGTTGAGACCTTACCTCCGGACTTGATGGAGAGACCTGCTGGTGTACTTCGAAGACTGCTACTGGAACTAATAGACGAGTAGAACTAGGTGTGTCGAGTTTGGGCTCGTTTTGTTAGTTATGATGAGATCTTACCTCCGGACTTGATCACGTGACCTGAAGGTCTACTTCTGTGACTCCGACTGGAACTCCTCGACGGATCGAACTAGATGTGTCGTGTTTGGGCTCGTTTTGTTAGTTATGATGAGACCTTACCTCCTGTCTTGATGGAGTGACCTGAAGGTCTACTTCTGTGACTCCTACTGGAACTCCTCGACGGATCGAACTAGATGTGTCTTGTTTGGGCTCGTTTTGTTAGTTATGATGAGATCTTACCTCCGGACTTGAGGGACTGACCTGAAGGTCTACTTCTGTGACTCCTACTGGAACTACTCGATGGATCGAAATAGATGTGTCGTGTTTGGGCTCGTTTTGTTAGTTATGATGAGATCTTACCTCCGGGCTTGAGGGACTGACCTGAAGGTCTACTTCTGTGACTCCTACTGGAACTCCTCGACGGATCGAACTAGATGTGTCGTGTTTGGACTCGTTTTGTTAGTTATGATGAGATCTTACCTCCAGACTTGATGGAGTGACCTGAACGTCTACTTTGGTGATTGTAACTGGAACTCGGCGACGGATCGAACTAGATGTGTCGTGTTTGGGCTCGTTTTGTTAGTTATGATGAGATCTTACCTCCGGACTTGAGGGACTGACCTGAAGGTCTACTTCTGTGACTCCTACTGGAACTCCTCGATGGATCGAACTACATGTGTCGAGTTTGGGCTCGTTTTGTTAGTTATGTTGAGACCTTACCTCCGGACTTGATGGAGAGACCTGCTGGTGTACTTCGAAGACTGCTACTGGAACTAATAGACGAGTAGAACTAGGTGTGTCGAGTTTGGGCTCGTTTTGTTAGTTATGATGAGATCTTACCTCCGGACTTGATCACGTGACCTGAAGGTCTACTTCTGTGACTCCGACTGGAACTCCTCGACGGATCGAACTAGATGTGTCGTGTTTGGGCTCGTTTTGTTAGTTATGATGAGACCTTACCTCCTGTCTTGATGGAGTGACCTGAAGGTCTACTTCTGTGACTCCTACTGGAACTCCTCGACGGATCGAACTAGATGTGTCTTGTTTGGGCTCGTTTTGTTAGTTATGATGAGATCTTACCTCCGGACTTGAGGGACTGACCTGAAGGTCTACTTCTGTGACTCCTACTGGAACTACTCGATGGATCGAAATAGATGTGTCGTGTTTGGGCTCGTTTTGTTAGTTATGATGAGATCTTACCTCCGGGCTTGAGGGACTGACCTGAAGGTCTACTTCTGTGACTCCTACTGGAACTCCTCGACGGATCGAACTAGATGTGTCGTGTTTGGGCTCGTTTTGTTAGTTATGATGAGATCTTACCTCCAGACTTGATTGAGTGACCTGAACGTCTACTTTGGTGATTGTAACTGGAACTCGGCGACGGATCGAACTAGATGTGTCGTGTTTGGGCTCGTTTTGTTAGTAATGATGAGATCTTACCTCCGGACTTGAGGGACTGACCTGAAGGTCTACTTCTGTGACTCCTACTGGAACTCCTCGATGGATCGAACTACATGTGTCGAGTTTGGGCTCGTTTTGTTAGTTATGTTGAGACATTACCTCCGGACTTGATCACGTGACCTGAAGGGCTACTTCTGTGACTCCTACTGGAACTCCTCGATGGATCAAACTAGATGTGTCGTGTTTGGGCTCGTTTTGTTAGTTATCATGAGATCTTACCTCCGGACTTGAGGGACTGACCTGAAGGTCTACTTCTGTGACTCCTACTGGAACTCCTCGATGGATCGAAATAGATGTGTCGTGTTTGGGCTCGTTTTGTTAGTTATGATGAGATCGTACCTCCGGACTTGATGGAGTGACCTGAATTCGGTGATTGTAACTGGAACTCCTCGACGGATCGAACTAGATGTGTCGTGTTTGGGCTCGTTTTGTTAGTTATGATGAGATCTTACCTCCGGACTTGAGGGACTGACCTGAAGGTCTACTTCTGTGACTCCTACTGGAACTCCTCGACGGATCGAACTAGATGTGTCGTGTTTGGACTCGTTTTGTTAGTTATGATGAGATCTTACCTCCGGACTTGATGGAGTGACCTGAACGTCTACTTCGGTGATTGTAACTGGAACTCGGCGACGGATCGAACTAGATGTGTCGTGTTTGGGCTCGTTTTGTTAGTTATGATGAGATCTTACCTCCGGACTTGAGGGACTGACCTGAAGGTCTACTTCTGTGACTCCTACTGGAACTCCTCGATGGATCGAACTACATGTGTCGAGTTTGGGCTCGTTTTGTTAGTTATGTTGAGACCTTACCTCCGGACTTGATGGAGAGACCTGCTGGTGTACTTCGAAGACTGCTACTGGAACTAATAGACGAGTAGAGCTAGGTGTGTCGAGTTTGGGCTCGTTTTGTTAGTTATGTTGAGACCTTACCTCCGGACTTGATCACGTGACCTGAAGGGCTACTTCTGTGACTCCTACTGGAACTCCTCGTCGGATCAAACTAGATGTGTCGTGTTTGGGCTCGTTTTGTTAGTTATGATGAGATCTTACCTCCGGACTTGAGGGACTGACCTGAAGGTCTACTTCTGTGACTCCTACTGGAACTCCTCAACGGATCGAACTAGATGTGTCGTGTTTGGGCTCGTTTTGTTAGTTATGATGAGATCTTACCTCCGGACTTGATGGAGTGACCTGAACGTCTACTTTGGTGATTGTAACTGGAACTCGGCGACGTATCGAACTAGATGTGTCGTGTTTGGGCTTGTTTTGTTAGTTATGATGAGATCTTACCTCCGGACTTGAGGGACTGACCTGAAGGTCTACTTCTGTGACTCCTACTGGAACTCCTCGATGGATCGAACTACATGTGTCGAGTTTGGGCTCGTTTTGTTAGTTATGTTGAGACCTTACCTCCGGACTTGATGGAGAGACCTGCTGGTGTACTTCGAAGACTGCTACTGGAACTAATAGACGAGTAGAGCTAGGTGTGTCGAGTTTGGGCTCGTTTTGTTAGTTATGATGAGATCTTACCTCCGGACTTGATGGAGTGACCTGAAGGTGTACTTCGGTGATTGTTACTGGAACTCGGTGAGATCTAATCGCCGGAATTGATGAGCTGATCTGAACGTATACTGTTTTATATACTTTTGATAATTAGTATGAATTCCCTTCGTCAATATTATTTGTGCATAGTGCCAGTGGCATAACTTTCAGAGCTAACGAGCTCAAACTCGACACATCTAGTTCGATCCGTCGCCGAGTTCCAGTTACAATCACCAAAGTAGACGTTCAGGTGACCCCATCAAGGCAGGAGGTAAGGTCACCTCATAACTACCAAAACGAGCCCAAACACGACACATCTATTTCGATTCATCGAGGAGTTCCAGTAGGAGTCACAGAAGTAGACCTTCAGGTCACTCCATCAAGTCTGGAGGTAAAATCTCATCATAACTAACAAAACGAGCCCAAACACGACACATCTAGTTCGATCCGTCGAGGAGTTCCAGTAGGAGTCACAGAAGTAGACCTTCAGGTCAGTCCCTCAAGTCCGGAGGTAAGATCTCATCATAACTAGCAAAACGAGCCCAAACACGACACATCTAGTTCGATCCGTCGAGGAGTTCCAGTAGGAGTCACAGAAGTAGACCTTCAGGTCAGTCCCTCAAGTCCGGAGGTAAGATCTCATCGTAACTAACAAAACGAGCCCCAACACGACACATCTAGTTCGATCCGTCGCCGAGTTCCAGTTACAATCACCGAAGTAGACGTTCATGTCACTCCATCAAGTCTGGAGGTAAGATCTCATCATAACTAGCAAAACGAGCCCAAACACGACACATCTAGTTCGATCCGTCGAGGAGTTCCAGTAGGAGTCACAGAAGTAGCCCTTCAGGTCACGTCATCAAGGCAGGAGGTAAGGTCACCTCATAACTAACAAAACGAGCCCAAACTCGACACATGTAGTTCGATCCGTCGAGGAGTTCCAGTAGGAGTCACAGAAGTAGACCTTCAGGTCAGTCCCTCAAGTCCGGAGGTAAGATCTCATCATAACTAACGAAACGAGCCCAAACACGACACATCTAGTTCGATCCGTCGCCGAGTTCCAGTAACAATCACCGAAGTAGACGTTCAGGTCACTCCATCAAGTCTGGAGGTAAGATCTCATCATAACTAACAAAACGAGCCCAAACACGACACATCTAGTTCGATCCGTCGAGGAGTTCCAGTAGGAGTCACAGAAGTAGACCTTCAGGTCAGTCCCTCAAGTCCGGAGGTAAGATCTCATCATAACTAACAAAACGAGCCCAAACACGACACATCTATTTCGATCCATCGAGGAGTTCCAGTAGGAGTCACAGGAGTAGACCTTCAGGTCAGTCCATCAAGTCCGGAGGTAAGATCTCATCATAACTAACAAAACGAGCCCAAACACGACACATCTAGTTTGATCCGTCGAGGAGTTCCAGTAGGAGTCACAGAAGTAGACCTTCAGGTCACTCCATCAAGGCAGGAGGTAAGATCTCATCATAACTAACAAAACGAGCCCAAACACGACACATCTAGTTCGATCCGTCGCCGAGTTCCAGTTACAATCACCGAAGTAGACGTTCAGGTCACTCCATCAAGTCTGGAGGTAAGATCTCATCATAACTAACAAAACGAGCCCAAACAAGACACATCTAGTTCGATCCGTCGAGGAGTTCCAGTAGGAGTCACAGAAGTAGACCTTCAGGTCAGTCCCTCAAGTCCGGAGGTATGATCTCATCATAACTAACAAAACGAGCCCAAACACGACACATCTAGTTCGATCCGTCGCCGAGTTCCAGTTACAATCACCGAAGTAGACGTTCAGGTCATTCCATCAAGTCTGGAGGTAAGATCTCATCATAACTAACAAAACGAGCCCAAACACGACACATCTAGATCGATCCGTCGCCGAGTTCCAGTTACAATCACCGAAGTAGACGTTCAGGTCATTCCATCAAGTCTGGAGGTAAGATCTCATCATAACTAAGAAAACGAGCCCAAACACGACACATCTAGTTCGATCCGTCGAGGAGTTCCAGTAGGAGTCACAGAAGTAGACCTTCAGGTCAGTCCCTCAAGTCCGGAGGTAAGATCTAATCATAACTAACAAAACGAGCCCAAACACGACACATCTAGTTCGATCCGTCAAGGAGTTCCAGTAGGAGTCACAGAAGTAGACCTTCAGGTCAGTCCCTCAAGTCCGGAGAAATGATCTCATCATAACTAACAAAACGAGCCCAAACACGACACATCTAGTTCGATCCATCGAGGAGTTCCAGTAGGAGTCACAGAAGTAGCCCTTCAGGTCACGTCATCAAGGCAGGAGGTAAGGTCACCTCATAACTAACAAAACGAGCCCAAACTCGACACATGTAGTTTGATCCGTCGTGGAGTTCCAGTAGGAAGTAGATCTTCAGGTCACTCCATCAAGTTTGCAGGTGAGGTTTCATCTTAGCCAACAAGTACATATTATTACTTAAAAAAAAAATACAATTTTCATCGTATCAAAATTAGTTCACTTGACTATTTATTCCCGCAGCTGACACGCTAACGCTTGTGTGTGTGACTTGTGTCGATGTAGTAGTTCAATTCTCAACTTGTCATTTTTGCATATACGTCCTTAATTAAAATGCTCGATAGAGATTCAATATCAAACCCGAACTATTTAAAAGTTCGCGCGCTTAATTCTTATCAAAATAACACAAAATATCTACCTAGTACCTATGCCACACGCACTGTCACGCACACTACTACACATCGCGTCGCCATCGTCTACATATAGCTATCTCGCTTACACGTACCGGCTTATACCGGGCTTTCAAATACTATCTCTGTCTCTTTCGCACCTAAAGCGATGTGCCGTATAACGAGTTAGAACCTTGTGCGTCTACAAATCGATCAGTATGGAACATTTAAGCCAGGCTTGATGCGTCTGAAGTTGGACGCGTATGCTGTTGTTGTTTATAAAATTCGCCAAAAGGCAGGCAAAGGAACAAAGCCATACAGCCTAGTCTTGTTTAAGGACGCGTATGCGTGACCTTGTGTCGCCTTTTTTTTTAATTTATTAACGGCAATGGATACAGGTCCTTATGCCTCTTGTGTCGCCTTGCCAACGCAGTGTTGCTGTTTTATAGCGACGTTGTGAGATCTTGGAAATTTTTAACGTGTTTGGAAACTTTTTTTAAGATTTAGCAACAATAAAAACTAGCGACTTTTTAAAATAACGAAATTAAATATTCAAGCAATGTAATAATCGTAATTTATCTCAAAAACATGTTTACACTTTGAACAATGAACACAGAAAATAATATTTTTGTGGGTAATTTAACATTGTTCGGGTAATATTAAAAATTGAGGAACTGTACAATACAATAAAATATCTTAAAAATAAAAAAAAATTGCGACATCTATCTAGAATTTTCATATACCTGGCGACTTTTTTTTGCCTAAATGACAACAACTAACTTCAGTCTCATTTGCTTGATGGGGAAAAGTTTTGGTGTTAAAGTTTTTTAAGAGTTTTATTAGATTATCTCAGTGATACAATTGTTTTGGTGACTTACCTACAACAATGGAGGTAATTGTACCTTGTGAGGATTTAAAATGCGTTCAAGTTTTGATTGGCGAAGATAAGGTAAAATCTTTAAACTTTTCTCAGAAAAAACAGTTAATTTCTTCATTAAAACCGACGCCTAATCTATGTATTTCTCAGAATAGTAAATCGCATAAACGAAAATTTAATAGATCAGTGTATTTGTATATAAAAATCGGTTGAAATTTTATTGGGCTTGCCTTATTTTGAAACTCTAGGCACGCCACTGCTGTTGAACACTTGTCTAAAAAAAGTGTGACTGCAAAACGTCATAATCTGGCATTTTTTAGACAAGTGTTCAACAGACGTTTAAAAGTTTTTGTGGTACGACGGCGGTTTAGTTTACAAAAATAATGAAAACTAAAATTGTGTTTTTTTGGGGAAAAGGAAACAAGACGTAAAGAAATAAGTAACTTTTAATTTCTGTACATATTTATTTAATTGTTATGGCCGCACATCAATCAATCATCCCACGGACATAGCGAAACTATAAAAGTTCCTTGTTTTCTATGGAACCATAAAAACGTAAGAAAATTAGAACACCACAAAAAAGTGTAAAATAACTTTTCTTTCAGAAGTCAGTGGTTTTTGCCACTGATTAAAACTCAATTATTAAACCCAAATTCTTGTCAAATACATAATTTGCTTACATGTGCAGAAGAATTTTGTAATCCGTAGTACCGGTAATAACATCATTCAAGTACACAATAAGCGAAAAGTGCTCATAAAATAAAAACTACTGAACCAAAACACAAACTGAATGAAATTTTTATGGGACCAAACGGCAGGTATACTGCATCGAACACAGAAAACGGACCAGAAGCACCAGCGGCTTTTACCGTGTGTGTGCACGCAAGTTAATTTGAAAATAAAATAAACATTATTCACAAACTATTTCATAAGGTACAGACGCCAGCAGGTCAACCTACCCGAAACTGTCAGATTTTACCAATCGAACATTAACCTTCTAGTATTGTGATAAGGTTGAAAATCTATTGAAGAAATTTGGCAGATTGTGGTAGGTTGATGTGCTGGCGTCTAGGTCTGTACAACCGCCTTAAATCTTCATAATTTCCATTTTCTTTTTTTTTTTAATACAACTTTTAAAATTGTGTTTAAATTTAAAATTTTGGTCTCATAGCGGCTAATTTTTTGCCGTAAAGCCTTAATATCCCGTTGTAATCTTTCTTTATCAGGAGATGTCGTTTTCTCAGTTTGTGTGTCTATATCCATTACTTTAACTTTCTTAGCAGGTGGTTCTTCCGAATCATCGGTAGGTTGATGTGCTGGCGACTGTACAACCGCCTTAAATCTTCATAATTTTCATTTTCTTTTTTTTTAATACAACTTTTAAAATTGTGTTTAAATTTAAAATTTTGGTCTCATAGCGGCTAATTTTTTGCCGTAAAGCCTTAATATCCCGTTGTAATCTTTCTTTATCAGGAGATGTCGTTTTCTCAGTTTGTGTGCCTATATCCATTACTTTAACTTTCTTAGCAGGTGGTTCTTCCGAATCATCACCATTAAATCTTGATTGCTCACAGTCAGGTTCCTCATATGCAGTATCAGTGGCATTCATAGAATCTTCACTATCAGAGAGTACCACTTGTAATTGATTGGAATTCAAAATAACATTTTTAATAACTGGAATGTCCTGTAATATAAATATACATGTTTTATAAATAAGCATGCACCACAAACATTCATCTTCATTATTTACAGAATTAGTGAATAAATAAATTATATGTAGGGCAAACTCAGTAGATGAGTGCGTATTTTCTGAAGACGCGGGAGAAGCTCACGGCATGCGGAGCGATTTCCGGCCAACGTAGGCGCGGGCATGCGGACGGCGAGTAATGGGTGACTTGCCGTCCGATTATGAACCATGCCCGGGTCGACGCACAGTGGGAAATAATGGAAACAATTCCAGCCACGCGTCATTTATTTATTTACTAGCGTCCGCCCGCGACTCCGTCCGCGCGGATGTCGGTCTTCGCGTGGATGGTTTATTTCTCCATTTTGAGTAACTCTGACAATGACATCTTATAAATATCTATTGGACCCAAATACGGCTAAAGCTGCGAACAAATTATCGGACGCGTCCGTCAGCCGCGGCTGAAAGACGCGGCTTATTCATTATCTAGCCAGTACATTTAATACTACACTGTGCAAACTGTCGGTCGTAAGACGCGGACGTGACCTTGACCGTTCGGACGTCCGAACAGAATCTGGCCGGCTGGATGTTTGTGCATCCGAAGAGGGTCGTCCGAACTACCGTGCACACTGCTAAGCCGCGTCCCTCAGCCGCGGCTGACGGACGCGTCCGATAATATGTTCTCAGCTTAAGCCTATAATAATTAAGGAGATCCCTCTATTGAGCTACTGCTGTTGAGCTCGCGTTCTGTAGTAAATATTTTTTTCATAGTAATTCCGACCTTGTATTTACAAATAACTGATCGGAACAGTAATCAAAAAGGTCGCGCTAAAAAGCACGGTTTAAAATTACACGCATACAATATTTATTCCACGGACGACCGCTCGCCACACTGGACACGTCCGCTCGCATCAAAATTCAGAATTTATATGCATCGCGCGGCGCGGAACGCGGCTCCTTATACAGGAGTCGCGGAGGCGTGGCCCGCGTGTGCCGCAAACGGTTCAAGCCAAATCCGACTTTCGGCGCTACAGGTTACGGCGCTGAATCCACTGCGGGTAATGCAACGTGTGTTCGCGGTTCTACAGAACAACGTCTATGAATAAAACTGAAAAATAAGATTTTTTTTTCTACGTATTTTTCCAGGATAAAAAGTATCCTATTTTATGCCCAGGATAATAAGGTATAATTATACCAAGTTTCATCGAAACCGAACCGTTAGTTTTCACGTGATGCCTGCACATACAGACAGACAGACAGACAAAAATTTTTTTAATCACATATTTGGGTTTGGTATCGATCCAGCAACACCCCCCGCTATTTATTTTTTCAATATTTTCAATGTACAGAATTTACCCTTCTACAGATTTATTATATGTATAGATTTATGACACACAGGTAAAAAAAAACTTAAAACAAAAAATTAACCGCCTTCAAAAACAACCACAAAAAAGGGTAAAATAACCTACAAAATAACTTTTCTTTCGGAAGTCGGTGGCTTTGTTTTTTTTATTTCGTTGTCTTTTATGCCACCGACTTCCGAAAGAAAAGTTATTTTGTAGGTTATTTTACCCTTTTTTGTGGTTGTTTTTGAAGGCGGTAATTTTTTTTTTTAAGTTTTTTATTTTACTCTTTTAGTTTAAATATTCAACCCAAATTCTTGTCAAATACATCATTTTCTTACATGTGCACTAGAATTTGGTAATCCTTAGCACCGGTATTAACATCGCTCATGTACACTATAAGCTAAATAAATTCCCTATCAAAAACTGCTGAACCGATTTTGATGAAACTTGCAGTGTTCCCTAAAGTGAACTATTCCTCGTACAACAAAAAAAGAATTTTGAAAATCGGTCCACAATTGGCGGAGTAATCGCGTAACAAACACTCAAAAAAGTAAAGATCATCACATCATCCATCAATAAAAATGCTCACAATATAAAAAGTACTGAACCAAATTGGATGAATTTTTATGGGACCAAATGGCAAGTATATTGCATCGAACGAAAAAAGAATTACATTAATCGGACCAGAAACCTCGGAGTAATCGGTGTACATAGGTACATTAAAAAAAAAACATACCGACCGAATTGAGAACCTCCTCCTTTTTTTGAAGTCGGTTAAAAACAGGAAAATATTACAAGAGGAAAAAAATAGTACAAAGGCACTGCTTATTTCTAAAAGAAATTTCTTCCACCAGACCTGAGAGAGGAGAATTTGAGGTAGAAGATAAAGTGGTGTGTAGGAACAAATAAATATTTTATAATACATACAACAATCCAATACATAGAAAAAAAAAATACACAACTACATATTAATTTATTTATTTAATCATTTATGTACACACAATATAAAATATAAGGACATACGTAATCTTAATAGTACAAAGGCACTGCTTATTTCATAAGAAATTTCTACCAGCAGACCTGCGACAGGAAGAGTGAAAAAAAAAGAAATGTAGACAGTAGTGTGTGAGAACAAGAATACAGAGATAAAAAAGAATGTCTTAACTTATTAAATATTAGTACACATATAAATTATAAATAAAATATAAGTACTTATATAAATACAAAATCCTAAAATATATAAATAAGTAAATGAAGATAAAAAATTAAATTAGTCAATTTTGAGAGGAAAGATAATGCTCTTTGACTCTATTTTTGAAAGTAGAAATTGATTTTGACTCTCTAATGCTAGGCGGTAGCGAATTCCATAATCTTACAGCATGTACAGTGAAGGAATAAGAATAATAGCTCGTTTTATGAGGAAGGCATTTAAGGAGGGATTTAAGGTGTGATCTGCATAGAGCGTTGCTGGGGCGAGCGTAAGTAAATCGCTCACGGAGATATGTAGGATAAGTGGGGTTATGAAGGATGTTGAAAAGTAGACATAATATCCGAGTGTTCCTGCGAAGACGGATTGGGAGCCACTTGAGTTCTTTGCGAAGATGAGAAACATGGTCATACTTACGAAGTCCAAAAACAAAGCGAATACATAAGTATTGCAAGCGCTCAAGCATGTAATAGCTCCTCTGTAGCATCCAAATAACAGGCGTCGGCATAATCTGTGCTACGTCACGTGGCCAAGGAAAGATAGTGTTCTTTGACCCGTTTCTTAAAAATGGAGACAGACTTACTGTCGCGTATTTCAGGAGGCAGTGAGTTCCACAACCTGACCCCGTGCACAGATAAGGAATAGGAATAGAAATCAGTTTTGTGACTAGGAAATTTAAGGACTGTACGGAGATGAGACCTGCAGGAGGAGTCTGGTGAACGAGAATAGGAAAAACGATCCCGCAACTAGGATGGATTTTATGAGGTAGGGTCACAATTTTTTGTTAATCTCTTTAAAATGTCATATATTTTAAGCTACAGGTGCGGAAATTATGAAAATCAGCAGTACAGCGAGCTAGCTCGGTATTTTTCTTCAAATAATAAAATTTTATACTACATGTAGGCTAAAGAAAAATACCGAATGCCAAATGCCTTCTACGCACCGTACCGAAAGCGCTAGAGGTAGTTGAGGGCACGTTCCAGAAACCCACACCACCAGCCAACGGAGCTGGAGATGCCGTCGTCACCGCGTACAACACCGATGTAGCGTTGTTTGTTAAAGCTGACGCGAATGCCCTTCTTATTTTGACGACCAATATGCACGAAGAGACACTTAGGAAAGTCATGAGATTTGTTGAAGCTCGTGAGGTATGGCTTGAATTACATAGACTTTTTGATGGTACCAATGAAGATAAGGCATACAATCTGTGCATGAAATTTTTTGGTTTTAAAAAGGACTCCGCTGACGATATAGCCACACATATGTCGAAACTTAAGAACATATGGACACAGCTGAATCAGGAACTCAAGAAAGACGACAACCAGGAGCTACCGGAATTAATGCTCATTTGCAAAATCCTGGATACGCTTGATGAATCTTTATTTACGTTTAGAAGCAGTTGGCTATTACTCCCGAAAGCGAACAGAAACATCGATAGTCTAACAAGTCATTTATGCTCATTCGAACGGGCACTGCTGAGTACCGCAGCAAGAAGCCCTGTTTACAAATACGAGCACCTCTGCAACAGAGAAGAAGAAGGATAAGAAATTAAAATGCAATTACTGTCAGGCTATAGGTCATCGAGTAAAAAACTGTCTCAAGTGGATCCGAGATGGCAAGCCTCCAAAGAGTAGCAATACAGCACCTTCTACTTCTAAAACAGCTAACATGATTCTAATGTCTATTGAGAACACAGACGTTTTTCACATCGAAAGAGACACCGAGAGCTGGTTTGTAGACAATGGCGCGACGAGTCATGTCACCAATCGGGCTGATTTGTTCCAGAATTTTGAGCGTTTTGATGAGTTTTGTACGGTAACAACTGCCAATGGAAACACGATCCATGCTAAAGGTAAAGGTTCCGTAATACTCGAAGCAACCGTGAAAGGGAAACAACTACGTGTTACCCTGACAGACGTCTGGTACGTTCCAGCCATCAATAAGAATTTATTCTCAGTTCTCGCACTTCACGACAAAGTTCCGAAAAGCACGTTCACATCATCGACAAAAGAATGCACCGTCTTTGTCAATGGAGAAGCAAGCTTAATAGGAAAACGTCAGCATCAAGGTGGTTTATACAGACTTGATGTCATAAATATTCCACCTACGTCTATGAACACCCAAGTCTATGCAACAACTGAAACGATGCAGCTCTATCACGAGAGGCTTGCGCATCAAAACAAGAGGCATGTAAAAGCAACCATTAAACACGTATTGGGACTAGATCTGCCTCTTGACAAGGAAACATGCGAAGGTTGCATTTACGGGAAAGCACATAGACTTAAATTCGGTACGAGGACTCGAGCTACCGCGCCAGGAGAACTCGTACATACAGATGTATGTGGACCATTTCAACCGAGTTACGCAAAGTATCAGTACTACGTTTTGTTTAAAGATGATTACACAGGTTACCGTATGGTATACTTTTTACGCCGAAAGTCTGAGGTCAAGGATAAACTCGCTTTGATGCTCGCTCAGGCTAAAACAGTCGGACATACCATAAAGTGATAACGGTGCACAGTGTTTTATGAAGACCATTTTTCAGACATGGCTTTTTTATGTAAAAATCTGATAGTTTAAGTTATTTAGATGCATTATTTTGTATCCCCATTTCACTAGCATGTTTAGTTATTGAGATAGAATTTTTTGAAAATCGTCTTTTTTGCAACCAGCTATTTAGAAAAAAAATCATTTCTCTGAAACTAAATATGATACGCAATTATGACCTTAGAAACATCGACGGCGTTTTTTATGCTGCATATTTTAGAGTACAAATAAACTTAAGAACTTTCATAGATCCGGACTTATACGAGGTTTTTCTTTTTTAGATTTTATTTTTTTTCTCAGTAATTTTGTCGAATTTGGAAAAGTTATTTATACTGAAATTATGCCCTTTATCTTCCCTACGCACCACAAAAATACCACATCCCAATTGCGTGGAATGTAGAAGTTCTTCTAAATAAACTGTTTTTGCTTGGGTTTTCACTTTCGAATCGAAATTACAATGAATAAATTTCTATTTGATGGGATGTATTGGTCATTAGAATTTCGACTATTAAACTTAGGCTTCTTTGAAAGTCATTATCAGATCATAACAATATTTTTATGAGACCAAATCGAAAGTATAACTGTTCAAACAATAAAATGTTTAAAATCGGACCATAATTGACCAAGAAATCGGTGAAAATACAGAAAAAATAAAAAACACATCCAACCGAACATAATTAAAACCTTCTTCTCTTTGAAATCGATTAAAAAAGAAACCATTTGCAAAATTTCATGTTCCTAGGCCTGTATTTTTGTTTGATTTGGTATAACTTCTACATTCCACGCAATTGGGATGTGGTATTTTTGTGGTGCGTAGGGAAGGTAAAGGGCATAATTTCAGTATAAATAACTTTTCCAAATTCGACAAAATTACTGAGAAAAAAAATAAAATCTAAAAAAGAAAAACCTCGTATAAGTCCGGATCTATGAAAATTCTTAAGTTTATTTATACTCTAAAATATGCAGCATAAAAAACGCCGTCGATGTTTCTAAGGTCATAATTGCGTATCATATTTAGTTTCAGATAAATGATTTTTTTTCTAAATAGCTGGTTGCAAAAAAGACGATTTTCAAAAAATTCTATCTCAATAACTAAACATGCTAGTGAAATGGGGATACAAAATAATGCATCTAAATAACTTAAACTATCAGATTTTTACATAAAAAAGCCATGTCTGAAAAATGGTCTTCATAAAACACTGTGCGGTGGTGAATTTGATAATAAGTCCATTCGAAGTATATTGGACTCGAATGGAATTCAACAAAGACTCGTCACACCGTACACATCGGAACAAAATGGAGTAAGCGAACGAGAAAACAGAACGTTGGTTGAAACTGCAAGATCCATGATGTATGCACACGAAGTAATGCCTCAAGAACTATGGGCAGAACTTATAAACACTGCAGCATACATTCTGAACAGAACGGGTCCTACCAGCATACGCAATAAGTCTCCGTACGAACTTTGGTGTGGGAAGAAGCCTATAATAAAACACCTCCGAATTATAGGATGTCAAGCTTACGCCCACATTCCAAAGCAAAAGCGGAAGAAATGAGATATGAAAGCAATCAAAGGCAGACTCATCGGATATGATGAAGATTGCTACCGTATATGGATAACGGACGGAAAGAAAAACATGCTAGTCCGTTCGCGAGATGTTATCTTTAACGAACAACCACTTCCTATCAACGAACATGAAGAAACCGTTTCTAGTTCGAGGGAATATTCCTTTAAGCTGCCGATTAATAGCACAAACGACTGTAAGGCACCGGTTTCGTTAGATATACATCAAGAAACAACTCAGCACGAGGGAGACCATGTTATGGAAGAGCCTTTAGCCTCCATTAATCAAGAACAAAGTCCTGAGGGAGAAAACCTGGAAGACGTCCAAGTGGAAGACTTTGTCCATGAACATGAACCTCAAGTAGATGACGATGCTCACAATTTCGAGGAATTTCATGACGCTATAGAAGAGTCGCTGCCGCGATACAATCTCCGTGACCGTAATCAACTAAGATGTCCAAAAAGATTTGACGACTACGTATGTGTCACAGAAACTTATCCGTCAAACTATGCGGATGCAATGAAGCGAGACGATTGTATAGAGTGGCAAAAGGCTATGCAGAGTGAATTAAAATCTCTAAAGGACCTCAATGTTTGGACGCCCTGTAATTTGCCTAAAGGAAAGAAAGCTCTTCCCTGCAAAGGGTTCTACGTATTAAAAGGATTCCTGATGGCTCTGTCAACAA
Source organism: Agrotis exclamationis (assembly GCA_950005045.1). Classification (NCBI taxonomy): domain Eukaryota; kingdom Metazoa; phylum Arthropoda; class Insecta; order Lepidoptera; family Noctuidae; genus Agrotis; species Agrotis exclamationis. The sequence goes on along the minus strand of OX465417.1, from coordinate 8,620,467 downwards.
ATACAAAGCTCGTCTTGTCGTCAAAGGCTATAAGCAGAGAAAGGGACAGGATTATGACCAGACGTTTAGGCCTGTTGCCCGCCTTGCAACGATCAGAGCTCTGTTGAGTTTCAGCGCACAGGAAAACCTTCACCTAGTGCAGTTTGATGTTTGTACTGCGTTCCTCAATGGAAACCTGAAGGAGGAAATTTATGTACAACAACCAGAAGGCTATGCCGATAGTAAGGCTGCTTTTCCACCAGAGATGCGCTATGCTACGTTGCTGCGGATGCGTTTGATATCCACCAATCATATTCACTGGTTTACATAGCACAGCACTGGTGGAAATGGATTCTTGTGACAGCACATCTTCGTAGCGCAGCTACGCATCTTCTTAGCGCAGCTACCTTGTGACAGCACACCTTCGTAGCGCAGCTACGCATCTTCATAGCGCAGCTACCTTGTGGCGGCGCATCTTCATAGCGCAGCTACCTTGTGACAGCGCATCTTCGTAGCGCAGCTACCCATTTTCACAGCACAGCTACATAGCGTAGCATCAGTGGAAACGGTCACACAGTTTCGTAGCTCAGCTTTTACATCCTCGCAGCACAGCTACATAGCGCATCTCTGGTGGAAAAGCAGCCTAACGCTAACGTTTTGAAGCTGAATCGAAGCCTGTATGGATTGAAGCAAGCTCCAAGGTGCTGGAATGCCTGTTTCCAAGAAATATTATTAGACATGGACTTCAAGCAGTGTGAAGCTGACTGTTGTCTATACACCAAGCATGTCAATGGCAAGAAGCTACTCATTACATTATATGTAGATGATGGATTGGTAGCTGCCACGGATGAATTTTTGGCTAATTCATTTTTGAATGACCTTAAAGAAAGACCACGGATTACAACGAAACCTGCGTCTCATTACCTAGGTTCTTCAATTAACTAGAAAAGAAGATGGCTCTGTTTTCATCAATCAGGAAGCCTACGCAAAAAGAATTTTGGACCGTTTCGGGATGGCTAACTGTAACCCTGTTGCTACACCTATAGAGAAGGAACCTTCACAATCAGGGAAAGCTGAAGCTGCAGACGTGGAAGACTTTCCATACCGTGAAGCTGTTGGCGCTCTCGCTTATCTCATGGTCGGAACACGTCCGGACATTGCCTACGCAGTAGGAGTTGCATCCCGAAAATTGGAATCACCGTCCAAAGAAGATTGACTTCGTGTAAAATGCATTATGCGCTACATTAAGGGCACAAGCTCTTATGGAATTGAGTATAAAGCTCATCATTTACCAGGCGTGCTAGGTTTTAGCGATGCAGATCATGGTGGAGATCGAGATACCGGACGATCTACTACAGGAGTGGTCTGTCGTTATTCTGGTGGAATTATTTCGTGGCTCAGTCAGCGACAATTATCTGTCGCTATCTCTACGACTGAAGCTGAGCTTGTAGCAGCTAGTGAAGCAGCTAGAGAACTTGTTTGGCTAACGAGAATTCTGCAAGCCCTTACTAAGCTTACGCATACACCGACGCTCAGTGTGGACAATGAAGCAGCAGTTCGACTTGCCCACAACCCGGAATTTCACAAGAGGACAAAGCACATACGCATTCGTCACTTCTTTGTAAGAGAACTAGTGGCTGAAGGTGCTATTGAAGTTATAAGAATTGGTACAGCAAATCAAGTGGCCGACATTCTTACAAAGGCACTGTCACGTTCAAGCTTTGCATCTCTTAATCATGCAATGGGTCTTAGATCTGTTGAATAACGGAAAGTTTAGAAGTTTGCATAGCTACCTACCTCTTTATAGCCCAGTCAACGAATGCTCAAAATAGGGTATAGAGGGAAAGTCTTGGAACACAATTTTTGACTTTGTAACTTTGTTTAGCCTAGTTAGGAGGTGAACATATCAAAAGTCCCCGCCCCTAGCCCTTGAGCTTTGGGAGGGGGGGAGGGTTGAAGGTCCCATTTTTTGGTTTTTCGCTTATATCTCTGAATCTATGCGTCCTAGCGACATAGTACCTCGGAACAAAATAAAAGCTGATTAAATTTGCTACAAGTTATACTAAATAAGCATTTCGATATCTTCTACAGTTTTAGAGATATATGCTCCTGAAAGTTGATGATGTTGCTCCTGATGTTTTTTCAAAATGACAGACTTTCAGGAGTATATATCTCGAAAACTGTAAAAGATATCGAAATACTTATGGAGTATAACTTGTAGCAAATTTAATCAGCTTTTATTTTGTTCTGAGGTACTATGTCGCTAGGACGCATAGGTTCCGAGATATAAGCGAAAAACCAAAAAATGGGACCTTCAAACCCCCCCCCCCTCCCAAAGCTCAAGGGCTAGAGGCGGGGACTTTTGATATGTTTACCTCCTAACTAGTCTAAACAAAGTTATGAAGTCAAAAATTGTGTTCCAAGACTTTCCCTCTATAATCATTCGTTGACTGGACTATTATTCAAAGACTAAAATACTATAAAAGAAAACAAACGTCAGTGTGTCAAAAAAAAGACTTGTCATATGTGAAAAATTAATATCTTTGTGTTAAATAAATAACGTGTTAAATCTGTGTTGTGTTGCCGACCGAACTAACAATTTGGACCATCCCATTGCTCTGCATGGTCGTAAGTTGTGAACTTTATTACTCAGATAGAATAGCCCTCCTTAAATTCCAACTTGCTGCACTTGACCCAGTGGAAAGCAGAGCTGCTTAGGCTCATTGGCAACGTGAAACTGGTGGATTGCAAAGTTCACAGCTTAGCTCATCTCATCGTTGCAATGTTGGCCGCTTTTGGTTTTTTTTTTTGCAAAAACGCTTTTTGGCAAAGATGAGACAAAATGAAGCGAGCTCCGGAACCATTCCACTAATTTGCACTCATCATCAGCCTATAATGTTCCCACTGCTGGGACATAGGCGCCTCTCTGTGAGAGGGAGTGGACCATAAATGCCGATTTCCTCACGATGTTTTTCTTCACCGTTTTGTGAGCAGTGGTGATGAAATAAATTACACAAAGTAATGCACCAGGCTGGATTCGAAACCACGACCTACAACTCGTAAGTAAAGGCCGATACCACTGGGCCACCACTGCTCACTCGAGGCAGATACCACTGGGCCACCACTGCATTAATTTGCACTAAATAATTTCAAATATTCTTTATATTGCGCACATCAAAATAGTAAAACTCACTACCGGCGTCCAAGTTCCCGAAAGCTTCTTCTCGGTACGCTAGTAGACTTTATATTCTATGCCACCTCTGATATAGAAAAGAGAAAAGAGCATATCCAAGTAAATAAAAGAAAAATATAACACTCCTTTTTTAGGCAATCGTTTAATAATGAGGCCGACCATTTAAGTTGCCTGTATGCCTTAAAGATATCTTATTCTCTTTGTTGTTATCTGATTTAATGGATAAATAGTATAAATTACTTAAGGCAAGGTGCATAATCTGCTTTTCTTTCAACTATTACCTATAGGAATAGTAGATAAAAGAAACTCATAGCAAACAGTTAAAATAGATGTTTCTATTACACTGTCGGCTTCATTTAGAATGTTTTCCAGAGTTAATGTGTCGCTAGATGATTCCATTTTAATTCGAAGCCGAAGCACTCAAAATCAGATAGTATCACACTTTATCGTTTCCAAAAATATTGTCAAGCAAAATTAACAAAGTTCCCGCCAAATTACTTTTTAAAATTTCTTTCATTTTTAAATCAGAGTTAGCAGCAATCATTTTTTTTTGGAACAAGTAGGATAGAAACGAATAATACGTACGTAAAAAAAAGTATTGATATCGGCTGGCTGAATAGAGCTAATCCATTGAGATAGGCACCGTTTGGTGCGATAAAAAAAAACTGTGCAATAATGAAATTCATACATTTTTATCGCTCTAGAGCATTAAAGACTCGCTTTGTGCTGAGTTTTTAGTGTGATTGTGATGAAATTAAAGCATAGTTGGAAGAAAATACATTTTTGTCCCGAGAAACCCCGGGATTTCTCGGTTCCTTGGATGCCTATCCCGAAAATCCCGGGTCTTCCAACAAGGACCGGTTCTCGATTCCCTAGACCCTACCTTGATGAATGAATGACGCGTGGATGGACTTGTTTCCATTATTTCCCACTGTGCGACGACGCGTTGTGTGCACGCGCGCCTCAAAGAGCTGTCAGTAATCTGAGAGGGGATCCACCTTAGAGAGCCAAAGCCTGCTGGCGTCGCGGGACTTTCATATCAGATAACCGTGACCCTGGAACGTTAAGGGCTATTTAAGGACGCTATGAATTTTAGCCAGTACGAGTCAGAGTGCCTGCCGTCCCGCCGTGGGTGTGAGGAATCACTTGATCCTAAAAACGTATTTCCTGAACATGAACTCGACATTACATCCATAAAAATAATCAGAATTTATTCCTGGACTTAAAAGAGTGTCAATATATTATATACATATCATAATCTTATATATAAAAATCAATTGCTGTTCGTTAGTCTCGCTAAAACTCGAGAACGGCTGGACCGATTTGGCTGATTTTGGACTTAAATTATTTCTGGAAGTCCAGGGAAGGTTTAAAAGGTGAGGCGGTACGAAGTTTGCCCGGTCAGCTAGTCTATTATATAAAAATCAATTGCTGTTCGTTAGTCTCGCTATAACTCGAGAACGGCTGGACCGATTTGGCTAATTTTGGTTTTGATTTTTTTCTGGAAGTCCAGGGAAGGTTTAAAAGGTGAGCGGTACGAAGTTCACCTGGTCAGTATTCTTATATAAAATCAAATGCTGTTCGTTAGTCTCGCTAAAACTCGAGAACGGCTGGACCGATTTGGTTAATTTTGGTTTTAAATTATTTCTGGAAGTCCAGGGAAGGTTTAAAAGGTGAGGCGGTACGAAGTTTGCCCGGTCAGCTATTCTTCTTATATATAAAATCAATTGCTGTTCGTTAGTCTCGCTATAACTCGAGAACGGCTGGATCAATTTGGCTAATTTTGGTCTTGAATTATTTGTGGAAGTCCAGGGAAGGTTTAAAAGGTGAGGCGGTACGAAGTTTGCCGAGTCAGCTAGTCTTATACAGGGTGAAATTTCAATGGTTGTTTTCCCGCGGCAGGACGATTACCCATCAGTAGTACTTTCGAAACACAAAGTTAAACTTAAAAAAAAGAATGTTTTTTTTTTTCAAATCATTAAAAAAGTATTCATAAACTCGAAAGAGCGATAGTAATGCACTAGACATGACGTAGGTAGGTCCCTACACGAGACGCACGCGCCGCCGCTCGATGTCGGCAAACTACAAAGAAAGAGTGAATAATAAATGTTCAAAGCAAAATAAGCTCTCGAGCATGGTAATACGGCATTAACTAGCCTACACGCTCGCGGCAAGCGAGGCCCCCCCGCGCCGTCGTCGGCGTATGTTGCGCCCACCATCGCGCTCGGTTTAGTTGATTTTTAGTCCTTCCGTGAACGTCATACGTGTAATACGATATCGAATTCTTTTCAAAAATGAATTGTCATACGATTTTTTGTGACTTTTGACCTTTATTTGTGGTCTGAGCTCAAGCGCCTGGTGTATTGTGACGAACAGCAAACTCGCGACGCGTTGATAAGTGCGATAGTGGACGCTTTCAATATCGTGAGACGTGATAGAGACACTCTTATCAAACTGAGAGACAATCACTTAAAACTTTCTCGTTTGTGCATTGAACATAGTGGTTTGCATTTCAAACAATTACTCCGCTAGCGGGAAATGTAAGTACTCGCTCGTACCTTGTAAATAAACATTTAAAAGTAGGTTAGGTAATCAAAATCATTGTAATTAAGTTGATTCCATTTTTTAAATACGCCTTAAATACTTAACTAAATCAGAATTTTCTAAAGATAAGACGGTCCTAAGTCCGTAATAGTATGAAGGGAAAATTGGAATACCTTATTGGGTCTTGTGTTTTAATAAGTCGGGAGTATGATCAGCTGATTTAAAGAGCAACGACCGCGCGGCCGTTCGGGCCGCGTATCATAACGCGCGATGCACTACTGTTGGTTCAAGTCGCTTTCGAGTTTTGTTTATCACAATTGTAAATCTGCCATTTATTGAGTCTAATTTTTTTTTATAAATATTAATCGATTGTATTACGGATACAAACTCATTTCGCTTCGGGAAAACAACCATTTTAATTTCACGCTGTATATAAAAATCAATTGCTGTTCGTTAGTCTCGCTAAAACTCGAGAACGGCTGGACCAATTTGGCTAATTTTGGTTTTGAATTATTCATGAAAGTCCAGAGAAGGTTTAAAAGGTGAGGCGGTACGAAGTTTGCCCGGTCAGCTAGTCTATTATATAAAAATCAATTGCTGTTCGTTAGTCTCGCTAAAACTCGAGAACGGCTGGACCGATTTGGCTAATTTTGGTTTTGGATTATTTTTGAAAGTCCAGGGAAGGTTTAAAAGGTGAGGCGGTACGAAGTTTGCCGAGTCAGCTAGTCTTATATATAAAAATCAATTGCTGTTCGTTAGTCTCGCTAAAACTCGAGAACGGCTGGACCAATTTGGCTGATTTTGGTCTTGAATTACTTCTAGAAGTCCAGGGAAGGTTTAAAAGGTGAGTAAATTAATTTAAAAAAAATCTGAGGCTGTACGAAGTTTGCCGGTATTTTGGTTTTGAATTACTTATGGAAGTCCAGGGCAGGTTTAAAAGCTGAGGCGATACGAAGTTTGCCCGGTCAGCTAGTCTATTATATAAAAATCAATTGCTGTTCGTTAGTCTCGCTAAAACTCGAGAACGGCTGGACCGATTTGGCTAATTTTGGTTTTAAATTATTTGTGAAAGTCCAGGGAAGGTTTAAAAGGTGAGGCGGTACGAAGTTTGCCCGGTCAGCTAGTAATATATAAATGTGGTGTGAGTTTGTCATTAACTGAGAAAATGACCTGTTCTTGCTAAGGTCAACATAAAAAAATCTTTTTATGTACAAGTAAGACTAAAGTAGTAAATTGCAAGCCCATTAAATTCATTAGCAAGTCGCTCAGTGGATTGTTTTTGATGATTTGATGGTGGGAGAATTTCTTAAAAAAAATTTTTGTTTTCCTGATGTTGCATTGAATGAATGCAGAATTCCTGAATTTTGTTTTGATCAGATAAACATAACAACCCCTATAATAACTATAGGGGTTGTTATCTCTATTTGATCAAAACAAAATTCAACTATAGATTAGGTACATACAATATGAGAAAAAACAATACATTACACTACCATTGGTACTAATACTGATGGAACTGCATCGTGTTTTAATCTACTGCTATATGGTGACATATAATCCTCAAGATTAAAGTGAAGGCTACACACATTTGCATGTTTTGATACATTAGGTTTCAATCTCATGGCCCTTATCCATAATTCTCTTTGTTCTTCATTAGTTGGAATCCTAAAACAAGACAGTAGTTTTAATTCAAGTCTACTACAACTTACACCACAAGCAAGCTGTTGGGAATCAAACCAAACATCCATTGGATGGTGCACACATGCGACGTATCCGAACAACGTGGATGTATCATCATAATTTACATAATTTTTTTACAAATAAATACAGAATTCCTGAATTTTGTTTCGATCAGACAGAGACACCTCGGAAGCTCTCTATATGACGTGGCGTCGTTTTTATACGCCTATTTTTTTTTTTGGTAAATTAGACCATTTCTATTGTAAATATTTATTTTCTTTTATGTTTGATGGGTTTGCTCTAGGTCAAGAGTGACTAAGACAAGGTCGAAGATGGAGCGAACTTACCCAGGAGAAGCCTGTTCACTCTAACTTTGAAGAGATTAGGGTTGTATGTATTCAGAAACACATTTCAAACGTTTGAAATCGGCAAATTGCGAAAAACCATAGGGGTTGAAAAAAAAAATTCAGAAAGTTTCCTTTGCAATGGGTGGGAATGTGGGAATATTTTGGGTGGGAAAAGCATCCAAAACTTATTTTCAAGTGATAATGAGGTCAATGACATGTTTAAGGTCAAGGTCAACAACTCAGAAGTCAAGGTCAAATACTCTGGAGGTCAAAAAGTCTATATCAACTTAATCGTTTTTCTTATTTTGGAATGCTGTCATAAACAAGCTTTAAGGGCAATTTTTCGAGGCTAATCTCATAAGTAAAAGTCAAATTAATAAATAACTTGTAATAAGACGTAATCAACGGAGCACCGCTACGCGGGGCTCCTAGTTCTGTGTGAAGGGTTTAAAGTAACCAAACATGAAGGGAATGGAATCAGAATCCCCTTCGAATCTAACCTATCAAAGTCGGGACACCCCAAGTCCTGAGCTTGCTTCGCTCACTCTTGTATCCTAGGTTCTCTGTGTCTACTGTTTGATTAAAAGAGGATTAGGGTATCATAAAAGGAAAAACAAATTAAATGTCATTAAAATATAACAATGGAGACCACGCACCAGCAAGCGCAGCGTAGGACGTCCACCCACTAGGTGGGCAGACGATCTTATGAAGGCCACAGGATCACATTGGATGCAGGCCGCTTTCACCCGGTCCTATTGGAAGTCTAAAGGGGGGATGTTCAGCAGTGGATGTCTTACGGCTGATATGATGATGATGAAAATTTAACATGGCTAAGTATTTTTTTTTCTCGAAAACTATGAGGCTTCGCAATGTAATATTTAAGTAAAACGTTCTACATGTCGAACTCTATACAGAAAAAAAAAAATATCAGCTTCTAAAACGACGTCACGTCTTAAAAAGAGCTGTGCCATCTTAATCTTTTATTGGTCGCCTTGGCGCACCCTCTTTTTATTTTGATCTCTTTTCCTTGTTTCTCTAATTTAACTGCCCAAAACTTACTACTTAATAACAGATGATTTTGTATATAATATTTTGAAGAATAATAGAGAAATTACTTTCGCCTGCAAATCGCTCGTCTGGTCACTCATAACTATGTTATTAAACAAAATCGAAAATATTCTTTACCTGTGAAAGGATATACCACAACCAGCAAATGACTCACTTCTACATTTGTCAACGCAACATTGTTTTACCATTTTTACAACGAAAAGAGAAAACAATTAATTATAAAACCTGTAATATTATGACGTTTCAAATTCTAAAAACAATCCGCCATGATGAATAGTTTGACAGACAGATTTTTTTTTTTTTTTTTTTAATATTTATTCATGACTATGGAACAGACAGATAATGTTATTTCAGTGTTATGCTTTTTTTTTTTTTTTTTTTTTTGTATTTTAATGACCTGGTCATTCGGACCTTTAAGTCAAGTCTTATTTAATTTTCCAAAACACTGCACTGTGTATCACTTCACTTTTTAAATTGATTCAATCGTGTTTTTAATATATTTATATAGTGGTTTGAAACTGTTTTTATCTTTTAATAGTTGTATAAGTGGCGGCGGGCGGGATGAAGAATCGCACTTATTGATCACATCACTGAGTTCACTAGCCAACACTAATCTGTCCAGTATGAAGTTTTGACAGTCAAAGATAAGATGCTCCATGGTTCCTTCTTGGGATTCACAATGTGTGCATGTATTACTTCTAATAATACCAAGTCTAGCAAGGTGTGACGGTGCAGTATTATGGCCAAAGCGCAATCTATTTATCGTAGTGATAAAGTCTCGGCTTGCTTCCTTCAATTTATTGTACCAGGGCTTAACAGGTAATCTTTCTTGAATACTTCCATACCACTTTCCTTTGACGTCTTGGTCTTTCTTCCACATTTCTAACCATAACTTACATATATTTTCATTTATACATTGCAGGAAGTCAGTCATAGGAATGTCCATTATATTTCTAATATCAACAGCATTACTACCTTCATATGCGGTTTTATCGACTGCTTCATTGCCAGAGATACCTCGGTGAGAAGGAACCCACAGGAAAGCTATTTGGATGTCCTTACGGTAATATTGATGAATTATTTCCTTGATAAAATACAGAATGTGATTTGACTTAAATGATACTGTAAGATTAGTTAGAGCTTTTATCAAACTTAATGAATCAGAAACTATCAAAAAGTATTTACAATTATTAATTTGGCGAATATGTAATAATGCCTGATAAACCGCATATGCCTCTGCAGTGAATATGGTACATGTATTGTGCAGAACAAAGCTTCGAGAGATTTTCTTTTGTGTATCATATATAGCAGCGTGTACATGATCATTCCCCTTACTGCCATCAGTGTAAATAACATAATAATTTGTGTTATCTGCCAAAAACTGTAACATATCTAAATTATTATTAATGGAATTCTGCAATTGTTTTACAGGATGTGTAATACAATGATAAGAGAAGGAGTAACATGGCCATGGACACTGTTTTCTAATACTAGTAAAATTACTTATTATTTCAGACAATATTTTGGACAATGTTGGGGATTTGCCGTTCAAGAGATCCTCTCCTGTTGTTAGAGGCCCAGGAGTTCCACTTGCAAAAGGTATAATTTTGTTAATTATTTTCCTGTTATTTCCTGCAATTAATTTAAGACAGAATCTCTCTGCAAGTAGAATACGTCTCAAAATTAGGGGCATAATTTTAGTCTCCACTTCCATGGCCCTTATGGGAGTAGAGCACATTGCACCAGAAATTGTTCTCAAAGCCCTGTTCTGCAATAAATCTAGTTTATTTACATGAGTACTATTTATATACACTAGTGAACTATAGTCAAAATGACTTCTCACTATACTTTTATAAAGCATTGACAAAATTTTGGGGTCAGCTCCCCATGAGACACCTGCAAGACATTTAATTATATTTAATCCTTTGAGAGCATTCTTTGATATATATTTAATATGTTCGTCAAAAGTTAATTTTCTGTCTATTACTACTCCTAAAAATTTCTTTGAATTTACTGGATTTATAAATTCTCCATTATAAACTATTTTTGAATTAGTGTTATCTTTTCCAAATATCATAACACTGCTTTTAGAGGGATTAATTTTTAAATGAAGCACATCATTATAATAGTGAAATAGTTGGGATAAGGCTCTATTAACATTGTCTATTGCACATTCTAAATTATAATTGCTACTGTACAAAACAATATCATCTGCAAACTGCAAAATATCTACATTACTATTTACAAATTTACAAATCTCACTTGTGTATATATTATAAAGCAAAGGAGATAGTGTGGCACCCTGCATTGTACCCTTAGATGCACATTTTGGACCATGTAATATATTATTGTGTCTTACATAGAGTGTTCTTGTATTCAAAAAATTGTATATCCATTTACATAGTTGACCAGGCACACCTAACCTAGACATAACTTGTACAAGTATAGCTGGATCTAGACTGTCAAAAGCACCTTGAACATCTAAAAATACACAAACAGTGTGTAACTTTCTCTCTTTTGCATGTTTCAGGTCTGAAACTAAGGAAGTGAAGCTGTCTGCACAACTTCGCCCTCAACGAAATCCATATTGTACATGTGGAATGATGCCATTAGATTCCATATACCAATCCAAACGATTTTTAATCATGTTCTCAAATAATTTACCTAGACATGAAGACAGTGATATTGGTCTATAAGAGCTGGCAAGGTCTGAAGGTTTATCTGGTTTGAGAATCGGAATGACACATTGTGTTTTCCATGATTGTGGAATACATTTACAATGCCAAAGTAAATTAAGAACATTAAGAAATATTTTTTGTGCAGATTCATCTAAATTTTTAATAATACAATAAGGGTAATCATCTAAACCAGGTGTTGTGTCTTTCCGAGATAACAAGCTCATTTTAAATTCGGTCCATGTGAAAGGATCTAACAAAAATTTTGAATTTAGATTATCATTATTTAATTCGAAAATATTGCCTAAACTATTAACATCAATTAAGTTGCTATTATCGGTTAATTTATCTAGAAATTGGGGAATAAACTCATCTTTATATGATTTATTGCCAGCTCTTATACCTTTGAACATTTTAAGAAGATTCCAAATCTTACTAATAGGAGTAGTTCTATTAAAAGTGTTACATAAGTTATCCCAACCTTTTCTTTTTTGTTCCGATATGGTTCTTTTTTTAAGTGCATCTTTTCTTTTATAAGCTAAATAGTTCTCCATAGTAGGTTCAGTTCTATAAAGTTTCAATGCATTGTAGGAGGCAATTACACTTTTCTCACAAATGTCATTCCACCAAGGAGTTGGAGGTCTGGTTTTAAAATGATTTGGTTTATAAAATTTAGGAATTGTCATATCTTTTAAAGTATCCAATCGAGAACAAAAATCATTATAGGTTGAAATAGGATCATATAATTTTAAGACTAAATCATTAAATATTGTTTTGGAAATAGTTTTATACTTCTCCCAATCTGCTTTTTTATATGTAAACCTATCAATAGGGGGATTAATATGATATTTATCTATATGTAATGAAATCTCTGTTATTGTTGGGTAGTGATAGCTGCCCATGGCGTCATCATGTACAGACCACTCGCATAATGATGCGAGGTTAGCACTAATAAAGCTAACATCAATTGCAGACGGATTTCGTCTTGGGTTGTTAACAGTTGTAAAACGACCGTCATTTAAAATACATAAATCCAAGTCATCAATGATATTAAATAAATCCTGACCTCTGCTTTTAGTGGATAGACAACCAAATGCAATGTGGTGCGCATTAAAGTCACCACTGACGAATATAGGCTTTGGAAGATCATTAATAATATTACGTAGTCTATTAATTCGTATATGCCCACTAGAAGGAGGACAGTATACACAAAGAATAGTCAAACTACCATGCACAGTAGACAAGGACAGAGCAACAGTTTGAATGTCTTCATAAAATCTAGTGTTTAAAACTTTATACCTTAAATATGGTTTAATTAAAATTGCTACACCATTATGAGTATTGTTGGAATTTTTACTATAAATATTATATCCAGGTATTCTAAAGATATTGTTTTTAAACCATGTTTCATTAAGTAGACAAATATCAATATTTTGTTCTTTTAAAAATTGTATCAGTAGGGGTTTTTTACTATTTGCACTTTGAATATTAAACTGAGCAATTCGTAATTTAAGTTGAGTGAAATTTGGATCCATTATTTGAGGTTTTTAACTAATGTATCTGTAATCGTTTTAATGGTAGTAGGGGTTTTATCCCCCTTATTGCCCAACTCCACCAATGTCTGTACTAGGGCCATAAGTACATCATTGTTGGCAATTATTTGAGTTTTAAGGTCATTGACATTATTTACAACATCATTTACACTACTATTTACAACATCATTTACACTATTATTTACAACATCACTTACACTATTATTTACAGTTTTATTATTCTTATTTATAGACTTAATTACAGGATTATGTACAAGTTGCCTTTTTGGCGGCGATAGCGGAGGGAATTCAGTCATGTTAGTTAAGTTTTTAGTAAGGGTAGCACTAGCATAAGTTATTTTATTTTTCTTTTCAATGATTTTATTCATTTTAATAGGACATAATTTTGAAATTGCAAGATGGGGCCCACTGCAGTTTATACAACAGATCTCAGTTGGTTTATCGCATTCTTTATATAAGTGCTCACCTCCACAAATTGAACATCTTTGCTTACTATTACAAATTCTTGCAGAGTGATTAAATTTAAAACATCTAAAACATTGTTGTAAAGGGGATACATATTCGAAAACTCTATAGGAAAATAAATCATATTGTACATTGTCTGGAAGATTGTTGGAAAGGAAAGTAATGCTCACTGTTTGTAATGGGACACGCTCTTGACCAACTTTTTTTGTGAATCTTCTTATTGCGATTATTTCATAAATAGATGATAGCTTTGTATATAGTTCTTTATTGGATATATTAGCAGGAACAAATCTTATAATGCCAGTTTTTTCTATTTGTGCAGCTGGTATGAAGGCCTTCATATTGTGTTTATTTAGAAAAGATGTATTCATTATGAAATTATTTGCCGTATTATATTGCTTGAATAAAATGGTTATTTTATTGGCATTTACTCGTTGAATTGCCGTCACACCTTTAATTTCAGTTGAGAAAATATGGTTTAAATATATTGGGCTCTTGTTGCCTATTTTGTCCTTTCCATTAGATTCAATGAAAACTTTAAAGTCTATGTTGTGCGAATTTTCTGGATATAGTCTTTTATAATTTGGCTTAACGAAAGGCGAAAAAGAGTCAATACGCTCACCACCGCCGCCATCGCCACAGTCAGTTTCTCCCGTTCCTCGCAGCGTCTCAGTCCAAGGACGCTTAAGAGGGGTGGGCGGGTTATCCCCGCCCCCCTCGTTACCCACCATTTGGACGGATTACTTTATATAAATTGACAGTTTGTTACCACTTTTATACTTAAAAAACCCAGCAATTTGTTTAAAATGAATTTTCAAAAAAAATTTGAACCGCGCTTTTTTCAAATTCCCGCCAGAATCCCTCAGTGTTTTTTTTTTTTTTTTTTCTTCTTTGGCAACCGAGTCGATGTCGGCTAACTGTGCCAGTGTCACGTGGTGACGGCAAAACGGAGTGACGACGGCCGTCGAACTTTGCACTTTTGGTAGAATGTTAGTGTGTTAGTTTAGTTAGTAGGTAGCTGTAAGACGAGACATTTTTTTTTTAGTAAATATTATGTGAAAAAAACGAAAATATGTTAATTATGTTAAAACACATATGTACAGAGTTAATATTAATAATACACGCCAAATTAAAATTTCAGATCATTATCATTTAAAAATGTTGTAAGGATTTGAACAAGTTTAGGAGAAAAATTGGTCATGAGGAAATGGAAATTAGTAGGAAGGGGGATTTTAATTTTGGGGAGCTTACTGTATAAGTCAGATGACTGGGAATTCAAAGGACATGAGAAGAAAATGTGGTCTAAAGTTCCCTCGTCAAGACCACATTCGCATAAGGAGCTGTCACGTACGCGGATCTTTTTTAGAAACACTGGGCTGCAGCAGTGGCCGAGTCTCAATCTACACAAGGATGAAACAGTTCTTTTGGAGAGTTTAGTGCATTTAAAAAACCAAGGTTTCCGCTGGATGACGGGTTGGATGCTGGCATAGTATACCCCTTTTAGCCTCGAACTTACCTGCCACACTGCTGACCACGATTTATGCAGTTTAAGTTTAGTGTCAGTTCGTAAGTCGTAGCTATGGAGAGTATAATGTTTTAAATCTACCGAATTAGAAGTAGCGAATTTTGCGAGAGAGTCTGCACATTCGTTGCCACTTATACCCGAATGACTTGGTACCCATGCAATTTCAATGTTTAAACCGCTGTTAGAGCAAGTGAAAAGTAAATTTTGTATGTCTGTAATGATTTTACTATGAATTTTTGATTTTAATTGGTTTTGACCTAAAGCTTGTAAACTACTGCGTGAATCTGAGAAAATTACTGAGTTTTGGATATTGTGTGATTTTATAAAGTTAATTGCTTCTAAAATGCCAACACATTCCCCTGTGAAGACCGATGTCTCTGGAGGGCATTGGTAGAGGAGAGCAATTTTAGAATTCTGAAAGTAAGTTGCTACTCCTGTGCATCCTGTTGATGTTAACTTAGACGCATCTGTGAAGAACATATTCCATCCCTTCCAGTATTTATCGACGGCTCGGTCAAAGTCCCCTTTCGCATCCTCAGAGTTTTTTGAAATGCCAAGCCCCAAAACGACTTTTGGACTAGAATGCACCACTTCGTATGCGGAAGAGAACACAGGTAGGGTGGGATATCGACAAACAGGCGAGGAGAGGTTTTTAAGCTCTCTGAACCTATTCATCAGTGGGGGGATTGACTTATGTTTCCAGTAAGTGGAAACATCTAGAGAAAGATGAATTTGCTCTAAAATGGGAAGTAGGGGATGGGACGACAGGGCGAAGACTTTAGACAGAAAACGATCTGCTAAGTATTGTCGACGAAGGTTAAGGGGAGGTTCAGCACATTCCACCTGGAGGGCGTTAATGGGAGACGACTTCATTGCTCCTAAGACAATCCTAAGGCATTTGGATTGGATGGCGTCTAGTTTACGAAGTGCTTCTTTGTTGCAGGGTTCCAGTAAAAAGCAGCAATAGTCCATGACACTTCGGACCAGAGCGTTATAAACTAACTTAAGTGTGTAGGGATGTGCTCCCCACCAGACCCCAGACAAAGCCTTTAGAACTGACACTGAGCGTTCACATTTTTTGACTACGTTGTTGATGTGGTCACCTCCCGACATTTTGGAGTCTAGAGTGACACCCAGAAACCTGGCCTTATCTTGGATGGGGATAGTCTGACCGTCTATATTTATGTCGATCGGAGGAATAAGACGTCTGCGAGTAAAAACAACTGCTGAGCTCTTGGAAGCATTCAAATTCAACCCGTGATCTAGTAACCATTGGTTTAATGACGATAAAGAGACATTTAAAGACAATGCGGAATCCTCAATGGAACTTCCCGAGACCAATAAGGCAATATCGTCAGCGTATTGGAGTATTTTACAATCAAAATTTAAGCAAGAGGGGAGATCTAGTGTGTAAATATTGTACAGGATTGGACTAATTACGGAACCCTGTGGTAATCCTCGCCAGGTAACCCTCTGTTCAGAGTTTTCTCCTGGTATCCTCAACTGCAGAGTGCGGTTTGAAAGGATGCTGCAAATGATCTGGATGATCCTAGCCGGTATTCTCAGCTCTTGCAGTTTTTGCCTGAGAATAGGGAGGAGGACAAGAAAGAAAGAAAGAAAAGAAAGAAAGAAAATAAGTTTATTTGGCACGCATTTGGCACACAGTTTTGACACAAGAATACAGTAGAAATAAAAACAAAATCACAAAAAGTAGGTACCGTGTGCCTCACGGCTGTGCCAAATAGGCTCAGTTCAGCATAAAGCCAGGCACAGGGTGCCTGACGCTGGTTTTCTACTGAGCCTTGTGAGACGTTACAGATGTAAATCAGCTTTGTAGTGTGTAATAAAACATAATTAAATAAGAAACAAGTATGTGTAGAAAAAATAAAATAAAAATGTATAAAGTAAAATGTACAGGTATAAAGAAATACATAGTACACATAGGTATATGTGGTGTGATAAAAGGAACTAAAATTGTACCGTTCTGATGAAAGACGAATCAAACAGAGTATGCACTATAACCACTTCAAAACGCTGCAGGCGGCCGCGCGCAGGACAGAATCATATGCAGCTGATATGTCTAGGAAAACTGCTACCACAGACTCATTCCTGCTAAGGGCCAATCGGATCTCTGATGTGAGGATACCCACACTATCAGATGTACCCAGACCTTTCCTAAAGCCGAATTGAGTCGTTGGGAGCAGTTTTCTGCTTTCCACTAACCATTCCAATCGGTTTTTAATCAAATGTTCTAAAAGTTTTAAAAGTGTTGACGATAAAGCTATTGGTCTGTATGAGCAGTGGTCACTAGGCTCTTTACCAGGCTTTAATAGAGGAATAACCACTTGAACCTTCCAAGCTGGAGGAATATATCCAGAGGTGAAGCAGAAGTTGGCCAAGTCTAGGAAATATTGGTGACATTTTACACCCGCCTTTGCTATGAAAGAGTAAGGGAATCCATCCACACCAGGTGCAGAGTCCTTAACGTAGCTAAGTACTGTTTTGAGTTCGTCAAGGGAAAATGGCTTATCTAGAGGGTCGTTTGAAGTTATAGAGTTCGTAAGATTTATTTCGTCTTCACCAGGAACATAGACTGGGGCGACCTTAGTGAAGAACCGGTAACCCAGATCTTCGGATAAAGAGTTCGAGGAAGATGGTTTTAAACCGTTTCTATAACTCTTGACCCTTTGCCACACTACTGACGCTGGGGTGGATGGACTCAGGGAACTACAAAATGATACCCAGCCAGCTCTTTTCTTTTTTCTAAATAGTTTCCTAGATTTAGCTAATATCTCCTTGAAGGCGACGAGATTGTCCAGGTTCATATCTCGGTTAAAAGTCTTTTCAGCCTCATTCCTGGCCTTGATCATGACGGTGCATTCCTTATCCCACCAAGGCGGGGAAGGGATTCTGCCTGTAGGAGGTTTTTTACAAGGAAAACAATCATCGGCTGTAGAGGATATGGTGTTGGAAAAAGACGAGAAACCTTCCTGAGCATTCTCAGCATTTATAAGAGGGAGAGAAGAGATACGTAGATCTAAGATTTTAGCATAAAGATCCCAGTCTACGGAGTTAAGCCGATATTTCAATAAGGGAGGGGAGGATTTTTCAGGAAGAGTTTTAGAAGGAATTTCAACCGTGATGGGATAGTGATCGCTACCATAGGTTGAGTTCAAACGATTCCAGATAAATAGGCTAGCTATGCTGGACGAGCAGAATGTCAAATCTACGCAACTATTACTTTGACCTATTCCAGACCTGCGTGTAGGACTGCCATCATTAATAATGCACATGTCAAGATCATCCAGCATATCTACCAAGCCTACACCGGTACTATCACATGAATCTGATCCCCATTGATAGTGGTGACAGTTGAAATCTCCCATGACAAGTGACGGACCATTTACACTACTAATTATATTTTTAATTATTACAAGATCTTCGAGGCGTGGGCGGGTAATATAAAAAGAAAAAATATTTATACCCTCAACCTTGACAGCAATAACATTGAGGTTATCACCAACGGAGGGTAGAGGGATTTGGGAGAATGATACTTTGTTATTGATGAACAAAGCACATCCTCCATATCCATCAGATCTGTCATGGCGTACACTACTGAAACACGGAATCCTGAAATTACTTCCAGGAAGAAGCCATGTCTCAGCAATGGCGCAGACCGATGGTTTGAATTTATTAATTAAATAGAGAAGGTCAGGTTTACTGGGAGTAATACTCCTCACGTTCCATTGCAGAAATGTTAGGGGATGGAATGTTATGGATTTGATCAACAATCGATATCAATTTATTGGCAACGTGGTCAGGTAGTGATTCTGTAGGATTGGCTAATACTGATATTAGCATTTTAGCTATGACATTAAGAATGTTTTCCGAATTACTCACAGAACTAGCACCTTCTCTTGGGAAGGCACAACCATCTTGGGATGGAGAGTAGGAGTATTCCTGTGTAAGGGTTTGATGAGCCTGTTTATTATAGCTAGGTGAGAGTGGTGCGTGGGTCTTTGGTTTCAGAGTGACCGTTTTACGGTATGATTTTGTTTGGGGAGTTGGACTGGGATGTTGGGAGGAATTGGTTGTCGTTTTGGATTTTGGAGACATTTTCGACACTTCAGCATATGAACGTGAAACAGGAGGAAAGACCTGGCTTGCTTCCGCATACGAAACAGATTTCTCGGCCATGAAGGCTTTTATACTTTTCTGTCGACCCAGTTCAGGGCAAGTCTTGTCATTTGCATAATGGTTACCTGAACAAAGAATGCAAGTGGCACATTCAATAGGAGCTTGGCATCCATCACCTGGATGATCTTGACCACATTTAAAGCAACGAGGTTGCGAACGACATAAAGTGCGTGTGTGACCAAAGCGACAACAGTTGTAACATTGAATACACGGGTACATGTATCTCTCCACTGAGAGAGCAGAATAAAAACAATATACTCGCTTGGGTAGTACCTGACCATCGAAAGTGAGAACTACGGTTTGAGTGGGTTTCCACTCCGTGACACCCAATAAAGTTACTTTACGGCTCATTCTCCTTGCCTTTATAACGGGGCCGCATCCATCGGGAACCCTGACATTCTCAATGACTTCCTCCTCAGTCCACTCGGTTGGTACATCACGTACTAAACCCATACGCGTAATATGAAACTGTGGTATTGATGCAATGTAGTTGTTTTGAATTAGAGTCTTACTTATTAAAAAACTGTTTGCATCCTGGTGGGATTTAAACTCTACCGACAGACGATTTCTCCCAAGACGTTTGACGCTGCCTCTAAGTATGTTGCTGTAATTGTTTTGGGTGAGAAACATACCAAATTTAATTGGATGTAGTACGGTACTTGTAGTTTTCCCATCTTTAAGTGAAACATGTACAATATATGGAGGGTTATCCCTTTGTGTATATGTCTGTCTGGCAAAATCTTTTTTTAAAACTTTTGGGGCATTACCTACTTCATTTGGGGGAGAACTTGCTACACGTTTCCTGCTGTTAGCTTCCGCGTCCATGAGCTCCGTTTGCACATTTTGATCGGGGAGGGTAATTGTTAAAAACGAGTTAAGTTCAAAGGCGTCTGGGTCGGGAGGTTTGCTGGCGTCCATGATGGACGCCGGCTAAAAAACTAACTACTATTTAAAAGCTATGTTAACAACAAATCTACGGTTAAAAAACACAAACCCAAGGAAGATTATCGATCGTTGTTCACTTCACAGTATGGGAGAACACTTAACTCGATAAAATTCTACTCCAAAACACAATAACACACAGAGCGCGATGTTACTACCTTCACCGTTCTACCAAAAGTCCCTCCCTCAGTGTTATGCCGCAACCGCGGTAATGGCATATGGGGAAGGCAAGTGTCAAAGTGAAAAGTGACATTTGTGTCCCAAAAGAACTGTTATTTCAAAGGAATTTTCTGAAAAAAAGCGTTTTATTGATGTAAAATGACTAGATGTTGTGTAAAAGGCTGTAATAATGATGGCACATACAAATTTCCGACAATTCACACTATCAAGAAATAATGGGTAGCTGCTGAGACTGCTGTGAGAACAAACATTGTATTATCACTAAGGAAAAGCTATACAATAAACAAAAATCTACCCTTGCGAAGCCGGACAGGCCGTTAGTTGAATTTATTAATGAAATTCTATGATTATACCATAACTAAACAATAAATACACCTTTCAAAATAATATCTACTTTTCTATTGGAGAGGTTAAGTATTGCATCGCTCTTTTTATCATGAAATGGTTCGTCTGGTGGAAGAATTATCACCGGGACCGAGATTTGTGATAGTTGTGGTGTTAGGAAGTTAAAATTCTTATCATATTGCTCCAATCTATAAAATAGATACAAAATGGGGAAGGCAAGTGTCAAAGTGAAAACTGACATCTGTGTCCCAAAAGAACTGTCAAATCAAAGGAATTTTCTGAAAAAAAGGATGATTTTGCTATTGTCTTGGTGAGATTAAGCACGCGATTCTTAACCTCTCATATTATTTTGATAACAAAATCTGTTTTTAGTGTTGTGGCTATTGTGTTGTATAAGTGTTGTGTTGTCTGGTCTGAATATATAGTTAAAAGGTTAGTATTCTAAGCTATCATAAAAGGAAAAACAAATTAACCCCCTGATGGGGGTGAAGAACCCCCTGATGGGGGTGGAGGGACACCTCCAGATATGGAGGTTGTGGAGTGTTCCCAAAACACTGATTACGCAAGACTCGACGTTAGGAAGCGCCCCGGAGCTCCTGAAATTTTTGTTGATGCGAAAAGAAATAAGCCGCCGTCTGACTCAATTCAGTCTGTATTTACTAAGCCAGGTTTTGAGAACGACTCTAAAATACTCTATAGCGAGAGTGACAGAGCACCCTTCACCGTATTTGTCTCTAGAGTGGAAACAGACCCTAAGCAAGGCCTAACCTTAAATTCTCTTAAGTTTGCCCAATTTATCTTCAATAAAGGTTTTAAAGGTGTTGTCCAAGGCAGTGTCAGGTCTATGGGCCGTAACAGGATGTCTATTGACTTTATGACGTTCAGTGATGCCAACAACTTTGTTAACAGTCCCATTCTAATTGAAAACAAACTCTCTGCAGTTATCCCACGCTTCCATGTAAGTCGCATGGGAGTTGTTAGGGATATTCCTACCGACTGGTCACTGGAGGAGCTAGTGACCGGTATAGAAACCCCTCGTAATTGTGGAGAGGTCATTAGGGCTAGAAGACTTAATTTCAAAAACAAAAAAGAGGACTCGGTAACTTGGTCTCCATCCTCTACAGTAGTGTTAACTTTCTCTGGCCAGATTCTCCCAGAGAAAGTTTACTGTTACAATGTCTCCCTTCCTGTCTCTATTTACCATCTCCCCACAATCCAATGCCGCAACTGCTTGCGATTTGGCCATATAGGCACTCAGTGTAGATCTAAGCCCCGTTGCTACCGTTGCGCTCAACCTCATCCTGGAGATAGCTGTAATGTTCCCGACTCACAGGTCTCATGTCTTTTGTGTGACAGTGAAAGCCATAAGGCCATTGATAATAAGTGCCCAGAACACTCAAGACAGAGGTCAATTAAAATGGTAATGTCTCAAGAAAACTTAAACTACCGTGAGGCTTCAGTAAGGTTTCCCCGTCCCCGTAAATTACCATACTCTAATGTTACAGCAGGTCCCTCCCAATCTAAACTATCACAAGCTCTTCCTTCCGTAGACCTTCTCCTCTGGTCGAGGCCATGCTGCGGGGCGAGACGGAGTGGGAAGCGGTCGCCTCCTTCTGCGAAGCAGTTATGCTCGTGAAGGAGGAGGCGAGCCGCGAGAGAGAGAGGACAGCGTCCTCCCTCCGCCCCAGCCGCAGTGGTAGACGCCCACGGCGTCGGACGTCGCGGGACGATTTCCGGCCACCGTAGGCGCGGGCATGCGGGCGGCGAGTAAAGGGCAACTCGCCACCCGACCATGGACCATGCCCGGGTCGACGGCGCGTTGTGTTCCACGCGCGCCTCAAGGAGTGTCAGCATGATGACGGGGCCCCCCTCTAGAGGGCCAAAGCCTGCCGGGGTTGCGGGACTTATCTCATTACCGTGACCCCGGGACATAACGGGCTATTGAAGGACACCGTGGATTTTAGTCAGTACAAGTCTGACAGTCCCTCCCGCCCTGCCCGGGGTGGGAGGACTCATTTGATGATTTTACCACGAAAAAAAAAAAAAAAAAAAAAAAAAAAAAAAAAAAAAAAAAAAAGACCTTCTCCTCTCGCCCCCTCTTAACACTCCTACTTCTTCTCCATATGCATCCCCTGCTAAAACCTCTTATACCAAAACGGTTTATCGTTCCCCAAGACCTAGACCAGAATTGGGCAAGTCCTACGATACCCAAGCCCATCGGTCGTTCACCTATACCCCTAATTCTTCCCAGCCTAATGGCTGTGCTCTAAATTCCTCTTATGTTGAAACCACCCCTCTCCCCACTCCTAATGACAATCTGATAGAGCTTCTAACTTGTTCCCTTATAAATATCTTGTCTAAATTTAGTGACGCAATACCGAACAATGTCGTTGTTTTAGTTCAACAACTCCTCGAATCCTGGACTCGCCAAAATGGAAAAAATCCTTCAGTGGAATTGTAGATCAATTCGCACAAAAAAACATGATCTAATCTATCTCATAAATAGATATAAACCCGTTGTCTTTGCTGTGTCGGAGACATGGCTCAGGCCTGGTTCTCTTTTTAGGGTTCCTGGTTATTCGTGTCTTCGGGATGATAGAGATGACGGACGGGCGGGTTGCGCCCTATTGGTTAGCAGATCTATCACTTTTTCCCAGATTCCTCTTCCTCATCACGATCTTGGTCTACATGTAGTGGCCATTAGAGCCATGAATATATCTTATGTATCTGCCTACATTCCACATCCCAATGCTAATATTTTGTCTGAATTTAACTCTATCCTTTCTTCTGTTCCTGGTCCTTTGATTGTGTTAGGTGATTTTAATTGCCGTCACACCATTTGGGGCTCTCACTGTAATGACCCCTCTTCCAGCTTCTTGCTAGACCTTTTAGATGATCGCAACCTTTGTATCCTTAATGATGGATCTGCTACCCGTCGAGTTCCTCCTAACCAAAATATAAATGTTTCTGACCTTACTTTCTCTTCCCCTTCTTTAGTATCAACTCTTTCCTGGTCTGTTCTCCCTAATTCATATGGGAGTGATCATTTTCCTATCCTAATTTCTTTTCCAAGTACTCACCCTCGTCCTACTCCCATCCAACCCTTATAAAAATATCGCTTACCCCAAGCTGACTGGCCTAAGTTCTTGTCCCATTTGGACGCAGAACTTCAGAATTTTCCCCAAATAAATTCATCGAATTCCCTAATCCTCTACAGTGATTTTGTTGAGTGTCTTTTGAGAGCAGCTGATTCGTCAATTCCTTTAAAAAACTCTGCCCGTCACCTAATACCTTCTCCACCTTGGTGGGACGCTGAATGCACTGAGGGTGTCCGTAAACGTAAAGAAGCAGAAAACTCCTTCTCTTCTAGTCTAGATATGCCTGCATATTTAAATTTTAAAAAGATCTCTGCAACTACCTGTAGGTTATTGGCAAGAAAGAAAAGAGGTGGCTGGCTCAAATTTTGTGAGTCACTGTCTCCACGTTCTCCAGTTTCCCTTGTGTGGAAAAAAATTAAAATCTACCGTAGAGCTTGTGACAGTCAGTCTCCCGATGTTGCTACGAATGACTACAGAACCTGGTTGGATGACTTTATATCCAAATTAGCCCCCCCCTTTGTTCCTAACTCTGACTGCCTTCCCACTACAGTTCCTCCTCCTCCCACTTCCTCTGATAGATTTGATGACCTTTTCTCTTATTCAGAACTTATTTGTGCCTTAGATCATCTTCGGGATTCTGCTCCGGGTGTTGATGGAATACCCTACTCCTTTATTTCCAAATCTTCTTCTAACTCTAAATTAATCTTTCTAAACCTAATCAATTCCTTTTTCGTTACGGGCCAAGTTCCAGAATCCTGGAAAACCCAAATAATCATCCCAATTTGAAACCTGGGAAAGACCCAAAAGATTCTACTTCCTATCGTCCTATGGCCCTCTCTTCTGTCTTGGCTAAAATTATGGAAAATCTCATCAAGAACCGGCTTGAATGGATCTTAGAAAGTAAAGGCATCTTATCCAATTCTCAGTTCGGTTTTCGAAGGGGTATGGGAACTCTAGATAGCCTAAGTGTCTTCACGTCTGATGTCCGTATTGCCTTTTCCAAAAATGAAAGCGTTCTTGGTGTTTTTCTAGACATAGCTTCAGCCTATGATAATGTCCAACTTCCAATACTCAGGCAAAAGCTGCTACAGCTGAGTATCCCTGTGAGGATGGTCACCATCATTTGTAATCTCCTTATGTCCCGTTCTATTTCTGTTCGTCATCAAAACAACCTCTCCCCATCCCGTCTAGTGTGGAAGGGCCTACCCCAAGGGTCGGTCTTAAGCCCCATCCTTTATAATGTATACACACACGATTTGGAGTCTTCAGTGAGTTGTTTCTGCAAAATCTTACAATATGCCGACGACATTGTTCTCTACTCTAGTTCAGCTTCCCTTTCAGATGCCTCATCTCGCTTAAATTCTGCTCTCTACTACTTAAACCAGTGGTTGACCGATCACGGCTTAAGTTTGTCAGTTCCCAAATGTAATGCAGTTGCCTTTTCTCGTAAGCGTAATATTCCCCCTATTAGCCTTTTTGTTGATAATGAACCTATTTTGGTCGGTGACAAAGTAAAATTTCTTGGCCTCATTCTGGACTCAAAATTAACTGGTCTCTATCACCTGGACTACATCTTAAAGAAATGTGAAAGAGGCGTTAATGTCTTACGTGCCCTTTCTGGAGTCCGATGGGGAGCTCATCCAACTTCCCAGAAAATCCTCTATAACGCCATAGTTCGTAGTCACTTTGATTATGGAACCTTTTTGCTGGAACCATGCAATAAAATAGCCCTTGCCAAACTGGATAAGATTCAATCCAAGTGCCTGCGTATTATCTCTGGTGCTATGAAATGTTCACCTATTAATGCCCTTCAGGTAGAATGTTTGGATCCCCCCCTCCACTTACGTAGACAATACCTCTGTGACAGATTTTTTTATAAAGTCATCCAGAATAAATGTCATCCTCTCCTCCCTCTTCTTCGTACACTTTTTCAGTTAATCCCATCATCTCGTTATTGGTCTCATAAAAGTCCTCCACTCCTCGTTAACAGTTTCAGTAAACTAAATAATATGCACATTCCCTTAGTCCAGTTAAGCAAAAACCCCTTATTTGAAGTAAATTTTGATTCCTTAATCCACAAACCAAAAATTATTTTTAACTTTGGTATATCCAAACTTGACCCTAATGCTAATGTCAAATTCAATAGGATTCTGGCGGAGGACTGGCATGATTGGCTGACATTATTTACAGATGCTTCTAAGCTGTCAGATAATAGTAACGTCGGTTCAGCTGTGTGGATCCCAAAATACAAAATTATTCTTAATTTTCGTAGTTCTGCTTTTGGTACTATATTCACAGGGGAAGCAATAGCTATTCTGGAAGCAGTCTCCTACATTGAATCACATGGACTCAACAAAAGCCTTATTCTCTCGGATTCTCTTAGCTGTTTACAGGATTTAATAAAATCACCTTTTCGCTCTCGTAACAATTCTCCCCTTATCCTAAAGATAAAACAACTCCTGTATAGATGCCATTGCTTAGGCATAGAGATTACATTGGCTTGGATCCCCAGCCACTCTGGAATTGCTGGTAATGAGAATGCGGATTCAATTGCCAAGTTAGCTACTCAGAATGGGATCGAATCTCATTCGTCTTGTTATCCCCGAGATCTGCATTGTCTTGTTAAACCCGATATGATGAAGAGTTGGAATGAGCTTTGGCAAAAAACTCGAATATTGAAGGGAAGATTTTATGGCTCTATCCAACCATTCATTCCATCTAAATGTTGGTTCAGCAAACTAAAATTTTCTAGTAAATTAGCCACCTCTGTCATAATTAGACTCCGACTTGGGTTTGTTTGCACACCAGTTTTTTTGGCCAAAATCCATGTGAGGGACTCTTCTTTGTGTGAATGCGGTCTGGAGGAGGGTACTCTGGAACACTTGTTTTTTTCCTGTCCTCGTTTAACCACCCCCCTTTACGACTTACTCCCTTCTGATATTCCCCGCCCAATTAACATTCCTTTTCTATTATCCTTAGCCCATACCCCTGCAGTTAAAATCCTTTATAAATTTATTAGCATTAATAAAATCCAGTTGTAGGCGATATTTATATATTTTGGTCTATTTGTTCAATGTTCTAACATTTATCTTGTGTTGTTTTACTTCTACTAACCAAAAATGTTTTGTCCTTGTTTAGCATGGGGCCCCATGGATGCCACCGCTACAAATACTGATCAATAGTTGTGTAACAGTTTACGATCCTAATTTATCATACCTTGACATTGGCAAAATCATCGACCGTCACCGATGGAGCCATAACCTCAAAAATTGAATTGAATTGAAAAAAAGGCGTTTTATTGATCTACAATGACTAGATGTTGTGTAAAAGGCTGTAATAATGATGGAACAAACAAATTTCCGACAATTCACACTATCAAGAAATAATGGGTAGCTGCTATGACTGCTGTGAGACCAAAAAATGTATTATCAATAAAGAAAAGCTATATAATAAACAAATATCTACCCTTGCGAAGACGGGACAGGCCGTTAGTTGAATTTATTAATGAAATTCTATGATTATACCATAAATAAACAATCGAATACACCTTTCAAAATAATATCTACTTTTCTATTGGAGGTTAAGTATTGCATCGCTCTTTATATCATGAAATGGTTCGTCTGGTGGCAGAATTATCACCGGGACCGAGATTTGTGATAGTTGTGGTGTTAGGAAGTTAAAATTCTTATCATATTGCTCCAATCTATAAAATAGATATAAATTAGATGAAGAAGACAAACACAAAACTTGATGACATTTTTCTCAATATAGAATGTCAGAAGCAGTACTATATTCTTTGTAGAGGCTAGCACATGTAATACCTACTTAAAAATTACAATTTTAAATCCCAACTACAAGTAAATGCGTGTTTAATGTAGTAGAATCAAACTAGCCTCTCAACTAAATCACTTTTTTTCCTCTTGTAGATGCACCGCGGCGTCTTAGTTCTGGTTTTAGTATATGCACTTGCATTGACGAATAATTTCCCATATTTGTTTTTTAGAATAAACTCAATTTTTATAACAAAATACGTGTTTGTTTTTGTACAAGCTATACAGTAATCTGACATATGGGACAACGATCGCAGCGACATCTACGAATAGCTTTGAGTTGCCATCCCCATTAGATGAAGAAGACAAACACAAAACTTGATGACATTTTTCATTTTTCTCAATATAGAATGTCAGAAGCAGTACTATATTCTTTGTAGAGGCTAGCACATGTAATACGTACTCAAAAATTACAATTTTAAATCCCAACTACAAGTACAGCTTGGCGCTTTTTTTTTTTTTTTTTTTTAGGGTGGCAAAATCATCAAATGAGTCCTCCCGCCCTGGGTGGGGCGGGAGGGACTGTCAGACTCTTACTGACTAAAATCCACCCGTGTTCCGTCGGATGCCCTTTACGTTCCGGGGCCACGGTATCCTGGATTAAGAAAAATCCGCGACCCCGGCAGGCATTTGGCCCTATATGGGGCCCCGTCGGTGACGCGTGAAACACGACGCGCCACCGACCCGGGCTTGGTCCTTGGTCGGACGGCGAGCATACCCATTACTCACCGTCCGCAAGCCCGCTCCGCCGCTGTGCCCTCTGCTGTTCAGAGGGACACGCGTTGGAGCGTCCACCCGACAGGCTATTTGCATACGGGCAAAGAAACCCCTTAGGCACACAGTGCCTAAGGAGAGTTTTTGCCCGCATCCCAGGGCGCACCGGCCCGAAAAACTGGTCTTCTCCCCGGACGTATCCGAGAGGGAACTCCAGTCCACGGGCGCACGTGGAGGTTTCCTGTCTTAGCACCCCACAGCTTGGCGCTTGGCAAAAACAGTAGAAAACCGGAAGTCGCCACTGTGCTATTAATAATGGCAACCCGCTGTGAACGTATAGCATACCAAACTATAGTCTTGATACTTTGGTTACTAATTTTTTTTTACGAATAATTATTTATTAAAATCAGTAAGTATCATTTAATTGGACAAGAATTTATTCTTCTCCTGTAACTGCTATTTTGAACAAAGTCCACTCCGTCCTCCACACATAGCTTTGCATATAGTCATCATCACCTACGTATAATATGCGCTTGTTTCTGGTGGATGACCTACCTACTAAATCTACCTCTCCAAACCATATTTTCCTTCCAACACAGCACCAAATGCTTCCTGAGGACCATGGTAGTCAGTTTTACTTATAAATGTCACTTGTGCTAGTACTTAGTTGCTCAAAATAAATGTCTCGATAAAAATCGAAATTAATAGGTACAGCTTGGCAAAAAACAGTAGAAAACCGGAAGTCGCCACTGTCTTCTCGCTCAGAGGCGTCTTTACCTATAGTGCAGGGTGTGCGGCGCACACGGGCGCCGGGTCTAAGGGGGCGCCGAGCGCCCTCTAATGCGACACCTCCAAAGATGCGTCGATCGATGACTCAGGCGCAAAATGTCGCTTTCGCAAAATGTCTCCTGGTAGTAAAATGTTTCTTTCGCAAAATATCGCTTTCCCAGAATGACTCCTTCATAAAAGGGCTCAGGCGTTAAATGTCGCTTTCGAAAATGTCTCCTGGTAGTTGGTGCGTAGAACACCATGTGCGGCGATTTGCGAAATTTGTTTTAAGTGGACTGTATTAAAGGATGGCTGGTAATCGCCTAGAAACCATGAGCTGATGATGAACGGGCGATTGGTGGGTTTAGGAATAGAAGGGAAGCACGCCTACCTGGCTTATTTCTTCTTCTTCTTGTGTCGGGCTGGCATAAGATGGCGCCTTTCACGCTGCAGCACAGGATTCACAGAGTTCCTTGCTCACAATCACACGATCACACCCGCGGGTGGTTTCACAACAGTTTATGCATGAGTTTATGATGTTACGCTATCCAGTATTTAGGAATAAGCAGTAACGCCGCGTGCGCGGTGCGTTGGAGGCGCGGCCCGTGCGCGTCTTTCCAAGGGCACGATTCTTTCTCGACTCCTCGACGACCACGTAGGCGTCAGGCGTGCATTAAGGTTTGGGGAAGAGGGCGCTCTCATCGCCCGTTCTGATACTTGCATCAAATAAGTTAGTGGGAACCAATAGATGGCGCTACCATTTCCCCCGGCCTTAAAGGGTTGCCTTTAAGAGAGAAATATAACTTAGCTATATAAGGTATACTACCGCATAACCTATCCATATGCTAAGACGCTAAGACTGCGTTATAAAACTTAAATTAATTTAAATTATAGCGGAACTATTATAACTAAAGTACTTAAACTAGGAAGGAGATCCAACTTCAAGCTAGATCTCACTGAGTCGGTAGCGGACAGAGACGTACAACAGGGCGCACATAGCTACCCTTCGCGGTTTTGACGGTAACAACGCGGGTTGTACCGTCTTTAGACGTATGTAATTTCTCAACAATGCCTAATGGCCACGAAAGTGGCTGTGAATTATCATTTATGATAATGACTAACGTACCCTCCTGTATAGGGGATACCGGACTATTCCATTTAGATCTAGCCTGAAGTTGGTGAAGGTATTCTGAACGCCAGCGCTGCCAGAACGTCTGCACGAGTTTATCAAGCAAAGTATGTCTCTGAAGCAAGCTAGAAGAGTTTGCTTCAGAAGCGGGAAGTGACGACAATGGCGCTGTGTTCAAGAAATGCGCAGGAGTTAACGCGGATGGTTCAGCAGGGTCACTACTCAGTGCTGTGAGCGGACGCGAGTTAACCAGTGCCTCGACTTGAGCAAGGACAGTTAAAAGCTCTTCATAAGAGAGGATTTGTTGACCTATAACTTTGAAGAGATGCGTTTTAATTACTTTAACCATGCTTTCCCAACAACCGCCGAAATGTGGTGAAGCAGGCGGAATAAATTTCCAATCAATGTGATTAATGGAAAGTTCTTCCTGTAGATGTGTGCGATATTCCTTATTGAGAAATTTATAGAGATCGCGTAAGTATGAACTTGCACCCACGAAACAAGTGCCGTTATCCGAATACAAACACTGTATAGGACCGCGTCGCGAAAGAAATCGTTTAAGAGCTGCTAGAAATGACACAGTGCTTAAATCTGTCGCGACTTCAATGTGCGTAGCGCGTGTTGTTAAGCATGTAAAAATACATAACCAAGCTTTACGGCTTTTAACACCTCGACCACGAACTGGTGTGTATTGCAGTGGTCCTGCGTAATCACAACCGGTATGTGTCAACGACCATATATAACTAGACTCCTAATCACAGGCGACCGATGTCTGTCAACACATTAGGTAAGAAAATCTTATAACCGTCGTGACTCGACCACTCCTGTGAGTCCCCGTGTCGCACTGACCTTGAGTTAGCCAATCAGAACGCAGTATTAGCCAATCAGAACGCAGTACCCCGTCTCCCTCGCTTACGTCGTACCTCAGCGACTTGACAGAATAATTTTCTTTAGTCAGATCGTGTATGAGGCGTCTAGTTTTATATGGTCGTTGGTATGTGTAAACGCCTTATCTACCTGATTTACACGCTGGCTAGGAAGATCTGCCATGAGAGGAAAGACTGGACGCGGACGGAATTTAAAACAGATATTACATTTATGTATTCTGTGGCGAATTATTCGCCGTGCAGCTAGAATCCAATATTTATGCCTGAGTAAGGACATAAGCAACTCTGGATCAGCATGGAGATATTTCTTGTGATAAAAATCAACAAGAAGATCTACCACATGGTCTTGACGCGGTAAGATACAAGGATACTTGTAGTTGTAAGGTTCGTCCGAATTTGACAGACGACCACCAACACGTATGATGCCGTGCTCATCGAGAAACGGCTTGAGCTTAAGAAGAGTGAGAGAGCAAGGTATATTATTTTTTAAATTGTGAATGTCATTACTAAAATGAACAGCTTGCACAGCTCGCAATAATCTAAACTCTGCGACTTCAAGATCGGAGCCTGAAACAGAAGTCCTGTTGGGTAGTTGCCTTAGAAACCTATAGACATAAACTATGGTGCGCAGTAACTTAGACCACGACGACATGCGCAGTGCGAGTGCATAAATCGGAGATTCGGCAACCTCAGCAATCACGGGATGAGAGACAGACTTCCGTTCGGGTACGTTTTCGTCCTCTGCACTATGGTCAATGGGATGAATCGGCCATTCTGACGGATCCTGGGAAATCCAAGAAGGCCCACGATGCCACAGGTCATGCTGCAGAAGTTTAACTGGAGTAACACCACGAGACAGACAATCAGCGGGATTTTCAATACCTGCGACGTGATTGAAACAAGCAACCGGAATGAGTTCAATTAATTTTGTAACGCGATTGGCGACAAAAGTCTGCCAGCGGTGAGGAGAAGAATAAATCCAAGCGAGCACTACCTTGGAGTCAGTAAACGCGTATACTTTATTAATGGAGTAGTGGGGCGAAATTGTGTCTTGAACCTTGCGAAGCAACTGAGACAACAGAAGGGCCGCGCACAACTCCAGTCTCGCAACCGAAATGGTTTTGACAGGCGAGACCTTGGACTTGGCACATACTAACTGCACAGAGTAGTTAGAACCAATGCGGACCTGTAGATATACGACTCCGCCGTAAGCGCGTTCGCTAGCGTCAGCGAAACCTATTAAATTAACGGTACATCCATCCACCAAACCCAGATGACGCGGTATAACAATTTGGTTGAGTGCGGAAAGCTCAATGCAAAATTGTTTCCACGCGGCGACAATATGGTCGGGAGGTGCGTCGTCCCACTCACACTTTGATAACCAAAGCTCTTTGATCAAGAGCTTGGCGTACAAAATTGTGGGAGCCACAAAACCCATAATATCCCATAGTCGAGCTACTGTGGACAGCATAGTGCGTTTGGTGCACTTGTCGTCTGGTGGTGCGACGTCAAACCGAAAACTATCACAGGATTTGTCCCAGCGTAAGCCAAGAACCTTATGCAGTATTGACTTCTCAAACTCAATGTCTGGAGAAGCTTTATGAGAATCAGGTATGTGCGAGAGAACCTCTTTAGAATTGCTTGTCCATTTGACAAGATCAAATTGGCCTCGCTTGAAAAGCTGAATAAGCTCTTCACAAAGCGAAATTGCTTGCGGAGCGGATATGACGCTACAGGCGATATCATCCATATATAAAGCGGAAGAAGCAGCAGCTGCTGCAGCGGGGAAGTTGTCGCCTTCATCAGCGATCAACTGGCGGACAACTCGTAACGCGTGATATGGACTGGACTTGAGGCCAAAACAAACACGATTAAACTGATACACGGTTAAAGGTTCATTATTGTCAAAACGATAAAAGATTCGTTGAAATCTACGGTCAGATTCTCGAACACCGATATTGAGAAACATTTGGCGGCAATCAGCTGAAAGAGCAATTTGGAAAAGACGAAAATTAATAATGATGTTAAATAAATCACCCTGTAGATTCGGGCCGGCATGCAAAATATCATTGATCGATTGACCCGATGTAGTTCGACAACTAGCGTCTAAAACCACACGAAGTTTAGTGGTAGTCTTATCTTCGCGAACTACACCGTGATGCGGGATGTAATACGAAGGAAGAGAATTGCCTTCGCTGTTGACAACCGGACTCAAAAAACCTTTATTTATGTAATCACGCATGACGTCATTGTAGGCGCCGCGCAATTTAAGCGATGCATCAAGTTTGCGTTCTAAACAATAAAACCGTCTAAGCGCAGCAGCGTACGAGTCGCCTAGCGAATAAGGGTCGCCACAGAATGGCAACGCCACAGTATATCTGCCACTGTCGTCACGAACAGTGGTAGCGCGGAAATGTTCTTCACACTCGAGATCCTTACGGCTCAGCGAGGGCGGTGCGGATATCTCTTCAAGCTCCCAGAATCGCTTGAGGAGAGAATCAATATTATTTTCTTGAAGAACAGAACAACAAGACGTAGTATAATGAGAAGTATGTGATGTAGGTACGGTACCCATAATCACATACCCAAATACCGTCTCAATAGCGGGAGGTAAATTATATAGCTTATTACGTACGACATTAGGTAGTAATAAGTGCGGAAATACTGAAGCCCCGATCAAAACATCGATATTCCCCGGCTGACCAAAGTCAGCATCTGCGAGTGGCAATGACTCGAGGTGCGTAAGTAAGGACACGTCCACATGATCGTTTGGCAATGTGTCCGTAATGCGTTCCACGATAAGCGAGGAAACGTTAAAATTAATATGTCTATTAAAACGCGAATGTATTTTAATATCTACGGAACCCTTACATGATTTTTCTGAACCACCGATTCCTTTAACTACTAAGTTAGTATTTTTCAAGCTATTCCGTAGTCCAAGACGTTTAAAACAATCCGAAGTAATAAAACTACTTTGTGATGCACTATCGAGCAAACAACGGACCACGCACGGAGTATTGTTTACATCGTAAATGATGACCTGCGCGGTTGCGAGCAATATCGTATTGGACGCCGTACATTGCTGCTTGGCTTCGCGGTGAACGTGAGAGGCGCGTGAGCGCTGCTGCCTGCGTGCTAGCGCGACAGATGTAGTACACAAAGAAACTTCGTGCTGAGACGCGGGAGGGGTAGGTGCCGCGGTACGGGCGGCCTGTCCCTGCGGTGATGACGTCGAAACAGGTGGGCTAGAAACTAGGTCAAGGTTACCGGGTTCAGATAATGAAGATTTTTTATCGAAATGCAATAACGTATGGTGGCGCTGATTGCATGAGCGACACTTGGCTTTACTTGAACAATCGCTTGATTTATGTTTTATACTTAAACAATTAACACAAGCTTTATTTTCTTTTACACACTTAAAACGAGCAGTCGGGGTTAAATTATTAAAAGCGGAACATTTATAAAAGTGTTCATGTACAATATTATTGCACAGACACTTGTGCGGATTATTATTATTAGATTCCGAACATGCTACGTAAGATTGCGGATTAGGGACCGAGTTATTATTTCGCGATTTAGTCGACTTTTGTTTACTATTATTATTACTTGACGAGCTAGATGGACTAGGTTGCGTCATATTAAATATTCGGCACTGATCTTTGATGAAGGAAATAAAACTATCTAGTGTGGGTATTTCATGACTACGTTCCGTCATCTCGAAAGCACGAATGGTTTCCGTGTCGAACTTTTTTAATGCGAATTGTAATAACATAAAGTCGGAAAGGTTTTTTAATTTTAAGTTTTTAAGGGAATTGACTGCTGTTACAAAGTTGTCAATGAACAACTGGAAATTTGATAATGACGCGGGACCTGACAATTTAAGATTTAGGGCTTGATCCAAGTACGTACTTGCGAGGACACGAGTATCCTGATACCTATCAAGGAGCGACTGGAATATGACCTGATAATTCTCAGCATTGGGTGTGACACCTGCGAATACGGATTGCGCTTTCGGCGACAGCTTACCTATTAAATAGTACAACCTGTCTGCATCTGTCAAAGAGCCATTATCGTGCACTGTTGATTTGAAACTTGCATAAAATAATGGCCAGTTCCGTATATCGCCATCGAATGACACGAGTTCGATTGCAGGCAGTTTCGGCGCTCGGACGGCGGGGCAACCAGCACTGGTTTGTGCGGACTGTCTACCCTCTAACTGTGACTGTATGCGTTTAATGATACAATATAAATCTTCAAATGAGGTGTACGCCTGATAATTCGGCTGGGAATCAGGATTGATAGAAAGTAATTTTGCGTTATAAGCGTCCAATAAACTATGAAAGTCAGATCGAATATTATCTACAGTCACACAATAACTAAGAAATGATTCCCTGCTAACTTCGGTAGAATTGGCAGTCTTTGAACGCTCGTAAATGTCTTGAATACGCTCAAATAAAATATTACGTTTAGCTTCTAAGATTGTCAATTCGCTATTCTCCGAAATACATGGCTTATTTTTATTCGACATGTTTATGTGGGTATATTTATAAAACCGTACAAAACTAAATTAAGTAATTATGCGGCTATGCGGTAGTTATTCCTAATTAGGCAACAACTTTAAAGGCGGTGGAACTAAAAGGCGCTTGAAATATGGAATTTACAAGACGACTGTTTTATGTTTCGTAGTAGGTAGCTACGTAAGAGTATATTACCTACTGAGATGTGGGAAGTAACCACGTATTGGGTATATTAATTATGATCTAGGAGTGTAGATAGGTTCTACAACTACCTAGGTAGGCACTTCTAGAAGATACCTACGCGAATAATCGAGAATATGGATTTATTCCGCTCGATTAGAGCAAAATGGATATAATCCGCTCGAAAAGGATCAAAAAATGGTGCGTAGAACACCATGTGCGGCGATTTGCGAAATTTGTTTTAAGTGGACTGTATTAAAGGATGGCTGGTAATCGCCTAGAAACCATGAGCTGATGATGAACGGGCGATTGGTGGGTTTAGGAATAGAAGGGAAGCACGCCTACCTGGCTTATTTCTTCTTCTTCTTGTGTCGGGCTGGCATAAGATGGCGCCTTTCACGCTGCAGCACAGGATTCACAGAGTTCCTTGCTCACAATCACACGATCACACCCGCGGGTGGTTTCACAACAGTTTATGCATGAGTTTATGATGTTACGCTATCCAGTATTTAGGAATAAGCAGTAACGCCGCGTGCGCGGTGCGTTGGAGGCGCGGCCCGTGCGCGTCTTTCCAAGGGCACGATTCTTTCTCGACTCCTCGACGACCACGTAGGCGTCAGGCGTGCATTAAGGTTTGGGGAAGAGGGCGCTCTCATCGCCCGTTCTGATACTTGCATCAAATAAGTTAGTGGGAACCAATAGATGGCGCTACCAAGTAAAATGTCTCTTTCTCATAATGTCGCTTTCCCAGAATGACTCCTTCTTAAAAGTTCGCTTTCTCACAAAGGGTTATTCGCATTTCGTCCCATTCGCACTTCGTACCGCGTTTAGTTGGTCCCATTCGCGGCGGTAAGACTCCTCTTTGAGAAGTAGCTGCAAAGGCGTCACGGCGTCCTGACCTACCGCCTGACGCAGGTCCTCACCGGTCACGGAAGTTTCGGGAGGTACCTGTGTCGGATGAGGAAGAAGAAACGCTTGGTGTGTCACCACTGCGAGGATCGCCCGGAGGAAACGGTGGAGCATGCGGTAGAGGACTGCCCCGCTTGGGCAGAGCACTGCCTTGTCCTCATGACGGCGATAGGCGGCAACCTCTTGCGCCGGTATTGGTCGAGGCTATGCCGCGGGGCGAGACGGAGTGAGAAGTGGTCGCCTCTTTCTGCGAAGCAGTCATGCTAGCGAAGGAGGAGGCGGTACGCGTGAGAGAGAGGACAGTGTCCGCCTCAAACCAGTGGTAGACGCCCACGGCGACGGACGTCACAAGACGATCTCTGGCTACCGTAGGCGCGGGCATGCGAGGGCGAGTAATGGGTAACTCGCTGTCTGATCATGGACCATGTCCGGGTAGACGGCGCGTTGTATACGCGCGTCTCAAAGAGTGTCAGGACAATGACGCCCTCCCCCCCACTTAGAGGCCAAAGCTTGCTGGGGTCACGGGACTAATAGTTACCGTCACACCGGTAACTGTTAGTCTCGCGACAGTACAAGTCTGACTGTACGGTTGGGAGGACTCATTTGATGATTTTATCACAAAAAAAAAAGCTGTTGGAACTTTTTTTAAGAACTTTTAAACAATTTCGTAATACATGCTTTTTTCGTTACTTTAATCGTTTAGGCAGCTTATATTATTTTTATTGATACTCCGCTCCTATTGGTCGTAGCCTGATGACCAGAGGCGTCTCTAGCCCTTTTGGCGCCCGTGTGCAACCAGTACCCTGGCGCCCTCTAGTCTAGTAGTAGCGGAGTCAAAATGGAATACTAACAGTTATATTTTCAAACGGAAATTCGGATGCAAATGGTGGAATTTTAAATGGCTCAGGCGCAAAATGTCGCTTTCGCAAAATGTCTCCTGGTACTAAAATGTGTCTTTCTCATAATGTCACTTTTACAGAATGACTTCTTCTTAAAAGGTCGCTTTCTCACAATGCCTGTTTCGTAGATATCTCTTTCGCAAAATGTGTGTGAAAGTGAAATAAAAAATTAAAAAAACTGAAATAAAAAAGTCCTTTATAAGATCTGCTACAGTGGTATTTTTTTTTTATATTTTCAATGTACAGACACAGTTTTTTTTACTGTTTTATTATATGTATAGGTGTTTTAACCACTTTATCTATCTTGTAAAGGACTCATAATAAAAGTTTTTTTTTATTATTATTAATTTCACTCGAAAATTCGAATTTACAACGTTCCCATACAATACGACTATTAACAAGAATCAGAACAGAATCACCAACCAACAAGACTAAGAAACTGAAATTAAACCTGGCTAACTTTTTTCTAAGTTACTAACGCGACACTTTGTGAATGAGATATTCTGCGAAAGAGGCTTTGTGAGGGGTTACTCGCACTTCGTCCCATTCGCACTTCGTACCGCGTTCGCAGTTAGTCCCATTCGTGTGCATTACACTGAAAGTTTTTCATTTTAAAATTAATAGATTTTAAAAATTTTAAAACCCACATTTTTAAATGTCCTAAAAATAAGAAAATAACTCTACGGGGCTGAGAGAGGGGCCACTCAAAACGTGGGGGCGTATATTATTTAAGGGATATATTTACATGACGTGTAATACATCGTGGGTGTATCTTGCAAAGATACGCCCCCACGTTTTGAGTGGCCCCTCTCTCAGCCCCGTAGGGTTATTTTCTTATTTTTAGGACATTTAAAAACGTGGATTTTAGATATTTTAAAATCTATTATTTTATTATTTTTATTTTTGTTCATCGGGTTTGAAGCTACCCTGAAAATTTCAGCCTGCTAGCTTATCGGGAAGTGCCTCAAAGCCTGTCCGCCATCTTGGACGTCCGCCATATTGGATTTAAGTCACATGACTATATTTTTCGTATTTCTGACAGCAAACCCTTTCATTTGATACCCATAACATGGGGGTGGATTTCAAACAGCCAGTCTGCCAACTTGGACGTCCGCCATATTGGAGTTAAGTCACGTGACTATTTTTTTCGTACTCCTGACAGCAACCCTTTCTTTTGATATCCATATCTTAGGGGTGCATTTCAAATAGCCTGTCTGCCATCTTGGACGTCCGCCATATTGGATTTAAGTCACATGACTATATTTTTCGTATTTCTGACAGTAAACCCTTTCATTTGATAGCCATAACATGGGGGTGGATTTCAAACAGCCAGTCTGCCATCTTGGACGTCCGCCATATTGGATTTAAGTCACATGACTATTTCTTCGTATTCCTGACAGCAAACCCCTTCATTTGATATCCTTATCATAGGGGTGCATTTCAAATAGCCTGTCTGCCATCTTGGACGTCCGCCATATTGGATTTAAGTCACGTGACTATTTTTTTCGTATTCCTGACAGCAAACCCTTTCATTTGATACCCATATCATGGGGGTGGGTTTTAAACAGCCAGTCCGCCATCTTGGGGAGGCCGCCATATTGGATTTGTTATGACGTTTCTTAGCTAGTCATGTATTGTCATCAGAACTAAGAGCGTGTGCAAAATTTCAGCTTGCTAGCTTATCGGGAAGTGCCTCAAAATTGAGTTGCAAAAGTCCAACCGGAACGACAAACAAACAAACAAGAAAAGTGAGTGTATAAAAAAACGTGGGAAAAACGTGGGAAAATGTATCATGAAACTCGTACCTATTAAAAAAAGTTTGATACGCTTTCATAACAAGTTTCTTTCAACCTTTTTTTATTCTATTGGCACCGTGCACGACTTTAGCGCCACCTAGCGTTTGCACTGTTGACGGCTCTGACCGTTCTAATTGAAAACAGATTTCTTTACAAAACACATGGTTTTGGATTCCATGGCGATCCATCAGCTCTGAATAAAATTAAATAAACATAGGCAAAATGTATTCTATAAGAAAAATGTCAAATACAGGATTAAAATGAGGATTATGATTTATTTACTTTTTTCTCTTCACGGCAGCTAACCATCTCCTGCATTGCTCATCTTTCCAAGAACCGCTTGAGAATCAATAAAATTTAAATTTACTATTTCTGCTAGTATTCTTGCAGTTTACAACACAACAACTGCTGTGACCTATGTTTTTATGGCGGAATAACGCGATTATAAAAATTACGTACAGATATGTCTGACAAATTGATTCGAAATTGACAGATGACAGAGTTCAATGAACTCTGAGACAGAGCCGTCGTACTCCGACTGCTCCCCATCACCTGCCGTTGAAGAAACTACGATATCTCGTCAGATATTCATTGAAATCAAATAATGTCAAGGGAAATTTTGTTCAAAATTAAATGTTTGTAATGATTAACGTATTTATTTGGGTAAGGATTAATATTATGTTTATAAAAATACCGTCGCAAGTAATGTATTATTTTAAAACCAATTTGATTTCCATAAAAAAGGTTATAGTGAGTTAACCTTAAAAGATAGATATATGCCGTCGCGGACTTTATTTTAGAACGTTTCATGAGGAAAAATTCCGTCATACATAATTTTTGCGTAATGTAAACCGTTTACGCAGCGCACGCAACGGAAGCTCTCAATAAGAATTTCCCGATTTGACAACATGTTTCATTGCTGCTCTGCTCCTATTGGTCATAGCGTGATGTTATATAGCCTATAGCCTTCCTCGATAAATGGACTATCCAACACAAAAAGAATTATTCAAATCGAACCAGAATTTCCTGAGATTAGCGCGTTTTTAATAGTTGGCATATGTGAATGTGCTCTTAGACAATCCCACATTAGTTTTACTTTTCGCCACCATGGGCGCTGCAATCGAATAGTACTACCCCCACCTAGTACTTCGCACCCAGCGAATATGGCATAAAAACTGAGGCGATTGCGATGGGAGGATCCTTACTTATTTTAAAAACAAAGTCAATAAACACCAAGAATTATTATAATAAAATCATGATCTTACTTAGGTCTGATATGATGTAACAAGTTTCTCTTGTAGAGAAGAAATGTGTCTTCCCCCCAAGTGTAACTTTCCTTAGGCCTAAAACACACACAAGCGACGTAAGGCGAAGGCACGGGGCAGGCGCAGCGCAGGCGTGGGACAGATACGGCGCAGACGCGATTTGAATTATATCAGAAGAGGCGTGGAACAGGCAAGAAACGTTCAGATACGGCATTTTATAGGCTGACTGTAGGCATACCGTATCACAAGCGACGTGCTCCTTGCGTGGCTCACGAGAACCGACTGCTAGCGACGCGGCGCAGGCAACGAAACGGCGTGTCTGCGCTGCGCCGCGTCGCTTCAGTATAATTCAAAAACGTCGCCTGCATACATTTTGTATGAAATCGTTTTGAAGCGGCGCACGCCTGCTGCCTTACGTCGCTTGTGTATGTTTTAGGCCTTAACCTTCCCCAAAAGTACCTAGAGAAATTATTTGTCGGCATGCTTGACGTTGTAGACTTGTTTCTATCATCGTAGAGAAGAAACATTTCTTTTCTACGTGACAAACATCGCCATTGTCGCCATACTTAGGACGATAGACATCTTTCATCTGTCAGTTTGTCGATTCTCCGATCCCGTTGCGTCGATTTATCTCGTTTCTACGGTGGTCATGCTACGCGTGCAGATAAAACGCTACTGAGCCGTACTTGGCCGATGTCTCGCCTGGTGGTTTTGCCGAGCCATTGTACAAGCTCTCACGTCGAAAAACCGTGACGAGGACAAGAGGCCTGAGTAGTAAGGCTGTGGGAAAGAGAGAGCCATACAAGTCGTCTAGCGCCATCTCGTTCTCTGAACGGAACTACTCACGCTTAGACATCATGGTAGGCCACCAGTTCATACAAAACAATGTATGATGCAAAATAGTATGACCTTGAGGAAACAAAATCTGAGTAGATGAATGGAAAAGGATTGCTTGAAATGAAAATACACTGTTTACAGTGCACAGGCATATATTGATACAAAAGCCTATGCCTCTTGTTGAGCCTGAAGCCTCTTGATGTGAGATGCCTTTTTCTGCTTGATCCTGTTCTTCCTCTCGGCCAGGGTCAGCTTGCGCTTGTTCCAGCGCTTCTGCTTTCCAGCATCCTTCTTCTTGGCTTCCTTCTTGGTGTGGGATGGGTCTGCACGGATCAATTCATGTGCTTTCTTGTAAATGGCTTCAATCTGAAAAACACATTAATATGTAAGGATTCAAGCTGACTTTTATATGGGCACCATTTAATATTTAAAAAAGACTGTTGCAATACTTTAGTACTTAATAAAATCATAGATGTTAAGTGTGGAAAATGATTGCATTAATTTTGTCCAATTTCGACACTGTCCAAGTATATTTACTAGAACTGTAATTTGGTTGGACGTTTTAGTTAAGACTTCATAGTAGGATAGGAAATACTTACAGAATCAGCATTTACACCTAGTTTGATGTATTTGCCGAACTGTCTCTTGAAGGAATCTTCATCATCAGCTTCAAGACTGCGCATGTATTCAGCCACGTGTAGACCAAAGATGTGTGCTCTGAAAGCATTAATTTGTTTAAGTGATGCATCTCATACCGATACGGTACCGATATATCGGCGACACTTCGGTTTAGCCGATACTTCGGTATCGACGATATATTTATGACCGATTCAGCAATACTTTTTAATTTATAAATGAAGTGTAAAAGAAGAAGTCGAGAGATACCTAAGGTCTCCCAATATATCGAGAAGATGCAGATCCATTCGCTTTCTAAATAAGAAAACTCATTCTGATTGGCCATATCTTTCTTGGATAAATGTTTTTAAGACCGGTTTCAAAAACTTGCAATCCATTTTTTCATCACAACCAATAGCCTTAATTATTTACTGTTGCTCCAATAATGCTGTCCAAACAATAGATGAACCATAATTCAGAGGATGAATGGAGCTAAATATTTCATTTTTAATTTTATTAAAAAAACAAAGAGGAGCCTCACCTGTGTACCTCAGCATTGAATTTCTTGGCTTCGGCATCATAACCTGGGAACCTTTTGATGGAGTGAGGTACGTTTAGG
Source organism: Agrotis exclamationis (assembly GCA_950005045.1). Lineage (NCBI taxonomy): Eukaryota > Metazoa > Arthropoda > Insecta > Lepidoptera > Noctuidae > Agrotis > Agrotis exclamationis. The sequence continues at coordinate 8,577,711 of OX465417.1, read as the reverse complement.
CCACCATCAACTGCACCCTTCATGGCTCCAAACACACGAGCACCAGTGGTGGTACGTGCCAGACCCACATCAAGGTAACATCTTTGAGATAACATAAAAACATTTATATTTTAGTTTAATTATTAAACAATGTCAGGTAAGTACAGAAATAATATAAAATCAGATCATTACGAAACAACATTATTTTTAGCATTGTACGTGCATTCAGACCGCCCGTAATTTCTTCATCATAAGCAAACAAAACCCTCCAAACAACAAAATGGTGTGGCCCAACAAGAAGATGGGTTGATAACTTTATAAAAACAGCAAGAAAAGAAAAAATAAACATTGCTGCAAATTAAGAAATGTGGAATAGGATGGAGGAGCCTTTTACCCTCACGGTCCATTAATGTGGAAAAAAGCTATAATAATAAAAAAACAAACAACTAACTGACAACTCATCAAAATTTACAGAACATCGTGACCAATTGGGGAAAGCAAAACAGTCATAAAACATATAATAATTTCTCTTTTAATTTACCTGAAGGCACCAGGGCCATTGTCAACAGGTTCAACATTGTATTCATCACCAGTGACCTCAGTGGCACCGCTGTATAGGGTGTCTAGCCCAAGCCTCTGGAGCAGTCTTCTTGCGAGCAATAACCCAGTACAGTAGGCAGCAGCATAGTTTGTCAAACCAACCTAAACAAAAACGAATCTATTATAGTCATTATCAAAATTTGAAATGATTACTTTACATATAAATTCAATAAATCAGTATTGAACCATTTAACAACAGGGTTGTTTTGAGTTTGTACGTCTCTTCAGACCGCCCGTTCAAAATCATCATTAATTAAGAGCCTGTATGCAATACACTAAAATAAACAGGTGACTTACCTTGACGCCGTAGCGTGGTAGTTCATGAGAGTAGGCAGCACAAACAATGTGGTCACCCTCGATACGAGAGTAAGCCACCTGGCAGGTAACATCCTTGTTAGACAGACGGACGATCAGGCGGTACTTGGGCGTATTGTACTTGTTCTTGTCCTGTTATAAACAATACTGAAATTAGAACTTAGATGAAAGTAACCTATAATAAAATTTGCTAACAATAACTTACTTGAACAACGAGGCGTTTACGGGCATAGTAGTCGGTCTTACCCTCACGACGCCTCTTGAATTTAACTTGGTACCTCTTGAAGTATTGCTTGTTCTTCACAACTTTCACGAAACCCTAAAACATGACTTTGATTCAATCAACTGAGATTTACAGATTAACACTTTTGTTTAGGCTATTTTAGGTTATCAGAGACACTTTATAATCAATTGTGCTGCAGTCTAAAACGAAACCAATGTTGTAGTGCACATAAAACATGGCACTACACATCAATCTTGCTTCTTCTGCCGCATCAGATGACGCGCATGTGTCGGTGTTTCATCATTTAGGTTAGGAGATGAAAAATTAAAATTGTTCGTTGGTCAGCAAACATTTCATAAAAAGGCTATACTAACTAGTATAAATGGAACATAAATACATAAACAACGACTTTTAATAGGTTATTGATCTAATTATCAAGTGAACATTTTATTATGACATGGCGAAGAAATATCAATCCGTATTTTCACAATCACAACTCAAAACTATATTAATGTTGCTTAATATACACAAGATTTAACCGCACTAAGAACTATTGAATATATTTTAGCACCGTTGCTCACCATTTTTATTTATTCCTAAATCAATTTAGGAACCGAGCGTCCGAGAAAGGACACCGCCGGAAAAGAATTTTTTTTTTAAAAGATGACTACTGACATTGTTACGATGTTGCCAGTATAAAGAAAATATAAAATATTTGGAGCTGCAAAATGATTATTCTATTTATTGTTGAATTATTAGTTTATTACTTACTAATTAATTTTAAATATATATTATTATCAGCCTATTTCAAATGACGCGCACTCTGCTGTAATGGTTGGAAATGAGCGTCTGGAGTTTGTTGACCATTACGTTTATCTGGGACATGTTCTATCTTTTGAAAAAGAGCATTCAAACAAAGAGCTTTCTAGGAGAATTCAGCTCGGGTGGGCGGCATTTGGTAAGCTCGAACATGTTTTTAGATCCAGGAAAATACCCCAATGTCTAAAAACTCGCCTTTTCAACCAATGTGTCCTGCCAACGATGACGTACGGTGCCGAGACATGGACGCTTACAAAGGAGACTGTGCACCGAATTCGAGTTGCACAAAGGGCCATGGAGCGAGCCATGCTTGGCATTACTATTTTAGACCGAGTGCGTAACACCGAAATCCGTCGTCGGACGAAAGTCTATGACGTCGGGGATAGGGCGATACGCCTCAAGTGGAGTTGGGCAGGGCATCTGGCTAGACGCAGAGATGGCAGATGGAGTAAGGTTCTGACCGAATGGTGGCCAAGGTTAGGCCAAAGAAACCAGGGCCGCCCAAAAGCTCGTTGGGTTGACGATATCGTCAGGATCGCGGGGAATAGATGGATAAGAGACGCACAGAACCGAGAGATATGGCGAAAAAAGGGGGAGGCCTATACCCAGCAGTGGGTGATCCCGGGCTGATATGATGATGATGATGATGATCAGCCTATTGACGTCCACTGCTGAACTTAAGCCTCCCACAAAGAGCGCCAACCCTCGACTGAGCTTAGCTCGGGAAAAATAAATAATAGAAAAAACTTTTTCAAAAAAAATGTAACCGCCTTCAAAAACAACCACAAAAAAGGGTAAAATAACCTACAAAATAACTTTTTTTTCAGAAGTCGGTGCCTTTGTTTTTTTTTTCATTTCATTGTTTTTTTGCCACCGACTTCTGAAAGAAAATTATTTTGTAGGTTATTTTACCCTTTTTTGTGGTTGTTTTTGAAGGCGGTTACATTTTTTTTGAAAAAGTTTTTTATTTTACTCTTTTTAGTTTAAATATTCAACTCAAATTCTTGTCAAATAAATCATTCTCTCTCAAGTGCACAATAAGCTAATAAAATTCCCTATCTCAAAAACTACTGAACCGATTTTGATGAAACTTACAGTATTCCGTAAGTTGAACAATACTTAGTACAACAAAAAAAGAATTACTTAAATCAGACTTGTAGTTCCAGAGATATGCGAACACAAACTAAATCAGTCGATGCCTACTCCAAGCCGTTGAGGAGTTGTACCTTCCATCATCAGCTCATCCACCTGAGATGATGATTATCAGATGCAAATACTTGAACAGCTTTAGAAAATATATGAAAATGGTACTATGTGCCTATAAAATTTGAAGGTTGCCCTCGATTTCCTTGGGATTCCATCATCAGATCCTGACCTGATGATCATGGGACCAATTGGAAAGTATACCCTTTCAAACAAAAGAAAAATTTTCCAAATCGGTCCAGGCGTCTCCGAGAAATCGGGGAACATACATAAAAAAAAAAAAAAAAGATTCCGACGAATTGAGAACCTCCTCCTTTTTTTGAAGTCGGTTAAAAATTAAAAATGATTATTAGAAAAAATGAATGAAACTATAAACTTCACTGATAACAAATTAATAAATGTTTTTTTTTTGTTTTGGCAGTGTTATTACTAAGCTATAAGCTGGTAATGTTGGACTTAATGTTAACATTTATAGGGTTTTTTTTTATCGTGGTAAAATCATCAAATGAGTCCTCCCACCCCGGGCAGGGCGGGAGGGACTGTCAGACTTGTACTGACTAAAATCCACGGTGTCCTTCAATAGCCCGGTCCAGGATTTTAGCGTGTGAACTGGTAAGGTTTTTGCCCCATATGCCCAGATGCATTAGCCTGATGGCAGCCAGCGCCGCCTCCTGCTGTATGCACAGGTCAAGGGGAGTTAATTGAAGGGCTATCTCCATGGCTGCTGTTGGGGTGGTTCTGTTGGCAACCAGTGGTAGCCGAACAGGCCAGCCGTTGAAAGCGTTGTAGTCTGGTAATGGTGGTCGAGAGTTCAGTCCTCGTCCACCAGACCAGAGCACCATAAGCCACCATATGCTCTGCAATGAGCTCATTTACCACTAAATTCCACAGCAGTGGTGGCAGCACCCCACCTTGTGGGCAGCCCCTACTCACGATACCTCGTGTGGTGGTGTTCACGGTAAATTGAATAGCATGGTATTTTAACAAGTTGTTTATCCATTCTATCAGTGTTCGCGCAACACCGTGTGTGGCAAGTGCCTGTTCGATGCTGACGAAGTTGGTTTTGTCGAAAGCACCTTCTATATCAATGAAAGCGCCTAGAGTTGAGTTTTTGTCTTTAAGAGCATTTCCTATGCGTGAGACCACGCTATGGAGTGCTGATTCTGTTGATTTGCCTGCACAGTAGGCGTGTTGATTAGGATGTAGGGGTCTTTGTACCGAAATTTGGGATCTAATCTTCCTATCTCCCAGCCTCTCCAGAGTCTTCAAGAAGAACGAGGAGAGGCTTATAGGTCTAAAAGATTTGGGCTGGGTGTAGTCGCCCCTACCTGGTTTCGGTATAAAGATTATTTTTATTTCCTACCAATTCAAGGGTATGTAGCGGTGGCTCACGCAGGCTCTGAACACCTTCACAAGGTAGACATGGGACTTACCTAGATTGATTTTTCGCCCCTTTTAACACCTATATTCCAAATTTCATCAAAATCGTTAGAGCCGTTTTCGAGAACCGGAATGTATATATAAATAACATGTAAAAAATATTTTGCCGCGTCGTGTCGCGCAGTTCCGCTGCAGTGCAGTTCCGCCTAGTGCAGTTTTAACTTAAACTGCACAGTTTTAGTACCCACACACGTTCAGACACGAGCAGAGGCGTAGCGTGCCTTGCCGGGGCCCCGTATAAAAATTTGTTTGGGGCCCTTAGGTAGGGTAAAGATTTATCACTCAAGAAAAACAAATGCATTTCTCTGTATCTACGCCGAAATATAAACAAAAAATTCAAGATGCGACTGATCAGTCCAGAGGTTGGAATTAAGTAGAGTTATTTTAATACTTGCATCGAAATGTTGATATTTTTTTTTTTATTTATTTATATTAATATGGATCTTCCTGGGATTTCTAATAGACAATCTCGTGCTTAAAACAGTATAAGTACATATAAATAATAATAATATAAACAGCAGAGATAGATTAGACAAATAAATTGTGTAAATGTAAATAACAATTTTATTTAATAAATCATTAAGTTTTTATTAATTTTTGTTTACGCACGTTGGGTGCCCCTATGGCCCGGGGGCGCAGATACGGCGGTAGCTACGCCCCTGGACATGAGCTATAAAAATGTACGATTATTCATTCGTTGGCCTGTGGCTTCGACTGACAATGCGATGATATTCAAACCACGATTCATGCGAAAACTGAACGACTGGGCTTACTGGGCACACACTTTATGATTATCGACACAGTTTCTTCCGATTTCGATTTATCTATCCAAAATTTCATACTGTTCCGTTCAACTGTAAAGTTTTACAAAATCAGACAAACTGTACAGCTTTTCTCATATACACATGTAGATTTATCGTTGCAGTTTGAACTGTACCGTCCAATCGTAACGATTTTTCGTAAGGTGAGTAGCAGCCATTATAGACCCAGTAAGACCGCAATAGGCGGAACTGCACCGCAGCGGAACTGCGCGACACGACGCTTCAAAATTCTTTACGAGACAACCACTAAGCGGCAACCATGCGGCAACGGAACTGCATTGCAACTGAACTGTGTGGCAAAGCTACGCGTCGTGACTGATGGGTTTTTGCCCGGGAATTTTCCCGAGCTGGGAAAATTCCCAATAAATTCCCATTTCTTCCCGGGAATATTCCCAAATGACGGGAAAATATTTTTCACACAAAATTATGCAATTTAATTTCTTTTTTCATAAAATTTTGCATTTGTGTGAGTATATGCATGCATGTGAGTGGTTATAAAAGAAGACATTCATTCTAAAAGTATGGTTACAGTATAAAAATAAGGGCCATTTGTTCATGGAAATGATTTTTCATACTGATGGGCCCGATCAATTTCTCATTTTGTATGAAAAAGTAATTTTTTTTTTGCGAATTTCGAAAAGTCTTAAAACAAACATTGTTAAGTAACATGGGCTGAGTTACCCCACGAGAGGTTTTGCGTTAGTAACGTTACACGTTGTATTACGTGGGATGTGGATACAGGGACCATTGTGCTGATAGTCGTATCAGCCCATGCCTTAACTGCCAAGAGCCTCAACCAACATCTAAGGAGGCTCTCGTTAGGCAGCTGGATCAAGGGCCTGACCAGAAAGCAGTTCATCTGGGCACGGCGCGCATTGTCAGGAGGTTCCTTTCTCTGGCGCCCTGACCGCCGGTAGCTTGGACCTTGTTCCCGATGCCACTGAAAACTGCCACATGGCCACCATAATTGTTTATATTTTGAAACGTTTTTGGTTTTGTAAAATATTATAAAAAGTAAAGATTATTGAAAAAGAATAATCAGACATTCGGTTATTGTAGCCATCTTAGTGTTCAAACACGTTAACCCGCGGGCGCAATGGCTGCGAGATCACGAAATACCAAACATAATATGTTTCAATTCGTTTTGTACGTGAACACTTGGATATTACGCTATATCATAGCCAAGTGTTCACGTACGAAACGCACGTGTGATCTAAGTGCTCAAACCTCAAACTCGTGAACGGGGTGCGGTACGAATCACACAGCGGGCAAGCAAGCGACTGGCACGCGGTGCGCTCGCGGCTATATCAAAAGCGTGAGATGTTTGCGTGTGTTCATGTCGAACCAGCGGCGGAGCGCGCGATCACTCGTGACGCCAGTTAAGTTTAACCAGTATGAAATTGTCGCTCTCGCAAACGCCTGGCAGCTAATGAGAACACGAGCTCGCCACGTCCACGCGCCCGCACGAACGTTTACGTTTACCGTTTGCCATTTGTCTACAAAGCAAGACTAAAATTATAAATTGTTAGATTAGAGTTATGATTATGTGGCTATTTATAAGTACAATACCCATACTGCATGAGTAAATCCAAATCAATCTTTTCAGCGCACCAAATAATAGGTTTATATTCAAAGTAAGCTGATAACTGTAGGTATAAAACCGCATAAAAAGCAATATTAATATTTTTTTTTAAAACATAATAATTAGTAAAAGATCGGTGTGATACTTTTCTGACTTATTCTACGTTGATTTTAAGTCTTTTTATAGAAATACGTTATAATAAAATTCTCGTGTCACAGTTTTCGATGCCATACTCCTCCGAAACGGCTTGACCGATTTTGATGAAATTTTTTGTGCTTATCCGGTATCTATGAGAATCGGCCAACATCTATTTTTCATTCCCCTAAATGTTAGGGGTAGTCCACCCCTAAATTTTTTTAAAATTATTTATATGGCAAAACGTTTGCTGGGTCAGCTAGTACGTTATAAAAAAACATTTCCATGAACAAATGGCCCTTATTTTTATACTGTAACCATACTGTTACGAGCTGGGTATTGGGATAAATTAATTAACACCAATTAAAACCAAATAAACTTTATTCACACACGAATCAGTAATTAAAACAAACACTTAACACTACTCAACAATTAAACACTTATAAACTCACTTAATCACACGTAAAAATCACTTGGAGATCGCTTCCAGTTCACTTCGAGTTGCCTCGATCGTAGTCAAAACCAGACTGACTCAGGTCGGCGATCGGCGCCCCTTTTATACCTCGGCCGGACCCACTAGATGTTTCTAGAAGGTGGTCGAATGTTCTGGAAACATCCATAGACTTCGACATAGTCCCATACCTTCTGGAACATTCCAGAACTATCTTGAAACATCTAGAACAGAGTAGAATTTTCTAGAAACTTCCAGACCAATCTTCGATAGAATTGTCGAGAACCTTGTGGAACTTTCGAGAAGCTTATAGATAGGTCTCGCAATTCGATCGACGTAACAATACTTTTAGAATGAATGTCTTCTTTTATAACCACTCACATGCATGCATATACTCACACAAATGCAAAATTTTATGAAAAAAGAAATTAAATTGCATAATTTTGTGTGAAAAATATTTTCCCGTCATTTGGGAATATTCCCGGGAAGAAATGGGAATTTATTGGGAATTTTCCCAGCTCGGGAAAATTCCCGGGCAAAAACCCATCAGTCACGACGCGTAGCTTTGCCACACAGTTCAGTTGCAATGCAGTTCCGTTGCCGCATGGTTGCCGCTTAGTGGTTGTCTCGTAAAGAATTTTGAAGCGTCGTGTCGCGCAGTTCCGCTGCGGTGCAGTTCCGCCTATTGCGGTCTTACTGGGTCTATAATGGCTGCTACTCACCTTACGAAAAATCGTTACGATTGGACGGTACAGTTCAAACTGCAACGATAAATCTACATGTGTATATGAGAAAAGCTGTACAGTTTGTCTGATTTTGTAAAACTTTACAGTTGAACGGAACAGTATGAAATTTTGGATAGATAAATCGAAATCGGAAGAAACTGTGTCGATAATCATAAAGTGTGTGCCCAGTAAGCCCAGTCGTTCAGTTTTCGCATGAATCGTGGTTTGAATATCATCGCATTGTCAGTCGAAGCCACAGGCCAACGAATGAATAATCGTACATTTTTATAGCTCATGTCCAGGGGCGTAGCTACCGCCGTATCTGCGCCCCCGGGCCATAGGGGCACCCAACGTGCGTAAACAAAAATTAATAAAAACTTAATGATTTATTAAATAAAATTGTTATTTACATTTACACAATTTATTTGTCTAATCTATCTCTGCTGTTTATATTATTATTATTTATATGTACTTATACTGTTTTAAGCACGAGATTGTCTATTAGAAATCCCAGGAAGATCCATATTAATATAAATAAATAAAAAAAAAAATATCAACATTTCGATGCAAGTATTAAAATAACTCTACTTAATTCCAACCTCTGGACTGATCAGTCGCATCTTGAATTTTTTGTTTATATTTCGGCGTAGATACAGAGAAATGCATTTGTTTTTCTTGAGTGATAAATCTTTACCCTACCTAAGGGCCCCAAACAAATTTTTATACGGGGCCCCGGCAAGGCACGCTACGCCTCTGCTCGTGTCTGAACGTGTGTGGGTACTAAAACTGTGCAGTTTAAGTTAAAACTGCACTAGGCGGAACTGCACTGCAGCGGAACTGCGCGACACGACGCGGCAAAATATTTTTTACATGTTATTTATATATACATTCCGGTAAAAAGTAATTTTTTTTTTGCGAATTTCGAAAAGTCTTAAAACAAACATTGTTAAGTAACATGGGCTGAGTTACCCCACGAGAGGTTTTGCGTTATTAACGTTACACGTATATCGACAACCTCGTGAGCCAAATCAAAATACTTGAATTGCTTATCTTTCTCAGATTTCATGAGGTTCTCGTCATGTGGGACGACAATGTCAATAATCATTGCACACCGCTCTGATCGATCCACTACCAGTGATGATGGATTAATGTACTGGACATTGTTATATTGCCACTTTCAGTACGTAAAGGGCTGAAGGATCACCGTGGATTTTAGTCAGTACAAGTCAGACAGTCCCTCCCGTCCCACCCTGGACGGAAGGACTCATTTGATGATTTACCACGCAAAAAAAGGGGTCACAAAATACTCTCTTGGTGTGTGTGCATTAACATCTTAAAGGATTTAAGTCTCCAAACCGTTAACCCGAAAAACAATTCCTTAGGAGTCGAATTTCACAAAATATCACCTTGATGAGCATTTACGTCTTAAAAAGAACCCCCATGCTAAATTTCAGACTCCTAAAGTGAAGTTTCATCGAAACTATCAACCCTAAAAACAACCCTTTAGGGATCGAATATCGCAAAATCCCGTCTTAGATATCACTTACGTCTAAAAAACAACCTCTGTGTAAAAATTTGTGTCTCAAAACTATCCACCCCAGAAACAGCCCCATAGAGGTTGAATTTCACAAAATTTACACCTTGGTGAGCATTTACGTCTTAAAAAGAAACTCCATGCATAACTTGAAATTCCTAGCACCTGTAGTAACGAAGTTTCATTCAAACTATCAACCATAAAACAAACCCCTTAGGGCTCGAATTTCGCAAAATCCCGTCTTTGGTAACACCTACTTCTTAAAAAGACTCCCCATGTAAAATTTGAAACTTCTTGCCCTTGTTGTAACAAAGTTTTACACAAACCATGCCAAAAACAACTCCTTAGGGGTCGAACTTCGTAGAATCCCGTAATAGGTAGCACTTACGTCCTAAAAAGAACCCCCATGCGAAATTCGAGACTCCTAGCCCTTGTAGTAACAAAGTTTTATACAAACTGTGATCCCAGAAAACAAACCCCTTAGGGGTTGAATTTCACAAAATCCGTTCTTAGTGCTCACCTACGTCATATAAGGAACGCCTACGCAAAATTTCAAGCCCAGGCCCAGCGGTTTCGGCTGTGCGTTGATCGATCAGTCAGTCAGTTTTGAATTGTATATATAAATGTAGATATTTCGTGACAGCGCCCGCAAGTCAACGTGTTTGAGCACTAAGATGGCTACGATAACCGAATATCTGATTATTATTAATATTTTTTAACATTTGCATTGGTTCAAAATTTATTTTCCCGTCATTTGGGAAAATTCCGGGAATTTATTTTATTTTCCCATAATTTCCCAATCATTTTTTCCCTCCCATTTTTTCTTTCCCGGGCACCCATCACCGTGTCGCGCAGTCCGCTGCCGTGTAATTCCGCTTAGTGCGGTCCTACCTTTAAGTTTCAGAAGATTAGACCTTTTAAAAACTTTTGTCTATGTTTTAATATTTGTGATTTATTTAGTGTGGTCACTCTTGGAAATCCAATGTCAATAGTCAAATTCTTCGCTATGGCTTCCTCCTATTCATATCCTGAATTATTTTTGGCGGGTTTTATATTTACCTTGCCCTTTCTATATGAAAAAAGTAATTTTTTTCGGTATTACTTGAAATTTTTTCTTTATTACTCGTATGTGTTAATAACGTGCACGGTGCTTTTGCCCGTAGTGTTAATACATCCTCGCGACGTAACGAACCTAATGTAAGATATCGATTTATTTAATTATTATTTCGTCTTCTTTATCTACTGCTCACGGATTTCTAACAAATAATAAATAATTTACAAAAAAATATATTTCCACAGAGTTGCTTCCAGATTTTGTCGATATGCCTCACATCTAATAGGTATAGAATGGGAGTTGCGAGGGATGGAACACTGGAATACCGAGCAATGCTACATTGTGATATCTAATCATCAAAGTTCGTTAGATATATTAGGTAAATATTTTTAAATTTATTTTATCACTTGTTCAAAGCTGTTTTTGTACAATGCTTGTTTTTAAAACTACCAGGTATGTTTGAAATGTGGCCTCGCATGAAGCGCTGTACAGTGGTGGCAAAGAGACCTTTAATGTTCACTGGTGCTTTTGGATTTGGTGCTTGGCTGTCTGGTCTTGTATTTATTGACCGTTTAAGAACAGAGAAAGCTCGCCAACTCATGAAGGATGCAACTGCACGCGTCATTAAAGAAAAAGTATGTTCTCTTCATTCATATTCATGATTTTTATATAATTAAACCATTAAAAAAACTAATATCTTAATAATATTTTTAGACAAAGCTTTGGATATTTCCTGAGGGTGCAAGATACAACAAAGGCAGTATTCAATGTTTCAAGAAAGGTGCATTTTATTTAGCTATTGATGCTCAGATACCAATAATGCCAGTTGTTTTTAGTCAATATTACTTCTTAGACAGTGAGACAAAGACATTTGAACCAGGTATGTCAGCCCACAGGTGACACACCCCATAGTCTGATGATATTTAAATATTTAACACTTAAAAATATTTTGAAATGCTTATATGTATTTTTTTATTTTTAACAGGAAAGGTGGTCATCACTACTTTGCCTCCCATACCAACAAGTGGAATGACACATAATGATGTTGAAACTCTATCTGAAATGGCTCGTCAACAAATGATTGATGTTTTTCATGAGAGTTCCAAAGATCTAGTCATGCAAAAGAAAATTGCAATTTAAGCTGTCCTATCCCACCTTACATGATTGTATAAAAAATCTAATAATATTTCCTATAGTGTCATTTTAGCGTATGAGCTTTTCATATTAATTTTGGTAACAATAATTACCATTTTGTGACTGAAAATGTTTTATTTGTTAGAATGTGCGGCATTTGTGATTTGTCTCACATGTACACAAATATTAAAGTGGACATGTGATATTTGCTTGAAGACAAGTGCCAAGCATTCAGTTGTTGCAAGATCAATTTTTACTCCAAGAAGCCATAACTTAGTTATATAGGTATACATTGTATGTGTTCTTTTTGTAACCATTTTATCTAGTCATCTTACTTTATTGTTTATTCACATTTGTGTTGTAAACTGTAGTTAAGAGATGTCCTATTACTGTACTAGTCATATTTTATAAGTTAATACTCACCATTTAGTTGACTGATTTATTACCTGTCAAAAAGTTTGATCTTCCTTTTTTGCCCTATAAAATGTTTTATTATACCTTCTAAGTATTTAAATATGTATTGTTAGTTTAGATCTAGTATGTCAATAATTAACGATGTTTAAAATAATTATTGTTGTATATTTGGCCGCCTTAGTGTCCCCCCACATTTATCGACGCGGAATCGGCTTAAGCCGGTCAAGAAAACCTTTATGTCAACATAATAAGGGTGATACTAATGCCATTCGCATCGGATCGCGTCGTCCGAGCCGAGCCGATGCGAATGGCAAGGTTTTCTTGACCGGCTTAAGCCGATTCCGCGTCGATAAATGTGGAGGGACCCTTAGTGTTAAGATGGGATAATGCATTTCAACCGAGAATAGGATGGCCTTTTTTTTTTCGAGGTGGAAGTCCTCATAGGACTTCCTCCGCCTAGGGAAAGGCGGAGGGGCATGTCAGACTTGACTGACTAAAACCACCCCGGTGTTCCCTCGCACACTTGCGTCCGGAGCTGCGGGTGCGCATGTTACTTCCGCTGCCTCGGACTAGTGAAAGAGAGCGTTGTCCGCTCTCCTTCGACGCCCGGTGCGTCTGCTGCGGGATGGGAGAGCACTGGCGATCTCCCTCTCCCTTTCCGCCGCTTCCTTCTGCGAGATGACATCCTCGCAGAAGGAAATCACTGCGTCCCAGGACTCTGCCTCTCCGACCATTGACTTAACAATGGTCGGCAGTGACAGGTCGCTCCCCACTTTTGCAGTGAGAGCACGGCGCGGCTCGTCCCACGCGACACACTCGGCCAGCGTAAGAATCGGATGAACTTGGCGCAACATTAACCCGCAATAATTAATTATGAAAATTAAATTAACAAGTTGTAAACGACATTTTATACTAACGAAAATTAAATTGCAAAAAAATATTTATTTAAACGCAATAAATTGTCCTGACAGTACAGCCATGGCGCCAATGTCGTCCGATTCTTAGTTAAAACGCATATTAGCTGATTTTGGAAAAAAAAAACACCCTGTATTATTTCACCATTCGATAGCGTCGCGTCGCTAATAAGAAGGTATCAAATTCTGTAAAGTAATGATAAATACGGCAAACTTAGGTAAATATCAAAATCAGCAGGTTCGATTTCTGGCCAGGAGGATTAGGTATATTAGGTACCTATAGATTTTATAGATTTTTCAAAAATCTTATAATGCAGTTTTATTCAAAATCGTCCTCGAGACTCCTTTTGAGTATTTTTCAATATTCCTCATCTTCCTCATAGTTTCGGATATAGCCATACACGCCCAGTTTAAAAATTCAGCCTGTATAGGTATTCGAAACGTTAATCTGAAACTTGTCTGCAATGTAACTCACATCTTTATTTCGGCTGAGATAAAAATAAGGACAGAAAGTCTGACCAAGAATTCCTCTCGTTTAAATCCCAGTAGAATTATATGCATTACGTTGTGGAGATAAGGGTGAACTTGCTAAGTTAACGCTTCGATTGCGCAGCTATGCTATTCTCTATAAGAAATCTCATCGCAGCTGGACTTTACGATGTGCTCTTCGATGAGACAGTAGCTTTTTTTTTAGCGTGTTAAAATCATCAAATGAGTCCTCCTACCCAGGGCAGGGCGGGAGGGACTGTCAGACTTGTACTGACTAAAATCCACGGTGTCCTTCATTAGCCCTTTACGTTCCAGGGTCACGGTAGTGATATAAGTCCCGCGACCCCGGCAGGCTTTGGCCCTCTGGAGGGGGGCCCCGTCATCTTGCTGACGCTCTTTGAGGCGCGCGTGGAACACAACGCGCCGTCGACCCGGGCATGGTCCATGGTCAGGCGGCGAGTTGCCCATTACTCGCCGCCCGCATGCCCGCGCCTACATTTGCCGGAGATCGTCTTGCGACGTCCGTCGCCGTGGGCGCCTACCACTGCGGCTGGGGTGGAGGGAGGACGCTGTCTTCTCCCTCGCCCGGCCCGCCTCCTCCTTCGCGAGCATGACTGCTTCGCAGAAGGAGGCGACCGCTTCCCACTCCGTCTCGCCCCGCAGCATGGCCACGACCAATGCCGGGCGCGAGAGGTCTCCGCCTATAGCTGCCGTGAGGACACGGCGGTGCTCTGCCCAAGCGGGGCAGTCCTGCCCGTATGCTCTACTGTGTCCTCCGGGCGATCTTCGCAGTGGTGACACCCAGGCGTGAACGGTGACTCCCGAAACTTCCGTGTCCGGTGAGGACCTGCGTCATGCGGTAGGTCAGGACGCCGTGACGCCTTTCCAGCCACTCCTGAAAGAGGGGTCTTACCGCCGCGATTGCGGCGTGCCCGATGAGACAGTAGCTTAATGAATGGCAAACTTTAATCCCAGCTTAGCGTGAGCGAGCGCTGCGGCCGCGATGTTACAAGGCTGTGTTTATAGAGTAGCACTGCTGGTATGTACTGACCCTAATGTACGGACGTTGTCCCGATATAATTGCGCATCACCATAATCAAATTGTCCTGCACACTACATAATTTATGCAAGAATGTCAGCGTCATACGATGTTCTTAATCACTATTTTGTTAAAACTAGCACAGAATGAATTGCATTAGGTATGCAAAAAGATTTTGCCTAAACCTGTAGATTGGGTATGTTAATGTAATAAAACAAGTTCATAGAATGATTGATAAATGTTTATTTGGCTAAGCCAATGAATCTTAGTGCAATTTATTTTATTGTTTGGGCTGAGTTTATAAAGATAGACAGGCACTAAACAATAAAGTGTTTTGTAAGGTGAGAATTTCACATAGTTTCACCTAACACCATGTTTGTAATGTAATCTAAAGCAATGATAAACGTGAAGCAATTTAGAGAAATCATGATGTGAAACCTTAATTTAAGGGTACGCTAGTGGGTCATTCTTCCATACAAACGTAGTTTGGAGATTAATCCAACATTTGACGGTATACATTCAGAATAAACAATGATTCATATTCATCTCATCGTTATCTAGCACTATATGGAAAGAAAAAAGTAAAAAAAAAACATATAAGTATTATGAGTTATGAGTGTCGAAACTTCCTTATTTTAAGACTAATTTTAACGCATCTTCGGGAGCAAATAAATAACAAAAGAAGTCGGTAAATTGTAAAATAATTACCATACAGGCGTAGGTAATTTGTTCAAAAATGTAAATTATTTTATTTTGAACAGATACCTACATTCAGTAGTTTTATTTTATTATAATATCCAAACTCCCGAAGGTCTCTGGAAAAGTTGCAGTAGTCCATTCTACAATGAAATCACGCATGTATGAGTCAGTCAAATGTTGGAGTATGTGTGCGTAGGTGCCCTAGCTTCTTACTGCTCATCCATCTCATTGATACGTGATGTTGGATGAAATAACATGCATTTTAATCCCGCCCGCCAACGAGTTCGACCCGCCGACTAGGGCATCCTAGCTCTACGAGAGAAATGGCATAACTAACAGGTTAAAAAAAAACTTTTTCGTACCACTTGCTCAAAAAAGTGACATTCTATGCCACAAAAAGCGAACATAAAAATACTCATTTTTAATCTGTTAAAAACAGGGAAAGAAAATTGTACTGTCATTCATCCTTGGGGAGAATGTGATTTAAATTTGGAATACTTATCGAAATTTATACTGAACTACATCTGTGTTTACACCATTGAGTTTGTATTATAAAGCATTATACCTACATCTTTTTGAAAAAGGAATACGCATTTAATATGCAGTTATGATTATTAAAAAAAAATACGAAAACCGACGAGGCCGTATGAGCTTGATGCCTGCTTTTCCGACAAAAAAATATTAGTCTAGGAATTTGCCGCGTTTTTGTTTTCTTCAAATACAAATACATAACCGTTAAGTTTATTTTAATTGTCATTATTTTTAATAAATGCTTATCTCATATTATTATTGTGTTAATTTTTTCGCAAATGGTACGAAAAGTAGAGTATTTTCCTCGGTGATAAAGCTGTCTTAGTCTTTGGTGAACTTAAATCCCTCGATTCCCTCGCTACACTCAGGACTCGTCTTAAATCCCTCGCTTCGCTCGTGATTTAAGTTTTTAACACCCTCGCTACGCTCGGGAGTAAACCTCGATTTAAATCGTCACCCGCGGCAGAACACACTGCTTTATCCCCTTGGTTAATAATCTACTATTTGAATAAAAATGTAACGGACTTCAAAAACGACCACAAAAAAGGTTAAAATAACCTACCAAATAACTTTTCTTTCAGAAGTCGGTGGCTTTGCTTTTTTATTTCATTAAGTTTTTTGCCACCGACTTAAGAAACCTTTATCATGGTCGTTTTTGAATTCGGTTACATTTTTATTGAAAAAGTTTTTTTATTTTACCCTTTTTAGTTTAAATATTCAACCCAAATTCTTGTCAAATACATAATTTTCTTACATAAGCATTAGAATTTTATTATCCGTAGCACCGGTTACAACATCGCCCGTGCACACAATAAGCCAAAAATGCTAAAAACTACTGAACGAAACTAAATGACTTTATGGGACCAAATGGCAGGTATACTGCATCGAAAAATAACCCATATGGCTCACATTAAAGAAACAGGCAGATAGAGCGCTGAGAACACGCGAGTTAAGCGACCAAAGCAAATACAACATCAAAAGCGAATACAACGCGACAGTACCACGCTCTGCCAGCATTGCCGTATCGAGTCTTTAAATATTGTAATAGTTGTTCTCAAAAACAAATAAAACAAAATGGAAAATAATTCCACAAATAACTTGTTATTCTTATGTTTAGGTATTTATTTTCAATAAAATATTTTCGGCTCGCTTGGAACACAAAACCCCAACAGTAATTGGTCTGTGTTGCCAGTTTATATGGTAAAATTTTCCTTGAATTAGGGGAATAATATAGATAAATTACACCCAGACACAGAACAAATGATCGTGCTCATCACAGTTATAAATCGACGGTCGATCGGTAGTAGGTAGGTACTTTCAAAGGTGTAGGCTCCGCGCGCCCGTACTGTTAGTAACACAAGTTCTCAAATATTTAAATAAATGTTGTTTTCTTACAACTTCGAGCGTCTCTTCCCATTTCTCTACACTGGCTTTAACATCAGTAACAAAAAGTACTAGGCTAGCATGAATTCAAGGTAATCTGTATTTAAATAATTCTAAAGTTTACCTGAAACTGTCTTGTTCTTTGACTATCCAGCAACTAACATAAGTACAAAGTGGTAGGTAGTCATTTATATATTTCTGGGTAGATATGTAGATATAAAGATCACCTGAAATTGTTCTGTTCAACATTAACCAGCAAAAGTACTAGGCTAGCATAGGCCCAAACCAAGTAGGTAGTTTATTAGTTGAAGGTTTTTTTTAAAATTAGGAACTGGGTCCGGGCTTTCAGTGGGCAGGGCTCTTGATAGAGGAACGCCTTACAATACTCACCATCTCCAAAAGAACTGCCTTCTGAATCAAGCGCGTGATCCAACTTTAAATCGAGTGCCTCTTCAGATGTTGTTGAAAAACTCACTTTTAATAAACTGTTTAGTACGATTGTATCCACTAAGTAAGAAATAATCAACATTACAATTCTTGCAACTGACCTCAAAATATTACCACTTTAAACTTATGCTAGCCTAGTATTTTTGCTGGTTAGTCAACGAACAAGACAATTTTAGGTAATCGACCCAGAAATATTTAAAAAAATACCACTTTGAACTTATGCTAGCCTAGTACTTTTGCTGGTAAGTGAATGAACAAGACAATTTCAGGTAATTGACCCAGAAATATTTAAATAAATATCACTCGCCTAGTACTTCTGCTGGGAAGTCAATGAACAAGACAATTTCAGGTAATTTTTCTACCTATCCTATCCCACTTTGAACTTATGCTTGCTTATTACTTTTGCTGATTACAGCCATTGTCTAATTATCCCTGTTTTCGCGATATCCTTGGAATTTTTGCGAAAACGTGGTTTAATAAATTATCTTACGACATAATACGACTCTCTCAACAGGTAGTCATGCAGTCAGTCACGCAGTCATGCTCGCGAAGGAGGAGGCGGGCCGCGCGAGGGAGAGGACAATGTGCTCCCTCCGCCCCACCCGCGGTGGTGGACGCCCACGGCGACGGACGTCACAAGACGATCGGCGAGTAAAGGGCAACTCGCTGCCCGACCATGGACCATGTCCGGGTCGACGGCGCGTTGTGTGCCACGCGCGCCTCAAAGAGCGTCATCATAATGACGGGGCCCCTCTCTAGAGGGCCAAAGCCTGCCGGGGTCACGGGACTTATCTCATTACCGTGACCCCGGTACATAAAGAGCTATTGAAGGACACCGTGGATTTTAGTCAGTACAAGTCTGACAGTCCCTTCCGGACTCATTTGATGATTTAACCACGCTAAAAAAAAAACACTTGGTTGGGCTAGACTCGACAAAATCTGTAGTAGTAAAAAATATATACCTAATGAAAATTCAACAGCAATTGCTACTACTATAGTATTTGTTAAAAAAAACTTTTTCAAAAAAATGTAACCGCCTTCAAAAACAACCAAAAAAAAGGGTAAAATAACCTACAAAATAACTTTTCTTTCAGAAGTCGGTGCCTTTGTTTTTTTTTCATTTCATTGTTTTTTTTGCCACCGACTTCTGAAAGAAAAGTTATTTTGTAGGTTATTTTACCCTTGTTTTTGGTTGTTTTTGAAGGCGGTTACATTTTTTTTTGAAAAAGTTTTTTATTTTACTCTTTTTAGTTTAAATATTCAACTCAAATTCTTGTCAAATAAATCATTCTCTCTCAAGTGCACAATAAGCTAATAAAATTCCCTATCTCAAAAACTACGGAACCGATTTTGATGAAACTTGCAGTATTCCGTAAGTTGAACAATACTTAGTACAACAAAAAAAGAATTACTTAAATCGGACTTGTAGTTCCAGAGATATGCGAACACAAACTAAATTAGTCGATGCCTACTCCAAGCCGTTGAGGAGTTGTACCTTCCATCATCAGCTCATCCACCTGAGATGATGATTATCAGATGCAAATACTTGAACAGCTTTAGAAAATATATGAAAATGGTACTATGTGCCTATAAAATTTGAAGGTTGCCCTCGATTTCCTTGGGATTCCATCATCAGATCCTGACCTGATGATCATGGGACCAATTGGAAAGTATACCCTTTCAAACAAAAGAAAAATTTTCCAAATCGGTCCAGGCGTCTCCGAGAAATCGGGGAACATACATAAAAAAAAAAAAAAAAGATTCCGACGAATTGAGAACCTCCTCCTTTTTTTGAAGTCGGTTAAAAATTAGACTCATTATAAAATTGAACTCATTATATTTTATCTTCTAAACTAAGACCCGGAAAATCGTTGTTATAAAATTAAAATCCATAATGGGGGTTAAGCCAGTGTCAGACATTATAAAACGCAAAAAAAAAAGCGCAGCTTCGACTGTACGACATCCAGTACGAAATTTTTGCATTACCAAAGTATGTAAAAACGTTAACTGAAAATTAAATAAAAACCAAGGTTACAAATCGAGGGCATGCGGGCGGCGAGTAAAGGGCAACTCGCTGTCCGACCATGGACCATGCCCGGGTCGACGGCGCGTTGTGTTCCACGCGCGCCTCAAAGAGCGTCAGCACAATGACGGGGCCCCCCTTTAGAGGGCCACAGCCTTGCCGGGGTCGCGGGACAACGTATACCGCGACTCCGGTACGCAAAAGGGCTACCGAAGGACACCGTGGATTTTAGTCAGTACAAGTCTGACAGTCCCTCCCGCCCTGCCCGGGGCTGGGAGGACTCATTTGATGATTTTACCAAGAAAAAAAAAAAAAGGTTACAAATCGAGCGCTAATATTGAAACCAGAATAATAGGGAGATAAAATTAATGAAATAAGTACCTACGTTTACAAATTAGTCAAATTACGTTATACGCGACTCTAGGTCCTTGTAGCATGATAGCCAATGCTTTATTTACATTATTTTCGATTTACAATATTATAACTATGTACACTTATAAATCGCAGGTAGATTTTTATAGTAAATATCGCTTTGTATGAATGTTATTTAACAATATTTCTGTTCTCTGCTACCTAATCATTCCAACTCTCACCCCAGCCTTCATTCTCATCGACATTTTCATCTGGAACAAATTCTAGTTTGCTGCTTACGTTTAACGTACCGCTACTTTGAGCAACATTTACAATAGTTGGCTTTTCTATTACAGGTGTCATATCAGCAAAAAAATCGAATTCTTCTGAATTCTTTTTAAGATCGTATTTTTGATTTTTAATATCTAGTTCAGAAATATCTAATATATTCTTTTTAGCTTCAATAGCAGCTTTTTGGAGTAATTTTGTTCTTGATTCGGAAACAACTTTTGTGTTTATGTTTGCAGTAGAACTTATTTCATCTACAGTCTTGATGTGTACTAACTTTTCTTGTGTACTATCTTCATCCATAATGGGAGGTGCGCTTTTTGTTGTTTTATGGCGATTATTGTCCCAGTCGCTCCAGTCATCTTCACTGTCTCCTGTTTTTGTATGTAATTCTGTTGCTATAATCAAATCGTCTATAGATTCCCCACCAACTGGGGAAGGTCTTTCGTGTAATGTTAATGACTTTTCAAAAGAAATTAATTCATTTTTATCGTCACTTTCGTAAATTTCTCCAGAACATGGCAAATCTCGCAAAGACTTACTTGGTAGATATACACTAGTGGTGGATACTGAGCTTGCTGGCAACAAAGGTTTTGTTTTCGAATTTGGTCTACCATCTGAGAAAAACTTCGATCTCTTTCCTCCTATGACAGTTCCAGCTCCCAATATTGGTACCAAATCACTTAAACATACAAGAGTTGCTGACACTAAACTATCATCTAGATCCTTGATGCCCAAAAGTAACTGCAACAAAAAAAAACATTTTTTAGACCAGCAGTCAGCTTTGTTTGAGATATACAGAGTAATTTTTTCCAAGTGAATGTGATCGGGGTGCTAAGACAGGAAACCTCCACGTGCGCCCGTGGACTGGAGTTCCCTCTCGGATACGTCCGGGGGGAAGACCAGTTTTTCGGGCCGGTGCGCCCTGGGATGCGGGCAAAAACTCTCCTTAGGCACTGTGTGCCTAAGGGGTTTCTTTGCCCGTATGCAAATAGCCTGTCGGGTGGACGCTCCAACGCGTGTCCCTCTGAACAGCAGAGGGCACAGCGGCGGAGCGGGCTTGCGGACGGTGGGTAATGGGTATGCTCGCCGTCCGACCAAGGACCAAGCCCGGGTCGGTGGCGCGTCGTGTTTCACGCGTCACCGACGGGGCCCCTTATGGGGCCAAATGCCTGCCGGGGTCGCGGATTTTTCTTAATCCAGGATACCGTGGCCCCGGAACGTAAAGGGCATCCGACGGAACACGGGTGGATTTTAGTCAGTAAGAGTCTGACAGTCCCTCCCGCCCCACCCAGGGCGGGAGGGAGACTCATTTGATGATTTTGCCACCCTAAAAAAAAAAAAAAAAAAAAAAAGTGAATGTGATCGGTCGGGGAAAGCCTGGGCCTGGCCTCAGGGACTCTCGGGCCTCGACTGGGGGGGCTCTTAAGGGCGTGGGTGGGCAAGCTCTTTGAAAGAGTCATTGCAGACCGCCTCGTTGGGCACCTGAATCGGGCGGGCCCGAACCTTGCGAAGAGCCAGTTTGGCTTCCGCAGGGGGCGCTCGACAGTGGACGCTATCATGCGCGTGAGAGCCCTCACGACGGGGGATGCGGTAGCCTGGAGCAGGGTCGTCTTGGCGATGTCCTTGGACATCACCAATGCCTTCAACACTCTGCCCTGGAGGTGCATCAGGGAGGCACTCCGGTATCACTGGGTGCCGACCTACCTCCGTTGTATAATCGGGGACTACCTGACGGACAGAGCTGTCATCTACCCCGGTCACCGGGGAGAGTGGAACCGGCGAGAGATGTCGTGCGATGTTCCACAGGGATCGGTCTTGGGGCCGCCCCTGTGGAACATCGATACATCATTGGGTGCTGCGTGGCGACCTCCCTGACGGCGTCAGCGTAATATGTTACGCTGACGCTGACGACATGCTCGTCCTGGCGGTGGGACAGTCGCACTAGGCGGCGGCCGACCTGGCGACGCAAGCCGTTGCTACGGTCATCGATAGGATCCGGCAGTTGGGACTCGACGTGGCGCTGCACAAGACTGAGGCCATGTGTTTTCATTGCCGTCTGAACGCGCCACGGTCAGAGTCCTACATAACGGTGGTAGGGGTTCGCTTCGGCGCACGGTGGGCTGGAATCGTCAAGTTGGGACTCAAGGATTTAAATGAGTATTTTTTAATTTTATGTACTAATACAAATATTTTTTGTTATTTGTAATTTTTTTATAGGTACCTAGTATTTTTCGAGTTATTGACCACTGAACTTTGAATGAAATATTAATCGTTATTGGTTTAATCTGATATGATTAATATTGTATTACAGAAATATAGCAAAAAAATCGGAAGTTTCGGGAGGTACCCGTGTCGGATAAGGAGGGAAGAAACGCCTGGATGACACCACTGCGAGGATCACCCGGAGGACACGGTGGAGCATACGGTGCAGGACTGCCCCGCTTGGGCAGAGCAGCGCCGTGTCCTCACGACGGTGATAGGCGGAGACCTCGCGCTCGGCATTGGTCAAGGCCATGCTGCGGGGCGAGACGGAGTGGGAAGCGGTCGCCTCCTTCATAATGACGGGGCCCCCCACTAGAGGACCAAAGCCACCCGGGGTCGCGGGACTTACCGAATTACCGTGACGCTGGAACGTAAAGGGCTATTGAAGGACACCGTGGTTTTAGTCAGTACGAGTCTGTCAGTCCCTCCCGCTCTGCCCTGGGTGGGAGGACGCATTTAAAGATTTTACCATAATAAAAAAGTGGATGGCCAAAAAATTCAAAAGGGCCATAGGAGTTATTGTGATAAAAAACTATAAATGCATCATTGAATTTTTGAAAAATCCATATTCATAATATCACGTCTGTAGGTATGGTAATCCCCAAAGGCCTAGGTAGAGGAGTACCTAATAGTACTTTCAGAATTCGCCCTAACTAGCGATATTCTTTGATGTTTTAAGTCCGAAAAAAAACCCTGTTATTAAACACTGCCCAAACCGGGAATCGAACCCGAAAAAACACGCTCAGCGGTCACGACAAGCCCAACCGGAATCAAATTGTATGTATACACATAAATTAAATAAGTTAAAGTATTTTCGTTTCATAATAAACTGATAAAATAACCTCTGGAAGGATGTGTTGAGAGAGCTCTTCATGTGAAAACACATGAACAAACTTGGAAAAGTGTCTCAAAAGTAGCATCCTAATTTGACTGTCTCTCACTCCAAATAACTGCATTAGTCTAGGTTTAATATGTTCTTTGAACACACCAAGACTGAAAAATCCTGGTACTTCACCATTAGGTGTGCGCTCTGGAATAAAAAAATATATGATTAAGAGCTTATAGTAGTTTTTACGGTCAACTTTGTCCATATTATTAAGATATTATGGCCAATCATTACCATTTTTTGGTTTGAGAATGTATGGAATAACATCTCTTCTTGCTGTCTGGTCTAACAAAGTGAGCCTGGATAGTAACAGGCCTCCTAGTTGCTTTGCCACAGTTTCTTCATCATAACATTTAAGATTATCCAAAATATTAGAAAAAAACTGACTCTTTTCCTCTTCTGAATTTAAAGGGAGAAAATTTAGAAATTTGTAGATTGAAATAAATTCATGATTGAAAAAATTGTGTTGCAGTATTTCAGATAAGTTGGGCCTTTTGGCAGGATTTTGATGCTGCAAGTAATCTCTACAATATTTCTTAAATTCTTCCAAATGAGGTACTTCATCTGAAAATAAGCAAATAATTAGCAAATGTTAAGAACTAAATAAATATAACATAACATTAAGGATTTTCTACCATCTTTGCAGTTTTTGAAAACATCCTCAACCAGTACTGCAAATCCATATTGATCCACTTTTGTAGTTATCTCATAAGAATCTTCATTTGGATCAACTGCTTTATCATATCTAAAATTTTAAAAAACATGTTAAAAGTCAACAATAAAGAAAAAAGAAAACAATGACAAAAAGAAATTCACAGTAAGACATTTTGAAACAGTAAACATTATTCATCATTACATATATGTATACAATGTAAACTCATGTAATGTTACTCAACGACAAACTCCCTAAAGCGTTGAAATCACTCATCTTATGTTGTTTTAGCTTATTTTCCATACAATGATACACACCATATAGCATTACACCCACTCTTAATAACGACAACAATTATGTAACAAAAAGTACCTTTTAAGT
The DNA here is from genome assembly GCA_950005045.1 of Agrotis exclamationis. Lineage (NCBI taxonomy): Eukaryota > Metazoa > Arthropoda > Insecta > Lepidoptera > Noctuidae > Agrotis > Agrotis exclamationis. The sequence goes on along the minus strand of OX465417.1, from coordinate 8,552,934 downwards.
TGGAAAAATGAGTGAAAATCGTGCAGCTGTGTACATTCTTTTGTTGCTTTAGTATCCAAGCCCATAATAAACTCGATTGTTGGCAACATGCAAACCAAACTTTCTAAGAAATTCGTTCTTTTGTTTACAAATTGGGATGGCTTGCACGTTTAGTTACTCATAAAAATACAACAAAACTACTGGTGCAGCAAAAGACGTCAGACAAAAATAACAGACTATACTCAATAGCATTCAAATAAGAATTGTTTTTTATGTAATTACTAACACTTGTCTGAAATAAACTTTTTCTAATACATTTTTTTTCTCTCTCCATTTAACAACAACAGCATCAAAATATGCACAGTCCCTTGAGGGTTGTTATATAGTTTACATTGTATTTTATATTCACCTATGAATCCTTGCATGTCTTAAATACGCAGCTGTGAGCTCAGTAAAGGGGCACAGGTATTGCAATCCTCCAAGCTTCCATTGTCCATCTCCAGTCACATAAATTGCTGACACACTCACATTATTATGGGACATACCAGCCTACAAATAATGACAAATTAGAATCCAATAGTGTTTAATGATATCTAAACAAAATATTTAATCCATGACAATATAATACACCACTTTATCTCTAATACCATGGAGTTGCAGACTTTAATATTGATAAATATACCAACCTGTTCGTGAATAAACACTAGAGCTCTTAAGATATTGTTGAGTCCTATGCATATTTGGAGCGGTGTTAACGACTGTAGTATATGGGACAACGGCTGCACAAATTCAGTAGCTAAGTGTAACGTTGAGCGTTGTTGCCAAGCGGAAATGTATCTAACAATGCATGGATGACGGTACTTCAGAAGATTCTACAAAGTAATTAAAAACTTTAACGACCGTAATCACAAGCATAGATAAGCCAAGTGTATGCAGTTTATAAACGTACATTCGAAAACTTTTCAAGTGGTGTCGATATAGACCAAAGCGGACCAACCGCTGCTTCTCCCTTAAAAACAGAAACTGAGTCATCCCCTTTCAGGCTAAAATACCTGCAACTATCTTTAATTGTAGCCTGGTAGTGGCACCAAAAATCAGTTATCTCTATTGCTTTTTCCTCAATTTCTAGGCCACTTAGCTGTGAACTGTCATTACCCATCATTTAGGATTTTAACTACTTGTATACCATACCAAATAACACGAAATATAACTCCGTGATTAACTAATATTAATACAGCGAACTATGAAACAACAAAACCATGATCGAAACCGAAACGAAACACGATCAACGCAACTCAACCAACATGACATTTTGATTCTGCGGGCTTATTCGCTATCTCTAATGACAGTTGAGAACATAGACATTATAATCCTATGGACTGGAAATACCTACACCAAAAACGTGGATACCTACAAGTTCGCCGGGCACATAAAATGGCGGCCAATGCTAGGGTTGTGCCAATCAAGAAACATAGTGTTACTGTAACGAGTATGGATACTAGTATCCCTAGTACTTTTAGGATTACATAATGGTATTACGACTAGATACCATGATTGAATTATAATCCATGTAGTTACGTAAAAAAAATGAAAATTTTCACATTTGCGCTATTGCTTGTAATTAAATATTATACATATACAGTGGTGGTCACATAATTAAAGACACTTACAGGATATAATTTTTTCAAAGTTACCTACCCTATATTTTTTATTATAATGCAATAGGACCTTGCGCGATATAATTTAAATTATTGTAGCGGTTATTGTGAAAGGTTTGAAATGAAGTAAAGAGATCAAAATGTCGTATTTTACATTTTTATCAAGTTTGTTTATTGCAAGCAGTTCAAACTAATAGAAAGACTTGGCCATGTAATTAAAGACACACAAATTATGTAAGTATAAAAAAATAAATATTACAAAACTTGGAATGAACTTAATTATAATTAGTTTTAGATGTATAATAAAAACATAAAACCATGTTTTTAATATTTTGTCGCATGTCCTTTAGCAGCAACAACAGCCCGACACCGTTTAGGCATTGAAGCGATCAAATTATTGCAAGTTTCAATCAAAATCTACTCCCATGCTTTTTTAAATGCCGTGTCATGTTGATGTACAATACTTGTACGTTTTATGCAACTATTTTCTTTACATGGGACAACAAGTTTTCGACCAGGTTAATTTCGGGACTGTACGGTGGCTAATCTAAAACTGTTACTGATTGGCTTCTAAGAAATTCTTTGACCATTGCTGAAGTGTGCTTGGGATCGTTATCATGTTGAAAAGTTCATATCACTGGCAAATGAACCTCGGCATAAAATATCATGCTTTGTTCTAAAATATTCTTATATTGAAATGTATCCATGTTACCTAATATTTTTTTTATAGGTCCCACACTGTGACCAGAAAAATATTCCTAAACTGCAATATTACCCATCCATATTTGACTGTTCTCTTTGTGCATTATGGATCAATTTTTTTAGGATGTCACCTCATTTAAACTGTTTCATCAGAGTTATCCATTTTAATTTTAGTTTCGTCGCAAAAAAAGCATATTTTACCACTGTCATTTTGTCCAGTATGCATATTTTTTGGCATATTGAAATCTTGTTCTCATATTTTCTTACTTCAAAAGTGAGATCTTATGAGAAATTCTTCCAAACAAGATTAGCTCACAGAATCGCCTTCTAATCGTTCTTGCAGACACTTCTTTAGACCCCTCTGCACCAAATACTTCTAAGCAATTCACTTCTGATCCTTTGAAAGGGTCTTTTTTAGCCAACAATGCTATTCTTGAGTCTTCTCTTTGGGTTGTTTTTCGGGTTCTAGGTTTCCTAGACACATATCCCGTAGTATTGAACTTCTTAAAATGCCGGATGGCGTTCATAACCATTTCTTTAGAACATCGCAAGTGATCTGCAATTTTATTTTATGACCAAGCTTTGTCATAAAAATTGAGAATCATCTTGCTTGCAGAAGGATCATAACTTCTGTTTTATCTTACATACTAATTGAATTTAAATTTCACAATGAAACTTAAAGGAAGATCAAAATAGAGTTAGTTTTTGCTGTGACGAAAATTCGTGGCATTATGGTAAAAATAAGTGCTCCTTTTAAAAAAAAGTTATTGAAATACCCACTGTCTTTAATTACGTGACCAGCGGAAAATGTACAAGAAAGTTTGTATTACATTTGAAACAGGAATTATGACCAAACTCTTGTTATTATAACTTATATACTGTTTTCATTTAAAAATATACGACTTCAGTGTACACAAAATGACAATTAAATTGGAATTGAAACCTATCTTGGTTCTCTAAATATCATTTATATCGTTGTATGTGGTCAACATCAAGGGTGTCTTTAATTATGTGACCACCACTGTATTTATGTGTTAGCGTTAATTTAAAATTTGACGATTAATTCGGATTGTACAGGTACAGGTACAGTCTTTTGGTCCCGCCAAGTCTTCTATCACAACAGCCTTCAAATCACCAATTATTATTATTATTGAGGCGTTTAATTGTTTTCTGTTGCTTGACATATTTTTCTTCAAAGGTTTATATTTTCCAGTTTGTAAAACCTGTAATAGAAAAGATAAATAGTTAAATCAAATCAATTTTATTTCAACTAGGCCAATAATTACAGGCACTTTTGAATGGTCAAAAGACATAAAAATAAATCAGTACAAAATTGCTATGGTGCTACAGTTCTAGTCACAAGACATAATAACTGTGAAAGTACCGTAGGTGCCCATTCCAGAGCGAAGATCTCTATGGAAAAGAACGGACAAGAAACTCCATGGACACTCTTTTTACACTCAACGTAGCAAGTTAAGTGTACAGCTAATATTAAAAAAAAAATGAAAAATTCAAATAAACCGTGGCAGCTAAGAGATGATCAGTCCCATCTGACAGCGCCTTTTCACGAACATGCCAAATGTATCAGCACTATTAACCAATAACTTAACAATGCACCGTTAAAAAATAACTTGCATATTGCATTTTATTGCTAAAAGTTATTTTCAAGTGACAGTTGACAAGTCTTTGACAGATTGCGGCGCTTGATGTGCTGCCGTCTGTTTGTCAGAAAACGGTTAAAAATTCAACATCTACATACCTCTTTGTGCACTGTTCCCACAAATTGATGGGTCAGCTGCAATGGTGCCTCCATTACACTAGCTAGATGGTTCATATATTACGGTAGATGGTTCCTTTATTACAGTAGATGTACAAGAAACATCAGATTCTTGAGTGTTGCTTGTTTCGCAGAATACAAATGAATCTGGAAGTTGTTTTTTGTTGGATGTCTGAAAAAAAAAATGAAATATGCATTACTATCCATTAAAGTAGGCTAAAAAACCAGGCTGTTATTTAACAATCATTTTAATACACACTTACCGAAAATATTGTAGGTACAGAGTTCTCATGCAACCTAATAACATCAAGTGTTATGTTAAAACATTTTTCTTCAAAGTGAAGTGAACACATAAGCCAGTCTTTACTTCGAGAACAAATTTTTTCGTCACCGATAGAGTCCAACCATTTTTTCTTCAATCTTTCATTTTTGGGAAACCTATAAATGATTAGTATTTTTTTATCAATATATCATTTGGTAACAGTTTCAGTGTAACGAAGGACTAGTATCGGGAACTATTACAGCAACGGTACAACACTATTATTATTGTAAACAAACAAACGAAAATAAGAAATGAAAAATATTGTCTGTAGGACGGAAATAAACCCAAATATTAATACTCTAACCATGAAAACAAGGTCACATAGCGATATCTTTACCGAAATTGTTCTATTTCATGTAGTTTTGCATGAAAACGTGTTACTAACCTGTACAAAGTCAATTCAGGCTGATTTTTCTTTTTCCTGGCATGACAAGACACAATGGAATATCCAGGCATGTTGAATTACTGTTTCTTAATGATAACACGCACTTTTAAAAGAAAACACTCCGTAATTTACTCAAATATCTAAATTCAACAAAAAGTAAACAACTGTTTGACAGCAGAACTACCACGAAACTTGGCACATAAAATGGCGAAATGGGCACGTTTCTGTAACTGTGGGAAATATCCCAACAAAATATTCCATTTTGAGCAACAACCGAAATATTGTTGTCTCTTTTGTCAAATATGATTACTGCATTAGAAAGAAAGAGACAAACCAATATTTCACTCTCTGTCTCATGTTTGACTCATATTTGTATAAGCAAAATGTATGTATAGAACATCGGGGCATCTCCATAACTTCATCTCAATGGTTGAGAATGATGATCACCGAGTATAGTTTCCAACTTTCAAAACTGACATTTCGTATTCCCTAACTTCCCTAAAGTCGGGTAATAACTAGTGCAAGAACAATTTCAAGTCGATAAGTACCGCTAGTTTTAGTTATTCACTGAACGATCACGTGACATAGAAGCGTTACTGAATACCAAAACACCGCAATGTTCGGTTGGTCACTGAGTTGACTTCAGTGTTGATCACTTTCATCTGTCAAAATTAGCGAATAAGCCACTGACTTAAGAATCCTATGGACTTGGCATACCTACAAAAAAAACGTGTATGCCTACACTTTACTGAGAGGATAAAATGGCGGCTAATAGGGTAGCCCATATCGATATTTCTCTACAATAACATCGATAAAATTTATACGGTGCAATCAAGTTTAGTTTTGCACACGTTTTTTTTTTTCACATTGGTGCCGATTCTCTTGTTCAATAACTATAAAATAAATAGAGAATTTCTACCTTTTATTAGGTATGCCAGATTTCACTTCTCTAAGTTCAACTTGCTTACTTGCGAGAAGCGCGAAGATAACATCCTACTTCCTTACTTGTTGGGCGGTGTCCACACATGGTTTCTAAGGCAGCGCGAGAAAAAGACGGCTGAGCTAAGTTAGAATAATTGTCAAACTACTTTGGTGAAGAGTAGCAATGAATCTCAGAACAATAACTAAAGCATAGAAGGCGCTTTACGACATTTGAAGTGTACGCTGTCATAGACAAAAGAGTATTAGCTAGTGATGTGACTATGCATGAAATAAATACCGATATCGACATCGAATTCTTAGTTTATGGTATTGCTCCATGGCAATAAATCTAAATATGCTAAGGTGAAATAAAGAACTCACTTCTGTCTGACCAACATATTTATTTTTAAACAGCATAAATTGTAAAAAATTGAAACTACCAAGAAAACGCTTAAATAATTTTAAAAGAGCGATTGGCCCTGAACGATTCCCAGTTGTAACGTGCAATAGCGTTGATCCATTTTTGCCTCATATCAACATCGGACGGAAATCTGAAAGTGACAAAAAAAATTATAGCCACACATGAGTTTAAATTGTTACACCATGAGCCACACGGATTTTTCACACTGTCATTTCATTACTCATACGTACGATTCGATCACAAGACAGTAGGTATTTATTTAACTCTTAAATAGGTATTTAATCCTTCCCAAAACTACGTGTAAAGAAAAATAATGTACATAATAATTTGGATGACGCTATTTTATCGATATTGTATCGATAGTTTGTTTTTGCAAGCACTATTGCAAAAAATTATATGCCGATTTAAAATTTATAATTTCCATATAATCGAACTATTTAATTGCATAAAATATTGATTTCAAAACACTACCGTGTACACTAAGATTAAATAATTTGAAATAATGCCAAAATAACATAAAATAAGAATAAAAAACTGACAAAATGACCATATTCGATTACTTACCGATGGAAGCTTATGATTTCCGCATCATTTTCTTTGCGGGATGAATGAGATTTACATCCCACTATAATGCAGGACATTATTAAATCTTTAAGCTTTGCGATTTACACTAAATCACTGTTATTTTTGTACTATTTTTACAAAAACACGTAAAACCAACGAAGCAGTTCAACTGGCATGCGCCCATAAGCATTATACGAAAAAATGCGATGAACAAAGTCATAGATAAAAACCTGAGACGTTAAGTAGCTTTTAAACTTAGTACTATAAAGGTAGCCAAGGTATCCAAATTGACGTTTACCTTTGTGACGATTTGCATTTTGAGCAACCTACATCTGTCTCTCTCTAATGCTGTTATGAGTATATAAGAAAACAGAGACGACTATATTAGTTAAATTTAGGTTCCTTCTATGCTTTAGTTATTGTTCTGAGCAATGAATGAACACCATGAACACTTCGATTCGGCTCGTGTCAGATAAACATTGGCTCGATTCTTCTATAGTCGATGCCAGGCTAAGTGTTATTCAAGTATTGCGTTAAGGCGCGGGCCCACCGCGGCGCATGTTGTGCACGGGCACGCGGCGCATTCTAGCTGCGTTTATTAATTTGTTTGACAACGTGGGTCTACGTTTCCACTGGAGTACCCACGACTATGTATAGCATGGCGCACGGAGGCACGGCTACGCACGTGCCACTGCAATCCACGGGCACGAAACGCGTCCGTCCCACAAGGCGTATGACTGAAAACAAACGAGCTGTAGATAGTTGTGGGTCATATTTGTGTACTCCAGTGGAATCGTAGACCCACGTCGACAGCGTTGAGCTATGTAACCACCTATTCGAGCAAGCCACGCATGTATCAATGACGTCAATTCATGCGTAGCCTCTCCGTAGGTTGTAGTGGACACGACCACATACATTTTCTTACAAAGCGAAGCTTAAGGTAAACGCAGACTTAGCCGCACCGCAGTCCCCGCATTACGAATTCTTTGTATGAAGTTCTATGAAACCTCGCACACTCACCCGCATCGCAGTAGCCGCCGAAGCGGTAAGAAAACGATGACTGCGGGGACTGCGGTGCGAGTAGGTCTGCGTTCACCTTAACACACGTGCGTAGCCTCTCCGTGAGCCGCGGTGGGCCCGCGCCTTTAGGCCGTGCGTTGCGTTAAGCGGGCGTCCGTCGCGGGCGCGTGGCGTGCTGTTTCATGTAATCTCATAGATCAGCGCTACGTGCTGTGGGTCGCCCGTCGCACGCAGCGCGGGCGGCGGACCCGCCCCGCGGGCGACGGTGAGCGCCGTTGCGTTAAATTCTCCTCACAACAATCTAGACGTGACATATACATGATATCGACTGTACACCCGCGCGGTCATATTGGACTGGCGGCGCTGCGAGAGGCGGGAGACGCGGCGGGTAAATTTGTCCACGACGGAGCACGGCGCGGGTCCCCGCGACGGACGCCCCCTTAACGCAGCGCACGGCGTTAGGTAGGCGTTCGAGACGGAGGGAACAAATACAAAGAAAACAAATGACACTGCATCCGCGATGGGTTCCCGGCACGGACGTCTCCAACACGTATCACATGCCGATGATTTTGGGTTTTAATTAAAAGTCAACAATAATTATTTATAATATAGTATAATAATTTTAAACAAAAATCTTATTCATTTCTGAACAATACAATTTTGTTCAGGTAATTTCTGTGTGATATTGTTTCAGTAGATTTCTTCCCATAATATTTGTATCTCAAATTCATGTATACCTCTATTACACTTTTAATTAATAAATATTTGTGATTTGTATCATGTTCACAATCCCCAGAATCAAATAAATTATTTGGTTCGGCATAGTAGTCTACGAAAAACTTAAAAACATACAAATAGTAATTCTCCTCTCTGTCTTTTACATGTAAAACACCTTTTAATATTTTTTCGACATTTTTCAAAATGTTTATAACGTCTTTTGAAGGATAAACCAGACCACCCCGTGATTTTAAAGTAATTATACTTGTTTTAAATTGATCAGAAACTCCAAAAAGAAGTTTGTTACAAATTTCACATTTCAGTGAACGTGACAATTTTCTAGCCACAAAACCAGCAATATATGTTATCACACTTTCTGTATATCCTGAAAGATTATTGTACATACAATTAAGGAACTCTTCGTACAAGTCGCTATCATCCTCCGGAATTTCTACAAAGGATTTCTTTGGTGTTAAATTATTTATAGTAGTGACTGGGCCAACTTTACTGGAACAAGTTAATATATTAATTTGTTCCAAAGGAACACAGCTGCCGACACCACCGTCGCGAATTTCAGCTCTTATTAAAAGTCTCTTAAACGCAGCTCTGAACTGGACTGCATTCGGATTATTATTAAATCCACCACGAGCTCTGATGGCCGAAAAAAACAATTCTAGGTGATCCTGGCTCACTTTATATAAAGGAAGATATTTTAATACCTTTATGTCTTCAACTAGATATTTAAATAGCTTGATTGTACTCAGCATGTTTATAATCAAGCCAATAAATCCAGTTTTTCTTCGGGAACTAATGACTAACTGTCCAGATTGCAGCTTTAAATTGCGAATGTAACCAATGGCTCCTTCAAACAATGCTTCTATAAGTCCGATGTTTTCAGGGCATACAGCCTTTTTCCAGCCTGGCGGTCGAACTGACTGACTATTCAAGACGTCAAACACATCGTTTACTATTTTAATGAAGTTGATTGTTGCTGTACAACCTTCAAATTCCTTAAGCTTTAATTCATTCTCGCAGTAGTGCAAGGCGTCAGCGACTGAATTACTTAAAAGTTGAGTGGCCAAACGGACCTTCATTTTTTGTTTTTCAAACATCAAATGTGCCTTCGTCAACTTAGTCGCCATGTGCAAACCTTCACGATCTTGCAGTTTTAATAATTTTTCTAAATAATTGAAATCAATTTTCCTGCCAAGATTGTCAATAAATACTTTCACTTCTCCAAAAGCGTTCCGGATCAGTTTTATAGTGTGACATGGATCTATAAAAATGTGTATTCTATTTCCACCTCTTTCCAATGTAGTGACATTTTGATCCTTCATGAGATCACAGCCTAGAGAACAAAACATGCTGAAATTTGCAGCAGGTCCATCACATGTTATGCTCACTATTTTGGCACCCACTTCCTCACACCTTCGGATACACATTTCCACTAAAATAGATTTTTGTTCTCCCGTTAGAGACGTGATAAAAAAATATCCTACAGGCAGTTTCCATCTTCCATTTATGCAATTCAGTAATATAACAAGGCACTGATTGGCGACATCGAGGGCATCACTATCGCAGTCCATACCGCAGTTGACACGTCCATAATATTTTTTTGTTTGCGGATCCCAGCACAGCGATTTTCTTATTGCCATTTCGTCGAACATTAATGCACAAAGTACTGGATAATTACTACTTTGAACTTTTGCTTTTAAAGTGTCAAATGCTTCACTGCAAAAGCCAGGCTCAGCATTTATGTGTTGATACCATTTACTCAGGGTACGTGGATGTGGAAGACAGGTATTATAAGTAGTACGCACAAACTGATAAGCTTTTGGGGAAAAAAAATTTAAGGTGAGAGCAAACTTTCTGATTTCTTCAGAATATTGCCTCTCTACTGGCAAACCTTTGGATTTTGCAACTTGCCTTCTTAAGAAGTCTTGGGGTCCTGCACATTCTGCAAGCAAAGCTTGGGATTCTAAATTTAATAAATTTCTTTCTCCTAAATCATTGATAATATTGCTAAAATGAGCAATTTTTTTTTTCTGTCTTCTAACCTTTTCATTTAGTCTCTTTATCTTCTTGGACTGTTTTTGACATTTGTCCTTTAATTTTTTAATCAACAATTTGTCTACCTGAAATCAAATAAAATAAAAGTAAGCTTTAATAGATAAGAAGAGCGAGAGATATCTTCTACCCAATTTCAAATTTCAATTCAGTTGATGATAATTATGTTATCATTGACATCTAATTCGCAAATAATAATGACAGGAAAAACTGAAGCTTGACATACCGGTAAATCTGGCGCAGCGGAGGTGCTAGCGGCCAAATCTGGCGCAGCGGAGGTGCTAGCGGCCAAATCCGGCGCAGCGGAGGTGCTGGTGACAAAATTTAGCGTAGCGGATGTGCTTGGGGCTAAACCTATGCCACTAATCTTTGAAATCTCTCCAGGTTGATGTTGAATGGTAGGCACACAAACAGCTTTGACCTAAAAACCACTCTTTATTATTAACATAAATATTAATAAAAAACAGAAACAAGAAATGTAAAAAGTCAAAAAATTTGCGACACTTCAAAAACAGTAGGGTCATCCTACTGCTTAAAATTACAAAAAAAAAAATTACCATATTAAGAGCACCACATCCAGATATTGATTGCGAGTTTGTCTGATTTTGGTCATTTTCAATTAAAATACCAGACATATTTGGTTGAATCACAGGCTGTAAACAAGCAATAAAATTATTAGTATTCAATATGTTAATTGTTTTATTTTTTATATTTTATTAAATCTTGCTCAGCACAGCGATCTGTTTCTCACATTTAGCTGCTAATTTCATTGTCCTCACATATTATGGCAAAAAGGTTTTGGAGGGTTGGAACACTGTTCCTCCTCAGTCTTGAACTCTTGAGTACATAATACTACCAGTGCCTTTAAGGTTTGTTGCTAAAGCAATGACATGTTTTGATAGCCTATTCTGGTATTTGAGACTTCTCGTCAATATTTCTTGCTTAAGATGTTAGATTTAGATCTTGTATGATGTAGAATAAAATAGAATAGAATATACTTTATTGTACACCAAAATTACAAACAGCGTTTTACAGTATTGTTAATCTTAAGGGTACAACGGCGGTCTTATCGCTGATAGCGATATCTTCCAGACAACCTCCAACCAGATGTATTTGTTATTGATGCATTTTGAGATATTGAACATCAGTCTTGATTTTATGAATAGGTTTTTTACTTGTTGTTATAAAGCGCTTCATTTAATAATTATGCAACTAGTGGGTTGAGAAGAGTTCGGTAGCTCTTGAGCGAGAGATAAAAAGAGCCAGCTCTTTTTACTTCTGACTTGTTTGCTCAGTAGCTCGCTAGTTCAGTAGTTCTCGAGTGATAATGAGCTAAATAAATGATCGTATGTAAGCTCACTTCACCTCACCCAAATTTTCATGTAGATTTTTAACAGAATAGCACTGCTAATATACTATTCAAAAGTAAACCCGTTCAAACAAAAAGCAGACATACCATAATGAATGCGCAACCAATTAAAAACATATTCAGTCTTATTTTTGCAATTGATCTTAGAAACACACTCAAACACATTCTTTACATCACCCTTTGTGCCCAATAGGCTGTTGTAAGTGTTGCAATTGAAGACATCATCATCATTTATCATCCACTATGCAATCATGTTGGACAAAATAACAAGCTATGTTACTTACTAATAAGGTTCGTGAAGGTACAGCATCGTCACGCAATGTTACTTTATTCAGTGTCCGGTTGAAACAAGATTCATCAAAGTGAAGAGAACAAATGTGGATTGTTTTTGTTGACATCTTTATGTTTTCAATGCCAATTGTTTCCAGCCAAATTTTCTTTTTTGCTTTATTAGCAGGCAGCCTTGAAAATAAAACATTAAACCATTATAGAACCTTAATATAGCATTGTCGATAAATATTAAAATGTCATATGCACTACTCTATCCCTACATTAACAAGAAAATGATTTCATGAAATACAATAATTATTACTGTGGATATTAGAGGCAAAAGGGAAATTATGAATGCTTTACTGTTGAAACTCTTCAACTAATGCAGAATCTTTTGTTTATTATCTAAATCTAAAAATATTTCAGCTGAAATGAAGTACGTACTGGTGCAAAGTTATGTTCGGGTGATTTCCGCTTCTCTTGACGCCACATCCTATTATATTGCAATTGGGCATCTTGCAATTGATGATTTCCACTATAGAAACGAGTTCAAACGCAATAACACAGCAAAATTACTCCAATATTCGCAAATTAAATCCACAGCTCAAGAACATTTGACAGTTGACGTACCCCAAACTGTTGACAAACAGTGAGAGGATAAAATGGCGACCATAGACATTATAATCCTATCATTGAGATGAAGTTATATGGAGATGCCCCGATGTTCTATACATACATTTTGCTTATACAAATATGAGTCAAACATGAGACAGAGAGTGAAATATTGGTTTGTCTCTTTCTTTCTAATGCAGTAATCATATTTGACAAAAGAGACAACAATATTTCGGTTGTTGCTCAAAATGGAATATTTTGTTGGGATATTTCCCACAGTTACAGAAACGTGCCCATTTCGCCATTTTATGTGCCAAGTTTCGTGGTAGTTCTGCTGTCAAACAGTTGTTTACTTTTTGTTGAATTTAGATTTTTGAGTAAATTACGGAGTGTTTTCTTTTAAAAGTGCGTGTTACCATTAAGAAACAGTAATTCAACATGCCTGGATGTTCCATTGTGTCTTGTCATGCCAGGAAAAAGAAAAATCAGCCTGAATTGACTTTGTACAGGTTAGTAACACGTTTTCATGCAAAACTACATGAAATAGAACAATTTCGGTAAAGAAATCGCTATGTGACCTTGTTTTCATGGTTAGAGTATTAATATTTGGGTTTATTTCCGTCCTACAGACAATATTTTTCATTTCTTATTTTCGTTTGTTTGTTTACAATAATAATAGTGTTGTACCGTTGCTGTAATAGTTCCCGATACTAGTCCTTCGTTACACTGAAACTGTTACCAAATGATATATTGATAAAAAAATACTAATCATTTATAGGTTTCCCAAAAATGAAAGATTGAAGAAAAAATGGTTGGACTCTATCGGTGACGAAAAAATTTGTTCTCGAAGTAAAGACTGGCTTATGTGTTCACTTCACTTTGAAGAAAAATGTTTTAACAGAACACTTGATGTTATTAGGTTACATGAGAACTCTGTACCTACAATATTTTCGGTAAGTGTGTATTAAAATGATTGTTAAATAACAGCCTGATTTTTTAGCCTAAGTTATATGGATAGTAATGCATATTTCATTTTTTTTTTCAGACATCCAACAAAAAACAACTTCCAGAGTCATTTGTATTCTGTGAAACAAGCAACACTCAAGAATCTGATGTTTCTTGTACATCTACTGTAATAAAGGAACCATCTACCGTAATAGATGAACCATCTAGTGTAATGGAGGCACCATTGCAGTTGACCCATCAATTTGTGGGAACAGTGCACAAAGAGGTATGTAGATGTTGAATTTTTAACCGTTTTCTGACAAACAGACGGCAGCACATCAAGCGCCGCAATCTGTCAAAGACTTGTCAGCTGTCACTTGAAAATAACTTTTAGCAATAAAATGCAATATACAAATTAATTTTTAACAGTGCATAATTAAGTTATTGGTTAATAGTGCTGATACATTTGGCATGTTCGTGAAAAGGCGCTGTCAGATGGGACTGGTCATCTCTTAGCTGCCACGGTCTATTTTAATTTTCATTATTTTTTTTTTTTTATTATTAACTGTACACTTAACTTGCTACGTTGAGTGTAAAAAGAATGTCCATGGAGTTTCTTGTCCGTTCTTTTGCATAGAGATCTTCGCTCTGGAATGGGCACCTACGGTACTTTCACAGTTATTATGTCTTGTGACTAGAACTGTAGCACCATAACAATTTTGTACTGATTTATTTTTATGTCTTTTGACCATTCAAAAGTGCCTGTAATTATTGGCCTAGTTGAAATAAATTTGATTTGATTTAACTATTTATCTTTTCTATTACAGGTTTTACAAACTGGAAAAAAAAGCCTTTAAAGAAAAATACGTCAATCAACAGAAAACAATTAAACGCCTCAATGAAATAATACGAAGGAAAAAAAAATTGCTGATTTGAAGGCTGTTGTGATAGAAGACTTGACGGGACCAAAAGACTTTTTAAAAAGACAAATTAACAAGTCCAAAGGTTTACCTGTACAATCCGAATAAATCGTCAATTTTTTAAATTAACGCTAACACATAAATATATGTATAATATTTAATTACAAGCAATAGCGCAAATGTGAAAATTTACATTTTTTTTACGTAACTACATGGATTATAATTTAATCATGGTATCTAGTCGTAATACTATTATGTAATCCTAAAAGTACTAGGGATACTAGTATCCATACTCGTTACAGTAACACTATGTTTCTTGATTGGCACAACCCTAGCATTGGCCGCCATTTTATGTGCCATGCGAACTTGTAGGTATCCACGTTTTTGGTGTAGGTATTTCCAGTCCATAGGATTATAATGTCTATGAATCCTATGGACTGGAAATACCTACACCAAAAACGTGGATACCTACAAGTTCGCATGGCACATAAAATGGCGGCCAATGCTAGGGTTGTGCCAATCAAGAAACATAGTGTTACTGTAACGAGTATGGATACTAGTATCCCTAGTACTTTTAGGATTACATAATAGTATTACGACTAGATACCATGATTAAATTATAATCCATGTAGTTACGTAAAAAAAATGAAAATTTTCACATTTGCGCTATTGCTTGTAATTAAATATTATACATATATTTATGTGTTAGCGTTAATTAAAAAAATTGACGATTAATTCGGATTGTACAGGTAAACCTTTGGACTTGTTAATTTGTCTTTTTAAAAAGTCTTTTGGTCCCGTCAAGTCTTCTATCACAAAAGCCTTCAAATCAGCTATTTTTTTTTCCTTCGTATTATTTCATTGAGGCGTTTAATTGTTTTCTGTTGATTGACGTATTTTTCTTTAAAGGCTTTAATTTTTCCAGTTTGTAAAACCTGTAATATAAAAGATAAATAGTTAAATCAAATCAAATTTATTTCAACTAGGCCAATAATTACAGGCACTTTTGAATGGTCAAAAGACATAAAAATAAATCAGTACAAAATTGTTATGGTGCTACAGTTCTAGTCACAAGACATAATAACTGTGAAAGTACCGTAGGTGCCCATTCCAGAGCGAAGATCTCTATGGAAAAGAACGGACAAGAAACTCCATGGACACTCTTTTAACACTCAACGTAGCAAGTTAAGTGTACAGCTAATATTAAAAAATAATAATAATGAAAAATTAAAATAGACCGTGGCAGCTAAGAGATGATCAGTCCCATCTGACAGCGCCTTTTCACGAACATGCCAAATGTATCAGCACTATTAACCAATAACTTAACAATGCACCGTTAAAAAATAATTTGCATATTGCATTTTATTGCTAAAAGTTCTTTTCAAGTGACAGTTCACAAGTCTTTGACAGATTGCGGCGCTTGATGTGCTGCCGTCTGTTTGTCAGAAAACGGTTAAAAATTCAACATCTACATACCTCTTTGTGCACTGTTCCCACAAATTGATGGGTCAACTGCAATGGTGCCTCCATTACACTAGATGGTTCATCTATTACGGTAGATGGTTGCTTTATTACAGTAGATGTACAAGAAACATCAGATTCTTGAGTGTTGCTTGTTTCACAGAATACAAATGACTCTGGAAGTTGTTTTTTGTTGGATGTCTGAAAAAAAAAAATGAAATATGCATTACTATCCATATAACTTAGGCTAAAAAACCAGGCTGTTATTTAACAATCATTTTAATACACACTTACCGAAAATATTGTAGGTACAGAGTTCTCATGTAACCTAATAACATCAAGTGTTCTGTTAAAACATTTTTCTACAAAGTGAAGTGAACACATAAGCCAGTCTTTACTTCGAGAACAAATTTTTTCGTCACTGATAGAGTCCAACCATTTTTTCTTCAATCTTTCATTTTTGGGAAACCTATAAATGATTAGTATTTTTTTATCAATATATCATTTGGTAACAGTTTCAGTGTAACGAAGGACTAGTATCGGGAACTATTACAGCAACGGTACAACACTATTATTATTGTAAACAAACAAACGAAAATAAGAAATGAAAAATATTATCTGTAGGACGGAAATAAACCCAAATATTAATACTCTAACCATGAAAACAAGGTCACATAGCGATTTCTTTACCGAAATTGTTCTATTTCATGTAGTTTTGCATGAAAACGTGTTACTAACCTGTACAAAGTCAATTCAGGCTGATTTTTCTTTTTCCTGGCATGACAAGACACAATGGAACATCCAGGCATGTTGAATTACTGTTTCTTAATGGTAACACGCACTTTTAAAAGAAAACACTCCGTAATTTACTCAAAAATCTAAATTCAACAAAAAGTAAACAACTGTTTGACAGCAGAACTACCACGAAACTTGGCACATAAAATGGCGAAATGGGCACGTTTCTGTAACTGTGGGAAATATCCCAACAAAATATTCCATTTTGAGCAACAACCGAAATATTGTTGTCTCTTTTGTCAAATATGATTACTGCATTAGAAGGAAAGAGACAAACCAATATTTCACTCTCTGTCTCATGTTTGACTCATATTTGTATAAGCAAAATGTATGTATAGAACATCGGGGCATCTCCATATAACTTCATCTCAATGATGGCGACCCGGCCGCAAATAGGTATTCAATGACGCTAGAAATGAAGGGTTGCCATTAAAGTAACTGTCAAAAATACTATTATCCTTTTTCACTTACGCAAAATAAATAAAGTTAAAAAGAGATGGCAGTATTTTTATGATTTTGGTGTCGATATGCCTCATATCTGTATAACTATTTTTTCTATAGTCAAACATTTCAAGTCCATAGGATTCCTAAGTCAGTGGAATAAGCCCGCAGACCACTTTCTGACATTGACATTTTTTTTTGTTCCGAGTGTCTATGCTACTTGGCAATAAGGTCGAAAGACGATAGCCTTCCAATCTGGGTAAAAAAAAAATTGTCACCTTTGGTTGTCAGTGTCACTTGTCAGACGGGCACACAACTAAAGGTTCGCAGCGAAATGGCATCGAGTTTACTCAAAAATGCTATATTTTCCAATCCTGCCACTGTGCGGAAGACATTTGGAATAATTTGCAATGCTACACGAAACCGTAAGAATATATCCAGGCTGTGCTTGTTTATTATAAAAATTACCAGTGTTGTTAATGTTACGTCATTTGATTCTAGATTGGAACTATCAATACATGCCCGGCCCGTATCCTAAGACCCTAGAGGCACGAGAGGCAGCTGCAAAAAAGTATGGCATGACCCTTGAAGAGTATCAACCATATCCCGAGAGTATGGGCTATGGAGATTACCCGAAACTGCCTGATATTGGAGAGGATTCTAGGGATCCTCACTACCCTTATGATAATCCAGAATTGAAAAGAAACTTTAATGAACCTGTAAGTCTTAAAATAATCTTTAATTAATATAATACCTTTTTAACAAAAAAATCAAACCAATGAAAGATCAAACTGAAAAGCGAAAAATAAATTTTGAGGCGGCGCCAAAGAAACAATCAACGAAAAGCAACCTAGCTACAATTTATTATTCTTCGCTTCTTATAATTAATTTATATGTTTGTTTGGCGCTGCCTCAAAATTTGGTTGTAGTGTACGTAATGCGGCACTGAGGAAAAAACACTGTTTTTTTTAGCGTGGTAGTCATCAAATGAGTCCTCCCACCCCAGGCAGGGCGGGAGGGACTGTCAGACTTCTACTGACTAAACTGACAGTGGATCACTGACCTCGAGCGTACCCCGTGTCTGTGTCTTTTTTAAATTTGACCTTGACCTTGGGGTCAAGGTCACTGACCTTGGCGACAAGGTCACTTACCTCGAGCGTACCCCGTATCTGCGTTTTTTTAAATTTGACCTTGACCTTGGCGTCAAGGTCTCTGACCTCAAAGCGTACCCCGTGTCTGCGTCTTTTTTAATTTGACCTTGACCTTAAGGTCGTCCCTCGGTGTTTCCGCACCCTAGTACTCCCACATCCCACTGGATCCCGAAGGCTTGATTAGGCGTTGTTTTTGGGTGAAATTCTTCTAAGTCTTTATTAATTATGAATTTTCGTCAAAGAGTAGCTTATTCAGAACTAAATGTAAGCTTTAATAATGAAAAAATTGAAGAAGTTGCAAATACAAAATTTTTAGGTTTAACTATCGACAATCAACTTAATTGGAAAGAACATACATCAATATTAATTAAAAAAATTAGTAAGTTTGCTTTTGTTTTGTATAAACTAAAGAAAATAGTCAATCAAGCAGCGGTAGTCACTGCATACTATGGATATGTCGATTCTATGCTGCGCTACGGAGTCATATTTTGGGGTAACTCCTGCAATAGGGACATGCTGTTCAAAACACAAAAAAGGTGTATAAGAGCTATAACTGGTCTCAAAGTAACTGATAGCTGCAAACCTTATTTTGTATCTTTAAAAATAATGACATTACCTTGTTTGTATATATTTGAGACTGCTCTATTTGTTAAAAAGAACATGCACCTATTTAGAAAAGCATCTGAACAACGCTATAAAACTATTAGACAAGAATATAGGCACGAGCTATGCGTTCGACCATCTAAGACCGCCCTGATGCACAGAAGCATACTTTGCATGGCCCCAAAAATATTTAATAAAATTCCAAATAAAATTAAGGACTTAAATATTACTCAATTTAAAAACAAATTAAGGCATCTATTAATTGATAAATGTTATTACTCCATAGACGAATTTCTTAATGATAAATTTTAATTATTCAACATTGCCAATAATTTAATTTTGACATTGTAGGTATTTAATTTTTGACATTTTATTTATTTTAACATTGTATTTAATTCTGACATTATTTTTATTTACATGTATTAATTTTATTGTTTAATTCTTTGCTTGCCTTATTGTTATTATTATTCTCTATCTTAAATTATGTCGTGTTTTGTTGTTATTATTTAATTTTATTGATTATTCCTTTACCGAGACATCTAATTATAAGTTAAAGAGTGTACACCTTTAAGGTAGATTTTTGAATTTAAATGGGACCAACTTTGAGATACACTCTTTTCAACAAAGAAAGAATTTTTGAAATCGGACCACGTTAGGAAAAGATATGTGTGGTCATACATTAAAAAAAATATACATGTCGAATTGAGAACCTCTTCTTATTTTTTTTGGTTAAAAAGTAAGTGCCAACTGATGACTATAAATTTTGTTTATTTATTTTCAGATGCATGCAAGAATGGAAATATTTGGTGGTGATCGTTATGACCCATCTATGAAGAGAAGGTTCTCCCTGCTACATCAGTGGACATGGTTTTTGGGTGTTGTTGGAGGATCTTTTGCATTGTTCTTCTTTCTAGAAGATTACAAAGTTGGAAGGCCTGTAACAGCTAAGCAATACCCATCCCAGGGTCCTCACTACACATTTGGCCAATGAAACTATTGGGTCTGGTCTGTTCAAAATAGAATTATTATTTAAAAATTAGTTTCAATAAAACTATTAAAGTTGGACCTTGTTTTTTCTCATCATAATATACAGAGTGAATTTTCCAACTGGGCATAGATGGCTGTATTATTTAAAACGGGTTTGACGCAGATTGTGCACTTCTCAAATTGTACACTTGACGCAAAATGTGCACTTCGCAAATTGAGCAATTCGCAAATTGTGAACTTCTCAAAATAGCAATTCGCAAAATTTTTTTTTTTTTTTTTTGGGACAAACCCACCACACTATTCCCAAACCACTGCAACTCCTGAGAGCCAGAATCAACAGTGGCAACCACCAGAAAAGCGCCAAGACAATGAAGCTCGACGTGTCCCGGAGAATGAATTTACCTGTCTTGGATCCTGCACGAAATTAATCAGAAAAGAATAGTGGAGGAGTAGGAAAAATATGTTTCCACTTCCCTCCATGCAAGCAGGAGACAGAACAAAGCAAGGCCAATAGGCACAAAGGGACATTACAACTGGGAGAAGCCCAGTTGCCTTGCACCACGGGTAAAAATGACTACTAATATTAATGGGTCCTAAATTGTGAGCTGCTATATTTGATTCCAATAATAGGTATGGCAAAACGCTTGAACGCACGGAAGATTGTTCGAGTTTCCACAAGGTCCGTATAATAAATGACTCCAGATGTAGTCTGAACAGTATCCAACATAATATTGCGTTCGTTCTGCCAAAGAATACACTCCCAAAGAATATGATGTGCTGATTGTTCATATTCACAGTCAGGTGACGAACATTGACAAAAAGGCGAGGGAACAAGCTTAAAGGAAAACAATTTACTTTTAAAGTTACCATGTCCCGTGAGAAATTGGGCAACACAGTGATCCACCTCCAACCACGTCCTAGCCAGCCGCTCACGAACGGATGGGAAGAACTGGTGGAGGTGCCGCCTTGGTAGAATTATCCCACCTATTTTGCCATTCGGATAAAAGTTCCTCCCAGACGTCGCTCTGGGGTTTAAATAATCTAGATATCTTATCACGGTCACGTTGCGGTAGGAAATCAGCGTCAGTGGTCTCCCGTGCGGAAAAAATTCGCAAAATGTGCACTTCGCAAATTGTGCACTTCTCAAATTGAGCACTCCTCAAAATGAATTTGAATATTATCATTTTTTCTTCCTGCCCTTATCCCATTCTATTTGGGGTCGGCGCAACACGTTTTCTTCTTCCATTCTCCCCTATCAGACGTCACAGTATCATTTACTCCTTTTTCTTTCATATCATTCCTTATACAATCCATCCATCTTTTCTTGAATGTGAATATTATCATAATGGTTTAGGAAATGTTTTGATTACCTATGTATTTTCAGTACATGTCAGCTATACACATAATGTGAGCACTACAGCCATTCATTATATTTTTTTAAATAAATATTTATTGTTAATAAAAACTATAAAAATATTAATTAAATTAGAAAATATTGACATAACAGTGCCAATGTTCAAGAAAAACAATTCCTAAGGTTCTCATTAGTAAAAGATTTCCAAAATCTAGAATTGACATGATATTTATTGTGATTGTTATTGATAGTGCTTAATTATTATTGGTGGATTTAATTCTTTTTACGAAGTGAACACTTATTTAATTGCTGTTTTAAATATTTTTATGAGTGTTTATTTTTATTTTTACATTAAGTAGGATAATAATTTACTGTGGTGGTTGATAAATCAGTTATTTACACGTTGCTTTTATACGTTACGTACTTACGTTTATTTATATTTTTGATAAACCAGTTTATAAGATTCGCCAAAGTTGTCATTACTGAATTATCTATTTAGGTAATTACTATTTTAAACTGTAGTTTTGCAATTTTAATTTTCCATATTTTTTTAATAGAGAGTGAAATTTTGTCTTCATATAACAAAGACATTAAACTATATACGAGCAATAAGCGCATCACACACGGCTAAGATACGATAATATTTTATCTTAAGATGTTATATTAATATATCTTAGGCCATCACAGACGACGAAGATACGATACTGTAATATTTTATCTTAAGATGTTATCTTACGATATATTTTCTATCGTAAGATGGTATCTTACGATATATTTTCTATCTTAAGATGGTATCTTACGATATTCGTCGCGATCGCACGGTCGTGTCCTTTGTTGAACGAATAAATACAGGGTGTTTTAACTATGTCTCATGCTTGCCTGCTCGATTTACTGGATAGCTCTACGGATGACGATTCCGATTTTGAATTCGATTTGCACATGGTTCTGGCACACTCCAGAAGAAGATCAATTTGGGTCGAAACTCACATTAAAAATAGGAAAGATCGTGGGGAATTCAACATTTTTGACGATCTTTCAGAAAAAAAGTTCCATGAGTATTTTAAAATGTCAAGAGAAGAGTTCGACGCACTTCACAGTTTAGTTCAAAGAGATTTTGAGAAACAAAATACAAACATGCGACAATGTAAAATCAATTATAGACAGTCCTAAGCCTGAAAAGTATGAAGGAAAGTTCATTGGTTTTTTAGGGTTCCGTAGCCAAATGGCAAAAACGGAACCCTTATAGATTCGTCATGTCTGTCTGTCCGTCCGTATGTCACAGCCACTTTTTGTCGAAAGTATAAGAGCTATCCTGTTGAAACTTGGTAGGTAGATGTATTATGTGAACCGCATTAGGATTTTCACACAAAAATAAAAAAAAACCGGCCAAGTGCGAGTTGGACTCGCCCATGAAGGTTTCCGTAGTAGCAAGCATAGATTAAGGTTATAATTATATTGAGATAAGTAATATATACAAACAATAAAAATAACTTTGTTTTTCATAGTGTTTGTATGAATGGCAAAGTTATATTTGCGGTTTTTGAAAATGTACTATATCTCAAAAACTGCTAACTGCATCTTATCCAAACCAATTTTCGTTGGAAGTTTTTGTTGAGATCTACATTACATATTTTTTTTTAGTTTTATCATTCTCATGCTGCCCCCCATACTTAGAATTGAAACTCAACATTTTTTTTTCACCAAACCCATACGTGTGTTATCTATGGATAGATCTTTAAAATTATATTGAGGTTACTAATATCATTTTCTTCTAAACTGAACAGTGTGCACGAGAGACACTTCCAAAGTGGTAAAATGTGTGTCGTCCCTCCCCCTGTAACTTCTAAAATAACAAAATGATAAAACTAAAAAAAATATATAATGTAGACCTCAACAAAAACTTCCAACGAAAATTGGTTTGGATGAGATACAGTTAGCAGTTTTTAAGATATAGTACATTTTCAAAAACCGCAAATATAACTTTGCCATTCATACAAGCACTATGAAAAACAAAGTTATTTTTATTGTTTGTGTATATCACTTACTAATCTCAATATAATTATATCCCTAATCTATGCTTGCTACTACGGAACCCTTCATGGGCGAGTCCAACTCGCACTTGGCCGGTTTTTTTACTGCTCCATTTTATCGTAATGAATTCATAAACGCGATGTAATATTCTTAATTTCTTGGACCATTCTTGGCATGCAACTACAGCAAACAGTTACTGCGCTTGCTTTATTCGCACCTACCTAGTGAACCTACGCATATAAAATAGCATGCTATAAAATAGCAAGTAAAATGTCATTTAGCAAGTTATTGCCATATAGCAACTTTGAACACTACTATTTCGTACCAACGAAGTTAACAACACCCCGTATTTGCATCTGATGTTATCTTACGATATATTTTATATCTTAAGATGTTATCTTACGATATATTTTGTATCTTAAGATGTCATCTTACGATATATTTTATATCTTACGATATATTTTCTATCTTAAGATGGTATCTTACGATATATTTTCTATCTTAAGATGTTATCTTACGATATATTTTACATCTTAAGATACGAATATCGCTCTCTATCTTACGATACGAAAATATGAAAGATATCGTATCTTCGTCGTGTGTGACGGTCCATTGAATAGTATGGCGAGCGATATGGTATCTTAAGATAAAATATTATCGTATCTTAGCCGTGTGTGATGCGCTATAGACGGGACATCACGAAGAAAGTTGTGATCCACAAATTTTTACCACTCGGTAAAAACTCGACCAGTCTAGCAGTCTAGTTTGAGACGTCCGCCTGACAGGTCGTGTGACCGTGCGTCACCCGTACGACACATTTAATGTTAGGATAATTTTATGACATGGGAAAAATAAAATCGAGACGGTGGAAGTTGGTCAAAAAAAAAGACGTTTTCATCAAATGATACGAGCGAAAAAAAAACATTTTTTATGTTGTTCTTTGACTAAGTTAATGACGATAGATTAATAACAATACTGTTGAACATAATCGTCAAATTGATAATATAGGATTGTATTAATAACTAATAATTTAATTTCTGTTCTGCCCTTACACACTTTTTAATTTTTTTCTAATATTTAAATCCTAGTTAACTTTATCAATGTTTATGTATCGATAATTGTGCCATTCTAAAATGTTGCACCCCTATCACAAGATGCTCAGTTCTGCCATCTATTGTGTAATGAACTAATGACTGAAATATATTCTGATGAATTATTTTAATACGTGGTTTTGCTATACAACGCTAGATAGCGCTACTGACGCCCGACATCAACATTTTTGTATGACAATATTCCCAATGCCCGCTCTATAGTTCTTTTAAATCTCTTTGTCATATAATAATATACCTACTTAGAAAACAATATGTGGAACATTGGCATTGTTATGTCCTTATTTTCTAATTTAATTAATATGTTTTTATAGTTTTTATTAACAATAAATATTTATTTAGAAAAATATAAGTAATAAATGGCTGTAGTGCTCATATTATGTGTATAGCTGACATGTATTGAAAATACATAATCAAAACATTTCCTGAACGTGATTATTTTTCACATTAAACTACTAGCCGAGACTCCATCAAAGCTGTGTCGAGCTGTGCGGAGTAAAGACGTGTTTTGAACAACCAATAGAATTGCGTTATTGACACAGCTCCACTCCGCACAACTTCAGTGGAGACCGTTGTGCTGGCTGTGTAATATTTGTATGGCGAGACGTGAGATGTGAGCGGCGTGCTGTGAGACTTGTGCAGCGAGCGGCGTGTTGTGAGACGTGTGCTGTGAGCGGCGTGCTGTCAGACGTGTGCTGCGAGTAGGGACACGATATCGAACCCGATACTTTACTCATATCGCTATATGCGGTTTAATTAAATTATGTAGTTCGTAGAATATATTCCTCGGTAGTCTGTAGGACTTGGTAAAACTTTCATCATCTAAGGCATTAAAGAGAGTAAAAAATTCTCCATGACTGGTATGGTAATTCAAGTGACTTCTTCTCCAAAACCAATGTTTTCTTTTGTTTAGGTAGTATGAAGCTATCAATTCTGCTTCAGACTGTAAATACTGTAATTCTTCTTCTTTAAGTAAAGGGAGATCATACTTTTTTGTAGTAATAGCGTCATCGTCTTTCCCTTTCGTGTCAGAATGCGTACTGAGCACTCAACGCCTCGCACCCGAGCCTAAAAACATCTCTTCTCGCACAGCACACCGCTCACCGCACACAGCACGCCGCTCGCAGCATACGTCACACAGCACGCCGCTCGCAGCACACAGCTTTGGTGGAGACACCCGAGCTGACAAACAGCTCTTCGCGCACAGCACACGTCTCAGCTTTGGTGGAGTCTCGGCCTTATCGTGCTAAAATCATGCAAAATAATTAAAACAATATATTGTAAGTATACGGTTTTTATTTTGAACCATTGTGATAATATTCACATTCATTTTGAGGAGTGCTCAATTTGAGATGTGCAAAATTTGCGAAGTACACGTTTTGCGAATTACTATTTTGAGAAGTGCACATTTTGCGTCGAGTGTACAATTTGCGAAGTGCACAATCTGCGTCAAACCCTTTAAAACTATGAGGAATATCGAATAATTTTGAATGGAGTCTTGAGGGTGTTTTTGACGATAACTAAAACCGGATCTCAAACTCCCTCATTTTCTTCGATCAATAATAGCTATACTATTATTGATCGAAGCTCATTTTGGATAAAAAATCACAACCTATATTATTACCTACCCCATGCAATACTGTCACTAACAAGAGTTACAAGGATCAAATTATAATATTCCACAACTATAACGCAACGCCATCTAGTCCCAAGCTAAGCAGAGCTTGTGTTATGTATGAGACGTAATGATAAACGGCACGGCAAACATAAGGAAAATGATATTAAAGTCCCGACTAGGAAATGTGATTTTTCCAAAAATCCAATAATGCACATTTAGTTTTCGTCATCTGCCTCGGATATTTTTGGATATATTCCTCGTAGTTTCGGATTTGGCTATCCATGCCCAGTTGGAAAATTCACCTTGTATAGACCCGCTGACCTACCACTTGCGTGGCAAACCTTCTACCTCGGCCTCAAGCATCACTACATAGTTTAAATATTTTTATTTCAAATATTCAACCCAAATTATTGTTAAACACCTATTTGTAATCTGTAGTGCAATAACATTATACACAATTTAATTACTACAGTAATAAAGTGTCTTTATGTTTGTTTCATATTAGTCTATGATCTTAGTTTAAAAAAGAAAAGAAATATTGTCTATGGATATACATCATGTCAGGTCTGCTTTACGTACAGTAGACAAGTCCTTGTCTCCCTGAGTTTTATTGAGAAGAACCCATTGCATCACGCCCGAAATATATAACATGGTGTCATCGTGAGGATATCAACAGGGTAACAAAAGAATGGAGACCAATATTTTCTTGAGTAACAGTGTCAAACCCCTAACAAGTCAAAATGGTAACATGGCTGAACATTGGAAAAATTGGAAACAAAGATTCGAGATTTACTGCGATGCTAATGATATAAAGAAGCAGACAGAAACGAAGCAAATAGCAATATTTTTGAATCTCATTGGTGAATATGGATTAGAAGTTTTCAATTCCCTAAATATCGATAGAAAATCTACAACTATAGAAAATGTGCTGAATCACTTTGACAACAAATTCAATCCGCAAAGCAACATTACAGTGGAAAGGTATAATTTCTTTACAAGATTACAGCAACAAGACGAATCTTTGGATAACTACGTCACGATATTGAATAATTTAGCCAAGTCATGTGAATTCAACAACTTGAAAGATTCTTTAGTCAAAGATATGTTTGTTATCGGGATAAACAACTCAAAAATAAGAGAAAAATTATTACAGCAAGAAAAACTAACACTTGAAGATGCTTTAAAAATTGCAAAAAGTATGGAATTATCTCAAGAAAGGTCTACAAAAATAACAAAGTCACAAAGTCATCAATCTTCAGAAAATATGTCATCAGTTCAGCAAGTGTCAAAAATAACCCACAGAGGCAGGTCAAAGTCAAGAAACAATTTCAATAATTATAGACAGAGAAGCAAGTCAAATAATAGAAATTATAATCAAAACTCTGTGCAAAGACGTGACAATTCAGTATCGAAGAAGCCTTGTACGAGATGCGGACAAGTCCATATTTATAAATGCCCAGCGGAAGGAAGAACGTGCAAAATATGTAAGAAGCAGAACCATTTTGCCAACTACTGTTTTTTCAACAAGGACAGACAGAACAAGGGTCGACAACAAAAATCTAGTGTAAGTTGTATTAATTATGATGACTCTTCTTGTACTGAAAATTATTTTATAATTAATAAATTGACTGACAATAATAAATGTAATAATAGGAATGATGAATGGAAAATTAATGTAAATTTAAATAATATTTTGATAAAATGTCAAATTGACACAGGTGCCGATACTAATGTTATTTCTAAAGACACACTTAATTCTATAATGACTCAGACTAATAGGAAAATATTTATTCGAAGAACAAATAATAAGATTTTTTCATTTTCAGGAGAAATAGTTCCAAATCTAGGTAGCTGTGTGATACAATGTGAATTTGAAAATAGACTGAAGACTAAAATATATTTTATTGTAGTTGACTGTAAATGCCAAACAATTCTAGGCTGGAAAACGTGTGAAAAACTTGGAATTGTCAAAAGAATTTATAAAATTCAAAATAACCTACAACTTGATTGTGACAGGTCAGTACAAAGTGTCGTATCTAAATATTCTCATACATTCGAAGGTATAGGATGTCTTCCAAATGAAGTTCATTTAGATATCGATGAAACTGTGAAACCAAAAGTATGTCCTATTCGTAGAATACCATTTTCTCTTCAAAATCGTTTAAAGTCTGAATTAGAAAATATGGAAAAGATGAAAATAATTGAAAAGGTCACCAAACCTACAAAATGGGTTAATTCTATTGTTTTAGTAGAAAAACCAAACGGTTCGTTGCGTGTATGTCTCGATCCGAGAAACCTAAATGTTGCTATTCGAAGACCTCATTATCCTTATCCTACATTTAATGATCTCAGGTCACAAGTTACTAATAGTAAAATATTTTCAAAATTAGATGCAAGTTCTGGCTACTGGACTATCAAATTAGATAAAGAGAGCAGTGACTTATGTACATTCAACACACCTTTTGGTAGGTATAAATTTCTTAGACTCCCCTATGGTATAAATTCTAGTGGTGAAATATTTCATAGAGTAATAAATGATCTCTTTGGTGATTTGCCTGGTATTGTGATATTTGTCGATGATATTTTAGTTCACGGACGAAATGAGACCGAACATAATGAACGGCTTGAGTCAGTTTTCAAACGTGCTTCTGAAGTCAATTTAAAATTTAATAAACAAAAATGCAAATTTGGTCTTTCAGAAATTTGTTATGTGGGACACATTTTTAACCAACATGGAGTGTCACCAGATAAGTCAAAAATAGAAGCAATTACTAAAATGCCTTCTCCTCAAAATGTCAAAGATCTTCAAAGATTCTTAGGTATGATTAATTATTTAGGTCAATACATTCCAAATTTAGCTGAAGAAACTAGTATTTTAAGAGATTTACTTAAAAAACAAAATTTATGGTCTTGGACACAAAATCAGGAAAATCAGTTTAATAAATTAAAATCAATTATTTGCAAGTCCCCAGTTCTAATTCATTATGATGTCAATAAACCTGTTAGAATGTCAGTAGACGCCTCTAAAAGTGCAGTTGGTGCAGTCATATTTCATGGTAACAATCCTATTGCTTATTCATCTAAATCTTTAACTAAATGTCAAGAAAACTATGCACAAATTGAAAAAGAACTATATGCAATTGTTTTTGGATGTAAAAAATTCCACCAATACGTTTATGGAAAACCAATTCAAGTAGAGACGGACCACCAACCTCTAGTCACACTTTTCAAAAAACCATTATCTGAAGTACCTTCACGACTTCAAAGAATGATGATTACTTTGCAAGCTTATGATTTAATAGTATCTTATACTAAAGGCTCAAAAATGTACATTTCAGATACTCTTTCTCGAGCACCAGTCGATAATGATAACAATCTTGATGATAATTTAGAAGAATTTGAGCAAAACTTGGATATTCATATTAATTTACTAACCTCAAACTTAGCAATTTCTCAAGAAAAATTAGATAAAATTTCAGAACATTCAAACAATGATGTAATTTTACAAAAATTAAAACAATATTTTTTCCAAGGATGGCCTCAGTCAAAAAATCTATGCGATAGTTTAGTACTCCCATATTGGAATGTCAAAGAAGAAATTCATGTCATAAATAATATACTTTTTAAGAATAATTCTGTCATTATTCCTACTTCAATGAGAACTGAAATCTTGAATACTTTACATGAAGGACATCTAGGAATAGAAAAAACTAAAAATTTAGCTCGTGGTATTGTATTTTGGCCTAACATAAATCAGGATATAGAAAACAAAGTAAAAAAGTGTGAAACTTGTGCTATGTATAGTTTAAATAAATCAAAAGAATCACTCTTGTCACATGAAAAATCAATTTTCCCCTGGCAAAAACTTGCTACTGATTTATTTGAATATAAAAATCAAAAATATTTACTTGTGGTAGACTATTATTCTAACTACATTGAGTTAGCTAACTTAAAAAATGATACTAGATCTTCATCAGTAATAAATTGTTTAAAATGTATTTTTGCAAGACATGGCATTCCATTACAATTAGTCAGTGATGGTGGACCACCTTATAACTCAAAAGAATTCAAACAATTTCTTCATGAATGGGATGTTCAACACATTGTCAGCAGTCCATACATGGCAAGATCAAACGGATTAGCCGAAGTCTCAGTCAAAACAGTCAAAAATATCTTAAGAAAATGTGAAGAATCAGGTACTGATCCTCACATTGGTCTATTACAACATAGAACTTCTCAAGGTTCAAACATGTACTCCCCTTCTCAATTACTCATGTCAAGACAATTGAGAACAAAATTACCGAGTCAAATTAGTCAATTAAAACCTAAAATTGTCAAATTTTCTGAATATTCTAACATTAAAGACAAAAACTTACAAAAAACTAAAAATTATTATAATAAAGGTTGTAAAAATTATCAAGAATTTCATGTCAATGATAACATTTATTTCAAGAAAAATCCTAAAGACATTATTTGGACAAAAGGTCAAATTATCTCTAAGACTAAACTCCCTAGATCTTTTATAATACAAGACAACTTTGGTAAAACATATAGGCGAAATTCTCAACACATTCGACCTGATTATTGTCAACAAAAACAACATAAAAAATCTATAAAGTTTGATGATCTTAATGGTCAAAAATCACAGTCACACTTTCAGTCACAGTCGGGTCAGTCTTTTGAAAATGAAAGGGATGATGATAGTTGTCAGAATTACACATACATAATAACTCGTAGAAAAACAAACTCATTCTCAAGTCCTAGTCAAGTTCATAATAATTCTTATTGTAACAATACAGAATCTAATGTTGAATCTGAAAATTATCAATCTTTGGAATCTAATCAGTCTGGATCAAATGTAACAAATCAGTCAGTCATAAAGTCACCTGAATTTGTCAATGTAAATGATGATGTATCTAGTAGTCAAAGTCTTTGTGACTACTATGAATATCAAGATGAATTAATTTTAACTAGTCCTCCTCAGTCATGCTCAGATGTAATGCCTAATACTATAATATCTCCTGACGAAAGAAACTATGTTTCAGAGAATGTAAATAAGTATAGTTCAAGAGGAAGATTACTGAAAAAGACACAAAAATTTGATTTATAATATAATTTATTCACAATGTAATACATTAAATTCAATATCACTATAAATTTAAACATTGTATTGTAATAATTTCACCTCAGGACAACTCTATTGTATTGCTTATAAATGTATTAATGTAATCAATTTATTATTGTATAATTTACTTATCACTTTATCTTAAATGATAAACATAAGTTAATAATAAATGTAATTTGTATTTCAGCATTATTTGTGTAAATTGTAAACAACATTTTAAGGGTATGCCCAGTTGTCAATGTCACTTGTCATATTTTGTTTTTTAAAAAGGGGCATGTTTCCATTGAGATGAAGTTATATGGAGATGCCCCGATGTTCTATACATACATTTTGCTTATACAAATATGAGTCAAACATGAGACAGAGAGTGAAATATTGGTTTGTCTCTTTCCTTCTAATGCAGTAATCATATTTGACAAAAGAGACAACAATATTTCGGTTGTTGCTCAAAATGGAATATTTTGTTGGGATATTTCCCACAGTTACAGAAACGTGCCCATTTCGCCATTTTATGTGCCAAGTTTCGTGGTAGTTCTGCTGTCAAACAGTTGTTTACTTTTTGTTGAATTTAGATTTTTGAGTAAATTACGGAGTGTTTTCTTTTAAAAGTGCGTGTTACCATTAAGAAACAGTAATTCAACATGCCTGGATGTTCCATTGTGTCTTGTCATGCCAGAAAAAAGAAAAATCAGCCTGAATTGACTTTGTACAGGTTAGTAACACGTTTTCATGCAAAACTACATGAAATAGAACAATTTCGGTAAAGAAATCGCTATGTGACCTTGTTTTCATGGTTAGAGTATTAATATTTGGGTTTATTTCCGTCCTACAGATAATATTTTTCATTTCTTATTTTCGTTTGTTTGTTTACAATAATAATAGTGTTGTACCGTTGCTGTAATAGTTCCCGATACTAGTCCTTCGTTACACTGAAACTGTTACCAAATGATATATTGATAAAAAAATACTAATCATTTATAGGTTTCCCAAAAATGAAAGATTGAAGAAAAAATGGTTGGACTCTATCAGTGACGAAAAAATTTGTTCTCGAAGTAAAGACTGGCTTATGTGTTCACTTCACTTTGTAGAAAAATGTTTTAACAGAACACTTGATGTTATTAGGTTACATGAGAACTCTGTACCTACAATATTTTCGGTAAGTGTGTATTAAAATGATTGTTAAATAACAGCCTGGTTTTTTAGCCTAAGTTATATGGATAGTAATGCATATTTCATTTTTTTTTTCAGACATCCAACAAAAAACAACTTCCAGAGTCATTTGTATTCTGTGAAACAAGCAACACTCAAGAATCTGATGTTTCTTGTACATCTACTGTAATAAAGCAACCATCTACCGTAATAGATGAACCATCTAGTGTAATGGAGGCACCATTGCAGTTGACCCATCAATTTGTGGGAACAGTGCACAAAGAGGTATGTAGATGTTGAATTTTTAACCGTTTTCTGACAAACAGACGGCAGCACATCAAGCGCCGCAATCTGTCAAAGACTTGTCAACTGTCACTTGAAAAGAACTTTTAGCAGTAAAATGCAATATGCAAATTATTTTTTAACGGTGCATTGTTAAGTTATTGGTTAATAGTGCTGATACATTTGGCATGTTCGTGAAAAGGCGCTGTCAGATGGGACTGATCATCTCTTAGCTGCCACGGTCTATTTTAATTTTTCATTATTATTATTTTTTAATATTAGCTGTACACTTAACTTGCTACGTTAAGTGTTAAAAGAGTGTCCATGGAGTTTCTTGTCCGTTCTTTTCCATAGAGATCTTCGCTCTGGAATGGGCACCTACGGTACTTTCACAGTTATTATGTCTTGTGACTAGAACTGTAGCACCATAACAATTTTGTACTGATTTATTTTTATGTCTTTTGACCATTCAAAAGTGCCTGTAATTATTGGCCTAGTTGAAATAAATTTGATTTGATTTAACTATTTATCTTTTCTATTACAGGTTTTACAAACTGGAAAAATTAAAGCCTTTAAAGAAAAATACGTCAATCAACAGAAAACAATTAAACGCCTCAATGAAATAATACGAAGGAAAAAAAAATTGCTGATTTGAAGGCTGTTGTGATAGAAGACTTGACGGGACCAAAAGACTTTTTAAAAAGACAAATTAACAAGTCCAAAGGTTTACCTGTACAATCCGAATTAATCGTCAATTTTTTAAATTAACGCTAACACATAAATATATGTATAATATTTAATTACAAGCAATAGCGCAAATGTGAAAATTTTCATTTTTTTTACGTAACTACATGGATTATAATTTAATCATGGTATCTAGTCGTAATACTATTATGTAATCCTAAAAGTACTAGGGATACTAGTATCCATACTCGTTACAGTAACACTATGTTTCTTGATTGGCACAACCCTAGCATTGGCCGCCATTTTATGTGCCATGCGAACTTGTAGGTATCCACGTTTTTGGTGTAGGTATTTCCAGTCCATAGGATTATAATGTCTATGCATGTTTCATATTAGTCTATGATCTTAGTTTAAAAAAGAAAAGAAATATTGTCTATGGATATACATCATGTCAGGTCTGCTTTACGTACAATATACAAGTCCTTGTCTCCCTGAGTTTTATTGAGAAGAACCCATTGCATCACGCCCGAAATATATAACAATGTTTAGTGACTACAGTCACAGCTGTAGTGCTTGCAAACTCAAGTAACTGCTGGCTCAGGTTTGATTCTGAGGTTGCATACTTTTTTTTTTAACTTGTCGCCCCATAGCAGTACATCCTGCGTTGTTATAAATCGTCATTGGTTGTGTGTTAACATTTTTAGAAACATTTAAATAAAAATACACAAACAACAACAGAAACAAAATTATCATATTTTTTTTCCTTCAAATCATATTATAATTGGGACTCAATCAGTGTCTTAATATGCATAAAATTTAGTTCACCTGCAAAAGTGAATTTAAATAATAATGTTACAATTTCTTGTATCACACAAAGAGCACAAAATCTATTTCAAAAAAAAATATTTCTCATCTATGATTTCACTTGTAAATACTAGTAAAATATTCATCTTCTAAGTCATAGAGATCTGCTGCTATGTCATCACGGAGAGACATTAGTTTCTGATCACATTCTTGTTGCTTTGTGCGGAACAGTTTTGAGTTTTGTGTTATAGCCTCATTGACTGATGGGAAATCATTCAATATTAAGTACTGCTTTATGTCTGATACCAGCTTCATCAGTGATTCACCAGCTCTCACTGTAACAAAATGTAATTTGATTTATGAAAATAAATTGCTGTCAGTCATTTTAATAAGACCATCAAAGAGGCACTTTTGAACATCTATATCTATACTTATAATAAATCTGTAGAGAGGTCAATTCTGTACATTAAATATATTTCCAAAATAACTATCAAGGGTTGTTTAGGGATCGATACTGATGCCAAAAATGCAATCAGTAAAATTATTGTCTGTCTGTCTGTCTGTCTGTCTGTATAACCGCTATAGAAACAAAAACTACTCGACGGATTTTAACAAAACTTGGTACAATTATTTTTCATACTCCTGAGCAGGTTATAGTATACTTTTCATCACGCTACAATCAATAGGAGCAAAGCAGTGAAGGGATTCCGATTGGATTTTTACAACTCAATTTTGAGGCACTTTCCGATAAGCTAGCAGACTGAAATTTTGCACATGCTCTGAGTTCTGATGAAAATACATGACTAGCTAAGAAACGTCATTACAAATTCAATATGGCGGCCTACCCAAGATGGCGGACTGGCTGTTTGAAATCCACCCCCATGATATGAGTATCAAATGAAAGGGTTTGCTGTCAGGAATACGAAATAAAAATAGTCACGTGATTTAAATCCAATATGGCGGACGTCCAAGATGGCAGACAGGCTATTTGAAATGCACCCCTATGATATGGATATCAAATGAAAGGGTTTGCTGTCGGGAATACGAACAAAATAGTCACGTGACTTAAATCCAATATGGCGGACGTTCAAGATGGCAGACTGGCTGTTTAAAATCCACCCCCATGATATGGGTATCAAATGAAAGGGTTTGCTGTCAGGAATACGAAAATTTAGTCAGGTGACTTATATCCAATATGGCGGACGTCCAAGATGGCAGACAGGCTATTTGAAATGCACCCCTATGATATGGATATCAAATGAAAGGGTTTGCTGTCGGGAATACGAAAAAAATAGTCACGTGACCTAAATCCAATATGGCGGACGTTCAAGATGGCAGACTGGCTGTTTAAAATCCACCCCCATGATATGAGTATCAAATGAAAGGGTTTGCTGTCAGGAATACGAAAAAAATAGTCATGTGACTTAAATCCAATATGGCTGACGTCCAAGATGGCGGACAGGCTATTTGAAATGCACCCCCAAGATATGGGTATCAAATGAAAGGGTTTGCTGTCAGGAATATGAAAAAAATAGTCACGTGTCTTAAATCCAACATGGCGGACATCCAAGATGGCGGATCGGCTATTTGAAATGCATCCCCATGATATGGGTATTAAACGAAACGGTTTGCTGAATGGGATACGAAAAAAAATATCACGTGACCTAAATCCAACATGGCAGCCGTCCCAAGTTGGCGGATAAGAAGTAAATTAAGTTTGAATATGAAGAAGACTAAAAAAAAGTATAATATTTAGTGGGTGCTCAAAGCGTGTTTTTCCCACGTTTTGTCGTTCCGGTTGGATTTTTGCAACTCAATTTTGAGGCACTTTCCGATAAGCTAGCAGGCTGAAATTTTCAGGGTACCTTCAAACCCGACGAACAAAGATAAAAATAATAAAATAATTAATAAATTTTTAAAAATCTAAAAGCCCACGTTTTTAAATGTCCTAAAAATAAGAAAATAACCCTACAGGGCTGAGAGATGGGCCAATCAAAACGTGGGGGCGTATCTTTGCAAGTTACGCCCACGAGCTATACACGTCATGTAAATATCTCATAAATAATTCCTTAAATAATTTACGCCCCCACGTTTTGAGTGGCCCCTCTCTCAGCCCCGTAGGGTTATTTTCTTATTTTTAGGACATTTAAAAACGTGGGTTTTTTAATCTTCCGTCGCGTGTGCAACCCTAATGGTTAAGCTACACAGAAATCATTTATGACGGAAATTTTCTCCTTAAAATTATATAAAAAATACCCCACGACAGCATATGTCTATCTTTTATGGTTGACTCACAATAACACGTGTAACTCCCGATAGCTTAGCAGTTCGAAGCTTTCTGATTACATTTGAATACTCTTACGTTTATAACACTCTCAGTCACCCCTAATTGAAAAAGTTAACATTAATTAACTGCTCCATAAAAAAAATCATATAAATCAGTACAGAAACACCAAAGTTATACATGAAATACGCCAATAAGCCATTGCGCGTGAATACTGAATCATGCTATAAGGATTATTTTTGAGAATCGGTCGCCGCGCTCGACGCGTCTCGCGGCCGAAGGTATAAAATAGTCAATTTATAGAGAAAGGCTATAGGCTATATATCATCACGCTAAGGCCAATAGGAGCGGAGCGCCAATGAAGAATGCTTCGAAATCCGGGTTAAATTTAACGTTAGCCCAAAGTAACTATTCCACGCGGACGAAGTCGCGGGCAAAAGCTAGTTGAATATTAAAATTAAAGGAAGGGATAGGATTCATTCTACATGCTGTACGAAGCAAATGATGGAGATGCATCAGCACAATTGGGTTTGTTTAAATGATATTTAGCAAATAGGCTTTAGCAAAAACTTTAACACGTTCGCGTGAGCAACCTCATGCGGTGGTTTTGGCTTGGAAAATCGAACGTGTTGCGGCGCTAAGTAGTGCGCCATAGGAATTTGCTCTTAAAATGGACGTACAAAGACGTTCCGTCCAAAAAATATGACAATCTAGAGGACTTCGTATGACGTTGCGCCATTTCAAAATTATAGCAGCACGACATTGCTCACGTGAACGTGTTAACACATCAAAACACTTTTTTTTTATAACTCGATGAGGCCAGTGTTTCATACCTGACTACTCTGAGAAGAGATAGCCGAAACAAACTCAGAGGTCATTGTCTCTTTTAAAAGGTTAAAGGTTGGACACAACACTAACAAGAGACAACACTTGTCTGTTATTTACTGTCAAGCAACTTTACAGGAACCAAACTGTGCCCTATACATTTAACACTTTCAAGAAATTTATGAAACTTACCGATATTGGCCGCCCGGACTTGCATTTCAAATGTGTCTTGCTCAATCTGTGTCATTCTATTGAGTTGTGTTTCATTTTCTAGTTTTGCAAGTTTTATAATTTCTGTAAATAGGAACATAATGATTGCTGGGCATTTTTAACCGACTTCAAAAAAAGGAGGAGGTTCTCAATTCGTCGGAATCTTTTTTTTTTTTTTATGTATGTTCCCCGATTTCTCACAGACGCCTGGACCGATTTGGAAAATTTTTCCTTTGTTTGAAAGGGTATACTTTCCAATTGGTCCCATGATCATCAGGTCAGGATCTGATGATGGAATCCCAGGGAAATCGAGGGCAACCTTCAAATTTTAAAGGCACATAGTACCATTTTCATATATTTTCTAAAGCTGTTCAGGTATTTGCATCTGATAATCATCATTTCAGGTGGATGAGCTGATGATGGAAGGTACAACTCCTCAACGGCTTGGAGTAGGCATCAACTGATTTAGTTTGTGTTCGCATATCTCTGGAACTACAAGTCCGATTTAAGTAATTCTTTTTTTGTTGTACTAAGTATTGTTTAACTTACGGAATACTGCAAGTTTCATCAAAATCGGTTCAGTAGTTTTTGAGATAGGGAATTTTATTAGCTTATTGTGCACTTGAGAGAGAATGATTTATTTGACAAGAATTTGAGTTGAATATTTAAACTAAAAAGAGTAAAATAAAAAACTTTTTCAAAAAAAATGTAACCGCCTTCAAAAACAACCACAAAAAAGGGTAAAATAACCTACAAAATAACTTTTCTTTCAGAAGTCGGTGGCAAAAAAACAATGAAATGAAAAAAAAACAAAGGCACCGACTTCTGAAAGAAAAGTTATTTTGTAGGTTATTTTACCCTTTTTTGTGGTTGTTTTTGAAGGCGGTTACATTTTTTTTGAAAAAGTTTTTTTTTAACTGAAATATTAAAGTCTTTATGTATTTAATTAATATTGTTTTGAATGTAGCAAACATTAAAATTATGTTAATGGTAAATTGTGACTTGGTCGCGATTCTTACCAAATAAAAAGCGATGAAACAGAACTTATCCACGAAATCGTAGTTTAATTTTGGTCATCTATCACATTGAAGCACAATAAAAAATGCAAGAGTACCTACATAATAAAAAATGCAAGAGTACAGTATAGCTGTGTTTTTGTAACATACCTTCAAAGTTTTCTAACATACTCTTTACATCTTCTTTTAGTCGTGTTGTGTATGATTTTAGTAATGCTTCTTTATTTTGGGGCAAGTTTCGTTGCATTTTGTTTTCTTTCAGAAATTATCCAACACAGCATGTAACTTTATTATCCAAATCAAGCAGAAACAACATTGACTTGAGAAACCAGTGTTGCCGGCAGCAAGTTTCAATTTATTCCGATTCCTCATCTCAAAAGTTCCGATAAGTTCCGCCCGAGTAAAATAAAAAAAAAAACGATAATAAAACACACCTTTTATTTTTTTTTTATCATTATACATTAATTCTTTACAACCATCAATTTAGTCCAGACGATCTGAAAAGAAAAATGCTCTAAAAACATTTGTGTTATGTCTATGGCCTCGGATAATAATGTCAAAATACTATGGCGTTTTGACATAGTATCAAAGAGTAAGCGTTAAGGTGCGAACATATTATCTGACGCATCCGTCAGCCGCGGCTGAGGGACGCGGCTTATTAAAATCTAGCCAGTACATTGAATACTACACTGTGCAAACTACCGGTCGTAAGACGCGGACGTGACCTTGAGTCGCCCTTGAGCGCTCGGACGTCCGAACAGAATCTGGCTGGCTGGATGTTTGTGTACCGTGCACACTGCTAAGCCGCGTCCCTCAGCCGCGGCTGACGGACGCGTCCGATAATATGTTCGCAGCTTTATACCCGAATAAACGTTTCACGATAAAATCGCGGCGATTTAACACGCGCGATCATTATTTTTCGTGCGAAACAGTCAGAAGTGCGTATCTCATATATTCTGTGGTATCGCTACTTACGATTGGTCGAAACGGAAATAAAATAGGTACCGCGCGCGTTAAATCGCCGTGATTTTATCACCAGTCTGTTTGCAGTTTGCATCGTGAATCTAGCGCAGATCATTTTGTATAATCAGATCAACGATTTACGTGTACTTGTAGTAATATTCAGTATTTATTTATTACAACATTTTACAATATTTTTACAAATAAGTGTATTAAAATGATACCTTAGAGTATGTAGTAGACTACAGACCAGCGTAACGTAACACCAAACCAATGATATGCACCAAACCAGAAAAAACAAACGGCAACATTGATTTCTAGGGGTACAATCTTCTTTATTATTATATCTATGGGTACACTCCAACAAAGTATTTTACATCTATTTATGGATAGACATGTAAGTGAACAACGAAAATATCTATAGCTAATCCTGTCAGTCGAGTTTATTTTATATATTATTTTAAGCAAAGGAAACTGAGTCCATACAGCCAAGTCTACGACAAATATGATGATGGGTAACAATTATTGTAATAAAATTATGACAATGTCATTCCAATGTCGCTTTTTGTTGGTTGGTTTGTGCCAAAGTTCCGAAAAGTTCCGCCAAAGCGGAGGTTCCGCAAAAGTTCCACCAAGGGCTAGTTCCGAATTCGGAACAAAAGTTCCGCGCCGGCAACGCTGTGAGAAACAACAAGCAAGTCAAACTGTCAATGTCAAAGTCTGTCAATTTTTTTTTAAATGTTGTGGATATGCCACCGGCTTGGTTACGAGACCTTTAAGCCAAAGTGTCAAGTCAACAGTGCTGCCAGTACGATTTCCCAAAAAAGTACGGTTGGCTTTCTGAAAAGGTACGGTTTTTAACTTCAAGGTATGGTTGGATTGGTTTTATTGTTTTTAAACAAGTGTGCAAAATTCTGTTGTTCACATACCTGTCAGAAACTTGCAACGAAATTACAATAATTTTGTTTAATTAAATACCGGTTAATTAAATGCTCAATTTTATGTGATTATCCAAACAAAACAACCCAATAACTTTTCATAAAACAAATTTTAATGTTACAAGCAACAAACTACCTATTTAAAAATATGCTTTTTTTAAGCTATTGCATAGCTTTTATCGCAGGCTCTGAGCTCGGCGGGCGCGAAAACAGTAACGAAAAAACCTGACCACAATCTGACAGCACGCATCGTCCGTCTTTTCAGTTCGGGAGACTTCGGCAATCATAAAGGTACGGACAGACGTGCTCATAAAAGTACGGACAGACGTGCTCATTACTAGCACGAAAGCATGCTTTTATTGAGGGAGAGGGAGGAGAACGTTTCTTGACGTTTCACTTGATTGACGTGGCTGACCATAGCCTAATTAGTACAGTAATAAATAGGTACAATAAATGAATAATTATAATTGCATAAGTTGATAAAAAATGCTATGCAATAGCTTTACCGCGGCAGTCACCGAGTGCCACACGTTTTTTTTTTAATTCGTCGCTACTGTCGAAGGAAGAAAGGGAATGTAACCCAAACAGCAAAGTATTACATGGTTGGGAGAAAAAAGTTTTCAATTCCTCTATTATAATATTATAATTATGCGGTTAAAATTATAGGTAGGCAAAAAATAAATCGTACGGAACCCTCTTCACGCGAGTCCAACTCGCACTTGGCCGGTTTTTTTTCAAATTAGTTGCTTTTCTTTAAATTATGGTTTTTCTGCTTATCGTTGGTTTTGCGACACAGCAGGTTTGAGGTTCGGTTTGGGGTTCGATGTAACTACTACACGCGTTGCTTCCCCGGCAGGTACGACGCAATGATATTATAAAGTACGACGCGATTAGCCGAACAGGACGCAAACTGAAGAGTTGAAGACTGAAGAATTTTGTGCTCCGCGACGTGTGTTCACGTAGCCATCCGGTGACCCACTTATTTATAATAATAATAATATTCCACAGCTATCACATAACGCCATCTAGTCCCAAGCTAAGCAGAGCGTGTGTTATGGGTACTAGACAACTGATAAACATATTTATATACTAGCTTTTGCCCGCGACTTCGTCCGCGTGGAATAGTTACTTTGGGCTAACGTTAAATTTAACCCGGATTTCGAAGCATTCTTCATTGGCGCTCCGCTCCTATTGGCCTTAGCGTGATGATATATAGCCTATAGCCTTTCTCTATAAATTGACTATTTTATACCTTCGGCCGCGAGACGCGTCGAGCGCGGCGACCGATTCTCAAAAATAATCCTTATAGCATGATTCAGTATTCACGCGCAATGGCTTATTGGCGTATTTCATGTATAACTTTGGTGTTTCTGTACTGATTTATATGATTTTTTTTTATGGAGCAGTTAATTAATGTTAACTTTTTCAATTAGGGGTGACTGAGAGTGTTATAAACGTAAGAGTATTCAAATGTAATCAGAAAGCTTCGAACTGCTAAGCTATCGGGAGTTACACGTGTTATTGTGAGTCAACCATAAAAGATAGACATATGCTGTCGTGGGGTATTTTTTATATAATTTTAAGGAGAAAATTTCCGTCATAAATGATTTCTGTGTAGCTTAAACATTAGGGTTGC
This sequence comes from Agrotis exclamationis, assembly GCA_950005045.1. Classification (NCBI taxonomy): domain Eukaryota; kingdom Metazoa; phylum Arthropoda; class Insecta; order Lepidoptera; family Noctuidae; genus Agrotis; species Agrotis exclamationis. Next base: position 8,510,822 of record OX465417.1, on the reverse strand, counting down.
ACACGCGACGGAAGATTAAAAAACCCACGTTTTTAAATGTCCTAAAAATAAGAAAATAACCCTACGGGGCTGAGAGAGGGGCCACTCAAAACGTGGGGGCGTAAATTATTTATGAGATATTTACATGACGTGTATAGCTCGTGGGCGTAACTTGCAAAGATACGCCCCCACGTTTTGATTGGCCCATCTCTCAGCCCTGTAGGGTTATTTTCTTATTTTTAGGACATTTAAAAACGTGGGCTTTTAGATTTTTTAAATTTATTAATTATTTTATTATTTTTATCTTTGTTCATCGGGTTTGAAGGTACCCTGAAAATTTCAGCCTGCTAGCTTATCGGAAAGTGCCTCAAAATTGAGTTGCAAAAATCCAACCGGAACGACAAAACGTGGGAAAAACACGCTTTGAGCACCCACTAAATATTATACTTTTTTTTAGTCTTCTTCATATTCAAACTTAATTTACTTCTTATCCGCCAACTTGGGACGGCTGCCATGTTGGATTTAGGTCACGTGATATTTTTTTTCGTATCCCATTCAGCAAACCGTTTCGTTTAATACCCATATCATGGGGATGCATTTCAAATAGCCGATCCGCCATCTTGGATGTCCGCCATGTTGGATTTAAGACACGTGACTATTTTTTTCATATTCCTGACAGCAAACCCTTTCATTTGATACCCATATCTTGGGGGTGCATTTCAAATAGCCTGTCCGCCATCTTGGACGTCAGCCATATAGGATTTAAGTCACATGACTATTTTTTTCGTATTCCTGACAGCAAACCCTTTCATTTGATACTCATATCATGGGGGTGGATTTTAAACAGCCAGTCTGCCATCTTGAACGTCCGCCATATTGGATTTAGGTCACGTGACTATTTTTTTCGTATTCCCGACAGCAAACCCTTTCATTTGATATCCATATCATAGGGGTGCATTTCAAATAGCCTGTCTGCCATCTTGGACGTCCGCCATATTGGATTTAAGTCACCTGACTAAATTTTCGTATTCCTGACAGCAAACCCTTTCATTTGATACCCATATCATGGGGGTGGATTTTAAACAGCCAGTCTGCCATCTTGAACGTCCACCATATTGGATTTAAGTCACGTGACTATTTTGTTCGTATTCCCGACAGCAAACCCTTTCATTTGATATCCATATCATAGGGGTGCATTTCAAATAGCCTGTCTGCCATCTTGGACGTCCGCCATATTGGATTTAAATCACGTGACTATTTTTATTTCGTATTCCTGACAGCAAACCCTTTCATTTGATACTCATATCATGGGGGTGGATTTCAAACAGCCAGTCCGCCATCTTGGGTAGGCCGCCATATTGGATTTGTAATGACGTTTCTTAGCTAGTCATGTATTTTCATCAGAACTCAGAGCATGTGCAAAATTTCAGTCTGCTAGCTTATCGGAAAGTGCCTCAAAATTGAGTTGTAAAAATCCAATCGGAATCCCTTCACTGCTCTGCTCCTATTGATTGTAGCGTGATGAAAAGTATACTATAACCTGCTCAGGAGTATGAAAAATAATTGTACCAAGTTTCGTTAAAATCCGTCGAGTAGTTTTTGTTTCTATAGCGGTTATACAGACAGACAGACAGACAGACAGACAGACAGACAGACAGACAATAATTTTACTGATTGCATTTTTGGCATCAGTATCGATCCCTAAACAACCCCTGATAGTTATTTTGGAAATATATTTAATGTACAGAATTGACCTCTCTACAGATTTATTATAAGTATAGAAGATATAGAAGATAGAAGAAGAAGAAGAAGAAGATAAATTACACCCAGACACAGAACAAATCGCAATAAGCCGTGGGGCGCTGGCTCAGAATTGCGTTCCCCCAATTCATTCCGTGGGTGTCGTAAGAGGCGACTAAGGGACAAACCGGAGGTCGGGCAGCAGCGTCCTTCGTATACTGCACATCCTCACTGCGATCACCAACCCGCCTGCCAAGCGTGGCGATTTAAGGCAAACTAGCTTTTGCCCGCGACTTCGTCCGCGTGGAATAGTTACTTTGGGCTAACGTTAAATTTAACCCGGATTTCGAAGCATTCTTCATTGGCGCTCCGCTCCTATTGGCCTTAGCGTGATGATATATAGCCTATAGCCTTTCTCTATAAATTGACTATTTTATACCTTCGGCCGCGAGACGCGTCGAGCGCGGCGACCGATTCTCAAAAATAATCCTTATAGCATGATTCAGTATTCACGCGCAATGGCTTATTGGCGTATTTCATGTATAACTTTGGTGTTTCTGTACTGATTTATATGATTTTTTTTTATGGAGCAGTTAATTAATGTTAACTTTTTCAATTAGGGGTGACTGAGAGTGTTATAAACGTAAGAGTATTCAAATGTAATCAGAAAGCTTCGAACTGCTAAGCTATCGGGAGTTACACGTGTTATTGTGAGTCAACCATAAAAGATAGACATATGCTGTCGTGGGGTATTTTTTATATAATTTTAAGGAGAAAATTTCCGTCATAAATGATTTCTGTGTAGCTTAAACATTAGGGTTGCACACGCGACGGAAGATTAAAAAACCCACGTTTTTAAATGTCCTAAAAATAAGAAAATAACCCTACGGGGCTGAGAGAGGGGCCACTCAAAACGTGGGGGCGTAAATTATTTATGAGATATTTACATGACGTGTATAGCTCGTGGGCGTAACTTGCAAAGATACGCCCCCACGTTTTGATTGGCCCATCTCTCAGCCCTGTAGGGTTATTTTCTTATTTTTAGGACATTTAAAAACGTGGGTTTTTTAATCTTCCGTCGCGTGTGGAAGATTAAAAAAAAACGTGGGCTTTTAGATTTTTTAAATTTATTAATTATTTTATTATTTTTATCTTTGTTCATCGGGTTTGAAGGTACCCTGAAAATTTCAGCCTGCTAGCTTATCGGAAAGTGCCTCAAAATTGAGTTGCAAAAATCCAACCGGAACGACAAAACGTGGGAAAAACACGCTTTGAGCACCCACTAAATATTATACTTTTTTTTAGTCTTCTTCATATTCAAACTTAATTTACTTCTTATCCGCCAACTTGGGACGGCTGCCATGTTGGATTTAGGTCACGTGATATTTTTTTTCGTATCCCATTCAGCAAACCGTTTCGTTTAATACCCATATCATGGGGATGCATTTCAAATAGCCGATCCGCCATCTTGGATGTCCGCCATGTTGGATTTAAGACACGTGACTATTTTTTTCATATTCCTGACAGCAAACCCTTTCATTTGATACCCATATCATGGGGGTGGATTTTAAACAGCCAGTCTGCCATCTTGAACGTCCGCCATATTGGATTTAAGTCACGTGACTATTTTGTTCGTATTCCCGACAGCAAACCCTTTCATTTGATATCCATATCATAGGGGTGCATTTCAAATAGCCTGTCTGCCATCTTGGACGTCCGCCATATTGGATTTAAATCACGTGACTATTTTTATTTCGTATTCCTGACAGCAAACCCTTTCATTTGATACTCATATCATGGGGGTGGATTTCAAACAGCCAGTCCGCCATCTTGGGTAGGCCGCCATATTGGATTTGTAATGACGTTTCTTAGCTAGTCATGTATTTTCATCAGAACTCAGAGCATGTGCAAAATTTCAGTCTGCTAGCTTATCGGAAAGTGCCTCAAAATTGAGTTGTAAAAATCCAATCGGAATCCCTTCACTGCTCTGCTCCTATTGATTGTAGCGTGATGAAAAGTATACTATAACCTGCTCAGGAGTATGAAAAATAATTGTACCAAGTTTCGTTAAAATCTGTCGAGTAGTTTTTGTTTCTATAGCGGTTATACAGACAGACAGACAGACAGACAGACAGACAGACAGACAGATAGACAGACAATAATTTTACTGATTGCATTTTTGGCATCAGTATCGATCCCTAAACAACCCCTGATAGTTATTTTGGAAATATATTTAATGTACAGAATTGACCTCTCTACAGATTTATTATAGGCCGAGTACCTGTATTATTTTTCTAAAAAGGCCCGCAATTTCTCAATTTTGAATGATGATGTTGTACCTACTTAAGAAATTTTTATTCCCTACTTTTTTCAACGTTGCATTTTATACATTTATTAGTTACTATCTAAAAAAATAAACTGGTTATCTAAGCTTATTTATGAGCTCATTTATAACTGGCACTGTCTTCAACTTCAACATAACATTATTTTTGCGCATTCTTAGTTTTTACATCTTCAGCTTCGATTTCATTATTAATAAAGTATAAAAATATTAAGTAATAGATTCCCATGTTTAAAAAGACTTAATTTCAATATACTACTAGAAAGTAGGGAATAAAAATTTCTTAAGTAGGTACAACATCATCATTCAAAATTGAGAAATTGCGGGCCTTTTTAGAAAAATAATACAGGTACTCGTAGGAACCTATGGCCTATTGCGACCAGCTAACAGCATATTTACTGCCATTTGTCAAGACCTTAGTCAAGACTAAAAAAAACTACCTACGTACCTACTTATAAAAGAGAAATGTAGAATTCAACGTTTATAAGTAACAATTATTGATACCAATTTAATAATATAAAATATTGCACTCATTACCGAACAAATTGCGACATTTATCGCAGTATTTTGAATATTCAAATTATTCGATAATCATGGCGGCTATGTATGAATGAGTCATTGGCTTTTTACTTTTTAAAGATATCGGCTAGGTATCGCGCAGTATTCAGCTGCCCGCTTCCGCCATTTTGTGACCTTGTGCCATTCATTTATAAAAGTTTTTTTTTCCATAGCTTTCTGTGGGTTCCGTAACAGTACCTACTTGAATTTGCTTTTTTTAAATAATAATATAAAAAAAAACTTTTATAAATAATAATATAAAATTTGTTATTACCTATATTATTATTTATAAAAGTTTTTTTTTTCCATAGCTTTCTGTGGGTTCCGTAACAGTACCCACTTGAATTTGCTTTTTTTAAGTTTTATCATCATTCATTTTCAGCAGTGAACCATTGTTGTTTGAATTTACCTTATTACGCGGTCAAGCTTCTGGCCCGTTGCCGATATTACTGATAAATACTCTCATACGAACGCGAAAAAAAAAAAATACTTACTAGGAAATCTTGTGAACTACTTACATTCTAATTAGCAGGTAACAATGTGACAAACTATCTAGTGCTATCTATATAGAAAAAATAAAAAGAATATTTTTAACCACGAAACACAATTGATTTTCTTTAGCCATAAATTATTAAGGACCCCTATAAATTGATAAGTAACTTAAAAGGTGCGTTCGGCCTGCGTAGATCTTTTTAATTTTGGAACGCATGTAAAGCAAGCTATTTGTCATTCATTCGTTCTTTTGGCGCAAAATAAATTATAAAATGAAATGTCGATGAATATTTCTCGGTATTAAGTGTAGCATGGACGGGAGATAAATTAATTTGTAATCATTGGCATTTAGAAAAATACCTAAGCTGTTAATCAAGGAATTTTAAATGTCAACTAATCTATTTTTCCACAAAACGAATTGTAAAATCTAAAAGTCAGTCCTGTCTTGTCCCGTATAGTCGGAAAGATGGAAAGTAAAAATAAAATGGACACATTTTTATGTTCATGGTGGTTTAGAAACTTGTCAGCACCTGCTGACACAGTCATCAAGATGGATCCTATATTTCGCCATAGTAGAAGAAGCTTTACTTTTTGGACCGTTACGAAAATGGGTAACCACAGAACATAATATAATTATCTGTTCTGTGAGGGTAACCTTTCTTAACGGCAAATCAGGAGGAAGAGTAGCAATAATGAGACAGCATCATAAAAGGTGTAAAAAGAACCTTGCAATGCTATCAAGTTCTATACATCAAAAAATTTACGAGTGCACGTCTCTTCGCGTGACCAGAGGGCTGGTTCTTTCTTTGGTCAAAGATTATGCATTGCCATCCAACGTGGCAATGCTGCCAGTCTTCTGGGCACGTTCCCGGATGACAGCGATGCGGAGTAGTTCTTTGACGCCTAAGTGTCTCTATCGTTTTTAATTTTTTTTTTATTTTAGTAATATTTTAGTTTTAATTTTGTATCTTTTGTAAATATTTAGATTTAGTTGTATATACGTAATTTAAGAATATGTTATGACGCAATGAATAAAAAAAATTGATAATACATCAAAATAATGAAGTATCTGCCTAATTTTCTGCGTATGGCCCAGAATGAATACCACTTTGTCATCTATATCCTACAAGGTTCTATCAAGTATTCCAATAAATTACCGAGTACTTTAAGCTTACAAAATGGACCACAAGCATTACATGACCAGTATTCTACACATCAGCAGCGTAACAAAGCTCAATAAATAAAATAATTAATCAGAGAAGACAAATACAGTAGGTACCTGGATCTTTACATAACGTCAATTGTTGCGAATAAATCACGCGGCTATTTAAGAGTGCGTTAGGCTAGCCTAGATCGAAAGCACAAAAACCAGGCCCCCAGTCCCCGGCAGCTCCGCTATCCCTGGCGCGGGTAGCGGTCAAGGTAACGGCGAAGCAGGGGGTGCTAAGAATCTCCGGAAGAGACCCGGCTACCCACCCCCACGACGACTGGCCCTGGTAACACACAACATACGCACAATGAGGACTGACGAAAAGATCTGCGAGCTGGAAGAGGAGCTGAGCAAGTTACACTGGGACATTATAGGGTTAAGCGAAGTCCGTAGAGAGGGGGAGGACACCGTAACCCTGAAGTCTGGTAACTTGCTCTACTACCGGGAGGGCGACCAACAGTCCCAAGGTGGTGTCGGGTTTCTCGTTCACAAGTCCCTCGTAAACAACATAATAACCATCGACAGTGTGTCGAGCAGGGTGGTATACCTATACTCAGAATATCCAAAAGATATTCGCTGAAGGTCATTCAGGTATACGCACCGACCTCGTCACCCTCCGATGATGAAGCTGTCCCGACATTATACCGAAGATATCCCGGACATCAGTCTGTACGAGATTAGGATGGCCCTGTAGCAGCTTAAGAACAACAAGGCGCCGGGCGAGGACGGAATCACTTCAGAGCGGGTGGAACACCGGTACTTAAAGTCCTCCAGAAACTCTTTAATTCCGTCCTGTCCGAGGGCAAAACGCCTCAAACGTGGAGCAGGGGTGAGGTGGTGTTGTTCTTCAAAAAAGGTGATCACGCTTCTGAGTCATGTTTATAAGCTGTTTTCAAGGGTTATCACGAACCGTCTCGAACACAGACTTGATGACTTCCAGCCTCCCGAACAAGCCGGTTTCCGAAGAGGCTATAGTACCATAGACCACATCCATACGCTGCGGCAAGTTATACAGAAGACCGAAGAGTATAACTTGCCATTATGCTTAGCGTTTGTGGACTATGAAAAAGCCTTCGATTCGGTGGAAACATGGGCGGTACTTGAGTCACTCCAACGATGCCGTATTGACTATCGGTACATCGAGGTGTTGAAGTGTTTGTATAATAACGCCACCATGTCGGTCCGAGTACAGGAGCAGAGCACGAAGGCGATTCCATTGAGAAGAGGCGTAAGACAGGGGGACGTTATCTCACCGAAACTGTTTACTGCCGCAATGGAAGACGCTTTCAAACTCCTGGAATGGCAAGGACTTGGCATCAACATCAACGGCGAATACATCACTCACCTTCGGTTTGCCGACGACATCGTAGTCATGGCAAAGTCGATGGAGGAACTCAGCATGATGCTCGATAGCCTCGACCGAGTTTCACAACGGGTGGCCTTGAAAATGAACATGGACAAGACGAAAATTATGTCAAATGCCAATGTTGTGCCCACCCCAGTCTCTGTTGGAAACTCGGTACTCGAAGTTGTTGATATCTATTTAGGACAAGTAGTCCAATTAGGGAGGTCCAACTTCGAGAAAGAGGTCAACCGCCGAATCCAACTCGGTTGGGCAGCGTTCGGGAAGCTACGCAATGTCTTTTCGTCCGACATACCTCAGTGCCTCAAGACGAAAGTCTTCAACCAATGTGTGTTATCAGTGATGACTTACGGCACCGAAACGTGGTCTTTCACTATCGGCCTCATCTCAAAGCTCAAAGTCGCTCAGCGAGCTATGGAGAGCGCTATGCTCGGTGTTTCTCTACGTGATCGAATCCGAAATGAGGAGATCCGTAGACAAACTAAAGTCACCGATATAGCCCACCGGATTAGCAAGCTGAAATGGCAATGGGCAGGCCATATTGCTCGCAGAGCAGATGGCCGATGGGGTCGAAAAGTGCTAGAGTGGAGACCGCGGACTAGCAAGCGCAGCGTAGGACGTCCACCAACGAGGTGGACAGACGACCTTGTAAACGTCGCCGGAAGACGCTGGATGCAGGTCGCTTCCAACCGGTATATGTGGAGATCTAAAGGGGAGGCCTATGTTCAGCAGTGGACGTCCTATGGCTGAGATGATGATGATGATGACAGAACAAATGATCGTGCTCATCACACAAACATTTGTCCTGGGTGGGAATCGAACCCACGAACTCCGGAATAGCAGTCAGGGTCACTAACCACTAGACCAACAGGCCTGTCGAACAGACTTGAACTGTGAATGCGCTCCCAAACCGACGCCATAAGAGCCCGTTCACGACTTTGGCCTTTGAGCGGTGCGGGCGGCGCGGCGGGCGCGCGGGCGGCGCGAAAGTAAGTACGGAAATTCGCTACTGGCGGCGCCTCGTGACGTCTTTCAAACATTTCTTTATATTTGATCTGACCCGCGTTAAGTCACCGCTCACAGCGCCAAGGTCGTGAACGGGCGGCAATGTTCCCACAGCTGTTACACAGGCCTCCTCTTTGTGAGAGGCTGTATTCCACCACGCGGGCTCAGAGCGGGTTGGTAGGTGTCACATGTCTTTAAATTTTTGGTTCTAGGACCTGCTGGTTTCCTAACGATGTTTTCCTGCGCCGTTTTGTGAGCAGTGATGAAAAAATAATATTCAAAGTAATGCGCCGGGCTGGGTTCGAACCAAAGACCAAATGAAGGACAAAGGGCTTCGCGAAATTTGCCGCCCGGGGCCTCGCAATGGGTAAGGCCGTCTCTGACCAGGGTTATACAAGTACCTAAATATGAAATAATACGAGTATGAATAAAGTTTGTGGCATTTTATTTGGCAAAATTATCACATAGATATATATGAATTCATGATTATTAATTATTTTTAAATGCGACGGGCATCTTTAAGATGATTTTTGAGGAAAGGAAAATTCTGTTGCAAGTGGGATACGAACCCGCGTCTTCTGGATAAGTACTCCAGACGCCTTAACCAACTAGACCATTGCAACCCACACCTGCTAGCTGAAATTCTCAATTCCTCGATGAACGCTTTACGGTAGCGTGGCGCCATCTCTTGGATTAGTGTTTTAACTTCCCACTTGCAACAGAATTTTTCTTTCCTCAAAAATCATCTTTATGAATTCATAATAATAGAAAAGAGTCGGTAAATACCGTAGGTACCCCTAATCATTATAAAAGTCAACTTATTTAGTTTGCTTTGAAAATCTAGCATATTCTTTCAGACGAAGAGCATTAATATTGATGAATCCAGTACTGTCTTCAGGCGAGAATCCTCCGGCAATATCCATCGACACTAGATCTTTGTTATACAAGCTTGCTGAGCTTTTTCTTGCTAATATGGTAACTATAATTTAAATAAAACATCTGTTAATTTAATATGCAATGAATATTTAAATACAAGACAAATCAAGAATGTAGATGATTGCAACTTGCCATTTCCTTTATAAATTTGGACTGTAACCATCCCGTTTACAGATTCTTGAGACAATTCTAAGCATTTCCGCGTGTATGAGGCTTCGGGTGAAAACCAAAATCCGTTGTAAACGAAATCAGTCATTTTCTCCTGTAGATATTTTTTCACTCTGTAATTTACCAATTGATTTGTTAGGTAATTATTTTTTTCAGTCGATGCAATATCTAACGCATGTTTTTAGTTGACCTAACAGCGCCCTCTTGGCGATTGTACCCAAAAGCCAAAAATAAGTTAAAATAACTAAGCCCCGACTACGAAAAAATCGCGCACTAAAAAGTATAAAACAAAAACAATCCGTGTTACAGAATTTTTTTATTAATAGCCGTCGTCGTATGCCACCTAGCCAATAAAGATTGTGTGAAACAACCGCAGGTGGCATAGGACCACGGCTATAAATTCAAAATTTCTGTCACACGAATTGTTCTTGTTTTATACTTTTAGTGCGCGATTTTTTCGTAGTCGGGTTTTAGTTATTTTAACTTATTTTTATTTACACTATTTTGGGGTTATTTGATATAATAAGCAAAGCACCTAGTGAATTTAAAATGTACTCATTAGCCTTTTCATTTGATACCCATGTTGACACTGTTAGAAACAGGCAAAGTAGCTAGTAAAAGCTATAATAATGTATATGTTATAGGCAATGTGTATAATGCAGGCATTCTATACAATACCTAGGAAATGTATAGAATGCCGGGGTCGTTCAGGCAATGTATGAAATGATGTTCAATGTTTAAACTATTTTACACTTTACCTAGGAAATGTATAAAATACCTAGGCATTGTATAGAATGCCAGTTGAAGTACAGGCAATGTATGTAATCGATTTTTCTTCTCTATGATTTAATTAGATAGGTACTGATCTTTTGAGAGCTAATCCTAATTTCAACTTCCATTAGCAGACAGCGATAAGACATGTATTCTATTGGTTTGTATGCATAAGTACATACGAGTTTGTGCGTAGAGAGCGTTTCTCACATAGCAGTTGCCTTCGGATAAACATTTACATTTTATCTCTTCTCATCTGAGAAGCGGTGGCTCCGTCGAGCCACCTTGATAAGTAGTAATCAGTTTTTCGACCTAGGATACAAGAGCGAGCGAAGCGAGTTCGGGACTTTGGGGCACCCCGACACGGACAGGTTAGGTTAGAAGGGGATGGCGGGGTCTGAAAGACCCCGCCATCCCCTTCGTGGTTATTTTTTTTTAAACCACCCAGAAGTAGGAGCCCCGCGAAGCGGGGCTCCGTCGAGCCACCTTGGTAGGTAGTAATCAGTGACTTAGTTGACCTAGGATGCAAGAGCGAGCTCGGGACTTGGAGCACTCCGAAACGGACAGGTTAGATTCGAAGAGAAACATTCACATTTCATTTGAGTACGTATTGCCCACTCGACTGTATCGTGCGCAATTTCGGACTCACGACTATACTCAAGGCGGTCACAAAGTTTGGCGCGGGCTGTACGGGCTAGTCCCGCACGCCGCACACACGTGTCTCCTTCTCGTGGTCGTTCATTATACACATTGCCTGATCCGCTTTGGGCATTTTATACAATACCTAGGCAATGTATGAAATGAATCGTATTATATACATTGCCTGAACGTTTTAGGCAATATATATAAAGCCTAGGCATTCTATACAATGCCGGATTATACACATTGCCTATAACATATATATTTCAAATGTGCTCATCAAGCCCTTTAATTTGATACCCATGTCGATACTGTGCGAAAATATTTTTTTTTCGGTTACGACTTTTCATCCCCTAGAGGGCGCCATATTGGTTTTGGTGACACGTCACCTACCCTATAACCAGCGGACAACTGAGACGCTTCTAACGACACCTCTTTTGTCAAGTAGTGATAAGTAGTTCAGAAGTTATGAGGGAACAGAGTAACATACATACGTACATACATACATACCAATCAAAATCATAACCCTCCTTTTTGCTTCGCCGTAGTCGGGTAAAAAGAATAGCTATATACAGGGTGTAATTAGACACATCACATAGCCGTTAACTACGCATACTGTATATCTAACTAAGTAGCTTTACGCTAAAATTATCGCTGGGAACCGACTTTTATTTTTAGGTATCAAAAAAAATTAATAATTTTATTGCGCGCAATGTAAAGCAAACAGGTTTCGTGTCGTTGTGTGCGTAGGCGGGCGGCTTGACGCTCACAACGTGCCTGTGCTGGAAAACCTTCGATCATTAAAATAATAGTTTATTTTAATGATCGAAGTGGAAAACGCTGTGATAAGAACGTATCGACGTGCGTGCGTAATTTTTTTAGAAAAATCGAAAATTCAGGTAATGTTTGATTGAAAAAAAGTTTTGTAATAATACTTAGAATTCGATTTCGTAAAAAAAGGTTTAAAAAAAATGCAACTTTGACCTTCAATATCTCGAGCATCCTTGGAGTCCCAGGTACAGTCTAAAGGAAAAAAAATGATCCAAATAATGGGTAGAATACATGGCTTTCGGCTTCGTTAAGTGTCTTCTTACACCCTGTATGTATATATAATGTATATGCTGTGCTGCAAATGTTACCTCAAAACTTCTCTGTCAAGAGCGTAGGCCTCTAGATCTACATGGGCCAAGTGAAGTACTGTCCCCGCAGGTGTCTCGTATAGTCCACGGGACTGTAAGAAAGTAGGTATAATTGTCATTTCTGGTTTGCTAACGTACCACTAACAAATCCGATGCAGTAAAATATTTGTTAGTGGTATTTTTAGAAAGAATAAGAAAGATTAAAAATGCGTAACCTTCAATCCAAGGAATCGATTTTCCACAATGTCGATACGTCCAACTCCGTGTTGGCCACCCAGCTTGTTGAGGGTTTCTACTATAGCTAGTGGATCGGTCAACATTAGAGATTTCTCGTGCCCGCTGGGGATTCGCACGGAGATAGGCAATCCTGTCAAATTATACATTTTTGTCCAAAAAAATCCTATTACTAGTAAAGTTTATATTACGTATAAGGAGTCTAAATATAAAGAAACATAAAATAAACTTCAAGACAAGTAGGTACTAATTATGCATGTAACAAAATTAATCTTGTATATCGACCGGTACACCCTGTTAATAAAAAATATACTTTGTTATTATCCACAGGCACAAGGTGTAACGGCCACTCAGGTCAGGGTCGTGTTATGCTACGAAGGAGGAGACGGTATGCGTGAGGGAGAGGATAAGCCTTCACCTTTACGACCCATGCAGCCGTGACGCTTTCCGGCCAGCGTAGGCGCGGGCAAAATGACGACGAGTAATGGGTGACTGTCATCCGATCATGGACTATGCCCAATAATAGAATGTCTAAACATAGGTAACCGTGTTTAGTCAGTACGAGTTTGTCAGTCCCTTCCACTGTTCAGTCGCTCCACGCAGGGCCCGGCCTGGAGGCCGAGATGAATAAAACTAGTCTGCAAATCTATTGGTAGGCAAGGGCCAAAAAGTGGCAAAATCATGTAAAGACGCGGACGGGCCACAATTTCGCACTATAGAAAATACAAAACACTGGCCGCCAGAGGCAGCTCGCGGTTCTTGTGATGATGTGGTTATTCTGGCCGTCAAAATAAACAGCGCTGTATAAGGAACACGGGTTGAAAGACATGTGGATTTAGTGTAGAATGAGAAATATTGTAATGGTGAATGTTTAGTTACCCTTTTCAAAATTGATATCTATTACACTCGGATAGTCTTCAGCTTGTTTCAGGTCACGAGTAATTTTGAAAATACCATTTGGAGGAATTGCCCCAGGATCCTCAAGTACGCCGGATTCGTAACTGAATGTTAAAATGAAAAAAGAAAAAGCACTTAGTTTGTTTATGGGCCTTTATACATTATTACAATTATGGGCAATTATTATATATATTATGGGCTTTTATACATTGTACTAGACTTTATTTCATTTTTTTTTGTAGAAATTTAAAACACATATTAATAAAATAAAAAGTTCTATTAAGGTACCTGATGTGGGGTGCTAAGACAGGTAACCTCCACGTGCGTCCGTGGACTGGAGTTCCCTCACGGATACGTCCGGGGGGAAGACCAGTTTTTCGGGCCGGTGCGCCCTGGGATGCGGGCAAAAACTCTTCCTTAGGCACTGTGTGCCTAAGGGGGTTTCTTTGCCCGTATGCGAATAGCCTGTCGGGTGGAAGCTCCAATGCGTGTCCCTCTGATTAGCAGAGGGCACAGCAGCGGAGCGGGCTTGCGGACGGTGAGTAATGGGTAAGCTCGCCGTCCGACCAAGGACCAAGCCCGGGTCGGTGGCGTGTCGTGTTTCACGCGTCACCGACGGGGCCCCTTATGGGGCCAAATGCCTGCCGGGGTCGCGGATTTTTTCTTAATCCAGGATACCGTGGCCCCGGAACGTAAAGGGCATCCGAAGGAACACGGGTGGATTTTAGTCAGTAAGAGTCTGACAGTCCCTTCTGCCCCACCCAGGGCGGGAGGACTCATTTGATGATTTTGCCACCCTAAAAAAAAAAAAAAAAAAAAGGTACCTGATGTGCATAATATTTTCATCGGTTGACCAGGGTTCTTTAGGAGTTGCCGAAACAGGAATGTTTTCCTGTTTTGCGAATTCGATAAGATCACTGCGACCTTGGAATCTTTCGAAGAATTCCGGAAGCCGCCAGGGAGCTATCACCTAAGTACATGAAAGTAGTATAATGTTAGTTATACCCTAAACATAATTTATGCTTATTAACATTTTATTGATATATGTTTTAAGTACTTACCTTTCCTTCGGGCCACAGTGAGTAAACACTAAGCTCAAATCTAACTTGGTCGTTGCCCTTGCCTGTGGCGCCATGAGAGATGTACTTGGCACCTAGTGTTTTAGCAGCATTGACAAGGCCAACTGAAATGCAGGGTCGTGCAAGAGAAGTTCCCAAGTAATAACGACTTTCGTAAACCAGACCCATCTGCACTGCGGGCAGCATATAGTTGGATACGAATTCTTTACGTAGGTCTTCTACTATCACCTAAAAACAGACAATGATCACGCGTCAACTTAAGCAATAGGCATCACGCAAAGGTTGTCGCTGAATATGAATTTAGGATGACATTCAGTAACACTCACGTCTTTGGCTCCTACCGCCAAAGCTTTTTCCTTAGCTTTTTTGAAATCTTCATTTTGACCAACATCAGCCATATAGCATACGACATCATAGTTTTTCTGGATTAACCTAAGAAATAATCAGTAAGTTTTACCGTTAATGAAAGGTAAAAAATTAGAAACACTCAATCTCAAAAAACATGAAAATTGGTAATCTTAGGATTCTTAGGCAGACACTTCATTTTTCCGTGATATTTTGAAATAACAGAACGACATTCTTTTTTTCGTCATTGTATTGTTGCAAGCCATTCTTCCCTTCCCTTCAAGGGCTTCAAGAGATGCGCAATCTTTGGAGGAAAGACAAGAATAGCTTGCTTACTTTTTTTAAATTAATCGCATGATAAAAAATGAGGGTACGAAAGACTTTACCATTTTAGAATGCAGCTGGTATCCAGACCACCAGAGTAGGCAAGAATTACAAGATCTTTCGCCATGACACTTAATAAGTGATTGCTTACAGACAGTATTCGACAGACTGAAAGCGACGATGAACTGTTGTGAAAAGGTGAAATGATAACCCTGAGGTTAACACAATAGTGATGCGTCCCTTGTGATTATAAGAATACTATCATTACATTGAACTTGAGATGTTTCACTTTCGCAGAACGCTGTTGTGCACGTTATCATGTTATGGTGTCTGTTACCGAAAGGTGACCTGATTTATGCCTTAAAGCCGCGTTACAGTTTCGGTTTCAAAAGCTATACTGTACCTCAACTTGATCTCAATTTCATTTCACATTCACATCCGTTGATGTAAATAAAACCCCAGAGAGAAAAATAAATATCATAATGTTAGTTAGCTTCATCATCATCATCAACCGAAAGAAGTCCACTGCTGAAAATGGCCTTTTTAGTTTAGTCTTGGAAATACAACCGAAGTAACAGTATCTGCGCCAAACACAGAAATATTAAAAACAGAAGTAGTGGCAAGGGGGCGTGTCGGTGAAACCGTGGTGTTGAGCGTTTCGCTCAGCTATTGACTTGTACTACTTTATTCTTGTTTCCCTATATTACTCCGACTGTATTGTTTTTTCATTAAATACATTGCTCTTTTACAAACACCTCAGTCTATCACTGAGTGACGGGACAAGCAATGTAAAACTGACATAACGATACCTCACCAAGCCGTAATGTCGCATGGTGCGTCCGTTGTATTTGAGCGGGAGAGTCGTATCCGCCCCCCGTGTCGCGACAACACACAATGATAATTGTTTTAGTGTGAGTAAATTATACGGAAAAAGTACGCTGTAGTGTAAAGAATTAGGTTTATATTTAAATTACTGAGTTATCGATGGCGCGTGTGTGCACTTGTTCGTAATATTGTTTTGACAGAACTGTGTGCGCAATATTAGCGTTATGGAGGGGCAATTGTGCTTTCACCGGATTTCTATACATTTTGAATTCCACGCCATATCTCCTTCTTTAATGTATCTATGACGCCAAACCAATAGGTATCCTACCTACCTTATCTGGTACTATTTTGTGAAAATTAGTAAGACCATTGTTTATAGGTACTGAGACTCTCCTCCACTACGGATCGAGGGATTCCAGCACACCCTGTATAATGGAAATCGCTCTTATTGTCATCTGCATAGTAATGAATGCCATCGATGGATGGCATAATCATTGACATGAAGAAGAAACAGTGTTGGGGACAGTACGGAACCCTGTGCAACGCCAACATTTATGGCCATGTTGTCCGAACAACATCCGTCAACGACTGCTATTATGCTTCTGCAGGTCAAAAAGCTGGCAATCTACTTGTATAGACCCTCGGGTAGTACCACAGAATAATTAATAGTACTATACGTACAGAAGGACTACTCCAAAAAAAAAATCAACAGTCGGGGCCCCTTGGGAAGATTTGATTGGTAAAATTTGAATGGGCCCCGACTGTGAGTCGTTCTGTTCTGCTTCTTCCTGCTGTTCTGTTGGGCTTGTTTCTTTCTTTTTAGTTTTTATTTAAGTTAATTTTTTCACGTATTTTTTTAAATTATTTTTTACGCAGTCGGGTTTTTTGTTTTTCTTTAAATTATTTTTTTTATTTTATACTTTTTAGTTACGATTCATTGTTCACAGTTTTTTGTTTGTTTATCGTTTATACTTGAAATAAAAACTTAAATCAATAAGTAAGAAAATTAGCGACAATGATTGTTTTGTTAAAAACTTTAAATCGTTATATATCCTAAACTATTGTTTTAAATGAAAAATGATAAAAGAAACCTAAAGATGATTTTAAAATACCTATTCAACGACACCCCACTTGACATAGTTCATCAACTTTTATTTTTTTAATTTTGACAATATGGCGTCTGGTTGTCGCTGTGGTGAATTTTGATTACTGTCATGTATTTAGTGACACTCGCAAGGTTAAGACGAATCGATTGACGTACGAATTATCAAAATCGGCCTACGCGTTTGGTCTCTAGAACGCCACATAGAAACATACATACATAGACTGATAAACACATTACCCTCCTTTGCGTCGCGCAGTCGGGTAAAAAGCACCTAAAGCAAGAAACTTGTGCGTAACTACACGTAACGTAACAAAAATATTAAGGAGACGGAGCGCGTGCGTAACGGGTGGCGCGTGGCAGCCGTAGTGAATGGGCCACGACATAATGGCCCCGCAACTACTTGCAGTTTTATGCCTACACCGCGGAGTGAGACAGGCCTGGTAGTACGTAAGTTGGAAGCTTCTATAAAAGACTCCGAATTCCAGACCTGATCAAAGGCCTTTGCCATATCAAGGCTCACAGTCATTGCTTCGCCTGGACTCTCAATGGCTTGCGCCCATTGGTGTTTGAGATAAACTAGAAGTTTACCGATTGATCGGCGTTGGCAGAAACTGTATTGGCGGTCGCTGATCCAGATCGTGATCCTCTAGATACCCGAGAAGCTGTGTGTTTACCACACGTACACGCTCCGTTACCAAATACCACAGTCTGTTATTTTTATACTATGCCATTACCATGTAGAGAAGGGAGATTATGGCCATTCATTGGAGTGTATTTCGCAGGCCGGGTGGACAGGGTGAACAAGGGTAGACGGAACAAAACCTGTGCGGTACACAACTCCGGAGCACATCGCTCAAGCACCACTGCCGGGTATGCGATCCGGCGAACTCGACTTATGAACACTGAGGAATCCAAGGTGGTACTGCACCAGCCTCAGTCGTTCATAGGCCAGTTTGAGGCAAGGACGACTGACAACTACTGACAAGTTACCTTCGGCAGCCTTAAGCCTTAGCTAGCGATCAGAAAGCGCGAATCCCAGCTAGGTGCCTCACTAGGTACTCGCAAATTCTGTTATCTTGTTTGTCGAGAGGGTTCCTATGTTTTTGGAAATAAAAGCAGTCTTTTCCAAGATATTCAGCTTGTTGTCACTTACCGCCAGGATGGCAGGACCTATATATAAAGTAGGTATACTGTTTTTTTTATTAAGCTATTGCATAGCTTTTATCGCAGGCTGAGCGCGGCGCGGCGCGAAAGATCTAACGAAAAAACCTAAGGAAAATATCTGACGCCGACGCGCGACGCATCGTCTAACGTCGTTTCAGTTCGGGAGTCTTCGGCAATCATAAAGGTACGGACATACGTGCTCATAAAGGTACGGATAGACGTGCTCATTACTAGCACGAAAGCATGCTTTTATTGAAGGAGAGCGAGAGGTAGAGGGAGAGGGAGAGGGAAAGGGAGAGGGAGGAGAACGTTTCTTGACATTTCACTTGATTGACATGGCTGACCATAGACTAATTATTATTAGTCAGTAATAAATATAATAACTGTTGACTTCTCAATTGCGTTAAGGGCGCATAACCCGAAAGTTGGCAACGTCGCAAAAGCTGTCAAATATTTACAAATTTTAATTAATTTGGTTAATTTACTGTATGAAAATAAGAGATATGGCTCTGTAGTGCACTACAAAATTGATTAGGGAACGCAATAATTAATATCGTAACACCGAATATATAGTTTTAGATGTAAAAAAAATATTTGGAAACTTTCCAGATGCTTTTTTTACACCTGAAACGGTTACAACATCAAATTCAGTGTTTTAATTGCATTTCTATATGAATGGTCTAGTGCACTACAGAGCGATATTTCTTATTTCCATATAGTAACATTGCTGAATTAATTAAAACTTGTTAATATTTGACAACTATTTGCGACGTTGCCAACTTTCAGAATAAGCGCTTGATAGATATGGTATATAAACAATTGAATATTTTTATCGATTTAAGTTAAGGTTAAAAATAAATACTTACTGAATTTCTAATTTATTTAATCAAGTTATAAAATGATAGTACTGTACAAGATTTGTTTACTATTGTGATAGATGTGGTATATAGCCCCTATGTAATAAATAATAGCAATATATTATTTAAAACAACTATCAAATAATTTCTGAACGAAATCAGTTGATGTTCAAATATTTATCGAATTATGTCCAGGTTGCAAATAAATCTAATCAAGCTTTAAAATGAATCTACTGTACAAGATTTGTTTATTGTTGTGATAGATATGGTATATAGTCCCTTTGTAATAAATAATAACAATATATTTAAAACAACGATCAAATGATTTCTGAACGAAATCAGTTGATGTTCAAATATTTATCGAATTATGTCTAGGTTACAAATAAATACTTACTGAATTGCTTAATTATCTATTCAAGTTTTAAAATGGTTCTACTGTACAGGATTTGTTTATTATTGCTTATTTTATTACTTATTTAACTGCAATGTATGAGGATCTGTGATTGGTCAATAATGGCGGTAATATTTCTTGGGGGTGGTACAATTCTAGGTTTATAAAAACAGATGTACCCTCACATTCGTGGTCATTATTCTTCAATCGCTATATGAGATAAGCCGTGCTCTGATTGTTGTTCTGTTTGATAAATGTGAAATAATAATAGAGAATCCAAGTGTGTGAAGCTGAAAGTTATAATTTGTGTTCTAACGTTCTACAGTGAAAATGTAAGTTAATAGATATTTATTATGATCTGAATATTACTGATAATGTATGTTTTATAAATGTGTACTGATATTGTATGTTTTATAACTGTGTAAAATATGTTGCCGTGGAGTTTCTTTCTCCGTTCTTCTCCACGAAAGACCTAGGGTTTGCGAACGGAAGTAGCTTGGTAATAAATATCTAGTCTTGATTTTGTGCTTTTCTTTACAAACCCATTCCTGTACAAAAGTCCTTAGAGATACCTTACATACAGTAAATAAATAACATTAACCATCCTGATATCTAAAACTTGATAATAAAGTCGATATTAATGTCAATAAAACTAGAAATACACATCCTATTTATCACACACATATCCATTTTCTAACATCAGAAGTGGGATGTGTGCCCTAATCTATTTATTAATTCTAATGCAATTCTTTTTGTATATTTCATATTCAACGTTGGAGCTATCAATCGGCACAACCCTGCTGAAAGCTGTGACGTCATCGGATGGATGAGTTGACTTTAGAAGAGCGATGTAAACGTGCTGCCATCTCGAACAACGGGACTACGATGCTACTGAAAAGGATAGATGCCATGCCGAGGATAACGGAACGAGAACTTCTGCACCACAGTATGAACTTTTGACTAATGTCGGTAAGGCCTCCAGAGGCTCTGCTTTATTATTATTATAATATCTCTTTATCTCAAGTAACATTGACTCATTGTGTTAGTAACAGTTTTCCTTATTCCTATGTTAGTATTCCTAGTAGTTTAATATGTTTAAATCCAAAAGTGAGATGAAAAGGTCCTAGATATAAATCGTGTTATTTTATTAAATTGTTTGGTTAAGCTTTATTAAAATGTTAACGAAATTAAATAGGAATACAACAAAAGAAGGTGATGTCAGGTAGTTGCAAAAAAAAAGAGAATGTGTGTGTACATTTTATTTATAAAAATGACTCTGTTTACATTAAAAATAATAGGACGACGAAACTGCAGCAGAATTATCTGAAACAGTTTGTGTATATTTTATTGAGGTTTGACCTTCAAAGCAATAACAACTTTGAATAGAAGTATTTGAAAAGACCTGTCGATTGATAGGAAATTGGTTACACTGATCAACAAAATTGTAGCTTTTTGTCACACGAAAACTTTTATCTAATGTTGAATTTGCTAGGGCCAACAAACAATAATACAGCAAAAAAAAATGACATTTATCAGGTTTCTTTTGCATAAAAGCATATATTTTCGCAAAACAAAAAAATCAGTAAATAGTTGTTGCTTGGAAAAAGAAGTAAACTAAATGAAACATCTTTTGATCCGAAAAAAAAATTATGAGAGTTGAGACTATTGACATTTTTGTTAATTTAGTATAGCTTTCATTTGCAAAATGCAAGGGTTGGCATGATTAAAACAAGTTGTTTTCAAACACAGGTTGAAATCGGTTTGAATTTGAACAGTGTTTTTTGTTAAAAAAATTGCGACGTTGCCAACTTTCAGAATAAGCGCTTGATAGATATGGTATATAACCCCAATGCAATAAATAACAATTGAATATTTTTATCGATTTAAGTTAAGGTTAAAAATAAATACTTACTGAATTTCTAATTGATTTAATCAAGTTATAAAATGATAGTACTGTACAAGATTTGTTTACTATTGTGATAGATGTGGTATATAGCCCCTATGTAATAAATAATAGCAATATATTATTTAAAACAACTATCAAATAATTTCTGAACGAAATCAGTTGATGTTCAAATATTTATCGAATTATGTCCAGGTTGCAAATAAATCTAATCAAGCTTTAAAATGAATCTACTGTACAAGATTTGTTTATTGTTGTGATAGATATGGTATATAGTCCCTTTGTAATAAATAATAACAATATATCGTCGCTGCGCTTTCGATAATCGCTATGTGTTTTTTACTCACTTTACAGGAGACGCAAAAAACTGATTTTCTCGGAAAATAGCCGGAGTATTCAAATAATTATTTTTTCTTTAATACATTTAACAAATATACGTAGTTTTATATTACTTTTGGATAGATAAGATTATTAATAAGGCCAAAAATAAACACAAAAGGCAAATTTGACACTTAGCGTTTTTTATTTGAGTCGTAAATACAAGCTATGTGCATTTTAGAACACATAACTACTTTATAATTCTATGGAATATTATGGAAACGGACTTTAAGCTGACACATAGCTATTTTTCAGATAGAAATAATTAGAAGAAACAAAATAAAAATAAAAGTATTCATATGACATTATCACCTTCTTGAACCGATATGCGGTGTCTGCTTCGGGACTCGTCTGCTCCACGGGCCACCGGTCTTTTGACACATAAGGTCAGCCCACTGCCACTGTCACTTTCTATTTGCTTACTCTGCAAGCTATGTCGGTTACACCGGTTCTTTTTTGGACATATTCTTGGAGTTTCTTCGAGTTATGCTTGGAGTTTCTTTGAAGGATAAGATAAGGGGAAACTCCAAGCATAACTCGCTTTATAGAGCACTGAGTAGCCTTGAATTTGTGGACAGGCCCAATTGCCAGTGTCCACGTTTCGGCACCTTATGTAAAGGGCAGGACGTACTGGTTGAAGACCTTAGTCTTCAAGCATTGCGGGATGGGAGACAAAAAGACTTAACGAAGTTTTCCAAATGCTACCCAACCTAACTGGACCCGTCTGCAGCATCTGTCCGGAAGGTGTGAGATGTGTCGCCGTTCACGATGACACCCTGTCCAGTCCAGTTCAGTCCAGTGTCTTGAAAACATCCTTCAATGCATTAGTGAACAGTTTTGGGGATATCACACCCCCCTGTCTCACCCCTCTGAGCAGTTGGATGGAGCTGGTTTTCTGATTCTATATGTGGACAGTCATCGTGGCAGCGTCATACAGACATCTCATACTGCAATTTGGCGCAGGTCAATTCAACATCGTTGCAGAGAGGCCACAACTGTCCATATTCTGATTGACCCGAAGGCTTTCTCGTAATCAACAAATGCCATATACAGCGGCTGGTTGTACTCTTCGGTCTTCTGTACAACTTGTTGAACAGTATGGTTGTGATCCACGGAAAACCGGCTTGTTTTGTTGGTTGGAAATCGTAAAGTCTCTTGGTGAGACGGTTCCAGAACAGCGTATTGTATGCGTGTTATTAGTATTGTATACTCAGAAATAAGATGGGTCTATAGTTCTTCAGTAGGGTGTCACCTTTTTGATGAACAGAAACACCGCCTTTGCTACAGGCCTCGGGTGTTATACTTTCTTGGATGACGGAATTGAAGAGACTCGCTAGCAAACAAGATTTTTCACTTTTTCGCTGATGGAATTGTAATGAGTAATTACATCGACTAAACTATCTATGTGACGCTCAAGCAGTGCGTTTTGTGATCGAGCGAGTCTGAACTTGACCAAAAAACTATACAAAATACTAGCTATGTGCAGTGAAGCACATATCGGGCACAATTTTTGCTTTCTCTTTAATAAACTTATTTTAGCTATGTGAATTATAACACTTAGCGTGTCTAAAGGGAACTTTCAATGTATGAATGTCACATAGCGACATTCCGTAACTAGCCGTAACTCCTTTAATATTGCATCTATCACATGGCTGTTTTTACAGTATGTGCGCATTGAAATATCAATTAAAACTGCATAAAAAACCGAAAATCACAAAAAATCACATAGCGACTTTTGCACGCGCAGCGACGATATTTAAAACAACGATCAAATGATTTCTGAACGAAATCAGTTGATGTTCAAATATTTATCGAATTATGTCTAGGTTACAAATAAATACTTACTGAATTGCTTAATTATCTATTCAAGTTTTAAAATGGTTCTACTGTACAGGATTTGTTTATTATTGCTTATTTTATTACTTATTTAACTGCAATGTATGAGGATCTGTGATTGGTCAATAATGGCGGTAATATTTCTTGGGGGTGGTACAATTCTAGGTTTATAAAAACAGATGTACCCTCACATTCGTGGTCATTATTCTTCAATCGCTATATGAGATAAGCCGTGCTCTGATTGTTGTTCTGTTTGATAAATGTGAAATAATAATAGAGAATCCAAGTGTGTGAAGCTGAAAGTTATAATTTGTGTTCTAACGTTCTACAGTGAAAATGTAAGCTAATAGACATTTATTATGATCTGAATATCACTGATAATGTATGTTTTATAAATGTGTACTGATATTGTATGTTTTATAACTGTGTAAAATATGTTGCCGTGGAGTTTCTTTCTCCGTTCTTCTCCACGAAAGACCTAGGGTTTGCGAACGGAAGTAGCTTGGTAATAAATATCTAGTCTTGATTTTGTGCTTTTCTTTACAAACCCATTCCTGTACAAAAGTCCTTAGAGATACCTTACATACAGTAAATAAATAACATTAACCATCCTGATATCTAAAACTTGATAATAAAGTCGATATTAATGTCAATAAAACTAGAAATACACATCCTATTTATCACGCACATATCCATTTTCTAACACGCTCTTAAATATAAAGTAAGACAGATTGGGGGTATGTCTTTTTTTTTCTTTTAAATGTTTCTTTGTGCGAAGAGCTTTTATTCTTTTGTTCTAAGTATGTACTTGCATGTGGTAGACGCCCACGGCATCGGACGTCGCAAGACGATCTCTGGCCACCGTAGGCGCGGGCATGCGGGCGAGTACCGGAACGTAAAGGGCCATTGAAGGACACCGTGGATTTTAGTCAGTACAAGTCTTACAGTCCCTCCCGCCCGGCCCTGGGTGGGAGGACTCATTTGATGACTTTACCACGCAAAAAAATAATAATTATGTACTTGCATGATGATTACACATAGGTATAAAATTATAATGAATCTGGCTAAAGTGCCTAGTTAAAAGTTAGCTGGTTTACCTATTCCAAGTTTACATTCGCCTCAGTTTTCGTAACCCAGACAGTTACTTCACAAGTGACTTCCCATCACTCAATTAACACTGTTGATAACCCGCTCATGCGGATAATGCTCCCAAGACTTTGTTAGTCACATGATTGTAAGTATGTTTATCCAGTTAAATGATAACATAATAATATAAGTACATATTTGTAGGTATATTAAACTTATATCTAATATTATTTAGAGGTCCCTATTTTCAAATGTCGGTCGCCCTTTATCATTTCTGAGCGTATTTATAGCGCGCTAAGAATACAGACAATGAGTTACTTGAACAAGTGTACAATATTTAGGGTTCCAATACCCAAAGGGTAAAACGGGACCCTATTGCTGAGACTTCGCTGTCCATCTGTTACCAGGCTGCATCTGATGAAACGTGACAGCACAGATGATAGACACTTGAAATTATCAAACAAGAAGTACCTACTAAAAACAGAATAAAATAAATATTTGACGGCACGTTTGAGCGATGGACTGCTGTGCAGTGTGTCGCGGGATCGATTCCCGCATGGAACAAATATTTGTATGATCTACAAGTAGTTGTTCCAAGTCTGGATGAGTTTCTATGTTTGTAAACGCACCCACGATACAGGAAGCAATTCCTAGTGTGGAAAAAAGTATAAAATACTTTTATTTTATACTTTTTTCCACACTAGGAATTGCTGTGGCTCACATGCAATAGACATTTTGCTGTTTTGTAGATAATGGTACGGAACTCTGCTGTGTGCGCGAGTCCGACTCGCACTTGGCCTGTTTGACCATGCGGACGGCATCACGGGATATCCATTATTGTTGTACACACCAAAACCTCCAAAATGTAACGAAGAGATTACTGAAAACCAAAATCTGTTCAGCCAAACACGAGATATTCGCAGACAAACATATGGGTCGAACAAAGAACCTCCTTTCTTTTTATTAAAGCTGTATAAAACTCATATCAGGCATATAAGGGTGTTTGTGGTTGCACTCCTATGAAACGGCTCGACCGATTTTAATGATTTTAGGTAGGACTTATAAATTCTGAGTTCCCCTCTGAATTTAGTGTGTGAGGCCAGCCGACTTTTGACGAGTCGTCTAACCAAGTAACCACGGACCGACCTCGGCAAGCTAGCTATGCTTTACTTGGAAGATCGACCCGCTGAATAATTCAGTAGGTAGGTAAGCAATAAATAAAATAGGTAATTGATGATTAAATAATTTAATGAAATCGTTAACAATTAAATACTGATAGTTAAATTTATGATTAGATTGGTTATTAATACGAATATTCCCTACATAATTGCACAATCCGTCATTAACACACAATTCATGCAAATTGATAGATATAACATTTTTAAGGCTATAGTGGCCAGACGTAGGTGGGGACTTGTCTTGCTTGAACAGTGAACTATATCAGGTTATTAACAGATATTATGTTAAAGAAAAAATTATCCCCTATCTAGACCATTACTACATGTACCTTACGAATACAATGTAAATCACCAATACGTTTAACGTAGGTACCTAACATTGTTCAGAAAAAAGTGAGAAGTTAACACTAAATCATTTCAAGAGTAACATGTAAGACTGTCTAACAACTACATATCGAGATAGTTTGGAATGTATCAATGTAAACGCATCGGTCAATATTAGGTAAATGTGATTAAACACGCAGAATAATAATATTATAGATAATTATTATAAAAGATGATGACGAAATCTCTAGCGTGTCGAGAACTACCTGAAATGTGTCGACTGACATGTGACATCGACAGCAGTGCGTTGAACAAGGACAATCGAAGGTGCAAGTTATAAGAACAATCGAATCCTGTCAACCAATTATATCTACGGTTATAACTCGTTAAGATTCTAGCATTTGGCATTAAATAAACTGCACAACGGTTCTCGGAAGCAAATTTTACACCTAGTACACACACATGATAAAAGACATTTTACCTTACTATAATTTTGTAGACAATTTAGTTTTTAAACTATGCCTACACTTCCCTTCAAGTCGTTATCTCAATAGAAATGTTAAATGTACCATAATTTAACAATAGCATGTTTTCTGAATCAGTCTGTATTAATAGTACGCAAACCCATGCCATAATAATGTTTAACATTCCTACTAACAACAAAATAATACAATTGAAATTCTTAAAAACTAACAATTCTGATATTAATTAAAATATGTTTTCGAAATAAATTCAACAATATAAACATTTTGATAATTCTTTTGCATAACAAAACATAAAAAATAGTTTAAAAATAATTACAAAGCACATTTTTGCACTTACATTGATCTTAAAATTTATTTAAAATACTAAGTTATTATAGTACACACAATTTGTGTTACAAAACAACATTCCTAACATCGTCAGATGGAGGTAATTCAAACTTGTAAGCAAAATCAATAAACAATAAAATGTGGCCCTTATAATAAGTTAAGTTTAGCCATTAGTAAAAGCATAGTTACAGTATGCTTCACAATAAATTATTGATATTCGGCAACGCTATGCTAATGTTTATGTAATCATAAATACAAGTAATTAAGGGCCTAAGCAATTGCTAAAAGTTTCTTTCTACAACTAAAAACAAGTTTAGGCGACATTAACGTTGTAAATTTCATATAATGTCAATAACCGGTTCCTTGAATTTTGGTGTTTAGGCGGTTAGAGAGCTCAAATCTGACAGGAAGTTGTCTGGAGTCAGTATGTGGGAAGAGCCAATGATCACCTCCCAGTTCTTCAGTGCGGCAGTCACCTCGTATGCGCAGCGGATTTCAGAGAAACAGACGCCTGAAATATTAAGAACGTAAATTAAACTGTATGCCACACTTATAGAGTTAGTTTTGCCGTTTTCACAGAAAACTCATATGTCGCTTGTGAAAACATAATGAAATATTCAGCTAGTTACCTCCAACAACGAAGACAATGAGACGCGGTACGTTTTTGATTGTCTGCTGTGCCTTATCCTTGTGCCAGTGTCCATAGCGCACACTGAAATAAAATAATAATTTAGATAAGCAAATAATAAAATTCAAATCAGTTTTTGTAAGCGTTCTAAGATTTGGCGTCAACATTTA
Source organism: Agrotis exclamationis (assembly GCA_950005045.1). NCBI lineage: Eukaryota > Metazoa > Arthropoda > Insecta > Lepidoptera > Noctuidae > Agrotis > Agrotis exclamationis. The sequence continues at coordinate 8,482,945 of OX465417.1, read as the reverse complement.
CCTTGTCGGTGCTTGATATCCAGAAGTTTGAGCACGTCCGGCCAAGAATGGGAAGTGGCGTTGGTCAAGCTTGTCTTCAATAGCGTCTTCCATGATATCCTAAAAAAACAAAATATATTACGTAACAGTAACACTACGGTGATTACTTGGTTTCTTGTGTTTGAGGTGTGCAACCTACTTTGATGACAGGCGTCCATCTTGACATTTGGTATGTTTGCTCCGTGATCCTTTCCTTCCTTGGAACTTGATACTGTTTCTTTCGATTCCCCTGTAAAATGAATATTATATGGTAACATTAATTGCAAATATTATTTAGAGAACACCACAGTTAAAGCGACTACGTAACACTAAAAATATCCATATAAAAATGGACAGGATAAGAAAAGAAAATCAGAAACTCAATCAAATATCAGGGGTTAGACATTGACAATTGGCACTTATACAAAAAACCCAAGACACACACGTTTAGAGGGTTTCAGCAAAAACTGCTTCATGACAGAAATTAACATTGGTTTGTGAATTTTTAATTGAATCGGAAAAACATTTAGGGCATCGTTTGAATTAATATTGTACAGTTGCCAGCAAGTCAACTTACCCGAATCTGTCAAATTTTACCAATCGAACATTAACCTTTCACTATTTAATTGTGATAAGGTTGAAAATCTATTAAATAAATTTGACAGATTGTGGTAGCTTGATGTGCTAGAGTCTATGCCTCAGGCATATTAACAGGATTAGGTGGAAAAATGATCACAAAACAATGTAACGAAACCAACAAAATACCATGCTACATGCAAAAAAATACATAAATATATCTATATATATTAGATATACATCAACAACGACATTGAGTCCCAGGTTTGCGAGGTTGAGGAGGGTCTGCTTGTCAGTGGGCTCCAGCTGCGCATGCGTCACCAGCTTGTTGAGGTTCTCCTCCGAGATGCCGTTTTTGGACATGATGTACAGCGCGATGATCCGCATCTTGTTGAAGTTTATCACTGCCTGCAATTGTTTGAAAAAGTTATCAGACTTCAAAAATAAAGAATAATCAAGATATTTCTCAATTCAACTGTTTTTTTTTTATTAGGGTTAGGATTTTTTTAAAGCAGTTTTTTGTCGATAAAAATGATTATATAACATCGCCCTAAAGTATCGGTCTCCGGAAACCACCTGTATTAGTAGGGGAGGATGCTAAATTCGCAGTTCCTCGAGCGCCATGGCAATCTATTGGATTTGAAAGATTATGTTTCAAAAAGAAAAAAAGGTTATGACAAGTTTCCTATTTTAGTGGGGGGAGAGCGTGTAAACATTTTTAAAACTGTAAAAAATAACAGTTGTAAAGAAGTACTTGAGCCCGTCAACCATTTACAGTGTTAACACGCTTTATATTTCTGATAACCATTACATATTAATCTGACGAATAATTCAAGGGGGCTGCCCGTAACAAGCGGTTGAAAAAACAAAAACGAAAACGCCTTATAAATGATTAAAACTAATTAGAAGGAACGTTGATTGCTTTAAGGAACGAGTAGGCGTTACGTTTTTGTTTTACAACTTCAGGACTCGCTCATTTCCTAATGCCACGCCCAAATTGTCAGATTATTGAGATATACACTCTTCTGAACGTATTTAATCTACCTTTTCTTAATCTGACGCGCTCAAGTTTTTCTGAGGATCAATTTTTTTTTACTAATCTGACGGGTTCCCCCCAACACACCCCACCATATGGAGGGTTCATACTTGGTACAGGTACAAGGTGCGGGTGCGAGGATTCTCCCTATACAGGAGACCCTTTATAGGGAGAATCCTCGCACCCGTACCGAAACGCGCTGCACCGGCGCGTTTTCATCAGAGCAGTTTATTGTCACTTGTTCTAGGCTGCGTCTGACTTGCGAGCGTATCGCGTCTGCATCGCTACAAATGCGCTGCACCGGCGCATTTCAAAAACGTGGTGTGCATAGGCTCTTACATGAAACAGTCAAATGGCATTAAAAAAAAATGGTCAATTACACTTATTTTTGTAGACCAAAAAAAATAAAAACGCCAAAATTGTCAACATTAAAAAAGAGCTAAAGGTTCCTAAGAAAGTTTTCCCGTATCTCTTATGGATGCGAATTTCTCCCTTTTGGCCAATTTAAAAGAAAGACCCTGTATAGTTGTCTGACACGCTAGTAACATCAAAAATCCCTTGGCCTATATATTTATTTTATTTATTAGTAATACATTACTGCTTCAAATTATTTTAAAATTAAAAATTTGAATCATTTAAGTAACATTTTTTAGTGCTTTTTTTTTTCGATAAAATTATACGCATGAAACTATTCAAGCGGAGGTTCGATAATTATTTTGTCGGTAACGACTGCAGATATTTTTTTTCAAGTCTTTGAAGATATTACAATAATACAGATATAATCAAATTCCACACATACCTGATCGAGAAGTACGGGTACAATACTCCTCATGTGATCTTTGATCTTCTCGCCTTCAGCATCAGTGCCCATAGCCAGATCCTGTTGGAATTAATAATAAAGTTATGTAGGTGAGAACATACTTGGTATGTAGAGTAAGGTTAAGTGGCCTATATAGTATTGCAAACTAGAACTCACCTGCTCAACTTTGCATAGTTTATCGACATAGCCTTGGTAAGACTTCATGCAGTCCTCAGCCAGACGCAGATGTGTGGCGTACTTGGACAACTCCTTCTGGTACTGAGGCATCTTCTTGATCATCTGGGAGAGGTCCCGCATGGACTGTTTGTCACCTGTTAAAAATTAATCATGAAAAATAGTACAGAACCCTTATTTGTAGTCTTTCTTTCATTTTTGTTTTGATAAGATCTTTTAGAAGACTATTTTCAGTATCTTCGAAAGAAATATTCATGTCGTCCTCTCCTCGTCCTTTTACGAAATTAACAGCAGTACATACATTTTCCTAGTAATTCCTTCATGTTTCTCTTCGGCTTGGTAAAGTTCAAGTTTAAAATGAATTTGGATTTATTCAGCTACTTACCTCCACCCATTCGTTTTGACTCGGTGAACTTCTTCAGATTCTTGGTAACTGATGTAGACACGACGGCGATGTGCTGATGACGTAGTTCCACCCACAGCTCGTCATTCTCGTCCAACAATACTTCCTTCATGTTGCCCGAAGAGTCGTATCTAGGGTTAACAATTAAAATGTGGGATTTAGAATTGCTTTAAGAACAGAACTAGCTGCCTATTTTCTATTGTATACCTTTAAAAAGTTACGATTTTTTTACATCATAACCAACATAATACAACAAAATTCATATATTTTTATAGCTTTTAATTAAAAATCCTAAGGGTCAGTTCAGACCGAGACGCGAAGCGAAGCGACGATGCGCGCAGACTTTTAAGAGCCATTCAAAATAGTAATACGACTTTATTTTCTACAACAAAAAATACACATTTCGTTGTGAGAATTTAGAATACGTTGCGCCGCGCATCTCAAAGCAGCGGTGGTCTAAACCTCGCATAGTCGAGCGGCCGCGCGGCGGAGCGTGACGTAGTGCGGCGCAGCGTGGCGCCGTTTGACGCCGCTCGACGATGAGAGGTTTAGACCGGGAGCTAGAGGTGACTGAGTATACATAATGTGAGTAACGAATTTCGCCAACCGATTTAAGTGAAGAAAAGGTCAATGAATAACACTGTAGAACTTGCCTGTCAATTTTGGTACATTTTTTTCGCCCTCTTGTCTTATTTGTAAACGGAACGTGTAGGAAGAACTTCAGAAGTAAACGGAATGTATCGAGTACATGATTTATTTCCGTAATAATTTAATAGAAAAATCGGATCAGAAAAAGCGTATATCTATACTAATATTATAAAGAGGAAAACTTTGTTTGTTTGTAATGAATAGGTCAAAAACTACTGGTCCGATTTCAAAAATCCTTTCACCAGTTGAATGCTGCTTTGGACCTGAGTGACATAGGCAATAAGGGGGGGGGGGGGATTTAAAGTATGAAGGAAAATTAACATACATATAAAACTGACTTAGTGAAATGCATCATTTGTCAATTGTCTCCTTCTCAGTCTCATTATCAGTTAGGAACTTGTTCCGATTTGCTGAACTAAATCAACTTCATTTATGTCATCAATCGAAAAGATATACCTACTTATGGATCAGTTCAGACCGAGACGCGAAGCGACGCGACGATGCGCGCACACTTTTAAGAGCCATTTAAAATACGACTTTTTTTCTACACTAAAAGATACACATTTCGTTGTGAGAATTTAGGATACGTTGAGATGTGCAGCGATGCGCCGCGATGCGCCGCGTGACGCCTCGCGGCGCATCTCAACGCACCAGTGTTGCGCTGCGCCTCTCAATGCCGCACGACGCAGCGCGGCGCCGCTTGACGCCGCTCGCGGCCGCTCCACGATGCGAGGTGAAGACTGGGTGCTAGAGGTGACTGAGTATGCATAATTGTGAGTAACGAATTTCGCCAACCGATTAAAGTTAAGAAAAGGTCAAAGAATAACAATGTAGAACTTGCCGGTCAATTTTTTGGTTCAAATTTTTTCGCCCTCTTCACTTATTCGTTAACGGAATGTATTGAGTACATGATTTAAAATCATTTTAATGATTATTTCCGTAATAATTTATAGAATAATCAGATCACAGCTTTTTGCGGGACAGATAAAGCGCATAATAATGTTATGTATAAGAATTCGGTCATAGTTGCCGTCACTCGGATTTTGCATACTCAACTACCTCTAGCCCCTGGACTATGTAGCTGAGGCCGCCATTTGCAAATGGGACTGCGGGAGGACGCGGGGGGGGCGGGAGCACGTGGAAAATCTAGACACGTTCCGCTGCACCGCGCGGCGTCTGGATGCGCCTCGCGACGTTGCGATGCGTCTCGCGGCGCAGCGCGGTGCACCGTGAAACCACTGGACTCCTCACGCATCGTCGCGTCGCTTCGCATCTCGGTCTGAACTGACCCTAAAATACTTACTTGTAGACATCGTTCTCGATGGGCAAGAGATCGTATGCCATGGCTTGAAGTGTCAGCTCGTGCAGCAGCGGCGAGACACAGTCGAAGCCGCGGTCTATCACCAGCAACTGGGAGCGAGCCTTCTCGGGACCCTCGCCCATAGTAGGCTCGTCAGCCTACAGAACAAATTTTAATAGAAGAGGTGAAGTAGGCAGTAAACTAAGTACTAGAGGTCTTAAAGGGCCACATGAAGTAAGCCTCCAAAATTCTTATTTTAATTCAAATTCTCAGCAGATATTAGCAATTCTTTTTAGACCCTTTGGTCTTTTTTATTAGAATCGGGATTGTATGACATGTGCTGTAGTGTTTGTATAGTATGTAAGCTGTTTTAATTCAGCAAGGATTGATAATAAATGATAATTTTATTATATTTACCTTGTAAGCATCCAATTTCTGCTGGATCAGCTGAGCGAGCTCCACATTACGTTCCCAGTCACTGCAGAGCATTTTTTTGTTCATAATTATCTATTATCAACAGGGTTCGAAAATATCCGATATTTATAATAAATATCAAAATATCGGATATTTATGATATATATCCGATATATATCCAAAATCGGATATATATCCGATATTTATATCCATTTCTTAAGACTGTCATTTTATTATTTTATTACTATACGATTTGCACAGAAACATGACAATTTAATATGAATTATTATTATAATATAAAAACCACATATTTTTAGTTTTTATTTATATTTATATATTTAACAAATCAATTAAAATCAGTACAAACAAAATTAACATAAAAACTTAAAATCTTATAATTCACAAAAAACAACTAAAAAACATCTTTTTCTCAGAAAACAAAGTCTTATATTATACTAGCTGTCCCGGCGAACTTTGTTCCGCCTTAGAGGCAATAAATGAGCAGATTTTCGATTTTTTAATAGGATATCAAATAAATTTAAAAAATTAAGTAAAAAATCAATGATTCTTTATTAGCTATGTATTTTGGTGCATGGGTTGCACTGTTCAGTGAAGCACGTGATGGACGACATTTTTTGTTTTATTATCACGCGCAAGAACAAATAACGCAGGCGGTCATCCGACCCGTGAACATGCCACATATATACCTAACTGACCATGTGAAAAACATGGATTTTCTATTTTCAGACCATAAACTTTCAAGCATTGGCCATGTGATTTGTTAATGGTCATGGCGAATGCAAGACGGATCGGAAATTGAGGTCGTTTAAACTCAAACGCATATCGTTTGGGATCCTCGGAATGAGAACTTCCTCACCTTCGAATTTTCCTTTGAGTGTCGTCGCGTAAATCACTTTGTTCATCAACAATTTACTCACCACCAAACGCGTTCTGTTGCACAGTTTTGGTTGGTTTATGTTTCGAAGCATGATTACTACGAAGCTAATCTTTATTCGTAAATTGTGCGGTGGTAAGCTAGATATTCAAGGAGTTTTAATTCAATTGGAAAGTTGGTGGCTAATTGCAACTGACATTTATTTTTAACGTGGTAAAATCATCATGTGAGTCCTCCCACCCAGGGCAGAGCGGGAGGGACTTTCAGATTCGTACTGATTAAAATCGACAGTTCCTTCAATAGCCCTTTACGTTCCGGGGTCACGGTAAATCGTAAGTCCCACGACCCCGGCAGGCTTTGACCCTCTAAAGGGTATATAATACCCTCTAAGGGTCCATATAACGGGGGCCCCGTTATATTGCTGACACTCTTTGAGGCGAGCGTGGAACACAACGCGCCGTCGACCCGGGCATGGTTCATGGTTGGACAGCGAGTCACCCATTACTCGCCCCCCGCATGCCCGAGCCGACCGTGGCTGGAAATCGTCTGCCGACGTCCGTCACCGTAGGCGTCTACCACTGCGGCTGGGGTGGAGGGAGGACGCTGTCCTCTCCCTCACGCGGCGCGCCTCCTCCTTCCATGACTGCTTCACAGAAGGAGGCGACAGCTTCCCACTCCGTCTCGCCCCTTGCGATGGCCTCGACCAATGCCGGGCGCTCAGTTCTCCACCTATCTCCTCCGCTCGTACACGGCGGTGCTCTTCCGCGCGCGGGGCAGTCCTGCTCCGTATGCTCCACTGTGTCCTCCGGGCGATCTGAGCAGTGGTGACACCCAGGCGTTTCTTCGTCGTATGATTGCATTGAATCTATGTAGTCCTAGTACATTTTTTGGGTATTCAGCATTCACCAAAATACTTTTTTAGCATTGAAGACCGGTGGGCGCTGGGTGGCATGAACATATTCTTCATGTTTTCCTAGTACTTTTGTTCAGATCCCTTATTCAATTTCGGCACCAACACCTTCTTCTTGATCATGTTAATACGTTTTATGTCATGTCTCACGGAATCAGGATAAAAATTTGATCGTCTCGGTGGCGACATGGCATTGATAATTATGACAATATCGGCACAATAAACTTAGAAACTCAATACAAACACATCGACCGGTCAATTATTGATGTTTTGATTGATAAATTTTTCGTTTTGCTGTCATTCCATGTCAGTTGCGTTTTATTATATCACGTTTTATGTCACGTCCCACGGAAACGTCATAAAACAAAACAAAATAAAAAAGGTAAAAAGTATCCTATATGTTTCTCCTGGTTCTAAGCTACCTCCCCACCAATTTTCAGCCAAATCGGTTCAGCCGTTCTTGAGTTATAAATAGTGTAACTAACACGACTTTCTTTTATATATATAGAAGATAGATTAGGGAAACAAAATTAAAATATCTTAAAAATCCACTTCACTTTTAAGGAGTATGTTTACAAATGATAGAATTGAAAATTATTTTGGCTCTTTTTCGTTGCATTATTATTATTGATCGCTTTACCTACTTGGTAAATTCGAATTTGACGGTCTGAAGACGGAAAAAACGACGAATATTCGCAGCGCGTCGGTAAAAGTACTTAAATACAATATAGTAAAAATCCATTTATTATTTTTTGATATATATCACAAAAAATCGTATGATATATATCGGATATATATCATGATATATATCAATTGATATATATCCTTCGAACCCTGATTATCAATATATGTATTAGTTATGTAATTTTAGCAAAACACATGCATATTTTTTCATTACAAGTTATACACACGTTACAATTAATAAGGCTGTGTGTCAGTATGTATGTATGTCTCTGGCTATGTTCAATTTCGTTGTTTGAAACATAAGATTCTCTCACATCATTAGGTTTACTAGTAAAAAAACTATTCACCTGCGGTATCGCACTGAAGGGTACTCGCCCAGAGTGGCGCAGAGGGTAGCGATTTGTTCAGCGATGCGCTCCATGTTAGCGTTGCGAGTCTGCGCCAGCGCGGGGTTGTACATGCACTGGAACGTCTCCGGCGAGTCGAGAGAGAATACCTGACAATGTAGGGTAATATTGAATATTTATTTTTACAGATACTCTCATTATCACCAGAGGCCAGAATTAGGTAGAGTTATTTTGGTACTTGCATCGAAATGTTGATATTAATTTAATGAGTCTTCCCGGGATTTCTAATAGACGAGGCCGGAATTAGGTAGAGTTATTTTGGTACTTGCATCGAAATGTTGATATTAATTTAATGAGTCTTCCCGGGATTTCTAATAGACAATCTCGTGTGGAAAACAGTATTACAAATAAATAATAATGAAAACATCAGAGATAGATTAGATAACTAGTGTGAAAGTAAAATTTTTTTTATTAAATGAATCACAAATTTTTTCTGCTCTTTAAAAGTAACTCCAGGATTTCATGCATATACACTTTATTCTTTCGCTGTATAAGTACATGAATAAATCTACCTAATTCCGACCTATGATTATCACACATGCTGATTGGCAAATCTTGATCTATATTATTTCTTATTGCTCATTTTATTCACATAAATTAAAACCAATAGCAAATATTCCAGTTTCTAAAATAGTAAGGTATTTCTCACTTACTGACCTGGCTTTCATAAGGCAAGAAAGCAATGTTAATTTCCTTTAAAGTTTTAATTTTTCGTGCTGCTGAAGACTTGCAGAGTTCGTTGAACAGTTCCTCAGGACATACTAATTAATGGCAGCGTGTAACAAGTGTTAGTTGTTATTTAAAGATTTAACTCTATATTTGGAGGACATGACTAAAGAAGAATCCGAAATATGTTTCTAAAAACAGAGTCACTTTTTTGTTTGTTCGTGATTTAAATTAGCTTTGAATAATTTATGTTTTGTTCACATATTAAGATTCCTTTTTAGTAGCCTGATGGATGAGTACTCCCCTAGTCAAAAACAATAAAATTTGACAAACCTGTTGTTCATAAGGAATAAAAGCAATGTTGATTTCCTTTAATGTTTTTATATATTTAGCTACAGGACTACGTGATAATTCATCAAATCGTGCATCAGGACAAGCTGTAAAAAAAGAAATAAAGTCGCAAATAAAAATTTAGGCCCAAATCAATAAGACCAAGCTTTAAAAAAAAAAAAACATTTTTGATCGGTCCACTCTACATTGTTCTGAATTTAAAGACAGTGAAGCTTTTAATGAAAAGTTAGGTTACCTTCAGTAAAGAACACATGAGCCGCCCGGTACATGATGCGGTTCCCCACAGAGAAGTCATTGATAAGAGCATGAACTGACTTCTCAGATGGTGTGATGAGGTAGATGCCATCCATGGTGCACAGTGGTTCCCTCTTTTTGTGAATGTCCTCCACCACTAGAACATTGAAATAATGGCTTTTTTACCCGACTACGGCAAAGCCAAAAGGAGGGTTATGATTTTGACTGGTATGTATGTTTGTTTAAAATATTTGATTCTATTGGCACTATACAATAGGAAGGTAAAAATTGTTAATTAAGTAACTAGGCATGTAATCACAACTTCTGGCAATCTGCTACGATTATCCCTGAGGGCATGAGTAAATACCCAAGTTATAGTCATATCTGTTCGATAACAAACAAAGATCAATTATGGATTTTAGCTGGGTTAAATTACTGAAAAAAAAAAACGAAATTACTATATACTGGTTGCGGGACTTACGAATTACCGTGGCCCCGGAACGTAAAGGGCTATTAAAGGACACTGTGGATTTTAGTCAGTACGAGTCTGACAGTCGTTCCCGCTCTGCCCTGGGTGGGAGGACTCATTTGATGATTTTACCACAACTAAAAAAAGATACTATTTAGCTTTGTTACTTCAAATATGAAGATGACAAATACTCACAAGTTATACCCTCTGCAGAGATGTCGTGCATTTTGCAGCAGGCAGACACCATGCGCATGGACAGCTGATCGACCACTAACACCCTCCATTCTATTTTGTCCTTTCCTTTTGACCGATACCGGATGACCTCATTCATAATCTCTGTAAGACAATGGTACCATAGTAGTCTTTAAAAAAATTTGCAAGCAAAGACAGTGTAATAATAAAAATAGGTCATAGTAAATTCGGTCTTTTAAAAAGCCATTTACAGAATTCTTAGTTTAGTTTTTTAATATTCTCTTACTTCTTCTATCGCTTTCTGTTATGAACCAATAAATTTGTTCAAGTCTAGCTCTTGAACCATCATACATTACTACATTTATCTTATATCATTCGATTAGGTGATTCATTCGTAATTTCGCTTCTACTACTTTGTATTTAATCATGAACTGTGGCCATTTTTTTAACAATTGTTTTGACAATTGAATGCCAACCAATTGGACCGATTTATGCAAAAATGATCCAACCCACAATCTCGACAATTTCGAGTTTTTGTGACTTATGTACTCTAAATAAGGTATATTTTAACATATCAAAGACTCGGAACTCTATGTTAATAATTGACGAAAATCCGTATGGTCCAAACCACAACTGTCATAGCGAACATCATTTTTTCATAATGCATAAATGTTTCAAGCTATTAGAATCATTTTTGCATTTTCTTGGTTGCCCTGATATAGGTTTTTTGTTTTTTGCTATAATGATTCAAACTACTTGGAACAATAATGCTTTTTATACAATATGGAAAATATTATAAAAATCATTCTGCTTAAATGTTCCAATAACCTTGAATCATTTTAACTCAATTCCAAATAACATTCGACTACAGAAGTATACTGATTCAGACCACATGACTATTCTATTTAATTAAAGAAAAACGAAAAATTCAATTCTTAAAAAACGATTCACGGTTAAATATAAAATTATCATTAATATCTCGGCTAAAAAGTAAACAAAATATTATTTTTATACCGAAAACTTTAATGAAATACGTATATAACTATTTAAACCTTCTATCTTTTATTGCATTTTTTTGTACCTGCAATAAAATTGTATGTTTTGCATGAAATTTATTCTATTTTTTTAGAATAATGTGGTCATGTAGACAAACTTATTGAAGATAATTTTTGCATATTTCTAAACCAACCATTTCAAATGCGCTAAAGTTTTGCAAAAAAGATTCAAGTGAGGTGGATCGTTTTTGTAAAACTGCAGCCAGGAATGACGGTACCAAAAATCTACGAATTGTTCAAAATAGAATTCGAAAAAGAATTTGGAAAAGATGAAAAATGTCCATCCTTCAATGTTGTTAGACATATTTTTGTACAAAAATTCAATTTGAGGTGCAAGAGCCTTAAGAAAGACACGTGTAACAAATGTGATCTTTATGAAATGACATTGAAAAATTCTACTACCTCAGCTGAAAGAGCAAATGCCCAAAGAGAAAAAGAAGAACACCAAAAAATTGCCGAAGATTTAAGGAAGAAGCTGAAGGAAGATTTTGAACAGGCTAAAACTTGTGAAGAAACTGAATGTCTGACTTACGATTTGGAGAAAACCTTGCCTTTACCTAGAATACCGACCAATATAGTTTTCTACAAAAGGCAGTTATGGGTATACAACTGCGGTATACACTCGGCTTCCAACGGTGTTGGGAATTGTTTTGTTTGGGCTGAAGTCGGGCAGGCAGAGGGGCCCAAGAAGTGGGTTCATATTTGAGGAAATATATTAAGTGCGTGCTACCTCCTACAGTAAAAAAATTGATTTTGTGGAGTGACTGTTGCGGAGGGCAAAACAGGAATATCAAAATCGTTTTGATTTTAAAGGCTTTATTAAATAGACACCCCACTCTCGAGACAATCAGCTTCCGTTACCTAGAATCAGGACACACTTTCCTACCAAATGACAACGACTTCGCTAAAATTGAGACTCGACTCAAGCAATATGAAAGGATATACTCCGTGGATGATTATATTGCCATTATGAAACAATGCAAAAACAAAAATCCTTTACAGGTCCATAAAATGGAAAGTTGTGATTTTGTTGGATCTCAAATTCTAGAAAAGAAAATAGTTAATAGAAAAATATTTAATGATAAGAGCAAAGTAAACTGGCTCAAAACAAAAGAAATTTTAATCACAAAAAAGACTCAACATTCTTTGTTCATGAGAACTTCCTTTAATGAGGACTACAAAGAACTGAATATTAAAAAGAAATTAAAAGGTGTTGATTTGGGTGTCATAGAAGAAGATTTGCAAGAATTATGGCCTTCAGGAAAACTGATTAACAAAAAGAAGTTAAACGATTTGAAATCGTTATTCCATCTCATACCAAATGATTGCATTGGTTATTATAAAAAACTGAAGGGAGACGATGCAATAATAGACGATATAGATGGTTATTGTGATGAACCCGACTTTGATTTGGATGAGGAGTAGGGTAACATTTGTGTTTTTTTAAATAAAATAAAAATAATAAACATTTTTAAGCTTTTATTTTTGTCATAGTTTGGAACATTTTTGCATTTTTCTTTCCGCAGCCTACACAGCTAATTCCATACAAAATGTATTATGTAATAATGATCCACGCGCAAGTTTTCTTGAATATCTACGAAACTATTAAAATTTATTTACTAAATACATGCATGTAAATTAGTTTAGAACACTTAGAATAACATAAAATTAAAAACATAACATTTAGAACTACAAAGCCAGAGAAATACCGAAATAAACTTTAAACTCTATTATCTCGAAATGAGGTTAGTGTGGACTGAATCATTTTTGCTTAAATCGGTCCAATTGGTTGCCTCCACATTTCACCGGTTAAGCCAATTCATTTATACCAACTTTAAAAAAAGGATGTTTTGTCTAGTTTATTTTATTATTTCATCAGAGGTTTTGATTTTTCCATAAAATAACTAAATCCAAGATAGGTAGATACTTTAAAAAAAATGATCCCATTGTTTCTTGGGTTTCTGAATGTTTTGGTATGGTTCCAATAGTGCTAATATTTTGAAGTTGTGAAGCATGAAATGGAAGTAATGTGCCACAATGACTCATTTTTTTCAATGGCTTCAGATTGCAACAAAACAAAGTTCCTGAAAACAATACATTCAGGATTCAGTTTAGCCGTTTCGTGACGTATGTAGCACCCCACCCCCTTGCTCAAGTGACACAAGAAAATCAATATTACGTGCTAAGCTTTTGTACCTCTTCACGTAACTTTTTCACACTTTATGTCATACTTTACTAAATCTAATAGCTTATCGAAGAGATGTATTGATATTTTCACATGATTTTTTTTACCTTTGTTGAATTTTAGTAAAGTTATAGTAATTATAGTAATACATTGTTTATACTGATATTAGGAACCTAACGGATGAAGTGCACAGCCAAAGAGCTGTTTAATAAGTTCACTCACACGCAATTTCAGATAAAAATATCAAAATAATTCAACAAAAAAACACAAAACTATTAGTCATCGATGAGTTGATAACTGTTGATAGAGAATGATATCATAGAACGCGTTACACAATAAGCGAAAAAATGTACCAAAATACGTGATATACATTTATCTTTTAAATGAACGAATATGAAGTGTTAAAAGCGATGAAATATTTATAAAAACATTATTTTTTTAACTCACTTTGCCCGACAAGTGCTTTGAGAGCCATCTTGGACCGTAGACTAAAGAGTAATGTGAGAAGTGAGAACTGTCAAACGTCAAAAACGAAGTCGATTAATCAGGCGCACAGGCGCACAATAAATCTGTGTTTCCACGAACAAAATTACCTATTTCTTTAGCTATATTCACATAATATCTAGTGACGCTATTAATTGATACAGTAGTTTAATTAAAACAAAATAATGTTGTCTTTTATTGACTGATTTTGTAAACATTCGGCATTTTATTGAGCCATTTTCGTTGCTTGTTTTGTCTATGGCTCAAAATATCAACATCCATTCAAAGTGCGTATTATTTTCGAATAATTAGTCATTCCGTTCATGTTAAAGAAAGAATTTGACTTTATCAAGTATCAAACTAAATTGTTTGCTAACATAAAGTTGACAATATTATTCGATTTGTTTTAATATAAAATTAATTTATTTTATAGCTCATTCTAGATGCGCGCGCATTTTGATAACATGAATGATACGGAGGCGGGTCAATAAAGAATTGAAAGAGATAGAATATATAGCTGTTTCACTCCACCACCAGAACGGAAAACAGAATGGAAACGTCAATTCAGTTTTTTCTGTGTTGGTGTTGAATGTGGGTGTGTTGATGGTTAACGATTTAGTGTAAATATCACGTGCGCGTGAATTTTCGAAATCTATTAATTGTTAAGCATACAGAATCGGTTAAACAGTCAAGGTAAATATCACCGATTTTCCCATATTTTTTTGTAATAAAATTGCAAACGTTTAGTAGAACAAATTGAATAAGTAGGAAAACTTGAAAATGTTTGGGGAAGTAAAATGTAATCTACCCGCAATTTTAAAGTATAAAGTATTTATTTGATAACAGACGTATCCGGTATCTAAAATTATTACAGGTATTCATAAGTGGGGGGGGGGGGATAATTTTGATCAAATAAATTCAAGAAACGTTCTATGCTTAAACAAAAAAAATATTTCATGATATAATTTTATTGAACAGTTTCTATTCACTTTTAAGCTTTCTATTTCTATTTGCTTTCTGCATTTCGTTGTTTAATTTTAATGTGAACACGTCCAGGCTTTTGGAATGCTTTAAGTATTACTTAATTCTCATTCTCATTGAAATATAACTCCAGAAACACCTGGATCATGATAATTTTATAATTTGGGTGATACCTAATATGTCAGAATGAATAGGTTGCAATTTCATTCAAGTCAACTAAAAATAAAAGCTGCTGCACTCAATCTGCAAAATAGACACTGAATGTGCTTTACTGAAAGAGTTAGACATACCTACATAGTACAGCATCTATTTTTTCTTGTTTTTCTTGTTGTGCCGCTGCAACGCTGCTATTTCTAATGATTAACATACCTACTTCTCTTTTTATTGGCAGCTGGTGAAAGTGTTGTGTAGCCGAGGAGTCCAGTGCTTGAAGCGCTTGATCAGACAAGCTGCCGGGTGTATAGTGAAATGTAAAGCGATGCATGTATCGTCCGCGGGATTGTTACGAGTGTTAGTTGTTGACAAGTGATTGTGGTCAAGATGAGGAGTGATGATCAGCTGGTGGTGATACCGTACCCTTGCCGCGCCGAAGGCTGGCTGGACCGATGTGGTGAGTACTAACACTTCAATGCACTTTGTACAAAGTTTACGTTCAGTTACGCTTGCTATTTTTGCCGTGAAATTATTCGAAGTTATTTGGGGCGCTTTACGTAAGTGCTCAATCAGTGACATGTAGTAGGTACCTATCATTTATGCAAGTGAGTAAGGTCGTGCGCTTTGCCAACTAGGTACACTTGCCTCATATTTTCATGGTAATTACGGATTTTAACAAAATATTCGTATTATCGGATTAATTTCATCATCATCGTCATCATCAGCCGGAAGACGTCCACTGCTGAACTTAAGCCGACGAACGAAAATTCGCTACTTGCATACCTAGTTTACCCGCGACTAATTTATTACACAATTATTTATTAAACAGATTAATTTACAAGTTTATTAACTGAATACCTATATAAACGATTTCCACTAAGTATGGAATACAAACTTTGCTATACAATTAATAATTAATAATCTTCGGGTCAAGTGGTACCACTCTATAAGTCGTGACGTCGTTTTTTATAGCGCCAATTTTTTTTTGGTATATTAGACCATTTCTATTGTACCTATATTTGAAATCGGCGAATTGCGAAAAACCACAGGGGTTGAGAAAAAAAATCCGAAAGTTTCCTTCGGGATGGGTGGGAAAAATCATGTGAAGGGTCTAAACTCATTTTCAAGTGATAATGAGGTCAATGACATGTTTAAGGTCAAGGTCAACAACTCAGAGGTCAAGCTCAAATAGGGTCAGAGCCCATTCGTCCCCTAAAATTCGTACCCCAGCATAAAAGTTGTGGATTCGGCCACTATAAAGGTGCCCATTGGTCTCCTGGTAGGGGACCAATTAATATTTTAATAAAAAATATTATTTTTAAGGTACCCATTCGTCCCCTCTAATATATATACAATATAAGTTTAAGATTCGGCACCTATTCAGGTGCCTATTGGTCCCCTGAGATAAAATTAGCAATATTTTACATAAGAAACGGTTAACATAGTACACTTGTGAACAGTTTATTAACGGAATTAATTTAATAAATCTTAACAGATCATTGAAAAAGAGCTATGATGAATGATAATCCGTCATGACAATAATATAACCTGTCGATAGGCTTACGATGTAAAATTGTCTCTCTACGAATGGCTTGTTAAAAAAACGGATTACAAATAATAGATAAGGTGTTTTGTTTGTATGTTATGGCTGCCTATTGGTGGTGCTGGTGGTGACATATTGGTTCTTGAGTTCGCCTAACGAAATAAACAATACGATTAATATAATAATAATGATATTTTTGACATATAATTGAATCGAATTATCTCATTCATCCTGGAATATGATTAGTATTATTATTGATGGTAATTCACTTTATGGTTCACACTTTCTTTTTTCAGAATTAACGATATTGTATTACCTATATATAATTATAATAAAAAAGAACCTATATATATTACTACTACTGTACTACATTTAAAAACTAAAAATAAAAGTAAAATATTTACAAAAATGACTATATTAAAAATTTATGGTGGAATTCTACAGTCATATTTTGACTAAAAAGTCAAAACTAAATTATTTACTCCTAAATATGTATAGAATTTTTTTATCCGCAATTATTATTTTATCATATTAATGGATGTTATTATGTTCTTGTATTCTAAGTGTTTCGTTTTAGCTCAATGTGGAGTCGTTGTCACCCTTTTTAACCGACTTAAAAAAAAAGTAGGTTCTCAGTTCGACCTGTATGTATGTATGTTTGTTTGGCTGAACGGATTTTGTTGCGGTTTTCAGCAAAGTGTTCATTACATTCTGGAGAAGGTTTTAGTATATAACACTAATAGATATCCCGTGACGTTGCCCGCGTGGATTCGTTTTTGCTTACTTGGATTGTTGATTTTCAGTGACCATTGCATGTTTTTCCGCGATTATCTCGCGTTTGGCTAAACCGATTTTGATGCGGTTTTCAGAAAAGTGTTTCGTTACATTCTGGGGAAGGTTTTAATATATAACAATAATGGATATCTCGTGAAATTGCCCGCATAGATCCGTTTTTATTGCTTATTAGGATTGTAGATTTTCAAAGTCGACGATTATAAGAAGATTTTTGGAACCGACTTCAAAACCAAACACAAAGAAACTGTAAAATAACTTTTCTGTCGGAAGTCGGTGGCCATAGTCAATGAAATAAAAAACAAAGCCACCGACTTCCGAAAGAAAAGTTATTTTACAGTTTTTTTGTGTTTGGTTTTGAAGTCGGTTCCCTTTTTTTCAAAAAGTTTTTTTTAATGTACAAAAATAATGAACGTTCTAACATTAATTCTGTTTTGCTAACATTTTTTTTTATTTTACCCTTTTCTGCGCTACTGTACCAGGACTACCAAGCTGCAGTATACACATGTACATGTACTTATATTAGAAGAATTAATAAAAATAAATATTCTTCAGGAGACGAATGGGCCCCTCAAAAGTTCCAGGGGACGAGTGGGCACAGGGTGCGAATCTTAGGGGACGAATGGGCTCTGACCCCTCAAATACTCTGAAGGTCAAAAAGTCTAGATCAACATATTCTTTTTTCTAATTTTGGAATGCTATCTTAAAACGTTGACGGAGCACCGCTTTGCGGTGCTCCTACTTATGGGTGGTTTAGAAAAAAATAACCACAAAGGGGATGGCGGGATCTTTTAGACCCCGCCATCCCCTTCTAACCTAACTTGTCCGAGTCGGGCTCGGGGTGCCCCAAGTCCCGAGCTCACTTCGCTCGCTCTTGAATACTAAGAGGAGACATTGTAGTAGATTCGGTAATTATTTTATCTTTTTAGGTTGTTATAAAAAAAAAACATTTTTTTTTTGTTTTGCGTTCCTTTTCTCTGATTAAATTTGTACACCACAGACGATATAATATAACACATTCGGTTGTCGATCGCTCATTTTCACCAAAAAACACATTACGCTTTTTATTTGATTTGAGGTTAGCAACATTTTTTGTAAATTCCTGGAAAAATATCCATTACATTGTAATAAGAGTGGTAGCGTTATAATCGGGGCCCCACCCTCTACCAGATTTAACCACTTTTAGCCCTGTCCGCCCGCCAAACGACACTAAAGTCAACCTTTTTTTCGTAACTTTAGGATTTTTTTTCTCGAAAATTATGCGGCTTCGCCATGTAATATTTTAGTAGGTAAATCGTTCTACATGTCGAGATCTATACAGAAAAAAAATATGAGCTTCTAAAGCGACGTCACGACTTATAGAGTGGAGCCGGGTCAAGTTAGGTAGGTATTCGGAGTTGCGAAACACAACAAAAAATCATAAAAATATACTAGCGGTAGCGGCTGGGACAACCCAGCTTAGCAGTACGGTATCACACCCTACACGGTGGGTTTTCCATGCATGAATATTGTTGATGGATGCATGCATGCATGAATATTGTTGATGGATGGAGAGGAAGAGGAAGGCCAAAGAGATGGATTGTCTAAGGAATGATATGAAAGAAAAAGGAGTAAATGATACTATGACGTCTGATAGGGGAGAATGGAAGAAGAAAACGTGTTGCGCCGACCCCAAGTAGAATGGGATAAGGGCAGGAAGAAGACGAAGAAGAAGGTGGATTTTCCAACAACTTTCTTACCTTCTCCTGACAAGAAATAACAGCACATAAAATACCTATTATCCAATTTGGTGCATTGGTTCGGAAACTATTCCCGAAGAGACAGACTTATGCCACTTTGTTATGCATGAAGAAAGCTTCATTACGCACTTCGATCATTAAAATAATTAAATTTTAATGATCGAAGATTACGCAACCATTTTCATTTTTTAGGCTGCTCTAGCAAAAATGAGACAGTTGTAGTCGAATCCATCAACGAATCTGTTTCACAGTATGACTAATACCGGGAACTATTGCTTGAATTGATTTTGATTTGTGGCCGAGATGTTGTGATTGTGTTTAATTGTCGTATTGCACAACAGTGGGTGTTGGGCCGTTGGGCGTCCCACAGCATGTCGATTGTCCCCGTCATCTGGCAATTATGTATATTGACTTGACGCGAACAAGTAATTGTTTAAGCTCAAATTGAACCACGTGCGGAATTATTAGTCATTCTGGTCTTCTGAAGAGATTGAGTAAGCACTGAAGTTATCTTAATTGATATGAGTATGACTGGACGCTTCGAAGTTTTGTTTTCTACTAGGTATAGCCTGTGGGAGACGTTTTAAATGTACCTAGTATGACTTTTTTTACCGACTTCAAAAATAAAGGAGGTTATCAATTCGACCCGTATGTATGTAATATTATCAGATCTGCCCAGTTTTCATATATGTTAGACTATATCAGCGTCTGAACAAATGTGCCAAATTTCATAAGTGTATGTATGTTTTTATGTTTGTGCACGCATATCTCCGGAACTACAAGTTCAATTTAAGTAATTATTTTTTTGTTGTACTAGGTATTGTTCAACTTAGGGTACAATGCAAGTTTCATCAAAATCGGTTCAGTAGTTTTAGAGATACTTGTGGATTTTTTTATGTGATGGATTACAAGATTTGTGCATATGTAAGAAAATTTTGTATTTTACAAGAATTTGGGTTGAATATTTAATAAATAAACTAAAAAAAGGGTAAAATAAAAACTTTTTCAATATGTAAAAAAAGTAACCGACTTCAAAACCAACAACAAAACAAAAAAGGATGAAATAACCTAATTAACAACTTCTTTCGGAAGTCGGTGGCTAAATATCAATGAAATAAAAAAAATTGAGTTGCAAAAGTCCAACCGGAACGACAAACAAATAAACAAACAAACAAACAAGAAAAGTGAGTGTATAAAAACGTGGGAAAATAAAGCCACCGACATCCGAAAGAAGTTATTAATTAGGTTATTTCACCCTTTTTACCGACTTCAAAAAAAAGGAGGTTATCAATTCGACCCGTATGTATGTAATATTATCAGAACTGCCCAGTTTTCATATATGTTAGTCTATATCAGCGTCTGAACAAATGTGCCAAATTTCATAAGTGTATGTATGTATGTATGTATGTATGTATGTATGTATGTATGTATGTATGTTTTTATGTTTGTGCACGCATATCTCCGGAACTATAAGTTCGATTTAAGTAATTCTTTTTTTGTTGTACTAGGTATTGTTCAACTTAGGGTACACTGCAAGTTTCATCAAAATCGGTTCAGTAGTTTTAGAGATATGGATTTTTTTATGTTGTGACGGATTACAAGATTAGTGCATATGTAAGAAAATTTTGTATTTTACAAGAATTTGGGTTGAATATGTAATAAATAAACTAAAAAGGGTAAAATAAAAACTTTTTTTAAAAAAGGTACCGACTTCAAAACAAATACAAAAAAGTTTAAAATAACTTTTCTTTCGGAAGTCGGTGGCTTTGTTTTGTTGTGTCATTGACTATTGCCACCGACTTACGAAAGAAAAGTTATTTTAAACTTTTTTGTATTTGTTTTGAAGTCGGTACCTTTTTTGTTTTGTTGTTGGTTTTGAAGTCGGTTACTTTTTTTGAAAAAGTTTTTGCATTATAAAATAATCAAATGAGTCCTCCCAGCCCCGGGCAGGGCGGGAGGGACTGTCAGACTAGTACTGACTAAAATCCACGGTGTCCTTCGGTAGCCCTTTTGTGTACCGGAGTCGCGGTATACGTATGTCCCGCGACCATACGTACCTATGTCCCGCGACTAGTATTGTGGCCTAAGACACTCGGGAATAAATGAAGCTTTCCATTAGTGAATAAAGTTTCGGAATCACTTCTAGATTTCTTTTTTTTTGTCATTTGTAACAAATGATCAAAAAAACAGTCAGGTATGCAAATGTCTAGAAAAGAAATTTCCAACTGCCACTAGAAAGGTTCAAACAAAGGTTTTTGCTACATCCAGTCACTCTCTAGTTTCTCGTCAGCCAAACTAACTTTTTTTGATGCGAGAAAACTACTTGTTTCTTACCCAACTTGTTGCCTTTCTTTTTTTAAGCACGCTTTGTTTAAAAATAGATCCCTGTCCAGGTAATATTTCAAGCAATGATTGAAGAACAGGTAAGATAAATTCTATCCTAAAATTAATGTAAACATACCTAGTAAAGTAGGTTGGGATGTAGGAGATAATCTTCGAAACTTTTGATCTGATTCTGTAAATTCTTAGCGAAGTCGCAGTAAAAAGACAATGCATGAATATTTTAGTTCCACAACTAGGTATCACCTATCATTCGTTACTAAAGGTTAACGTCTCCATATGCAGATGACAAGTTACTACTCTCTGCGCTTATGTACTATAATAATAATATATGTGAGTAATTAATACAATGACGGACCTTATCGTCAAGAGAGTAGCAGGTCGTTCGCGTATGGCCCACTTACAGTGAAAACTATACGCTGCTCTGCGGTTTCTATCGAGTTTCGGTCCATCAGGCTGGGACCAATTGACTCACTTTCTAGTCTCAATTAAGGGACTGCGGTATCCGTGAGAATGATTAGCGCGAAGTGTTCGGGAAAAAATGGGTAAAGTGGCATTGAACTTAGAAGTGAACAGAGTAAGTAGCATAGTATTTAATAGGGTAGTTAATGGGCACACTAGAGGTAGTAATCTGATATAATTTTTATGAGCTGTCAAACGCAATTTTTCATAATTTTATAGGAAACTGTCTGACTGACTCACTGATCGATCAACGCACAGCTAAAGTTGCTGGGTCTAGAAGCATGAAATTTTGCAAACGTTCCTCTATTGATGTAAGTTAACGAATTTTAGGAAGTTCACCCTCAACGGGAGTTAAAAATGGGATGATAGGTACTTTGTTGAAAATGAATTTAAATTTCATTCGATTTACATGAAACTTTGAATGTAGACATATCAACCAAATTTATAACATGTGTTTCAAGATTTTTCTAAATTCCAAACCCAAAAAGGGTCATTGAAAATCATAGGGAAAATACGAAATCCTCGTGGACATAGTCGCGGTCGGAATGCTAATTCACATCATAACTTTCAATGATGCGTGTTTCGCTCTCATGGAAGCTCCGATTAATCTCGCCGCCTAAAGTTCTCACATTGTAGGTATTACAGCATCAATAAATATTGATATAGCATACATAATCGTTCCTCGACACTCATAGTACTGGTAACTGGTTTAATTAATTAGACCGAAGATATTTCACCTAAAATCCGGTTAATTTGAACAAATAATGCATTACACGGACCAGTGGGCATCTAGTGATAGGCAGGCATGTTGTATGTGCAGCCAAGTGGATCATTATTGCATATTTTCTTACATCATTACAATACTGAATACTAAATTAATTACATTATACAGTGATATGCTAATATAATATTCAATCCATCATTATTTTTACGCATATGCACACACTAACTTTATGTACAAATATAGTTTCGACAGCCAGCATAATGTAAAAAAGTTTCTAGTAGAGTCTAGTAAAAGAGCTCAATTTAGGATCTAATAAAAAGACTTTTAAAATCCTATGTTAAACAAAGCGCCTAGCCAGAGTCACACATTCCTGCGGTTTCGCCTGGGAGGAGTTTTGTAACTGTTGTGGGTTTATTATACATACTACCCTAAAATGAAAAGTTTCAAATGTGTTAATCCAAGTTTGTATACCATCGGTGTGCTAAATAAAGTTCATACAAATCAGTTCAGTATTTTGCTTGATTTTTACAGACACCCACACACACACATATAAAACCGCCCTTCCAACCTCGCAAACTTTTGCATTTAGGTACATACGTAATATCTCTAAAACTTATCGTACTAATCTATACATATAATAAATCTGTAGAAGGGTCAATTCTGTACATTGAAAATATTGTAAAAATAAAAAGCGGGGGGTGTTGCTGGATGGATACCAAACCCAAATATGTGATTAAAAAAATTTTTGTCTGTCTGTCTGTCTGTCTGTCTGTCTGTATGTGCAGGCATCACGTGAAAACTAACGGTTCGAATTCGATGAAACTTGGTATAATTATACCTTATTATCCTGGGCATAAAATAGGATACTTTTTATCCTGGAAAAATACGTAGAAAAAAAATCTTATTTTTCAGTTTTATTCATAGACGTTGTTCTGTAGAACCGCGAACACACGTTGCATTACCCGCAGTGGATTCAGCGCCGTAACCTGTAGCGCCGAAAGTCGGATTTGGCTTGAACCGTTTGCGGCACACGCGGGCCACGCCTCCCCGACTCCTATATAAGGAGCCGCGTTCCGCGCCGCGCGATGCATATAAATTCTGAATTTTGATGCGAGCGGACGTGTCCAGTGTGGCGAGCGGTCGTCCGTGGAATTAATATTGTATGCGTGTCATTTTAAACTGTGCTTTTCAGCGCGACCTTTTTGATTACTGTTCCGATCAGTTTTTTGTAAATACAAGGTCGGAATTACTATGAAAAAAATACTTACTACAGAACGCGAGCTCAACAGCAGTAGCTCAATAGAGGGATCTCCTTAATTATTATAGGCTTAGCCGTATTTGGGTCCAATAGATATTTATAAGATGTCATTGTCAGAGTTACTCAAAATGGAGAAATAAACCATCCACGCGAAGACCGACATCCGCGCGGACGGAGTCGCGGGCGGAAGCTAGTACATAATAATCGTACTTAACCCGCCATTGGTGACGTGAATTTGACTTACATCGTTGGTGACCCCGGTCTTACGCACCGGGATTTTTGACACTGAGTTTTTCGATAATTTTCATTGGAAAGGTTATAAAATATGATCTTTAATTTGTTAATAAAACCCAAGTATTTCAAAGAATAATATCTTTTATTAGTATTAGACAATATCTTTGGATGCACTAAAATTATGACTTGTTTGAAACAATGTTTTTATAAACTACAAAAAATATAAAAATCTTAATGAATTAACAATAAAATCAAGTTTAGTCAATCTTATGACATTGAGGACATAAAATAAAAAAAATAAAAAATGGCAATACTTCTACCAAAAAAAAAAGTTATTACTAAAATCACTAATCTTCAACAGCCAAACAACTAGAGCAAGTAGGTGCTATGTGCTCAAGACATATAAATTTTTTACATTTATGACAATTGAACCTTGTTTTTCGGTTTTTTTGCCAACCACATTCAAAGCAACGACCATTCCTCCAAGGACCAGCTACTCCAGGCACATCATCATTTGAATGAAAAAAACTTTTTCAAAAAAAATGTAACCGCCTTCAAAAACAACCACAAAAAAGGGTAAAATAACCTACAAAATAACTTTTCTTTCAGAAGTCGGTGCCTTTGTTTTTTTTCATTTCATTGTTTTTTTGCCACCGACTTCTGAAAGAAAAGTTATTTTGTAGGTTATTTTACCCTTTTTTGTGGTTGTTTTTGAAGGCGGTTACATTTTTTTTGAAAAAGTTTTTTATTTTACTCTTTTTAGTTTAAATATTCAACTCAAATTCTTGTCAAATAAATCATTCTCTCTCAAGTGCACAATAAGCTAATAAAATTCCCTATCTCAAAAACTACTGAACCGATTTTGATGAAACTTGTAGTATTCCGTAAGTTAAACAATACTTAGTACAACAAAAAAAGAATTACTTAAATCGGACTTGTAGTTCCAGAGATATGCGAACACAAACTAGATCAGTCGATGCCTACTCCAAGCCGTTGAGGAGTTGTACCTTCCATCATCAGCTCATCCACCTGAGATGATGATTATCAGATGCAAATACTTGAACAGCTTTAGAAAATATATGAAAATGGTACTATGTGCCTATAAAATTTGAAGGTTGCCCTTGATTTCCCTGGGATTCCATCATCAGATCCTGACCTGATGATCATGGGACCAATTGGAAAGTATACCCTTTCAAACAAAAGAAAAAAAATCCAAATCGGTCCAGGCGTCTTCGAGAAATCGGGGAACATACATATAAAAAAAAAAAAAAGATTCCGACGAATTGAGAACCTCCTCCTTTTTTTGAAGTCGGTTAAAAACACGTAAAATGTCGATCAAATCTGAAAAATCGCCTACCAATAATAGTATTATATGATTTAACTGTAAATTATAACAACACCTTATCAAATCAAAACAATCATCTTATCAATATAAGTAAAATATAAAAAATAACAATAACCATTTGACTTACTTAGTTGGTGACGCCGGTCTCACGCACCGGGTTGGCGGCAAATCTCGGAAACGTGGCCCGCGTCGCTGTCGCGGGGTAGACTGGCGGTACGGGGTGCGGAATTAGGCAGCTACTCAAAACCACAGTGTATCTCCGTGCACGGTGTTAAAAATATTTGCTTTTTTTCAATCACCCGGTCTCACAGACATATAGGTCACCAATGGCGGGTTAAGTGCTCAGGGCACTCGATGCTGAAGTAACCGACTTCAAGCGAGTTTACCCTAAGATTAAATTTTAACACTAAGGTGAAAGATTTGTACCTATTTAGGATCCATTCTCTCGTCAGCCAATTGCCGACAATTACGTTTGCCATACGCGGTCTCCACTCTTACAAATGTCTGCTCCATCGCCCGTCTGCCTATCTGCAGACATGGCCATTGGCCGGCCCACTTCCACTTCAGAATGCTAATAAAATTCTACGCGCAAAATTTTCTCTAGCGAATGACTTCGTTGCAAATTCTACCCACCAGAGAAACCTCGAGCATGGCTAGAGAGCCATCCTAGTGGTTTCTCTAGAAAAGATTGCACAGCGTGCAATGGAGAGCCATTGCAGGCTGTTCAATCTTGAATTTGTGGACCCTCCAGAAATCCACGGAAAAAAAGGATTTCTTCTGCGAAGAATATCAATATTCTTAAAAAAATTGTTTCAATCCAAATAAATATTTTCTTAACGTAAGTAAATGTGCTCAGTCGAAGAAACCCTGTTTACTCAAATTAAGAATAATAAATACTTGATTTTAATTCTTGACGTAAGAATATATTTTTCATTCAAGACTATTACAATCTTAATTAAAGAAAATATATAGTTTTTACTGAAGATTTGAAAACTGTTTTAAACAAGATAATGCATTCTTTTTTCAAGAATTTATTATATTTAGTTTAAAACAATTAGATTATTTTTGACTCAAGATGTACATTTTCTTAATCTAAAAAACTTTTACTCAATATAAGAACATGATACTCTTATTTTGAAAACATTTCATCTAAATTATTGTTTCTTGATTCGAGAATACAGAAGTGGGTAATCTAAACCAATATATTTTTTATTGTTTTTATTTTTATTTTTGGTTGAAGAAGTTCAGATTATTTCCATGAAGAACTTTAAAAATGTAGTTGTATATACTTAAATAAAGAATGTATTATTAATTGAAGAATAAAGTTATTTCATTTCAAGAATATTTTTATTTTAACTGGAAAATATTGAATTACTTGAAACCAAAACTTTTTTTCTCATACCAATAAGGTGTATATTCTTGTTTCAAAGATGTCGCATATTTTTGACTCAAGAAGCACTTCATTCTTCGTTCAAGAGTTTCTACATCTTCTTCTAAAGCTGTACTTGTTTCCTACCAAGAACTCAAAATTCATCAATTCAAAACAATATATTATTTGCATTTCAAGAATAATGTATTTTTGATCGAAGAAGTTGAAATTCCTTCCATTAAGAATTTTAAAAATCTAGTTGTATAATACTTAATTTAAGAATACCTACCTATATTATGGATTGAAAAATACATTAATCTCATTCAAGAATATTTTTAACTGGAAAATATTGACTTACTTGAAACCAGCACTTTTTTTTTCTTGTGTAGGTACCAATAAGGTGCATTTTCTTGATAACCTACACATCTTATAAGTTAATCTTGTAAGTTAAACTTGTTGTTTCATACTTTTCGTCATTTGTGCTCTCAAGAAACACTGAAAATTCATTATGGTTGGTTTTATCTGGATATAATCGTTGATAATTATAATTAATTTTACGCAAACATTTCAACACCATTATTTTTAGGTTAGGTATGCGCGGAGCTAGTTCCAAACGCCGCCACTAGATGTCACTATGCCGATGACGCGCATTCCTGAATCGCGGTGTTAAGATTCTCCGCGGTCGAATGACCCTCCCCGGTTTTGTAAAGTTCGGTATCGCTTCTCGTCTCGGCCTTTCGGTTCGGCTGAGATCAAAGTGTATTGTCTGTTCTTTTCAGCTTAATATCTGGAAGTTTCCCTCACTGAGGGACCAGTATATTAAACTGATTTTTGTAAGCTGACTGACGGGACGTTCGGGGCTCAACTAAGAACAGTAGGAGCCTCTCCTAAGATGAATGACGTCGTCTCAGAACGAAACATACGAGTCTTTTCTTCGAGCTAATATCTCTTCAGCTAAGAATAGTATGAGCTTCACCTAAGATTTGTCGTCTCAGAACGAAACATACGAGTCTTATCTGAAAGCAAATATCTCTTTAGCTAAGAATAGTAAGAGCTTCACCTAAGATTATGTCGTCTCAGAACGAAACATACGAGTCTTGTCTGAAAGCAAATATCTCCTCAGCTAAAAATAGTAAGAGCTTCACCTAAGATTATGTCGTCTCAGAACGAAACATACGAGTCTTGCTTAAAGCAAATATGTCTTCAGCCAGGCCTGTCTCACTCCGCGGTGTAGGCATAAAACTGCAAGTAGTTGCGGGGCCATTATGTCGTGGCCCATTCACTACGGCTGCCACGCGCCACCCGTTGTGCACGCGCTCCGTCTCCTTAATATTTTTGTTACGTTACGTGTAGTTACGCACAAGTTTCTTGCTTTAGGTGCTTCTGGGAAATTAATAAAACAATATTATTATGAAGAAAAAAAATAAAGTACTTACATATTTAGTAATGATGAACAAAATTATCTCCCTGCTTGTGAAGTATGGGTTTAATTGATCATGATTAGGTAGGTTACAAGTTTGGAAATGAGGCGAGATACTAAGTGGAGGGGGGGGTGAGCCTACTAGACGACCAAGATAAAAAGACGACACTCTCACTCACCTTAAGCTGAGTACTAAGAATTAAGATCGGTAGAAGTAGAAAGATGTTTGCGTTGTTGTTTAAAAGTTCTAACTCAGAAAATGGCCACACTACGCATTCAAGGTCAGCTATCGTAATTCGCTGCGCGCCTTTTTTACCTACCTACAAAGACACGCAACGCGGGGCCTGTGACAGTATGCGATAGTAATTGGTCGGTTACTAGGTTGAGTGCAAAATAATAAGGACTGGCTATTTTGCCATTAACGATAAAAATCTTTTAAATATTATTCTTTTTTTTTTGTAAGACGTAATGTTCAAAAATATAACAATAATAGGTAGAAAAGATAATATTATTAAAAATATCATTCCTCACGTAAGGTGCCGCAGGTACCTACTATTAACATTCTGTGCTAACAATCAATAATGTAGGTATGTAGTAATCGATGACAAAAAGTAATTTAACAAATGCATAAAATACGCATAGGTTCCTACCTATTTCTGCCTAAACTCGCAAGTCGCAACCCTATTGGGCTTGACCCATAGTAACCTTTTAATGTCGTTGGCGTCAGATAAACCAAAATAAACTCTCGCGCGTAATCATTCAGTACATTTTTGCTTGCGCACGGGAAGTTTAGGCTATTATAAAAGTAGGTGGGCGGTACGGCTGCCAGTTAAAATGTACTTTATTCTCTCGTACATAGATTTTACATTTGTTTAATTTTTTTTTGGAGTGGGACTTCTGTTGTACTATTAAGTATTCTGTGCTTCAGCTAAGAATAGTAAGAGCTTCACCTAAGATTTGTCGTCTCAGAACGAAACATACGAGTCTTGTCTTAAAGCAAATATCTCTTCAGCTAAGAATAGTAGAATCTTCGTTCAAGATATGTTTTCTTAGTGTGAAACATTATGAGGTCTTGCTTCTAAAATAGACAAATCAAAACTTTTATTATTCTAAGAAAGATAATATTCTTAAAATTAAACTTAATAATTCTTGATTCAAGTCTAATGTGTTCGGAGGAGACAATATAATTAAGACAATATTTTACTTCATTCAAAAATATATTGTTTTCCCCATATATGAATCAATATTTGTCTTGACCAATACGATATTGTCTTAATATAAGACATCCTTTTTTTCCGTGAGTAAATAAAAATAAGACAAATTTTTCTCTTTGTAATCGTAACATTGCGGGCAACCGATGGATGCAAGTGGCGAATTGTCGTTCGGCGTGGCGGTCTAAGGGGGAGGCCTATGTTCAGCAGTGGACGTTTTCCGGCTGATGATGATGATGATGATGAATCGTAACATTTATGTGCCTATAAGGCACATAAATATGTATTATGCTCATAAGCTTAGAAAATGAACTAACTATGGACACCTGCAGTAGGAAGAGTTCCTAGTGTTGTTAAATTACTCATGTACCTATGTACAATATAAGCCAAGGTTTTTTCCTTTGTTCTGCAGCAATTGGCTTCCAATCTGACTGATTGTTATTCCCATGTTTCAAACATGCATTTTTAACAAGTACATATTATACGAGTAAATGTATAAATATTTTATATGCTGTTAATGTCTAGAACAACTAATTTAATGGTTTTTTTTTGTTCAAATAAAGTATGTATAGGTTAATGTGCTACGAGATCAGTGCTACGCGGCTACGCGCATATTCTCAGGTACCCCTTTATATTGTGGTCCTCCTTACCGCAATTCCAGTGTTACATTCAGTAACCACAAGTTTCATTGTAACTTTAGTCCTTTAATACGTATTACTCATATAATGCATGCTTATCATGTATGTTTTTAGTATTCATCTGGCCTTAATTATTCTGTGCTTTGTACCTACTTATTTAGTCGAAATGACACTGATCAGGATTTCGCCGAAATTAGTTAAAAATAGAAGTTGTCTTTGTTTATACATTTACTGTATTCTTCATACATAACAACGCTGCCGTACCCAAAATGAGAATTTTGTACAGTTATCTTAGTTTTTAGTTAATGTGGGTATCTACTATCTAACATCACATCAATCACTTCTACGTCTGGACACGGATGCGGATGCGAGGACCATTCACCTTGATCATCGTTCTAATCTATTTGAATTGGTTCTGCTTCGATTTTTTGATTATGTACATCACACGCGTCAAATCCAGGGTTGGAAAAAACAGTTTTTTTTAAATTTTTATAAAACAAACTGTTCTAATTGTTTAAACAAGTGTTTTTTGTTTTTTTTTTTAGTTTCGGTCATTTTTAGGTTTCCGTACGTCCGAATACAAAAACGGAACCCTTATAGGATCACTCATGTGTCCGTCTGTCTGTCGCTTACAGTCAATTATCTCCGAATCTACTAGACCGATTAAGTTGAAATTTGATAAGTACACATATCAATTACTGTGACCCAAGCACAGAGGTGTGACGTGAATAAATGAAATCTGTATATGAGAGGTAATTTTTGGGGGGGAAGGGGAAAAATAAAAAAAAATTGAAAACTGCATCATGTGACATATCAAATGAAAGGTCTTGTTGAGAAGATCTTAAATGTATTTTTTTGTAATTTTAAAATAAATAGTTTCCAAGTTATTCAAGAAAATAGACGAAAATTGACCATCCTTAAGCCTCCTGCAGACACACGTGATTAATCGCGCTGCGACAACGAGCCAAGCTAATTTCCACTCTAAAAATACTGCGAATAGACCGCGACATGTCGCCCCGCGCGATTAATCGCGTTTGTCTGCAGGAGGCTTTATGTCAAGCTATTAAGACTCTTGAATATTAATTTATTTTCATTTTACATGCATTCATCCGCCATGAAAAGTAGTTAGAACGTGTAATAAAAAACACTGTTTAATTTCAAACTGTTTTAAACACTGTTTAAAACAGGTGTTTTAAAACAACTTGTTTTAAACATGCCAACCCTGGTCAAATCTAATTTTCACCACTTGGTAGAAGAAGAATAGATAACACTCTGTAATTAGGTTCTTGTTATTCGAAGTAATAATTTTACGGTGACATAATAGAGTAGTTCTGCTGTGCCTTAATCAAATTAATGCTCATTACATTACCAACCTATTCAGTCACGCCGTATTTGTTATGTTGAAATATGAACTTAGTGGACGAGTGATGTCATACTGTGCCCTTCATAGTTTGTTTGTGCCTACCCACAACGTTTGGAGGAATACTTACGTTACTCAATAGTAATTACCTAGAATCGGCAGTAAATGCAAAAATATATGTATTTTTTCTTAATTCTTTATATACATATATCCTAAAACATAATTATTAAACTACTACTTCTATATATACTAATAAATTTTGTACAGAGTTAAATTTTTTAAGTTTAGATGAAAAAACTGCTGAGATGATTACTTAAATTCTTTCGCAATCCCCTTGTGTCATAGGCATATAATGTTAATGTTCTCTTAATAACCGCCGCGGGAAAAATAAAGCTATTATTATAAAACTGAAACAGCCAAATCAGAAAAGTCAAAGACATGTCATTGTTTGACGAAACGACAGGTTCAACGACCATGCTGAAAACTAACTTCGCACCGACTTTTTTGTTGCGTCTACATTTGCAACATTCCTTTGTTTTATTACTACATTTTTTGAGTTAATTGCTCATACTTCTTACAATGTAAGGATTAGGTACCTATGAGAACTAATAACTTAAACAAACTGAAATCAATGAACTGATTTATAGGTACAGCTCACACGTAGTCATGTGTACACGAATTGAACGAGACCACATTTTTGGCATATATGTGTTAAATAATACCTACATAAAGAGGTCTACGCCTAAAAAAGGCAAAATTATGCTGGTTTCCTATTTTTGAGTTCATTTCCGAAGCCTAAAATGCCTGGCTAAAAATGAAACGTCTGACTAAACATAGTTGCTAATGTATTAAACCGTTCCGTAAAACAACTAACGGTCATTAACTTTTAAGCGTGAGAAAAAGTCGCAACTTTATCTGATAATATCTAATGTAAAGCTGTATTTATCTCACATTACATCTTTGTCTTATGTCTGGATTTCGACGTGGCCGGATAACTACGTCATCTAAGCTTAAAATCTGATGCTGATCATAATCCAGTTACTGTCAGATCATTGCGAATATCGATGATTACCTATTACAATCTGTGCCATTTAGACTTAATGTCATCTATGTAAACGAGGTAGAAAATGTCATTAACTTATTATTTTATTCCATCGGGTAAAACATAGGTACTTATCAGACAACGACAACAATATACGGCAGTTCCGTCCTGTTCGCGACGAGTAATACATTCTCAGCGTGACGAGAGAAGCTCCGTTATTTTAATACTGACTTGGATAGAGACCGGGCACGTGCCGCGCCTGCGAATGACACTCGGTAGAAAGTAAACTCTCGCATTAACGAAGGCACATCCATCGGTCCATCGGCCTGCCCCGATGAGCCACACTCCTCGATACTACATTTCACCGTACAGTGGCACACTACACTAACCAGAAACCATTGCCATTGTTTTATTCTCCAAAGTGACATCTCTATCTCGTGAAATTTTACCACCGACTTTCTACGGTTCCCTCCCGTAAAACGAAAACAAAAAAAAAGAAACTGAAATATTTTAACGTTTGAAGTATTTTCACACAGTTTACGACACAATTAACTAATGATCATACCGTTTTGCTAATTGCTCGGCTTTGTTTGTGTTAGAAAGTTGTTAATATTGTGTCAGCCTCCGAATTCTCATGCGTATCATTTCGAATTTTATTTGGTTTTAATTGATGTACTGTACTAAAGAACTATAATTAAACAATTAGATTGTAGCACTTTTTCCCCGAAACTTAGTAATTTGGTGGGTCGTCGTAGGGTGAGTGGTATACTTAACAATCTAATGAATGTTCTGGTGGAGGGGCCTTTTCGAATCGCTGGGTAATTACTCTACGCCCCAGGGCGACGTTTCAAGGGGCTCTGGAGTTTTGGATATAAATCACTGCTAACTCGGCTTAGCTGATCACGCTATCGGAATCCCAACTAAATTGAATCTCCTTAACGTCACTGATGAAGTTATAGCTTGAGACGATGCCAGTGCAGTTATGAATATAATGACACTGTTTGAATTGAGCTCAAATGTCAAACTAGCAAGTTCTTAATTCTGTTCAAATTATTTGTAATTCTGTTACCTTTTACATAGGAAGGTTTGACAAATCACACGAATGTGTTGTATGAAACGTAGAATGTTTAAAAGGGCTTGGTTATGTCTCATGTTTGGGCACGCCAAAAGGACAGTTCATCTGTGTCCACACCCGCCTTGCATCACCTACGAACACGGACAAGTGTTGCGCAAACCGGCAATTCCTCGTAACACCAACCCAAGCTGAGTAAACAAACCATTATTATTGGCTTTTCTAATCCTCATGCAGTTTAAATACCTGCAAGAGGTTTAAAAGCTAAGTGTTCAAATCAAACAGGTTACAAGATAATACATTTAATTTTATGGACGTTGAATTTAGATTGTGACAAAGCAGGTCATTGTTAGTAATGTTGTTATAGGTACTCGTATTCTTCAGAATTATTGAGTCTTCAATCAAGGTTGTAACGTTAAGTCAATTTAGGAAAGGTGATACAGGTATCTATTGTTAATAGATCACATGCCCATTTCTGTCGTTAGCCTTTATAAAATAAATACACAATAGCTACAATATACAACTTGCTTGATTTAGATCTCTTTTCTATCTTGTTTGTCAAATATCAACTAATTTGTTACTGATTTTAAACAATCTTTCAATCCTTAGAACTACCGAAGTATTTACATATTGTGTTTATTGAAAATTGTTACTGTACCATTGGTTTGGAAAAAGTTTTTCAGGTGTTTAATCCAACATAGCTATGGTATTTCTATCGCATTTTTAATTAATTCTCTACATACTTTTTGTTTGTATGGTATAACTTTTTCGTTACGTGATGTGCCCAATTCTATGAGAAATCGCCTCAAGGTATAATTACTTGTACAATCATGTTAGGTCATTGATCGAGTCGATTACGTATTGATATACATAAATGGTTTGTCGAACTAAAATAAAAGTATTGAACGTCTATAACTCCAGCCTGAAAAATGCAACGGCTGAACTTAGCTGGTGCGCACTGATTGGTTCTCGTCGCATTGTTAGGAGTCGGTAACTCGATCGTAAATAGAACGCCATTAAGAAAATGGATTGTAGAAGAAAATAGTATAATTTCAGGCACATTAATGGTAATGATAAGTGAGAAATACTGGCCTATCATTCAATTAGAGGAATATCTAGTGAGGTCATGGAGTATCCTCCCACGGTCACAAGTTATCAACAAAACTGGACCGGGGTCGGCGGCCAGGCGGCCAGCTACGTTTATGTGACAACGGCAACCCGTTTCTAATTGTAATTTTACGTGTCAACTGGACATTTAGCCTCAATCTAATGGATATCATCAAAGTCCGGTTATAAATTTTGTTAATCAGCTATTACAGGGTTGACAATTACTGTTTCTACGTAAGGGTCAAGTATTCGTAAGTGACCCTGGTACGTAAAGGGCTATTGAAGGAACAACGTGGATTTTAGTCAGAACAAGTCTGACAATCCCTCCCGCCCTACCCTGGGCGGGAGGACTCATTTGATGATTTTACCATGCAAAAAAAAGGGTCAAGTATTCCGAAAATTAGGTACCTACCTATCTACCGTTGTTTGAAGTATTTTTTCTTCAGATCATTTAAATTAGACCAAAACGGTTTTATGCAATATTTAAAAGAAGTTGGTTAATTCGTGTTAATGAAATACATTTAATATCTTAAACAACAATGCTTTCATAATACTATTATTATGCGTGAAATAGAACAATGAAATCTTTTGCTAAGTAAATTAAAGGAATACGTCTGTTTATTTCATAATTATATCAATAAAATATTATGAAAATAAATCGAAATAGGAACATTTGAAAATAATAATTCCATCAAAATGTACCTTATATTATATTTATACATTTTGATGGAATTTTATAGATGTTTTAGTTAATATTTATTTCTAGTTTTTATTTTGTCTTTTGTGTAAATATTTAGTTTATAGCTTTTCAGTTTATGGTGGTAATTATAAACTCTGTATACATATTAAACTAAAGACTTCAAATCAATTTTAAACGTATGTTTACTACATGTTAATTTGTCTTCACATTCCGTTTACCACGTCGGAGTTACATTTAATAAAAATGTCATTAACACGGTCGGTGACGCGGTTGCTGAAATACTTTGCTGAAATAGCAGTTCTGTAGTCTTCAGAGTCATGGGACAGGTGAAAAAAATACCAATATTTTCATAGCTTTAGAATATTTATTACGTCACGTCACGTAGATGCGTATTTAAACAAAAAACATGTTTATAAAAGTTGTCGTGAAAACGCACCTAACTCGTGGTAGACTGCAGGCGGTCGTGCCGGCTCTTGATATATTTTTACTTTCACACTTTCAATCACGATAAGGCGTGCGACAAGTTTTATTTCTTCGTTGGACGTCGAAACCGACTGTTTTCCGTGCCAACAATTTCGTATAAGCTGCAGTTTCGTAAAGAATTTTGTATGTTGCCACGCGTAACGTATTATCTGCCCTTGTCGGTGACGTATGAGGTGTCGATATTGCGATTGAGTAAAGTTTCTTATGTTATGCAATTTTAAAGAATGCGAAGCGAAGATGGTTAACATTTTGAGATCCTATATTAATAAACAATAGGCCGCGGTGACCTCTCACTCCCGCCATTGATCGAGGTCATGCTGCGGGGCGAAGGTGAACGGGAAATAGGTACCTAGTCACCTTCTGCGAAGCAGTAAGTCTCTAACGAAGGAGAAGGTGGAATGTGTGACGGGTTGACTTGACTGGTGATCCAGCCGCCGCGGTAGACGCTCAGATCGCGAAGTGATTTCCTGGAAGGACAATGGCCGGGTTACTTTTCCAGGTAAGCTTTTGCAGTAGGCTGATCTGCTCTGATGAAAATGTTCAATTGTGTTAGGTATTGCATATAAATCAGAAGATATACAATTATTCTGCAATAAAATAACTGAAAAAAATATTTTAACAGACATCAGTTATATACAAATCTTAAAAGACTTAACCCTTTCCCCCCGGGGTAGTGATTTTTAACGAAATTCTGCATTTGGACTTTATTATTATAATAAGGTAGGTAAAAGGAAACACACAGATTTTTTTCAGATTTTTATTATATCTAGAAGTACTATTTCCAAGACCTAGACTTAAAAGTACCATCAGGAACTTCGTGTTATCACAATGCTTAGAACTTTAATAGAAACTATAAAAGTAATGAGATCCAATATTAACTAAGTATTGATAGGTTTTAATTACAGATTAATCTCGTGGTATTAAACAAAACAATTTGTCTTCTCATTTACACACAAAAACACGTTGCAATGTGAACATTTACTATGAGGTTTCGACTGAATCTTCTTGAAACTACAAACCTCACACCTTCCCCTGTACTCTACGAATGTAGGCCAATGGATGCCTTTGTTGCACAGGCGTACGTCTTTTATAGTGGAATAGTCAGATTTGCGCCTCTTGGAAGGACCGCCTTGCGCAGTTTTATCAGTAGAAGTCTCCCTTTTCTGACCCGCATCTTTCATTGTCATCAAGCCTTGAGAAACAGAGCCTCGAAAATCTTTTACGGCAGTATGTTCTATTATAAGTCCATAAATGACATATGCATTGACAAATGCGATGTCCAGAAGACCCCAAAACAACCTGTGCCACCATTTCGGTGATTTGCGATCTATACAGTAAAGGGCTCTCAAACGATCAGCAGTATCTACGCTGCCCATATAACTATTGCCGCGAGCAGTGGTGGCCTAGTGGTATCGGCCCCGACTTACGAGTTGTAGCTCGTGGGTTCAAACCCTGCCTGGCGCATTACTTTGTGTAATTTATTTCATCACCACTGCTCTCAAAGCGGTGAAGGAAAACATCGTGAGGAAGCCGGCATGTCCTAGAACGAAAAATTCGAAGACATGTGACATCCACCAACCCGCATTGGGCTCGCGTGGTGGATTATGGCCCACTCCCTCTCTCAGAGAGGAGGCCTGTGTCCCAGCAGTGGGAACATTTATAGGCTGATGATGATGAGATCAGGCTGAACACAAGGTCCAGGTATTGGAGATGTGGGTAGGTACCTGATTTATAGGGTCCTCCAATACATCTTCATTTGACGGCGAGGATGATGAAACTTCGGCTAACTAACTAAATAATCTTATCAAAGCCTCTTGGTGAAGGTAGGTAGTTGAAGATTTTCCACTTCATCATCGGACACGCCTGCATCAGACTCTTCGTCGCATTCCGGAAGATCTTCTAATAATAGGGCTTCAATAAGAGTAGAATTGTTTGTAATATACGTCTCATTGGCTAAAACACTAAGAATATAGGTCAGAGAAATTATAAAAATACAATAACATTCGTTTATGATAAAACAAAATACCCGCTTCATCGAGTATGTGTATTATGAAAACCCATACTTTTTGAAACTAGAATCACCTGACGGTACTTTTAAGTCCGCATCAGTTTTTATCAAATATTCAAATAAAATAAACTGATAATACATTCTAACAGCTTTTACAAATGTTATTAGTGATATAAACAACGTAAATAGTAAAAAACATAGCACTTACCTATGATATTCTATTTATAAAAAAAATCCAATTACACTTCACAGCGAAGTGACGAAATGTATGACAGGTTGTAACTCGCTTTTCGATTTTTACGGCTAGATCACGCGGTAATTCAAATAATGCGCTGTGATTGGCTTACGGAAACGGTACTCTAAAGGATCGTCAGTTTTAGTTTACATAAAGTGTTTTCCTACTTAAGTTATTAGACGAAAAATGTGGAGGTACTTCTAAGTACCGTAAGGAGGGAAAGGGTTAATACAGAAGGGAAATAATAACGTCTGGTCACAGAAAGGTTTCTAATTTCTATAATCCTAGAGATCTATTTCAAAGCTCAATGTGCGGTAATCGAAACCGAAGAATTCGCTGTTGATCAATGCAACGTGACTTCGTGTCTCTAGCTTGGAGATCGTATTTCTGTCACACCTGTTTTATAAATCAATATCGTAAATACAAGGTGTCGTTTTGGCGATCGATGACACACATCCTTTATTTTAAAAACAATCGCAGCAAATACCCAAATATCAACTAGTTTTCAATAGAAAAAACTTGATTTTAAGAGGCAGTTCTGTAGCGATTTATGCAAATATTAGATAAATATAAATAAAAATATGTTAGATAAATATATGGAACAATATTTGAATGATCTGCATAATTTCACAAAAACCTTATTTTTAACCGACTTTTAAAAAAAAGTAGGTTCTCAGTTCGACCTGAATATAGTTTGTACATATGTATGTATGTTTGTCCGCGATTATCTCGCGTTTGGCTGAGCCGATTTTGATGCGGTATCAGAAAAGTGTTCGTTACATTCTGGGGAAGGTTTTAGTATATAACAATAATGGATATCTCGTGAAGTTGGCCGCATAGATCCGTTTTTGTTGCTTACTAGGATTGTAGATTTTCAAAGACGCCGATTATATCAAGATTTTTGTTGAATATCTAAACTAAATAAAAAAAACAAAATAATATTATAAAACCCCAGGAAACGACAATATTACCAACGAAGTTTTCAAAGCGCTCTCCACTACACTTAGAATATCTAAACTAAATAGGGAAAAATAAAAAACTTTTTGAAAAAAAAAAAACGGGAACCGACTTCAAAAACAAACAAAAAAAACTGTAAAATAACTTTTCTTTCGGCGGGTCTTTTCTTTTCTTTCAAGTCGGTGGCTTTGTATTTTACAGTTTTTTTTTGTGTTTGTTTTTGAAGTCGGTTCCCTTTTTTTCAAAAAGTTTTTTTTTTATGGTAAAGTAAAGGTAACAATGTTGCTCATCACAGAATCAATTAAAGTTTTACCAGAACTAGTTTTTTCCACGTCATGTGTTTACACAGCTAGCTTCGTAAAGAACTTTAAAAATGCACTGACGTTTTATAACTTTGTTACGACTCTCTTTCATAATTTAATAACACACCTGTGCCAGATCTGACAGATAATATTGATTGTAACTGTTATGCTCGTACACACTGTGCAATTAAAATATTAAAAAAATATTATTCTAGTTTTATAATTATCTGTATTGTTTACTTCAGGTTGATAATGAAAGCGTAAAATGTGAAAATTGCGTGGTTATTGATTGACCACGGCTGTCGTACTTTTTAAACGATTTTGAATCTAGGTACTGATTTTGTAACTGTGAACTGATTTTTAACCGACTTCAAAAAGGAGGAGGTTATCAATTCGACGGTATGTTTTTTTTTTCTTTTTTTTTTTGTATATTTGTTACGCGATTACTCCGCCAATTGTGGACCGATTTTTAAAATTCTTTTTTTGTTCAAAAGGAGGTACTTCTGAGGTGGTCCCATAGTCACCAAGTTGGGATCTGATGATTGGATCCTGGACAAATCGAGGGCAACCCTGGAATTTTATAGGCCGACACACCGTTTTTCGCAAAGTTTAGGAAGTAATTTAAGTACTTGCGTATGGTAATCATAATTTCATGTAGCTGAGCTGATGATGGAAGGTAGAACTCCTTAATGGTAAGGAGTAGGCATCGACTGATTTAGTTTGAGTTCGCATATCTTTGGAACTACAAGTCCGATTTAAGTAATTCTTTTTTTGTTGTACTAGGTATAATTTAACTTAGGGAATATTGCAAGTTTCATCAAAATCGGTTCAGTAGTTTTTGAGATAGGGAATTTTATTAGCTTATTGTGTACATGAGCGATGTTATTACCGGTGTTATGGATTACAAAATTCTAGTGCACATGTTGTATTTGACAAGAATTCGGGTTGAATAATTATTTAAACTAAAAAGAGTAAAATAAAAACTTTTTCGGTCGGTGTCTTTGTTTTCTTTATTTCATTGTCTTTTTTTTGCCACCGACTTCCGAAAGAAAAGTTATTTTGTAGGTTTTTTTACCGTTTTTTATGGTTATTTTTGAAGGCGGTTACATTTTTTTTTGAAAAAGTTTTTTGTACAACATCTTCTGTGTTGAGTTCGAAGTACTCACCTAATAAAGCTTACGATCATACATAAACAATAACGTAATACCTTCATGCTATGAATTGTTGAACTATCAGTAGCATAATTTAATGATTTCTATTGTAACAGGTAGACAGCTAAAATACCAAAGGTTGAATCAAAATACTATAATAAGTAGTCTCCACAAAAGCGTAAAATCAATACGGCTGTAAGGGTGCAAAACAATAATATTATTATGGTTTCTGCCATCATCGATATTACAAAGTACGTACATTTCCCATTTCCGTTTTCAGGCCACAATTCCGATAATTCCGGCTGCGCGCGTTGCAGATAATTAATGTATCGAAAATGGTTTTGTGCGCCATTTAAGCTTTTGTTTGATTTTAATATTAAACCTGGCACCTTTTGTTAGTTAGCGGTAAATTATTATTTATTCATTAACGCTACATCCAACACAAAGCTGGAACCACACGGAAAGAGTGCAAATGTAATTTTATTCCGATAGTTTATTGACCGGTGAATCGAATCTGCCCGGACCACTTTAGTAAAACTGTTACTTATTAGATTCAGCTTTATTTTTTATTTATAATTTTACTAATCTGTGTTTGCCGACTTTTTCACTGACGAGTGGGTAACCTGTGATGCGGTCAAGCGAGACTATTGTTGCTAGAACAGTATCTCGAGTTACTATGAGAACTCATCTCTGTGACACAACGCGTCTTCATGTGCGTGGGAGGCCGCACTCATCTCATATTAATTTCACATTTATCTCACAATTACACTAGTCTTCGGTTCATGATTACAACAATATT
Organism: Agrotis exclamationis; assembly: GCA_950005045.1. Lineage (NCBI taxonomy): Eukaryota > Metazoa > Arthropoda > Insecta > Lepidoptera > Noctuidae > Agrotis > Agrotis exclamationis. The sequence continues at coordinate 8,441,600 of OX465417.1, read as the reverse complement.
TATACGCACAAAATAATTATACGCTGCAAGATATTGAACGTAATTTCCATTCATAATGTGCGCTTTTAATTCGGTTTATGTAGAAATGTTTAAAAGGTTTCGTGACACGGGTTCATAATGTTTCGTGGGCGAATGTGTTACTGACCTTACGAGTACGACCGTAATTATGAAGTTTTAAGTCCAATGCGTATTATAAAATTTCGTATTTTGTTCTATTAAATTCGTAAATAATGTTTTAAAGAACGAAGCTTAATTCGTTGTTTTACATAGCAACTATACATATCACAAGTAATAACATTCTGTCCGACCGCCTGCATGCATGTAGCATTCGAAAATGATTAGGCGAAGTTTAACGGGAATTGTACTGTTATTATTGTCACGCAATGGCAAAGGGAACTGGAACAACTAAGGTGTTCAAGTGTTGGGGAAAACCTAATTTCTTGAATCGTTTACTTGAAGATTTCAATAATGTCAAAATGAGCCATATTTTTGATGGTTTTTATAACCAAGATTTATGGACTATCGAGGCTATATGTATATTTATTAATAACATGATTTCACTCGCTGCATGGCATGACATCATCCTTCTGTGAATATTTTAGACGTCATTAAAGTCCTCCTCAGGGCTCTTTGTAGCGTGTCACGGGGGACGCCCTTGCATAAATCCCAGACAACAGGCCTCTTTCGCTTCTCGCCCTCCGACCCTCTGCGACGCATTGTGCAGGGGGCAGCGACCGTCATGTAGGAAGCTCTCCCTCGTCGCCATGACAACGCCACTTCCCGCGAATATTGACAGACGCGGAGTAGACAGAGCGAAACAACCCTCACCCGCCGCTGTGTTACACGCGTGCCTGCCTTCAATGATATATTTTTACAAGAATTAACGTCCCCACAGTGATGACGTGCTCATTACTGATAAGGTGTCTTTGCCATTGTGTGATTCTCAATGGGGAGTTTATTGCTTGCCGCTATTTAAAGTGTTAATGCATCTGCCATAGTCACAAATATAAATTTAACAAGGGTTAATTATAATAGCTTGCTAAATACTTAACAGTACTTTGGGTTTCTGTGAAATTAAAAACGCCAATCATATAAATTGGAACAGACAGCACAATTCATAATCATGCTGAGTGTTATGATGATCAAAAGAAAGAAACGGATGAGTTTTATTACGGAACCCATAACTTTCAATGTGTTTCACGTTGCAGGCTTCGGGTTAGTTTAGTTCCTGATCATCGCGTATTTTGTTGCATTCGTCGGCTGAAATATTACATACAGGGTGTCCAGTAAAGAATGGATAACCTTGGAATGGCTCATAGTAGAACAAAAGGCGATTCAGAAAAAAATCCAAAAAAAAATCAATACCGAGTATTTCCTAAGATATGTCACTTTTAAAAATTTTGATAATTTTTGGTACCCTACTTTACATTCTTGCACACCGCGACCACAAATTGATGAAATCCACCATTTTTTTACTGTTAAAATAATCTACATTAACTGAGCTGATAGATGAGTAATAAATAGTAACACTGTTAATACACGGCTTTTCAAAGACTTAACTCGAATTAGAGCTTTAGTTAAAAAAATGAGAAAAAATTTCATTATGACAAAGTTTAAGCAACCATAGCACGAAAAAAACGTATGACAACACACGTGACCAATAATTTTAAAATAATCTGCACTTAATGCAGATTTTGAAATGATATTACTTATCATTGTACGTAATGTAAATAATGAATTATTGCTAATTGTGTTTGAAAGGAGAGAAAATTACTGCTGAGAAAAGTTTGAAACATTATGGTATTCCAGGTAAACCCCATACATTTTAAGAATTTCACCGAAGTAAAAAAAAGTCTCATCTTCTAGATGCTTGGAATGACACCTATATCAAATCTGTTGGATACCTTCACCCAGGTTAGGTTAGCAAATTTCTCTCCTTTCAAACACAAATAGCAATTATTCATTATCTTCAATAGGTACAACGACGAAAAAAACGTATGGCAACCCAGGTGACCAATAATTTTAAAATGAAATGCACTTAATGCAGATTTCAAAATGGTATTATTCATCATTGTACCTATTGAAAATAATGAATAATTGCTATTTGTTTTTGAAAGGAGAGAAATTGGCTTACCTAACCTAACCTGGGTGAAGGTGGGTGAAGGTATCCTACAGATTTGAAATAGGTGTCATTCGAAGCGTCTAGAAGATGAGACTTTTTTTTTCTTCGGTGAAATTCTTAAAATGTGTGGGGTTTACCTGGAATACCTGAATATTTCAAACTTTTCTCAGCAGCAATTTTCTCTCTTTTCAAACTCAATTAGCAATAATTTATTATTTACATTAGGTACAATGATAAGTAATACCTTTTTGAAATCTGCATTACGTGCATATTATTTTAAAATTATTGGTCACCTGTGTCGCCATACTTTTTTTTCATGCTATGGTTGCTTAAACTTTGTCTCAATGAAAATTTTTCTCAATTTTTTCACTAAAGTACTAATTCGAGTTCATTTTTTAAAAAGCTGTTTAGTAGCAGTGTTACTATTTACTGCTCATCTATTAGCACAGTTAATGCAGATTATTTTATCAATAAAAAAATGATGGAATTCATCAATTTGTGGTCGTGGTGTGCAAGAATGTAAAGTAGGGTACCAAAAATTATCAATATTCTTAAAAGTGACATATCTTAGGAAATACTTGGTATTGATTTTTTTTTGTATTTTTTTCTGAATCGCCTTTAGTTCTACTATGACCCATTTCAAGGTTATCCATTCATTACTGGACACCCTGTATATTATAATTAATGAATATATTAAAACCATTTAACAAATCAGAATTTAAAATTCTGTGCGATCATAAGAAATAAAAAATATATCCATTTATTTTCAGTGACATTTACACGAATCTGCACCGAGTACAATAAATGACGCACTGATGCATCGCACATTGGAATTCTTGCTATGGGCGTAGAATTTAATGATATGTAATAGAAATCTATTCATTCAGCTGCGCACGCTGATATCTACTTTGCATGGATTTTAGAATCTATATTCACGGACTTGAGACGGACATATTGACATTAGCTCTTTGCGTAAAATCATAAACAAGTTCGACAGCGAGGGGTTGTCGACCTTGCGGTATTGATTTCGCAATAACTTCACAATGAAATAGATTGGGCAATAAAATGTAGCTTGTAAATGTGCGATTTATAAACATAGAGTTGAATCTAATGTTGTCGTCCCACTGAGCCCTTGACACGGATATTGAAATGCAACTCAAAGTCAGTGAACTGGATTGTAAATAAACCGCTGCGTCAGCGATGACTACTCAATATGGATGCGAGGGCTGAATCGGCAAGCGACGGGCTTGCATACAAACGAACTAGTCAAATAAGTTGAGAGTAAACGTGCTTACGGATGTGCCTCGATCCCATTTTGAAACGAAGCTAAGCTACGTTTTTAGGAATTTTCGTAGCAGGGTCTACGCCACCGCTACGGACGGGTCTACAATTTCGTAGGCAGGATAAAACCGTGTAAGTAGATATACTATACCTACATACTGCATACACATTACACATTCCGGTTTTATTTATTTATAATGTGTGTGAATATGCCTATAATGTTTTAGATATGAATGAAAATATTAGTATTTGATTTACTCTGATTTTATTTATTTAAAAATTCACGTTGATTGCGGTTTTAATTGAGCAGTCAATAATAATAAACGAAATACTACGATTCGTCTGTTCTAATGATCTCATTCGTTCTAATAGAGGTCATGGTGACCCAAAGGTTAACACCTTGCCTGCTATGTGTGAAGTTGTTGAATTCAAACTTGGGCAAGTTCCAATGTGTCTCTTTTAATCTATAAGAGGCCTGTGGAGTTCCCAGATACTGTTTAATTAACTCTGACACCAGAGGCTGCACATCCTCACACTATAAAGAAAGATATAATACCAAATACAGTAATACGTAGAAACAGAAAAAAAAAACATAGATAATAAACATTGTTGAGAATTTGAGATCTAAGAAATCGGTACTGTGATTCTGAAGGTAGAGCATTCCGTATAGAATAAGCTGAAAACATTAAATGCACAATTGTTGTACCTGCATTATGTACATTAAATAAAGTACTTAAACTACGTACCTACCTACTTTTTTTTTTTTTTTTTTATCGTGGTAAAATCATCAAATGAGTCCTCCCACCCCGGGCAGGGCGGGAGGGACTGTCAGACTTGTACTGACTAAAATCCACGGTGTCCTTCGATAGCCCTTTATGTTCCGGGGTCACGGTAATGAGATAAGTCCCGCGACCCCGGCAGGCTTTGGCCCTCTAGAGGGGGGCCCCGTCATCTTGCTGACGCTCTTTGAGGCGCGCGTGGAACACAACGCGCCGTCGACCCGGGACGTACCTACCTACTTAAAAACATGCTGGTTTGTCTGATGTTATTCAAATATTAGAAGACGGAACACATAATGCGTATTGAAATCCATTATTGTAGGTACTAAAATCATAGCCTTCTCGGAAGGTTTACTCTGTAGGGCTATTTCAATTTATGAGGCAGACGATCTGGGCATAAATTGAAATAGGCTTACTATGCATTATGACGCTATGGATCTGGGTATGTGAGCTTAATCTGCGTCGTTCCGGTTAATCGCTGAGTGCAGGCAGTGTCCATCCTAGCGTGTAACGTAATTTCTCTCCGGAGGGATTGCCGGATGCCGCCCCGGCGCTCATCCCTCTCTGGATATAACATTTTCATCACATGAAAATTCAAATTTTATGCAACGCAATAAAATGCTCGCAGCTTTCTCTTTTTGTGAAACGTGGGCGGATTTCATTTAGGATATTATTGACTTTATTAAGCTGGTAGTTTTTTTGCCCGAACATAACTGCAGAAGTTATTAACATTGTCAGCTAGACTTTACTGATTTTGTAATAAGTTATTTTTAGTCACGACAGGTTGACGAGAACTTGTATGCGTTCACATTTTCCTGGTATTCATGTGCAATAAGAACATTGTGAAATAGCTAAGTAAGATAGTAAAAAATATGATTACCTAAAATCTCCATTATTATGTGAACTATTCTCCAGCCGGAAGTAAGATATGTGTGGGATGGGTGGTTTATAGCTTCAGGCCATACTTATGAATGTTTCGGCTTCAAATATTGATACTGTGACCATTAGCCGTTAATAACGAGTTCCCTCAGTTATTTACGACTTGTACGCGGGAAGATGAGTACCTGTTAATGCTATTTTTGTTTGTCACGATTTCCTGAAACGTGAAAATCCGAATCCAATTAGTTCATAGTATTAACAAATTGAATTAAAATTTAACCTACCACACATTTTATTAATTAGGACAATATAGGTTGGTACTGTGACTTGCAGTTTGCGCAATTTCATTACCATTATGTATTGAAATGCTCCAATAACAGCCCAACCCGTTGAGTTTTTGTGAAACCGTTGGAAAATGCCCAGTGTTCCAAATAGCAAAAGCGCTTTGTAACGCAATCTGTTGAATAGACTTGCATGCGGCTTCCGTGTGGATCGCTAAAAATAAGAATAAAATGAGGCAAACTATATTAATGTGTTGTTCGATGGAATATAATAGACAATATGATGCATAATAAATAACTTTGGTTATATGCTAACGTTTATAGTTCGTAAGTCGTAAACGCTGGTGCTAATTACATAGGTGTGTTGTCATGTTATTATGTCTATGTTTAGCCAGAGAAGACTTGTTCACATACACGTTTAATTTCACGGCCTCCTTTATAAACGAGGTTGGCAGATGGCAGAATTTTCATGTGGTTGAAGCATTATGTAAGTTGTTGGTAGAACGTTTGTTAGTAGAAGAAAGTTGTTAAAAAAAATGAGGTAGGTATGGTATGTAACGTCATAAATGAAGTGAAATTCCTACTGAAATGGAGTTGTCATAATGTTTTTTATGAGTGACGAAGGATTTTGGGTGCTCACTTCTCTATGCCATATAGTGTTTTTGTTAGGTAATTACTTAAAGCGATGTTTGAATAAAACTTTTCATTATTTCAACGCCTAATAAAATTACAAAGGAATTGATTCATCAAATTAACTTGGCGATCCATTATTTTTATTTTATTGAGTAGGTTCACCAACAATTGCTTACACAGGAAACAAGATCTTACGTACTAATCTAATATAATTGCGATAGTGTATCAATTACTTATAGGTAAACACGGCATTTAAAATATGTATGTAGACATAAATTACATGAATCCAGAGAAACATCAATTTCACGCATCAAATAAAAGAAAACAAATGAAAACTAAAAATTAACAATAAACGAAAAACTTAAGACAATTAATTCACTATCAAAATAAAACAGGCACTATAATTTGTAATAAGATCTAAGGATCCAGGTCAGAGATCAGTCCGGCCAGAGAGAATAGACGTCTGTTTGTTGATGGTGTCAGAATGCAGATCAAGAATATCACTACAACCATTGATAATCTTCAAATCCTAGCGCAGGGAGAGTTTGCGCGTTTTTAAAGACTGTACCTGCTGATGCTGATTTATTCATAAATATTTATGGATACTCTTTTGCCTTTATATTTTTAGGTATACCAAACGTTGTGTTGGGTGCCATACCGCGAATGTCGAAACGTCCGCCCGGGGTCATCAAAGGCTGCTTCACACTAATTTGAATAGAGACACTGTTTATGTATTCAAAACAGTTTATTGCGTGACGCCCACAAAGGATGCATGCATAGTCTTTATATTATTGTTCATCCGTTATGTGAAGGACAATTTGTCGGTTATCAATAGAATAATAGCGAGCTGTCCGTATAAGATCTGGCCATCAATTCGTATCAATCTCAATCAATACTGATCAGCTCTTAAATTTTCTACATCATGATCAACATTTGATTTAAACGTTTCCGTTTTATGTTATCCACATGTATATAGATACGCCGAATAATGTGGCCAATGTTAAACGCGTAAAATTTTCCGAGAATAATGACCTAACTATTCAACGAGCATTACACAGATCAATGAACAAAGACTGTTCAAAAATCGCAAGCTCTAATGGGTGTGCTCCCAAAAACGGTCGGCACGATGCCGATGTGCAAATTACACTGACGGTACATTCTGTAAGTGAGTGATGTCCGCAAAACTGGTGCTAGTGACGGATGGGTGAGGAAGGACGGACTATGTCCTGCCGCTGCGATACCCTGCCGGACGTGTGGGACAGCGCTAATGCAGTGACCTCATCGTAACGGTTGCGCATTCTAACCGCGAGCAATGAGCATGTTTTGGATATAAGCTAAGCCACCTGTTATTTAAACTCATACATACATAATTATACCTATGACAAAGCCTTGTGATTTATACCTATATAGGTTTACTTATGCGTACAATGTAAGGCACCGAAGACAACTCACTAATGGTATACTCTTGTAAGATGTTATAGACTGCGGTGCTTGTGTGAAACGTTGTCAAAGTTTAAGTGGTAAGTACATAAACTATAGTAAAATATTTGTAAATTGTAAGTACATACCTACAAAAAAACTTGACTCAGGTACACTTATTTAGTCACTAGCACTGTTGTCAGCGGTTTCACTCGCTACAAGTCGAAAATCATCCCGTGGGAAAATAAAATCGGGATAAAAACTATCCTACGTGTTAATTTAGGTTATAATTATAAACTATCTGTGTACCGAATTACAACCAAATCTGTTCAGTAGTTTTAGCGTGAAAGAGGAACAAACATTCATCCAAACACATTTTCACGTTTATAATATTAGGAAGTAGGATAGTTAGGATTCACGACATCCTTAGGTTCTTTATTCAAACAAAAACTAGCTGTTCCTCGTGGTTTCACCTCCGCTGCTCAGCTCCTATTGGTCCTAGCGTGATGTTTTATAGCCTATGCCTAGTCTTGCTAGATAAATGTACTATCCACCACAAAAATATCAGCTCAATTCGAAGCAGTGGTTCATGAGATTAGGACGTTCAACCAGACTTTTTGTCTTTTAATGTTAGTATAGATAATAATAATCATATTTTCGAAAGCTTAGGTGCTAATCTTAGAAACGCTTTAACAAAAATATACTTAATAGTAATATCTTCTATTCACATTATAACATCCTCCAGGGAAATAATTTCCGCGCACGGCGAGAAAAATAGAACGAGAAAAGGCAGACCACAATAAATCTGAACAAGGCGAAAATGTTTATTTACGTTTTTTATTGTGCCTAGCGAACGGAACTTGCTAAAAGATATAAGTTTTCTAATTCTGGGGTCGGAAAACCTGTATCATTTTACTGCATTTCTTGTGCGTAAAATTACAGAGTACTTTATGATTATTTCAGGTACTGTATCGGTACCGAGTCGTTCCGACTTGTCCGGACTTGAATTTTGTATGCCTTTGTATGCATATTATATACCTATTCCAATGTGGGGCATATTATGGCTAGGAATAATTTGATAGCGTTTTGTTCAAGGGCAGAAATAGCCAGTAGACAAGATTTGATCAATACTAGCAAGAGTCATTTCGAGAATTAATTTTAACGTGAGAAGCTCTTGACACACATCTCATGAGCTCATACGTACTGAGTCAGAAGCCATTTACCTGAAGGTCAATAACATGTTTTAATAATTTATCAAAATGCAAGGAAATCCCTCGCTGTTGTTTTATGATTATTGGGTCCAAAGAGATTTAAATATTTTAATGTCTCTGATTGGGTCTTATCGTTTGGACCGATCCCAATCAAATTTTCTTCAATTTTGACACAAATGTGACTGGGTCAATTCTTTTGTTGTAGACAGGGGAATCTTACGGGTTATATAGGTACCTACCTAAATATTTTCCGTCAGGGAATCAAATCAGCGACATCGACAGGCAAAAAGCTTTACAGGTGAACACATTTTATTTTTTACTAGCAGTGTTTTGTGAATCATACAAAATGATTCACACTGTTATTAATAGTTTTGGTTGTATGTTAATAATCTTGGCCCATCCTTTGATTGTTATTGTAACTTTACTCTAAACTTTATTTCGAAGAATTATTTGTACAGCGTACAGCGCCATCTAGTACCGAGTAGTTAAACTATCACAAGTGAAACATAAGTCGTTGTGGTTGTGTTTAACGATATTTCACTAGATGGCGCAAGTTGAAGTTTTAATAAACTCAGCTTCTATTCGACAATAGATGGCGCTGGTATATGGAATGGCTATGTGTTGTTAATTTTCATAGTGTTCACTTTTATAATAATGCTCTATAAATATTTATTTCTTTAATTTATAGGAATTGAATATCTATTACTGTAAGTCTTTGTAAGATATAAGTTTTTAGGGTTCCGTAGCCAAATGGCAAAAACGGAACCCTTATAGATTCGTCATGTCTGTCTGTCTGTCCGTGTATGTCACAGCCACTTTTTGTCCAAAGTATATGAGCTATCCTGTTGAAACTTGGTAAGTAGATGTATTATGTGAACCGCATTAGGATTTTCGCACAAAAATAAAAACAAAACAAATTTTGGGGGTGCCCCCCATACTTGGAATTGAAACTCAAAATTTTTTTTTTCACCAAACACATACGTGTGGGGTATCTATGGATAGGTCTTCAAAAATGATATTGAGGTTACTAATATCATTTTTTTCTAAACTGAACAGTTTGCGCGAGAGACACTTCCAAAGTGGTAAAAAGTTGGTCCCCCCCCCCGTAACTTCTAAAATAAGAGAATGATAAAACTAAAAAAAATATATAATGTAGACCTCAACAAAAACTTCCAACGAAAATTGGTTTGGATGAGATACATTTAGCAGTTTTTGAGATATAGTACATTTTAAAGAACCGCAAATATAACTTTGCCATTCATACAAACACTATGGAAAACAAAGTTATTTTTGTTGTTTGTGTATATTACTTACTAATCTCAATACAATTATATCCCTAATCTATGCTTGCTACTACGAAACCCTTCATGGGCGAGTCCAACTCGCACTTGGCCGGTTTTTAAAGTATGGCGCGGGTTGAGGGCGCCGGTATTAATTGAATACATAATTGCAGTTCCCTAGTTTGGACAAAGGCCTAATTGAGTCCTTTTTTGAAAAAAAAAATCTACTGCGATAAAAATGGATGTCAAAGCCTTCTAAAAATATTCACAAATTAATAACGGCTACTGCTGGTGTGATTCCGTTGGATAGGCATAACATAACATCAATTCCATCTTTCTAAATGTTTACTATGTTGTACACACGCGTAATATGGCTACCACATGTGAGCTAGGTACAAATGTAGTTTTCATCTGCAAACATGAAATAGAACATAGTATATTGCTCCAACGCTTGTATTTGCTCGGTCAATGACATCGCGATTAAAATATGATTTGTAAAGCGCCTATTAGTCCTCGTGGGTGTTATTGTTCATACTAATTGGTGCAGGATTGAGGAACTTTGCGAGAATGCTATTCGTACCTCGTCGTCAGTACACCTACGTTCAATCGTTTGTTTGGCGTGAAATATTCTCTGATTTCATCCTTAGATAGAGCTGTAATCCTAAAATATTGGCGTTACTTGCGAGGGCGGGTCAATAAATAAAGACCGAGCAATATTTGTTCTGGCAAGTAGGTAAGTACCATTTGCGGACTCTGCACAGATCTTTTGGTAAAAAATAACGGTGATATCAGTACTACAGTTTCAAATCAAATTGAGCACCTAGGTACTCCTTTTTGACGTCGGTTAAAAAAAATGAGTGTGACTTACAGTAGTTGCTTATGATGTGTAACATCTGAGATCACGCCTTTGTAATTAACACAACTGTTTACTTTGACTACGACTTTTAACTTTGAGACAATAGAGTTATCCACACATAGGGTAAAACTAGGTAATATGCCCCGTCAATCCAGCACTCTAACTTACTTCTCGGAACCACACCCGAAGGTAGCCGCTGTTGGCGCACAATACCTATGGCCCTAGGCCTCGGCCATGTTGTACGCCAACAACAGCCACCCTCGCGTGAAGCCTCCTGTGCCTCCTGCAGACACACGCGATTAATCGCGCGGGGCGACATGTCGCGGTCCATTCGCAGTATTTTTAGAGTCGAAATTAGCTTGGCTCGTTGTCGCAGCACGATTAATCGCGTGTGTCTGCAGGAGGCTTTATTCCGAGCAGTAAGTTTGAGTGCTAGAATTTGGTATTTTTTCAGCTAGGGCGTATTACCTAGTTTTCCCCTAGACCTCGGCCAGAGACGCTTAACTTTGGTGGACCATACAAAGACAGATTTAGACAAGCGCTGCGTACACTAACTCATGCTCACTCATCATAAGACAAGCCTCAGCATCAGCAAGCCTTGCTACCACCTGCGGACTCACTTTACCACCGCGCACTGTCTCAGGGCACTTTGTGCCTGTTCCACTTCCGTTTCATTTCACGGAATCCCTCCCACCAGCGAAAGGAAAGATGTTACTCATCAAAAAGCTTCTGAACTTAAACTAAAAATACTTAAAAAAAAATAAAGGTTTGTGTTTATAAATTTTTCTTTCTCTATCAATCATTTCTTGAACAGTTTACAGACCCGTGGACACTTAATCTGAAAAATAATGAATATCATTAAACATACTTGATATGGTAGGTTATTGGCTCCTCATTGTAACATATCGTGTCGAACACGTTAGGCCTCCAGCAATGTGACCTCATTGGTGTCACAAGATGACACTACCATTAGCTATGAGATTCCTATCTGCCGTGGCTACGTGAGATGCCTTTCCTTTGACTAGAAAATTGATGTCAAATGAGGTCTAAGACGACGTAAATAAGTAATACGTATTCATCCAAGTCCTGTCTTTAAATTATTCCTGGTAAAGGGCCAAGTTTACTATGTAATTTAATGCAACGATAAAGACGAAGTATCATGTGAAGAAGACAGGGTCACGTTTACAGGATTACTACTTGTTCACCGCGGTTTCGCCTGCTGCTCAGCTCCCATTGTTTGTAGTATGATGTAAATAGATTATCCAACACAAAATATATGTTCCTGAGATGAGCGCGTTCAACCAAACAAACTCTTCAGCTTTATAATATTAGAGTAGAAGAGTAGATATGAACAACAATCTTGTAACAGGGCTTTGACCGTGACTTTTATGAAGTTTATTTTTGGTCCTCAGGTTTTTGGTGAGAAGGTGAAAAGTTTTCATGGTTCATCGGAGCTTTTTTTAGTGGCTGCATTGGAACGTCGTTATTTGCTACACATATTATGTACTATTTCCTACCTATATTTTGTCAACTATTTTGTGATAGAATCAAAGAGGACATGTTTCATTTCATTGCCGTTATTGTGAAGTTTGTCTTACAATCAAAAATTCAAAGACATGATTGTGTTATTTACCAACCTGCACTGGGCTAGAGTTGTGGAATGTGGATTATTATATCAGACTCTCTCTCGTATAGGACTGTCTGTGTACCAGTGGGTATATTAGAGAGACTGATTTCAAATGCTATGCTGAATTAAGTTCGGTTTAAGTACGTTCTTAGGTTGAGTCACGGAGCCAATTTGTAACGACTCCTTTTAGGTAATATAATTATTGGTCTGACCGCTGCGCTGACGTAACGTTTGGTGGTAGTGGATGTCAGCAAGACGATGCAATTGCTATATATAGGTATAAAGGTAACGACATATAATATGTCTAATGTTTTTAGATGATTGGTGATGAGACCGATGAACAATGATTTCTTGCAGTGTGCTAGTTATACTCTTAAGTTCGTAGCGCTTAAAATATCAAACTATATGCATGTCTTCTAAGCTGTGTTACTATTGCTATGCAACTTAAAAGTTAAGTTTGCTATTCTCATGTTCTTTTTTTCAATGATTTATATCTATTCAACGATCGTGATAACGTAGAAGAAAAATATATATTTCAGCGGCCAAAATCGCCGATAATCGATAATACAAAATCAGTTTAGGTACGTATGAATCGATCAATCATAGAAAAACTCTCGGATACGGGGAGCTTTTTTGAACGACCTCTTTAAATGTTCTAAAATTCTAAGGAATGATATGAACGAAAAAGGAGTAAATGATACTGTGACGTCTGATAGGGGAGAATGGAAGAAAAAAACGTGTTGCGCCGACCCTAAGTAAAATGGGATAAATAAGGGCAGGTAGTTGATGATGATGGTTGCTGAGAAAGGGGCAGCGAATGGTGTGGGGCCTAGAGCGGCTAGGACTGCAAATCCGCCAATGGTCACTCCTCAAAGCGGGGTCTTTCCGCTGCGATTGCGGCGCGGCCGGTGCTAGGTATCCCAAAAAAAATACGTGTGGCACTCGGGGATTTTAGTAGTCTACACGCATACGTCTAGTCGCACGCACACAAACACCGACTTCGTGCCGAAGTCTACCGAACTGAAACGACGTTAGACGATGCGGGGTGTTAGGTCTAAGGTGTATAGATTGTTTTTCGTAACGGAATTTCTTGATGAACGGCCTTCTCCTCTTCCTCATCCTCCTCCCTTTCCCTCTCCCTCGGTATTTTTCTTAGGTTTTTTTCGTTAGGATTTCTTGATTCGGTCACCGCGCCGCGCCGCGCTCAGAGCCCGCGATAAATGAAATAGCTTAAAAATTAACGTAGGGAATCTCTAAAAAGGGCGGAAAATGCTGTGATTGGCATTCACATTTTTCATAATGTTGTTACTAAATAATATAACCACCTGATATCACAGTTATCTTATAGCTCGATAGATGGCGTTGATGTCAAGTTAGATCGCGCTATGGTTTCGTTACAACGGATCATAATTAGAGATGCCTTAAAAAGCGATAACGATAAGCTTGTGTTAATTGCAAATTTCTACAATTTTTAAATACACACATCAAAAGTGTCTAGGGATCAACATATATTTTTGCAATAACTTTTCTCCTGATTGATATTAATTAAAATTTTCTTTAAGGATTCATCAAATAAAGTGTTTTCGTTTGTCACAGTAACGATAAACCAAGTCACCTTTGCATTAATAAAGAAATTTGCCATTTTCCTAATAAAGGGATTTTTGACATTTGAACCACTAACACAAAAGTTCGAAAAAAAGACTGAAATAACAGTTTTCTTTAAAATTTTATTGGGTAACTTAAACAATTAATAATCCGTGTTTCTACCGCGAACACTAACGACACAAGAACATCGGTTTGGCATACTCAAAATGAGTTCATCCAAATCACGCTGTGGAATGGCCGCCCATGTTCGTTGCAACAACAAAAAAAGGTCTTCTTGCGACTGGATACCCTCCATATTCGGCAGAGCTCTTCTCTGTAGCATATCCCATGCATGCTCAATCGGATTCAAGTCTGGCGACTGAGCAGGCCAGGGCAGGACATTGATGTTAGCTGCGGCGAGAGTCTGTCTTACAACTCTTGCGGTGTGCGGTCGTGCATTATCATGCATTAACTGAAATAAGGGACCGATTTGCACTTGAAGAGGAACGATGACGTCTGATACAATCGTCTCAGCATAAATTTGAGCGTTGAGGTTGCCTCTGATCCAAATCAACTCAGTTCTTCCGCCGATCCAAATACCCGCCCATACCATGATGGTTCCACCACTATAAGGATGGACTTCCTGGCAGGATTTTAATCGCTGTTGGCGTCCAGGGGTTCTCCAGTGTCGTATACGTCTTGTATCCGGTCTCATACCGAAACGAGACTCATCAGAAAAGCACACGAAACGCCATTGTTCTTCTGCCCAATTTCTGTGTTCAAGAGCCCATTGATATCGAATCCTACGATTGTGCATTGCTATAGGTGGTACCCGTAGCGGTCTTCGGGAATGAAGGTTCACTTCATGCAAGCGGTTTCTGACTGTTTGGTCGCTAATTAAGTTCCCTGAAGAGTGATGAAGCCTCACGGCTAACATCATGGCGGTTATTGTTGGAGCTCTTAGAGTTAAGATTTGAATGTATCGGTCTTGTCTCCGTGTGGTGCAGCGATACCGTCCTCCATGGCGCTCAGCCACGGTACCAGTGCTTCGGTAACGTGTCCAAAGTCGACTGATAACACTCTGACTTGTATTCAGAGCTAAAGCCACAGTACGTTGCCGGGAACCAGCTTCTATCATTCCCACGGCTCTGAGCATTTCTTCCCTGCTTAAATGACGTCGCCGCTCCATAATAACGTTGGTTTTAATCAGTAGTAGGGAAACAGTAGCACTAATAATGTCTTCAATGCGTTGTATGTTTTTATAGGGAAAATATTGACAGCTGATTTTTCTCGAATTTGATTCACAGTTCCTGATTCAAATTATGAAATGCACCAAAAAGGATCCATATAAATTTATAAAATCATAAATTTATTACAAAGCCACATCTCAATCTCAAGAAATCCGCATAAAAATGCTTGATCCCTAGACACTTTTGATGTGTGTAGATTGAGCCCTTTCTGGTTCGATCTTCATAAACTGACTTATCCTATCTGGCCCTATAGCCAACGCTTAACGTAAAATCGTAAATGTTTAGAAGTATTTGATGGGTTTTTAACTTTATCAGCTTGGGTATTAAATTGAAAATCTGTTATAAACTCCTAAACGTTTGTTATTCGCTTGCCGTTTGGCTATAAAGCCTGATTACAACATTTATTGGTTTTCTGGAGTTCCAACTTGAAATAACCCAACATACGGCACAAATGGCGCATTGGTTTTGTGATCGACTATTGCGCTGCGTCTCGCGAGTTCGATTCCCGCCTGAAAAAATATATGTCTGAACTGCATGTATTTGTTTCGGGTCTTTGTATGTAAGTTTCAAAGATAGTTTAGAAGAAAAAATTATAAATAACTGAAACTGTAAGTTTCAATGCACCGATGTAAACGCACCGATGATACAGGAGAAACTCTTAGTATGGGGGCAACGTTTTTAAAATACCTATACAGGGTCATTCTTTTATATTGGCCAACAGTGGAAGAACTAAAGATAAATGTGTGTTAGGTAATAATATTAATAGGTATAAATATAGGTAGTATGAAATTTAATAGGTTAAAGTAAGCCTTTTTGAAACTCTAGGGCCATGGGGTCCGAGTGCTCACAACGTTTTTAAGGATATCGCCAGGCGATTAGTCGTCTCTTTAGGTGACCAGGCCTATTCCTAGGCCAACGAATCAGCATTGTCATACAACGTGGCAATGCTGCCAGCGTTCTGGGCACTGTTCCCGTTGACAGCTATGTGGACGTATTCTCTGACGTACTTTCAATGATTTTTCTTTTTAAGCTATTGCATAACGAGTGACAATGGTAGTGGTGTCGAACGCAAAAAACGAACGAGAAGGAGGGTGGGTGATCGATTTGTCTGCTCATAAACATCCACCCGCAATAACTTCTGTTCATCCGTGAGGTTCATGGCGCTTAAAACAGTGCCAAAATATCGGAAACTCAAAACAAATAATAAACATGGTGAATATCCCGTTTTAAACCCTAATATTTGAAAAAAAAAAACTTTTTGAAAAAAAGGAACCGACTTCAAAACCAAACAAAAAAATTGTAAAATAACTTTTCCATCGGAAGTCGGTGGCCATAGTCAATTAAATAAAAACCAAAGCCACCGACTTCTGATAGAAAAGTTATTTTACAGTTTGCTATTTTACCCTTTTAAGTTTAGACAGAGGGTGACCAACAAAAATCAAATGTCCAGAACTATTTACTTAGGTTACTGTAAACTTCAATATTGACGGAGCAATGACGAGTAACCATCTGCTTTGGAGCTCTGCGCAAACAATCGCATCCCGTGTGAAAGATTACATCTATGATCGCTTACATAGCAACATTGTTGCAGTATCGATAGGCAACAATAATACGGTTCAATAACATACTACTTTATTGATTAGAAAGTAGTAATAGTTTCTGGTTATTGTTGGGATGTGTTTGTGAAGTGCAAATCCAATGTGTCGTTGATCCCTCAGATTCGGATAATGAAAGGGATTTGGAGAGACCTCATCCTAACCCTTACATCTTTTTAAGTTTATATTTTGCTTGTACTGCAATGGTTAGGGTTTAATTGTCAAGAATAAAAGCTCTCTTTTAAACCGACTTAAAAAAGGAGGTTACTCAATACGACCGTATACATGCTTTTTTTTCTATGTTGGTTCGCGCAGAACTTCGTCGTTTATGAACTGATTTTGACGATCTTTTCTTGTTGGAAAGAAGATATTTCAGAGGTGGTCCCAAGATGAGGAAATCATGGTTTAATGATGGAAGACCAGAGAAATCGAGGGGAACTTTCAAAAATCGTAGGGGCGACTAGTGCGTTTGTAAGTATTTTCATTAACAATTTAATAAAGGTCTGGAGTTGATCTGATGATGGAGCCGACAGCCGAGGGAACTCCTCAACGATTCACAGCAGCTGTCTTGTGTTTGAACTTGATTAATTTGTATTGATAAGAACTTTAGATGGGTTGTAAATGTCATTAGGGGTATGATGATGAAGACGAAGGACAGTTCAGGGAACTCCTCGACGGTTTACAGTAGCTACCTTGTGTTTGGACTTA
Source organism: Agrotis exclamationis (assembly GCA_950005045.1). Classification (NCBI taxonomy): domain Eukaryota; kingdom Metazoa; phylum Arthropoda; class Insecta; order Lepidoptera; family Noctuidae; genus Agrotis; species Agrotis exclamationis. Next base: position 8,424,095 of record OX465417.1, on the reverse strand, counting down.
ATTCATTTATATTGATGAGAACTTTGCACCCATATGCATTATTGTTCGATGCAGTATACCTGCCATTTGGTCCCATAAAAAAATAATTTAGTTATTAAGTATTCTGTGGTAGTAGTTTTTATTTTATGAGCATTTTTAGCTTATTGTGTGCACGGGCGATGTTATAACCGGTGCTATGGATAACAAAATTCTAGTGCATTTGTAAGAAAAATCTGTGTTTGACAAGAATTTGGGTGGAATATTTAATACAAAAAACTTAAAAAAAAATGTCAACCGACTTCAAAAACGACCACAAAAAGGGTAAAATGACCTAGGTACCAAATAACTTTTCTTTCGGAAGTCGGTGGCAAAAAAGTCAATGAAATAAAAAAGCAAAGCCACCGACTTTCGAAAGAAAAGTTATTTGGTAGGTTATTTTACCCTTTTTCGTGGTCGTTTTTGAGGTCGGTTACATTTTTTTTTTAAGTTTTTTTTGTAAAAGCTCTCAATATTCTCCAGTAGTTTGTTGAGTAATGCGTTTTTGATTAGTAAATCTGCCTGTACGCAGTTCTATAAGCACTTATGCAGTCTTGTTATAATGACTGTTAAGTCCTAACAACTTTCAGGTTACAAGTCTCATTTACATTGAAACTAATTATGAGAGTGGTCTCAGAAATTCTCATGTAGATGTACCGAATGAATGTCAACGATAATACGATTGTGCAATTAGTGAATATAGAGTACGAGCTGCAATTGTACAATAACGCGTCAGTAATCGTTGTGGCCCGTAATGACCCAAGATAAGAGACCTTTGACTTTTCAATTAAGCTCTATTAAGCAACACAATACAATTTCCTTGCACAATTGCTATAAACGCTCAGTGTGAAATTGCTTACACACTGCATGTTCATTTGTTTGTACTATTTTTATCTCGGCTTAACAGGCATCGCCTGTTGTCTCTACTCGTTGGATCCCAAGCGGTTCAATGCAAATACATCAGAACCGGACCGGTCTACCGCTCAAAATCAACGATAAGTAATGCTTGTGTGCCAAGTAGCAATTCTGTGCCATTATAAAAACTTTTTGACACTCTTTCTGAACTAATAGACGAGATTTTGGGGACTGCATCGACCCCTATGATACTTTAACAGAATAATAAGACCACGTATCTGCCTTCTATTGTAAATCTCTGGATTCAAAAAGCGGTGTAATGATGTTGTGCCCTCGTGTGCTCCCCAGCCCTAGCCGATTGTGTAACTAGGAGCACAAACTAGTTTTAAAAAAGTGTTGACAACTGTACGCTTTAGATAGGCGCGTTTGATTCAAATCCTTTGTTGCGTGTTTAATAGTTGACATGAATTCATGAATATCAAATGGGATTTGTTTGTGACTTGAAATTGGTGTCCCTCACGAGTGGTAACGGTCCGTACGTCGCCGGCGACCAGCTGCGAACAGATGAGCGGGTCTCGCGCAGGCGCCCTCCGCGCAGCCGCGGCGCGCACAGTCGGTGTGAGCGCGACCCGGCACGCGCACCTCTGTACCGCGCGTTAATACGAAACGAATACTATCGAAACATTCGAATGAAACGGTCAACTGTCCTCTGTCAAATTACTATTGAAAAGTGACAGCTTTATATCCAGTGTCAAGTTCAGTGTTTGCGATCGGTAGGACTTCCTTAGCATTTGATTGTTTATGTTTACTACTGTCAGCGTCTCATATTTACGTATACGTATTTACCTCATTTGAAAGTTTTTGAGATGAAAATGTTTTGTATGTCCATGCGCTCAATTTTACGGATTGTTTGTCTACTTTATTTGGTTTGGTGTTGATTTATTCTGTGTTCTTATTTATCATTGGTAACGTCCATGTTAACATGGCTCGTTAGTGCTTCTGTGTTCAGATTCCAGTAGCACAGCTTTTGCTGGAAACTATTATTAAAATAAAGTGAGTTATTATTACAGTAAATTCTATGAAATCGAATGAGACGACATGTAACGTGCAGTTAGGTCTTAGTTTGTATGAAATTGAGGAAAAAGTTTTTCCACTAAACGTTTACTCATGGCATTGTAGCGATTAATCATTCTGCTGAATTGTAGGTACAAAATATTAACTTAAAAAGTTAACGATGTTGGCCAGTTGCGCAGGTCATCTATGTAACAAGCACCTATGTTATTACTTGTACTCAATTTCTTTTTGATACTATCATGAATACAATAATTCCTTTTGAATGCACACAAGACAGTGTACTTACTACGAAAGCTGTAGCCTGTTGCTACGCCAAGTACGAGGGGCACTGCTCTGATAGTGCGAGTCTATAAAATATCGATGGTCGTTGCTAGGAGCCAGGCGATGCCAACAATAAACCTGGTTTATAATCCCCAATAGTAGCCCAGTGGGTGCAACTCTCACCGCTACTTACCATGCAATAACTAAACGTGGCGTCAAACCTCTCGGGAGCTTTTCCAAAGAGGCCGCGATTGTCTATGTCTAGGCCAACTTTCCTTGCCTATTTTTCAAATTTCGAACAAAGAAATGTATTTTTTTATTAACATATTGAATAGTTATTCGCACCATTATTAATGGTGCGAATAACTATTAAATAGAAAGTGAATGCCATATCGTGGATATTGGGTAAACGGGTAGTTGCAAATAAATAGTTTGCGATTAATTAATGGCTTTCAAAAGTTGTGTTGCGTGTTGAGCAGGGTTCGAAAATATCCGATATTTATAATAAATATCAAAATATCGGATATTTATGATATATATCCGATATATATCCAAAATCGGATATATATCCGATATTTATATCCATTTCTTAAGACTGTCATTTTATTATCTTATTACTATACGATTTGCACAGAAACATGACAATTTATTATGAATTATTATTATAATATAAAAAACCACATATTTTTAGTTTATATTTATGTTTATGTATTTAACAAATCAATTAAAATCAGTAGGTACAAACAAAATAAACATAAAAACATAAAATCTTATAATTCACTAAAATCAACTAAAAAACATCTTATTCTCAGAAAACAAAGTCTTATATTAGGGAAACAAAATTAAAATATCTTAAAAATCCACTTCACTTATTATATATTATATGGAGTATGTTTACAAATTATAGAATTGAAAATTATTTTGGCTCTTTTTCGTTGCATTATTATTATTGATCGCAGTACCTACTTGGTAAATTCGAATTTGATGGTCTGAAGACGGAAAAAACGACGAATATACGCAGCGCGTCGGTAAAAGTACTTAAATACAATATAGTAAAAATCCATTTATTATTTTTTGATATATATCACAAAAAATCGTTTGATATATATCGGATATATATCGGATATATATCATGATATATATCAATTGATATATATCCTTCGAACCCTGGTGTTGAGGCATCAATTAAACAGGATTTTTTTCTCAAGAGAGTCATAAATCACAAACTATTAAATTATATAAGAACAAGTAATTGGGTTTGTTACTTTTTAGCTTTAAAACATTTTGGATTTTTCGTAAAAGTTGTGGACACCCTTATTTCAACACTAAGGAGTGTTTTTGGGCAGACTAAAAAAGTTACAGTCTGCTGAAACTTAACAAGTTGTACCCTATAAACGACTGATCAAGGGTAGATTCATGTAATAGAATAAGGTCGTTTTTCAAATCTCCTCCGCTCTATAAAATGTAGTTGCCAGAGTACAAAAAGGCAAAAATAATCAGCACAGCTTTATACATGACTTGGTTGGCATATAAACTTTAGTTTACTATTCTATCTACCAGCATTAGTGCTTAAGTGAAGGAATATGGCGATTTTATGAGTTTACTATACCCACATACTTTGTTTCTCGATGCAATAAAATGGTTCGTGATACATCATTTGAAGAGCTTTTGAGATATACTGTATCTTTTATGGTAATTTCGATTTAACAAGTGCATTAGGAATTTGTTACAATATTTTCGCTGTTTGCAAGGAATTCAAAACAAAAAAAAAATATTATGTCAATGTTTTTAACTTAACACTGGCTTACAACATTTAATAGGTACCTTTTTTCTGCTTTTTCTTTCAAATTACATCACAAAAGTTTGTACTAGGAGTTGTTATAACTTGCACTTTAATGTTAAATGTAATAAAGAATATTTTCTAAGTTTCACATTACGTAAAACAAATATATACAAATATGTATAGTGTTAGCGTATTTTCTCTTGTTTTAGTTATTATCACTTTAAGTGCATTTCGTTGTAATTAATTACTGGCGGAGCTTTTTAACTAATTGTATAATTGTTGCTTTTCCACCGACATGTTACTAAGATCAACGACTTTAGATGCATGCTTAGAGCGCAGGCGCATAGAGCATTCATATTACAAAAGCGTTTATACTCCATTATTCCGTAGGGTGATTTATTTAATGATAGATGTAGAGCATTTCCTATTCGTATCAGACGCGTGCGCAGGTATACGAGTAAATGTAAAATGGTTGGTTATTTTCGTTCATTGACCGTGGTTAACTGATGTTTTTGTCGCCCACCGCATCGAGCCTCAGGAATCGTAGCACGTGCCTACGACCGACCGCTACACGCGCCTGCGCCGGCGCCGATATATTACAACAATTTTTTTTCTAACATGTGAATCTTAGATTAACAATAGTTAGAATTAAAAAAAAAACTTTATAATAATTAATTTCGTACGTAAATGAGTTGCAAATTAAATATTTAACAACCCGTGAAGTGTTCCTATTTGTTATCTTCACATTCTACACTAATTAAATCAAACGAGACAAGCAAAACTCATTGTTCACAGGCACGAGATAAATATGTTGATAATAAGTAATTAGTGTATGTATAGCTTTAAAGTCTTAATAGTTTTGGCCTAGTAAGTTACAACAGCTCTTAACATAATGTTGTTGATGTGAGCTTCTAGTTATGGTGATCAAATTAGCTGAGGAGCCTTAAAAGGCTATATTGGCAGAACCATATTAGTAAAATCACTATATTAATACGTGAACTGTGTAGCAAAAGTTTTTTACGAAAATTACGTGGACGTAGGAGAATCTTTGTCACAGTCAAAGTTTACAAGGAGGAAGAGTGCTGAAAGCACACAAACTTCACAAACATTTTTCAAACTTAAAAATAAATAAATAAAGGTTGAATTTCGAACACTGGACGACCGTGTAGATAATTTTATGAATAGCTCGTTTGATTTGACCCTTTTACGAGTTTCGACGTAATTCTTAGTATGACTGCTTAAGTCGCCATTTTAGACACCCAGATAATTCGATCGCCACAACTCGAACTTCGCAACGAGTGCAACATCTATTAAGAGCTGTTAAAAATAAAGTAGGTCAAAAGTATTAAGACATACAATAAACCAAATGACACATATTATTATATATTCCTGTTACACAGTTCCCTGTGACCAAAACGTTGAAGCGTGGGCTTATCTTATGCGAAACGACTTCACTCTCATTTATTTCGTGATTTGTTCAGTAAGCTCTAGTGTTCGTGGACATTTTTTCAAAGTGCACAGTACCCCAGTGGTCACGACGTCGCATCTCTTATTATCATGCCGCTATAACAATTTCCAACGTACTTACAAAATAATTGCGTTTTCTAAGCACGACTCGCAGGCGTTGACCCTTTATTCACTTACTGGCGTTTGTTTCATGGAAGGAAATATGCTTTTAATGTCGCTGTAAAGTGACGTTCAGTGTAAGTGCCAAGTGACTTAATTATGTAGTTTAGAAAAGCTGGCTATTTTATTTTATTTTGTCCTAATAATCGGCAAGCAGCAGTTATGTTTTGAATCAATTGATGATCAAAGATCAGTTTACAATCATCCAAAAGCTCTCAAAATACAAGTAGACAGAAGCAGGTTTGATTAAATAATAATACCCTAACAGACGACAATTAATTTGAACCAGGGCTTCAATTGATCATAAACTATGTAGTTGGATATACGGGCTACAAGCTCACTCCTTTATTTTGTTACAGTTCAAATAATACACAACAGTTTTACAGTAGCCCTTATTCGATATCAACAAATGGGTACTAATCGATACTTCAGAAGAAATTCTTAAGTTAAATCTAACACATAAAATATGCAGAACAACTTGCCGAGATCAAACACGAGGAATTTCCCTGGAGGGAAGGAAATGAAACCGGTCATCGGTTACAGACTAGGCAAGAACGAACTACAATCTAAAATACTAAATCTTTGAAAGAACATACACACTTCAATTATACTCGTATTATACCACTTAAAGTAGCAGTCAGTAGCTGTGTAAGAGTTAAGATTTTGGAGCGGACGCGACTCAAAATAATTCGAATGTAACGGGTCCACCGATACGATACCGTAACGTACTGGACCTGTTAGTGTTACCATATCTACTCGTACAACCAGTCTCAAATACATACATCCGGCAGCTTTAATTATTACCTCTTTGTATAAATTACCTATTTTAATACATATACCTAGCTATCTACTCTAGACTAATATTTTTTATCTAAATAGTAGTAAATGAGAAAAGTTTGACAAAATAGACATTTCGTGTCCTAGAACCCAGTTTTCCTCAAAATGCAGTGCCATACATTTTTTTTATTACAATTGTGCAAGTTAATTTTAATACAGCTAAATAGTGAAGTATTTACCTTAAATCGGTACAGTAGATTGAAAATAGAACTAACAAAGATCCTTTGATGTGTATTAATGATTGATATCTGTGAGGTTAAATATAGAATCAATAGCTACTATTCCATTTCGATAGTATTCCTTAACGGTTTTTGTAGTGTTATAGTTGTTGAGACATGTAGTGTGCATGTTGTGCATTTATGTTCATTATTTGGTTTTATTACATGCAGTGGCCAGTGTGTTCACTTACTTGATCTGACCCACATACCGGTCGTCTCATTTGAAGCTGTTTCACCCATTAACGACGGCGACGCGTTGTCGATTAGCGCTTGTGTGGCCGCTAAAATTAATCAGTCAAACAGAAATTGTGTGATTGCTCATAATATATTATGTGTCATTATAGAACATTACTATTATGTAAACTAGGACAGTTTATAAACATAAGCAATTCTTAAACATATAAGGAATTTAATTTTTTTGTTATTGAGCTGGCGACTGTATGTTTTCTTGTCTTGTCGCCATAAACGGTTTTCTGATTAATGACTCGCTTTTTTATATTGATTGATCAACATTGAACATGGTCATAACCTAACAGTCTAATAGTCCCTGAAAATTTTAGTGTACATGAGTCCGCTTAAAATGCAAAACGACCCAAAAAATAGTTTAGCGCATGTTTATACAGCTGTAGACACCGACAGTAGTAAATACTTAGTTCAGATATTTTCTTTAGGTTGAACAATGAAAGTGACATAATGTGCTTATAAGGCTAGTTAGCTTACCAGTGTGGAAGGGACCTTGGGATGAAACCAACAGTTCTTTATTGTATTGCCATAAAGTGATGGTGGTGATCAGCAATGCCAGATTGGCGATACAACGTGCTCTCGACTAACGAGGCGTTCATAGACACTGAAGGGTCGCCCATGCGGGACCCACTCGCCGCCAGTTACCCGCGCCGTGCCGACCGCAGCCGACCTCACCACACCTGTCCCTACACCACCATATTCCTGGGCGCTCGCTCTCACCACGCTCCCTACAGATTACCAGCTCTGCAAAGCGATTCCATAGATCCCTATGCAGACGTCTACTCTGTAGACAGATCGTCCAACCTCACCGATACATCAAGCTTCGCTCGCTATGAAGACTGCCGCCCACAGATCGACGAGATCTTGTCAGAAACTGAAGAACAGGTGTATACTGATGTAAATTCGACAGAAAATGTAACATTACAAGTTCAGAAGGTACCTTACACTTCAAGCGTGTATTATATTTCTGCAAAAACGGACACGGCACGCAAAGAGGTGGTGCAAAGTAATGATGTTTTTCTTGTGGAAGAATCGGATTCGGATGCATTGTCGTCGTGTACTTGTGACAGTTTTGAACGATGTGAGTTTGACTGTAGAGACTTTGAGCCTTTCTCGGACACGTGTTGTTGCGATCCTTTGAGTGACGGTGTTTGTAGTCGTAGCCCTAAGGATGTCGACTCTCCAGAACACTTTTGTGATCGTGTGGCGGAAGAGGATGGTGTGTCAAACCGAAGTGATATGGACGGACTGGATCTGGCTTTGTTTGAACCGGCTCAAACTGAGTCTGAAGACTGCGGTGAAGGGCCCACTCGAAACACCGCTATCTCCGCTTCTTCAAAATTGTGTGGGATTTTGTACGCGTTACCTGATACCAGCATTGGTAAGTTACATGTAAACTAATTTATTCGCAGTTAAGCTCTGGTATCCCGGAACTGCTGTTGTGATAACGCTCAATTATAGTGATTAGGAGCGCAGCGAATAGAGCAGCCGCGCGGTACCGCCGTGTGGTCGGCGTCAATCCGACTCGTATCCGATACGAACAACGGTGTGCGGGAAATTACTATCGCATCAATCACTGGCAGCATTGTCATACTTGTAGTGACAACAGACCTAGCTATCGGCAAGCAAGCATAATAGACCGTAAAGGTACTTATCATAACACACGCAACGTTACCTACCTACATGCCTCGCAAGTCATGTTCTTGATCTTGATCGAATGCCACTTTATTTAATACTAAATGTAACATTATTGATACGTGGTAGCCTTCTATTGATCGAAGCCTTCATTAGTATACAAATCGAAATGTGAATTGAAATGAGATTGGTGAAAAACTCGTTATGAGAAAAAGTTATCTCAAAAGGTATCACGGATGTGCTGCCTAGTCGCATGGTAAAAAAATATCTGTAAACTGTTAGCATTCTGTAATGCGGAAGCCAACAGGTAGCGAAGCTTTTATATTGTACTAGCATCGCTACGTACAAATTGCGTACCGTTAGTCGCTAGTTTCTAATTACCGGTAGCGATAGAGGGCGATTGTTGCCTCATGCAAATCCGATGGATACCGGAGCAGATAAGCAAAGATGCAGAGAGATACACAAGCAGGCAAACATATGGTGTAAGTCAATGTTCTGCATTTTCCCGTTGAAAGCACACATGTTGGAGAAAATGTAACGGACGTTTTACGTGGTTAGGGCCAATATGGTATCAGCGAAATAATTTGACTCTCATTTCTCAGCATTTATAAGTAAAATTAAAAAGAGGAGAGAGCTGAAGTAATTGAATAATATTTTATAAATAGGATGAAATTAAGGAGTATAAATCGTCCAATAACAAGAATACTAAAGTTTTCAACTTTATAGAGTACTGTGTGGTTGTAGTAATTATTTCCGTGTGAATAAAAATGTTGTTAATGTCGCTCGTAAAATTTTAAAAACAGCACGTACCATTAAAATGCTGGAATAGACTTTTAATGGGGCCCAATTGTGTTCGACGATCAGACAGGTAAAGAGACAAACATTCTGGTTTTATATTTATTTGACTTTTCTACCCATGACACCAACATTGGTTTAAGTATAATAAAGTATTCTGAAGGTCTTAGAATAGTATAAGTAGCAATACCTCATTTTGGTAAAATAATGGTTGTGAATAAAGCTATTTCCAGATAGATAAATCCAGTATCTGGAAAGAATAACTCAGAAAAAGCTTCTTAGGGTCATAATGGCTACCCAATTTGTACCTATATCGTTCTAAGCACCGTAAATTATAGGCACAGAACAAGGTTTATTGCAACTCTCATTGCGAACTATTAAGTACAATTTTATCATAGACTACGAAAAAAACAGTAGGTACGTATCTTCCTATCAACAGATCTAACTTGTTTGGTAAAGTTAAAAATGAACGAGTAGCAACAAAATAACCGTTGTATTCAAGGTTATCAGATAAACATGGACACACAGACAGACATAGTTTTGTGAATTGTACGAATATGGAATGGTATTTTCGTGACATTGTTATGGAGTGGCGAACATTCATAACAAACGTCATTGTTGAAAGAGCTAAAAGTCGCGAGACGTGGCCTACCAAATAAACAAGTATTTTACAATACGTGAGAAAGTTAAGGGGTCATTGTTGTTAATATTTTACGAGGGTTTCTCGCGGTTGTAACGTAAAAATCCTTCGGTTTTACTTGGAGATAACGGTTTGCGGTTATTTTTGAAACATTTTTAAAATACAACTTATGTTAGTTAGAGATGTTGAACTAATGAAGTCCTAAAAACTTAGATTTTATCTTTAGTGATTTAGTTTTTCGTTGCACAATTTAAATGTCAACTTATCCATAAATTAGCATTTCTAAATTCTAGATTTGCATCAACACAAATAACTATTTTAATTTTTTTTTATTTTCAATTTCAATTAATCTAGAATTGTTACCATGCAACAATTTCTTAACTCAGTTTGTTTTCTCTCACATTTTCCAAATGTTTTAAAAATATGGCCACCGTGGGAGCAATCACCTCTGCGTCATATGCTTTGCGTACCCGAAAGGTGAAAACAAGGAAACTTGCGTTGATTTACACCGCATTGTGACTGCTGAGGTGCCAGCTAAAAACTGCAAAGTATTATTATCACAGGAACAGTTCCATCGGATTTAGGTAGGCGGAAAGTGATTCATCAGGTTTATGCGTCTATTGTTGTGGAATTTGATTTACGGAGTCATTTTACGAAGTATGTTTTGTACTAATTTTCTTCGTATAACTTCTTATAACTGGTGTTTTGTAAACCATTATCATTTCTTTTTTTGCTGCGGTTAGCAATAAGATCATGAGCCTCCTAATTCTTTTCTAATATTCATACAATAAACTTATAAGGTTGCACCGGTGGTGTAGTCCTTCGATTGTAATTTTACTCTGGTTTCGCGGATGAATCACATGTTATTTTATTTATCTATCGAGAGTCCTTAAAACAACCACTAAGTTGAAAATGTTGCAGGATTCAATGATGAATACATGGGAAGGCAAGGTTTGATCAAAGTTTCTGCGAGATTTATACTATCCTAAACGAAATTTACATGGATCAGGCAACTATTGCATGTTTGGGATAGATATTCCATTTTGAGGTTCCCAAAAATTTCCAATACTTTGGAAAATAAAAATATCAAAGATGTTTTTACTTTTACTGGCAGATAATTATGCAGTTATTTCTAAAAGTGCGACAACTATTGTCTTTTCCATTAGTCTGAAAAAATATGGACATGGTTGCATATAACATAAACTAAATATAGAGTCGCTAATCGTTGCAATATATCAGCATCATAATTACAGGAGATCATCAATATGTATGCGCAGTAGTACTCGTTCAGTGCTATAAACGGCGATAATTACTTCATGTCGGTTTCCGGCGACTCATCAACTCCTTCAATTCACCACGAGACACCTCCGCGATACCCAAGAATGTGGCCGATCCCGTACAACTTGTTACAAACCAATCAGATACCATGTCAAGCTCCAATACGACAAGCAATCTTATTTTAATACTCTATGCAAATATTAGTCTAACATTTGTACTGTTTAATTACGACACGTCCGCAATATACAAGATATTAGAGACTTGCATACCTCCACTAGTTAAAAGAGTCGTACGTCTGTCCGAGTTATGATCGTCATCAGCCATAAATCGAGCCCACTATAAGATGGGGACGATTAAATTCAATAACAAGCCTCGGTACCAGCACTAAATCCCGCTCAGTTATAAGCTCACATGCTTCTCCAAGTTTCTTATAAGGAATTCCGAGACTATAACGTCAATAATCTTGCTAGACTCCATCAGGGACTGGGTGCGCATCCTTGTCCAGTTATGTATGTGATGCAATCGTTTGCTTATACTTTCTAATGAGCTTGCCCTTCCTGTAAGCCGCTTCTTGAAGGAAGCCACTTGCGCATGCATTTAGCACTTTGCGTGCTGTGCAATGTTAGGTAAGCTCAGGATTTAACATTTCACTACACGCTTTGATTCAAATACAAGTTTTGCAACTTTTAGATGTCAAAATGTCGAAAGTTTTAGTCTTATTTTCAATACGAACATGACTTTAAATGTCGGCCAGTTCGCGAATAATTCTATATTCGCTTGACAGTCACCTGCATTTTGAATATGAATAATTAATAACTTGGTGATTATATTCGTCGCGACAAGCGCACAGAATGCACAGAAACTTAATTATTAAATTCAACATGCAAATTAAAATTAACTCTAATTTGAATTATGTGAATACAATAATGTATAATAATACAAAAAAAAATCTAAGAAGCAAATAAGAAACCTAGTCAAACAAATATCCGTTTTAAAAGATAATTTTAAAAGCAACTTAATGTAATGAGATCGACATGAAATTGGAGCACACAACAATATTGAGAACTTTTTACGTTTCGATAATAGAAAAAGAAATACCGGGACGGTCACCTACTGGCGTAGTAGCAATTTCGCGTAATAACCAGCAATTTGTATGAGAAACTCACAGACAATACGGATACGGAATTGAGTTTACGGTATCTAATTATGTCATAATGATTATATGCGGTTGTGTATTTTAGAGTAACTTGAGAGTAAACAGTTACCTACTCGAGTTCATCCGACTCAGGTACTGGACTTTTTAAAATTTAGGTACATACATACTCGTATAACATTAATACTGTAGACTTGGCGTCATGGGGTGCTAAGACAGGTAACCTCCACGTGTGTCCGTGGACTGGAGTTCCCTCTCGGATACATCCGGGGGGAAGACCAGTTTTTCGGGCCGGTGCGCCCTGGGATGCGGGCAAAAACTCTTCCTTAGGGGGAGTGTGAACTTTAAGGGGGTTTCTTTGCCCGTATGCAAATAGCCTGTCGGGTGGAAGCTCCAATGCGTGTCCCTCTGATTAGCAGAGGGCACAGCAGCGGAGCGGGCTTGCGGACGGTGAGTAATGGGTAAGCTCGCCGTCCGACCAAGGACCAAGCCCGGGTCGGTGGCGTGTCGTGTTTCACGCGTCACCGATGGGGCCCCTTATGGGGCCAAATGCCTGCCGGGGTCGCGGATTTTTTCTTAATCCAGGATACCGTGGCCCCGGAACGTAAAGGGCATCCGAAGGAACACGGGTGGATTCTAGTCAGTAAGAGTCTGACAGTCCCTTCCGCCCCACCCAGGGCGGGAGGACTCATTTGATGATTTTGCCACCCTAAAAAAAAAAAAAAAAAAGACTTGGCGTCATACTTCAATTCAACTGAACTTTATTTTAAAGGTAATTCAAAATACTTCGAATTTTGTGCTGAAGACAGCTTAATGACAAATCAAAGAAACTTATTGAACAGATCCGAACTTAATGTTTGCACAGTTATGGTAATAGTTGTAATGTATGAACATGCAGTCGTAAAACAATTTTCAATCGCAATATTATGTTGAAGGCTATTTCTGTCGCAATCTTGGTCCTGTTGGCTGTTTACTTGTATGCAAGGGAGATAGTCTATTAGGCAAGCGAATCCTGGCATCAGACCAATGAACATAAGTTACATAAGGGGGATTGGCGAGACTTGACAGGATTAATATATAAAACCCTTTGAACAGTTTCGAAAATTGTAAAGTCTGCTTTACCAAGTTACAGGTCATTCGACATAGGCCGAGTGTTTTCATAATGTAGACATGTTTTAAATGATGGCGGTACAACAAACATAGTTGACAACTTAGTCCAGTTTAATCAGTAACTTTGCCATTGCGTACAAGGTGAGGGCGTTCGTGTATTTCTATTTGCTTATTGATAAAGGAAACGCCTTCCAAATATTTATCAGCCTTGACTTAAAGTTCACAATTGAGTTCGTGTTTCCCAAGAATGTTACTTGCATTTGTTTGAAGGAAGTTTTTACGATCGGCTGCATCCTTTCAACTGCCGAGAATAAAAATGAACAACGTTTCTTTGGAAATGCAATGTCTTACAATGAAGGCATCTACAATATTGATTCCGAATACCGGTATATTGTTCGCTTCGATTGCATAAATATGTCTATTGGCTTTTTCATCCGCCTGGGGGCATTGTCTCTATTGTTTGTTGAGTGACGTGACGTGTGGTTGTGAAATGAAATAATTTGAGCCATGATTGAGACTAATTTGAACAATTTTTCATTTCAACGCAATCATCCGACCTTCATGTAGGATTGCGTAATTTGACCACTATGGTGTAAGTGTGCGTACGATTTGGATAGCGCTGGCATATACAATAATTACTATAATCACATCTCTGATATTGCCATGTGTCGAATATTGGCTGTTGATGGTTTGTTATGGCATCTAGTATTTGTTTCCAAGAACTAATGCATAACGTGCGAATGTGTTTACATAACATGCGCTTGACGTTATGATTATGGTTATAATCTCTCGTTTTAAAATCACACTCAAATGGTGACATTATCCGGCCTTTAACTACTTATTGCTTCATCACTGATACCCAAAATGCCATGAATTATAGCTTACGTTACTCATCACGAGTAAATCATTAATTGGTGTGTAAATAAAGGAGTTGTATTTTCACGTGTCACATATAATACCTATATTTTAACCGACTACTCAGTTCCTCATTTTTTTTCAAATATATAAATGTGGTCATACGACACTTTACTACACGTATGATGATTCATCTTAAGATTTCAGATTTCTAACCCATCAAACGATAATTTCTATAAATGTTTAGAAAACGCCGCGTTAGAAAAATGCGTACAATTCTGGAATTGAGTGGAGTCGTTCGTCTTGTGGGTATCTTGTTCACTGAAAAAGCGCTTTAAATAACTCCTATCTGCAGATAATTTACAACTCGTTGAGAGACAAATATCCTCGATAATCATGAGAACGGACTACGAAGCCTAGAATGCAGTAACGAAGTATATCGCATAATTTCCATACTGTTGGGAATTGGAATGCGTTTAGTAAATAAATTAGGAGTAACGATATCCATCGTCGTTCAACAATTTATGTTGTTTTGGTACGTGAGATAAATACTCTTGTAATTTATTTCCATATCATAAATATGTTCTAATATGTGGCTGGATATACATAGTTGATTTAAGCACCGGTTGGTATTTATTTGATTTGCCATAACTGTTGAATGTATAAAGAGCCTTTCACCAAGCATCCAAATTCGGTTGTCTTACTGCTAACGAAGATTTATTTCTATACAGCCATTGACATCTGTAACCGGTTCTGTAGAATTGAAGCTGCGATACGTGTGGATCGAAAATTAGTTATTTGAATTGCATTAATAGGATTTTGAATTGCGAATTTTCTGAATAGTTTTCAATGAGCGGTCGGCAGCTGTGGTGTTTGGGGCACGCGCGTCGTTCGGCGGCGCGGGCGCACCTGTACCGCGGCCACTCGCCCGACTGGTCCAGTTTCCCCAGCTCACTTCAAAGCTGACGTCACCGACCACATACTTATCGATTAATACTTTCAAAGTGATAGTGACTAACGAAAAGTCAAGGCCGAGTGATACATTGATTGTTTGTTTATTTTACACCTGCACTACGGGTTGCGCTTACTCATAATATTTGTATCCAAACAACTGGCCTAGTTTCTTAATTGTCTTTAATGTTAGCACGGAGATTTTGCGAGGCACTTTGACTGTATCTCTAATCTCTATTAAGGTACTCACGTTTTTCTTGTCCTACATGAAACGTAAGTTTTTAGGTCGTACCTAACACAAGTAACTTTAACTGTCTTGTGCGCGTCATGTAAGTACACACGCTCATTTTGGTACGTGGTCTCCATTAAAGAACCAGTTTATTTCTAAACATTTATTTTGTTACTTTCATTCAACGTAAAACGACGAGAGAATATGAAATTCATTCATTAGAATTATTTTTACGGTGCGTTGCTCCAATGTCGGATTTAGATTCACAAAAGTAACATTAAATATGTATGGCATTTGAAGTACCTAGTACCATCGCCTTAATCTACATAATACTGATATTAATTGTAAGCTTAGGCTTACTTTCATGTTTAGCATGGAATAAACCAGTCAAATTGCTAAGCTGAGAATAAGAAGACATTTTCCGATAAAAATAACAACGCCAGGAAACTAAATAACCCCGACAAAGCTTTTGAAATAACATGAGATAAACGACGCCAAGCCTAAACAGTCAGCTATAAATAAATTAAAAAGTCAAGTTCGTATAAATACAGTGAAGACGGATGATCAATGATTTTTAAATGGGCATTGAAATAATTCTGTGCACATCTGCAACCCTCGGTACAGCCGACAAAAGTGTTATTCATGCATTGAATGTAAAGGCGGAGAGTTCGTGACTTGTGTCAACTGTACCGTACCACTCAATTCTACTTAGTCGCAGAGCTCGCGTGTTCAGCACATAGCAATTTGAATAGTTTATTCATGTGATTATAATTGATTTCTTCTTATATGAATGAATGTACTCAGCCTCGCGGAAGGTATGACCTCTTTTTATCTTTGTTCTGTGTTTAATTCATAAGCTTCCATAATTCATTCAGTCTGCAGATAAATATAAGGCTTATCGAGTGTGCTACCATACGTATTACTAGAAATTGATTCTTCAAACATCCTGTGGAGTTTGCATAATAGCCGCATGTACGGGAAGTATTATACCTTCGCTTGTTGCTTTATGGGTTTTCATGAAATTAGTGTATAAAATTAAAATCAATTTAGGTATATTATGCACATAATACGAAGGAAGTTCGAGTATTAGTTCTTGGAAGCTCACACGAGTGACGCGTGCGCAAACAAATGCGTTTCCGGTGGCAGACAGAGCACTCGCTCATAGAGAAAGTTGTCAAGCCTTCTTTCTTAACAATGCTCTAGCATTTTGCACTTACATCATGTCTCCGGCTTTTTTTGGATGATTAGTCGATGTAGGAAGAAATTATGAAACTAATATCGGTGTTCTTAGTAGAAAACCAATGTGATTGATGTTCTACAACATTACGTTCGATCTTAGCGCTGGGTTTGCAGGAAGTTAATGGATTATCCTAAAATAATGAGTTTCTTGTGATATAGAGATCATGGCTTAAATGCATTTGTTTTTCCGTTCCTTGTACAGCAAACTTTTACTAGAGGATTTAGAAAATCCTTCCTACAATATTATGTAGCACTAGATTTTGGCACGGACTTGTAGACATGCTTTATTCTAGTACTAGAATAACGCACATTGGCCATCTTATACGTACTCACAGGAAATTCCAAGTTGATGCACATGTTGCTGCAGGGCAGGTCAGGTTTCTAAACATTACAGGATTATAATTGCTCTGATCTACAAAGATTTGAGCATCACAAACATGCATGTGTCTAAAAGCGGATTGGCTGCACACAAAGAGCATAGATGTAGTGCCTGATACAAAATACGAACAATAAGTAAAATGCGCACAAGTTAATGTTCCAACCCGATGCGTGTGAAATAGCCACCGTTAACGGACACGCCGTCGTTGTCAGCTAAATGTTCATCACGTTCACAATGGACTCGACTTATGAAATGTAAACCACCATCTAATTCGCCTTTATTTCTGAGGGAAACAAAAGCATTTATAATACCGAGATCGTATTACTAGCACGACCAGGGAACATTCCAACTATGAGGAAATCCTTGGAGGTGGAATTAAGGGTAATTCAAACCTTTGTGTGATTGTGATTTTCGTGCTCGACTCGATCAGTTTATTGCTCTCTCGCGTGATGTGTGTTACAGCTAATCAGCTTTGAGGTCGTAGGGTTTCCGCTGCAAATAATGCCGGTTATCCAACGCCGCATCTGTTACATCAACCGTGCAATTGTGGGAACTGTTGCATACGTTTGTAATTATCACAGTATTGTTAGACTATGTTTTCTTTCTAGGTAATAAGAGCACCTACGAAACCTATATGCACTTTATGATAATCAAGTACATCGAACAGCTATTGTTTTACAAGCATTACCTATATTGCTTATAAATTCTTCCTTTAACTTTTCATGTTAATTATACGTAAGGTTGATTACACAACGTGTTTGATTCAAAGCGGGATAGATTTGAAACATTTCTCATGGATATAAACTGTTATTATTGACTTGATCGTTGTGGTTGACGCTGATGTCATGTTTATGCCACAGACAACCGTTACGGCAATACAATTGAAACACAATGTTGACTTATATCGAAGACGTAGGAATAATCTGATCTACTTTCTCTAGACCGCGTGAAGGGTTTGAAAGTCAGTCGCGCGAGTTGTCGACATGTTGTGCCCACGCACTTCAGAAATTATCACCTGGTATGCACTCACGTATTGTGATGTAAATGAAGCACAATTTATTTCAGGAAATGCCTTTCTGTGAACGAATAATCTTTACAAATAACGAGTAAGATTATCAATGTGGAATTATGGGACAATCTTTCAGGCATTAGATGAGTACACCAAGATTCATGTTTAGATTCGTAAGATACTGTTTATCGCGTTAAGTTTATAAAGGTACACAACTTTTAACAGCCCACAGATTAACAAGTCCTCGGTTGTATTATACCCAAAAGAATCCAAACCACTTGTTATTATTCGACGAACTTCGTAATCATATTCAGCTCACGATGTAACGCATGAAATTCGACACAAACGGTGCCCATGCGCAGGCGTGGCGTTCACATGCCTACGTAATCGTCTGTCAAAACGCTCACATTTTTAACGCCCAGCATTATATTATACGAAGATTAACTCCTACGCGACAATCTGCCTGACGGGAAGCTTATATTGTCCCCAATGCAAGCGTGATGGAGATATAAAGGCGAATTTGATGCGTTAGTACTTCAAGACGTTCCTTAGAACATGACGTGAATCACATACAAATATGATTAATGAAAATGTAAGTATGCCATCGTCGTGATGAAAGAACCGTGTTTGAACTTAACTTTGTGGAATTATTACTGATGAGTGCTGTCACGTAATAAAAAGTTTAGTTTTCTGTGCCATAGTTAAAGTCTAATAAAAATACGGTCTTGCTCAAATCCTGTTCGTAATCGTATCACAGGCTACAAGAGTCCCCTATTTCCACAGAACTTGATGCTATTTTACAACTTTGCGGTAATACATTAAAAATTAGCGAGCCCTTTATGCACATGTGCGGCATGAATATTATAGTTTTGCCTACAAGAAGAAAATTGCGTACTATTATGATTCCCACGATCCTAGTCCAGTCTACATTAATGGTTGGTTTTTTATATGGGTATTAGAAACTGTATGTGTGTATGTATGTGGGGTGATATAAATTACGTGTGTAAAGAGATCCGTGTGTGCAAACGTATAATTTGTAATTGTGGCCGCCTGGCGTAGCTTCAAAAGGGCGTCGACCTTTACAGTCGGCCGACAACTGACCTTTAGGTCTACTAAGGGCAGGAAACCTAGAAGCAGGTCTCCTCATTTTTCCTATAGTTGGGGTCAAGTTCTTACGCGGGGTACTTAGTTTCTAAAAAACCACGTCTTGTCTATTGAACTGGCACTCTACTTTTTTTCTTGACAGCTAATTAAATGCAGTCCGTAAAAGTGAAATGAATCCATGTAGTTGGCATAAGTAATATTATGTTTGTTCATTTTAGTAAGTGCAAGTAAGTGTATTCAATCATGAATGAATTAAATGATACAAAGTTATTGAGGTTGAAGTTTTAAAAATCTATGATGTCACTTTGACCTGACATTTAATTGCCATTGAGCAATGGATGTAACGATACCTTTATTTTATTAAATTAGTCCATGTAATCGTTTTTTTATTTTGTGAAATAATTGTCAGTTCCATGCTAAACCAAGGTTAATTAATACCATGTACTTTTAAATATGTATCTCTTATGTCTTAAGATGCTGATAAACTTAGCATTCACTTGTAACATTCGCAAGAATGACGAGCATTCTGGCAAGCCAACTGTCAAGTTTGACATCTTCAAAGAGAAAAAAAATTACAACCATCGACTAAAGCGTTCGCATATTCGCTAGGTGATGATCGTGAAAATGTTCGTAGCGATGTTTAGCTCTATGCTTAGGTAGCTCTGTTCGTTTGTTGTTCAGTTCGAAAAAATTAAAAACTGTGTGAATGCTCGATATTTTGTTACAAGTGAATGCTCAATTCCATCTGCACCTTGATGGTAACCATGATCGCTTGGAATCGTTCTTTCAATTGTCAGGATACCGTAACCGTAAATAATGCAGCAGTATATTCAGAAGGCTTGTAGTAAAACAAAAGGGATGCAATAAGGTCCGGGGGATTGAAGAAGTCGAAAGTTATAAACACACACAGCGCAGCCAGCAGCACTTAAATTGATTTACACTCTATTATCATCTATCTGGAAATAAAAAGATTCAAATAATTTCTGGAAACACTTCACTCAACTGCCTTCAACCTGATTGTGGTCAGCCAACGAGCTCCAACCGCAAGGTTAACTAGTTTAATCAATTGCTAATCTATTCCTCAAATCTTAATGACATATTTAGAAAATAAATTAAGCACAAGTACAACACCTCCGTGAGAAACAATTATTGTTATATTCACTCCTTGCTTTGCAATTTATTTACAAAACAAGTTATCAACATTGTTATGAAGATAAATAGAATAATAACAAGTCGTTTAGTTCCCAAATTAGGCAACATTGTGTCGGAATCTGCTTGCTGTTTGAGATTCAACAAGATTACAGAGAAGAGACGATAATGTTATGTATCTTTGGAATTAGAGCACTGTTATGCAAATTTTTGAATTGTATAATTAAGTTGTTGATTTTCTGAAAGATATTAAGCTGCAGCTTGCGTCAGTCCCGATAGCGTGCAGACGAAAATAATATTGGACTATGGTCAGTAAAGTATTTGCAATGTTTTTTAGTTAGATCGATCTATCGTGCCACCATCGGTAGCTCTCCGTTTATCTATCTGTCGTGGTGTCGGTATGTTTATAAATAAACAGCGGGCAACATGTTGCGTCGGTCGTGAGGTTCGCCTGTTTATTTCAAGTTCATTGTTGTGCGGCATCTCGCGTGAAGGCGCGCCTCACCGCCTCGCGCGCCGCCTGCGCCTGCGCAGCCCTCCCACGCAACCGAACCCCTTCACAAATACTGAAATTATTTTAACACAAACTTAAAAGCTTCCTCTCATTGGAAAGGGAGCTGTTAATGTGCCTCTGTACATTGTCTATAAAAATCGACTTCTGCTTGCTGTTTACATTTACGGCCAACAGAGAAGGTAATAATAAACTGGAAAGTGGAATCTGTTACTGTGCAGACTTTTGCAGTTTACTAAAGTATATTGTTTTATGGATCTTTTAAAAAATTACCCGTGCAGTCATATGCGTTTCTTTTGCGTTGGCCTTGATTTACGGACTTCCAAAAGTTTTCGTTCAGGTTTAGTTCAAGCGAGTCAGGGTCCACTCCATCCATTGCTCGGCTGTATAATATTATTATATGGCAACTTGTACCCAGACGAGTATTTCTTGTTCGTTGACGAGTCGCGAACTGCGCTCGGTTTGGCTCGAATCATTGCCGTCGGCTGGCGCTAACTAGGTGCCACCGGCATTACCACACTGACTGGTAATCAGGGCTATCGCCGATCAAAGATACGATCACCGGATACGCCTACCTACGTGAAAGGTACACCGGCGGACTTATGAGCTATGTGTGTTGAATTCATTTGGCCGCCTAATAAATAAATAATTTGCATCGAAATGCAATGTCACGCTATACGTAATGCAGAAGGAGAGCTGATTACTTAATGATGTAATTTTAATAATTACATATTATGTAAAAAAAAAATGCTTCGATAATTATTGAGCAATATTCTCTAACAATAGTTTCTAAATATTTAGTTTGTTATCCCATTATTATGGGGTTTTCCCGTCCTAGCTCGTAGCTGTATCATAGAGAAGGCGAAGCGTGCGTGACTTAGGCGGAGATAGTGATTTTGATAGCCGCCGGCTATTTTCGAAGCACGACGGGCTTTTAAAGGCGATTCTAGGTTTACGCTCATTAACTATAAGTATTCTGTGGCGGCTTTGAGGAATTCTTGAAAGAAATAACAGATAAGATAGTGTTTAGCTTTGGTATTGTAGAGTTGAGTTATACTTGAACACCTTCTAGTTTATTGTGCGTCGTTTTCTTTAGATTTTGTAAATAATGCTTTTCAATATAAGTTTTTAAGCTGACATGGTCACTAACACTATTATTAGAATTTAAAACGGGATATTTACGGTTGTATGGCGCTTGCAACAGTGCGGAATATCGGAAACTTAAAACAAATAATAAACATGGTGAGTAAATATCCCGTTTTAAATTCTAATAATAGAACGGTTTTCACTGGAGAAACTGGGGGAAAATTAATAATTCGAAACTTTTACACGCATGTATGTTGGTCTTGTTTGAAGTTGACGCAACACAGAACGCATTAACATTTCGTTCAATGATAACAAGTGAAATTAATGTTAATTAAGAACATTATGCACCTTTTGTAATGCAGGTGTGATTGTATGTACTTTTAATTTCACATGTTCTTGTATTTCGAATACTTACTCCTTGAGGCGTGGTGTATGGCAGTGGTGTGAATAATATTTATCTTATAGTCCTATCAAAATTTAGTAATGGCTCGACAGTCTAAGTATCCCTACATAATATAATAACATCGCTTTTGTTAATAAGGAGCATAATTTATAGAATCAATATGTCTGCATACAAATAGAGCCATCAATCACTTCAAAGATTAAACCAGTTTTATCAACATAAAACAAACCAGTCAGTTCAATGAGAAATAGACACATGAAATCAGTAATTAATCCATTATCTTCTTGCATGTTTTTCATGATATTTTTTATTCATAAATTCACCATACCAATTGAACAATTAATTTAATTTATACAATAGATAATAGTGCTATTAAAAGTTAAAGTTCTATGGGCGTTAATAAATATGCTTTCTACACGATTAAATATTCTCGCGTATTCAATACGACTTGCCGACTTGCCTCCAGCGCTGGCTCGAGTAGGTGTGCTTTGCACGATAGATTATCACAAAAATTCACAACGTCGCCGTGGGTGGGTACTGTACTAGCTTACTAATATCTACGTAACATTTTATATACCAGTAGGCGCACGGGCATCTTGGAGTCAACGAAAAGTCTTACGGCAGCTGTTTATCATTCCTTGCAAGTTGGGTAAGCTTCGAAAGGAAACGATTTACGATCATATTTGTCGGCTATGGGCCTAGCAACACACATTACAGCTTACTTACGCAATTTTATGACCTTTTAGGATGCATGTTACATCGTATATAGTATGATGAATATGGGAAAGTAATGAAATAATTATTATTTACTAGTTTTAGCTGTGTTATACTATTCCACTGTCTCATCTCCAATAAAGTATCTGTACAGTTCACTTTTCAAATTCCACTACATATTCTACCAACGTAAACTAGTCTTAATTCAGTATTATGTAGTACGTTGATACCGTTTACTAGCTCGCGTGCTTCACGAGACAAATAGACGCAAAGCGATTGATATTACGAGCATAATTCAACGCCGTATAGCGTTTGCGGCAACTGTATGAGTCAGACCGAACTGTTCTAGCAATAACCTAAAGAGAGTAAAATTTATTTGTTGCACAGTTTCACTACCGTAGACGGTACTGTACATTGCGTGCATCAATTATAGTCTGTTCTTTCAAGAGCTTTGGAACTTGTAAGTTTCTGAAAGTAACAACAAATCTTTTAGATTTTCGAAACATGCAAATTATTTTCTTTCTTTATAGAAAAAGCTAACATGATTTTTGATGATAAAATTACTAATTAAGTCCCAAAGTTTAAGCTTTTATGGCTCAGAGTAGGACCTAAGTATCTAAGAAGTTAATGCTGCTGTCCCTTCTGATTATCGTGTACTGAATCGTCGTTCCCTATGAGTCACTGTTTAATAGATTAAATGGAACGCATTAATCCATGTGGACGCAGCGTCGCACCACCGCTGGCTTTTATTAGCTGAACAAGTGCTTCAATTACTGCCTTTGTCCTGTTTAAAATCGACTCCAGAATTTTTTTACAAAGGGATATTTTTAGATAGCAGATACAATGGCAGACAAATATAGTAGTGGTTTCCAGATCGCCGATCTTAATTGGCTTGGGGATAGAGCTTTTGTACACAATAAGGGTAACCGGACGGTAATAAGCTTTCGTTAATATGTAATGCCTTTTCTGAACTTAACGTGTATTTTCCAATGGTGTTTTCACTAATTTAGACGGCAATTTAATCTTTATTTCTAAACATAAACATTATGATTTTTTCATATATTCATTTATGATTTATTTAAATTAATAACAAATTTTGCGGCGTCTGTCTTAGTATGTAGTTATTCGTCATTAATTAGATATTCACTTGTCTTCATCGCTTACTCTCTTTAGACTGACAGTCAATTGAGCGAAAGCTGCTGTTAGATTCACACAAGTGATGATTTTGCAGCTGCGTCTTTACAAATAGGTTTAAAGCGCAAGCATCATTACCTTATGTGGCTTCGAGGGGCTCAGGCACCTCATGTTTGTGTTTCTCGGGCCGTTTGTTTACCTCGTAAGGAAGAACAGTGTGAACGAGGCATAAGCCCCATTGAAATCCGTTTATTCAGATTGTTTTAAAATACTGCCTTTGTTTTGATGTTACTTTATGCTTATATTCCGTAGTGTGACTAATCACATGTGGGCACGCTATTATAAACTGCTGATTACGATCGCGTTGAAAGGTTTACAATAAAATATGTATGGGACTTTGAAGTCTGTAATAGATCAGTCGTGCCGCAGCTAAGATATTGGTCCATCATCAGTCGGGTTGACTCGTTTTTCTACTCTGTCTGCCTGCAATCGATGCCGTAATATATTGCATAAACTACTTAGTTGTCGACTAGTTGCATCGTGATTATTTAAATTGTAAACTGAACCTTTTATAACTTAGACGATAACGAGGAGTCTTGTTAGTCTCGTCTTATATTGTGGGTGTATCTGATTTGATGGGTTTACTATGAATAATGACTTAATTATTATGATAATGTTACATCACATATGTTTTGAATGTAATTAAACATTTTAGAAACGTTTACCTTTAGGCAGCCTGTGTTCTTTCAAAAGAGATTATGTCATCATAATCAGTATTATTCACAAAGTAAGCAGCTACGAGAGCTTTCAGTAAAGCCGTTGACAACAGGCATTAGCTTATTGTATGCAGTGAAATTAATTTACATATACGTTACGCCACACTCAGACTCGCAGCGTGCATGTAATTCAGATCTTTCCAATTTTATCTGATAGATCAACGGCCCACTTTCCATAATATCTCCAGCTATCGTCGTATACGGTAATTAAAAACTGTCGGTGCATGATACAAGTGTGGAAGTATATAATTTACCTGTATCACAAAGTCACGTAACCTTATGGTATTTTGTGGCATGTAATGCAATGTTTACAATTAAATAAGTAGATAGAGTACCTTTCACTTCATACTATAGTACCATAGCGTAACAGAAGTGTTTTTGTTATTGAATTATTATGTTTATTACGCTTACATGGTTGTTCAATTGGATTTTTATGTTGTTGTTATGGGAAACTAAGTTCAGTCATAATACAGTTACTGAGGGTCATTAACTTATAACTACCATGATAATTTGTCTAAATATGGCGGAATAATGTCTGTAGTTTCAATGAAGTTAAAAATGCTTTTCCAAAAGACGAAAGCGCATAAACACCTACGATATTTTACAGTATTTTTTTTTGCTTTGCCTTAGGATTTATCTGTATTTTAGCTAAGCTATTATTAAAAAAATATATTACAAGTATGAGCTAAACACAATACCTCTCTAGAACACTTAGTCTTGAAGAATTTCTCTACCTACATCGCATCGTTCATTTCATTTTAACATAAACTGAGGTTGTAAAAGTGAAGAAACAAGTTTTTCAAAGCATTGTTGTAATAACATTGTAACTTTAACTTTCACTCAAACTGAAATATAAGTTTTCTTTATTTTTGTTTGATGGAAGCCTCTGAAGGTGCTGGTAAACTTGAGCATTCACTTGTAATGAGCATTCTTGCGAATGTTATTACGAAAAACAAACGAGATCGTTTAGCATCCTAGATGGCGGTTCGCGTCGGAGATCGCGGCAGGAGACCGAGACAGGAGACCGCGACCGGACATTGCTACCGTATCTGTCTCCTGCCTGTCACTGTCTCGCTCGCGAACTGCCGCTCATACATTGCCTAATGGCAGATTTACATTGAGTCAGTAACTGGCGTCAGTCCACTGATATGTAGTCTGTGGTCCACTGACGAGTCAGTGCTGACCTGGCACTGTCTTAATGTGAATTGATTTCTTGAAATACTGACCTCGTCTAAATAGCATGAGTCAGTTTTCGGCGCCAGCACTGACGTCAGTTACTGACGTCAGTTACTGTGGTCCACGTCAGTGCTGGCGCCGAAAACTGACTCATGCTATTTAGACGAGGTCAGTATTTCAAGAAATCAATTCACATTAAGACAGTGCCAGGTCAGCACTGACTCGTCAGTGGACCACAGACTACATATCAGTGGACTGACGCCAGTTACTGACTCAATGTAAATCTGCCATAATGTTAAGTACTGTCGCGGTCTCCTGTCGCGGTCTCGCGCGCGAACACCTTAACGAGCTTTCTGCAGGCGTAGTATGGCGACGTAGAAAGGGGTTTTGTCGACGGAAGAATAGACAAAATGACAGAACGTAGAAATAATTTTAGCGTTTTATGCATGGTAATGTAAAAAATATAGAAAATAAACGTTCTATTCTTCAATAGTGTACGAATGGTGTCATATTTGTGCAAAAAAACAGTCGATTTGTTTAGAAATAACGATGAAATAACTTTGTCTTTTCTTCGTAGAATAGAGATAGAATCGCCATGCTACGCGTGCTGGTAAGCTTCTGCCAAGCTGACTGTCCAGTCTGACATCTTCATGAAGAAAGTGGTCAGTGGGTCGTCTTTTCACGACTATCGACTAGAACGTTCACTAGAAAGATCATAAAAATGTTCGTAGCGATGTTTGGATTTCCTTCTTGTTCGACAAAATGAAAAGCGGCGAATGCTCCATTTTCTGTCACAAGTGAATGCTCCGGTAATTTATCTACCTAACTATAAATGCAGATACAAAAATTAGTCTCATTTTATGAGATAAAGATTATCGATATTACAAACAGATGATTCCGTAAATGTCATCATCGTCTGATTACGTGTTATAAAATTTTAATGTCTGTGTATCTGCTAATTGATTTGTTGGGTGTCCAAATGCGGTCGATAGTTATTGGCTAATGTGCTAATGAAGTATACTTTAAATAGACATGACATAAAATATCTGAACACCAATAATATGACTCAACTTTTGTGGTTTGAACTCTTGACCTTACTGAATTTTTAAAAAAACTTGATGCAGTTGATATACTCGTAAATTATCCAATAATATTTGAATCAGCGATCTTCTTTTGTTATATGTATGGCTTTGTGCCAGTGTGTCATCCTGACTTGAATGAAGTTTATTATTAGTAGTTCACCTATGCCCTTGGTTCTTGCCTAGCAGTGGCGTAACGCAGGCTAACAGTAAAATCATCGATATAAGAAAGAACCTGTTATTCGTGACTGAGTTGGTTAATTTTGTGACTCGGTTTATTATTTCCCTTTTAACATTTGTATGGTCGTTTAATAATGCGGATATATCTTAAGTTTCCTTGTGTTTGTCACCAGATGGGGCATCAAGTGCGGTGGCCGGCGCGGCTGTGGGGGTGCCGCTGTCCTGGGAACCATTCTACTGCGTCCTGCAGCAGGACCGCCGCATCCTCACTGCCTACACCAGCGAAGAGCTAGCTGTAAGTACTTCCCCTTTATTTTATAACCCCCGCTTAATCTGAGGAATAGCTACAATATCCCCTAAACAGGAGTTTCTCGTAATCCTCAATACGAGGAAATAATCGCAGAATACTTGATTGTTCACATATTTATTATGATTGCATTTGGCGTAAACATGATTGAAGCTATAAAGCGTTCATTGCTTCCAGTACAATTATTTTGATCAGTGAGTACATTACCGCGAACACTGTTCACTGAAACGGAACTATCAGTCACATTTTAAAAGTATCAAAACCCGTTTTTGCAAAGCTGAATGTCATGGAATTACAATTGAAACCACCTATTAAATAAAAAAATGACTCAGTTTTCAGTAATGACTAAGCATAGCATATATAGCATAATTTCTGTTCACACGCTCTATTTCACAAACGCATAACCTATGAGTCCTGAAAAAAAGAACAATTCGTAGTATCCAGGACGTTCTAATTATTTAAAGTTTTTGCCAGTTAATGCCGATTTTATGTAGACAAATCGTGTAGTTTAGCATTCCGTATGGGTCAGTAAGTAATGCCAACACGAAGGTTTTATTTATTGACGTATTATCATAGAAAACCGGATGCGGTGATGTTACTAAATCTGTGTGCAATAGAGCGTGACTATTGTCGAACACGTTTAGGTTTTTGTATTCAATTTGGCATATAAATCCTTTTATGTGCCCACAATGCATTAGTCTTTTTTGCATAATTTATGCTAATACGATTAGTAAGGTTAATGGATAGTAGACAAAGCAACTGCCAATCGATTTTTGAACTTCTTGCTATACTACGTGCTCCAATTTTCATCATGGAGTTTTCCTCGCATTAAAGTTTTTTTATCGCTTTACAAAAAAGAGTAGTATGTAAGTACTCGTTATATGTAATGATGGTCACTTTCTCACATACACGAGTTGCTTTATTATTTTCGAAATTGCGATTTATCCGTCGGTTCGTTTGTTCCGCTTTCCTAATCTCGTGGAAATGACTTGTACTTTAATAATCTAAATTAAAGGGGCAGCGCTGATCTTGATAATAAAATATACCCAATTTTTTTTCCCACATCATGAAAATATGACAATGCAAGGCGGAATTCGGTAGTGGAACTATATTTTCTAGAAGTCTCAATTAGCCTGTTCATAATCAGCCATGTATAATGCGTTCCAACTAAGAAGACCAGTGTCTATGGTCAACTGACATTTCAAATATATGGAGAATAATAAACAAAAATGTTCCGATTTGACAGGTGGGACTTCAATAGAAGGTGTTCTTCTTAATTGGATCGCACTATAAAACAAACATTGATAGAATACAAAGTACATATATGCAGTTACTTAATGCATTAGTGTTAGAAATAGCTCAATTTGACTGTTGATCTCATTGTGGTTGCGTGCGCGCAGCTCGCGTGCGCTAGAGTGGCTCATCGTCATCGGCTAAGGGAACATTCCCGACCATTATGCTTACACATTTATACAGGGTTGCCATTAACACATCATAATATAGTAAAGCATTCAACCAAACAAAAAAACCCGGTGGTGCTTCATTTTTTTTTCAGTAAAAATAACATCACATGATTACAAAGTTCAGTGTCGTGAATACAAAATACTTTTTTGATGATTGAATAGCTTTACATTATGTAGTTCAATGTATTTTATTAGAGACTTAGGTACATATATGGAGTAGACTCATCTTAGTACTTTCAGAAATGTAGATAATTTATAAAAACTGATCTTTTAAGACATAGTTCTCTGAATAGAAAGTATAACTGAATACTGAAAGAGTTAGTTTTACACATTTTTTTGAAATATCTAACTCAACCCTAAACAAATAAGTTTAGTGAAAGTCGATTTTAATTTTGACCTTTTCGATACCGATACCTCCATGTTAAAATCGACAGCAAAGCCTAGTATTATTGTAGTTTTGATTACCCTCATTATGATAACTACGGGACCAACGAATTATATTACGTCATTCTGTGGGAAATTAGATTAAGTGTTGTAACAACGTGATTCGTACGCTTTTGAAACGGGCACGAACACATGAACCGTTTTAATGATGATCTACAATGAGATAGATTTACTCATTTACATTTTTGGCTTAATTGTAGGCCTCCGACAGATTTATAGTAATTTGAGGTACATTAATAAAGATATAATTGGTGAGTAGATGGATTAATAGTTTGTGTTAACACATAAAATGTTATCTTTTGGATTAAATTATTAATCAGTACCCTGAGCACGAGTTTTCAGTATTTGAGACGTAAAGTAAACTGGAACTTTGACAACTTCAAATTGACAATTTTCAAGGAAAAAATTAGTTCCTTCTTCGCACACCAGAGGCGCTGTTCCATTTTTTCATACAAGAAACGCTGTAAATACTGGAAAGACGCTGTAAAGTAAAAGAGTGAAAACTCGTGCTAAGGGTACTGTTCGTAGTTCATCAGTATTACCCATCTCGATGAGGGATGAGAATTATGAGTATTCCAAGTTAAGTGTTATTTTAAAAATCCTGTCATAAATAAAGTATTGTTACTACTTGATGAAATTGCAACATTATTGTGGTTATTATACCGTTAATCTGTGAATAAACAATCGCAGTCAAAATTAAGCTATAGAACCTATTGAATTTTATTACAAAATTGCCTATTTTGCATTTGAACCTATTTGTTAGAATAGGGCCATAATATTTTTGTCGTGCGTCGCCTGCACTGAGCACAAACAGACAAATGCGAGGCGTGGGCGCGCGGCTGGCACTCTGCATAAATCAAAATTATGCGTTGCGCGCCTAAGAGCGGCTTTTTGCCGCGCGGCCGCAGGATAAGACGAATGAACTCTGCAGTTAAAGCTTTGTTTGAACCGCACTTTTATGGCCTATTCGATACTTGTTAGACACTTTGTGGTGAATTGAAATGAAGATGTTTCTTCTTTGAGCTCGAGGCTTTCTACAATGTACTATGTTTGTGGCTTGCATTTGTTAAGGAGAAGACTTCTTTAATTGTTTAATGTGAAAAAGAGGAGCAAATGTACATAATTTAATAAAGCTAAAGAGTTGTTTGTTTCTTTGAACGTTGTTTTCCTAATATCTGGAACCACCAGTCTTATTTTAGAAATGAAATTGAAAGCAAGCAGTAATGCATTTGAAAGCCCAATTTTAGAGGCTATTTAAAAATACGCTAGCGGTGCTTTAGTTACAAACATCATTATTTTTGTAAGAACTCATGACACATATGAATGAGGCCAAATAAAAACTTCAAAAAAGCAAATCATTGCTACTGTGTATTTAATCATTTAGCCTCACATTATAGCTATATAATTATCCAAACAGTATTTCTTCCGTTGAACCTCAACGTTATTCAAAATCACACGATGTGAGTGCCAGCACGCGAATCATGACTCATAATGAGTTTCTTGTCCCAAAAATTTACATTCCTCTTCAAAGTTTGAAGCCATCTTTTGGGCAAAGTTATTTGAGTGTTCGAACTTTATGACCACATGTAGATAACATAGTAAAATACGTCCTACATAGGGTTATTAATGAAAGGCAGGATGGCTTGGAACAATGAGGACGGAAACGTGGAGTGACTGAACTGGGTTCCGCTTCTCACGAACACGCATCGCTTTCTAGCTGAATCATGAAGTACTTCAGATGCGTTGTGTCATCTAGTAGGCGGATGATTGGATCTCATCTCATTGGTCTATTTGGATTAGTAGGTGTGTGGTTGCAGTGCGCGTCGTGGCTCCGATTCCCGCACGTAATCTGAACTAAAGTCGTTTGTGTAGGTTTAAATCTTTTTAAAATCACTCACGATACAGGAGAAACTCATAGTTTGGGCCAACGTTTTTCATAGTATAATAAAATGAGAAACAAACAATTTCAGATGCACTTTAAAGAACATGTCAACTTTCAACATCGAAATGCATAAGACACGAACGATTGACAAATTAACATTAACAACAGCTAATACAAATATATTTGTGAAATTGACATCTGTAGGTGCGTCCACAAAGAGCGAGCAGCCTCGCGAGGCATTTGCCGCGCGAAGCAAATGCCTCGCGAGGCTGAAGCTACTTGCTCTGTTTGGACGCGCAAACTGTTTCTTGACCGAGACACGTAGTACTATTAGGTATTCTGTGCCGAGACACGAAACAATATACGCAAAACAAAAGCCGACACTGGATGACAGCAGCGCGCGCCCTTTCCTCGGCCGCAACAATAACCGAGCTGCTTCGCGCAGCAAATGCCTCGCGAGGCTGCTTGTTTTGTGTGGAAGCACCTATTCAATATATAAATGAGTGTCAACTTGACACTAATGTGTACTGAATTAGATTTGATTTTGAACACAAAGGTGTTGGAAACAGCAGCTGTTTTCGATGTTCTGCCAAGATTGATGATCATTTCTTTCATTAGGTTTTAAAATCCAGTATACTGACTTTATTATAATAAAGTCAGGTGTAGACGGAAGAAATGCAAACATATTTAGTCACACCTTTTGCAATATTTTACTTTTATCATAACATAATTAATGCTGCTATGGAGTATCAAAGACGTGTCAGTTTAATATTAAAATAATGTTATGGCGGTGTCGGGTAGTTAACTAATCATTTACGATCACGATCTCCATAATAACAGCTTCCTTTGAGTTTTCTTTACCGTCTGCTTTTCTCGTTGACTCTATTTCCGCGAGATTATAAAACGACGTATTTGTGTGACTTTTAATATCTGCGCAATTACGGATATTATAAAGCTGAAGAGTTTGTTTGGTTAAACGCGTTTATCTCAGGACAACAGAATCAAATTGAAAAAATCGTTTAGTCTCGGATAGTATATTTATAGAGGAAGGCTTGAAGCTATATAACATCACGCTACTTTCAATAGGAAGCGGGTGAAACCGCGGGGACAGCTAGTGCGTTTATATTTCTTCTTGGAATCACTTATGTACTCGTATATGGTTGTATTTATGTTACGGCTAAAGCCTCCTGCAGACACACGCGATTAATCGCGCGGGGCGACATGTCGCGGTCCATTCGCAGTATTTTTAGAGTAGAAATTAGCTTGGCTCGTTGTCGCAGCGCGATTAATCGCGTGTGTCTGCAGGAGGCTTAATACCCGAAGTGCGGTTACACCTAGTTTTAACCGGCTAAAACTAGGTGTAACCGACCACATGCGGTTAAACCTAGATGTATCTTACTTATCTTCGGTTAGAACTAGGTTTAGCTGGTTAGAGCTAGGTGCAGCCTCGGGACTTGCTGGCACCCCGACTCGGACAATTTAGGTTAGAAGAGGATGGCGGTGTCTGAAGACCCCGGCGCCGGGCTCTTCGTGGTTATTTTTTTTAAACCACCCAGAAGTAGGAGCGGGGCTCCGTCGACTTGCTCCTGTGAAGTAAGGATACATCTAGGTTTAACCGCATGTTAAAACTGGGAGTAACCGCACTTCGGGTGTTAGCCATAACATTTACAAACATTTAAACTCCTCCAGTATTGCTTGAAACCAAGTTAGTTCATTGGCAATTATAAATTTATATATTTTTATGTAATGCAGCTCGTAAGAGGCGGTTAAAACTTGTATAAACAACTTCAACTTATACTAAAACCTTATTGCCACATGTTGAGGTCAACTTCAGCCTCGTCTAGCAACGTAAGCTTGATAGATGCGATGGAAGAATAAAATATGTACGAATAACTGTAGAGGTAATACGCTACTCTGACAATATCCAATAAAGAAGGAAAAGCAGATAAATATATAGAGAATTACTTTAAAAAGCAATAAAGTGATGTTTTCACCTACAATTTATTCTATGTACCTACTTGTGTATTATGTGTATTAAATCACTGATTGTGACTTGTATTGTTGCACGCCGCCGGACAGTCGTTCCCCGGGTTTTATGTGGACAAGGTAAGATGTGTGCCCCGGCTTTTTACGATTGTTGCACTTCTTTATCACCTGATTCATGGATGTCGTTAAATAAGTGCAAATATTTTGTTATTTGTTATTTCACCTGTTTTTATGCAGTTTTTCCCCTTGGTTTTAAGTTTTATTAAATTTTTGGCATCTGCGATGTTTTTGATTTTGTTTTACTTTTCGATGGTTTTTTTCAATGACTTGCATGAAATCATTATCTCACATGTAGGCAGTAGATTACCCCTTTGGTGTCATTCTGTAAACAGTTTATCTTTTTGCTATACCATTTTCATTTATAGCTTTATTTCACGCCAATGAGTGTCCATTCTGATCACTCATACAAAGTTTAAAACATAAACATGTATTATATCGAGTACTATAAACAATCCGACACACAAACGCACACTTTCTACATCAAGTAATGACTAATCAAGCTTGCGTTATCGCAATAACACTCACGCTCAAGATAATTGATGTTTACTATTAATAACTTTACGTCTTTTCAAAACACTTGTTCTACAAAGCTTTAACATGTAAAACCTCTTTGTCCTGATTCTGGGAAGTAGGGTCGTTTCGCCGGTTACGCGACCACCTCCAGTAGGCGACCATTTGACGGACTAAGTTTCTTTAAATCAAGAAAATAGTATTTGTAGAGATGATATTCATAAAAAATAAATCTAACGTGCTTTATAAATAATTATGAAATAAGAATTTGCAAAGTTTGAAATAAATGGGTTAATCCAGAGCCAAAAAAATATTGATAAGTGCGCGTCTTGATTCCATGATGAGTGGACGTACCGCGAGTTAAAAAAAAACTAACACGGCGCGCGGCATTCAAAGATAAGTTTTAATACTTATTTCATGTTTTACACACCAGTTACATGTTAAATTGTACAATCGGTAAGTATGGATTATAATTTAGTTGTATTTTGATTTTTTTAAACCTATTATTAAGATAAAATCAAGTGGTCGGTAACCGAAATGCTTATTTATCAAAAACGTTAGATAGCGACCACATGGTCGCAAACCGACGAAATCAGCATTATTTTGTTTTGATTAATTTGATCCTAATGCTTCATACAGGACTGTTACAATTTTGAATTTAGTATTGTAAAAGTTTTTCTTTGTAGTTCCTTGGTAAGCGACCACCAGTTTCTTTGTAAGAAGTTTGTTTAATTTACCTTCAAAACAGGTGGTCGTAAACCAAAGTAAGCGAAATAAAGACATTGGTTTCCGGCCACCATAATTTGTATGAGAGAAATAACGGCCGCTAACAGAAATACCTACTATTTTTCAGTTTGAAACAAAATTTAGTCATAAAAAGCAAACTACATACTTATAATTTTTTTTTAAGATGGATCTTCCAAATAATTTGGAGTCAACAAAAAAAAAGAAAAAGAATGTGCAGTACACAGAAGAAGCACTGAAAAAACCTCTCGATGATGTCCGAAAACAAGGGAAGGGAATAAGAGAAACATGTAGACTGTGTCAGATCCCAAGGATACTACATATTAATGATACTGTTTAACCGATGATTGTTGATTTTATTACAACTATGACTAAGTCTCTACAAAATATAAGATTGTTATTTTTTAATTATAAGAAAACATTACACCAAATGATTACCATTTTTGTTTTTATTAAAAAGCAAAAATTAAACTACCTATTTTTAAAGCGAGTAGAATTGTTTTATTGGCATATTTTTCATATTATAATAGCGGTCGCAAACCAGCACACTGGTGGTCACAAACTGATAAAAATGGTCGTAAACCGACGTTTTCGCTATATTTTCACTTTTTCGGCATTTTATAAATATTTTTGTATGAATGTATTTCATTTTATGTTTTTGTATCCAAACTACATTATATTTGGGACAAATTCACATTAACATATACTATTTTGCGTGTAAACAACATTTTTTTTTCCTCATCTGAAGTGGGCAACCCAGCTAACTGGTCGCTAACCGGCGCAATCACCCTACTTTTGGATTATGGTGGCAATGTAAATGGAACCACATTGGGTGATGTCATGGACTTATAAAGGCCATGTGCGCGGCGGACCATGGAGGGATACGGACAAAACGTTTATTTTTATATAAAGTGTATGTTTAGAACTTTTTGCCCTAATTAATTCGTCAGCACGTTTTTAACCACCGGAGTAGCTGAGCTAGAATCGATATTGATTTTTTGTGATATCCATTTATATTTGCTGCGAATTTTAAACTACTACGTATTAGAACTAGAGAGATTGGAAACCGGTTAAAATATTCTGAGGGTGTATAATTTAACTACATGTCCGTTAATTCTAGAACCCATAAATCTAAGCTTAATTCAATGGAACATGTACGCGTATATGCAGAGATTGTACGCAACTCTATCTGATATATAATAATTGACTTGAAAGTATATTTTCAAAGGAGTGTCGGCAAGGACAGATCATTCCCAGGCGACTGGTGGAACATAAAACTGACTCTCACGTCAAATTGACCTTTCGAACAATTGGTAAATGTTTTACCATTAAACTGAAGTAGGTAATCGGGTTATCGAGTACTTGATCGCGTGGGTTATAAAATCGTGCGTAATTGGTGTTTGTACCTGACCATCGACGGCCGTTACCATTACATGTGGTCCGCACTTGGCTCTCGCAGATACGATCGCCACGAAATAATAATACGCACCGGTCAATTAAAAAAATGTTCCAAGGATGAAATATTGCTTTTAAAATCATTTAAGACTAAGAATAATAGCAGGCTTTACGTTTATAAAAAAATAATTGATTTGGAATTTTAGCACAGCTACAGTGTTTGCTAGTTGTTATTCTGCAAAGTAGAATTATCACATTGGTTTAATGAAACAAAGCCCATTCAACTGGCTTGTTATTGTTCAGTAATTAATACAGACATGGAACGTGACCTTTAAAAGTTTAAAATCAACAGTAATACCTAAATGGGTAGATATCTAAAAAAAAAACTATGTCCTTCAACTGCAGTGCTTTGACCAACTGCTTTGACTTTTCCGCTAGGAAAGGCTTTTTTCAGTAGCAGTGCGGAAATGTAACCGGATAATGGTAATAGATTTACCGCTAATGCGGTAATGGACAGTGGGCAGTTCAATCTCTTCTGATTTCTCGGTAGATTTAATGATCATTTAGAGGAGTTGTCGTTGACTACCTTATTGCAGGGGACTGACACTTCCCGCGTCCTAACACTACACGTCTTTCAGCTTGTACAGGCCGAAATTATGTACATAATGTCCTTATCGTATTATGCAATTTCCATCTGTTTTTTTATTTTTTCAACACATTTGCTCGAAAAATGCATTTACAAAGCCTGTATACATTGTTCGAAAGTTAAAAATTACGCACCATACAACGGAACGTGCGGTAAAATAGGTACTCTCACAAGTACCTATTTTACGGCATGCCCCGTTGTACCTATAGCACCGTGAGTTTTTTTTTACGGTTTTTTTTTAATTTCCATAAAAAAATATAAGAATTCCACAAAGAGTTTCACATTATGAGAATAAACAAACTGACTGATCGAACCTCCTTGGAAGCACTTTTGCTCAATACGTTGTCTCACTTTAATACTGAGTAAATGAGACGAAAGATGTAGTTCTAATTTTCATCACGTGCATGTGCAAATTCGCGCCATTTTCATATTACAAACTTCAAAAATTGTTGCGACTTTTCCATTGTTACATAAAGTTTGTTTAATTACAAATTGTACTGTTTTCTCGCAAATGTGTTGAAAAACAAAAAAAACTCGTGACTATGGTAAGCTCTCGACTTCGTCTCGGGCTTACAATCGTCTACTCGTTTGTAAAAACCAACTTACCGCACTAGTATCATAAATAACTACTCTTGCACGATAGTGTTTTGTTTAAAGTTCATAAAGTTAAGCTAGACCAGAATTAGTTTGATCAAATGATCACTAACAAAACAACGAGTGACAGAGTGTGAATTGTGGGCACAACTGTCTGGTACAGTCGCGTACACTTGTCCCTTGAACATCGAGTAACAAACGCTCTCAATTAATATTATACTGGTACCACAGTCCCACAGTCGGAGCTATTTGTATGTATTCCTTTGGGTACAGGGCCGTCACTAATGAAGGCCCTGGGCACTTTACGACAATGGGGCCTCATACTCATTGGGTGTTTATTCAAAATGTACGAAGCTAAAGCTATTGGACTACCTACTAAGAAAAATTTAGGAATCAAATAGGAAAAACCTGCGAAGCCAACTCAAAAATTGTAGCCCCCTAGAATTAGTTAGGTTTTGGACAAAAAGTAGTTTGTTCCTACACTTCCTGCTAATTTAAGATAGCGGGGCTATGGGCACTTGGCCGGAGTGGTCAATCTAAAAGACGGTCCTGGTCGGATACAGTGAAGGACACGAAGGACAACGATGTTTTGATAAACTGTGAGACTCGCACTGAAAAGTTGTTAATCGATATTTTCAAACTTGTTTCACCACACTGTTGGTATTGCTTTTGATCTTGAGTAAACTTTAACATTGAATATATGAGCAAAGCTGCTATATTTCATGTTACTAATACTGTTTTAATGTTGTGTTATAATATCGTGTAGCTATTACCGACCAAACTTGTAGCAATAAGTAATGTCACTGAAAAAAAAAAAAAACTTGTACCTAATCGTGCCGATTCGTGCCCTCTCATAGAGGAAGCCTGTGTCTCAGCAATGGGAACATTGTAAGCTGATGATGATGACATAAATAACATAACATCAAGCCACGAAGATTAGGCAGAGGTGTACTTAAATTTTAAGTGAAATCAACCGGACACAAATCCAAATCCGTGGCTGATGCTAGGAAATCTCTGATTGATGATATTTTAAATAAAAGTTTGCTTGACCCGAGAATCGAACCTCAAGTTAACGATTTAAAATAATAATCTGCGCAAGCTACAGGAACTGAGTAATTTATTTAAATGGTGTTGTAATAAACTACCTAATTACGAGTGCGGTAGTTCAATTCAATGTTTGATTGACCACGGCGAATTCGGCACACACGTAATCTGGATTTTTTTTCTTCAGTTCAAATATTTTTTTAATAGCTAAGCTCGTAATAATGTGATTGGCATTTGGAAATTGATGAACGCAAGTTAAAAATTCTTTGCTCATGTCGTCACGAAGAGTCGGCAAATAGCAGATGAGTTAATAGGTAATACAAGACAGGATTTTTTTTTATTAGAAATATTTAATAGCTTTTTATTCATATTTTTAATTGATATTATTTTTATTCTTCATATAAATTAATTTTAAACGAGTAAATGATGCTTTTACGTCTGATAGGGGAGAATGAAAGAAGAAAACGTGTTGCGCCGACCCCAGGTAAAATGGGATTAGGCCAGGAAGATGATGATTGAAGACAACATAAATTAATTTCTAGGTAGATTATAATAAGTATTATAATCCATAAGCAGGGTGTTTAGTAATTGGGATCATCCATCCTATTAGGAAAGCTAACATTTTTGAAAATATTATCTAATATTAACCGTTTCGAGGAATAAGCCCAATTATCAAAAACTCTGAATATTAAACGAAAGTTTGTAGTACATGTTTTGCACAGTTTTAAGAACAGAAACATGTTCTATATCCATCTACGTTTACAGTTATTTCTTTTATAGCCCACTTTTCTTAAACGATGTCGCTCACAATTCCAAGTCGAGCTTCCTCGTCAATAAATGTATGGATCGGCATCTGAAATATTATGGGTAATGCGTTCAATCACATACTTAGCTATAGCTGGGCGAGCAGTCGAGCACACGTGCATTGGGCATGTTATGCAACGAGTACACAGGCCCGTCTTTAACCTAGGCCCTGGGCACTTTAAGACTATTGAGCCCTTGTAAGATGCAAAAGCTAGAAAATAAAAATGAACCGAATTCACTAGCACACCACCGCCGCCGCCGCCGCCGCCTTGGATACATTAGGGTTTCTTTTGATCAATACAAAAACAATTACGTAAGAAGAATAAGTAAATGTAGAATGAATAATGAAAGTGGCGCCTTAGAAAATTTTATAAGCCCTTTCGTGGGGTTCACAGTAACTCGGGGCCCCAAAGAATAGTGAGGCCCTGCTACTTGTCCAGAATAGGTCCCCAAAGGGAATGATGGCCCTGAGTACAAACTAGGTACATTGCAGTTCGTCCTGTCTGTCGATTGTCGCTTCGTTTGCATACAGACGCGACGCCTGATTCGCCGATGTGTGAAGAGCTTTATGTCAAGGAATTCTATACTTTCTGCATGATTTGTATGTAAAAGGATTTCTATAGACTTTGTTCCTTTGACTCGTCTGCTTGTGAGTTTTATGATTGTTCGGACTCTCGGAGGTGGGTATGGTGTTATGTTTGTTGTTTGAAGCAAGCAGTTCATACTTACTCGATAGTAATTTCAACATTTTTGTTTTAGTCATTATTGGGCAGATTTATTCATTCTTATTGCTCTGTAACTTTCTTGTTTACTACTACTCGAGGCTGCTAAAATTATTACATACTTTAACTTCACAAAACTTGCGTACTACAATGACGCCATATCATAAATAGCCTGTCTCCCCTCACTCAAGCATGCCTGGTACATCTCAAAATGGCCACAGACTGTCATAAAGTTTATTTAAAAATAAAATGCATAGTAAATATTCTAATAAGTTCTTCCTTTCCTTAGAAATTTTAATGAAATTAAATAAATAGTATTTATTGCGTTACCAACTAATAAATGGCTTTAATATTTTTTTATTGGAATATGTTAAATTGCTTGAGACAGTAATAGTGGAATTATATTATGTGAAAAAAAATTAAAACATAAAGTTACTGAAGTTAAGCTTATTCATGCAACTTGTCTTCAAATCGAGGTGCTAAATAACATTGTCGTCGGTGTATATAGATCCCCTTCAAATTTAAGCGCAGATAATTTTATTGACTCTTTAAGCTCACATCTGGAATCACTCAACACACAAAAAAAGAACATTGTTATCACAGGAGACATAAATATTAACTTGAGACCCAGCGAAACTGAACAATACTACCACCACAAAAATAGAGTAAATTACCTGACTATGTTATCGTCGTACGGAATTCTGGCCGGGCATACACTGCCCACTAGAGAAATGAATTGTCTTGATCATTTCATGCTTAAAATTAACCCGAAAAAAAATTCTGCATTTATAGCTGTTTTACGCACTACCACTTCAGACCACTATACCACCTTTCTTTCTTTGGCAAAAACAAAAGACAAAATTGCTCCAGATAAAATTAAAACAACTATAGATTTTGACAGTGCTCTCCTATATTTGCAGAATAAAAATTTAGCTGAACTTTTATTTATTGATGACCCAAGTGTGGTTATAATCTCTTTGATTGAAAAAATAACTGAATCTTTGTCAGTTAATACACGCACTATTACCATACCAAGCAGTAAACGTTTATTAAAACCTTGGATTACTCAGGGTATTTTGAGATGTATTCGGAATCGTAATGCGTTACAGAAAAAAGCACGAGATGATCCTCACAATGAAATTGCCAAGATGACGTATATGCGTTATAGAAATTATTGCAATAATCTAATTAAAAAGTTAAAAAGAAAATATAATAGGGAACAGATTACTAGCGCTATAAGTAACAATAAACTTCTTTGGAAAAATATAAAAAACATTACTTACACGAATAAAACACGAACAGAGAACTTAGAATTGCTCCAGGTTAAATCATCTCCCATGGAATCTGCTAACTACATTAATAAATATTTTGCAAGTATAGGCAGACATCTGGCCCAGAACATATCATCTGGTACAAACTCATTTCATAAAACCATAGATAAACCGCCGTCACACACAAGCTCAATGGCACTTTTAGATACTAATCAACCCGAAGTTTGCACTACGCTCATGAATCTAAGAACTGACAGTGCCTCTGGATGGGACAACATACCCACTTGTTTCTTGAAACTTGCTAAAGATGAAGTTGTTCCTATTATCACACACCTTGCCAATCTATGCTTTCAAAAAGGTACTTTTCCAGCTCCTTTAAAAAAATCTATTATTACACCTGTGTATAAGGGTGGTGATAGAGACGATGTTAGCAATTATCGACCTATTTCCGTTTTAACTGCGATTTCCAAAATTATAGAAAAATTGATAAACACTCGCCTCTTGAAGTATCTAAGCAGATTTAATATTTTGTCACCTTTTCAATTTGGATTTAGGCAAAAGAAGTCAACTGAAGATGCTGTTATAGCACTAAGTTCTTTGGTAACCGAGCAACTTGATAAAGGAAATAAATGCTTGGCTGCCTTTCTGGATCTAAGAAAAGCCTTTGACACCGTCTCTACTCCCATTCTTTTACACAAACTTGAAGCTATTAGAATCCGTGGAATACCTCTGGAACTTTTTAGGGACTATCTCTCTGGTAGAACACAAAAAGTGAAACTGGGTCAAATCGTTAGTGAAGACGCGGATGTATCATACGGCGTACCACAAGGAAGTGTACTAGGACCTACGCTATTTTTAATTTATATAAATGATCTCTGCAACATGAGGATTAATAATGCCAAAGTATACTCGTACGCCGATTATACAGCTATCGTCTTTTCAGGGAAAACATGGGATGATGTTAAAAATAGCGCTGAAGAAGGGCTAGCTCTCGTTGCTACCTGGTTAAACAATAATCTGCTCACCCTGAACACAAGCAAAACCACATACATTTGTTTTAATATTTATAATACTCAATTGCAATCAGACAAAGAATTTAATTTAAGAATCCACACGTGCGACATTACTACAGATAGAACTTGCAGCAATTGCCCTACTATACAGCAAGTTACTCGAACTAAATATCTGGGAGTAATAATTGACCAGCGTCTTTCCTGGTATCCTCAACTGGATCAAGTCATGAATAGAGTTCGAAAATTCATCTGGATATTCAAAGAGCTGAGATATGTTGTACCAAGGAGAGTAAATAAAAATAATAGCAATCAAAGAAATCTATTAAATGAAATTTATGTATCTTTGGTCCAGTCTGTTTTAGTATATTGCATAACTGTATGGGGTGGAGCAACGAAATCTCGTTTCCTAGAGCTAGAACGCGCTCAAAGAGCGATACTTAAGGTGATGTACTTCAAAAAAAGAATTTTCTCCACTGAAAAGCTTTATGATTTATGTAATCTGCTGTCAGTGAGAAAATTGTACATCCTTCTGATCATCCTCAAAATGCACAAGGCGACACCATATGATCCCAAAATACTAAAGAAGAGAAAGAAACATTGCATAGTTAACGTTCCCAGGACCAAAACAGAATTTGCCAGTAGGCAATATAAAAAACGCTCAGCCTTCTTATATAATAAAATAAATAAAAATATATATATCTATGATAAAAAACTAATTGAATGTAAAAAACAGCTTATAACATGGCTTCATAATTTAAATTATGATGATACAGAGCAACTTTTGCAACGTGGGACTTAAAACTGACAACTTTCTTTTAATAACAAAACACACACACCCACATACACACACACACACAGACACACGCACATACACACACACACACTCTTTTTGTTGATTACATAATGGTATATTTATACTGTAAGGGAATTAGTGGGAGCCTTCAACTACAGGCATTTCTATGCCTAAATGGAGACTCCTCGATATGTAATGTAAGCCAAAATTGATATGAAATAAACTTTATTATTATTATTATTATTATTATATTGAGTTCTTTGTTTTTCTTCTCTTTCGAGAGAATTTAACCTTACACGCGGGCCGGAGCCAAGGATGTAAGGGGTCATTTAAATTGAGAAAGTGGATGACAATGTAGAAGAAGCCAGGAACTTGCGGGTGATACGACAGGTGTTGAGTATTGTGGCTTTTTGAAGCATGTATAGTGTGTGTGAAGGCATGTGTAGTGTGTTTAGACTTTGTGTTAGAGATTTTGGTATTACGCCGGTAGATGAGATAACTATTGGGACGATATGGACAGTTTGTGCTTTCCATTGAGTTTTTAGTTCTATTGCGAGGTCTTGGTACTTACTGAGTTTTTCGGATATTGTTGTTTGAATGTTATGTGTGTTAGGTATGGCTATATCTATTAAGTAAACTGTATTATTTGTTTTATCATGAACGGTGATATCAGGTCTATTGTAATGTATGGTTTTGTCTGTAATGATTGTTCGATCCCAATAAATTTTGTGATTCGGGTTTTCCAAAGTGATTTCTGGTTTGTATTTGTAATATGGGACCATCTCCCTAACAAAATTGAATTTGTGTGCTAAGTGCTGGTGTATGATTGCTGCAACTTGATCATGGCGGTGTTTATAATCCGTTTGTGCGAGTGATTGACAGGCCCCTGTTATGTGCTGAATTGTCTCAGAGGCACTGTTACAATGTCTGCATAAGTCAGTCGGCTGATTGGGGTCTTTTATTATGTATTTTCTATAATTACGAGTTGCTATTACTTGATCCTGGATCGCGAGCATGAAGCCTTCAGTTTCAGGAAACAATTCACCTCGTTTGAGCCATTCGTTCGACTTAGCTTTGTCGACGTGTGGCTGGCTCAAACAGGCTCGGTGTCTTCCATGTAACGCTTTTCCAGCCCATGCTGCAATTTTTTGCTGTGTACTTATAAGATTTTCGTTAATTTGAGTTGTTCTATTTTGTAAGTTTAGTGGTGTAAGTTTTTTATCTGCTTCTGTTACATGTTTGTGTAGTGATGAATGTGCTGATTTGTTGTGAAAGTAAGATCTGAGTGAATGTATCTGTTTATTATGCAAATTACTAACGTCTATCAGTCCTCGTCCCCCTTCTTGGCGTGGCAGTGTGAGGCGTTGTACGCATGACTTAGGGTGGTGTTTCCTATATTTGGTAAAGAGTGT
The DNA here is from genome assembly GCA_950005045.1 of Agrotis exclamationis. Classification (NCBI taxonomy): domain Eukaryota; kingdom Metazoa; phylum Arthropoda; class Insecta; order Lepidoptera; family Noctuidae; genus Agrotis; species Agrotis exclamationis. Next base: position 8,379,508 of record OX465417.1, on the reverse strand, counting down.
ATTGATACTGCGCTGAAGTTTTTTGATATCAGTTTTTGACCATCGTATAATGCCGAAAGAATATGTGAGTATGGGAATAGCAAACGTGTTGATGGCTTTAATAGTATTTCTCGAGTTAAGATTAGTTTTAAGGATTAGATTAAGGCGATGTGTAAATTTTTTGAGCAATTCTGTTTTAGTCATCTTTTGTTCTATCTGTCTGGATTGTTTGAAACCAAGATATTTGTATGTGCTGTGTTCATCCATTGGCTCAATAGATTCTCCCGATTCAAGTGTATAGCTATTATGTTGACTTTTACCTTTAACAATTGATAAAATTTTGCATTTATCTACCCCAAATTGCATTCTAATATCTGTCGAAAATTCTTGTATGGTATCCGCTAAATTAAAAAGGGAGTTTTTGTCTCCTGAGTATAATTTTATGTCGTCCATATGCATGAGGTGTGTTAAGGTGAATTGTGTGTTATCGCTAATCAATGTGAATCCTGAATTCGTTTTGTCTAGTAAATGTGAAAGAGGATTGAGGGCCATGCAAAACCACAAGGGGCTTAATGCATCGCCTTGAAAAATTCCACGTTTAATATGGATTGGTTCAGTGGCTAAAGTTACGGAAGCTTGGTTTATTTTGAGGACAGTTTGCCAGTTTTGCATGGCAGATTCAATGAATGTTCTTATCGTTGGGTGAATATTATATATTTTTAAAACATGTAACAGCCAACTGTGTGGGACTGAATCAAAGGCCTTTTGGTAATCGATAAACATGGTATGAATATCTTTTTTCTTTTTAACTGCACTATTCATAGCAACCGCGTCAATAGTTAGTTGCTCTTTGCAACCTTGGCTATTTTTACGGCATCCCTTTTGTTGTTCCGCAAGAATGTCGTGTTTAGTTAAGTGTTCGTATACCATTTCACTTATACAAGCTGTGAGGATTTTATAAATAGTCTGTAAGCAAGTGATTGGTCGATATTTGGCTGGGTTTGTAGTGTCATTTATGTCTTTAGGTATCATGTATGTTACTCCATGAGTTATGTATGATGGCAGTAAATGTGGTGATTGTATGAATGTGTTTAGATGGTTATGTATGAATGGGTAAATGCTAGTGAATTTCTTGTACCAGTAATTGTGAATATTGTCTGTACCTGGGCACTTCCAATTGTGTGTGCGTTTTATGACGTCTATAAGTGTGTTTATAGGTATGAATTCAAACTCCATTCCAGGAATCTCTGGTGATGCTTCATTAATCCAGCCTGCGTCTTTATTGTGTGTTATTGGGTTTTCCCAAATATTGGCCCAAAAATCTCGCAATACTTCGGGAGGAGGTGTTTCTAAAGATTTATTACTATTATTAGATGTAAGGTTCCTATAAAACATTTTTTCGTTGTTTATAAATTTTGTGTTTTGGGATTTGCGGTTTGTGCACGTGATATACCTTTTTAGTCGACTGGATGCTGCATTTAATTTTTGTTTTAAAGTGTCCAGAAAGTGTTCTAATTGTGTATTTGAGTTCTCGTGTTGTGAATGTATTTGGTATTTAATCTTTATTTGTTCTACTGCAGCTATCAATTTTTGACTTCTGCTACCATTGATAAAATGTGTTAGTCTACCTATATTGGCTCTTAGGTTTTCTATCTTTTTTTCTAATCTTATTTGCCATTTTGGTTTTCTATGTTTAAATATGCGGCGTTCATTTTGTGATGGGTCTAATATTTTAGCTCCGTTGCACTTAGCTGCAGTCCATGCTGCACAGTAAATTATGGTTTGCAGTTGAATAAATTCGGTGTCTTTAGTTACAAACTTAGGGAGAATAACATTATTCATATAAGAAACTATGCTTGAGAACTTTCTAGACGTCTTTTGTTTAGGAATATATGGTCTGTTTGTGGGGTGGGTTTCAGAAAAAAGTTCTTGAGCTTGTTGAAACGTGGCTTCTATATCTGGGTTTGTTTCTGGTGGAGTATCAGTGTTAGTTTGGGTGAATCCCGTCAGGCCTATTTCTATGTGGTTCAAGAAATTGTCTTCAGCTGTATTTTGTAGTGAGCTGGATAAAGAACTTTCATTTAACCCTTAATTCGACAAGAGCAAAAATTAGCGAAATTTTCTTTTTTTTGTTTATTTTTGTCATCCTTAGATATTCCTGAAACCAGGAAAAATAATGAAAAAAATCTAGTATATCTAGATTTTCAGTAAATGCATGTCCAGTATACTGGACATTGCCAGGTTCTCTGAAAAGTAACAAAAAATATTGGTGTCCAGTATAGTTCCCATTGTCGAACTAAAGATATATTTTTTAATTTTATAGAAACTCTTTTTTGTGCAAATTTACTGTTTAATGTATAATGTTCGATGCGTTTTGGCTTACTAAGTCATGCTTAATCCGCCCTAAAGTAAAGAAGTGTCGTAAAGGCTCACCTTTGAAGAATGATCCCTCTTTTCAACGGTTTTTTTTTCGTTAGGAATGTTAAAGAAGGCAAAAAGGCTTCGCATTTCAGGAAAACATGGATCTGTCTTTGAGTTCTGTTCATCTCTAGCGTATTCATGTAAGAAAGTTGACAGTAGTAAGGGGAGAAGCGAATTTAGGCTTCACACAATTTCGGAATATATCTTAGCAAGTTCATATGAGGAGTTGTTATCTAAGATTCACTGTGCCCTTCGATCCACTGGAAGGTGGTCCGTCGAGGACAGGGTTTTAGGATAAGATTGCTGTTAGTTTCGTTGCTTTTTAGAGCTTTGATATGGCTGTGCCCTCAAATAGAAAACCGCATACCATAGTATTGCATTCACAGTGGCCTGACAGCTATTGAGGCTGCTGTAAACGCAACTCACTCGTACTGGAAGGTCGAGACGTAAGCACCTAACAGCAGATATGTCAAAGATGCTGTTGAGGGCAAGAGAATGTACACCAGCTCTAAATCATATTGGTTTTTGAGAGTCCTGTGTAGGTGCGTACTAAGTTCATTATTTATTGGTTCAATTTCTACTCCCTTTTGTTTTATATCGTAATTTTTATTGAAAATTATTCTTTTTGGTATCCGTATATAGCAAGCAACCAATAAGTGGTGGAATCTCTATCGGCTTATTCAGTATACAGGTGTAGGTTTTGCCCAGTGGGTCTAGGTGCATAAGTATGATAGCAGCTTATTTTGCTTCCTAATAAGAGAATAGGCCAACAGGTATTATTTGAAGTATTTTAAGTATTGCTACAGTTGGCATGGTAGTCATGTAGCCATTTGTTGCAGGGAAGACCAGTTTTTAGAACCAATGGAGCCATAAAACTGTCTTCAGGAGTGCCATCCCTTGTTCACGCGCGCTTAATTACCACTTATTTTGACGCGTGTTGAGTTTTTTTGAATACTTTTTAGATAAATAAATGTGAGTTATCATGAAATTAAGAGTTACACACATAACATGGACGTAATTACATAATATCATATCGAAATGAAATGTCCGCATCATTGGCAATGTCCAGTTTAATGGACGTAACTAAACCATACTAAGTTACTGCAAACCTGGCAATGGGAAGTATACTGGACATGCAAGTTTAACAAAGAATACTGCAAAATCTATGATATTTACAATGCTCGCAGTGTGTGTATACGTTTGTAAAAACCATCTGAAACGTATAAATAAAAAAGCATTGCCTATTTTTGAACAAAAAAATCGGGTAATTCTAGAATTATCAGGAGCGGGTAAACCTCGTTCGTCCTGCCTGACATTGCGGAGACTACTGCCTGACCAGGTGCAGGTGTCCATTGACAGCTATTTTTTTGGGTAATAATACAGTATATAAGCAACCTATCTGATAAAAAAAAACTTAAATATGGTTTAAAATAAATGCATCAGATTTTTTCAAAATCGATGTCCAGTATACTTCCCCGTGTCGAATTAAGGGTTAATAGCATATTCTCTGTAAAAGAATTTACAGGTATGTCAAAGCTATCAGTATTTGTATATGGCGCATTTAGTGTATGAATGTATTCGTCAGACTGTTCTAATTGATTTTGTGATTGTGTGGTCAAATTGACGTTACTGATATAATCATTGTTTTGAGTGTGAGTGTTAGAATTTCTTAACTCTTCAGCTATTTGATCTTTTATTTCTTTTAGTCTGTCTTCGTGTATATAACTGTTGTTTATAATAGCCCTGACCTGATCAGACAATCTTTGTTCTGTTATATGTGTTAATTCTGGGTAGGTATTTGTAAATTCGTCATGTAGTTTTTTCCTATAGGCTGTTTTGTTAGCTTCAAGTTCTGTGACTCTAAAATATATTTTCATGATTGTTTCATTACATTCGTTGGTCCATTTCATTCGCTGTCCGGATAATGTGTTAATTGGTGTTCTGGATTGTGTGGTGTGTTGCTGTATTTGAGAATGTACCGTTTGTAGTTCGTTTCTGACTTCCTCATAAATCTGATCTATGGTTTCTTGTGGCAGTAATTTCTTTCGGACTATGGCTCTTCGTTGGTCACCTATTCTTTGGCGTCCTACCTGCATAAACGGATATTTTTCTAAAAATTTAGTGTGAAGAGAAGGAAGATATGCTTTTGTGTCAGTATCCAAATGAGTAAGATGAAGATATGTGCGTAGGATGAATTTATTCATTTCAATGCTCCATTTCCTACGATTTGTTGCAGTCATGGTGGCGGGTACAGTGTCGTCGACAAAGTTTGTCTCCTGTACAACATCCACTGACTGTATGCTGGCTGATGAAGATGATGGCGTCGGAGTGATGCGGAAAGATTGTGATGATGACAGAATTGATGGAAAAAGAGATGAGTGAGATGACGATGAGAGTTGTGATATTTCGTCATCTATCTGAGGCACATAAGCCTGAAGTAGTTTTTTTGTTTTGGATCTAGTATTCATGTGATTCCCACGAGTAGCTAGGGACTTATAATGTCGACCACAGCAGAGCCCTGCGTTCACTGTGGTAAGGGTGAATAAAACTGGAGGTCCCCTATTATCCAGAGTTGGCACACTAGCGACTAGTCTCTCCTCTAGCCATGCAGCCCTCGGCGTGTGCGACCTTGGCTTGGATTGTATCTCTTTTAGTCTGGCCCCTCACCCTAAACCTATCTCAGCAAAGTAAACTCTACTGGTACAGGTCCAAGGCTTGGAGCACGCAAGCCCCACCACGACGTCAACGTAGAGATACAGCGGTGGGGATTATTATTATTATTATTATATTAAAATCTTCTCATTTTTCCCTTCTTCTTTTATTCAAGGGCCATCTTCCGGATGGTTACTTCCGAAAACTGACAAAAATCTCTGGGTAAAATAGTATCGATTAGATGTTACAAAGTTGAAATGCTTTTATAAGTTCAATGTTGCGCTTTGAATAAAAAAAAAACACAACTTGCCGTATCAATTACCTACTCATTTGCCCAGTCTTTGTCCATAGGAATGTAATAGTACAATGGCCATTTAATTAATAAAGAACTCAACATAGTATATAGGTACAAAGACATCGCCAAGCGTATAGTCGACGCCTCTCGTGACCAGAGGGCTGGCCTATTTCTCGGTCAAAGGATCAGCATTGCCATTCAACGTGGCAATGCTGCCAGCGTTCTGGACACTTTCCCCATTCACAGCGATGTGGATGAATTTTTTGACGCCATATAAATTTTTTATTTTAGTTTTAATTTAGTTATTTTTGTAATTTTTTTATTTTTAGTTTTTAAAGGTAGTGTGTACATATAGGGTTTTTTATAATTATTAATTATGTAAAAATTCATAGGTATTAAATGCACATAGTGACATAGGTTGATCAAAAACCTAGTATAGGTAGGTAGGTGTAAAGTAAAAAAAAAATCATTTTTTAGTGCTACGCAGGTACTTACTACGAAAAATAGTAGCATGCTCAACGATTTTTAGGGCACCCGTACATATCATAATTACATTTCTATCGCGCATCCTGTATATCACAGTTTTGTCGTCAAGCAAAATAATTTTGAAGTAAATGAACGTCTGTAAAGTTTATTACAGGCCATTAATATATTTTAGTAAAATAATTTATTACCTTAGTTCAAAAGGTTATTGAAAGAAGCAAAATTAAATGTTAGTGGTGTTCCTTGACCACATTGTACATGCTTTACTGAATATTTACAGTTATTTATTACTGTTATGTAATTAGGTACTCATGTTCATCAAAACCACATCGATCATGAGTCAAGTTAAAGTTATTAAGTGTGAAATAGACAGGTTTTATTTAAATGGAGGCCATTGCTCTGTTTTATCAATTAGAAGCTGTTTTCAAAATGATGCAAGTTCTCAGTTGGGGATGAATTTTAAAGACTCATTTACAAACTTTTATCCACAATTTAATCGGCTTTGAGAGTGATTTCCAAAAATCCTTCCTTATTAAGCCTCTATATACAAGAAACTTTTATGAAAATTAAAGACAGCGATTTAAGCTGCACGTTATCTTAATTTTAGATATTTATTAGATAGTCTTCTACTTCGCTCTATATTTAGTCCAATCACCATACATATATTATCATTATTTCTATGTTGATATTATCTTAAACAAGATCTGTTATAATTATGTGTGTCATGCAAGAGAGATCAGATGGCCAATATGATCTTAATTTACGACATCCATGGCCAGTTTTTCATATTATTAAGTTAGCTTTTCCTCTGTTCTTTTTTTTATAAAATAATTTGTGATGATAACGTCCTAATAAAGCTAATTCAAAGCGGTGGCCTCCACAATTTATTTGCCTACATATCAAAGGGCGGCTCTCGACAACGTTTCTAATTTCATACAGCTTTCTCCGGCCTATTTTTAGGTGTCTATTACAAGGTGCAATGTCCGCTGGTTTTGTGGTACATGTCATACATTGCGTACCCTACATCTGATGTTTAAAAAAATATGATTAGCTGGTTACTTTACTAGATACTTGGATATATTTTCAGTGGCCATTGCGCTTGCAACAGTGCCAAAATATCGGAAACTCAAAACAAATAATGTGTATAATCAACAAAAAGGTAGGTACATATATTATTACCTTAATAATATACCTACCTTTTTGTAGTGTTAATGTTAGTATATACACCGTGTTCTTCACGTTATCCATAAACTTTAGCAAATACTTCTATGGCTTTTACAAATCAAATCCAACAAAGGAAGTAGTACTTAAAAAGGCTTCGTTACAAAGATATTTGTAATTTCATTTAATGAAATTTAATTGAGCTATGCAGTGAGAAAGTATCTTAATTTGAAATCTATCAAATACTATTTGCATTTCATTTGTTTCAGCCCGCCAAATGTTATGAATGACGTTGCCAATTCGGATAAAGAGGCATGCATATCGGGTTATTTACGTCTAGGTATTTAGTTTGTATGAAAATTAACAAAAAATAAAAAATAAGAATTTATTAATGTGTCCATAATGAAAAATGCTTACTTCCGTGGTTTGAACATCTGGTCGAAGTTTATGTATATCGTCCGGAACACGGTGTATAGTCAAAAGTGAATTGCTTGGTGTTGGTTCACCGGTCGGGCGAAATGGTTTTGGTAAGCGAAACGACTCCAGACTGACAAAGAATTTTCCAAATGAAAGTTCTTATTAGCAATCCAGAGTCAGGGGTTTTTGCCTAGTTGCTGTTGGCATGTACAAAGCGTTTAGCCAATACTTTTATTGTGCGCACAGATAAGGAGTGGAATTCCCTGCCGGGGTCTGTCTTTCCTGACAGCTATAACCTTGGGGTCTTCAAGTCAAGTGAACAGGTTACTACTAGGCAAACGTGCTTTACCGTCGACCACATCATCGCTTACCATCAGACGAGATAGTGGTCAAACGCCAACCTATCTTCAAATAAAATAAAGTTAGTGGCAATGATCTAACCCTCTATAATCAGGGATGTCAGACGGCCACCCAGAAATCTTTTAACCGAGCTGGCTGAAAGCTGGTATTGAAAACGAAATTCTGGTACCACTGCGTCAGAAATCACATACCTATTGAAAAAAAATTCGTGTACTAATAAAGGGCGGTAAACAAGCAGTTTTACCAACCGTACAGTGGATAAATACCAACAACTGGTCTACTCAAAGTCGGTTATTCTGTATTGTCGGTCACCGACCAATCTTAGTATTTTTGCATACAAGGACCGAGTAGTCTTGGTACATGACACTGAAAACTAGTATGTACAGTATACCAAGAAATTGGTACGTCTGACATCCCTGTCTATCATATGGGATTTGAATAGGTTGAATCAGTCTACAGTCTCTCAGTCTACCAATTCATAAATACAGGCGTATTGTTATGTTCATAGTCCATAATGTCCACTGTATCTAATTATGTTAATTTTCATGGCTACATTAAAGTGAATTGTGTGATTGTTCAGAAGTTCGAGCGAGAATGATTGAAATATTTATGAGTTTGGACAGTGATCAATTTTGTATGAATTCAAAGCGTTTGAATTTAATTGAAATTATGTGTTTACTTTGTCGAATTCAAAATGAGTTAATAAAATAAAGTCATTAATAATTTAAATGTTTATTAGAATGGGTGATTTGTTAAACGAGGGCAATACTGTAGTAGTCGTGAAAAGCAACAACTGTTTAGACCAACCATGAAAAGTAATCAAGTCAAATGCTCTATAACTTTATGGTCCCTCCCACAACGTAGTTGTTTTAATTTTAGCGGATTTCTAATAGTCTCAACTCTAAATTAGAATTCTTCATTTCCTTGAAACATTGACCACGTCTAACCAATCACATTGTCTAAAGCTAACCTGTGTTAAGTTCTTAACCTTATGTAGGTTAAACAAGTTTTTATAAGGAAAGGAACATCCACGCACTCAATACAGGGGTGTATTGAGTGCGTGGATGTTCCTTTCGTTCTGAGAACATGGCGTCCCGTCACAAGGAGGAAGCTTCTTAATTAGGTCACGTTTAGCTTTCTGAAGAACATCGTGAATTATGTTGGCCGTTCACTTTTTATTACCCGTTTGAACCATCAACTCGCTTTGAACGCACCATAGCTTCTGTTATTTTGTGAGAACAGTGAGTTAACGCAGAATATTAACTGGAAAAGCTATTTATCGCTCGATTTGAACCTAGATTCTAGCTAACGGGAAGAGCGGTACAGCTGATAACTTGTTGAAACATTATGCTATGTTGTACGGACAGGAACGTTATAGTACTTACTTAGGGCGCATTTCATCGATAAAATTGATGATGGATTTCATTTAACTATTTAGTATTTATACAGTAATTATTTAGACTCAGAAAATGTAGACTTAATTTGTAACTGATTTTTGTACCTCTACCATTAGCTTTTCCGTTTGACCCAAATTACTGCCAGATAATGCCTTGTCTAGTGCGTACTATACATACGTAAATACGGATTACGGATACCTTAGTTATTGACGAGTTACTAATCGAGACTTTATAATTGGATATTATAATTGCTACACGCTTTTTAAAAGTTCACACCATTCATTATTGTAATTAATTACTTAAAGATAGATACCTCAGGTAATAATGAAAGGTGATATCATATCTGACATTTGTAGGTAGGTATAGCATAGTTAAAAGGGCACTTTAATCATCTTATATTACTTCTTACTAATATTATGAACGTGAAAGTTTGTTTGGATAGATGGATGTTTGTTAAGTACTCTTTCACGCAAAAACCACTGAACGGATTTGGATGAAATTTGGTACACAGATAGTTTATAACCTGCATTAACACATAGGATAGTTTTTATCCCGATTTTATGTTACCGTGGGATAACTTTGGAGTTGTAGCCGACAAAGCCGCTGGCATCAGCGAGTGGGATAAATTAAGTTCAGGTAATCGAAGGACGAAGCTCTTCCTTAAATGAAGTTTTATCTCTAACGATAATGTCTCTTTGGAAACAGTTTCAATATCAAGTGTCCTACTTTACTGTGTCCTCGTTGGCATCATCATTTACGTTCATTAATCTGCCTGTGGTTATTAATTACTCATCTATGCTCGTCAATTGTGAACGCACTGTACTTGCTCTATTTAGTTTAGAAGTTGGCTTTATAAACAGAGTTTTTAAAGTTGTTCTCGGTCTGGGTGTTTTTGTATTTCTATGTTTGTAAACGCATACACGACACGGAAGAACTATTCCTAGTGTGGGGCAACGAATTAAAAAAGAAAACTTTATTTTTGGGTCTACTTGGGTCCTAGAAAGGGTATTCTGTTGTGATTTAAGTTACTTGCAACAGTTCTGAAATAACGGAAAAGCTCGAAACAAAAAAATCCAACCCAGTTCAGGGACGGCTTACTTGATCGTTCTTCTCCAGAGATATCGTTTCAGGCCCTGTAGCCATGTTACAAACGATTACAAGCGCAAACGCTGAGTAGGCTTCAATAGATTTCAACTTTATGTGCTTGGGTATAACGTTGAAGATGAAGATCTAGTGAAGACCGCTTATCGTTTTCGATCTTTCCTGTCGCTAACGCTCAGAAATCTTAAATTATAGATTTTCAACATTAGGCTGTAGGCCATAAAGTTGAAAATCTATTGGGAAGTACAGAGCGTTTACGATTATCGTTTGCGAATTGTTTTGACTTGGCTAGGGGGGCTGGGTTGTAAGGATGTCTATTCTATCTGTGGGGATGTCTTTTCAGACAGACCTGTTAAATGTCCTGTTTCAAATGATAGTACCCATTTTATAATTAGAGTAGTAGTGCCAAGTGTCCATGACGTCAGTTACAAAAACTAATTCCCATTATATCTTTGTGCCTATTGAATAATGTTTCTTGTCGGTTGTTACTACTCACTATTAGAATGCTATATTTGTTTGTTTTCCAACCGGACCCGATGTTGTGTCTAGCTCGTATTGTTTATGACACGTGTTGTGCCACACAATAGTAACACGAACGCTACATAAGTGGTCCGTTATTATATTTAGGTACACTGCTACTGCACTGCAGTGTAGAATGACAAGCAATGTGGTCGACGATGAAGCGCTCTTGCCTAGAAGTAACTTATTCACTCTTGATTAAAAATCCCAAGGTATCAGTCGGCTGTCCGTCCGTCTGTCTCTCCATCTGTCACCAGGCTATATCTCATGAACCGTGATAGTTCAAATCACAGATGATGTATGCTATCTATAACACTAAAAAACAGAATATATTATGATTATTTAAGGGATCTCATACAACAGACATGATTTTTTTGCCGTTCTTTAACATAATGGTACAGACGGGATCCTTCGTGCTCGAGTCTGACTCGCACTTGGCCAGTTTTATTACTCACGGTAATTCACATGTTAACTGCGTTTAAGAGTTTTCAGATATTTGTATGTATGCTCAATCAAACTGAACTTGATCAGCAAATGATATGAACCGCGTTCAAGCAAGGGCTAATTTCCATTGAAATAATAAGATTGACATTGAATATTGTCAAGCTTGAATGTCATCGTTGAGATCCGTTGACTGCGTTCAATAAAAAGTTTGAAATACGCTCTAATGTATGTTGACGTTGATCGGCTACTTATTATCTGCCCACGCCAGCTGTAAGTGTCAACAATCAACATAGTAAAATATACTAGTGTTGTGGTGTCTTCGTACCTCTTGTCGCAACTTGTCAACTCTACTCGACCGCTATCGTGGAACTTGGAACTGTTACTTCTGTCACTGGCTTGGAACGGAGATAGTGTATCTATGTGATACAAATACATACAACATACAAGTTAATTAATTCAGATGTTCCCACGTTATTGCTACTGGACTGGTCGGCTGTTTGTACACATACCTACTTATTGATTAACATGTTGAAAGTTCGATGTGAGCGTAAGTTTTCTTAGGTATGTACAGAGAACTAGCTGTTCAGGTATTTTAAATGAAATGGTGCGTGTGTTATTCGGCTCGATTTTTTCTTCCCATACAATGAAATGATCCTTACATGAAACAAAGTCCAACCTCATTAAAAAACATTTAGTCTATTAATCTGTTTTAATCATTTTTATGGACAACTCACTCTAAATCCGAAAAAAATCATCATCAGCCTGTATTCGTCCACTGCTGGACATAGTCCTCTCCCAATGTGCGCCACTGAGCCCGGTCTTGAGCTTTCCTCATCCAGTCTCTGTCGGCTGCCTAAAAATACGAAAAAAATGCCAAAATTATAAACATCAGAAATGACCATAATTATACTTTCTTAAGAAAGTTTTTCCGTATCTTTTATGGATTCAGATTTCCCCCTGTTAGCCAACTTAAAATAATGACTCTGTTGCTATAAACACACATAACTTAATTTGTTAAAATTGTAACTGTTAAAGCAAGCACCTTGGTTTTTTATTTTTATAACCCAATACCTCAACAAATCGTGTTTTTCCAGTTTTAAATGAACATTTAGCACAAAATATTAAGTAAATAAATCCGTTTGCATGTTTAAATGAGACCAAGTAATCATGTCACAGGTATCATTAGAGAGGTACTGCAAGGACATTCAGTGACTTAGTATCAAGTGGCGATCAGCGTCACGCTCCAAGTATTTACTCCGTTCACATGACGTGGTATGTCATACGCGGGGAATAATGGGAAATAAACGCGTGCCTCGGATTCCTCCGCCGGGGCTCGGGTGTTAGTACCACCTCTATTGTATTGGCATTTGTTCAATAATACCTTCTTGTACTGTCGTGAGCAGTAGTAAGGCACACTTACGGCGAGATGTTCGATAAATACCATTTGTTTGATTTGATTTTAAACAATACTTAGTTTAACTATACTGACCAAACACTTGGTAATCAATCTCAAAATGTAATGTTCGCTTTTATTATTTTATTCACCCATCAAACTGTGCGTTTCGTGTACGTGCAATTAGTCTCTGAGCTGAGGTAAGATGTTCTCTGGTGAGGAGATGAGCCTGACACTGACTGCAGAATCAAAGCATGTCTTTCATAAAATTGTAATGTCACTAAGGGATATACCAAAGATGTACCCATTCAACATTTCAAACTAGTTTGGAATTGGGTGCCAATATTTGACTTCTAAGCACTGGCTAACAACGCAAGACCGTAACGTTGAATAAAAATGTCTAAAAACGTTTATTTCATACTATATCGATAGTAACTAGCGATGAATCCGATACCGATACCGATACCGATATATCGGCGATACTTCGGGTTAGCCGATATATCGGTATCGACGATATTTTTATGACCGATTCAACGATACTTTTTAATTTAAAAATGTAGTGTAAACGAGCGTGTTGTCTCGTCTGTTTAGTTGCAAACGAAGCACGAACTATGCCCGGGGGGAACCTTTGCCAAACAGACTTGCGAAATCGCTTTTCTCCGAAAAATTTAAGATTAAGTTTTTTTTAAACAAAAATCTTATTAATGTTAATTTTAATTCCTAAAATGTATAATTATCTAAAATCAACCTATGTCACTACTTTTATATTAATAAAGAAATAATCTGATTTATTTATTTATCTTAATATTTTAATTCACAATAAGCGTATCGGTATCGGTATCGCCGATATTTTTATAGGAGTATCGGTATCGGTATCGTATCGGCGAAAAGGCGTATCGATGCATCCCTAATAGTAACCTTGAAAGATCGATAACATATAATAATATCTGTTCCAAAATGCCATCATGAAATTGCAAGCAATACAGTAGGAGAAACCAAATATAAAAGTTGCAAAGGGAATACATATTAGTGCTGTTTACTGTACATAGTTACATTATGCACCGATATTGTGCAATATTATTATGTTACGATATGGAAGCATTACCATTGTGATTGTGACCTTTTTGCTATACTTACCTCATTTGTTGTACAGGCTTTATTAATGAGGCACAATTAGTGATTAATAAAGGCTGGCGAGAATTTTCTAGATTTGCAACACTGGCGGTAATGAAGAGTTATGAATGGATGGATGTGAGTCTACTAATGAAGAGTTATGATAATTCTAGTGTATTGGAGTGAAATATGTTTATTGTGTTTCAGCGTTCGTTAATTACTAGGTTCATTATCTGAAACAAAAGTCCGTTGTACATTGTATTTCAGGCCGGTAATTATCGTGGAAACCAGTTACAGTGCTGTATTTTTATCACACAATAGATATAACCTGAAAAATACACATGCATTTGTTTTGAAACTCAGATGATGTCTTCATTCCAAATACTACTCTATTGTAACGACAGTGTGTTACAAATCGTGTAAACAACACATACAATCAACGGTAACAACAAGTTTGTAATCAAACCAATCAAGTTTGAGTAAGTAGTTCTTAGTAACCTATACCGTACACTGGAATACTATCTCAGTGGGTGAGATGATCTCGAGTCGAAAGGATCCGTATAAGGCCGTGAAATAATCCGGTACCAGCAAAATACACTCACGAGCAAAAGTATGGAAAAACTCACTTGGAATTGATCCAGGATAACTCCTTCAATAATGGCGTGATTTTAATGAAATTGATATCAATTTAAAGTTAACAGTAAAACCTTTAAAATGGTAACAATTTAATTATTCTTAACTAGTTATTAAGTACCCAAGATCACGTGGAATCAGAATAAGAGACTGGATACTTTTGCTCGCAAGTGTAGTGCAGTGATGCAGTTGCGTTCCCACGATACCCATACCGATACCGATACCGCTCACCTACATTGTACCTAATTACTTTTATATTACCCCGTATTATAAGCTCTACCAGCAAATTATACATCGGTGTAATTTGTTCTTGCACTTAATTAGATAATTAATTGTCGTACGTTTAACCTGCGGTTGTTCATAACACTTGTGTTGATTGACTACGTGCTTGTTTTGAATAAACACGTGTGGATAATCAAAGCATTAGGCTTAGACATAGCTACATTATTTAGTCACATTAGGCATTAATGTCTTTAGGGTTAGATAAGTTTCAGATAGAGTTGTTTTGGTATCTTTAGCTAATTTTTAAATCTATTACTAGTAATCCGACCTGGCTTCGGACAGGTGCATTTTGGTAATAAATATAGCCTATGTCACCCAGGAATAATGTAGCTTTATAACGGAGAAAATCGGGATCTTTCAAAATCGGTTCGGTTCAGAGATTACTTTCCTACATAATTATAATCCCAAAAACTCCTCATAATATTATCTTTTAATATAGTATAATTATGTAATTCCATTGTTTATATATTCTAGAGATTTTACAACAAAAAAGTCAAAAGCAAAATATATTGATTTTTAGCGTCCTTCGTGGGTCACTAAACTTATAAGCCTATCCCAACGCACCGTTAAGTTATACTTGATCTACGAAGCTTATTTTTAAATCGCACGTATTCGTACGAGTATATCCTACGTAGAAACAAATACAACATTATATCTAATAAGTAGATATAAGACAGTTTCATTCACTGTGACTTACGCGAAATCCGTCGTACGACAGGATCTCCTAAAATAACTTGGCAGAAAAAAACAGCGATAATGCTAAGCCAGAGACGGGATGTTGACCCGTTACTCACAGCGATTGAATACGCTTTACTGACTGGTGACATCCTCAGGAACACACGCAGTTACAAGCTTAGAGGATTTTTATGTATTTTATGTACAGACGCCAGCACATGAACCTACCCCAATAATGTCATTGTCAAATAGTCCCAATCAAATATGACCTTTAGTCCTTTATATTCTAACTTCCTAACCTCCCTACTAACATTATAAACCTGGAAGTTTGTGAGGATGAATTGCTGTTTGTTACTCTTTCATGCAAAAACTAGGGAACGAATGAATGAATGATTTATTTGCCAGAATATAGGTGTACAGTTACATGGTAAATTAAGGTTTAAGTCTCACTATATTCGACAGAGTACAAGTCGTGCAAATATTTAAATTATTTCAATTACTGACATGCATCATGGAGAAGTTGAGGGTTTATTGATATTACTGTTAATACTATCATGTCAATGAAATTAAAAGAATAAATGTCAAAAAATAATATTACAAATCAATCACATTAAATTAACGTAAAATACTTACAGTCTAGAGTTAATAAGTTAGCACACAGGATTTGAATGAAACTTGGTATACAGATACTCGTAGTTTATTCTGGATTAAGACATAGAATAGTTTTTATCCGGATTTTATCTTCCCGTGGGAGCATTTTTGGGTGAAACCGCTGGCAACCAGCTATTAATATTGTAAATGCGAAAGTAACTTTGTTACCATTTCACGCTCAAACCACTGAATTGTTTACATACATAAATACATTGTCAGGTGTACAGAACCCTATGTCGGTCGACATAGGGTTCATTTCATCCCGAAAGTGTTGTTCCCGAGAAAAACAACCATAACGTTCGCATGATAAGCAGATAGCGCCTCTTGTACAATACGAATTGATTGTCCAATTCTAAATTAATGCGAGCAAAGCCGCGGGAAGAGTATTGTGATAAAGTAAGAAAGAAAGATGCTTGAACTTGACTTGTTGGCGTCTGTACTTAGATGTCCGTAAGTCCGTATGTTAGCTTAGGATTTGAATAATCAAATGTTTTCGCATCGGTAATGTGTCTGGATGGTTCAAGGACTTATGGCATCATTCTGTTTTAACGGGTTTAAGTTCATTTAAATTCTAATCAACGATTTTAAATTTTGAAGGTTCTTTTGCCAGTTCTCCATTTCATTCAATATTTTGTTTCATGAAGCAAGAGACGTTCAGATACCTACTTACTTGTTATGTTTTGCTATGCGGGCTTTATGTGTCTAATTGTATGAAGGATGAAGCTTTCTATTGGTGATGACTTTTTAACATGCGTTTAGTAGTTTCTGAGAATTTATTACATACAGGTTAGATTGGAAATAGAATCAACAAAATTCGAAAACAACAAAAGTATCACATTCAACCTTTGCCCAATGAAGACGCACGTACTTACCTACTTATTCCTCGTTTATCTACCACAGTACTGCACCGATAAGCTCTTTAAGCTACAAAGCTTGATTTACAAATCCGTTCTCACAACATTGCCTTATTTAAAGTAGTATTTATTCTTCATAATGTATCATTATCAGTAAGCAGCTGCTACTGCGTGCTTACTAAGTAAATGTGAGCTGTTCGACGGCCGGCCGCCGGTGATTACAAAACACTGCATTTATTTACCTTTACCTACCTACATAATAATATATTTACGTAAGGTACCCTTCAAATTAACCGGCGGCGGCGGCGTGTCGAGGTCTATAAGTTTAATTTGTAGAGTGACCGAGAAAACGCATGATGCTTTGCTTATGTGACAGTATTTTCCTAAACCTCATAGCGCCCTCCTGTAGTGCCTACATACTGAACTTACATACATCTAAGCCCAAATCTATAGAGGGTACTTTGTCTTACCTACCTTAGCTGGCTCGAAATTCATCAGAAAATTAATCTTATCAATCTACGAATAATTTTCTTTCGTATAAAAAGTCGTCTTTAGGTTTAATTTATACCAATAAGGTTTCGCATGAAGCGGAACTTGACTAAGCTTTAGCTAAGACTTCGCTCTATAGATCGGGTCCTTAAAGAGCCTCCACAGTAAAGCATCATAGCTGTGATTTTTTTAATGCATAACTTAGTTATTTCCTAATTTGATTACAATTTGTTTACCTAGCTGTGTTGCATCCGTTTTTATTTTCGTTGTGTTTCTACATATCAGCATGATTTTAGCTAATTGCTATTTGCATACCTACATAACGTATAGTCCTAATGACAGACGTTTCCTCTGTTTTATTGCTTTATTTTTGCATCATTTAGTAGTCAAATACACCTTTGTAATTAGCGTAAATCATCTGCAGACTGACTTACTGTCAGTGTCCATATTTATCACTTTCCCGAGATAGAAATATAAATATTAAAAAAAACCGGCCAAGTGCGAGTTGGACTCGCCCATGAAGGGTTCCGTAGCAGCAAGCATAGATTAGAGATATAATTATATTGAGATTAGTAAGTAATATACACAAACAATAAAAATAACTTTGTTTTTCATAGTATTTGTATGAATGCCAAAGTTATATTTGCGGTTTTTGAAAATGTACTATATCTCAAAAACTGCTAACTGTATCTCATCCAAACCAATTTTCGTTGGTAGTTTTGGTTGAGGTCTACATTATATATTTTTTTTAGTTTTATCATTCTCTTATTTTAGAAGTTACGGGGGGGGGGACACACTTTTTACCACTTTGGAAGTGTCTCTCGCGCAAACTGTTCAGTTTAGAAAAAAATGATGTTAGTAACCTCAATATCATTTTTAAAGACCTATTCATAGATACCCCACACGTATGGGTTTGGTGAAAAATTTTTTTTTGAGTTTCAATTCTAAGTATGGGAGGCACCCCCAAAATTTGTTTTGTTTTGATTTTTGTGTGAAAATCCTAATGCGGTTCACATAATACATCTTTCTACCAAGTTTCAACAGGATAGCTCTTATACTTTCGACAAAAAGTGTCTGTGACATACACGGACAGACAGACAGACAGACAGACAGACAGACAGACAGACATGACGAATCTATAAGGGTTCCGTTTTTGCCATTTGGCTACGGAACCCTAAAAAGAAGAGAAATATAAATATTAAAAAAAAGTTTATTTAACGTAACATCCAGTTACCTATTAACATATATATTTTTTTGTTTCACAGACCAATAATAACGGAGAATACTCATCTCGAAGTCTACCTCGCGTGAGGCTTGACAACGGAGCGAACGTTGGTAATGCCGGCGTGAGACTCCGCTGTTGGGCCGCACCACCATCGATAACAGAGGAAGAAGTTGAAGAAGAAATCGAAGAAGATGCAGTTTCACTACGGGCTATGCCTGTTCAAGGTATGTAGTAAGTTTATGTTAGCGCCATCTATTGTGCAATAGGAGCAACTAATAATTAGCGCCCTCTGTCGAACGATGGGTCAATGAGACTATAGTTTTGTTGCTACTCGATACTAGATGGCGCTTTAACAGTTTATGCTTTGCACAGCAGATGTCGCTGTGCATATGTTTATTTTCTCAGAAGCTTCAAGGAAACTTGTAAAATGTAACATAAATATTATCGTATGGGAAATAGGTTACAATTCAGCTATTATTTATTTTTAAAACAATGGCTCATTTTAGTTGTTTGTAACACTAGATGTATAGTGATGAAATTCGAATTTAGAAAATGGTGTAGGTAGGTAGGTAAATTATTTTTAGACGTGGAAAAATCGTTTTATTTACAATAAGTACCTACTTTATCAATAACTGAATATGATATTTCTGAATCATTCAGCGATAACACTTTGAATCTTTCGAGTTTTTAATGAAAGCTCAATTACGAAAAACATAATTTTAGCTCCTGAGCTTTCAGGAAATTGTTAATTGGATTAAGTAGGCCAAACATATTAACTCACTAACTTCCGTGAAAGCTTATGAAATTCCATAAACATAAAACTCTGGCATTAATAATGTAAAACATTAACAAGTTTTCACTTCATTAGTAAGCGTTAAAGTTGGCTGAGTGAGTTTTGTCAAGTGCTAGCAACGCGACGTAACGCAAGAAGGGCGCTCACCGTGACGCGGGCGCAGCGTCACCAATCGATTCCGACCAAATGTTTCATGCCCCTGCTGCATACTTGTCACTCTTTTTATTACTCCTAAAATAAGTGAGATTATTAGTTTCTTGAACGAATTCCTTATCTTCGTTGCTGGGTCTTGTGAAACAGTCCTCGGTAGTTTTTGTTAGTGGTACGACTGTATCGTCTCATCTTTTGGAGTCAACTACTTTGATGGTTACTTTTCTGACTGCATCATGAGTTCATGACGTTGAAAAGGCCACCTTCCTTCCCTATAATTTTCAAAGAATAATTAATTTCGGGGAATGCGGCTGACGTGGACGAGGAAAACTTTGAATTCTAATTGTTCCCATTTAGGAAACAAAACCTTTACCTACAATCTTTTTGGCAGCGCCTTACCTGATCTCTTACGTGCCTAAAAGGATAAGAAATTAGTACGGGTACCAGGAGTAGGTACAACCAGGCAAAAAGTTTTTACAAAACAGGAACCTTAATCAAAATAAAATCCCCCCGCGCGAGACGTCGACGTAGACGGACGTGTTTTGATCTGCTCCGTGTTTTTAAATAGTTTAACTGTGTATAGAGTTCATAAATCGCCATAAAAACTGATAATCAACATCAATAAGTTTCGAGTGACAATCGTGTGTGAAATCTTTTGTGATTAATAAGCTGCAGTAGTTTTTGACTACAGTTTTGATACAAAAACGAACAAATTCATTCGAAAAAGTGAGCACATTTCGGACTTTGACCTCATTAGCCACACAAAGGATTTGGTGACCTCACAAATCATCGACACTACACCGCCGCGACCAGTCACTAATTTCAACAACATCTTCAAGAAGCCCGTGGCGTAGCGGTGTGACCGTCGGTTAACGAGGCAACGATAAGCGCAAGTTCAAATCCGAGTTGACAATACGAGGTCTTTTTGCTTTTTACGAAATTTTGTACATATATTTTTTAACAATATTATTGGATTTTTTTGCTGATTTTTGGAAACTTCATCTAGAAAAATGCTACTAAGTCGATCCCCACCATCAACCCCAACAACGTCTACATCACTTGCGGCGCCAATACCAGCTCCGTTGCACCATAGCTCTTCGGAGCCAAACATTACGAAAACTGATAATTCGGTCAATAACGATTCCAACTTTCCAGACATAACCCAGCGAAATAAACGCAAATGTTCCGAGTCAAGGATAAACCAGGATAACCAATTATCTGTCTTCATGGAGGAAATCAAAAATATGTTCCTTGAATTCAAGGAGAGCCAAGAAAAGAAAATCGAAAGATTGTGTGAATCGGTGGAAGAGATAAAAATTCAAAATTCTAAAATCCAGTCTACAGTTTCTTTCCTGTCACAGGACTATGATGACCTCAAAGGTAAAATTGAACATTTAGAAACACAGCTTGAATCCGAAAGAAAAAATAATTTAAAGAGTTTGCAGAATTTGGAAGAGAAATTAGAACGTGTTGAGCGTGGAGCTAGATCATCCTGCGTTGAAATCAGGAATATACCGATTAGAAAATCTGAATCTAAAACTGAGTTATTAAGTACTATTTTGAACATCGGCGCAACTGTTAATGTACCCATACAACCATTCGAGATCAAGGACATTTTCCGTATTGGCACCAGGGATCCTGACAGCAGGAATATTATTGTGGACTTTACTAGCAATTTGTTAAAGGAAAAATTTATCCACATGTATAAAAAATATAACAAGGATAAAAATAAATTGACAACCGAGCTTCTAAGAATTGATGGACCAGTAAAACAAGTTTTTGTTTCGGAAAATCTAACCCCAAAGATGAAGCGCCTGTTTTTCTTGGCTCGTGATTTTGCCAATACAAATGAATACAGATTCTGTTGGATAAAGAATGGTAAATTATTTCTTCGGAAGGAGACAGGTGCCCCGCATTTGGTGATCAAGGATGAGTCTGACCTCATGAAAATTAATTTGGAAAAATGACTAGGCCCCACATGTCTATTTCTCCTTTATCAATTCATGGTTTTTTGTATTTTTTTATTTTATTTTGTTATTTTATTTTGTTGTAGGACAGATTATTATCTAACCAAACATAATATTGATATTTTTTGTAGTGATAGCTCGATTTGTTTTATATTCGTAATATGTTCACGTTTACTGTTTTATGGAACAGTCATTGTAACTCTTAAAACTAATATTTCATATCACAAACATATACTACTTCCACACACACTCACAAAAACACACATACACACGTACTTCTCCAATCATGTTTTAAGCAACATTTTACCTAAAAAGCCTCTTCATACAGTCCCGATCATAATACCATGTCTCTCTGTGTCCCTCTCGCTAAGAATGATTTTCCTTTTCTATACAGTGAGTCATACCAAAATGGAAAAATTGTCAACCACTTGTCTTGAATATGGATGACAACGTCAGAATTACAAATGATATGGATCAACTGTCAGCGTCATCATCATACCATTGCTCCCCGGAGCAAGTGGACTCATATTTGAAAAATGTTAAAAATAGTTTTAAAATACTTCAAATCAATATAAGAAGCATAGGGAATAGTGTTAATTTTAACAACCTTCTCATATTGTTGCATCGTATTCAGGTGCAGTTTGATATAATAGTGTTGTCCGAATGCTGGCTACGAAAATGTCCTCTTATACCTTCTATACCTGGTTTTGTAAGTTCATTTTCGGATCACTTTAACCAAAATGATGGCGTTGTTGTATACGTCAAACAGGGCTTAAAACTTACTATAGAAAAACCAACACTCGATGACGCTAATTGCCTGGTTTTGAAATTCAAAAATGAGATAGCAGTTGTAGCAGTATACCGGTCACCTTCAAATCATAACATTCAAAATTTTATCACTAGTTTAGATTCAACCCTTAAATCGTTAAATTCTTTTAGAACAATTATGTTAGTAGGAGACATTAATATAAATATAGCTTCAAACTGTAATGACCTAAATTCTGACATGTATCTTAACACTGTTGCATCCCATGGTATGCTTCCTGCACATCTCTTACCTACGCGCATCGATAGCTGCCTAGACCATATAATGATTAAATCTTACAAACCATCAATATCCTTGGTTCTTGATTCTCTAATTACCGATCATGCTCCAGTAATAGCCTTTTGTAATATTAGTTTAGACGCTCAAAAATCCCAGACAAAATCGCAACGTGTTGATATAGATGCTTGTCTGAACATATTAAATAATACTGACTTTTCTGCCGTTATGAGCTGTTATGATGCTGATAATGCTGCATCTAACTTAGTCAATATTATCTCTTCTGTCGTAGCCAAAAATAGTCATAATACGGTTATCTCGAGCAACAAACGAATTATTAAGCCATGGATCACACCTGGACTTCTAAAGTGTATTAGAAACCGAGATAATCTTTACCGTAAAATGAAAAAAGACCCCAATAACGAGACTCCGAAGTTAATTTACGTCCGGTACAGGAATTTCTGTAACAGCCTCTTGAAGAAATTAAAGCGTCAGTATGAACGTACAGAATTCGAAAAACACCGTAAAAATCCGAAGGCCACTTGGAATCTTATTAAAGTTATCTCAAATTTGACAACAAACAAAACTTCTGCCAGTGAGCTCCTATCAATTGAAGCCGACCCTCCACGTTCTGTTGATGCCGTAAATACATACTTCGCAGGTGTGGGAGAAAACCTGGCGTCCAAAATTGTGGTTCCAGAGAGTGATGATCGTGTCGGTTCCTCTGTCTGTGATAATTCACTTCCACATCATAACTCTATGGCCATTTTCCCCACAGATAATGAGGAAATTGACAGACTAATCCTTACCCTCAAACTAAATTGTGCTGTGGGCTGGGATGGCATCCCTGCGACTCTGATTTGTGCTGCTAGGAAAACTCTTGTCCCAATCATTTGCCATGTGTTCAACCTCGCCCTATCATCTGGAGTCTTCCCTAAGGTCTTCAAAAGGGCCCTAGTACACCCAATTTACAAAAGCGGGGACAGAGGCAGTGTCAGTAACTACAGACCCATTTCTGTATTAACTATCCTATCTAAGCTCCTTGAAAAGATATTAAACAAAAGACTGCTTAACTATCTAAACGCAAATAATGTACTTGCTAATAACCAATTTGGTTTCAGAAAAGGTAAAAGTACTGAAGATGCTGTCCTAGATTTATTGGGCTCAGTGGCTCAAAATCTACACAATAAAGAAAAGACCATTGCCATTTTTCTTGATCTCTCAAAGGCCTTTGACACCGTCTCTGTCCCCCTTTTGCTAACTAAACTGGAATTGATAGGTATTCGAGGTCTCTCACTTGAAATTTTCAAGAGCTATTTAAAGGACCGCTCACAGTTTGTCAAAATAGAAGATCTGACCAGTAACGAAATGTTTCTAAACTTCGGAGTCCCACAGGGTAGCGTACTTGGTCCTACCCTGTTTCTTATATACATCAACGATCTTTGCAAACTCTCCCTACCTAACTCCAAATTAATTTGTTATGCTGATGACACAGTCATACTAGTACGAGGCAGTGATTGGACTGAGGCGCGTCTATTCGCAGAGTCAGCGCTACAGTCCACCATGAAGTGGCTAGCCTTAAATTTGCTTACCCTTAATTTAGACAAAACCTGGTTTGTCACATTTGGCCCGAGACTTCGATCACAGCCAACATCTGATTTCTCCCTCACAGCGCACAAATGCAAAGCTAAAACGAACGTTGCCTGTGACTGTTTCAAAATCAGGCGTACGGATTCCATTAAATACCTCGGTATCCTGATTGACAGTGCAATGACATGGGGTGGGCAAATTAACACATTAGTAGCAAGGGTTAGAAAGTTAATTTTCGTTTTTAAAAGCCTTAGAAGTTCAGCTGAGTTTTCTACCCTCAGAACCGTTTATTTTGCCCTTGCTCACTCCATCATCACGTACTGTATATCGGCCTGGGGTAACGCTGGAAAATGTCTCCTACTGCGTTTGGAGAGGGCACAGAGAGCTGTGCTCAAGGTTATGACACATAAGCCTATTCGTTTCCCAACTGACGAACTGTACGCCCTATGTAAATTGCCATCAGTGAGGCACTCCTTCGTACTAAATATAATTCTACGCAAACATTCAGAACTTTCCTTTGATCCTGACTTGAATAAAAATAAACGAAGATTGAATCGTGTCTGCCAAACTCACTCATCTAAACTCCAATTAGTTCGACGACAATTTAAGTTCTTTGCCCCTATATTATATAACAGAGTTAACAACGCACTAAATATTTACCCACATGCTTATCAAGAATG
Organism: Agrotis exclamationis; assembly: GCA_950005045.1. Classification (NCBI taxonomy): domain Eukaryota; kingdom Metazoa; phylum Arthropoda; class Insecta; order Lepidoptera; family Noctuidae; genus Agrotis; species Agrotis exclamationis. The sequence goes on along the minus strand of OX465417.1, from coordinate 8,354,742 downwards.
TAAACGGCTCACTGGACAATGGTTGTCCACTCTTACGTATGAAGAGCTAGAGGATTTAGTTAAATCTTAAAGTCTCACACAAATACTTATCTTTAACAACACCCACACACATAAACACACATACATACACATTGCACACACATAAACACACTCACACACACACGCACACTCACCACACGCGCACACACACGAACACTCACCACACGCGCGCACACACGCACACTCACTAGAATTAAGGTATAGATGTAATTATTATTAATAAAAATTAGCTTTGAGCATTTAAAAACGCATCATAATCTGGAACGTTGATATCATCTCTCTCTGGGAGGTGGGCGCTAATAGCCACGACACAGTTTCTAACTAATGTGGCTATTACCGAACACTATAAATTTTGTAAAGTTTGTTCTTGTTCCAATAAAGAATTTATTATTATTATTATTTAATGGTGGTCCCACGTCCCACTTCAAAACATAAACAGAAAGTTTCGAACGAAAAACTTGTAAAGCCACTTGACAAATAGTTGCCATAATTTATGAAGTGTATAAAACGTATGTTTTTCCACTACGCGACCGTATTGCAATTGGACACGCGACAGCGTTCGGTGTCCCTTCAGTCGTCTGGCGTAATCGAGCTAAAATGGGCACAATTAGGGCCCCGGCAGTTTTTAATTGACATCGGTCCCTCGGCCCTCGGCTCGTGTGCGTTGCCCCGTTCACTATCAATCTCCGACTTGATACGCAAATATGTATACCACTTGATGTTTATCTGACTACGGCACGAAACAAAATAAAATGAGGGGAATTTTGTATTTGAGCACGGGTTCTTTATTTAGTCTTTCTTTATAAGTATGTAAAGGTGTTTGCTACGACTCCTCCATACATTTTGTGAACTATATCCATTTCAGGTACCTAACTATTGCTGTATTAACTCTGTCAACTTAAGGAAATGCTTCCCAATATGAATTGTTCACAAAAATCAGATAGACAACGTAGGTGGAACTTATTGCTTCGAAATTTTAAAGGTGCATCTGTCTGGCTTTGAAACCATTAAATATTTTGACCTTGTTATCAAAATATGATAATAGTCCTGTCATTATTATAGCTATCTCTATGTATATCGTACGCCCTAATTTGTACAGGAATGGAGGTCAGCCAGTCCATGATTTGAATAACTTCACTGTAGAGCGGAAGTTGGAACACTCGTAGACTTTACAATATGAATATTTTGTACGATAAATCTTCCAACCGAACTGCTTCCATTGACTTCCTAGACCAAAATACGATTCCAGAAAATGAGTCTTTGAAGCTCGTTTTCAAAATAGAACGCAGCGCCACAACACAAATGCACCAACCGTCACTCAGTTCCCAGCTTTCATATTTTCGTTACAAAGAAGAACTTTAAATACGAACTACGTTTAACCTGTCGCATGCTACACGACACGAACTTTGTCAGTAAGCGAACACGGGCGATTGACGACTCCGAAATAGAGGACGTAAGAAATTCTAATTTTGAACCACAACACTTTTTTTTCTTTTCCCGTAATGTTTTGGGTGGTTGGAAAACTAACCGCAGCGGCTAAGCACTTGGTGTGGAAAAAACTATTGATCTTTTTCTGTAATTTGTTACCCTTTTAAGGGACATCCTGATTAAGGAATGTTTGTTTTGACACTTTATATGGAGTTTACAAAGAAACGATTGAAGTTGTCACTGCCAAAGTGCACTGGGCTTGACTTGCGACGTGTTTATTTTAGGTGTTAATTACAACTTAAGAATGAAGATAATTGTATGACTATTTTGGTTAATTGTAATTTAACGAGTGCAGCGATTAATTTCGATGATTGGTGATTCTTTTGTTACACTTTACGTTTTTGTGATGATATTGGAAATATTATTTAGGTCTGATTTGTGACTAAGCTGCACACATACCTAAAACTTTTACGAATAATTCCGAAGTAACGAGTTCGATGCCTTGTTTACCTAAATAAAATTTAGCGTGACTCAGTAGGACTGATAGGGAAGTAAAGGCGGCTTACACATAAGTTCCTATGAACTGACGCCTGTCCTGAATATTAATACCTATTCAACACATTGTCTGTCTATAAGGACCGGCTGGTTTCCGAACAAAAACTGAATTCTTAATAGAACTGGCGTCGCCGTCGGTTAGTCGATCAAGTTGTTAATCCACGTTACGAAAGTACGGAGCGAGAAATTTCAAGTTTTACCGCCAACTACTCGGGATTTATAAGCCAGTAAATCACAAGCTTAAACTGTTAAGTGCTACTTGAATGTTAAGCAAAAACGTTGGCATCCATATCCATCCATACATATAATAAAACTGTAGAAAAGAAATTTTTGTACATTAAAAAAAAATAAAAAAAATATAGCCAGGATGTTAAAGGACAACCAATAGAACCCATTTCCAGCATTTTTAGAATTTTTGTCTGTTTGTCTGTTTATCTGTTTGTCTGTTTGTATGTTTGGTTATTCGGGCATCACGTAAAATGTACGAAATCAATGTAGATAATTTTTATACACAACGATTTAGCGTAACTTGAAGTAACATTTAGTTTTTGTTTCATTGCAATCGGTTCAGTCCATCAAAAGATATTTGAATTTAAAGTGATCCAGAAGTAAAATATTACGGTCAGTTCACAGTTCACACCGAGACGCGCAGTTCAGTAGCGCGATCTAGCTTCGAATAGAAAAACTACATATTCAAATAATTCATCTAAACCAACGATAACACGGTAGATGGCGTTAAAAAAAACCTGGAATAGAGGTGTTGAATTGAAGTAACATTATGTTTTTTATTTCATCGTAATCAGTTTACACCTTACAAACAAAAAATGTAAATTAATTAAAGCGATTTAAAGGAATCGTAGAATAGAATAGGATTGGATGGGATAGGATGGGACAGGATGGGACAGGATGGGATAGGATGGGATAGGATGGGATAGGATGGGATAGGATGGGATAGGATGGGATAGGATGGGATAGGATGGGATAGGATGAGATAGGATGGGATAGGATGGGATAGCATGGGATAGGATGGGATACGATGGGATAGGATGGGATAGGATAGGATAGGATGGGATAGCATAATATAGAGGTATATTTAATATAATGTATATATTTTCATATGTAGTATAGTAGTATGTAGTATAGTTAGATGTAAGTAGTAGTTTTAATATTTCGTATTGTACTGTTGCACCTATTCCAGCTGTTTCTCCATTTGACCCAAAGGTTGACTGGTAGATAATGCCTTGCGGCATTAAGTCCGCCTTATGTACCACAATTGTACGTGAAAGTTTAAATAAATAAATAGCATGGGATACGATGGGATACGATGAGATACGATGGGATAGGATGGGATAGGATGGGATAGGATGGGATAGGATGGGATACAATGGGATACGATGGGATACGATGGGATACGATGGGATATGATTGGATACGATGGGATACGATGGCATACGATGGGATATGATTGGATAGGATGGGATAGGATGAGATACGATGGGATAGGATGAGATACGATGGGATACGATGTGATACGATGGGATATAATGGGATACGATGAGATACGATGGGATACGATGGGTCACGCATAGGTACGACCTGTTTCTGGGGCTGCCAGCGCCGGTAAAGGCAGGAACGGGCAGGCTCCGGAGTACGCCCATACTACTCAGGTTCCAGAGGCATTTAAACGTAGATTTTTCACTTGCACGAGCATGCGGGCGGCGAGTATGCCTGGGTCGACGGCGCGTTGTGTTCAACACGCGCCTCAATGTGTCATCACAATGACGGTCCCCCCCTTAGAAGGCCAAAGCCTGCCGGGGTCGCGGAACTATCGAATTACCTTGACCCCGGAACGTAAAGGCCTATTATAGGATTTATAGGACATCGAGGATTTTAATCAGTACAAGTCTGACAATCCCTCTTTCCCTGCCCTGGGTGGGGACTCATTTGATGATTTACGTACGCATATTTATGTATGCTCCAGAATGATGGTTTACAGCTAATGTTGTTAATAAAGAAGCACTAAAAAATTACATTGTTAAGTTCCGACATCCACGCGAACGAAGTCGCGGGCACAGCTAGTGTTAAATATAAGTATAACTTGCGACTTGCGAGGCATACTAGATTAGTTCACGTTTTAGGAAATCTGTGGAATGATAAATTAAAATAAGTAGGCATCGTCATTCATTTAATTCAATTGCAGTTACATGTAACTAATTACAACAAAACAATTCAAAACTATTTGTTTTGTGTTTGTCAGTTTCTATGTAAAACAGGAAAACGTATTGTAAATAATAACATACCTACAGCAGGAACAATAAATTCATAAACATTTAAAAAACTGCATGAATATTTCCAGGGTTGGAAATTTTTGCGGTCCATGGCCCTCTACGGGGCCCCCGTGTGGGCCCTGAGCATGCGGACGCGACCAGCGAGGCTGGTCGCATGCCAGAGGGTCATGGCTATCCGGATGATCCGAGGATACCGCACGATCGCCGGCGAATCGGCCAACCTCCTTGCCGGATTATTGCCCTGGGATCTGGAGGCGACCGCCCTCCAGCGCGTCTATGAGTGGCGCGTGGAGGCGCGGCGCCGGGGAGAATTCCCGCTGCCCCGACAAGTCGAGGCGCAGCGGGAAGAGGTCCGGCGCGATCTCAGGGCAGTATGGAGGGAACGACTGTCGCAACCGAGGTTCGGGCACGCCGCAAACGCGGCGGTAAGACCCCTCTTTGAGGAGTGGCTGGAAAGGCGTCACGGCGTCCTGACCTATCGGATGACGCAGGTCCTCACCGGACACGGATGTTTCGGGAGGTACCTGTGTCGGATGGAGAAGGAAGAAACGCCGGGGTGTCACCATTGCGAAGATCGCCCGGAGGACACAGTAGAGCATACGGTGCAAGACTGCCCCGCTTGGGCAGAGCACCGCCGTGTCCTCACGGCAGCGATAGGCGGAGACCTCTCGCGCCCGGCATTGGTCGAGGCCATGCTGCGGGGCGAGACGGAGTGGGAAGCGGTCGCCTCCTTCTGCGAAGCAGTAATGCTCGTTAAGGAGGAGGCGGGCCGTGAGAGAGAGAGGACAGCGTCCTCCCTCCGCCCCACCCGCAATGGTAGACGCCCACGGCGTCGGACGTCGCAAGACGATCTCCGGCCACCGTAGGCGCGGGCATGCGGGCGGCGAGTAAAGGGCAACTCGCCGCCCGAACATGGACCATGCCCGGGTCGACGGCGCGTTGTGTTCCACGCGCTCCTCAAAGAGCGTCAGCACGATGACGGGGCCCTGCCCAAGAGGGCCAAAGCCTGCCGGGGTCGCGGGACTTATCTCATTACTAGGGATGCATCGATACACCTTTTCGCCGATACGATACCGATACCGATATTCTTATAAAAATATCGGCGATACCGATACCGATACGCTTATTATGAATTAAAAAATTAATATACATATACTAAATAATTCACGAGTCAATTTTTTTTATTAATATAAAAAAGTAGTGACATAGCTTGATATTAGATATATGAATTTTTGGAATTAAAATTAAAATAAGATTTTTGTTTAAAAAAACAAAGTAATCTCATTTTTTTCGGAGAAAGGCGCTTTCGCTAGTCTGTTTGAAAAAGACCTGCGCTGGAAAATAGTCTCTCAGATGCGTCAGAACTCACTTGGAATCTAAAGTACTTCTGCTCATTTTTTTAGAAAACGAATGGATCGGCATCTCTCGATATATTGGGAGACCTTTTTTTTTTGCTTGGTAAAATCATCAAATGAGTCCTCCCGCCCAGGGCGGGACAGGAGGTACTGTCAGACTTGTACTGACTAAAATCCACGGTGTTCCTTCCCCCGTCAGATTGCTGACAGCTATTTGAGGCGCGCGTGGAACACAACGCGCCGTCGACCCGGGCATGGTCCATGATCGGACGGTGAGTCACCCATTATTCGCCGCCCACAGTCCCGCGCCTACGGTGGCCGGAGATCGTCTTGCGACGTCCGTTGCCGTGGGCGTCTCCCGTGGCGGCTGGGTCGTGAGGTGGACGGTGTCCTCTCCCTCACGCGTTCCGCCTCCTCCTTTGCTAGCTTTACTGCTTCGCAGAAGGAGGCGACCGCTTCCCATTCCGTCTCGCCCCGCAGCATGGCCTCGACCAATGCCGGGCGCGAGAGGTCGCCGACTATCGCCTGCGTAAAGACACGGCGGGCGGTGCTCTGCCCAAGCGGGGCAGTCCTGCACCGTATACTCTACCGTGTCCTCCGGGCGATCCTCGCAGTGGTGACACCTAGGCGTTTCTTCCTTGCCCATACGACACAGGAACCTCCCGAAAAATCCGTGCCCGGTGAGGACCTGCGTCAAGCGGAAGTTGAGGACGCCGTGACGCCTCTCCAGCCACTCCTCAAAGTGGGGTCTTACCGCCGCGATTGCGGTGTGCCCGATATTGGGAGTCCTTAGGTATCTCTCGACTTTTTCTTTGAGAGAATTACAGCTCAGAGTAGACAGAGCTCATCTTCCCACAAACACTCCAAAGCCCGCCAGTCGTAGGCATCTCAGAACTTAGTTGCAGTACCTACTGGGTTTCCCCGGGCATAGTCCGTGCCTCGTTTACAACGAAATAGACGAGACAACACGCTCGTTTACACTACATTTTTAAATTAAAAAGTATCGTTGAATCGGTCGTAAAATATCGTCGATACCGATATATCGGCTAACCCGAAGTATCGCCGATATATCGGTATCGGTATCGGTATCGGATGCATCGCTACTCATTACCGTGACCCCGGAACATAAAAGGCTATTGAAGGACACCGTGGATTTTAGTCAGTACAAGTCTGACAGTCCCTCCCGCCCTGCCCGGGGTGGGAGGACTCATTTGATGATTTTACCACGCTAAAAAAAAAAAAAAAAAGGGTTGGAAATTTTATACAAGTTTTTTAAACAAGTGTATTTTTTTGTTCTAAAATTTTTCAAAAAAAATCGAGATGAAATAAGAATAATAAAAGAGAAAGTACATTATTATTGTTTTTATATACACGAAGTCATAAGGGGTCGCCAATAAATGTATAGATACGCTTATTGCTCTTAAAACTTATCTAAAGCTTTATGATAGAGAATTCATGAAAGTTTACAGACTAAGTTAATTTATTTGACTGCTCGCCACATGGTCTTTGTCCATTAATTGACCTCACAGTTTTTTAAATAAAAACCAACCAAAACATATCGATACTAAAATGGACAGAGAATAAAAACTGGAAAGCATTACTCGACTTAAAAGGTGTGCCCTCGCTCTTCAGTGCCAGACGAACGTTATTGAACTTTCATGAAAGGATTACAGCTTTGTCTATACGCTGTGGAATATACCTACGTTCATGTGGGTAACAATGCGTGATTCATTTGTTCCCTGTAAGGCACCGTAGGTCCGTATCACAGTATCAATATGTACAGCATCAGAAAAGTTTGATCATATTTCAAGGATGGGGCATGGAGTACTGAACAAGTTTGTTAATAGGAGGAACGTTGTATTCGTGAAAAGAGAATCTGGTGTCCTATACATTTGGAAAAAGTTTTGTATGTGATTGTATGACCATGTATGAAAGTGGATGAGCATAATAAGCGTCGTAACTGATGGCGTTCTGAAGTTTCCATCTACATCTATGGGAAAAATACGTGAGTGAGTGTGATGGGAAAGCGGTTTTTTACGATTACCATAATTTTCTCTCAGAGAAAGTGGATGTGCTTAATGGTCTAGGTATTTAATACCACATCCAAAAAATATTACGACACTTTTCTGACACATACCGTATACAATGTCTGTCTACAAAATAATCTTTACCCTATGACTATGTAAATATCTATTGTAATAAATACAGAGAATATATTCTTCTATTTTTATGTATTAGTAATGGCCGCCCACAACTTTATAAAGGTTGTGAACTTGATTTTCCGGTTCGTCATGAGACCTTGCAATTATAATATTAACGTTCAAACCACAACCTAATTAATTTAAATGTAAGGAAGGAAACCGGACCTAAGAGTGTCTTATTACTTAAAAAAAGAATCAATGTCTTAGTTGCATATCGATGCATATTGCAATTCAATCGGAAGACACCGATATACATGCAGTCAGCATTGGCATCGCATGTAGGCGAGGAGTCTGCGACATTAACGAATATCATCCATAACATTTGCAACCCTGCCAAATATAGCTCGCGGCGTTTTTGGATGCAGCCGGTGATTCATCATATCATTTCCAATATTGGACGCGATGCATTTCCAGTGTTCGTTGATATCAGCCGGCGACAGAACTGATATAGCTACTGTCTATTGTCCCTGCGTAATAATGCATTGTCAGGGCTGCTACGCCGTAGACAGACCCGCTACGAATCCCTACTGGCAAATAAGTACTATAGACTAAGAATAAATAGTCTTTTCAGATTCATTGTATTTTTTATTAGGTGTGAAATGTAAGAGTACCTAATAAAGAGCTCATAGAACGAGCATTTATGATTATTTTTAACAGCCATGTGAAATATTTAGCTGTACATAACATACACATAAAAATAAAGGAAAGTAAACAAACGTACTTATGTAGTTAAAGACTGCCATTAAGCATAATTATATGTGCTTTCTCTGGGGCGTGCAAACGACAATAGAGACATTTCGCTGAAAAATCGTGTGCGGTTCGGATTTTAATTGTTAACTAGCGGAAAATTATTATGTACGTTGATTGTGAGTGACGCCCCTACTTTTCTCTGAGTCAATGGCGGCAGACGCGTACGCGGCGTCCGCGCCAGCCCGCCAGTGTGCGACGCCGCTTCCGACTCGCCACACCGAGGCCCGAGAAGCCGAATCACCGATCGGATTTTCTAACTTCGAAAACTATCGGGCGCGATTTTCTTCTTGTAAAATTTTAACGCACATTCTGCTTTTGTGATTGAAAGTATAGTTCAGTGCGTGGAAATTGACTGTAAGCTATAAAATCTGATAGTGCATGGTGCTATTGTGTTGTGTTTTGTGATTCAATCAGCTGTTTTGGAATTAACGTCATAAGGTTTCTGTTGTTCTATGTAAACATTGGCAACAAATTGGTTTTCATTTACACTTATTACGAAATATTTTACTAGCTATACGACACTGCGGAATTTTGTATGATTGACTTAGAGGAGCACATTGTGGATTATTTATACATTCAACCAAGCAAGACAATAGTTGATGTTCATTTGATTGTAACAAATAGCTCGTTGACTAAACAATAATATTGACAGTTGCCATTAAATTCCAATTGGAGGCTCAGCGGGGGTATTTAAGAATGCATTAATTTTAACGTCATTTAATGGACACGACCGAACCCAGATTTATTTTAAATCTTCATGATTTGACTGATGACTTGCTAATTCAACTTTAATTTGTCGTATTTACTCAATAGTTTGTAATTGAATGTTGCCAGTACAAGACATACGTAGTCTTCTTAATGTATTAACTGAAGGTACACGTGTAGGTGTTAGATTGATTGTTATTAACGCGTAATCGATGTACTGTCGGCAACAAATGTTTCCCATTCATCAAGTAGGTACTTACTGATCTAACAATTCTCGTGTACTCACTATATTTTGTCAAATACTTTGTGTTACTAGCTGTATTGAAAAACTACTGTTTAATACGGGTCGTAATGTTGGATAGGAATTAATACCATAAATTAACCTTCTAGGTCCAGCAGAATACGTAGGTCGTAGACATTCCTAGGCATCTCGACCGTCTACATATTAAGCAATCCAGTAGTCCATTAAGCACGTTATCAACCACATATCACGCATTTAAAATAGCAAACTAATTTCCTTTACATAACATGTTATTTACATGTTCCTAAAAAAAACATAAACAAAAACTAGAGCACAAGAATCTAGAATACTATCAAGTTTTTTCTACTTTATATTGTAATGCAACCTTCGCACATTGGCAGAATAAAAAAGGATCACGGTTCAGCATCCGCTGGCAACACATGCGTACAAGTGTAAGCGTAGGAGTCTCAACTAAGTTCTCACAGCTCGCCTTGTCTTAAGTGATTATAATTACATATATTTATTATAAATAAAAACGCGGTATGTTAAAAGCAGGGTCATGTTATGATGTAGGCTTCAACATAAAGCTTACACTGCTAATCCTTCAATGAATGGATCTAGTTGTGTAGGAGATACGTTTTCATTCAAGTTTATCATAGTAGAGTAGTTTGGCTGTCAATGAATTTGAAGATGATCTAAGCTAGCTAGCTAGATTGAATTCTAGGCGTTGAGTTCGGTCTACGAAAACGGTTCATGTGAAAGACGCCTTTAGGAATAGGTACATTTCTCCAATTAACGTTAAATTCCAACCCTTGTTTATTCTTATTGGAATCTCAGATTTGTATTATTGTCGGTACCAGGTGCATTTCTTATTCTGTTTTTACACCACTGAAATGCCAACTTAGTGTAAACAGTAAACATTCCTGGCAGTATTGTGAGTGCCGTCCTAATATAGTACTTTACGAGTATAAACATAACTCGAGTAGGTACACAAAAATATCATTTTACCAGCAGTAATGCCACGAGTTGATAAGTTTTGATACAAGTTTCCGGTGAATTTAAAGTAATTATTTTCATAGTAATAAGTAATGACATTTGTAAATACTTAGAGAGTCAACCTAGCGGTTCTCGTGAAGGTAATGTACAAGGTTACCTTAATGACCGACCCGACTGTCATTATCATTACATTGGAAGTCTATGTAGATCAAAGACCCGTGAGAATTCTTAGTATTTCTGAGATTTGTTGTTGCATTCAAACATAAAAAGCGCCTGCTCCAGGAACGCAAGTGAAAAGTTAAAAACATTTAGATTTACAGATAAAATTCTCTACCGATGAGTCAGGCTCGCGAGTGGGAATTCCGTGTTTGATATTTGACTTTATAAGCAGTTTACGCTAACATTCGCTCGGGACGTATTCAACCTCATTAAAGCTACGAGTTCCATTGATAAACCGTTGAAGATGGACTGTCGTTAATAAATCTAGGCGCAGACGTTTTCCACTGCGTGTTAGAGATTTATCGGCCACTTTATATCGTTATCCAAGCAAATAGCGGTATGATCATAATCACTGTGTCACTAATTGTTCGAGATAGCACGTTAACGCGAAACCGTCCGTGATTAAAGTCTAAACATTCCACCTGTGCTTGTAGCTGTTACAGCATAATATTATCGATTTCATAGTTTATGTAAGATACCACTATGATAGTAATGTATTGCATAAAATACCGTGCAGGGGCTACCTGTCGTGTCAAACTCGATCAGAACCGTTAATTGATTAGTGAGCATAAGCGGGGCTCCTTCTTGTAGAAGTGTTATACGAGTAATGCCCACTTCCTGACGTGTGTGATGCAATTAACAATAACTGACAATTCGTTCCGACTCGTTCTGCGAGTTTTCACGAAGCTACGATTATGACGAAATCAGTAAAAGTCACGAAACATCTGAGCATCACCCTGGTTGGTTATCCAGCATTGTTTTGATAATTCATGCTACTGGTAAATTCATACTTCACTCATCAATTCCGCTGATGTCGATAACTTTTCGTGCCAGATACTCACTCATCAACTTGAACAATAAGTCAAATTCGCAAATACCATTCTAAACGTTATACGAATAACAAAAGAGGATAAAATAGCATGCGTGATTTTGACAAATGTAGCACTTACTGCTTTAATCTTGTATTGGTTTGATACGCAAGTTTCTATCGAGATGTACTCGTACGCAGGTAATCGGAGATGTGATCACGCGAGGGGAAATTACTAGTGATGCGGACGAGTCCACTTTCTGATGTGATAGATAAATGCTAAATGAGTTGTGACAGTTACGACTGATTGGCCACTGTATTGGAGTTATTGCCATTTAATCTGCAAGAAACTCTACTGTTTATGGCTACTTAGTTGGAAACTTACAGTTGATGGCTTATTGCACGAAAGTGGTAGAAAGAAAGAGAAACAGAATTGTAGATGCAAAGCAATTAATTATATACTAGTGAGGTAAATAAATATTATAATGGTGGGCATGAAAGTGAAAAGTATGCAAATTAATTACATAATTGCACCAAACACGAACATTCTTTAATAAAATGTAAATAATATAATTGGTCAATCTTCAACACTTGTTTTCAATTAGCTTGCACACTTCTCAGAACCTTGGATTTAATTGTAATTGTTAGGCATCTTTGTTTTAAAGATAGAAAATAATGAGTTCTTTAATAAACCATTTGAATAACAGATTATATTACTAGATAACGGATTTATTCTATTGTTTCGCGTATTTTATCTCGTAAAGTTAGAAAACATACCTACCCACTTCTTTATTTTTGTAAATTATATTTTTTTCTTCAATGTAGAGCAGCTCAACAATTATTATCGTCTCTGTGATTCTTTGTCTCTGGTCAGTTGTCAAAAATTAAACTCATCTTATTGTAACGTATTTAGGTATATTATTGTATTGTAAACTTATATAATACGATCAACAGAAGCCGTGACAACGTAGGAAACTAACCGTAGTGAATTGTAGCAGTCGTAGTTATAAGATTAGTTATACAATATACGTTCCAACATAATCAATTTACTTTTGTAGTTTGCAATATTCCTGTTATACAAAGACGGTAAAAATGTGGGAAGAAGTTTTATGAGAACATACAGTTCGACGATTTTCGACATTAAAGAAAGATACTGTAAAAAAAATCATTTAAAAAACTGAAAAGGAAAGAGGTAGTTTAATTTTTTTTAGGTTTGACTACAAGAAAACTTATTTATTTATTGCGTTTTTGACTATTATAATTATTATGTTTAGGTTTACTCTAGGTTGGTGATCTTAACCTGAGATAAATTATGTAACTAGTTATTCCCCGTTTTCTCACCCCTGCTGCTCGGCTCCTTGGTCGTAGCGTGATGTTCTATTGCCTGAAACTTTCCTCGACAAATGGACTACCCAATACAAAATAAATTTTTCGATTCGCACCAGTAGTTGCTGAGATTAGAACGTTCAAACAAACAACAAACTCTTCAGCTTTATACGTAATATTAGTATAGATTAAATACATGCATATTTATATAAATATAGGTAGTGCTTTAACAGAATCACACTTTTAAAAGAACTTTATGACAATAAAATCACAACAAATAACGTATTAAAAGGCAAACAAGGTCTACTTTGCGGTAAATTATGTATTTCAGGAAGTCATAATAATCTTAATAAAATCCAATAAATTGTAATTTCCTTGTGTAAATGTTAAATCACAAAGTAATGATGTTTATTAGCACTGAATAGTGTAATTACTGGGCTTTTAAGGCGACAGTTTTTGTACGAAGTTTTTATTCCGCGTTGATTCTTCCGTCCAATGTTGCCCCTGTAAAAGAAATTAATTAAATTGGCAGCGAATTCATTTCGTGACATCCTAATCCACTTTATTTTACCTTCTTTACTACAACATACTTCTTAGTAAGAGCATAACCGCATTATATAAAAGTCAGCGCTAGATTCATCTATAATGTTCTTCTATGCTCAATTTTGTACATGACTTTTGCTAAGAAAAAGCCTATACCAAATTCTGTATCAATCTATGATGTAACGATATCTCTTGATCTAAAGGCCTTATCATAATCAGCAGCACTCATGCGCAACCTGTCAAACCGCAATTTCCCCATCGAGTGAAACTTATGTCTTTAGCGAAAGTTGAGTCGATACGTTAAAATTTTCCCTTCTATTATATAAAAGTTAACATTAATGCAGGTGTGTGAGACGCAATCGGTAGAGTTCGTTGTGCTAAAATGTAATCAGATTATCTGTGAGAGGTGTTGACAGCCTTGAACCGTAATTAATTGTTAATGTAATTAAAACGTTTGTTTTCGGAATTGTTTCTCAATGAGGTGGAGTTGTACTCACAATGTGAAATGACAAAAATAAACAAATAAATGACTTTGTTGATACAGAACCCTAACAAGTACCTATTAAATAATTTGTTAGAGACAGGAAAAGTTAACAAATATTTAAGATTTTCTTGCTAGAACCAATCAAATGTAAGCATGACTTTAAATGATACAAGTTCTTGATACACTTGATCCTTATCGCCAAAGACAAGAGAATCAATAACAAAATCAGTATTTGTCTATGGTCGCACGGTGCGTAGACCATAGACAAATACCAGGAAATAGATGTCACAATCTACGAGTATTATCTCTATTGTCAACTAAGTAATGGACATCAGACTTAGGATATCTTGCGTAGCCAACTGCTAACTGGTGAAAGCATTGACTCGGATAACATTGTTTCCAATTAAAATGAGATCACGTTCATAATCAATTTTATTGCCTCTATTTAGATGTCTGCCTGATAACTATCTTAATTGATCCTTGAATTGAACGCGCACTTAATTTGTAAGTCTATTGGTAAGCCGACTTGAACTCTTTTTTTTTTTTTTTTTTTTTTAGCGTGGTAAAATCATCAAATGAGTCCTCCCACCCCGGGCAGGGCGGGAGGGACTGTCAGACTTGTACTGACTAAAATCCACGGTGTCCTTCAATAGCCCGTTATGTCCCGGGGTCACGGTAATGAGATAAGTCCCGCGACCCCGGCAGGCTTTGGCCCTCTTGGGCGGGGCCCCGTCATCGAGCTGACGCTCTTTGAGGCGCGCGTGGAACACAACGCGCCGTCCGACTTGAACTCTGGAAGAATATTATCGCGCCTTTGGAATGGAACCTGTCCTTTTGCTAATTGACACTGAGAGTTACAGCTCGTTGTTTTGACGAATACTTTAAACTGTATAAGGCTCTTGGCATTGATGGCACGAATACTAATCAACACGTTTGTCCAGTACAAAAGATATATCACAGCCTCGAGTAAACAGTTAATTTCCATTGCATTTTAACTACTCTTTATCTCTGTCACTGCGAAATTCACTAGCTTAACAAAATGAACCCTTTTCGATTACGTTGGGGGAACTCCGATGTAATTCATTAGGCAGTCACATTATTTGCCACCCCTGGAGGGTGACCTAGGCCCCCAAAGTTAAATCCTGTGAGGGGACGCCCTCTGAATCCGCTTGTGCAGTCGATATGCTTAGATGAGCAACGACTGCAGTGGGTGCAGCTCGTAATTGGTACATACGTACACAGTACATGCATATTTATGAGGTAGGGTCATTGTTCCCTATGGATAGGATTAAGGAGTTCTTTCTTGCCATTAGAATTGGGTTGTGTTTTGTTTTGATAAAACACGAATGTTGTGAAACACATGCACGTTTTAGGAAGCCCTAGAAGTTTTATATATGGAGTTACATGAGCGATGTTTCTCAGAAAAAGTCTTCGTGGAAATAATTCAATTGTCACGTTCTTGTGTGACTTTTTCTTAAATGTGTGTTTATTTTGATGATAAAGTAGGTACTGCAGTAATGTTTATTCATAATTAAAATAAGTCCACTTCAAGTCTTGTCTCTAATCGTGCTAAACCACCGCTAAATGGCAGCAGATATCGATGCCAAGGTCTCGACCGTCATGGATTCAGTGCCGATGGTTCTGTATGTCTTCTCTTCACATTAATCCCTTCCATATAAGGAGCAGTGTATTTGTTCAAGTGTTCTTTAGCTTATTTTGGAGATATAAGAGTCTTGTTGGAACTGATTGAAAGGCGTGGACGTAAGCCGATGTGATGTTAACTGTACAAGTAACAGACAGCAAGGTTTCTTGTTCCTTGTCGCGTTTAGTATTGGACAAGTTTTAGTTTTACAAACCAAAACATACGTCGGAACTTGCCCTTGTTATAGGTAACCAATCACATTTGTTGGTAATTTTACAAGGTAATACCAAATATAGAATTGAATTCTGTGATTTTGTCGAGTTGTGACTCCATCCTCAGATGGAGTAGTTTGTGGTGGTTTCAATTTCAACATTTTCACTTTCTATCAGGGAAGTCCTGTGTGCCGGCAACAATTTCTTTTTTGAGCTGATTAATTATGCCTTATGACGTTTAGTTAACAAAATACACTAATTCTGTGGAATAGCGGGTTTAAAACGGCCTCTAAGCTATATTAATAACGATTCACTTCGTGATTCTTGAATTAGGAGCGGTGACCTGCGAAGCCCCGTCTCGAGTTTTCCTCGTCCATCAGTCTCGACCTGCGAAAGGCAGCCGGCAGAGACTGGACGAGGAAAACTCAAGACGGGGCTCAGTGGCGTACATTGGGAGAGGCCTATGTCCAACAGTGAATGAATACAGGTTGATGAAGAGATAGAATTAGCTAGCAAGAACTTACATAGTATACCTGCGCGTGTAACCCCTGGAAATAGACGTCAAAATATCAATATTCCTCAAGTCTACTTATCTACTGTAATAGATTCTAATATACAGCAGCGTCGTAAGTCTTGACCGCGACCATAGACTAAACGTGATTGACATATAGATAACAGTGATTGCGTGAATGACTTGATCGTGAATAAGTTATCACTTGCAGTAAGTTATTACTTATTATTGATGGGTGGGTCTGCTTCAAAGTAAGTGTTGGAAGGCCACCCAGTAGGACTGATATTAATGGGACCCTTTATCTTTTATAAGAGGTAGATGGCACAACTAACTTATGTGCGATTTCACCGACATGAAAATATCAGTCTATTTGCATTTGTAGAAGAACTGAAAATACTCACAACGTAACTATTAATAAATAAATAAACATTTATTTCTGAATCACTACCATAGAGCTGTAGGGGCTTTTTTCAAAATTAACATTTTTTTATTATTGATGTAGAGAGATTTGAGTCTCGTGTGATATGTGTTCAATTTACAGAAAAAAACCTTGTAACTGGTATTTACAGAAAATTACAAAGTTTCCACACATTTTTAAGTTAAACCGAATGACTCATGACTGATAACCTGCTTCTAGTATAAATATTGATGTGTCTATGTATTATTTCAAAACCGGTAAATAAATATTTCTCGTGACGTCACTGAGTTGGCCTTAGCACGTGTTTTGCAAACTGATTGTCATTTGTCAGTATGTGAGGCCCGCAAACCACATCCGAGTTATTATTGTTTCATTACCAGCATCCAATAGAAACAATCAACAAATTCACTTTATGACACATCTAAACGGTTTTATTATATTATACATTTATTTTCTTGAGCGGTTTTACTCTAGTAGGCTTTACAGTCATACGAGCAATTATTCTTAAATAATTTGCAAACGTGTCTGAATTTGATAAATTATTTAAACACTGTACTGTCCCACTGGCAAAGACCTCCTCAAAATCCTTCCAGGCTGAGAAAAAAAAAACACTCAATCACACAAACAGCAGTCGCCTCGTGTCAAACAGTAGTCTTCAAAGAAGAATCCAGTTCGCCCCGTCATCTCCATCGTTGTAGGTATAACACGACCCGTAATACTGTATCATGAGCAGTGGTGGCCCAGTTGTATCGGCCTCGACTTACGAGTTGTAGGTCGTGGGTTCGAACCCAGTCAGGCGCATTACTTTGTGTAGGTAATTTATTTCAACACCACTGCTCTCAAAACGGTGAAGGAAAACATCGTGAGGAAACCGACATGTCCTAGAACCAAAAATTCGAAGACATGTGACTTCTACCAATCCGCACTGGGCCGCGTGGTAGATTACGGCCTGCTCCCTCTCACAGAGAGGAGGCCTGTGTCCCAGCAGTGGGAACATTTAAAGGCTGATGATGATGATGAATACTGTATAATCATCATCCTCATCGGCCTATAGCAGTCCACTGCTGAACATAGGCCTCTCCAATCTCACGCCATTTTACTTGATCACTACTCTCATCCAGCTGTTACCAGCTATATTGCGAAGGTCGTCACTCCACCTTACCTGAGGGCGTCCCAACTTACGTTTATTTAACAGTTCTAGTTTGTATCATACCTATTTCGCGCAAACTATTGTTGTATTTGTAAATAGAACGACACTATCAGTACACAACTTCTATTCGCCATAGAGTTGGATGCACATTCAAATTACCAAATGCAATGCAATACCACTTCAACTACTGTCACAGTTGCGTGCCAGATAAGATACACTTGTTTTCCGGGTCGTCACATTTAAATTAAAACAGACGGTTCATTTAATTTACATAATTATATGTTAACAGTAGAAATCCATTTTTGTTTTTTAATTTAGGTATGCCGTATGTGTTACTCAATGTGCGTGACATGTGACGTCATTATTAGAATCTGTTCGCTATGGGTTTTAAAGTAATTGGCTATGGGAGAATCTTAAGGAAATAGTAAGTACTTGCCTCTTGTGAGTCATCGACACTCAGTAATAAACCTGGTGTCGTCGCAACGTCGAATATAGAAACGTATTTATGAGGTACTGTATACAAGCAAGATGGATGTTAGTGTAGCCCGTAGGCGGCATAGTAAATGTTTTAGGATTGTCTATTTCACAATGCTGGTAGACCGAGGCACATAAAGACAGGAAACTGTCGAAGTTACCCTGTTGAACTATTGTGGACCCGTCGTACGGTACAGTTACCAAATGGGCTTTAAAATTAAACTTCAGCATTTGACCAAGGTTCAATGGTAGTAAACCGTATATTGCTGAGTCTGGGTAAATGTCGAAAATAAAGCATTAAATCATTTCTCCTGTTCGTAACGTGAGCTTGGCGAGGTGCCAGCATCCGCTCAGCAAGGATGTTCTGTTCAAGTCGGGATGTTATCGTTTGTAATTTGAAGTCATGCGCGAATCTCCCCTTTTCACTCTCAGATGGTCAACTCCAGCAAAGGTTACCCTTTTAGCTTCAATTTCTCAATGAAATCTTGTTTTTTTTTTAAAAAAAAAAATCTCACCGATCCTATATTTCCGACTATAACATAGAGTTTTTATATCATCAAAAGTTTTTTATAAGCTTTACATCAAAAGTTTTTATAACTTTTACGAGACTAGTTCCGGCGACTGACTTTATATGGGTAATATTATTACTCTATAAAATGTTTTTTTGGCTTTACACGCATATTGAGTGAAGTCTACGTCGTAGTTGCCGTAGGTGGTCCTGTTCATTTCCATAATTTGAGATGTATCGGTAAATAACTAAAAATAGGCTACAAGGCAAATAGGTCATGACATTGACTACATAATCCGTGTTCTGTCAGCTATTATTCGTCATTAAAATTAAACCGCAAGCATAAAGTATGCAACCCTGGAGTTTCAATGTCAAATGCGTTAATTTTTATAACAATGACTAGTTACATTGAGGTGTGGTTACACTGACAAGAAAATTAGATAATTTTCCCGTTATCAACTTTTTTTTTATTATGGCCGGTCTCACTTGATACTTCAAAGTTTACGAGTAGGTACCTATTTCCTTGATCTATTACTGTATACAATACCTAAATTAGAAGTAAGGCGCCATTCTTTTGATTAATTACGTTAATTAAGAAGAATCCAAGAATAGACGTCAGAACAACTCCTAAGGTCAATTTATTGGGTCGCGGGACTGTCTTATCAAGTAACCGTGACACTAGAACGTAAAGGGCTATTGAAGAATATCGTGGATTTTAGTCAGTACGAGTCTGACAGTTCCTCCCGTCCCGCCCTGGATAGGTTGATTCATTATGATGATTTTACAACGTCAAAAAAAACGGTTCATTTATTAAATTATCAACTGGGTTTTCCATTCATATAAAAAGTAGGTATTCAAGAAAATGGCTGAATCCGGACAATGAGAGCAACGACCATGAATAGCAGATAGATATGACTTACCTACAAAAGCAATTGGGCAAGAACGTAATAAACAGTAACAGTTCCTGCATCTATTTTCATTGATAGTATCAAATGTTACAGTAACCGTATTCTTTTGATTACGGCCTTATTTCTGTTTTACGGCTATGGCAGAGTAAACAATGGCGTTGGCGCGGCGCCATCTGCCGGCGATTGGCGTAAACATCTGATGACTAATACAAGGTTATTGCAGGGATATGACGATGATAGTGGTAATTTGCGTGCATTAGCGGTGATACTACAGACAGGTTATGTTATTATCTGTTCAGCCAACAATTTATGTAGGATTTGATTTATTGTATCCTCCTGTCAAATCTTTGCTGGTGTGATTTGTAATCCCGCCCCCATGCTAAAGAGACGAGCATCCGGTACAATATAATTATGGGCTTTGAGATAAATAGCTAGCTTTCTTATTGTTAAGTTCGTGCCAAATCTACCCTCATCGACTTTGAAACCTGTCACTGGCAGGATAAGTGGACAGTTTCCACAATCTCGATCCCTACATAAATGAATTTGTCTTATATGCGTTCCTAAACCACTGGATAGATTGTGATTGGTTCTTCAGGGCATACCTGTGAAGTTTCCTGGTCAAAAAATCAGTTAATCTACAGCTGAAATGAGTTAATCTACAGCTGGAATTAGTTAATCTAGAGCTGGAATTATAAAAGAAGTTGTATAAATTGTTCTGTTGCATATAAGTATGTATGTTTATTCAGAACATACACATCAGTAGCAACTAATTAGCTAATTGTAGCACACATTCTTGTCTACAAATACTACAAATGACAACGTGCTTAGTGTAGGAGCACTATTGATCATTGTCTACAATTTGTTTACAAATATCTATAATCACTTTGTTGTCAGTTTCAATAACGATACAAAAAGTAAATGTATATTCATCACGAATTGTTTTTAATTTCTTACCTACGTGTGTCTTCTGTGTGTTTGTATTTGTACACGATTGGAAAACTACGATAGATCTATCCAAGATAGTTTTTTTTTCTGTTTTCAACATAAAGTATCTCATTGCTGGGCGAAGGTTCTATGTCCTAAGTACCTACAGTCTTATTGTTACAGAATCTTGCCTTTCCTGGTTATTCTCACATTTATGATCTGTTTTAGAGACAATTCTCCTGTGGCTTCTATTGGCATAGTGCATGGTTTCGTAAAATCAAACGTGATTGGAAAGAGATTATATTTCTTGGTATTAAAAAGTATTTATTGGAATCACAAAGGTCAAATGTTTAACTTCAGGGTTTGTTTTTTATTTGAAATAGGTTTAATTTTAGCCTCAATGTAGCCTAGAGACTAAGATGAGACCTAAGTAAAAACTTAAAAAAGCGCCGAGCACAGGAAGCTTTGAAGCGTGAAGTCAGAGCTTTTAGTACAAATTACATACTCGTATTCCTCGTATAAAATTTCATAAACGTATCCAGCCAGATCCACGTAAAATTCATAAACTCTCTACGAGTAAAACTAAAAATAAACTCTGCATTCATTTTCAATTTGGGATGCGTTTCCAGAAATTGAGTAGGATGCCTTCAACGTCAACATACAATGATGAAGCGTTTAAATAACACTATTATTAGTAAGACGTTTGTTTGAGAGATTCAGCACTTACTAGTGTGGGATGGGTGGCCAGCAACGCCTTCTGCGCGGGCGCAATGATGTGTTATACCACATAATAATCAGCTCTATAAATAGGTAAACATATCCACGTTTACAGGCTATTCATAAATTTGTTACGCGAACCGATAATATTGAACGCTTATAATGTATTGTAAAACTCACGTTACGCTATGAGTATAATAGGTACTTAGCTATACAATTTTACAGATTAGAAGCTGCTCCGCTGTAGGTTTTCGGATGAAAACACGATATTATGTGTCGTGAGTTCAGTCATGGACTTGTTTATGTGTTTTCAAATATTTACATTGATAAGATATCGATGCGTTTATGACATGTTATAATATAATTGAAGTATTTTTTTCTCATCTTAAATGTATTGAAAAGTTTCAAGTTCGTTCACCATGACCACTCCAATCCAATATTAAACTTTAGTGTAAAGGAAGTTTGCAGGTAACTTGTAAAACATTTACTATTTCCGCAGTGAGCTGTTAATGTTGGTAGTCTGTAAAAGTTGGACGTAAAGTTGTTTGAAATGCTACTGAGACTTAATTGTTCTGAATTTCCTGCAGCTTTCAGGCAAGTTGTACTTGTTGGAACAAGTACAACTTGCCTGCATAAAAGGCTTATGGATGATCACCTAGATAGCGATAGTTACCTATGATATTATGACACCTGGTTTTGTGAGTAATTTACTGCTGACAAAAATAAAGTATTTTTTTTTCGCAATTAGACTGACCTAATAGTTTCATAGGTTAGCATTAGCGTAGAAACCCACAAGCACTCTCATTCTAATGAAACAATACTTTCCTTCAACGTCACATAAAGTACTTCCAGGACCACATCAATTGATTACTCATAAAATTAAAATTACTGGGTGATGCAAACCCTCGCCAAGCACAGTACAGTCGCGTACAATTGACTCATCTTCAGTAGTTAGCGGCATTGTATGCAAACTGCCGTGGTAACGTCTGCTAGTTTCGGTACAATGGCGAATTAAGACAAAGAACCAATGATTTGTTATGGTATTGCCTGAGCTTGGTCATGCCTCACCAGGGAAGTTGAGACACTACACTTAAGTAACCTACCCACTTATTTTTTTAAACTTTTTTAACCTAGACCAAGTTGTTGTCCTAATTCTGTTAGCCAAGAAAAATATGTCAATTTAGATTTTCGCAACGATCTCGTAATTTCGTGTTGTAAGTGCGATCTGTGTGCTTGTGAGCAAATGAAGTGGACAATAGTTATGACAAAGCCCTATATATATTTGAATAAAATTGGATTGAATGTCACGTCTATTCAACTGAATTGTATTCCCACCATTGTTGATTCATTAACAATCATTCGTAAACATATTCCCTGTATTGTTTGCCTAATCTTAAAACATCGCTAATTAAATATAATTTCTGTCAAAGCTGTTCGCAGTCTATTGTGAGTGAAGGATTTGAAAAGCGCGTACATTAATTCTGTGAACGTCGACGTGACGATTACATCTCATCAGATTTTTAATTAGGATTTGTTGTTGGCCGCAGTCCAGGGTCTACGGAGCGTGTCAACACGCGTCCTCATTTACTTAATTGTAAAACAAATACGCTATTTGCAGCATTTTTTTTTAAACAGTGAGACGTGCTCTTTCTTTTAAATGGACGAGTTATTGTTAACTATCGGAACCCAATTGGAATGCAAAGTGCGCACCTGTGATTTTATTGTTTGAAGTGTCACGGACAGTTATTTGATCCAGTTCAATGGACTACTCAAATCGTTTGAGCTGGCCTGGTTATAGGCATCGAGTTAAGTAAGCCCTGAATTATTGGTTATGCACTTATTAGTTACTATCTTCACTTATAAGATATCACAACACCACATGTTCATCACAGTAAATTAGTGTGTCACAATTTGCTTAAAACAACTTTCAGCAAGATTGAAATTCCCAACTATTTTGCTTTCTACTTTTAATTGTTTTATTTTTCCTTTCATTTTGTATATTTAGCTTTATTTAAATGACCATTGAATTCCGTTACGATTAACCGCTTCAATGGTCAAGGGACCTTCCTAATGTCGTCGCTCTTTACGGAATGCCAGGAGTCCGTTATTTCTCCTGATAATTTTGTCATAAGTGTCTCAAATAAATCAAGTGAGGGACGACTTTGGGGTGTGACCTCACAGGAAAACCATGCGTTCACTTATGACTAATTTATTTCATGGATACTTTTTTTTTTAATGTTACCTTGACCCCAAGTGTACTAACGTCCTCCTTCTGCGAAGCAGTAATGCTCGCGAAGGAGGAGGCGGGCCGCGTGAGAGAGAGGACAGTGTCCTCCCTCCGCCCCAACCGCAGTGGTGGACGCCCACGGCGACGGACGTCGCAAGACAATATCCGGCCACCGTAGGCGCGGGCATGCGGGCGGCGAGTAAAGGGCAACTCGCTGCCCGACCATGGACCATGCCCGGGTCGACGGCGCGTTGTGTTCCACGCGCGCCTCAAAGAGCGTCAGCAAGATGACGGGGCCCCCCTCTAGAGGGCCAAAGCCTGCCGGGGTCGCGGGACTTATCTCATTACCGTGACCCCGGAACATAAAGGGCTATCGAAGGACACCGTGGATTTTAGTCAGTACAAGTCTGACAGTCCCTCCCGCCCTGCCCGGGGTGGGAGGACTCATTTGATGATTTTACCACGCAAAAAAAAAAAAAAAAAAAAAAGTGTACTAACGTAATTATGACAAGAGCAGCTGGAATAAGAGACAAGTTTTTAGGTTTGATTTTAGTTGGCAGCTTAAAAAAAAACTTTCTTGCTACGGTTATAACCATTAAAACCGTTTAAATAGGTACATGCAAGCGTTTAATTACAGAACAATATAATTTGTTTGAATATAACACGCTCTCAAAGATTAATGAAGATGTCTGAAATTAGAAGTTGATATCACTGTATACTTAATTACATTTATAGCGTGAACTGTAATTACCTAGTCGTTAGACACGACTCGATCTAACAATTAAGACATCAGCTCATTTCAGGAATGAACCGTGTTGGGAGGTTGTTGAATTTCAGGCGCAAAAAATAACAAGATGCATTTTATTAATAAATCAACTCAAAAAGTAGGTACGTAGGTAACCTACATTTTAAAACCAACCAAACTAGTTAGGTAAATTATAATCAGTGAATAAATCTGTAAATGTAGGTCTGTACCCGTGCTAAAGCTGGGGTTGTTTGCTTCTTTTTTATTATAAACTAGCTGTGCCCGCGACTTCGTTCGCGTGGATGTCGGAACTTAACAATCTATATTTTTAGTGCGAAGCGGTGTTGGAGGATACCGATACAATCTTTTATATAAGCTATAGTCCCCGCCAAATAAGTCTGGAATAAAGGTCATTGATCCTAAAATAATCGTTCGAATTTCATACCACCATCGTTCAAACAAAATAAAATATAAGGTCAAGATCGTGTCTTACCACGATGCGTTGCTTTTGGTCGTTCTACATTTTTTCGAATGGTTTTGAAATATTGCAAAATACGGGGGTCAACGTATCTTATTTTATTTTATTCCATACTTATCTGGCGGAACTATAGTGCTTATTTAATATTAACAATATTGTGAACAAATTAACACAGCTGTGAACCATCATTCTGGAGCGTACATAAATATCCTGTCCCATCCTGTCCCGTCCTGTTCCGTCCTATCCCGTCATATTCCGTCCTGTCCCGTCCTGAACAGTCTTGTCCCGTCCTGTCCCGTCCTGTCCCGTCCTGTCCCGTCCCGTCCCGTCCCGTCCCGTCCCGTCCCGTCCTGTCCCGTCTCGTCCCGTACCGTCCCGTCCCGTCCCGTCCTGTCCTGTCCCGTCATGTCCCGTTCTGTTCCGTCCTGTCCCGTACTGTCCGTCCTGTCCCGTCCTGACTATCCTATGATTCCATAAAATCGCTATGATTAAATTACGTTTTATATAAGATGTAAACTGATTACGATGAAAAAAAAAACAATGTTACTTCAATTTAAACACCTCTATTTCAGGTTTTATTTTAACGCCATCTACCGTTTTATCGTTGAAGTACATATGTTTAGATGAATTATTTGAATATGTAGTTTTGCTATTCTAAGCTAGATCGCGCTACTGAACTGCACGTCTTGGTGTGAACTGACCGTAATTTTACTTCTGAAACACTTTAAATTCAAATAACTTTTGATAGACTGAACCGATTTCGATGAAACAAAAACTAAGTTAAACCTCAAGTTGCGTATAATTTTTGTATATAAACATTGTCAGCATTGAATTCGTAGATTTTACGTGATGTGCGCACAAACAAACAGACAAACAGACAAACCGACAAACCGACAAACAGACAAAAATTTCAAAAATGATGGAAATGGGTTCTGTTGCTTATCTTTTCACACGCTGGCTATTTTTTGTTTCAATTTCTTCAATGTACAAAAATGAATTTTCTACAGATTTATTATATGTATAGATATGTATGCATATTTATTGCTTTTTGTTTACTTACTAGGCAAACGAAAACATTTAAACCAACTGTGAATAAATAATAATTACAATTATTGAATGGTGAAGCCGTTGAATATATTGTTGTATTATTAAATACATTAATTGTTTATTGACTACCTAATCAGTCGAACGGAATACTTACTTTAGTTTCCATTCCATTGATTTTAGTTAGTTGAACAAAATAACATTATTCCATCAGACAGCAGTTTGATACAAACAAATCGCTGTTTAAAGTGAAATGGCTGTATACTCGTAACTTCCTGCAATGATGCGGAGAGAGACACTTGAGGGCAGCGCCCCTATCTTCATTCACTATCGTTATCTCGTTACGTGCATCGTCGTGTCGTAATGCTAGTGATTTACACGCCAATTGTCGGCATCTATTCACTCGACCCTTGAACTCGCTTGCAATTTATAACAAAAACTTTATGACTGTAGACATTAAAATATTTTTTTGAAACAGCAATGAACCACCGGTAAAAAAAAAACTTAAAAAGTACAAATTCAATGAGTGGTGTATTTAAAAATATATCATGAGTCTTCAAAGGGAAAAACGTGCAAAGTTTAATATGTGGAAGGCGATTATACACAGAAAGAGGAAATACAGCGAAGTTTTACCAGGTGACCGAGAGTCGTACTCCGCTCTAGCGGCGATGCAGGGAGGTAGTTCTGCGACACTACCGCCATCTCTTGACGCACTCAGAGCATGTAAGTATTATCGCTACTCGACGCTAGATGGCAGCACTGGTTGTTCTACTGTGCAAATATTATTGTCTTTGTTTTGATAGCGTTCGCGTTCGTTACATTTATTAATTAGACGTTTTTGAGTTTTTTTTTGATAGAGGAGAGTAGCTAGTTTTAGCAATTATTACCATTCCGATATTATTACTGGATACACTTTTTTTCGGTTTATGTATAAACGTGTTTTTATTTTGGTAAGGTTTTTATCTATCACATCATCAGCCTTTTAATGTTCCCACTGCTGGGGCACAGGCCTCCTCTCTGTGAGAGGGAGTGGGCCATAATCCACCACGCGGGCCCAGTGCGGTTTGGTAGATGTCATAAATATGTCTTCGAATTTGATGGTTGTAGGACATGCCGGTGTCCTCACGATGTTTTCCTTCACCGTTTTGAGAGCAGTGGTGATGAAATAAATTACACAAAGTAATGCGTCAGGCTGGGTTCGAACCCACGACCTACATAAGTCGGGGCTGATACCACTGGGCCACCACTGCTCTTACTGGGCCACCACTGCTCTTATGGTTTTTTTTAACAAAATATTAACCTCCTTATCAAAAAATATTATTATGATCACAAGAACATCATAGAGATACGATTTGCCCAAAACAGTATGTCAATTGGTTAAATAGTTTTATAGGAACATGCTTTGTACGGACGTTTTATCCATTTACCTATAGATGGCGTTGTGCAATTACGTGTTGGACTTTAAAATTGTTTTGGTTGCTCGGTTTCTTAAAACACAAATATACTACCTCGTTCTCATTCTTCGAGTTCGAATCTGTGGTATTTATGTTTTTGGGATATCGGACAGTTTTTTCAGCGATTGTTTATCATGCCTAAAAGGAAATCACAACTTTCCCGTCAGACATCCCAGACAAGAGCAGCTCTAGTACACCGTACGGAAGAGTCTGCTCTTGAAAATCATCAGCTCCTCTCGAGGAATAGAGAAAATATTTCGAAAGCACGCGCTGGGGAATCTAGCTCCGAGCGTTCACAGCGGCTTGCGGAAATCTAGCGCTGAACGTGCGCAGCGTCTCATTGATTTAAGGCAGTATGTCTCAGCAACAAGGGATAGGGAGTCCAGCGCTGAGCGCTCGCAGAGGCTCGCTAGCCAAAGCGCGAGAACATCTCAGGCACGTGCTCGGCAATCTAACGCTGAACGTGCGCAGCGTCTTAATGATATAAGGCAGCATGTCTCAGCAACAAGGGATAGGGAGACTAGCGCTGAGTGCTCGCAGCGGCTCACTAACCAAAGATTGAGAACATCGCAGGCCCGGGCTCGGGAATCTAGCGCTGAACATGCGCAGCGCCTAGCAACAGAAATACAGCGGGCAGTTACAGTCAGTATGCAATAAAAACAAAATCCTTCTTTTGGCAGTCAGGAAATAAATCATAACACTAAGTACTAACCGAACCACACTCATAATTTTATTACAAGTTAAAATGTTTACCGGCACGGGTCAGCTAGTATTTTTTTTTATAAAGCAACGTGATTTCACATAAATTGGGATTCTTTTATTACATTTATTTTAAAATGCTTCTCAAGTACTGCATAAAATGTTACTAAAATTATTTGAAACGCTTGGTCAAATATTATTTACAATACTACAAAAATCAACACGATGACATTGTGTGCATTTTTTGTGGAGACGCGTAATGGCATGGCCAATGCCTCCTCTCGGACTTCAATTGTGGGAAAATATGATTCATAGCATTGTGTTTACTATACCAACCGCGTCAAACGTTGCCGCTCTCTGAATGAGGTCAATCTTTGTTACATTTCTGGCGACTAACGCTCGTGACCCACGGTTTTACAACAAACGGAGCCCTTGCGACAACCGACAACACTGAAGCATTACTATTATTTTATCTTCAAGATCTTAGAACGTAATTTTAGTTTATTTTGTAACTCAAAAATAATATCTAAGTTGTGAAATATCTAGCTTTCGTTTTTCAATAATACCTAATGTAGTAGTAATGTTATAACTTAAAAATCTTGAGTTGAAAATACAGCTGTCCTCAAGCGAATAATATCCCTGAGCTTATTCGTCTCATTCCCCATCCTTCTTCGGAAACAATTGTCATTGTTCCGAGTAAAAATCATGGAAGGACATCAGTTGGCATTGCGAAGAGGCAATCTTTAGGTACTACTTAACAATGCGTTGACTATAAAGAAACTGACACTCATAGCGAAGAACGTTGCCCACGCGCAGACAATATGGCTCCCACGGCATGGTTTCCATGACTTTACGTAAATCTGCTAATTACTGCGCATTTAGACATAACAAAGATAGGTTTCCTCACTTTAATATACATAAAATTTTCATAATGGAAAATATTATTATAAAACACAGTAATACCCGTTTGAAAGCCTAGAATAGGTAATAATGAATGACGTGACAGTCGAATATGTCTGAATATCTAGTGTTCCATAAGTATTAATACTGCTTTCAGAAATGTAAAATTTATGTATATGTTATGTATACAGGAAACATCAATCATCATCGACATTTACATGCATTCAAAATCGAAGGTCTTTCAACTTTGCAGTCTGTTGTAGAATTTTCTTGTGCTATTTTCTGTTGTTTGTAGTTTGAGTTCCACCCACTTTTATGTCTCTAATTTCTTGTAAAAACATTGTATTTCCTCTGTGAATCGTTCATGGTTATTAAGTGACAGAAGTACATATGTTCGTGCAACATTTGTTTGTAATGTGTGACTGAATGTCGCTCACGCAAGACTCAATGGTCGGAGTCAGTGTACAGGTTTGACCCACATACTTAGCCGGGCCATCGTCTTCAATGCACCCGCCTCCTTCGGGACTTCGAACACAACTACATATTCTCGAGTGTATTTATGCATATCTGAATCAACAATAACCGGCATAATGGGTCCCTTCAATGGTTTGCATATATTAGTTTATGAGGCCAACATTTTCTAGAGCATGCGGTCCGTTCTTGTTTATTATGATTTTGGGACATTCGGAAGTCATTTGCAATTAGAGAATAATTACAGTTTTGGTGATTCCCTTCACTGTTATCTAATGTTGTGTTCAACGTTAAATTGTAGGCTTGTGATTCACACCAGTCGCTTTCTACAAGGTAGTTGCGTAGTTCTGTCAGTGAAGCCTCGTTTAGTTTAATTGTGAAAACACAAATAATTCGTTGACAACCTTAAGGCGCTGCCCATAGCGAACACTCTGTAAATGACTAGTATTTCGTCGCAAAGTTAGCCGTATCTGTACATGCCACAAGCCAGAAAAAAATACAGTGTATAGTCAAATGTATAAAGTAAAGACTTTAACAAAAACAATTCACAAAAGTGGTCTAAAACTACGAAAAAAAATTGTCAATATTACCACGAAAAAAAATTTTTCGTCTCGAAATTCTCAATTTTTTCAGCGGTAACCATTATATTTTTTGTAACTATAACAGAAGAAATTTCATATACTAAAGACATATCTATTTTTTTTTGAACTCAGACCTGTAATTGTTTAAATATTAAGTTAAAACTGCAAAATTTCTTACATTTTTTCTTACAATTTGCCCCCGCGCGCAGCTGCTTCACCCCCGCGACTACCTTTGCTACATAGAGCTTGGGTACAGCGCCTTAATTCACGGGTGAATAATTGTCGTGTTTCCATCTCGATCCAACGAGAGATTCGCAAAAATCCATTGCGGCGGCGGCGTGTCTCCGAGCGCGTCACGGATAATGAGCAACTCCTGCTATTGTGTTCAAATTGTGTCAAATTAACGCATCCGTTTTCTAAGAATTGACTCATGACGAATTGTTCTGTAGTGCTAGGAACCCACTGTTTTATCTTTTTGCGGTCACCTTACGAGCTTCGCATAAAGGGCTTTCTCTGAATACGTCTTTCTATTACACCTTAGTCTTTTACCTTGTTTGGTATCAAAGGGTCAGAAGGGCTGCATAGTCAAGTCATATTTCTTTCACACACCGCAACGTCGAATCATGAGACGATTTAGCATAAATACAACTACATATTTGCCAACAAAAAACTCGGTCTAAAGTGCTCTTGATCTTTCGATATCCATTTTCTGAGATCAAGTTAATTCTCCATGTATGTCAAGCTCGTTTAAGAGACAACCTCCTACTGTGGATGTGGAAGCGAGAGCTGCTTCCACAAAAAAACTAGTTACGCTCTGAAGGCCGTCATTACTAAATTCTCCATAGTTTTTATTCGACTAAGCTCTCAGAAGCAATTCCAATTGAGTTCTTTCGATGAATACGGAAAACCGATCTCTACTGTGCCCGTAGCGTTTTGTGCCCATTCGCACCCATATGTCTGTGGTCCATTTTATCTGTGATTTCTTCTTTTATACGGTGTTGTTCGACTTTTTAAAGGTACATATAATGTTAATGCCCTCTTTGACTTTATGTTTGCCATTAAAGGTACGACGACCTGATAGATGATCAAACGCATGATGAATGAATGATTGACAGACAGAGAGAGATCAGTCCTTAATTGAAACGCTGTTTGTAGTTCTAATATGTTTGTTAAAGTAGGTAGGGTTAGATCAGCAATCAGTGAAGACGTCAATATCTACTATTGCCCAAGTCACTGTTTGTAGTTCTCAAACGATTCAGAAAGCTATTGATGTTTCTCAGAACCTGTTCCTTTGTTATTGCTACCTAAAAACGCCCTAGATTTCTCATCGAAAATTTAGAGTTTTTTTTTCAGGAGTCAGATGGTATCAACATGATTAATAATAATCAGGCGATGCTTACATCGCCTGTGTTTTGTTTTATTTATGTATGGTTCGGCCGCGACATATGGGGGACGCTGGGTACCTTCAGCGCAGCTGGGGGCAACAGGATGCGAATATACGATTAGCGATCTTTTTCTCTTGCATTTTAAATTACCGTTCCGTATTACGCTTACAGAGCACAGCTTCCGGCTGTTTATAAGGTTTTATTTATTGTGACAACAAACGTTTCTGATGTATTATCTTGAATAAGCATTGAGCATGTCAAATCGAGATTAAGTTATGAAGCTCCTAGTCAATGAATAGACATAGCCTGACCTACTAAATAAATTGAGAATTGATGTAGGTAGGATTAGTTACCAGTTGGAGTGTGGGCAGACTGGTAAACATGATTGTATCCTTGCCCTATACATAGTGTGTCTGAGTGCCTGAGTGGGGTCTCGCTGCAAATTATATAACTTTTCATTATGGCGATGAAAACAATGAATCAGCGAAGAGCTTGTTAGTGACTCACCTCCCCACCTCATTGTGGAGGCCACATCGTGCTTTATCCTTGCCTTTTTTCTTAGCAAAGATAATCTCGTATTCTGCCTCTGTATACCATTAAGTACCGGTATTTGTAGTGTTAGCATGTTAGCAATTAATTGTAAATGCCTGAGAGAGCCGACTAACTAATTGACATACTCTAGAGTAGCAAACCGACTTTTAATTAGGCACATTGCTAAATGCTACGGGTTTGTTTACCATATTTTTTTGATGAAAAATATTGTAATAGGCTAAGGTTTACCATTTTATATAACATCCAAATACTTTCTTAAATGTTTAAATTATAAGCTTTCACTAATTATGTAATCATTTTGTTACAGGTAAGTGTCGATTGCTTTACGAATTAATTGTGGCGTTATACGGTAAGTAATGTAAGCAAAATCTGTTTTTATGATAACATTATGGATCTGTATTCTCCTCAATGCTGTAAGATGGAATGTGAAACAATTGCAAAAATTAAACATTTGTCTAATTCCATTGCACGTAGGTACCTTATATTATCTTATATTTACGCTCTCTAAACAAAGGTCTTAACGATCTCATCTCTACACAATTGGTGCGAATTCAATTTAGCTTTAATTTGGTGACTGACCGTTATAATTATCTCGCTACTTCCATCAAGATGTGTTATCTCTTAATTTTATACTGTTTAACGCTGCTTTGCTCTGTTAATTGCTAATTCTATTTTAGATCGTATCTAGTAAATCGTAAAATATTTACGGTAATCCGATTCTTTATGGCATCCCAAATGACATTTATGTAATACAGTTCAAATTGCGTCGTACCGATAAGCATTTACGGCTTGTTATTTAAAAACAAATTAAGTACGCATTTAGTTAAGAATTTAATGCAAGACCACTTTAAAAATGATAATTTCATGGCGCTGTTAATAAAAGAGAATATATTGTACCACGGATGCAATAAAGTGCAGTAATTTACTGGTGTAATTAAAGCTCTTTTGTATCGTGTGTCGCGTTAGTCCGGTCTGGCGTACCTCGCAGTCCACCGGATGACTCTGAAAACAAGAGCAGCAGCTTAGGGTTACACGCACGGCTGTCCAGGCTTTCAAGCTGACGTGCTCGGTGGCAACTTTCGACCGCAAACAAGATACTGGTTGACATGCGAAATTGGGTCTGTGGAAATCCTGCATGCTCGCAGATTTGACTTAATGGACCTTGATGAAGGCCTGTACTGTCGCACTATTAGTCATCTATCGTGTCAATTACTTGGTTGACATATTTATGCGAAACATATTTTATGACTTTACTCTCGCGTGCAATTGTGCATTGAGATTTCTATAAGTTTGAACTCAATCTAACCCATAATCTAGAATTGCAATGTCGTCATTTTCATGCCCAAACCCAGCACAATTTGAGTCCGGCACAGCATAATTCTTTGTTAATTAAATAGTATGTTTTTTATCCACTATTTTCTACCAGCCATCTCTAGTACTCCCTCTCTTTTCTAGATTTGGTATTATCTTTCAAAATTTAAATAACACGTGTAACGATTATATCCATCAACTATCTACAAATATCCGGTGCACCTTAACCCTTCCTTCATCTAACACCAAGCCCAAGGATGTTTACAAAGTTATTTTTGTATCCTATGTTGATAGCAGGCGTGTTTGTACCTTGTCGTCACCCTATCACCGTTATTGAATCAGGCGAGTTAATCAACAGCCACTGTTATTCTGTACTGATTTATAAACCTGTTGCGATTATGTCATGATGGCCTACCTCTGACAATTTGTTAGCACCGTTCCGAACGGTATTATGTTTGATCGAGACAATCTGCATAGTTGCGGACTTGACTGGATTATAATGTGACGTAGAATATTCTTTTACTTTTTGTTTTTTAAACCCATGACTTCTAAGTCTAAGAACCAGTTTCAAAGTAGCGATTTATAAGTTATTCATACAAAAGAATTCACCTTCACTGTCAACGCAGAATTTCTTTTAAATAATACGTATTAATTATGCGAGGCACATAGCAGAATGTTAAACTCTCGTGGTCGACTCTGGCTACGTACATTTTTTCCTAGAATCGTTATACAGTCGATATTTAAAATTTTCTCTAAACGCCTTAGTGCACGCACATTAACGATTCTGTACGCATAAGAAGTTCGTGAGTCTTGGAACAGTTTGTACTAAAACTCACATTTACATGGAGAATTTAGATACAAATAAGCATTTTGAACGGGCCGTTAAATGGTTGAGTTAAAAAAGTACATATCCATTGACGTGATGGTTTTTGGAAAACATCGAGATGATGAAAATGGCTATTTGGTCAATTAAATCGACCATTCATTGCCATAAATAAAATACCTATTCTTTATTGTCTGATGCCAATCAGTGAAGCAGACAGTCCGCGAGTAAACCTTAACCCAGAATAATTTTACTGTTCGTAATTTTAGCCACAACTCCCATAAAAAAAATATGTAAATCAGACCTTTTTCTTTCACGTCAAAACCAATAGTTCGGCATCACGGCGATTTGGCCCGATTTTAAAACTCCTGTGCCAAAAATATTATTCCCACATTCGACGGCAATGCAGATGTGCCATTTTACGCATACAAATTGGGACACAGTCTGTGTACCGAGCGTATATTATGCTGAATATTTTGAAATTTTCACAACAGTTTTCGTTTTTTTTTGGGCAAGCGAACCATTCTTGTAACACTTACGCTGATTATTTTTCTACGTAAATATGTGTTACTGCAATTACATGGGTAATCATGCATGTAAAACAATTTAGTAAAAATGTAACAGTCTGAAAAAGTGATGTCGCGTGTTGCCATCATGACATGATCATCAATAATGATATAATTTTGTTTTCAAATTGTACATTGAATTGTAGATGTGATGAAACTCCTCACCTTGTGAGTTAAGCTTTAAATTAAAGCCAGATTAAGTCGTTCTTATCACGATTTATTTATGACAGATAAGTGCGTGCGTGAAAACTCGTAAGATACTCTGAAAACGTGCCTTAATGGGCTCGGCCCTTACCGATGTGCAGACTGTTGTTCTACTGCCCTGCTCATGTAATAATTTTCCTTTTTTGTGTTGTACTCACGGCACAAAGCCCGGCTTTCAGTGTTTGGGCTCTAAATTTAGCCAAGATTTATGTTTACTTCTTTCTTCCGGCGATAGCTATAAATATTCGTATTTTAAACAAAACATAAATTACCCTGAATGTGTGATAATTTACATTCTTGTGTTAATTAAGATAGCTGTTATGTATGAAATTAAATCTTCACTAAATATTTTGTAATGGGTCTGCTTGAGCTGCTATCTGCAATGTATTGCTCAATTATTGCATGCAGATAAGGGGCTACTGCGTGCAGGGCCGCGCCGCCCCTGTGTGCGATGTGTGCGGCGCACACAGGCGCCAGGGTTATAGGGGCGCCAGATGAGATGCCAAAGCCCATTAATGAAATTATTTTTTTCATATAACATACATTAAACCTCAGTATCGATAAGTAAGTAAATGCAAGTCTCCCAAGAGACAAGCACTATTTCAATTGACCCACTGTTTATATTTCGGGTATGAGTTTACACGAACTTCAAGCGCTGCGTCTGCGTTTTAAAATCAAAAGAAGCGCCGCAGTCAATACAATAGATAAAGCCGAGCCGTGGATCATGAGTTTATAATAAAGGAATATGATGCGACCCGGAGACACCGGCGGCGAGAGAATAAGTATAAACAAACAATTTTAAATATTTCATCCAAAGTGGGTGCTAGGTGCGCATTGAATGAATGTCCCGTGCTTTATATAATATTAAAAATAAGTTTAAGTTCCAACACTAATGACAATAATATTAAGTGTGTGTTACGGATTCTTTTAATGTGTATTCATAATGAGTGGTAGTGAACAAGAAAAAAAAAAATATCGGGTACCAGAATTTGTTGAGGAAAAGAAGACTAGAGGAAGAATGGGATAAAAAAACTTCTAAAATAATTCAATATTTTACGGCTCTAAAAAAACTGGTAAAAGTGATAAAAAATAAAGCTTTAAGCAGGGGTATGTACATTTTATGTAATTTCCTATACAATATCTTACAAAAGCCCTGACGATT
Organism: Agrotis exclamationis; assembly: GCA_950005045.1. Taxonomy (NCBI): domain Eukaryota; kingdom Metazoa; phylum Arthropoda; class Insecta; order Lepidoptera; family Noctuidae; genus Agrotis; species Agrotis exclamationis. The sequence continues at coordinate 8,318,738 of OX465417.1, read as the reverse complement.
ATTTTTTATTAAATAAAAACGTTGCCCCACACAGGAATTTCTCTTATGTCGTGGCCCGTGGGTGCGTTTACAAATATAGAAACTCACATAAACAGACACCCAGAACAGAAACAACGATTTGTAGGTCATACGAATATTAATTGTTCCGTGCGGGATTCGAACACACGACACGCTGCGCATCAGTTTAATCGCTCAGCCACGTCGCTAACCGTTCTTTCTGCGTTTTAAATACAATAGTAATAAAGCTGTTATCCTTTATAAAATTATACGAGCAACATTTAATATAGCCAACACGGTTGGCGTAGTATAGTGGCTGGATCGCTGATGATCAATAGAGCGAGCGATCGGCTGCTGCGCTGCGTGTCACGGGGATTCCCGCACGGAACAAAAATTGTGATCTGCAAGTAATTGTTTCGGGTCTGGGTGTTTGTGTATGTGAATTTCAATGATTGTAAATGCACCCATGATAAAGTGTGGGGCAACGTTAAAAAAATATACATGTACCTATTAAGTTTATAAAATCAAATATATTAGGAAAAATATTTAAAATATTAGGGGTGGGGTGTCTACGGTCAACAGTTACTATTAAATAAAATTGAAGAAAATATAATTTTTCAATAAAAAAAAAGTCGAAACGCGACCAAAAAAGGGCGCCACAAAGAATTTGCACACAGGCGCTGCCAGGGTTCGGCGCGGCCCTGACTGCGTGAACACATGTCGGCTGTCCTATCGATATTTACGTACGATGGACTCCACGCGTTCTGTCGTATCGTACGCTGTGCAAACGAGGCTAAAAGAAAACTGCCGTCAAATTATCGTTGTTACGAGTTCGTGGCGACCCCGTTTCGGTTCTATCAGTGTCAATTTGTGTAAGTGAAGTTTCAATTATGTATAAGTAAACGACACGTTCATTCGTACAGTTCGTGTTTGCTTGCACTGCTCGGTCCCTTTGGACATGTGTATTATTACTTCGAAGCATGTTTAACATATCTGATGAGTTGTTTAACTACAGTTCCAATGACACTTATTTAATTACAAAAGTAATAAATAAAAGTGCTTTAATTTTGTGCGAAAGTGTGTCAAGCATGGCATGTTCCATAATTAAAAACTTGTGCACACTACGGGCTACAGCTACAGCTCACTGGCTGAGTACCGAAACTTTGCATTAAGGCTGGTGCATACTAGCATACCTCGTAAGCTGTAAAATGTGAATCGTGGATTAAAAAAGTATCATTTTAAAAATGGAACAGTTGTTATTAGTGCTAAGCTAGGTTGTCACAGATGTAAGCTGTTTATATCAAGAGCGTTCAGTAAGCCGACACCAGTTTTATTAGCTTATGTAAATGACCTTACAATGGCTTACGTAGACCACAGCATATACAAATACATAATATTTATAATATTATAATGTTGATAATATTATTACTGTGTCTATTATAGAAAATATTATAGTTGTACAAACTACTAGGAAAGATAACGCAAACTTCGAAGTTCCAACTCGTATGATAATGCTTATCGTGTATGACCAAGTTTTTTGTTAAATAAGCTCTACGATATATTTAAATAGGGTTGCTTACAAGTGCAGATATTTTTCATTTGGCATTATTCGTAAAAATAATATTGTAAAATATTGTATTTTCCATTTGAGGTTAAATAAAAATGTAATAATGATAATGATGATTAATAAAACTGTAAGTTTCCTTTAAAATAATGATTCAATTTGATCGTTTTAGTTTCCGCTACAAATGCCATTAAAGCGCCGATTTGAACCGTATGGTTAAAGTAAACAAACAACAATATCCTCGTTTGGTCACGTGACAACCCTGGTAGTGGTGGGTGCACACCGAGCGCGCGTTGGCCCGTTGGTAAACAGTTGGCATCGGTCCGTGTCGCGCGCACGTCGCGCCTCGTTGTCCGACATTGTGTGAGGTGCGTCTACACTGTTGTGTCCGGTCACCCGGTGTGCCGCGGCCACAATGCGCAGGAACTCTGCGGTCTGCTCCCAATGAACCTCCATACCATTGTGCTTGTTTTGTGAAATCATTACGTGCTTTTGTCAAGTGTTACACGTCGTGGTTTTGTTCAGTGACCATTTTCCAACAGTTTGTATGTCAGTATATAGCTGTGTAGTGTATTTATTGTTAACTTAATTTTACCTCAATGATCCATCGAATGACTACATGCAACTTTCAACACTAACCAGTCAAGTTTACTAAACTTATATAACAGCGATAAGAAATTCGAAACCACTCTGAACTTTACGCAGCTTACGTTTTCGAAAGCGTCTGACGGATCGTCTTGCATTCCTTGCAAATAAATCTTCATACATAAAATGTCAGGTTTCATAAATTATGAGGTCAGCCGATACGTTGACAGTGGCCCTGTAGGGCAGTGTTCTGTAATAAATTAATTAATCACTCAGTATATTGATTGCCTCCAGTGGCCCAAGCATCGTATCACACGTCGTTGGGTCGTACAGTGTAAGAGGAGCCTAAATATAGCCAGAGTGTGGCGGTCACAACAGTCACCCTTTGCGTTGACATCTACATACATAGATGCAACGCGTTTAATTAGCGTGTCAACGTTATATTTATGGAACAATTTGTCTCTTTCTGTAACAGATCTTGTCATCTGTTGCGTATGGAGACAGGTTGTACCAAAACAATAGAGAGGGTCTGTTACGATGGGTTTCAAACACAAAGCTGCCGTCAATTTACCTGTTATGATAAGGATACCTTTGAAAGTTTCCCTTCACAGTCAAACTTTGCCAAAGTAAGCTTTAAAACTTATAACTTTCCTCTATTTGGTATTTTGGGCTATAGCAGCAACAATGCCATCATCAATTCATTTCAGTTGGTTTTTAACTTTTCGCCTCATCGTTAAATTACCTCTAGTACTCCTTGATTACTCGTTATGGCCGTATAAATTTGATAACTACCTTTACGTTTAGAAATGAATTAGTTCTAGTCTCAGGGAACTAGTTAACTAATCGGTTTTCAAAATATTGAAGATATTTTGTTAATTCTCCTTATGTAGTAGCGTGTCTGAGTCACTGAGCGCCGGCACTTCGCGGTTCGATTACTATCAATGAAGAAAGGTTTAGAATTAGATACACACGAACGATTTGGTATCCAATATTTTTAACAAAAGCATTCGTGTTTTGATCTTCACGTAATACCTAACAACTGACATTATTTTGATAAAAAAAAAATCTTATAATAACTTTCTGTTTCTCTATTGATCGGTTGGAATGTAGAGTTTAATGTTGGCGAATATTTGAACGGTGATTTAAAAAAGTTAGGAAGCATCTGTCGTGCCGGGTGTTCTAAAATCATGCTTGCACATGTCGTGTGTTGTTCGTACAACGTCTTGGGGCCCGTATCCCGCTACCTGCCTCGCCACGTATTGTTCTCGTCCCTCCTCGTGGTAATAATGGACCTTCTTACTCGGGTTTGTTCTTAGAACAACAATAACACTTTGTTTTGTTTTCAAGTACGCTATCGTAGCTGCACTTGATTAGTAGAATGTTAAGTTCAGCTTGCACCGTACCGTCGCCATCGCCGTGCTATTTATAGTTTATTGCAACTCGTTCCTTAATAAAGCACAGCTCCTTTTGAGTAATCAACGCAATTACATACTGTAAATCAAATGCGTGTGTTGTCATGCGGCTGCAGGAGGTTGCAAACATCAACAGAATATAAAGTTATGTGTTCGCGATACAGACATACAGGTAAACGATTCATAATAGTCCAATGGGTTGTTTTGTCAATCGCACCACGTCTTTTGCCCACACCGTGCATCAACGTTGAATGCAAAGAGAATCCGATTCGGGCCTGTACACATGCGATGGAATTTTAATTGCTGTTTTCATAATAGCAATTTATTTTGAGGATCGCTGCTTGCCAAAAAAATACTTTACGGAGCCCGCTTACAAATAAAATTCCGTAATTCACCCCTGGAATCCTTAATCGTTTGTGTACGGGAGATAAAAGCTCCACATGAACTTTGGGCAAAGCGAACACGTAGTAGGTACGGAATGTTTTGAAAAAGTGAATAGTGTTTTTACTAAAGAGTAGCGTATCACCACTAGCTTATAAATCGGTGCCGTGGTCTCCGGCGACAGATAAGTGCGTGCTTATCGTCACTGAACCGAATTCCCCGAGAAGCCGATAACATGCCGTGAGAACACGCATTCGAGGGATAATTCTGGATTTTTGTGGATTTTTGGGGAGCATTTAAGGCCAATAAATATAACTCAAGTTGATTACGATAGAAGCTTTCCTTAGATTTAAGGGTGTGCGTTACAACGTCAAATTGTATGAGAGTTTATTACAATCTAAACGTTTTATCGTTAATGGTCCTATCACATATATATTTAAATAGGCCGATAACGATACGTTACTATCCTGCTGTTATCTCGTGCAACACATGCTTGGATTCCTCAACTATTTCATATGGTATGAAAGTAGGGGAAATTCACTTACGTAGAAGTCATTGCACTGGGTTTGATGTTTAATGAAGTGTGTTGGTAACCCGAGCTTGCCAATCATGGTCAATGATTACCAAGTTCTGATCAAGCATCTGATTACTTACGCAGAATAGAACTGCAATGTTAAGGACAAGACAGAAATCAAAAACGTTCAGAAGAATAGCTTGTTAAAAAATTTATGTAGAGCGATTTTTAAGCTCGTGAAACCACTGGTACGAGTATGTTAACATCTTTCCCTAAGTGTGGCATAAAACGGTACTTATTGTACATTTTTCGCAGCAGTCTTAAGTGGTCAGTTGTCAGATAGGATCTCGGTCATTCCCCCGCAGTTTCGGCACCTGCGTATACGCCGGAAATTGACGCACACTCGTGGTGTCACTCAGACCACTATTGACCAATATCATCGTATTATCCTTGAATTATTAGGTTTTTAAGGCTATGAATAGAATAATAATAGGTGGCAAAATAATATATTCTTAGATTTTTTCTTTTCCTGTCTTTTGTCGATCATAATTTATAATGTAATGTTTTCAGCTATTTAAAAAATATTTGGGACTGCACATTTGCACAGCAGCAGTTGATTCTTTCTGGAATGACCCAAGCCAAGTCTTAAATCAATCTTGAATTTTTATTGTATTCTTTGTAAACATGATGACTGCAGACAGTTTTAGATTTTACAACTAGAAAGTATAGAGATTTATTTTCGTTAGCGTTTGATTTGTGAGCAATAAAATGATGTGAATCGAGAACATATCGAATACGCTGGAGTCCGTTGATAAATATTGATAGTACCCTTAACGCTAATGTCTACTGACTTCAGCCGGCGAGGGAAAGTGTCGAGTACTTTATATTCGCTTTCCAAAGTGATTTGCTACTGAACTGCAACTGTGCTCATACTAAAGTATCATGTTTTCTAAACGCCTTTACTCCACCGACGTGTAATTATTCTTTATTGCTAGTTTACCGTAAACCATTGTTAACTTCTTGCACGCTTTAACCTTTAACAAGTCGATATTTGGTAGTTTACTACATAGGGCCTATTTTACAACGATTGTGCAAGAAGGAAACGGCACAAAACGTGCCATGTCTTATAGAAATTTCGTATACACGTTTAGTGATAGTCACGAATTCAATCTTGTTTGGGAACGCTCTATAATGAGAGTAATTCTTGTAATTACGTGGGAAACATGGAAATAATTCTACATAAAATTATAATAACTTTGTATTATTTCAGAGTTTTTACGGCATACTGTTCTTGTAACGGTTATACAAGAGCTTTCACTTTTATGAAAATTTCGAATGCACTTAAAGCCTATTACGTGAAGGTACACTTACACAAAGATTTCTTTGATCTTATTAAGTTAGTGAGTGGATTGTAAATGTAGAGAAATCTTACATTGTATGGGCGTGTTCTTGTAACTCACTAAGGTCTGTCAATTACGGGACTCGAGTCGCACTTTATGACCGCATGTGGAACTTGTCGGACTACTTACCCATGTGCCACTTTAAGGTGAAATTCTTTGTCTTACCGAAATCTGTGAAAACGCTGACAGCTTACAATGTTAGGTACGTCTATGCATAAATACTTCAATGTGTTAAAATTGTTACAACACTACCGATAGACAAGACGGACGAGCACATAACAACGTTAAATGTATCAAGACACAGTGTTAAAGGCAACTACATGTAATAATATGTTATTGATGTCCTGCGGGCATTCCGTTAGTAATATTACTAGATACGAGCTGGTGTAATCATCACGTTGCCAGCAGAATGGTTTCATCCGAGTTATGTTTAGAACGTAAATACAAATCTACTGCTCTGGCGCAATCTTGACTCTTGACGTGCAATAGATTATAATATTTGAAATGCCAGTCATAAATCTCAGAAGCTGAATTCACACACACGTGAAAATTAAATATCATTGAATCAAAATACCTGTTTAATTTTCCCACAATGGGATCAAAATATTGAAAGAAATACTCGTAAATGCATTCATTCAATAATAGCATACCAGACTCCAGAATTTGTCGTAACAATTTCTCACGCTCATTCATATTCTTATGAATAATTCAAAATCTAATATCAACAGCCTATAGTTTTAGCCAATTATGATCAGAATGTCAAGTTGCATATGATTTACACGTAGAGTCTAAGATCGCCTGATGGAGTGGAAACTGATCCATCTGAAGAGGGATGTCAGTGTTATTTCAAATAAACTAATTCTATATCCAACTTATTACCGGATTCATTTAGAGCCTAAACTAATCCTAACATAATTGCTGAGCTCGTCCTGTCAGAGGAAATCTTGATAAATGTACACTTTACGCTTTGTACAACATAATTGCTTGTTTATTTTAAAATTCTGAACGCGCCGCCTCGCGCGTATCCTCGGTCATTAGTACATTGCTCTGTAACTAAGCTTGGTTATTTCTGCGAAACTCTCTTGATAGAACATTATGCGAATCGACAATGATGCTCCTATATGATAATACTACATTGCAACTGTGTGGTTCGATCGTGTTCGTTGGAGTTCCTAAACTTTTCAGATAACGAAACACCCGTCAAATACTTTTTATTTGATGGAACCCCATATCAAATGACAAATCAAGACAGAAACAGCATTATTAATAATTTCGCAGAAACCGGTGACTCACAGAACCCCTAGGTTACGCGGAACTAACTTTAGGAATCGCTACGTTAGACCTAGCTGCGAAGCTTTAAGCTTATTTGAAATCTGGGTGGTGTAGTGCTGCATTTCATTGTCTTCACTTGCGTTTTTTCTTTATTTGATTCCTTCAAAGAGTTCAGTAAATGTAAGTTTATGAATAAATAAGAGTAAGTGAGACTTCCGTAATTCTTAATGTGTTGTTACATTAGTATCGTTCTCATTAATGGATACACTTGCTACATCCGCTAGCTCGTCTTGTGACTTTGTGACACTTTCTTAATTGTTTTAGTCTACTTTGTTAATAGGGGCCTGGGGCAGTACTGTACCATTCTGCATTCTGTGGGAATCGTTCATTCCAGTCGAGTCTATCTCATTGAGCTATTTATCCAGCGTAAGGCCGTCTAAATTGAGAGGCGCGATGCGATACACGAATGTTTCAATATCATTGCAGAGTCAGATACAGTTTCATCGATTCTGGGAGTAGTCGATCGGGATCAACGCTGGCGTGCGTCCAAACAACAGTTTATAGCTGACACTGTTTACCGAGCCAGCCGTCACCTAAATATGTTCCAAGCTTTACAAGCTTTTATCTGAACCCAAACGCGTTGTTCGACTCGTGCCGGATGCGGAAATGTTAACTGCAATCAGCGTAGAAATGGTGCGCGATACATTTCTACTGGAATTGTGTGTCATCATTACTGATGTTTTCGGTTTGAATTGTAAATATTATGTTTTGTATATAAGCTATGTTTGGCTTGTCACATTAATGGTATAGATAGTGTCATGAGTTCACGACATGTCGACAATAGAATACCGTATGACTTCTTTAGTCTTAAATTCATAAAAAAATACTGCATTGAAAGAGCGAGGCGAAATATTTTAATATAATTAAATACAGTGTTTCAAGATCATAATTATCGTCGTGCGTCCAACACTTTTAAACGTCGATGTTTTTGTAAAATTTTCCCCTTAGCAATAAGGATGATCTCATTATTATAATAATATGTATGTATGTATGTCAGTGTAAACACATAGACGCAGTAGTCGGGTAGGTATGTAATGCAACGGTAATGCGTCGCCGTCGTTCGGCGTGCGTGCTTAATCTCTTCCATTGAGCATTTGTAAGGCGGCTGCATTCTTTTTACCCTACTACCCTGATTGACTCGTCTAGCGTATATTCTTATTCATACATGTTAGAGTAAGGCGTTGTATTATTTCGATGTTATGCATTAAAACTTTTATTCACAGGAACGAGTGCGGGCTTAAAGCTGTTGGTGTTATTTTGAGATTTTGTTTCTCAATATTATTTCGTGATCCAATTACATGATAGTAATTCCGCTGCATCGCGTTCGCGTATCACACTCGTTTAATTATTTACACGTTTATTCTGTATTTGTGTCTGGAACGCATCAGTTTCACTTACGTTTGCTGAAGTATTTACGCATGCAGTTATTCAGTACATTTGCACGGCTGTGGCTTCGTCGGCCGTTTGTCTGCGCACACGCACACTCCCCCGGCATTCTATTGGCACACTTCTCTCTAACGAAAGTTTGTAATTTATTCCACTTTTTGCGCTTTCCTTGCTACTGGCTTCTTCATTAATCCAGTGTTCTATTAAATTAAACAGTTCGATTTAATAATTTTATGCCACGCAGCATGTGTTTTGCTCGGTCTTAGTCACTTAGTGTTTGTGTTTGATGGATATTTCTATTTGCAGTTAGTTCTAAATCTCATACTTTACAGTAAATGAGATCAGGAAATATCAAATGCATTATTATTTCCTCAGTATAAATCTAATGAGCACCTGAAGGTATTAATGTATTGTATATGCGTAGCAGCAATTTAATTTAATTAACAATATAATTGTATTGTTGCGACAAAGAATTGTATTGCAATCGCATCCATCCAATAGCTTTGTATCCAATAAATGGATGTTTTTTGTATAATGGACAAATTACGATCCTTTTCAAGTTGTCATTGAATATAGAAGGGCTGGTATTGATTGCGCAAGAGTTGCCGGCGCGGCGGCGTGCCAAGTTCAACCGCCCACCTCCGCCCAAACATGTGCCTACGCAGCATCGGTAAGCTGGTCTTAGCATCCATTAGGATTCGTGATTGTAACGATCAACATAAGAAAACTGTTAACGTTCGACAATTGTACGCCTATCTCAAATATGGAACCGACAGACTGACAGACGATATACTTGCTAGAGTTAGCCAATAAACAACATAGTAGGATTGACATTGAAAGTACAAAAAAAAAACCTACGAAAAAAATATTTCAATGATTTGTTTTTATGACTCAATCGTTGTGGTGATGGTGACTTAATACTTCTTTTGAAAATTGCATTAATTTATTTATATTGGGTGATTAATATCTTTCATAAAGGATTAAATCTAAAAGGTAGGTTATAAATATAATCTAAGTGCCTTGAGCCTTCCAGCACGTAGGCAATTAGGCATCTTATCCGTAAGCTACAAACTGCACCTATTCCTATTACACTAAAGCTTCTGTCAAAACATGAACCTTCCAAAGCTCGCACCTGCGTCCATGATAAATGTTACCGTTTATTTTTATCGAGTGCATCTCGCATATATCTCACACGACGACCGACTATACGAGATATCGCGTGTCCATGAACCAATACAAGATGTATAGTAAGCGTTTTGTTCTCAAGGCCGTCTTGAGCTTCTGACATACCTCCAAGTGTTGCCATGGGAAAAATTTGCTTTTTACTTTTTATGCACATCCTCATCGAGGAATTAAAATAAATGCAGTGTAACAGCTGCTTATTATCCTGTGCGTGTTGTGGATGACTGGGAAAAGTTACTGGATTTGTGTCCTATCACGACTGCCAATTGAGATCTTCAAATTCCAATAGCACGTGATTTCTGATGGTCTTTAGTTGTGGGCAGTATTGGCATGTCCATTGGACCGTTTCTTACCTTGTGAAGTGGAACTAACTCTGTTGTTCAAATGGCGGAACATTTTATATATTTACTAAAATTATTAACTCACCTTTCAGACTATTTTAAATTTTAACGTAGAATAAGGTAATGTAAATACACATGTAATTTATTGGAAAATCAGATTACATTCTGTATAAAATTAGAATTTGAGGAAAATGATATATAATTAGTTATGCAATAATTTTATTTTAATAATTGTTTTGTTTTCGAGATTATCAGGGGTATAGAATTGGAATAGTAGGTTGTTTTATCCTGTACTGCCTATAAATCCTATAATTGTTTATCTTTATGGAGGAAAAATGCAAATATGTATCTAGTTGGGTGTGGTACACTGCAATTTTATCGAAAATGTCAATTTATGTAAGTGATGTTAGAATAGGTTTTGATGTATTTGGGAAGATGATGTAATAAATATGCATAAATAAATAACGTTATATCTTTTATGCTTTTGTATGCATCGACTTTCGTAACATGACAACAAGGTTCAACAATTTTACGTTACAGAGTACCTACAGACACGAGCCCTTCAAAATATTTTTATCATTTCTAGTAAATATTCCGGAAAATAAAAGTGGGCTAAAGGTGAACCGGTGTAAGACGGTGGGCGTATCACCTGCCGCCACGGGGTTGCCTTGTGTAGTAGTGATGGAGGATTAACTGTATTACAAAAAAGTTTTTTTTTTGCTGTTTTTTATAAACATATTATTTGCGGATTTACGAGAATAAAGCCTCCTGCAGACACACGCGATTAATCGCGCGGGGCGACATGTCGCGGTCCATTCGCAGTATTTTTAGAGTGGAAATTAGCTTGGCTCGTTGTCGCAGCGCGATTAATCGCGTGTGTCTGCCGGAGGCTTAATGGTTTATTTTGTTAGACGGTAGATTTAGAAAAAAAATTGGAATGTGTTGTTTTCCCTCAGTATCATCAGACATTGATGATTTAGAGACATATAATATAGGCTAACGTCAATGTTGTGAATAGCAAAGATCATCACAAGATATCTATGGAATGTCAGCTGAAGAAGCTGAAACGTGAGCAAGAGTACATGCGGCGTTGGTGGAAGAATAATCATGTTTACTTAAACAAAACGCTGATAAACTTGGTGTCTAGTTACATTTGATTCATGTTCAAGTTAAACATACTGAGATATGCATGTGTATGTGTATTGTCTTGCTCCTGTCTTCTTTTCATGACAGTGTAGAAGCCCTCCTTAAGAGGGCTATTACATTATGAAAGAACACAGTTTCTGTCAATCTGACATCGTGATGCCCCACGAATAGAAACAAAACACAAACAAAGGAACTGTGCCTCGTATACCAGGAAGAAAACAACATGAGCTTTTGCCACTTTTCTTTCGAATAAACAGAGGAGATTCCGGGGCTTCCAGACACTACTTTTTTCCTTAGTTACGAATGGATAATACGATAAATGTCATCAAACTATTCTATAATAAATATCTTGAAATGGTCCAAAAAAAATTCTTACGCTCCATTCACTACAAATGCCACCGATCAAAACTATCGTACGCACAACTGCTATTCTGAATTCTAGACTTGGAATCCAGGCGCACCTTACTTATGGCTGTGATGCTGCATGGCATATGTAACAATAACTTTGATTGCTCTGATATCACTAACAAACTTTGTTATATTGTGCCCAGAACTGTATTACGGCGAGGGGCGCGCGTGCCCCGGCTGTTCCACACTGGAAAGTGCAGAACCAATGCTGGCGCAAGAGCGCCCCTCCGTCGTCTCTTAGAAACATATAACACACACTTTTTCGATTTAGATATCTTCTCGCTATCTCAAACAAAATTTAAAAGAATGGCTATTCAATTACTTGCACAATAATTTATAATTTCCTCCTAACCTGATTTGCCTCAAGTAGATGCGTGGTTCTGTTCTATTTTCTCCAAATAATTTATTCCGCGGACATTGGTGTGGGTTACATGTTTACCTCTAATACTCTAGTTAACTGTTTACCAAAATTGTAACATGTAACTGTTTTATGTCCCAATAAAGTAAAATAAATAAATAAATAAAAATCTTGATATATTTCAAGTGTTAATATTGTTTCCAGTGACTAATTGGAATTCATAACTTTTTTAAATTAGATTTTTGTGATTATTTAGAATTTACGATATGGTATTTTAAAATTGTTAAACGTTTTCTTCTACTTATACAGCAAGCAGTCATTTATGTCATGTATTCAGAGACAAAGTTATCGACGCAAAATTAGCCACTTGGGGTAATTAAGGTGACATAGATAAGGAGATATAGCCAGAAAAGTTGGGTTTAATGGTCGAATGTTCCCAAGTAGTGCTTCAAAATGTTTGAAACCTGTGTCAAGTGACGAGTAAGGCCCAAGAATCAAGTTCGATAAATCTACCACGCGGACCACACAAACTCTATTGCGACGAGCCACAGGCACCCCTATAATTGACTAGGCTATTTTGAATCGACACCATGAAGGTTAAAAATATTCAAGAAGCTGCTTGGTTCGCCTGCAGTTAACTGTAGCGTATGGTGAAAAACGTTAAACAATTGCAAATGAGAAAATTTATTGAACTGTTTTGACTGGGCTTCAGTGCTTCCTATGGTGGGTTACTGCTGGGTTATTTTTTTTAAATAAAGTAAGATCTATTAGAGTGTAGAGAAGATCTTAACAACTGGTTTCAGATCTTTGGTTTTCGGTGAGCTCTAAATTATGCTCTGGGATAGTTATTTCTATCTTTCAAAACTGGGCTTGCGCTTCCTAACGAAGATATATGTAACTGCTCAAAATTGCGTAGAGAATGTGGTGCAACTCCACATTATTTCATTCGTACAGCAAGGAGTACCTGAGTTCAACTTGGATCAATTTGATGCTCGAGCGAATATGACGCTACTAACAGTGCACAGATTCGCTGATGCTCGAATTACGATGTTACAGTGGTCACTCAGAATTTTTATCTGATTTCTATTGAGCATAGAAAATTTTCGGTATTTAATCCAGAACATTTCACCTTCAATCAAAAAACACAGTGTAAAAGAGAAATTCTGAAGAACTCTTTGGAACATTGGAAACGTTATTTTTCGATATTGTTATTTTATATGAAACTTGATACATTCCTGTAATTTCTCACTTTTTATTAAATTTCGTTTATTTTAACGATTTATTGAAATGCTAACTTATTTTTTATGTATTTCCATCTAAATCGTCAATGACATTTTAATATTTTGTTTTGAGTAGTTTATTCATGAATAAAATTCACAAATATCAGGAGAAAGAACCATGGTCGCCCAAGCAACACGTAAAAATTAAACACCAATTAGCAGTTTATAGCTGCATTACATCTGTAAAAAAGCTGACGTGATAGCTTTATCTTGAATAATACAGTATTTAAACTTTAATTACACTGAAAGCTTGATAAGTTCTGCATAAGATTGTTTTTTTTTTACTTTATTCAAATAAAAGTGACTGACAGCTAGTAGCTACATAACAGCGAAAAATTCAGCTTTGTGCTGAACAACTTTGAAAAATATTTCAATTATACAGCTTGATTCTGAATAGTTTATTGTTTGGTATCTTTAAGCTGCATAACCCGGCAAACCGTACTCATTTATTCAGAATATGGATACTGATTACTTTTTTAGCGTTTAAGCAGCAAACTCTGCATAAATGAAGATGACTACGATCTTATGACAATATTATAGCAAGAGAAGTGCACTAATCCTTTTTTATGCAGCTCAACCCCTAATAATCTGATTAGGAGTACTGAGACGGGCAGCTTTAGAACCGTTTATCAGAAGTACGATATCACATCATCACATCATCAGCCTATAATGTTCCCACTGCTGGGACACAGGCCTCCTCTCTGTGAGAGGGAGTAGGCTATAATCCACCACGCGGGCCCAGTGCGGGTTGGTAGATGTCACATGTCTTCGAATTTTTGGTTCAAGGACATGCCGGTTTTCTCACGATGTTTTCCTTCACCGTTTTGAGAGCAGTGCGCCTGGCGGGGTTCGAACCCACGACCTGACCTGTTACACAGAAATTGTAAACAAATCGTCTGTGTGAACAGCTTATATGCAGAATCAACATCGTCGCCATTATTTATCCTAACATAACCTCTCTTTTCTTAAACTAAACGATGTTATTACAAATAATAATTCGATGGTTTTATTTAAAAAACATCTGGGTAGTATTCTAATACCTACCTGATTGTTTTCTACCACTTTGATTAGTAACAATTGAATAAAATATTTTATCTGTCGAAAAGGGTTACTGTAAGGCAATTGTTAATTTTTTTTAAACTGGTTTTATCTTGTGGCACTCGAAAATTTTACTATAAACTTATATGTATTCTCACAGTAAAGTAGCATGCGTTGTAATAATTGTATTGTTAACAAAACATTTTACCAAAAATAATATACTTAGCAATATTTATAATTTCATCCAGAGAGCGATGTCACCATCACTTAAATTGGATAACAAAATGCTGATATTGTACATTTAATTACATACCTTCTTTATAAAACAACGAAAAAGATCAGAATTATGAATATTGTCTGTATATCAGAGTTTGATATTTTCATCTGCTTGATAGAGTTTTAAATTCTGAACAAAGGTTCGATCAGCTTTTATGCAGAAGTTAACCAAACGTTATTCAGATTTAAGCGATTAATTATGTGCCCAAATTGCTTGAATATTGACTGTATAAGCATTTATACAAACTTTATCCCTACATCTTTTACAGCGTTTAGTCATCAGAATTGCTATTATACAAAAGTTAATCAGCTAGTTTGTGTTGCTTGGGCGGTTGAGTGCTTGAACTTGTCTTTGGGGGTAGTCTCCCACCCGTCCTTCTCTGGGTGGAAGGACTGATTTGATGATTTTACCGCGTAAAAAAAAACATACCACCAGAGTCATGGCCAGTGGCATGGTGGGTCCGCAGCGAATACTATACAAGTGAACGCAAGCATGTTTGGGAAGTTGGCAAGGCTGAAATTACATGGGGTGCTAAGACAGGAAACCTCCACGTGCGCCCGTGGACTGGAGCCGGGCCTTTTTCGGGCCGGTGCACCCTGGGATGCGGGCAAAAACTCTCCTTAGGCACTGTGTGCCTAAGGGGTTTCTTTGCCCGTATGCAAATAGCCTGTCGGGTGGACGCTCCAACGCGTGTCCCTCTGAACAGCAGAGGGCACAGCGGCGGAGCGGGCTTGCGGACGGTGAGTAATGGGTATGCTCGCCGTCCGACCAAGGACCAAGCCCGGGTCGGTGACGCGTCGTGTTTCACGCGTCACCGACGGGGCCCCTTATGGGGCCAAATGCCTGCCGGGGTCGCGGATTTTTCTTAATCCAGGATACCGTGGCCCCGGAACGTAAAGGGCATCCGACGGAACACGGGTGGATTTTAGTCAGTAAGAGTCTGACAGTCCCTCCCGCCCCACCCAGGGCGGGAGGACTCACTTGATGATTTTGCCACCCTAAAAAAAAAAAAAAAAAAAAAAAAGGCTGAAATTACATTAAATTATCAATTCAGAAAAAAAAAGCTATCAGAATTATTAACATTTATTATCTTTAATTACATCCACATTCGAATATAGTAGGAAAATACAATCAACACATTTATTAATTTACATTGCAATCTGATCAGAATTAAATTAATACAAAATATTAACTTGCATCAAGAAAGGTTGGTTACGCTGTATTCTTGGCGATTGGAAAAAATCCTGGCCACCGCTTATGACCTGCGGAAAATTCGAGGTACTACATTTTTCAAGTGCAATTTGATGTAATGACAAAGACACTAGCGCCGCGTCTAAAGGTCATGAATGGTGGCGTATATTTTAAATTTTAATGATTACGTGACTAATGTCAAAATGGTTGCGAGCGATACATCCTCCCTCAGAAAGCGCTCCGCGCTGTCTAAATCAAAGAACAAACCGATCATGGTTTTATATTGGATTTTGTCATTGCATATTATAATTGTTTAATATTATTATTTTACTTTTAAATGAACTAATTATTTTTTTCATGCAAGCTAACATAGTAACCTTAGTTATTCAATACTTTTTGATTGAATATCCCGTAAAATATTGATAGATAAAAAATATAATTTCGAACGAAAAATTGTCAATATTTTCCTGTTTTGCGGAATTATTTTTGGTGTATTTCTGAATGAAAAATAAAAAACTGATTAATACAGTCCAAATATAAACATTTAGTTGTACCACGGACATTTTCAAATATTATTTTACTATTATAACTTCTATGTAATGAGTTACCAAACATTGACAAAATGTAGAATTTTATGAAACATCCTTTGCAGAGACAAGGTTTTTACTCATGTACGTAAACAAATCTAAAAATGTGTTTAATACAGTCCACAGAAAAATAATCAGACTTTCTCGGGTATATATTTTTTTTTAATTTGTGGCCATATCTTTCCCAGAATCAGGTTCCAAAGTTCGCACAAATGTAAGGAAACGTGTGAAAGCCCTCTTAAATATGCGGCCGACATTCCAGTCGGTCTCTCTGTTTACCCGTCCTCGTCTAGCGGGCTTAAAATAATTACACAAGTGCGCTGGCGCAACTCACCCTTTACAGTTTCTTGCCCCCGGGGTATATGTTCCTTGCACCTCAACCTTGGCTACCTGGTATTTTCTTTCTCGTAAGAGTAAAAGTGTTCCAAACTTTTAACAGGTTCTTGAGTGGATTTTGTGAGTGGCTACGATCTGACTTTCACTTTCGATTTTATCCATAATACCTACCAAGTATTATTGATCCGGTTTCCATAAGCTTGGCTATTAACGTCATTTGCATTATAATCTCTTTTGTTCTTTTATGTTTAGTATTCAACTAGTAAAACATTACATTTCATTAAGTCATCCAGTGGAACAACATGCAGTAATGCATTTCTGGTGCTGTTTCAATAAAATTTGGTTCTATGAAGACATGCACACTTGGACCTACACTGAAAAAATTTTACTTTAGCAAAGTACCTTTTTGGCTCGGTTACAATCATATTGGTAAATTTTAACTAAGACTTGCCTAAAAATCTACAAGTAAACTTGACAAAGAGTAGACTTGTGAATATTGTTAAATATTCTTGGCTAATAACCAATAAGCATGTTGTTGTTACTAAACGAGTATTTCACTCGGTTGTTTTTTCCAAACATCTATAGTTAATAATAGATAAGTACAACTCTGTTGATTGTAATCGAGTAATTATTCGGTTGTTTTTTACAAACATCTATAGTTAATAATAGATAAGTAGAACTCTTCTGATTGTAATCGAGTAATTATTCGGTTGATTTTTACAAACCAACATATTTATCAATACATAAGATTAACCGATTCATTGCCACCTTCATTTTCGTGAACATTTCAGCCAGGCCCCATTCATTGGTCGGTGGATCACCATTTGAGTCATCGGCCTCCCTGAAGGATGACTCAACTGATGAGTCATAAAATATTTTTCATTTAAAGACGTAGGAAATTAATCTCAGCTAAATCAAATGTAGGTATGGGCGGCTGCCATTTTTCTTTACTCGGTTGCTTCTTGCAAACTACCTCTGTTAACGGCAATCGGTTCGTGTCGTTTAATTTTAACCGAGTAGCTAACTCTGTTAAAAATAATCGAATCGTTTGGCTAGCATCAATCAATCCCATCATTCGTTTAGTCTCGGTCGCTAGTTCGCTCGTTCATTTGCTCGTCGATTCTCTTGAAGTAAGCACGCGTGCATGCGCTCCTCGTTCGTGACTCCGCTGTGAATATTGGGTGTGTGTGAAGTTTGGACAAGTGAGACATTGTTTGGACAATATTATGGACGATTAATGAATTAAATTTGTATTATCAATAAAAATACTTAGGTCAGTACTTCCAAAGTTTTTATATTTTAAAGTGTATCTACTTTCGAATATAAAAACTTTGGAAGTATTGACCTAAGTATTTTTATTTAATACAAATTTAACTGTCTTTATGCACCGAATTAAATTAATTACGAATACAGAGTAACACTGCTCTAACTACCTAGTAGGCTGGCTGCAGATACTGGATATAGTGGTTAAGTATACTGAGTAACACTGCTCTAACTACCGAGTAGGCTGGCTGCTGTTACTAGATAAATTGGTTAAGTATACTGAGTAACACTGCTCTAACTACCGAGTAGGCTGGCTGCTGTTACTAGATAAATTGGTTAAGTATACTGAGTAACACTGCTCTAACTACCGAGTAGGCTGGCTGTAGATACTGGATAAATTGGTTAAGAATACCGAGTAACACTGCTCTAACTACCGAGTAGGCTGGTTGCTGTTACTAGATAAATTGGTTAAGTATACTGAGTAACTCTGCTCTAACTACCGAGTAGGCTGGCTGCTGTTACTAGATAAATTGGTTAAGTATACTGAGTAACACTGCTCTAACTACCGAGTAGGCTGGCTGTAGATACTGGATAAATTGATTAAGAATACCGAGTAACACTGCTCTAACTACCGAGTAGGCTGGTTGCTGTTACTAGATAAATTGGTTAAGTATACTGAGTAACTCTGCTCTAACTACCGAGTAGGCTGGCTGCTGTTACTAGATAAATTGGTTAAGTATACTGAGTAACACTGCTCTAACTACCGAGTAGGCTGGCTGTAGATACTGGATAAATTGGTTAAGAATACCGAGTAACACTGATGTTATGTACCGAGTGAGCCGGCTGTAGTTAAGTTAGTAAAACTGGCTAAATGCAGGCAACTTAACTCGGTCGTTACTAACGTAAGATACTGTGTTATTTCTAACCAAGTAAAATTGGCTAAATTCAGCCAACTTGACTCGGTCGTTACTAACTTAAGATACTGAGTTATTTCTTACCAAGTATTTTTAACCAATTTTAACGGTTAATATTTAACAAGTAATGTCAGCAAAGTTGACGTATTTGTTTTTAGCAACAAACTTTGCAGGTGCTATGTTGACAAACATGCTGGGTTATTTTTAACAGTATTTTATTTATTTTTAACCCTTACGTTTTTTGAGTGTATAGTTGTACCTTGAGGTATCCTCGATCTATCTGCGCCATGTTGATTTTTAGAGCACGTTCGAATTTTAAACTGTGAATAGTAAATAAACGGTTGGTAGCGGAGGGCTGCGGCGTGCGCGCGCGCCGCTCTTGCTTGTCTTCGCGCCTCACCGAGTCGCCGCTCGGTTCACTCAGTATGTTGCTATCTGTCAATGGAGACAGTCACGCGGCGTTTTGTGCTACTCTATAATTACGTTGTAGTACGAAAGTCGGGCGATTCCGTGTGTATGTGGATTAGGCCCATAACCTAACCAGTCCGTGTACGGATCCCAGTGTTGTGTTGTGTTTGAAGTTTCTCAACACGATTGTGACGTGTAAATTTATTTCTGGGTAAATTCTATTTTAGTGGTGATGTTCTACGTGTGATTAAACAGAATCGTTATTTATTGCATAGCTTCAACAGTTTAATTAGCATTTATATTAGTATTCGTTCTTCGTATAGTTGCCCAGAAAGTTGAAGAGAATACATTTAAGCTAATCGACAATAATGGTGATGAAAATATGGTAGCTATCATTATCATGGCTGACAAACAAGGTTACACACGACTTTGCCGTAAAGAAGTCGAGTTTAGTGCGTCGTCCACTTAGTATGAAATATGAGACGCTTCGATATGAATCACTTCTGAACCATAACAAATATGAATAATGTCTGAATATTTTCACCCTCAGTGGTAGTAACCCTAAATGAAAGGAGCAATGCTAAAGGAGGAACAACCTTCAATTTTGCACTTGATCTCCATTCCCCATACCCTGATAAGTTAAAGACAACAAAACACAATGTGGATTGCGGACTTGTTTTTGTATCAAAAATGTATATTGCTTTTCAACACAAAAACAAAACACATGTCTAGAACTCAAACACATACGCTTGCCAAACAAAATAAATATCAGAAAAATGTGAACTATTTAATGATTAGCAGACAGTAGCGAGTGGGACAATGACGGCATTGTACTGTGGCCGACATAATGAGCGAGATTAATAAGTCAGTTCACGAGTTCACCGCGCGTACGCCGCTCTACTTGCTCCAATCGCCATATCCGTCGCAAATCGACCGTTTCCTCCGACCATCTTCGCGTTGACTCGCTATTATAAACATGATTTATACCTGACCCATCATTAGTTAACATGTCAACGATTGTCGCCAGCGGATGCATTTTATTTGCTCCGACACTATTTATAACCAGCTCTATAAGAATGGAGTCTTAACAGGTCTCACTTAGAGGATTAACCCACTCTATTTTTGTGTTATTCATGCGAGACTTGTCATACCGTTTTCTAAATATAACTCCTGAAAATAAAACATCGGCAGTTGTTGTAATCTTATCGCATACTCGGACCGAAATCTCGGAGAAAGGTCAACATCGAAAACATTCGAGCTATCAAATCAAAGGTTTCTTTATCTGGATTATGAGTATGGCAAGGTTGTCGTTTATGACATACTTAAATACATATATAATTTTGGTGTTGGCATTGTGATTTAACCTGGTTCGCGTGTTGATATTCTGGAAATGATTTAGGTGGCACACGCGATGTTGAGGCCACTGGTCGGAGCCCTGGCGTACTTTATCTTGAGAAAATCTCAGTCTCGTACGGAAAATATTGGCTTCGTGCCAGTCCTCGTCCTCACGCGCGTTTCCATTATTGTACCGACTCTATGTTACGGTTACGCTAGGCTTGATTAACTGCACTATGCCAAATGGATTTCTGTTTTTAGAGTCTATTTTTGCTTTTAGCAAATTGGTCTTAAATGAGCTTATTAACGAATTATTACTCTGTGTCTTTATTTTAAGATCCATAATACGCTTTTCCCATAACTACGGAATTGGAACTTCCATTGTTTAATCTTAGACTAAAAAAATACTATAATGATATTAAATAATATATATAGAGTCGTTCCAGGTGGCCTGGCATCTTGAGACGACCTTCGGAACAATGGGAAATTGGTGGCATTGTTTACAATAGGGAGGCCCTTAGCGAGGGCTGATCAGCGAAAATAGCCACGTGCTCTTGTTTATAATAAACGACTGCGTGAAGCTGTGTTTATGTAATGTACGAAATAAGTGTGAAAGCAGAAGAACATCAATTGTTTCTACATCAAATACTTAGATACTCATGAAAGTTCACTGCTTGATTCCGTAATTTTCTCGGCAGCACGATTGAAGTCGTCGGTCCCACGCAGAACTTTCCACTGAGACAATAGGTCGTTGAAGATTTCACTGTTTTTGTCAACGCATCAACTTGCCACAATCCAGTGTTAATTAAAATCAGTCGTAACAGTCTCTTCCTCGATTCAGGTTTTAACATTTTGTTTCACTAATTGTTATGTAAAGACCTGGAGCTCCCACACGCCTAAGAACTACAGTGCGTTCGTGCAAGCTTTGTCATGTATACTTTTTAGGGTTCCGTAGTCAAATGGCAAAAACGGAACCCTTATAGATTCGTCATGTCTGTCTGTCTGTCTGTCTGTCTGTCTGTCCGTGTATGTCACAGCCACTTTTTGTCGAAAGTATAAGAGCTACACTGTTGAACCTTGGTAGAAAGATGTATTATGTGAACCGCATTAGGATTTTCACACAAAAATCAAAACAAAACAAATTTTGGGGGTGCCCCCCATACTTAGAATTGAAACTCAAAAAAATTTTTTTCACCAAACCCATACGTGTGGGGTATCTATGAATAGGTCTTTAAAAATGATATTGAGGTTACTAACATCATTTTTTTCTAAACTGAACAGTTTGCGCGAGAGACACTTCCAAAGTGGTAAAAAGTGTGTCCCCCCCCCCGTAACTTCTAAAATAAGGGAATGATAAAACTAAAAAAAATATATAATGTAGACCTCAACCAAAACTACCAACGAAAATTGGTTTGGATGGGATACAGTTAGCAGTTTTTGAGATATAGTACATTTTCAAAAACCGCAAATATAACTTTGCCATTCATACAAATACTATGAAAAACAAAGTTAATTTTATTGTTTGTGTATATTACTTACTAATCTCAATATAATTATATCTCTAATCTATGCTTGCTGCTACAGAACCCTTCATGGGCGAGTCCAACTCGCACTTGGCCGGTTTTTTTCACTTATTGTACAATCACGTCCGGATTCTTGCGTAAACATAATCCTGCTGTGAGCGGAGTATCATTCGATATTCAGTTCCTATATGTTACTGCAACTTGCATGACAGAGCTGATTCTGCTATTGTATTTTCAATTCTAATAACGTTAACATTGATTCCGGGTTATAATTATAACTAGCTGCTGCCCGCGACTTCGTACGCGGATTCTGTTGCTTATGTCAGCGGCACGGGGTCGTGAAAATCGAACATTTGATAAGTCTGATGTCCAATTTCAAAGCCCGGGTAAAAAAATTAATGGGAGTTTTGGCCTGTAGAGTCAAATTTTTATTCATCACCTAAAATTAGTTCTAAGCTGTTACCGCCTTTACTGCGTGGAGATACTCCTAGCTTATGATATTTTAAAATTATACAGTGAAATTAGTGATAGCTTTGATTTCCACATCAGGTGTCCCAGATCTTCAATTTTATACGTCAACAGAGAGTGCTCATCACGCAGAACAACTCTTGCTAAGACGTCATTCTTATAGGTACTTATATGTTATAGTGTAGCTGGGCTCTTGGTGTCCCACATCAGGTGTTCCAGTACTTCAATTTTATACGTCAACAGAGAGTGCTCATCAGGCTGAACAACTTTGCTAAGACGTCATTCCTATATTATTTTATAGTGTAGCTGGCCTCTAGGAGTTTCACATCAGGTGTTCCAGATCTTCAATTTTTATACATCAACAGAGAGTGCTCATCAGGCTGAACAACTTTGCTAAGACGTAATTCCTATATATGTTATGGTGTAGCTGGGCTCTTGGTGTTCTACATCAGGTGTTCCAGATCTTCAATTTTTATACGGAAACAGAGAGTGCTTATCAGGCTGAACAACTCTTGCTAAGACGTCATTACTGTATATGTTATAGTGTACCTGGGCTCTTGGAGTTCCATATCAGGTGTTCCAGATCTTCAAATTTATTATCTCAGCAGAAAATGCTCATCACGTGGAACAATTTATGTTTTGGCACCAGTTTTGTATCTCTTATAGTTTAGCTGGTCTGTTGCAGTTCTACACCAGGTGTTCAAGTTTCTAAGATAAATTATAGCCTATATGTTGGCCAGACTTAATATCTATACAACAAAAAAAGAATCATTCAAATCCGTCCAGTACTTTTTGAGTTTATCCCGGACATACATACAGACAAACAGACAAACAGATAAACAGACAAACAGATAAAAATTCTAAAAACTATATTTTTGGCTTCGGTATCGATTGTAGATCACACCCCAAGTATTCTTTTAAAAAAATATTCAATGTACAGTTTTGACTTTCCTACCATTTTATTATATGTATAGATTATTTGTTGTCAGTTTTGTTTAGATTGAACCATTTTGCAATGTTTCTCAGTATGGTTTGAAAGTATTTTTTAATAACTCGGTCAACTTCAATTTTTGAGATTATGATTTGATACGTAATAAATCAATTCTAATCCCCTATGAGTCCATAATTTTACTGCCACCTTTATCATTTCGCAAATCATAATGTTCGTCTGATTAAAACTTCGATAGATTGTCATGAAGTCTTCAGTTTGTAATAGCTTAATGGTTAAATTTTTCAATTAGTTCCGTCATTAACATTACTTAAGCAATGGTCAGGGCTATGAGTACTGAGGAAATATCGGATTGTGCTGTTTTTGCGAGTGATGGTTGTACAAAAAGGGCGTATTGTATTTTTATTTAACGATGAGGTGGTCGCGGTCGTACTAAAAAGTTACGACACTAAAAACTGAAACATCACACACTCGACAGTCGCAGGCATACGTGAATAGGTCCACGGCGCCACAAAGATGTGCTCCTTTGTTCGTCTGCCATTCATTAGCCGAATGTGGCATGGTCCCCATTCTTGGGGAGTGCGTTGAACTGTCATGTTTCCTGCGTGTCCGTATGTAACGTGTTTTACGGGTTGACGCGCTTTTAGTACGTTTCGATGTTGCAATCGCTCAACATGCCGAGATTCAACTTACTGAGATAAGGAGATTTCTTTCCCTTTAAATTAATTCTTCTTTCTCTGAACTGAAAAGTAATTATTTATGCGTTCTCAAAATAAAATGAAGGTTTATTCAGCAGTGGTGAGAACTGGAAATAACGCATATCCAATCCTTTAGTGATGGCGTGAACTTTGATTGTATAGGGTTGTTTAACCGTGACTGGCGTGTATTCTTGATGTAAAATGCCCAAATTGTAGGCAAATAATAATGAGATAACAGCCATGAAATTATTCGTAACATTTATTTAACCCCCATTGAGATACCGGTAGCGAAAATGCAGTTACTTTTTTCGAGACATCAAGCATGGCCAACAGTTCTTAAAAGAATCTCTAACCTTGACATGAAATTCTAACGAATGAATACCTAGGCTATAAAAAGTTAAATGCTGTTTATTTGCATGTAGACCATTCGAGCAGTAGATCATTGCATTGAATCCTTCCGATTACAGAGTCCTTCGCGATAACGAATGATAAGGAAACGTCAATGTGGAATAAACAGTGTTATCTAAAAAGGTGTGCAGTTTACACGGAACATTCAACGCTAAACGACCAATCGCAAGAACTCGATACAAAAAGTGACGTAATATACGAAATCAATTAATCAGTGGAAGGTTAAAGGTGTGTTAAGAAAAGTGCAAAAAATTAGTGAATGAAATATAGCAAGCAGTTGCTCGTTTTAACCGTGGTGAAGTTCAAAACAAGTGCGTGGTTCGGGACATGAGTGACGATGAGTACAGAGAGGCGCCTCTCCCGGAGTTTCCACTCCTGCTTGAAGGGTTCCTCCACGGAGGAGGCAGCAGACGATGAGGAAAGCTGTTACCACTCCCTCGGAGGGAGGCACTCCTTGAACAGAACACATCCACAGGTGTATGTGGAGGATTTGACGAATGTATCCTTAGCGGATTTCGAAGCACAAGATGAAAATGGTATGTACTGAAAATCAAAATACTAACTTACTGCAGGATCAGCCATTAAGAACGGTTATAACATGAACGAATCTTGTTGATACTATTTTTCTCTATAATTTTGTCGGTCCCTCGTTTAATCAAAAATTCCGTGAAAAATAGTGACACATGTCACAGATTTAAGGTTATTGCTTACAATAATCCGATTCCCTCAAAAACCATACCAAATTAAAATTCACTTAATGGAATGGTTCCATTAAGTGAATTTTAATTTACGTCGCCAGTTATAATTGATGGCTCATTTGTTAATTACTCATGATCAATTATTATTTATCAGTGCGTAATTTATGCATCGGTCGTAAACGTAAATTCGAATCGTCTGCTATCAACAAGTTAACGTTACATAAACGAATAACATTTTATTAACACGTGTTTGACATTTTGAATTAATTATTATGCATTTTATTTTGGTTATAAAATATTCAGTGATTATGCTAAGCTGATAACATTCTGAAGTTTTGTACCTATTTACCCCCTTACTTATAAAAACTTGTGTTGCTTAGCTACCGATTAAATATCACCTGTCCTTGTCATTTCTATTTTAATGAATAGAGATGGCAAGTGACTTAAGAGCTATTTAAGATAAGTAACGTCTAATCAATGTTTATAAGTAAGGCCCTTAGTCTTTTATTACTAATCATTCAAGATGGTTCTCGAGCATAATCAATTTAAGATAAGGTCTGGGTGTTTGTGTAGGTATGTGCGTTTCTATGTTTGTAAATGTACCCACAATACAGGAGAAATTGTTAGTGTGGCAACGTTTTTAAATACAAAAAAAAGAGAAAGATTAGTTGATGGCCAAATAAATGTTATTCTTTTGAATTTTGTTGCAATTTCTTTGAAACAAGACTTTTGCCTGCTCAATTTCGAGAATGATTTACTTATCCTAGATTTTTTCAATAGCTTGAATGTCTACGAAGGTCTCATTTATGTGGCAGAATTCATAATTATCTATGTACGCCTTGATGAAGCACTCCTGTGACAACTGGGACGTACCTAATGTGCTCGCTGACCCACAAAGGGGTCTGACATATAAAGATCGTAGAATTTATTAATTAACGAACTTATTATTTGGATTCATCCATCAGTGACCCTAACATTACACATATATTTTTAATTCCGACGACTATTTTAATAATCACCGGTGTTTATGTTTCTTCACAGTCGTAATAATTAGGATGATGTTTAACTTTCCTCCGGAGATTTGTTATCCGAATCTGTTCAGCAGTTCTCTATTTAGTTAAATAAACAGATCTTCCTGTTTATTTCTTTTATTTTTGTGAGGTGAGCTGGCGTTCTGTTTTCCGGATGTGTTCGAATTAATTTGTTTGAGATGGACGTGTTGCACTTCCTATATATTGATGGAGACACAGCAAGCTTTCATAGTAATTCTAGCTAGTCAGAGTGTTGAAATGTTAATATGATGGAAAACTTTTTGATATATTACATGTATGAGTAAAGTTTTTTATAAGAAAATACCTTTATGAATGGTAAAAGGCCAAAAAAATGGTAATGGTGAACATATAATAGAAGACAGATCCTAAGACAGTCTGTGTATGTAACGACAGCGACATTTAAGCTTAGAGAAACATTAATTGATGAATTTAAACTAGTTAAACAAGCTTGTGTTTGTCAAATGAACATTATTAATTTCACTAATCAAAGCTTGCTGCGTCTAATTTGCAGACTCTGCATATCCTGTTTTCAGAATCCCTTAGGCTATGTAAGGATTACAAATTCCAATATACTTACTTAGATGACATGATGGCCTGTGTAGAACCAAAGCTGTTTGCTGTTTATGAATTAATTAAATAATTATCTTGTATAACCATGAAGCTAACAACATACTTAGATAAAGATATGCGAGAATTTTTTTTTGCTTACTCTTCTTTTAAACCAGTTGTTAAACCGGTCCTTCTAAAGTAACTTAACGTAATATTACATAAGCTCACTACAATCTGTTATTATGTAAATGATACATCCTTTTTATGGTAAATGTATTTAAAGTGGTTCCGTCGTATATGCCTATGATACATGTAGGTAAGGTAGGTATGTGAGTAAATGGCTATGTGTCTGGCATATAAGGAAGGACAACTTACAAGAAAGTAGGCTGAGTTCATGTGGATATGTCAGAAGAAACCGTTGAGAAATGGTACCGGATGGTAAATGTAGTAGATATAAGGAAATGTAAACGAATGTAAAAAATATAATTACAGGGTAAGGTAAACAAAAGATGGATATAGTGAAAGTCGTTATGGCTAAAAAGTGTGACTAGAAAAGTGACGACTAATAAAAATGTATGAAAGAAGAAGATTGCTGCGCTCTTGCTCCACATCCAATTGGAATTAGGGCAGCATTATGTTGCTGATGATTTTCAGTAAAATTTCTAAGGTTGTTTCTATTGTGGTTGTGGTGGGTGTGGCAAAGTATAATTTTAGCTTTTCTCTCAATTTTGCATGAGTTGCTGATTTTTGGAGGTTTGCTGAGTTGCTGACGACCCAAGTTTGCTGCACGTATGTTTAAATATCGCCACTTGGTGAGAATATTAAAATTTGAGACAGTCACGGTATTTGATTTATAATGTAGTGTCGTGCAAAAATCTAAATGAAAGAGTAGGAAAACATTTGACAGGCCACAACACCATCTGGACCTACCAGTGGATTTAAAAACGCCACTTTAGCAATGCTGCTAATACATAGAATGGCGATATTTTTTTTCCTTATATTGTTTGAGCCGTACAGTAGAATATTCTATTTTATCGTATTGCTAAATTAGCCGAGACCCGCTGGAGGAGAAAGACAGATGGTTCCATATGCCCATAGCACAAACATTGCTTATATATGGTATATACCTGGCATATAAGGAAGGTATTACGTACATTTACGGCATATCACAGGCGGGTGATCTAACTGTCAAGCTGACCGCTAACCACAGACTGTGAATGCTATAAGTAAAACCGTGTCTAACTTTATACGTGTGTAATTTAACTCTTATAGGAATGACACTGTTGCAACTTTGTTTGTGTCTATGGGGAATATGGTGAAAAATATATTGAAACATGGGTACTACTAACTAGGAATGAAAGACGTAGCTTCGACCGAAGTTTCGGACGTTTCTTATTCTTCATCACTGACAGACATTATAGATTAGTCCTGACTCCCGATTTCTTGTCAGAACTTATGGGAAGTAGGGTTTACTCAAAGATTTCGCCCCGGGCCCGTATTTTCGCTGACGGAATATTAGAATAGACCTCCATAGTCCAGATTTTTGGGGGAACGTGACGAGGGTTAAAATGAAAATCGAGGTTCTTAGAGTGAAAAAACTGTAGTTTGTTGGTTTAGTTCAAGTTGGGTTTTAAACAAGTAGCCCTGAAGCATTTGAAATGTTTAAGAAGTTATCTAACGTTATTTTTTTTAATATTAATGATGATTGAATATTGACTTTGAGGCACGTATGAAATACCTGACAAGCATGGAATATTCTACAAGATATCTATTAAGTATCTATGTATAAGAGTATACTTATGAATAGATAGATAGATACCTTTACCTAGAGTTATGTAGATTTATTGTAGATAACATATAAATCAATAACGGAGAATCTTCTCTGACCGATCTGAATGTTGTTCTTTTTGTGTTTGTAAAGTTAAAACAAGGTAAATTAAATATGTTTTTTTTTTTGGAAAATACAGCTGTTCCGTTGGAAATTCACCGTTTTCCATGCGAAACTGAGTCAGTTCGCAAGTTATAAATAAAAAAAACAATTATGATGTCTCTGGATCTATAAATAACATCGTTAACCGAAAGTGTTAACCAAACAATAACCGCAACAGTATTGCCAACATAATTCGCAAAATAAAATTCAAGGTGATAATATCAATGATATGATCTTGACATTGATTCGCAGTAATATTCGCGTGTTCGCAGCTATGACTCACTATGTAATACCACCGGATAGGTATATTACGTCCTTACACGATCGTGGGTAGCCTGACTTATTATGTACTTATCGCCAACTTATAGCATCTCACATGATTTTCAATGTATCTTCTCGACAATAGGGGTCAAATTCCCTTGTATCTTGTATGCAACTTACGTTGCCGCAGATATCATCTGTTTTGAAGGAAGTGTTGATAGTCTATGCATCCATGTGGTCGTTGTTTTCCTTATGTAGTTTTTTTATCTTATCTTTTATTACAGTTTTTCTTGTTGTGTTCGTAACAAGTGTGTTTTATCTTTTTATCTCTGCAGACTTTGAATAAATAAATGTGAGTTTAGTTGCAAGTCGAGTCTCTAGAATATATTATGAATTAAATATTCATCTACCTACCTAGAATGTGGTTGAAATCATCGATTTACTTAGCAACAATTACAAACTAATAATGTGTTAACACGGCTTCTGAATGTATAAACATGTCTCTTCAGATGTTACAACCGGATCTCTTCGAAATTCTGTATATTAGCAGAGCTTAAATAGTACATGGCTTCCATATATTCTAAGCACGTCTTGCTAAAACAAAAAATTCACGTGTTTACGTTCAGTTCACGTCTAAGTTTGAAGTTGAATCATGTTGCGCGGGCGCCGCACCTGTGCTGCGCGCGCAATACGCCGCACATCCGCTTCCTGTGTTCCTGACTTTCCAACCCTTCGCAGTACCAGTCACGACTTCCGCCCTAACATAATAATATCAAGGTTAAATAAACAAATGAGTTCATATCATATCAAAGTGATGAGTTTTTGGGGTTAACTAATGTATTTTTTTAATGCAGGACTAGTCTGATAACTGTAAATTATTATTATCTGACAGAACATCGCATAGCATTATATTCAGAGTCGGTTAAAAATGAATGGAAAAAGGTGTCTTGGGATACGAATTTAATTCACATAAAGCTTATTGTATTTTTTTTACATTAGCAATTTACGTTCATAGTGGTAAGCCGATGATAATCTCCATCACACTTATACATTAACACAAAAGTGGCCTACCTTTTATCGTAGGAAAATCGTGTTCAATTCCCACAGAGTAATATTTCAACATACAAAAAGCGGCCTCACTACTTGTCTGAACGAAGTCACGTAGAATCAAGATATTTCGTTAATTATTAGCATCCGCTCAGTGCGTCGACATCGATATTGTCAATCCTGTTACCTGTATTATCTCCGACATCTTGCGGGGGCTGGTTTTTGTCGGACGGCCATTACTGACGGAAGCTGCGTGGCTAGTGTGTGAGCCAAGAGCCAACATACCGGCGCAACCCTTTGTCGTGCGACTGCTTATACGCATGAGCTTTAGAAGCCAGGAAATCGGTGCACGTGCTAATTGTCATCACAAACAGCTGTAGCACGAATACCGCGGGTTTACTTTCTCAGTTAAAAACATTTTTCATCTCATTATGGTGCATCACGATTAAGTTCGGAGTCTTCGGAGTAGTGTCTCGTCTCAGCTCGGCGTGCCATGTTCAATTATAAAGTAAATTGTGACAATTAAAACGTTCGTTTCGCTCAAGCGCGTGTCGTAGACGCGCATGAGATCACTCGTGAGCTCATCAAAATATCACAATTATCGAACTTATCGACGTGCATCTGTCATTAACGCAACAGCGGAATTCTGAGTTATACGTAAGAAATGCGTTTTTACTCAACAAAGCTATAAACCTATTGACTTACATGTCAATAGTGCGAATTAACAGTATGTACCAGTACCAGTAGATATACTAGGCCATTGTTTGCTAGTACTATAGTAACCTGCTTTCCCTAGTTTCTGTTTGAACAATTATTCCAAGCAGTTGTTCTGACATGCAGGTTAAAAAGGTCAAAGCGAAAATTACAATTCGAATTTCTGGGCATGAATTGCATCAGCAACTGATTCGGATTAACTTAGATATAATGAACATTTAAGTTTCTTTTATTCGAAATCGTAATGTTGAAACGAATAAGACAAGATAAAAAATAATAATCAATTATTTCCTAATTTTCGTTACGATGATTTATAAATGAAAGATAATATTTACGTGATTCTTTGTGTGAGTAAAACAAAAGTTCGCCGTTGGTCAGAAATGTTTTGATTTGTCCCGTGCATTGCACTCTAGTCTTCTATTAATATCTCCTTCTTGGCAAGCCGCTGGTTTTTGATATGACCAGCGTTTGTCAAACGTCATTCATAAAAGAACATTCTTAGTGATTTTTCTTTCAGATTTTTATAATGCAGTTTGATTTATATTATCTGTAGTACATGAATGAAAGCGCATATTTTTTTGGTCAAAGGATCAGCATTGCCATCCAACGTGGCAATGCTGCCAGCGTTCTGGGCACTTTTCCCATTGATAGCGATGTGGATGAATTTTTATTTTTGTAAATATTTTACTTTTAATTTTATTTATTTAATGTAGTATAGTAGTAGTATTTATTATTATATAGGTAGGTTCTTTTTTATTTCAGTATAATGACTAATATCTACACTTACACACTAGCCTAAAAACTTATTTATCCTCATAATAACTAGGTACCTACCTACCTATATCGTTTTCGAGTTCAATTTTGCATGTTGTAAAATCCTGTAGTTTCAAGGATAATTTAGCTATGAAATAATGATCATAATTGACCTGTTTGTGCGCAACATATAACGTTCAGTGTTTTCATTTGAAGTTATGATTGAGTGGTAAAAATATAGTGCGGAATAAGCCAGTACAATAACCATGGCGGTCTACTGTTATCGCATGTGAAAAGTATGCCGTACGCAGGAAATGATAGTTTCTATGTAAATTAGTACACATATTTTGCAATACCAGCCGACCGATATGTACCAACAACACTCATTTCAATCTACATAATAATTTTCCTATTAACTGTGGCTATGTAATTATCGTGTAGTGTTGGAAAGTGATAAATCAGTTTCGTGACGGTTTCTAGTTTTAAAATGGGTCAATGTATGTACTATGTAGCTACTGTATTAATACTGATTGTACTTTAATAATATCACGTGTTAATGGTTTAATATTATTGTTTCAGGTAAGTTTCACAACCAACGTACTTTCAATCTACTGGTAGCGCCCTCTACAATAAGGTAAAGCAACTGAAGTTTTGCTACTTGACGCAAGATGGCAGTAGCAGCGCGCCACTTCACATAATTATCAGCACAATGCAATGGTACCCCGTTACGACTACATTCATGGTAGATCTTATCATTATTGTTCAAAATCTTCCACAACGATATTGATAGTCCTGAACTATTATCCAAATTTTGTTTTAATGTGCCTAATAAGATTTTGCGCTTCAATCCTCCCATTTGTGTTCCTCATTCGTCATCGAATTATAGGCAGAACAGCTATATTGTGCGTGCAAGCAAAACTTTTAATGATATATGTAAGCAACATGATCTGGATCCTTTTGAAACTAGTGTCAACTCAGCCAGAAGGTGCTTGAGCCTGCAATTTTTTAAGTGAGAGTACCTTAAGCTTTTTTCATTTTACTTTTGTCTGTATTTTTTATGTTTTTGCTGCCAAGCAGATGTCTGCATTTTTCTGTCTTAATTTTTAATGTGACAACTTTAATTTAAGTCGTGTGCTGCTGTCTGTGCTCGCATCATAACTTAGATATTTCTATTATAATTCTATACGTGAGGACTGGTAATTGGCTGTCTGATGCCTATTACCCCTTTTTTGTTATGATTTTGTTAGCTGTAAGTCCTCCATGAAATAAATAAATAAATAAATTATTTTCGTTATGAGTAAATGTAGATTTGTATTCGAAATCATCAAGCTTGTATTTAGTTTAATAATTATATTTTATCGAAAAAAATTCTAGCTGTATCGGAAACCCGACATAAATATAGAAAATCGCATCGTATGACCTCCAATAACGTATAAATTTATAGAAATATGTAGGTTTGTAACGTCTTTACCTTGATATGAACTAAGAACAATACCACAAGAACCAGTTTAGTAGGTTCATGACCGACGCGATCGCCTCTCGCATAATGCCGAGCCTTGTCGTGATTTATTCATGTACTTGTTGTGCCCTGCGGAATAAAAACTGGCCAAGAAAGGAACCGCACTTTGTTACCACTTTTATTAGACCTACGTGCTCTTTTATAAAAAGTTCATTACGCATATTTTAGAGCGGAACTAGAGGTCAAACTTCGCTGGTTAGAAATAAAAGTAGACTACTTACGTCGTAGCGTGTACCGGTCGTAGAATGCGGAAACGTATAAAATTATTTAAATATCTAACCTTGAATATGTTTTCTGTATTTATTACACTTTTTATCACTTTTATACATATAAAAATGTTACCTGTTTACTTTCTATTGTTAGGTTCACAAAGGTTACGAATCTCGTAGCACGTAGCGCTACGAACTTTCGTAGGTAAAAGCTTCATTCATAAAACTGTTTAGTACAAATTCTTTATTTAAAACTTATAAAACTTTTTATTATGGTTCAAGAATGACAACTTTTCTAGCGTTAGATATTGTGTGATACCATAAGTTACCATTACATCGATATACTACTCTAATAATTAAGACATTGTATTTTTGCGTAACTATTACTTTTGTTATCTTTATGGTAAAATATTATAGCCAGGGTAGTCAAGTTTAAATTATGTATATTATGAAAGAAAGCTCGCTTGGCGAAAAAATTTGGATGTCAAAAATTGGCGTAGCATGGATTTCGCGTAGCAAGAGGTCTACGACGACGCGATGGTGGATAGATCTGACAAGTTTTCCCTAAATTATTATTTTTATAGTGTTTTCCTTGTTTATTGTTGTAACTCATAAAGCTTGTTTTTTTAACAAAACTATTAAGTACGAACAGTCGAGCATAACATAATTATTTTTTATGAAATGTGATCTTTAAGCATTTCAAACAAAAAAAAAAAACTCGCGTATTCAATGCGTTCATAAAGATGTTTGAAAAGAGGAGGACTTGTTCATTTCTCCGTTGAATCCTGTGGTTGAATCAGTGAGTAACGTTGGTAGTGTACACTCACGAAGACGGCCGAGCGTGGCCGGAGATTGCCGAAGGCTTCAAACATGGCGGCGGAGGTGCGCTTAGCGCTTGTCAACAAAGTTACTCGACTTGGAGCGCCTGACCGGTCGCGCGCTTTCGTGTTCCGTTCCATAACCGCGAATTATAAGTGCATTTTGTGTGACAAAGTGTGAAAGTGAATAAAACAAGCTTTATTTGTTTGGAAATTGTGTTTATTTGTTTTTCTGTTATTTCGTTTAAATAAAAAGTGGTATGTAAACGTGTTTAAAGGAATGTTGGAGTATTGAGGGCCGTAGAACGCGTATCGTATGATTACAATGTTTATTGTGAATTAATATTTGATAGTTAAACAACTTTATTAAAATTATTATTAACTTTATTCAAATATAGTACTACATACATTTAATTCATGGTCATTCATGAAACAGGAACAAGTTCAAACTACTTTATAATATCAGCTACTAAACTTTTTGCACGGGCATCGAACCTATATACACACACTATGTATGATATAATAAGTTATTTAAATTATTATCTAAGTTACATAGTTTCTAAGGTGACTTTCACCCAAACACAGCTCGGTGTCGGTCGTAGATGCTAACTTATTAGCATACTGGTACCGGTAGTGATTATGTTCCCCCTAACTAATGGCCTGCGCACACAGTTTTATGGGACGACATGCGACTCTGTTCTTTAATTATTTTACTCTTCCCCAAAGCCGAGCCCCGCACGTGCTCAACTTGTTGCATAAAAACGATCCCTCACGTTTCTTGATGCATTGTCAGCAAACACAATAGGACATACATCTTAAAATAATGTGACGGATTCTCTGAACAGCTATAACACAACTTTTAACTTTTTTTTTCTCCTTATACAGCCAACTAAACGTGTCGTGTTACTATTTGAGAAATTCTTAAGAGAAATGTTCATGTTCTTGTATTTCCAAAGAAAATATTAATAGATATTCCGATAAGAACCATTCATATTTCATAAGACAAGGCAGAAAATATCGAATAAACCGTCTCCTGTCACATATTTCAATATGAGTAAATAGAGGAAACATTCATTTTGTCGATCCCTGGATGCGTCAATAAATAAAGACAAGACTATCTTGTATGAGGATCGTTTTAGGCTCTCGAATGGTAAACATTCCAAGTGTTTAGTTTATGTATGGACTGTCGAAGCTGCGGGAATTCTCCGCTGCCACCGAAGGACAGTTAAACTGATGGTCAGGCCGTGTGGGCGTCCGCGTCACCCCGAGGGACAAACGTGCGTGTTTAGACAGCTATTACACAGAACGGCATTTAGGAAAAAATGCGCGAAACGTGACACCCACATCAAAGTCACGTTCTCAATTGGCTTTCGAAATAGTTTCATCACCCCTGATAGGATAAAGGAGGAAGAAGAAACGCTTTAGTTTGTCTTTTTCTTGGAAATGTAATAAACATGAATCCTTTAGCTGCACGGAATGGATAAAATGCAAATCGATCGCTATTTCTAAACAAAGAGCTTTCTGGATCTTTATATTCCTGTCTAAAAGTTATCAGTAACTTGTGTTGAATAGAGACATAAATTACAGTCGATACTTTAATCTTCCGATCCTTCTCTATTCCCACTCCAATGCATTTCCTTTGATAAGATATATGCGTTGTATATAGAGCGTTAATCCGTCTCTAGGCGTTGTGCATAAATTCAGTAGCCGCTTCACCGCTTGATAAATCCGCGCCGGAGCCAACTCGCTGTCTGACGTTAATCTTCTTTGCGGGTTTGCAGCTCACCGCCCCGTCTTATTCTTCAAAGCTTTGAGATAACAGTTTCAGACACGCCATTATATTAATTCAAATTAAATTAATGTCCTCTTGGCCGTTTTGTTCACAGACGGTATTGTTTTTTTGTTCGCTCTGGATTGTCTTTGCAGAAAGAGTACTATCTATTATATTCTGCCTCTTTGCAATCCTCCCTTGACCTCGTTTGTACTTAAGATTTTCGTTGTGTAACTAATTGCGTCGAAGGATAGAGCATTTCCATTCTCGTTGGTATTTGATTAGATTTTGAATAGCAGGCGTATGATTGACGGATAAAAATAATAACAAGCATGAACAAATTCAAATCAAACATGCATGTGGGAGATTCTATGACTAAAAAAAGCGTGTAGGCGTGTGTAATCCTGTTTACCTATGCACCCACGTCGAATCTTATTGGACTTTCTAAACGGCGGGATGTTGTCTCGACGAACTGTAGTTTAAAAAAAAAGTGCGTTTAAATGAGTCACATCGAGTCCCATCGAGGTCTGGGTCACATTCCAGGGCTGCCGACAGAGCCGGCGCGGGCGCACCAAACCGGACCCACGCGACTACATGCGTTCCTTTTTTTCTTTTACCTTTTCCGTTTACGTAATACCTTCTTTGAAGCACCAAACTGCAACGGTCCAATTAAATAAGCCGTATCGCGGAATCACGTACGATACTCCTTTCAAAAAAGGAATATTTTTAAAGAAACCCGTAGTACTACGATATGATGTAACAGGTATTTGGTTACTCAAAGATATTTATTTCAAAGTCTATGTCTGGATCCCACATGTATGAGTCGGTAAAAGTTCGCTGTAGGCCTCGAACCCCCATCACAAAGGGGGCGGTTTTCGTTAGCCATCTGCCGAGGCAGGTGTCCTTTTATATACTAAGCAGGTGATTTGAATTCGCTTTCCTTACTCTTAGGTTTTTGTTACTGCTGTTTGAGTGTTATGTGAGCGAAGAACGATTGAATTCAATTTATAAGGCCTGTCGTTTCCGGTGTCGGAATCGGTCGAGAACTTGATACAGCATTCAATCTTTAAGATTGAACATTTATAGAATCTATAATGTTATATGCAAATTACTTTATTGTTTTACTTTTTGTTAAATCTATGGCTACAGCCGAGTTAGCAAAGAGTGTAATTAAATTCATCGATAAAAATGCATAAAGAAATCTAACAACAAACAATGATAAATCACACTTAAAATACAATTTCAGTTGGAAACCTCGTCATTACAATGATAATTATGTATATGATAATAAAAATGACTGGATAACTATATGAAGTCTGCAATAATTGTTTTGTCTTCTGTAATTTAAAATAATATTCTTATCTAAGTTTCCTTTAGCAAAAAGTAATGTCCGATTTTTGAGGTCAATTAGGTATTCCTTTAAAGTAATATATTGCTGTAGTGAAGCCAAGTAATTTCAAGTTTTTGACGCCAAAGTCTTCTACCATCAATCTAATCTTAAATATTAGAAACGTCTATAATAATGATAAAAGAACGAAATTATTGATAAACGAAGTGATGTTTTTTTTGTATAATTTGCATATTTTATTAATCTTATCCTAATAATAACGTATCAATTCACGCGATTTGTAAATTAGATTTTGTTTATCCAGCCCGAAGCTGTGGAACCGGTACAATTTTATGATCTAATTACACTTTAGGCTCCATTTACTACTATTAAT
This sequence comes from Agrotis exclamationis, assembly GCA_950005045.1. NCBI lineage: Eukaryota > Metazoa > Arthropoda > Insecta > Lepidoptera > Noctuidae > Agrotis > Agrotis exclamationis. The sequence goes on along the minus strand of OX465417.1, from coordinate 8,281,015 downwards.
TATTGAATCGAACCAATATTTTTTGTGTAAATAACGTTCACTTTTATGTTTTCTCTCACGATGTGTGAATCATCGCCAAAACCTGTATCAATATATTTTATATTTTCGCATTCCAGCACTATTTTTAAGATATTTTACTGAAAGTTTGCAGTGTGCACCAGCCGTTAGCTAAGCTACTATTCTGTATGTAGGATTCAGGCAACACATTGTTCAATAATGCTGATACCAGATACCTATAAAATTAAGAGACTCCGTGTTATAAATGCAGAGCATTTAAAATAAATAGTAAAGTCAGTATGTAACAGTGCATTTAATGTATAAATTATTGCCTATTGTTACTGCTAGTACGGTTCATTTGGTGCGATTGCATTGAAACACTTGGCCGTAAGAATGCGACTGGGCCGTGTTTACAAAGACTTTGTGCGTGTTACATAACACTAGGAAAGTAAATACTCAAACTATAAAAAAAAATAGTCGATATCAACAATATTAAATACGAAACAAAAAATATGGTCTATTAATTAATTCCACGTCTTATATCCGTAACTGAAATCAGGTAGCTACAAAAAAAATGTATTGTAATATCACCTGTCTTGGGTACATCTTTTTTGAATTTTTATATTAAAACGAAAACAGGTGAAACTTTTACCCAAACGGCAACATTGTTAATAGATAGTCTATGAGAAACAATAAATTATATTGTAGAACAATAGCCATAATATCGAATTGACTCCGACTACTGATCAATAACAGACCATGAAACATTTGACAGGAAATCGGGTTATCTCGTGACAACTAAAATGCTTTACGCTTCCTCCCAATGTTTATGACTTAATTTAATTATGATCATGACTATATAGTTGTTTACCCGTATAACTATCAATACAATTAATAACTCTATGTTTTGTTCCTCTAAGTTCATTATCCTTTCGATAGCTTTATGTGCAGCGGGCATAGACTTGTGCCTCCTGAGTCACGCGACCCCGTGTGAATTACTTCGGTAATCGGCACTTTTATGTGTTGAATCATCTCGATCAACGCTTAAACGCCGGAAGAAACCGTTACGAGCGATGCAATTATTGTTCTTATTGATTCTAATTGAAACATCATTCTAGTTTGATTATTTTTCTCTCTTCATTATTGCAGAACGGTACCCAGAACGAATTTTAGATAGAGAAAATTCAGTGAACATTGACGGAGGGAAATCGTTTGGTCCATTATAGATGATAAGTGCTCTGTCAGAATTCGGCTTCTTAATTACATTTTTTGTCGACATTCTGCAGACGGCAGCTGGCATTAAGATTTTCTAATTATCATAATCGGCTGTTAAGTAAGCATTAGAAGAATGAAGTAATTATATTGTCATTAGCAAATGTCCTAATTATCTTAGTGGACAATAATTTATTTACTTTTATTAATGAACATGATGGATTAACAGAATTTTATAATTCACTAACATAATGTAAGCAAGTATTAGTAATTAGGGCTTCCTAATGAACGAGTTATTACTGTGTAGTTTTTGATAATAACTTTATTGATATAGAAACGCAGAAACCTCTGCTATTTAACATACAATAGGGCTGTATTATTATATTGACCTTTTAAGTACCATTCTAATTTGTGTTCGAAAGGTGTCATTGAGAGCGAGATATAAATAAATTTTATGTCGTAAAAAAAAAACACGTATATTTTGCGCATTTACCTTTTGTGTCCGTTTTAGTCGCTTCTTTGCGTTTATCTTATCATTTCCTTATTAAAACAGTTATTTTAAGATAAAAGAGGACTTCAGTTTGATAAAACCTAAATAGAGTTAAAAGTAAAACTAGCATTCGGTTGCGAAAGTATCCACATGCTTAGTAAGAATTTGCATGGATGTGCATGTTCCGTGGTCGTTCTATTCCGCGATTATGCGGATTCCGACCCGCTTGCAATCGGACTTGGGTTGTTGCATTTAAATAAGTAGCAAACATTAAGTGCCGTCATACTGGCTGATCGTGACCTTGCGTCGGTGAATGTTGGGCTATCTACTGTGCAACCAAGCCTCGGCACGATTTCATCTACCATTTGAGTTAGTTTTCTTTTGTTTACTCGTATCTTTAAAATCGTAAATAAAAATCTGAGTCATGCCTAGTTTAGAATTAGTTTCCGCATTTCTATGTGCGACATTTCGTCTCTATTCATAGATCTATTTTAGGAATTGCATTTCATTTCATACTATTTCCTGTTTAGTTCTTCTTGTGCATTAACCTCATATTCTTCTTTCAAATCTGTCTTTTCGTTTGGTGAAATCTTTGACGTCGTCCGTAAATATTTGGCTCCATGCATTCATTGTTCAAACAACGTCTGGCGTGGCGTAGAAAATCGTTATTGCACAACGTAACCGTGATTACCTTCGGAACACGTTCCGTTGCCTGGCCACCTTTGTTTGCATCGCCTCCAATCATTCCTGTTCGTGTCACCTTTGAACTTCCTCGGAATAATTTTCTCTCTATTATTGTAATAACTTCAGTCAGTAGTACCGCCTCCTACATATTCCCGTAACTCTATATTTGGATAAGATCCTAGTGATTACTTAGCAAACAGATCTTCGTGATGTACTAAGTCAATGTTGTGCTACGTATAAAGACATGCACGAAGATTATGGTTTAAGTTATTTCGAAATGTTAGCGGTTGTTTACCCGCGGTAGTATTAAACGTGGCTTCTTTCCATATTCGTAGTAAAACGCATTTGGTGAGCATGCACGGTAGTGTTGTTAGTACAAATTGCACTTGGTACTTGGTAGTCACGATCTTGCCCTCGTTTCATAGTCTTGTTGAGGTGCGCTGTAACTAAGAGCTTTTAACGTGACCCACCGCCTGCCCTATATCCCGCGGCAGTGATGTCACGTCACGTCATATTTGACAAACGGGGACATATTTCGAATATATTTTAGCACTTGGGCTTTTACGAAAATGTAATAAAGAAAATTGTATTTGCAGATTTACCTTTTGACAGAACACGAAAAGATTTTATTGAGTTTGGTAAAGGAATTGAAGGGTGGTTCGTTTTTTGTCTGGATTATTAGATCAATAAAAAAGTGTTTGACAAAGAGAGTACCGACGATAATAATACAGTCATGAAGAAAAAATCTAATGAAGAAAACATTAATCAAAACTTATCCTAAGCACTTGTACTGCGCGAGACGGAGTGCAGGGAAGCGGTCGCCTCCTTCTGCGAAGCAGTCATGCTCGCGAAGGAGGAGGCGGGCCGCGTGAGGGAGAGAACAATGTCCTCCCTCCGCCCCACTCCCAGGACTCATTTGATGATTTTACCACGCAAAAAAAAAAGCTTTTGTACTGCATAACGTAGCACTCAAACAGAAAGTGGTCGAGCCGGTTCCTATATATTACAACAATACAAATACGTTCAGACAATATTTGTGCTGCAGCTCCGAAATATTGACCGCAACAGATAACCGTACTCTTGGGCAAGTTACAAACACGTGTATTATGTGGGTTCAACTCTTCTGTATACAGTTCATCCGTGAAACAGTCTTTTACTCTTAAATAACGAGACGCCATTGCTGCTTTTTGCTTCGTTTTCTGCACCACTTTCATGGAAGTGATTAAGGAGAATATTTTTAGTTGGTTGGGAATATTTATTTCAATGATAGATGTATAAGCTTCTCCTTACGCTATTAAAGCCTTAAATGAATGTCAACTTTTTGTATCCTGGCATCTAGTGAATGATTTATTGACAAAACTTCGTAACATGCTTTAGAACCCATTAATTTTCGTCCAATTACTGTCTTTTAAATCCTTGCAACATGCTGACCTCAATAAGCTTGCTAGAAGATAGCTTGATGCACTGGCACGTATGTATTAAAGGTAACTTGTTCAACTTAACTCGTGTCTGGTTGAGTTACGACCAGGGCAATCGTTCCTAGTTCAGAACGGTACTTTATATCTGTTATTAATACATCTGGCTTTTACTGTATATCTTGCTACTTCAACTGCGTTTTATTCAATTTATTTGTCCGCGGGAGACACTTACGGGACATTGTCCAATTAATTATGCTGAGCTTTATAAATCTGTATTCGTTAGTTAAAAAACAAAATACCAATATAACTATATGACCAATCAATTGGGTTCAAAGTTTTAAACTGTCTTGTAAAAATGGGGATTCATTCAAATGTGGCTGAATTCAGTATCAGTATATTAGTATTCAGTATATTATGCTCTTGCTTTAACAATACTTTTTTATGTAGACCTGTGATGATGCAGAAAGACTATAATCATTTATAATTGCTGACTAATCTGGCATATTATATGATGTTATATTTTGCTTGCATTGCATAACTTCACATTTCTTACAGTGTAATAGAAATCGACCTAAATTCGACATAATTTTGAGTAGGTAACGGTCGATTTCTACTCCAAGAAAGTTACGATTCGGAAGTATCAATAGAGAAGCATTACTACACCCAAATTACGGCTTACGTGAATTTGGAAGCGACATAATATTGACAAGCGGGTACCCTTTTCATTGAGAACACTATGATTGATCTTGAGGCTTGATCGTCTTCCTACATCAGATTGACGTAAGATCGCAGCCGTCCCCTCAATTGGGTGATTTGCTTTGATCAGAAACTTGATTTCTATTGAATTTACGTCCTACTTTACCCTTCTACCAAAGAGCTTTCAAACTTAACCGATGATTATCAGAAAGTTCTCTTTGAATGCGATCTTAGACGTGAAATTATATTCATTACCAGTTTTCAATTTGGGATATCCCTAATTGATAGTAATGTCGTTAATTTAGAGTATAATTCGAATGAGTATCTCTGATTGAATGGTACTACGCCTTGCTATAAACTCACACGTCGATGTCCGGTCGACAAACCTGTATCTATTGCTAGTACCTAGTTGGGCGGGCTAAGGAAGTATCGGAGTGCATCCGCACGGTATGATGTCTCCTAGCAACGAACTTGGAGACGATTTTTACTGTGCCGTTCACACAATTCTAAAGCACCCAGTCCTATCCGTGGTATTGATAATTGCGTCAATAATTTCTATCCATAAAACCGGATTTTCTTTTACTCGAAAGTCTTTGTGTAATAAGAAAGGTGAGTTTACGCTTGTATGATGCAATCGACGAGCTTTTACCCGTCGAATAGTTGGTTTTTTTTATGTGTTTTGGTCATAGACCTGTCATAAAAGGCTAAAATACATTATCAAACTCCAAGCTTCTCGTGTTTGATTTGCAGTAATAGCTCTCTCACTCTGATTTATGATTTAGAACTATTACCAGTTACTGTACCGTTGTCACCGGATACCATTTCTAGTTTTGACACCATTCGCCTTCCGGGATTCGTGCACTTAGACGGAGTAATTAAATCCGGCTTGTGTTCCGTGTTCTGGCTTTCCCGCAACTTTATTCTTAGCCTGCGAATATAACAGCGATTCACATAATACTGAGACCGTTCAATCTACTATCGACTTGCCTCCTACACAGACATATTTTATAGCTTCAACGCAACGTAATGTTGCCAGGTCATAAAATCCATCATAATGATTCAGTGTTGCAATATCTCTGTATAAAAGGGACTGTCAAAAACATTTGGGAATTTTTCTTTGTAAAAAACCTGCAGAATCGCTTCAGAGCAGTATAATTTGCATAAATCATGAATTGAAGGCGCTCGTACTTATTGACTGCTGCAAATTGCAATAATTGCCTGCAATTTGTTTTATTAAACACTTAATATCAAGCGTTGGCTTAGAAAATATGAATAATAAAGTATTTAAATATTGGCTGTTTCTTTGTTGCCAAAGTTATGTATGAGTTTTGCAGCTCATTTACTTAAAGATGATGTTCTAAGAGTAGAGTACATATTTAAGAATATAGACGTTAAAACAGCTCTATCACGGTTTTCAGGAATAAAAATCGAAGTCCAAAGTCTGAGCCATGTCTTTTCATAAGTAGTTTCTTGCTAACGTTTTTCGTCATTGTGCTCTTGTATATGATCTCAAAGAACATTATATTTTGATTGCGCAAGAGTAACGGTTCTGTGGTTTTATGGTATTCGTTGCATTCGTCGAGCATGCGGTCGGAATAACTTGCGAAAGCCCAGAGGAAACTTTTGCAACCGCTTTAGTTTCATGCGTCTGGCGCCGGCTGACACTAATCATTGTCTGAAATGTCTTAACCGCATACGAGAGGACAGTTTTCGAGATTCTTCTCAGTCCATTGATCTTCTAGGTCGTAGTTATTATCGCAGTCACAGTCATCACATTGTCTTGTTGTACAGTCAGCATCAAAAGTCGATGACCACATTCTGATTTTCAAAATCACTGTACATTATAATCACCCATAAATCGCTCAACAAGATAGGCGCCAGTATTGAATGAACATCATTAAAGTTCAAAATTAACTGAACACAACTCCTCAAAGGTCACTGAACACCATTTTGTTAAAAATTGCTGATCGTTATTTAATCCGAAAACATCATTACATTCAGTTTTACAAAAGTCACTGAACAATATAAAATACTTGTTTTAGTTATCTAGTGTAATCACGACCACGTCCAAAAATAACTCAACATCATAAATAACAAAAGTCAGTGAACAATATAAAATGCTTGTTTTAGTTACCTACTGCAAAACGTCCAAAAATAACTGAACATCATAAATAACAAAAGTTACTATACTATCTTCAGAGTTATACTTATATCCAATCTTGTCATATCCAAACTAAATTATTTAAAAAAAATACGTGTGCCACTCGGGGACTGCCGCGGTAAAGCTATTGCATAGCAATTTTAAAAAAAAAAAAAACAAGAAAAGAAGATTTAAAATGTTTGTGGTGCACTACGGTAATAATAGAAAAATAAATTATAATGAAGATATAAGTGGGTCTTTTGTATACAGCATTCCTAGGTCTCACTTCCAAACAGGGTCAAAATTTTCAACAGGTTATGGGCCCAGCACGCTTCCACTCCACTCTCCTTTGTTGTAGGAGAATTTTATAAGTAGGTTTCATTGTGGAAACCTTCTTTTGTAGCTGGCCGTTTAGAATCAGTAATCATATGCCTACCCTTTTACAATTAAATTGGGGTCGGCTTCCAGTCAAACCAGATGCAGCTGGATATCAGTATTTTACAAAAAGCGACTGCCTGTCGGAACTCCACAACCCAGTAACTGGGTAATATCATACTCCATGGTAAGACTGGTTGTCAGACTTTAGAGCTTCTGACTAACAGTAACGACTATCAAATATCTACAAATGACAGCCGGGACCAACGGCTTTACATGCTTTCCGAGGCACGGAGGAAACTCGCTATGACAGATGGTTACCCATCCACAGACCCACCTCGGCAAGCGTGGCTTTACTCGGAAAATCGGCCTGTGTGGCTGTAATTATTTAGCCACGAGCTCATCAACTAAAACTATCTGTGAAGAAAACATCAAATCTGTCTAATAGTTTTTGGCGTGAAGGAATAACAAACAATTTACCCCGTCGTTCCTACATAAACAAGTGAACATCTCCAAGGAAAACATATAAATGTGTGCGTGGCGCTCATTCACACATTTATAAAAAGTGGCTTCGCTTTAAAACGTTTCGTTTTGTTTCGAACACGGAATCTGGACATTTTTTAATCTAAGGTTACAATTGAATTAACCAAATATACGCGCATATGACGTGGAGTTGCGGATAACAGCCCGTTATACAATACACAATACAACCAAATCTCTATACATATAAGACTAATTTTCAAAATTACACAAATTCCGTTTTCTTTGGGAAACATGCATAGTTAGGGGTGGGTATTTGAAAAACTGTTCACCCTTGAATGTAAAACGAATATTTATTTATAATTAATTATTACTTTGTAACGGACGTAGACCATTGCGGTTGCAATTATATATCCGCGTGGGTCGCCATTTCATCCATCCCGAGTTGATCCGGATGCCCCTCAAGTTAAAGGGGGAAATATACAAATGCGTCATTAGACCTGTCGTATTGCATGGATCGGATTGCTGGGCTTTGAAAAAGATGGATGAGGAAAGATTACATGTAGCGGAGATGAGAATGTTGAGATAGATGTGTGGAGTGACAAGAATGGATAAAGTAAGGAATGAGTTTATAAGGGTAAGTTTGAAAGTGACGCCTGTTACAATAAAAAAAATGAAAGGGAATCGTCTGTCTTGGTATGGACATGTGATGAGGAGGTATGAGACTCATGTGACTAAGAGAGTGATGAGTATGAATGTTGATGGATGGAGAGAAAAAGGAAGGGCCGATTTTCCGAGTAAAGCCGCGCTTGCCGAGGTGGGTCTGTGGATGGGTGACCATCTGTCATAGCGAGTTTCCTCCGTGCCTCGGAAAGCATGTAAAGCCGTTGGTCCCGACTGTCATTTGTAGATATTTGACAGTCGTTACTGTTAGTCAGAAGCTCTAAAGTCTGACAACCAGTCTTACCATGGAGTATGATATTACCCAGTTACTGGGTTGTGGAGGTCCGACAGGCAGTCGCTTTATATAAAATACTGATATCCAGCTGTATCTGGTTTGACTGGAAGCCGACCCCAATTTAATTGTAAAAGGCTAGGCATATGATTACTGATTCTAAACAGCCAGCTACAAAAGAAGGTTTCCACAATGAAACCTACTTATAAAATTCTCCTACAACAAAGGTATGTGGCGCAGTGGAAGCGTGCTGGGCCCATAACCTGTTAAAAATTTTGACCCAGTTTGGAAGTGAGACCTGGGAATCCTGTATACAAAAGTCCCACTTATATCTTCATTGTAATTTATTTTTCTATTTTACTGTAGTGCACCACAAACATTTTAAATAAATGATATTCTCGTTAAATATTCGCGGTAGGCGATAGTTTTTTCTTGTTTTTTTTTTTTTTAATTGCTATGCAATAGCTTTACCGCGGCAGTCCCCGAGTGGCACACGTATTTTTTTTTAATAATTTAGTTTGGATAGGACAAGATTAGATTGGACCTAGTATAGGTGTAAGGGACAGCCCTCCGCAAACTTTCAGGGCTTGCTCAGTAAACGAAACTGAACAATCTTCTACAGTTATTTTTTCGGAAATGAAAAAAAAATCAGCCTCTCCATACAAACTGTCCAATCAAGTTTATAATTTTCTATGGTGAAGATGATTTTTTTTAATTTCCTGAAAAAAAAAATGTGGCAGATTGTTCAGTTTCGTCTACTGAGCAAGCCCTGAAAGTTTGCCGAGGGCTGTCCCTTACACCCAGTATTACTCTGAAGATAGTATAGTAACTTTTGTTATTTATGATGTTCAGTTATTTTTGGACGTTTTGCAGTAGGTAACTAAAACAAGCATTTTATATTGTTCACTGACTTTTGTTATTTATGATGTTGAGTTATTTTTGGACGTTGCCGTGATTACACTAGATAACTAAAACAAGTATTTTATATTGTTCAGTGACTTTTGTAAAACTGAATGTAATGATGTTTTCGGATATTATAACGATCAGCAATTTTTGACAAAATGGTGTTCAGTGACCTTTGAAGAATTGTGTTCAGTTAATTTTGAACTTTAATGATGTTCATTCAATATTGGCGCCTATCTTGTTGAGCGATTTATGGGTGATTATAATGTACAGTGATTTTGAAAATCTGAATGTGGTCATCGACTTTTGATGCTGACTGTACGAGTAATTTGATTGAACTCTTGTCCAGTTGATTAAGGCCGATTCTAAATCACGAATTAACTCGCTCATGTATCCACAAAGCAATTGGCAATCCAATTAATCTATCAGCTTGTTTAATCTTTAGTCTATGCATGTCAGAAATAAAGCTTCTATTTTTCGTGCTATATGTACTATACATATAGGTGAACTGAGCGTTATTAAGAATTTTTCTTCATATGCCTTTATTTATGGTTGATTTTTCTATTGTTATCCTCCTGTGTAATATTATTATTTCCTTTATTCATCGTCCCCTAATATCCTGTTCTGTAAAGCAATAATAAGCACATACCTGTCCTAATTAAAGGTGCAAATTGTGATCGCCAATCAAGGAAGATTATTAATTTGTATGTAATGCTAGCAATATTAATATTGTTCTGTGGTTATTTTGTTATTATTATTCGAATTAATTTTGTTATCTCTGTAGCTCTAGTTATAATTAGAAGTGAGATTAGAAACTATGAATGATTTGAATTGCCTCTAATATTTTCAATAAATCTGACAAAGGAGGTGTAGATAATTCTAACCATTAATATCTTTAACATCAATTGACATAGGTATTTGGGTAGTCATGCCATTTCGTTTTGTTCTATGATCCATGTCTATTTTCTGTACAGTAATGGAGATGGTAACTGCCAGCCAAATTGGCATCGACTCTGTTCCCCGCTACGATAGTTACATGACCTTTCAAACCCTTAATGTGTTTTGTACAAATACCGGCATGGATCTTGAGCGCTGACCTTCACCTGCGCAGAAGCGAGTTATTAGGTCCCTTTGGTAGATGAATGAGGAACGGGGGCGGGGAAAGTGTAGTGATTGGCCCGCGTAGCGTGCCGTAGCGCATCGCGTCATAGCCGCTACTCGGGATTCGTTGTTTTGTACGTTTTATTTGTTTTATTGTGCGTTTCATTTGTCGATAAGTGTACGATGCGCAAAGCCATCCCCACTCTTACGCCGAGCGCTCAAGAACCGTGCCGGTTACTGTATCTGTAATGGCTAACAAATTACTTCCAACGGTTTCTCTTACAATATTCCCTTAAGGACAATGATAAAAAAGGAATATGTATCCATTTATTATTCCTTCATACAAGTGACGAGCAAATTGCTTAGCTAAGTTGCGTGTTTTACAATTCGCGAGGACTGCGTGAGAAAAATGCTCCGGCCGCCATTTTGGTTTTATTTTTGTATCCATATTTCACACTCGGTGATCACCGCGTGGATGGTTTGACTAAGTATTTATTTGAAGTTTGTTGTGTTATGCTTTTTTGCGTTGCTGTAACTTTGTGTGAGCTTTACAAGTTCGTTGTTAATGTTGGTTTTGTTTTAATTTCAAAGCTTGTTTAACAATGAATGGCGGGAGTTCAATACGGAGTTTAATACTTATAGAAACAACAACAAAGTTGAAAGATAAGATAAGACAAATCTAGTTGATGCATAATTAACGTAGTACTAGCTTTACGTAAGCAGATATTCCACTTTCCTCCGAGTTGAAAGACCGAGGGACACTCATAGCTACAAGTTGCGCAGCCCTGCGCCTGCGCTGCGCTGCCTTGAATCATGATTGTCCGCGCGCGTTAGTCACGCCACCGCTCGACCACTTTCAGCGAAGGCTCATATTTCCATTCCTCACCGTTTATTTTTATTTTCCATAGTTTTATGCGATCCTGGTGGCGTTTTACGAATATGTGGTTTACATAGCTTAAGGTAATTTTTTAATAATTATTGTATAATGCCTTACTGCATGATAGCGTTGTCTAGTTCATTCAAAGATTGTTTTTTTTTGTTGACAAGACATGAACAATAAACATACCTATCTATTCCATTTCTATACGTAGAGATTTTTGTGATGTTAACAACCTCTATCTGTGCTCAAATCGTTATCAACTTAAAAGCGCTGATAAAATAAACCAGTGTTGATTGTGAAATTTCGTTTGTATTAGCTAATATAATTCTCACATTGGTCCTTTATAGCAGAGTCCCGTCTGTCGTCTGTCGCTCAAATGAAATCATTGAAATACTTGGAATTGTTCAATCTGTGAAGGGAGCGTGTTTGTTTAGGTCCACATCTCCGCAAAGCTGTAGGAAATCCCTTTGAGATGTTATATAATATGTAAAATATTTCACATCACATATTATATGAATGTGAGGCTCGTCTTTTGCCCCGCTCTATGAGGTACACTGAGTTCTATCCATGCTAAATAGCTCAGGTAGCAGAAATGTAATTACTTTATTACATACTTCAAAACATGTTGTGATAACGTTGTGAGTACAGATTTAAGATTGCATCAATAAATTACTATGAGCTCCATTACCGATGTCATTAATTTACATACGATGGTACTCTCAATGAAGCATCATCGGGTGAGTGGTATCTTAAGTCTCAAGTATCGTAAGACGGATAGCTACTCTTGTTTTTTAATTCTTACATCAGCGTTGATAATCGCATGGATAGTAAACTTGTTTTATTCAGTAAGCTACTACATTGTGGTGCTTGACTATGTGCATTCGTTCCGCAGGCTTCGCTTTCGTCGATCACCAACTCAGATCTCATTCGCTCCTCGCCTCTGTATTCACGACATCCGGTATTTTATTTTGCGTTTCTTTGAACACGGTACAACGAACTTGAAGAAGGCTCGTATGGGGAACAATTATGGTCATGTTTTTCATATTTTGTACTGTACGAACATTTTAAATTACGCCTTTTTCACGCGTTCATAGTTTTGTCGTAATTTTTTTGTTTACTATTCAAGTTTTATTCGTCTGTAAACTTGAGTGATGTGCTGCATACTATTCCGGGATTATTAAAGTGTGCTTAGCTCAGTGCTTAAACTTGCAGCCATTAACACGTCGTGACTGTGATTGCACAAATTACCATCGTGATGGCTAAGACCTACTTGATGTAGGAAACCTGTCATTAGGAAAAATTGAGTTTCTCTGATTAGGGAAGCAAACATTTTAACTTTTAAGTGATGTCATTACATGCAGTCTAGCTACGCGGAAATGAGTTTGACCTGAAAACGAAAAATGGATCTTATTTGATTGCAATCCAAACGAGTTTGCATAAATCAGTCTTTACGCCCTTTACAGTTGTAACAAAATGTTCGGTACACACGCGTGCGTTAATTAAATTAAACTGATTCGTATGTCGTGATAGCTAATTGCGAGTGCGGATGGGCTAGGGCGGCTCTAAATATATTCGCACGACACCACCACTCCTCAGTACAAACACAAGCACATGTTGCCCTAATAATATTCCTATTTTAGCTCACGCGCTAATTGCCATCCATACAATTACTTACATGTCACGTTATGGGGAATTGCTCATTCTTGTACATCATAGTTAATTAATATGAAATGTTTGCGACATATGATTATGGTTCTACTTTCAATATTTTCTGGTTCACTTAAAGAATGTTAGTTCTCAGACCTAAATATGCCACTTGTATTTTATTCATAATATAAGTGTGACATTTGCTTGGCCTGCTTCCATTGATTCGATACGACATTTTCATTGGTTGCTGTTGGTGCATAATCTTATCGCGAGTTGATAAAACAAAACAGTTTTACTTCGATCAATACTTGTATACACACATGTACCTCACCCACTTATGAATCAGTTCTCTTTACCTTATCACATTTGCCGTAAATCATTTTCGTTGATTAGTTAGTTTCACAATAGACGCGAAAAATGTTTAGTGTTCATTATGATGTTGTATGGCTATGTAATACTCCAACATGTTCGTCCTTGTTTTGTAGAACGACTCATTTCAAGTGATCTAAAACTGTGAGTAATCAAAAGTGCATTCTGGGTTTCAATTAACAGTTGCAAAGTGTGAAATGAAAGCACAAAAAGGAATACTAGGAGAGGAACAGTGAAACGAATGGCGGCGGCGATGCGGCGACAGAACTTAGTGGAGGCCAATAGGCGTTAACGCAGCGTGCATCCGCCGCGCTGCAGACCGCCAGCCATGTCGAGTACGCTGTCTCCGAGCGTCTCCGACGGCGGCGACGAGCCGGCGCGACGACGCTCCGTCTTCTACGTGCCATTATTTGAAAGCTTCGACAATTATTTGCCCTTGACGCCAGAAGAAAAAGAAGCTCTAATATCTGGTGAAAATATAGATAGCGTCCCTACAAAAACTAAAAGGAGGAATGCGTCAGACAGCGGCAGATTACGAATCCCATCTCGGGGTGATTCATCCTTTACCGAAAGTGAAAGTGACATGAGCGCGTTTAGTCCAGAAAGGCGGTTTCGTCGGCCTTTGTCATCAACGGCGAGCTCTAACGAGGCGCTGACAAGATTGGGTCATCGCGATTTGACGAGTCCAAGGCTCGTCGCCCAGAGCACTCTTATGAAAAATACCAAGCCGAGATTACGAAGCACGACATCGTGCGAACCTCGTTACGATCGAATATTTTCACCGATCGGTGGATCAATTTCATCAAACAAACTGAATAGTTCCACCACGAATATTGGAAGTAAAATACCCTCGAAAACTTCAATTATGAATTCCAACTTGTCACTGATTCCTGATTCGCCAAAGCTTTTATCTCCTGCGAAGGAGAAATCGAAAACACTTCCACAAAATCTCAATGTGCCATCGCCTATTAGAGGCAGCAGTAGTTCCACGTCTATATTTAGAACTCCTAGAATAACTGTTACTCCTGAGAGTCCTAATAAAAGTCCAGGGAAAATGGCTGGACTGAATTTTATTCGAAGATCTCGAAGCACGAAACTGTCGCGAAGCAACTCCTTGTTGCGTAGTATTACTGCGAGACATATTGAAGAGGGGCTCGATGAACATGCCGCTGTAGTGACAGACCTGACTGAAAATTATGATAACTTTGTAGATAGTAATGGGGGCGAATCAGAAGTGATTTGTGCTCTGATTAAGAAAAATGAAGCTCAGATGGCCAACAGCCCTATGAGTTTACGACGGGCCTACCTTGATGTGGACGATGATGTAGCTGTACATTCCGGTAAGACATTTGCCTTCACAAAATCATTATTAACTCCAACCTTGAGTAAATTGTAATTTACTTCCCATAGGCAGTTCGTTGTTCGTTGACCATAATTTATACTGTAATAGAAATAGCGCGTTAGACTTGTTGCGTAAAGTGAAATATGGAGGCGTGTGCATGTTTGACATTGATCGTCAAAATAATAACTAGCATTGAATGAATAACCAAGATCCTTTCTAAAATAAATTAGTTATAATTATAATATTATGAATCAGTCAGTCAAAAGCAATTCAAACATTATCATAACACTTAACATTTTCAGCTATTAAATTATTATGTTTAATTGCTACTGTTCAGATCTTCACCCAGTTAATTGTAGTTCTAGGTACAGTTTAACGATACGTGCTATACGAACTACATAATACATATATTGATCGATCACCTATCACTGTACACACTGGAGCACTTAGTGGACAATGCCAGACACTTGAGAAGAGAAAGCGTTTGAAAGCCCTTACTAAGCGAGTACCTAATACGGATGACTTAACACTTTCCAACTATCCTACCAGTGTGTGGTATTTTCCACTTGAGGCTGTTCATAATGCCAAACAATGCCTTATAATTACATGGCAAGGATCTGAACCGAAGGTCTTTAGCCAACGATACATCACGTCTCAAAGTTGGCATTACGAAAAGTGGAAGTCATCTTGTTATTCAAAGCCCATTATGTCTAAGTGACTGTCGTTATAAACAATGGTTTATTCAAATTGTGCTTTAGTATACGTTGATCGGTACTTGATTTATTGTTATAACTGTAACGGAAAATAATAGAGTAAAACTGCAGAATACAATATTAATTTCAGTTAAAATTGTTTTAAGGTTAGACAAACAGGTAGAGAGTGAAAAATATGATTTATATTATACCAATGCAAGAATGTTCATCTGTATTGAATTCTTAGAAATACGATTACAATAAAATTACTATTAAAGATTCCCATAGGTGTGAGAATTCTAATAATACATTGAATTAAGAGATGATCATACAGAACAATGCTTGGTAACACATAAATCACGGCTATTTACATTTTTTTCCTCAACAACTCTACTTACCTTACTTAGGTGCAAAAAGATTATATGGAATCCCATGACACCGCAACCACATCTGTGCCGCAACGTACATTCCCCCGGTGTCATCATCCTATTAATATATCAAAAGATTGCCACGATTGCAAGAAGTGTTTCCCGCATTTGATATGAAACTACAACATTATTTTTTGTTTATGCGAAAGCCGATACACCTGTCTAATATTTTTGTGTAAAGAATCTATGTACAAAATTTTAAAACCGTATCATAAAAATCACAAAGTTATAAGCTTGTATATTACCCGGTTGTCCGTTCAAAAACATGCTCATTTCGCGGTATACACCCGCGTAAACCGTGTCTCCTGTGTTATACACTCGTGATAATAGTTTGGCAATAGGTACGGTACTAACCGTACGGTGATTGTATTGTAATTAACTGGTAATAAAATTTAATTAAAATATTATGGAAAAAAATATAACATCGTGTAAAAATTATTGGAATCGAATCAGTTACTGATTCTGAACAAACTATATTCAGATTTCGCATACCTATATACTAAAAATAATATATATACTACTCAAAACAAAATAAGGGCCACCTGGTTTTTATCGATTTATTAAATAATAGGACTGTTTTACACTAAAATAAAACAGTCATTATGTGCCGAAAGAAAGACACAGCGTTAGAATGAAGAAGCAGTCTATGATTCTGGTTTCTAGGAGCATAGATATTGTAAAACATACCTGATTCTCTTTGGATTTACGTTGTTACCTCTCATTTCCGGCAGGGGTCGCCATCTCCGGTTCCGGCGGCCGACCGCTTAGGTTTCATAGTGTCTTCATACCAGCAAGGGCCTTGAGCTAACGCTGTGTCTTTCTTTCGGCACATAATGACTGTTTTATTTTAGTGTAAAACAGTCCTATTATATGCCTACCAGAAAGACACAGCGTTAGAATGAAGACTTGTTTGATATCTGCTGGTGAAGGTAACATAATAAACGCTATGTGAAATAAATAAATGTGTTAAAGAATGAAAGAAATTCATTTCAGATTAAACATTTATTATCAAATACCGTAATCAGTAAAGTAATAATACTGATAATAATTATAATTATTTAAAATTAAAATGTACAATTTGTTAGGTACTTCAAATTAAACAATCAACTTTGGCACATAAACTTAACAATTCTAATTAAAACTTGAGAAATTTAATCTTAATAAATCTTCCTCTTCATTATTTGTATTTTTAATAATTTCTCTACAGTAAAACTTTCTGAAAGTCTTATCACTCTTCCAGTTTCCTCTAGCCAATATATCATCCACAGGAACATTCTCCCACCAGCCTTTGGATGCTACAGCTGATCTGACGCTTCCAGGAATAGCTTCTAAATTTAAATCTTTAAATATAGACTTAATCCAACCTGCTATGATAGTTCTTGTAGCTGGTTTTATTTGGCCTTTTATAGAGACAAATAGACTTGTAACATTACTATTAAGTCGTCTATCCTGCGAAATCTGAATCAATTGTGAAATATGTCTCAAGGGACATATATTTGCATCTGGGTGTTTTGATAAAGACCAGCCAGATTGTCTATATTTGCTTGAATCTGTTTTTGATCCAAATTTAGGCCATAATATAATTTTTTCTTCTTCTTCTATGAAGTTGTTTTGAGAAATATCCAACAAGGTAAGGTCATGTATTCTTCTGCCTGATGCTAACAGTAAAATAATTGCAGTTCTTCTTGAGATGTCAAAAAGTGAATTTGTGCTTGGAACTGTTTTCAACCAATTGAAAATTAATTTTGTGTCCCATATAGGGGATTTTGTAGGTGGAGGTTTTGCTAATGCTATGGCTTTTAAAACTTGTTGAACAAAGAAATTTTTTGATAGATTATCTGCATTTGCAGCACAAAAGGTAGAAATAGCTGATTTATGTAATAAAATTGTGTTCACTGAAAAATTTCTTTTTAAATGCAGATCTGCTAAAAATCTTGCAACGTCTTTGCCATCTGGATTACTTTTATTAATATTATTTGTGGCACAAAAAGATAGCCATCTTTTTATAGGGGCTTTGTAAGTATTTAGAGTGCTTTTGCGCCAACTATTACTTATTAATTCAATTTCCTCCCTACTCCAGTTTGCTACTTGATCTGACCACCCCCAATTTTCCAAGCCTGGAGGGACAACTTGTCCACTTGTGGGGGACAGAGCCCCGTCGATCGATCTATCAGATTCTTCCGCAGATCTGTTATCGATATTGGGTCTGACAGGGCCCTGGCTTGTAGATCGGTTTGCCAAAAGCACTGATCCCACTGTGGTGCTATTACTATGTATGTCCCTATGGCTCTGTTTAAATGATGGAGCACCCGAGGGATCAAGTTGGGTGGAGGGAACACCCAGCCCAACTGAAAGTCCCAATCTCGACTGAAGGCGTCGCAAAAAATTGCTGACCCATCTGTCGAGTCCCAAGTTACGTATTGGGGGACCACTGCTGTTTCTTTTGAAGCGAACAGGTCTACGTCTGGGACGCCCCATTTTTGGAATATTATATTCTTGGCTTGGGGTTGTAGTTGCCATTCGGGGACCGGTTTTCCTCTTGAGAGGCGGTCTGCAATCCCGTTTAACCTCCCCGGGAGGTATGATGCCGACAGCGTTATGTTGAGCTGCTCGGTTAGGTGAAGGAGTTTGCTTGTTAGGCCCAACAGAGCTAAGGACCGGGTTCCCCCCTCGTTCCTTAAGTAGGCTATGAGGGTTCGATTGTCCGATTGCACTAGAACATGTGCGTCCTTCATGTGTGCACCTTGTCTTACTAAGGCTGCATACACGGCAAACATTTCCTTCACATTGGAATGCCACTTTTGCTGGCGGCGATTCCATTTGCCCGACAACATGGTGTTGTTCAGGTGTGCTCCCCAGCCCGCGTCCGCCGCGTCTGTGGTGAGAAAGTGGGTAATCTTGGGGGTGTGCAGTGGTCTTGCACTTTTCCCTACGTTTCTTACCCACCATTGTAACTCTTGAGTCACTAGAGGTGGTAACTCCCTCTTTTGCCTTGGTCTGGCTCCTCTGAACGATTTTAGAAAAATCTGAGTACGGCGACAATGGAGACGACCGTTTGGGGTTGCTAAATTTGCAAAATTTAACATACCCAGCAATTTTTGCAGCACTCGGAGACACGACTCTTTCTTTTGTAATAAACTTGTTGATAGTTCTAGGATTTTTTCTACTTTTTTTACAGGAAGTGAAATTAGTTTTGTTTTTGTATTCCATATTATGCCTAAATATTCTATTTCTTGAGTTGGGGTGAGAAGTGATTTCTGAAAGTTTACATGCCAACCCAACTTTCCCAGAGTCTGTATGGTTATTTTGGTGTGTTCTACGAGTTGTGTCTGATTTTGACTGGCTATAAGAAAATCGTCCAGATAGACTACTATTCTTATGCCTTGTTTCCGAAGGATTTCCGCAATCCAATTGGTCACTGAGGCGAAGGAGTGAGGAGCTGATGAGAGACCGAAAGGTAAGGCCGTTAATTGTAATATTTCGCCTCCATATATTATGCGCAGAAAACGCCTGTGAGTTTCCTTTATGTTCAGGTGAAAATATGCCTGATGGAGGTCTATTTTTGTCATCCAGTCCCTGTCCTGTAGGAACTGAATTACATCCTGTCGGGAAATTAATTGGAAATGTCGAGTCGAGACATGTAGATTTAGGCTCTTTAAATTGAAAATAGGGCGTATTCCCCCATCTGGTTTTCTGACTAAAAACATTTTGGAGTGAAAGCCGGGTGTTATGTTTTTTGGTTTTTCTAAAATGTTTGCATCTTTTAACTGTTGTATGATTTCTGTCATCTTCTTGGATAGCTTTGTTGCAAACTTGTTTAATATTCTTTTGTAAGGGTAATGTAAAGGAGGTTTTGTTGAAAATGGTATGCGACTCTCCGCTATTATTTTTAGAATATATTGACTGGCCCCCAATTGTTCCCATGCCTGAACATGTGATTTTAGGCAACCCCCTTTGAATATCCTGCTTTGATTGTCATTTATCTTTAACGTTGGAGGTATCTTGGGTGCCTGTACGACGAAAGGAATGCTTTTTATAATTTTTGGATTTTTTGTCCGAGTTAAACTTAGTTTTCTTATTGAAATTAGTTTTATACGATGGCTTGAAACTTTTATTGTTAACCTGAATACTATTATTGACCTTCTTTTATCTTTTAAATAACTTGGCATGTTAAGCCATACCTGCGAGCCTCCTAAAGAATCTACCAGTGGAATGAGCGCTTCTCTGTTAAAGAGATACTCAGCGCTAGGTGGAATATTTTGTAAAGCTAATTTAAGATTAACATTATTAACTTCTTTCAAAATGCGGTCACGTCTAACCTCAATACATTCAGCTCGCTTGCCACATATGACTTGCATACAAGTTTCCATATTTTTATATGACGGGGACGCTGGACCAAATTTTTCAGATAATTTATCATAGAGAGTGCTTGCATTGAGCTCTGTGTCAGAACTAGCAGCCCAATTTACAACCTCCTGCAAACCATTTTTTAAAAGTTGCCTATTTTCCAAAACAGCATTTGACAATCCCGCTAACAATTGCTCCGTACTAGCTAAATAATCTGGTCCTTTATTAAGGTGACATAATTCCTCATTCAATTTTAGGCCTGTAAAACCTGGTGTTGCCATAAGAGTCTGCAAGTCCTTTTTATACCGAATGCCCTTCCAGGCCTGTGAGTTAAATTGTTGAAGACTATTTAACTCTGCTAGTTTAACGGGATCAGCAACAGGTACAATCTTAGATTCGTCATAACTTATTTTCAACTCCCCCAAACACTTATTATTATTTGCTTTATTTAAAACTTGTGGTTTGTTTAGAAACTGATTATTAATCGTATTCTTAGAATTCACGGAATTAAAATGGCTGCCGACATTTTATTTATTATTGTTAAAACTCGTATTAATAGCAGTGAAAATCTGCGGCATTTGAGCTACACAGTCTGATAAATATGTAACTTGATTAATTAGAGTGTCCATGCGAGGATCCGAACAAGTTTCGACTTGTTTGAACCTGCGCCGCTTAGACCTTTTATTAGGTGGCGGCGAGGCAAAACCTTCTTCGTCTTCCGAAGACGAGGAACTGCTTTGCGATGAGCTTGAGCTCACAGCTCTTCGCTCTCCATCCGGAGCAGCGACTTGAGCTACAGGTTCAGGGACGGCATCCTCAGAGTTCATAATGGTAGGTAGGTACTTACCGAATCGCCGTCAAGGACACAACACTGAACACTGTATAAACACTGAATACGTGTTTATTATTAGTATAAAATCACTCTAACACTATTTTCAGACCGAAAACAATGAATTATTAGAATCCAATAAGATTTTTGTCAGTTTTTTGAACTTTGAAAAACTTTTGCTCCTAACACGACAAAAATCATAAACACTATGAAACCTAAGCGGTCGGCCGCCGGAACCGGAGATGGCGACCCCTGCCGGAAATGAGAGGTAACAACGTAAATCCAAAGAGAATCAGGTATGTTTTACAATATCTATGCTCCTAGAAACCAGAATCATAGACTGCTTCTTCATTCTAACGCTGTGTCTTTCTGGTAGGCATATAATGTTTAAATATTACTAGTTACAATGACTGAATCTGATTAATATTAATGGTTTTAGATAGAAAGACACATAAATTAAATATGTATTCCAATAAATCGTAAATCGTAAAATAAACCAAATTGAATGAAAAGTGAGGAATTGCAGGAATGTATCAAGTTACATAAAACATAAAAAATCGAAAAAAATACGTCTTTAATGTTCCAAAGTGTTCTTTTAAGCTTCTCTTATAACTCTATTCTCTCTGTTCTGCTCATTTTATGGGAGGTGGAATGGTCTGGATTAAATACCGAACATTTTCTTTTGGGATACTCTACCAGCAAGTTTTCAGACAATTTATGAGATCCAGCTGTGTGTGGATGGGAATTTTACTTTTTTTTCACCCTTCTTTAACTCATCTCTTAAATGCTCAATAGAACTCAGGTAAAATCCTGAGTGTCCACTGTAACATCGTAATTCGAGCGTAAGGGAATGTGTGCACTGTTAGTCGTGTCGTGTTCGCTCGAGCTTTATCCTGCTTCAAGAAGAACTTAGGTATTCCTTGCTGTGCGAATGGGATAATGTGGAGTTGCACCACATTCTCTACGCAATTTTGAGGAGTTACATCACCCTCGTTAAGAAGTGCGAGCTCAGTTTTGCGTGATAGAGATAACCGCCCCAGAGCATAACTCAGAACTCGCCAGAACAGTCTGTTTTAAGAGTGCAAGGATCTGAAACCTGTTGTTTAGATCTTCTCTACACTCTTATGAATCAGTTTTTATTGAAAAAAATAACCCACCAGTCATCAATAAAAAGCAATGAAGCCCAGTCAAAACAGTTCAATAAATTTTCTCTTTCGCAAATGTTTCACGATTTGCACCATACGCTGCAGTTAACTGGAGGCGAACCAAGCATCTTCTCGAGTATTGTTAGTCTTTATGGAGTCAATTCGGAATAGTGTAGTCAATTATAGGGGTGCCTGTAGCTCGGCGCAATGAAGTTTGTCCGGTCCGCGCTGTAGATTTTCGCTCTATTTGCGCCGTTAAACAAACCTAATGGTCTTCTTGGGCTTTACTTACTTACTTTCTTCCTTGATCACGGCGTCTGGTGATATTACCCGTCTTTTAAGACTAGTTTTAAGCACTTTGAACCACTCGTTGGGAATATTCCACCATTAAACCTACCTCTTCTGGCTACGGGCCCCCTGGATTAAGGTGACACCCCAAGTGGCTGGTTTTGCGTTCATATGTCTCCGAATACATGACATTATGAGATTGAAAGATCATTATAGCCTGCTTGCTGTATTAGTCGAAGAAAACTCCGTTAGAAGTTTGAAAATTAAAAAACACCATACCGTGAATTCTAAGTAATCTCAAATATCTAATTAAAAAAATGTTATGAATTTCCAATTATGCAGTAGAAACAATATTGATACTTGAAAGAAACCATAACAAGATATTTAGTATTTATTATGTACCCAGAATAAGAGCAATACTTGTTTAAAGTGCAATTTAAAAAGTGGCCCTTATTTTGTTTTGACGAGTATATAAATATAAATATACTAAAAATAATGTTGTACCTATATTTAAACCAAGATTAATTGTGTTGGTCTTGTGTAGGTTTATTTACCAGGACCAAACATTGCCTGAGACGTCCTTATGTATATTTTTTATTAAAGTACCTATAAGTTATTTTCCGCAGCTCGGCAAAATTGGGGAAACTTTTCTTATTTTAGTCTCTAGATTTTCAAGAGTCTAATAATGTTTCTCAAATAATATGAGCCAGTTTGCTAACTTTGAAAAAACTGTATACAAAAGACTACATTACCGTTTCTATTAAATATTCGCCACACGACTTTAGCTCAAAAACGCTGCGCTACAAAATCGAAGTCGGTCACGTCTTCAAAACAATGTACTTATAGAAGAGTACTTATACATGAATGTTTCGTAACACAAACATAAAAATGTAGCTAATGTACCGTCACTATCGTGTCGCGTCGTGGCGTTGCATTTCCGCGTGGTCGGTTATCGTCGACGTCTCCTTATCAAAAGTACGCATAATGATTGCGTAGAGAATCGAGTCCGCGGGCTTTTTAAATAATTGCTTCCAAATATCGGTAACGACAAGTGTTTTCTTGGTAATTTAAATGTAATTAACCTTATTTAAGAAATACATTTGCGATTTTCCTTCAAAATAACATTTGTGAAATTATGTTCAAGACCTCTAGACAACAATAACTTTAGCCATGAAAACATTGAGTTTGTACAATTGTCACGTCGTCGCTTTGTTGCTGAAATTCTCTTCAAACAGTTTTGCATTAAATTTGCATCGGAAACAGTGGCAGTGTACTTTCGGCACCTGTGTAATTGCTACCATTCACTGGTCAGTAAACAGTTGCTATAACTCATAACGCAGGGTACAACTCATAAACCGAAGTAATAACTATAATGGGTTCGAAGGAACATCTGTTGCTTCACACGTCGGCGTCGAGGAGTCGTTCACATTGCAGCGTTGTTGCAGGCTGTTGCTAAGTTGACTTTCCCACATTTGTAATTTTATAAAAATAACTTATCTAGTAACAATAATTATGAGGCATGCCATGCCTGTCACGAATCAAAACAAAAAGGAAACTTTATCCATGAACTGCCATCACATTTAATAGTCCCTACAATTTGTCATAAACATTTATTGTCAATATGAAGACTGAGTCCATTGCACTATCATGTTTCCAAGAACAAAATATTTATGTTAAAATTAAAGTTAATGGTTTTTGTAAAACCGCATCGTACCTAGTAGGTAATCCGTTCAGAGAAACAAACGACTAATTCAAGTTAGGAGGCACTACACAAAAACTGATCGCTGAATGTTTAATACAAATGTAGGACGCGGACACCATAATAATTTGTTGCTCAAAACTTTTTGTCATACATTTGCCGACGCATGCGCAGCGGTCACGGGCGGCGTGCGCGCAACTTCCGCCGGAAACCACGCCGTACATGGCTACTGCTATGTAGTTGATATCATATTACATATCTATCTGTAATGTGTCGCCGTAATGTGAAACCTCGCAAACATTACATGCGCATTGGCAACACAGTTCTAGTAATTTTCTTGCAAGGTTGACGGTAAATCAGTGTCAATTGTATTGTGCGATCAAACGGATATGAGGCAGTATTTATTTTATCATTGGTTGGGCTGTATAGGTAATATTTTACTTTATTTTAATTTAATCTTAAAATATACCTTTACATTGACAAAAGTTGACAATGGTCGACTGAAAATCTATAGAAAGCAGTTTCTAAACTTAATTATCTTTATTTCCAGATACCTCATATGAGAAGGCATGCCGACGCGGCTCAGCGCCAAGCACGCCGGTGCCGGGTGCGCAGGCGCAGCACAGTCCCTCCCGCCTCGCCTCCTTCTTCTTCTCGAAGCGATCGTTCAGGAGCAACCCCCTCAAGAGGACCAAGTCGGCGACCAAACTCGAGAGGGAACGAGCCTTGGCCGCCGCACCCACACATCCACCTACACATGCATTGCGGACCTCAAGGTAACTACTACTAATGTGCATCTTAATAAGTATTGAACTATGTTGTCGTATCACAGACTCATTAGGTGAAAGAGTTTGCTTCATATATAACTAGAATATGACCGCATCTTGTCAGTGTTTTCCAAAATTATCGGGCTGAAGGGTTTTCTAAACACAATGTAATGTAAATACTGTAATAAAAGTTGGATGTCTTTAAGATTTTCAAAAGATGCGTGAGCTTGATATAAAACACAATAGACTTTGAAGTTTAGACAAAGAATTGATCGAAGTCACGTTAGCGTGATTTTATTCTTCTTTGAAGAAAGTGTTCTCAGGGATATTTCATTTTTATTTTCTCACACAACAGCTGTCACAGTTTGTTGATCCCTCCATCTTCCAAGTTTATTGATATCCATAAAATGTCGCTATTGCAGTGGACTACTAGAAAACGTGTTGTTGCCAACAATAACTTGTTTTATGACCCGAATAAAATAATCTGTGTAATACGAAACATCCCTCTTCTCACCTCGTAACTTAGTTTTTATGACAGAAATGTCAGTTGTACTTCCGACGAAATAGTGCTCGTAAAACAGCACCAAAATCGTATTGCGAAATTGTACTACATAAAGTTACGCAGTTCTCAGTGTCGGTTATGTTAATATCTTAAGTCCTTTAAGCGTAATGTTTTAATGATTACTATCAAAACATTCCAGATTATGTTTGAAAACATTCCATAAGTTTTACTTAAACATTACTACGTGTTTAGTTCGTCATCAACATGCTCTACTATCTATAATATTTAGAAACCTATCCAAGTCACAATTTTATCCGTAGGCATAATCATAAAGTTTGCTATGTTGTAAAAGTTTCGAAATTCAGCGTTCATATGAACGCTGCAATGACGTGTGCTCGACTTTATAGTCAGCAAATTAGATGGCAAATAGGGCTTGCCGTATATCCTGACATAAATTGCCCAGTAAAACAACTGTCAAGTGTATTTAGCGATATGTCGTGACTGTAAAACGTTATCCAGGTTGTACCTATAGTGTCGTATTTCAACGTGTAGGAGTGTCGCCCCACCCCGTCTGCCCCACGGCTATTTACCAAATGTTCTTAATTACTTCCCTCCCAACGCAAACACGACAACTTCATCGAGACCTAATTAAATAGTGTAACTTGCCGCGGCCAATTAACGCCTGCTTTATGTGACCCAATGATTATTTATTGAAGCTTTCGACTAACAGATGGAAAGGCTCACGTAGTTTAAACGTTTACATAAACAATGAAAGCCATAAACTGTAAAGGAATAGTACTTCCTGTATTGGTATTGCTTTATTATCTGTAGATCGATTAAAAAGGAACGTCTATCGATTAAAACTTCTGATCTAAACTTACAAAAATATTCGCTAGAGTAAAGACAGTATCACTTTACATTAGATACCATTTAGATTTGTGGGAGTTAAGTTCAATTCCCACCCCAAATAATCTCTTTGAAGTGCACAGCTCTAACGGTAATCAAATCTTTTTGTTTCAGATCTCATGAAAGCCTCCTGTCTGCACATTCACCCGCTGTCTCCACCATGGATTTAGGACCACCTAATCAAGTGCGTACTCAATATTGAAATCCGTTGAATCCAGTAAAATAAAGTTTTATTATGTTTTGGTTGAAAATAAAAGGAAATAGTAAAAGAGAGTTGGAAAGTTCATTTTTTTTTAATTTTAGGTACCAAACTAAGACAAGCCGTATTTTCGACCTCAATGGATAACAAACGAAACTATTTTGGCTGTAGTCACTGGACTTGCTAGCTTGTATGCCATGCCAACATTTGGCATGCTTTGAGTTAGAACTTTTACAAGTTCGCAGACATGCCATCATGCTATCCTAAGAAATTTGCTCCAGAATGCACGTTTAGATATATCCTCAATTACTTGAAAACTTTCATAATGTAGTTAATAATTTGTAAAATAACATGTGACAACTAACTATTCTATTTAACATTTTCAGGTAGAAATTCGACCCCTCCATTCGTCAGTGCTGGGCAGGCCACATTGCTTCGCGCTCAGTGCTGAGAGTCGAGCTCCTCGCTACTTCGCCTGTGCCTCAAGAAAGGAACGGGACCGCTGGATATACAGGTAGATGCACCACCAGCTTTATGTTACAAGCGTCGCAGGATGGAATGAGGGTTTAAGGCCAAGAGAGTGTTCTGTATAAATGTGGACGGTTCTAGGAAATGAGGCAGACCAAAGTTAAGATAGATAAATTATTTGGCAAGTGATAACTTAGGAAAGAAAATAACTATGACAGAGCGGTGTAGATGATTAGAAGGAAAATACTGCAGCTGTTCTCAAATAAAGTGCGATAAGAAGAGGTTGGAAGCCTTATAATTTCTACTGGTTGTTACAAAGCCTATAATAGCAATTCTGGATCGTTTGTACAAAACTGTTTTCATAAGCACCCTATTAAATAGGTCGTCGATGTCGCTATCACTCAATATCATGTACAAAGTAAACGTTACTTTCTTTGTCACGTCAGTAGTTATTCTTCGAAGCTGTAGGTTGCGCTCCTAAGTATCGACACACCCAGCCACAGGTTAATTGGTTGTTTATTAATAGACCTACAAAAATTATACGATGTAAGGGACATCCGGGATACAAACTTCACCATTAGAATTCACGATTCTCGAGTGTTCTCCAGTAAACCACAGTTGAAACAATCCGTGGGTATGGTAACTTAAAATAATCTGATGTTCCATTCAATTTGACTCTGTACCTATTGGGTATCGCATTTCTGGATGAAATTGACGATTTTCATTAAAATATAGGAATAGTTATAAACATAGAGGTAATGCATTAATCCATTGTGCTATGAAACATCGATACGATCGACTCATTTTCTAAGTTTGTCGACGGCAAAAGTAGTTTAATTAGGATAGTTAACAAAGAGTTTTGGTCAAAACTATCATTAGTTTACAAAGCATTTAAGTGGCTGTTGTTAAACTAGGGGTTAAAGAAATGTCATTACGTATTTAGTAATGAGACAGTTAAATGTAGCTCATTAGAAAATGATCCGGAAGGTTAAAGTGTTATCTTAAACAATATGTGTTTGTGTACCCTTTGTCGTTATTGTTTTGTCTATGATAATACGAAGTATTTCTTATTATTTTGTAGAACATTAAAAATATCAAGTCAGGGAATTTGTAAAGCAGCTTGACTGCCAACCAACGTGGTGAAATTGCTTTAAGCTTCAGTTCCACACAGCGACTAATTTGCTGAGAATGCCTACTCGCCGCGAGTACTCGTAACAGGCTATTTGCAGCGAATAGTCGCCGCGGTTTGAATAGAGCATACTCGTAATTATTCATAATTTTACTCGCACCGAATGCACTCACATCGAGTCGCTGTGTGTGACCGAAGCTTTACATTATAGTCTGTCAAATCACGGGTATGAAAAAGCAAATTGACGAAGATTGGCAATTTTCCTGACATTATTCTGATAGATCGTAATATCGTATTGGGGTGAACTTCTTTATTGCTTACCCTCTTTATCAATTAGTAATAAGTAATAACAATGTTTCTTTATTATTTCTCGGCAGCTTGCGGCAAGCGGCGCGGCCAGACGAATTGCGCACGCGCCGGTGTGAGCGGACCGTCAAGCTGTGGCTATTGGAGGCCAAGGCGATACCGCCCAAGAAGAGATACTACTGCGAGATCCTGCTCGACGATACGTTATATGCTAGGTAACTGCAACTCTAACACTTTAATGACAAGTTTTAATTTAAAACCGCCAAAATAGGTGAGATTTTTAAGAGATCTATACTCAGCATTGGGTGGCTAAAATTTGGTTAAAAAATAAGAAGAAGTAGAGAACTAGATGGCAGGCGATAAACAGATGACATTTTTGAAGGCTTAAATAATTATAAATTATTTAAGCAATTAATTTTTATTTACTGATTTTTCGGCTAAATAAAAATAATAGTAGTCCGCCACCGTGAGACTTTATATTAATAGGAGTTCTTTCCCATATCTAACTGCCTAACAGTATTTTTAAGTAAAATAAGAGACTTCATGGCAGCCACTCAAATAAAATAATTGCTGTGCCTACTTCATATTTTTGGACACAAACTTTTTTTACTCATAATTTAAAACTTTCATTTGTATAGAGGCAGCATAGATAATCAATTTGCCGTGGTATCGACATGCACGGTATAAAATAAACCTATAATTACTGTGACCTAAAGCCACGTTGTCCGTATGAATTCTATTATGACGAGGTAAAGCAAAATATGCAGTAGCTGTGTTTAACCCCAGGGGCGTATCGATGTTACGGGGTATTCCCAAGTATTATGGGCCCCGACGAATGGGTTAAAAAAAACATGAAAACTTATCGCGGGCCATAAATTTCCAATTATCGAGCTCGTAACATAGCTCAATTTTCAACTAAGCTATAGTCTGTTGTCAAAAATGAGCAGCACTCTATGACATAGCATTAGATATACGAATCAGGACGCTATTTTCTATATTCTGAAAAAGATTAGAAGGGCCCTGACGACGATAGTTCTTGGAGAGAATAATGAAAATGCTAGTGGACTGTATAACATGTAATGACTTGATTTGAAGGTAACAAATAATGATAAAAATGAAATAAGAATGAAATGGGCAAGCGCAGCCGTGCTTGGAGACGCGCAACAGCTGACTGGTTGTGGCGTCGGGGCCTCGCTCGGCCGCCGGCGCAGATGAATGAGCCGCTGCCCCCGCACCCCTCTTTCACTCCCGCGGCGCGCGGAGTGCGGCGCGCTGATGGCGCGATGGTGGTTGCTTGGTTGAGGCTAGTGGCCTCAACATAATAGTGGCCCCTAACAAGTTTTGATAGGGGGCCCCCTCCGGGCCTAGCTACGCCACTATTTGACCCTTGCGTGTTTTCTCTTTCTTGTATGCAGCGCATAGTATAGTCTATTTCTAAGCAAATAACTTTCTTTTCAACGATAAATTTTATTTTTGATGTTTGTTGATACTCGTAAAATGAACTATCATTCTAAGAGGTAAGGTGTAGAATCAATCCAATTTCCTTTACAATCAACGTTCATTCTATTTGATGGCCTAATTGATATGAGTAGTGTGACGTTTAAGATCCAGTCGTCATTTAGCCAGACCTGGAACAACTTGAAGATCTTTGTTCAGTCGGAGCTCAAATCCCAGTTACGCAGCCAATCAGCCATGGCCACTAACCGCGATTGTAACTGATTTGTCTGATATTCCAGGTCATCATCAAAGCTGAAGACGGAGCTGTGCTTCTGGGGTGAGGTGTATGAGTTCGGGAGTCTGCCCGCCGTGCGCGCCATACACGTGAACGTATACCGCGAGCCAGAAAGACGGTCACGGAAGAGAGACAAGCACGCGCTTGTTGGTGAGTCTCTCTTTTATTATTATAGTTACCGGCATGGATCTTGAGCGCTGACCTTCACCTGCGCAGAAGTAAGTTATTAGGTCCCTTTGGTAGATGAAGTGAGGAACGGGGGCGGGGAAAGTGTAGTGATTGGCCGTTCTTATCCTTTTATTTGTTTTATTGTGCGTTTCATTTGTCGATAAGTGTACGATGCGCAAAGCGATCCCCACTCTTACGCCGAGCGCTCAAGAACCGTGCCGGTATTGTACTGATGATTCAGGTGTTTTTGGATGGTGACAAGCTATCTACAGTAAGTAACATGAGGTCTTTATCAATCGTTTTGAGCTCTATTAGTTATTTTATAGGTATATGATTGTAGTCTATTTTAGAATTTTAACAAATAATACTTGACACCTAATTGAGCTCATAGCCTAAGAGCTCATGAACCATCCGTAAGTAAAGAATTAAAAACGCTTGAAAGACTACTTTTTTTTCAAGGATGAGACCTGTCAAGTCATAGTTACTATACTTGGCATACCTTATGATTAAACAATTTTCTAGCCTTACAGGACAACGTTATCCGGAGGGTTAACGAGCTCTCGGGCCAATAAATAATCGAATACGGTATTTTTTATTGCCGTTTTCGGCACGTTTGGTCACTGCATCATGATGGCTAATCATGGACAGTGCTCAAATAACTAACAGGTTATATACCCCATTTTAACTTCTAAACATAAAAATAGTAACCATGTCAGTTGAAAAATTTGTAATTTTTCAATTCAACTCGTTCCGCCATGTTCAACGAAGTTGGATTCCACCAATTTTATTAAGGACCTAAATTAAATATTCACCATGTTCAATTCAGGCTCAGTCCGCATCCCTGTGGATGACGTATCCTCCCGCTACCTCAATGAGCGCTGGTACCCGCTGGCCGAGACCGACAAGCCCGCGTCCCCGGCGACGCCTGCGCCTGCGCTGCGGATCAAGTGCCGCTACCAGAGTGTGGACGTGCTGCCCATAGATCACTACGCCAGGTTCCTGGATTATCTGAAGAGGAATTATAGGAGGCTGTGTGAATATTTGGAACCTGTTATCGGTGAGTGTTTGTGATTTTTAGGGTTCCGTACGTCCGAATACAAAAACGGAACCCTTATAGGATCACTCGTGTGTCCGTCTGTCTGTCGCTTACAGTCAATTATCTCCGAATCTACTAGACCGATTGGGTTGAAATTTGGTACACATATCAATTCCTGTGACCCAAGCACAGCGGTGTGACGAACGTGAATAGATGAAATCTGTATGTGGGAGGTAATTTTTGGGGGGAACGGGAAAATTAAAAAAAATATTTGAAAACTGCATCGTGTGACATATGAAATGAAAGGTCTTGTTGAGACAATCTTAAATATATTTTTATTGTAATTTTAAAATAAATAGTTTCCAAGTTATTCAAGAAAATAGACGAAATTTGACCATTCCCCCCCCTTATCTCCGAAACTACTGAACCTAAAATTTTGAAAAAAATACAGAAATTAGTTTTCTACTTATAGATTATAGGATAACCTATAAGAAGTCCATATCTGTATATGGGAGGTAATTTGGGGGGGGGGGAAAGCGAAACATAAAAAAAATATTTGAAAACTGCATCGTGTGACATATCAAATGAAAGGTATTGTTGAGACAAACTTAAAAGTATTTTTTTGTAATTTTAAAATAAAAAGTTTCCAAGTTATTCAAAAAAAATAGACGAACATTGACCATTCCCCCTCCTTATCTCCGAAACTACTGAACCTAAAATTTTGAAAAAAATATAGGAATTAGTTTTCTACTTATAGATTATAGGAAAACCTATAAGAAGTCCATGATATTAAAATAACATGGTAAGTGCGTACCAATTTGGGTCAGATTTAAAAAAAAACGTGGTAGGTAACATCGTACGGAACCCTCTTCACGCGAGTCCAACTCGCACTTGGCCGGTTTTCAGAATGTCTTTGCTAAGATTGTAAATAAATGCGAATCTGAGTTTGTTTGTTACCAAGCCAGCTAGTTTCTTTACTTAATAAGCGAAGGGCGAGCGAAGGCAAGCAAAGTGTAAAACCGGCCAAGTGCGAGTTGGACTCGCCCATGAAGGGTTCCGTAGTAGCAAGCATAGATTAGGGATATAATTATATTGAGATTAGTAAGTAATATACACAAACAATAAAAATAACTTTGTTTTTCATACTGTTTGTATGAATGGCAAAGTTATATTTGCGGTTTTTGAAAATGTACTATAATCTCAAAAATTGGTAACTGTATCTTATCCAAACCAATTTTCGTTGGAAGTTTTTGTTGAGGTCTACATTGTATATTTTTTTTAGTTTTATCATTCTCTTATTTTACCACTTTGGAAGTGTGTCTCGTGCAAACTGTTCAGTTTAGAAAAAAATGATATTAGTAAACTCAATATAATTTTTAAACACCTATCCATAGATACCCCACACGTATGGGTATGGTGAAAAAAAAATTTTTGAGTTTCAATTAGTAAGTATGGGGGGCACCCCTAAAATTGGTTTTGTTTTTATTTTTGTGTGAAAATCCTAATGCGGTTCACATAATACATCTACCTACCAAGTTTCAACAGGATAGCTCTTATACTTTCGACAAAAAGTGGCTGTGACATACGGACGGACAGACAGACAGATAGACATGACGAATCTATATGGATTCCGTTTTTGCCATTTGGCTACGGAACTCTAAAAATGGTGATTTATGATATTTCTCTGGGGCAATTCAAACTCGTGCAATAAATGAGATACAACAAAGATATGTTTCAATGTTGGAAGACTTCGGCGCCGTCTAAAGGCGCTCCCTCACCGGGAGTAATGTAACATCAAAGTGCGCATTGTGATGTTCGATTGTCTTCCGTCACTGATGAAATGTTCGAATCTGTAACGTTACATTACATGTGAATGCTCGGGGTGAGGGAGCGCCTTAACGTCGCGTTTTGTCAGTCGAGTAAATAGTAGTAGTAGTAAATAAGTTATTTTTTAATTATATGTAATGTAATTAAAGGGGAGTAAGGGGAGAACGGAACCAACATCTTATCCGATCCAAGTGTCAACCTCACCTGCACGCGTCTTGTAGACGGCGACGAATCACAACCGTCGTGGTGCTCCCTGCTGGATAACCGACGAGGCTCTGGCGACCGAGCAATGGCGGTATAACCATATACCCACAAGTTGGAAGAGGCGACAGCGACCTTGAAGCCTAAATAGCTTCTAAAATGCCTGGTGCAGAAGGCAACGGGAAACCACTGCACTATTTTTCCCTAGTAATTCAGATTATGAAAATGTCTCAAAAAACCACGGCCCCGAGTGCCCGGCGTCTCTTTAATGAGACAGGGGTGCGAAGAATCCCCGGGCGGTCCCTAAGAATAGGTACATGGAATGTAAGAAGTTTGAAAAGTCCTGAAAAACTATATAACATTGTAAAAGAAATGGAACGCCTAAAAGTTGACATCATGGGCTTAAGCGACGTGAAATGGCGAGGCAATGGCGAACATCCCATAGACAGAGAATATACCTTGTACTACTCTGGGTCCGACGAATCTTCTAACATGTACGGAGTGGGAGTAATAATCAACACCAAAAAAATAAAAGCTCCAGTTACTTTCGTACCACAATCAAATAGATCCATGCTTTTGTCAATCGAGGTTAAGCCGAGGAAAATTAATATAATTCAGGTGTATGCCCCTACCACCGACGGAACGGACCAGGATGTAGAAGACTTTTACAGTGAAACAGAGCAGCTTCTCAACACCTTAAAGAAGCATAAAAAAAAAAAAAAAAAAAAAAAAATAAAAGTTTTTATTGCAGAAACTTGTACAACTTTTACAGTAAATCTTACATAGGGGCCTCCTTTTAAGTAAAAAGTATACCTGTGCTAGGAGGCCCCGCTCCTCAATGACAATTTATAAAATGGTAAAAGTAGTGCACAAAAACAAAAAGATAACAAAATTTAGAGAAGGAAATTTAAAACAAAAAAAAGAAGTAAGAAGTATTAATTAAACAAAAATTAAAATAAAAACAAGCAAACAACAAAAATTACATAATTACGACCCAAAGTAGTGTGTGTGTGTGTGTATTTGTGTATGTGTTGTGTATTTGTGTACGTGTTGTGTATTTGTGTGAGTGTATGTGTGCAAGCGTGTGTATGCGTGTGTCTGAGTTGGTGCATGTGTAGAAATACTTTTATTTCACATTGACGTAGCTTGCAGCAATAGTTCAATGTCATCATAGGTCTTCAGTTTTAGACATTCAACTATTGCCTTCTTGCATTCCTTATAAGCCATGGGATAGATGTTAATTAACTTATTTATATTATTATAAAGCTCAGCGGAATTTGTGATGAATTGTCTTTTGGCATATGTTGTCTTAACAAATTTAACGGGCGCAACGCGGTATTTACGTCTTCTATCCTGAAGGTGGGGGTCATAAGGCAGGACTTTGTGTAGTTTTAAGACAGCATGTAGTATATATAGTTTCCTAACTGAGAGAATACCGCTAAGGGAGTATAACTCATTGGTTGGGAATCTGTATGGTTTGGTATACATAACCTTGATAAGAGATCTCTGTGCGCGCTCTAGCTCAAGAAACTTCGTTTTTGTCGCACCGCCCCACACGGGTATGCAGTAGATCAGAATTGGTTGAGCCAGAGAAACATAGATTAAAGTTAACATTTTTGTAGTAGTTACATGTCTTAGGTTCTTAAATATCCAAATGAGTTTTCTCGTACGAGCCATGACCATCTCTGTATGAGTATGCCACGATAACCGCTGATCAACAATAACACCTAGGTATTTTATATGAGTCACTTTTTCAATATTTTCACAAGAGCAATTTGTACCAGACATATTACGGCAGGTGTGGATTTTGAGTGTTACGTTATGTCTAGGTTGAGTGTTGTTATAGATGGTAAATGCAATATATTTTGTTTTGGTGATATTTAGTGTTAGAAGATGTGAATTCAACCAGTCAGCAATCTTGGCAAGACCCTTTTCAGCAGATTGATATACGGATTCCCACGTATCGCCAGAGAAAGTGATTGCAGTGTCATCTGCGTATGAGAATACGCGACCGTTTTCAAGGATCATTCTGCAGAGATGGTCTATATATATTAAAAATAAAGTAGGTCCCAGTACGCTGCCCTGCGGAACGCCATAGGTCACGTATGACTCCTTACTTATATACTCGCCTACCTTAACCTTTTGCCTACGATCATGTAGATAATCTATTAGTAATGCTAAGGGGTTTCCTCTTACACCTATACCTTCCAGTTTATGCACAAGAATGGGGACAGAGACGGTATCAAAAGCCTTTCTCAGATCAAGAAATACAGTTAAACACTTTTTACCTGAATCCACTAAGTTAACAACATGAGAGGTTAGTGCAGTCACTGCATCCTCCGTACATAGTTTTTGTCTAAAGCCGTACTGAGCTTGAGAAATAATGTTGTATTTATTAAAGTAACTGGTTAGTCTCATGTTAATTAACTTTTCAATTATTTTAGATATTGCAGGCAAGACAGAGATAGGTCTGTAATTATTAATATCATCTCTGTCTCCACCCTTGTGCACAGGAGTAATAATAGCTTGCTTCAGAGCTGGTGGAAATTTCCCTTGGCTAAAGCACAAGTTGGCAAGATGAGAGATTAAGGGTACGACTATTTCATGTGCAGTTTTTAAAAATTTTTGTGGTAATATTATCCCAGCCTGGAGCGCTTTCAGATTTAAGACCCATTAGCACGTTATAGACTTCTCGAGGATCCGTTTCAAGAAGCACGAAAGAGGAGGCCTGTGAGCTTTTTTTGTGTTCAGGATCGTGTTCGATTTGTGATCGGTTTGCGAAGGTAATGTTTTCAGCCAGGGATTTCCCAATGTTAGAAAAATAATCATTTATGTGGTCTACTGAAGCGTGAGGGGTGCTCTTTATTTCCAATAGTTCTGAGTTAAAAAGTTTCTTTGGTTTGCGATAAGTTATATTATTAATTGTATTCCACATCTGTTTCGTATTCTTATTTGCCTTTATTAGCTGTTCTTTATCGTACTTTCTTCTAAGCTTTTTGATTAAACTATTGCAATAGTTACGATATCTTCTATATGTTATTTGTAGTATATTGTTTTGAGGATCAGATCGTAGCTTTCTTTGCATGTTATTTCTGTTTTGAATACAACGTAAAATTCCTAATGTTATCCATGGTTTTTTAATGCGACTATTTCTTGGAACTAAAGTAGTAATAGTGTTTTGCTGAAGACATTCTCGAATTGTGTCTATTAATTGTTCAGATAATGTAACTGGATCGTTAATTAAATAGAGTTCAGAAATGTTACTTAATTTTAAGGCTGTTATTGTTTTATCAAAGTCCACAATTGTTTTAGTTTTTAAGCATGTGAATGAATTAACGAGATTAGATAACTTGAGAAAAATCATGAAATGATCAGTGATAGTGGTATTCAATACAGCAACAGAAGCAGCGTTTTTAGTCTTATCTAGTTTGAGAATAAAGTGGTCCAAACAGTTTTCGCCTCTTGTTGGTAATGAATGTCCCGGTAGCAAGCCATGCATTGCAAGCATATTTAGGTACTTTAATCTGTTTGTGCGCTCAGTCGTTTGTTCAGTAGGTTTATAAATTAAGTTAATATTTATATCGCCTGTTATTACAATGTTTTTATATGATTTAAGTGAGTCTAAGTGATAACTAAGCGAATCTATAAAATTTTCAGCATTATTTGAAGGGGATCGATAAATAGCAAGCACAACAAGATTAGGCATAGTTATTTGTAAGCATGACGCGTGAGTCAATATTATTTCTTTAACCCTAACTTTGTGCTCACATTTGATGTATACTGCTACACCATCGCACTGGTTTATATGATTACTCGTGGTAAAAGAAGAATAGTTTCTAATTTCAGGGGTTGGTTTATTTTTGTCTAGCCTACATTCATTTAAGACTATTAGGTCTACACCAAAATTAAATTGTGTTAAAGTTATTAGTAACGCATCTAGATTACTATATATACTTCTAATATTTTGTGATATTATTGTAAAGTCTGAGCCATGTAAATTAAATTGTTTTGAAAAGTCATCAATTTTATATTC
Source organism: Agrotis exclamationis (assembly GCA_950005045.1). Taxonomy (NCBI): domain Eukaryota; kingdom Metazoa; phylum Arthropoda; class Insecta; order Lepidoptera; family Noctuidae; genus Agrotis; species Agrotis exclamationis. Next base: position 8,243,624 of record OX465417.1, on the reverse strand, counting down.
CTTCGAATGCGCTATAGATGTGTTGTCTATTTCTTGCATTATTGTATGTGAGCTATCCATGATATAGGTGAGCCAACAGTCCGAGTTTTACTTCCATCTTTAGGTAAACAAATTTTGCTCGCCCCTCAACAGAAAGTATTACGATAAAGGAAAGTACATTTAAATCACAGCTCAGAGATGACGATAACAGTGTGTATTTCTTAGAAACGCGTGTGTATTTATGAGATTTTTGCGTATATGAAAAGATCAAGTAACATAGCATTTTAACATTTGATTTGTTCTTGTTATAACAGTGTTTATGGTGTAAAGGTATAAAATGAGTACATGGTCTAAGTAAACTTACGTGCATGCATTTGACTTTTGTGAAAGTATACATTAGGTTGTGTTTAAATGTGTTAATGTTATGTAAAAAGAATTGGATGGGTTTATGTGTGTATAATTTAAATCTATATAAACAAAGAATGTTTGTATTAAAAACATTTTTAAAGAAGTTAAATAAGCAAATTAAAACAATCATAAAAAACAAAGAGTAAAAACAAGATGATAGTAGTCACGATTCTTGCATTAAGCTTTGTATTTGGGACTCACATCTGATTAAGTAAGTAGGTGATTCGTCATGTTTTTTAATGTACACTTTACCATAAGCGGTCCAACAATACTTGTATCCCTTTGACTTAGCGAGATCGCGTGCAAGGAAGTGTAGTCTTGAGCCTTTCGCAGTGAGCTGTTCGGATACAAATATAGGAGTATCTTCGCTACTTTTGAAGCCAATATGTTTAGCGCAGAGCTTTTCTTTACGTTTGTTGTTGAAAGACTTACACATCTGAAGAATCTCAGTTTTCAATATTGTTGAGGATAGTTCTACTATTATGGGGGTGTTAGTAATACCCTGCTTTTTTCCCTTAATTCTGTAAATATCGCGTATATCCGACTTAGAGATTGCTCTATTTATGGTCTTAGTTAAACATTCTACCATGCCAATAAGGTCTTCTTTGGTTTCTTTGATTTGCTTGGGAACGTTTTTAATTTCAATGCTGGATTTTCGACTACCTCGCTGAAGATCTTCCACTTTTTCTTCCAGAAAGGTTATATATTCTTTATCTTTCTTAGCTTGTATCTCCATCTGTTCTATTTTTCTCTTAAACTCTTCATTCTGCTGAGTTATAGCTGCCACTGAGCTTTCTATGTTTGAATTTGTGAGTTTTATTTCCATCAGTGTGGGGGTTATTTTTTTAAGTTCATTTTCTTGAGTTAATAGCATAGTCTTAATCATGACGATCATATCTTCTCTAAAGACGTGTAATTCGTCCTCTCTTCTTCTTTTAACTCTTTGGGAGACATAACTCAATGGTGACTCGAACCTCTCCTCTTGGTTGTCTAGATTAGATTCAGAGAGTGACTTGTCCATAACAGTACTAGGGTAGTATAAGCAATTAGGATGACAGTTTTAGGATCAATGCAGCTATGAGTTAATAGTATTGCTAAAGCGCTCACCAGGTTTTCCAGTCAGTCAAAAAAAAAAAAAAAAAAATCAAGTGAAGCACCAGGGCTGCAGAAATAATCAGGAGGTGCAACAGACCAGAGTCCAGTAAACAAGGCGCGGCGTCGCTGTGCTTGTCCTCGAATCGTAGAACAGTGGGGCGTGTACAGGGCGTGGCCAAGGGCGGGTTTGTTGCGTACACGCAGGTGGGGCCGGATATCCCTGGCCAATGCGCGCAGGTCAGGTACCAGGGTATTATGATGAACCACGTATAGCGCGACACACTGAGTTTATTTGAGTAGATCCTCTTATTTTATGCACTCCTATTTTTATCCTTGAATTAAACTTGCTTAAATTATTTAATATTTTTGGAAATAAATGGTCTATGGCACTGAATACACGTCTACACCTTGCGGCGGTCCGGGGGAAGAGGAGGAGAGGGAAGCATGACATTAATGTAGTCATGGGAGACATGAACGCTAAGGTAGGAGAAGGCGAAGTCCAAGGAATCATAGGAAAATATGGTCTCGGCAAGAGAAACGCAAGAGGAGACACGTTAGTTCAATTCTGTCAAGAACAAGAACTTGCCATTATGAACACGTATTTTCAATTACCAGCCAGAAGATTGTATACTTGGACCTCACCTCGTCATACTCCAGAACACATAATGCGAAACCAAATTGACTACATAATGATTAATAACCGATTCCGCAATAGTATTAAAAGCGCGAAAACCTACCCTGGAGCCGATATAAGATCAGACCATAATCCGGTTGTTGCAGAGTTATCATGTACGCTTAAGAAAATCCAAAAAGAACTAAAGAGGAATAAGATCGATCCCAGGTTGATACACGAAGCACATGTGAGGCCATTGGTTTCCAATAAAGTCAACGAATGGGCTGTAGTTGCCAAACAACAGCCATCCGTTTCAGTGGAAGATACATGGAACCAATTAAAAACCAAAGTGCATGAAGCCAACCAGATAATACTAGCGTCAAAAAGTTGGGTACCTAAACAACCATGGATGAATGACAGAATTTATGAGCTTATAGAAAAACGGAGACTTCACAAAACGGACAAAGACAAGTATGAAGAATTTGATAAACAGATCCGCCGTGAAGTCCGTTACGCTCGTAATTCTTGGTACAGAAAAAAATGTGAACACCTTGAAGAACTCCAGAGGAAACACGATGCGTTCAATCTTCACAAAGAAATTAAAGCCTTGGTTGGTCACAAAATTCCTACTTACCAACTGTGGGATGAAAATAATCAGCCGGTGGTAGATACAGCCAAGAAAAAACTCATGTGGAAACAATACATCGTTAACATGTTTGCTGATGACACAAGGAGCAGCACACCACAAACTTGTGACACAGATGGATACACCATCCTTGAGGACGAAGTCACCAAGGCCCTGCGAAGAGCTAAGACAGGCAAATCACCAGGACCAGATGAAGTCCACATCGAGATATTGAAATTAATAGAACCAGAACACATTAGCTCCCTGACAAAATTAATGAACCTCGTGTACGACACTGGCTCATTCCCTGATGATTGGCTCAAATCAGTTTTTGTTACCCTGCCTAAAAAGCCTAATGCTAAGAAATGTGAGGAATACCGAACCATCAGCCTCATGAGTCAAGTGCTCAAGTTATTCCTCACTATCATACATGAACGCATAAGGGTAAAATGTGATGAACAACTAGGTGATAACCAATTTGGATTCAGAGCAGGGGTAGGAACGCGGGAGGCCTTGTTCGCTTTACAGGTTCTGGTACAGAAATGTAAGGATATGCAACAAGACGTTTATCTCTGTTTTGTCGATTACGAGAAAGCCTTCGATCGGGTTTTGCACGATCGCTTAACATCCATTCTACATGACATTGGTCTCGACGGTAAAGACATCAGGGTTATACAGAACCTGTATTGGAACCAACGTGCGGCAGTCCGCGTGGAAGGCGAAGAAACTGAAGACATAGTTATCAGAAGGGGGGTCAGACAAGGTTGCATTCTATCGCCCACACTGTTTAACCTGTATTCCGAAGCTATTATATCCGAAGCTCTAACAGACCTAGATTGCGGCATCAAAGTCAATGGCCGTATCGTCAACAACCTAAGATATGCCGATGACACTGTTCTTATGGCGTCAACTGAGTCGGATCTTCAAAAAATAGTGGATAGGTTAAATGAGTGCAGTTTGAGGGCAGGCCTTAAAATGAATGCACATAAGACAAAAGTTATGGTCATTTCAAAACGTACTTTGAGTCCTAATATTAGTGTTTCCAGCGAAAGGCTAGACGTAGTGCGTAAATACAAATATCTAGGCACTTGGTTAACCGACGACTGGGAAAGTGAAACAGAGATTAAGACACGCATCGAAATCGCCCGTAGTGCCTTTAATAAAATGCGAGCAATACTCTCCAGTCGAAGCATAAGCATACCTTTACGCACTCGCCTGCTTCATTGCTATATTTGGCCAATAGTCCTATATGGGTGTGAGGCTTGGACCATCAAAGAGGACCTCCGAAAACGATTGGAAACCTTTGAAATGTGGACATTCCGGCGCATGCTTTCTATTAGCTGGACTCAAAAAATTACTAACGCTGAAGTACTGAAGCGAGTAGGTCAAACGCGCAACTTAATGCAGACCATCAAGAAGAGAAAAGTGGCTTACCTTGGTCATGTCTTTAGAAATGACCGGTACGAACTGCTGCAACTCATAATGATGGGCAAAATTGCGGGAAAACGAGGAGTTGGCCGAAGAAAAAAGTCCTGGCTCCGCAACATTCGGGAATGGACCGGAATCAAGAGTGCTGCAGAGCTGTTCCACCTCGCCAGGGATAAAGAGAAATTTTTAAGTCTGATGACCAACCTCCAGTGATTGGAGAGGAACGAGAAGAAGAAGAAGAATATGTAATTCAACTATAGTTACACAACTGATACACTACATAACTTCTACCAAACTGCAGGACAGTTTCTCGGCATTGGTATCAGTCGACCATGTGTTAAGACTTTGAAGCGTTATACACTTCATAGAACAGTTTTGTTCCCTTTGAATTTCACTAGCGATGCATCCGATACCGATACCGATACCGATCTAACGGCGATACTTCGGGTTAGCCGATATATCGGTATCGACGATATTTTATGACCGATTCAACGATACTTTTTAATTTAAAAATGTAGTGTAAAGCAGCGTGTTGTCTCGTCTATCTCGTTGTAAACGAGGAACAAACTATGCCCGGGGAAACCCAGTACAGGCATCTCAGAACTTATAGTTAGTTCTGAGATGCCTACGAGTGGCGGGCTTTGAAGTGTTTGTGGGAAAATGAGCCCCTGTCTACTCTGAGCTGTAATTCTCTCAAAGAAGAAGTCGAGAGATACCTAAGGTCTCCCAATATATCGAGAGATGCAGATCCATTCGTTTTCTAGCGAAATGACGTCTTATACCCAAACTTGAAAAAAAATGAGCAGAAGTACTTTGAATTCCAAGTGAGTTCTGACGCATTTGAGAGACTATTTTCCAGCTCAGGTCTTTTTCAAACAGACTCGCGAAAGCGTTGCCTTTGTTTTTAAACAAAAATCTTATTAATTTTCATTACAAAAATTTATACATTTAATATCAACCTGTCACTACTTTTTATATTAATAAAAAAAAATTGACTTGTGATTTACTTATTTATTATATCTTAATTTTTTAATTCATAATAAGCGTATTGGTATCGGTATCGGTATCGCCGATATTTTTATAAGAATATCGGTATCGTATCGGCGAAATGGCGTATCGATGCATCCCTAAATTTCACCCTCTAACTTAAATTTTCTCAACTTTCGTTGCAGGTGTAAAAGCCAAGGAAGACATAGGCTGTGCGCTGGTGCTGTGCATGGCGGGCGCGGGGCTGGCGCCGCGCTACCTGGCGGACGTGGTGGCGCTGGACGTGCGCCGCACGGGGGACCACTCGCTCACCTTCCGCGGGAACTCGCTCGCCACCAAGAGCATGGAGGCCTACCTCAAGCTTGTTGGTGATCAGTATCTGCAGGTAAGATGATTATTGATTACTATTTTGGTCCTGAAGTTAAAGTAAGTCCTTAGAATTTGCTTATATGTAGTTTTCATGGATGGTTTTAAAAATTAATTAGGTATTTTTGAGTTTATCCATTATAATTTTTTTTTTTTTTTTAATATGAGTTAAGATGAAAAGCGAATATAATAGCAATAATATTTGGTAAGATAAATTAAATTACAAATTAATGAGAGTAGCGGTTTCAGCCAGCATACCTAAATGACTCAACACAGAAATATGGTTGGGTGTTCCCAATTAGGTGCGTCCACGCAGAGCGAACAGCCTCGCAAGGCGGTTTCCTCGCAAGGAAAAAGCCTCGCGAGGCCGCTCGCTCTGTGTGGACGCACCTATTAGATAGTTATGATAACATTTATTAAAGGATAACCCGTTTCCTCAAAGTTTTATCATGATAATTATTAGGCAACCTAGTTAGGGAAATGAAATGGGTCGTATAAATAAGTGTATATTGTTGTTCAGGACACCCTGTGCGCGGCCGTACAGTCGGCGGCCGGCCCAGGTGCGGCGGAGTGCGAAGTGGACCCACTACGCGCGGGCGGCGCGGGCGCATTGCGCCGCCAGCAGGCCGCGCTGCGGGACGCTGTGACCCTCGCCTGGCGCTCCATCGCACACTCCGCACCACGCTTCCCGCCTCCGCTCAGGGACTGCTTCGCTACCTTCCGAGAGAGGTGACAATTTTGACCTTTTTAGCACAGAAAGAAAGAAAGACGAAACGTTTACTGGCAAAATACGTAAGACCCATTAGAAGTCCCTCTAGTTCATACACTCGATGAACAATCTATAGTTACTTTGTAACAAGGCTATTTGACTAATAATTCTAATTAATCTGTCAGTTAGATTATCAAATAATATTTGACCCGTATTTTTTCTTTTTTACGCAAACTAAAATTGACGGAGATATGATGCTTTTAAAATTGCCAATACCTCACAATTTAGTAAATTTTTTACTGAATTCTGACGTCACTCTCGAGTCTTGATGTGTTATATCTTGGTGAATATTCATTGATTTTACATAAGAAAAAAAATGTCCGTTATTTTTCAAAACTCTAAATAACGGACTTATTAGATTTATAATTTATTGATGACTGTCAAATAGCCTATTCTGACGACTCAAGTCCTTTTGATCGCAGCGCGCGGCGTAAGTATCTAAGCGAGCTTGCTGACGACACGATGCGATATGAGGACTAATCTGAGCAGTTCCAAAAATGTCCGCTTGGGCAGCGCCACTGCCTCTGGAGACCTGTCAAACTATCAAACTCTCTACAATGAGCAGTTCCAAAAATGTCCGCTTGGGCAGCGCCACTGCTTCTGGAGACCTGTCAAACTATCAATCAGATTAGTCCTCATTGTACCGATTTCAACTACAAGTGAAAATCATTCTTATCACTACAATAATTATATGACATTAAACGTTTGACAATCCACGGATAAATGAAAAACAAAACACGCTCGCCACGACGACGTCAGTTAGTCAAAATTCATCATCATATCATATATCATCATCATATTTGACAGGCCTGTTGGTCTAGTGGTTAGTGACCCTGACTGCTATGCCGGAGGTCGTGGGTTCGATTCCCACCCAGGACAAATGTTTGTGTGATGAGCACGATCATTTGTTCTGTGTCTGGGTGTAATTTATCTATAATATTTATGTATTTAGAAATATATAAGTATGTTTATCAGTTGTCTAGTACCCATAACACAAGCTCTGCTTAGCTTGGGACTAGATAGCGTTGTGTGATAGTTGTGGAATATTATTATATTATTCGTTTATTCATCTTTTGTACATATTTCACATATTTTTAAATATTCTTTACAAAAACAAACAAAAAACATTTAAAAATATAAAAAACAGTGTTCCACCGGTGTGGGAGCGGGGTCCAAGCTACCGGTGGTTAGGGCTCCAGAGACAGGAACCTCCTCACAATACGAGCCGTATCAAGAAGTACTGCCTTCTGAATCAGGCCCTTGATCCAACCCCCTAAAGAGAGCCTCGAAAGGTGTTCGTCGAGGCTCTTTGCCATCAGGCCATTGGCAGTAACGACAATCGGCACAATGATAGCCGAGTTCACATTCCACATGTCGACAACCTCGCGCGCCAGGTCGAGATATTTGATTTGTTTATCTTTCTCAGCCTTCACGAGGTTCTCGTCATGTGGGATGGTAACATCGATTATCATTGCGCGGCGCGCTGATCTGTCTATCACTACTATGTCAGGCTTATTGGCGACAATAGTCCTATCAGTAATGATAGGCAGATCCCAGTACAACGTGACATGGTCTTTCTCGAGAACTGGGTCGGGCACATACTTGTAATACGGTACCTCAGATTCCACAAGTTTGTATTTCAACGCAAGTTGCTGGTGGATGATTCTGGCTACTAGGTTGTGCCTGTGCAAGTACTCGCCGTTAGCAAGACGAGAACAACCAGAGATAATATGTCTAATGGATTCACCAGGACGATGGCATGCCCGACACACGTCAATCGTCCCATCCTTTATAATATGTCTCCGGTAGTTGTTCGTCAAGATAACTTTGTACATAATCGCACAGACAAAACCTTCAGTTTCCCCGAAGAGGTCACCGAAACGGGGTGCGTCTCATTTCATATAAAGTTATTTGATATATTTTCATTTCAATAACGTTCACATGATATAATCAACGTGAGAAATACCAACGATTGATATAATTTCTTTACACATAATGTTTGTGTTACTCTAAAACTCATTTCATATAATTTTATTTGATATAACGTTTATTTAAGCGAAAATCATTAAGATAACGTTTGAAACATATAATTTAACTTTTAAACCATTTTCTTTGATGACTTTGGCTTATCCTTTGGACTTTGATTGTTTGCCTTCACGAATGCTATTGTTATTACAAAAATTTAGTATCCAAGAGCGAGCGAAGCGAGCTCGGCACTCGGGACATCCCGACACGGACAGGTTAGGTTCGAAGGGGATGGTGTTAGGTTACTTTAAACCTTGCACGCAGAAATAGGAGCCCCGCGAAGTGGGGCTCCGTCGAGCCAGCATGACAGGTAGTAATCAGTTATTTGACCTAAGATGCAAGAGCGAGCGATGCGAGCTCGGGACTTGGGGCACCCCGACACGGACAGGTTAGGTTCGAAGGGGATGGCGGGGTCTGAAAGACCCCGCCATCCCCTTCGTGTTAGGTTACTTTAAACCTTGCACGCAGAAATAGGAGCCCCGCGAAGCGGGGCTCCGTCGAGCCAGCATGAAAGGTAGTAATCAATTAAATGACCTAAGATGCAAGAGCGAGCGAAGCAAGCTCGGGACTTGGGGCACCCCGACACGGACATGTTAGGTTCGAAGGGGATGGCGGGGTCTTTCAGACCCCTTCGTATTAGGTTACTTTAAACCTTGCACGCAGAAATAGGAGCCCCGCGAAGCGGGGCTCCGTCGAGCCAGCATGAAAGGTAGTAATCAATTATTTGACCTAAGATGCAAGAGCGAGCGAAGCGAGCTCAGGTCTTGGGGCACCCCGACACGGACAGGTTAGGTTCGAAGGGGATGGCGGGGTCTGAAAGACCCCGCCATCCCCTTCGTGTTAGGTTACTTTAAACCTTGCACGCAGAAATAGGAGCCCCGCGAAGCGGGGCTCCGTCGAGCATTCATGGTAGGTGGTACTATTACTAGGTACATCAGAGTTAGATTACATACCAGGATGAAAAAAAAATTAGACCAAATAAGTTTTGTCTTTTGAGTGGTATACAAAACGATTTTATGTTCATTGATTATTATGATTATAGAAATTAGTCATTTTAAAATTATGTCAATCGTTTATTATATTAAGAGATCGTTATATCAAATAAAATTATATATTCAGTTGTTATCTCTTGTAAATATTAGAGATTTTGTAGTTATATCATATATTACTTACCCACCGAAACGTAGCCAGGACACGGACGCTAGAAAATCTACATCGGGCCCGGTAGAAGCGTCCGTGTAGCTCCTTGCTTTGCCATACCTCCCTGCGGTCTTCGGTACTGAGTATCACAGGTCTGTGCCAGTTCTCTTTAGCCATGGACAACGGGGTGAGTCCCTTGTCCACTGTGACCACATCTCGGTGCATACCCACTTCCATTTTCAAAAAATATTCTCTGAGACTGCACACCTCGCGGTTGTGGAGTGTCTTAGCATTTAAAAAGCCTCGACCCCCGCATTTCCGCGGGATGTACAGCCTCATCACCGATGATCGTGGGTGATGCATCCGGTTTGCAGTCAACAGCGTACGGACTCGTCTATCCAAGGCGTCGAGTTCAGTTTGAGTCCATTTGAGTATGCCGAAAGAGTACATTAAAATTATTATATTATTATTATTATATCGTATTATATTATTATTATTATATCGTTGTAACAAGGACGATTTTCATTTTTAGTTAGTAGAAATTGCATTTCGCACGAATCGCGTTGGTCATCAATCTCAGTAAATCAAGCATGTAGGTTCCTCGAATTATGCCCAAGTTTTTTTATACTGGTGGCGCATATTATCCATATTCCATATTTCTGACACAACTGTAAAATAGTTGTAAAAAAAAACTAAAAACATAAGAGTAATAACATATCGATCGTTGTCTATATTCTAAGTTTTACATCTTTTCAGACTAACGGCGATGGGTCGAGAGGACATCTCGGACAACTTGATCAGTGCATCGATCTTCCTTCGCTTCCTTTGTCCAGCTATACTGTCTCCAAGTCTCTTTGGAATCACACATGGTAACTATACAGACATTTTCCTTCCCATACAATGAAATGATCCTTACATGACAGTAAATCAAAAAACATCATAAAAAAATTGGTAATGTTTTCGTTCATACAATTTGTATGAAAAAATATTTTGTTAAATTTGACCAACTTCCGCCGTCCCGATTTTTTTCTTCCGATACATTGAAATGATCCTTAAATGAAACAGAGTCGATAGGCATTAAAAAAAAATTTTGGCCAATTTCACTCATTTTTGTGGACTTGACCAAAAAATAAAAACGCCAAAATTGTCAACATCAAAAAAGAGCTAAAGGTTCCTAAGAAAGTTTTCCCGTATCTCTTATGAATAAGGATTTCTCCCTTTTGGCCAATTTAAAAGAAACACCCTGTATACTTTTACTTACAAATGAACGAAAACTTTAACGGTTCATACACGATTCCTCTACTAGCCTACCAAGCTAGAGTAATTCCAGTGTGGGAACGAGGTGGCGCTAGACGACTTGTATAGCTGTCTCTTTCCCACTGTAATGCCTCTCGCTTAGGCTACCTGCGGCCTTATTACAACGTCTTAAAACCAGACTTGTTCCGGCGAGTGAAAGTGACCAAGCTATACAACTCGTCTAGCGCCGTCTCGTTCACTCACTGGAACAAGTAATAGGGTCCCTGGTCTAAGCGGTGAGCAGTGCGATGGGCGGCTCGAATAAAACATTAGTTACTTTGTAAGTACGCGAATTCGCAACTGGCGGCGCTTGGTAGCGTGTGTCAAACATTTCTATACATTTGACCGCTTGCCACCCCGCGCTAAGTCACCGCTCATAGCGGCAATGTCGTGAACGGGCCGTAACTTGCAGAGTTATTTGTTTAGTAGATGAGTTAAAGAAAGTGGTATGTTCGAGTAATGCCTATGACAGCGCATAGTCCTTTGCAAGTGACTACAGTCAGTGGCGTAGCTTCACTGACTGGTAACAGATTGGTGCTTACTCAAAAAAAAATATTTTGTTGTCTCTGGCGGCCTCTCAGGTGCGAGATCGGGGGCTAGGGTCCGCTTCGCCCCCACCTAGCTACGCCACTAACTACAGTCGGAATGAGCGCCAAAGATCGTTCTTTCATTGAAACGTAAAAAAATGTTACAAAAGTTTACCTACTAACGCCATTCAAGCGCCAAAAGAACCACAGTTCTCTGCGCCAAATTTTTGAAGGGATAACTTTAGCATCGTTGTGATTTTTAATTCGATGAAAAGAAAAAGCGACACTAAAAAGAGACGAACACATACATTCATAAGATTAAACATGGGAGAAAATGAGATAGGAAGCTCATTATCTTGAAGCCAACATTTTTGAAGTTTTCACTTCTACCACGTGTGAATTGCACACATGTCTTCTTTCCAACTCGTATTCAACTGTCCTGTATATTGCAGAGTACCCGAATGAGCGAGCGGCCCGTAACCTGACGCTGGTGGCGAAGACCCTACAGACCCTGGCCAACTTCACGCGGTTCCAGGGCAAGGAGGCCTTCATGGAGTTCCTCAACGACTTCCTGGAGCAAGAGGCTCCTAATATGAAGGCGTTCCTTAGAGCGATATCGGTAAGTTATATTTGCTTAACCTTTGAAGTAGAGCTCAGTTTTGTGTGGTATGCTACTCACTGAAACTATAAAGCCGCATTTTTACTAGGAGACCTGACGCGAAGAGATATCGCCCAACATTCACGTGGTATGTCTCTGCAACTTTGTGGGACTATGTCGCTCGACATTTTGGCCAATTTCTACTAGTATCAAGTTACGACACCTTGCGCGACCCGTAAATGTCCCGCGCTATGTCGCCCGACGTCGCAAACGTGAATTTCGTATCGAGTGTCAGAGTGCGGCGTCATGCGGCTTGGCAGTGTTTATTGAATGAAAGAAAATACGAACTGATATTTTTTTTTTCGTACTTTGTAGTGGCATGATACATGATATACAGGGTTATTTGAAAAACACCAAGAGCCTCTTAAGAGGTCATTCCTCTCATTATAATGAACAACTTTTACTATGGAACCAAACCTGAAATCACGAAAATAAAATCAGCTGTTCCGTACTTTATGTTCGCAGAACTCGTCAAAATGTAGGGAACACCTGATTTTTTTTTCACGATTTCGGGTTTGGTCCCATAGTAAAATTTGTTCATTATAATGAGTGGAATAATAATAATAATATTCCACAATTATCACACAACGCCATCTAGTCCCAAGCTAAGCAGAGCTTGTGTTATGGGTACTGATAAACATACTTATATATTTCTAAATACATACATATTATAGACAAATTACACCCAGACACAGAACAAATGATCGTGCTCATCACACAAACATTTGTCCTGGGTGGGAATCGAACCCACGACCTCCGGCATAGCAGTCAGGGTCACTAACCACTAGACCAACAGGCCAGTCGATCTTAAGAGGTTGTTGGTATTTTTCAAATAACCCTGTCTGTATACAGACCCATCTATTAAGCATATAAGAAATTAAAATCCGACTTAGGCCCTTGGTACACACCGCAACGCAAGTCTTCGATACCTTACTACTTTGCTATGCATTGACGCGTGCCTGTGTACTAACTTCTATGGATTTGTATTGCGATATTCACCTGGATACCAAAGTCGTACATACACCACGCGGTCTCTTTGAGATCTTCATTAATAAATTGACAGCAACTGTTGGGCAGTAGCCAAGTAGACACCACACTCGTATAGGTGGAGGAGGATCCTCTCTCTTTATTCAATCGACGTAGTCGTTTCCCACCTCTTAAGTTAGGGAATAACGTGTTAATAAGCGATCGAGGAAGAGTTGAGCCCAATTTTTTACCGACTTCAAAAAAAGGAGGTTATGAATTCGACCCGTATGTATGTAATATTTCCAGAACTGCCCAGTTTTCATATTATGTTAGTCTATATCAGCGTCTGAACAAATATGCCAAATTTCATAAGTGTATGTATGTATGTTTTTATGTTTGTGTTCGCATATCTCCGGAACTACAAGTCCGATTTAAGCAATTATTTTTTTTGTAGTACTAGGTATTGTCCAACTTAGGGTACACTGCAAGTTTCATCAAAAAGGGTTTAGTTTTTGAGATAGGGAATTTTTTGCCTACTTGGGTTGTAGATTTTCAAAGTCGATTGTATGTTTGGCGGCGATTATCTCGCGTTTGGCTGAACCGATTTTGATGCGGTTTTCACAAAAGTATTTATTACATTCTAGGGAAGGTTTTAGTATATAACAATCATGGATATCTCGTGACGATGTTCGCATAGATCCGTTTTTGTTGCTGACTTGGATTAAAGATTTCTAAAGACGCCGATTATACGAAGATTTTTGTTGAATATTTTAAAATAACTTTTCTTTCGGAAGTCGGTGGCAATAGTCAATGAAATAAAAAACAAAGCCACCGACTTCCGAAAGAAAAGTTATTTAAAACTTTTTTGTGTTTGATTTGAAGTTGGTTCTTTTTTTTAAGTTTTTTATTTTAATTGTCTTCCATTCCATTTCATTAAGCATTTTTTAAATTATATTTGATCGCGATGATGATCGAATGACAAATTCAGATGGCAGCTTACTTATCTGCAAATCATGAATGCATATTATGCATACCAGTTGGCTGGTTAAGTGTGTACATCAACTGAGATAATAATGAGGCTCAAAAGGTCTTGGTACTGAGCATGTAGTACCTCCTTCTACTTATCATAGTTAAATAATATTGTACCATCTAACGTTAACTAGTCACGTATTGCGATAACGATTGTCTATAACTATAAGTAACCAAACGTGATTAAGAATTAATTTATTTCTTTTTACTTTTAATCGCGAGTAGTCTGCTCAAATATCATAAAATGAGGTGTTCAAAGTTCAGATGGTGTAGAAGTGAATTATCAAAAAACTCTCTCGATTTTCAACAGACGCGACCCCAAGAACAGCAGCAACAACTGGCTCAACAACAGCAGAACCAACAACAACAACAAGACGGCAGTAAGCGCAACTCGGCCGCGTCCCAGGGCTCCAACACGGGGTCTGAGCCACCCCGCGACAGCGTGGAGCCCGACCCCGAGTGGGCCCCACACGTGGACCTGGGCAAGCAGCTGGCCACGCTGCACTCGCTGCTTGTTGACAGCTTGCCGAAGTTGCCTGCTAATAAGATACAGGTATGTTGATCTATTTTAAAAATGTCCCCCCTTCCCCTTCCCACGGGGATCCTATATAGAAGTAACTTAAATAACTCTGACACCACAAGGTGGCAATATCCTCGCACCAAAAAGAAAGAAAGCACTTTTCCGTTGTTTGTTCACTCATATGTATATTTCATTTATTCCAGGAGTTGGACCCGTTATCAGATATCCTTGATGAATTGAGCAAGAGGCTACTAAGCAATGATATCAGTTCTCCTCCGCCTCCTGCCGCCGATAACATCTTTAGGTAAGCAACAAATCATAAAAGTCTGGACTTGTTTCGACGCCCTTAATTTTTTATTAAATGATAATAATGAAACTCTTATCTCCAGGTTCAATGACCCCACGTGCAATACTCCTACGAAGCAAGCGGCTGAACCTGCGACTAACGGTCAGATCAACAACAACTTCGCTCACAGCTCACCTATTATGAACAAAAACGGTGTTCAGTTCAACATCAGTCCATCTAAGTCTAACGCCGAGGAGTCTAAGTACAAGCCTGGGTATGCAGCAGTCACAAAGTCACCTAGTTTCAACCTCCGGTCAGCCACGCTGCCAAGAAACGGCTACGGTTCCAGTCCCGTCAGCCAGTCCGTCAACCCAGACAGATACAGCTCGCAGTACAACAACCAAGAACATTGTGTCAATCTCAAAGTCGTGCAGATTGGCTTTAACTCCGACCAGTACCCGAAAGGCATTAGCAATGGCATCAGCGAAAGTCTGGAGCGCAGGTTCCAGGAGAGGTACAAACCTAACAACAACTATAATAACCAACAATCGCACTTCCACAACTCAAACTACAACAGCACTGAGAGATCACCGAGCAGCGACAGCATCAACCACAACTACTGCTCCAATGACATGCAGAACATCATGAAGGAAACCGCCACGCTTGAAGAACTATCCGACCTACTGAAGTACGCTGATGACTCAGAAATAGTCGAAGACAAACTCATAATGAACAAAAAGAACTTGTCACAGTCTATTTCCAATAACAATAATATCGTGAATGGAAACAAAACAAATTACACAAACAACGGTTCGAATGTTTCCATCAGTGGCTTATCAAACGTAGCAAGTTCTGGCTATCAAAGTATTGCCACCTACAGCCAAAGTTCAAGTCCCATCGAGAACACGACGCACCATCATCAGCCTTACGAGAACGGCGGCCAGCCCATGAGTCGGTATTCGCAAATAAACTACCAGAAGCAAAGAGACAAACAGTATTACGATAGCAAAAACGAAAAGTTCTATCCAAAGAGCCCAGTGCAACAGAAAATTGACTATGACATCCAAAAGTATGGAATTCAAAATTTCACTACTGCGGATAACACTCCGTCAAACACCAACGCTAATCCAAAGGTAGCTCCGCTAGTGTTCACGAATCCAGTGTATAACATGGATGACAACCGGCAGGCGCAGGAGAAGAAGAACAATGAAAACAGAAATTCAAAACGTTGTCCTTGTGGCTCATCCAGTTCATCGATAGATGAGGAGGGTTTGAGCACAGACAACGTCGAGACAAACTCTGAAGAGGGTTCTACTAACTTCAACGAGGATAGTAGAAACTTTGACCAACAGAATCGCAACAATTCCCACCGAAAACTCACCAGAGATAACTGTAATTATGATGATATGTATCAGAGGAGCAACCACAGTCACTCCCCGAGGATACGGGACGATGAGTCGTCGAGCAATTCGCCTAGTCTACGGAAAAGTAGTAAGACGCGAATGCCAAGAACAAACCCTATGCTCTCTTACTCCACTAATCAAAATCAACTCAACTTCAAACACTTTGGTCAAAGAGGAGAATCGCTGTACGAAAGTAAGCCTCATCACATCTCAACCGACTCCGGCTACCCGATGAGCAGGTCCGATTCAAACGTAGAGGAAGTGAATAAAGAAATGTACAGGTTACAGATTTCACGAAGCCAGAAAGCGCTCTACAATATGGAGAACTCGAAAAGCTCGCCCGAGAATTATTCGATGACGGAGAGTGCGATTCCCGAGACGAATTATCCGTTGGATCGGACGTATTCCGGTGCGAAGATGTCGAGTAGTAGACTGAACGAAGATTTGGAGAGGCATCAGGAATACTATGGGGTTCGGGAGAGGCGAGAGTCTCCTTCAAGAGTGATGTTCGGTCGAGAGTCACAGTCGAGCGAAGCGAGCGAGCGTGCCGCAGTACCTCACCCTGCGGGCCGAGACAAGCTGCAGCGGCGACTGAGTCTGGAGTCAGCGAGGGAGCTCACTGAGAGCTCGGACGAGCTCGAGGACACGCTGTACAGTACGACGGGCCGACGACGCGCCTCCAAACACCAGAGGACCATTGAACAGGTAAACACCATTCACTCATTGCTTAACTCCCACATGTAGAACAATTTGTGAGTAGAAGAAGTGAAAAAGAATCTCCCACATGTGCATTGTTTTCTCGGACATAGACATAATATAGAAAACTAACTCAAAGTTTCTTTTTTACAGTACGAACGCGAAATCGAACGGTTAAAATGTTCTGTGGAACTTTTACGGGGAAGATTGGGACCAGCTGAACCAGGACAAGTTGATCACACTGACGCTAAAATGAAGGCTATCATTTCAAGGTAAAATTATTTTCTTATAGATGATGAAAGACAACACATATAGGGTGTCCAGTAATGAATGGATAACCTTGGAATGGGTCATAGTAGAACGAAAGGCGATTCAGAAAAAAATACAAAAAAAAATCAATACCGAGTATTGCCTAAGATATGTCACTTTTAAGAATATTGATAATATTTGGTACCCTACTTTACATTCTTGCACACCACGACCACAAATTGATGAATTCCATAATTTTTTTTACTGTTAAAATAATCTACATTAACTGAGCTAATAGATGAGCAGTAAATAGTAACACTGCTACTAAACAGCTTTTTAAAAAATGAACTCGAATTAGTACTTTAGTGAAAAAATTGAGAAAAAATTTCATTGAGACAAAGTTTAAGCAACCATAGCATGAAAAAAACGTATGGCAACACAGGTGACCAATAATTTTAAAATAATGAGCACTTAGTGTAGATTTTGAAATGGTATTACTTATCATTGTACCTAATGTAAATAATGAATTATTGCTAATTGTGTTTGAAAGGAGAGAAAATTGCTGCTGAGAAAAGTTTGAAATATTCAGGTATTCCAGGTAAACCCCACACATTTTAAGAATTTCACCGTAGAAAAAAAAGTTTCATCTTCTAGACGCTTCGAATGACACCTATTTCAAATCTGTTGGATACCTTCACCCACCTTCACCCAGGTTAGGTTAGGTAAGCCAATTTCTCTCCTTTCAAACACAAATAGCAATTATTCATTATTTTCAATAGGTACAAAGATGAATAATACCATTTTGAAATCTGCATTAAGTGCATATCATTTAAAAATTATTGGTCACCTAGGTTGCTATACTTTTTTTTCGTCATTGTACCTATTGAAGATAATGAATAATTGCTATTTGTGTTTGAAAGGAGAGAAATTTGCTAACCTAACCTGGGTGAAGGTATCCAACAGATTTGAAATAGGTGTCATTCGAAGCGCCTAGAAGATGCGACTATTTTTTACTTTGGTGAAATTCTTAAAATGTGTGTGGTTTACCTGGAATACCTGAATATTTCAAACTTTTCTCAGCAGCAATTTTCTCTCCTTTCAAACACAATTAGCAATAATTCATTATTTACATTAGGTACAATGATAAGTAATACTATTTCATAATCTGCATTAAGTGCTCATTATTTTAAAATTATTGGTCACCTGTGTTGCCATACGTTTTTTTCATGCTATGGTTGCTTAAACTTTGTCTCAATGAAAATTTTTCTCAATTTTTTCACTAAAGTACTAATTCGAGTTCATTTTTTAAAAAGCTGTTTAGTAGCAGTGTTACTATTTACTGCTCATCTATTAGCTCAGTTAATGTAGATTATTTTAACAGTAAAAAAATTATGGAATTCATCAATTTGTGGTCGTGGTGTGCAAGAATGTAAAGTAGGGTACCAAAAATTATCAATATTCTTAAAAGTGACATATCTTAGGCAATACTCGGTATTGATTTTTTTTTGTATTTTTTTCTGAATCGCCTTTCGTTCTACTATGACCCATTCCAAGGTTATCCATTCATTACTGGACACCCTGTATACAGTTTTCCTATTTAAACTGCATGGTATTAAAATGTAAGGTCAGACTATCAAACTAAAATTTTTCTTTGTTAGACCATCATCATAACGCGAAAAATTCAGCTTTCTAATACATTTGGGTCTCCCCGAGCCAAATGTATAAGAAAACTGAATTTTTAACAGGATGTAATTTGCGATATGGTATTCATTTGAAATAGGACAGATTATCCTCCAATTAAACGGATCTTAGCCTGCTACTGTCCAATATTTTCTTCGTCTTCTTTGTCTTTTCTATAACATATTCCTTCTAAGCCAATCTACACACGTAGTCACCTCACGTTCTTGACTTACAGGTTGATCTGTGTGGAGGAGGAACTGAGACGCGAGCAACGCAAGATGGCGGCGGCACTGTCGCACAAACAGCGGGTCATTGAAGCGCAGGAACATCGCATCGCGGCGCTGGACGAGGCCAACACGCGCCTGCTGTCCGCGCTTGTGCACCTACAGCAGCGCGCGCCGCCCACACCACACGCGAACACGCCCGCGCCGCACGTGCCGCACGTGCCGCACGCGCCGCACGCCCCGCACGCCTCGCACGCGCCACACGCCCCGCACGCGCCGCACGCCGGACACTCGCATCAGGAGCTGCAGATATAACACAACAGATTATTTCTATACAGGATATAGATAAAGGAAGATGCATCACATGCAAAATGCCGCATTAGGCGAGGATTTGTTCTGCCAAGGTTGTAGGAATATTCGAAAGAGTTACCGCGGAACAGAGTTGGGTTTTGGTCAGTATAGTTCTGTCATTTCCACTTCACCCAGAGCGGGAGAAATTATTGGATGACTTTCACACCTCAGAAAGAAATCATAGATTTGCTGACACCAGATGGTTACACAATACAACGAGGGATGTAGCTAGTGGTGACGTAGTCACCAATATAGCAAGCTAAGGCTACATTAGGCAGACATGAAGAATCCATAAATCAAAAATTAAAAGGACTAAAACATCAGTCAACAACAGACAATGCTCTCAAACCTTTTCCTACAGATAATAACGGAGTAAATAATAATTATATTACCCAATGAAAAGTTCGCAACGCAAGTATTACTGCTTAGAAAGGACGAACTATCTGCATGTGTGTTATCCACCTTTACCTATATCTGTGCCTGAACTTTTATTCTTCCACTCTCAATAATAATATTGGTAATACTGTCTAAATAGTATATTCAAGCTGTTTAATTTTGATCTCCGTTGTTATTGGACGATTAATGGCATATTGAAATGTTGATGCATTTGATTTTAGTGAACGAAGATTTGTGTGAACAGTTAAAAAGGTATTATTTGCGAGCATTGCACTGTTTCTCAGTGCTTTATATAATGTATGGATCAATAAGTAAACAAACTCCTATATTTTATCTCGAACGCTATGAGCAACATATATTTTAAAATATCAGTACGTCTCTCTTCGGTACTATTCTTCAAATAAATTATATTTTCATAGTTTTACGCACAAGTGGTACAATGGTCCGTTTGGAAGTGTTCGTGTAATGAATGTTCTATGATTGCTTGCTAAAGTTTCTTGTAGTTAAATGCACAATTAACAAGTATTGCACGCAGTTTATCTTCATTATCTAATTTAACACTTCGACATTGTTTGTCTTCATAAGTTGCAATATGAATAAACTCATTGCGATTATTTATTATAACATTTATTATTAGAATTGTTTTATAAACTTGTGTATCGCAATAATTGTTTTGCCATTTATCAGTTTTGTTACTATGTTTCGTTAGTTTTTATTGAAATATGCTTTAAATGACATTAACTTTCTATAAATATCAGTATTTGTTATTAAATTCGATGAAACGTTCGTTCCATGTGTCGACATGTTTGTTTTCTGTAACAATGATACCAAAGACGATTGAATATCCCTTAGACTGTAGTCGTAGTGGTCACATCGAACCCGCTGCGGTGAAGTCCTAGTGTTGTATTTTTAAATAAAAAGTTATAGATTTTATAATAAATAGATTAAGACTTGTATCATAATATTCTTAAGAGATACGATAAGTTGAATGTGGTAATAAATTAAAATTTATTTTTTAATACCTTTGGAGTATTAGACTATGAGAAGTATGAATAAGCCTGTATCAAAATTTAATAAAATATGTTTCGAACCACAAATATAATGTCGTTTTGTGCAACATAGTTACAGCGAAAATGTAATAAATAAGCCATAACAAGTTAATATACCTGCACAGGTATATAAATTATCACATTAAATTATGAATTACGTATACTTTGGTTTCTTTTTTAATATGTCCCAAACATACAAACAACTTCACTCACTGTATACCTACCTAGTCTAGGTAGGCTATTCTCTATAACAAATCTTATTGTTAGACTCTACGAAGAGGCGGCTTTCAGATCAGATCTAAAGCCGCCAGAAAGAAACTTCGGTCAGCGGTCTGTGGATATGAAACAGGGCGCCATGAAAAAAACCTTTAAAAAATTCTCCACTTTCGGGACCCTTTGGGAGTAGCAGGGTAATCGAACACCACGCGGAAAAAAACCCAATAACACTTTATCTAACTTAGGAATCGAACCTAGGACCCCTTATGTAGCAGTTGCGCTTTCGACCAACGTGGCAACGACTAAACAATTCCAAATACCTCCTTTTAAAATTCAATTTGAAAAGTAATACAAGAAAATTATCGATCAAATTATTTTAATTCTGGGACAACACAAGGACAGTCAAACAAGTACAAAACAATTTTAAGTCTTTTCCTCGTACCCGGCTGGAAGGCAAACATATCGCTTGTTCATTAAAATAGTTTTTCTTTCCATGGTCTCTCTCGTACTGTAAGGATGTATTAACTGTAAGTCGTCTACCCTATTATACAAATAAGAGAAAAATATTTCTCGAAACTTCTTATCCGGGAATTCGGCTTGATACATAGTTCTCCAAAAGATATTATTGACATAAGCATGTGATTTGAACATTTGAAGTTTGTACCGCTCAGTATACTGCCTAAAATCATCATTTAACATTTGCTTATATTTCCAAGTGGTAGCGCGTGCGTACAACGGCTCTTTTGGCGGAGACACATGGCCGAAACTTTGATCTGCGAGTGTCTTAAGCATACTCCAATATGTGGAGCTCTTACGCAAGTATTCTTTTTTCTCAGCAGGAGGAAGTTTCCCATGCAGTCTATTTCGCATCCATTCAATTAGTTCTGGGACTAAATGCAAGTCAGGCAAACGCGCTGCGACATTGACCTTCCGCATCAGCCGTAGTGCGCATTTTAAGTAATCAGTAATCTTGGGGCGCACTCCTAAGCAAGTTTGAGATGTTTCGGTAAATAGCTGACTTTTTGCGGGCTTAGCTACTTTAATCGCTTTTGCACCCTCATCCTTGGCTTGAGCGCTATCTACAATAGCCTTCTTTGATTCACTGCTTTCTTTCTCTCTCTCCTTCTCTTTCTCTTTCTCCTTCTCTTTCTCCTTCTCTTTCTCTGCTTTCTTCCTTTTTACCCTCTTCTCCATCCTCTTTGCATCTTCGTCCGTTCGCAACATACTTTCTGTTTCCCAAATCTTTTTGAATTCTTTCTGTATAAACAATCTATCTACATCAGTATCGAATATTGTGTCGTAGTGAAATTGTAATGGGGCGTTACGTGTAGCTTTTGTAAAATAGGGCAATTCTTCTTGTGAATATGTACCTTCATTTCGAAAATCGAAGTGATGACCACAGTCGCATTTAGTATCTCTAACATACTGGAAAACAGCATCTTGCCATTGCTTCACACAGTCACATGGTTCAGGCGCCTGTTCTGGCGACCGTCCACGAAATCCGCAGTGTATGTTAATGTATTGTCCTTTTACTAAGGCGTAACCCCCGTGGATGAGGTCCCCAAGAGCGGGAAGAATAGTCACACTGCCCAAAACAAAACAGGTCTTGCCCTGAATTTGATACACACCATTTATAGTATATTGTGCATTCCATAAACCAGTCGAAGGCGGGGGCCGTTTCTTACGACGCCCAACTTTTTTCGGTGGTCCAATGCCAATGCCGTATTTTTTTTTAGGAGTGCCTTGGTTTAGTTTTGTCCTTGATTTACTTCTGGCTCGCGGAGCCTTTTTCACCAATGGAAGTTCTATGGGCGATACATGAGCCGTTATAGGATTCATACCAGCTAACTGTTCGCAGTATGATATCGGTAAACGCTTTTTCGGTGGTGGTGGAGGAGGAGGAGGCGGTGGTGGTCTCTGCACGATTGGTTCTTCTTCATAGGGCTCGTTGAGTGCGGCCAGATCCGGTAAGGGAGGAGGCGGCTGGCGACGGCGTCGCTTCGGTATATACAGAGCTGCAACCAGTTTTGTAAGATACGGAGATGGTAGTTTCGGTGGTGGTGGCGGCTTCGGTTTAGGTTCAGGCTGTGAAATCGATCTATCTGGAGCGAATGTTTTTTCAAGCAAAATAATCAAGTTATCAAGACCTAAATAGAAAATAGATGATAATATAAGTCTGGCATGAAGACAATATGAAATACGTTTTCCGTTAATTGGGAAGCCGTACGTTGTGAAGTACAGTTGCGCGAGCATTTCTTTCGGGTCATCACATCCTAAAGTGATACAAGACATAAGTTCTGGGTAAGACGGGAAAGGGACCAGACCAAGCTTGTGTATGACAGCAGACGTCCGAACCGGTCGTCCTTCCAGTAGGTCTTGATAAATGGACATTTCTAATTTGTCTAATGCAATTCTTTGTTGTACACTTAAAGCTTGGTACCATTTGGGCCCCACTTGAGTTACAATGCTATTAAACATGCGTTTAAATTTGCGCTTTCGATAGTCCTTAAGATCCTCTATAAAGATTTGTCTCTGACAAGTCTCTCTTGCGTATACAAGCTGCAGGTGCTGTCGGATACGCTCACTGCGCCCGAGCTTTTCTTTCTTTTGCCTAGCCATGTTAAATTCACAAAATCAAATAATAATTTATAATAAGTATACAAGTACTTTTGTGTATAACTGAATTATACTGCAATTTTGAAAAAAAAATCTCTTCTCTCTACATATTAGGAATGACAGTGACCAAAGCAAATGTCAAAATCGTTTAAAAAAATACTGTCTTCATTATTTTTATCAACCAGTAATAAAGATTCAATTAAGTATATTAACCACTCACAAAATTAATTTAAAAATGTCGAGGAAGTTGTCTCTAATTTTAATATAAAACCAAGTTAATAAAGGAGCTATCAAATAAAAAAAATCGGTGAACCTTTCAACTCGTTGAAATAGTACTAAGCACGAACTGATAACACTGCCATCTATTGTCGAGTAGCTAAAATGCTTTATTTAATTTAAGGTTCTGGCAACTTCAATTACATAATGTAAAGTAATCCTTTATTTACGGATGGAAAATTAAGACGAAGTATCAAAACATTTATTAATACCTACACGTAAACGTGTGTCGATAGAAGGCCCGAGTGACGCTGCCAGCGGGCAAGGTCCGATCAGCTGTGAAACTCGGTCGGTCGAAGACCCGCAGCCAGAGGTGAACGCCCCTGCCCATCTATCACCTGAATAATTCCTCACCTCATTCATACGCACTGGCGAATCCATCTCAATATTTTAGCTTTATACATTGTTCCGGAAACCATCAATCAACGGAGGCTTTACAGCGGTTGCCTTAACATGTAGAATCGATTGACCGCTCGCTCGAGGCAGAGGCGTAAACATCGCTTGTGAATGAAGTTCCAGTTGTGGTCAACGTCACTGAATTATTGTAGCAGATACGAGATCGGATCGAGTATGAATAAGTAGATACAAGTCACAAAAGTGATCGATACTATATACAATGGATGTGATTGTTATTTAACTTTTACACATTTAGTCTTCATGAATGCTAATATCAGCATTTATGAAAACTACATAATATAATAATATATAATATATTCCACAACTATCACACAACGCCATCTAGTCCCAAGCTAAGCAGAGCTTGTGTTATGGGTACTAGATAACTGATAAACATACTTATATATTTCTAAATACATACATATTATAGCTAAATTACACCCAGAGCCAGAACAAATGATCGTGCTCATCACACAAACATTTGTCCTGAGTGGAAATCGAACCCACGACCTCCGGCATAGCAGTCAGGTCAGTCACTAACCACTAGACCAACAGGCCAGTCCAAATTACCCATAGACACGTGATGTGGAGTAAATAATATTCTTCATTTGCATTAAGTTACAACAACCACAATTCTTCTCAGCGACGAAAGGTGGACAAGCACTAGTTAGGTAAGCGGGCATACGGACGATGAAATATGGGTGACTCGCCGTCCGATCACGGACCATGCCCAGTGCCCATACCATGAGTTGTCATTACGATACTCGATCATACGCATCGACCGCGTTTGGCGCTCTCATTGGTTGAGAGTTCATACAACCTTGTAGCGGGCCAGTGAGAGCGCCAAACGCGGTCGATATCGATGATCGAGTACGCCTTAAAGACCTGTCAGCAATCTGACGGTGCCCCCATGAAGGGCCAAACGCCTGCCGGGGTCGCAGGCCTGTCTAAACAGGTAACCTTGACTCTGGAACGTAAATGCCTATTGAAGGGACACCGAGGATTTTAGTCAGCATGAGTTTGGCAGGCTCCACCACCCCACCCAGGGCGAGAGGACCCATTTGATGAATTTACCGATAAAAAAAACCGGCCAAGTGCGAGTTGGACTCGCCCATGAAGGGTTCCGTCGTAGCAAGCATAGATTAGAGATATAATTATATTGAGATTAGTAAGTAATACACACAAACAATAAAAATAACTTTGTTTTTCATAGTGTTTGTATGAATGGCAAAGTTTTATTTGCGGTTTTTGAAAATGTACTATATCTCAAAAAACTGCTAACTGTATCTCATCCAAACCAATTTTCGTTGGAAGTTTTTGTTGAGTTCTACATTATATATTTTTTTAGTTTTATCATTTTCTTATTTTAGAAGTTACAGGGGGAGGACACACATTTTACCACTTTGGAAGTGTCTCTCGCGCAAACTGTTCAGTTTAGAAAAAAATGATCTCAGTAACCTCAATATCATTTTTAAAGACCTACCCACATCTATGGGTTTGGTGAAAAAAAAATTTGAGTTACAATTCTAAGTACGGGGGGCACCCCCAAAATTTGTTTTGTTTTTATTTTTGTGTGAAAATCCTAATGCGGTTCACATAAAACATCTACCTACCAAGTTTCAACAGGATAGCTCTTATACTTTCGACAAAAAGTGGCTGTGACATACGGACGGACAGAGACAGACAGACCTGACGAATCTATAAGGGTTCCGTTTTTGCCATTTGGCTACGGAACCCTAAAAAGCACTGGCTATTAGGTACGTGTGAATAATTGTTCGATGCAGGTTATGCAGTTGCGTTGTGGTGCTATAAAATTGTGGATGTGGTTGTTATTATTCTTGCATATGTGGCCGGCCGTCAGATCACGGTATCGCTGGTGGTTGCAGTTTGTTTGCGAAGTGGATGTGATGTGATCAGTGGGTGATCCACGTGGTTGATAATCACGGCACAATGTGGTCCGAGTGAATTCTAATTTTTATTTTCAATCCAAAACATGCGTCAATTCATGTGGTTGTGGCATGATTTCTGGTTATGGTACGTGTGTAACAACCCTTAGAATTATCGACTAAACCCTTGTTTCTCAATTTGGTTCTAGTATTTTCCAAATATCCAGTGTGATCAGTGAACAAAGTTTGATATATCTAACTGCTAATGGTCGCAATCTAGTTGTGGTCGGTCAGAACTAGGTGAAACCGTACTTCGGTTTATACCCGTAATAAAAAATTCTTCCTGAAAATCTTATATGGGCTCAAAATCACAATCACTTGTAAATTTTCTTATTACAGCAAAAATCAACGCTCGAAAGTATGTAAACTGTTGTATTTCCCTCGTGTTTCGTAGCGCGGAAGATGTGTATCTGTGAACTAGACACTAGGTAGGGCTGATCATGTCGTGTCTGGGTGCTCATGAGCGTTCACTTTCCACGTGTCAGGAAGTATCCGAAGCCACTTTCACTCCATTCAAGATCACAGCCGCTCGTTCCGCCTCGCGCCAGCCCGCACTTCTAAACAATAACTAGCTATTGTCTACCATTATCATTTTACTTTGATTGTTTATTGGCTAAGATCACAGATTACTCGATTTCCATTTCAATTGGCTAAACGTTTTTTATTGTGAGCTTTGATCGCCAGACAAGAAAGTCCTTTCTTTATTTATAAACTTTAAAGATGCTACCTTATAAGATTTAACCTAATTTCAGGCGCTATTTCTTATGCGGGTTCAATGACCGGGCTCTTATCTCGCACGCATGCGTGTATGCACGTGTAGTGTCGTGTGCGGGTGTGCGCGCCTGCGTCTGCGCCGTGTACTCGTATTGTAAGCTGCACATTATTATGCAACGCTTATGAAGCGGTTAAACCGCATTATCGGAAAGCGCATCGAAATTTAGATAGCCTAAAGATGGTTTATTATTGTACGAATTTGCGGTAGGCGAGTGTCACTTTTATTTCAAATTATACGATTAATTTTTATAGTGCCCAATCCAATTTTCTTAAATACTGAATTTGCTAATAGTGTCTCTTCCTACAAGTCTTAAAAAAATATTAGCATTCCGTGACCCGTGACCCTGAAAAATTTTGCGTAAACTTGATAAACATTTTTAGCTTCAGTACATCCTGTTGCTATGGGGTCCATGAGCATTATGCAAGTTCTGTAATTATCATGTTCAGACGTTAAATTCACCAAATACGCTGCAATTTGCATAAATTGTCGTAATTATCATATTTTATCCAGACAGCAACATAAAGTTAACCAATTGGACAGTTTGAACGAAACTATATAATAATGTCATTCAGAAACTACATCCCACTTTTTATCTAGCATGCAGAAGTTTAAAAACAACTAAAACAAGCGATAAAATTTGTTGTGTAGACAGTTGAATGATCGTGTCGCAGACAGGTGGCACCTCTCAATCCAACTTACGAGTATCTAACACGTGAAATGAGAAAGTAAAAGCACGACGACAAGACTGTATCCTTTGACAAATAGCTCCTGAAGGGAGGAGGGCGATGCCCAAATATTGGGTGAACAACCTCTTAATGCTTTGAGGAGACATTTTATTTTTACCATTCAACGCGTATCTACGACTGTGGACACGATAGAATTGAACAGAGATAGAAAAAAGATACATATAATTATGTATAAAATGTTTCCATTTGATAAGGCAACTGACAAATTTTCTCGTCACCCGGCGAGATTTCCCGGTGCGTTTACCTACTTACCTACCTACGCCGTTTTCTCGGAAGTGCGTCAGTGTCGAGCCGCCGAGTGACACACGTTCGTCGGCTGACATTGTATAAACGAAAATATCAGCGTTATCAATGTCTAATTATAGAGGGAACTCCACTCCACTCGAGTCAAGGGTACGTTAACTCCTCCAAGTTCAAAGGTCACGGAGGTCAGGGCTAAACCAAATTTGCCACAGACTTCACAAACAAATTCTACTCTCTCGTCAAGCATTGAACTTTCTTTTGTCTGCCAAAATATTAAATAGGATAATCATTTCCGTTTCCTGGGGTATTTATTGATAAAACGATGCATTACAGTGGCACTGGCAGTTAAAAAGTTGATACCGACAAAAAAAATATGGACTTCTAATCTAGAAAACTATGTATGCATTTCCTCATTCTTATGACTGCATCAAATTCCTGTTGTTCTGATTACTGCGCTTATATCAGAGAACGGTGTGACATTTCGACAATGGTTTTCCGGCGGTAGTATCGCGGTGGTGTGGGTGTGTGCGTGCGTGTTGTCGCATGGTCGCCGCGCGAGTGTGCGTCAGGATCGCGTTACAGCTGAAACTTGGGGGCGCCTGCCGAAAAGTGCGGTCGTCGACCCGGTCAGGAGCCCGGCCATTGAGCGCAACCGACTCACCTTGATACTTGGTCTCACGCAGTTGTAAGTACTGCATCGGAGACGTTGAATGATAAATTCGTCAGTTGGATTTATTGTATTTCTATATTTTTATTCGTTACCGTGACGCTTGACTGTTACTTTTTTATAATATATTTTAAAAATATCTAGGTAAAACAATAATCACATTTTAAATCACTATTCATAAATAGCCACATCCAAGACTATTTGGTTTTTTCAATTAACTATCTGTAGGAGCCATTAATCTATATTTTGTTAAACTGAAGTTAAACTTCCAATTACTTCATCACAGTAGCTATCAAACAACTTATTTCAATCTAATCTCCAAATTATTCTTTCAAAGTTCTATCTAGTTAACTATCTAGTCAACTTGTAACACGACACACCTCCATTCAAAGTACCGTATTTCCCCACAAGTATCAACTCATGTCGCGCGCGCTACACAACTCGGTGATATATTTGGTGACATTGAACCGAGTCCATTGCCAACGACCTCACTCCTCGGGGAAGCGCGGTTTGCGTAATCGCTCCTGCGTACTGTACGCAGACCCCGGCATAACAAACACACACACAGATAGATAGACACGCACACTAATACAACTCGTCATGAACTCTGATAACATTTATATAGTAATAAAAATTAAATGTACAAGTAATTGTAGTGAACCATTCAAGTAGAGTGTGTTTGTAGTCAAAGTTGAATTGATTTTAATTGTGTGTTTAGTGATCAAATCTTTATAATTATGTTTAATTTAATTTCAGATTTTGTGTTCAGAAATCGGGTTATTTTACGTGCTAAACTGGATAAGCAATTTTAACAAAATTTTGGAGCTCTTTAATTTTTGTAGGTTAATTAAAATTATACACGTGTGTGACGAATGAACGGTCTCGTTATTAAAATGAAATAGCCCTAATCGATATTCCGGGAATAACGGGGTTAATAGAGACGCAGGGGTTACCGTAATTAGACATTAAAATCCCTATCAAAAAGTTTTTCTGTTTATATGATGAGACAGAAATAGAACTCTATTTTATTTACTTAATTATTTAAAGACTTTGTTAGCAACATAACGCGTTTTACCTTAGAACAGAAACAGGAAAGAAGTTTTTTTTCCTAAAAACAAGACACGTTTTGAGAAAAACTTCTGTAAAGAATTTAAAAAGAGGAGGTTCTCAATTTATCGGTCTCTTTTGTTTTACAAGTTTTTCCCGAATAACTAACTGCACAAACTTTTTCAGGCCTTTTTTGAAGAAGGTGAAAAAGTTTCTATTTTATTCAAGAAATAAAGGATCAAAACGGAAGTATATCACTGGAAAATTCTCAATATTCAGCTAGTCTGGCTAACGGTACTTCTATCTTCGCAGTCTATTTTAAGACAAAAAACTACATTTTGTCATATCACGATTGTTTTTTTTTTTCAGAGGGCAAGAGAGAGCTGTACCTATAACTTTTTGAACTTTTTGTTTTTTTTTTAACTTTTTCAATTTTCTAATGATACTGTTAATTTTGTTTTGTTTATATGGGTAACATGCCTGAATTAAATGATTTTTTTTATTTTTTTATTTATAAGTCGGGATATAGTATACCGTCTTTTCGTCTCTTACGTTCAAGTCTTATGTATAAGCACAAGAGTATTGATATCGTATTTTCAAAGTGACATATATTTTATAAGTGACATGTCACATTATAGTACAGACATTTGGTAGTTCTACTTGGATTTCCCGATTATAATTTTAATATATTCTTATCTTTGCCTTATATCTTTGCCCCTCGCGGCGCCATATTGGAAAAAAATGTACACGACAATTTCTATTTTCTTACCTCACCATCACTACTTTATAAACTTCAGTACAATTTAAATATTATTCAGTCTATACAATAAATAATCGAGAATGTTATAAATATATTTATTTTTCCCATCAACTTAAGTACCTCTTACGTCTGTAATCTTACAAGACAAATAACGAAATTCTTGTAAAGCTGTTCTATTGGCTCACCACAGATTCCATTCAAGGATCAATACTCGTAATTTGACATTCTTCAGATCTTTAGTGACTCATTAGTGTAAGAATGCTATTTGTGATTAAGAACTATCAAACAGCCTTGAGATGCAATCACTACTTGATCTGACCAGTCTTTTGATTACGATCTGAAAATGTTTAGAACTGCCCTCAGGCACCTCATTAAATCACAAAATATAAAGGTTACCACTCTAGTCTCAGTAGCAGAATTTCCGTACCAACACAAACAGAATCCACGTGGAGGATTAAGACCCACTTCCTCAAAGAGAAGAGGGCCTATGACCCCAGCAGTGGGAATATCATAAGCCGATTAGGCTAATATAAGTAAAAAACGTATAAGATCAGAGCTTGTCGAGGTAAAATATTGACAAAATCAATCAATACATCAAAAGTGAACGCTACAAGGAAAACAAGGAATAAAAAGTAGTTCAATTTTTTTGTTTCTTGGTCGTTGAACTTTCTTTTGGAAACAAAGTTGTTGTGCTACGTTTCCACAAGGTCAATAACTGTCTAAAACTATCTGCACTCCTAACGACATACTGATAACGCTAATTAAGTTGGTGTTTCTACAGTAAACAACGGTATATTATCATAATTTGCTTGATCATTAAAATATCATTCGGTTGCTCTTGACTTTGAGGAAAATAATGATTGAATGATTAATCAACAAAGTTAGGAATCAAAACAAATATGGGTTTTCTAATTGTTTTTTTAATCAAGCGAAGCAAAGACGTAGAAGTAGATGACATCGATAGTGGCATTATAGTGATACTTAAGGGGGCAGGCAAATAAAATAACTTTCTCCTTAGGATTAATATCGTCCGGGGTCGCGGAATTAATCTCATTACCGTGACCCCGGAACATAAAGGGCAATTGAAGGACACCGTGGATTTTAGTCAGTACGAGTCTGACAGTCCCTCCCGCCCTGCCCTGGGTGGGAAGACTCATTTGATGATTTTACCACAAAAAAAAAGATTAATATCATAGTCATGAAAAAATAAATCAGCCGTCCCTTACTAAGCTGCGCTGTTAGACTGTAGATTTTAATTATCAGGATAAAGTTTAAGAATGTTTTTGGAAAATCATATTATCAAAATCAGTACCTACCTAAGTTAAGTTAAAAATTCGAAGCCGATTCCGATCCCAAAAAGACTTTTTTCTACATGATAGCATCGAAAACGAATTGAATTTTACTATAACTACAATAAAGGCTTTACATACCGCATACGTTTATATACTTAGGGGAAGTATATAAACGTATGCGGTATGTAGTAAAATGATAATAAAAATTATATGACCGAAGGAAAATGTATCCAAAATACTATTAACTTTTTTTCGACTTGTTCCCCATGTCATCATTTAAGGATGTTAATAAATAAAATAAGCTGAGTAAGTTTAGCTGAAATATTTATTTAGAGGCAGGCTTCAAAGGACGGAAACAGGAAGATTAATTTCTATGGATACAGTTTTATTGATATCCTCGTAGTAATTGTTTGGCAACTGGTTGAACTTCCAGCCTCTTCACGATACCCTCTTTATAACTTATTTGTATTTTGAAGAGAGGACTCCAGCATCATAATACTTATTGAATAATAATAAAAATATGATGAGGTGATCTTCTAAACAGAAATCGGTATTTATAAATCGTCATTTTCTAAGTAATCAGCTTTAATCAGTCCCAAGAATTTTAATTTTATTTTAGTGCGAAAATAAATTAGTAAATTATTAAGATACATTTGTTGCTGCTTATCATTTTCAGGCACTTTTAGTGCTAATCTAACAATATTACATTTTAGAAGAGGTCATGACCTCTCTCAGATTAATAGGGAAAACCTAAATCCTGCCGCTAGATTTGCGATGTCACGCATCTCTAACCTTTATCAAACTTAGTTCTGTACTCCAGGGGGTCAACGAATTAGGGACGACTGTGGTCGTTAACCCTTATTCAAATGTACTCCAGAACTAGTCTAATTTATGTAAAACTATAATTTCGCAATATTGTAGACTTTCTATACTAAAGTACAAATGTTTTGGTTCGCTAACAGTTGGCTCAAGGTCTCGCAGGGCGCGCCGTAGTGTTGCCCCCGCGAGGTGCGCTCGCCTAGACCGCGACCACTTTCACTCTCAACCGAGACCATTGGAGACCATTATAGAACCGCTTACACTTGCTGTAACAGTCGCATCACTGTTTAGATTGACGGGTGAAACTTGACACGCCGCGCTACATGCATTTCATACAACCCTGTCGTCGTCTACTACTGCAATTTTTTTAGGTATCCAATTACGAAATCGAGGGAGGTCCGCCAGATAACGTTGTTTACATATTGTATGACAATACACAAAGCAATTATGGCAAACTCAACGATAATGTAAGAAAAACAAATGAACACTAATGTCAACGACCGTGTGCTGCACGTAAGTTTCGGACAGATAAAGAGAATACTTACCATCCGCATTTTATACAGTCAGATTGTACTTTACATGCTGTGAATTTTAATCGCAATGCCGAAGTGTACTGAGACGAAATGAGAGGTCGGAGCTGAAGCGTGATCCAGACGATATTGCATAAACCTGTTGAGACAATGAAGCACAAAGAGTGGTGCGAACACATGTGCAGTGTGGTCGCGTGAGGAAAGCGTCGCGGACTCGTGTGTTGCGGGTCTGATTCCCGGCGGAAGGGTCCCGGAGGAACGCTCCAGGCGGGGTGGTGCGGCAGTGTGCCGGTCAGTCACCGCTCTGCCGGCGCGCCGCGCGCTCGCTGCTGTGTCGTCTTGCGCCGCTCCACGCGCTGCTATTGTTCCGAGTAGCCGACACCTCCTATGTTTATCTGCTACCCTGGTACGCATGGCACGTCTAGTATGAACTTGTGACGTGATCTTTCTGTTTTTCAGACTAGTGCCTCTATCTTTCAGTGGATTGTGACCGTTTATGTGTAAGATAGTGGAAAGTGACTTACTATCGAGGATTTTTGTTACCGAGGATTTTTCCGGGAATGCTGCAGAGGACACTTCTGCAGTAATAACTTCAGGTCGTTGTTTTGTAAACTTTTTTTGATTGTTTATGTAGTAAGTGTTTAAATTCTATCAATACTGAATTAACTAACAGTTTAAAAATAAAACGGCTTATAGAAAATAATAAGGCCGCTGAAATCTTGGTCTCAAATAAATTTAAAGTTCGCAAAGGGCCTGAAGCTTCATACAAACCTCAAGAATTCTGAAAGTTTTTACTTTTCGGAAAGTTAAAAGGTGCTTGTTTTGTTTATGTTTTCCTTAAGTAAATATGTAGTAGCTTATTTACTCACGTAGTTAAAAAGAAGTCGAGCAGTTGTTTGGCAGTCAAATTAAATCGGAACATTAACGATAATTATGTGATTACTTGATTTATTTCACTTCCGCCGATACCTACCCAATTACGTTTGCAACATGTTTATTATTGTTTTTAACTGAACTTTGTATACGCTTACAGTACTATTATGCATATGAATGATTATATTCATATTATTACTTAAAAAAGTAAATTATTATCATAAATCCGTTGACAATAAAAAATATTTTGGTGCATCAAAATCAATCATATTTACGAGTGAGCATAGTAATAGAGGCATTATGGAAATATCAGAGTGACATTTACTCTCTGAACTAGACTACCATTTGAGGAAGTTTTCGGTTGTTCGAGGAAGTGTCACAAATTATTATGACCCAGTTTAAAATCTATGTGCAACTGTAAACAATCTTCACATAATTATATTCTATATGACGTCATTATAGGTACAAAGTGTGGAATGTCAACCACATTTCCTGTATGCGGCCACGAAAGGACCAAAATATTTATAATATACGGAATTCATTTGACATCACTAATAAACACAAATCTTACTTTCATAAAATCATAACACAAACATCTGATACTTTCTTCAATTAAAACAACTAAACTAAAAAACAACAGTTTCATTCTAGTTTTCAGTATTCGTAATTTCTTTCAGTTTCGTTCACGTAACGAAAATATTTTTTTTGGGAAGAAAATCACTAAAAACTACCGTGTTCCTCAGTTGCCCTTTGTACTCCAGGGCCGCGGTACCCTAACTAGAGAGTTCCTTAACGGATAGACTAAAGTATGAATTTTGTCCACAGCCGTGAGACCACCTTACCTTCAGTCAGCACCAATAGAGATGAGGGAGAAAGGCTGAACGGATACCTTGGTGGTATAGGAATAAAAATGTAAGTACTATCTGTAATTTTCTTAGTACCGAAACCCGGATCATCGGTCCACCCTGTTCGTAATGCACGGTGAAACTCAAAGGCTTTTCCTACATTGCTTTACTGAATGCCGCCGCCGCGCCGCGCCGCCGGTCTTTTATGAAAATTACAAAGATCTGATCTGAACTATTTTGAAACCGTTGTAATAAATAGTTTAGATGATGACATGAACAATGACTGTTTTTATGCGTTAGTTGCATATTTTTAATGGATACATAATGGCCCAGTTGCGCACTTCAACCTCGGTTTAAAGACAAGCGATCTTTAGGATGTGGGTGCTGCAGGGGACATTAATATTATAAATCCACTGCTCTCAAAAGTGCCCCGACTTACGATTTGCAGGTCTTAGGTTCAAACCACAGCCAGACACATACTTTGTATAATTTCTTTCATCACCACTGCTCTCAAAACGGTGAAGTCTTGAGGAAATCTGCATGTCCTAAAATCAAAAACCAAACCGTACTGGACCTGCGTGGAGAGGAGTGGAGAGGACCTCCTATTCTCAAGGAGAGAAGGCCTGTGTCCCAGCAGTGGGAACACTTAAAGGCTCATGATGCTTGACTTTTAAGCATAAGTATATAGACGTTCTCATACAGGCCTCGGGAGAAAAGGTGGGTCATACTCGTATTATGTCACTCCACGGGCCCAGTTTGGCTTGGTGACATGTTTTCGAATTTTCAGTTCTTAAACATGTGACGGTGTCCTCATTATCCTGCAGTATTCATCGGACGAGAAAAGTACGGAAAATTCTAGCAGATTTGAATATTCATGATAGTATCATATTTTCATTTGACTTTGACGTTTTTCTGAAATTATTACTGAGATTGAGAAAAAATTGCATTTACTGAAAGAACTCATTTTTGGTCGAAAAGCTATTTAGGAAGTGAACGACGAGTGGAACTGTAACATCACTAATAAGCATTTATAGATGACACAACTAAGAATATCGTAAAGTATGGATACAAATCCATATGCCTCTGCTTGTCATGCTCCAAAATGTACCGAAAAATTTAGAAGTTTCTGGTTCTAAATATAGGAAACGTCACAATGTATTTATGTACCGAATCATGTGAGCTAGTGTAATACACTGTAGACGATGTTTATAATGACGATGTTCCACGAGACTAATGCCCGTTCCATCCAAAACTTGGCGACACCTAAATGGATGCCCAGTGTTGGATTTTCGTCATTCATGGATATTGTTTTAGTGAATTCGGATAATTATGTGTATAGTTCAAAACTGTTAAGTGCCACAAAACCACTATGAGAGAAAATAAGGTTATTTATTTTATTATTTTTAAATACTGTCCTCCTAATCTGGGTTGAGCAAAAGGGAGTCTCAGACTTGTACTGACTAATACTTTTACTTAGTTCAATTGCCCTTTGTGATCCAGAGTCTGTAACTCTTTTAGTACAGTCAACTTCAGAGAAATCTCACCCCCTTTAGTAGTGTGATATCACTAAAAGGGGTGAGTTTCCTCTGAAGCTTATCATACATTCCCGCAACCTATGGAAACGGGCACTATAGACTATGAACTCATCATGACGATTCGACGCGATCTCGTCACCATCGCGTCACAAGTGATGCAGTACAGCCAAACTGACGCGAATATATTTTTAAACCCACATGTTAAACATACATATATTATCATGTCTATTTTTATACTATTCTTCTTCAAAGTTTAACTCTAGTGCTGTTTCATGTCAACTTTTTGGCGTGACCTCTTTTGAACCCTTTCCTTAAAAGGCTGAGTGTCGTCAACACGTTTTGGAAGAAGATTAATAGAAGCTGTACTGCTTTTGCAATGTAATGTTCGGTATGTATATTCTAAATCATTTAAAATTAGAAAATCCAGGAACTCACAATAAATTAATCCATATGAATTTTTTCATTCAGCCAGTTGTGGTGACAATTGAATTTGGAACCTGCTTACTTGAATCTTATTTGAGTCAGTAAGTCTGCTATATACTTATACAATTCTTTAAAAAAAAAACTGAATGATTCTCTAATTTAAATATAATTATGTTCCGCGTTTTAAACATGGAACAACTTGGCACTAAGGTACCTAAGTTCCTAATTTTATCAATTTTCACCACACAAAATACGCAGAAAATTTAATCCTCAAATATCTAAATTTAATTAAAATCATGCAAACGAAGCTAAACCACTTGTGTTAAGTGTTTATTGAGCTAATATTGTTCAATTTTAAATGAGAATGCACTCATGGTTAGCCGAAGAAGGTTGGATCAATTACCATAAACTATTTTTCCAATGATTAATACACTTAATGTTATACTTGCACATTCTTGCACGGTCGTTGAACCGGTGACATGAGATAATATCGTAGGAACTTTTGTGCAAGCTCGCGGTTTTTGAGACCTCGTCCGGCACCTGACAGTACACGTCATCTTTTCTTTTAAAACAGTCATAAAAGATTCTAAGAATGAATATTCTGAAGAAAGCTTTGAATTGCATAGGAATTAATGTTAGTTTCTCTATGAAAATATTTTCAGGACCTAAAGCAGTAAATAAAATGAACAAGCAAGCAAGTATTTACAGCGTACTTGAAGTATTTACTGCCATTATTCTATGGAAAAATGAAAAAGTGCATCTAGTGTAAGAAAGTGGACATATTTTTTCCAAAAAATTAACGTCGAAGTTCCAGTTGACGTCACAAATACGGGAAAAGTCATGATATCAATTCAGTTGTTGTACTTATCATACGTATAGACTATAGACCTTCTAGAAAATTAAATACATACACTTGTCAAAATATAATATTATACCATAACCTTTCTTTTTGCTTGGTGTGACCAAGCAAAAAGAAAGGTTAGGTAAAAGAAAGGTAAAAGAAAGGTCGGTAAAAATGCAGATAAAAATATGTACGTCAAATGTAACTAGAATCATAAAAATAAATTGCGACATTAGCGACTGAATCAATTAATTTACAACTATGGACGAAACTGTTTGTCGCTGTACCTAGAGATATCATGGCAACTTGGAATATAAAATAATTAGAGAATAAGCTATATATTACAAATAGCAAGTTGTCAATCATTTCAGAAACACCGGCCACACGCCTAAATAACCTCAAATTATCAGTCAGTGTCAGTCAAGCCATGCTCTGTTTTCGAATACAGTTTTCTTAGTAAAATCAATGAAAACCACGGCATACTTTAAGATTGTTTAATACTGAAACAAATATGTGAATGACAACTTAAATACAACATAGAACATTAAGGTGGTGCACTTAAAGGGACTCCAATGTGTGCAGTAGGTGTTATAGAAAACCTCGGAAAATTATAAGCATGAAATTATAATTATGAATTTATATTCATTATCGCAGTCATGGAAAAACGAAGAGTATTTCAACCACGATTTTATAAACCTTTTATATGATAGCTAGTCCTCTTAAAATGATACCGGCAACTTCATTATGTTTACTCTCAGTATAATGCATTACAAAGACTTTCAGCCAATTTGCATGGGACAATATTACTAAACAATGTATCGTTACAAATTGGTTTCTCTAACAACTTTTCGCCAAGTTTAAACGAGACCAATCGGTGTTGGTGCCACTACAGCCATGTTCAGCCGTAACACACTGTACTTAATGGCGGTAATAATGAACAAATTGGAAAAGCTTTCTAACCTATCTGTTCAGTTCCCTCTATAGACTTTTACTAACGCTCACAGATAGTAATAACCGTTTCGTTTTCGACCGCGGATGAGCGGAAAACATTCAACGAGTTTTATTTAAAAACGCATTAAGTTCAGTTGCACGTACTCAATTTTAGATATTAGTTGAAACTATAAATGTGTTCTAAACAAAATTATTCTGCGAAACTATTACCGGCCAGTATGTATACACACGCACAACGCATTCTGTGCTGCGAGCTGTAATAGATCTATTATTGAGAGAGGTAGGATATGGAATTGCGTGGCGATGCTCGGTGCATTGTTGCAGGAATAATGCACTGACGGCAGTAGTTTACGAGGTCTTTCACCGGCCACAGTATATAGGTCAGTTAGATTAGCAACGCTCCCCGCGCTCGGGCTCTCAACTAGTACCTACTTGTAGCTATCGCTGTGAAATTATGTATTTTTCTATGTGATTAGAAAATACTTAGAAATTTGCATTAATTCTAAATCAGTACCTTAGCAGGGAAATCAGTACCTAGGACAAAGATTCAATCATTATTTAGAAGCATAAAATGACCCTGAGATGGGACAAGAAGCTGTAAACATGAGATAAGTACCAAACATTATAAAATCGTCACACCTGTGCTTGTGCGAAGGGTTAGGCAGAGGGTCCTATTGTATCCGTGTGTACATGAGGGGTCGCTTGGAGCAGGAGGCGATTCTATGACCATTAATTGAAAACATGTCTAAACTGTCTTTAAAAAATTTTTCGTTTTTCATGGTTCAAACCAAAATCTCCTTAAATAGTTCACTATCTTACAAAGAAGATCATATTTAACAAAGGTTTGTGCAAGAAGTTATATTGTTACTCATTTCTTTGTATAAACACTGATATTGTTTTGGACAAGTTGTATCATTAGAAGATCTATTTAAAACGAGGACGTATCACGAAAGGACAACGTAGAGATAAAACAGGGACCATCCTTGAGGGCAAACTACTTTTTTTTTAAGCGCTCATAATCCTCCACTATTTCGTAAACATTTTCTTTTGATATTATAACATCTAGATTCTAGGTAATGAAACCGTTTCTTCTAAAAATAATTTTTAATTTCTAAATTTGAAAAGAAAATGAGAATAAAAAATATGCTGGATATTTTTTTATACACAGGTAGACTAGAGGTCGTCCAGTGGCCGAAATTCGACCATAATTCATTTTGAAGTTTGAACGTTAATAAGTTTCTAATGTTGTCAAAGACTAATAATTGTAACCTTTTTACTATAATTATTTTAATCGGCTTTTAATTTCAGTACGATATTTGAAATTGGAAGATTAAAAGGGGACCCTTTGCCCAGCAGTGGGACGTAAATGTTAAAAAAAAAGTAAATAACAACTCGCTTTCTGTACTCCTTATCCACATTTACTTCAACTTTGCCAAATTTAATACTACTTCGTCCTTGTAATTTTCGTTAAAAGCGCTATAAAATTTTCCCTTCACGTATTAAAATAAATAGAAATAAACAATAGTTATTTGACTATTGCTTGACGAAGCAAAATATGTAAAAGGCAAAAAAAATCTTTGTAAAACTTACCTCTATTTAAGTCACCTGTATGAATGCAGCAATGTGATCACTTAACACATCATGTTAGTTTGAAATGTCAGCGGGTAATTCCGTAGCAGGCGATTCCCAGAAGAAAACTAGTATTTACATATAAGAAGGCGTCGAGAAATACTAGGTTAACGATTTGCCACGACGACGCTCTGCTCCTAAGGTCTAACGCGCCCTCGATACAAACTGCATTGTTTCTGTTCCTTATCGAAATATTATTGTAGCTCATATTATACTGCCATTAATTTACTGTTTTCATGTCCCACATCTTTGTAATCAATGTTACTTCACTGATACGCCAGCAATGCTTTACGTTTCTATAAACTGGGCCACCGTAAATCTTGGTCGTTAAGGCAAAGAGGAAGCGAGCACCATTTGTGAAGCTACTTATGATGCTGTAAATGAAATTTATCAGTCGGGACTTAGCTAAATCGCTTCTCCGCCCCGAAAATGTTAGGTTTGTCCCTTTTAATCAGAACATCCGTTCACGAAATGAAATTCCCAACCCAGCCCTTTGCGAAAGTATTTTTTCGTTCAATTACTACATATTTTTATATTTTCCAAGATACGATGAGATAACATAACACAGTATTATAAATTTTTTATAAGTAAATGAGGTAGCTGCATGTTTTGCCATTTAAGGCGCCCGAAATTATTTTCACTAGATAATCCATTCCTTCTTATAACAAGCGGTAGGGTTTTGAATGTATATTTTATAACGAAATGTTACGTATTTTCATACCTAATTCTGTCATCGATGACGGATTTATTCCTGACTAGCTGTGCCCGCGACTTCGTTCGCGTGGATGTCGGAACTTAACAATGTAATTTTTTAGTGCTTCTTTATTAACAACATTAGCTGTAAACCATCATTCTGGAGCATACATAAATATGCGTACGTAAATCATCAAATGAGTCCCCACCCAGGGCAGGGAAAGAGGGATTGTCAGACTTGTACTGATTAAAATCCTCGATGTCCTATAAATCCTATAATAGGCCTTTACGTTCCGGGGTCAAGGTAATTCGATAGTTCCGCGACCCCGGCAGGCTTTGGCCTTCTAAGGGGGGGACCGTCATTGTGATGACACATTGAGGCGCGTGTTGAACACAACGCGCCGTCGACCCAGGCATACTCGCCGCCCGCATGCTCGTGCAAGTGAAAAATCTACGTTTAAATGCCTCTGGAACCTGAGTAGTATGGGCGTACTCCGGAGCCTGCCCGTTCCTGCCTTTACCGGCGCTGGCAGCCCCAGAAACAGGTCGTACCTATACGTGACCCATCGTATCCCATCGTATCTCATCGTATCCCATTATATCCCATCGTATCCCAGCGTATCTCATCCTATCCCATCGTATCTCATCCTATCCCATCCTATCCAATCATATCCCACCGTATGCCATCCTATCCCATTGTATCCCATCGTATCTCATCGTATCCCATCGTATCCCATGCTATCCCATCCTATCCTATCCTATCCCATCCTATCCCATATTATCCCATCGTATCCCATCCTATCCCATGCTATCCCATCCTATCCCATCCTATCTCATCCTATCCCATCCTATCCTATCCCATCCTATCCCATCCTGTCCCATCCTGTCCCATCCTATCCCATCCTATCCCATCCTATCCTATTCTATTCTACGATTCCTTTAAATCGCTTTAATTAATTTACATTTTTTGTTTGTAAGGTGTAAACTGATTACGATGAAATAAAAAACATAATGTTACTTCAATTCAACACCTCTATTCCTGGTTTTTTTTAACGCCATCTACCGTGTTATCGTTGGTTCTAGATCGCGCTACTGAACTGCGCGTCTCGGTGTGAACTGTGAACTGACCGTAATATTTTACTTCTGGATCACTTTAAATTCAAATATCTTTTGATAGACTGAACCGATTGCAATGAAACAAAAACTAAATGTTACTTCAAGTTACGCTAAATCGTTGTGTATAAAAATTATCTATATTGATTTCGTACATTTTACGTGATGCCCGAATAACCAAACATACAAACAGACAAACAGATAAACAGACAAACAGACAAACAGACAAAAATTCTAAAAATGCTGGAAATGGGTTCTATTGGTTGTCCTTTAACATCCTGGCTATATTTTTTTTATTTTTTTTTAATGTACAAAAATTTCTTTTCTACAGTTTTATTATATGTATAGAATTGGAAACTGAATGAACCGCTCGAGAATTTCCCGAAGGTTTGTCGGAGACAGAACGGATTTATTGTGGAAACGATGGCGTTCCGCAAGCCTCCAGACTAGGCCCGGCCCACTTTCAGGAGGTCGCCGCCCGATCGTGAACTCTGCACTCCGTTCGATCGCTACCGCCCTCGTGTTTTTATTATTCCAACATTTTCAGGCCCATGTAGGCTGTTTTCTGAAAACATGTTTGGTAACAATCAAATGAATGTATAATTTATAAGCTCTGTAAATATCGTTCGTCGTAATATCATCGTCGTGGAATTGCTATGGGGAAAAACTTGGTCCCAAAAAAAGTCGCTAATGAGATTCGAATGAACTCTTTTGCGACAGTTATTTCCAGACATCATTATACCTGCGTAGGTAGAAACGTATAAAGTTCATTTTAGTGGCTCAATGTTCCCGAGCTAAGAGAATGATATCGTGAGCCACCCCATTGCGATTCGGCCAGCCGCACGAGTCTGTGCGGTGGGGTCAATGTCCGCGAGTGGTATATAGGTCAACTGAAGGCGCCTCGTCGTCTGTGTTATGTCAGCCTTGCTGTGCCACGCTAATGGTACGCGATTTTGGCATTAACAACTTTTAGAAAATTCTTTCAGAACCCGTTCCTAAAACAGGTACTTATTGTCAATTTTACTCCTTATTCTTTCGTGACTTTTACGATGAACACGGCATTCATATATCAAATGGTA
This sequence comes from Agrotis exclamationis, assembly GCA_950005045.1. NCBI lineage: Eukaryota > Metazoa > Arthropoda > Insecta > Lepidoptera > Noctuidae > Agrotis > Agrotis exclamationis. Next base: position 8,200,548 of record OX465417.1, on the reverse strand, counting down.
ACCGGTTATTTTAACATGAATTATTTATAAAGTCGCCAGTTGTACGGAAGGGGTTAAATTATAAAAGGATTATAGAACATTTCATGCAAAATATATCCTGATCAACCTGGATTAGAAAGCTAGACCGTTAACCTCTATTGTTATTTAAAATGCAACATTTGATATTTTGCGGCCTGACAATAGCTTCGCCGACTGGTCAATGAACCCGTAGGAAGTGAAGCTGACTTAACTGTCAATTTTCCACATGTCTGATCACAACCTAAGGTTCGATAAGATACCTTAATTCAAATGCTTAGCAGCTGCTACGCATCATGAAGCAGCGAACACTTAACCTCATTCGTTGGTTAACTGCATTATAAGTCGGCGGAGTTGAGGAGGTCTAGTGTGGTTGAGACTTGTGGAGGAACATTGATGTGTCTCGGTTTAGTGGGGTTATAGTGATGCATAGAGTGGTCGGCTGCTGCGCGCGGGCAAAAGGGAAAGTGTTCGGTGCTTCCTGCTCGCACGCGGAAGCGTTTAGTTTACTATACGTAACTGCATTTCGCGTCGCTGCACTGACTAGTGTTGCAACATCTACCGATGAGTCTAGTGTGAAAGGTATAGTCACTCTAACTGAGACACTATTTATCAGTCTGTGAGTCGAAAAGCTATTTCTGTGAATGTAACCTAGCGTTGTTGCCAATAAATTGAATTTTGCAATAAGTACTTCTTGGTAAATTAACGTAACTACAAAATCTTCACAATTTGAAAGAAATACTGAAGGAATTTCCTAAATCTGTCTAACTATGGAGCCACTAGAAAATATACCAATAACTGAACAGCTTACAGCAAAGTCGTGCAGGTCTCTTTACATCAAAATTCACTAATGATCTAGAATCTGGAAATAGCGATCCTTCAAAATTAGGAACACTGAAAACGGGGCTTACGCCAAAAGTTTCTCATATATCCGGCAGAGTCAACTTGAAGTGAACCGAAAGCCGCTTATTAGTCTCGCCGACATAAACTACTGCACTCCGCTCCAAAGTTCACCTCAAACTTACGTAATATTCAAATCAATAAATCAAGTGAATTAGGCTAATTACAGACTGCCGGTCCTAGTCTCGTCTAGAGGCATTCGCTCATCATCAACGGTTTTACTTTCGTTGGACGGCAACGTCGCGTCATGCACTCTCGCCGAGGCGGAAACAAGCCATCATCGTGTACACTCAGCACGATATTATAACTTATTGTTTAGGAAAATTACTATTATTTTACTATCATGGGACTTGATGAGAAAATTGCGACGTAATCTATCAATCTTCGTAATACAAGTACGTATCTGAAGATGTTTACGCAAATAAATTGCTATTAATAAGGTTTTGATGAAATATTTAATTTTGCAAACTTTGTACATAGAGACAACAAGTTGTTCAATAAAATAGGTAGCCGGCTCAATTAATTCTATTACTTTCACTTTAGAACTAAAGCTTTAACAAATGAACAGTCGTACCGACGATCACATTTTAAGATAACACAGTTTCATTAATAAACAAGCTAATTATTCCGTTACACCGACAACAGACACGCATCCGAGATCGTTAATCGCTTGTATTCATTACCGTGGCACAACAAAGCGTCGGTGTGAACTGCGGCCAGCAGCGGCGTGCAGCCGTGCAACTCGACTCTTCCGCATTTGCTTGCACTTTCTCCGCCTCTGCTGCGCTTTGAATGTTTACTGCAGAATTATTTTGCTGAAGGAAAATGCTGCGAGAAATCTAATGCCTGCATTATGTTCTTGATTGCATCTTTTATTAACTTGATTCTGCACTTTTTTGTTGGTTTTGATACGTAAGAATGAGATTTTGGATTTAATACAAGTTTTTGACTAAAATCCAGCGGTGCAGCGCGTCACGGCCTTATCAGAAAAACCCTTTTTTTTTTTTTTTTTAGGGTGGCAAAATCATCAAATGAGTCCTCCCGCCCTGGGTGGGGCGGGAGGGACTGTCAGACTCTTACTGACTAAAATCCACCCGTGTTCCGTCGGATGCCCTTTACGTTCCGGGGCCACGGTATCCTGGATTAAGAAAAATCCGCGACCCCGGCAGGCATTTGGACCCATAAGGGGCCCCGTCGGTGACGCGTGAAACACGACGCGCCACCGACCCGGGCTTGGTCCTTGGTCGAACGGCGAGCATACCCATTACTCACCGTCCGCAAGCCCGCTCCGCCGCTGTGCCCTCTGCTGTTCAGAGGGACACGCGTTGGAGCGTCCACCCGACAGGCTATTTGCATACGGGCAAAGAAACCCCTTAGGCACACAGTGCCTAAGGAGAGTTTTTGCCCGCATCCCAGGGTGCACCGGCCCGAAAAACTGGTCTTCCCCCCGGACGTATCCGAGAGGGAACTCCAGTCCACGGGCGCACGTGGAGGTTTCCTGTCTTAGCACCCCATCAGAAAAACCCTAATGCCGAATTGCAAAAAATGCGCAAAAGACACTTGTCATGCAGTTGCAAAAAAGAAATTAAATAGGTGCATAATCTAAAGCGTTTTAAAATTAATAACTCTGATTATTTTACTTCTGCTATAAATTCAATAATAGATACTTAAATTATTAACATAATTTCATAGACAACGCAACACCACGACGATCGTAATACGGAAAAACATTTGAATAACAATTAAGTCTTAAAAGTATTCGCCATTTTCTTACCGTCCGTCTCCAACAGCAATACCTATTATTAATTTATTACTTCCCTATATATATTCTCTTGCAGAGTCAGGAGTATCGCCTATTGCACTTTCACTGGGAAATTTCTAATGTTCTTTATACAAACCGCGTAGACATTTAAATAGGAACTAAGTGAATGCGAGTGAGGTAATGAATGATATAACTAACTAGACGCACCCATTAGTCGTTGATTAGATACGCAATTTTATGTGTTACCATGAAGCTGGTGCAATTGCATGTTTGATTCAGAGAATCGAAAAATGAAGGGAAACTAACATGGCAAAGAAAATAATTCTTGTGATGGAAATTCTACATTTCGAATAAAAGCTAAGTAAAAATGTAACACTATGATAGTCATTTTAATTTTTTCTTTTCTTTTCACTTATGCTATAAAGTGGTACACGCATGTAATGGCGACATTGTAGCGACGCGGGCGCTCGTAAATATATTCAAGTTAAAGGCAATATATTAGGCTTCAGACTCAGTACAGATACGGATCACAGGATTTACAGATTAGACCGCCTCGATGTTAGAGCTGCCGACTGCCGAGTGAAACTGGGTACTTACAGTGCTAATAAGGTCTGGTCTGTAAACTTTTTTCACTTAAACCAGATCAAGTTTTATATCTACTCGAAACTTTATAAATAATGGGGTAGGTCTGGAAAAATAGCAACAGATTTGTTATCACAGTCACCATTTCTTGAATTACTATAATAGTCAGAGGAGCTTTTTTATAATATTTTTAGGCTGGCCTACTGCAAATTCTCGACGTATGTGCTCGCAATGACGCTACATGACACATTGCTCATAATATATCTTAACTCCAAAAAAAAACCCGCAATTTTAAGGCTGTCACACATAAAACATCATTACCAAATTGCACTTTACACTGAATATAAACAGTTCACGTATTGCTTCCTAACTGATCGCGCTCCGAATCCGACCGGCCACGTCGTCTTCGTATGGAACGACCTTAAGGCCCGGATCAAGCAGTAAGCTTAGCGTCATACATACGATGCTTGGAAATGCATTACATGTCACAGAGAACATGTTACAGAGAACGTTATAAAGAAAGTTGGTCCTTGGAAGGGAATCATATTAATTTGGTAGTAACGATAATTTATTATCAAACAAAAGGTTCAATTGTAAAAGAGGCAAGTCATACCATTTGAGCGTTTTGGTTTTTTTAAGTACATAATAAACTACATACCTGGTTTTACGGGGAAAAGAGTAGGAAACGGTATTGAAAGATACGGTTTTCTTTCCTGTATTAGAAATTAAGAAAATTGCGAATTTCTTGAAAAGTGGAAACATTTCTGTTGCCAACAGCTTTTTAACCTACAATAATTTTAACGCATTCAGCTTCGGAAATATTGGGTCAGAATAATATTATGACGCATCAAGAGGTTTCTGACATCAAAGTTCATGGTAAGCGTGAGTTTTACCTATTTATTCATCAGCTTTCTTACGAATTCATATAATTTCCTTTACATATTTATCCAACAATGTATTCATATTAACAGTTGACAGGCTCATACATATTTGTCGCTCGGTAAATAGAAATGTTAAATATCACCTTTCTGTCCGACAATCTTATGTTAATTTCATTAATTAATATTTTTGTCTAACTTTTTTGAATATTTATTATTACAAATACGTTTTTGCTATGTCGATATTTGCTTCCGGGCTACCGGTCCCCCTATTTAAAAGTTATTATCGAAAGATGAACCGAATACATTAAGAAATAAAGGCAAAATTCGATCGCATCATCACAAAATCTTCCAATATTTATCACAAAACGTCGAGCATACCAGATATTCCTGGTCTCTTTGACGAATAATCCTCAAAAGTAGCATCCCGGTCTTTGAAAAGGGCTTACGCTGTTCATGAGTGAAACACGCAAAGGGCCTTTGGAAAGCCTTTAGAGAATTTAATCTAAAATGAAACGAGACACTGCCGGGAACTGTACGGCTGCACTATAGAAATACAGTCACGGTTTGTCCCGGGGAGATGTATTCTATTGTAGGGGATAGATGTGGAAACCATCACTTGGTATATTTTAATGAGAGTTCTATGGAGGATACGCGGAAATAAATAGGAGGAAGTTAGAGTTAGGGAGTGTTAGTTTTTTTGATTGGAATATATTCATTGGGAAGTACGAAATACAATTTTTTGGCAAGAAGAAAAATAATGTCAAGAATGGAGACTTCCTTAGAAAATACTTATGATTTTGTAGAGGTCGTCGTGACAGTTGGCTTCAGAAACTTGTGCGAGGGAAACATTCATCCTCGAGTGGTACCCGGAACAAGAACCATTGCCCCTGAATGGTCATATAATAGTGGTTGCGTAGGTGCGATGACACGTCAGCGTAGACGGGTGCGAGACGCCGACGTCACGGGAGCCGGGAGCGCCGCCCGGCCGCCGCGGGTTCATCGTCTCCGCCAGGTGCGTTCACACGACAACCATTATTTCCCGTTTTCCGCGCTATTTATTATAATGCCATTATTTTATTCTGCACAACTGATTTGGCAATGCCCTGTATACGTAACAGGTGAATGAATTTATTATTTGGTACAGCTGAAAGCATGCAGATGGCGTGGGAGTCAATGATAGTTCACGGAGTTCCGCCCATGTCTATTTCTAAAACAATGATGCGTCGTTTACGTATTTTAAATATTATGAACTCTATTTAGCATCTTCAGCCAGCCTAGATTATTCGGTAGTTGATGACTAACGAGGCAGTTGATTTGTGGAATGATTCAGAACTATGTATTTGTATATCGTTATATTAAGTGGGTAATTAGAGGCTGTCAGTAGCCGCACGGCAGCTCCCTGACCCAATGAATATCAAAGTAAAAGGTATTTTCAATGAATAGCAAGCGTCGAGATTTGCATATTTAGTTATTTACGTATTATTATCATAAAATTGATTACTTCCTGTAGATTTTTAAAGGAAGCTTTAATTATTCTTAACACCGTATTTACACAGTTGGATGACAAGACGTAATTTTTCTATAGTCACTGAAAGAAACTCTTAACTGAAACAGCCTTTTCAGTAAACTCCATTTATCAATCAGTGTATAAACAGACGCTACATTAATCGGTCGTTTCACAAATAAATCATTCAGTCAACACATTATGGATGCCGTATAAAAATTCGTTCACAACCGAAGTGTTTAATTGATTTGAATAATATGGAAATCGGTACGGTAGCGAGCAATATCCGCGGGAAAGAGACAGACGTATGTCTGTGAGGACCGTGCAGCTGTGCTAAGGACGGTCGTTGGCCTCACGGACGGCCGCAAGTGAACTCCGAATATTATCGTGTGCGTTTATTTATTGTAGTGGTCCACTCTCAGAGTCCCGCTCATTAATTCCGTCGTTGTTGCACTACTGCCGATTGACGCACTGTTACGAGATCCCAGGTAATTATATCTAATAGATTTGTGTTGCAATATCGGCTTTCAATTTTGTCGCTTGTAACGTGTAACTTTAGAACGGATTTTGTAGTGTTGTGCATGAAGACGCTAATATGTTGTTAATAGAATTATTTCAGTTATGTATAGTCATGTTTATAAGTTGTTACGGTCAATTTGCTGCACGTTTATTTTAACTGTCTTCTCTTCAATTTTAATCGATTGTTTATTTGTTTATATTATCATTATGACTAACTTTAAATGATTAAAGTTAGGATTCCTAGATTTAGTGTATTAATTAACTTCATATTACCAACAGGATTATTTCCGTTACAACTGAGAAATCACTATAGATTCATAATCATAACGTTATACATAATAATAATTGAGACTCTAATTCTGTTCCCCCATTACAGTACCTACAAGCTGACGATGACATTGAAAATGACGTCATCATCGGTACATATCCTAAATTCTTTTCCTATAGTGTATTCGAGGTCATTGCCTCGGTGACGACTCCTGCGCCGGTGTATACACAGCCGAGTTACTCATTAATATAATAATTAAAACAATAGCAACAAAGACAATGATAAATAATTTCTGGTTGTAGAATTTATCGAGCGTGCCATAGACCCCAAGATTTCGATTAAAATCGTTTAAATATAGACTAAGATAAGTTTTATTTATTTTATAATTTAAATCAAGGAGATAATAGTAGAGCCGATAAATTGTAGCTAAGTTATATATATAAAACTAAGTCTATTATAGTTTGGGTCCATTTTCAGTGAACATTGATGAAGGTTGGTGTCAGTTTCACGTGGGACAACTAATATCCCTTATTTTCTGCTCTTTTCTAGCACGAACGCTAAGATATCTTCGCATTCAAGGTTGATTAATATTTGGAAGAAGTTTTTGAAGTATTAAATGTGATCTAATTGAATTATATCATCTGATACAATTCTTAAGGTAAAGTACAAATCACAATTCTAGTTATGTTTAACGTTAAACTCATTCCGTAATCAGTAACTTGTGTGTTTATTTATAAAGATAAACATTGCGATGATCTTGAAACAAAGTCGTCAGGTTCATGGACATCGGCGTAACTTCCCTCTTGACATTGAGGATAATCTATATATATAAAAGAACAGGGTTTTTTATTAAGACTCGACTACAGCCGAAACCGCTAAACGCTGTAACTTGAATTTTGGACAGCAGTTGCAGTCTACCATGTAGGGAAGCAATAAGACGGGATTTTGCGAAAATCCTCCTCTAAGGGGGTGAAAAGGGGTGAAAACGTTTGTATGAAAAATCTTATTCCTTGGGTTTATAAATTTGAAACTTACCACAAATAAGAACACAAATAAATAAAAAAGATTGGTTCTATAATTTTTGTTAAACTACCCTCCATTGGTAATCTAGGCGTTGTTAAAGTTTGTATGGGAAAATCATAACGCGTGAGTTGATTAATGTGAAAATCAGTATTTATATACTAGATCAGAAATAATTAAACACGTGTTTTTGGATTTTTTGAAAATCACCCCCCAAGTTAGTGAAAAGGGGTATTCAAGTTTAAAGGGGAGGATCTTTAACCGCTAAACGTATAACCTGAATTTTGGTCGGTAGTTGCAATTTATTATGTAGGTGAGCACTAAGAAGGGATTTTGCGAAAATCCACCTCCAAGGGGGTGAAAAGGGGTGAAAACCTATGGATGTAAAATTTTATCCCCTAAGTTTATAAACTTGAAACTTGGTACGAATATGAGTATAAGTAAATAAAAAAGATGGGCATTTTTAGTTTTTTAAAACTACCCTCCATTGGCAATCTAGACGCTGTTAAAGTTTGTATGGGAAAATCATAACGCGCTAACCAATAAATGTGAAACTCGGTTTATAGAAAATAGAACAAAACACGTGTTTTTGGGTTTTTCGAAAATCACCCCCTAAGTTGGCGAAAAGGGGTGATTAGGTTTTAAGGGAATGATTTTACTGTTTGTTTCGATAAACTCAAAACTGGGCATAAATTATCTCGCAATCGAATAAAGGATGCATATTTATTTATATTTCAAAAATCAACCCCTAGCGGGGTGAACATCTACTACAAACTAATAGACCAATTTTAGATTTTCCAAAAGTATCCTATAAGGAGGGTGACCGGGCATTAAATTCACTGAGTTCGAAGTTAGAAACACGCGCAGACGAAGTCGCGGGCGGAGTGCTAGTTATGCATACAATACAATACATACATAACAGAAAAGTACGGCGACAGTATTTTAAATAAGCTGCAGTGAAGTAACGACTTTTCAAAAAAAGGAAATTCTTAATTTCTCGAACGAAATTCAAATTGTACAGCGTCACTTGTAATTTCAAATAAGTCGAGCTTAGGAATGCCAGCCGTGCCTACCTTGTAGAAAAACTATCTCATTTATTTACACAGTAGTAACTTGTCTTACCTATTAGAGCAACACGTATCTATAATAATGACTTAATTCGATTACATTGTGAAACTCTATTCAAATAAGTAGTCATAATAAAAATGTAGAAGTATTCCAAACAATACGGTTCGCTGCACAGTCTCGATACATGTGACATGTTGCTTTATGTATAGTATAGAGGCACAGTGGTAATATTTTCACATTAGCGTGTAAACATCGGTGTGATTGGACGTTTATCTGAACATGTGTAACGTCTGATATCTGGAGACGAGCCTGTGGAGTCATTGTCACGTACACTGTGCATACATCGACCATTGTGGACTCACTGTTTACCAACCTTATCAATAACATACTTGGCCTCGTACTATACCTCCAGCGGTACATAAGCTATGCTATCAAAGAAATACTGAAACGTAGATCATTTCTTTTACCTATCACTGTTCACAGTTTTAAATGAAAACTATGGAAAGTTCCAAGCTTGGTGACGAATGTCCGTTACTGCGAATTTGTAAGGGGTCAACGGTTTTCCCATTTTTGGTTCGGTGTCCTCATAAATCGATCTGTTTTGTTTTGAGAACTTTCTGTTGATAATAATGATGTTTCCCTGTAATCGTTCCTTTCATTAGACATGCTGTGCTAAAAATACATTCGCGAGCTTGTCAACAGACCCAAAATAACTTTCCTCATTCCCTCATATCGCCATTCTCATTCATACCTTTTCACATAAAATCGTTTTCACAGCTCTGCTATAAATAGTGTGTTGCTCAGTATATTACGGTATGTTCTATATCTTGTAGTGTAGTAATTGTCATGCCGTCAGCGGGTTCAAGTTCGGGCGGACGACAATGAACTTGGCCGGCCATGACTCACGCATGCCAACCATCGGAGTTACGAAACCATAAACACTGAGCATCTGTGCGAATGCAACTGAATGCAATTGAGATGGCCATTGTCCACACACGCCCTTGGCGATTGAGATTGATTGGCTTTTATTACCTTCGGCCAATCAAAGTGAACTCGAATTAGTACCTAAAAATATTTTCGGCCAGTAATTTGGAGGGGTCGTAATGGTCGTTGATGGCATGTGTTGTTCCCGGAATATTCGAGTACGCTACTTGTTCGTTTTTCTTTATTAAAATACGTATCTGTTAATTATGTGTCATTATAATTTCGCATTTGATTGCATTTTATCTTCATCGACTTAGCAATGTTGTAAAAACGTACACGTTTTTCGACATAACGATAACTAAACTAAATAATACTATGTTAACAATATTCTTTGATTTGAACTAAACTAAATATTTGTAATTAATGTTACAGTCACAGACAGATGTAAACTTGATAAGGTATTGAAGAAGATAATTCACTCAATCTCAATTTAAATAAAATATTTTTTGAACGAATTAGTGTTATAATAAACTATTTTTTTTACGTTTGTTTTCCCTAAATTAATAGAGGAACTCAATACATGTTTTGTCTACATTATGAACAACTTTAGTTGAGTTAAACTAACAATACAGCTAATCCGACACAAACCAATTAGATACCGCTACAAAGCGAAAACACAACTGCCAAATATTTTACCGTTACCTTGTGATCCCTCTCAATATGAGTTCAAAGATTCAAGGGCAACTATACGTAATAAACGTCAAATATACGATAACTATGTAATATATAAGAGTTATGTATTTTAAGATTGTGTAACCTTGGCAAAGCGACATCGTATTTCAGAATAGCTAAACTAGAGGTCGATGATATTATTAGTTTAACGGTTTTGAAGCACGAGCAGTTTTGTTTTTCAGTTTCTTTATAAAAATGAAACAGTACTGAAAAGAAGATAGACAGTCTCAGGACTTAGACGTAATGACTGTCTATCAGCCATATAGAGATGACGAATAAGTCTAAATTTCTCTCAATTCCCAGAATTGCGAGTGATTTTGAATTTGTTCCGCCACTTCTGTTTTCCTACTAAAACATTAGGAAGAGGCGTAAGGCAGCGTTTTGGAAGACTAAATTTTGACATTCAAAAAGTGCTGACTGTCGGCCTAATTCGAAGTAACTACTTTGGATCTTCATTTTTTAAATGTATAATATTGACATAATCTGCTGAAACGCTGTTCAAACACGTAATAATATGAAATATTTTGAAACAGTTTGTCATTTACCTAAGCCGTTTCGTCCCGTTCCTGAATGAAACTTGAAGGAATAATTAATACCGTAGCCCTATTTTCCCTCAGTTTCCTTACCATATTTGCAGAGCAACAAACATACACACATCAAAAATGTTTGTGATCACTGGCATTAGCTGATATTTTTTTAAATTGAATTAATCAAGAAAAACATTTTGTTGTGTGCGTTCTTTAGATAGAAATACCCTGTTTGTAATTAAAAATAAAACTTTTTATAAAAATGTAAGCTACCGTCACAAAAAAATTTACGATTTTTCAAAGTGATCGCAAACTTCTTTTGTTGTGTTTATGTTGTATACAAGGTACTGCAATCATTGGATTGGGTTAGTTGTTTGAGGACTACGAAACGAAGCAAACTAAAAAGCTAAAAATCTACGTTAAAAGCAAGTAAATAACGTAAAAAAACATACAGCCTACAGGCTGTAAAGCAAAGAACAACCCTATTTAAGAAGGAACCAGGCGGAATTTTAGTCAACAAGAATCTGATAATCCTTTCCGCATCACACATGGTAGGAGGACTCATTTGTAGATCAAAACAAGAGGTCGACCCTTAGTAGTTAATAAAGTTAAAAATAAATCACAACAGGTTATACCTGCATAATTGTAAGGGCTTTGTTACAATGAAAATAAATATTATTCTAACTGCGAGGCCGTATACTTTCAGCATTAGACGTTTGCAGGGCTATAATGATGATCTTGCCGTACCTATATTTATTTGCTTAGTTAGCTTTAGCAAAATGCTTAGCGCCAACTTCATTAATAGAATACGAGGAATGGCCCTTCTTAGAAGTGCAGTCATTCATGATGCACATAATTTTACGGCTTTTGTTTGAGCATCCTTTAAGTACTTCGACGGCGCCTTGTTAAATGACCAGAGAACATATTCACAATCATGTACTTATATTAGCAAGTCCATGAGACCCATGCCTGACAGTTATGAAATAAAATTTCATGTTAGTCTAAATTAGTAGCAGATGATTAAAAAAAATGTTACCCCATAGTACTACCCCTTTACTACTAGATTTTTTTCCTGTATCGTGGGGAGCGTATTTAGAAATTTAAACTCATATATACAAACAGCCAGATACCTTGAACTCAGACCAGAGAGCCGAGGTAAAGTATCTCTGAATCTATAGAAAGTTCTACTACACGGACACCCATCCTCAGACTTCTTTTTGAGACATTCCCACCGCATTATTCACAAACCACTGCAACTCCTGCAAGACAGGATCAAAAATGGCAACCACCTCAAAAGCGCCGAGACAATGAAGCTCGACGTGTCCCGGAGAATTAATTTAACTGTCATGGATCCTGCAACGAAATTAAGCAGAAAATTGTAGGAAAAATACGTAGATTCACTTCCCTCCATATTAAGCAGGAGACAGAAAAAACAAAGACATTTACAACTAGGATAAGCCCAGTTGTATCGCACCACGGATAAAAATCACTACTAATATTTATGGTAATACAATCCTCGGACTGTCGTCAGCAAGGGTTGCTTTACTTCGATCACCTATCCAAAGCCAGACTTTGAAAAACGTTGCTTAACGTTGATTACCCATTCCAAGATACTTCAGCTTCTCTTCTTCTTCTCTTGGATATTCCCAATTGTGTATCATACTGTGTGTTTTTTTTTTCTCACCAGTATCATAATATAAGATAGATTAGGTTATATAATATAATAGCCAAACCTATCTTGAATATCAATCTCAATTCAAATACGACTCAAACACCTTCTTAAACCAAGACCTTGGCATAATATAAGGTGTTAATGATGTCACAGCGTGTCCAATGTCAGCGGCCGGTGGTCCCAGACACTGTTATATAAACACTATGGACACAAACTGATAATATTTTTGTTTTTGACCACTCAGTGTTTGAACCGCAAGGTGTCCTCTGTGCACAAGTGTTATGTGTTATACATTATTGCATATGGTGTGAAAGGTCGTTTCATGACCGATGGATGTTTAGGTTTTGTAATCTAGCTGTAGTTTTGAACATGAATCTTCCTACAAGAGTTGTCTAAACTCTGAATAAGGTATTGAATTCATGTTGAGTATTATATTTCAAAACTGTTAAACTTCTAAAAAATTTTCTACGTGGGCTTCATAAGAATCTCAGTCTTCAGTATCTATTTCTTCCAAGAAAACACAAACCGTAGGATGCTGCGCCGTCCAATACCACCGCATTGCATAAACAAGCCATTACACTAAAGCATTGTTATGTACGTCTAAAAGCAATTTGATGAGCATACAAAATAGCAGGAGACTTAAAAAGAAACACTTTATATTTCGAGCGGCCATTATTCCCTCGTTTACGAAACTAAGAAGTACTGAAGCCCGAAGACTCCCGAAGCGTAGCGGAGGTTCCCGAAGGAATGACAAGCGAGCGCTTTCCGTGGAACGCGGAAAACGTCGGCACATGTTGAAAATACGGGTGGGCATTGACCCCGAGCGGGCTTGCCTGAACACACAGCTGTTACAGAATCTAGCGCGGTGCATCTCGTGATGCGTTTATTTATGTTCGCCGCCTACTACTACATACATACATCTAATAGATCTTAGATAAATGCCGCATTAAAAGCCAGATATTAAGATGAACTAAGACACAGTACGGTACACGTGGACATTTTTTGGTTACTTTACCAAACCACGTGGAGATTTGACAGTTTAATTTTGAAAGAAAAGTCTTAACTTGAATAGAATTATTATATTTGAGCTTTAGAAACCTGAAAAGACACGTAACCACTCACGACATGCTTAATGGATCATTAATTAAAAATATATATGATAATAATGTAGTACTCATAAAAAGTAATATAATAAATCTCAAATATTACCGATAAATATTCATAACACATCAATAATGTTACCGGCGTGTAATTTATTACGTAAACATAAAACATGATGTCGTTTATGAAACTTCTGAGATTTTAAAGGAAGAGACTTCGACATTAATGTAACTATATCATCAGGAGATGCAAAGGAAACTCTATATTCGGCCTTGTTACTTAAAACCTGCATATTTGAAACTGTTTAATTACACCCGTAGCAATATTTGAAATTCCTGATGTTTCCGATGAATCATCCTAGCTTATATTTCTAGTGATAAAAATAAACTTTATTTCCGTAAAATATGGTTGAAGATCTTAAATACAGAGGCTTTACCTAAAGACGTCTAAGAAAGATTTTATGAAATCATTGCTTGTCTGCATTTTCTCTCTTAAACGGATATTGGAAAACAAGTACATCGACGTAGGTACGAATCCCCTTTCCGTCAAACCCAAATAGAATTTATTTATTGATTTGGCATTTCGACACTAGATGGCGTTACTATATCTAAACGAAGGTACAGAATTTTCCTTCATTTTCCTGTTACAATTTGATAAACCTCGGAACGGAAACTAACCTCTACTCCGCGACCACTTCTTAATAAAATCAGTAGCGTATGTAACAGTGATTAATGAAAGTGCAATATAGAGGCGACACTTTCCTACGCCTGGGGTAGCCACTAGCTACTAGTTACTAGCCACTAGCTACTAGCCACGAGTCGCTAGCCGATCCGCTGGACACACACGAGCTTAAGATGAACATGATTGATCGAAGGAGGAAACACTTTGAGATCTTATGCTTGGCCTTTTGTGTGTTGTAGTTTATATAGTAACTGTTTGAGACAGTCGCAAGTGGATGCTGGTAAATGGTTTTATAATAAAACCTAGTAATATTTTTTTTTAAATGTACCTAATAAGTAAAAAAAATGAATAAAAGTATTAGTAACCATTAATCATAATATAAAAATTGACATAAAAACTCGCGGGGCTGTCTAAATAGGTACCCTATATCGCAACCTGCCCTGTAACGCAAGATCCAACCTAACATGATGTTTCTTAGTTATTAGCAGAGGTCGGAATTAGGTAAAGTTATTTTGGTACTTGCATCGAAATGTTGATATTAATATGGATCTTCACGGGATTTTTAATAGACAATCTCGTGTGGAAAACAGTATTACAAATAAAAAATAATAATAAAAACATCAGAGATAGATTAGACAAATAAATTGTTTAAAAATAAATTACTTTTTTATTTAATAAATCACGGGATTTTCTGCTCTTTAAAAGTAATTCCGGGATTTGTGGCATATCTAAGGTGACCATTTTTTTTTTTGGCAGAGCGGGACATCTGCAGAATTAAGTAGTAAAAACAGTTTTTAGTGTTTTAGAATAGAAGATAGAATAACTTATTCTATCTTCTATAATAAAAAAACTTGTAAAACACTATACAAACTTTTAGTTATTCCAAAGGTTATTCTGAATAACTCAAAATAATCAAAGCAAATTCGGCTGGGAATCCCATTTCGAACGAGAAAAAATACATTTTAAATTATCGTTTGGTCTGTTTGCAAAAGCGGGACAATTTCGGCCTCTCGGGGGACACCGGGACAGACTGCCTGAAAGCGAGACTGCCCCGCCGAAAGCGGGACTGTCCCGCCGAAAGCGGGAGGTATGGTCACGTTAGGCATATCCACTTTATTCTTTCGCTGTATGAAATCAGTTTAAGTACATAATAGAATAACTCTACCCAGTTCCGACCTATGGTTACTAGTTAGCACGAGTCTGGCAGTCCCTACCGCTTCACCCAGGGTGGGGGAACTAATTTGATGATTATCCACCGCAAAAGAAGGTCGTGTTCTAACCTGTATTCAATAATCAACATCATCATCTGCCTAATCTTTTTCCAACTATGTTGGAAATATTCTGAACTTAATTTTTTTTACATGGAGCGACTGCCTATCTGATTCCAACAACCCATATAACTGGGTAACCTGTATATAAATGAAGATGAAAAATAAAGCTTCTTTTTGTCTTTAAACAGCTAAAATAATATTTTGATCCTATTTCGAAATCTTAGTAATGAAATCTAAAATTTCATCATGAGCAGAATTAAGATTTCACGCTAATCCCTGGTTAGTCAATTTAACTGGTTAGTTAATATAAGGTATTTCTGTATGTCAGCTCCTAATTATCTCCAGTAACTAGTACTAATAAATATTGGATAATACGTAAAACTGTCGAGTTGTCCACAATTTGTGCCACTGGCTTATATCAATATTTTGTTGCATATTGAACGGTACATAAGGCTGAGATCTGACTTCCGAATGATATTCTATTTATTAACACAAATTAAATATTCAAAAAATATTTACACTGCAGAGATGCCGAACTCTTTTCCACAATTAAAAAAAAAACAATCACCGTGGACTATATTATGCATTGAACCAATTTATCTGTAGAAATTTTTGTTTCCGCACATGTGCTGACATATGAGAAAAATACACGAGTCTGAATTACGCTACATGTTGAACCTAATCGTAGTACGACAAGAGAGAGTATTCGAGAAAGTTTATTGAAAAATATGTTGAACGTGTAAATCAAATATAAAATTTCTAAGCATAGTAACACACCTGCTATAAATAACGCGACAGATATTGAAGTTTAATTATAATGGTAATTAGCAGTCGTACTTTCGGTCTGATGTGTGAAGGGTAATTTAAAAAGTATTGTAAGTACACTGGATTTCCGCTGCGGCGGCAGGTGTGAGGCTACACTAATATCGATGTCGGCAACGTATTTTATTTTTTGGTAAATTGTTACAAATGTCTTCGTGAAGAATTTGACGTCTGAACTTACCTAAACAGAAAACGAACTCTTATTAATTTTAAAGGATTATTATATTTAGAAGAGATTTCTTGGGACCAAAAAAATTACATCTTTAAATAAGTCTGGTTTAATTAAATCCCAATCACTAAAACCATTTCTGTATTTAGGGATAATTGAAGAATTGTTTGGCAAGTTTTCAGCGTACCTCAAGCATTTTCGCCAAAATGCACGTAGCTCTTATATTTTCCTTGGCCCTAACCGGACCTGACAAGCAAAAAAACGGGATTTTCAAACTCAAAATAGTAGATGATGATGAAACAGCACTTTTGCAATGCTATTTTATTTAGTTGTGGAAATGGGTGAAGATGAAATGGGATATAGCAACTAAAACACGGGAGTTATTGCTCAGGTATCATAACTGGTGAAACCTGGAACACACTAGCCAGTAATACGATAAGTACGGCAAAATAGTACAAGTAAGAAGCAAGCTTTACGAGTGTTCGCCGTAAACAGTACATATATTAGGGATTATTACAGCACACACGTTTAACCGCCTCTTTCGCCGCAGACCGACTCTCTGATCTAGATCGCGGAAGAGAATTATGCAATGGCTTGCACACTAGCTCTGCAAGGTGTTAATGGCGAATTTTGTACTAACAAGATAATAATATGATGTCGACCCGTCTAGCTAAGCGTTAAATTGTATGATGTAACCATATTGTAAGTGTATGATATGAATGAAAAAGGAGTAAATGATACTGTGACGTCTGATAGGGGAGAATGGAAGAAGAAAACGTGTTGCGCCGACCACAAGTAGAATGGGATAAGGGCAGGAAGTTTTTCATGATGTAACTTCTAAATGTCTTCAAATATGGCAGAATTTTCAGGGCAACTAAAAATTTTGCTATTATTTTTGGTTTAAAATTAATGAATCACGATTATCTTGTATAAGCAGGAAGTCATTCGGCTTTCTAAAAAATCTTTTCACAACTAAATAGTTTATTATATCTTTAACTTTATTTTATAATGTCATAAAGCACGATTACATAAGATAAGGAAAAGTATTTATTACACAAAACTCGGTCTATGTTATGTCAGTTTACTGATTGGTTCTGTTAACTTACGCAACGAACCGCCGCAATAGCAGGGAAAAGTTAAAAAGACATGATTCCGGAAAATCTGATAAAAAAATTAAATCCCGGGACATTCTAACCGTGTCCGGGAAGAGATTTATGGAACAAATTTAAAGCCAATTAAAGCTGACGCCGGCTTAATGCGCTGCGCACGCGTCGAGCCTTTTAACAAATATATTTAGAAAGACGCTTCGTAAAAGTTTATCTTTCAATACCGCGAAATGATTCGTAAACAACTTCAACAATGTTAATGCGGTATTCTTTTCTTCTTTTCCTTTTTGCTTTTCATTATCCTGTACATATAAAAGTACCCTCTGAAACATTTTTTCTTAACAGGATTCTTGTTCAATAGAAAAAGCACCCCTGTTTCTTTTTATTCACTTTCACTTAATCTTTTCATTGCCGCTTTTCGAATCTCTTTAGGTACCATTGTTGCATTTTCAGGCTTCTTCGTCGGTTAAATTCAAAGGAAGAGGTTCACCCCCTATTTGTATAATCATAGACTGGATAACTGCACAATGTAGTACCACTATTTAAGCATAACGTGTTTTTTTCTACTTTATAATAGAGTCTGGTTGTTCCTCTCGCTTCTATGAGGGGTGTAATATAAGGCCCCTGATTAAATTAACATGAAAAAGGATTATAAAAATGTGATACTGCGGAGTGGAACCAACCCTAATAATAGTTTAAAATGCAATCTCGATTGTAATCATAATACTACAGACTTATACATTTGTGTCTGTCCGTCTGGTGAGCTATTGGTGCAAGCTACAGAGCCACTTTAGGAAAGGTGAAAAATATTAAACAGGATTTTCAGCGCATTCTTATTGCAGTTTGGCTTTAACAATATTGTCGATATTGGCGAAAAATAAAAGTTTTGTGAAAATATACCTTCAGTTTTCCTCCCAACTTTGATTACTCAACAGAATAACTCATGGTTTTAAAATAGCATTGTGTTTTTAATTTATGTGGTTCACATTAACTTCACATTTAATGCACTCGACGAAAGATCGTATCCACGACAAAAATCCCGGTCGAAAATAATTCGTACTAAAAGGATGCGTAAGCGTTTCCCAAATGCTCACTTAGTCACTTCGTTAATTTGGGGAAGGTGCACTGAAGTTCTTTTCTTTTTAATTTTTGCCTCACTGTGAGGAGATGGCACATTTGTTTTAACTTTTTTCTTCTTTTTTGGTTTAGTGTCGGATTCCAGTGTGCCTTTGCGCCTAATTCGTTTTGAATATGGAATGATTTGTGGCTGGTTTCATTGCATTAGCGTCTGTTTGCTCCGGTGCCCACACGCATGGACGGCCATTCATTTTCATTCATTGAGTTACAGATTGTGTTTTATTTTTATTGGACTTAATTGGATGTGAGTCACTGAATACGTTATAAATATTGGAATTTCTACAAATGTCATTTTTTTACATCTTGTTCTCTTAATCAAATTCTAACTAGTTAGTAAATTATTACCGACAGTCTTATTTTTTATAACACGTTGCAAAGTTTGAAAACGCTGGAGTCAATGACACATGTCACTCACGACTGCATTATGTGTTACGTTTATTTCTCCGAGACTAAACACTATAAGGGCTCCCCAACGCTCCAAGTCAGGTGAAAAACGATGACTCATGAAAGATTTTTTAAACTTAAAGATCGTTATTTTATTGTCTTATTTGTATAGCTGTCAAGTTTCTGCGTTAAGTGTACCCATGAAATGTATATATGGTGCAATAAAAATAAAATTCCACTTTAAGAACATTATTAAGGATTTCGATAGAGCACACCGGAAGGCGGAAGCGTATGCGAGGTCGTTGAACCGTTCGGCGAGTCAATGTCAGCGTCGGCGAGGCGTGGGTCCAAGATTCGGCAAGAACAAGGGTGCGTACTTGTCGGTACGGGGTAGCAGGGTGCAACTGTCGCGGGGTAACGACCGGGCCGGGGTCGTCGGCCGGCGCCACGCGGCCGAGCGACCGAGCCATCCGATTGATTGGAGCGGGACGGCACTACCTCTTCATACCCTCACGATCTAACAACCCCCGCTCTTAATAGAGGAAATAACACTTTGTTTCGTAACAGATAAGGTATGATTCAGTTTGTGTAGTAAATCGGCGATAGAGCTTTTGAAGTTTGGATACGGGGAGGTAACCGACGCACACAGCTGCGTTAAGGGAAGTAGTTTTGCTCAAAATATTGATTTTTCCGCGGGCTCGGTGGCCGCGTGGCGTGCGCTAGTGTGCGTGCCGCGTGCGTGCGCTGCGCGTGTGTGCGGGCGCGTCTATTTTGGGTTGAGCACGTGGTCGTAGTTGTTGCTTGTTGACATGCGTTTTTATTTTTATGGCGGCTTTACGGTTTGATCGGTTAATTGAATTGCATCATTGTTTGTAATTTCAGTCCTTGTGATTTACATGCCCCGTTGTAGTGGAGTAAATTTATCTTTCAGATTGCCGCATCTAATAAAATTTCGGAAATATGGACAATCCATTATTGGAATACCAAGTGTGATTTAATCAATATTACGAGCGTTATGTCTTATATCCATTAAACTGATTACAATCTCAAAACATTTGTGCTGACCTCATCCCATTTAAAGGAGCTCGTTATCAACATTTTGCATGATGACTTCTCGCCTTACCTCGTTATATAAATTAGCTATAGTTAGCTGTAATACTTTTTTTCTGAAGTATCCAAACAGGAACCTAAATCAAACGTTTGACGTTTGAAGAAAAATAAAAGCCTTTTAATAACATTATGCCAAATACGGTGTTTGATACACAAAATATTGATTACTAAGATCAAGTCAATAATAAATAAAATATGAATTCATTTTAGTTTTCAACTACTTTCTTCTAAGTTCCTTGAAACAGCTATCTTCAATAGGTACCCACTGGAGAAGTGTCAAAGCACTAGCATTCTCATTCGAACTCATAACATTTAAAAAGTATATCAATCTGAGTCAGCACTTTATATCCAGACGAGACTGCTTAACATTTTCTTATTCTCAAGGTTCAGTGGACAGGAGACGACTTGCAAATATATATATATACGTACACACCAAAGTACCGACTTCTTTCTGTGTGTAAGCTGAATATATTATTAGCTATACTTGCACTGGTGTATAGTTATCGATGCACTAACACAAAGCCGGTTCCGAGGACTCACGCACACTACCTCACCACCTTACCCTTGATTTTGCCAGCTCAAGGTCTCTACCCTCCCAGGATGTGCACTCGCACCCTCGGTAACCTGCATAAGTCTATCCCCCTCTAAAGTGCGGACACCGCCGAAATTTCCCGACCAGGAGCCGAGGTCGATGACCTGCAACGCCATACGTATTAGTAAATAAACATTGATGCTGGGTTACATAACAATTATAATGTATAGTCGGTATTGATTCTACGGTTTGATTGACTATCGGAACTGTAGAGTACCGCGGAGGGTGTGTTTTTGAATATTTTGCATTCATTTTGGGATAATTCGAAGGTACAAAATGGAACTTGTTTAAGTTGTAAAAGCTGTAGGTATGATTTCAGCAAGCAAATAAAAAACTGGAATCGAGCTACATTTCAGTAGATTGTCTTTAAAGGAAACGAGACAAAAATTAATGACCCAAGAAATACTGAGTTTTTCTGTTCTATTTTTAGTAAACAAATATTCCAAAACAAATTATGCATACACGAACCGAATCCCGAATCCGGATGCAGTTGAATTAATTAATTTATACAGTATATCTTGGTTATTTCTTCCCTTTTACGTCGTGACTCATAATACACTAAGAATGAATAAATGTCCCAATAGACTTTACCTTTACAGCGTTTCTAAATAAAATATCATTTACAGAACAAAATTCAGAAATCTCATTCACTCACTTGTTTCAAGTTGTATGTTTACTGAAAACGTTGCGCTCGCTGCAGAAATCCTTCTAAATTAAATATTCAAGGCTGATACATTCTCTAGAGGGTATGAGAGGAATCTAAGTTGAGCATATAATAGTTTGGACCTACCCTTTTTTTTTTTTTTTTTTTTTTATCGTGATAAAATCATCAAATGAGTCCTCCCACCCCGGGCAGGGCGGTAGGGACTGTCAGACTTGTACTGACTAAAATCCACGGTGTCCTTCAATAGCCCTTTATGTTCCGGGGTCACGGTAATGAGATAAGTCCCGCGACCCCGGCAGGCTTTGGCCCTCTACAGAGGGGGCCCCGTCATTATGCTGACGCTCTTTGAGGCGCGCGTGGAACACAACGCGCCGTCGACCCGGGCATGGTCCATGGTCGGGCAGCGAGTTGCCCTTTACTCGCCGCCCGCATGCCCGCGCCTACGGTGGCCGGAGATCGTCTTGCGACGTCCGTCGCCGTGGGCGTCCACCACTGCGGGTGGGGCGGAGGGAGGACACTGTCCTCTCTCTCACGCGGCCCGCCTCCTCCTTCGCGAGCATGACTGCTTCGCAGAAGGAGGCGACCGCTTCCCACTCCGTCTCGCCCCGCAGCATGGCCGCGACCAATGCCGGGCGCGAGAGGTCTCCGCCTATCGCCGCCGTGAGGACACGTCGGTGCTCTGCCCAAGCGGGGCAGTCTTGCACCGTATGCTCTACTGTGTCCTCCGGGCGATCTTCGCAGTGGTGACACCCAGGCGTTTCCTCCTTTCTCCTTAGACACAGGTACCTCCCGAAACTTCCGTGTCCGGTGAGGACCTGCGTCATGCGGTAGGTTAGGACGCCGTGACTCCTATCCAGCCACTCCTCAAAGAGGGGTCTTACCGCCGCGATTGCGGCGTGCCCGTTGGACCTACCCTTAGTAATTAAGTGAATTTTGTACCGGTATTGTACAGTCAGCATGAAAAGTTGCTGACAACGTTTAGATTTTCAAAATCATTGTACACCGTATTATTATGTATTATTACGGTGTACAGCGATTTTGAAAATCTGAATGTGGTCAGCAACCAGGGGCGTAGCTACCGCCGTATCTGCCGTATCAATTATACGGGGCCCCCGGGCCACAAGGGCCCCCAACGTGCGTAAACAAAATTTAATAAAAACTTAATGATTTATTAAATAAAATAGTTATTTATTTTACTATACTATCTATCTCTGGTGTTTTTATTATTATTATTTATATGTAATACTGTTTTAAGCACGAGATTGTCTATTAGAAATCCCGGGAAGATCCATATTAATATCAACATTTCGATGCAAGTATTAAAATAACTCTACCTGATTTCGACCTCTGGACTGATCAGTCGTATCTTGAATTTTTTTGATGACCTATGTCCAATTTTTTGTTTATATTTCGGCGTAGATACAGAGGAATGCATTTCTTTTCTTGAGTGATAAATATTTACCCTACCTAAGGGGCCCCCAAATAAATATTTATACGGGGCCCCGCCAAGGCACGCTACGCCACTGTCAGCAACTTTTGATGCTGACTGTACATACCCAGGTATAATAAATGTTGTGCTAACGTACAGCTATAGGTATGTTTTAACGATTTTTCTTGCGTAGGAAGATAACATAGGTGCTTGAAGACGAGAGCTTGCACATGTACATTCTTGGAACAACAATGCTGAGAAAAGGATTCAACATGAAATTCTTGAACTTTAACTTTAACTTGAATGTTATAATAAAATTATAACATTCATGTTATTTCAGTAAAGTATATTCGCTCGTCGTATTAACGATAATTACACGATGATAGAAGATACAGTGACTGCCTTTATGTGGTTTTTTAAACTCCTATCGAATCGAAGTTGTATGAAGTAGATGTTTGAATAAAATTAAATTGCGTATGCATATCGAAAGTGGAGAAAACCGTAGCTCAGAGAAATGTTATAACAGACGGTTTTCCCAACTTATGCTAGATATAACTTTCAAATAAGTAAATGAACTTACAATTTTAGTGCACTGTCTGAATCTCGACTGCGAAGCAAACATTATTCCGATCAATTCCACTTAATCCGTAGTGGAACTCCACGATTTTATATTGACAATATTTGTGCAAACAAATTGCCATTTTAAATTAAATACGTTCACGACGAGTGAACAACAAAAACTCATTATAGTGAAAAATAAACTGGAGTCCCATGGCAGGCGCATCCCACTCGGAGCGTTTGATTACGTGATGGTAGTTATTGCCAGTGCCCCTCCCCCGCGCCAGTGGGTGTGTGCTACCCGACCTACCCCCCAGGACCTACGCCAACACTGCACCGATGCACCCACATCTAGATAGCTAGATAGATAGACGTCTGGACAGTAGTGCACACACACAGGCGCGCCCTGTCTATGTAATGCACTGTTGACAATCTATACGTAGAACGTAGTACCTACCGCATCACTTGTTTACCACCAATACAGTTTGTTATAAAATTATGAGAACGCCATGCAATTTATTATCTCATCGTTCTTTTGTTTTTATTGTGACGGTACAGTAGTGAGGTAAAAGTGTTTGATGAGGAACAATCAATAGGCGCCAGCTGATAGAAGGATCAATCGGATGCTGACTGGTGACACTAAAGTGTCAGTCAGTCGTCAAAGTGTCTGATGTCCAGTTCGACGCCGGTCCGTCGTTTGACACTGATCCTTGAGTATAAGTGATGAAAGCATTGCTACTACCGTGACATTAGTGAGGTAGAGGACCTCACCTCCGGTGAGGTGGTGGATTAACATGACAAAACTCCTATTCGAGGGCAAGCCACCGGGTTGCCCTCCGTCGTGGTTTTTATAAGAGTAGAGGTATTTTTGATTAGTGAGTACAATAATACAGAGCAGAGCAGAGAGCAGTGGTGGCCCAGTGGTATCGGTCCCGACTTAGGTACGAGTTGTAGGTCGTGGGTACGAACCCCGCCAGGCGCATTACTTTGAGTAATTTATTTCAACACCACTGCTCTCAAAACGGTGAAGGAAAACATCGTGAGGAAACCGGCATGTCCTAGAACCAAAAATTCGAAGACATGTGACATCTACCAACCCGCACTGGTCCCCCGTGGTGGATAATGGCCCACTCCCTCTCACAGAGAGAAGGCCTGTGTCCCAGCAGTGGGAACATTATAGGCTGATGATGATGACAATAATACATGAACTTTTCCTTATCTGACATAATTATTTGAGCAGTTTCCCGCGGTTTCACCCATCCTTTGGCTTCCAAGGGACGTAGCGTAATGTTGAATAGCTTGTAACCTTCTTAAAGAACTGAGTTATCAAATGCAAAAATATTTTTTCATATTTAACTGGTAGTTCTTGAGATAAGCGAGTTCAGACAAAAAAAAATCACTTCAGCTTTATTACTTTAGAATTTTTAGTTCCCCGTGGTTTTACTGCCTCTGCTCAGCTCATTTTGGTCGCAGCGTGTTATATATACAGTCTATAGCCTTCCTCGATTAACAGACTATGCAACTCAAACATATGTTTACAATTCGAACCATTATTTCCTGAGATTAGAGAGCTCAACCAAACAAAAAAACCTCTTCAACTTAATTAAAACAAAATAAAATGTGTAATAAAATGCAACAATGATACAATAAAGCAACCTCTAAGCCAACAATTCCTTAAAATTCAATCCTCCAGCAATCAAAACATAATAACAAATTCTTCGCGTTTCAAATCCCGTACGAATTCAGTAGAGTCACGTTTACAATCCCGACCTACCCTAACATAGCTCGGTGCACTCGCACTAAGACCTAAGTCTGTGTGCCTAGTACGAATTGTATGCAGAACGCACACATGCACACGATATTTACGTGAAGTTCAATTATGCTATTGGAGAGGGAGGCAGACATATACACGGTATCTACGTGTATTTGTTTGAATTCGAACTTTTCAGCATTATGTTGCACTCTGCGTCAAGGACAAAAGACTTATGTTTATTCAATGTTTTGCTGGCAACTCTTTGTTTTTCTATCTTTTTTTGCCATATCCTTGATGTGATATTTTATTTATTCTCATGATTTAAATATGTATTACAGTCAGATACTAGCATCATCAGTTTGACATTATTTTTTAAACTGCACTGTACTTACGTTAAAGGAGAAATTAAGAATTTTCCTTTATCGTAAGACACCCAGACCGAAAAAAATACTTAATGTCATACAAATATTTGTTTCGTACTGGAATCGAACCTGCGACATGCCACCTCAGTCATCGATGTCATCTAGCTGTACCTACTCTTACACTAGGGTCACACTAACGGGAAATGCGGATTTATATCGCGTTAATGGACGTTTATACGAACATACAAAGACTATTATCGCGACAATCAACGGAAAAAGACGTTAGTGTGCCCCGGCTTTTATTGAAAATTTTCAACAAAAATATGCAATTCGTTCAGAAAAATAATTACAAATTTCAATCAATTTACCTTTATTGAAAATGATGCATAACACGAACATTTCATAAGTCTAATTACACGTCAAACCGAAAATAACCACATGATATTGAAATAAAGCTATTCCAATCCTTATTTATGTAAACAAAATATCAAATAGCCTTGAACGAGAACAAATCGTAAGCAAACCGGAAACATTTAACTGTTTGTAAATGTTATACGATACGGAGCAAACGCGTGTGCGCAATATAAATAAAATAATAATTTTAAACGAATGTAAACCTTAAACATTTAACTATTTACAAAAATATTAACCTACTAAATATGGAAATGTATTTTATTCTGCGTAGCAGCTCCGTAGCTCCACAACTTTAACCTAAGATGAAACTCTTCAAGTGCCGCGCTTGAATGCCTACGCCGTAGCACTTGCTACGAAGTTTGCGTAAGAATGTTATTTTTACCCGTTTTCTGTTCTCGTATGGTTTTATTTATTGTTTTATTTTCTACAAAATTTGTTTAATGATTTCTTTTTCTCCGAAGTATAATAATTTTATTTATAAATGTTTTTTATACTCCATATATTTTTTATTATATTGAAGTAGCTCGCTTCAATGTATAAGGTAATTAAAAGAAGTTGATTTAATATATATAACTTACTTGTAAAATAATAAGTAAAATTTACGATAGTATGCTACGAAATGCTACACCAGCGCTCATTCCTTATTTCGCGCCATCTAGTGCCGAGCGGACACAACGAAAGTTCGGCAATTCGACGCTAGAGGGCCGTTGTATAAAGCAATTTGTTATGTGCTATTGAAAGTGAAAATGGGCAATTAAAATCTTAATATGATCGTTTATGATCATCATAATCTTATAATACCTTCTATTTCAACTAACAATTTGTTATTTAATTTCTTAGGAAAGAGATCATAGGCACTAGTTCTACTTGCTTATTGAATATTACTAGACACAAATTACGATCAAAGGCAATATCAATTTATAATTTACTTTATACTACAGTTTCCACCAGTAAATCATAAAATACTACGAATTTAATAACCCACATAAATGTCCCATTTTCATATTTCGTTAGAAATGCAATAGATGCTTTGTGGTCGCTGAAATCGTAACATGTTCTGAGAAGCGTCCTATCCTAGGATCACGACTAAGGAGTAGAGCGTATGATGACTAATTATTTTTGGGCAATTTGCCAGCGACAGACCGAAATGTGAATATAGGCCGACCGGCGTTGTTGCTCCATACACAACACTTCCCAAAGGTTAGCGTGCATCGCTTTCAGATGAGTCCAAGTGTCATAAAATATGATGTTGACACAATAAGCTTCCAGACGCATCTAACTATATTTTTTATGGCTTCGATTACGAAAGAGGCGTATTGTGACACGAAGAATGAATGAACTGGATCAGTGTTAACGACACGCTTGAATGACTGTTAGAGTTACCGAATTATTATCGTCTCGTATTATTTTCTTCAAATAACACGCTTTTTCATCGTGTAGTAAATCTTTCTAGCCTTGTTTCGAAACTACTGTAAGACACACAACGTATATATCAAGCCTGAGATTTCAGCACCTGATACTTTCTTCAGCGAATGCTATCGTGTTTCGGAATCAAGAGAGCAATCTATCAAGATAACCCCATTTCTATGGGAACTGTGTGCGAGGAACACATAGCTAGATGAAAACTGTAAGTGATCAAATATTGCATAAAGTTTTGTTATGGCACACAAGACACAACGCGTTGTGTTCCACGCGCGCCTCAAAGAGTGTCAGGATTATGACGGAGCTTTAGAGGGCCAAAGCCTGCCGGGGTCGCGGGACTCACGAATTAATGTGACCCCGGAAAGTAAAGAGCTATTGAAGGACACCGTGGATTTTAGTCAGTACGAGTCTGATAGGCCCTCGCTCTCGGGTGGATAAACTCATTTGATGATTTTACCTTGCTAAAAAAATGGCACACAAACATTGCGTCTGAAATCTCCTAGTTTATGTTTTGCTTAGTGAACGGTGCAACTGGCCTTCCTGTTTTTTTAAGCGGAATTAACTAACGCTTAGGTATTTGAGTTATAGATTACTAGCTGCCGCCACAACTCGAAAATTCTCCCGTGGGAACTTAAAATCGAACTTAAAAAAAACTATCCTATGTGTTAATCCAGTTTATTAACTATCTATGTACCAAATTTCATCCTAATCCGTTCAGGGGTTTTTGGCGTGAAACAGTAACAAACATGCAAACAAACTTTCATGTTTTTAATATTAAATTAGTAGGATACGGAACTATTTTCTGACTTAAGTATTCGTATTACTCTGTGTTTTTATTACAAGTAAGCAGACTCATAGTAAAAACTCGAAAGAAGTAATTAAAAAAGTTCGAAACTGTGTCCGCAAGCTCCGTCTACTAAAATTCGTCATAAGTATTCCATTTTCGGTATAATGTCAAGTTTAATTGACCCATTCGGAGTTTAGATTGCATATACTTAATGAGATAGACATTCAACTTGAGGATCTGTGTGACATCTGTTGGTGCCACCGTGTTTCACAATCACTACCGAAATATTATTTCCTTATGACTAACACATAAAAGTTTGTCGGTTTGAGAAATATTTGAGTTACAATATCGTTCCATGTTGGTTTATTTTATTTTATATGGTTTAGTATATTTTAGACTAGGTATTTAATATAATATGTTCCTCTTTTTATACTATTTATCTCGGTTAACTTATTTTTTTTTTTTTGCGTGGTAAAATCATCAAATGAGTCCTCCCACCCCGGCCAGGGCGGGAGGGACTGTCAGACTTGTACTGACTAAACTCCACGGTGTCCTTCAATAGCCCTTTATGTTCTGGGGTCACGGTAATGAGATATGTCCCGCGACCCCGGCCGGCTTTGGCCCTCTAGAGATCTCTGTTAACTTGGCAAGCAAATAAATATCTTGTGCAATTTAGTCTAATGCCTTGTACAAACTACAAGATATTATACTATAAATTAGCCCTATTTTACATATTTACAAATGAACAATTAGAGGTCTTATCTACTTTTCTAAATATTTAATCTGAACTTCTAACCGTTAACACAAGGTGCGCTAGCACCTGCTAAACACAACAATCACATCACTACGATTGAGCAACCGACATCAAATTGACCCAGTCCAGACCACCAACCATGGCACTGCCGCATCCGCGAACAACAAGTAGGTACTTACAATCACGCGCAATACATTGATACGATGAATTATTATAAAAATTTGGGCCTTGCTATTGAGGGTACTCGAGTTCAGACCGGGTTCTAGGACAGTCTGTCGCAACTGGCAAGTTCGGAACGCTTATCGCTATCAAGATAGGTATTTTGTATATCAAGTGCGCATTATACACTCGCTCACCCAATTCCTGAAGATAGTCGGTAACCTCCTTAACCGACCTAGATGGTGAAACACCTTTTTCCTGCTTTAATCAGTATTATTAGCAGTATTTCGATGCCCTCTCTGACTTTCTTATGAGTTCTTTGTTAAAGATATTGTTTTATGTAAAAAATAAGGGACTTTTTAGTGCCGTACCTATTATCTTAAGATTAGATAATTAAGCATACCAGGAAGCCTTAAAAACATACAGGAAATTAATTATTTATAAACTAAGCTGTGACCGTTCTATGTGACGTCATTAAAAAATATCGGCTTATTATAAACCTGAAGCCAGTATGGGTGTAAAACAAAAATTCTAAAGTTTCATTTATAATTAGCCAGATATTTTACCAAATTATAAGACTGTAATCTCGTGGAGTGTGTATTTGTGCCCGTGACACACTTTAGCGCATATTCGCTATCTCCAAGATTTTTAGTTCAGTATTAATACCAGCAATTTAAATTGACGTAGTTAGTTTAACCGTTTTTATTAACACCAGTAGTCAACCCTAGACTATGTAATAGAAATAGAAAAGTTGTCCATGTGTGTGTGAATTGCACTTGTAGTGTTGTTATGTGTGCAATAAATACTTTATGTATCCATCTCTTTCCTTCTCGACATTTCACTGATAGCTATGGCCTTGTCTAGTCGCATCTAATGCTGGCATTAGTCCGTTTACATCGCGGTGCTACTTGCCCCAGTAACTGGCTTGAAAATTCGCGGTTTGTTTTAAATATGAGACGTAGTTCACTATGTTAGATTATCGCGTTAGCCACACATTGAAACATTCCAATTAAAACTAATTTAGTGGGTTACATACATACATAGTGTATTTATGTTAAAAAAATATGAGTAAACAGATGTGTGATGATGTGATGATGTCAAGCTAAAACTAATTTTTACGGTCATTGGCATGGTTACCTATACTTTACTCAAATAGATGTATTTGTGTTAATGAACTTAATTTATCAGTATCTTCATTTTGTTTCAGGTGAGTACTATTTAATTTCTGAGGATGGAGCTGAAGAAGAAGAGGTATGTTTTTAAACCAAAAGCCGCTGCAAAATTGAAGATACTAATCATTATGAAATATAAGAGAAGCGGCTACGTGCTTCTACATGTGCCCAACAACACCAAACCTAAGCAAAGTGAAGATTGGGAGCTCTGTTCAATGGTTCATAATATTTTCACTTTACTTTATATGAATCCTACTAGCACTCTCCTAAGTTACTTGTACAAGTGCACTGGCTCATCAAACGCTCCAAATGTCCCTGTAGCGAGTGTTGACTGAGCCGGAGTGTTGACCGGTATGTAGGTTACACCGCGCGAACCGGCGAGCGCCCCCCTCCCGCCCCCTCGCCCCTCGCCCCGCCGCCCCGCACACCACGCAACTACTTCTATGATCCGTGCACTTTTCAACAAGAAAATGTCAAATGCACACTCCTTGGAAAAAACTAAAGCGTTCTGCGCAGGTACAGACAGAAATAGGTTAAAAGGAACGCCTTTGAACACCCTGTATCTTTGTAACAGACATCCGCTCAGAAAACTCACAAACACAACGATTGCACAATTCAGATAGTAAACATACATAATTGAAGAGTTTTAGACATTAATCGATAGATAAACACTTGAAAATATAATTCCATTTTTGAAATGTCAAAGTGCATCGTAGCTGCATATCGACTAGCAACTGAGGAGTTGGTAACTATAGTTAGGAATTTGGGCTCAGGATCGTAGAGCGGCGGCAATGTGCCACCGACCAATTCTATTATTGGACGTGGGCCTATCTATTATAGATATTTACATCAACCGCTAACCGTGGTCACTGGGGCAAGTTCGCTCGCTTCTTTAAACTCGCAATAAAAATCGGACAAGTTCGAGCCCGAGACCGTGGCCAGTGCAAACACTTCCTATTTTTCCAATTTTCGTATCGATCGTGAAATTAAAAGAGAAAATTCTTAACAGTAACAATTCGTTTTAACTGTATTTCTTAGTACATAATTGCATTTGAAGACCTTGAAAATCTGTTGGCAATAACGAATGTGTCAGTAGATTCCACCGAACGTTACAAAATCCTAATGTAGACATATTCAAATGTTGTGGTTGTTATGTTATATATATATAGACTATATACTAACAGTTTTATCATCTCAAGGCAAAACGTATAAAGCAATGATAAACGAGTGACCATCAAATTAGGAGATCGACAACCGGCCATGACTCTATTATTACTATATCTTATATTCTAAAAAGACGAAGGATATTATGATAAGATGACACAAAATTCACGCATATTTGCTACTCTTTTTTAATGCGGTAACATTGTTAAACTGATTAAAGACCTATATTTTTGAGAACTGTTTTCATGACTAACATATTCATGTTGGGTATTCAAGGCTTCTTGTATATTATTGTGTTGCTGAAGAAAACTGAGCTGTTCTGGTACTATCTCCGTTAGTTTCTGTGTGAGTGAGTCAGTGTGTTCTGGCCTATATTCTGTATGTCCATTTGTTCCCGCACTAGAACGTATTTTAGTGAAAGTGCGTTTACAGCAACTGCCAAGGTTTTAACACCTGCATTGAATCGTTACAACTCATACATTGTTATTATTAGCTATTTGTTGGAAGTTTATGGTAAAAAGGCTTTTGAAAAACTCAGTTAAGAAAGTAAGAGGAGTCATAATAACTTAAAATTTACAGTTGCTAATTCTGTATTCTCTTTATAAAGAAAACATATAAAACACAAGGGCATTAAGTTGAGTTTAACAAAAAAAAAACAATTGTTTCCGAATAAAAACTGTATGCTAATGACGTAAATTCAACCACATTTTTAATTGTCACTTCTCAAGCATTATTTAAACGTCGAGTAATTAAAATCAAAACTTCACCATAGACCATTAAATCAAAAAGGTAATGTGCGACATTTGGCCCTCTGCCAAAACCGGTGAGACTTCACTCGAGCGATTTACAAAAGTGCGTACAATGATCTCTCTTGATTACTATAAATTACCGCTACCAAGTGAAAACAAAGACTTGTTTTCGAAAGTGCAAGCGAAATGTGGTTCAGTTGCGTATCTTGTTCGCGCTCCATAGATCATCTGTGGAGAACATTAACGAATGCGGATGTTTCGCAACCGCGCTGGTGATCTAGCGAGTACGCTGGTCGATACTCGCCACAGTCGTTACACACTCGATTCGAATCATATTCGATTCGGCCACGC
Source organism: Agrotis exclamationis (assembly GCA_950005045.1). Lineage (NCBI taxonomy): Eukaryota > Metazoa > Arthropoda > Insecta > Lepidoptera > Noctuidae > Agrotis > Agrotis exclamationis. Next base: position 8,168,063 of record OX465417.1, on the reverse strand, counting down.
CTGTGTTTGTCTCTCGAATACGTCGCATCGATTTCTAGTCATCATGAGTAAGTTCAAAAACGTGATGAACAAAATAATCTCGTAGTCGTCGTTGACATCTAATTTTATTGGATCAAACAAGAAATTTATTTACACTTAGCAATTAACTTAATTGACAATTTTATTAGCAATAAAAAATACGTCAAAACTCTATTAAACTGGACTTATTTAGAAACTCTATCATACTAAGTATTATTTTCATGCTTCCTTTAAGCCTTTAGCTAAATAACGGTTTTCAATACCGAGTTTAAGACCATCCCTATTCCTATGAAGGTACTAATCTGCCATATCATTTAGAATGCTTGTAGAGAGTGGAGATCTACAATCAAATTAGAAATGCATTTCACATTGCACATGTAGAGTGCTCTTATCTACCCTATCTAGGGATGTACCTAACTTAAAGTGAAGTTGTAAACTAACTTGACTCGACGCAGTGCTTTCAAGTTTGGTTCTAACACGACTTTAACTTGCAATAACTTATGTAGTTCATTGTAAGCTTGCTTCCTTTCAAACGGACTGATTTTATCTAAAACTTCAACAGAGATGCTTATCTAGGCATTATGATTTATCTCACAATAATTTAAAGGCCATGCTTTGATTTCCTAACACTTTAATCAATGATTTTGTGACTAACATTAAATCAAATGATATCAACATATTTAGAACATGATTTGAATCTGAGAACTTATTTCAATTTCTAGATACTTTAGGACTCAACTAAACATTGCACTGTAAATTGCTATAAAAACGTTTAATAATTTTACGAATGATTCCTATTGGCTGGTAACATCATAGAAGCATCACCATTGGTCGTTTGAAATTAGCTAGCGGGGATGTAATTGGTGAACTCCGCTTGCGTTTGCGCAGTTTTCATTACGCTGTAAGGCCACGTTACGCGGATGAGGTCAGGTCACAGACCTTAATGCATATTGCACTTGCTGAGTAATTGGAATGTTTTTATTAATGTAAGCAAATAATAAAAATGCTGTCATTAAATATTACTGGCTATGTTTTGTCGTAATACAGTTTAATTCCAACTTGTAGAATCACGATTACAATCAAGGTCGAATAAAGACTAGGTCGGTAGTGGATACAGCATTGGGTCAGGATACTCGACCTTGCAATAAAAATATTACAAGACTTGTTGCATTGTGCCACCATTACTTCAGTACTTGGTGGATGTACTTTCAGTTTCCTTTGATCGAACCTTCACCATCAGTTAAGTTTATTAAGTTTTTTTTTTTGCTTGGAAATTACCTATTTCAAATACTTATTACAGCAATATAATGAAGTTACAGAACCCAATACGCTGCCAGCATTCCCACGTAGCAATATAGCAGTAATATAGTATCTCTGAAGAGATATTATAAAAGTACGAGTATATTCTAAAATAAATTATCTATGATTTTAAAACAAAAGCCCGAGCAGCGTTCTTAAAAATTCAGCAAAATTTTATAAATAATTTTAAATTAATAAGAGCCTTATCATGAGTAGGACTACCTTAGCGGAGAGTTTCTGCCGTCTCTTTATCTTTGTATATTTCCAAACACGTCATTAAACAAAAATACATTTATTATTATATTATCAATGTTTAATCACGTGTTACAGACAGATCTTCATAAATATGTACGAAATTGCTGAAATTCGAGAACTGGCATATAAATAACGCATACGGAGTCATACAGAAATATATTTTTTTGAGAAAACATGAACACGTGTTTACTTACCTAATTCTACATTTTTTTTGTGTGGGTAGGTGTTTGTTTTAACTCTTCTATTTCTCATTTCTTCAACCTTTAGCTACTAAATGATGAGTGTCAAATCCCTCCAGTTTAGTACTCCGTTTTAGTACGTTCTAGTCGTTGGGTTGGGTAAAGATTTTTTTTTTAATATTTCTTAAGATACTTATCGTTGCTTAAATACAAAACTTTTCTTAGAACTGCATTTTTCCTCATCAACAGAGTCAGAGAAGTTTTCTAGACAAGCTTAGCTTGAAACTGTTACAAGATAGTTTAGTTACTTATGACACCAGAAATTCACTCAACTGATCAACAGTTGAGTTAATCTAACAAATAAATACATGTATTTAGGAGCTAGATTTAAACATATGCTGGAACAAATTCTTTATCAGTTTCTGTATATAAATGAAGAAACTGACTGACTGTAAGTGGGCACCAATAACGGATTTCCTAAGGAAGTAAAAAAAGAGATGAAAACTTGTATGGAATGAATTTTAATTTCATCCGATTTACTTGAACCTTCGAATGTAGATTTATCAACCAACTACAACTACTATTGAAATAAACATAAAAAAACTCAACTTTTTGAAAAACTCACCCAAAGGGTTGGAATTTTCAAAAAGTTGGAATTGATGTTTCAAACTTTTTGAAAATTCCAACCCTTTGGGTTAATTCATAATTCATTAAGATAAATTTTAAACCTCAGTAGCTAGCCTGATGTAAGTATAAAGATAACATTATAGTTTCAAATCAATATGTGAAAGAGAATGACGATACTTATCCACATTATACAATCTTGAACTTTTCTCTCTCCACTGAGATACACGAGCCACATGGCCAAACAAAAAAAAAATGGCACAAATAAAAAAAGAAACAACCAGAGCGATGGTTCCTGGTAACCTCTAAAATACACAAACAAACACTTTGTTTCGAGGTTTCGTTTTATTTTTGCTGACACAGATACGTTAGGAAGAGGATCTGATATTTAAGTCTTCTCAAACGACATAGATCTTGATTCTTGAACCTCTGTTCTGAGAAGCAATTTTTGTGTTGGCACTGCATGCGTCCGGAGTTTAAAACGTCGTATGGCCCTAGTCACAGGCGGCTCGCGTAGTTCAAGTTGAAGGTACTTGTGTAAGGCCATTATGACGCTCTAAAAGTTATGTATGTGTCATAGAACTCAAAGATGATTCCTAAAAGTTGTAACAAAGAAATAGTAACTCCTTAGTAGACTAAGTACACATTGTCAAGGTGCTGAATAACTTTCATTGTTGTGCTGACCTACTTTTTTTGCGGCTAGAACATTGAACTTAGCGTTGACGGATATTTAACTATGATTCATATATGAAAGTGTGCCAATCAAGATAAACTTGTTTTCGATATATGCTTTCAATAGTGCAATTTCCTTAAATATTCAGTTAGATAGCCGTGGTGCAATTATTTTTAAAACTTGACCTAAATAAACACAGACAGATTATTATTTTAATACGATATAATTCGCCATCATTTCTAGAAGTCCAACAGAACTAATAAGAATATTTTATACATAGCTCAACTGATTCGATTTTAAATAATAATAGGATAATAAATAGTCTGTTAAAGCTGAACAATTTCAATTTCATTACAAGCGATTTAAAAAATCCGAAATGATTTCATTCACCATAAATAATTGAATATGTAGGTACTCCTTTATTTAAAATTCGCGAAATAATTCCTACTGGGTACTGGTGCTACGTTTTAAAAAAATGGTGTCTTTTTAATTAGGCGTCCCCTACGCACCTCGCCATCTCCTCCAACCTTGCAGCCGTTGCCGCTCTTCTCCTATACCTCAGGCCATCCACCAGCGGTCGGCGGCCGGCCTAGTTTCGCGCTAGGAATAGGCGCCGCCCCCGCTTCGCGCCCTACACCAGCCAAGTACTGGCTCGTTAAAGGACACATACAAGCTTTTTATGCTAGCCGCATGGCTTTCAAACACCCTTTCATACCTGCTGAAAGAAAAGCTCTTTTAATTTAAAACATTTTAGGTCACAGTCTATGGTCTGTTTTTTTTTATCTTTGAGCGTGTTTTGTTTCTTCGTTTCATTCGTGGACAGTATATTGTCTATGCTATTACTCAATACCTGGTTATTTCATCTGGGTGAACAGTTTTGTTTTACTTTAACCGCGTGAGTAGGAAGTGTCCCCACTTTGGTTTAATATTTCAATAACATTGCTCATTTCTATGTGTATTAATTTCATTTGTAACTTAGAGAAATATATTTAAAACAACCGCCTATTCGAAGCTACATCCTTCCTACATCGAAAGCCATAAATAACGAGTACAATATAAGCACCTTGCCCAAGCGAGCTCGACGATCTATCGGTTCGTTAAAGTGAGCACGTGAGCACGTTCCATTAGGCACCCCACAGACGACACGCAACGAGAACGCACTTCACACGCGCAAACACTCGTGTATTCGAGTGTTAGCGGACCAGTGGAACAGAAAATTTTAGTTTTTCTCTATTGGTGATGGTACCTTAGGTTCTTTCTTTTAAATGAATAGCTTGGTTATTTAGTGTATCATCTACACCCAATAATATGCTAACACGAATTTGAGATAAAATAGTATAAGCTAAAAAGGTATGTCCAAAACGAATTCATAGTACATCTTAACAGTAAATCTTTACGTTCTTTATGACTATACGGAGTGAGTGTCGAATGCTTCTTCACTTAGTTTACCATAAATTCTTAGTTTACACTTAGTATACAATAAATGAATTAAATCTTGAAATGAGAAACATAGCCCCTTTCATAATAACTCAAGGGAGCAAAACTTAGGACACCTAAGAATAAAATCGATTAAACTTAATAAGTAGTAAATAACGTCGGTCGTCATAAAACTGTGCGCAAGAGTGCATTGCATCACGAAATAGATGGAAGTACCAGCGAGTACCAACGTTATGTGCGTGTATGAGTTACGGCTATGCGACTCCGGCGCATCGCAGGGTTGAAACAAATGTGCAGTTTTCCTTAAAAATAATTTGCTATTTAACGAATGGAGACAAAAAAAAATCGTAGACAATATAAAGAAGCTGTGCTTTACGCCTTGTTTGACGCCTACGCCACATAGGCGTTGTTTCGTCGGCGTCGCTTCGACGCTCTAGAAATGTTCGAAACTAGTATGAGATAGTAAAGGAAAATATGTACGGCGCGTTTTATGCGCGATTGTTCAGCGCCTACGCAGATAATACGTTACGCCCACGCAGGATGAACGATCTAATCATTCGCTCTAGTAAGAAAGCTGTTAATAAGGCATTTAATGAAACAAAAGAATCGACAGGTAATACGCTCAATACTGCTAATCTCATAATTTATAAGTTATCCAAAATTGTATTTATTTCAGTGATTTCATGATTTATTTTTCAATGACAGTTGCGACTGCATATTAAATGCAATTAGAAGCAACCCTAACTAGCTCCGCAAATGCATGCGACGCGGCGCAGTCCTTCGATTACACTGGCGTTGGTGTGCGTTGTCACTGTTCTTTACGTGTAATTGCGTAGATCGCGTGTACATACACACACACACACTATCACGACTCAGTCTAGGCGCAGTCGGTGTAATGAGATAAAATTATTTGCAATTTCCTTTCTGTTCCATCTATAAGCAACGCAACTAGGAATTCGCGAACATGTGTGCGACACATGTAGTTTGTACGTGTTAAGTTTTAATTTAGATTAATTTTATTAGCTGAGGCCTAGGATAGTTTAACGGTTACTTATTAGATCATTTTAAGGTCGATCAGTACCGTTTTCGAAGCGAAACATATAGGATAGAAATTATTACTACTTAACACCTCAAAAATATAAGTTTTATGTCTACATCAGATAAAATGTCTAGTAAACGGATGTTCTAAATTCTTGAACACCATTCCTCCAAAAAACAAACGAGCTAATCAGACCTAAATATCACCCAAATTGTTGACCAGTACAAACAAATACATAAGTACTGGAAGTATCCGTCGTCCAGGTTATTAGCCCCACGCTAGGCTGACGACCTGACCTGAAGATGTAACAATAGTAACCTAAGAACACACTTGAAGAGGCGGCGCCTTCACGACAACCTACGTCCACTCCACGTCTGTAGCACTCACAAAGGGCAATTTGTTTATAAACGCAAACATGCTAACGATCTTCCAAACACACGACATTTTAAACAATAAGCTTCAATTTATAACTTAACAGCAACACAACAAAGACAACAACTAATAAATGGACCCGCTTGTCAAATAAACAAGGATGAAGACAAAACAAGATGGAGAAAAATGCGTTTAAATTCGTTCAACATCCAAAAATATCATGTTAATAAAAAATCCACAAGAAACCCACCATCTCCAACCTAGATTCAATCTTCTTTCTCGGATCAATACATGGTGTGACCCGTAAAGCGTCCACGGGGTACTTGGATAGATCCCTTACCCGTGTAGAGCGTGAACTTCGACCTGGGTTTTGGAGGTCATTAACATTTGGGCGGGCGGAAACTAGGTCGGTGCGTCGTCGGGCTGCAGCGTCGCCATGGCAACGCGCCGCGCCGCCTTCGCCGCCCTAGACGCGGCCCAATCTAATGCCTCCAAATTCCCGCTTTATTTAGACAAGACGGGTCGTATTACGTTATTGTTAGGAAGCTATTTATAGAATTTCCTCTTGACTTGTAACATTATCTTTGAGTTTTAGTTTAATCTAACAATTTATGTGTTTTAGGTAATTGTTACTACAATAACTAAGGCTCAAGTTATGTTTAGTTAAAAACGAAACTACTTGGTATAAAATGTAAATCAGCTTATTCTTCTTGACACGTGTAACGTACAAGAGATTACAATATTAGACGATGTACTTGCAACTTTCCGTCTCCAAGGGATCCCAACAAGCCACTTGCGATGGATACCGCGAAGCAAACGCCGCGGCCGGACGCATAATATACAACCACAGAAACTACGGAACTACTGTTTTTTTTTTAAGTACAAGGAAATTAAGGGACTAACGTTTTGGGGACAATTATACAAAAGATTGTCCTTTTATCGTTAAGAAAGTGTTAATTGAGTAAATGAGGTTTAATTTGAAATTGGCAGTCGGTTTTTGTTGCAGTCTTCATTAGTTGGTATTGAACCTTTACGAGATTTGACGGTCCGTGTTTTGTAATTCATGGAAGTCCTGACAAATGATAAATGTTTACTTATAGCTTTGTTATGGTTACTCATGATTGAAATTATTTCTAATTGTGTAAAAGTATAGCAGTCGTGTGTGATGCACATAAAAATTAATGTATGCCATACAACTTTGACACTCGAATCCTTTGTAGGAAATCCTAATCTTTGAACTGACAGCCGAATCAGCAAAATTATTTGAATACAATTTATTGGTTTAAAACACGATTTTAATAAAAGAAAAACAAAAAACCCGACTGCGTAAAAATTAATTTTGAAAAATACGTGAAAAAGTTAACTTAAATAAAAACTTAAAAGAAAGAAACAAGCCCTACAGAACAGCAGGAAGAAGCAGAACAGAACGACTCACAGTCGGGGCCCATTCAAATTTTTCCAATCAAATCTTCCCAAGGGGCCCCGACTGTGAGTCGTTTTGTTCTGCTTCTTCCTGCTGTTCTGTAGGGCTTGTTTCTTTCTTTTTAGTTTTTATTTAAGTTAACTTTTTCACGTACTTTTCAAAATTAGTTTTTACCCAGTCGGGTTTTTTGTTTTTATTTAATTTTTTTTTTAATTTTACACTTTTTAGTTACGATTCATTGTTCACTGTTTTTTTGTTTGTATATCGTTTATACTTGAAATAAAAACTTAAATCAATAAGTAAGAAAATTAGCCAGAATTATTGTTTTGTTAAACAACTTTAAATCGTTATATATCCTAAACTATTACTTAAAATGAAAAATGATAAAAGAAACCTAAAGATGATTTTAAAACATCTATTCAACGACACCCCACTTGACATAGTTCATCGACTTTTATTTTTTTCATTTTGACAATATGGCGTCTGGTTGTCGCTGTGGTGAATTTTGATTACTGTCATGTCATTAGTGACACTCGCAAGGTTAAGACGAATCGATTGACGTAAGAATTATCAAAATCGGCCTACGCGTTTGGTCTCTAGAACGCCGCATAGAAACAAACATACATCCATACATACATAGACTGATAAACACATTACCCTCCTTTGCGTCGCGCAGTCGGGTAAAAAAGGCGCATAAAGTAATCTTTCGGACGGTAATAATTGGAAGATCTTTCTATAATAAATCGATTAGAGAAAGATTTTGAATTGCGGCCATTGATTGATATTATATTGCACTTGAGATGTGTACTTACATTAACATCCAACAAAATACATTAGGAGTTTTGCTTAAATTTGTCACAGAATACCCAATATTATTCCAATCATAATCAGTAATGAAGTTCTGAGTTTTGGTAGCGGCGTTTTACCGAGCCTGCTTGCGTCACCATCCCGCTGGTACAAGGGACTTGAAAATAGGTCAAAAGGGGGCCGAACCACTGTCACTGCCACAGCACACAGCCGCACATACGACGCTGTGTATACTCCTACAAATCTACGAAAATCAATGGAGCCACGTATACGACCTTCGAAATTTCAAGAGGTCATCTCACCGGTACTTAACGCCGGCTAACCTGGGACTTTGTACGGTTTCCATGGTTACGCTTCATGTATTTTGAACGAGCATGTAAGAGGGGATTTTCACCATTCTATTTACTCGTATAGGGTGATATTTATGATTGGGTAATTTGAGAAAGTATTGTGTTTGGTGTCCCTAGTGGAATCGGAAGTAATTAAACACTGATGATATTTTGATATGATTGAAGTATCTCTACTTACATGTAGAGCTGCAAAATTATCAAGATAATTTATTTTTATTTTTTTATACCTATTTAAGGCAGGCAAATCTTGTTTCTATCAATATTTACCGTGATAGTGCTTATAACGCAATTAAATTAAAACGTACACCCATTTATATAAATTTAACGAATTTAAATAAATGTGTGTACGTTTTTATTTAAATCTCTGAAGATTTATTTCCTCATATTTTTTTTACTAAAATATACCGTAATTACTGTACCCATGTTACGATAAAAATGTTTCACAAAGAACCAAAATAAATACACAATGGAGTGAAAATAAAACGCTTATTTTTACATAATGTCCAGCCAGCCGTCGAGGGATGTGACCTAATTACTATGGTGTTTCTTCCTTTCATCATTTTAGCAGGAAACTTTTTTCACGTAATTTAACATTATCAAGGCAAGCCTTTTATAGTCGTTTTGCCGCTCCTTTCAAATACATAGGGGGGAAATGTGATATTCCAGGATTTTCCGATGCACTAAGTCAGGTATGGTTTTCAAGCTGAATTAACATAGTATGGAAAATAGGTTCAAAAACTTGTCAAAGATCTGGATATCGGTAGATATCCCTAACATAGTGATGTATTTTCAAAAAGAGAAGAGAAATTTTAAGATTATGATTTCTATTGAAGAAATTCCGTTACTAGAACAAACTTGATTGTGAACTTGAAGTTATTGGTGATTTTATTTATTTTATCCAAAGCCTCTTAATGGTCCAACTCGATCAGCGGTACCAGTCTGCCAGGTTCACAGGACTGTCTTATCAGGTAACCGTAACCCTGGAACGTAAAGGGTTATTGAAGGATCACCGTGGATTTTAGTCAGTACAAGTCTGACAGTCCCTCCTGCCCTGCCCTGGGTGGGAGGACTAATTTGATGATATTACCACGCTAAAAAAAATTAAAAAAACCGGCCAAGTGCGAGTTGGACTCGCGTGAAGAGGGTTCCGTACGATGTTACCTATCACGTTTTTTTTTTAATCTGACCCTAATTGGTACACACAATATTGAGTGATTTACCATGTTCTTTTAATATCATGGACTTCTTATAGGTTTTCCTATAATCTATAAGTAGAAAACTAAATTCTGTATTTTATAAAAAAAATTAGGTTCAGTAGTTTCGGAGATAAGGGGGGTGTACGCTATTCAGGCGCGGGGATTCAATTGATCAGGGAACCAAACACAAACACAGTTGAGGCTTCTTGAAAAGGCACTTATATTCACAATTCTACACACACAATGTTTCTTTGGAGACTTCTTCACTGGACGGCGGACGGAACTCAACTACCCCGTACCGCGCAACCGCCCGTCTTTTATCCACGCGGCCGCAAGCGCAGTGCGTGGGAGGGTCGCGCCCACGCTACTGTCTGTCGCTAGCCAATCGCGTGCGGCCGCTATTTATTCACACGTGGGTGTTGCGCGCTACGTTTACAAATCGTCCCAGTGAACAAGTTTACATACATTTCATAATACAATAACAGCAAAACTAAATTATAATATACAGAGAACATAAGGGAAATAAATTGTACGCTATACAGTAAAACGTTTAATTTGACTTATAACTATACAAAGTTAAGACTTATATGGTATTATTTACATGTGTGTGTGTGGTAGGTTGCTGTGCTCCTTAACAATCCCACCCCCCGTATGAGGGTTCAGCCGATTATACTATCATCGGTCGGGAACACAACAACCTTTACAACGGGACGGCGTAGAGTCCCGTGACTGGTTTTTATGTCTACCACTCTTATAATACCGTCCGCACCGGGGAAAACATTTTGAACTATGCCTTTCGACCACTGATTTCGCGATTTATTATCGTCTACGATTAACACTATGTCACCAGTTTTCACATTGGGCACGTTTGCCGACCACTTATTCCGGCGCTGCAGCGTTGGCAGGTATTCGCGTAGCCACCGCTTCCAGAAGACGTCGGCCAGCGCATTCACCTTGCGCCACATGCGGCGCGAGTTCTCGTCGAGCGCGTGGCCGCGCGTGCACGGAGCATCTCCCGCGGCTGTGCCCAGCAGGAGATGGTTGGGGGTCAGCACCACCGGCTGATCCACGTCGTTGGTCACGTAGGCGAGGGGCCGGCTGTTAATGACTAGCTCGGCTTCCAGCAGGAGGGTGTATAGCACCTCCTCGCGGGGGGCGCGCTCGCGCAGCGTCGCCTTGAGTGCGTTTTTGACTGAACGCACCAATCTCTCCCAGCATCCACCCATGTGTGGGGACGCCGGGGGATTAAAATGCCAGGCAATGCCACGGCCAGTTGCCTCGCTCTCCACCTTTGAATGGTCCAGCTCACGGAGGGCGGCACGGAGCTCTCTGTGGGCCCCGACAAAGTTGGTGCCTCGGTCGGAATATATGTCGGATGGTCGCCCGCGGCGCGCGATGAGGCGCCGCAGGGCTAAGATCGCTGAGTCAGCGCTGAGGGATGACGCCAACTCCAAATGTACAGCGCGTGTGGCGAGACATGTAAACAACACGCCCCACCGCTTCTCCCGTCGTCGCCCGATTGCCACCTCCATGGGGCCGAAATAATCGACCCCGCAGTGTACGAAGGCCCTCCGTGTCACCTCCAGTCTCGCCGTAGGCAGGTCTCCCATCTTAGGCGTTCTAGGTTTTGCCTTTTCGATCTTGCAGCGTTGACACGACGCGGTGACCGCCTTGACAGATGACCGTAAATTCGTAATCCAGTATGATTCTCGGATACGATTTACCACGGCTTCTTGGTTGGCGTGCATGTCCTCTTCGTGATAGTGACGTATGAGGCGGCGTGTGAGCTCGTGTTTGCCATCTAATATGATGGGGTGTCGCTCACCGAAGCTCAACTCGTTGCAGGCTCTCAGCCGGCCGCGCACCCGTAGTAAGCCGTCTTCATATATCATCGGGTCCAGTGCGCGCAGCCTGCTGCTGGCAGGCAGTGGGCGGGCGTCCCGCAGCGCTGCGATGTCCGTCGCGTAGCTCTCCGCCTGCGCCAGGCGCAGCAGGCGAAGTCTCGCCTCGTCGAGGTCGACGGCGATCACGCCAGGGGACCGCCGCCGCTTGCGGCAGCGTTCTGTGAAAATTAAGATTCTCGCCACCACATATAAGGCTCGTGTCCACGTCGGTAGCCGGGCGTATGTCAACACCGGCTCGGGGGGAGTGTTCGTCGCGTGCACCCGTTGCACCCGCTCCAGATCAGCTTCCACCACTCCGCCAGAGTCGTCGCTCGCCGGCCACTGCTCCTGCGGACAACGAAGGAACGAAGGGCCCTCCAGCCATTCACTGCAGTTACCAGGCCAGTCTGACCGGGTAGCCTTGTCAGCTGGGTTCATCGCCGACGGAACCCAGCGCCAGTGCGACCTCTTTGACCTCGTATCTATCTCGGCTAATCGATGAGAGACATAACGTTGGAACTCAGTAGCTTCTGAGTTGATCCATTTCAGTACAGTCTTGCTGTCTGTCCATAAATATTTTTCATGTATGGTAGCTCCTAACTCTCTCTCCACGGTGTCGGCTAATCTGCAGGCTAACACGGCCGCCTGTAATTCTAACCGCGGGATGGACACTACCTTTTGCGGCGCTACTCTAGCCTTTCCTATAATCATCGCGACGTCTCTGCCTCCGGAGGCGTTCGTACCTACGATATATACTACCGCTGCGTACGCGGATTCGCTTGCGTCTCCAAAAGCGTGCATCTCCAGGTGGTCTGTATGCAACCCGTACCACCTGGGAACAGAGACGTGAGCGAGGAACTGCAGATTGCTCAACCACTGGAACCAACAGTGGGCTTCTGCTTCCCTTAGAGGCTCATCCCAGCCTATGTTTGTTTGCCATATCTTCCTCATCAGGACCCGGGACTGGATCACGCATGGATACAAAAAGCCCAACGGGTCGAAGATAGACATGATGAACCTTAAGAACTCGCGCTTCGTGGGTACCACCCGACCCTCAGTGATCTCTTTCGGTAGCCGTTTGAAAGAGAGGTCGAAGGCTAATTTATCCGCCGCGGGTGACCACGTCAGGCCAAGCGTTCGTTCGACGCCGTCCTCACCCTTATCTAGTGACACCTTATCTGGTATCTCAGCGCACAATCTGTCGCGTAGCTCCTGTGAGTTCGTGACCCACCCCCGTATGACGAATCCGCCCTCGGCGTGGATTTGGGTCACGTCTTCGATCAATTGACTGGCTTGTGCGACTGACCATGCGCTGTCCAGATAGTCGTCCATAAAATGGTTTTTGTGTATCGCCGCGACTGCACTCGGGTGCGTGTCTATGTACTTGTCAGCATTTTTGTTTAGTATATAGATCGCTGAGGTCGGTGATGACACTGCTCCGAAAATCATAGAGTTCATGCGAAATGTACTCGGCTCCTTGTCGCCTCTCCGTGCCCACAGAAACAGCTGAGCGCCGCGATCCTGCTCTCTGATTTTAACCCGTAGGAACATATCGGCTATGTCTGCTGTAAAGGCGACGGGACCTAACCTAAATTTAAACAAAACCCCTAGCAGCGAGTTTAGTAGGTCAGGTCCTGTAAGTAGTTGATCATTTAATGACGTCCCGTTATATTTCGCGGCGGCGTCAAAGACCAAGCGTAGTTTGCCCGGTTTGTTGGGGTTAGTGACCCCGAAGTGTGGTAGGTACCACACTGGTTCGGTGTCGATTCCTCCCTTTACTTCGCTCGCGTATCCCTCCGAGAGTAATCTATTTATCTGAGTCTCGTACGCCTCCGCGTAGGCACTATCTTTATCAAAACGACGCATTATGCCCGCCAAGCGATGGCGTGCGTTAGCGTAATTGTCAGGTAAATGAGGGTCGTCCCTCCGCCAGAACAGGCCCACCTCCCATGCTCCGTCCTCCGATTGGCGGCTGGTGGTGTCGAGGATGCGCTTGGCGCGTTCCACGTCCTCGTGCTTGCGCGGCGTCTCTGTTATTCCTATAGCTTCCAGTTCGAATTGTTTCTTCACTAGGTTATGCAAGTCTACGTTCGATGCTACAGCACAATTTACCGAATGACTAGCGCTACTAACTGAGCCTAGGGGTCCGTGCACGACCCAACCTAACGAGGTCAAAGAGGCTACTGGCTTACCCGATTTCCCTCGACGAGTCTCCCTGCCGATCAGCAGCTCCCAGTTATCCTGGCCCAGCAGCAGCAGCGGCTTAGCTCCCTCCATTGCTTCGCAGCCCAAGTCACGGAGGTGGGCGTGCTCCGACAAGACGACGGCGGGCACTGACTGAGCGGGCAAGTCCATATTCACTAATGTACGACACTTAATCTGGTGCATATGTCCGTTAGGTCCGCGCACTCCTACGCACAGCACTCGCGACGCACTATCAGTAATTTCTTGTCCTCGCGCACTACGTATAGTTATGGGCACTCGCTTGCCCTTTGCGTTCCCGGCCAGAGAGCTATCGATGAGGGACACGGTGGCGCCGTCGTCCAGCAGCGCGTAGCAGGGCTGCTCTCTTCCCTCGATGACGACGTGTACAGGAATAATCTTGAGTAGCGCCTTTCCATTATAGTCACTCACGTTCGTGACTATCTCTGGCTTTTGTTCCTGGTGAAGTGGCCCGTGGTGCGCGTAGTTGCATGTGGGGCATTTCTTGCGGCGGCAGGTTCTCTTTGAGTGCTTTGCGCTCAGGCAGTTGAAGCACAGTCTTTTTTCTTTCACGATTGCCCATCGGTCGTTCACCCTGAACTTCTTGCAGGCCGCGATCGTGTGCTTTTCGTGGCACAGTTGGCACTGCTCCTCTGTGGGCTGGGTCGGGGCGCCGTTCTCTACGTTCGCGTGCACATGCAGGCGCTGAACGTTCTTCGTTGTCTTCGCCGGCGGCGCGCTGGCCCGAGGTTTGCTTGGCGCAGTGACTGCTTGACCGAGGTCCATCTGGATATAAAATGAAGAGGCGCGCGCTAGGTGACCGAGGAATTCAGATAACATTTCCAAACTCGGAGACACTCTCATGTCCAATCCCCGACTGGTTGACACTCCCATGGCGAAGTCACCGTATTGCGAGCGCTGGACGGGCGTGAGTTTATTTAATAACTCGCTCACTAATTGCGGATTGTTCAGGTATCCGTTTGCTCGCACACTTCTCAACAGCGAGACGCAATTCCTCACAGTAGTGGAAAATCTTCGTAACTCGCGGCCGCTTTCCGTTACTCTTGGTAGCTCGCGAATCTTTTTCAGTGCGCACTCGAGAATCAAATTGGGGTGCCCGTACTCTTCGTCTAAAGTCTTGATTATCTCCGACGGGCTGGCCGATGCGCGTAATAAGTCCTCGACCACCAGTCTTGCTTCCCCTTGTAGCGACGTCTTGAGTCGGGCGAGGTTTTCGTGTGGCTTAAATTCGTACATTGCAGTGGTGTCAAAATACATATTCTTGTATGAGAGCCACTCCGCTGGGTCGCCTCTGAAAGCCGGCAACTCGTACGCTTGCCTCGGTATCGGTCGCGGACGCGCGATGCTCGCGATCGCCTCTGCCAGCTGGTCAATCTTCTTGTCCCGCGTTGTCCTGGTCCTGTCCGCTTCTTCGACGCCCGTGTCCCACTCGATCGGGTCATGGGCTGGCGCGCGCGCGGTGCCAGCGTGAACAGTCGTGTTCGGTGCACGTTCGGTTTCGCGAAACGTAACTGGCG
The DNA here is from genome assembly GCA_950005045.1 of Agrotis exclamationis. Lineage (NCBI taxonomy): Eukaryota > Metazoa > Arthropoda > Insecta > Lepidoptera > Noctuidae > Agrotis > Agrotis exclamationis. Next base: position 8,152,768 of record OX465417.1, on the reverse strand, counting down.
CGGACGCGGGCGCACACATAGGGGGCGCAGGTACTCGCCCGAGCGGCGGCGGCATGTTCATGGACACACTCGCGGGCACGTTCGCAGTCAGTTTCGCGGGCACTTCACTTTGTATTCCGGGGTTCGGTACCCGGGGCGGCGACATGTTTCGACTTGTCCGTACTTGCTCGTTACTGGTTGCGGCGGGCGTGGTGTGCGTCACCCATTCTTCTACACGGCACGCAGTGTCGTCCGCTTCCGAGCATAACTCCTCTTCGGCGGCGGCGTCTATCTCTGCCAGGTCCGCCTCAAGTTTCTTCTGAACTAATTTCTCCTTCATGCGGACCAACTCCTTTTCTGCTTCGTATTCAGCCCGTCGCCGCAGGTACTCGGCGCTCTTCTGGCCGCTCCTTGACGACGTGACGCTTGTGCCGGACCTTCCTCTTCGCGCTGCCACCGACCGCACTGGCGTCGACATGTCCCGGTAGTCTACAATTCTACCGGGACCCGTCAGTGGGATGACTTGCGTTTGGTCCGGTTGCAGAGTTGGTGCGATGGACGGTGAGCCCGGAACTCTGTCCGACGGCACACCGGAATCCGCTTCGAGAGCCTGTCTTCTCAGGGCGTTTTCTTCTCTACGCCTCATCTGGCTCCTTGTGGTGATGGTGCTTTTCTCACTCATGGTGTACGTTTTTCTTTCTTGTTCCCTGATCCGGCTCGAAGGACCAAGACTTGTACGCTATTCAGGCGCGGGGATTCAATTGATCAGGGAACCAAACACAAACACAGTTGAGGCTTCTTGAAAAGGCACTTATATTCACAATTCTACACACACAATGTTTCTTTGGAGACTTCTTCACTGGACGGCGGACGGAACTCAACTACCCCGTACCGCGCAACCGCCCGTCTTTTATCCACGCGGCCGCAAGCGCAGTGCGTGGGAGGGTCGCGCCCACGCTACTGTCTGTCGCTAGCCAATCGCGTGCGGCCGCTATTTATTCACACGTGGGTGTTGCGCGCTACGTTTACAAATCGTCCCAGTGAACAAGTTTACATACATTTCATAATACAATAACAGCAAAACTAAATTATAATATACAGAGAACATAAGGGAAATAAATTGTACGCTATACAGTAAAACGTTTAATTTGACTTATAACTATACAAAGTTAAGACTTATATGGTATTATTTACATGTGTGTGTGTGGTAGGTTGCTGTGCTCCTTAACAGGGGGGGAATGGTCAAATTTCGTCTATTTTCTTGAATAACTTGGAAACTATTTATTTTAAAATTACAAATAATATGTTTAAGATTGTCTCAACAAGACCTTTCATTTGATATGTCACACGATGCAGTTTTCAATTTTTTTTTTAAATGTTCCCCGTCCCCCCAAAAATTACCTCCCATATACAGATATGGACTTCTTATAGGTTATCCTATAATCTATAAGTAGAAAACTAATTCCTGTATTTTTTTCAAAATTTTAGGTTCAGTAGTTTCGGAGATAAAGGGGGGGGGAATGGTCAAGCTTCGTCTATTTTTTTTTTAATAACTTGGAAACCATTTATTTTAAAATTACAAAAAAAATACTATTAAGTTTGTCTCAACAATACCTTTCATTTGATATGTCACACGATGCACTTTTCAAATATATTTTTTTTTTAATTTTCCCCTTCCCCCCCAAAAATTACCTCCCATATACAGATATGGACTTCTTATAGGTTATCCTATAATCTATAAGTAGAAAACTAATTCCTGTATTTTTTTCAAAATTTTAGGTTCAGTAGTTTCGGAGATAAGGGGGGGGGGGGAATGGTCAAGCTTCGTCTATTTTTTTTTTAATAACTTGGAAACCATTTATTTTAAAATTACAAAAAAAAATACTTTTAAGTTTGTCTCAACAATACCTTTCATTTGATATGTCACGCGATGCAGTTTTCAAATATTTTTTTTTAAATTTTCCCCTTCCTCCCCCAAAAATTACCTCCCATATACAGATATGGACTTCTTATAGGTTATCCTATAATCTATAAGTTGAAAACTAATTTCTGTATTTTTTTCAAAATTTTAGTTTCAGTAGTTTCGGAGATCAGGGGGGGGGGGGAATGGTCAAATTTCGTCTATTTTCTTGAATAACTTTGAAACTATTTATTTTAAAATTACAATAAAAATATATTTAAGATTGTTTTAACAAGACCTTTCATTTGGTATGTCACACGATGCAGATATCAAATATTTTTTTTTAATTTTCCCCTTCCCCCCCAAAAATTACCTCCCATATACAGATATGGACTTCTTATAGGTTTTTCTATAATCTATAAGTAGAAAACTAATTACTGTATTTTTTTCAAAATTTTAGGTTTAGTAGTTTCGGAGATAAGAGGGGAGGGGGAATGGTCAAATTTCGTCTATTCTCTTGAATAACTTGGAAAATATTTATTTTAAAATTACAAAAAAATACATTTAAGATTGTCTCAACAAGACATTTCATTTGATATGTCACACGATGCAGTTTTCAAAACTTTTTTTTTCATTTTCCCCTCCCCCCCAAAAAATTACCTCCCACATACAGATTTCATCTATTCACGTCACACCTCTGTGCTTGGGTCACAGGAATTGATATGTGTACCAAATTTCAACCCAATTGGTCTAGTAGATTAGGAGATAATTGACTGTAAGCGACAGACAGACGGACACACGAGTGATCCTATAAGGGTTCCGTTTTTGTATTCGGACGTACGGAACCCTAAAAACTGTGTTCGGTCAGTGCGCAGGAGTTCCTCCTGGATTAGGTCGCTCTATCATCTCATCTTAGACTAGATTGAGGATGAGGCCAAGTGCAAGCATAAAGTAACAAAAAAAAAATAACGTGTGGCACTCGGGGACTGCCGCGGTAAAGCTATTGCATATAGCTTTTTTTATCAACTTATGCAATTATAATTATTTATTTATTTATTATACCTATTTATTACTGTACTAATTAGGCTATGGACAGCCACGTCAATCAAGTGAAACGTCAAGAAACGTTCTCCTCCTCCTCCCTCTCCCTCTCCCTCGCCCTCTCCCTCTCCCTCAATAAAATTGCCCCTTGCTCAATAATAGCATGCTGTCATGCTAGTAATGAGCACGTCTGTCCGTACCTTTATGAGCACGTCTGACCGTACCTTCATGATTGCCGAAGTCTCCCGAACTGAAATGACGTTAGACGATGCGTGCTGTCAGATGTGGTCAGGAAATTTCCTTAGGATTTTTCGTTACGTTTTTCGCGCGCGCCGAGCTCAGAGCCTGCGATAAAAGCTATGCAAGAGCTTAAAAACAAATTACTTTTAAACGCCTCGTGCATCAAATAGGTCGTAGTTAACTTTTAAAATATCAGTTAAAGCCATATTACGACAACGGCAGCACATGACAACAGTTAACGTTCGAAACTCAGATAATTGTTTCACTCTATTTATAAACTTTTCGCAGAATTCGTGGGATCGTGATAGGTATGATACATTTACAAAAACTGTGCACTATTAACCCTAATTACTTTCTGCTAAAGTGTTCGCAAATATTTTTAGGGTTCCTTAGAAAAAGGGTAAGCCGAAACCCTTTTACTAAGACTCCGCTGTCCGTCCGTTTGTCTGTCTGTCTGTGCATCTGTAACCGGGCTGTATCTCATGAACCGTGATAGATAGCTGAAACTTTCACAGATGGTGTATTTCTGTTACCGCGATACCAAAAAATACACAATATAATAAAATTAATATTTGTACAAATACAAATTCTATTTATTACAAATTCAAAAGAATGATTTCTTCTTCCGTTTATAGATAACGGTAGGAACCCTTCATGCGCGAATCCGTCTCGCACTTGCCCGGTTTTTTCGCGAAAGCGGGAAAGCGGACAGTGACACCACTGGTGATACTGTGAGTCTGTGACAGAATAGATTTTTAAAAATCGAAAATTTACACTTACATTCATTTCATTATAGTAGAAATTTTGAAATTCTCAGTACCAACACCGTTCTACTTCAAAGAGCTATATTTTCAATATTACGTTGAGCAAAGCTCGCTTGAAACATTCAGATGTTTTAAAATCTGAATAATATTTTCGTATTTTTTGTAAGAAATGATGATGGGACTCGTACCGAAATAAAATTTATGAAACATTTGAAAACATGATAAACCACTTATTTTGACATCGTTCGGTACTTTTTCTTTCATTACATTTTTCTATTTAAAATGTAATGTTATCAAATTAATTATACTATGAAAGCGCATCGTCGAATAAATATGCTTCAAATAAACATTATTTTAAGACAACGAAGACTGAATTTCAGTACCTACCAAAACAGAGAGTAGGTACGTTTGTATCGTCCCGTCCATTTTTTACAGTTTAACTAAAGCATCTATCTCGTCGATTTTCAAGGTTAAACAGCGCTTACCAAGGTTGGTTTTTGGATGGGTGATGGTTGGTGGTTGGATGGGTCTGTATAAGGGAGTTTTCTCCACGTCTTAGAAAGCACGTTAAGCCCTTGTCTGATGTCGTCTTGATCTTTGACAGTCGTTACTGTTGGTCAGTACAGAACAATGTTCCTGTTGACTATCACGTAGGTTCTTTGGCAACGTCGGTTGATTAAAAAAAGCTTGTATCTAACTGCCACACCCTAAATCGCCATCAGATCAGTTAAAATGACGGTCATGGTAGACGTTTGAACTGAAACGTTCGTGTTGACTATCACGTAGTTCTTTGGCAACAAAGTCTGTTGATTAAAAAAGCTCGCATTGCTCAATTATATTTTTTTGTATCATGATTTGAACTAGCATTTGTTTATATTCTCATGCTGATGAAAGAAATTAAGAAGATTGAAATCATTGGAAGAATCCAAGAAAGCATTACTGTGATAAGCGCAGCTTAGCCTTTTGTCAAGTCCTTTAAACAGTATCTTAAACTCTTTTACTTTTAAATACAACATAATTTTCTATAAATACCTACATTAAATTCATTAGCAGAACTCGTAAGTCGTGCATACTCGAAAAAAAGATTACAAAAGCAGTAAATAACTTCAAAAGCGTCTGAAACTGTAACTCACTTTTACTTTCGGCACAAGTGTATAAACACGTCTCCCCGAACTTCGTTACTCCTGAATGGAGCCGCTCATTAATCGACTGAATGTATCGCATTAAAATGCAGCTGAGACAAAATTCTTAGGGCCCCTGACATTGGGCTTTGACCTCACTCCGTCTTTTGGCAGTCGCCTTGGCATTGCAGCAGGGCCGCGTTCAAAAGCCCGCGCCTCAAAATTTATACCAAGTACCGAACAACAATATTGGCTGTCCTTTACCTTCAACAGTAATATAATGCCTTCTGATGCAGGCATTTTTTCGTCTATATTATTTTTAAACGTTTTAAATACAGTCAATTGTTAATTATAGAAGTTGGCTCGCTGTGTTCGCTTTGTTCAGTGCACGTACTTCGTGTTATTGTAAAGGTCAACGGAGTTAATATCGGGCACTATCTGGTTGGATCGAATCTCGCAGTCCGCGATATTGCGCCATTAGATGTAGAAAAAAAAAGAAAACGCATTACGCCATTAAAATACTTCGATGCAATTTGGCAATAACTCCTTGAAGATTAAAACTTAACCAAAAATTGAAGTAGGTACACAGGTTTTTGTTTTTGATAATGTTTTATTTGGTTTTTGGACTGTTTGTTCAAATAAAAAGCGACATTCTGAAAATCACCGGTTATCTCTTGGTGACGTAAATATTACTACAAATGAAAGTCCTAAGTAGATACTAAGCATTAATTTCACAAGCGCGAGCGTTCATACCTAAATTAACCTAAAGTACATTCAGCATGAAACCCGTAAAATTGCAATACTTGGAAATGAAAACCTACAACTAATATAACTACCTAATTGAAACATTAGCTTAGCTTCTACTATTTCTTGTCGTAGCTCATAACCTATTTTCAATGAAGTAACGAGTAGTAACCGCGCCTGCAGCTTTGAATAATATAACAGATACCCCTGCCATAATATTATTGATCTTTAAATGTCGAATGTCAAGAGTTCAACCAACATGGCGGACGAGGTTGTCTTTTGTTTCTATGAAACTGCATAAACACCGCAAAAAAAAAACAGATAGGAAGAGAAAGAATTCTCTATGGATATTTCAAGAGCCATCAAGACTGATGATCGTCGGATTATCGAGATAAAAATTAGAAATTCAAGATGGAGTGTTAAGAGGATGCACCGGCCGGCGCGCGGCGGCTTCGGCAACGGGCAGCGCTTGCGCGGCGCCCCAGTTCCCAGCTCGAGGTCAGGAGTTCGTTCCCCGATACGTATTGATCGCCCAGTCGAGGCCGGAAGTGGGCTTCGGTGCAGTGGACCTCCAATGAGCTGTTAGCATCACCTTCATATGGCTAAAGAAACTTCTAGACTTTAACAACAATTGCTTCAGACCAGCTGACCAAAGCAAGTTCAACTCTTTCATGAAACTTTTTTGCTTGGATAGAAAGCACTTAATTCTAGGACATAAATGAAACCTTACTTGATTCTAGCCTACCAATTACAACTAGTGTAACTTACATTTTTAATTTATGATCCTTAGCACATTACTGGTTAAGGGTGAATGAATAAATACCGAATGTGTACCTTCTATGTATACGTTAATGTAGATACATACTACGATTTCCGATACGCAGACTATAGAATACAACGGCCAATATAACTAGTATATAGTAGAACAGCTGACTGAAGATTTGTATTGACAGTTCATTCACGGATTTCCCGGAATTTTCCTCTTATTGAGCGGTACCTCTTACAGGTAGATATAGGTACGCAGAATTCACACACAGTGTACGCGTATAGATATTGTATTGTGTGTAACCGTTATGTCATGTATTATTTATTTGTATTATTTTGTTTGTAATAAAATTTGAAAGAGAATGGGTCGTTAAAATAAAAATGGGACGAATGGCTTTGTACATAAAAAATACACAATATCCTGTGATCAGCAAAGGTTAAGGCAGAGGTACCTATTAATGTACAGGCGCCAGCACATAAACCTACTCCAATCTGTTAATTTTTCCCTGTCAAACTTTTGAAATTTTTTTATCTTCACATTTGTGATAAAGTTGAAAATTGATTTAACAAATTTGACAGATTAGGGTAGGTTGATGTGCTGGCATCAGTACTATAGGGTGAAAAGAAAATCGTACTTATGTGTTAAAATAAAAGAAAATACAACCTCAACACAAACAAAACCTATAAAATATTTTGCGGTTGTTATGCATTTGATAAATAATTTAATTTAATCTAGTTAATTATTTATACAGTGAGTGTCATTTGAATACCCCAGTTACACTTGACATTGGCACAAAATCATTACACAAGGAGGAAAATTGTGCTGTTAATACCAAGCTGGGAGTAATTTCATAATGACTTTTTATTTTCTACAATTTAATTAACGACGTCAGGCATTCCTCGGTGGCAGTCACGAAGTCTGGGTTTGTACCCGGTTAATGGCTAAAAATAGTTGTGTCTTCGTCTGTCAAACAAAATAAAAAGTGGGTCTGCTGTACAGGTACACCTCTGTCTAACCATTCAGGAATTAGAGGCGTGATGTTATCTAAATATATTGACTTATCATCATAATCTCACTCAACAGTTAGCTTCGTATTTAAATGTCAATATTGCTTTAAATTGAATCGAAGGTGAAATAAATATTTTCGGTCTGGTGCTATTGAAAATTCTCATCTTCACATTGAAGTTCCCAGCGTCGAATCTCGCGACGACCTTGCTTACCACAATTATTTACATTATCAGGCACATTGGCGAGGACGGGGGCACACATGAGCAATTGTTCAAAGTAAGCCGTCAGTGTAATATTGTCATTAGCATAAACACAACACACAGACGAATCAGTCGCCGTATCGGCGGGGGTGTTATCGGCCCGTTATAAGTAGGCCCCGGAGGTGGGTCAATGACGTTCGTTGACCCGCCTGCAACCCGCACGTGTCGACCTCGCACCCCCGCGCGCACTGCACCCCCTCGCACACAACCCCAGACCCCACCTCGCCCCGCCCTCCTCGAAATTTATGGTGATTGTTGCTAACCTTTCCAAATACCTCAATTAATGCATTGTTCACGTGCTATGCGCATCCATCATCATACTGCCTACATGTACTTATTACTCCACGGTGTTCCTTACATCGTTCGTTATTTGGTACATTTTCTGTACTTTGCTATTGTAGATAATGAACTGAAATTGATACTTGCATGTCCTTGTTATCTGTGACAGTATGACATATTTGTAAGACACATTTATTTGTTAAATTATTTATTGGTAGATTTTATTGCTACAATTGCATTTATGTAATTCCGAAAATTAAAATTTATTACAATTTTAATGATCGCCTTCGTAGCTTATTGTCGACAACTGTATTTTGATGTGCTTTCCTGTTTAAAAATAAACAGGAAAGAACACAAAAAACCTTTTCAAATAATTTTGAAATATAGAGTCAGAGGAAGATAATTTATTTGTGCAATTACATAACAAACACGTGACTAGCATTTAAATCCACAGACAACATGCGATCGTAATCATTACGCATAGCAACTGCCTACACATCATAAGCAAGGTTTACCTATTTCAATTAAAACCTCATCTTCAATTTGTGCGAACAGGTTCGCTGAGGCATAGGTCAAGCGGCCACTCCTCCCAATCCTCCGTATTGATTGAACCATTGACGTATGCACATTTGACGCACTAACCTACCTATATTTCTAGGTGCACTATACACAACAGTTTCATTGCCATATTCCCGGAGATCGCTATATTTATCAGTCTGGTCGGGTGAGGGGCGCGGGCCGCGGGGCGGGGCGATAGCGCTCAGGTACTAGGTGGGTCAATGACGTTCCTTCACCCGGTGCAGCCTGCGCACCATGAAAGTAGGGCGGCTACCCACCACCCTCGCTACGCCCGATGCTCTTAGCCCCCCTTTATATAACTTAACTGCACTTAGGGTGCTGTACTTCACACTTGGGTAGATCAATCAATGCCATCGGTTTCCATGATATGAAAATATGTAATCCTGAAATACTACACACCCTTTATTTCCATTTAATGACGAAGAAAATGAGGCAGTTCTAACGGACGGAAAAGTATTTGTATTGTTGGTTTGTTATGGCAACAACAAAAATAGGGAAGGGCCGCCCTGGGGTCAGATTTGGGTTCGCTTGCTTACGTAATATTAGTCATTTGTTTATTTATAAGATTTTCCTCCTTGTATTCCCTGAGACTATAACAAGCTTTTACTTCGTGTGAAATAAGATCTTGGTCAAATAAATATTGGGGAAAATATTATATTGCATTGATAGTGATACGGATGATAACCGAATTAACGGGTGACGTCAGTCGATCATGATTGTGTCAGTCAGGGCCCGCCCCACATCCCCTTGAACTAATTTGATATTGCAATGATTATTAACTTTATAATTAAATTATGATCGTACCATAGAGCTCCGAACTCTACGTTCATTTAACCGGTCTCACAATGGGTAATTACAACTATAGGTTACAAATTAATTAATTATTAATATTAACTTGACCTTCAACGATCAGCTTTTCAATGTAAATTCTACAGATTATGTTTGTAATTAAGTGTATGTAATGTATTCAAGTTTATTTGTAGTTCTGTAAACAAGTAAGTATAGACAATATTAGTGTGCAAGGTCACATGGTATGCGTTTATTTTTTCTTATACTACGCATTGCGTGTTATAACAGATAGGTATTATAACATTCAATTTAATGCAAGTTCTTTATATGCATTTTTTTATACGGATAGAAATCAAGACGCTTAAACAAAAACACTTGCTTATGTTCATCGATTATGCAATTAGTTTCACCTCAGAGAATATTTGCGAAATTGACAAATGCTTAGTAGCAACTTACCAATAGCAAACATACCTACCAACATGCATACATTCATGCATACATTCATACACCACCAAATAGAACAACAGGTAAACATAGACGACGCTAATCCAATGAGAGAGTACCAAGAATTAGAACATTACATAAGGACACGCAGACGATAGCGATAAACTTATTGCATCGAAGTAGTGACTGCACTATAAGTACCAAACAGTACTGGAGCCTTCGCCCATGTACTCGTAAAAGTAGATAGAATGTCTAAGTCAGCCAGGCCAGTAGGAGCCAAGGCTAGGTTGAGCAACCGTCCCATTCGATATGAAACTTTATAGCTACGCACGGAGCACAGAAAATTGCATGCCGGCTGTCGTCAATGACGTTCGTTGACTCGAGCGTTCGATGCCGGCGCAGTGCTGTTTTCCTTCTCCGTTTTCATGCATTGATATTAGAAACTATTGAAGCTGTTTCTGTTATAATGTTAACTTTGTGATTCCCATTGATTTCTGAGTAAACAACAATTTATTTTGTTGTAAAGTACCTACTGTATTGTTTTAGACAGGTATTGCATTTTATTCTGCAGCAATGACCTTAAAAACCTTGCGAAATTTAACGCGACTTTACATTTAAATAATATAATTAACCTTGAATATGACAATATTTATTTAGAAGTGAAATGGGTACAGTTCTCGTAAAAGCTATGCTGAAAACATTTCAATATTTATTTTTATAATTATTTATAGTGCCTAATCAGATCTACTAAAGTTTTCCTAGGAGTACATTCACAAAGTTGATTAAATAATAAAAAAGTAGATGAGAAATATTTTTGAAAAGTTTGTAGGAAAGTGATGCTAGTTCAGTAAGTTGTAACGTAGCGAGCTCTAAGATCATAGATTTCAAGGTCTGCTGCTGGATGTACGGCGATTCCGCGTCCGATCTATCATGTTGAAATACGTAGTTATTTTAAACGGCAGAAGGTTTATTTCATTTGTCGTCTTGCAAGTACAGCACCAGTTACACAAGACCCCTGCCGCCTGTCACTGACTAGCGACATGATGCGAGATGGAGAGAATCGTGCGCACGTCAGAGGTCTTGGTTAGCTGGTCGATGTGTACGTGAGGTGGCTCAGAGCTCGTGACCCAATTTCGCAGCTGCTGGTTTCAGCAGCGGCGAGGGGAGTCAGCGGGGGCAGTGCGGGGCGCGGGGGCAGCGGCAGCGGCGGGAGGCGGGCGCGTGTCAATGCCGTTCGTTGACTCGCAGCAGCGCAGCGGCATCGACGCGGCCTCCGCCTTACATAACCAACGACAATGAGCGCTCGGCGAATGCGTGTGATGTACCAGCCGACCCCACTGTTGCACCGCCACACCAGTCGCCCTATGACACTGTCTCTAGCCTAGCCCGTACAGTACAACCACTGGCGTGAATGCATCCTTAACATCTATCAACTCTGTGTGCCACACATCATCGGAAGTCACGAATATTCTAGAAGGGTGCACCTCCAACCGTCACATGCAAATTGCACGGTACTTTATTCTTTGTAGTTATTGTTGTCAAGGTCAGTTCTCAAATATATTTTAGGATACTTAGGCAATGAATGTCAAAACCATAATGATTAGGTATGAACCTGTAGCTAAATCACAACTCTATAATTCATATTTATTAGAACTTGTAGAGCAAAATACAAATCGTACAAGTTTTGCGCATAAAATATTTTTCAAATACCAATTCAATTTAAGATAGTTGTAACGGATAAGAACTACAACTGAAAACTATTTGTAACTGAATTTGCTTAGGTTCAATGCTCGTAGAGGTAATATTTGATCAAATTGTTTGGTATTTCCTGAGCAACCTAAGCAACAATTAGTTTACTTAAAATTCTTTTAATTAATCTTTTATTACGATTAATTGTAATAAGTCAATGAAACTGTTCAACATCAGTAAAATGGCAAGTGTCTGCAAAGGAAAACTGGTGACAAACTTATGTCAAACCAAACTGTAATTAGCTCGGAAGTTACTGCACAGTTGTCAATTGTTGTATCTGTGAATGAGACAAGTTTACTGTGGAAAGCGGTTCCTGCTACATAGGGGCGCAACAATGGGCGCGTAGGGCGGGCGGGCCGAGCCGGGCAAAGTCGGGCCGAAAGTGAAAGATGCGCGGGTGCGGGGGTGAGGAGAGGCGCGCGCGGGGCGGGGCGGCCAGCACAGCGGGCAGAGCCGCGCGCCCGCACTAGCGAGCGAGTGCACCGAGTCGCAGCCTCACGCAAACAAAACTTTAGTTACTAACCTACTTCCGTGCGGGCGCCAACCGCGAGCGCGACTCCCGCTCCGCTGCACGCTCCTGTGTGCTGGCCGACGCTGGCCCACGCTGGCCCACGTTCCTTACTCATGACACGTTATAGTGATGAACTATTCTATTAAATTAACTAGGACTCTTTGAGCCGGCTTGGCTGTTTATTTTGAATGGACACAAACACGATAAAGCTGACCGGACGACAAGGGCAATTGAACAAAATGTTTTATGGTGAGATGACGTTGTGTACGTCTTGTACAGCTTTTATGTTATTTTATTTTTCACGTTGGCATGCACTTGCGGTCTCGTCGTTTCATTCATTCCTTGTTTATTAGTAGTCGGCCACGCACACACCGCACGTAAAAACACGTGTTTTTTTTCTATGATTCCGTTGACTATAACATTTTTAATCGCAATTTCTATCGACAAGATCCACTTCCAGATTATCTTCAAATTAAATATTGTACAAAGTACTATCGACTCTAATCATTAATATCGGTGTACTCTCGACTCTATTGCATTAACTAATTTATCTTTAATCCAATTACCTACTGTCTGAACAGTATCTTAGGCACCGCCAGACAGAAAACAACTTTTTACTTCTTATCATTGTTTTATCATTCTGACCAATTAAACAGTAACACTTTATGTATCCTGATTTAATTATCTTACATTTCTATTTTTCCAAAGAAAAGTAATCAGCTTTTTGTTATGTTGCAGCATAAATTACTTAATGTTTTGCGTTTGTGTCATGTTCTTAGTTTACTTTACCTGGTAATTAGTTAGGTGAATTATAAAACTCATCATATTAATATTATTTTCGTTTATTAAATTAATGATAACGTCTTTTTGTCTTAAATTAAAATTGTTAAATATTTCGATCGGCGGCCATATTGGATTTGTACTGTTGATGTCGCCCTCTAGCGACCAATGACGTTAACATTATTTAATGATAACACAGTTTTTTGTTTGGGTACATTTTACCTAAAAGATTGCGAATTATAAATATAGAAAATAAATTCACTTAAATGTAGGTTATCTAGCTGTTATCGTCATGTTTTGAAGTCTTTATCTTACATAAGAATCACCCATATAAATATGAATAATTACTAATAAGTCAGAACTCATACAATTCTCGAAGAAAAGCAACATACGTTTTGATGCATAAAATCTTTACTTATTGTTCACAGCATTTTTTTTTACGAAATTCTACTTGTCCTTTTTATTCATGCCGTAAACAAATCAAGTTAAGAATTATCTATTAAATGAAATAAAACAACATCCCAACATTTTACCTTTTCTAAATTCAGAAATACTAATTGCTATTCTCGAAACTCTACCTCCAAACGATGAGTAACAAAAATGTCTAATTTACACTGAAAACGAATAACCACACATATGGCTGAATTATTTTTATACATCGGGCATCTAATCCTTGTATGATGATCTCACGGTTATATTTTAAACCCCAGTCAACTGCTACGGAAACCATTGTTGCGGAAACTACAGGATCTATACTTATACATATAGTCAATGCACAAAAATGCACTAGCTGTTGTCCGCGGCTTCGCACTCTCTTCCTCTATAACGTCTTACCGTCTCAATGGTCTCATCTATCTCTGTACCAAAATTATGATGGCATGGTTCACAAAATTATGCTCGCAAAGATCTTTAAAGTACCATAAATTCAATTAATAACTTAAGGTAAAATCGATGCAAAATTTTGAGGCTTTATCACAAGTTTTCTGTATTTTACCTTACAGCATACTTGAAGTATGTAAGGCGTTTATATTATCAGCCTATTGACGTCCACTGCTGAACGTAAGCCTTCCCAAAGAGCGCCAACCATCCCGGTCCTGGGCAGCCAGCATCCATCCACAGGCGTATTAAGTGGATAATAAAAAAGCGCCTCTAATGTACGAACGAGGAACTATTTCCCTCTTTTATTTTTTCAAAGTTCCCGTTTACTATATCCCCGCTGCCTCGAGAAGTCGAGGCGCGGCGGGAAGAGGTTCGGCGCGATCTCAGGGCAGTATGGAGGGGACGATTGTCGCAACCGAGGTTCGGGCACGCCGCAATCGCGGCGGTAAGACCCCTCTTTGAGGAGTGGCTGGATAGGAGTCACCGCGTCCTGACCTACCGCATGACGCAGGTCCTCACTGGACAAGGAAGTTTCGTGAGGTACCTGTGTCTGAGGAGAAAGGAGGAAACGCCTGGGTGTCACCACTGCGAAGATCGCCCGGAGGACACAGTAGAGCATACGGTGCAAGACTGCCCCGCTTGGGCAGAGCACCGACGTGTCCTCACGGCGGCGATAGGCGGAGACCTCTCGCGCCCGGCATTGGTCGCGGCCATGCTGCGGGGCGAGACGGAGTGGGAAGCGGTCGCCTCCTTCTGCGAAGCAGTCATGCTCGCGAAGGAGGAGGCGTGCCGCGTGAGGGAGAAGACAATGTCCTCCCTCCGCCCCACCCGTGGTGGTGGACGCCCACGGCGACGGACGTCGGCCACCGTAGGCGCGGGCATGCGGACGACGAGTAAAGGGCAACGGTAAAGGGCGACGGCGCGTTGTGTTCCACGCGCGCCTCAAAGAGCGTCAGCATAATGACGGGGCCCCCTCTCTAGAGGGCCAAAGCCTGCCGGGGTCACCGGACTTATCTCATTACCGTGACCCCGGAACATAAAGGGCTATTGAAGGACACCGTGGATTTTAGTCAGTACAAGTCTGACAGTCCCTCCCGCCCTGCCCGGGGTGGGAGGACTCATTTGATGATTTTACCACGCAAAAAAAATAGAAAAAAAGTTCCCGTTTACTTTACATCACAACAACGTAAAAATTCGTGTTAGGGCGAGGTCTTACGACTGATATACATAGTTATGATGATGATGATGAATTAAGAACAATAGATTAAATTTTGCTACACATTGTTATAAAAATCAATGAATATAATCAATTACATAGGAGTTTTTAGATTTGCTTCAATTCATTACAATCTGAGCTCTAATATTGACGCGGGACTGTCTCATCAAGTACCTACCTGAGAACCTGGAACGTAAAGGGCTATTGAAGGACACCGTAGGTTTTAGTCAGTACTAGTCTAAGAGTCCCTCCCGGCTCGACCGGAGAGGGAGGACTCATTTGAAGATTTTACCACGATAAAAAAACTTCTATTAAAAAATATATTATTGTCACACTTATTAAAAAATAAATGATTAAACGTAACATTTAAGCAATTTTATCAACTTCCTGAAAATATAAGGGTCAACTTTTAGTCAAGTTCAGTATCTCTAGTATAACAAAGAGATCCTAACTTTGCCATCCGCTCAGTTTGTGAAAGGGTTGAAATTGAAACTCGTCAGGTGGACTGTGAGGTCTGTTGATATTTCGACAGCATTGTAATCGTCATGGCCAAGGCCTACCAGAGACCATTGACCATGTAACTTTCGAAAGTACCAGTTATTTTAATGTTGGTAAAATATTTTAGGGTATAATGTACTCTGTATGAAATTATGATACGAGCCCTCGTTTTCCCTATTTTCCTGTATGGAGTGGAAACATGGACCATTTTGGCGCGAGAGAGACGGAGGATTGATGCCTTTGAGATGTGGTGCTGGAGGCGAATGCTGAGAATACCATGGACTGCAAAACGCACCAATGCATCGATCCTAAGTCAGCTTCGAATAAAAACTCGCTTGTCAACTATATGCCAACAACGCCTTCTCTCTTATTTCGGCCACCTGGTGCGCAGAGGCGATGAAAGCTTGGAAAAACTGATTGTGGTTGGGAACACCGAAGGCAAACGATCGCGCGGTCGTTCACCAACTCGATGGACAGATCAGGTGAAGGAATCATCATCCTCTAAATTCTACTCGGTGGTAAAGGACGCGCTGGACAGAAACCGGTGGAGGCGGATCATCCGCTCCAGATGCAACTCCGAAGCTGACCACGATCCTCAGACATGAGGGACCGACTACAGAGAGAGAGATGAAATTATGATGACCCTTAAAACGTCATTTTATTTGCCAAACTTATTTTAAAACTATTTGTATAACTAAGGGCAGTTTCAAATATTCCATAATTGGCCTACGAGGCTACGGAAATGCTACGCGGCTACGAACATTATTGGCGCTAAGAGTTAACGACGCTCCCAAGCAATAACCCGGCAATCGAAAAATCAAAATTTTACAGGAGAAAAAAAAAGATTTACTGATTTTGTCAAATATCTTTTCAACAAGTGGGACTATTGAAGTCATTGATGTACTAAATGAAAGCTATTTTTTTGCGAAGTCTATCTTCGCCATTATTATGAAAATCCTTTTATTCAAAACCTAGTAATTTATGAAAATAAATAAAACCTAAAATTTTATGCATAAAATATTACAGTAGTACTACTTACGGGGTTATTGCAGTAAACTTATCAAATAAAATATTTCATAACATTGCATTATAGGCTTCTACGGCGTTATTTTACATTTTAGGGCTGATACATAACTTGTTTTACGGAGTTATTGTGGTAATATCAAATAATTTTAAAAGGTATGAATAAATAACATTGTTAGTGCATATTACGGCACAAGTATTTTAAAATTATTTCAACAAAAACCCCATGAACACGTTTACCAAAAACTTCATGAAAATGATATTGTTGCCAATAACCCGGTAATCGCAACTTACAAAAATAAAAAATAAACAGTTTTTTTCGTACAAACCTATTACAGGTTTTTTGCCGAAATATTATTGTGTCTAAATTTCCAACAATAAACGTGTGTGTCATGATTTCTTTGCAAATATCATTAAGAAAAATCTGGAAAAAAATGCTTAGGTGTATTCCAGTCCATAGATGCCGAATTTGACAATAACAGCATAAAGCCCATAATAGTACATTACCGAGTTCTTGGTTGGGGGATCGTTATAATAATTATTATAAAAACTACAATGAAAAAATATGCGATTTTTTCACCTTCAAAACATAAAAAAGTATTATTTTTTTTACTGTGTGTATTATGATATTTTTATTAATTACTTAGTTAAAAATGATGTATATCAAAACGTCATTATATCATAATATGTTTTATTATAATATAGAAATGCAGATATAAAAAATAAGCATTTTTGTTATTATTGCTGTGTTAGTGTGACAATTACACTTATTACATAGGTGCACATTACATAGCGCTGCAACAGTTTCGAAATGCCTTTAAACGCTCGTCGTTTAACCAGTAAACTCGAATTTATTCAACGAGCAATGACGCGTATTTAGTAGTTCAGTAGTAGTATTGGTCAATAATATTTAGAGCGAGAATTATGTGAGTTCATTGCGTGGTAGCTACTAATTCGTGAACTGTTCACGAATATGCGTGTCGTACACGCGTCCATGTGTGCGTTTATTGAGGAGTGACGCCTGTGTTTGTGGATTTTTGAGTAAAACGCGCACACGGGCCCGTCGTGTGGGCTCTCGAACGAAACTGGGTCGGTTCAGTGACCCATATGTTTATCTAACGATTGTGTGGCGGGCGCGAAAAGCCCGTAGCGCCTCGCGAGCCGCGCTCTTATCATATTATCAATGCGTTCGCGTTTTCGTTTGGGTTATCTGTCGGGCAACCTGTCTCTTGCACTAAACTGATTAGTAACCACAAAAAGTGGCACAGTGCACATAATTAATACATATTCTGTAATGCATTCAACGAAGAAAGTTACTCGAAAACGGTGATTAGTACAGGGTGATGTGTAATTGGATGTCCTTGAAATGGGTGATACTAGACCTTACTTGCGACAGTTGTAGCCTGGACAACATGGGGTCCAAACTGATTGGTTTTGGAGATATCGAACTAAAAGATTTTTCGAAAATATTCCACCTCTCCCTCATTAAGTGCTTATTGTTAGAAGTTAACGACGATCACCCCTTTGAATTCATAAAGTTAAAGTTCGAGTTGCCGGTGTTAAAATTGTTGCAAATAAGGTCTAGTATTACCCATTTAAAGGAATCCATCCAATTACAAATCATCCTGTATATTTACCTTTTCTGGCCAGAGATGCCATTTCAACCTTCTAGTTTTCTAAGTATTAATTTCACATTCATCCAAATACAATTACTGAGACTGATAAGGATCACCGATATTTTCCTGTTTTCAATATATCTTTTTATCTCTTAACTAGCTGACCGGGCAAACTTCGTACCGCCTCACCTTTTAAACCTTCCCTGGACTTCCAAAAGTAATTCAAAACCAAAATCAGCCAAATCGGTCCAGCCGTTCTCGAGTTTTAGCGAGACTAACGAACAGCAATTGATTTTTATATATAAGACTAGCTGACCGGGCAAACTTCGTACCGCCTCACCTTTTAAACCTTCCCTGGACTTCCAGAAGTAATTCAAGACCAAAATTAGCCAAATCGGTCCAGCCGTTCTCGAGTTTTAGCGAGACTAACGAACAGCAATTGATTTTTATATATAAGACTAGCTGAGCGGGCAAACTTCGTACCGCCTCACCTTTTAAACCTTCCCTGGACTTCCAGAAGTAATTCAAGACCAAAATTAGCCATATCGGTCCAGCCGTTCTCGAGTTTTAGCGAGACTAACGAACAGCAATTGATTTTTATATATAAGAAGATAAATTAACGACTGCGTTCCAGTTTCCTAAGTTGAATATAAAACTGTATATTTTTCCAACGATCCCCTGTTCATCGTATTATCTTCCTCTTTACTCCAGACATGTAAAAATAACTTTTCTGATTCACATATTTTCCTTGTATAAAAATGGAATTCCTCAACTGAATCATATAACAACTTAATTGTTCGTGAACACTGAGGTGTTATAAAGCTTTTTATGTTACCTAGACCTATAAATAACACGCGAAACAATGTATGTGTCAGATAGTTCCTTAGCTAATGCTAAAATAGCCTTGGACGATTACTGGGACTTATTCATCAATCCATTCTTTTCTAGACATAGACCTAATATTTTTATATTTTTCTGTACAAGTCTATTTCATTTTAATTTGTGAATCTCGTTCACCCACCCACATGGAGAAATTCGCTATAAAACTTCACAATAACTTTTTTTGGGTATAATGAATGACTTACTTTCTATTGTACTAAAACCATACTCATTTAACTTTTTTATGTCTTAACTGCTAAATTGCTCCACTGATAAGATCCTCCTGACAAGCGCGTGCAATACCAATGAAGCGTTGCGACTTGCCATGTACCTTCTAACAATCTTACAGCTGCACTCCTGCAAATTGAGTGCAATCAACTGTGAACCTTGCAGTCGTAAAGTTAAGGACGTTATTGTGTTTCGCGTTGAACATAGAGCTTTGTAAAGCACCCATTACCGTTTGCTCGCCAAGGACGGTGAAAGCGAAGAGAAAGGATGTGCAATTGTGACGTCATAACTTTTGAAGTTTACGTTAAGTGTTCGTTTTTCGAAAATCTTTACACAAAAATTATACAAAATGTTCAACATAATATTCATTGTTAGGATATAGACAATGTGATTAGGTTTCCAAATGAATTTCAGGAAAACTGTAATGAAACATGTTGAACTCATATTTTTGCAAACATTAAGATTTTTTACTCTGCTTAAATTGCTGCAAAGCAATTTTCAGGAGTAGGTAGGTATAGGCACTTCAAAGAACCCATAAGAACTGCATATTTGAAAACGTTTCAAGTGCAAAGCTCTGAATGTGTTTCACCCTTTAACCTAAAATTCTGACTAATCACTTCAAGTATTTAATGATAAAAATTTAAAAATAAAAATATGACATTAATGTTAAAATAATGTGGTCGCAGATGTGTTTTAATCGCTGCCATGTGTCGGCTAATTGACGATCACTAGTATCTCGGCATCATGATATTTACAAGCGTAAATTCTTAGCAATTAGTACTCAACCTAAGCCCGTTACCTTCAAACACTTGAAACTACTATCGCCCTTCATTTTCGTTAGCGCCGTCCATACTTTACCTTTACGAAGGTGAACGCTGTTGTACCAACTCAAATCATCATTCGCATAGTTACCTCTCATTCTAGACCATGATAACGGCTATTAGAGCGAGCGGGATGCTACAAATTGGTTGTTGTTATTATTAGTTAGTCTAACACGCTTAGGCTTTAAGGTCGCTTGGACAAAACGTAGATGCGTCAACGAACGCTGGCAAGGTGACGCATTGTCATTAGGAATGTATTAGGTATTGTAATACTGGTGATGTGACGTGCGTAATAGAGCTGCACTCTGAAAAATTTATAAACGTAACACACATATAACGGGTCTCTCTTACATACAGGGTGCTCTGTTGACAATAATATCTGTGTATTTGCAAAATGTATATTGTTATACAAAGGGGTTGTTCAACACCGTATTAGGAAATCACAAATAAATATACACTATCCTACACCCCTCCATCCTACATCCCTCAATGTGCTTCTCTCGCCAATCCATGAAGACGCCATTTCAGAAGTTATACCTAATTAAATGGCAGAAGATATAGTTCATTCCTCACATAAAAATAACTAAACTATACGTACTTGGTCACTCATATAAGAATGTTGCAAATCATTTGGCATGACCAGGCTTCTTTTAATCATTAGAATGAGTTAATCTAGCATTCACACCTGCACAACCAGTCTGTAGAAACAACCTGTGTTAACTTATGTTTTTTTTTCTAGCGCAGTGTGTGTTAAACCCCATTTCATAATTCCGAAGGTCAGGCAAAGCTGCGGGTAAATGATAGATAATAAAATTTATTACTTTCTTTACTGATTTTTTCACAAATTATTTAATTTTGTAAGTACATAGGTGTTTTAAATTATTTATTTACTAGCTGGCCCGGCGAACTTTGTTCCGCCTTAGAGGCAATAAATGAGCAGATTTTCGATTTTTTATTAGGATATCAAAAATAATTTAAAAAATCAAGTCAAAAATCAATAATTTATTCTTTATTAGCCATGTATTTTGGTGCATGGGTTGCACTGTACAGTGAAGCACGTTCTGATAGACGACATTTTTTTATTATTATCACGCGCAAGAACAAATAACGCAGATGGTCATCCGACTCATGAACATGCCACATACCACAACCTGACTGACCATGTGAAAAACATGGATTTTCTATATTCAGACCACAAACTTTCAAGCATTGGCCTTGTGATTTGTTAATGGTCATGGCAAATGCAAGATGGATCGGAAATTGAGGTCGTTTAAACTCAAACGGCAAACCTATCATATGGGATCCTCGAAATGAAAACTTCCTCAACTTCGAATTTTTCCTTTGAGTATCGTCGCGTAAATCACATTGTTCATCAATTTACTTACCACCAAACGCGTTCTGTCACAGTTTTGGTTGGTTTATGTTTCGAAGCATGACTATAATTACGAAGCCAACCTTTATTTGTAAATTGTGCGGTGGTAAGTCAGGCATATCCAAGGAGTTTTAATTTAATTGGAAAGTAGGTGGCTAAATGCAACTGACATTTTTTTAGCGTGGTAAAATAATCATGTGAGTCTCCCACCCCGGGCAGAGCGGGAAGGACTGTCAGACTCGTACTGACTAAAATCCACGGTGTCCTTCAATAGCCCTTTACGTTCCGGGGTCACGGTAAATCGTAAGTCAGTTTTGGCCCTCTAAATGGGGGCCCCGTTATAATGCTGACACTCTTTGCATAACCGGGCAAGGTTCAACGTCGGACAGCGAGTCACCCATTACTCGCTGCCCGCATGCCCGCGCCTACGGTGGCCGGAGATCGACTTGCAACGTCTGTCGCCGTGGGCGTCTACCACTGCAGCTGGGCTGTGAGGTGGACGCTGTCCTCTCCCTCACGCTTCCAGCCTCCTCCTTCGCCTGCATAACTGCTTCGCAGAAGGAGGTGACCGCTTTCCTCTCCATCTCGCCCCGCAGCATGGCCTCGACAAATGCCGGGCGCGTGAGGTCGCCTCTTTGTGGGTTTGTAGTCTTTTTTTTTCGTGGTTAAACATCATATGAGTCCGCCCTAATAGCCCTTTATGTTCCAGGGTCACGGTAATGAGATAAGTCCCGCGACCCCGGCAGGCTTTGGCCCTCTAGAGTGGGGCGCCGTCATCATGCTGACACTCCTTGAGGCGCGCGTGGAACATAACGCGCCGTCGACCCGGGCATGGTCCATGGGCGGACAGCGAGTCGCCCATTACTCGTTGCCCGCATGCCCGCGCCTACCGTGGCCGGAGATCGTCTGCCGACGTCCGACGCCGTGGGCGTCTACCACTGTGGCTGGGGTGGAGGGAAGACGCTATCCTCTCCCTCACGCGGCCCGCCTCCTCCTTCGCAAGCATGACTGCTTCGCAGAAGGAGGCGACCGGTTCCCACTCCGTCTCGCCCCGCAGCATGGCCTCGACCAATGCCGAGCGCGAGAGGGAGGGTTTGTAGTCCTACTAATATTATAAATGTGAAAGTTTGTTTGGATGGATGTATGTTTGTTCCTCTTTCACGCAAAAACTACTGAATGGATTTGGTTGAAATTCGGTACATAGATAGTTTATAACCTGGATTAACACATAGGATAGTTTTTATCCCTATTTTATGTTCCTACGGGATGATTTTTGAGTTGTAGCGGGTGAAACCGCTGGCAACAGCTAGTCTACTATAAAGTTAACATGTGTACTTACTAACTCGAAAGCGAAAATTTGTGTCCAAAATTTAAACTTCTGCGTTAAGCGGTTTTGGCTCAGGAGAGGCAGGACAAAGGCGGGGTATTAAAGTTTAAGGGAAGGACTTTAAGGCGTCTGGCAGAATGATTGGCCCATCAGATTGGTCTGGCAGCTTACAAAAGGTCTTGAAATAGTACCATAAGTAACATCATGTAAAATGTAGGCTTGCTAAAATGACGTAGTTGATTTTATCCACCTTCAGGTCGCGCTACCTGTGGAAGGGCCCCGCTTTCAAGATAGTAAGTACGCATACCGGTACTGTCGTAACTTTATAGTTGACTACAATCAAAATTTCAGCTTTGCTAAAATGACGTAGGTCTGGGGGCTCTGGGATCTCACTCTATAGTACTTTTTGTTCAGATCCCTTATTCAATTTCGGCACCAACACCTTCTTCGTGATCACGTTACTAAGTTTTATGTCACGTCTCACGGAAACAGGATAAAAATTTGATCATCTTGGTGGCGGCATAGCATTAATAATTATGATAATATCGGCACAATAAGCTTAGAAGAAACTCAATACAAACACATCGACCGGTCAATTGATGTTTTGACACAGGTTTTGATTGATAAATTTTTCGTTTTGCTGTCACTCCATGTCAGTTGCGTTTTATGATACCACGTTTTATGTCACGTCCCACAGATACGGGATAAAAAAAAAACAAAATAAAAAAGGTAAAAAGTATCCTATATGTTACTCCTGGTTCTAAGCTACCTCCCCACCAATTTTCAAATCGGTTCAGCCGTTCTTGAGTTATAAATAGTGTAACTAACACGACTTTCTTTTATATATATAGATTCAATGAAAATAGTAAAATTACATCAGCAGTCCGAGCATCCGAGATACGGTGTGGTAGTCGGGGGGTCTCTTTAGTGGAACCTCTTAAGAATACGAGCCGTGTTCAGAAGTACTGCTTGCTGCTAATTAATGACTTGCTCCCAAGTGAGAGCCTCCTCAGATGTAAATTTATAAATGCTATGGTGTCAATATTTTTTTAATACAAACCTTGCCCGGACAATTACGAGCAAGACATTTTTTTTATATTTTTCGGTGCCATTGTTGAGTTTTAGCAATGGTAAGGGCGCCTTCACATTACGTCGCGAGCAGTGCGGCAGCAGCGCGGCAGCGCGCGATAGCAGCGGATGTCTTCTCATTAGCAGATACAGCCGCGCGACTAAGGGTGGCCAGTTCATTTCTACAATGGACTCCAAAGAGGAAACATCACAGTTGCTTCTGCTTCTGTTGGTTCTCCTTGCGACGCTGCTATAGTCGCGCTGCTGCCGCACTTCTTGCGACGTAATGTGAAGGCGCTCTAACGAACAGCTTTTGAGTTCTAAATATAAAAATGAAAAATTAATTGTTATTTGTGTAATAGGATCTAATGATAAAGTTTTTCTCAGAAGTATGAATGAGTAACACATCCGTTTGTACTATAAACAAGTATTTAGTATGCAGCCACAGTCACTCACTAATAATACTATGTTAATCAAACTGCAAGAACTTTGTCATCTCACTTGTTCATTCAGCGTTTCATAATTATCATTTATCTCGTTGTTTACGCTCGGAACTGATAGATGGCGCTGGTTGTTTGATATCGGGCTTGCAAATCTGGACATGATAGGAAAAAATTACAAACATAAAGGTATGAAGACAGAGTTACTGTAAAACCCGGAAACCAGTTAAGTAGAACTCAACTTTTAAATTTAAACTAAACAAAATATTGAAAAAAATGTCTGTGTACTCATACATTAAAACTCGGTAGCATTTTTTTAATAACAGAGTATTAACTATTTAGTTTTTAGGTTCTTCAAAATTATTTAAATAATAGTTATTCACATTTAATGTTTTAAAAAAATTTAATAATTCAATGGGTCAATACAAAAAAGCAAGGCACCATCAATGCTCCATAGATTATGTCCCAATTCTATCGTTACAGAACTATTTTTAAAATTCACATAGAAAATAACAATAACACAAAGATCATAACGCTAGATACGTCAGTCAGTCGGGATGTCGGTCCGTCTGTCCTAGTTTCCACTCGCGCAGTAGGCACGCTGCGCAGGCGTTCACTAACGTTGTATTATTATCCATAAGCACTGATACATTGTCCATGGACTGTCAATTTTAGTAAATTAAGAAGCAGTAAATCAAAATATTTTACGATGAAACATGAAATAAATGACAGTTTCAGTCGTATTCAAACGCAGACATCAATTTCATTTCATTCATCATTTATTTTTGTAGGTATAAGCATTTAGTAAATATTTTTATCATACTTCCTGCACTAATGAGTCATAATAAGTGTATTTGGGGAAATCATTACAATTACAAATTATTTGAATAATAAAAGACTTTATTACTACACACATACTTTATTTAAAATAATGATAATTAAACGGGATCCTAAATAATTAAGCTTTATGTCTTGATGATAAAATTATTTAATTTTAAAAATCTTGAAATTCCAAGAAATTAAACCTTAATTCAAAACAGACGTGTGGCAAACCGGCAACCCAAATTGTCTCCATAAATCGTATAAAAAAATATAAAACATAATATTCACAGATGGTTAGAGACGCGAGCGGGAGGTATGCGGTGTCTAAAATTAGGGTCAATGATGATAAGAACGTAAAACCGTCATCTATGACTGTACCACGACAGCTGTACCAATTTTGTACGCGACGGTACCGTGTGTGCTCCAGAATATACACTTGTTTTCCATGGACTTTTATTTATTTATTTATTTTCCATCAAGAAAATCCTTTTGCTTTCCATCAAGAAAAAGATTATAGAATGCCGAACTGAAAAACAACAGCCAAAAGGGTTTGAAGATTTTTGTATGAACACTATGCTCTAGTTAGGTAGCCCTGGTTAGGGCCTAAACCCTCCAACCCCTTCAAAATATCTTTTTAAATTTATTTCATGTTATTGTCGTTCTTCAATGATATTTAAGGCGGCTTAATTCAAAGCTTCAATCGCTAGTCTCTAAAGATGGTATGATGTGTACTTTATTTAGACCTACCACAACATAACATGAATCCTTATACGTATATTTACGATACACATGCAACAATAATAGGTAACTCTAATTTGATTTACATCAATCACAAAGCTGTCAGCGGATATAGTAGGCGATCACCACCCATCCGCCCACGAACGATTGTAACCTAAGTCTAAATCAATGTAACCAATCTCATACGAACAAGCAAGCCTTAAAGCATAGGCTATAAAACACAATGGTATACTTAGAGCAGAGACTTTTAAATAGTCTATGATTTAAGCTCATGAACGGCCACACCTGTCTTAGTATATAGTCAAATGGCAAAAGTTCAACTTGATTTTTCTATTAGGATTTTTAAACACTCGACGGCGACGGTGTTGCATTTTACTAACTAAATCATACTATACAAACTGGTAAAGATATGAATAATAATAAAAATAAACTGATAAAGACATAATGAACCTAGAAACCACACTACATTATAACCAGAAAAAAAGTTACAACAATAAATTCAACCTTCTCATAATCTGTTTATAACAAAATTCGACTTTGCGTAAAACGCGGAAGCTTCAAACCCATATTTTCCAATTAAACTAACCCGCCACCGAAACAACATAACAGCGTAAAGTTGCGCAAGCGCTGCCAACATGGCAACATCTAAGTTCAAAACAACTGACAATCTAGCCGGTGAGCCTGTGAGCCGGTGACTGCAATAGGGTTTCCCACGCAGCAGCCCTACGGCCTTGTCGCTAAACCTTTGTGCGAGTAGAAGCACAATGTTATCGAGGAGTCATGGACTTGCGCTTGCTACTATTGTGTTAGTCTCATTGACGCAAATTATTCAGTTCTAACTACCCCGACTTTGTTGCACATGGATTGCGATTAGTGAGTATTGTTTGTGGAATGTCGTGAAGACAAGTACAGTACTTTTTGGGAGTATCCTTAATTACGAGTATATCATCGTTATCACTTGCGCAGCCGTTTCAGAACTACACAAAACCGTCACCCTGCTCTATGATGTATTGGGGTTGGCTATCGATCTTTCAGTCTACCAGGCTACAGCTGAATACCAGTATTTTGTATCGTTCATCTAAATTATGTAATTGTATGGGCTTTGGGAAAAAATTAAAATGAGACGAACAAACTAGCTCCAAAAACCTGATGTATAAAATCTAAGGTCACTAAGTCATAATAAACAAAGCACTCATTAATATTCGGTCCCGCATCCCGTGACCAATGCGTGACGTGTTTGACACGGGTCATTACTAATTAAATGACACGTCCATAACTAAGTACACGTGGAGTAATTAATCAACTGAGGTGAACGATCTTGAAATCGAATAGATCTCGTGGACATTCTTATGGAAAGTGAGCGTAACTACACTATAAATAGATACTGACCTTTCGCTCCACTGATGCGTCAGCCAAAGTTACGTGATGTAACCGACAATACACACGCACACATACAAAACACGTAAAATCTCTGCATGTGTGTGTGTGAACAACTGTACATGCAAGCACGATCAGCCAACGAAAGAGAAAGTGGTTAAGGTCTCAATGGTGGTTGACCGGTGCTCAAGTAGTGTTGTCGCTTTGCCGCCTTTGCTATCGATAAATTTCATCGCTAACCCAGTCCAGTGTTATTGACCTCTCGCCGTACGCACAATTCGGCTTTGTCCTTGTAATAGTGTAACACATATTAAACACGAAAACTCTATTTCGAAACTGTTTAGAATAACTTCACCCAATTGTATACTCATAAACCCAATACGCTACTCCACACTTTAAATTGTTTCACTTATGCCAATACTAACATCGATATTTCAACTAATTTTTTTTTTCAAAATCTTCATTGGACAAAACATATTCTCAAGAAATCCTTGAAGATTCTCTCATCATTGTCTCTTTCTCGAGTAGTATGAACATAGAAAGTATAAAAGTAACAACTAATGACTTGCATATTTCACTCTTACGCAAGATAAAATTAAGTTAACACGGCGTTTTATTATATGTACTTGTTTTTTTACACTCATAATACTTACCATTAATTACACGCTTTATTAACAAGTTTATATTATGCACTGTTAATTATTAAAAGGTAGGTATTTAGACATCCAAACAAAAAGTATAAACAACAATGAAAAACATTGCTAGAGTTATTTAAAAATTGACTTAAATAATTTTAAAACAGACGGCCACTTAGTCGCGATTCTTTCTGTCGATATTTACGTTCATCCGTATAGTGTCGTACCATCACTAGTATTGCGGGATGCCGCGGACCCGTTCCTACGGGAAGTACCGTAACTTACACCCGGTACCGTTGTGCCGCGCGCAGGCCCGTTTGCTACGTGAGTGCGCCCGCGCCGCCGCGGCCGCCTAGACCGCCAATTACTCTCGCTTTCGATTTAAATCCTATTTCCGAAGACAATGAACTTTCTTCGCTTTATTGATGGCCATTGTGCTTACGGCTTATGCAATTTTTATGTGAATTTTGTTTTTAATGTTTCTTAAAGTGATTTTTTTATATATGGCCATCGACATTGTTATGAGATCGAGTTAAATGAAGATCACGTTTCATATTAATGGAGATTGCTTATCGATATCCAATTCTTCGTCGGAATATATTTTAGGGGTCAGATTGCTCAATTAGTTTTATTCCAATGCTAAATAAGGCATCAAAGCAACGAAGTGCGGACGACGTCAATCACAGTCAGTAAGCGTGTACTAAAACAGAAGATAAAATCGCGTGAAGCAAGCATTCAAAAAACTTGAGCCTTGACCACGGGTGGCTGACATTAAAAACTCACGCGCCTTTCACGGCGAACTCAGGTGGACGTTGTATAACACACTTTCCATTTCTTTGGCAGAGTTTAAAGCCTCATCTCCATGAAGCTTAAAGTTGCAGCGGACGGAAATATTTTATTTAAATTGAATTTTAAAATATAATTATCAACAAAGTATGCAATTAATAATATCCAACATTTTCCATGATGTAACACGCCATGTTTACTGTCCATGGAATGATGTCACATAGATTTGTACAGGTTTGGTTTGATGCAAGATCGTGTGACCCACGAAATGCTCATAACTGTCATCAAATACTTCAAAAACCCTTATAAATGATCATTATCAAAATTAATAGCAGTGTCCACGTGGTACTTGAGTTTGGCAGTGTGTTCGGGGCTTTATTCGCGGTGTCGTCTTACGAAACTGGCGGACTCGCGCCGAGTTAAGGTCGCCGATGTGTGGCAATTTTCCCATTTCGAAGAGAAGCCAAACCTTGACCTAGGAATTAAATTTCATTTCGTCACTCCCGCTTTACTCGCTACGTATTGCAATTTATTAGCCGCTGCGTTTGTGTTATAAATGCAAAGTGTGTGAGTAATATGTTGATTATAAGGTATTCAGACACTTGAAGATGCAATTCTGACAAATGTTTACATGAAAATGAGGAGTAATAACGACTACATTTTATTTTGGACGCAGCAATAAAGAAAGTTTTGAAATTGGCAACGATTTGAAATCAAAACTGTAGCGCACATAAGTACACAGTAATTTATTTTAATAAACTTTTAAATTTCAACTTGTGATCTAATCATGTTCTCGTTAGTATTTCCATTCTGAAAGTGAAAACAGCCTTAACAAATGGTCACAGGCATTAAACAGCTAAACACTTGTGGTTTTAGTACACATGTGTATATGTGGTACATATACAATGCCAATGAAAGCGGCCGTTAGATGGCGTTGCGCACACGCCGCGTGCGCGTCACATCGGTGGAGCCGCGGAGGGGGTCGGTTGCGCCACAGAGCGGGCGCTTTACGCAACGCGGCCGTTCACCCCGGAAGGCGTTTTCCTCGCAGTTTCTTTAGCAGTGTGTTACTGTGGCACGCTCGCGTGACTCCATCGCGTGCTCAATCACCCCCACTAACCCTCCCGCCACATCCGAACCACTCAAAACTGCAGACCTAATTATCTTGTCGCATTAGACAAATATGTAACAGTTACACTAACGTCTACTCTTAGCTACCGACGAAAATAGCATCAGGATGCACTTATTTGTCCCATTTAAAAGCTGCAGCGTCTACTAGGTACTTTTAATTTTCATATACTTGAATTTTCAGTATAATTATGTGCTAACTCAACAAAATAATTTTAAAGGCAACAATATTTTTGAAATTACATTTTACACGTTTACACGCCGATTTGTTGTTTCGAAAGAAAGCTGTTAAGCTTGTCAGCGCATTCATTTATCCTTCCATTTGGAGAGACATTAAACATATGACTGC
The DNA here is from genome assembly GCA_950005045.1 of Agrotis exclamationis. Taxonomy (NCBI): domain Eukaryota; kingdom Metazoa; phylum Arthropoda; class Insecta; order Lepidoptera; family Noctuidae; genus Agrotis; species Agrotis exclamationis. The sequence continues at coordinate 8,122,612 of OX465417.1, read as the reverse complement.
CGCCTGTTTGTCATGATTTTTTCCAGGCAAAGATATATTTTCATTACCCTCATTTATAATGTTTTAGCAGCAAATTGTACGTTGACTGAAAGACAAATTTAATCGCTGGAAATATATAGCTTTCGGGCTGCATTTCACATGCATATTAATGTCGCTGATGTCGCAACGAGTATCGTGTTTCAGAGCAGCAAAATAGATGCGAGCAGTAAATAGGGAAACTGAAATACCATGAAACATAACGGATGACGCCGCAACAAGTATGTCTCGTAGCTGGGTTAACGCCAGTTTATATGAGGAAATTCGTTTTAGTGTTTTGGTCTCGTGAAAATTTCGTAACCGCGTGCAACTGGCCGCGGTGAGTCAAGTGTAAATTTATAAACAATAAGAACCCTATTATTTACGAAACAACAGTTTCACACAAGTTTTAATTTAATGTTGCTCTATGGGAAGACCGACAAATTGCTCGTTTCACGATTGTATCTCGACCATTCGACTGGCAATTGCAACTCTTCTCGAACAAATTCGACGGTCAGTTCTTTGTTGCTTTGTGAAAACAAAAGTGACGTTAGTTGTATTTGAAGAACACCAGCCATGCATAGAACAAGAAAAAAGTGCTGCATGTGATTGTCCAAGTTCGATTTTACATAAGGTCTGACATTGCCGTCGCCTGCGCTGGGTTACGCAAGGATGCACTGTCCGTCGACGGCACTTGCGAAAGTGTAAGCACACGTGCATTGTTAAGGGCAACGCTACTGTCCGCACTGATCACTACCTGCATTAGACATGCAGGAATGTTTGGACGAAGAATGTAATGCAAACAGTAGTTATCGCATTGTTACTGCCAAAAATCTTTGCATTTCCTTCATTTCCGAACTTTCTGTATCACATTTGGTACTTGGTTAACATCAGGGTTGGTATGATTAAAACAAGTTGTTTTAAAACACCTGTTTAAAACAGTGTTTAAAACAGTTTGAAATTTAACAGTGTTTTTTATTACCCGTTTCAACTGCTTTTCAAGGCGGATGAATGCATATAAAATGAAAATAAATTAATATTCAGAAGTCTAAATAGCTTGACATAAAAACCATTTCAGTCTATGCCATTGCTGTCATATTTTTAACTTTTATTGGCATTGTAATGGAATAATTCTTAAAAATAGTAGAAAAAAAAACATCACATGTTTTTTTTTCCATTGACTATTTCTCGTAAAAAAATCATTACAAAGGGCGAATTTGAAAAGATGTAGTCTAGAAATGAAACATAATTGATTTATACGTTTAGACATCGACAAATAAGGTGGAATAAATTTGAAAAAAAAGCCAGAAACAATTTGATCTGATTGTTTTATAAATTTGAAAAAAAAAACTGTTTTCAATCAATAATGTCAATAACGAAATAAAAGTTGTTGCTGGAAGTAAAATTATCTGCTCATGCATATCTACATGAATCCAAACAAAGTTGAATAACATTAATTGAAACTAATTTTAATTCGTTAAGTTTCTAAAAGCCAATAACAACTTGTTTTGATATTAGAAACTGTCTTCTCTTTAACTAGCTATTATACAATACGTTCTTTCAAACTCTAATCTAGGATTTGCAGTCTAGACTATTTTTTTGCGAAATCGCGTTTGCTAGCCGCAAGCGCAGTTACTAATTGAACGGAGCCTTTTTTCTCTTTTTTACTTATTAAATCCATATTAAGGCTATTTACGCAAGAATAATGACGGCAATTGACAAGTGCAATTTTCTTATTAACGCTATAAAAATAAAGTTAAAATTGTAACTATAACTTACATTATCGCACTATAGGTGTAGCATAAAAGTGTAACAATTCAAATGTTTATTCTTTAAAAATGTACTTAATAACACTCCTACGCATATCTAAACTGAGCTTTAAGATTAACGATTATGATTACGACAACAGTAACATTAATGAACACAATCTAATAATTTCTATTGAGACCAATCGATTTTGATATTTATTGACATCGATTAAAGGTTTCAGAGAACTATAAATTATGATTTTTCTTATTAAGAGCCGCACCCTACCGTCTGATCTTCGAAAGTAATCTTTCGCAAACACAAAGCAAACTGTAAGTCGTCGACAAACTGCTAAAAGCTCCGACATATTACTCAAACATAAATTGAAAAGTGATGTCCCGCGATCGGCAGTGATATTTGGTATTGTATGAAGTTACTCAATGAGACACGTGCTAATACTCGTAAATTAAAACATCGCTTTGATATAGCTGTCCCAAATAAACAAGGGTAAAGACCTTTTACGTAAGTCGATGTTACGTGGCCCGGTGAGAGGCAATGTCAGCCTTTACGATTGTTATGACAGCTACGCAGTCTTAGATCAACTTCACTGCATATACTCTTGTTTACCATTTTTGTTTGGTTTTAAACTAACATCAGTTAATGATAGTGCATTTACAGCACTGCAAATGTTTACAAATGAAAGGTGGAGGTCAAACGACCTGTACATTTAATTCGTAACAAATTTCAAAATGTTAAGTAATAAAACTGAGATGTTTTCATGGTATAAATTCTTGTAACTGATTTTGCAATAACTATCAAAGTTAGTGAGTATTTACCAATGTCATGTATGTAAACTAAAGAGGTCTACGAAAATTGTGCTACGAGCTACGCGGCTACGAGCTAGGTGCTACGCCGATCTTTCTCATCTCATTGACTGTGAAGTAATTCGCTGAAGGCTTTTTCAATGACAGTGCTCTCCCTTTTAAACAGTTTTACGAATGTATGAATATAACTGAATTTAAGAACTTTATCACAACTAACACCCATAAAATTTTATGCGTGTTAATAGATTATCATCAGAAATGGTTTTCTTATTTCACAACGAGGCAGAGTGTTGCAGATCAAGGTTCCTCTTTATATCTAATAAAATTCGTCTTTTGTTTCGCTAGTGTTATGTGTCTAAAAAGGTCAATGAACAGCCTCGGTATTTCTACCATCGAACCTTGTATAACATAACAGCGTTTATTGTATTTCGCGCTACTTTATTTTGAACGCTAACGCACAGAAATAAGGTTCAAATTACGTTTGTATGGTCGCGAAAAAAGGCCTTACGATTCGCTATTCACAACACGATGTGCACGGTGAACTCTATCGTAGGTTACGCGGTTATTTTAATGCAATTTGAACTCAGACCCAAAGCATTAGATGTCGAAATCATTTGGCATGAGCCGGTAGTTTTGACATATTGTATTTAATTTATAGTTTTGGCAGTGACGGCCAAAATGTTAGTTTGTTTATCGTTAGCGTTCGTTCTTGACAGCGAAAAAGTGAAAACGGCTGCGGTGGCTGAGTGTTGCGATTGTGAAACTAGGCTCCGCGGCGAGGCCTCGCGACGATGGTGCGCGGGCGCCGGGCCTCCGACGACGTGCTCTTATGTAATAGGAAGTATGCCACTGCCAGTGTTGATTCCTAATAACGAATTATGGTAACATAGTCATAACATCCAAGTGTTAAATTGTCCACATGTCATTTTGTAAAAAAGTCAAAAGTTTTGTTACAAAGATCAAGTGACAAAATGTCCATATGACATAAAGTGCAAATGATTTTATATGTACAAATTTAATTGTTTACCGACTTTGGAACGTAAAAGGCTATTGAAAAAAGTTAAAATGAAATTTGTTCCATTATCTACCGACAAAAAAAATCCAGGCCTCGTTTTATCACATTTTGAATCATGTACAATATGACGTTTGGACATTCTAACACTTGTTGATTTTGCAAAACTTCTACAAAACTCTTTACATTAGAAATCTCTACGCATAACACATTCATTCTTGGGTTAGGGTCATTTTAACAATTTCGCGTATATTAAACCATTCGCAAAATTTCATGCCATTGACATTCAACTCTAGCAGTTTCTATGAGATATGTTAATAAGTTATGTGTGAAATCAGATGGATTTCGAAATAAGAGACCTGGTAAATTCAAATGAAATTTTATAATTACATTTATGAAAGCATATTTAGGTACGTGGCACTTATCAAGACTTTCTTTCAAAACTGATAACATCTGTATAATGCATACATGTATTTTTGGCAATGTTGGACATGTTGCAGCCGCGGTTGGACCGGCCAGCCAAAATTTATAACAATGGCGATGATTAGTGTCATTGACATAACTATTGTTCATTGTTAAATTGACGCAGTTTTACTTTTACACTTCCAAGTTGCCGTTCTCGAAGTTTTTGTACGGACAAGTTTGAATTGCTCAGTACATTCTTTGAAGTAAAATTATTATGATGTTACTCTGAAATATAATGAAGTATTTTTAAACATGATCACTAACATTATAATTTAAATCTAAAACGAGACTTTTACCAAGTTATTTATTTTGAGTACCTATCCTATTTTTCGGTACTGATGCAAGCGCCATGATCACGGATGAACTGATAATAAACATGGGAAATATCCCGTTTAAATGTTTATGAAGCTGTTCAGTCGTTACCTAATGTTCAATTCAAAGTAGCGTTTAAAAACATAAAATATAATGCGTGTATTTTGTTGAATGAAACCAACGGTTAGAGACGGCAATAAAGGTACTTTAGTATCTTTGTAAAGTTAAAATTATAATCCAATCGAGGTAGAATTAAATGTTTAACAACAAAACACTACAAATGTATTACAATACACTGAGTACAAAACCACAATGTTTAAACATATTTTTCGTGGTCTGTCACGGCCAGTCGTTTACAATTAACAAAATAAAATTAAGAACGAGGAAATGTTAAAGTAGACTCAATTAGGTACGCTTTGTCGCGATGTTTACCAATGAGTAAGGTCATTCACACCTTTATCGTGCTACTCGGCAAAATTCGGATTGTCACTAAAGGAACGTTACAACCGACAACTGATACATAAAGAGATCACAACAACATATCACTTTAGGTACTGTAATCGGTCAGGTCTACGGGCTTGTAATAGATTCTATTACAAGCACATAGACTTTATTATATTTAATAGAAGATTTAATGAATATTCAAAATTTAATATAGGTATAGATGGTTTCCAAACAATATTGTTTACAAATAGCCCATGAAAATAATCGACTGTCAACTCTGGATTCGAATTACGACAATATTTATTATTCACTTCACGTTTGTTTGTAGGTAAACAACATTGATCGCAATACGCATTTCTTGAATTCTGATTTTATAGATAAGAACAGGTGTCTAAGAAAATAAACATGCGATCACCATATTTCCATTTACGTTCGTTTCGTGAACTGTTGTCATAACTATAAAAAACAATTTTTTCAACAACCAGTGGGTCTTATCAAACAATGACTCGAGATTTTGGTTGTTTCTATACATTTTGACGAAATATATTAGATTACTGGGTGCCGCTTAAGGTAGGTCGTTCAACTTCAACTAGATCACCTAGTCTCGGCGAAGCGTGTGAAAAACATCGACACCACATCCATCGTATCGATACAATGAATTCGTCGATACGCTTCGCTAAACAACTGATAAACATTTCAAACGATGGGAACGAAATTTTCAATTCTGTAATGCAGTTGCGAAACCTTATTGTAAACTCTTCAACACAAAATACAACAAGGAATGACAGTTTGTCAAAGATAACTTGAGCAGAATTCTTTCTCTAATATCAAGTCAAATATTTGATCAATCGAAAAAATTAGGCAAGGCTTGATACACCTGTAGTTCTGGTATAGATAACATTCACTGAAAGTTGGTCACGTTGTCTGAAAATATTATCTGTAGAATTGTTTGTCATCAATACACCTCATCGCAACATGAATAAATACCTCTATCTCTGTAGTCTGTCTTAGTGTCTGCTTTGTTTATTTATTGTGTTAAAGTTTATCTTTCAGTCGGTATATGACATTATTTCAGTAAAGTAGATCGCAGACTACAGATATTTTTATCTATAGATAGTTGGATTATTATGTGAAAAATATTGGGGGTGCACAATGACCCGAGTTGTTCGAAATTGGTTGATAAGCTAGTCTGTATCGTCCACGTAGGCTCATAAAATTAGCCTCAACAAAACATACTTTGACATTATGAACTTCACATGATTTACAAACTATAAGAGTAAGTTACAAGTAACCTCCACTCAAAATCAAAATCAAAATCAAAATATTTTATTTTACATGGGCCTCAATGGGCACTTATAAAACGTCGAGAAAAAAAAAAAAAAAATTGGCACGGTTCGGGTTGGTCGTTTCCATGGAGAAGAACCGGCAAGAAACTCCATGGTTACTCTTTTAAAATATTTGCTTTTACAATGTCATTATTACAGTTTGGAATACATAAACACGAGAGAACATCGTAGGCATGATAAGAAGAGGGAACTTCTTATCAAAAACAATACAAAAAAAATAATAATAAAATAAAAAAGTATATAATAATATATACGTAATAAAGTAAGTAGACGATTGAGATAAAATGGGCATCTGGGAATTTACACAACCAACAATGTTCTCGCATTTACAATTCTGGAGTAAAAAGAAGCTATATAAAAAAGAAGCTATATTAGCCAAAGTTATATTAAAAAGAGACAAAACAAACACAAAAACAATAGAAAAAAAAAATGTATAAAAGTAAAAAATAAAAAGGTAGTACCGTGATTCAGAGCAGTTAATAGACAATATACCTATCTAATTTTTAATAAAACTGTTGAAGAACCAGGGAAGCCGCATGAACAGAAGGAACTATTGCCAAACATCTTTGTCTTCAACTGACGTAGTGTCCCGTAAAACACATCATTATAAATGCCTTCAACTAAATCGTGAGTGTCTAATGACATCTAATTCGGACGCACTGACTCATAAAGCTACATAACAGATTAAAAGCCCATGAAAAATTCATTGTCACTAAATATAGTTCAGAAATTAAACAGACGCGCTTCCCAGAAGTATAACGTATGGTGTCGAATATTGCAGGACTTCCTGTTTTCGCAGCGCCAAGAATGGGGTTATGCGGTCCAGCTCGCTTTCACCCATTCTTCAGATAGGCCAACCATACATAGCGCGTTGCGTCAATATTTCGAGTGGCCGTGTTTTCTTGGGAGAATAGTTAACCCAGTTTCGGTCGGTCCTGGCTAAATATACCGCGGCTACCTGACTTCGAACGCATACCAGCAGCGCATGGTCGCAGCAAACCGCATGACATGTTGTCAATCTTCTTTAAATATCTTTTATTTTTAATGTTACGAGTAGTTGGCAGGGATCGCACTGACTGGCTGGCTGAGTGATTCATGTATACGTAGAATCCCATCGGATATGGATCAGTCGAATTATTATTGGTCCGTTTCAAAATACGTGAAGAGAAATTGCTTGCATGGTATTTCTGGCATAACAAATTGAAATTAACCCAAGAAGCATCGTAAAAGCGCAAAGTTTTGTAACTGAAGCTGTAGCAACTTACGAGTGTTGAAAAACTTTCGAAACTGTAAGTTATTTTAGCAAAATGAGGAGGCATTATTTACGTACTTATAACTTTTATGGTTGCTGAGAAAAAACTCCAAGGAATTCGAGAAGTATTTATTAATACTTTTTTACCTTAGAGCGAATGTCGATTTCATGCATTAGTATCATACCACAAAATAGACGATAATGATATAGAACAGTGTTAGTTACTGCATACATCTTTAAAACCACCTGAAGGTAACGGGCTACCCATCTCTATTAAGTAATTCACTATTGCAATATCTAACAAGTATTTGCAACACCCGGTAATAATGTGATCATATTTATCATCTTATGATGCTACCTCACATACAAACTATAGGAGTCTTTGTCTGAACATTTCGATATTTGAAGTCGGTTAGTCTTTTCAAGTTACGTAATATCTAAAAGAACAAACACTTTCAATTTTCACATACGCTAAGATTTTTTGCTAAATAAATCGTGAATGTATTATTAGTAGCACTCAGCACTTTGTTCCAACAATGAATCAAAACCGTAATCTAGATACTGATGAATAGCGGTCGATGCGAATGAACTCACTTTTAATGTAACCCGACACATAAGTGTGCCATCGGCCCGGCTAACCTTTCAGACAAAAACTAAGGCTAACTAGGCTATACATTGTCATGACTACAATTAAACCATTCTTGATAGCTGAATAAATAACACATTATCAACAGTCAATGTCGGTAACCCCCAAACAAGTTTCTTTCGAAATACTGAATACCAAGTCTCTGTTCAACTGTAGAAATTTTGCACTTTGTATTAAGGAGGTAATTACAAGGTCATTGTTGCAAAATCTTGAAAAATTCCATTTTCGATCTTAAACGTTTTGCGACCGTAGTTTGCGTGTCATTTGGTGTATTTATTATTCTTAAGTAAATAAATTAAATGATCGATCGCATTCGTAAAAATGTGAAGACAATAGTTTTAGTGTGTGGAGCGGTCGTTGCGCGGTCATGAGGAACAGCGCGTGCGCGTGCGGCTGACCTACTTATGCGCTGACGACCATTACAGTACCCGCCATCAGACCACACACGCTATACTTCCTCGCCGCGCCTCGCACCCATCGTCGTTACCGCGGCCCATCCTAGTCAGTACTGAAACATCGCCACTAACCATACCGAATCCCTTTTCGGCGGGTCAACGACCCCGCTATCGAAATCCGCACACTCACACGCGCGTCCATGGACGAAACAGCCAGATAAAAAAAATGAAACAAAAAAACTCTTCGCGTAACGGTGAATGAGTACTAGACAGAGATAACTATATTTCGGCAGTGTACTCGTCGAGTTAAGGTCGGCTACGAAAAACACTGACGCAATTTTTACAGCGTACGTAATTGAGCACTGACAGAGTGAGCGGTGTGTGCGTGAGCGCCGAGAGCGACGCCCGCGTCCGCCGAAACGGAGGCGGAATATTTAGGTGAAAGTGTTTCGAATTTCGACATGACGACATTCGCGCGCAGTCGTTATCGTGATTTTGCCGAATCGAGAGGTTCGGAGAGTGCGCAGACAACCGCGACGCGCCTGCGACCCGCGCCCGCGCAACCCTAAAGTGTTCGCTCCGCAGGAAGTGCTCCGGACTCTGCATGCTGAACGTGTCTAGTGCTTGCGTTGAAAAACTATGCTGAGAGTTGGTGTGTCCAAAAATTTTCGGAGACGTAAATTAAAAAGGTGATCGGTGAATTCGGAACAAGGTGGTTCTTCGTGTGATGTGCGTGTTGATGCGCTAAGCAAGCTGTCGGCAGGCGACAGGCTACGGCCTGACGAGGCGCTGGACGCCTCCACTCACGCGCACCAACTGCAGACGATGACCTCCACCATGGGTAAATATTGTGATTATAAAGCAAAATATCACCCTGACCCCACATCGCAAAAAAATAATACAAAAATTAACAAACGTGTCCAGGAAACAACCATAAATATAAACCATTAAAAAATCATTTATGATAATAATACTAACAATTATCATCTCGTGAATAGTTTGTATCCTCATATATGTTACTAATATGATATTACAATAATACTAATCAAACTAACCTACATTGGGATACACGTAATCGCGTATACCAAGGTGGTGAAGGAATGACTATCTCGTAGCACTTTGCTACGCGCTACGAGCTACATCATTTTAAACGTATTTTGTACTTCAATTTGTTAGTAATTAATTACTCATCTGTCACTTTGGTGCTGTTCATTAATTTTTCACGTTACAACTGTTTTTAATATTGGAATGTTTGTATGTTGCTATAATACTTTTTTTTATTAGTACGGTTTTTTTTTGCAATGTAAAATTTCACAAATACTAAAATACATTCATGGACAACTTAATTACTCGGAAATAATAAACTAGTTAGTAAATGTTAATAAAATCATAATAATATAAGCATTATTTGTAAAGCAGCGTATCTCGTAGACCCTGCTACGAACTTGCTACGAAGTGAATTCTCTGATGAGTTTATAACTTTAACTGGAAAAATGTTTTTCTTTCTAACATAATAATTAGTTTTAAATTTGAAATAAGTTGTTTTAAAAGATTTTTGGCATAGAATTGTATGTAAATGACCAAACATTTTTTTCTCTTGCAAATTTTTTTCTTCGGAAAATAATGACATCGAATGGCTTCGTTAAAAATAATAATCTATTATGAACTAATTTAATCAAGGAAATAGATTAAAACATCGTGAAGATACCGACATATCCTAGAACAACATTTTGAAGACATGTGATATCTACCAACCCGCACTGGGCCCGCGTGGTGGATTATGGACCACACTCTCTCACAGAGAGGAGGCCTCAGTCCCAGCAGTGGGAACATTTATAGGCTGATGATGATTAATTTAAATAGAGTATATTTTACGTTGAATTTATTAGTTGCCTTATGTTTATTGATTAAAAATATTATTATACATACGAGTATACGGCACGATTAGCACAGTTGCCGAGCGACCGACTGCGCTGCGTGTCGCGAGTTCGATTCCCGCACAGAACAAATATTTGTATGATCTACAAGTACTTGATCCAGGTCTGATTGTATGTGAGTTTCAATGTTTGTTAATGCACCCACGACTCAGGAAAAAATACTAGTGTCGGTGAAATATAAAAAAAGTTAATGAACAAAATGTATTTATGTAGTACTTTAGTGAACTTCCATCTTCAGAGATGTATTTAAAATAGGGACAATAGACGGACATTGTTACGAATTTTCATAAAAGTATTTTTGGAAACCACTTCCTGTATTTATAGCTCGCACGCGAATATGAACCTTGTATCGAAACCAATAACACCTATAACTGCACACACAAACATAACCGTGTTACTGGCTCAATGTCTTATTGAGCAAACACCAGTTTCTGAAACAGTTTAAAAAATATATCAGCGTATAGTGTTGCAAAACAAAAGAGGCGCCGCTTTACCATTGAACGGTAACCATGACATTCCCAAATCATCTCGTGGATCACAATCGTGACTTCATAGTCTATGACCGGCTACTTTTACTTTCGTTACAATATGGCCGCCCTTTGTCTATGCTCTATGAGTCGGTGAGGTTGTTGATCTCCCGCCATTTTGCCGTTGCCGAAATACGTTTTTTACGCTCACTTTCCAATGCGGTGAAAGCGAAAAGGTACAGAATGTCACTGCTTCCTTTCAAAGCATTGTAGTGGGAGGACGTTGTCGAGTTTCGATAATAATAGGTTAGTTTGCCTGTCGAAAAACGCCATTGTTCACTAATTAGAATACATATGTATTTATATTCGTTGCGCTCCATGTAGTCGGTGATAACATGTATAAAGACAGGCGTGTGGGGAAGTAAACTTGCTTGAAGAGGCCTCCATTGATATTTAAGCACGTGTTTAAATAAATATAAATAAAGCTGTCAACGTTAACAGGACTGCTTAGTAAAATGTTGCGTGGTTTCTGAGATAGAATTAAATCACATTCTTTTAAATTAATTCTCGGAATCCCAGTCAGTTTACTTATTCCGGCCAGATTTAAAACCTTTTTCATGCAAAGAAATATTAAAAGGAAGAAATGTGCTCCGAAAGCAATGGTATTTTACCCATATTCAGTCAGTTAGCCTGCTTATAGTCCTGCGGCTGACGAGATAAAAAACAAATACAATGAAGTATTAGTGACTTAAAAATAAACTTTAACGATTACATGATATGATAAACCGACATATACATCAGAATAAAAGTACTACCTCTGTACGCCTAAGGGTCAAAAACACCAAGACAATAGAGCGACTCAAAATCTATGTACCGTCGCGTCTTATCACATCTCGATGTGAACTGACCCTAAACGTGTGTACTATGGCCACATATGGCTGTAACAAACAGACTATCGAATGCTAAGCAGAGTATGTTTTATGGTACGTGACCTTAGCAAAGGCATCTCAAGTTTCCGATCTTGTTGGTGCATTTTTTGTATACGGAAACACGGAACTACGGAACATACTAGAGATAAAAATAAAAATATACGTATTTAAAATTCAAGATTACAGAAACTTATAAATTTTGATAAATAGTACTTTCCTGTATCGTTAAGGTCGGAAGGGTGCACAAGCTCAACCTTATGTACGTCGAGCAATGCGTTGCTCACCGTCCGCTGAGGACAAGATCCTAGTCGACTGTGCTTTGTGTTCTACGTGGGCCTCAAGGACCTATCAAAATAACCGACAAGGCATGATCTAGTTAAATGTCTGACAGGGATACAGGGATATCTTAAGAGTGGCCTTGGAACGCAATTAGAAATTGAAGGAACGGGGTAGGTTTTAGTCAGAACAAATCTGATATTTTCTTCCTTCGATAGAGGAGTTTATTGATGTAATCAAATACAAATGAAAAAAATGAGTTGCTACATTACTTACACAAGCACAATTTTTTTTGTTTATTCGAGCCAATATCCTCTTTTTTGGACTCATTATGCTTTTATTACTACAAATACGACAACTTCGAGCACCACGAAAACACATTACGAAACAAGCAAAATCAAAACTTATAAAAAATATCAACTCAAAACTTAAGCAATAGCCCAAAATAATAAATAGGAAGTCATCGGATCGGAAGTGTCTGTTCAAAAATAAAACGTATTAGCTGTGAGTGCACGCGCAACACAGCTTGAATGTCAAGGCGCCTTCGCAAGAGGCCGTGAGAGAGGCCCCAGCATTGGGGCCCCAAAATACATGTACTATTGTGATCGGTTTTGATAAAGACGCAATAAATTTTACACGGGCCGGCTTCTTTGTGTGAAATCTGAGGTGTTCAGTTGACTAGCTTTCTGCTGATTACGTACTTCGAGTCATTTGTATTTAGTAGTATTGTAGAATTTGTCAGCTACAAAAAGATTCAAAATTAATGTGGGAGTGAAGTCACGCACTTCACCTAAGCCAAAATCAAGTCTCCGCCTACATGTAAATATGTACTATTTTTTTGTTTTCAAAAAGCGTTGTTTTGTAAAATGTATGAAGATCATGGCAGATTTTATTAACCACTTTCAAGTCCAAGGTGGCTACAGTCCCCAAAAAAACTCATGCTTAAATCGTCCATGGGGAGTACAGTCACCGAACGACGTCGTACAGTTTAGCATAACTAATTTAATATCGTTTCTAATCATTTCCTTTAAAATGTAGAATAGGTTAAATGTCTACACCTGTAGAGTTTGTACCTGAATTTAACCTTCAAGTACAAAACGGATATAAACCATCTGCCTTATCTGTTTTTTTTTTAATATCTGATAATTATAAAGACGTCGAAAAACTCAGCTGAAGTAAAAACGGCAAAGCGGAAGTCCGCTTAAGGTAATACGGTTGACACCTTTAAACCTTTGAGGTCATTGCCCTGTCGTTGTAGACATTTTACCTATTCTACATTTTCGACGAAAATGCTTAGAAAAGATATGAAATTAGGTATGCTAACGTTTGCTAAAGACTAAAATGAATGCATATGTAAATATAGAATTTAAATATGCGATTAAACGATTCGGAAATAAGATCCGAGAATAAAAGCTCGTACAAGCTACCGGTGTTACCTCACAGCCCTGAGGTGTCCAAGGAACATGCGTACACGCAGTCCGTTCACTTGGGCACTCGAGCCGAGCTGCGTTCGGACGGTCGTTGGTGCCGAATCGGGCAGCCGACCTCGCCGGTGACACTGACATTGCGACCGGAACCACTCGACCACTTCCTGACACAAAACACTCACAACACAAGATGTACATCTTAACTATTCTTTTATTAGGCCCAAACCACCCACTCAAATCGGTCGGATAACCACAATGTTTCGGAAATACTAAGGTCTTCACGCTTTTTGCGCAGCAATAGTGATATCATTTATTTTGCTAAAAATAACTCGAACTAACTTACTTTTTCGTACAAGATCCGTCTTTTTGACAGTTAATTTATATTTGAAGTGTAGAAATATATCATAGTGTATAAACATGCCACTCAGTGGATACGAGTAGGTCACTGATATTCTTTAGTGATCTACTGAAATAATTCCGTTTGTTCCGATTTATTTAAAAGTATCACATTATTCTTCAAACTAGTTTGAATAAACAGTATAATTTTGGACGTAGCAACCAGTTTATTTATTAAGTACTTAAATCTGCCAAACCAGATCATTAGAATTGTGACTAACATTTTCCGAATACACCAAGCCGCGCTCAGCTTGGCATGATGCAAGAAGAACTACCAGTTAGTACAAGCAACCTTGACAACTTACAACATTCACACGAGACTGGCTTGATACATTCTACGTCCATTCGACTAAACAATCTTCGGAACTTGTGACGTCATGCAAACTTAGCGAAACACGGTTAGGAAATGTCTGGATGTTTGTTTAAAAGAAATTAGGTTGAGTGAAACTTCAATCACAAATAGGAGTGAAACAGGGCCGTCTTTACCAGGGGGTGCAAGGGGTGCGGTGCACCCGGGCGCCGAGCGCTCGGGGGCGCCAAGCGCTGAATTTTTGGATATTTTATTGAAAATTGAGAATAGTGTATGTTATATGTACATTTGACATGTTGTCGCCCGGTCGCCCGCACTTGAAGCAAAATGATAGTCAATAGTGTGTAAGTTCATTTGAAATGGGCGCGCGGCGCGGCACCTAATGAGGCACTAGCACGAATTCTGCGTATTAGACCGTACTTCCTGCTTGAATCAGTGCGTTTGTCATAGGCGAGCAATTGCGCCCTTTGACATTGTCACCCGGACGCACGCACTTGAAGTAAAACGATCTCTAAGTCAATAAAGTGTATCGAGGTTCGGGCACGCCGCAATCGCGGCGGTAAGACCCCTCTTTGAGGAGTGGCTGGATAGGCGTCACGGCGTCCGGACCTACCGCATGACGCAGGTCCTCACCGGACACGGAAGTTTCGGGAGGTACCTGTGTCGGATAGGGAGGGAAGACACGCCTGGGTGTCACCACTGCGTAGATCGCCCGGAGGACACAGTAGAGCATACGGTGCAGGACTGCCCCTCTTGGGCAGAGCACCGCCCTGTCCTCACGGCGGCGATAGGCGGAGACCTCTTGCGCCCGGAATTGTTCGAGGCCATCATGCTGCGTGGCGAGACGGAGTGGAAAGCGGTCGCCTCCTTCTGCGAAGCAGTCATGCTCACGAAGGAGGAGGCGGGCCGCGAGAGGGAGAGGACAGTCTTCCCTCCGCCCCAACCGCACCGTAGGCGCGGGCATGCGGGCGGCGAGTAATGGGCAACTCTCCGCTCGACCATGGACCATGCCGAGTAATTGAATTCGTTAGCTCATTTCATTGTAAAAAAAAAACGAGGGCGCAGGCTGAGTCCCGCACCCCGGCGCAGAATATATTTAAGACGGCCCTGGAGTGAAATGAGAGAAGAGATTCCATTTGAGTGTCTGCAAAACAGTTTTTCATTTCAATCCAAAATTATACTCGTACCTAATCAATCAATACAGTTGCTTCAAAGAAAATGTATAAGTCTTTCCATGCTCTCGTTGTTAGAAGCTGTCTTACATGAATTTATAGTGCTGCACTTTTTCATCAAGAGTAAACAGACGAACACTAACAAGAAGTGCATTGCACCGATGTACTGTAAACTGAAAAAACGATACTCTTTATGGTTTAGTAAACATTTTGTTCAATCACGTGGCGCGTTGCCAAAGCGCTCATTGAGCTTTCAAGAGGAATTTTTATGATTAAATCGGTGTTTGTAAGTACATCGTTAGGTACATTTAACATGTCTTGTCTTAAATATTTTATACGTCTTTGGTTCGACAGAATTCCTGAATTCAATGATTCTACGTAATAGGACGCCTAATGGTATTGACACTCACATTTCAGTTGTGGTAAAGTCCCTTGTAATTTTGTAAGGCGACATGGTTAGCGCAGTGGTTGAGCGATTGAGTGCTGAGTAGCGTGTCGCGGGTTCGATTCCTACACGGAACAAATATTTGTATGATCTACAATTTCCGTGGCTGGGTTTTTGTATATGTGAGTTTAAATGTTCGTAAAAGCACCCACGATACAGGAGAAATTTTTAGTCTGTGGTAAAGTGTCTATTGCCTTCAACTGGACACAAATATTATCTTTGCTTTCCAAAATGGTTTTCAATCCACTATTCTGAATGTTGTACAAGAAACTTCTAAACAAATACGTTCATAGATTATTTCGTTCCGCAAACCATAATATTTACGATTTGCGGACGTGGAAAATATAAATTAGTAGTTCCAATGAACCTGCCTCACTGTGAGTTCATGAATAGCTTGGACTAGTACAATATGTAGGTCGGTTGGACTAAATTGTAGTCCTAAACTAAACAAATGTACCAAAACTATTCGCTGTATCCATTTCTTTGCTACAAGTAGATAGGTACTTTTTCAATAAACTCGCTTGTAGGTGTAATTGCCTAAAAAGACGGAACCAGTGGCGTAGCGAGGCGGGGGCGAAGCAGACCCAAGCCCCCGGGCCTTGTACCTGAAGAGGCCTCGCGCTCAGAGAAAAAAAAGAGACTCGCAAAGCTGATGTCGATGACAATCACATTTGGTATACGAGTAGATGACTTGGGGGTACCAAGTCATCTTTCAACAAGGGGGCTTCGTGGGAGCAGCGGAGGCAAGTGATATTTTTCGTTTCGAAAGAAAAGGGCCTCGCAGATGCATCTTACCATCCTAGATTCGGTCTCGCTACGCCACTGGACGGAACGCTAACAACGGAACCGTAGACGATAAGCGGGCGACCGCGGCAGAGGTCACAGCACTTCCGGCCGTCAAGTAGTACACTGCTTTCGGTCCGTACATGTGTTTATCAGACCCTTAATTTGCACCAGCCTTGGTTAGTAGGAAATACCTTCTTATGATTTCCACGACCTCAGCTCATTATGCGTGCTTAGCTTTGTAATCTGAAACGTGTAATATCGTATATTAATAAGTCTTTGTCATATAGTGGAAATCGTCTGTGAAAGATCGCTTCAATGATAACACAGCCTAAGGTGTGTCTTAAGAGTGTGCTAGGTTAGATAGTACATTAAGCGCCCTTCTTTTTATTTCTATTCAGCTCTTATAGACTACAGGCCCATGTCCAAAATGGATGGGTCATATGAACCACCAGGTGACGTATATAGGACGATATAAGAGCATAAAATAATAAGATTCAGCACTATGCCGTCACTTGTAAGCTGTCCAATTCCCTCTTTTTCCTTGATCCGGGGGTTGCATCCCTCGATTTTTTCCCCTTGTCGCATGATTTTTGTACGGCGTTGCGGAATAATGGATTAGAAGCTGTATTGAAGCAGTATGAAACTGATGCCGTACAGAATGAAATGACCAAATTTACCCTGGAAATTGTCAGAAAATGAAAAAAATTACTGACTTTGTGGCGCACCATTTTTTTACGGCACTGCGCGCTTTCTTATTATTTTTCATGGATCTATCGATGGTAAAAATGCCACACAAAAATATAATGACGTACTTACTCTACTTGCACTTTTGAATTCTCACCAGCACTCAGTTGGACAGCTTACAAGTGACGGCATAGTGCTGAATTTTATTATTTCATGCTCTTATATCGTCCTATATACGTCACCTGGTGGTTCATATGACCCATCCATTTTGGACATGGGCCTGTAGTCTATTATTTGCCTTTTACACCACATGAAATTTTAAGCAAAACAATTGAATAAACCGCGCATAGTTCTCAAATTCCAACAGGGCGACCGCGACCGCGTCCCGAGGACACAAGTGAGAACGTGTACCTCCGTACTATTTAATGAGCAACAATAATGAATGCAATTAAACAAAGCCCGAACAGACGAGCGGTCAAGTGACCGACCCTGTGCGGGGACACACGCGCGCTTCCGTGTGATCTTGCTTTAGGCTGCGTTCAAGATCAACCAATTCTATTATCCCTTTATCTATACGCATACATGAATATTGATGGTGTTGGACGGACGTAGTCAAACAACTAGCTATTCAAATTATTTTATGATTTATTGGTTTAATTCGCTTGGTAATTTATTCTTGTGATTAAATGTTTGGGTGTTTCTAAGCTTAATTGAATTGTGCAGTAGATTTAATTGGCAATAGAATAAGATTGATCGAAAATTGGGAAACATTGTCTGAGAAGTGTTACTAGGGGTTAAGTGTCGTATTCCCCAGTTACTGGGATGTGAAAGTCAGATTGGCAGCAGTCGCCCCCAGTAAAATACTGATATTCAACTGCATCTGGTTAGACTGGAAGCCAATCCCAACAAAGTTGAGAAAAAGACTAGGCAGATCATGAAGTATGAAAAAATTATTCTAAGAGTTAATAACGGTGGCTACGCCGCAATCGGGGCGGTAAGACCCCTCGGTAGACGGTAAGGCGACTAGCTGTCCGGCCATGGACCATGCCCGGGTCGACGACGGCGCGTTGGGTTCCACGCGTGCCTTGAAGAGTGTCATCATAATGACGGGGCCCCCCTTTAGAGGGCCAAAGCCTACCGGGGTCGCGGGACTTATGAATTACCGTGACCCCGGAACGTAAAGGGCTATTGAAGGACACCATGGATTTTAGTCAGTACAAGTCTGACAGTATGGGTGGAAGGACTCATTTTATGATTTTACCCCGATAAAAAAAGAGTTAATAACGGTAACGGAAACTGTTAACAGTTTTCGCAAATTGTATTGTTTCTTATGTACCTAAGTATTATTTCTCAAATATTGTAAATAAACAAATTATTATCTGCTTACTGAATTTAATCCATATTGTAATTTAGAGTTACTCGCCAACCCATGCACACACCTTTAAAAAGCATACTAATATACTTCCGCTTCCCCAAAACGTGATCTAAGTCTAAAGAAGTACAGCAATAAGAATTGATTTAGGTAGAACCCGCACATTAAATTCGATTTAGTCAACTCAATTTGCAAAATTGTATTTCCAATCTCGGTTTATTCGACGATCCGAAGAAGGTTATTTAAAGTCAATTTATCATCATTTTATAATATCGTATATTTGTTTAAAGTCAATAAAGTTATAAGTGTATGTAGTTATGTATTTCCTATATGTCCACGGAAGTCAAAGCTCGCGGCCTCGCAAAAAGCTCGCAAACGACTCGTCGCCTGCGCCGAATCCGCGGATAATTTCATTGACTCATTTACACGTCACTATCAAGGTCTTTGACTCATTCCAGTTTATTTGAGAGTCTAGTGTTCGTTTATGTTGACAAAATAGTTTCAAAGAACATTGCACTCGACTGTGATTCAAAATTAATTTGCTAGATTCGTTTCGATAAAAATACGTGGCGACTAACTTATTTATGTCTTTGACGTAATGGCTATTAGAATATCTGAAGATGTTCAAGTGTTTTGTTGTCTCGATGAATCTGCGATGCTGTCTGTGTATTTTACACATACTCAGACAGGTACGAACTTAGAAAACAAGCATGGGTGTGACATGCTTTGAAAGAGCGATCGTTGCACAAGCACTTACGTCATCGCAAAATACAAATTCAACGGTTATACATTCGATTAGATAGATTTTTTTAAGAAATCTAGATAACCGTTCCTATGTCACGGTGCATTGTTCCAACCTCTATCATTAAACTGTGAAGTGACGTTTGAATGAGTCAATCTCTTATCACGAGCACGCACCGGTGTGTGCGCTATAAATATTTTACGAGTATTTTTTCTCGTACGTTTCAACGTTTCTACGTCAATGTTACAGCACTAGTTTACAAATACGCACTACACTTTATGTTCAATATAGTCACGCAATGATATTGTTGTGAAAAAAATATTGAAGTTTAATAACCGTGATTTCGTTGACACTAATTATATTACTAGACTAGTATTTTTCTATCAGCTAAAGTTTCCGGGTACAAATATGACGCGATAAATATTTCAAAACAGGATTATCACGGTCAAATATTAGATTCGAGTATTTGAAATTGAAATCGTACACAAGTCCAGTCCGTATCTGATGACGTAATGGTATCATTACAGCCCACACCATTGTATTCATGGACAAAATCAACAACGCGGAGATACATGAACTCGTGTATTTTAAAACCGAGGTTAAAGAACCTATTTTGATAAAATTATTGTCGAATTTCTCTAGCTATGTGACACGCACGATGAGCACTGTCCGTTGACCTGTCACGTGTACGTACATACATTAGTACATAGTATTTATGAGTAATATATGTATAAAATATACGTGTATGCACAAAGACACATAATGATGTTGCGAATTCTTATATCAATTGAAATCGATTGTCTACGATATACATTAATCGGTCATGATTTTCGTGACGAAAATTTCGTCACAACGAATAAATTAGTATGTTTAAATGTGTTATGCATGTCATTATGTACAAATGCCTTTAAGATATAAGGCATCATTTGACAGGTTGTTCGAGCCAATATGTCTGCTTTAAACATTTTTAAATTATCATGCTTACAAATCATTACACATACGTTAAGATGAAAACATTCTGCGCCAATCCCAATCCCAAATAAATTGAAATGAGGAGGAAAATGATGATGTCGTGATAACTAATCATATCATTATCTAATTCTTCGATCTCTCATTAGTTACGATTTTCATACAGGAATAAAAAAGCATAATTCATGTTAATCCATGTGAACTATCTGTGAACCTTTCATCCAAATCCGTTCAGTAATTTATGTGCGAAAAAGTTACAAATATCCATCCATCCTCACATTTTTTTTATGTATAATAGAATTAAAGTAGAGAGCGAGTTGCATAAAATTATTAAATATCAAGAATAATGTAGTAGTGGCACATCACTAAACAAATCGTAACTCAACGAATATAATTGAACAAACGCGTTACGCAAACAATGACGTGTGAAAGATCGACGCAGTTATATTTATTTACTTGCTGAAATGTTTTACACTTTCATGTATGACCTCACAACATACGTAGGCACACAATATCTACGACAAATTCCATTACCTGCGTTATCAGAGCTATAAAAAGTACTCTACGTAAGATGAATGAACATCAAAAGATTTCTAAATAAAACCAAGGGTCACGCGCTCTCCGCCCGTAGTCAACACTAGCCATGAACCGGGTTGACATTGAAAAATGATATTTAATTGAATATTAATAAAGTTCACTAATGATGCACGACCGCTACCCCATCATATCTGGACCCTACTACGTGTCTAGACCAGATATGTCACCGGATTGCCGTAAGTTACCTTAGCCTAAACTAATCTAACAGCATAATTAATTCAGAAATTACTTCCGCGAAAAAAAAACATGTTTAAAAACAATAAACATTTATAAAAATAAATGTTTCTTCCAAATAAACGTTCACTTATCCCATTATTTCACTTCACTAATCCACTAATCCCACGTTAATTTTTGACTGAAAAGCAAAAGTTGGCATACATCTCGAGTTCAAAATTAGAATACGATTTTTTTAAAGATACTCAATTTATACACTACCCGCCGTTAAAACTAACGCTGCCGTCGACTTTTTTCGACTTAAAAAAGGAGGAGGTTTTCAATTCGCTCGTATGTTATTTTTTGTGTTTGTTACTCAATTTCTTAAAGACGCCTGGACCGATTTGAAAGAAAAGAAAGAAAGAAAATCAATTTATTTGGCAAGCCATTAAACACAAAATTACAATTAAAAATTATGAGAATACAAATGTAGGTAGCGTGTGCCTCACGGCTGTGCCAAATAGGCTCAGTTCAGCAATATGCCAGGCCACAGGGAACCTGACGCTGGTTTTCAACTGAGCCTTGTGAGACGTCACAGATGTAATTTGGAAAATTCTTCTTTTATTTGAAAGGGAAGTTTCTTACCACATCGTCTCCTGATCATCAGATCAGGATCTGAAGATGAGAAATTGAAAAAATCGAGGGAAATTTTCAATAAATGACAACAAAAAATATATAATAGTAACTGCTGTTTTCGGATATTTTATTGCATTGTTTATATGCAATTGCACAACATAATGTCACTCTTGTACCCACTAAAATGGGTAAAATAAAACAACTTTTAAAGTCGGTTTACTTTAGAAGTCAGATAAATGAAAAAAAAAGTTTTTATTACCGCCGTATAAAAAGTTTTTCGCTCAGCGGCCTGCGACTAAGATATTTCATTCTTGTGCCAAAGAACCATGTAGCACGAATTTATTTGCAATTATAATAGTTTCTAATGTTTGTTTTTATTTGTTCACAGGAATAATGACACTCAGCCGCGGCCCGTGTGACCTCGACAACATGAGTCTATTCCAAGACCTCAAACTCAAGAGGCGGAAAGTTGACTCCCGATGTAGTAGCGATGGTAAGCATGCTAATTGATCATTCTTTTTTATCCTTCCGATTGACTATAAAAAGCTGTAATGAAACATGATCATTTTACCAAAAGGCATTGACGTCGTCAATAAAGTAGTTATTAATTCGAATTGATACTCTTAGGTACAGCTTTTTTATTGTCGATGGTTTAGTAAAATAGTAATTTTCTTTTGTCGAACATTTAAAAAAGGACACCATAGACATTTTTATAGTATCTATAGCCTTCTCGATGTGATATTTTATTTAAAAAAAACGTAACCCTTCTGTCGCTTTGGGTTAAAAGAACACCATAGATAGACGTTTTTATATTTCTCTCTTTATTCTTGTCGATGTCAACCGATTAAAAAAAGAACACCATAGACTGATTCGAACTCATTTCCCGCGTCATTGGAACACATTAAACGGCTGTCAGACAGGATTGTTAATGTAAATAAATAGGTAGATAAAGTGCGAGTTGTAAGGTCGCAGTACTCGCAGTACGGCACTTGTTATTCGCGCCGAGATGTCTTCCATAGTTGTGACGCGGATCACGGACCGCTATCACTTTCTGTCGCTGTGAAGTCTTCTGTTACTAGTAATTTCATTTTCATTTAAACGTGACCCTCGTGTTTCTACTTTAGTAATGGTGGGTGGGCGTTATACATTTCTTTCGTAGAATTCTTGTTTTTTTTTTTGTATTTTACACTTGAAAAATGCTGTTAAAATTAAATAATAACAACAAATATTCACTAAGTTTTCACTGCACAGTGTAAAAAATTCACTACAATTTTAATTTTCCACTGACTAATTAATACAGCTAAACTAAAATTCTAGAAACATTTGCTAGAAAAAAAAATGAAAACTGTGTTGGAAACACAAAATATCACCACTAAATTCACTTCTTTATTGCAGTGAAAATGCATAAATAAAATCCATTCAAATCCATATTATCATAATCGAAATTACACAACTCGATGTTCGTAAACAAATTAGTATTTGATAACGAACGTCACTGAAAGTTAAGTAACAAGATCAACATAACAAGCCGTGAGAGAGTCGAGACTGGTTCCGAGAAATGCAAACTTTCACTAACAAAATAATAAAAAAAAACTTCCAAAAACGAGATCCGGTTCAACCAGTTACAGTCACTGTCGTGCGGATTATGAATAGCGGATATAATCTCCGTAATCTTATTTTCCGTTAATATAACAGACGAGACAGTGCGATTATTTTTAAGTAGACTTGTTTTATTGAAATCGAGACGGCATTGTTCAAGCGCAACACTTCTGTGATTGTCTATGCTTCATTAAAATGGTAATCGTTAAGTTAGTGGTCAGTTCTATTGACAATTGAATTTCTCCTGACCTTCATTAAGAAATCCGTTGTGTTTAGGAAAATATACACATACTTGTTAATCTATATATATAAAAGAAAGTCGTGTTAGTTACACTATTTATAACTCAAGAACGGCTGAACCGATTTGGCTGAAAATTGGTGGGGAGGTAGCTTAGAACCAGGAGAAACATATAGGATACTTTTTACCTTCTTTTTTTTTTCTTTTGTTTTATTCCGTTGCCGTGGGGCGTGACATAAAAAGTGGTTGACATGGAATTACAGCAACACGAAAAAATCAATCAAAACATCAATTGACCGGTCGATGTGTTTGTATTGAGTTTCTAAACTTATTGTGCCGATATTATCATAATTATCAATGCCATGCCGCCACCAAGACGATCAAATTTGTATCCTGTTTCCGTGGAGACGTGACATATAACGTGGTAACATGATCACGAAGAAGGTATTGGTGCCGAAATTGAATAAGGGATCTTAACAAAAAGTACTAGGAAAACATGAAGAATAATGTTTATGCCGCCCGGCGCCCACCGGTCTTCAATGAAAATTTCAAAAAATGTACTAAGTAGGACTGCATAAATTCAATACAAACATACTACGAAACAACGCCTGGGTGTCACCACTGCAAGGATCGCCCGGAGGAAACGGTGGAGCATTCGGTGCAGGACTGCTCCGCTTGGGCAGAGCACCGTCATGTCCTCACAACGGCGACAGGCGGAGACCTCTCGCGCCCGGCATTGGTCGAGGCCTTGCGAGACGGAGTGGGAAGCGGTCGCCTCCTTCTGCGAAGCAGTCATGCTATGAAAGGAGGAGGCGCGCCGCGTGATTGAGAGGACAGCGTCCTCCCCCCACCCCAGCCGCAGTGGTAGACGCCTACGGTGACGGACGTTGCCAGACGATCTCCACCCACCGTAGGCTCGGGCATGCGGGTGGCGAGTAATGGGTGACTCGCTGTCCGACCTTGGACCATGCCCGGGTCGACGGCGCGTTGTGTTCCACGCGCGCCTCAAAGTGTAGCATTATGACGGGGTCACCCTTTAGAGGGCCAAAGCCTGCCGGGGTCGCGGGACTTACGATTTACCGTGACACGGGAACGTAAAGGGCTATTGAAGGACACCGTGGATTTTAATCAGTTCGAGTCTGACAGTCCCTCCCGCTCTGCCCTGGGTGGGAGGACTCACATGATGATTTTACCACGCTAAAAAAAATGTCAGTTGCGTTTAGACACCAACTTTCCAATTGAATTAAAACCCCTTGGATATGCCTGGCTTACCACCGCACAATTTACGAACAAAGGTTGGCTTCGTAGTAATCATGCTTTGAAACATAAACCAACCAGAACTGTGCAACAGAACGCGTTTGGTGGTAAGTAAATTGAAGAACAATGTGACTTACGCGACGATACTCAAAGGAAAATTCGAAGGTGAGGAAGTTCTTATTTCTAGGATCCCAAACGATATGCCGTTTGAGTTTAAGCGACCCCAATTTCCGATCCGTCTTGCATTCGCCATGATCATTAAGAAATCACAAGGCTAATGCTTGAGTGGACGCCCACGGCGACGGACGTCGCAAGACTATCTCCGGCCACCGTAGGCGCGGGCATGCGGGCGGCGAGTAAAGGGCAACTCGCAGCCCGACCATGGACCATGCCCGGGTCGACGGCGCGTTGTGTTCCACGCGCGCCTCAAAGAGCGTCAGCATAATGACGGGGCCCCCTCTCTAGAGGGCCAAAGCCTGCCGGGGTCGCGGGACTTATCTCATTACCGTGACCCCGGGACATAAAGGGCTATTGAAGGACACCGTGGATTTCAGTCAGTACAAGTCTGACAGTCCCTCCCGCCCTGCCCGGGGTGGGAGGACTCATTTGATGATTTTACCACGATAAAAAAAAGGCTAATGCTTGAAAGTTTGTGGTCTGAATATATAAAATCCATCATGTACGCTGTACGGTAACGGAGTTATTGAAAGTCAAAGTTCCAACGGTTTTATCATCATCTACCTACACTAATATTATAAAGAGGAAAACTTTGTATTTTTGTTTGTTTGTTTGTAATGGATAAACTCAAAAACTACTGGTCCGATTTAAAAACTTCTTTCACCAGTTGAAAGCTGCTTTGGTCCTGAGTGACATAGGCAATGGGGGGGCGAGCGAAGCCGCTGGGAAAAGCTAGTATTTCAATAAATTAAAATGGTTGCCAGCGAATAAGAAAACCGCATCTACGGCACCCCGGAAATCTTCACCAATATATTTTCCAATTTTTTTTCTTTCTTCATAAATTCACACAGTACACTTTTTCCTACACTAAACAGTGAACTTGCAAAAAATATAATTAACATGTTAATATTTTTTGCACTTACCACTTCATAGTGATTACGTAAGAAGTGACGTAGCAAGTGAAGTCACTAGCTGATGAAGAAAGTTTACGTAAACCCACGAAAGGTGAAAGTAATAAATACCGGTGCTGTAATTATTGCTATTGTGGCTCATGAATAACTCATGAGAGAAAGATATTCACTGTCATATAACGTAATATCATGCCCCGGGCTAGTGCCGAAAAGATTTAAGAGCAGTCTTTTATTTTGTCTGCATATTTATCATGCAATTCAGTTGTTAGTGGGAATGAATTGCTTTTTATTTAAACTTTACTGTTATGCTGTAACTATAACAAATATTACAGACTCCGAGGTTTACAGCAAGTCATACTTAGACAAACGGCGATGTCCGTTAAACTATCATAAAAAATTCCTGAAGCGAGGAAACATTTTACTTTCAGTGATTTTAGTCAATTGAAAAACAACGTAGGAAATTACTACCTAGCATGTTTTCGATACGGACTGTATATTTATCTCAACTTGAGATACATAGGCAAAGATCAGTTACCTATTCTGTCTAATCAAAACGGTACATTATTCGTAATAAACGCGTAAACATCGCGCGTCAAACTTGATTTAAAATTTAAATTATTCTATCCAGGATTAGAATGATTCTATTTTGGACCCGTTATCTCTTATTCGTCTAAATCTGAGTAACGGTTTAAGTTGGGAGTAGCGGAGCGAGGCAGCAATTCGAGGCAGCGTGGAAAGCGCTTCACGTGGGGTGTGACGCGATGGCAGCGTGACGCGTGGGGAGCGTCATCGTGACGCGTGACGCGCCCCTCACACGCACATTTGTGACACACCACTTTGTACGTACTAACGAGATAACGGCCCAACCAATTGTTTTTTGGCCTGTCTTAATTGTGCATAGTTAATGAATGAGTTTCGGGCCGTTTAATTTGTTGTTAAAAGGGGTTAGGGTGTAAATACCTGGAACGTTACGTGTAGGTCGTAACTTCCAAATTAATATTGGTTGAATTTTTTACATAGATTTCTGCTTTTTAATAGATTTCAAATGGCAGCGGAGTATACAACGTTTTACTTGTGAATTGATATTTAGAATAAAAATTTAATGAGAAAATTTACATGACATACCTATCAGTAATGGCCATGTAAAACCACGAGGGTGCATTCAACCTATAAAGTTTTATAAATAAATCAATAGCATTACTTTCCTGTAACATTATGAATACTTTTGTATAATTAAAACAATGCCTGTTGGCGGGCGCGGCGCATATTTGATTCGTTTCGATTATATAGATCTATGGCCTAAGTGAAGTGTAAAGCGAAATAGGTATTTATGAAATCCTATAAATATGTGAGGTAAATGCATGAACATTTCAGTTGAGAGAAGCTACACATACCCACAACTCCTAATCACAAAGTCGTTGTACTGACCACCGAAGGTCCCTTGATAACGCCAAGCGTAAATAAATTACTACCAAATTTAACTGAAATACTCGTAGTAAAACTATATTATGTACCGTCACGCCATTTTCGCAGGCGAGGTCAGCTGCACTTGAAGTACCAGAGAGAGGTACTTTGATATCGGAGGCTGGAGGCCAATCGTATTGATAAGATTACTGATCGCAATGTTGTGAATAAACTTGGGGTTGAATAAATTCTATCAAGAATTGATTCTGCAGCTATCAACTTTGTTGTGATTGTGTTTTTCCTAATGTTTTAGTTCATTCTCATGATGGGAATCATACGGGTTTGTTCTCTTCATAAACTGCATAACCCTGTTTGGTATCCTAGATAAACACTAAGGTACTTCCTCTCAGTTTTTCATTTCACTTTTTCACAAGAAAAACGTTCTGAATATTCCCCTAAGAAGGTATCACAAATGTTGATACTACAAAAATTAATCCATCATACTATCAATTGTATCAGTAGAAATCCTATTAACCCTTCAGGATCGTTTGGGAACGGAAACTTCTTTACATTTTCATAAATACGTTTGCAGGTGTTGAAGTAAGGGATTAATTGTACCGCGGCACCGTCTGAGAAGGTTACCGTGGCTCTGGAACGTAAAGGGCAATTCAAGAAACAGTGTGCATTTTTAATTAAAAAGAGTCCGACAGTCGTTTCCGCTCCACTCAGGGCGAGATGTTCATTGATCTTGATAATATTTCACTGCAGATGCTAATTTTCAGAAAATTAATTTTGAAATGATTGATACGTGCACGTCGCGGTCGGGAGGCCGCAGTCGGCCCGGCGGCGCTGCGCGGCGCGACGCGCTCACGTGGCCACGCGGAGCCACGGGAGGTCGAGGCGGGGAGGGGCACAGGGTAGGGGGTGTGACCCACTTTCCCATGTGTCAGTGACCGCGGCCGACCTTCGAGCCTGCACCGCCCGATCGTAAACGATCGTTCATCCGCCCCGAAATAAAAGACTTAGTGGTGGTTGCGTAATCGTCTTTATTGTTGTCTGTCTACCACAATTCTTTAACCATCTACAACTTCGTTAGCTTAGATTGATCTAGCAGCAGTATGCGAGCTGTGTTACATAAAATAATGAACTCTAACGCTCACGCATAGGCAACGAGATACAGGAAAACTAGCTATGTGCAACGTTACCACTACCATAAACAAGTAATCAGAACGGGACGTTTATCTAGGCGCTAGTGTGAGTCTACCTAGAACCTCTAGAGCTATTGCATCACGCGGCTAGAAAGATCGGTCCCCACCAATGATGTGGCAAAGGACGCGGAGTGAAATAGAGATCGTCCTCGAAGCGAGAGCGGTGCACGCGTTGCACTAGTCATTGTGCGGTTGCACTTCGCACGCACGGCCGTCTGAGTGACCTAATAGCGGCTGGAGGGAGGGACCGGGAAGCGCTGCGGGGAGCGGGGCGCCGCTGCCGCTCGTGCGGTAGGTCGGGCTCACTGCGCGCGCCCGCCGCCCGACGTCGCGCCGCCGACAGTGGAAAACTTTCTTCGCGACTTTTCCTCGTGTAAACAAAACCGCGCAAATTTTTGCGCCCGCGCGTCCCTGTATCCAGGCTCAACCACCGCGAACCTTTGCTCAAATGAAGTTAATTAATTCATCACAATACTATTGTTTTCTCCTAAAATTATCCAATATCATTATCTTGAAATTTGCAATGAGACCCTTGTGGACAATAATGTGATTAAAAATTAGATCATTTACTGAATTCATCGGACTTTTGGCCGTGTTTGCGATGTAAAGCCAGGTCACGTGAGAGGGTAAAGACTACGCCTATGGATTTAGTAATAAAAAGTCGGTAAAGTTTAGTGTTTAGAATGTATGGTAATGATTTAATTTTGTTAGAGGTTTCCTTCTAAGCACATAGTATAGGATTCGGGGTTCCACAAGATGGAGTTGTTTTTCCTAAAGCTTATATTGTTGTTTCATCATCATTGCTGCTTCACAGGACATCTTTGACATGGAATTTGTGCTCTTGTTCGTGATATAGAATACTTTTGAAATAGTTTACTTTCTAATAATAAATAATACTTGTTAAATAAGACAAACCATTACAACAATATTGAATGTTTTATAACTGAATTAAGCACAGGTATCTCACATACGAAGTTTTACTTAGGTAAGCAGTGAAAAATATTTATTTTTGAAGTATATATTTAAAAGTTTCATGTGCCTAGTGTATCAATCTATGAATAATACAATGAG
This sequence comes from Agrotis exclamationis, assembly GCA_950005045.1. Taxonomy (NCBI): domain Eukaryota; kingdom Metazoa; phylum Arthropoda; class Insecta; order Lepidoptera; family Noctuidae; genus Agrotis; species Agrotis exclamationis. The sequence goes on along the minus strand of OX465417.1, from coordinate 8,092,992 downwards.
ATAATATTATAAAAGGCATTATTGTTGTGTGACGTAGAGCCCTTTGTGGCGTGCGCGGGGCGCAGGCGCAACGCTTCCGGGCGCCGCATCTGCGCTCGCGCCGCTTTCACTTTCTCCTCGCACGCCGCCGCATCTCGTGCTCGCGTCGCGACCGCCGCGACCCGCATCCACGCTTCCTACATTTTCCACATCTATTCCGGATAGTCTGTTATTTAAATTGGTTTTTGCGCCCAAAGTTTAAAAGATCTATTCATTAGTTACAATCGTATGAATCATAAGTTGACGCGATCATATACCTCATTATGATTAAACGATTTCCAAAACTCGTCCGTAAATAATAGATTAGTTTTGAATGTGGCCGGGACGGCAGCAGCGGCGCTCACATCGTGACGCAACCGGCTAGCTAATCTAGTCGGCGGCGTCGGGAAGTGCAGTGTCGCGTCCCCGCGCTGCGCCCCCGCGCCGCGCCCCGCGCGCTCTAACTACGATCGCGCCGCGCGGTCGTTGACATTTCACCTAGTTTCTATTTGTCGCTTCTGAAAAGTCCATGGTGTTCTTTTTGTATCACGGTGAGACGAGAGGTCGCCAGTCACCGTTGTTGACCAAATCGCGTGTGCCCACAGGCGAGTCGGCCGCCGATACCAGCACGTCGTCGCCGGACCCCGGCCCGCCGTCGCCGCGCATGGCCGAGGCGGGCTGCAGCACGCCGCCGCATCCACCGCCCGTGTTCGACGGCGGCGGCTCCCCGACGCCATCGCCAGCTTGCCACCCCACCGTCATCCGCTCCGCGCCACCATACTCCGTCATCAAGTTCGAGAGCAGCCCAGCCTCTGTCAAGGCAGAGTGCTCGCCAGCCAGCAACAAATCTGATGCACCGTCACCTCAGCTATCCTCTGTAAAGCAAGAGGGCACCCCGGAACCACCGCAACACTACCGGCCACGCAGCCTCGCTCCACCTCCGCCGGGCTCCCACACTTCGCTATCACCAGGACCCTGGCCACCAACTGCCTGCATCAACGGTGTAAAGCCGGAGCTAATTGGTGGACACTTCCCACCGCAACCACTTGAGCCCAAACAAGGTGCGCGAGGCTCCACGCAATGGCGTGGCACCCCTGCAGTGATCATGGGCGAGTCAGGTGGAGTCCGGACGATGTTCTGGACCCTGCCGGCACCTACATCTAGCGGGGAGCCGGCAGCGAGTGCGTCTCATACGCCGACGCCACCTACCCCCGATCCATCTACATGTAGTGAAGAGTCAGCGGCGCGGTTACTGCTCAATCTTGGTGGTGAGCTGAGGCGGCCACGCGGACCTCCACTGAATATGGAATTACTGTGGGCAGGAGACGTGTCTCAACTGCCTGCACACCAGCAGCTCACCGCTCTGAACCTAAGCGCTGCAGCCGGCAGTGTCGCGGGCGCGTCCCAGGTCGCGGGCGCGAGCGCGCTGGCGCTGGCTCCTAGGCCGGAGCTCCGAGCTTACGCTCCTGAGGCGGAACGTGATGAGGATGAACAACCCATGATCTGCATGATTTGTGAGGACAAAGCCACAGGTCTTCATTATGGTATTATTACTTGTGAGGGTTGTAAAGGCTTCTTCAAACGAACAGTACAGAACCGACGAGTATACACGTGTGTCGCTGATGGTGGCTGTGAAATCACGAAGGCGCAGAGAAATAGATGCCAATATTGTCGATTCAAGAAATGCATCGAACAAGGAATGGTATTACAAGGTGTGTATCGACTTCAAATTCCTAAAAATATAGAATAGTTATTAATTTCCTATTCCTAACAAAATTTATTTTACAGCGGTAAGAGAAGATCGGATGCCAGGTGGAAGAAATAGTGGTGCCGTCTATAATTTATATAAAGTCAAATACAAAAAACACAAGAAAGCAAATAAGGCAGCGACAACGACGAGTCGAGCGTCACCGCCTGAGAAGCCCAAAGACCCTTTACCGCCTATCCCATCACACCTGGTCAACGGCACCATTCTTAAGACTGCACTAACCAACCCAAGCGAAGTAAGTCACATAACTAAAAGATAAATTTGTCAGCCGTATTCGTTTTTACTTTAATTGTAATATTTGCCCTTTTCTTCCAGGTTGTCCATTTAAGAGCACGGTTAGAAAGCGCCGTGTCATCATCGCGAGATCGTGCTGTACCCCTAGAGCGGGCGCTACACATGATTCGAGCGCTGATTGATTGTGATGCCATGGAAGACATCGCTACGGTGCGGCATCTACCAGATTTGCTCCACGACACCTCAGAAATAGGAGACAAACTATGTAAGATCGGGGACTCGATCGTACACAAAATGGTCGCTTGGACAAAGAAACTACCATTCATTATGGAAATACCAATGGAAATACATTCCAAGCTGTTGATGGAGAAATGGCACGAGATCTCAGTACTGACGACGGCGGCATACCAGGCGATGCACGGGAAGCATGCGCACGCGCCCTCGTCGGACCATGAACAAGACTTTATGCAAGAGGTGAGTACAAAATTAAATGTTACAGCGTTAGCGGAAATCACGAGTCTCATAAAGATGTTTTTTATCCACACAATTTGAGTAACGAGCCCTAGATGTGGCTCAAGCACGCTCCGGGTCACATTCGCTCCAGAGACTTCCGCACATGCGCCGGAGTGCAGTTACGTGATCTGCATCGCTTGCGCAACCGCGGTAGAAAGTCGCCGGCTGCGGCTGCCAGACAACTAGTTGCACTCGGACGTTTGCACACTCGCCGCATAACTAGCTATGTTACTCTGGGCAATTAATGTGCTCTACCAGACGCCGAACGATTCTATTATTTTGTACCTTTGAGATTTACAACTGTTTGAACTTTATTTAATCATCATTCAATGAGACGATTTACATTCGATGTTTCGGTAATATTAAATTGGCTTCATTTATTTAGAAATAGACAATCAATTCTTATACGACTCGCTCGAACAATATGCAACAAACAGAATCGCGACCTGAGAATTGCATGTGTTACATAAACAGAACACGCGGTGCCGTAACATAATAACGGTAGTTATACAGAAAGTATTTTTCATTGTCTAGAGCATTTCCTCTTTATTTATTCATTCGATATTACGTAAATGTAGCGTATTATGTTCGGTGCTTTATCCATACATACGTTTTTTAGTAGTTTGCAATGATTGCACATGCAAATGTACTAGAATTTCTACTATTTCTAGTTATTAGACGATGTTGGTTTTATAATATGCTAATAAGGCATATGACTAACAAGAAAAGCCCTTGGCAAACGACATGCCTCATTTACATTTATGTACTTATCGTTAAATGAGATGCATAATACCTATTGTTTATAAAGAAAACGACGTTTCAACGCATATGAGCACGTGACATACGGTGTACAGTCAAAAGTAAAAAAACCTGTAGATTGTATTTCTGGATTAGATCTAAAATTAAAACATCATTTTTTTAATGAAAATTACGACGATATGACTTGAAATTGGAACGCTGTACTGAAAAGAAAACATACCTACATTTTATCTCCGTTACAAAGCTCGTCAACTTTCAATTGCTGACAATTTAACTCTTCCTCCAGGTGAACGCGAACCTCCGGACGCTGCAGAACTGCCTGACATCCCTCATGGGGCGGCCCATCACTCTAGAACAGCTGCGCCTGGACGTGGGGCTTGTGGTAGAGAAGATGACGCAGATCACCTGCGTCTTCCGCCGCATCCAGCTCCGGATGGAGGAATACGTCTGCCTCAAAGTCTACATCCTCTTAAACCAAGGTAATTACATCACTTTTAGAACGTATTTCACCGATGAAGCTCGCCGCGATCCAGTATCTTAACCTCTACCTTAGTTTTTAGAGATTTCCTCCTCAATGTTGGTCTAGTGGTTAGTGACCCTGACTGCTATGCCGGAGGTCGTGGGTTCGATTCCCACCCAGGACAAATGTTTGTGTGATGAGCACGATCATTTGTTCTGTGTCTGGGTGTAATTTATCTATAATATGTATGTATTTAGAAATATATAAGTATGTTTATCAGTTGTCTAGTACCCATAACACAAGCTCTGCTTAGCTTGGGACTAGATGGCGCTGTGCGATAGTTGTGGAATATTATATTATATTATTATTATTATAATCATTGTTCAACAACATGTATCGGGTTTGTATAAGGTAAATTAAAGCTTACATTAAAAGTTGTAAAGTATTTTGATTCAACAGCATCGTCGTGAACTTTTATATTATAACATTTAGGGACTTACAGAAAGAAAAGTTCTAACAGCGGAAGAAATAAGCACGTAATCAGATTTCAGTCGATGAGATGTAATCATGAACATCAAACTTTGCCTTAAGTCAGTTTACAAGAAGCCAATCATTTTACAACATGTTGACTTTCCGTTACAAAAAACTTGATAAAACTGGTTGTTTTCGAAGTACCTCAGCACCAGTTAATTGTAATCATTTCCTATTAACTTATCTCCATAATAAAAATAAACTTTAATCCCTCGATAAAAACTTGAACTGTAAATAATAGATTGACGTCATAATTTCATAGTTCAGAAGAATCTTTTCCTTTTTATTTGTGTTAATTGGCGGCTGGATAACCTTTCACCGCATTGCAGGCCATTGAGGCCGGATTTATTTAGGCTATGTAAATAGAATGAATGGCCTGTTTCCTTGTTTACGAAACCGAATACGTTTTTTTAAGATTCAATTAGCGATAGCAGTATTTCCGATATTTCAATTAAGATTTATCGGACAATAAACTTTTCAAAAAGGTCAGAGTTTAAAATGTCGTGTTCCCACTTTTTTTTGAAATGCATGTTGATAATTAAGATCAGAGCCCTTATCACGAGTTTTCACTATTTTACCTTACAGCGTCTTTCCAGTATTTACAGCGTTTCTTGTATGGAAAAATGGAACAGTAGGGAAAACTCATGATAAGGCCTCAGAGGCCTTATCATGAGTTTTCACTTATTGTGGCGTAAAGTAAACTGGAAGTTTGACATTTAATTTCAAGGAAAAAATTAGTTCCTTCTTCGTACACCAAAGGCGCTGTTCCATTTTTCCATACAAAAAACCATAAGAAACGCTGTAAATACTGGAAAGACGCTGTAAGGTAAAATAGTGAAAACTCGTGATAAGAGCTAGTGCAGACTTCCTCATTCCAATTACTGTAAGTTAAGTTAACATAAAGCCATGTGTACACAGCCCTGCGAAGAGAGCCGGCTCATTACTTGAGTAAGTCAACGCACCGCATTGTAATCCAGTTACAGAGTGGCCGAGGGGTGCATCGGCCCACGATGCATGTAGGTCAGTTACTGTTACGCAAGCTAGGCATCCTACGCTGTGACGTCGACCTGACTCATTATGTTACTCGCTATAGACCTATCTACTTAGTACCTACCAGTCAGCGGAGGACACGTGAAGTGACAGGCTAGCTTTATGAGGATTTTACGTGATCTTTTTCTAATATCCATCATGCTGAATAAGGATTAGTAGATACTGTTTAGGTTAATTGGTCTATTAACTTTCTATAAAGATAAATGGTTTCACTTTCAATAGTTCAAATGCTATACATAATCGAGATAAGCAGACCAGCAATTTGTCATTTCGAAGAAAAGTAAAGAGAGCTCAAAAATTTACTTTCTAATATGATACGAAAGCTTTATAAATGTGACGGTAGATTTTATCGTATGATTAATGGACACAATACGAAATGCGACAAGACAATAAAAATCTCGGCACATAGTGAGTGCGACACGCAGTGCAAAATGTTCGTTAATATTATTATGATTTATGTTACAAGTAACCCAGATGTGGCGAGTCGAGAGTCGCTCGCGACACCGATTAGGAACCACTTCTCAACGTTGATAACCATTTCACTCGATGAACTTTGGTGACATACGAAAGTCTTCAGATATCTTCCCTGATAATTTACTTTCTATGTATCGGAAAACGTACTATTGCGATCCTAGCTTCTACTCACAGCCTTGAATATCCATTCCGACGTGATTGATTCATTCATAGTACAAAAATAATAGAAAACCTCCATAACCTTGTGAAAAATAAACACAATTTCATTAGCTACACTGCAAGCTGCAAGCCAAGTATCAATAACTAAGTTTGAGACGCAATAGAATGTACCTGCGGCGCGAGACGTCGACGCAGTCACATGTAACCTTCGACGATAATGGTTTTACATGGTTAATCACAGTAGTTCGCTCGTCCTAGTACCGCGGCAGGGAAACTGTGACATCCTGTGTTATCGCTAGCAACTAGGTCGCACCACGCTCTAGCGCCATGTTTGAAAATTATTTTCACCGCGCATGCACATTTATACGTCAAGTAGGTGCGCTGTTTATCAAACTATGAAAGTACTCAGTGAGTGTTTAGCCGCGCTCGGAAATACCGCGTATTATGTTGCACGATGGTTATGTAAATTAAACGTAAAGTTTTAACATAATGCCATGTTTACCAACTGCAACGGATTTCAAAGTAAAACACATTATAGCGGCATCAGCATCACCCTGTATAAACTGAATAATTATTCATTTGACAGTATGAAAGCAATATCGTTTGAACATGACACCCATAAGTTTCATTCCGTTATGAGCCTGTTAAATTCTCCTCAATTGATGCTGACATCATCAAAATTTACGAAAGTAGTTCACTCTCCTCAAGATCCTGTTAAAACGTTGCTTTAGGTCGCAAGATGACTAATTTACTACTGAATATGAATTGTATAAACAGAAGGATTTTTCCTCATATATGTATCCGTAGATCTAACATAATAAAGTCATGGCTGTCCGTCGTTATCAAATGTTAGATCTGGCAAACAGTGCAGTGTACACAAGGAATACGCCACTTATGTTCCAGTTGTCAATGAAGCGAGCTATCGAACAGAATTGGCTTCAAATTGATATTGTTGATAACCTACTTATGAACTGATTGAATCGCTTGTACACTGTTTTAATATAGCAATCACTGATTGATTCAAAGAAAGCTTAATAGAAGAGTATGGTTAGCTAAACTCCACCAACAGATACCGAAACAGCAGAAAATTATATTTTAATACCTCCTAGACCAAATGAAGCCATTCCATTAAATCCCCAGCCTCAAACTTGATTTCTGAATTGCCAAGATTTTCCCAAAATAGAAACAATGGTTTTCGAAAGGAGGAAAACTGTCCCTATAAATAGCAGTAAGTACTTGTCTTTGTCACAGCAATTTTATTTTCACTTCATACACACGTGTGTTAGTGTGAGTAGGGTACCATAGCTGTACTAGTGCGGACTACGGTGAAATGGAAAGCGCTTGCGCAACTGCGCCCGCGCCGACTGTACCGCTGTGTGTGTTTGTTAGATACTTGTAACAAAATGTTTGTTGCGTGTGAGTTCAGTTGAGTAATGTATTAGAATTTTAGGAACGTATCGCCATATTTGTCACTGTGAACGTGTTGCTAATTCACTGTCTTTCGCGTTCGGCAAATGGTTGAACATTCGCCATATCAAACAAATTCAATAAAAAAAAAACCACTACACTCTAAATACTATGTAATTGAATCATATAGCAGTAGGTCGTTAACCTGTTTAGAATTAAAAATGTCGCATTGCATTCAAAAGCGCATTGCGTATTATAATGTAGAGTTAGTTACGTCAGCTAAAACGGGACAGCATTTCACTCTCGGAGCGGAAAGCGCGACGCGGAAGGCAAACTTTCTCTTTTGCAGCGCACTGCGCGCATTGAAAAAAGCGCAAGCGCAGATTATAGAATGAACGAGTACCGCTACGTCTCGCGCGCATTCATTTACGTAACCAGCACTACATGCGCGCGCTGCTCAAATGCACACTGATACCATACGATAAAAAACATACTTTTAATTTATTTGCTGCTCCGTAAAATCAGAACTTTATATAGCCACAATACAACATATCTCATCAAAATAGTTGTCATCAGTAATACATTCTACAATTTATTCTATATTGCTCAGCAAAAATAAACAAACATCAATTAAATGTAGTCGCAATAACTGCACACACGAAACAGTCGCGCGTACAATATCGTGGAAAAATGCGCGCGCGGGAGCGAGACGGCAATAGCGGTGAGGACGCGAGCGCGTTCGAGCGGAGGTCAACGGCTAGCCGCGGTCGTTGCCCTGCTATCGGAGTGACCTACTGAGCGCGTGACGTCACCGCCGCACCGCGCGCGCCGTGGCATTGGTTCACCGCCACCGCTCAGCGCCATCTACGAGCGAGTAGGCACACTATCCACGATCGTCATTGCATGATTGTAGGAAATATAATTTAATCAATACGAGCCAATGTCATTCGCGACTACTACGGTTGCGATCGTTTAATATTTCAAGTTAGATTGCACCTTCGCATATTGATTTTGCTCAGTAGATTTTAATTCTTGTTTTTGTTTGTTTCAGAAGTTGAGTTGGAAGGTATTCAGGATCGGTACGTGCAGGTGTTGCGTAGTTACCTGGAGCACGCTGCTCCGCATCATCCTGGCAGGCTACAGGAACTCTTCGCCAGGATACCTGAGGTAATTTGCAACATTTCATTTTTGCTTTCTCTAAAGTGACCAAGACAAGCAAGCGCGGCCATACATTATTATGCTTTCTCTCAATTTTCAGCACGGATGAATAAATCGTTTTTTTTTTGTAGAGAGAGTCGTTATAGATCATTCAGCATGCTATATCTTTGTCAGTCAATAACGTTGCATAAATACACAATTTATACAGCCGGCTTCGTTACCAAGGGATAAGATTGCAGATTTATCGTCTATCCCACAAAGTAAAATTTACAAGGCACATTCACAATAGAAAGTGGAAGGAAAGCTTTTGATTTCACGATACTAAGTTGTCGTTTTCACTTACAGATCCAAGCGGCGGCAAACCTGTTGCTCGAGAGCAAAATGTTCTACGTACCGTTCGTGCTGAACTCGGCGGAGATCAGATAGTACATGGCGCAGCAGGGCGTCTAGTTCTCGATGTACGAGCGGCTGACTCCCCGCCCGCGCCCTCTGTCCCGCCGCACCCCCGTCTTATGATCGCACTCGCCACCATGTGTTCACGCCGCAGCACCGCGCTGCCGCGCGCCCCGCGACCACAGCTGGCGCCACCCGCGCGACCGCGCACCCACGCACCCGCGCGGCTGCGCCTGCACAAGAGTTCGTACAAATGTTCCTACTCGAGCACCGACAATAAGTGCGCCCGCCCAGTGCGACAAACAGTGACAGTCAACACGAGTGCGGTACATTTATACCTTTGTTGAGTCGATGAGTGTATTGGTTTATTGTTTAGTAGAGGAATTAAAACGTCCCAATTGACAGACTGATTTATTATTAAAATAGCTATTATGTAAGGTACCAGGGACTTGAATGCGTGTTTTATACGTGGTAGTGTATACTACATAGTGTTAAATAGAATAAAATATATATTATGTTACTATTTAAATTTGTCAGTCGGAGAATCGCATAATATAATAATATATTATTTGTGTAAATATAGAGTAACTTTACAATATATTTAATTAAGACGTTGTTTTAGACAGAATTGTTTCTTGTAAATGAAATACTGCTGTTTTAGTTTGCATTTTATATTGTCTAGGATTAACCAGTAGACTAATTACTGGGTGTGTAATATTGAGAATTTCAATTTAATTTTATATGACTTGTTCGTACATAATGTAAGTAGCACTAAGTACCTACTCTCAGTGTTTACCAAGACTGCTTGTATACAACTGTACTGTTTATACACTAACATAGCGGCGCGGTGGCTCGCGCGGTTCTTATAGTCACAACTTATGCATTTTTATTGCCAATATTTCGCATAACACTGTACTTGTGCATGTTTCGTTCTGAATGTTTCAATTCTTTATTCTGGTCTAACTAGCTGTAAGAGCCGGCGCGGGCGCGGCCACACTGCGACCCGAGCCGGCTACTCGATGCATTTCTAAGCTGACGAGGTTATCTTTATGTGCGTAGGTGCTTCGGACTTATTGATCTATATACTTTGCTTCCTTTGATGTGTTCAAATGTAATTATGCTCAATGTACCGTGATTTTGTTCGGATATTCAAATTTATCGCAATCGTTTGTGTCATTTCATATCGTACCATCGACATGCTTTCGCACATCGTTCCTCTAGTATTGTAGACACATGATACATTTTGTACATACATGGAATATTTTGTACATATTGCGTTAAATCTCGATTACATAAACTATTTGATTGATTTGCAACTATATTAATAAATAAGTGATTTAACTGTGAAGTTCTAATTTTATTGCAAAACAGGTACATGTACGCATCATTCAGCATCGTATCGAGACAGTGAAAACACTTAAAAACAATGAATTTATTCCATCACTTTTCATCATCACAGCATTAGCCCTCTAGCATTCCTCTTCATGTACAAGGTCAACAGTAGAGCTACATTATCATCTGTTCACGCAACTAACTGCCCTGAACTCCTGTACATTTAGTGCGACTAGTAACATCACTAACACCGATCTGCATCCAAACATAAAATAGACGTATCTAACAATAATATAAAACGTATCATTACATGATCAAAAAAAAAACATAAATAAACTTACGAAAAGACTTTCAAACTACTACTGTCAGTAATCACTGCCTTTCATTTTCTTACAATTTATTCGCCGTTATTGTTAAAATAACACTTTGTATTAATCGTTAATGTTAAAATTTGTAATAAACGTTCCATCAACGGTGAACAGTTACCACTAGCTATAGGGGGCGATGTAAGCCTTGTTTAAAATTAAGTAATTACAACCAAAAAGTTCGTTCTAAGGACTTAGGTTCTAGTTAATTAGATTTTTTATGCCTTAGCTTTCTCACGGTCGACGTCGGCGTATACAGAGCAACTAGTAGCCAGATCCTATCTCACTCATATATTAGAAATAGACTTCACAACCCGTCTGTACCGAGGATATTTCAAAAGTATCGAAGGTCTCATTCACTTAGGTTGTGCACATGTCAAGTTGGCACCGGAAGGTACTTGCACACACTACATCGCGTTAAGTAGCTGAACAGTCGACTTAACAAACAACTTGTAATATTAGATAATCCTGTTACCTGAATGAGCGATACACGTCCGTTCCTCATCGTGTTACCATTAGTTAAGTATTAGCGGTTATTATATGTGTTTTGTACATTATAATTAGTTTGAATACAACCAGTTACGATACTGCCATCAAATGCCTAAATAGTTTTCAATTAATTTTGTTATAATTTACGTACGGTTAATTAAGTTAATGACGTTGGTGAAATTATTAGTTAATTGTGATAGTAAACAGTGATATGATATCGGAGTAGGCGGACGTGCCACACGCGCGGCTGCTCGCAACGTAAATCGCGCGTGCGGCGCAGGTCGCGCGGCTAGCGTCGCCAGGCGCGCGCGCGCCTTCACTAATATTCGGTCTCACTACGTGAACCCTTCACGACGATTGGGTAACTATATTTATTTATTATTTTTTTATCTAACTTAATTATAATTAATTAGTTTTAACAACACCATCAGAACGACGGTGTTAAATCTAAAGTCTGAGGTAAAGATGCCTTTATAGATTTTTAAACATGTAATGAATGACGGAATCGTAATAATAACTATAATCGCGAATCGTGCATCGTTCTAATAATATGTATGTAAATGATAATGTATGTAAGTAATATTGACACTTATTTTGTTAGTATCATAGCGTATTGTTAAGGCGAAACTAACGGCAGTGTATCAAATGGGAATTAGATTTGTAAGAATGTTATTGGCATTGTACAAAGGATAGTATTGTTAGCAATTAAACAATGAAATTGGCGCATTACTGGCGAGTACCTAATTAGAATAGTACACGACAGCCCGCTGAGGCTATACATTCATGTAATATGTAAATACAAAATTATGCTTCGACGTGTAAGGTGGCCGCTCGCTTACGTTGCACTTCTAAATTATTTGCTGTTACTGTGACATACCTACGGCTTGTTCGCCTCTTCCTCTAATTCAATGGAACTCGTAGTTTAACTTTTGAATATCAAAATTGACTGACCGATTTATATAAAACATTATAAGTGATTTGCTTCTACTTGCTTTTTAATTTTAAACGAGTTTGCATAACGTTAGTGCCGCCTGTCTCGGGGCTAGACTTCACCCCCGAGACTCGGACGGTCACAACCGGCTGGCGACTACCTGTGTGTTCGATACCACCCTGTGTTTATAGATATGCTGGCATGCGCTGCTCCGAGTATGCTCACTCAGAGCTGCATGAACTAGTGTCAACATACTACTCAAGTATGATCGTCAATTAGCCCTGTTACATTACTAACGGTACACTGCAGAATATTTGAAATCAAGAATATCGTCAACATCACAATACACACACGGGCGGTTCCAAAGCCGGTTCGTAGATAAAACTGCGAAAATATTTTGACTGATATAGTTATGTAATAAACATAATAATGTTAATATATTTATAAGGGTGTAACAAAAACTTAATGCATTTCACATTTCTTTACAGTCCATAAGAGAATAATTAATTACGTGTAAGATTACATGTAACATATTGTGACGAAATATTTTCACATTCGTAGTGTAAGGTTTGTTGTGTATAAAAATAGCGTTTCAAGTATTTCGGGTAAAAGAAGGGTTAAAATTTGTGTACATTAGACATTGTATTAAAATAGTTATGAAATCGAGTGTAACGCCGTAAGAGAATATATATTTGGAAACGTTGACGAGTGTTTGTTGTATGTAATTACATGTCACAGATGGATATTTGAACTCTAAGTAATAGATATATATTCTACGAGTTATACTTCATGTTTTAATCAAATAATAACAGTAATCAATTTTGTTACAGTTTACATAAACAAACACGTTTCGCTTTTCTTACTAATTTCAATGTTTACATACATTTTGTGTCCACTTTTACAATTTTTCAAAATAGAATATGGTCGAAGTCACAGATTGTATTAGTCGGCACGCCGCGTCACTGCGAGTGCCTCACTGCTAGCTGCTAGGCTCGGTAGCTCGGTAGACACCTCCTCGGTGATAGCGGCTAGGGCTACATTTTATTTATAAGAGTTCAATGTGATTGAGTGTGCTGTATTTCACGTGTTTAGTTGGGCTCGCTCAATACCAAGACTTATCGCTTTCAGACCTAGCATACATTAAGTATTATCGATACATTAGGGTTCTATGTTTATACGTAGCAAATCACATTAGTTGCTGATTGCTGTATTGTTCTCGATGGAATAAGGCTGTTGTTATAATTCGACCAAGTTAAGATATACACTGACTGTTAATGAGCAGTGCTCAGGAGTTTGTCTCGTGTCCGTCTCGTTGAGTGGTGCGCCCGCCGGCGTAGTCAAGCGAATGTGTACTGGTTTGCCAAGAGAAGTTACCTACAGTTGTGTTTAGTTAGCGATGCATAACGTGTTTGTACTTTAATTTGTTTTTTAGTTGTACTCTTGGAAATCAATGGTTAATAATTTAAGAAAATAAATTGTATGTGAAATATATATCGATTGATTTTATTTAATCCCTAATCCTACAACACAAATAACCATATTGTGGCGATTATTGATTTAATGGAATGTTACAATGCTAACACGTCGAGCAACGTCGGTTAACTTTTCGGCCAAATTGAGTTCTGCATCGAGGTTTGAATAAACCAGTGTATGAAACATTGTTATAGTGCTTCAGGCGCCATAAAAGTACTCGGACAGACACTTCGGTAAATGAACTCAGAATCCGGCGAACAGGTGAGCCCCATGTTCTTATTTTGTCTGTACTACTGTGTTCACGTGTGTACCTTAACCACCCTTAACTGCAAGCTAAGATATAGACAAACTAGTCGTACCCCGTGGTTTCATCCACGTTGCCCGGCTCTTATTGATCGTATCTATAGCCTTCCTTGATAAATAGACTGAAAAACACAACAATATTTTTTCAATTTGAGCGAGTAGTTCCCGAGATGAATGAAAATCTTCAGCTTTGTAATATTAGTATACATTCATTTTGACCTAGTAATATAACAAAATTAATCCGTTATAAAGAAATCTAGGTCTCCGGCCTACAGCACCCAAGTGTAGACCCTCAACTCTCTAGATCGTGCAAACGCCTATCTTTAGCTTATCAGCCAACACAAACAAATCGTAGCCATTAATTGAAGAAAACGGGTTACTACGATAACTTACGGCCTACCAACCTTATATTGTAGCTTTGAGAGCCTCATTACTCTCGTAAGAAGTGTAATTCTATCTTGAACTAGTGATTATAATGTAAAACAGTTAAAAATGCCTACCTACATAATCCATGAAGAAAATGGTCTACTGAACACGTAATTGTCCAATAGACAATCTTATTTTTGCTGCAAAAAAATGTGACATACTTGCCAATCAAATCAAATCCCTCTATGCTTTTTTCACGAACAAGACTGCGTAGCACTTGCTACGACGCCTACGAGTGTGCTACGTCAGTGCTACGCCAGACTCTACGAAGTATAAAAAAAAAAGAAAAAAAAACTTAGTTTCATCATCAGTAGCGTAGCTATGATATAACCTAACTGTATTACTTAGTTTTTCAGAATAAAGACAATATAATCCTGACTCGTGTAACTAACGCTAATACTGATGTCATTAAGAGAATTTTGGAGAGAGCTAGAAAATTGAGAATGCTGATGATGACGATGGTAGCTCATTTATGACAACTACATAGGTATACATATTTGAAAATTATGCTATGTTAGGACATCGACCCGGGGTCGCGGGACTCATGAATTACCGTGAAGTGAACCCGGAACTTAAAGGGCTATTGAAGGATACCGTGGATTTTAGTCAGAACGAGTCTGACAGTCCCTCCCAAAAATTCCTGTGCCCTGGATGGGAGGACTAATTTGTAATAAAAAAATGTTAGAAGATCGATAAATTGGAGCTTATGGCCGCGATAAGTTTTCATTTAAGAGCAATGTTTTATGTTTTTATTCCAATCTTTGGGGGTATAATTGATACGGCGGTAGCTACGCCTCTGTTCATCATCATATCTTGGGGGGGGGGGGCGTCATTGAAGCCTCATTGAAAAAGTATCCACTACAGCTTAATGTTTTGACTTGACATGCTACACCTTCCATTACATTTGATTGAAATAGATAGCAGTGCATAGAAGATGAGGGATTACACAAGCCAGGGTTATCACTGCTTTTTCTACTTCTTCTTTTAATATGTCTGGGACCTCATCTCCGCCTGCGAGGTGTGTTAGTTGTTCACTGTTTTTCTTTGCGTACTCTCTAAAAGAAGTTCGCGGCTAGTGACAAGATCTCTGAGCGTTTGCTTGCGTTTTTGCTGTTTGTGTCCGTAATATTAAGTATCCACTCAGTTTTACTATTTAATTGTTTGGCTGCTTTCTTGATACCCCCAGTCTTCTGTATGCATCTTTCCAATAATCCAAGTCTGTACTTTTGACGGTCTTTTCTCATCTGAACCGTAATTCTCTTGCTAATTTCCGTTATGTTTCGTCTTATCTCCTTTGTCTTTTTGGGTATCGATATTAATTCAGCTCTATTTTTCAACAGGTCAACTGAGGCACTTCATAACCATTTTATAGTAGAGTTATTGTACCTTGTTTTGTTCTCTGTTCTCATTCTCAAAAGCTCTTCGAAATAATTGTATTTAGTTTGTAAGTCTAGATTAGCCGTATTTTCTCTAAAGTGTTCTAACTTTTCTTTCTGCTCTTTACTAACCTGGTACTGTAAGGCTGGGTTGCTTAATTTTAAAAGACCTACTTCTCTTTGCTATGTTTAGTTGTAGTGTAGCTCTGACCATTCTATGGTCTATATTGAAGTTCAGTTTATTTATGACCCTGCAGTCTTCGAATTTGTTACTTTTGTTTGTTAGAATGTAATCGATTTCATTTTTATGACGGCTGTCTGGCGATATCCATGTCCATCTATTACTTTCGCGGTTTTTATATAGACTATTCAATATTTTAAAATTGTTTTCGTACGCCATTTGTAAGAGTTTTTCGCCATTCCTTGACCTCTTTCCTGAAAAGTATGGGCCTAGAACTAATTCCTCTCCTTCTTTTCTCTTTCCTGTTCGGGCATTGAAGTCTCCCATTACGATTACGTTTTTATGCGTATGGTCTTTTATAGCTTCTGTTAGCAATGCGTAGAAGGTGTCGATTTCCGTATTACTAGATTGTTCGGTTGGCGAGTAAACTTGTATAATGGACCACATTTCATTACTTGGAAGTAGTTTTATGTTGAGAATTACAATGCGTTCGGATATGCCAATGAACTCGTCGATGAGCTGTTTCAGGTCTTTAGCGATGAGAAATCCTGTTCCATACTGCCCAGGTGTATCACCTTTAAAGTAGAGTATATAAAACTACCATGATCCTCTATTCCTTCCCCAAGACGTCGGGCTTCGCTCAGTCCTATGACTGATCATTTTATATTCTCTAGCGCCAACAGCAGTTCTGCCAGCTTTTCGTCGGTTCTTAGGGAGAGAGTATTGAGTGTTGCAATGTGAATTGATTGAGTTGTTTTGAGGTGCACAGGTGCACGTTGTTTGGGTAACTTAATAGCAGTCTTCTTCCCCCACGGTGACCGGCCGGCTTTTTTTTTTCGTGGTAAAATCATCAAATGAGTCCTCCCAGCCCCGGGCAGGGCGGGAGGGACTGTCAGACTTGTACTGACTAAAATCCACGGTGTCCTTCGGTAGCCCTTTTGTGTACCGGAGTCGCGGTATACGTATGTCCCGCGACCGTGACCGGCCGGCTTGGGGTGCTGATTACAAAAGTTGATGTTGATGTTAATGTTTTATGTTTGCTTCTGTTCCGGGTCACTGTAGAAGATGTTAGTTTTTTGGTTGCTCGGACAATGAAAGTGATCGTTCCCGTACCACATAGTTGAGAATATTTGGTTTCAAAATTCCTCGGGTAGTTTCCGAAGATTGAGTAGAAGAGCGTTGCCCACGGGATTGGCTCTTTCCTGCGGTGTGGATGGCGGGGAGTTGTGTGGATTGGCGTTCTCCAGAGTGTTATCCATGGTGGAAACTCTCTTTTGCGTTGGGGAGTTGTTATATGGGCTTGTGTCTTCCCTTTTCCGCTTTTCACGAGCATTTTCCTTTTGTTTTTTCACAATCATTTTGTCATAATTTAGATATGCGTAATTCCCCTTTTTCCTTTCTTCCTCCAGTTGTGGCTGTAACTGCCTTCTTTTCTCCATTACGTCTTTCGGAAAGTCTTCCTTTTCATCCAATGCTTCCATTACCTTTGTTGTTACTAACGTTGATATAGTTACTGTTTGCTGGTCCAGTTTCTCATCCAATTTAGCCCGTAGCATTTCCATACATTTTTCCATCTTTTTTGGTATTTTCTGTTATAGTAACACTGAAATGAGGTGGTATTCAAAGTCTTGCTCCTGGTCACACTTTTCACACTGACAGCTGTCACTTTAGGACACTGCATGTTCGGGTAAATTCTGATTTTGGCACTGCCGGCAGCGTTGCCAGACCGTACCAAAAAGTACGGTTTTCCGTACTATTCATCACTCAGTCGTACCACAACCGTACCTCTGTGTAGACCGTACCTTTTTCGTACCTTTTCTATACTAGTGTTTTATTTTTCACTACCAAGGGTAAAAAAAAAACAAAAAAATCGCCTTCTCCTGTTTTTCTCCACATTCTGAATTTGCGTTTAAAAAACTTTTTTCTTCCAACCAAATAAGACTTGGCTGTTTGGGTTATCTTTCATTTGACACTAAAATATGGACACAAATGACTTAAATGGAATTTTCATAATTCTAAAACATTATTTTCATTTTTTTTTTGACAAACAACTTATTTTCACCGTAGAAACAGTATACTATAGAATTTTTCAAAATCCTAGCAAAACCGTACGGGTCGGAATAATTCTGCAAAAACTAGATAAGTTGCGATTTGTTCGAACTTCGATTTACAAAGTCTTTTTAGACCTCAAAATAGTTTCAAGTTTCTGACAGGTATGTAAACAGCAGAATTTTGCACAATTGTATAAAAACTACAAAATAAAACAATATTTTTTGTTCCTTTAAATATAGAGATGCATTAAGCAGACTGAAGTACAACCGATCCTGCGGTGAAGATGGTGTCAGCACTGAAGCCTTAAGAATGGGTGAACCATCACTTCTCTATCCCCTTACAAGATTGTTTAACGACATTCTTCGAACAGGCAGTCTCCCATCGAATTTTTGTCATTCCATCATCATATTACTCCACAAAAAAGGCGATAAGTCCGATATAAATAATTATCGGCCAATTAGCTTAATATCTCATATCTACAAAACCTTTATTAAAGTAATTGAAAAACGCATAGGAAACCAATTAGACCTTAAACAACCTCCAGAACAAGCAGGCTTTCGTCGGGGACTTTCTACCACCGACCACTTACACACCATCAACCAAATAGTCGAGAAATGCCAAGAATATAAGACCCCTTTGTATTTAGCATTTGTCGACTATTCAAAAGCTTTCGACAGCATCACGCACTCCGCAATATTTAATCATCATCATCATCATCAGCCTATAAATGTTCCCACTGCTGGGACACAGGCCTCCTCTCTGCAATCTGTCAATATTTAATGCTCTCACAAAACAACAAATAGAACATACCTACGAGTATATAAAACTGCTGCAAAATATATACACCAGTAGTACAGCTGCCATTAAGCTAGAAAGATTAAGTCCAAAGTTTGACATTCACAAGGGAGTCAAACAGGGCGACCCGCTATCTCCAAAGCTGTTCACCAGTACCCTGGAAGAAATCTTTCAGACGCTGAAAGCCAAATGGGAAGATAAGGGAATTTTCATCGGTGAAACCAGATTAACCAATCTACGTTTCGCTGACGATATTGTACTGTTCTCTCACACAGCCATAGGACTCGAAGAAATGCTACAAGACCTTAGCAATGCAAGCCTTGAGGTTGGACTCAAGATGAACATGTCGAAGACCAAGCTCATGACCAACAGCTCCAAAAGGAACATACATGTAGGTGGGGAGAATATACAATATGTCGAAGATTATATCTACTTGGGCCAAGTAATCTCTTTCCAGGCAAGACAAGATAAAGAGATCGCAAGACGAACAGAAAATGCCTGGAAGAGTTACTGGTCCATGAAGGAGCTTTTCGAGGGCACTCTGCCCCTGTCTCTGAAGCAGAAGTTAATGGACATGTGTATTCTTCCCATCCTGACCTACGGCGCACAGACTTGGTCTTTGACAAACATCCAAAAGTCCAAACTCAAGATTTGCCAATGTGGAATGGAGCGCAGTATCTTAGGCGTTAAATTAACAGATCACGTTCGAAACACTACACTGCGCTCCAAAACACAAATCATTGTCGTGGCTCAAAAGGCTGCCCAACTTAAATGTGACTGGGCAGGACATGTCTGCCGCATGCCGAACGAGATGTGGGCACTCAAAGCTCATGATTGGTGCCCTGAAACAGGGCACCAATCATGAGCTCCTCCTCTAACTGATTTACAAATGAATGTGTTCTATAATGGCAAACGGTAATATTCTACTTTACCATATCCCTTTGAATATTCGATTCCCTATCGCTTATTTTCCAACTTATGGTCGCAGACAGCCAAATCCAAGAACAAAAAAAATAGTTTTTGCAGAAGTATCCCGACCCAACCGTACCTTGAAGTTAAAAACCGTACCTTTTCAGAAAGCCAACCGTACTTTTTTGGGAAATCGTACTGGCAACACTGACTGCCGGATAACTCTGTAGTCTAGTATGATCTCTATGTTCGAATGTCGTTTGAATTTGAGGTTATGTTATTTCGAACTTTTCTTTTAGTGTCTTTTGGTGTTCACTGTATGAGTTGCTGACACGATACTTTAGAAATTTCACTTTTTACACTGTTTTTATTGATTAATTTTCGGAGAGCATATGCTTGCGTGTTAACTTTTCAAAACCCCGAACCGGAGTTTGTAATGGGGATGGCAACTCAAAGCTATTCGTAGATGACGCTGCACTCGTTTGTCCCATAAGTCAGATTACTTTATAGCTTGTACAAGAAACAAACACGTATTTTGTTATAAAAATTGAGTTTATTCTAAAAAACAAATATGGGAAATTATTCGTCAATGCAAGTGCATATACTAAAACCAGAACTAAGACGCCGTGGTGCATCTACAAGAGGAAAAAAAAGTGATTTATTTGAGAGGTTAGAAATTTGATTCTACAACATTAAACACACATTTACTTGTAGTTGGGATTTAAAATTGTAATTTTTAAGTAGGTATTACATGTGCTAGCCTCTACAAAGAATATAGTACTGCTTCTGACATTCTATATTGAGAAAAATGTCATCAAGTTTTGTGTTTGTCTTCTTAATCTAATTTTACATCTATTTTATAGATTGGAGCAATATGATAAGAATTTTAACTTCCTAACACCACAAGTATCACAAATCTCGGTCCCGGTGATAATTCTTCCACCAGACGAACCATTTCATGATATAAAGAGCGATGCAATACTTAACCTCCAATAGAAAAGTAGATATTATTTTGAAAGGTGTATTCGATTGTTTAGTTAAGGTATAATCATAGAATTTCATCAATAAATTCAACTAATGGCCTGTCCCGGCTTCGCAAGGGTAGATATTTGTTTATTATATAGCTTTTCCTCATTGATAATACATTTTTGTTCTCACAGCAGTCATAGCAGCTACCCATTATTTCTTGATAGTGTGAATTGTCGGAAATTTGTATGTTCCATCATTTTTACAGCCTATTACACAACATCTAGTCATTTTACATCAATAAAACCTTTTTTTTTCAGAGAATTCCGATGATAATGATTTGACAGTTCTTTTGGGACACTAATGTCACTTTGACACTTGCCTTCCCCATAAGACGAGTTGTCGTCGCAACCCTATTTTCTGTGATCGACAACGAATTCTCATCTATATAAAAATTTGCTTAAAGGCCCTGAAGTTATGCCAGGAATATACAACAAAAAAAACTCTAGGCTGCATGGGCTAGATCCCTTTGCCTTCCCGAAAGGGAAAATGTAAAAAAAAAAAATCTCTATGATTAGAGCATAAGTCATTGTCCATGAAATGAGATTTCTTAGCCAAAACCATTGAGATGAAGTTATATGGAGACGCCCCGATGTTCTATACATACATTTTGCTTATACAAATATGAGTCAAACATGAGACAGAGAGTGAAATATTGGTTTGTCTCTTTCTTTCTAATGCAGTAATCATATTTGACAAAAGAGACAACAATATTTCGGTTGTTGCTCAAAATGGAATATTTTGTTGGGATATTTCCCACAGTTACAGAAACGTGCCCATTTCGCCATTTTATGTGCCAAGTTTCGTGGTAGTTCTGCTGTCAAACAGTTGTTTACTTTTTGTTGAATTTAGATTTTTGAGTAAATTACGGAGTGTTTTCTTTTAAAAGTGCGTGTTACCATTAAGAAACAGTAATTCAACATGCCTGGATGTTCCATTGTGTCTTGTCATGCCAGAAAAAAGAAAAATCAGCCTGAATTGACTTTGTACAGGTTAGTAACAGGTTTTCATGCAAAACTACATGAAATAGAACAATTTCGGTAAAGAAATCGCTATGTGACCTTGTTTTCATGGTTAGAGTATTAATATTTGGGTTTATTTCCGTCCTACAGACAATATTTTTCATTTCTTATTTTCGTTCGTTTGTTTACAATAATAATAGTGTTGTACCGTTGCTGTAATAGTTCCCGATACTAGTCCTTCGTTACACTGAAACTGTTACCAAATGATATATTGATAAAAAACTACTAATCATCTATAGGTTTCCCAAAAATGAAAGATTGAAGAAAAAATGTTTGGACTCTATCGGTGACGAAAAACTTTGTCCTCGAAGTAAAGACTGGCTTATGTGTTCACTTCACTTTGAAGAAAAATGTTTTAACAGAACACTTGATGTTATTAGGTTACATGAGAACTCTGTACCTACAATATTTTCGGTAAGTGTGTATTAAAATGATTGTTAAATAACAGCCTGGTTTTTTAGCCTAAGTTATATGGATAGTAATGCATATTTCATTTTTTTTCAGACATCCAACAAAAAACTACTTCCAGAGTCATTTGTATTCTGTGAAACAAGCAACACTCAAGAATCTGATGTTTCTTGTACATCTACTGTAATAAAGGAACCATCTACCGTAATAGATGAACCCATCAATTTGTGGGAACAGTGCACAAAGAGGTATGTAGATGTTGAATGTTTAACCGTTTTCTGACAAACAGACGGCAGCACATCAAGCGCCGCAATCTGTCAAAGACTTGTTAACTGTCACTTGAAAATAACTTTTAGCAATAAAATGCAATATGCAAATTATTTTTTAACAGTGCATAATTAAGTTATTGGTTAATAGTGCTGATACATTTGGCATGTTCGTGAAAAGGCGCTGTCAGATGGGACTGGTAATCTCTTAGCTGCCACGGTCTATTTTAATTTTTCATTATTCATTTTTTTTAATATTAACTGTACACTTTTTAAAAGAGTATAATATTATTATTTACTTCGTAAGTTTATAAAAGTAAATCCATCAACTGTACACTTAACTTGCTACTTACTTGAGTGTAAAAAGTGTCCATGGAGTTTCTTGTCCGTTCTTTTCCATAGAGATCTTCGCTCTGGAATGGGCACCTACGGTACTTTTACAGTTATTATGTCTTGTGACTACAACTGTAGCACCATAACAATTTTGTACTGATTTATTTTTATGTTTTTTGACCATTCAAAAGTGCCTGTAATTATTGGCCTAGTTGAAATAAATTTGATTTAACTATTTATCTTTTCTATTACAGGTTTTACAAACTGGAAGATTAAAGCCTTTAAAGAAAAATACGTCAAGCAACAGAAAACAATTAAACGCCTCAATGAAAGAATACGAAGGAAAAAAAAATGCTGATTTGAAGGCTGTTGTGATAGAAGACTTGGCGGGACCAAAAGACTTTTTAAAAAGACAAATTAACAAGTCCAAAGGTTTACCTGTACAATCCGATTTAATCGTCAAATTTTAAATTAACGCTAACACATAAATATATGTATAATATTTAATTACAAGCAATAGCGCAAATGTGAAAATTTACATTTTTTTTTACGTAACTACATGGATTATAATTCAATCATGGTATCTAGTCGTAATACTATTATGTAATCCTAAAAGTACTAGGAATACTAGTATCCATACTCGTTACAGTAACACTATGTTTCTTGATTGGCACAACCCTAGCATTGGCCGCCATTTTATGTGCCACGGTGAACTTGTAGGTATCCACGTTTTTGGTGTAGGTATTTCCAGTCCACAAAACTATCGTTGATACTGACATTGACAGTTTATGTTTATCTGAAGTTGCCATACCTTACACAAATTTTTATTCAATACTAAGAAAGAAATTAAAAGAAGAATGGAAGTCTTATTGGGCAAGTATTTTGGAAGGTGGAAAAGGCATATGGTATGCATCAATAAATCCAGAAATCTTATCAACTCCCTGGTTTTCTCGTAACAAGGACTTCATCAACAGAAAATTTTATTCCACAATATGCCGACTCAGATTTGGACATTATCGTTTAAATGCACATCTCGCACGAATGAAAATTATCTCATCACCATCTTGCAATCATTGTAACTCTGAGTGTGACCAAACCGCAGAACACATAATTTTCACTTGCCCTGCTTTTACAATAGAAAGATTAATTTTGATTGAAGATTTAATTAATATTTATGGAGAATCTGAGAGTGTCCCGCGTGCCCTCAATGATATTTTACGGAATACTAACACCTACATACCCTTATATAAATATATATTAAGAAGTGCTATAGAAATTTGATTATTTTCTATGACTACGGATACGACAAACAAATACCTATAATGGAAAAATATTGGATATGACTAATATGAGACATGGCTTCTAAGCCTTTAGACTTTGAATAAATTAGACATGGCTTTGTCCTTATTTGGAATAAACAAAACAGACATGGCGTTGGCCTTTTGAAATTGGACAAATCAGACTTGGCTTAGATCTTCAAAAATACAAGGAAAATTCATTGGAAAATTCAAACAAGACTAGGCTGTATGGCTCTGTTCCTTTGCCTGCCTTTTGGCGAATTTTATAAACAACAACCATGAAATGAGAGTCCATGTCCTTCTGTCAAAATTGTCTGGCGTTTGCCACATGTTAGGCAAAAATTATTGTGGTTTTAACAGATTTTACTAATATTGTACTAAAAAACAATCATTCAAAATGGTATGTACAGCTTTCATAACCTCTTCTCCATGTAAATAATATTAATATCATGCAAGATATCTATGTATTGTTAATAGGTTTATAAGAAACAAGACGATATCATGGTGTCATGAATAATTCCATTTCAGAAACCCCTTATGCTCCAAGGGCACGAGCGTGCCATCACACAGATCAAGTATAACCGTGAAGGTGACTTGCTGTTTTCCGCCGCCAAAGATTCCAAGCCGAATGTATGGTGGTCTTTGAACGGTGAACGCCTTGGTACTTTCAATGGACATGGTGGTGTCGTCTGGTGCCTGGATGTAGACTGGCAGACCATAAACCTTATAACCGGGGGAGGTGACAGTTCATGCAGGTTAGTATTTATTTTGACATAATAGAGATAAGTTTGGTTATCTTACTTCTTACTAATATTATAAAGAGGAAAGATTTGTAGTTGTGTGTGTACGTTTGTAATGAATAAACTCAAAAACTACTGTGCCTGTTTCAAAAATGTTTTCACCATTAGTAAGCTACATTCACCCTGAGTAACATAGGCTATATACCACCTGTGCGAAGCCAGGACAGGCAGCTAGTACCACTATAAATAACAATACAAGAGTTCCAATGATGTTGCATTTTGTTTGTTTTTAATTTCCATAATGTAAGTGAAGAATTTTTTGTAGGAAAAGGTATACATATTTGTCATAAAACATTAGATATTATCAAATCAATGAAATATTGTGATTCTAACTTTTTATTTTAATCTATATATAAATACACATGATTAACTTGAAAGTTAGGCTGACTGGGCTTAAAGCCCTGTCAACTTTGGGAAACGCTACAAGCCTGAGGCCTTTTTTTTTTGCGTGGTAAAATCATCAAATGAGTCCTCCCGCCCAGGGTGGGGCGGGAGGGACTGTCAGACTTGTACTGACAGTATGATCTAAAATGAAATCCACGGTGTTCCTTCAATAGCCCTTTATGTACCTAAGTGGTATTTCAGTAAGTGAGTTACTAGCAATATCTGAACAAAACTAATTTGAAGTATGCACTAATATTAAGATGGTTTCTATGTAAAGATACTGTGCTTTGTAGTTATGTTTGGAGTTAAGTTACAATATGGAAAAAACAAACACTATTGAAACTGCTATATCGCCATTTTCGTTTTATTGCAGAAATTAAAATTCCTTATAAAATACCTACTATCAGATAAGCAAAACAGATTAAAAAAAACTTTTAATTGCTCTCCTGTATAGTATTTGATTTGCAGTTTCGATACTGTTCGTAGTCACAGTTGAAATACACAAGTTGATGGAACAGATTTCATATTATAGTCTACGTCATGTTGTGGTTACCCCCCTTGCAAGCACCTTTGTTTGTTACTGGGGTAACCAATTGATATAGCCCAAAATACTTTTTTTTTGTTTTTATCGTGGTAAAATCATCAAATGAGTCCTCCCACCCCGGGCAGGGCGGGAGGGACTGTCAGACTTGTACTGAGTAAAATCCACGGTGTCCTTCGATAGCCCTTTATGTTCCGGGGTCACGGTAATGAGATAAGTCCCGCGACCCCGGCAGACTTTGGCCCTCTAGAGAGGGGGCCCCGTCAAGCCCAACATACTTGGAGAAAGATAAAATAATAATATTGAATTTTGCATTATTTATTCTAAGGCCTATTGAAGGACACCGTGGATTTTTGATTTTACCACGCAAAAAAAAAAAAAAAAGTCTATCAAAGAACTCTCAATATTTCAAAATGTTACCATTTATTGTAAATTACACCAGTTGGAACTGAAAACATGCATGTGTGTACTACATGAATACATATAATATTTTCCAGACTGTGGGATTTGGAGACAGGCAAGAACATAGCTACAATTAAGACAAACTCTTCAGTGAGGACATGTAACTTTAGCTACAGTGCTTACCAAGCTGCCTATACCACTGACAAGGCTATGGGACACCCTTGTGAGGTAAGAGTCTTAGATTTTTAGCTGTATCAACCTTCCTAGTGAATCTAAAAATGACACTTCAGCAATATATAATAATTCAGCAATATTATAATAACAATTATTATTCAAAAATAAATACCGTAAAATGGTGACTAAATTGACAATTCATCTTTTTGAGTTTTTAATGGGAATTATAAACCATAAAATGGTCCACAAAACACATTGAAGTAGAGGATGGACTCCACATTGTAAGAGAGAAAAGCAATTGAAGAAGGATTGTATCTCTTTCCTGTACATCGTCATCAGCCTATAATGTTCCCACTGCTGGGACACAGGCTAGGCCTCCTCTCTGTGAGAGGGAGTGGGCCATAATCCACCACGCGGGCCCAGTGCGGGCGGGTAGATGTCACATATCTTCGAATTTTTGGTTCTAGGACATGTCGGTTTCCTCACGATGTTTTCCTTCACAGTTTTAAGAGCAGTGGTGTTGAAATAAATTACACAAAGTAATGCGCTTGGCTGGGTTTGAACCCACGACCTAAAACTCATAAGTCGGAGCTGATACCACTGGGCCTGTACATATAGGAAAGAAATAGATGGCCCTACAGTTTATAGAAACTGGCAATTTTAGCAGCTAATTCTTAGTCCATGCTGTAAGCCTATGTTCAGATGTGAAATGGTATTTGGTTTGAGCATGTAACCATTTAACAAAAATTAGAAGATTTGGTAATGTCTTAAAAGGGCACAGTGGTCCTGGAACGCAAAGGGCAACCGAAAGAACAATATGGTTTTTTAGCGTGACCCATCCGCTGCACCTAGGGTAACTCTACAAATTAAAAAAAAAAACTGCTTGAATAGGCTGTGTTACTTATTTGAATTACTACTTTACAATAAACCTCCACTATTTGATTAATATTATTTATTTAAATTTCAAATTTTACTTCCAGGTATTTGTAATTGACACAAGAACAGTTGATGACTCCATCTCAAGCCAGGCTCCTATCCTGAAGTGGGAGATTACTGACACCAAGGTCACCTCCATGGTGTGGGGTATCCTGGATGAGACCCTCATCACGGGACACGAGGGTGGTGACCTGATCCAGTGGGACCTCAGGGTAGGTTATATTCATGTACATAAGTAACATAAAGTAAGACAATAATATAGCACTTCAACACCAATACCTTCTGGTAAAGTTTACTAGTTTGGATGTAGAAGGTAATCCCTGAAACTACTCAAATTTTCTTCTTGATGGAAAGCTACACCAGTATCTAGTGCCATATGGATTTAGGGAAAGAGCTAGTATTTTACCAACACATAATGAAGAATCTTTAGAGTAGTGAATCGACTTGTTCTAAGCAAATTATGCTTACAACAAGTGGATTCACTAGTCTGTTTATGTAATCACAAGTGGATTCAAAACTGTTTCCTTTTTGTGTATTTTGAAATTACAATTTACTAATTTTATTTTCTAGACTGGCAAGAAAATCCAGTCAATAAAGGAGCACACACACCAAATCCACGACATGCAACTGTCGCGCGACGGCACGATGTTCATCACCGCCTCCAAGGATCAGACCGCTAAGCTATTCGACACCAGCTCCCTAGAACTGCTCAAGGAGTACAAGACCGAGCGGCCGGTCAACTCCGCTGCCCTCAGCCCTATCCTAGACCACGTCGTACTTGGAGGAGGTCAAGACGCTATGGAAGTAACGACGACCTCTACTCGCCAGGGCAAGTTCGACGCTAGATTCTTCCACTTGGTATTTGAAGAAGAATTCGGCCGCATCAAGGGACATTTCGGTCCCATCAACAGTTTAGCGTTCCACCCTGATGGTAAGAGCTACGCGTCAGGCGGAGAAGACGGTTACGTACGTGTGCAGAGCTTTGATCAATCCTACTTCGATTATACGTTTGACTACAACAGGGATTGAATATAAAGTTAAAAGAGGTATTAATAAAACGTAAAGTTAATCACTAATGTAAATGTCAATAAAACTGATTTCTAACAAATGGTCAATGATTTGTTTTTTTTTAATTACCCAACATCTATGAATTTCACACATTTAAATAGTAAGATAGGTATCTGCTATAAGGGTTACTTCATAGTAACGGGACTAACGACCTACCTTGACCCTGGAACGTAAAGGGCTATTGAAGGACACCGTGAATTTTAGTCAGGACAAGTGTGACAGTCCCTCCTGTCTTGCCCTGGGTGGGATGACTCATTTGATGATTTTACACGACGCTAATGAAAAGGGTCACTTCATACTAGCGCAGAATGGAAGCATCAAACTGAAAATTAACCGATCAAAATCAGATCATAACGCACGGACAACAAAAGGGTGCGCATTGGTGTCTATAAGGGTCAATTTATACTAGCGCAGAGTCGAAGCGTCAAATTCTTTACAATTAAAGCGAAGCCGCACGAAAGCGCGCGTATTCGCCAGAATACGCGCTCTCTCCTACGTTTTTATTTTTGGAATGTTTGTCACTATAATTTTTGGCTTTTGGATTAATTAGGCATTCATATTTTTGCACCAGGTAAATTAATTTTTCTTCGGAGTTCATCGTGATCAACACCGACGCAGGCCAATTTCCGACTGATGACGCGTAGGTTCGCATGGATACGCGAGAATGCGCGCGCACCAATCAGCGTTGTTCACGCGCAGACGCGCGAATTCCGAAGAATGCGCGCGACTTTTTAAAATCTCAGAAGTAATGTGTGCGTTACGATGTGGAGTTAAGGTTGAATTTGTTATGTTCAGTTTTGGAAAGACGCTTCGATGGGGTAAGTAATATATGATATAACTACAAAATCTCTAATATTTACAAGAGATAACAACTGAATATATAATTTTATTTGGTATAACAATCTTTTAATATAATAAACGATTGACATAATTTTATAATGACTAATTTCTATAATCATAACAATCAATGAATATAAAATCGTTTTGTATACCACTCAAAAGACATAAAACTTATTTGGTCTAATTTTTTTTTCTTCCTGGTATGTAATCTAACTCTGATGTACCTAGTAATAGTACCACCTACCATGAATGCTCGACGGAGCCCCGCTTCGCGGGGCTCCTATTTCTGCGTGCAAGGTTTAAAGTAACCTAACACGAAGGGGATGGCGGGGTCTGAAAGACCCCGCCATCCCCTTCGAACCTAACCTGTCCGTGTCGGGGTGCCCCAAGTCCCGAGCTCGCTTCACTCGCTCTTGCATCCTAGGTCAAATAACTGATTACTACCTGTCATGCTGGCTCGACGGAGCCCCGCTTCGCGGGGCTCCTATTTCTGCATGCAAGGTTTAAAGTAACCTAACACGAAGGGGATGGCGGGGTCTTTCAGACCCCGCCATCCCCTTCGAACCTAACCTGTCCGTGTCGGGGTGCCCCAAGTCCTGAGCTCGCTTCGCTCGCTCTTGCATCCTAGGTCAAATAACTGACTTCTACCTGTCCTGCTGGCTCGACGGAGCCCCGCTTCGCGGGGCTCCTATTTCTGCGTGCAAGGTTTAAAGTAACCTAACACGAAGGGGATGGCGGGGTCTTTCAGACCCCGCCACCCCCTTCGAACCTAACCTGTCCATGTCGGGATGTCCCAAGTCCCGAGCTCGCTTCGCTCGCTCTTGGATACTAAATTTTTGTAATAACAATAGCATTCGTGAAGGCAAACAATCAAAGTCCAAAGGATAAGCCAAAGTCATCAAAGAAAATGGTTTAAACGTTAAATTATATGTTTCAAACGTTATCATAATGATTTTCGCTTAAATAAACGTTATATCAAATAAAATTATATGAAATGAGTTTTAGAGTAACACAAACATTATGTGTAAAGAAATTATACCAATCGTTGGTTATTTCTCACGTTGATTATATCATGTGAACGTTATTGAAATGAAAATATATCAAATAACTTTATATGAAATGAGACGCACCCCTTCGATGCGCTTCGACTCTGCGCTAGTATAAATTGACCCTAAGGCGATTCACACACGGCACCGCGCACCGCCGCGGTAGGCGATGAAGCGCGAATCGTCCTGTCAGCGAAGTCCCTAGGTGAAAGGTTCTATCGATGAACCGGACATAAATGAATCGTCCTGTCGGCGAAACGTCCAATGGTGAACCGGTCGTCGGTGAATGGTTGCAGAATCAAATGTGTTCAATTCTACGATAATATGAATTGATGTTACAGGAAAAGAACAGTCTAATGTTGAAAAATAAAGTTGGATTATAAATACGCTGAAGACTATTCCTTGACAACCCATATGACAGTTAACGTGTTAATAGATTTTCAACTCTAACACAATACTAGAAGGTTCATGTTCGAATGGGGTTAGTTCGATGTGCTGTCTGTAGATTTTTGATTTAAAAGGGGTGAAAATGAAATAATTCGAAAATTACATTGTATGCAACAATTTATTATATAAAACATTATTTTATTACACTTGGGGAATACTTTTCACTTATGCTTAAATTACATTTTTACAGGAAATAAGGCGTAGTATGTTGAGGGGGCACTTCTCTTTCACTATCGGGTACTGCTTGAAATAGTTTGGCGGTTCTATCATTAACTGTGTTGAACTCTAATATGGACGCGACGTTGCCGCAGCGATAACAATAGTTAGGCGCCGACCACACCGTCACCAGACGTTTGTCAAACATATATTTGTACCCTGTGAACATAGAGATTATTTTTGTAGTCAGAGAAGTCGAGTTCTGCTGTAGATACACTAGATTTAGGCTAATTTATATACTGACCATCATTAACTAGCTGATGCGCTCGACAAATTAAATTTAAATTGTTGTAATTCATAAAGAGTTCTGTGACATAACTGCCGAATAACCATCCTGCACCTCGTGGGCTAACAGACCTGCAAAGAAAAGTCTTGTTAATACTAATCTTAATTTAGTTGGTAATCATAATAAACAATTATTTTAGTAGGGTTACACACAGTAAACAGGTTACATTAACTGAGAACCAGGAGTAAAATAACAACTTACCACATCTTTACATCAGCTGGATCAGACCACAAAAGATCGCAAAAAGCTCCTTTGTGTGGAATTTGTTGATTTCTATCAATACATCGAATTTGATCTAACATGGATATCTCTGGGGATAGCCCACCATGGACGCACAGGACTGTCTCATCTATTAGCTGAAATAAAAACACAAAAAATGAGTACCTATTCAATTCAATCCCACAGATTTAGAGTGAGATGCAGCGCACGGCTAGCTATCGCATACATGAGACGCGCTCAGAACTATCTTCCCATTGGGCATTTGGGCATGTGCTTAGGGCCCTACGATCCAATGTTCAGGGCCTCCATTAAGTAAAAAACGGCCTTAGGCCGAGACTCCACCAAAGCTGTGTGCGGCTTGCTGTGAGACGTATGCTGCGAGCGGCGTGCTATGTGCGGTGAGCGGTGTGCTGTGCGAGAAGAGATGTTTTTAGGCTCGGGTGCGAGGCGTTGAGTGCTCAGTACGCATTCTGACACGAAAGGGAAAGACAATGTCGCTATTACTACAAAAAAAGTATGATCTCCCTTTACTTAAAGAGAAGAACTACAGTCTGAAGAAGCAGAATTGATAGCTTTATACAACCTTAACAAAAGAAAACATCGGTTTTGGAGAAGAAGTCACTTGAATTACCATACCGGTCATGGAGAATTTTTTACTCTCTTTAATGCCTTAGATGATGAAAGTTTTACCAAGTCCTACAGACTACCGAGGAATATATTCTACGAACTACATAATTTAATTAAACCTCTTATAGCGATATGAGTAAAGTATCGGATTCGATATCGTGTCCCTACTCGCAGCACACGTCTCACAGCACACCGCTCGCAGCACACGTCTCACAGCACACCGCTTGCAGCACACGTCTCACAGCACACTGCTCGCAGCACACGTCTCACAGCACGCCGCTCACATCTCACGTCTCGCCATACAAATATTACACAGCCAGCACAACGGTCTCCACTGAAGCTGTGTGGAGTGGAGCTGTGTCAATAACGCAATTCTATTGGTTGTTCAAAACACGTCTCGACTCCGCACAGCTCGACACAGCTTTGGTGGAGTCTTGGCCTTAGAAATGCGGTTAACTTGCCTTCACATACAACGCGTGTCGGCAACACTCGGCAGCGCTCGGGTGCGGTCAGGGCGGACTAAAAGATAGCAACAGTTGCTATTTTTTGCAAGTATGGAACTGCATCTTTATCATTTTGATCAACAGGCAGTTAAGATTTATAGATAAATGGTATTTTGGAAATTAATATAAACAGATATATTGTATAGATAGAAGTCCCAAGATTTTATTGACAAAACAACTAGGGCAGATTTGGAAACCAGGAGCCAAGTTGATCTTTCATATCACACTTAATAGAATCTTAATGTAGAATTGCCTTTTTATCCTACCTTCAGTGTAATTTTTAAGAATGCATGGCACACAACATAATAGTTATTGTAAAATACTCACCGCTGCAACTGTGAGCAAATCAAACACTCTACAACAATCCTTCCATGCATTGGCATTCCCATATTTGTTTAGGCACTCATCATAGAAGCCATAAACCTTTGTTATTTGACACGTTTCATGGTTCCCTCTCAGTAAGATAATTCTGAAAAATGCATGAAATTTACAGAAATTTCATCGAATCAAGTATTTTGTTCAGAATCTATTGTTTATTATCTATGTTTTATTATCTATCACCACAATATGATGGAGCATCACTTGAGGATGGCTAGAACAAATTGGAAGATTTTTATTATTGTCAGAACAAGGTTTGTTAACAGGAAAGTTTTTTTAATCCTCAGAAAAAGTTGCCAATTCATCAACACTTCTGTGTAACTGACTTTTCCCTAGTATTAACATGACAAGTTATGGAAATACAGTAATTTTGCAGACTGGATGACACTAATCCAGGATTGTATACACCGTGTTCTTCACGTTATCCATAAACTTTAGCAAATACTTCTATGGCTTTTACAAATCAAATCCAACAAAGGAAGTAGTACTTAAAAAGGCTTCGTTACAAAGATATTTGTAATTTCATTTAATGAAATTTAATTGAGCTATGCAGTGAGAAAGTATCTTAATTTGAAATCTATCAAATACTATTTGCATTTCATTTGTTTCAGCCCGCCAAATGTTATGAATGACGTTGCCAATTCGGATAAAGAGGCATGCATATCGGGTTATTTACGTCTAGGTATTTAGTTTGTATGAAAATTAATAAAAAATAAGAATTTATTAATGTGTCCATAATGAAAATTGCTTACTTCCGTGGTTTGAACATCTGGTCGAAGTTTATGTATATCGTCCGGAACACGGTGTATAATATTTTTTTTATTGGCTTGTATTCTCAGTGTCCTCCTAGGAATCTGGACATTCCATTGTAAGGCTTTATGATATGCTTTATAATTAATTAGTACAAAAAACCTGCAAAGAACATACCTATCAGGATACCTCGCTTTTAGTGCCATAAGAAGTGTGAGTGTTTCTAAGCTGTAGTAGCCACGGTCAACATAATCTCCCATAAATATATACTTTGTGTGGGGCAGCTGACCACCTATGTGGAACAACTCCTCTAGGTCATAGAACTGAAACAAGACATTGAAATAAAGAATTGAAATGAAACACCCACCTTTTTATCATATTATGATAGTTGGCATCTAGATGCAGGTGAAAACCAGTACTGTAGTTTTTTTCTGGTTTGATCTGATTGGCGAAAATTTTTGTTGGTGTAGTTCACCAATTACAACAAAACACAGTGATAATTAATAATTTGCCCTGTTTCAAAATACAATCTTTATAATGGGAACAAGTTGTCTTTTCAAAAGTCATATTTTTTGACAAAAGTACACAAAGAAAGAAAGAGAAAAGTGGAAATCATTGGCATGTAAACAAGAAATTGAGATAAGATAACCAGTAGGCACGATCAGCCTACTCATGTCATTGAAGCGTGATCTCTCGATATGTGATTGATCTTCTGTAGACATCCGCAAAGTTGATAATGTCAGGGACATGACTTCTTTCTGTAATGGATAACCCCTCAGAATGTCGGTTCGGTAAGTGGATGCTGAAGAACAGTTAAATGTAAGTTGCGCAACTAATAAATAATTCTTTTGTTGTTATTATTTAAGATTACCTGGCCATGTATATCACCGCAGACAGTCACAGGTGTCTGCACCGGTTGTACATTGGGCTCCTCCAACAACAAGTCACATACAATATTGCAGAGCTCCCGCAAGTCATCTTCGGGTAAATATTTACACCTCTTAGCGATCTCTATCCACTTATCCACGTCACTCATTTTGTGCAGTAATTCACGAAAGGGGTCGTTTATTTTCCTGAATAAAATCCAGTAACACAGCCAACGATTTTTGAGCTTAGATTAGGGATGGGCAAACGTGCACTGACGGATGAAATTAGAATCGATTCTGAATCACAAAAAATATTTTATGTCAGTTTTGGCACGTTTTAGAGTACAAATTGACACTTTACTTTGTGATCTTTTTTATTTGTTGTTATTTAGATTACTCTTCAAATAGGTACAGTCATTAAATAATTTCGGATGCGACCTTATTTCCACTTAAAAAATATATCTATTTGTGATGAATCGATTAGGCTAGATTCTATCAAAAATCATTTTGATATTACATCCCTCGAAATGTCAGGGTTTGGCTGTCATTTTTGACAGTATAAGCTGTCATTTTTGATAGTATAGCCGAAAAACGTGCCAGCTGAGAGAGCTAATTTGGAGGTAACCGTTTCTTTCTAGTAAGGTGACCAGATTCTGGAACAAGATTTTTCCCGTTATAACTTGGCTAAATTTTTTCGTTATTTTTGCGACAGGACACACTGTTTTGGAGATTTAGATAGATAGATAGATAGAATACTCTTTATTATGCACACCATACAACACGTAATTACATTACCAATTTTAACACAATGGGCGGTCTTATCACTAAAAGCGATCTTTTCAAGACAACCTTTGGATGGATAAGGAAGAAAGAGACATACTGTTGGTAGTACTGTGGTGTACAATTTTAACCAATTAAACAAGATAAAAAATATATAAATACATACATACACATACAAACATATATAAATATATATATATACACCGTGTTCTTCACGTTATCCATAAACTTTAGCAAATACTTCTATGGCTTTTACAAATCAAATCCAGCAAAGGAAGTAGTACTTAAAAAGGCTTCGTTACAAAGATATTTGTAATTTCATTTAATGAAATTTAATTGAGCTATGCAGTGAGAAAGTATCTTAATTTGAAATCTATCAAATACTATTTGCATTTCATTTGTTTCAGCCCGCCAAATGTTATGAATGACGTTGCCAATTCGGATAAAGAGGCATGCATATCGGGTTATTTACGTCTAGGTATTTAGTTTGTATGAAAATTAACAAAAAATAAAAAATAAGAATTTATTAATGTGTCCATAATGAAAAATGCTTACTTCCGTGGTTTAAACATCTGGTCGAAGTTTATGTATATCGTCCGGAACACGGTGTATATACATATGTATTCTAATAATCACGAAAACAAAGAAAAGAAGCATTATAGTCACATGGTTACGGAGAGAGGTAGTGCTTCTTGAGCAGATTTTTAAAAATTGTCATGTTTTGTGCGCTCCTTACTGACATGGGCAAGGTATTCCATAGTCGCACTGCTTCAACTGTAAAAGATTTGTCGTAAAAGCTCGTAGAGTGCATTGGCATCTCCAGTCTCAAGTTTTCCGAGGACCTAAGATATCTATTATGTGTGTCATGAAGGAACTTGAAACGTTCTTTAAGATAAGAGGGGATTTTAGGATTGAACAGAATACTGTAGAGTTGAAACAAGATATGAGAATTCCGGCGAAGACGTATAGGAAGCCTTCATTGAATTCATTGAATTGAGTTTCACACGAAATTCAGAAATGTGCGCAGGCCAGATATAAATCTTATGCAGAAATTTTGAAGTCGCTCAAGTTTATCAAGTTGTGCCTCAGTAAGATCAAGATAACTGACATCAGCGTAGTCAAGGATGGGAAGTAAAAGGGATTGTGCAAGCGCAGTTTTAGTGGCAGTCGGAAGAACTACTAACACTAAAACTGCGCTGTAAGAGTATCTGAGGTTTTGCCTTAGGAGGGCGAATTTTATAGGATAGGAATATTAGGTCATGGTAAGAAAACATTTCAGCTGCGCATTGACCAAGCTTGCTGACGTGTTGAGGAGAGGAAACTATGACTAGATCTAAAAGTGAAGGAATACAATTTGGAAAATGGCACTCAAAGGGAGAATTGATGGATTAGATGATTTGACAATTGACCGAAAAGAAGAAGAACGAGAATCGATTTTCAATAAGCAAGTATTGAAATCCCCCAGGATAATAATTGTGTGACTGTAAGAAGGTGTAAGGTTTTCAAGGATATTTTCAAAGGAGGAGAGGAAATTAATACGTGATGAAGGGCAATAATAGACACCTAAAAGAACTTTCATGTTGCTCAGATTTACTTCTAAGAAGAGATGCTCGCCCGCACTCTGCGGCGGTGGTTGCAAAAGGAGAGAAAAATATATTATTGCAATTGAAGTCAAGTCAACTGGAGTTCCAGTACCTTGACTGTGAGTCTCAAGATCATGAACCTGAACTCTAAAATCACTTGACCTTGACCATAATTTCCACTCGACCTTGACCTTCGAGGTATATAAATAATACCCTCGGGATCGTTTGATTTTAATTTCAAAGTCATTTACCTTATGTCTAAGGACATTTGACCTTGACCTTAACGTTACTAACTCCACGAGAATTGCGGATCATGAGTTCATGACTTTCGGATTTGACTTTTACCTCAAGATCAATGACTCCATGCTGTTTCACCACCCTACTATTCGAACATCCCACAGGATACCGAAGGTTTGATTAGGCGATTATTGATTAAAGTGGAGAATTTATTAAAGTATTTTCATTGTACCCAGTTTAGTACCCACAGACCGCAAAAACACGATTTTTTGTATTTGAGCCTCCCTTAAATATTTTTATAGAGAATATATAACTCAATACTTTGTGAATAAGTATTTCAAACGTCTACTTGTTGCCGTTATCGAGTAAACAAGAGCAAAAAACTCAGGGCCCTCTTTTTTATCGTGGTAAATTCATCAAATGGGTCCTCCCATTCCAGGCGGGACGTGAAGGGGCTCTCTGGACTAAAATCCACGGTGTTCCTTCAATAGCCCTTAACGTTCCGGGTCAACTGATAAGACAGTCCCGCAACCCCGGCAGGCAAATGCCCTGTAAGAGGGGCCCCGTCAGATTGCTGACAGCTGTTTGAGGCGCGTATGGACCACACCGCATTGTCGACCCAGGCATGATCCATGCGGACGGGCGCGGGTATTAGAGCCTCCTTAAATCTGATTTTTTTCTATTGTTTTAGTTTGTTATAGCGGCAACAAAAATAAATCATCTGTGAAAATTTCAACTGTCACATCACAGTTCATAAATACAGCTTGGTGACAGACAGACAGACGGACAGTGAAGTCTAAGTAATAGAGTTTCGCTTGGCTTGAAATGGAGTCTTCACACAACATTTTTTGTCACGTCCAACTAAAAAATTAAACTAATCTTACTATTGCAATAATGTGATCATTACTCGTAGGTTCAATTATATTTTCCTTAGTTTTCATCGCAAAGTCATGAAAGAATAAGTAGATTTGTCTTCAAAACTTCTGAAGTATTGTCACACTAATCAACGTTAGGTGACAAAATCTTAAATATTCCTTACCTGTGAAATGATATGCCACAACCAGTATTATGAATCACTTCTATATGTCTTAATACATCATATTTTACTATTTTCACAATAACAAATAGAAGATACCTGTAGTTAAAACGTATTTTTATTTATGGTTTACAAAAAAAGCCGCCATTTATAATTCACACGTCAAATTCAGTGTTGTCAGAATAATTACGTAATTACTACCACATAGTCATACAATAAATATAACTTTACAAAAAAATAATTATTACTATTTTCTATGTATTTTAAAAATATGTTAAAATACATTTTTAAGCATCTCACAAACTTATTTTACTTGTAGCTTAAAAATAACATAAATTACAAATAAATTAAGTAAGCCCCAAACTATAAAATTTTCTACCATTTTACCAATGCTTATCTCCTGGCAATTGTG
The DNA here is from genome assembly GCA_950005045.1 of Agrotis exclamationis. Lineage (NCBI taxonomy): Eukaryota > Metazoa > Arthropoda > Insecta > Lepidoptera > Noctuidae > Agrotis > Agrotis exclamationis. Next base: position 8,054,552 of record OX465417.1, on the reverse strand, counting down.
GAAAAGAGACCTTCAAAGTTAACCTCTCATTTCTCTCGTTAGTTTTGCCGTGGTTTTGCCAGACAAGAAAGGAAATCTAAGCTGTGAATGATAAGATTCATTTTTGTGTGGCAAAAAACTTGAAGAACGTGGTCTAGACTATTATAATGTGTCTGATGGATGTGAAGCTAACTTTTTTTATGGCTTCTTGTCCTTTTAATCGCCAACGTCGGATATAGTCTGACACACGAAACATGAGCCTGAAAAAACAAACAAGAAAAGTGAGTGTATAAAAACGTGGTAAAAATAGCGGCAAATTCAAAAAATCTACATCTGGTATCACTGCATATAGTAAGAAAAATACATTTTGATACTTGAATTTACATCATGGATTACTAAGTAATCCATGATGTAAATTCAAGTATCAAATGACGATTGAAGTATCAAATGACGATGAACGATGTAGATTTTTTGAATTTGCCGCTATTTATTCAGGCTCATGTTTCGTGTGTCAGACCACAGAATACTTAATAGTACTGGTTTTTCTTTAATTTTTTTTTATTTTACACTTTTTAGTTACGATTCATTGTTCACTGTTTTTTTGTTTGTATATTATTTATAAATCGTAAATAAAAACTTAAATCAATAAGTAATAAAATTAGCGAGGATGATTGTTTTGTTAAACAACTTTAAATCGTCGTAAATCCTAAACTATTACTTATAATGAAAAATGACAAAAGAAACCTAAAGATGATTTTAGAATACCTATTCAACGACACCCCACTTGACATAGTTCATCGACTTTTATTTTTTTCATTTTGACAATATGGCGTCTGCTTGTCGCTGTGGTGAATTTTGATTACTGTCATGTCTTTAGTGACACTCGCAAGGTTAAGACGAATCGATTGACGTAAGAATTATCAAAATCGGCTTACGCGTTTGGTCTCTAGAACGCCACATAGAAACAAACATACACAATATAAAAATGTACTCTGTGAACATACATACATAGACTGATAAACACATTACCCTCCTTTGCTTCGCGCAGTCGGGTAAAAACTGATTTTCGTGACCTTTTGACCTTGATAACTTTTTTAGCCGGCACGATAAATGGCGGCTCGGAACATCGTGCGTTCCGTTGCGCAAAACACAATTTTGGGTATCAGCGGGGTGTAGACGGGCGGGGTACATCCCGCGCACCCTCTGTCTCACTCGCACTCGCGCGACGCGGTGTATGTTTGTTGTCAACTTGACTGTACCTGCGCGCAACTGCACTCGCAGCTAACTTCCGAACCGCCATTAAGTTTGAATCGAACTGTATGTAGTTAAAGTTTAAAATTATTTCACACTGAAAGTGCTCGCTGCGTCGCTGGCGGGCGACCTCGCGGCGCCGCTGGCAGCCGCGGGCGGCCTCGCGACCTTTTCAAGCGATACTGGTCTTTTAAGTATGTAGTTTAAGTTTAAAATTATTCACACTGAAAGTGCTCGCTGCGTCGCTGGCGGGCGACCTCGCGGCGCCGCTGGCAGCCGCGGGCGGCCTCGCGACCTTTTCAAGCGATACTGGTCTTTTAAGTATGTAGTTTAAGTTTAAAATTATTCACACTGAAAGTGCTCGCCGCGCCGCTGCATGCCGCTGCCATTCCGGTGTGACTCGACCCTTAGGGAAAACAGGAGTCAGTTGTCACAATTTAAACAAAAATATTATTAAGAATTTATTAACGTGAATACAAACATGCAAGTACATTTTTTCGAATGTTATACATTTTGTTATTCATTAGGTTTAAGGTGCTTTTTTGATATGCTGCTGTGAATGGGTTAACATAACTTGATTATAAATGTACTACTTTATATAATGCTAAAAGCACATTCGGTATTGGAATACAACAGACTATTTGCAGTTGGGACGGATCTTTATTATATTCGTGTAAAAATGCACTAGCCAGCTCATAACAATGTATGTTATTAAAAAAAAAACGACACAAAAGTACTAATGTGTACTTGTTTTAAGTTAACAACAGAGTTATGGTTTGTATTGTCACATACTATTAAGCTATTATTTAAACCTAAAACCGGCTGTTTCCTTTAAATTTTACAACATTATTTTGGATTTAAAAGAAAAACAGTCCGATTAAAAATAATATCACCAAAGTGTAGAGTTGCCAAGGCATTATAAATCACAGAATGCTATTTTTGAGATACGAACCGAATACTTTAAACAGATGCGTCGAATCACAAAACAATAAATAAGTAAGTAACTGAGATGGTCCACAACAATCACTTTATGAAGTCTCTTATTTAGTATGTCAGCCTGATATAACCAGCATAAAGTCAATGATTCTTGTGTAGACAACCATAATACTAGGCAGTTTTAACTCTGATACATTACTTAATAGAACAGTGATATACATACAATAAAAAGCATTTCTAGCAATTTCGAGTTCCTTCACCTAATTTTTGAATTTATTATCTTTTACAGGTATAAAAATTACTTAATCCCGAGAGAGTACCAAGTGATCACAGATTTCGAAAAGTCCGCTCAGCTATCAGTACCAAAGTAACCAATGTTCTGAAACGGTTTCTCCTATTACCTACGCAACATGAAAGCCGATGCATGCCCATCTATGTAATTATATTCTATGAATTCACTTGTAGTGTAACTTGACTGATTCATTTCATTTATAGTCACAACTACTGCTCACTAAAGTAACAAATATAAATTCCACTATAATGCATAACAAATCATGAGCATGTACCTGTTTTCAGCATTTTCTATATTATCGAGATATGCTATCATAATTACTTTCTAATTGCTAATTTACGTTTGCGAGCCAGTACTCTTTGAATAAAAATACAAATGCATAGTTACTTTGGCAAATACAAAGACACATAAAACGCACAACCACACTAACGACCATTGTCTTTGGTCAAACAGTAAATAAATAAAATTTGAAACTCAACAACTACTACAAAAGTACTGGCGTTCAAACATGTACCGGAGGTGCAATTACGACAGCCGTGTGAAATACACTCTTTTATAGATTCTAAATAAAAGACTCTAATTTAAATTCTAAAAAGAAGATTTCCCCCATTGTCAACATTTGACCCCCGTTATAAGTTATTGTATTGTTGAACACATAACTGAATAGTGAGCGCCAGGTGCCAATTTTGATTAACCAAAAAGACCCTGTTACGAATGTTTAGGCTACACGTTTTAAGCTTAACTTTAACTTAGTTACACACATCATAATCACAAAAAGAGAACAAATACACTAAGAACATAATTATAAAAGCAGTAAAGAATTTGTTCCAAACAAAGTTAATTTACGATTTCTCAAATATATTTTATTATGCAAACTAATGACCTGATCTAGTAAATATAGCCGGTAAGCAAATAAAACTCCTTCACAAGAAGGCATAAAGCTAAGTCACGTTTAGCAAACATTAATAAATTGTTACGTGGGGAATAGGAGCGCAGAGATGAATGGGGACGAAACTTTGAAAGACATTTTAACAAAAGAATAATTATGTGAATTCAATGTTGAAATACTTTTCGAAAGATAGGTATTTATTAAATTAAAATACTTCATTATTTAGGGACTTTGTTTGCAACAATAATTTGACATTAAAATCCCATTCAATGTTTGGTCCTCATTCACCTCTGCATTCCTATTCACCTCGTATTACGGTATTTAACATCTAGCCTAAGAAGCAACCAACACATGTGTCAAATAAACTTAACAACTAAATCGTAAAAGCAATAATGTTGGAATTAATACCAACCATGGTTAACAATTTTTTTCTGTTCCCTAGTAATAGAATGTTTCATCTGGAAAACATTCCAAAAACGAATAAGTCATTGGCTGAGTGTAAAGCACACTCGTTTTTAGATTACAATATAAACCATGTGATCCTCCAAATAATTCATAAGCAGAGATCCAAAATCAGGGTTAATAGGAACAGCTCTTTTAAATGAAACTGTTCCGTAACTACCTCGTAAGCGATTACAAACAAAAATAACATTAAAAAAAACATGCAAATAAAGTTTAAAGATCTCTAGATAATCAGAATAACATTCAGATTTTTTCAGTTCCATATCAACACTTTGTATCTGCTTCGGAACACAAGGTGGTGATAATAGTTTATTAGACACGAATTTATTGTAAATACTGAGGTAAAAGGTCGTTTTCGATCGAGATTATGACCATGTGGTCGTTGTAAAATTGACAGACTTTTGCGAAGCATTTTTAGAGAGGCGTCGTGATAGTTTTACTTGAACTGGCCGAGCACGAACGCGTCTATGACCTTGGGCACGTGCTCGTCGATGCCGACGATGTCGAGTACGCCCTCGTGCGTGCCGTCTGTCGTAGCCACCTTGTGGGATGCCAAGCTCATCACTATCAACCTGTAGGAATAAACAGACCTTAATGCGAAATAAAAACAAAAAATGTAACCGCCTTCAAAAACAACCACAAAAATGGGTAAAATAACCTACAAAATAACTTTTGTTTCGATTTGATTTTTTTTTTGATTCGATTGATAACCTCCTCCTTTTTTGAAGTCGGTTAAAAATACTTCTTAGGATGAAGAGTTTTCTGTTCTGTTGCCAATCCTCCTAGATACAAACAATACTTAAAATCTTTTAATAGCACCATTGGGCCTTATTTTAGGTTACAATAATGTAACAGTATTTTTCCAGGGAGTGAAAATGACTTGCCATTTTCAAGTTAAGGAGGTTGTACATACTTAGCCTCAGCTACCCCAACAGCCTGTCTGTACCGCTGCAGCGCCCGCACGGGGCAGTGGTCAGGGATGTCCTTGGCGGGTGGCGGCGGCGGTCCGTACCGCCCCGCAGGCCCGCGCCCGCCGCGACTGGAGGGCTCCAGCTCCATGTAGCGAGTGGTGCGGTCAACCATGTTGATGAACACATCAAACTTCTTTTGATTCTTGATAGCCCAGTCGATTGGCGCGTCTAGCTGTACGCGACCTAAGTTGGCATTCTGTAAAGAGATAAGATTGTATAAGCTGTTGAACAAGAACTAGTATTGTAATATTCCATTGTAATTCAAGCGGGTTTCTATACAATATCGGTACTTTATGGCTGATGGTAGGTAAAATTATACATGAATCATCACATCATAAATACATAATTATGCACATATACATGAGTGGTAAATATTGATAATGGAAATTATCTAATGTTGTTCTACATTTTACAAGTACGTCGTCAAAACAAGGGAGTTGCCATCACATCAAGTAATACTATTTGTCTGTCATCAAGAGCGATAAAACCCTCAAACATTTGATGAGACCAAAGGAGGATTATAGGTTAAATAACTTACCCTGAACAAGAACTCAGCCTCTTCAATGCTGCTAAAGTTGCGCTCGATGGTCATCACCTCGATACCTTCTTCAGTGAAAACCGCTAGCTGAACTTGGGTCTCACGCTTCAAGATTTGCAGAGCCAGGATGAGTGCTAGAAAAAATAAACACAATAATAATCCCATAATAGTAGTTTATGAAACTGGTACATAATGAGGGGTATTATACACGAGTGTGAGTTTAAAAAACGAGCGAAGCGAGTTTTTTAAAAGTGTCACACGAGTGTATAATACCTAGTTATGTACAGTTTCATACACTACTTTATCTACTTTCATCGAACACGAATATCAAATAAAAGATAAAGATTGACACAGTATTATGGCACCAAAATCACCGCGCATGGGCCACAGCGCGCGCAGCCACAGATAAAAAATCAAATGGATGTATCTATGATCTGTAATCTGTATCGTAATGAAAAAAATTTTTATTATTACATTATTTTGTTAGAGAAATAGTGTCATAATTTAATTTTTTAATTTCATTTCGATATACTGTGTGTAAAGTACGTCATTATAAACTCGTTTTGTATTTTGAATTTAACGATTTATGAGAGTAGATAAATTAATTAAAAGTATTGGATAGTTAAAACTTTAGTAATGTTAAAAAAATGACTAAAAGATATAATAATATATTATCAGCCTATTGCCGTCCACTGCTGAACGTAAGCCTCCCCCATAGAGCGCCAACCATCCCGGTCCTGGGCAGTCCGCATCCATCCGCTGTCAGCTACATTCTTCAAATCATCGACTCACCTTGACGCAGGCGACCGATGTCTGTCAACACATTAGGTAAAAAAGTCTTATAACCGTCGTGACTCGACCACTCCTGTGAGTCCCCTCGTCGCACTGACCTTGAGTTAGCCAATCAGAATGCAGTACCCCGTCCCCCTCGCTTACGTCGTACCTCAGCGACTTGGCAAAATAATTTTCGTTAGTCAGATCGTGCATGAGGCGTCTAGATATAAATGGTCGTTGGTCCGTACAGACGTGGCCGGCCCACTTCTACTTCAACGTGCTTATATTACGCGCAATGTCGATAACTTTGGTTCTCTGGCGAATGACTTCGTTCCGAATTCTATCCGCTAGAGAGACTCCGAGCATTGCTCTCTCTATTGCATGCTGAGCAACCTTGAATTTGTGGACCAGGCCTATGGTAAGTGTCCACGTTTCGGCTCCGTAAGTCATTACGGGTGGGACGCACTGGTTACAAACCCTGGTTTTGAGGGATTGTGGGATCGATGATTCGAAGATATAACGCAGCTTCCCGAATGTCGCCCAGCCCAAGCGTATCCTTCTGGTTGCTTCCTTCTCGAAGTTGTGCCGGCCCAGTTATATAGTTTGGCCCAGATATATGTATTCTTGCACAACCTCGAGGGCAGCACCATTTACGATTACAGGTCTCGGATTGACATGACCATTGAACATGAGTTTGGTTTTGTCTAAATTCATTCCGAGACCCCACACGCCTTGAAGAATCGCTTAGGCTGTTCAGCATTACTTTCAGCTCCTGCAAAGATTCTGCCATGATGACAATGTCATCCGCAAATTGGAGGTGCGAGATGTACTGACCGCATTGAGCTATTATTACTACGTATAGAGACGACACCACGCATCACCACTGTATCCCATCCAGGATGAGACAAAGCGCACAAGTTCATTCAGTTGTTTGACAGCTCTGTGTGGCTCAGTGGATTAATTCTTCACGTAAGCGCCCGAAGTTAACAAAACTAATATTATTAAAATAGTCGACCTTTATTGTTCATAATGCAATTTGCTTATTTTAATAATATGTTCCCTAGCAATACCCGATTTCATAGGTAGAATATAAAAAGTGTCGCTTCTATGACGGTGACGTCGAATCTATGACGAATCTAGGCGCGCGCACTCATCCTGGATGGGACACAGTGGTGATGCGTGGTGTCGTCTCTAAGCTTAGTAACAATAGCTCAATGACTGACCGTTGATTTATACCCCGTCCATTCCAATCCCGCGTCTTCAATAGGTCCTCCAACGCGTTTGTAATAAGTTTCGGAGATATGATGTCTCCCTGTCTTACCCCTCGACGCAGTTGGATTGGTTTTGTGTACTTGAACGGTCATAGTTGGGGCCTTATACAGACATCTCATCCAAAAATTTCTCAATTACTAAAAGATATATTTTTTGTAATTTGAAGATCTATAATATAATCTTGTTATAGCATAATTCTAAAACGTGTTTCTGCTAAGAATTAATATGTATCTTGCAAATGAACTCACGATACAGGAGAAATTCCTTAAGTGGCGAAACTTTAAAATATAAATGTTATCAAAATGTTTGCATACCTGCATGTCCGGGCGTAACGTTCGTGTTATAGAAGCACTCGGCAAGAAGACGCTTCTTGCTCTCCTTCTTGGTGTCCGCGTCGCCACCGCCGCCTGGCGATGTCTTCGTCTCGGTCTTCCTATCTTTCTTTGATACCGTGTATTTCTTGCAGAAATGTTTACCTGTACAAAAAACCATTTTAAGTAAACATGAATGCAGAAAAAACTCGTTTTGAAAATAGAGTACCAGTATATTTTGAAAAAAAATTGGAAAACTGCTTTTCTACCGCCTTTTATTCTTAACATCATGGTGTTTTCTTAATACTATGTTTAGTAATGATAGATATTTTTGTTACTCTCACCCAAAAATTATAACTATTTGGGTGAAATTTTGTTCACAGATAGTTTATATTTTGGACTAACACATAGGATAGTTTTTATGTCGTATGACGATCATACGACATTAACTAGTCAATACGTTTAAATTGAGTTGTTTAAAGAGTAACGCGGCATGAATCTTCTATAATATAAAAACGGATCGCTAAATGAGACAAGAGCTTAGCAATAGCTAAGCTCATAACTTGAAAACGGCTGGACCAATTTGGATAATTCTTTTTTGTTGTGTTTGTAACCATCAGGACCAGTTTCTAGAGGACGAAAATTTTTTTTTTTTTGTGTCCACAAGTGCACCCGTGCGAAGCCGGGACGGGCCGCTAGTTTTAATATAATAATAAGTGTGTATTTCTTTTTAATCACAAAAATGTTACCTTTGAACATGTGGTGTCTCATGTCCATGGTGATCAAGTAGCGCGCGTTGGTGGGCGGAGTGAGCGTCCAAGTCAGGTCCACCAGCTTGTTCAGTGCGCACAGCACGGCTTGATTAGTCGGCAAGTCAATACCTGATAAAACAGCAGTATAGTTTGAGAAATCTTTCACTTTTGTAGATCCAGTGTACTAGCTGAAGATATACATCTTTTTAGGGTTCCGTAGCCAAATGGCAAAAAACGGAACCCTTATACACCGTGTTCTTCACGTTATCCATAAACTTTAGCAAATACTTCTATGGCTTTTACAAATCAAATCCAACAAAGGAAGTAGTACTTAAAAAGGCTTCGTTACAAAGATATTTGTAATTTCATTTAATGAAATTTAATTGAGCTATACAGTGAGAAAGTATCTTAATTTGGCCTATGTTGCCGCTTAGTGCAATTAAAATGATAAATCTATCAAATACTATTTGCATTTCATTTGCACGTACGAGAGGAACCCGAGAGTTAGCGAAGAAATACGATCATTTGCGATAACGAATCTTTCAAAGAGATTAAACTGGTCGCTATGGATACCTAAGTTGTTATTTGTCATTGTTTGTCATGCATGATTTTAACTGTCAGGATTATTGTTTATTGTAATTTGCTTTTGGGTTTCCGACTAATTTAATCAATCATTTTGATTACAACTTTCACTATGCCGCACGAATATTCTGCTCAACACCAAGCTGATATTCACTTCGTCTACGGTTTCTGTGACGGAAATGCTACAGCAGCTGTGCGAGAGTACCAACGGCGATTCCCTGGTCGGCGCGTTCCTGATATACGAACATTTATTAACATACACAGGAGATTTTGTGAGATCGGAATTAGACCACGCCGCCCTGAACGAGCAATCAATTTGAGCGTCGCTCAAGAAAACAGAATAATGAACCTTATTATTCATGATCCTACACTCTCAACGAGACGCGTTGGGAGAATCGTGGGTGTATCTCATAAGCTAGTGTGGAAACTGTGGAAAAGATATGGTTTGCATGCCTACCACTACAGAAAATCCCAAGGCATAATACCACCTGATCACTTCTCAAGAATTGTTTTTTGCCAGAGAATGAATCAAGAACTGATAAATAATCCAATACTGCTTCAAAAAATTCTTTGGATGGATGAAGCCCAGTTTACAAGAGCGGGAGTATTCAATTCCAAAAATCAAGTGCAGTGGCATGAGAGCAACCCGAATTTACATTGGCAGGCGTCACATCAAACTGAATTCTCTGTAAACATGTGGGCTGGTGTTTTTAACAATCAGCTGATCGGCCCTATTGAGATTCCCCACCGCCTAAATGCTGACAATTACTTAAAGTTCCTAAGAAACGTCACTAGCTTCGAATTTTTCGAACAAGTGGATCTTCAAACTCTGCGAACCATGTGGCTCCAACATGATGGGGCCCCTGCACATTATGGCACACAAGTGCGTGAATATTTAAATGCAACGTTTCCTGGCCGTTGGATTGGACGAGGTAGCACAAATATCGCATGGCCAGCTAGGTCCCCAGATCTGACTCCTTTAGATTTTTATGTCTGGGGAACCTTAAAGGAGAAGGTGTACTCCGTACAAATTCAGAACCGTGAACAGCTCTTAGATAGAATATCTCAGGCTGCTGAACAAATAAGACAAATGTCTGTAAATTTAAATGGCCAAATTAGGACTCGTTTGAATATTTGTGTCGAAAAAGAAGGTGGTCATTTCGAAAACTTTTTACATTAAATTTATTTTTTGCTTTTTAGAGTTTATTTTTTATTAATAAAAATATTTTTGAATGACATTACGGCTGACGTAGTTGTCTAACCTACAGTGTTTGGATCTTTGGACACTCCATTGAGGTTGACAGGAGAGCGCTCATTTGTGAAATGTATTGAAAAATAAGATGGTGGCGTTAGTTCTGATGTTGCCCACGCAACAAGTGTGCTTATAAATTATAATTATTCTAAAAATTAATCTCAAATGTATAAAAAAAATATGCTGTGATTACCATTTATCTTAATTTGACCGAGACCTATATTTTGAGAGTATTTTTACGAATGTACGTGAGCTCTAAGCGTGGTCCCCAGATTGCGTGTTGAGCTGCCCCTCTTTTAGTCAATAATTTTGAGATTGAATGTTCGTTACTTAAGCCGAAACGGCAGAATGGGAAGATAATTATGGTAGCCTACTCCCCTTCCCGTCGTTGGAGGTCCGGCGTTGCTTTAAGCCTAGACTAAAAATAAGGACTGCAGAAACGTTTTGCGAAGGCTGCATGTCGTGGGAAGAGGTTATCATGATTTGGTTATGGAATTTTGTTTTTTTTTTTATTCCTCAATTAAAAAGACAATTCGAAATACGTATCTACCTGCTTGGTAGCCTTATACGTTCTCTTTAGATAAGTATAATACATTGACAGTGCTATGAGGAACGAGATAAAAAATCAAAGAAACTTTTGTTTTGACAAGTTTCAGCCCGCCAAATGTTATGAATGAAAATACGACGTTGCCAATTCGGATAAAGAGGCATGCATATCGGGTTATTTACGTCTAGGTATTTAGTTTGTATGAAAATTAACAAAAAATAAAAAATAAGAATTTATTAATGTGTCCATAATGAAAAATGCTTACTTCCGTGGTTTGAACATCTGGTCGAAGTTTATGTATATCGTCCGGAACACGGTGTAGATTCGTCATGTCTGTCTGTCTGTCCGTCCGTGTATGTCACAGCCACTTTTTGTCGAAGTATAAGAGCTATCCTGTTGAAACTTGATAAGTAGATGTATTATGTGAACCGTATTAGGATTTTCACACAAAAATAACACAAAACCTCGTTTTGGGGGTACCCCCCATACTAAGAATTGAAACTCAAAAAATTTTTTTTTCGCCTGTCCCTTACGTGTGGGGTATCTATGGATAGGTCTTTATAAATGATATTGAGGTCACTAATATCATTTTTTTCTAAACCGAACAGTTTGCGCGAGAGACACTTCCAAAGTGGTAAAAGGTGTGCTCCCCCCCTGTAACTTCTAAAATAAGTGAAGGATAAAACTAAAAAAAATATATAATGTAGACCTCAACAAAAACTTCCAACGAAAATTGGTTTGGATGAAATATAGTTAGCAGTTTTTGAGATATAGTACATTTTCAAAAACCGCAAATATAACTTTGCCATTCATACAAACACTATGAAAAACAAAATTATTTTTATTGTTTGTGTATATTACCTACTAATCTCAATATAATTATATCCCTAATCTATGCTTGCTACTACGGAACCCTACATGGGCGAGTTCAACTCGCACTTAGCCGGTTTTTTATCCTTAATATAATGTGCCATATTTTTTTTTGTCCTAATCATTTGTCCGAATGATTACTTACCCTAACTTATTTCACATAATATCACATGCCATAACATTGAAATTCCTAAATACTTTATGTGCTAAATTCATTTGTCATAAATATAAAAAAATACATAAAACCAATTTCCATCCGCGGGGCTCCTATTTCTGCGTGCAAGGTTAAAAGTACCTCCCCTTCCCCTCGAACCCTCCTCTTCGAACCTAACCTGTCCGTGTCGGGGTGCCCACAAGGCCCGAGCTCGCTTCGCTCGCTCTTGGATCCCAAGTTCTCCATTTTTTTTAATTTAAATAATACGGCATACTTTTGATTTTCTTTACACAGAGCATAAACATTAGGTCACGAATGTGAGGTCGACTTATGTCGGGGTTTAAAGCAACCTAAACAATTTAATGAAATATCAATTTTACTAAACCTTATTAAACATTCGGAATAATACACATTATGTAATACAATACTTAGGATTAGGATATTCAATTATTATGATACTCGATATTATGTCAGAACAGCGTTAGAAGTGAAAATAATTATGTAAAACGATATTTAGAATTTTTGATCATTATGGTTACTGAATTTTATACCAAACGTGTTATGGATAATAAGGGATACCCTCTACAAGAACGTTATTAGTACTGATAGACTTATAATCTTTTCTTAAAGGATTACTTTGCTTGTTGGGTAATTTCCGCAAAGAACTATTACTATTAATTACATACAGTTTGGAGATGAAGCCGTTTCCGTGCCCAGGAATGTTTATTTACAATGAATATTTATTTACGTTACTCTTCAGTGATTACTAATAAAGTTACTAACCCCAATTCTTGAGCTCCCTCGGGTGTCTCTTGGTGGTGGTCCACTGCCACAGACCTGTTTTGGAGTCGAACATCTGCCGCGTGCGCCTGCGCACTTCCCTTTCCTTAGCGACTTTAGCCTTTGCGTGCTTCATAGGCCTAGAAATGGAGTACAGTGAAGATTAGATAAACCCTACTCAGTCATATATTGTATGTATGTATGTTGTGTCGGCATCGCTAGCGGTCCGCCCATCATTCTTATACTGTATGACGCCGTAGGGTTTACTTAGCTAGCCGTTAGAATCATTTAGTTTTAACTTATACTTTTGTTACTATGTTAACATAGACGCAGTGTTTTGATGTTAATTTTATAGAAATCAAATAAATAATCTTTGTTTATTTGCCTATTGTGAATTTGGTCTCATCTCCACACACAAACCCTCTTACAAACTATAATTTATGCAGTGTATGTTTTAAGCAGTCATACAAGATCACTTACTTAGTTTTCTTAGCATAGTTAGACATAGCGATGTAGGCAGCCAATGGAGTAACTTTCGACTGCTTGATGACATCCTTACTGGTGAGCAGGGATACCAAGATAGCGGTGGTAGTGGATTCAGCAGTTAGGAAGCCCATGTTGTGGATGCGTTGGATGTACTGCAGCGTGTCCTCCAAACGCAAGTGAGGCAGCACTGCGTCCCATACCTGCCATCAGAATTACAAGATTGAGTAAATCTTTTATATAAATAAAGATAAATGGTTAAACGTGATGTTCTTGTAAATCGCAAAAATAGTAGTAGTTCGGCGAATTTTTTTTTTGCCTTTTTGTAAACGTCAAAGACAAGGTGGTCTGAAAATTCAGCTGTTTTGTTAGCTACGGTTCCTAGTCTACACTATTATTATAAAGTGATTTGATTGTTTGAATAATTCTTTCACCAGTTGAAAGATGCTTTGGTCCTGAGTAACATAGACAATAAAGAGGCGGAGAGGGGGGACGGGCGAAGCCGCTGGCAAAACCTAGTAAAGAATGAAAGTTGTGCTATTTAAGTAACAAGTTCGGTCACTATGCAGCCTCACAGAATTTTTATTTCAGAGAGAATAATAACAAATTTTCGGCATGAAGTAACTCAACTTAGAAGAGAGAAAGATAAATTAAGAGAAGAGATAAAATTCGTCACTCATGTTATTTCAAATTTCATGAGTGTGTTATGTGTGGTGTCGCACTTCCTCAATTTTTAACTGACGGCCGGATGCCCTAAAGCCCACAACTAGTTGCTGGCTTTTATTTATATCAATCACTATGGTTCATGATGTATCGAAATTTGAAAACATTCTTCTAATTTTGAAAAATTAAATATGTACATACTTCCTGAGCAGTGAGCAAATGGCCAGGCACATGTTCCAGAGTAAATTGATTCTGAGTGGCCAGCGCAGCCGCGGCTTCCGGGTCTTCGCAATGACGCATATCTTCCACCTTCTGAATGTAGTCAAATATTGGTTTTGCCGCTTCCTTGTCGCCAACCAACTGTTTGGCGCGCTTGAAACCAAAGATCGCGTACTTCACAACCGCGTCGCGAGCTAAAATCAAAGAAACGTGTGAGTGAGACTTTGACAAGTTCCTAGTTTTGCCCGGTCAGTATTTATTAATCTTACCAACCATAATTTTTTAAAGTTTTGGGCTGCCTATCCTGGACTAAAAGGCCGCATGTAAAATCAAATAGAAATATAAACCAATTACAGTATATTACAATAATAAACTAGTTGAATGCTCAGTTACAATAAATAATTATGGAATGACTGACTTTCCTAATATCTAAAATAAAAAAAAAACTTTTTTTTTAAAAGTACCGACTTCAAAACAAAAAATACAAAAAAGTTTAAAATAACTTTTCTTTCGGAAGTCGGTGGCTTTGTTTTGTTGTGTCATTGACTATTGCCACCGGCTTCCAAAAGAAAAGTTATTTTAAACTTTTTTGTATTTTTTGTTTTGAAGTTGGTACTTTTTTATTAAAAGTTTTTTTATTTCATTGATTTTTAGCCACCGACTTCCGAAAGAAGTTATTAATTAGGTTATTTCACCCTTTTTTGTTTTGTTGTTGTTTTTGAAGTCGGTTACTTTTTGAAAAAGTTTTTTTATTTTACCCTTTTTAGTTTATTTATTAAATAGTCAACCCAAATTCTTGTAAAATTTTCTTACATAATTGCACTAATCTTGTAATCCGTCACAACATAAAAAAATCCATATCTCTAAAACTACTGAACCGATTTTGATGAAACTTGCAGTGTACCCTAAGTTGAACAATACCTAGTACAACAAAAAAAGAATTACTTAAATCGAACTTGTAGTTCCGGAGATATGCGTGCACAAACATAAAAACATACATACACTTGTGAAATTTGGCACATTTGTTCAGACACTGATATAGACTAACATATATGAAAACTGGGCAGTTCTGATAATATTACATACATACGGGTCGAATTGATAACCTCCTTTTTTTTGAAGTCGGTAAAAAGAGATGAGTTTAAAGGGGGCTCTAAACTGGTTTGGGGCACAAAAACAAAACATTTTAATGTCCTTTAAATAAATTAAAATAACCATTAAAAATTAACTTTTCACATAGAATTAGAAACCCAATGCAACCAACTAAAAAATATTTCCTGTACCTTAGGATACGTTTGTAATGCATATTTAATATGATGTGGTCTTTACAATAACTTCAGATGACTAACATGCACGATTATAATAATTACTAGCGACCCGCCCCGGCTCCGCACACGGGTGTAATCTCTACTATATTATGCATGTTATATACAAATAAAACTTCCTCTTGAATCACACTATCTATTAAAAAAAACCGCATCAAAATCCGTTGCGTAGTTTTAAAGATCTAAGCATACATAGGGACAGACAGAAAAAGCGACTTTGTTTTATACTATGTAGTGATACTAACATGTTTTTAAATTCGAATCAAAGGAGCTGATTCAATGTATAACAATCTAATTCAAATCCCAGCCTGGTACTGTCTCACTGCAGAACCACCTCTTCTCATACTGAGAAGTGGCCACAAGCACTAACCACCAGATTTGCTCAAGTCAGAATCAGTAACTTGTCTTTAAAAAATAAAGATAATACAAACCATGGTCATTTGCATCTATTTT
Source organism: Agrotis exclamationis (assembly GCA_950005045.1). Classification (NCBI taxonomy): domain Eukaryota; kingdom Metazoa; phylum Arthropoda; class Insecta; order Lepidoptera; family Noctuidae; genus Agrotis; species Agrotis exclamationis. The sequence continues at coordinate 8,038,797 of OX465417.1, read as the reverse complement.
CACATGAGATTTTCGTAAAAGGGTCTTATGAGAGCGTCCATGACGAGCGCGCACTCTAGTCACCTCCTTTGTCAGTTCCATTGGGTCCTTCTTGATGTACCAGTCCTTGATGGTGTTGCACCAACCTCGGCCATTACCTGGGTTTCAAAAAGTTATGCAGTCTTAGGTAGTTGAAATTTTTCACTTATTTTCTGTGGCACATGATAAAATACATTGTCTGGTCAATTATTTATGATTCATGAATGTGAGGTGTGTTAAAATTATCTTATTTTGATTATTATAAAATTTACATTTCCTACATATTATGATATGAATAAAATTTTTTAATTAAGTTCTAAAATAAATTCATAAGTATCTGATCTATCAAGTGTTGTTGTAATACTTCATTTATTTTAAATGTTATTGATTTCTTACCAGTTTTCAAAAGCCGGGTGTATTTATTGAACAGTAACATCTTTTCTGGAGTGTCACAAATTTGCTGCGATGCTTTGTACGCAGCTTCCTTAACAGCACAGTTTCCATGTAGCACACATTTTACCAAAGCAAATGCAATAGTTTCAAACCGCGTGTACCACCCATCCTTGCATGCCTGAAAGTAATAAATCCTTTAACTGTCATTCAAGATGTGTGGCGTGAGGTGTAATAGAAACACTCATAAATAATGCATCAAATGCAACCAGGCTGAACATATCAAACAACAACGTTTTTGGATTAAGAACTCCTAATTAAGATAGTATGGTATTGCCAAATCAAATTGTTTATTTCAACTAGGTCAGTTACACACTCTTTCTAATTGTCAAGACATAAAAAAACACTAGTACAAAAATAGTTATGGTGCTACAGTCCCAGTCACAAGACATAATAGCTGTGAAAGTACCATAGGTGCCCATTCCCATGTGTGGATCTCTATTGAGAAAAATGGGCAAGAAACTCTATGGGCACTCTTTTTCAATAGCCATAATTATTATGGGATATTTGTTACATCATTCTTCTTCAGATGGTGAATTATGTGAGAATAAAAATAATAGACCATTGCAGCTAAGAGATGACCAAGCCAGTGATATATAACCATAACCAGTGATCAGAATAGGCTCCATTCTAAATTACCTAAACTTTAAGGAACAAACAAGAGTCAAGATGTGGAGACTTTGTATGACAATATTTTTTATTTGAAAATGTTAGTACTATTATTAAAATTAATTCCTTCGTGTTTCTTTAACATGATCGGTGCAAACAAATAAAAGACTATAATATATTTATTTATGTTCACTGATTTCGAAAATTAATATTTTGAACTTAAATTATACGGCATCGTTGTGTAAAGTTAGCATTAGCAGGTGGATGAAACATTTTCATTCATATAAAATATTCTTCCCATGTTCTGATTGTTTTCTTTTTGTACAATGAAATGATCGTTACATAAAATAAAGATGAGCAGCTTTAAAAAAATGTGGGCCTTTTTCACTCAATTTTGTGGACACATCACATTCAACCAAGAAAAAAAGTCAAGTCAACATTGTTAACATCAAAAAAGTACTATAGTTTTTCCATATCTTGTATAGATTCTGATATCCCCCTGTTGGCCAATTAAAGAATGTTTAAGACAAAAACACTAAGAGATATTGTAAACAAAAAAAATACAGTGAAGGGATTCCCCATAAAACAAACAAAAGGCTTTCCAACTTGGGGGAACCACTAAAGATTACATAAAATAGGATGGCTTTTAAAGTGGCTTCAATTTAATAGCATTATTGTCCACTAACCACAAATCAAGTAAATTGATTAATCAGCAAAATGAACAAATAATAGGCTAAGCCAAGGCATAGTAGATGGAACCAGAATGCAAGAATAAAAACAGATAAAAACAGAACCAGAATAGGAGACCTCCTATTTCTGTCTCCAGGGTTTTAAAGAAAGGAAAAGTTCATTTAAATAGAAAGATAATACTTGAGAGCCCATTAAAAAAATGCATTTTATATGGCAATACGGCATGGGCTTCTTTTATAAAGCGGAGAAACTAACAAAAAATAAAAGTATAATGTATTTAACTTTTTTTTGTCAGCAAAAATTTAAGCATATCACTGTTAATGGTAAAAAGAACTAGAATAGTAATAAAATATAATAAAAACTAAGTAAGTAACTCATAAACACAAACTCGAAAACAATAACAATTACCACATGCCATAATTAATTACCTTTAAAATAATGTTGATCACTTCAACATTACCCGGATGCAATTCCATAATTTGACGTATGACAGGGAGCTTGTCATCTTCAAAATACTTATGAGTGGTCCAACATCCTGGGAAGTATTTGGGTACCTCATTACCAGTATGAAGATAGCGGGTGAGTCTATTACACAGCTCTGGTTCAAGTGGTATTGGCTCTGCCATAGTCACTAGTAGCAACTATCTGCTTGCAATATACTTTTCGATCGTAGAAATACAAAATACTGCATGTACGATGCAAATTAAAGAGTCGTCGTTAACATCCAGATATCAACGTCGTACGCTCGCACACCTAACCTGAGAACAATACGGAGACTAAAGGTAAATGCACCGAGTGTTGAAACTATTAATTTTTTGTCGGTATTCGAGCGAAACATGTGCCACAATAAATTGAGGATGTGGCTAGAAAAAATGGACAATGGAGGTTGAAACTTTATTAGAGCGCGATATAGAACTACAGGCTTCCCTAAAGTATTGGTCAAATATTCCATTAGAAGGATACAATTACGTGAACATTTAGAAAAGAACAGGCAAGATATTTGTAAATCATTGTATTAAAATAGAAATACCTCGTCCGTTCCCGAATTTCTTTTCTGTCGAAATTGACAATACAAATCAAGGCAAAGGCAATGACATTTTTTTTTTTTTGGTTCAAAGGCAATGACAATAATCACGTTTGTTAATTTTTTTAAATTTTAACTTAAAACAATGTGTTTTGGGAAATGTGTGTGTTTTAACTTAAAACTAGCTGACCCCGGCGAACTTTGTTCCGCCTTAGAGGCAATAAATGAGCAGATTTTAGATTTTTTATTAGGATATCAAACATAATTCTAAAAAATCTAGTCAAACATTAATGATTCTTTATTAGCCATGTATTTTGGTGCATGGGTTGCACTGTTCAGTGAAGCACGTTGTTGACAATTTTGTTTTATTATCACGCGAAAGAACAAATAACGCAGATGGTTATCCGACCCGTGAACATGCCACATATATATCTAACTGACCATTTTTTTTTTTTTTTTTTAGGGTGGCAAAATCATCAAATGAGTCCTCCCGCCCTGGGTAGGGCGGGAGGGACTGTCAGACTCTTACTGACTAAAATCCACCCGTGTTCCGTCGGATGCCCTTTACGTTCCGGGGCCACGGTATCCTGGATTAAGAAAAATCCGCGACCCCGGCAGGCATTTGGCCCCATAAGGGGCCCCGTCGGTGACGCGTGAAACACGACGCGTCACCAACCCGGGCTTGGTCCTTGGTCGGACGGCGAGCATACCCATTACTCACCGTCCGCAAGCCCACTCCGCCGCTGTGCCCTCTGCTGTTCAGAGGGACACGCGTTGGAGCGTCCACCCGACAGGCTATTTGCATACGGGCAAAGAAACCCCTTAGGCACACAGTGCCTAAGGAGAGTTTTTGCCCGCATCCCAGGGTGCACCGGCCCGAAAAACTGGTCTTCCCCCTGGACGTATCCGAGAGGGAACTCCAGTCCACGGGCGCACGTGGAGGTTTCCTGTCTTAGCACCCCATCTAACTGACCATGTGAAAAACATGGATTTTATATATTCTATATTGAGACCACAAACTTTCAAGCATTGGCCTTGTGATTTGTTAATGGTCATGGCGAATGAAAGACGGATCGCAAATTAAGGTCTAAACTAAAACGGCATATCGTTTGGGATCCTCGAAATGAGAACTTCCTCACCTTCGAATTTTCCTTTGAGTATCGTCGCGTAAATCACATTGTTCATCAATTTACTTACCACCAAACGCGTTCTGTTGCACAGCTTTGGTTCGTTTATGTTTCGAAGCATGATGACTACGAAGCCAATTCGTAAATTGTGCGGTGGTAAGCCAGGCATATCCATGGAGTTTTTATTCAATTAGAAAGTTGGTGGGTAAACGCAACTGTAATTTTTTTTATCATGGTAAAATCATCATGTGAGTCCTCCCACCCAGGGCAGAGCGGGAGGGACTGTCAGACTCGTACTGACTAAAATCCACGGTGTCCTTCAATAGCCCTTTACGTTCCGGGGTCACGGTAAATTGTAGGTAAGTCCCGCGACCCCGGCAGGCTTTGACCTTTTAAAGGGGGGCCCCGTCATAATGCTGACACTCTGTGAGGCGCGCGTGGAACACAACGCGCCGTCGACCCAGGCATAGTCCAAGGTCGGACAGCGAGTCACCCATTACTCGCCGACCACATGCCCGAGCCTACGGTGGCTGGAGATCGTCTGGCGACGTCCGTCACCGTAGGCTGTAGTGTGTAGTACCACTGCGGCTGAGATAGATGGAGGACGCTGTCCTCTCCCTCACGCGGTACGCCTCCTCCTTCCATAGCATCACAGCTTCGCAAAAGGAGGCAACCGCTTCCCACTCCGTCTCGCCCCGCAGCATGGCCTCGACCGATGCCAGGCGCGAGAGGTCTCCGCCTATCGCCGTCGTGAGGACACGGCGCTGCTCTGCCCAAGCGGGGCAGTCCTGCACCGTATGCTCCACCGTGTCCTCCGAACGATCCTCGCAGTGGTGACACCCAAGCGTTTTTTCGTCGTATGGTTGTATTGAATTTATGCAGTTCTAGTAGATTTTTTGGGTATTCAGTATTCACCGAAATACTTTTTTAGCATTGAAGATCGGTGGGCGCTGGGTGGCATGAACATTCTTCTTCTTCTTCATGTTTTCCTAGTACTTTTTCAGATCCCTTATTCAATTTCGGCACCAACACCTTCTTCGTGATCATGTTACTACGTTTTATGTCACGTCTCACGGAAACAGGATAAAAATTTGATCGTCTTGGTAGCTGCATGGCATTGATAATTATGATAATATCGGCACAATAAGCTTAGAAACTCAATACAAACACATCGATTAGTCAATTGATGTTTTGATTTTCGTTTTGTTGGCATTCCATGTCAGGTGCGTTTTATTATACCACGTTTTATGTCACGTCCCACGGAAACGGGAAAAAATAAAACAAAATAAAAAAGGTAAAAAGTATCCTATATGTTGCTCCTGGTTCTAAGCTATCTCCCCACCAATTTTCAGCCAAATCGGTTCAGCCGTTCTTGAGTTATAAATAGTGTAACTAACACGACTTTCTTTTATATATATAGATACAAAGGTGTGGGATAAAAAGATGTGTGAATCTCAAGAAATAACATGCAGTGGGTAATCATCATCAGCCTTTAAATGTTACCACTGCTGGGACACGGGCCTCCTCTCTGTGAGAGGGAGTGGGCCGTAATCTACCACGAGGGCCCAGTGCGGATTGGTAGATGTCACATGTCTTCGAATTTTTGGCTCTAGGGCATGTCGGCTTCCTCACGATGTTTTGAGAGCAGTGGTGTTGAAATAAATTACACAAAGTAATGCGCCTGACTGGATTCGAACCCACGACCTACAACTCGTAAGTCGAGGCCGATACCACTGCTCTAGTGGGTAATAAAAGATGACAATTTGCTTTGTTAGAAACACATTCCAAAATTAAAATCCATATCGGAACAATGACTTGGAGCTTGGACCGAACCACAAGAGCGAACCAAACTCGGAGCCTCGGATCAGTGAGTTTTCAGGTCAATTTATTAATAAAGGCCTATAGGCCATGCTAGAGACAATTTTAAAAATCTAAAAATACAGTTCTTATGTCAAACTCAAACTGTCAATGTCATTCCAAAAAATTGCGATCTGCTCATAGAATCTGCTGAACTGCACAGCTGAACTGCTGAACATAACAAACAAAATAGTTTAACTGCCTATTTTATTTTTCACAATAAAATTGTGCGACATAGAAGAGATATTCTGTATCTACTGCTTTTCAACACTGCACTGATTCTAATTGTACATAAGCCTATATGAGCTTACATTTGGAAGAAGTAAACGAGACTCAACAACTTATGCAGAATGAGGGAGAAGAAGATGAACAAAAAGTTACTCAAGCGGCGGCATCTCCTGTTACAAGCAACAAGTTATCGAGTGGTGCTGCCAGCTTGACGTCGAAGAACCTGGGCCAAACCACCTCGGGTGTTGGCAACAGCAGTGTAAATGAATCGACAAAAATTTCATATGTTAGTGAGAAACGGATAAATAGAGATAATAACATGATGCGATCCAATAACAAACCGAAAACCATACCTAAAGAAACTCCAGATGTCAAAAACATGGAAAAAGCTCTATTAGAATTGCTTGATGATTTCCACACTGGAAAGTTAAGTGCATTTGGTACTGGGTGTAGCATGGAACAAATGATAAATATAAGAGATCAACAGGAGCATTTGGCACGCTTACATTTCCGCCTGTGTGCAGATGTTGAGAAGCCTACAGAAGACAGTTTTGAAAATTCAGCATCTCGAGATAAAATGGCACAGCTTGTACAAAGTCTTGAACAACTTTCTGCTTCTATTGAGCACTTGCATTCTGTTGATAATATTGTAAATGGTACTGACACTGAAAAGCAATAATAATGTATGTAGTTGCAGATAACACTTCTTATTTCCACCATAACAGAGGGTCTAAATACCATTTTAGCATAATCATAGGTTTATGATAAGATCATAATTCTTGTAGTCTATTACTTGAGCAATAGGATACAATATTCTAGTTTAGGAATTTTATCGCAATTCATATTATGATTCTGGAAAACTGGCCTTTTTAGACCTCCAGTCTATCTATAATAATAGCTTGTTAATTTCAATTAATCATCATGTACATAACCATGTGTTATGGACATGATGACTAATCAGTATAGTGCACTGAAAGAGTAGTATGTTACTACAAAAACCGGCCAAGTGCGAGTTGAACTCGCCCATGAAGGGTTCCATAGTAGCAAGCATAGATAGATAAGGGATATAATTATATTGAGATTAGTAAGTAATATACACAAACAATAAAAATAACTTTCTATTTCATAGTGTTTGTACGAATGGCAAAGTTATATTTGTGGTTTGCAGTTTTCGAAAATGTACTATTATCTCAAAAACTGCTAACTGTATCTCATCCAAACCAATTTTCGTTGGAAGTTTTTGTTGAGGTCTACATTATATATATTTTTTTTAGTTTTATCATTCTCTTATTTTAGAAGTTTTTTTTTAGTTTCAGTTTTAAGTATGGGGGGTACCCCCAAAATTTGTTTTGTTTTTATATTTGTGTTAAAATCCTAACGTGGTTCACATAATACATCTACTTACCAAGTTTCAACAGGATAGCTCTCATACTTTCGAAGAAAAGTGGCTGTGACATATGGACGGACAGACAGACAGACATGACGAATCTATAAGGGTTCCGTTTTTGCCATTTGGCTTGGAACCCTAAAAAAGTAGTGTGCTAAGAGACTTAGAATATCATGATGTCATGTTTGGAAATGTTATTCTGATACATTGTTTTGGACATTCCAAATATCACACTGGAAAGAAAATTAAGACCATTATTACAATGAAAAAGAACAAAATAAATTGTGACATTTAATAAAATACAGAATCAATTAATGTAGTTTTTTTTATTTCTTTTATACAACTTAGTTTAAATGATTAAGATTGCAGGTACAAATTAAATTATTTATCAAAGAAACTATTTCTTAACTCTAAAGCTGTAAATAATAGAGTTCAAATTAGCCTAGAAGACTGAGTAGACCCAATCTGCTCGCTTAATTTGAACTCTAGTGTTCATGTACTCAGATCACATGCTGTTATTCTTGTGAATTAAGGGTACGCTAGTCGGTCATTCTTCCATACAAACGTAGTTTGGAGATTATTCCAACATTTGACGGTATACATTCAGAATAAACAATGATTCACATTCATCTCATCGTTATCTAGCTCCATATGGAAACAAAACAGTAAGAAAAAACATCTATTATGAGTTATGAGTGTCGAAACTTCCTTATTTTAAGACTAATTTTAACGCATCTTCGGGAGCAAATAAGTAACAAAAGAAGACGGTAAATTGTAAAATAATTACCATACAGACATAGGTAATTTGTTCAAAAATGTAAATTATTTTATTTTGAACAGATACATTCAGTAGTTTTTTTATAATATCCAAACTCCCGAAGGTCTCTGTAAAAGTTGCAGTAGTCCATTCTACAATGAAATCACGCATGTATTAGTCAGTCAAAGGTTGGAGTATGTGTGCGTAGGTGCCCTAGCTTCTTACTGCTCATCCATCTCATTGATAAGTGATGTTGGATGAAATAACATGCATTTTAATCCCGCCCGCCAACGAGTTCGGCCCGCCGACTAGGGCATCCTTAAGAGCCTGATTGATAAAATAAATACTAGTTTTCACAAAAGTTAATTTCCTAGAAGAGCAAAATATTTAAGTGCTAAACTTAGATATTTAGCTCTACTACAAAATAACCTCACAAAGATGCATAACAGGTTTTATTTATAAGACTCGGTAAAGTGCTTAGTGTTAAACAGGCACTGATATTAATATTATCAAATGAGTCCTCTTGTCCTGAATGGAGGGACTGTTTGACTCCTACTGACTGAAAGTCCACCCTGTTGCTTCGGTAGCCCTTTGCGTTCTAGGGCCACGGTTCTCTGCTTGACAACCCCGCGACCCACATAAACAGCGTTTATATTATGTTTGGTATAATTAGATGACCATCAATAATAATAAAATTAGCAAGTAATAATAAAGTCCTCAATCTTAAATAACTAAATACGTATGTGTTGTATGACACTGTGATAGTGTTTAAAATAAAGCAACTGCTTTGCCATATACTTATCTAACCCAATTAAAACATCCAATTTACATTTCGTCATTCGTCTGTGAGTTTCGCTAGATATAATTAAACTTGACAATATTTAGAGAAAGCAGCCGATTATTTGAATTGTAATCAGATATAGATGCTCCCTAAACAAGTGGCAAACTATTGACTAAAACGCGTTAGTCTTAATTACATTTTGAATTTTATTCTTTAGGACAGGGGTTTCCAACCTGTGCATCGCGGCGCCCTGGTGCGTCGTAGAGAGTACAAAAGGGCGCCGTGAGACGCGAGGGTCGACCATTCTCCGAACAGGATAGTCTCATCTCATTGACCTTTTTTGCAGTTACAAAACCAGGAACTAGGTATTATTGTTTTATTATTCACCTGGTATCAACTAGCTAGGGCACCGAGAAAAGATTCTATTATAAACTACGATACCAGGGAACAAAATGTTATCTTTAATACTGTGCCACTTGAGCCCCTGGGCTTCTAGTCATGTAACAAACGATAAACGCAAACGCTGAGTAGGCTTTAATAGATTTTCAACTTTATGTACTTGGGTGTAAAGGTGAGTCGCTAACGCTCAGAAACCTATAATAGATTTTCAACTTTAGTCTCTAGGGTATAAAGTTGAAAATCTATTGGGGAGTACCAAGCGTTTATTATTATCATTTGTAACTTGGCAAGGGGGGCTGTTCATTTAGACATCTTCTACATCAGAAGTTATTATTATTATCTTGCATATTGATTATTTGATTATGTAAGAGAAAATAGTAGGTATGAATGACAATGAGAAAACAGTTGATATGTAGGTACAGACGCCAACAAGCCAACCTAACCCAATCTGTGAAATAAGTACCAATCGAACATTAACCACTATTGTGATAAGGTTGAAATATTGACAATTTGAGGTAGATTAATGTGCTGGCGTCTGTACACGCTTCTTCAAAGAATTTAACAAAAAATACTTCAGCTCGCTCAAACGGCAAGTTTGACTTGTGTTTCACAAGCATTTATCAGTTACAGTTACCGGCATGGATCTTGAGCGCTGACCTTCACCTGCGCAGAAGTAAGTTATTAGGTCCCTTTGGTAGATGAAGTGAGGAAGGGGGCGGGGAAAGTGTAGTGATTGGCCCGCGTAGCGTGCCGTAGCGCATCGCGTCATAGCCGCCACTCGGGATTCGTTGTTTTGTGCGGTTTATTTGTTTTATTGTGCGTTTCATTTGTCGATAAGCGTACGATGCGCAAAGCGATCCCCACTCTTACGCCGAGCGCTCAAGAACCGTGCCGGTATTTGTATCACATTTAATTTGAAATGAGTCCAATAGTATCTAAAGTTACATCTAAACTTTTTAAAGTATAATTTAAATATGCGGAAAAATAATAAAAAAATATAAAAAGAAATTAAAAACTTACGAAAAAAACAAATATTCATTATTAATTTTCAGGTGTGTCAATCAATGGATTAAGAATATTTAAATTGTATTGCTATTTTAGATGATTATATGTAGGATCATGATCCTGGTACTATTAGCATCACGTCCAATCAATAATGGATTAGCAGATGGTCCAATTTGAAAATGGTCACTTTTTAATGAAATTAAATAATCTACAATAATGTGGTTTATAAAAATTATAAAGTAAATCTTTAGGAGTTTTCTCAGTAGTTGCGAGGATCCGCAAACATTGAATAGGCCGCCGAGAAGAAACCAAAATTAAGATTGAGTTTTATCTGTGGACTATGACGTCTTATAGCGGGAGTGGTTCCGCTCAGGGAACGAGATGGCGCTAGACGACTTGTATAGTTGTCTCTTTCCTACAGCCTAACTAATCACGCTTTAAGACGTCATGGTAGGCCTCCTGCATATCATAACAAAAAATTAATAATAATAATATATTTTTATTTTCACAAAACACATTCAAATACACATTCAAACTTAAATGCTATGATAAAAATTATGTATACAAAAGTTTTAGCTTCTGCAGCCGAACCACCTATCAAACTATGTATTCCTGCAACAAATACATAAAGAACTGTTGACAACATCACTACATAGTATGAAACAAAGTCGCTTCCCGCTGTCTGTCCCTATGTATGCTTATAATTATCTTTAAAACTACGCAACGAATTTTGATGCGGTTTTTTTAAAAGATAGTGATTTAAGAGGAAGGTTTTAAGTACATAACATGCATAATATAGTAGACATAGCACCCGTGCGAAGCCGGAACGGGTCGCTGGTTGGTTATAAATTATGTACTTAACTGGCAAGGAATGATGAAGTAATGGAGTTTTTAATTGTACAGACATCATCACAGCAAGCTACCCCAATCTGTCGAAAAATAGATTTTCAACTTTAACACAACGGAACTAGTTTAATTTTTAATCAGGATTAATTGACAGATTGGGGTAGGTTGATGTGCTGGTATCTGTACATTGATGCATAAATGAGTCACACACTATAATGAGCGTGTGACATGACAATATAAAAGTGAAGTACACTTCTAGATTACAAATACGTAAATGCAATCTTTTATGACAGTTTTCATGGGTAGATGTCTGCTTTAGCTAGTGACTACCAGTATCAGTATCACCACAGAATAATTAATAGTTGGTATCACTAGCTAAAGCACAAACTATATACCTATACACTTCTTAAGTGTTTGAGGCATTCACATGACCTACCTACTATCCCAAATTAAAGATTATAATATCTAAATTAATAATCACATGTTATTCAGAAATGGCACTGTGAAAACTAGTAAAAATTAAGTAAATTAGGTGTTTACCACACAATGGGGAAGGCCAGTCAAAGCTAATTGTAGATGGCGCCACCATAGGTTAGTCCTAATCCGACCAATGACGTAGTACTATTTTAAAGTACCTTTAAGATTTGAACTGATTTGAACCAATGACAATGCTTGGAACAAGCTATGCTAGCGCCATTAGTTCCCCAGTTGCCAACCCCATTTATTTAATTTTTACTGTACAGACGCCAGCACATCAACCTACCTCAATTTATCAAATTTCTTTAATAGATTTTCAACATTATCACAATAGTAGAAGGTTAATGTTCAGATGGTATAAAGGGTATAGTGACAGATTCGGATAGGTTGACCTGCTGGCGCCTGTACCTTACATTGTAACATAAAATGATGCCTTTATTTTCCTGAAGGTTTAGGCATAGCAGTGATACCAATTTAAATATAGATATTTAGTAAAAAAAGGTAACTTTATACAATGAAAACTATATTTTTACAAGTACAACTGGTGGAAACCAATGCCTTTTAGTGCTTTCCTACATGTAGGACATTTTTTGCCACTACTTCTAATAGATGCTTGGATACAAGTTAAGCAGAAGACATGACCGCAAATAGTTGATGCAATCCCCTTATTAGAACTAATAGGATCTAAACAAATAGGGCAATCTCCTAGATTTCTTTGGGGTATTGGTGAAGCTGGTGTTGCTGGTGGCATAATTGTACTGGCTTGTACAACCTGGCATTGCGTGTTAACAGCATTTGGTGAAGATTCTTTAGTTGTATTGGCACTAGGTAATGAATTGATTAATGTTCTAGTAAATCTTCCTGAATCATTTTCAATATGATAAGTGTCACTTTGAGCTCTACTAGCTCTAAGATCTGCAAAGAACTCGCCTAATATTCTTTGGAAAGTCCTATTTAAACCTACATTGACGTTACTTCGTTGCCTTCTATTACTTTGCGAGTTTGTTGCATAATTCCTATTTGTAATTGCAGGGTTTGCTGATGAAGTATTTGGAAGCCCAGTGCTTTGTGATACATTGGCCTGCAGTGTACTGCTTGGTGTAACACTGGCCTGCAGTGTACTGTCAGGTGCTACACTGGCTTGCAGTGAAGTGTTTAGTGCTACACTGGGCTGTATTGGAGTGCTTGGTGCTACACTGGCCTGTAGTGAAGTGCTTGGTATTACACTGGCCTGCAGTGAACTGCTATGTGTCAAAGTTGTCTGTTCTGAAGAGCTAGACGTAACAGTAGGCTGTACTGCAGTCACATTCTTGTATGTTATAGGAACATCAACTACTGTGTTGATCTTGGTCAATTCTTGACTATTTTTCCATTTATCAAGTATTGTTTTATTTTCAGCTATAACATCATCAACATCAATAATTTCAATTGGTTCATTATTATAAGAATCAAAATCCATATTTATGCTACTATACTCATCGTCAATAACTATGGGTTCATTGAGATTGAAGTCGTTGTGATTATTGACTGTATCTGAACTTGGAACTATCATGCAGTCTTCATCATTGGGTATTTGAATTATTTCAGGTTGTTTTTCTGATTTGTTAACCTTTATTCCTGTTGTATCAAATACTTCAATAACACTATCATCTATAGTGTAATTAGTTTTTTGTTTTCCTTCCTTTCTTTCATAGATATTGTCAATGTCAATAGTGTCATATGGAGTATCTATAATTTCTACTTCATCTGTTCCTTTAAATATTGAGACATCTATGACTGAATCATCCAATGTCAATGGTGCCACCTTTTCATTAGTAATAATATCATCCTGTTTATTTGGTGTTGATGTATTGCATATTTGTGTAGTACTATGTTTTTCTGTAGATGTTAGATCTTTGGTTGTGTTAATTTCCTTTAAAGTCTCATCAGTCATCTCATCATTTTTCTTGAACATTTCTTTGGTTCTTTGAGTTTCTAGTAAACTGACATTAAACAGTTCATCATTTCTCTCAAAAGTTTCCTTATCCCTTGATGTACTTGGGAGTGGAGAGAAGGATTGTGGCCTTGGATTTTGGACTAGAGTTGGCTCATATTTTATTGTCTTATTACTGTCTGAACTAGCATCACTAAGATCTCCAGCATCATATTGGATCAGTCTCTCAGCAATTTCATCAGTATGAGCATTAAAAATTGATTTGGAATATTTGGGTATTTTTGATTTTTTAGCTCGTTTGGCTGGAATCTGTTCCTCTGGATCATTACTTGAAGCGTCTACTCCGTAATCATCATCTCCTTTACAGAAATTTGTATTTGGTTTCCGAATTATTTGTGGGCGTTCTTTACAGCCAACAATGTATGGAATTTCAGTCTTTTTCTTTTTTTTAGGTGGAATTATAGGTGCGGGTGGTGGTGTCTTTTCACGAAGCAGTGAAGTAGCTTCTAGTACTTCACTAGGATCAGGCAACTTTTGTTGTTGTATTGAACCTAATAAACGTTCGCTTATTTTATTAATTGTTGTTGGAGAAAGTAGATTCTTTCCACTGGTAGTAGGTGGTCGCTTCTCAGGTGTTGATGTAGTTGGATGAGAATTTGGAGTTTGGTCATCTTCATCAGATTCTTCATACGTTTTCTTTAGTTCTGATAAAGAAGGCATAGGCTTACCATTAGGACAAACCCTCTCAGGTTTGGATGAAGATCGTCTTTGAGTTCGGAGGCTTTTCTTCTTTAGTAACAATTGTTTAGACATTTCAATGCCATCATCAGGGTTGGGTTTGTTAATTCGCGTCTTCTCAGCATTTGGCATGTTCTCTTTTTGATCCGATGAAGTGTTGCACGTATTCGAACTTTTTCTTTTCTTAGGCACTTTTTTATTTTTGGAGTTACCCATGTTATCTGCACTAAGATAATCAGTTGAGTATGTAATCACAATTTATTGTTTTCACGTAGGTATAAGTTTAGAAACACTACTCAAACGTGTCACTCTCACTAGTAGTATACTATAGAAACATGAAAAATTTAAAATGTAAGTCAATATAGAATAATAGTCACAACGCGGATTACAAAAACCGCACAAAACGTTTGTTTTTAGCGGATTCTTTTATTTCCACTCAGTAAAAACCAATAAAATGAAAAATGAATCAACTGCACAGAACATCAACTGTCATTTAATGACTGTTATTGACAGTTGATGTTCTGTCCGTAGAAAGAGAAAAAGTATAGAACGCGGGATAATTCCTTCTCTTTCCCTCAAGAAAGAAAAACAAATCGACAAATCGCATAAGAAGGAAAGGGACAGAGCATAGCTATCGCCATCTCTCAGCGCGTAGCCAGTTTTTTCAAGGCCAGCCACAACATTTCGCGGATTTTAGGGATACCAGATTCGGGCAATATATTTCCCGGACAATTCGGTCTGTACGATAATATATGAAAATTGATAATTATTTTTTAACATTCTACATGTTATACAGGATAC
The DNA here is from genome assembly GCA_950005045.1 of Agrotis exclamationis. Classification (NCBI taxonomy): domain Eukaryota; kingdom Metazoa; phylum Arthropoda; class Insecta; order Lepidoptera; family Noctuidae; genus Agrotis; species Agrotis exclamationis. The sequence continues at coordinate 8,023,670 of OX465417.1, read as the reverse complement.
AGGAATTTGAATCCGTAATAAGATATAAAAATAGAATAGAATGGGATAAGGGCAGGAAGAAGAATAAGATATAAAAATAAATTGGTAGGAGACTTCAGCTCTTTCTCGATGTATTTTTTTTTGTGTTTTTATTTGTCCACGAAAATGAGTGAGATAATAATTATGTATTGGTGTTTCGCCTATTCATAGGTCATAGGTAATTCCTCGACCGACGGGCCTGATAGGAAAGTCCCTATATCGCTCAATATAAAAATCAACATTAAAATTACTTACTGATATTACTACAAGAGTATTGATTAGAGTTAACAATGGCCATTTTAAAAAGATCTAGTCTGGAAATGAAATATTAGGTCGAAACAATTTGAAATAATGTGAGGGCATTATTTCAATTTAATTCGAACTAAAAAGAACAAAAAAAACACTGTTTAAAATAATAAAAAACTGTTTTTTTTTCAACCCTGATATATTCCTAACATTCAAGGGTTGGGGTCACATCATACTCCACCTTGCATAATGTTGATTTAGTATGGCTTAGCAGGTTTCACAAACTTACGCCATTAAAATCTTCTCTGCACTTAATTAGGCAGATTAAGGGAAAAAGTCACATGCAATGATGTTTTCCTTCACCGAAAGGCAATTGGTCTGATAAACAGGTTATCCTTTTGACATATTATTACCCATATCGACCATTACCGATCACGCACTTTGATTAAAATAAAATAGCGGTAGATACGTTACGTTCTTGCGTTGACTATTCGAACAGTGACTCTTATACGCACACAGACACATTTACTCACACAAACAATCGTTGTTATTACACGCCATTATAGAGAGAGACAGAATAATACACAAAGGTGGCGTGCGACCAAGACGGAGCATCGACACTCTTCGTATTACTCGTATAGTCACTCGTGTATGTTTCTATCCCGCTCTACAAAATGGGGAACAAATTTGAACGGATACATCAAATCTTAATAGAAAATTATAAGAAAAATGTATTTACGAATGAAATGTGAGGCCATGTGATTTATTTTTCCTTTTAGAGTAGTTCGTACACCCGGTGAAGGCACACGAAGGTATTTTTTTACTTCTGAGAGTGTGGTGGGGCGAATTTGAAATAACAGTACGCACGTCTCAACCGAAATCTACTCGTAATGCGACTGAGGACAGTTAGGCCAATTGGCCTAATTTATGCGGTGCATGCGCTATCGTGTAGTGACGTATCTACCGCTATTTTATTTTAATCAAAGATCACGCGTGATAATAATGTACCCGCTAGTCGGGTAAAAAGTTTGCAGTATGACAACACTCCCTATTTGTGACGTCAACATTCTCTATCTCATGTGGCTACGCCAAACAACAATTTTTTTTTTTTTTTCGTGGTAAAATCATCAAATGAATCCTCCCAGCCCCGTGCAGGGAGGGAGGGACTGTCAGACTTGTACTGACTAAAATCCACGGTGTCCTTCGGTAGCCCTTTTGCGTACCGGAGTCGCGGTATACGTATGTCCCGCGACCCCGGCAAGGCTGTAACGCCAAACAACAATCTAGGGTTTCTTTATCTAAGCCGTCCATGCACAGAGCAGAGTCGACCGTTATTTTTTATAGTTATTTCTGGTGTAGCTTCCAGGCTTTTGTGCTATTCGTCCACCATTTGTGGAGTCCACAGTATGGTCCACAGAAAACGACAAGAAAGGATGAGAAAACATTAGTAGGGGTTACGTAAACAAACGAAAGTAAAAACGCCGATTTCAGCGTCGAAAATACAAGACAGTATCTTTTTAGCATTTACAATGTAGGTCCAAATTAAAGTAAAAGAATTATTGGCATTTCTCGTTGATATATTTAAATTGTTAAGTTAATAATAATGTTCTACGTGTTGTATTTTCAATTTTATTATCGAAGTGTGTAATTAACTTTAACGTCACTCACTCACTGGTGGCGCCTCCGTTGGTTCTATTCGAATTTTGTCGCATACACTACGGGCCAACAAATGAATCTTGCTCTGCTCGCTAGCCGTCCGTGAAGCTTGCGCAGTTAGAACTGTGGTGAAGCTTGCGCGTGTGGTTGTGCCATCCGTGTCACAGATTACTATCCGTGTATAGTTTTTTCTTGCGCGGGCGCGCGCGGTTAGAACTGTGGTGAAGCTTGAGCGTGTGGTAGGCCCATTACCGAACGTACGATCGTTCTTTGGCATTTGCCAGCGACCTGAAGCAGTCAACAAAAACCAAAAGTTAGCGAAAGGGGTTTCCCTCTTTTTGTTTTGAAGAGTTGAGTTGATGATTCGATTTTTAATAAATCGAACTGTTTCAATAATTCAGTTGTACGATGTTTTATTCCATCGATGCTTTATTGAGGCGATGTAAAGTTTACGTGCGAAAAAATCATTACTTTTGTTACTGTTGTAAGCGTTTCGAAATAATGATTCATCACTAAAGGATCTAGACACGCGGGAGCGTGGCCAGCCGAGTTTATATTAGCAGAATTTTTCGTACAAACGTTTCGTCACATCAATAAAGCATCGATAGAACAAAACATCGTGAGATTTCTCTTTGAGGAGTGGCTGGAGAGGCGCCAGGACATCCTCATCTTCCGCCTGACGCAGGTCCTCACCGGACACGGTTGTTTCGGGAAGAAACGCCTGGATGATGATATCCAGGCGTATCAAACAATCCTGCAAACGATCCGCATAGCGATGACGCTGTGCGGATCGTTTGAAGGATTGTTTGATCTGCCCCACTTGGGGGTCAATCTTCAATATTTGAGACATCCGTTGAGGATAATGACGCCCCGATCTTTTACTATTAGTGCAACCATCCACTGACAAAAAACAAAATCTTTCACTTAAGTTAGATGTAATTAAAATAATTTGTATTTTTGTTTTTTGTCAGTGGATGGTTGCACTAGTAGTAAAAGATCGGGTGTTATTATCCTCAACGGAAGTCTCAAATATTGAAGATTGACCCTTGGGCGGTGCACCGCCGTGTCCTCACGGAGGCGATCAGCGGCGGCGGCGACCTATCGCACCTGACATTGGTCGAGGCCATGCTGTGGGCCGAGATGAAATGGGAAACAGTCGCCTCCTTCTGTAGTCATGCTAGCGAAGGAGGAGGTAGAATGTGTGAGGGAGTGTGCCGACGCGGGAGATGCCCAGGGCTACGGACGTCGCGAGGCGATTTCGGGCAACCGTAGACGCGGGTATACGGACGGCTAGTAATGGGTTACTCGCCGGCATGGACAATGCCCGAATTGAGGGCGGGTCCTGTTTCACACGCGCCTCGAAGAGCTGTCAGCAACCTGACGGCGCCCTCATAGAGAGGCTGCCGGGGTCGCGGGACTGTCTTCTGTAGGTCTACCATCAACTTTTAGTTAACCATTCACTTCCGATGCAATCCAGTATAAGTACCTAAACTAAAGATTTTCGTACCATGAAGTGCCTTTAGCTGACAGGTGTTTGAATCGCTGACGGACCATTGAGATAAAAGTATATGGAGACGCCCCGATGTTCTATACATACATTTTGCTTATACAAATATGAGTCAAACATGAGACAGAGAGTGAAATATTGGTTTGTCTCTTTCATTCTAATGCAGTAATCATACTTGACAAAAGAGACAACAATATTTCGGTTGTTGCTCAATATGGAATATTTTGTTGGGATATTTCCCACAGTTACAGAAACGTGCCCATTTCGCCATTTTATGGGCCGAGTTTCGTGGTAGTTCTGCTGTCAAATAGTTGTTTACTTTTTGTTGAATTTAGATTTTTGAGTAAATTACGGAGTGTTTTCTTTTAAAAGTGCGTGTCACCATTAACAAACAGTAATTCAACATGCCTGGATGTTCCATTGTGTCTTGTCGTGCCAGAAAAAAGAAAAATCAGCCTGAATTGACTTTGCACAGGTTTGTAACAGGTTTTCATGCAAAACTACATGAATTAGAACAATTTCGGTAAAGAAATCGCTATGTGATCATATTTTCATGGTTAGAGTATTAATATTTGGGTTTATTTCCGCCATAAAGACAATATTTTTCATTTCTTATTTTCGTTCGTTTGTTTACAATAATAATAGTGTTGTACCGTTGCTGTAATAGTTCCCGATACTAGTCCTTCGTTACACTGAAACTGTTACCAAATGATATATTGATACAAAAAATACTAATCATTTACAGGTTTCCCAAAAATGAAAGATTGAAGAAAAAGTGGTTGGACTCTATCGATGTGGAAAATATTAGTCCACGAAGTAAAGACTGGCTTATATGTTCACTTCACTTTGAATAAAAATGTTTTAACAGAACACTTGATGTTATTAGGTTACATAAGTACTCTGTACCTACAATATTTTCGGTAAGTGTGTATTAAAATTATTGTAAAATAACAGCCTGGTTTTTTAGCCTAAGAAGTTATATAGATAGTAATGTGTATTTCATTTTTTTTCAGACATCCAATAAAAAACAACTTCCAGAGTCATTTGTATTCTGTGAAACAAGCAACACTCAAGAATCTGGTGTTTCTTGTACATTTACTGTAATAGAAGAACAATCTAGTGTAATAAAGTCCTCGCTGCGGTCTCTCTATAGATTCAAGCATTTCCTCCCATCTAGCACCAAACTTATTCTTGTCCAGTCACTTGTGCTTCCCATTATTGACTATGCTGATGTTTGCCAAGAACTTCTTAACAAATTGGATCGACTTCTCAATAACTGTATTCGCTTCGTTTTTGGCCTTCATAAATGTGATCACATTTCTTCTTTCCGTTCTCAGCTTAAATGGTTGCCTATCCGACTCAGGAGATCCCTCAGATCTCTCTGCATGCTTTTCAAGATTATGAACGATCCACGTGCTTCTGATTATTTAAAAACTCAATTTAAAGTGTTGGGCAGTTCTCTGAGTTCTCATAGTTGTAACCTTCGAGCTTCCAAAAAACTACTTCTCCAAATTCCTTCACACCGCACCGGTTTTATGTCTAATTCTTTCGCTATAGTAACTATAAGACTCTGGAACGCGCTACCCTTTAGCATTAAAAAAGCTGAAAGCGATTTCACTTTAAAAAAAATTACGTAACCTCTATTTAAGTCACAATAAATAGCTATCTTCTTTTTCTTTTCAAGTCTAGTCATAATAGTTATTATTAAGTTATATGTATATATATATTTTTTTTCATTTATTCCATTATATTGTTTAGTTTATTTTATCAGTATTATATGTATTAGTATCTATATTAATTTATATGTCTTTGATTTTTTTTTGTACCCTACCACAATATTCTCTTATTTAACCCAAAGGTTGACTGGTAGAGAATGCCTTGTGGCATTAAGTCCGCCCTTGTACCACTTTATGTACATGAAGTTTAAATAAATAAATAAAGGAACCGTCTACCGTAATGGAGGCACCATTGCAGTTGACCCATCAATGTGTGGGAACAGTGTGGGAACAAATTAACGCTAACACATAAATATATAATATTTAATTACAAGCGATAACGCAAATGTGAAAACATTATTTTTACGTAACTACATGAATTATAATTCAATCATGGTATCTAGTCGTAATACTATTATGTAATCCTAAAAGTACTAGGGATACTGGTATCGATACTCGTTACACTAACACAATGTTTCTTGATTGGCACAACCATAGCATTGGCCGCCATTTTATGGGACCAGCGAACTTGTAGGCATACACGTTTTTGGTGTAGGTATTTCCAGTCCATAGGATTATATGTCTATGTGACGGACTGAATGAAAGATCGGATCGTTTGTCTGGTCTGTGGGCCGCGCTGTGTGAAAGAGATGACGCTGTACAGTCGTTGCATAAGTCTGTCTCTTTTACTCGCACTATATGCGTTGCGTTTTGAAACAATCTGTTCGAAAATTACAACAAAAACATTTTCAAATTACGTTTTCTAGCCTCAAATTATATCCCATTTTTAGTACTCATTAAATAATAGTAGTTTATATAATTATTTAATTTAGAAATATTTTTTTTTTTTTTTTTTTTTAAATGTTGTGGCTATGCCACTGGCTTGGTTACGAGACCTTTAAGCCAAGTCTTTAATTGAAAAGTCTTCATTTAATTAAAGTTTTGAGAGTTAACACCACGGGGAGCAATCTTCAAGGAAAATCTATGAACATTATGTCTATGGTTGCAATACTAGAAACTGACAGCTACCTCTCTCCCTTTCCCCGCGCTTTCCCCTCAGCTTGCCCGGTTCCAGACGCCATATTGTCAAAACAGCCAATCAGAGACTAAGTAGGCTCAGCCAATCAAACACGCCGCCATCACAGTCGCCATTACTGTCAAGTGAAGTTTTATTTTGATTTTTTCGTTAAATTATCCTCTCAAGATTGAACTATAATAATGATTTGTGTTGTGATTTGTAACAGTAGCCAGAAATATGTCAAATCAATATCCCTTGCACACAACGACATAGTTTATATGAACTTCTCAAACTTTGAAACATTTTGAGAAACAATAAATTTCACAGAACCAAGTCTCTTCCACGGATAATAGCATATCCAACTCTATTCACGGCTGAAGAGATTGCTACTGCACTACCCAATACGCCTGATATAAAAAAAAGTAAGTTTTAAATTTGTTTACATCTTCTGAATATCAATGAATACTGCCCATTATATGCACTCGCATGTTAGCACATACATAGTATTGCTTAGTCTGTTTGTCCTTCTGCCCATTGCACTTTTTCTCATCAAGCAAGATAACCAAAGCTCATAAAATATAATCTGAAAGTAATTCATCGATAATTTCTACTCGCACACTTAAATAATGCATATTGTTGGAAACCTGTCAGTTATAAGAGTCACTAAACCATAATATTATTGATAACTATATTTTTTTCCTAATATCATTATCACAATTCATTTCAGGAAACCCTAACTCTGTCATTGCGGCTGGCAACCTGAAATAAATGAAATTATACTGAATAGAGTGGTCTCGGTCGTAAGATTCAGTTTCAATTCCTGTAACCCCAATAACATATCAAGAGTTGGTTCCATCTGATAACTGGTAAGGATCATAGTACTTACTGCCTCTTGTATTTATTATTTTATAATGTTTTTATACATCACAATGTTGATGGATGGAGAAGAAGAGGAAGGCCAAAGAAAAGATGGATGGATTGTCTAAGGAGTGATATGAACGAAAAAGGAGTAAATGATACTGTGACATCTGATAGGGGAGAATGGAAGAAAAGAATGTGTTGCACCAACCCCAACTAAAATGGGATAAAGGCAGGAAGAAGAGTTTTTGTACATCTCTCTATGGGAACATAAAATTAGGATGGAAACTATCCTATGTATTAATCCAGGTTATAAAATATTTGTGTACCAAATTTCTTTCAAATCTCCGTCCAGTCATTTTTGTGTGAAAGAGTAACAAACAACCATCCATCCTAACAAACACATTTATAATATTAGTAGCAAGTACAGTACTTTTTGCTCAGCAAAAGTAATGTTAAAGAAAGCAAATTCAAAAATGTACATACAATTTTTTATTATTATTTCAGATACCGAGGCTCACCAAATTATAAGAATGAAGATAGTTTAGATGGCAGCTTCCATGAAAAACGAAAACGAAAACTGCTATAAGGTTTTAAAAACCGAAATGTTTTTAAATATTCAAAGGATATTTAAGCTTGTGAGATACTCAAATTCAAATTCTTTATTGCATTCATGTGTACATACATAGCATAGGTGTTATTTTATGTATATTATATATATATGTGTTATGTGTAAGTGTATGTATATGTGCTTCCTTGAGTAAGTATTATTTCTGTGGTTATGAAATTTATCAAAGTATCTTATTATTTTAATCAATATTTTATTTTAAGTCTTCTGCCACCGAGTAGAAGCTTTTTGTGTTGGATTTTCTTTTGATTTTATTGAATTTAGGTTCGCCTTTTGTCTTTGTAGTATAAGTAGCATAGTTTAATCTTATGTCTTTTGAAAACAATAATTAGAAAAATAAAAACTTGATGTATATTTCTTTATTTTATTTAGACCTGTTTTACCTTATAATCTACAGTCAACCGTATGTCAGAACAATCATTACATAATAGTTCAAGTAATGATTGCTCTGACATATGGTTGACTAAGAGCAACCAGTGCAATGATTAAAACAAAATGTCTGTGACAAAAGCCTGAGGTCCAAATACGGAAAAGACAAAAGGCCTGTATCTAAAATCGTAATAATGATTTTTAAAAAGTCATTTCATTTGACCTGTTCAAGAATTTCTGTATAATCTGTGCTTGTCAATCTCTATTCTTGCGCTTTCCTATTGGCGTAATTTTTTGTTCGAAGATTGCCGTCTGAGCCTCTACTTGGTCTGTGGTTAACACTTGATTTGTGCACTAAACACTTCCACAACTGTTTTTAATAAATTTAAAAATCGGCATATAACACTTTTCAATTTTTAGAATATCGTTCAGGCGGCGGGAGGAATTATTTTGTAGGATATCACTCAATTCACTGGCAAGTATCAGTCTTTCTATTGCAAAATTTTGGCAGTTAAAAATCAGGTGTTCAGCGTCAGCTTGCGGTGTGTTGCAGAATTTACAAGAATCACTTGAAATTATGCCCAAACGGGATAAGTGGGCAGGTGTGGTGGTATGGCCAAAGCGAAGCCTGTTAATTGTGGTGATAAAGTGCCGGCTAGCTGACTCCAGGTCGTTGTACCAGGGCTTTGTTGGTAAGTCTATTTGGATACTTCCGTACCACTTTCCTTTCTGTTCTTGGTCTTTCTTCCAAATTTCAATCCAAAGTTTTTTCACATCTTCATTTATGGATCTATAATAATCCGTGTGCGGTACATCAATTAGATATTTAACATCTAATAAATTTATCCCCTTATTTGCAGTTCTGTCTACTACTTCATTTCCAGATATACCTTTATGCGAAGGGATCCAAATAAAGGATATCTCAATGCCCTTACAATTTAACTTATATACAAAATCTTTAATACTGTACAAAATATAATTAGTTTTAAAATTACATTTCAAATGTTTTAATGCTTCCAAAACACTCATTGAATCAGTTAAAATTAAGAAGAATTTATAAGACTGTTTAATATAATTTATTAACTTTAATGCTTCTAGGATTGCATAGGCTTCTGCAGTAAATATTGAGCATTCATTGTCCAGAACAAAGCTTTGAGTGAATCTTGTTTGAGGATCATATAAAGCAGATCTCACATGGTCATCTCCCTTACTGCCATCAGTGTATATAGTATAAAACTTATTATTTTCTGACAAAAATTCTAGCATCTCATTATTATTTACAATTCTGTGTTCTATAACATGAATTGGATGAGTTATAATATCATAGTTGTGAGCATAGCACGGCCATTGTGAATGTTTTTTAATCCTTGTGCATTTATTGTTTATTTCCAGGTACATTCGGCATACCTGTGGAGCTCTGCCCCTCAACAGTTCATCTGCTGAGGACAATGGGCCAGAGACATTTACCAGGTGGGGAACTATTCTGTTGACAACATCATTATTAGCTAATGACAAAATTTTGAGGCAATATCTTTCACAAAGTAATATTCTCCTCAAGATAAGGGGCATGATTTTGGTTTCAACTTCCATGGCTCTTATGGGAGTTGAACACATTGCTCCAGAGATTATTCTCAGAGCCTTGTTCTGAATTATATCTAATCTATGTACATATTTATGTACAATTAATGTAAGCTAAAGTGCTATAATCAAAGTGGCTTCTTACAATTGCTTTGTACAGTATTGACAATATTTTTGGGTCAGCTCCCCAAGATATCCCAGCAAGACATCTTAGAACATTTAGCCCTTTGTAAGAGTTTTTTGAAATGTATTTAATGTGCTCTTCAAATTTGAGTTTTTGGTCGATGATAATACCTAAGAACTTATGCTGGTTAACTCTCTGGATGCTCTCTGTAGCATATATAACATCATTAGTAGGATTGTCATCTCCAAATATCATAACACTGCTTTTGGAAGCATTAATTTTAAGATGCAGCCTATTACTATAATAATCATACAGTTTTCCTAGTGCTATATTTACAGTATTAATAGCTGCAGATAAACTAGAATTAGAAGTATACAGAACTAAATCATCAGCAAACTGCAATATATTTACATTCTGAGTATCAACATATTTACATATTTCACAAGTATATAAGTTATAGATCAAGGGTGACAGAGTTGCACCTTGCATTGTGCCTTTACTGGCCTGCTCTGGTCCATAAAGAATGTTATTATGTTTAACAAAGAGTTTTCTGTCACTCAAGAACTTATAAATCCATTTGGACACAAGTCCGGGTAAACCTATACTACCAGTCAATATTTTGACAAGTATGCCAGGGTCAACATTGTCAAAAGCACCTTGTACGTCCAAAAATACGCAAACGGTATGTAATTTGGTATTTTGTGCTCTTTTCAGGTCTGCTATTAGAGAAATGAAACTGTCAGCACAGCTACGACCGCGCCTAAATCCATATTGCACTGATGGAATAATATTATTGGATTCGGAGTACCAGTCCAAACGATTCTTCAACATATTCTCAAAGATTTTTCCAAGACATGAGGACAACGAAATTGGACGATAACTGCTAGCTAAATCTGGTGGTTTGTCAGGTTTTAATATGGGAATAACGCACTGTGTTTTCCATGATTCTGGTATTATTTGCTTACACCAAAGACTGTTGAGAATTTTTAAAAATAAATGTTTTACATCATCATCAAGATTTTTAATCAATATGTAAGGGAAATCATCTAAACCTGGGGTAGTATTTTTTCTAGATTGTAAACTCATTAAGAATTCAGTCCATGTAAAAGGATCCAATAAAAATTTGGAGTTTGGGTTGTCATTATTGATATCAAAGTAATGGTTATATTCACTACTATCTATAAGGTTACTGTTATCAGATATTTTTGCCAAAAAAGGTTGAATAAATTCATCCCTGTATGATTTGTTACCAGATCTGATGCCTTTAAATCTTTTAATAAGGTTCCAAATTTTACTAAGTGGAGTGGTTCTATTAAAAGTGTTACAAAATTTGTTCCAACCAATCTTTTTCTGTTCTGAAATTGTACGTTTTTTAATCGCATCTATTCTCTTATAATTAATGTAATTATCTATAGTTGGGTCACTTCTGTACAGTTTCAGAGCATTGTAAGATGCAATTACACTTTGCTCACAAACATAATTCCACCAAGGAGCTGGAATTCTAGATTTAAAATCACTAGTTTTAACTAACTTTGGAATCATCATTTCCTTTAAGGCATCAAGGCGAGTACAAAATTCGAGGTAAGTAGACATTGGATCCTCTTCATCAATCGTCATGTCATGGAAAACATTTTTGGATTTTTCAAAAAAATTACTCCAATCAGTTTTATTATATAAAAATCTGTCAACGGGTGGATTAACCTGATATTTGTCAGCACGAATTGCAAGTTTTGTAATAGTCGGGTAATGATAACTTCCCATTGTATCATCATAAACAGACCACTCACAAAGTGGCGCAAGATTTGGACTAACAAAAGTGACATCAATTGCCGATGGATTGCAATGAGGGCGATTGACTGTAGTAAAGTCACCATTATTAATTACGCATAATTCATTATCATCAATTAAATTATATAAATTTTGCCCCCTGCTTTTTGTGGACACGCATCCAAAGGCAATATGATGGGCATTAAAATCGCCACTTACGAATATAGGTTTAGGGAGGTCCCTGATAATATTATGCAATCGATGCATTCTTATATGCCCAGATTTAGGTGGACAATATACACATAAAACTGTTATGTCGCCTATTTCTGTAGAAACAGAAATCGCAATAGTCTGAATATCTTCATAGAAATGGGTGTCTAAAACCCTATACTTTAAATAAGGCTTTATTAAGATAGCTACTCCATTATGACTGTTAACTGAATTTTTGTGGTGGAAATTATAGCCAGGTATTTTAAAACTCTGTTGATCTTTTAGCCAAGTTTCATTTAGTAGACAAATATCTATATTTTCTTTTTCTACAAAATTAATTAATAAAGGTTTTTTATTATTTAAACTTTGAGCATTATACTGTGCAATATTTAAGGAAGTTAAAATGTTGGAGTTCAAATCCATTATGTTGATAGATTTCTAATAAGCATTTCTTTGATCGACGACGTGGTAATGGGCACATCGTCCGATTTGTTTCCTATTTGTACCAAAGTATTGACTAAAGCCATTAATACATCGTTATTGGCAATGATTTGGGCTTTAATAGTTGGTTTGGGAGTTTTATTATCGGGCATGGTTTCTTTTGCAGGTGTGTTATGTACATTATCCATATTATACAATTTCATTTTGTTCTTATTTAAAACAAGTTCTTTATTTACATTTTCCTTTTTATTTACAGCTGTCTTGGAGAGGTCCGGCAAAGGAGGAAAGTCAGTTTTCTTAGTCTTTGTATTAGCAATGCTAGCATAAGTTACTTTTTCTTTTTTTTCCATCATTTTCCTCATTTTAACCGGACAGGTCCTTGATATAGCCAAATGAGGTCCACTGCAGTTGATGCAGCAGAGCTCATCGGACTTGACACACTCTTTGTAGGAGTGTTCTCCAGCACAGCAGCTGCAACGCTGTTTGCCATTACATATTTTGGCAGAGTGATTGAATTTAAAGCAGCGATAGCACTGCAACAGGGGTTGAATGTACTCAAAAACTCTATATGAAAACAGGTCATATTGTATTGAATCTGGTAATGAATTCGATAAGAATGTAATGCTAACTGTCTGAAGAGGTACCCTATTCTGTCCCACTTTCTTTGTAAATCTTCTCACAGCTACAATTTCGTAGACAGAAGAAAGCTTTGTGTACAGTTCTTTAGTTGAAATATTTGTTGGCACGAATCTGATGATGCCAATTCGTTCTATTTGAGCTGCGGGGATATATGCTCTCATCTTATACTTATCCAGGAAGCTCACATTGTTGATGAAATTGTTGGCCGTGTTGTATTGCTTGAATACGACTACAATTTTATTCGCATTGACACGGCGTATCGCCACCACACCTTTAACGTCCGTTGCGAAAATATGATTTAAATATATGGGGCTTTTATTTCCCAATCGTTCATTGTCCTGACTTTCTACAAAAACGTTAAACTCCGTGTTACCCGAATTCTCTGGATACAGTCTTTTATAGTTAGGTTTTGTTGGCAACACTAGTCTAGTGTCGGCAACACTAGTGAAGGATTGGCCACACTGGCGGCTAGCCTTCCGGCCATCAAAATGCATATGGCGACAATACGCTGTGAATACGCCTAAGTTCCAATTCTGTATTATGTTAAGATTACCCAATGTTCAAAATAAACGTTTACTAATATTAAAACAAGTGTTTTAAAACATGGTGGCATCGGTAAATTAGTAAAACGTCTCAAGATGAGCTTAAATAAAATGGATTTTGCAGAGGTTATACAATTGCAGACGCAGCTTCTGCAATCCATGCAAGAGCAAATAAACACACTGAACGCCAGTGTCAACGTTCCGTGGCCATCCCCGGTCAACATAAATATAGACCCGGAAGATGCTTTCAAGACCTTTGAGTCGGCATGGACAAATTACTGTCGCGCCACCCGCATGGACGAGTGGCCGGCGGCGAACGAACCACGGAAAGTTGGTATACTCTTCGGCTCAATCGGCGAAGAAGCGTTATCAAAGTACGGATATTTTGGCCTCAAATCGGACGAACCTCTGACTTGCAAACAAGTTCTCAATGCAATGGGAGCAAAAATGGTACCCAAAAAGAACCTAATCTACAACAGGTACATATTTTGGAGCCACAACCAAAGTGATGAAGGATTCGATATTTTCTACAGCAATCTTATAAAACTGGCTACAGAATGCAACTACAAAGGGTATAAAGATGAGATGGTACGAGATAAAATAGTATTGGGAATAAAAGATATTAACATAAAAAAGGAATTGTTGAAGAAAAATAACTTGACTTTAGAAGAAGCAGTTAATATTTGCAGATCAGCAGAAGCAACAAACATCCAACTCAAAAACATGAGTGGGCATATTCCGGAAGAGAATATAAAGAAGATAAAAGAAACAACTAAAAAAGGTAAATGCCGTTACTGTGGAAACAATCACATTTTTAAAAAGGAGATGTGTCCAGCCTGGGGCAAAACATGTTTTAATTGTAAAGGCCGCAACCACAATGAAAATGTGTGCAAGAAAAAGAAGCAGGTGAAACAAATTACTGAAGAAAAAGAAGAAGACACACAGTCAGACAATGCAGAAAACATACTGATTATTAATAAAATTGCTGACCAACAAAAGAAGAATCTTGCAGAATGCAAAATAAGCTACAGAAAAAATCAAGACTGGTGTGAAACCACTTGCTTGCTCGACACAGCAGCGGATGATTGTCTAATTGGTCTGAAGGATCTTCAACGCATGGTGGGGGAAGAATTTGTTAAAAAAAAGATGAGACCCTCAAAAAAGTGTTTGTTTAGTTTCAGCGGACACAATATTGATATACATGGAGAAATAGATTTGGAATTAAAAACAAAAGTCAAAAACAAATATTCCATTTATAAAATAACTTTTCAGGTTGTTCAGTGTCAACACATACCTCTTCTGTCTTGTAAAGCTTGCCTTGAAATGGGTTTAGTTAAGTTCTGTAAAGAAGTGACATGTAGATACTCCAAAAATACCCATGAAATCATTGACAAATTTAAATCAGTCTTTGAAGGTAGGGGAAGTTTTTCAGGTGAAATAGATCTGGAAATAGATACAGAGATTCCACCGGTCATCCAGAAGGCACGTCGGGTACCTGTCGCACTCCGCCCCAAATTGAAATCAGAGTTGGAAAGATTAGAGAAAGAAGGAATTATCACAAAAGAAACATCTCATACAGATTGGGTAAGTAATATTCTTTTGATACAAAAAAATGATAGGTTCCGCATCTGCTTAGACCCCATCCCTTTAAATAAAGCCATTAAAAGACCCAACTATCAGTTCACTACAGTGGATGAAATTCTGCCTGAGTTAGGACAAGCAAAGGTCTTCTCCACTTTAGATGTAAAAAAGGGATTCTGGCATTTAAATCTATCCGAAGCTAGTAGTAAATTAACAACATTCTGGACTCCTTTTGGAAAATATAGATGGAAAGTGCTACCATTTGGTATCTCTTCTTCTCCTGATTATTTCCAAATGAAAATGAGTGAAATAACTCAAGGGTTAGCAGGTGTAGAAGTACTGGTAGATGATCTATTGGTCTATGGGGTTGGAGAGTCTATGTCTGAAGCAGTTTTAGATCACAATAATAATTTGGAAAATTTATTGAATAGGCTAACACAATTCAATTGTAAACTTAATAAAGATAAAATGAAGCTACTACAAACATCAGTTAAATACTATGGTCATGTTTTTACAAATCAGGGTCTTCAACCAGACCCATCTAAAGTCGAAGCTGTACAAAATATACCGATTCCAAGGAATAAGAAAGAACTACTAAGATTTCTTGGAGTAGTGACTTACCTGAGTAGATTCATTCCCAAATTAAGTTTTGAATCCTCACAGCTGAGAAAACTCACTCATGAAAAAACAACATGGGACTGGAATAGTAGAGCCCAGAAAGAGTTTGAAAATCTTAAAACTTTAATCAGTGATGTTAAAACTTTAAAATATTATGATAAAAACAAACCACTAATTATTGAATGTGACTCTAGCGAAGGAGCTCTGGGTGTGGCGGTATTCCAAGAAAACCAGCCTGTGGCGTACGCATCTCGCTGTCTGACACCTACTGAGAGGAAATATGCTCAGATAGAAAAGGAGCTCCTTGCAGTAGTCTTCGCTTGTACCAGATTTGACCAATTAATTGTAGGTAATACTAAAACCATAATTAAAACTGATCACAAGCCTCTCTTAAACATATTTAAAAAACCTCTTTTGCATGCACCAAAACGTTTACAATCTATGCTGTTAACTTTACAAAGATATAGTTTAGAATTGCACTTTGTATCAGGAAAAGAAAATGTTATGGCAGATGCACTGTCTAGGTTTTATTTGGACTGTAAAAATATAGATAGATCTAAAGATATGAAAATTTTTAAAATAATAGAAAATGTTAATCCGTTAAGGGACCTGCCCATTTCTGATAGCTGCCTAAAAGAGGTTCAGTTAAGTGCTAGACAGGATGAAGAATACCAAACTCTTATACAGTATATTATTAATGGATGGCCCACATACTTTAAGGATATTCCAGATGCTTTAAAATTGTTTTATAGTATTAAAAATGATTTAACTACTTACCAAGGCCTAGTTTTAAAAAACCAAACTATTCTCATTCCTCAAACTTTAAGAACAACAATTCTGCAAAAATTACATAAAGCCCACTCTGGTATTGAAAATACTTTAAAACTAGCTAGAGATGCAGTTTTCTGGCCTTCAATGTCAAAGGACATTCAGGAATTGATTAAGTGTTGTCAAACTTGTAATAAATATCAACCTAGTCAGCAAAAGTTTACCATGCAAACTCATAAAATCCCAGAATATCCCTTCCAAATAATCTCCATGGATGTATTCTTCTTTTCTCATTATGGCAAACAAATAAAATATCTAGTTACAGTAGATCACTATTCAGATTTTTTCGAACTTGATATACTGAAAGATTTATCAGCAAAGTCAGTAATTGATTGTTGTAAAAAGAACTTTGCTAGGCATGGGGTTCCTGAAAGGGTGGTGACAGATGGTGGTACAAACTTTGTTAATCAGGAATTTTTAGAGTTTTCTAATAAATGGAGATTTTTACATGTCACGTCTTCTCCCAATCACCCACAGGGTAATGGAAAAGCAGAAGCTACAGTTAAAATTGCAAAAAAATTGTTGCTTAAATCCGCTGAAGGTAATGAAGATTTCTGGCTTAGTCTGTTATGTTTAAGAAACACCCCCAATAAATTAAATTCCAGCCCTGTACAACGTCTCTACTCTCGGAGAACACGAGGCGTCTTGCCAGTGATTCCAAGTCTATTAAAACCACAAGTTATAAAAGATGTTTCTGAAGAGATAGGAAAAAGACGAAAAAACACAAAACAAGCATTTGATAAAAGGGCAAAGGATGCAATATCTTTAGAGATTGGTCAGCCGGTTGTAGTACAAGTGCAACCATCAGTAAGCAAGTCTTGGACTCCCGGTATCATTGAGGATGTTCTTTCTGATAGATCTTATTTAGTTAATGTCAATGATACTTCATACAGACGAGATCTAACACACATTCGCCCTTTAGAAGCGACTGGTCCATCTCAGGCAGGTCCTACATTGAACAGGGAAAGAGTTGTTGACACTGAGTTAGTTGCAAAGGACAGGAATTGTATTCAAAACAATACAGATTCTGATATCACAACAGATCATCTTCCACAAAACCCATGTACAACGGACACTCCATCCTCTCCTCAATTAGAACCAACTACTGCTCAGTCCAATGTTATTCCCCAATCTGTTATTCAACAGGAGGTTCCATCTCCCAGACCTAAACGGGAAAGGTGCAAACCCTCTTATCTTAAGGACTATTACTGTTAATTAGTTATTACTACTATTATTGTTAAAAAGGTAATGTTAAATAAAATAATAATAATAATGTATGAGAACATTGCTTGTTATAGTACCTAATCACATTCCATTTACCTGTTAATTATGGTAAGTTTAATATATAATTAATGAATCTCATGTGAAGTTCAAGATTAGGCAGGTCAATTTTGTACTTGCAGTTTCTTATATGTATAAGTACTTACTTAATTATTATTATTAGATAGTAAGAGTCATAGACATAAGCATTAGCTATTGTTTAGATGTTTGTTTGTATTTTAACCTACATTGTTTTCAATGACTTGTGTACCTACTTGGTCTTAGCCACAATATTCTAACGTTTGTAGCTATTGTTTAAATTTGCTTTACACTGTTTCCAATGACTTGTGTAATTACTCACAATATTTTAAAATTAATATGTTGATTATTTTTTGTGATAACTTTTCTTTTCTTTTTTTAAAAAAAGGGAACGTGTTGGCAACACTAGTCTAGTGTCGGCAACACTAGTGAAGGATTGGCCACACTGGCGGCTAGCCTTCCGGCCATCAAAATGCATATGGCGACAATACGCTGTGAATACGCCTAAGTTCCAATTCTGTATTATGTTAAGATTACCCAATGTTCAAAATAAACGTTTACTAATATTAAAACAAGTGTTTTAAAACAGGTTTAAAGTAGGGAGCGTAATTAATAGAGTCACTTTCCTCACCGCCGCCGCCGCCTTTGTCCATGTTGTCCGGCCTGGACCTTTTTAGGGCAGGGGACAGGGGATCATGGCCCCCGCCCTCGTTGCCTTCCATTTCTTAACACTACACTATACACACTAGTTATGTACAAACACTTCAAACTAATATTTACAACTTTTGATACAGAAATTTTACAATTTTAAGAAAAATTTTCAAAATTCCGCGCCTGTTCAGTTCAAATTCCCGCCAAAGACTTAGAAATATTAAAGGTTTGCTTAGTGTTGTTGCTAAAATAAATTGAATAAGACGAGTTAGGAACGCACCTCCACTCATGTCAGATTTGACAGCTGTTTTGAAAGTTTTTAATCTGTGGTTTATTAGGCTGTATGGCATAGACATATGGCCCTTCGCGTTTTCCGATCTGTGGTTTAAATATTATTAAATTGTTGTTGCTTGTTGTTTGAGAGTTCTTTACGTATTTTTATCAGTACTATTTAAAGTTATATTAATTAGTAATATAATACGAATAATGGCGTAAGTATTCTTTTGGAGTTTGTGTAGGAAATTGGGCGGTTCTTCTGGCCGGTCGGCGACCAGCCGCCACGGGAAGATTCCCGTGGCGCCTCTCCAGCTACTCCTCAAACAGGGGTCGCACCGCCGCTTACTTGTATAAAAAACACTTTGCCCAGCAAACCTAAATGCCAAAGTAATTTAAGTGATTTTTACAGTGATATATCGCGTCGAAGAGTATCTTTTAATCAACTGGAGCAGCTATGGGAATTTTTAAATAAAAACAAAGCCATAGCAACAGGCTATAACAAAACATCCCAGGCTAGGGAATTTTCAAGAAGAATGTGGGTGGAAATAGCCCAAAATTTAAATTCACATGGTGATGGTGCCAGTAAAGATTGGAAAGGATGGTGCAAAGTAAAAAGAATTCATATTCACTAATAATAATGAATTTACGTCAAAAAAAATCTGTGAAACTTATCAATAATGTATATTTTTTAGTATTGGAATGATTACAAATCTAAATTAAAAAAAATGGCTGCAGATACTAGAGCATCTCACCAGCAGACTGGAGGAGGTCCGTCTCTTGTGAAAGAAATGACAGAAATTGAAAAGAAATTTCTGCATATTTTAGGAGAGGACTTTGGAACTGGCCTGCCTGGTATGACAGTGGAGCCATTTGGACAAGTGAGTATTATTTTTTATACTTGCTTATTGGTTCATCTAATATATAAAAAACCATGCCACTTTTCGTTGTAATGTTATAACTCAAGAACGGGCTCGGGTTGGGTCTAGTATTCGGTAGCAGGCGGAGGGGGGGGGTGAGGGGTGTGACGGGGAGGGGGAGGGAGTCCCCTACCCCCCAGTACCACTCCCATGTTAAGGTCATGCACCGTTCTGGAGAAAAACCAATTTTTGTAACCTAACCTTAAAACTTGTTATAGTCACATAATAGGCGTATTCCAAAAACTTGGTATAGTTTAGCATAAGGAGGGAGGTGCCCCCTGTGTCCTGGCACCAATCTCCTGTAAAGGCAGCGCCCAGACCCCGCCATCTTTTCGAATCTAACCTGTCTGTGTCGGGGTGCCCCAAGTCCCGAGCTCTAAGAAAGGCTTGCAATTGGTAAGGTATAAGTCCCCGATTGTAATGCTACCACATTTTTCTCAAGATAATGTATTTTTCGAGAAATTAATGAAAACCAATTTTTTCTAACCTCAAATCAGATAAATCGAAAACGGAACTTAAAAACGGGCGATTGACATATATACACCACGTATTGTCTATGGTGCAAAATCAGTTGAAAAAAAAATCAATGCAGTTTTTCGACCTAGGATGCAAGAGCGAGCGAAGCGAGCTCAGGACTTTGGGGCACCCCGACACGGACAGGTTAGGTTAGAAGGGGATGGCGGGGTCTGAAAGACCCCGCCATCCCCTTCGTGGTTATTTTTTTTAAAGCACCCAGAAGTAGGAGCCCCGCGAAGCGGGGCTCCGTCGAGCCACCTTGGTAGGTAGTAATCAGTTTTTCGACCTAGGATGCAAGAGCGAGCGAAGCGAGCTCGGGACTTTGGGGCACCCCGACACGGACAGGTTAGGTTAGAAGGGGATGGCGGGGTCTGAAAGACCCCGCCATCCCCTTCGTGGTTATTTTTTTTTAAACCACCCAGAAGTAGGAGCCCCGCGAAGCGGGGCTCCGTCGAGCCACCTTGGTAGGTAGTAATCAATGACCTAGTTGACCTAGGATGCAAGAGCGAGCTCGGGACACCCAGACACGGACAGGTTAGGTTAGAAGGGGATGGCGGGGTCTGAAAGACCCCGCCATCCCCTTCGTGGTTATTTTTTTTTAAACCACCCAGAAGTAGGAGCCCCGCGAAGCGGGGCTCCGTCGAGCCACCTTGGTAGGTAGTAATCAATGACCTAGTTGACCTAGGATGCAAGAGCGAGCTCGGGACACCCAGACACGGACAGGTTAGGTTAGAAGGGGATGGCGGGGTCTGAAAGACCCCGCCATCCCCTTCGTGGTTATTTTTTTTTAAACCACCCAGAAGTAGGAGCCCCGCGAAGCGGGGCTCCGTCGAGCCACCTTGGTAGGTAGTAATCAATGACCTAGTTGACCTAGGATGCAAGAGCGAGCTCGGGACACCCAGACACGGACAGGTTAGATTTAGGTTAGATTCGAAGAGATGGCGGGTTCTGGGCGCTGCCTTTACAGGAGAGTGGTGCCAGGACACAGGGGGCACCTTCCTCCTTATGCTAAACTATACCAAATTTTTGGAATACGCCTATTATGTGACTACAACAAGTTTTAAGGTTAGGTTACAAAAATTGGTTTTTCTCAAGAACGGTGCATGACCTTAACATGGGAGTGGTACCGGGGGTAGGGGACTCCCCCCCCTTCCCCCTCACCCCCCTCACTCCCCCCTCCGCCTGCTACCGAATACTAGACTTTACCCACGGGCTCACTTATCCAAACCAAATGTTTAGGCTTTGTTTGAACTATTTAATAGATGCTTTATGTGAAGTTTGCACAAAATCGGACAAGCGGTTCTTAATATACCCTGCGAAGCTGGGACGGGCCACTAGTCTACACTAATATTATAAAGAGGAAAACTTTGTATTTTTGTTTGTTTGTTTGTTTGTTTGTTTGTTTGTTTGTAATGGATAAACTCAAAACCTACTGGACCGATTTTAAAAATTCTTTCACCATTAGAAAGCTACATTATCTGCGAGTAACATAGGCTATATAACATCACGCTATTACTAATAGGAGCGGAGCATCAATGAAAAATGTTTCAAAATCGGGAAAATGTATTCCTTCTGTTGCGTGCGCTGCGTAAACGGTTAGAGTTACGCAAAAAATA
This sequence comes from Agrotis exclamationis, assembly GCA_950005045.1. NCBI lineage: Eukaryota > Metazoa > Arthropoda > Insecta > Lepidoptera > Noctuidae > Agrotis > Agrotis exclamationis. The sequence continues at coordinate 8,002,052 of OX465417.1, read as the reverse complement.
TGTATTACGGAATTATTCCTCATAAAAAGTCCTAAAATAAAGTCCGCGAGAGGATATATCTATCTTTTATGGTTAAGTCACTATAACCTTTTTTATGGAAATCAAATTTGTTTTAATATAATGCATTATTTGCGAAGGTATTTTCATTAACATGATATTTATCCTTATTCAAATAAATTCGTTAATCATCACAAGCATTTAATTTTGAACGTAATGCCCTTGACATCATTTGATTTCAATGAATATCTTAGGAGATACCTATCACAGTTTTAAAATATTACCGCAAAAAAAAATTACGGGCTGGGCATGACACAATTATTATTCGTACTCAACGGTCGCTTGATGTGTTAATCCATTCGTCGACACTACCAAGTTTGTTGTTGAGACACTTCACGACAGAAACAGGAGAGTATCCTGTGGACGTTTTTACAAACCTATTCATCTACATTACTCCTATTACAAATACTTCTATATAATTATTATGTAAGTATACGTCATCTGGGAATCATACTAAAATTGATTTATCGTGGGCTCTAACAAGATTTTTCTGACTTATTTAATCAACAGCATTGGTTGCTAGGCAACAGGCCCATAGTTTTTTTTTTGGTATCTTTCTTTGCTTATAACGGAAAAGGCAAAGGGCTGAAGCCCATACAGCCTAGGCCCATAGACTTCCTACTATTTTGTCTTTTTGCTATGGCAAAATGAAGTACGTACTAAATTAGTTCCAAAATTCAACACCTAAAGGTGCGTACAGACTATGTAACATATAACATGTTATACAACATTGTTATATAACATCTTTCAAAGATCCCTCTTTGAGGAGTGGTTGGAGAGGCGCTAGGCGTCATCACCTTCAACCTGACGCAAGTCCTCCCGGGCACGGTTGTTTCGGGAACTATCTCAGGGATACGGCGGCAGGCGAGAGGAATGGGGAGCAGTCAGAACGCGTGAGGGAAAGGACATCCTCCACCTCTCGCCCCAGCCACCGTTGACGACGCCCAGGGCGTTGGATATCGCGGGGCATATCCAACCGCTTGCGGACGGGGTGTAATGGGCTCGCTGAGCTCGCCTTAGGGTAGTTGAACACTTGGGATCAAACTTAGGCTTTTTGTAACGGTAATCGACATCAACGCAGGCGGAGCCGCGGGGGACCGCTATAGGTTATATAAATCAGAATAACACATAGGCTACTTTTTGTCGCGAAAACCGACATCCACGCGGGCGGAGCCGCGGGCGACCGCTAGATGTCTACTATATAAAAATAAGTCGGGTTTCCTTCCTGACGCTATAACTCCAGAACGCACGAATCGATTTCCACGGTTTTGCATTCGTTGGAAAGGTCTCGGGCTCCGTGAGGTTTATAGCAAAGAAAATTCAGGAAAAATATTTTTTTTTCTTCTTTTAATCACCAAACGAAATGTTACATAAAACGAAGCCATCTGGTGGCGAAACGGAGTTCGCCGGGTTTGCTAGTATTGTATAAAATAGTTGCATATCATTGTTGTGATTTAAATAAAGAATGAAAATAAAATATGATTTGCAGGATATACAAGAAATAGAGACCGAATTGGAGACACCGCTAAATATTGTCACTAGTGATCTCATAACAATGGATAGTGAGAGGTGTTCCGAGAGCATCCTGACTCTCTGTTCACTCCAAAATCCAAGTCCAGACATTATAGCACCATGGCCATCAATAACCATCCAGGCCAGAGACTCACCTCCTCCTCCTGCATCTCCACCCACTCTCAGACACACAGCCACTGCTGGACGAGAGCTACAGAGCACTTCTCGGCGCTCACCACGCCGCCGACGTCACACGCGACGAGAGCCACCCATAACGCAGGATGCAGCTCGACGGGCTCTTATTCAAATTTCAGAGAGGAGAGCCCTTATAGAGGAGCAAAATAGCGAGACTCTAAGAAACATGTTAAAAGAAATGAAAGAAATAAAAGAATTATTGCAGTTGAGGTAAGTTTATATTTTAATTTCACACAGATTGTTAAAGTCATTATTAGCACAAAATTAAAAATAGTCTTCTTAACTAATAACAGTAACAACTAAATATTATTAATTATTAAAAATACAGTAACAATAAACCTCTTATAAACAAGTGTAGTTTAAAAATACTAATAAATAAAATCATCTTATTTTGCTAGGAACAATAATAAAATAGAATGCAAAAAATATGAATTCTAAACATCAATTTATAATTTTTAGGTCAGTCGGGCATCCCACAGGCAGCGAATGAGGTTGCTTCGTATGGTCACACCAAGTTGAAGAGCTGCGTTATTACTGCTGGCACTTTCATTATTAGTGTCTGTAATATTCACCTGCATCTGGGCTTCTTGAAGTATGTCTTCATTACTTAATGCTGGCACAGGAATGTTAGCTCTATTACAAATGTTATGCAGAATCACACAAGCATTTATAATAGAGGCGCGAGGCGGCAACTTTTGGTCTGTAGTGTAGCACTCTGTGTACCAGAAGGCAACGAAAACGTGCTTCAAGAAGCCCAATAATAATTGTTCTCTCAATTATATTCCTAGTCTGGACATGCATATTTGTGTAATGGATCTCTGGTGTATCAGGATTTGCATTGATAATGGGTGTTATCATGTAAAGTCTTAAGCGCTCAAGTACACGACGCCGCCGCCGCCGCACCGCCACCGCGCCTCTAGGCTGTGTATACGGTCGCTACCGCCCCACCTCCGCGCCGCCTCCGCGATACCAATTCGCTAGTGTTTGATTTATCTAAAAAAGGAGGTTTCTCATTTCGGCTGTAATGTTTCTTTTATGTTTATTCGCGGATAAGGCTGCGTTTCCACCAGAGACAACGGCGGATCCAGGGGGGGGGGGGTCATGGGGGTCATGGCCCCCCCCTGGGCGACAGGCTGGGTCATAGGCGACCACTGCAATTTTATCTAATTTTATTTATAAACAAATTATACGCGGAAGACGCACATAATCATAATATTACATTTCTGTATTGTTATTGGTTATTTATTATAGTTATAAATACTCGTATAGTGCAGAACATCGAATAAAATTATTCAAGTTTGCCGCGCAGCGTGGCCGCTCTGTGCTTATTGTCCTATCGCGCCGCATGGCGGGCGCACCAGCGAGCGGCACGAGGAGAGGCAACCCCTCTCCGCGCGACCGCAAGTTTTTATTTTTCTTCAGTGTGCACCAATAAAAATATGCATGACCTTAACATGGGAGTGGTACCGGGGGTAGGGGACTCCCCCCCCTTCCCCCTCACCCCCCTCACTCCCCCCTCCGCCTGCTACCGAATACTAGACTTTACCCACGGGCTCACTTATCCAAACCAAATGTTTAGGCTTTGTTTGAACTATTTAATAGATGCTTTATGTGAAGTTTGCACAAAATCGGACAAGCGGTTCTTAATATACCCTGCGAAGCTGGGACGGGCCACTAGTATTGTATAAAATAGTTGCATATCATTGTTGTGATTTAAATAAAGAATGAAAATAAAACAAATTATACGCGGAAGACGCACATAATCATAATATTACATTTCTGTATTGTTATTGGTTATTTATTATAGTTATAAATACTCGTATAGTGCAGAACATCGAATAAAATTATTCAAGTTTGCCGCGCAGCGTGGCCGCTCTGTGCTTATTGTCCTATCGCGCCGCATGGCGGGCGCACCAGCGAGCGGCACGAGGAGAGGCAACCCCTCTCCGCGCGACCGCAAGTTTTTATTTTTCTTCAGTGTGCACCAATAAAAATATACTACTCAAAACAAAATAAGGGCCACCTGGTTTTTATCGATTTATTAAATATTGTTTAAATTTTACTAGTTACAATGACTGAATCTGATTAATATAAATGGTTTTAGATGGAAATACACAAAAATTAAATATGAATTCCAATAAATCGTTAAAATAAACCAAATTGAATGAAAAGTGAGGAATTGCAAGAATGTATCAAGTTACATAAAACATAAAAAAATCGAAAAAAACGTCTTTAATGTTCCAAAGTGTTCTTTAAGCTTCTCTTTTAACTCTGTTCTCTCTGTTCTGATCATTTTATGGGAGGTGGAATGGTCTGGATTAAAATACCGAACATTTTCTTTTGGGATACTCTACCAGCAAGTTTTCAGACAATTTATGAGATCCAGCTGCGTGTGGATGGGAATTTTACTTTCTTTTTCACTCTTCTTTAACTCGTCTCTTAAATGCTCAATAGAACTCAGGTAAAAATCCTGAGTGTCCACTGTAACATCGTAATTCGAGCGTAAGGGAATGTGTGCACTGTTAGTCGCGTGGTGTTCGCTCGAGGATTATCCTGCTTCAAGAAGAACTCCGGTATTCCTTGCTGTGCGAATGGGATAATGTGTAGTTGCACCACATTCTCTACGCAATTTTGAGGAGTTACAGCACTCTCGTTAAGAAGTGCAAGCCCAGTTTTGCGTGATAGAGATAGCCGCCCCAGAGCATAACTCAAAACTCGCCAGAACAGTCTTTTTTAAGAGTGCAAGGATCTGAAACTTGTTGTTTAGATCTTCTCTACATTCTTATGAATCAGTTTTTATTGAAAAAAATAGCCCACCAGTCATCAATAAAAAGCAATGAAGCCCAGTCAAAACAGTTCAATAAATTTTCTTCTTCGCAAATGTTTCACGGTTTGCACCATACGCTGCAGTTAACTGGAGGCGAACCAAGCATCTTCTTGAGTATTGTTAGTCTTTATGGAGTCGATTCGGAATAGTTTAGTCAATTATAGGGGTGCCTGTAGCTCGACGCAATGGAGTTTGTACGGTCCGCGCAGTAGATTTTCGCTCTATTTGCGCGGTTAAACAAACTTAATGGTCTTCTTGGGCTTTACTTACTTACTTTCATCCTTGATCACGGCGTCTGGTGATATTACCCGTTTTTTAAGACCAGTTTCAAGCATTTTGAACCACTCGTTGGGAATATTCCACCATTAAACCTACCTCTTCTGGCTACGGGCCCCCTGGATTAAGGTGACACCCCAAGTGCCTGTTTTTGCGTCCACATGTCTTCGAATACATGACATTATGAGATTGAAAGATCATTATAGCCTGCTTGCTGTATTAGTCGAAGAAAACTCCGTTAGAAGTTTGAAAATTAAAAAAACACCATACCGTAAATTCTAAGTAATCTCAAATATCTAATTAAAAAAAAGTTATGAATATCTAATTATACAGTAGAAACAATATTAATACTTGAAAGAAACCATAACAAGATATTTAGTATTTATTATGTACCCAGAATAAGAGCAATACTTGTTTAAAGTGCAATTTAAAAAGTGGCCCTTATTTTGTTTTGACGAGTATATATAATTTTCACCTCACACGCTCGGAAAAATTTTATTCCTTATTCAAAATCTGAGCGCAAAACTCCATTTTGTGCTCTAGCGCGGAAATTGTTTTCAAAATTCGAACACTTCTTGTATTCAATTTCTTTTGTACACTGTCAGGTGTGCTGTCAGGCGAGTCTGCCCCACTGGCATTTCCTCGTTTAGTGAGGTGAAAAGTTGTGTGTTGCGCTCGGCAGCAAAGTTATTCGTACCTTTGAAAACTTCGCTACGCTCAGGATTCTATATTTGAACCGCTCGCTTCACCCGCGGTTCAATCTAAGGATCCTTCGCTGGTTCAGTTTTCAATTCAAGTACTCGCGCCAAAAAACTAATTTGCAGCCTTGCATAAAAAATAACTATGTATTTCACCTCACAGGCTCGGAAAGATTTGTCATTCAAAATCTGAGCGCAAAACTCCATTTTGTGCCCTAGCGCGGAAAGTGTTTTCAAAATTCGAATACGTCTTTTATTCAATTATTTTCTACACTGACAGGCGAGCCGGCCCCACTGCATTTCCTCGTTATAGTGAGGTGAAAAGTTGAGTGTTGCGTGCAGCAGCAAAGTTATTCTGCGTCTTGTAACTTTGAAAACTTCGTTACGCTCAGGATTCAATTCAAGTACTCGCGCCAAAAAACAACATTGCAGCCTTGCATAATAAATACAGTGACTATTGTTTACAAATAGCATTATTTACTAGATTTTTCCGGTGACTCTGACTGCGACCAGGTTAACTTCGCTGGAGGACCCATGAAATCTTATCCGTTTAGCGGTTTCAACGTGAAAAATTGACAAACACACTTTCACATTCCTTTAGAATATTAAGTATATAGAGATATATATAGAGATATAATCCTATAGAGTTATAATCTGATCGCCGGCGAATCGGCCAACCTCCTTCCTGGATTGCTGCCCTGGCATATGGAGGCGACTGCCTTCCAGCGCGTCTATGAGTAGCACGTGGTGGCGCATCGCCGGGGCGGATCCCCGCTGCCTCGAGAAGAGCTCCGGCGCGATCTCAGGGCAGTATGGAGGGAGCAACTGTCGCAACCGAGGTCCGGGCACGCCGCAATCGAGGCGGTAGGACCCCCTACTTGAGAAGTAACTGGATAAGTGTCACGGTGTCCTGACCTACCGCATGACGCAAGTCCTTACCGGACACGGAAGTTTTGCGAGGTACCTGTGTCGGATGAGGACGGAAGAAACGCCGAGGTGTCACCACTGCGAAGATCACCCGGAGGACACGGTGGAGCATACGGTGCAGGACTGTCCCGCTTGCATGGGCAGAGCGCCGCCGTGTCCTCATGACGGCGGAGATCTCTCGCGCCCGGCATTGGGCGAGGCCATGCTGCGGGGCGAGACGGAGTGGGAAGCGGTCGCCTCCTTCTGCGAAACAGTCATGATCGCGAAGAAGGAGGCGGGCTGCTTGAGGGAGAGGACAGCGTCCTCCCTCCAACCAAGTCACAGTGGTAGACGCCCACGGCGTTGGACGACGGCAGACGATTTCCGACCACCGTAGGCGCGGGCATGCGGGAGGCGAGTAATGGGCGACTCGCTGTCCGACCAATGACTTTGGCCTTTAGAGGGGCAAAGCCTACCGGGGTCGGGGGACTTATGAATTACCGTGACCCCGGAACGCAAAGGGCTATTGAAGGACACCGTGGATTTTAGTCAGTACGAGTCTGACAGTCCCTCCCGCCCTGCCCTGGGTGGGAGGACTCATTTGATGACCACGATAAAAAAAGTATAGTTATACTCGTATCTATCCAAACTAGACTACGGAGACAAGAAGTCTGCGACATGGTGACCCCCCCCTGAAATAAAAGCTGGATCCGCCCTTGACCAGAGATGTGCGAGGATGCGTAGCGAGGAATGTGTTTTTAAAGAACCAATAGAATCGCTTCATTTACCTCGCCTAGGTCAGCACTAGTGTTGCCAGGTCCGATTTGTTGTAAATCGGTACATGAGGTCAAAAAAATCGGGATTTAGGGCTGCATATCGGGACAGTAAACAAAAAAAAACTAAGGATAGTTGTGGCAAGGTTGATCTTCGTTGAATGTTTCTTTCGCGCCATCTCAAAATTTATTTTTTCGCCTTTCAGTTAGATGTTTCGTCGCCGTCGGTTAGTTTTTTTTTTTTAAAGGTTTTATTTTTAGCTTTTTAGTTGTATACCATGTATAGAGTATTTAACACATGGAGAAACCTGTCTTCACTTTTGTGATTGTCAACGTAACGGTCACAGTTGCTATCGCATTAACTGTTGAGGATCTCTTGCAACTGAAGCCTCCACTCTCAGACCGTCGACAACAATCAAATCCCAGGTATATCTAAAGTTCATCATGATGAATGAAATGAGTCCAAACTGTCCAAAGACGATATAGTTGCTGTTAACTGTTGAGGATCTCTTGCTGCTTTTGTTTCCATCCTCAGACCCTCAATAACGATTATACCCCAACTAGGCAGCAGCGTGCACTGGTTCCTGAGCAAAGCTAGGCCAGCCAAAGATAAAAAAAAATAACTACATTATTCGATACTGACGATGCGAATAGAAGAAAGCTTCGGCCCAATTCAAAACGTATAATTTAAAATACTCACCGCATTCTTAACGTAAGAATCATGATATTCTGACAATCAAATAGAAGATTCGGCCGCCTCAAATATCTCTCCAATATACTTAGTTACAAAACACGTCACTTGCAAGAATAAGAATAACTCTCGAAGATTGAAATGATGAGTACGAGATGAATTATCATATTTCTGGGTTAATTCTCGTAATTTTTAGACACAACTTGAATCTTGTACGATAATATTAGGAGTTCTTTTTATGATAGTTGTGAAAGGTAAGTTTTCACAACAATCGTAATCAGATTCAGTAATAAACACACATTGTCAGCACAAATCACACAAACTAGGACCATTTTAAGTAAACAAACGAATATTCTTTAATATTTACACACCCTTTTGTTTCAAAACGTATTACTTAAAGCTGAATATGATCTAATAAACAATAACTACAAAAGTACAAAACAATAACTTTTGCCGGAATAAACTGATTTTTTTTTTTTTTTTTTTCTAATGTTGTGGCTATGCCACTGGCTTGGTTACGAGACCTTTAAGCCAAGTCTTTAATTGAAAAGTCTTCATTTAATTAAAGTTTTGAGAGTTAACACTTGATTTGTACACTAAACACTTCCACAACTGTTTTTAATAAATTTAAAAATCGGCATATAACACTTTTCAATTTTTAGAATATCGTTCAGGCGGCGGGAGGAATTATTTTGTAGGATATCACTCAATTCACTGGCAAGTATCAGTCTTTCTATTGCAAAATTTTGGCAGTTAAAAATCAGGTGTTCAGCGTCAGCTTGTGGTGTGTTGCAGAATTTACAAGAATCACTTGAAATTATGCCCAAACGGGATAAGTGGGCAGGTGTGGTGGTATGGCCAAAGCGAAGCCTGTTAATCGTGGTGATAAAGTGCCGGCTAGCTGACTCCAGGTCGTTGTACCAGGGCTTTGTTGGTAAGTCTATTTGGATACTTCCGTACCACTTTCCTTTCTGTTCTTGGTCTTTCTTCCAAATTTCAATCCAAAGATTTTTCACATCTTCATTTATGGATCTATAATAATCCGTGTGCGGTACATCAATTACATATTGAACATCTAATAAATTTATCCCCTTAGTTGCAGTTCTGTCTGCTACTTCATTTCCAGATATACCTTTATGCGAAGGGATCCAAATAAAGGATATCTCAATGCCCTTACAATTTAACTTATATACAAAATCTTTAATACTGTACAAAATATAATTAGTTTTAAAATTACATTTCAAATGTTTTAATGCTTCCAAAACACTCATTGAATCAGTTAAAATTAAGAAGAATTTATAAGGCTGTTTAATATAATTGATTAACTTTAATGCTTCTAGGATTGCATAGGCTTCTGCAGTAAATATTGAGCACTCATTGTCCAGAACAAAGCTTTGAGTGAACCTTGTTTGAGGATCATATAAAGCAGATCTCACATGGTCATCTCCCTTACTGCCATCAGTGTATATAGTATAAAACTTATTATTTTCTGACAAAAATTCTAGCATCTCATTATTATTTACAATTCTGTGTTCTATAACATGAATTGGATGAGTTATAATATCATATTTGTGGGCATAGCACGGCCATTGTGACTGTTTTTTAATCCTTGTGCATTTATTATTTATTTCCAGGTACATCCGGCATACCTGTGGAGCTCTGCCCCTCAACAGTTCATCTGCTGAGGACAATGGGCCAGAGACATTTACCAGGTGAGGAACTATTCTGTTGACAACATCATTATTAGCTAGTGACAAAATTTTGAGGCAATATCTTTCACAGAGTAATATTCTCCTCAAGATAAGGGGCATGATTTTGGTTTCAACTTCCATGGCTCTTATGGGAGTTGAACACATTGCTCCAGAGATTATTCTCAGAGCCTTGTTCTGAATTATATCTAATCTATGTACATATGTACAATTAATGTAAGCTAAAGTGCTATAATCAAAGTGGCTTCTTACAATTGCTTTGTACAGTATTGACAATATTTTTGGGTCAGCTCCCCAAGATATCCCAGCAAGACATCTTAGAACATTTAGCCCTTTGTAAGAGTTTTTTGAAATGTATTTAATGTGCTCTTCAAATTTTAGTTTTTGGTCAATGATAATACCTAAGAACTTATGCTGGTTAACTCTCTGGATGCGCTCTGTAGCATATATAACATCATTAGTAGGGTTGTCATCTCCAAATACCATAACACTGCTTTTGGAAGCATTAATTTTAAGATGCAGCCTATTACTATAATAATCATAAAGTTTTCCTAGTGCTATATTTACAGTATTAATAGCTGCAGATAAATTAGAATTAGAAGTATATAGAACTAAATCATCAGCAAACTGTAATATATTTACATTCTGAGTATCAACATATTTACATATTTCACAAGTATATAAGTTATAGATCAAGGGTGACAGAGTTGCACCTTGCATTGTGCCTTTACTGGCCTGCTCTGGTCCATAAAGAATGTTATTATGTTTAACAAAGAGTTTTCTGTCACTCAAGAACTTATAAATCCATTTGGACACAAGTCCAGGTAAACCTATACTACCAGTCAATATTTTGACAAGTATGCCAGGGTCAACATTGTCAAAAGCACCTTGTACATCCAAAAATACGCAAACGGTATGTAATTTGGTATTTTGTGCTCTTTTCAGGTCTGCTATTAGAGAAATGAAACTGTCAGCACAGCTACGACCGCGCCTAAATCCATATTGCACTGATGGAATAATATTATTGGATTCGGAGTACCAGTCCAAACGATTCTTCAACATATTCTCAAAAATTTTCCCAAGACATGAGGACAACGAAATTGGACGATAACTGCTAGCTAAATCTGGTGGTTTGTCAGGTTTTAATATGGGAATAACGCACTGTGTTTTCCATGATTCTGGTATTATTTGCTTACACCAAAGACTGTTGAGAATTTTTAAAAATAAATGTTTTACATCATCATCAAGATTTTTAATCAATATGTAAGGGAAATCATCTAAACCTGGGGTAGTATTTTTTCTAGATTGTAAACTCATTAAGAATTCAGTCCATGTAAAAGGATTCAATAAAAATTTGGAGTTTGGGTTGTCATTATTGATATCAAAGTAATGGTTATATTCACTACTATCTATAAGGTTACTATTATCAGATATTTTTGCCAAAAAAGGTTGAATAAATTCATCCCTGTATGATTTGTTACCAGATCTGATGCCTTTAAATCTTTTAATAAGGTTCCAAATTTTACTAAGTGGAGTGATTCTATTAAAAGTGTTACAAAAGTTGTTCCAACCAATCTTTTTCTGTTCTGAAATTGTACGTTTTTTAATCGCATCTATTCTCTTATAATTAATGTAATTATCTATAGTTGGGTCACTTCTGTACAGTTTCAGAGCATTATAAGATGCAATTACACTTTGCTCACAAACATAATTCCACCAAGGAGCTGGAATTCTAGATTTAAAATCACTAGTTTTAACTAACTTTGGAATCACCATTTCCTTTAAGGCATCAAGGCGAGTACAAAATTCGAGGTAAGTAGACATTGGATCCTCTTCATCAATTGTCATGTCATGGAAAACATTTTTGGATTTTTCAAAAAACTTACTCCAATCAGTTTTATTATATAAAAATCTGTCAACAGGTGGATTAACCTGATATTTGTCAGCACGAATTGCAAGTTTTGTAATAGTCGGGTAATGATAACTTCCCATTGTATCATCATAAACAGACCACTCACAAAGTGGCGCAAGATTTGGACTAACAAAAGTGACATCAATTGCCGATGGATTGCAATGAGGGCGATTGACTGTAGTAAAGTCACCATTATTAATTACGCATAATTCATTATCATCAATTAAATTATATAAATTTTGCCCCCTGCTTTTTGTGGACACGCATCCAAAGGCAATATGATGGGCATTAAAATCGCCACTTACGAATATAGGTTTAGGGAGGTCCCTGATAATATTATGCAATCGATGCATTCTTATATGCCCAGATTTAGGTGGACAATATACACATAAAACTGTTATGTCGCCTATTTCTGTAGATACAGAAATCGCAATAGTCTGAATTTCTTCATAGAAATGGGTGTCTAAAACCCTATACTTTAAATAAGGCTTTATTAAGATAGCTACTCCATTATGACTGTTAACTGAATTTTTGTGGTGGAAATTATAGCCAGGTATTTTAAAACTCTGTTGATCTTTTAGCCAAGTTTCATTTAGTAGACAAATATCTATATTTTCTTTTTCTACAAAATTAATTAATAAAGGTTTTTTATTATTTAAACTTTGAGCATTATACTGTGCAATATTTAAGGAAGTTAAAATGTTGGAGTTCAAATCCATTATGTTGATAGATTTCTAATGAGCATTTCTTTGATAGACGACGTGGTAATGGGCACATCGTCCGATTTGTTTCCTATTTGTACCAAAGTATTGACTAAAGCCATTAATACATCATTATTGGCAATGATTTGGGCTTTAATAGTTGGTTTGGGAGTTTTATTATCGGGCATGGTTTCTTTTGCAGGTGTGTTATGTACATTATCAATATTATACAATTTCATTTTGTTCTTATTTAAAACAAGTTCTTTATTTACATTTTCCTTTTTATTTACAGCTGCCTTGGAGAGGTCCGGCAAAGGAGGAAAGTCAGTTTTCTTAGTCTTTGTATTAGCAATGCTAGCATAAGTAACTTTTTCTTTTTTTTCTATCATTTTCCTCATTTTAACCGGACAGGTCCTTGATATAGCCAAATGAGGTCCACTGCAGTTGATGCAGCAGAGCTCATCGGACTTGACACACTCTTTGTAGGAGTGTTCTCCAGCACAGCAGCTGCAACGCTGTTTACCATTACATATTTTGGCCGAGTGATTGAATTTAAAGCAGCGATAGCACTGCAACAGGGGTTGAATGTACTCGAAAACTCTATATGAAAACAGGTCATATTGTATTGAATCTGGTAATGAATTCGATAAGAATGTAATGCTAACTGTCTGAAGAGATACCCTGTTCTGTCCCACTTTCTTTGTAAATCTTCTCACAGCTACAATTTCGTAGACAGAAGAAAGCTTTGTGTACAGTTCTTTAGTTGAAATATTTGTTGGCACGAATCTGATGATGCCAATTCGTTCTATTTGAGCTGCGGGGATATATGCCCTCATCTTATACTTATCAAGGAAGCTCACATTGTTGATGAAATTGTTGGCCGTGTTGTATTGCTTGAATACGACTACAATTTTATTCGCATTGACACGGCGTATCGCCACCACACCTTTAACGTCTGTTGCGAAAATATGATTTAAATATATGGGGCTTTTATTTCCCAATCGTTCATTGTCCTGACTTTCTACAAAAACGTTAAACTCCGTGTTAGCCGAATTCTCTGGATACAGTCTTTTATAATTAGGTTTAAAGTAGGGAGCGTAATTAATAGAGTCACTTTCCTCACCGCCGCCGCCGCCTTTGTCCATGTTGTCCGGCCTGGACCTTTTTAGGGCAGGGGACAGGGGATCATGGCCCCCGCCCTCGTTGCCTTCCATTTCTTAACACTACACTATACACACTAGTTATGTACAAACACTTCAAACGAATATTTACAACTTATAAACAGAAATTTCACAATTTTAAGAAAAAATTTCAAAATTCCGCGCCTGTTCAGTTCAAATTCCCGCCCGGAATAAACTGACAGTAACATACGGGGTTGCCTTATTTTCCCAAGTTCCCAAAAACCAAATTCTCAAAATTGAGGAGAAAAATTAAACAACAGTTTATAATTATTACTAAACCGCTTTTGCTATTCTTTAAAATTATACATTTCTTTTGGAATGTATAGATTTGACATTACTACCCCGTATTTTTAATTGTTTCTATTAGTGTCGTTTCTGTGTGAAGTTTGTTTCTTGAACTGGAAACACCGTTCAGAGCGTTTCCACTAAGGTTGGCATAAAGGCCTCGAAGCCATGCCAAAAAACATTTCAAAAAAAAAAATTCCACTAAGGAAGGTTTTCATTCATTAAAAACGCTGGTCATTTCTGATTGGTTACCGCCAGCTACAGCGAGCCTAAGAACCCGCCCATTATTTATACATCTGTGCCGTTCATACACACGACAATATGAAACAAAAAATCATACATTCTTGAATGAAATTGACTAAAATTGAGGCAAGAAATTAGTGGGCCTCAGCTTCGTATTGTAGTCAACGTGATGACGTCACACGGTGCGGAAAGTTGCTAATGCATTATGCCAGGCGTTATGGTTTATTTTTTAATTTTGGTTTATATTATTATAAATGCGTTTGTTTTAATTATGCGTTTTTGTGGTAACCTAGGCTTGGCCTAAATCAGTACTATGAGAGACCGCCCCTGCAACTAGGTAATTTTCATCAAGCTGAGTAAAATGAGCCCAAAACACGATATAGCTGTTGTTAACTGTTGACGACCTCTTGGGCCTGACTTCACAACATAATACATAATAATACATTTTTTTTGTGTTCTTTTTTCCATTTTTTGATAAATCGGGACATTTAGCGTCCCGATCAGGTACAAATCGGGACGCGTCCCCAGACCCCTGAAAATCGGGACGTCCCGCGCAAATCGGGACACCTGGCAACACTAGTCAGCACAGCTCTGGTGGAAACGGCTCAGCGGAGCTAGATTTTTGTACATACAAAACAAGTGAAGGATGTGCGCGAGGGATGTGTACGAGGAAAGTGTACGAGGAATGTGTGCGAGGGATGTGTACGAGGGATGTGTTGCGAGGAATATGTGTTGAGAAGGATGTGTTGCGAGGTTTGCGCATACTGTACCAGCCAGTCCATAGACGGAGTTTGTCACCGCAACCCCTACGACACATTTCACATCTTCGGAACGCATCCTCGCACGCACCACACATTAATGCGCATTTTCACAGCTCCGCTACACATCCTCGTAGGCACATTTTCATCGCACAGCTTTGGTGCAAACGCCCACACATTTTCACAGCACAGCTATCTATCCTCGCACGACACATTTCCATCACACATCTCTGGTGGAAACGCAGCCTAACTTCTTTGTTTATGAACCGGTTTTGATGATTCTTTTTTTGTTGGAAAGAAGATATTTCTTATTATTTAGCTCCACTCGATTTCCCTGGTCTTCCATCATCAAACCCTAATTTCCATATCATGGGACCACCTTTGATATATCTTCTTTCCAACAAAAAAAGAATCATCAAAAAACTTTTTGAAAAAAAGGGAACCGACTTCAAAACCAAACACAAAAAAAAACTGTAAAATAACTTTTCTTTCGGAAGTCGGTGGCTTTGTTTTTTATTTCATTGACTATGGCCACCGACTTCCGAAAGAAAAGTTATTTTACAGTTTTTTTGTGTTTGGTTTTGAAGTCGGTTCCCTTTATTTCAAAAAGTTTTTTATTTTTCCCTTTTTAGTTAGATATTCAACAAAAATCTTCATATAATCGGCGTCTTTGAAAATCTACAATTCTAGTAAGCAACAAAAACGGATCTATGCGGGCAACTTCACAAGATATCCATTATTATTGATATATACTAATACCTTCCTCAGAATTTAACGAACAAACTGTTTAAATTGTTTTAGAAAAGTGTTATTTTGTTCTTTTTAGTTTATTACTCCTTTATTAGCACAAAATGATAAACATCTGTTCAACACTTTTCTAAAAAAAGTGTAACTGCGAGCCTTAAATCAACATGAAAAGTCGTTTTGACGTTGACAGTTCTTTTAGACAAGTGTTCAACAGATAATTTTAATTTTAGCGGCACATTCCAAATAAATGAATCATGGGTTGCCCCACCATAGCTAGGCATCTACACTAGTGATTTGCATGTCTGCATCACAAATCTGTAATTTGTAACATGGTACATAAATAAGATTACATCACACAGTTGTAATTATTTAATACATATACGAGTAGGTGACTTGTATGTTATTCTGAAAAGCTTTGCTAGGTACTTTGAATGTGTTCAATATACGTAATAATTATACAAGTATTAACAATGCAGTTACTTAACAAAACTTACCAACTGAAAATTTAACGAATGATAGTGTTTTCTACAAAAATATCTTTCTTCATTTTCAACGGGTTTAACTATTGCTATTTGTGTGCAGTCTGTGCATCCCAGTACACAGGGGATGTAAAATTTTTCATAAAACCTGAAGTAAAGTTTATGTATACAAATTACTATTAAACAAGTAGTAATACAACAGGTTTACCTGTTTTTTAATAGTAAGAAATAAAGATAACAAAATAATTTAACCTTGCCCTTTTATTTCTTTCATCAAAATTTTTGGGAAAGTAGGTAATATATTTCTTTCTCATCTCAGGAGAATCAATGCATGCCGTTACTGTAGCTATTACAGAGGAAACTGTTTGCTGAGCTATAGAGTGAGCACTGATGTTTCTGGTGGGTCTCTGATATGACCCAGTCGCATAGAACGACAGTGTAGCCAAAACCTAAAACAAAAATGCAAATTAGTGTTATGTAACAGAATAATTTATTAGGGGTACTACCTTTGTTTCTATTGATAAATCAGTAGATTTTGTTGGATTTTTCAACAATGGCCTTAGCTCATCACACAGTTCTAATACCAATTGTTTAGATAGCCGATATCGCTTTATAAATTCTACAATTCAACATCTTCCAAATCAAAAGGGTCCGATTGTTCCCGTGTCATTCGTCTTTTTTTGTCGACGTATTGCGTCTATTTCAGCATCATTTTCCATGAATTCATAAAAGAACTAATTCGTCAGACATCTACGATGAAAAATAGCTATGCTATAGAAATCACTTTTTTTTTTACATTTTACAACTCATCAGAAACACTAAATATTTAACTGAAAAACCTTGAATTACGTATATTTTCACTATTTTTATAAAGTTACTAGCTGTGCCCGCGACTTCGTTCGCGTGGTTATCGGTACTTAACCGGTGTAATGTTGAACCGACCAATTGGTCGGTTTTCAATAAATTGTCAAAACACTGTTAAAAAAATGGCCACAGTTTGAGATTTAAGACCAAGTGCATCTATATTTTTCTGAAATAAAAGAATTTTTCTAAAATAAATTCTCCTTATTTCATCAGCTACCTGACAATAAAAGTCTCGTCAAAATCGGTCCCGCCATTTCAGAGATTAGCCGTTACAAACAGACAGACAGCTGTCTGTCTGTCTGTTTTTAACGGCTAATCTCTGAAATGGCGGGACCGACACAAACAGACAGACAGACAGCTGTCTGTCTGTCTGTCTGTTTGTAACGGCTAATCTCTGTCTCTTTCTCTTTCTGTCTGTACAGAAAGACAGACAGACAGACAAAAATTTAATAAAATGTTATTTTGGTGTATGTACCGTATATACGAGTATATTCATATGCATGTAGTAAAAAACGGTTATTTCAATATTACAAACAGACACTCCAATTTTATTTATATGTATAGATTAACAAAACGACTCGCATCACTCCAAGAAATAGCAACTTTTGCTGAATTGCTTACTTTGACACCTATGGTATCCAATTCAGGTTGATAGGTTACGTCATGGTATGAAAAATGAGTGAACGAAAACAGTTGTGATCCAATTGCCGACTTGATTTGGCGTTGCCTAAACTGGATCGCATTAAGGATATATTGTGGTATGAAATACCAGAACAGTTTATTTTAGGTCGTCAATTGAATCGCAATAACAGTTCATGGTATAGGCCTCAGGCTTTTGAACAATCTCGCAACCCTTCCTGCAAATTTATTTTTCTTCAATCGGTGCGTTTGCATACATTTAAATTCACATACACACATCAAAAGTGTCTAGGGATCAACATATATTTTTGCAATAACTTTTCTCCTGATTGATATTAATTAAAATTTTCTTTAAGGATTCATCAAATAAAGTGTTTTCGTTTGTCACAGTAACGATAAACCAAGTCACCTTTGCATTAATAAAGAAATTTGCCATTTTCCTAATAAAGGGATTTTTGACATTTGAACCACTAACACAAAAGTTCGAAAAAAAGACTGAAATAACAGTTTTCTTTAAAATTTTATTGGGTAACTTAAACAATTAATAATCCGTGTTTCTACCGCGAACACTAACAACACAAGAACATCGGTTTGGCATACTCAAAATGAGTTCATCCAAATCACGCTGTGGAATGGCCGCCCATGTTCGTTGCAACAACAAAAAAAGGTCTTCTTGCGACTGGATACCCTCCATATTCGGCAGAGCTCTTCTCTGTAGCATATCCCATGCATGCTCAATCGGATTCAAGTCTGGCGACTGAGCAGGCCAGGGCAGGACATTGATGTTAGCTGCGGCGAGAGTCTGTCTTACAACTCTTGCGGTGTGCGGTCGTGCATTATCATGCATTAACTGAAATAAGGGACCGATTTGCACTTGTAGAGGAACGATGACGTCTGATACAATCGTCTCAGCATAAATTTGAGCGTTGAGGTTGCCTCTGATCCAAATCAACTCAGTTCTTCCGCCGATCCAAATACCCGCCCATACCATGATGGTTCCACCACTATAAGGATGGACTTCCTGGCAGGATTTTAATCGCTGTTGGCGTCCAGGGGTTCTCCAGTGTCGTATACGTCTTGTATCCGGTCTCATACCGAAACGAGACTCATCAGAAAAGCACACGAAACGCCATTGTTCTTCTGCCCAATTTCTGTGTTCAAGAGCCCATTGATATCGAATCCTACGATTGTGCATTGCTATAGGTGGTACCCGTAGCGGTCTTCGGGAATGAAGGTTCACTTCATGCAAGCGGTTTCTGACTGTTTGGTCGCTAATTAAGTTCCCTGAAGAGTGATGAAGCCTCACGGCTAACATCATGGCGGTTATTGTTGGAGCTCTTCGAGTTAAGATTTGAATGTATCGGTCTTGTCTCCGTGTGGTGCAGCGATACCGTCCTCCATGGCGCTCAGCCACGGTACCAGTGCTTCGGTAACGTGTCCAAAGTCGACTGATAACACTCTGACTTGTATTCAGAGCTAAAGCCACAGTACGTTGCCGGGAACCAGCTTCTATCATTCCCACGGCTCTGAGCATTTCTTCCCTGCTTAAATGACGTCGCCGCTCCATAATAACGTTGGTTTTAATCAGTAGTAGGGAAACAGTAGCACTAATAATGTCTTCAATGCGTTGTATGTTTTTATAGGGAAAATATTGACAGCTGATTTTCATCTTTTACTCGAATTTGATTCACAGTTCCTGATTCAAATTATGAAATGCACCAAAAAGGATCCATATAAATTTATAAAATCATAAATTTATTACAAAGCCACATCTCAATCTCAAGAAATCCGCATAAAAATGCTTGATCCCTAGACACTTTTGATGTGTGTAGATACACAGCCAAACTGGAATAAGTTCCTGTAGGTGTAGGCTATACAAATATTGTACCGTGTGGGAATTGGACCCGCGACACGCAGCGCTGCAGTCGATCGCTCAGCCACCGTGCTGTCCATTATAGCGTTTATTTTTATAGTCGCGTCAATGAAGCCTTTGCTTCGGAAGTCCTCAAGAACAGCTCCGATTTTGATGTTTTTTTTTTAAAATATTTTTTTTAATATTCTTTAAAATCAGAAACCTCTTAGAGCGGGGACGGGACTATTTATTTTGTTTAAACAATATCAACGACATTTATACTGGGTGATTTGTAATTGGATGCGATCCTTGAAATGGGTGATACTAGACCTTATTTGCAACAATTTTAACCCCGACAACATGGGGTCTAAACTGGATGGTTTTAGAGATATCGAACTTAAATATTTTTCGAAAAAATTCCACCTCTCCCTCATGAAGTGCTTAGTGTTAAAAAGTAACGATGGTTATCACCTACAATTTATACTTTTCTGATAGAATATGAATGGCTGAATCTAATGGATTCCAGTTTGTTCTAAAATTAATCATGGGAAATTAAGTGTCATAAAGTTTCAGCTTCGAAATTTTCTGAAAACTTCCCATGTCTTTCAAAGCATATTTTTCAAAATAAATGTATGACACTTGTTGTATAAATTACAGAAAAAACTTCCTTGTCTCGTAGCCTTTCTAAAATGGTGCCACAGTACCCCCTTTTATTTAGTGTCTTACCAGAAAATTAGGGTTGTTTCTTCGAAAACATAACCGATCCTCGTTGATTTACTACCTTATCAGTAACAACCCTAATTTTGAAAGTGGGTACTGTGGCGCCATTTTGGAAAGGTAACGAGACAAGAAAGTTTTTTCTGTAATTTGTACACCAAGTGTCATACATTTATTTTGAAAAATATGCTTTGAAAGACATGGGAAGTTTTCAGAAAATTTCGAAGCTGAAACTTTATGACACTTAATTTCCCATGATTAATTTTAGAACAAACTGGTATCCATTAGATTCAGCCATTCATATTCTATCAGAAAAGTATAAATTGTAGGTGATTTTATATACAAGGGAAGTTTTCAGATTTCAAAGCTGAAACTTTATGACACTTAATTTCCCAAGATATGATTAGTTTTATAACAAACTTGTATTCACTAGATTCAGCCATTCATATTCTATCAGAAATGTATAAATTGTAGTTGATAACCATCGTTACTTTTTAACACTAAGCACTTCATGAGGATGAGGTGGAAATTTTTCGAAAAATCTTTTTAGTTCGATATCTCTAAAACCATCCAGTTTAGACCCCATGTTGTTGGGGTTAAAATTGTTGCAAATAAGGTCTAGTATCACCCATTTCAAGGATCGCATCCAATTACAAATCACCCTGTATAAATGTCGTTGATATTGTTTAAACAATATAAATAGTTCCGTCCCCGCTCTAAGAGGTTTCTGATTTTAAAGAATATAAAAACAAAATATTTAAAAAAAAAATCATCAAAATCGGAGCTGTTCTTGAGGACTTCCGAAGATTGCCTGTTTTATGTATTCATTGACGCGACTATTATTGAACTTAATGTTTCAGAGCAGCTGGTGTACCAGTTTATATCTTACAGTCAATTTGTGCAAAAAATATCGAAACAGATTTAACTTATTCAATTATTATCTGTACATTAATATCTCTGGATGTTATGTTAATGTTGGGAAACTTGCGACTAATGAAAGTTTGCCAACAGCGGTATACGAGAAGCTTACATAAGCGAAGTTAGGGACCAGTGCGGCACTGTGATGAGGCGTATAGAGCACACTAGCACAGCGGGTCCGGGTAGTACGGGCCACGGGTCCACGCGCCGCGACACGGTCAGTCGCGTTCTGCGTTGCTGGCGGTTCGCGCGTCTCGCTCCCAACGCATTAACCCGCCCCGCACATAACACGATAAAATAACATAAATATAAATTAAAAATAATACATAATTTGTGGTAACTATAAATAGGACGCCGTTATTTTTTTTTGTAAAGTTTTTTTACTAGATACAATGTATCGTTCATTCTTCTAACTGTATTGGAAAAGTTTTGAATATTGCATGAAGCGCGAAAGGCGGTCGTGGGAAATTTTCTATGTAAAGTTTGTTGTATTTTTTTCTGCTAAAGCCACAACTTACTATTCGTTTAGAACACGAGCTTAGTTTTTTTTTTTTTGCATTTCTATAATATTTCATTAATTGCAAGAATTGCAGCCTAGGCAGGTATGCACTAAAACTATGGATAAATTATTTTCTTCATGTAGTAGTTCATAAAAATATACACTTCCAAATTTCATGCATCTTTTAGATTTATGTGCCCAAGGTCAAACCCAAATCCATCGGTGGTCCAGGTAGGAAGGAACTCGTAAAACCTTTGAAAGAAATATGAATATTTCATTTTTATGTATTTTTCTATGATTTTTAATTTTGTTTTCATAAATAATGTTAGTTTGTTAATTAGGTAGTTTATCTACCTATAAATTCAGAAACAGATTTCTTTGAAGTCTACAATTATGTAATGAAAGAGTCAGTTTTTTTTGGGTTATAAATATGTATAGCGTTAATAGAAAAATATATTAAATAGGTTAGTGTGTATATCTATAGCTCTCATTTGATTGCGTATCGTTAGAGTGGATAGTAGGGGCTAGTAAAACAATTGATAGTAACTGATAACATATTTGATAAAATTCAAGTATGAAACAGATTTGTTGAGATTTTTTTTTACAATCTGTATAATATGTAATAATGAAGCAAAGCGTAATTAAAAAATGATCTTATTAATTTTTATTTAATGTTTGATTTCGCAATAGACGCACTTTGGAGGTGAAGTTAATAACCAATATTTGGTATGAGATAAATATTGAATTCACGCAACGTGTATTTGTTATTTATACTAGCGCCGTGTCTACTATTGTCTATTATTAACAAAGATCAATATAAAAGTGATCGAACTCCTTTCTTAGGCAATTGACCTCTGAGTCATAAATGAAACCGTTTCTATCGCTTATTTAATTTAAAATTCTTCGTAGCACCCGCTACGGCGTAGCGACGTAGCGAAGGCGTAACAAAAGATCAATGGAAATAATGTTTAACAAATTGAATAACAAGTTTAGGAGTGATTGACTTGTTGTTATGTATCTGTGGGATGTGTTATGTATTTATTGGCAAATGTCATAATAAAGTTATAATAAACTTTTTTTTTTGTTATGTTTAAAATTAAGTAAACTATAAAATGAACACGAACACAATAACAAAATCATTCAGTTACGAAATAATTTTAAGTATTCCGTAGCGTGCTACGTCGCGTAGCCGCTCGTAGCAATAAAGTGCTACAACATGCTCGAAACATAAAAATAATTTGGACGTAGAATGCTTTTAGTGGGCTTTCTATCTGTTTTTATGGGCTCTTTCAGACTGAGATGTGGCATACGTATCGCGAGTGGGTACGTGAGGTGCCAACTAAGAGCTGCCGATAAACGCCCTTTAACAAATTACACCTGTCACATTAATGAAGTCTAGCAGCCTTACTACAAAAACTTAATCATCTGTTGAACACTTGTCTAAAAAAAGTGTAACTGCAAAACGGACCTTTCAACGTCATAATCTGACATTTTTTTAGACAAGTGTTCAACAGACGTTTAATAGTTTTTGTGGTATGACGGTATATGTCTACGTTTGATTAACAAGATAACACAAAGCTGTGTGACCTCAGAATAAATGAAGTTAGTTTTATAATACAAACACATAAATTTAACTGCGAAACATATTCCTTATAGTTTTATTTAATCTGACATAAATACTATAAAATATATCATATCATAATAAAGATACCTAGGTACAATTTTATTCTACTGCGTAAAAGATTTTTAAAATAAAAGGGTTAAAAATAATCCTTTTCATTATATCATTTGAATATGAAACGAGGCATCACTCTACTTTAGATAAAGTATTAACCGCCTCAAAAGCCAGACAGATAATTTAGATTACGAAACCTTGATGTTATGTTAATGAATTTGCGTCCGTATATTTAGATGTTACATATTTCGTATGAGGCGTGTCAAAGGTCTGTAACCTTGAGATATTATTTCACTTGCTCACGAGTACAATGTACGTGATTACAAGCATGCCTTTATGTTCCCAGCGCTTACAAATTTCCTGTACCTTGAGTATATTCAAAAGTATCCTTTTGTGAATATTCCATGGCGATAACTTAGGCATATCAAGTACCGGAATATACCGGGTACGAAAATTTCCTTCCATTGCGTATAAGCTGTCGTTTTAGATTTAGAAGGAACGTCCGCTATACAGTTGAATGTTCCAATGAGGGAAAAATATTGCAAAAAAAGAAAGAAATAAAAACGCTGTCCAAAGATTTAAAGACAAATAAAAAAACCGCGGAACACGTTTAACAGCCATAGACAAAAAAAAAACAACCGTCGAACACGTTTAACAGCCAAGAACGAAAATCGGATGTTGATTTTCGTTTCCCCTCCGCTTCGTTTCCCTTTCCTTATTGAGATAAAACAGGTTTTCTTTCTGCGCAGTAGGAAACCTAATTAAAAGACCAAAACGGGTAGAACTGACGGGTAGATGGCAGATACCAGCTCTTTGTTTCGGTCCCTACACCTTTGGTTGCCGGCTTGTTGAAAATGTAATATTCAAGACAGATTTCCAAAACGTCATTGAAAGACTTTTAAGAATGGAATGAAAGATTCGACCTCGCTGAGCAGGACTGCGATAGCCTCTGGTGAAGAGTTCGGAGTATTTAAGGCCTTTACCGATAGAGCGCAATCCGTTTCGGCGATACGATCTGAACGCATGCGATTGCTTGATCGCGTTGTGAATTGACGCAGTGAGAAAGCACCTATGGACATCCATAGGTGAGGTATACGCATACGATCAGATTGTATCGCCGGAACGGATCGCTTTCTGGTGGTAAAGGCGTTAAATACTCCAAACGCTTTACCATTTAGGCTTCATGCAGAACGCAAATTTGAATTCTGCTCACAGTCGAATTTTTATTTCCACGCGATAAACTTCCAATATTTTAATTTATTTAATTGGCCAAGTTATTACTTTCTTAGAATGTCTGAAAGTTTCAGTTGAAGTGTTGTTTGGTACAGTCTACTGATACAATGTAATGTGGCAGTGAAATTGATTGTTGAGATGGAGAGACGATCGGATGACGGCCGACTTCGAGCCCAAGCATCTCAAGACCAAGGTATGTATTGTAGCATGTTGACATGTTTGTGTCCGTATGTCGATATTTGTGTTGTGTGTGTTGTTTATAAAGGGCTACCTACTTCGGGTCGGTATGTTAGATTTGTTGATTAGCGAAGTCGATTTAAAACGATCTCGTTCGGTAAATTGCCATCGACATCTATGGTTGAAGTGTGTGAGCTCGGCACAATCACAGCCAGGGCAACCGTCTTTTTTCTAACGATTTTGTAATCTAGCTGTGGCTTATCATGCTGACCCGAAAATCATACATTTTTGGGACGGACGACAAACCTTAAAGAATGCACATCGATCTTTGGGGCCAGCTTCGACTTTGTAGAGCGTTTTCTCTCTCGCACATTACTAATCTGACGTTTGTGGCTGGTTCATCGTTCGTTGTGGTTGATTAGGGCTTTTGTGTGAAAGCTACTAAGCTGCAACTAGCCTATGTATTTATAAAGGTGTGCGATGTGCGTTTTTTATGGCCGGTACCTAACTCCCCCGACGGATGTCTTGTGTAAAATATACACCGTTAAGGAAAATTTCTGCTTTTTACACAACGAATAACGATGCTTGAAATAACGCTGATTGAAAAAGAAGTAAGTAATGAGGTGATTGTGAATTTAACGTTGGAATAAAAATAAAAGACGTTGGAGCTTGATGATAGATAACCAAGAGATTCACGGAGACAATTTTTGACGATCATAAAAAAGTTTTTTTTACGTATCTACCTAATTTGCGACTTTGGGGTGCATACATCGAAAGTTATTGCACTAAGATTACATACTTGAACACTCCAATTTTCTGCTTCCTCCACATAACTTCCATGCGGGAATCGAGCCCACAACCCTCACCCCTTACCTAACTGCATCAGTACTTAGTGCCGACGAAACGACTCTAGTTTGTAAGCTGTGCAGATGCAGTGCAAATTATAACCTCGACTGACATAACACGTGTAACGTGGTCTACTCCCAAACTAGGTCAAGGTCACAAACAGCCAGTACCGAACAATCGCAATGTTCCAGCTTAGGTACTCGTGTTCAAATACGAAAAGTAAAAAGTAACGTTTAGTAACGTAGCTGACTAATGTTTAGGAACGAATATTATGAAATGTACGTAAAATGTGCGTGAAATACAGGATGATTTTTTAGTCACCATCCAAATTTTGATATATTAATATTTGGCGAAAATCATTGAGTACGTGCTTTTTCTTTTTGTATCACTCAATACAAAAATATTGAGATATCACGTTACAAAGTTATCTTTAAAAAGTTGATGAATCTGACCACCGCGCTGTGATGTGTCGCTCAGGTGTAGCGGGGCGGGGCGGGGGGTAAGCGGGGTGCGCTCTGCCCGTTTCATGCAAGTGTAGTATTATTAACGTTTAGCT
Organism: Agrotis exclamationis; assembly: GCA_950005045.1. Classification (NCBI taxonomy): domain Eukaryota; kingdom Metazoa; phylum Arthropoda; class Insecta; order Lepidoptera; family Noctuidae; genus Agrotis; species Agrotis exclamationis. The sequence goes on along the minus strand of OX465417.1, from coordinate 7,976,126 downwards.
TGGTGACCACGCAGAGCGGATAATTCTTATGAGAAAATGATTTAATATGAAAATTTTACGTATCGATTTTTTTTCAAAAATGGGGTTAGTGATTGATACCTAATGCCTAGAAAAATTTTGGACGGTAGTAAAAAAGTCTTCCTGTATGTACGTGTAAATACGAGTATAGTGAAAAGCGTTTCGAAGAATGTGCAAGGTAGCTTTACCTACCTTACCTTGGGCGATATTAGTTTATGTCGGGTGTTCAAGTTTGACATCACAAAAAATTAAATGTTATGAAAAATATCTAGTTTTAATTCCGCGACAAAAATCCAGGCTTGATGCAGGATGCAATAATGCATATGCACATAAAGCAAAGGGCGGGAGGGTGGAACTGTATCCTGCATCAAGCCTGGATTTTTGTCGCGGAATTAAAACTAGACATTTTTCATAACATTTAATGTCATGGATTTCCGCAAAGTAACGCCTGATTCTATAAGTTATCACAAAAAAAAAAACAGTTTGGACCTCATAATTTACCGAGGTTAAAATTGTACTAATTTAAGTCTAGTATCACCCATTTGCTTTTTTAAGAAATGCATTGAATCATCAATCAATCGGTAATATCAATTCAATTCTTAATAAAGTCGATAAGAGGCCTGTGGGGTTAAAAGCAAGCTTTAATTAACTCTGAGACCAGAGGGGGCCACACTCCTCACACGAAAAATAAGAAAGAAAGACAAGAAGTAAAAAGAAACGTAGGTAACGTTTAATACGTTGAAAAAAATTCAGTTCCAGTTTTCATTTTAACTTTTTCCGTTCGCTTCGCTCTGAGTAATACTGTTCCATGCCAATGGCGTTGAAATCGCGCGGCGAGAATAAAATGAAGCAATATAATGTGAAAGAAAATCTGTGTTTAGCGATTTTTATAGACGTGCGGTTGTTTCATCAACTTGTGTACTCAAGTAGATTGAATGGAGACGTGTTTTATTCATATTTTAATATTATTCATGCATTGAACAGGTATTGGTTTTTCTTTTATGAATTGCAGACTTGTCGTAGTAATCTGGTATTAGAGAGATGTTGCAAAAGAACTCGCTTGTTTCATTTTTGTATAAAGTACTTCTATGTCTTCTGATTTGCCTTCAGACATTTGAAGTCTCGTTTCAAAGTAAACGTTTTCAAATTACTTTGGACATTTGGAGTAATGAGTAGTTTGATTCTTTTAGATCTTTTACAGATTAATACTATCTACTATATTCAAAAGTATAGGCAAAATTGACGATACACAAATGCGGTTTGTTCACAAACGGAGTTAAATTTTACCCGATTGTAGATAAGACATTGTTCGGTAAAACATAAACCATGATGAAAACCCATTAAATGAATCAGACTACTTTGGGTAAAGCGGAAAGAACTGAGAGTCGTACTGAGTACTGACTTAAAACGAGCTGTTCCTTTTTGTCATTTACAAACTCCTTGAGACATATTCGCAGTCCCAGCAGGCATTTGGCTCTAGCAGGCCCCGTCAGTTATGCGGCCGACCTATTCCTGCGACGTCACTCACGCGTTCAGCTTCCTCCTTCATTCGTAGGGGAACAGTGTATAAGACGGGGACGTTAATAATCGCGAGGTATAATGGGGACATACACTCTTTAGGCATACTTAACACAACACTAACGTAGAGCAAGCGCCATCAGGACGTCATTTGCAAGCGGCCAGACGCAAATGGCGTCCTGTTGGCGCTTGTGCTACGTTAGTATTGTGTTATGTTTGCCTTAGGTGTGTGATTTCCCATCATACCTCGTGTCCCCGTCTTATACACTGTGCCCCTATTACCGCTTTGTAGAAGCAGGTGACTGTTTCCTGTCACTGTTTCGGACATGGGCTGGATCAGGTCTAAATGTGAGAAATCAGATTTTTTTTCGGAAAAGATAATATCAAAGAAATGCTTTTTTGGTTTTAATGCTACGAATAATAAAAGCCTTAATGTAACATTTATACCCCTTATTATAATATCTACATACATTTATTTTTAGAATAGAACAAACAAACGTCTAAGTCCTGAAGGATTTCAGCATGAAAGTCCTAACAATTTCATTACATTAAAGTACTGAACACAACAGAGTACAAAGCTAAGCTCCGGCCGCTTAGGTGTCACAGACTGACATTTACATGGACCATTTCAAGGTAAGTCTCTCCCTTTGTGATAACACTATGTTGATTAATGAGGGCCCAATACAAAGCAACGCTGCTGTGGGACGGATTCAGCTGAATACATTTTGTCCCTCAATGCGTTAGATGAGATCTAAGTATGTAGGTATAGATTTTTCGGTAATCGTGGTGAAGACAGATATTGTTAAAAAATTAGGCTCGCTACTACTGATTTGTCGGGAATGGTACAAAAGGGAATTCTAAAGGTATGTGAGAGGTCTCGGCCCAGCAGTGGGACAGTAGACTTTTTTATAATCCCACATTAATATATACCATTATTGTCAAAGTTATGTTCTGTACCCTTAGCACGAGTTTTCACTCTTTTACTTTACAGCGTCTTTTCAGTATTTACAGCGTTTCTTGTATGAAAAAATGGAACAGCGCCTCTGGTGTGCGAAGAAGGAACTAATTTTTTCCTTGAAAATTGTCAATTTGAAATTGCCAAAGTTCCAGTTTACTTTACGTCTCAAATACTGAAAACTCGTGCTAAGGGTACTGGTTATGTATTGAAACTGAGCTCGGTGAATAACAATTTGACGTCTCATCGGAATCTGTACCTACCTCTGAAATCGATCGATGAATTGATCGTACTTCGGAAATAGAAGCTTTTCCGTTAATTTTACCCGATACTGGAATTTACATGGTATCACTAAAAATGAAGATAGTCTGTACATGAAAGGTACACTTCAACAAAAAATAAGGACACTCAAACGTAAGTGAGACCCGAAGGCCTGTCCAGACAGTTTTAACTGTATTATCTTTTACGAAAACAAAGGTTCCATTAGGGAATGTCTATTTACATGTAGATATCACTGTGTACTATACAATAATTAAACATATTATTTTTCCTTTAATTTTGAATGAGTATGTTACACTTTACATTTAAAAGAATAATTCCAAATAGTTTTTCGGAGCTTTAATTAAGACCATCAATAATAACACGTATCCTTTTGTTGGAAAAGTCGCTTATCGTACATTTTCGGCAACCTACAACCAAAAGACTGTACTTACCAGTCACGATGGTCAACGTGATAGCTTTCGCGATTACTCGGCTTCTAGAAAGGTTTCCAATATCGCTTCACCAAAACTCCACCAAATGACTTTTCGATTACTACAGCTGTCAATCGCATTCATTTTTCCAAGTTTCGATAGTTTTATTGGCTGAACCGATCACTATTCGATAGTAGTGAACTACTTTATACGAGTGTGTGCCAAAGAATTATTCATTTAAAAGGCTACATACACGATGCGGAACATTAAACTTTCACAACAACTACGGCCCTTTAATTGAATTTACTCTCTTTTATTCGCCAAGACATCATAAAAAAGTCAAGAGCTTTTCCTCTTAAGTGCTATTTTCAACGTAAAATTTTAAAAGAAGCTTAATGTAACTAAGACAGTTAGTGCGGTTATAAAAGTAACGTTTAAAAGTCGTCTTAATTGTTGGTTGCTAGAATCATTCTTTTTAATTGTCACTATTTGGTATGTTGTAGCATTCTTTTGTGAACATATTGTAAAGTTTTTAAAACAAACTGCTTGCTGTTTATTCACATTTCTTTATGTCAGAATATCTTAAAAAATCTATTCCGCGGATGATTCATTATAACAGAATTAATGTAGTATATCAGTAATGGATTGGATTGTAAGGCTTTAGCCCTGAAAAAAATACGTTCGATGAATAATGCTTGTTTAGTCATCGGAAGCCATTTTTTATTCTAGACATTTGGTAAATACAAACAGTGGTCTGAAAAGACTACAAAGTAAGTGCCATTGTGTCTTCCACTTATACCATGGCTGTATTAAGTTCCAAATAACAGAGGTTTAATTTTAAATCCTTATGTCATCTCATCTCAAGTCCAAGAGGTCAAACGTAACCGCTTCCCGTTGGACGCTCGCCAACATCGCCGAAACAAAATGCTGTAACTTTCTACGAGCATCTGCTTTATGCAAGACCTTATTTCTTTTGTGCATCTGAATAAATGGCGCACCTGTTCTAAAATAAAATAAAAATCCTCCGTCTTGTCTATGTTTATGAGTTTATAGTTTCTTATAAAAAAAAACTCGTTGGAAAGAAGAATCTTTTCTTTATTTTTGAACGTAGATGAAAACGTCGTCATATCATAGTGTTTTTTATGGAGATGAACGAACTTTAGTAAGTCATGTATGATTACACTGAACCTGGTATAGTACGAAATTCTTATATAATATTATTTTAGTTGAACAAGTGTTCTCTGCACGTCGTGTCTTGTGGCGTGTTAAAGAGATTACCTAAACGGCAATATTGGTAGCGAGAATGATTGCCTGGTGACCTACCATGACGTCTTAAGACGCTGTACATAGCGAACACTCTGTAAACGACTAGTTTTTCGTCGCAAAGTTAGCCGTATCTGTACATGCCATAAGCAAAAAAAAAATGCAGTGTATAGTCAAATGTATTAAGTAAAGACTTTAACAAAAACAATTCACAAAAGTAGTCTAGAACTACGAAAAAAAATATGTCAATATGACCACGAAAAAAAATTTTTCGTCTCGAAATTCTCATTTTTTTCAGCGGTAACCATTATACATAGTTTTTGTAACTATAACAGAAGAAAAATCACATACTAAAGACATATCTAATTTTTTATTGAACTCACAACTGTAATTGTTTAAATATCAAGTTAAAACTGCAAAATTTCTTACATTTTTTCTTACAATTTGCCCCCGCGCGCAGCTACTTCACCCCCGCGACTACCTTTGCTACGTAGAGCTTGGGTACAGCGCCTTAAAGCGTCAGTGGTTCCGCTCAGGGAACGAGGTGCCGCTAGACGACTTGTATTAGCTGTCTCTTTCCTAAAGCCTAACTACTCAAGTACTCACGTTAAAACGTCATGGTAGGCCACCTGAGCTCATACGCAGACTACTTTAACTAGCTACTTTTTTTCTCTCTCGCTCCCAATTTATGACATTCAAAACTCAAGGGAGATGGATATATTTTTAGCTCCAGTCAAAATTCGGTCCCAAGGCAAACGTTACTATGATGAATATCTTAGCATCACTCTGAAATTCATATCGGTAACATAACCGACCCTGTAGTGGAGGTCCAATCCAATCGATACTTAGTTGCCACATATCCGTTGACTTTATGAAGATTAAACTCTGGCTTCTCGGGTCAGACCCTGGCTCGTTTATATTAAACTGTTCGGTAATATTTGATAACTTGATACCTGTATCTAAAAGTTTTAGTTTTGCGTTGTTATAGTTTCGGCTTCATCGTGGTTACTTTAATGGCATGAAACTCTATATTTAAATCGTATGCTCGATTATTTTAGCTTGTTTGCTGTTGTTTAGAGGCATCGGCAACTTCAATAGGTTTTCTGATGAATTGTCAACTTTATTGCAATTTGGGTCTCATTTTAACTCAAGCCTTCTCTAAGAAAATAGCCATGTAGCTCCCGAAATTAGAGTTTGGTATTCACTCAGTTATTGAAGGTGACGCGTACTGTCAGTAGCTTAATTATCTTTGTACAGTCATAAAATTGTCTTTTAGAGAATAGCATCGCACCCTACGATAGCAGTCTCATCACAGTTTTTTCTTAGAAATTATTGAGTAAGAGTAAGTTACTAAACTTTCCCTGACAGAACCTTCACAAGTCTCTCTACTGAAATATGAATTTATAACACACCAGATGAGTGATAGCATTAAAATATTCTTTTAGTGTTTTAAGCTTCCCGATTCTAAGTTAAAAAGAATAATTGAAAAGTGATTAAACTTCCACTGAAAAGATTAACAGCGTCGTTCATCCACGCCCCGTCATTTTTCACTAGACTTAAAATAATATTGTGAAAGCGAGCTGACGTTTAAACAATTATTCCGCCTTTCGGTTATCCCCGGGTGTAATTCATCACTTTATTTATTCATGTTCCGTTATTGTTTATTTTCCAAATACGTTGTTTCATTTCCTTTCTGTTATTTTCTACTTACTTCAAAGAGATCTTTATTAACAGGTATCATAATACTGTTTCAGTGTTTATACAGAATGGTTAATGGTCTGGGTGGGCCTAAAACTTTATAAAAGCGTGTTACAGAACCCTTAACATTTACCCTACTCCATTTTATAAGCCAAAGAGATAAAGTGACAATGTCATGACTGTAAAGTTACTTCTCATTAAAACTAAAGATAAAATATAACTTTAACTTTGTATAATTTCCTACGATTTGTCCGTGGAATGCGAGTCTGCGACACTAGCCCCGTGGGTGCCATTACGTGTAGAGCGAAGCCTTGAATTAATTTGTTTAACTACTGCAAATATAGACGGAATACGGGATTAAACTATCCTTAATCCATTAGGGAGAATGGCAAGAAGTCAGTTGTTTGAGAAACTTGCCAAATAATAGGCCCGCTGTGTTATGGGATACAGACTGTTAATAGGATGCTTCTTTAACTATACGCTATGTGCAAAGTTGGTGGTGCACGATATGGCAGAGATGTGAATTAAGGGGCGCACCCGCGGAATAAAGTAGATACGTGTCAAGTCTAATATGCGACACAACCGTTTTAAGTAGGTACTTTTTAGGGTTCCGTAAAAAATGGAACCCTTATAGATTCGTCATGTCCGTCTGTCTGTGCGTCAAAAAAGTGGCTGTGACATACGGATGTCACAGCCACTTTTTTTTGAAAGTGTAAGAGCTATCCTGTTGAAACTCGCACTTGGCCGGTTTTTTTGGGTTTTATGAAGATACAAGCAGAAAATTATTATAAAAATATATAGTTGGCCATAATTGGCAGATATTATGACCGTCAATAATTTGGTTACGAGGAGGCGCTGTAATCACGCACACATAGCGGTCATGCAGAATGGTGAAATAGTGGTATTAATATTTTAACTTTGAAGGACAATGCAGTGTAGGGAAACAAAATTAAAATATCGTTTCTCTACGTAGACACAGGATGCCGTTTTTGGTAGATTATTCATAGAAACTTGTACCTACGCTATTTTAAAACAAAGCGAGAAAAGTCAGCCGAAATACCGGCAGTAAAATACTATTAAAACTAAGTTCAGTTAAGACTTCATTCTGCCTGTGCGAAGCTGTGGCGGGCAGCCATTGTTAAATATTCTCATTGTCTTGAACAACTGTAATACTGCGCTAGGTAGGTACATTACCCTCTTAGAAAGTAACGTTTTTAATGTAGAACGTTGAAAATAAAATAGTTTTAAAAGCAAAATGGTTTTTTCTGAGTATTAAGACAAGGACTATCGTTGTAGTTATAAAATTTTAATTAAGCAAATAGGTAGGTATCTTACTTAGAAATTAGGTAACAATGGTCGTCGCTAGACCGTCTGTAAACATAACGGTGACCCTGGAACGCAAAGGGCTACTGAAAGAACAGAGTGGATTTTTAGTTAGTCTCTTACACTCCACCCAGAGCCGGAGGAATCATTTGATAGATGAAAAATTCTGTTTTTCAATTGGTCAGCATCATACTTGCTACGGAATTTTAATACTGACAGCCCTCGAATACTGACATGATTTTATTTGTTCAGTTTCAACGATGAAGTCAACTCATGGAATTTATTAATCTTCTCAGTTTTAACACAGGTTTTTATCTAGCACTGCAGTCAGGGTTACAATTTATCTTTGTGTTGTTAAAAATGTTTTCTATTTCTAAATTTTTATTATGGTAGGTAAGTTGCTATGTTTTCTTCTCAAACGTCATCATTCGAAATTATATTCAGAATATATGTTCGTTGGGACATTTTGGGACTTTCAGAAGTAAGAAGACAAGGTGAGCAAACAGAGGAAAGAGACGATGCCGTGTTCTTCCACTTCGGTGAAACCAGCGGACAGCACGGAGTGGGGTTCATGGTGGCAAAGAAGTGGAAGGACAACATCATTGAATTTTTAGGCTACTCTGAACGTGTCGCTGTGCTCAAGTTCCAACTAACACCTAGCAAAACTCTCACTCTTGTACAGGTGTATGCACCAACATCTGCATATTCGGATGAAGATGTAGAAGATTTTTACGATCTTGTTAATAGAGCATGTGACGAAAATAAAGGCACCTGGAACATGGTAATTGGTGACTTTAATGCAAAAGTGGGACGAAGGCAAGAACTGGATTGTGGTAACACAGTTGGTAGTTTTGGGTTAGGAGAATGAAACGAGCGAGGCACTCGACTCACCCAGTTTGCCTTTGGACAGAGCATGCACATAGTCAACAGTTTCTATATGAAGAAACCGCAAAGACGATGGACCTGGGTGTCACCTGATGGCATCACGCACAACGAAATTGACTACATCTTGTCATCTGATAGATATATTATTAAAAATATAAATGTCATAAACAGAATCAAATATAGCTCAGACCATAGACCCATTCGTGTTAAAATCAGACTAGATTTTAAAATCCATCGAGCCAAATTATTTATAAAACAAACTAAAAGACTATCTAAAGAAACCCTCATTAACAACTTCGAGCATTTCAACCAGGAACTGTCTAATTATTTTAAGGAGCTTAAAATCGATGAAACAGACGCAGAAAAACAATACAGTGCAATAGTTACCGGAATAAGCAATACCTACAAAACTATAAAAAATAAACCCAGAAATAGAAATAAATTATCCTTCCAAAGTCTAGATTTAATAGAACAACGAACAAATCAACAAATAGGAACACCAGACTACAGAGCAATAGATAAAAAAGTTAAAAGGAGTATTAGAAAAGATCTTAGGAATCTGAATACACATTTGGTAAGAACTGCTTTAGAAAACAATACTTCCCTAAGAGTTTTGAAACAAGGAGTTACTTCCGGGAAAACTTGGATTAATAGCTTGGTGGATGATGAGGGAGTAAAACATTACAATAGGGGTAAAATCATGGAAATAGCAACAAAATTTTATAAATCATTATATTCCGATCATCTACCACACGACACCTATAATGAATATATTCCTTCCGACTCCATTCCCCCCATAAATTGTTATGAAGTGCACAAAGCACTTGCTACTATGCGCTACAATAAAAGTCCTGGAGAAGATGGAATTACCACTGAAGCACTCAAAATAGGATCTTCCACTTTGTTGCCCCATCTTACTAACCTATTTAACACCATTCTACGGTCAAGAAAAGTTCCAAAAAGAATGTGCCATTCAAACATAATCCTTCTGCATAAAAAGGACGACAAAAGTGACATTGGCAATTACCGTCCAATAAGTCTAACATCTCACATCTACAAGACTTTCATTAAAGTAATACATAATCGTATAGATGACAAATTGGATAAACATCAACCATCTGAACAAGCTGGATTTCGCCCCAGTTTCTCAACAACCGACCACCTGCAGACCCTGAACCAACTCCTAGAAAAGTACTCAGAATTTAATAAACCCCTCTACTTAGCCTTCGTAGATTATACGAAGGCTTTCGACAGTATCAAACACTCCTCAATATTTAAAGCTCTTGAAAATCAAGAATTAGAGTCGCAGTATATTGACCTCCTGAGAAATATTTACCAAAACAGCACCGCAAACATCAAATTCAGTAATGAAGGACCTTCGTTTGAAATTCAAAAGGGAGTTAAGCAGGGTGATCCACTCTCTCCGAATTTGTTCACCAGCACCCTTGAGGAGATATTTAAAACTCTGGCAGCTTCTTGGACGACTAAAGGTATTGAAGTCGGCAATAAGAGGCTTACAAACCTCCGATTTGCCGATGACATTGTCCTTTTTGCCCCTACAGCTTCTGAACTACAAACCATGCTCCAAGAACTGAGCACGGCTAGCTCCTTGGTGGGCCTTGCGATGAATCGGTCTAAAACGCAAATAATGACTAACAGCACTAAGCGTAGGGTCGAGGTAGATGGGCAGGATATTAATTATGTCGATGAGTATATCTACTTGGGCCAGTTAGTGTCTTTCGAAAACAGGCAAGAAAGAGAAATCGATCGCCGAATCGAAAATGCCTGGAAAAGCTACTGGTCCAAGAAGACGCTTATGAAGGGTGATTTACCAATCTCCCTAAAGCGCAAACTCATCGACATGTGCATCCTGCCCGTCCTAACCTACGGTGCTCAGACCTGGTCACTTACCGAGTCGCAGAGGTTCCGCCTTGGAGTCTGCCAAAGGGCAATGGAACGCAGCATTCTGGGCATCAAAAGACAGGACAGAGTTCGCAACACCACGCTGCGTTCCAAAACGGGCATTCTGGACGTCGGCCAGAAGGCTGCCAGGCTGAAGTGGGACTGGGCGGGTCACGTCAGCCGCATGAACATTGACCGCTGGGCGAAGGCCGCCACACAGTGGGTGCCTGGAGATGGATGGCGCCGCCGAGGCCGGCCCAGAAAAAGGTGGCGAGACGTGTTGGACTCGTACCGTGAGGGCTGGTTCGAAGTGGCGCTGGACAAAAACACATGGAAGGACTTGGGGGAGGCCTTTGCCCAGCAGTGGGACAGTATAGGCTATTAAAAAAAAAAAATATATATGTTCCGTGCTGACTTTATCCCATAAAATAAATAGGCATCTTCTGGGCGCGCTCGTTCGTAGGCTCATCCATCGCTTTCCATCAAGCGAAGTCGAGGTCAAGAGCCAGGTCAGAGACCCACTCATTAATAAAAATAAAACACCCTTGCAGATTTTTTTCTAAGTTCCAGATATAAGTGAACACGCAGCTATACGCTTTTTTATTTTAATTGAAGCCTTTTTTTATTAAGTGCATCAGTGTTGTTGATTACAAAAAAAAAAACGTTTTTTTTTTTGCTACGGTTGATTACTTATATTACGATTTCTTCGTTTTATTTTTTAATTCCAAACAGGGTATTTCTAACTAAAAAAACACACAACAATGAATTTTTCTTGATAAAGTTATTTAAAAAACTTTTTTTTAAAAAGAACCGACTTCAAATCAAACACAAAAAAGTTTAAATTAACTTTTCACTTCAGTAGCTCAAACATGTAGGTTTTGCTGCCTGAAATCAGTGAGCAAAATGCGATTTTGGTCACTGAGTGAGACAAAGTAACTTTTTAATTTTTGTTTTCAGAAAGCCGCGAATATCTTATTCAGCCTTGACCAGCCCTTTCGAAATTCCGATTTTGAATTCGTCCTCAAAGACAAACACGCTCGGTTTGTACTAACTAAAGAAATGCAAAAAGATAATTTTTATGTCTTAGTGTAATTTATTGAATGTTTAACTTATATGTAAACGTAGTATTTGAACGAAAATAAGTATTTACTGCAAATAAAACTGATATTTAACCTGTAAATATTTATTTCTAGTTTCAATAAAATGTTACGTAAATATTTTGAATAATAAAATTTCATGGGTGCTATAATTTCCGAACACGCCTTAATTTAAATAAAAGAGCGGGAATAAAATTTCTTGGCTGGTGTAAAGAGTTGAATAAGTTAATAGTTATTTCAATCTATTCCTGTTTATTATTTTATCTCCTAAAGTGTTCTCGCTGCTGAAGTGAAAAGTTATGTGTGTTACACGAGAGCAAAGTTTTTTGCATCTCGTGCCTTTGAATCCCTCGCCACACTCAGGATTCAACTTTAGAATCACTCGCTACGCTCGTGATTCAATCGTTGAATCCTTCGCTTGCTCAGGATTCAAAATCAGCACTCGCAGCAAAAAACGACTTTGCTCTCTTGTTGCACAAATAACTATTGTTTTTTATTTCATTGACTATTGCCACCGACTTCCGAAAGAAAAGTTATTTTAAACATTTTTGTGTTTGATTTGAAGTCGGTTCTTTTATTAAAAAAAGTTTTTTACAAAAATCTTGATATTGGATCGTATTATTACTAAGTCTATGTTACTAATGATTTTTTATTTTTTTCTACCTTAATATGGGACGAGCACAAACGATCTCTTTAACTTCTAGCCACCTGATGCTGAGCGTAGGTCTATTCAAATTTTTTCCATTTCTGGCTATTTTCGTTTCTTCTGGTTATTTTAGCGAGATCGTCTGGCCAATTATTTGGGTGTCTTTTTACATCCTTCTGTCCTACCCGTGGCTTCCACTCCAACACTTTCCTGCCCCATCTCTTCTAATTATCTCGACGCAAAATAAGATTCACTTCACAGCTTTACTAAACTAAGGCGGAAAATGCTATCCTGGACGAATCTAGTTGCCCCATTGAGGTAGGTATTTAATTAATTATGGGGCTGACAACAAAGCCGGTTGTGGGACTGACATCCTTCTAAGCACGGGTATAAATTACTTACTCAATTTATTAATTTTGTAGAAGTAGTTCAGGATTAACGCTATGTTATACGGCGATATTTATTTGTTTGCTTTTGTCATACTAATCTGTACGAATGTTATTTTGAAAATTTATTGACGAATGATTCCAAAAAGATTTTTTTAGTAATATGCAGATAAAGCAGTGCGCACAAGCTATACCAAATATTAAGCACTTATGATTCATCATCTTCCTGCTCTTATCCCATTTTACTTGTGGTCGGCGCAACACGTTTTTTTCTTCCATTCTCCCCTATCAGACGTCACAGTATCATTTATTCCTTTTTCATTCATATCATTCCTTAGACAATCCATCCATCTTTTCTTTGGCCTTCCTCTTCCTCTCCATCCATACTCATCACTCTCTTAGTCACGTGAGTCTCATCCCTCCTCATCACATGTCCATACCAAGACAGACGATTCCCTGATTATGATTAAGTATTGTTCTATTTCTATAGTGTCATCAATGTTTTGACAACAAAGTGTGTCTGTTCCAGAATAAGACCTCATTATGTTCTCGTCTCTTCGTTATGATATATTCTTGTTATTAATAATATTATGTGTAGCGAAGAAAGATATACAGTGTGTCCGGACACGAGTTAGCGATACTTGAAGGGGATATTATAGATTCATTTTCATCGACAAAACTGCTTTTAAAAAAATTCTTACTCCAACACCTCGCGAATGGCGGCCATTTTAGTTTTTTGATTTGTCAAACTAGGGTATGTACAATAAAATGCAAATAACTTTAAATCCAAGAGACCTACATACATGCAAATGACTTTATTGCAAAGTTAAATGTTAAGGCTTTTCAAAAACTTGCAAAAGTTTTCTGAATAATATGTAAAAAGAACCAAAAAACGTGGGCAAACACGAAATTGTACACAAAAATTACAGAATATTTTCACATTTTATACTCTAGCACGAAAAGTACCCCTGTATTTTGCTTAGGTGTTTGCATTAAGTTAAAAGTATTTGAGTTAGGCTATAAAATGGTATCAAAATTATTTCTCTACGTTAAGTACTTTAGGAGTTATTCTTACTTGAACATAACCCTTCCTTAGCGAATGTACCCCAATAATACAGGTGTCGCATTCTTCGGGCGAGCTAAATCGTTTCAGTGTAAATTTATGACCTGTCATTATTAACCACCATGTAAATGATCCCAACGAATCACCCATAAACTGAAATGGCCCATTTTTTGAATTTATTCAAAGATTTTTTTTTCATAGAGTAAACAAAAAAATTATTATTTCAGTTTAATGGTGATTCGTTGGGATCATTTACAAGGTGGTTAATAATGCCAGCTTATAAATTCACGTTGAAACGGTTTAGCTCGCCCAAAGAATGCAGCTTCTGTAACATTGGTGGTACATGCGCTAAGGAAGGGTTATGTTCAAGTGAGAATAACTCCTAAAATACTTAACGTAGAGTGATAATTTTGATATTATTTTATAGCCTGACTCAAATACTTTTAACTTAATGCAAAAACCTAAGCAAAATTCAGGGGTACTTTTCGAGCTAGAGTATGAAATGTGAAAATATTCAGTAATTTTTGTGTACAATTTCATTTTTGCCCACGTTTTTTGGTTCTTTCTACATATTATTTAGAAAACTTTTGAAACTTTTTGAAAAGCCTTAACATTTAGCTTTGCAATAAAGTCATTTGCATGTATGTAGGTCTCTTAGATTCAAAGATATTTGCATTTTATTGTACGTACCCCAGTTCGACAAATCAAAAAACTAAAATGGCCACCATTCGCGAGGTGTTGGAGTAAGAATTTTTTTTAAAGCAGTTTTGTCGATGAAAATGAGTCTATAATATTCCCTTCAAGTATCGCTAACTCGTGTCCGGACACACTGTATAAACAATAACATACACCGTCTAATTACAAAAAAATTAAACATCTGTTGAAAATTTGTCTAAAAAAAGTGTAACTGGAAAACGACCCTAAAATCAACGTCAAATACCGTTTTGCAGTTGACACTTTGTCTTCAATTTGTTCCAAAGAAATAATGTTGGGAGAAGTTAAGAGGGTAGCAGATATCATTCGTAATTCATTCAGTTGTACACTTGGGATTGTAAGAATACAAAATTGAATAAAAATGCCCATTTATTAAGGAAAAATCCTTCGAAATTGTTTGTTAAATATAAACATAAAAAATATTGTGTATGAGTTTCTTCGATAGATAAGTTAAACTTAAGTGTCACGTATAGGATGCTTCTTTCCTTGTCTCTTGCTGTGCGCTTAGGGGGAGATAGATTTGTCTGATCCTAATAATTTATTATATTCTCCGACTACCCGCATTCTTCAGTCAATCCGCGATCAAGGCGCTTGCAACAGCGTCAACATAATTATCGGGTGCTTAGAATAATGAACAATCAAGCAAGTTATCCCGTGACATTTTATGATTAGTTTAAACCATGAAAGCCTAAAACAGTGTTTGATAGATAAGCTATAGACATTTTCGTTACGTCTCGTTGCTGTTAGTCCTAAACTTTTAGAATTTCTTGCGCCATTTTCTCAAGTCCCCGATGTGCACGTAAAGTCAGTTTACCACTTCAGATGTTCTTCGAAACTCGGTCAAGGTTGGGAAGCTCGATTAGGGTTTCCTTGCTTTTTCTTTTCAGTTTAAGACACGTACTTATAATCTGTACGTCGGCGTCGTGTCATTTTAGTTCAACTCTTAACGAGACGATAATTTGCAGACATTATTTCTTTGTCCACATCTTTTTTTTAAACTTGTGTGCTTCTTTTCTTTATTCATTCTCTTATACAATCATTTTTACAAAAACATTAAAAATATAAATAATAGCAGTCCACCAGGGCATGATTTTTAGGAGGTTCCTCTCTCAGGGCTCCTGAGAGAGGAACCTCGATCCTAACAATACTATTTATTTCTGAATTCTTTATTTCTCTCAAAAGTACGTTCTTTGTCTAGTAACTTCTGTCACTCGGTATGTAAATAAAACTTTATTATAAGGGATAAAAGGATATAGTTGCTTCAAAGAGCCCTGGGTGTAATAATACAGGTCCGGTAGGTATTATACTCGTAATGTTCGGATTTCCATTTGCATTTTTATGAAGGGAACATGGCGAGTATTTTAAGCAAGTACTTATTGAAGATTCTTGGGCCAGAGTCTCATACAATTTGAGGCTTGAGATATTTCTGTTATGCGTCATTCACCTTTTGTATTCGTTGGTATGAGATGTGTGTATTTTATGAGTCAAATAGTTTCTATACTCACGTTTTGTTTGTTGTAGTATTTAGTAAATATTTTCATGTTATTTTACGAGTATGTTGACGTAAGAAAAACTTTTTGGAGGGAAACAATGTGATTATTAAAGACTACCATTTCTCTTCAAGATCACGCGTCCAGGGTCCGATCTATCTCTTTAGGTAGGTACCAAGATTCGTTAAACAACTGTTTAGGCATGAAAGCAAGTAAATACAATTTCACATTAATAATATCAGCTAGGATAAGGTTAGTAAGAATAATCTCACATGAACATCTTTTATTAATTACAATGAGTTCTTTGTTTGTAGCAGGCCCGAAGGCCCCTAACATGCCGATTCCTATCGGCTTCACTTTCGAAATATAGCAAATACTAATATCAATGATTTTCATTTATCATTTAGACAAATTAATTATTTACTAAGTTACATTGCTTGTGAAAATAACAATCAAAGAAAAACACTCAAACTAAAACTAACAATCAAAGAAATAATAAACATTTACTTAAGAAAATAAAAATCAAAGAAATAAATAAACACCATTTTTTTTCCGTGCAATTTCAACTCTCGCAAAACAGGCAAGCCGTAAGGCAAAACAGGAATCCTTCCTCTTGTAGCGATCGTGAGCTCGACGCTACGTAACACCGCTAAATTAAGGACGTTGGGAAGCCGAATGTCTCCGGCTTATTATAAGGACAGAGATATGAAATGCGTACGTCAGAACGAGATGGAATGATACTGGACTTCGTAATTCATTTAGATAGTATTATTTGGATGACAGATTCAAACTAGTTTTGATTCGCGTTTATTTATAGTTTTGTATTTATTGCTTTCACCTGTCTATTTGCATTTGATTTGGTGTTATTGTTAAAATTGATAAGTTTTGCGTAGTTAGTGCAGTAACAACAAGGTTATTTCAGTTCAATGGTATTGTTTGATAAGCGGTCACAGTAAAACAGTGTCATGTTAGTTTCGAAGTTTTCAACTAGATGGCGTTGTGCAATTACGTCACGATCCTGAATCGCGGTGTTAAGATCTGTAGGCGATTAGTATAAGCTTTTGAGAAAATATTTTTTATTTTATTTGTAACTGTGCACTATGTAAATTACTCTGAATGAAAAAGGTTACTCGATTCGTCCGTGTAATAATCATTAACATTATTTATTGTTTTTTTCTATGTTTCTTCGCGGGATAACTTCGTCTAGAGATGGGTAACTAGCCGAAATTTCAATAGCTTAGCCAACCGGCTATTTGTGGTGTAATAGCCAGCTAGAGCTAGCTAGCCAGCTATTTGGCTACTTGGCTATTGAACAATAGCGTTTAGTAACTAGCGGCGCAATGAAGCGGCGCCGGTGTAGCTAGGTAGGACTTAAATTACGCAACAACAACTGCCCGATCTGAATTCGATCCTAAATCAAAAAGAAATGATTTCCTCCCTGAGGTCACAATAACCAAAATACTAACTATCAAATTTTTATTTATTTTAAACCTGACGGTGACTAACCAGCTTTCTAATCATCGTATTTCATAAGTTCGTTCATTAAACGAACGAAATTACTAAGTATAATGCTCTTTCTTTGTCTAATCTATTTTGTGAATATTGTGAGAAAAAGATCGACGATACCAATGAAGATCGTACACGCGTAGCGCAGTGAGCGCGCACACAGCCATCGGCTATTTTGGCTACTCTAGCTACCCGGCTACCTAATACCGGGACGGCTATAAAACGTTGCAGTTAGCTATACTCCGTGGCGGCTACGCGGCTACGAGCGGCTACGCGGTTACGAGCGGCTATGCGGTTACGAGTGGCTACGCGGCTATATCATAACCTGTCAGTTATCTAGCCAACCAGTAGCCGATAGCTAGCTATCGTGTTGACGGATATCATAGCCGTGGCTATTTTGCTCATAGCCGGTATTTGGCTAGTTATGGCTATAGCTACCCATCGCTAACTTCGTCATTAATGAACCGATTTTGATGTTTTTTTTTTGTTGAAAAGAAGATAGTTCAAAAGTAAGGTTCATGATAAGGAAATCAGGGTTTGATAACGGAAACCAGAGAAATCGAGTAAAACTTTCATAAATCGTAGGGGCGAGTAGTATGTTTGTAAGTTTTTTCATTAAGTATTTCAAAGCACTACAATTTAATAAAGGTCTGGAGAATAATATCTGATGATAGAGCCGAGTGACAGTTGAGGAAACTCATCAACGATTCACAGCAGCTACCTTGTGTTTGAGCTTGATTGATGTAAGAAAAATATGTATTTGACAAGAATTTGAGTTGAATATTTAAACTAAAAAGGCTAAAATTATGCCAAAGCTATAGTTACTGGAATTCACGTTTTGGTCCGGCTTCACTTTCAAGAATATTTACCCTACGCCACTGGTTTGTAGGTTTGTAAGAAAATTTTCCAATTCTAAAAAAAATTATATCGGTTCTTGAGTCAAAACTAACATGAACGAAGTCACGGTACAAGCTAGATTTAAATATAGCCAGGATAATACTTATATATAACTTAATCCTATTATTGAAAGAATGTTTGAATTCGGATCAGTTGCTTCTAAGATTATACTCTAAATCCAAACTGATGAACATACAAACTTTAACCCTATAAATATAATTACCTATATGCCCGCGCGTATAATTCGATAATTTTCTGACGTGAACGTCAAACTGGGATTAAAAGTATCCTATGTGCTAATCCGGGTAATAATCTATCTGTTAGTACATACAGATCCTTTCAGTAGTTTTTGTGTGAAAGAGTTACAAATGTCCATCCATCCTCGCATACCTAGTTTCTCATTTAAAACAGGAGTAAGAAGAATAGTAGAGTAAAACACTTCGGGTTAATAAATAAAACTGTTAATATTGATGAGATTATTTATCTATACTAATATTATAAAGCAGAAGAGTTTGTTTGTTTGTTTGGTTGAACGCGCTAATCTCAGGAACTACATGTAGTTATAGGATAAAATAAATGACGGTTTTCATTACGCAAATCTGAGAATTGAGACCAATATTGGGTCTTCAAAATTAATTGTAGATATGTTTACTTCAAGAAAGATACCGTGCCTAAAACTAATAAACTGTAGGCAATATCTTCAGCAACAAGAACAATCTATTCTAAGTATCAATTTACGTACTCATGGTTAAAATAAATTGGAAATTGATAACTAAAGTTTGTTCGACAGTTTGACTAAATATGGATCATGCACGAATGTTGTAACAAGGTGTCCGTTACCCAGGCCAGATGTTGTCGAAAATGGTCATTTGAATCTTATAGATAATTAGTTTTGCGGCTTCTGTAATTGTTGCGCACATTTTTAAATTTGTTGCGCTTATAGTTTTTTAATTATTTCACAAAAACATTTCCTGCTGGGGTAACGTTACCCCAGCCAGACCTTTTTCTTTTTAATGGGAATATTTAAATAAATACGAGCTATAAAATTAGTTGTCTAGATGAAGTAAATGTTGTGCCTTATTTTGTATTTATTCTTTCTTCGGTTGCGAAGTTATTCGAGATTTTGCTGGGGTAACGTTTTTGGTTTAGCTAGATCTTTGAAATGGTTAAGCGGATTCTTATCATATTTTGTACATGACTTCTTAGGAATCAGTTTAAATTTGTTCTGCAATAAAAAAACCAAAATAATGCATAGCTTAAAGGTTATTTCATTAAATAGAAAATCACTTCAATTGGTCCCAGCACTCTCAATAAGAAGTCTAAAGACTTACTTTAAACGTTATTTTAAAGCTTGTAACTGCCTTCAAATGTATGTGAAGTTTCATTAGTATCCTGTAAGTATTTAACAAGTTATGATGAAATTCAGTTCTTCACGGGCACGGTCTTGATGCGCGCGGTGTTATTTGGCCACTGGATTGGATATATGAACTGAATGTTATGTCAATTATTAGTTTTTTAGTTCAGTTGTATATCAGTAAAATTTCAGCGTAGTACATTGGATAATTAATGAGATAATATGATTAAAGTCATTAGGAAGTGAATGACCGTGGTAACCCGACCAAGTTTAGGTGGTTACGAAAAAGCGAAAACGCAGAACATTATGGTACCTTCTAAAATATGTAGGATAGTGTTACAAATTTAGTACAGACATGTACACAAGTTTAAAAAAAAACTACATGATTATTAAAGAATTTTTATTGACAAGTAAAATAATCATTTAAATTGAATTTTTAAAGTATTAATAAACTTATACTTAAAAACACTCACAGATTAAAATTACAGATAGTAATTTTGCTTTTTTGAAATTTTCGAATAGATTTCAGTATACACAGTACACAGTTACAGTTTTTATTTAAATATACACGTATTGGAATGTGTAATGATTGATACATATTTGAAACTCGAATCGTCATTTATTTGCGAGTTTATATCAACGCGAGTATCGCAAAAAGGTAATTATGGATTTCTTAAAGTCTACGTGTCCAAGGAGGTTGTGGAAATAAGTACCTACCTACCTGTTGCGATAGTCCCGACTCCCGACATTGATAACGATAAAAATCGGTCGCTAAGTCATGAATTTCATTAATCAAGTTTCAAGTCATATGTTGACAATATATACACAAAAACCTTTCACTTGAATCATCCTATCTATTAAAAAAAAAACTGCTTCAGAATCTGTTGCGTAGTTTTAAAGATCTAAGCAAACAGGGACAGACAAACGGGAAGCGACTTTGTTTTATAGGCACTATGTAGCGAAGGATAAATAATTATGTCGTTATCATTGTTGAGAATTTCAGTACAGGTAATAACTACGTACGAAAAAAAAAGAAAATAATAAGTAAGTTCCTAAATTCAAATAGGTATTTAAGCCTTAAAAAAAATACAGTTTTAGATAAGTACCTAACAACATGTACATATTAATAATAATTTTGCTACTATTTCTGTAGTTACATTATGCAAGCTTACCTTCTTTGTGAATTCATCAAGGAGCCCGCACCATAATTATGATCATTAATAGAAGCACTCCACATTAGCAGTAATTCGCCACACTTATTATTATATAATAGCTCTCACGCACTCGATAAATATTTGCAAAAACAGGAAACGGAACTGCCGAAGTGCACGCGCACTCTAAAAGATGACATGTTTAGTGCGTTATGCAAACAATGTATTACACCCTTTCACCCCTCCCACCCTCCCATGTCCCACCGAACGACATAATTATATCGGTGATTTTTGATAAGTTGTGCAACTGAAAGATAATAATAATGTTTTCATAGTACAGATATTATTGTATTATTATTTAACAGTGTACGCGTCTGTACCGAAATTGTAAGGTGTATTATACTAAACATTTAAAAAGATAGTATAATGTTCTGCGTTTTCGCTTTTTCGTAATCACCTAAACTTGGTCGGTTTACCACGGTCATTCACTTCCTAATGACTTTAATCATATTATCTCATTAATTATCCAATGTACTACGCTGAAATTTTACTGATATACAACTGAACTAAAAAACTAATAATTGACATAACATTCAGTTCATATATCCAATCCAGTGGCCAAATAACACCGCGCGCATCAAAACCGTGCTCGTGAAGAACTGAATATCATCATAACTTGTTAAATACTTACAGGATAATAATGAAACTTCACATACATTTGAAGGCAGTTACAAGCTTTAAAATAACGTTTAAAGTAAGTCTTTAGACTTCTTATTGAGAGTGCTGGGACCAATTGAAGTGTTTGTCTATTTAATGAAATAACCTTTAAGCTATGCATTATTTTGGTTTTTTTATTGCAGAACAAATTTAAACTGATTCCTAAGAAGTCATGTACAAAATATGATAAGAATCCGCTTAACCATTTCAAAGATCTAGCAAAACCAAAAACGTTACCCCAGCAAAATCTCGAATAACTTCGCAACCGAAGAAAGAATAAATACAAAATAAGGCACAACATTTACTTCATCTAGACAACTAATTTTATAGCTAGTATTTATTTAAATATTCCCATTAAAAAGAAAAAGGTCTGGCTGGGGTAACGTTACCCCAGCAGGAAATGTTTTTGTGAAATAATTAAAAAACTATAAGCGCAACAAATTTAAAAATGTGCGCAACAATTACAGAAGCAGTAAAACTAATTATCTATAAGATTCAAATGACCATTTTCGACAACATCTGGCCTGGGTAACGGACACTGTAACAAGTTACAACTTTTAGTTCGTCTTTGTCATGTTTTGAGAGTTTATAACTTTACAACTTAAGTCATCACGAGATAAATATAAGTTTCAACAGAATCATGGTATCTATTGACGTAAGGACCAGGGTATAAAATCGGGAAATCCCGATACAGTACTTTTCGGTTATTAATTTCTGAAATAAATAACCGAAAAGCGTTAGTATATACGTAAACACCTATCTTCACTAAATAATAGTACTACCAAGTTTATAGAACATCTCTCGCGCCCGGCATTGGTTTCGGCCATGCTGCGGGGCGAGACGGAGTGGGAAGCGGTCGCCTCCTTCTGCGAAGCAGTCATGCTAGCGAAGGAGGAGGCGGGCCGCATGAGGGAGAGGACAATGTCCTCCCTCCGCCCCACCCGCGGTGGTGGATGCCCACGGCGACGGACGTCGCAAGACGATCTCCGGCCACCGTAGGCGCGGGCATGCGGGCGGCGAGTAAAGGGCAACTCGCAGCCCGACCATGGACCATGCCCGGGTCGACGGCGCGTTGTGTTCCACGCGCGCCTCAAAGAGCGTCAGCATAATGACGGGGCCCCCTCTCTAGAGGGCCAAAGCCTGCCGGGGTCGCGGGACTTATCTCATCACCGTGACCCCGGAACATAAAGGGCTATTGACACCGTGGATTTTAGTCAGTACAAGTCCGACAGTCCCTCCCGCCCTGCCCGGGGTGGGAGGACTCATTTGATGATTTTACCACGATAAAAAAAAAAGTTTATAGAACATAATAATAAATTAAAACATAAAAATTATATAAATATTGACGATAGTTGTGAGTACGTTTTGACAATAACGTATTCAGAAATATTCCTACGATACATGTCGATTGTCGACTTAGTTAAGTTATGGAATTTACTCGAAATGTTAAAAAAATAATTGTTCAAAGACTTTGAAGGCAGAATTTCTAAATACTTATGCGGTGCAAGTCAAATTTTCTGCCTTTAGTTTAATCACTTACACAATTACAAATTGTGCCTAGATCAAATTGGTTTCTTCTATGCATCAACTTAATTTTAGTAAACTGTATGTTTGCAGTACACTCGTGCAGAGAAGCGTTATTTAGACCAAGACATTTTTTTCGCATTTGAAATCGACAAAGTTGAATCATGCATGATCCCTTTTGACAAAAAATCGTTTGAATCCGTCAAATTGAACAAGATCAAAGTCTTTACCATGGATATGTATGTTTACGCGAATGTGGACTTAATTGCATTTAAATGTCTGTTAGAAAATAAGCTTATGGTGGGTCATAATTCACCTTTGTCGATTGTACAATCTGCATATAGCATGACAGATATCAACAACGTCATTCAATGTTTTAAAAATGGGGTTTTCGTGTTTTCTGATTATAAACGAGATATGTGCGGCTGCAGATGAGGATACAAAAAGACCGATATGTTTTACTTAAATTATTTAATTAATTAAAATTAATACAGTAATTTACTAAATTTAAAGACGTGACAAATGTTCGATGTGAGAACAATAAGTGGCACATTATTACATGAAATTATTAGTCATTGGTGGTTCGATTCACTGATCACACACGGCGAGATTTTAGGAACGCTGAGACTGCGAATCTCACGATACCGGGTGGTCGAGCACTGCGCGGAGTTAGTCACCGTCGCTGTTGTACTTTAGGGTTCCATGCTATAATTATGTGGTTCCGTCAGCTATGTATAACATCTCCCTCCATAAGATCGGCAGCTATTTGAAAACTGTAGTTGAGAATAGTGACGATGGCGAAGCTGGGTCGATCTCTATGTTGCCGGCCTCCTTGTCCTGTGCCTTACTATTGATTT
Organism: Agrotis exclamationis; assembly: GCA_950005045.1. Taxonomy (NCBI): domain Eukaryota; kingdom Metazoa; phylum Arthropoda; class Insecta; order Lepidoptera; family Noctuidae; genus Agrotis; species Agrotis exclamationis. The sequence continues at coordinate 7,952,470 of OX465417.1, read as the reverse complement.
CATCTGTGGCTTTTCGTTGCTTATTCAATCTACGGCGACGAAGAATAACGATGATAATGAGTACACCTGCACCAGATAGTATAATATATACTGGTATAGTAGTATGGTATACGGCTGCAATGTTCGACGACTGTAACGAGACTGGTCCTTGTAAGGCGATTTCAGAGTTACTTGAATGCAGTCTGCCAAGATCTATGGTTTGTAACTTTATGGTTTTCGTAGTTGAGTTATATGAATTTTCCTTAATGATTGGTAAGTCCATAATTTTCAGAATCTTCCCTTTAACTTGATCGTGACGATTGCTTATAGTAAACGCCGTAGTTCTTAGCACGCAGCCTTTAGGTATGATAGATAAGTAGCTCCCCTGTAACTTTCTATAGTAATCTTCAGAACAGGTTAAACGAACTTGCGTTGGGTAAGGAAATGTTACGACGAAGTGTTGGTCGTCTAGCTGTTCCATAGCTTCAGAAGACAGGATGACTGACGTGAATTGACAGGATTCGCCAATTCTTTGGTTGAGTATAAGATGCTGGATACAGTCCGATTGCTGGCCATGGTGGTGACTTAAGTTATCTTTGCAAAGGTAACCGTGACTATACTTCGGACATTCTGTCTCTATATACAATAGATCTTTTTCTTGGACCGCTACGAATGGAGCAGTTGGAATAAGGATCCTATTGTTACGATTAGGAGCCAGGGAGAGTTTATACAGGATGTAGTTAGTAGGGTAAACTATCGGAAATTGTACAACTATTACTATTTTATTCCCATTATAATAGTAACCTAATCTAATTATATCGTAATATTCTCTGAGGCTGATATCTAAAAATTGATTCTTATCATATAACTTATCTAACTTACTTATCATTTCCTTAAACATAGCATAATTCAGAATAGAGTTATGTGTACTTTCAGCTCTAATAAATGCCAATAAATTTTGTAATGAGTCAAATTCTTTGGACAACTTGTCTATGTTATCTCCTAATATCATAAGTAACTGTGCCAAATGAGCATACTGAATAGTAACTGTTTCATGCCTAGCATTATTAGCTAAAATAGAATTTATTGTTTTCTCAATTTTAACCTGGTTTTCTACTATTCTATCTGTAACGTTTGAACTACGAGAGACCCACTGCTTGCTTAAACTTATCTGATGGTTAATTTCAGATGCTAAATTATTTTCATTTTGGTTTAAGATTGAAATAGCATTATCGTATTTTATTGCGTCGGTATAGTCTAAATTGCCAGAGATGCTCTTTATAACCGAACCAAGACCATCTATAAGACCTCTTTTTATACGCTTTGCTTCAAGTGTATCTAACTGTTCTGATATTTCTTCTAGTTTCGTACCTAGATATTTAACATGGGGCTCGTAGGCTGGCGATACATTGATCAGTTGTGGCGTTAGATTACGCAATTGATCGTTAATAGTCTCTAAATTACTACGCATACTATCAAGATTAATAATTTGGAGAAAGGAATGGAAGTGAGATATAATTTTCGCGGATCCCAGGTTAAAGGGTAAAATACCTGGTCCATCGTTAAGACTTTCGAGCGTTATCTCGTTCGCTTGAGCCAGGGTCAGAAGTGTCAGTGTCAGGACTGGTAGTATTTTCGGTGTCCTGTAACAAACGAGCACTATTAGGCACCCGTTTTAGACGCGATTTAGGCACAAAGCCCTTTTTCTTTTTTGTGTAAATATGAATAGGTAAATTCGCTACTACTGTATCCTGAGTATATCGAGATGCTAATTTTTGTCTATGGCATAATGGGTTTTGAATAAATACCTGTTGTTCAGGCTCAAAACTGTTTTCAGGTTCGCGATTCCTATTAATATTTTCAGTAATTTCAGTACGACGCTGAAGTGAAGTTTCATTGAGAATATCGTACACCTTTAACATACGTTTACGGTGTTCTTGGGTATACTGCTGCAAAAGATGTTCTGAAACATTCATATCTAATGGATCCCGGGGGTCAAAATGACCGGTTATGATATCAATGGGTCTACATTTTGTAAAACTATGTATTGAGCTATTATATGCCAATATAGCATACGGCATAAGATTAGTTACAGAATTTCTCTGCTGTTCTAATTTCAGTATACGTAAATGTTCTAATAGTGTAGAGTTTAGCCGTTCTACCATGCCATTTTCATTGGGTGTATTAGGACAGGTTTTATGGTGTTGAATTTTGTGCAACTTTGTAAATTCAGCAAATACTTGGTTGTTGAATTCCGGACCATTATCTGTTACGATATTTAAAGGTGCTCCATGATGAGTAGAAAATTGTAATAAAGCTTGCACGACACTAATAGCTGTGGCATCTCTCAACAAGTAGGCTTGACCATACTTAGAGAATGCATCTACTATAACTAAGTACTTATTCATTTCAACACTTAGCAAATCTAAGTGTACAATTTCAAAAGGCTTAGAAGGTGGGGGTACTATTTGAAACCTTGGCTTAACTGGATGGCGATCATATTTAGCTTGCCCACATATTCTACATTCATTAATATGCTTGGCTATATGTTCTTTCATTTTTGGCCAAAAGCATCTGCGTGACAATGCTAGATATGACTCATTAATGCCTCTATGATTGGTTTTGCCTACATGATATTTTTTGATCATGTCTTGTTGCTTATAATAGTCCGTAACGTTTTCTACTTCTGTTTTAGTAAGTACTAATTTCATCGCGGAATTTTTGAAACACTGTTGAATTATTGGTACTATAGAATACATCTCTAACATAGGATTAATGAAAATACCTGTCTTTACTTTTGGATTAACATATTCCTTAATGGAATTAATAACGTCCTGTTTTAAATTAGATTTAGAAATTTGTATAACTATCTTGGTATGAGTTTCAAATGGCTTAGTAACTTTAGGCTTGCTTTTTATATCTCCGACTACTTGAAAATAGATTTGATTATTAAATTTATTAAGAGGATCATCTGAAATAGGTATTTCTAGTATCGGATTTTCCAAATCGCTATGAGCACTTAAAGTCCTAGAATCTGCGGTATCAGTCTTAGAGCTTGATTCGGAAGGTGTTCCTTCTGAGGTGTTAACTACTATCGAACTAGCTTCCTCATTATGAATTTCTATTCTGGATAAAGCATCCGCGTTAGTATTAATTTTGCCCTGCTTATAGATAACTGAAAATTCAAATTCACTCAGACGTAATCTCCAACGAGTTAAACGGGAATTCGGTTCTTTTATATTCATGACCCATTGCAGAGGGCGATGGTCAGTCACTATTTTAAATTTCCGTCCAAATAAATATGGTCTGAAGTACTTTGTGGCCCAGACAATAGCCAACAATTCTTTTTCGATAGTACTATAGTTTATTTCGCTGGTGTTAAGCGTACGCGAGGCATAAGCTATAGGTTTATCAGAACCGATAGGCCCTTGTGAAAGAACTGCTCCGATTGCCAAATTGGAGGCGTCAGTAGTAAGAATAAATTCTTTAGCGAAATCCGGGTATTGAAGAATTGGATCATTGACCAATAGGGTCTTACATTTTTCGAAGCATTCAACATAATTCTGATCAAGTGTAATTTTAGATCCTTTCTTAAGGCTTTGAGTCATCGGTTTGGTTATTTTAGCAAAATCGGGGATGAATTTCCTATAATAGCCAAGGAGTCCTAAAAACCTTTTTATCTCCGTGGGGGTTTTAGGTAAAGGATATTTTTGAATAGCCGCGATTTTATCTGGGTTAGGTTTTATACCGTCCTTGCCTATAATATGTCCGAGATACGCTGTTTCTAATTTAAGGAACTCTGATTTGTCCATCTGTATCTTAAAGTTGGACTCACGTAGTTTTTTAAAAACTTTTTCTAAATTGACTATGTGCTCTTGAAGTGATGTACTAAAAACTATTATATCATCTAGGTATACTAGACAAACAGTATTTTGGAGTTCTCGTAGTACATTATCCATAACCCTTTGAAATGTGGATGGACTATTTTTAAGACCCATAGGCATCCTAAGGAACTCAAAATGGCCATTTTCTACATTGAATGCTGTTTTTGGGATATCCTGGGGGTCCATTTCCACTTGGTAGAAGCCACTGGCTAGATCTAGAGTAGTGAAATACTGACAGTTGCCTAATTTGTCTAGGACATCTGCTATATTCGGGATCGGATATTTGTCATCGATTGTTTTTTCATTAACTTTCCGGAAATCTACTACAATACGCCATTTAGTTTTTCCAGAGGCGTCAGGTTTCTTAGCTACTACCCAAATAGGAGAGCTCCAGGGTGAATTCGAAGGTCTAATTATTCCTTGTTCTAACATTTTACCTATTTGTTCCTGCACTTCCTGTCTATGAATGTATGGATATCTATAGCTTTTAGTGTAAACTGGAATCTCATCTGTGGTTTTAATTGAATGTTTAATTTTATTCGTAAACGTCAATTTTTCACCTTCTATATAAAAAACGTCTGCATATTGTGAGCACAATGATTCTAGATTAATACGTTCTTCTTGATTTAAATGTTCTGTACGAAGGCGCGATAGTACGTCTTTTACGCGTTGCTCTTGCTGTTTAGTGCGCCTGCACTCAACGTTATACGTCTCTGCGGCGATAGCGCGGTCCATTGAAAATATTACATCGTTACGGCTTGGATTTGTTACTTCTAATATACCCCTATTCTGTTTAACCGTTGTAAGACATTCACGTATAATACAGCTTGAAATAGATTGTTCAGGGATGTAAGCATCTCCGTCGCAAATATTAACTGGAATTTTTAGCAGTTTAGACGAACCTGCTGGAATAATGTTTTCATATAAATTAGTATTACGCGAATCATAGACTTTAATAGGATTTGAAGCATACTTAGTAGTGAATAATTTATTTTTGTAATCTATTGTAGCTTCCCATTTTTCTAACAAATCGGTGCCAATAAGCCCATCAAAGTAGTCATGAAACTTATAAATGTCAAATGAAATTGTACCCGAGTCGTTAAATTCAATAAAAGAAGGCAAAGTTATCGAATAATCGTTTCTAGTTTTAGCATGAACACTATGTACTTCGAATGGAGAATACGTTAAAGGAAAATTGCTAAAATATTTTTCGACAGCATCAGGACTTAGAAACGATTGATTCGCTCCGGTATCAATCAAAAGCTTAAGAGGCGGCGACGAAATTTCAATATATGGTAGTTGTCGTTGGGTCTGAAGGTTTATTTCTATTTTAATACGTCGGATTTCAGAGTTTTCTGAAAATCCTTATCTTTTTCATTATCACTCTGAGACGTGGACGTCGATGCAGACGGCGGCGTCTGTGTCTTCTCTAAGGATTCCTGAACCTGAGAGTATGGTTGTAATTCATAAAATATACCTTCAGGACACTCATAAAAATCGTAGTATAATCCGTCGTAATCTGTATAAAAATCATTAAACGGAGAATCGTTATAACAATCACTGAAGTGCATTTCACGGGTTTTAAAATAGTCACTGGGCGGTGGGTTGCCCGATTTGTACCAATCATGCCTTGCAATAGCGTTAGTTGGTGGTAAAGGCCTAGCAACATAATGGCTTACACCACTCATTGGACGTGGTTGCGTTGTTCCACTTTGCTGGTTAGGAGAAGTCTGCTGAGATGATTGAATTTGGCTATTTTGTCTATTATAGTTCGGTGGGGGTGCTCTAAAAATTTGCATGGTACGTGTCGGCCCAAACTGACGAGATGGAAAATTATTTGGTTTCCATTGCGGTGCTAGTTGAGTTGGAAATTGAAATCGAGAGGTACCTGGCATGCTAAAATTATTAGGCCTAGGAACAGGCATATTAAATTGTGTAAGCATTTTAGGATTATTACAATTATCATTTTTTTTATCAGGCAAACGGTCGTTACGACTTTGCAGGTACATGGTATTGGTTTCCTCGTGAACGAATTCTAGTGCTTGTTCTATACTCTGTGGGCGCATACACCGCACGCGTGATCCTAAAGGATCCTTTAACCCGCGCACGAACGCCTGAAGTGTTAATTTTTTATATAAATCCCGTTTAGCATCGACGGTAGTTTTTATATCATCATGTAAAGAAACATAGGTCATAATCGTGCTAAAAAGATTTTGGCAGCGTTCGTAGAACTCCTGCGGAGTGTTAGAGCCCTGTGTTAAAAGAGACAAATCACTATAAAGAGCGGTCTCATCCCTTTGGTCGGCAAAGTTATTTATTAATGCCTTACGAATGCCATTCCAATCACTTGCTATGCCATTTGAGTTGATTAAGCGAGCAGCAGATCCTACGATTTTATTTAATATTCCGTTAATAAGAGCTGTGTTAATTAATTCGGAACCACCCTGCACATTATAATATTCTTTTACCAACTGATCGCATAATTGAATAAACCTAGTCAGCACATTTGGGTTCCCGTCGAACTCGGGAACGAGCCTTAACGCTTTAAAAATGGTATCTATATCCAAAGACATGTTCTCAGAGAATAATTCTACTTCCTCGTCTACTATATCTAAGTTAATATTTCTCCTAAAATCTATTGCTGAATGTCTATTATTTCTAACTAACCTAGAATGCCTAAATTCTCTTGGAAAGAAAATTTTGGAAAGTTATATTAGTACGGGCTAGGAGTAAGCGGTCACTAGAAATGATCTAATGTACTTACATGAACATTATATCGGTCACTTTGCGTTATCAATGTCTGGATACCTCGTTGCAGCACGACGTGTAGATTCTGGATACTCTGGAGCGACTGGATAGCCGCACGGGCAGCTTTTGCGATACGGAAATCTTCCTATTTACGCGAAACCGACCGCGAGTATCCTACCGACTGCGCCAGATATGTGCGGCTGCAGATGAGGATACAAAAAGACCGATATGTTTTACTTAAATTATTTAATTAATTAAAATTAATACAGTAATTTACTAAATTTAAAGACGTGACAAATGTTCGATGTGAGAACAATAAGTGGCACATTATTACATGAAATTATTAGTCATTGGTGGTTCGATTCACTGATCACACACGGCGAGATTTTAGGAACGCTGAGACTGCGAATCTCACGATACCGGGTGGTCGAGCACTGCGCGGAGTTAGTCACCGTCGCTGTTGTACTTTAGGGTTCCATGCTATAATTATGTGGTTCCGTCAGCTATGTATAACAAACGCATGTCTGATAATAAGCTACAACTACATTTGAGGTATTTTTAAACATAAAGTTGTTATTTACTCCAGCGTTTTTGACAGGATTTTCCCCAAAGTTTTCTAATAATGATATCCCTATTTAACAAAGTATTAAGGACTTTGTTTAGCCAACCAGTTTCACACTATCTCTGTATTATGAAGTCCATCAGTGACCGTATAATCATTGTTCGCGAGAGGGATGGAGGTATACAGGATGAATAGCGCAATCCCCTTTTCACCACAGAACAATGATAGCTTTACACTCCACTACATTGCCCCAGCACTAAAGTACGGATAGGCAATTTCACCGTCCGATGTATATCATCACTTGTGTGGCTTTGTGAGTACTTATCTGTTGTTTAGTTATTCGAAGGCGGCCTCCAAACTCTCCGACACTAACATAATAAACTTGACATATGAGTTTGGTATGTCGTTCTACTATGTTAAAGTAATTCAGTTATAACTTTCGAAGGCTCTAAATACGTCAATTTTGGTTGATTTAGGACGATTGAGGTTATGTTTGGATAGCGTTTGACAGTTTCTGTCAATAAATGTTGGTGAGGGGTGTTTGTGTTTAATTTTATTCAAAAGTAGTTCATATGTTTCAGTGTATTACAATAAAAGAATCCGAATACGAAGGTGCACAATCTGACGCAACTTTCCGTACATATCGTGAGGAAACAAAAATAAGGCAAAACGAAATCCGAGTGCTTGTCGAGAGAGCTATCCAAAAATATTTAGTCACTACTTTTTATTTGTATAAAATGTTCAAGAATATATTACCCAGCTATGGCAGCAGATAATATATTTCTGACGACGACAGTACCTGTGATGTCACGGGACAATAAATCGTTTTATACCTGCCATCAACAAAAGAGTAGGGTAGGTAGACGAAAGAGAGGGTAGGTAGATACCTACCTACCCTACTCTTTCGTCTTCTGAGGAATTTTTCACTTCCATTAGTCCGTCACACGGTGGGATTCGCTAGGGACCCAAATGATCTGTTATAATAATAAAAATACGATGAATAAACATTTCTTATTTGAAAGGCTTCATCGGCCCGGAAAATGTGTATTGTAATTCAAATTCACTCAGAATAATATTGATTTAATGGACGCTTATCACACATAATACCTAATAATATTGATTTTATTTGGGTAAATATTTTGGATGTGTCGCTAATTCACTATTTTAACCAGTTCCCTCCGTGTCTCGCACAAGAAGCAGTTTGTTCCAGCAGTGTCATTTGTAGATCTTTGACGGTCGTTATTTTTTTGGAAGATCTGACAACCAGTCTTACCAAGGGCCAACCAGTCTTATCATTTTGGTTTAGATAGGCAGTCGCTCCATGAAAAATACAGCTATTAGCTGCATCAGGGATGACTAGATGCCGACTACAACATAGTTGGGAAAAGGTAGACGATGATGAATTTCCGAGCTACGAAGACTTAATAATCTGTCATACAATTATATTCCTCAAGATTTCCATTTATGTGTTATTACGACTCTTGTAAAACTATTTAATTAAAACTTTGTAAACGGGTAATAAAGACGCTGTAATAATTAATAGTCATTACGGTTTTGAAAGCTGTTTCTGAAGTAAAAATGTTGCTGTAAAATCCAGACTACAACATAATGAACAATTCTTGGCGCGGTTTGCAAAGCTCTTTATGAAGATAAAACAACGAAATGGTACATACCTATGTACCGTTCCCTGCTCGTTGTTCTTGCTGTTATCTCATAATCTCGTGGCTATTAGGAGATGGTTTCAGAGGCAGGGCGTTTTTTAAACGTTCGTTTGAGCTTATAGAGTAGAGGATTGCGAGAGTAATGATATATGGACTGTGTGAGGGTTTTGAGGGCTGTGAAGACATGTGTGATTGCTGCGATGATGAATAATAGAGATCGATAGATAGAATACACTTTATTGTACACCAGATTTGTTGAAGCTTGGAAGAAGAAGAAATGCTGTACGAGCCAAATAAATTGGGATACGGACAGAAGAACGCTCATAATGAGTCGCTTAAGCAGTATTAGACGCAAAAGCACTTTCTTATTAAAATAGTCTCGCCTGTTTTTTCGTTATCTCGCATTGAAAGGAAAGTCCCCGATTTATTTGTTTTTCCGAGAAGGGGTCAAAGATCGAGCGTTTATCATTTTTATAGCTTATTTTTATCTTCTGTGAAACATTCGGGGTACGGGATTCCCTTGTATTTTTCATTGTAAATATTTAATATTGTTTTATAATGGCTATTAGCATAAGGCGGAAGCCCATATTAATTATGAATTACTTATTCAACATTCCATAATGAATAGCAAACAGTTTCTCTGTTGCGCAGATTCTACATTTATAAATAAATTCATATTTAATTTCGTGGCAAACGGTTCTTAATTATTTCAGAATCGTTAATTTCTCGAACCTTTTTATTTTGGTCGCGAGTTGGCGTACGAATATTCTAAAAATACTTTTACGTTTAAAAATTGTTGTGCCTTATTTAAATAAATGACTAAAATATCGTCAGTATTTTATAATTATTGCCTCGTTGGTCACGATAATAATAAGGCAATAATTAATAGGCACAGAAACATAGTCACGTACGTGACTACTAAGCATTAAGGTTTGATTTCCAGATGAGAATTTTTCAGTAGAAACCACGGATTTGTATCCCATCGAAAGCAAAAAGCTCGCCTATTAGGTACCTGTTTCGGACGTTAAACTTAAGTTATTTATTATGTAGCATCTACTACGTAGAGTATTAATTATGTGGTTGAAGTAGAGGTGGAAATTCAATCATAGTTCTTAAAACAATTAAGTTTGAACGTTATTGAGGTTCTATTGTCAAAGATCCTTTACAACCATAGATTTCGTCAAGGCTACACAGTTAATTCTAATGCATTTTAATACATACCTACGTACAAACATGTTTAGCAATGCATCTGTTGATTTTAATACGAGATGTACCGAAATGTATTATTGTGTACATCTAATACACATACTCGTACGTAGGCACTAGACTAGTCAAGTATTAGCGATCCGAAAGTAATGAAGTGCCATAATTGGTTTGTATGAAATAGGACCTATTTGTGAAATTATAAGGTTCAATTTCCCCTTTAGAACAAGATTTCAGAAAATAATAGTTACATGTATTGTAGCAGATTTAATATAAGGCACATAATCATAATCCCGTGTAGGTAAGACTCCTTGGTAAATTCAAAGCGATTTTATTTATCTCACTTCTATTAATATTGCGCTCTAGTTTTTATGGTTTATGGGCCGACGTGTAATCCACATCGTAAACTTGCGTCTCTTCTGTTGGTCATGTATTGTACGGAGCCTTTGTTTGTGTATTATGGAATAAAACCAGGACCTCTTAGACCGCCTTATGCGTCTATCTTTCATATAGAAGAATATTCCGTGACTACCCTGCTATGCTGAATCTTTCGAAATTGTTCATTTGTGTTCGGGTCAAGCCAGTCAGCATAGCATTATCAGTTTCTAAAGAGTCCACAGCTGGGACACATGCTTTCCGTCTCAGAGTAATTATATTTTGATTTAAAGAGTCTATCCGTAGAGATTTTAGCTCATTTTTATCCATAGAGGTCTACGCTTTAGAATGGGCAACTACAGTACTTTTTAACCGACTTCAAAAAGGAGGAGGTTATCAATTCGACGGTAAGTTTTTTTTTAACCGACTTCAAAAAGGAGGAGGTTATCAATTCGACGGTATGTTTTTTTTTTTTTTTTTTGTATATTTGTTACGCGATTACTCCGCCAATTGTGGACCGATTTTTAAAATTCTTTTTTTGTTCGAAAGGAGGTACTTCTGAGGTGGTCCCATAGTCACCAAGTTGGGATCTGATGATTGGATCCTGGAGAAATCGAGGGCAACCCTCGAATTTTATAGGCCGACACACCGTTTTTCGCAATTTTAGGAAGTAATTTAAGTACTTGCGTATGGTAATCATAATATAATTTCACGTAGCTGAGCTGATGATGGAAGGTAGAACTCCTTAATGGTAAGGAGTAGGCATCGACTGATTTAGTTTGAGTTCGCATATCTCTGGAACTACAAGTCCGATTTAAGTAATTCTTTTTTCGTTGTAATAGGTATAATTTAACTTAGGGAATATTGCAAGTTTCATCAAAATCGGTTCAGTAGTTTTTGAGATAGGGAATTTTATTAGCTTATTGTGTACATGAGCGATGTTATTACCGGTGTTATGGATTACAAAATTCTAGTGCACATGTTGTATTTGACAAGAATTTGGGTTGAATATTTAAACTAAAAAGAGTAAAATAAAAACTTTTTCAAAAAAAATGTAACCGCCTTCAAAAATAACCATAAAAAACGGTAAAAAAAACCTACAAAATAACTTTTCTTTCGGAAGTCGGTGGCAAAAAAAAGACAATGAAATAAAGAAAACAAAGACACCGACTTCCGAAAGAAAAGTTATTTTGTAGGTTTTTTTACCGTTTTTTATGGTTATTTTTGAACGCGGTTACATTTTTTTTGAAAAAGTTTTTTGTATATTTGTTACGCGATTACTCCGCCAATTGTAGACCGATTTTTAAAATTCTTTTTTTGTTCGAAAGGAGGTACTTCTGAGGTGGTCCCATAGTCACCAAGTTGGGATCTAATGATTGGATCCTGGAGAAATCGAGGGCAACCCTCGAATTTTATAGGCCGACACACCGTTTTTCTCAAATTTTATGAAGTAATGTAAGTACTTGCGTATGGCAATCATAATTTCATGTAGCTGAGCTGATGATGAAAGGTAGAACTCCTTAATTGTAAGGAGTAGGCATCGACTGATTTAGTTTAGGTTCGCATATCTCTGGAACTACAAGTCCGATTTAAGTAATTCTTTTTTTGTTGTACTAGGTATCATTTAACTTAGGGAATATTGCAAGTTTCATCAAAATCGGTTCAGTAGTTTTTGAGATAGGGAATTTTATTAGCTTATTGTGTACATGAGCGATGTTATTACCGGTGTTATGGATTACAAAATTCTATTGCACATGTTGTATTTGACAAGAATTCGGGTTGAATATTTAAACTAAAAAGAGTAAAATAAAAACTTTTTCAAAAAAAATATGTAACCGCCTTCAAAAACAACCATAAAAAACGATAAAAAACATACAAAATAACTTTTCTTTCGGAAGTCGGTGGCAAAAAAAAAGACAATGAAATAAAGAAAACAAAAACACCGACTTTGTTTTCTTTATTTCATTCATTTCTTTCGGAAGTCGGTGGCAAAAAAAAGACAATGAAATAAAGAAAACAAAGACACCGACTTCCGAAAGAAAAGTTATTTTGTATGTTTTTTTACCGTTTTTTATGGTTGTTTTTGAAGGCGGTTACAATTTTTTTTTTTTGAAAAAGTTTTTTGCAAGTTATTAATGTAGCGTCATTTGTAATAGATTGAGTTTCGAATTTGTGTTGTATGGAATAATCTATCAGATGAATGGCACATGTTTTTTTTTTGTTTTGCCTCACACAAAAGTTTCTTAGATAATTATATTAGACATTCTTTATCTTAGACATTCTTTATGCAGATAATAATTTGAACACTATTCTAGAGGCTAAGTCCCAGATACGCCAGTTATTGATGTTAGGTAGCTTTCATACTCACAAGTGGTCATCCAATGATAATAGAGTATTGTCTGACATTCCTATATCTGAACAGCATTTTGATGATTTAGAGTTGCAAGGCGATGATTATAGTTTAAAGACCTTGGGCTTACAATTGATAGTTAAGAATGATACATTTAAAATGTCTTGTCCAGAGGTATTCAATAATGATAACTTTACAAAGAGAGATATCCTATCTTATATTGGGAAAATGTTTGATCCCATGGGATTTGTTAGTCCAATTATTGTACAAGCTAAAGCTATTATGCAAAGGCTATGGTCTTCAAAGACTGATTGGGATTCTAAGCCTGATGACGATATTATAAGGGCATGGCATGAATTTTCGTGTAGTTTAGCTGAAATGAAGCCAATTTTCATTAATAGAAATCTAAATGTGACTGAGTTGAATAAACTTGAATTAATAGGATTCTCAGATGCGTCCAGTACTACGGCGTATGGATGCTGCGTGTACCTGCGAGTTACAAATCACGATGGTAAAGTTAAGATGTGTTTGTTGTGTTCAAAATCACGCATAAACCCGCTTCACGATAAGAACAAAACTGTACCGCGCTTGGAACTTAACGCAGCACTGCTTCTCTCAATTGTTATGGCAAAGTTTATTGCACGTTAAAATTAAAATATAATATCAGTAATGTCTTTCTATTTACTGATTCACAAATTGTTCTCGCATGGTTGCACACAGAACCCATGAAACTCAATGCTTATATTGCAAACAGGGTAAGGGCTATCGCTAAAAATATGTCTGACTGTCAGTGGCTATATGTTAACACCGAAAATAACCCTGCAGACTATATCAGTAGGGGTGTTACGCCAAGTGAGCTTCATGCCTGCAGCATGTGGTGGAATGGCCCTGAATTTTTGCATGATAGTGAATATCAATTTAATTTAAAAATAGAGTTACCTGTTAACTTACCTGAGAAGAAAACCGGATCAGCACTCTCCGCGAGCCAAGTGTCTTCAGTCACTGGCAATGTTTTCAGTCAAATGCATAAATATTCTAGCATCCACAAGATGGTACGTACATTGGCTTATGTAATGCGGTTTATTAACAATTTAAAGGGTGGCAAAGTAGCTCATAAATATCTCTTAAGTTCTGAATTGAATAATGCTTTAATGTTGCTTATTAAGAATGAACAAGAAATATATTACAAAGACGAAATCTTATGTTTAAAAAATTGTAAGAGTGTAAAGGGTTCCTTACAAAGCTTATATCCTTTTATAGATAGTTCAGGCGTCCTGCGTGTAGGTGGCAGGCTACATCATTCTAATATTCCATATGCTCATAAACATCAGGTTATATTACCCAAAAAATCACATGTAACTGATTGTATTATAAGGTCTGAACATGAAAAGCTTTTACATGCAGGTCCAAAACTATTACTGTGTAATTTAAATCAAAAATATTGGATAACTAATGGATTAATGTATGTCAAAAAGTTAATTCATAAATGTGTAATATGTTTCAGACAGAAGGCAACAGCCTCTAAACAGCTGATGGGTTCCTTGCCAGCAGATAGAGTGACTGCTATGAGTCGCCCTTTTGAAAAGGTCGGGGTGGATTTCGCTGGGCCCATTGATATTAAACTCTCGCGGGTGAGACGATCCTTGGTAGGAAAAGGCTACATTTGTGTGTTTGTGTGTTTCGCTACAAAAGCGGTTCACCTTGAAATCACATCAGATCTCACTACAGATGCCTACCTCGCTTGCCTTAAGAGATTTATTTCAAGGAGAGGATTGCCCAGGGAAATCTACTCTGATAATGCTTCTACTTTCAAAGGAGCAAGGAACCACTTAGCTGAGTTATATAAGCTACATTCTTCACAGAATCACCAAAGGCAGGTTTCTGAATTTGCAGCCCAGAGAGGCATTAATTTTCATTTTATACCAGCATATTCTCCAACCTTTGGTGGACTGTGGGAGTCTGCTGTGAAAATGACTAAATATTTTCTAAAAAGAGTACTACAAAAACAATTGTTAACCTATGAACAAATAAACACTGTATTAGTAGAAATAGAATGCATATTGAACTCTAGACCTCTGATTCCTATGTCTGCTGATGTAAATGACTTTAATTATTTGACACCAGGTCACTTTTTAATAGGAAATTCACTTACAATGTACCCTGAAAATGATGTAACTACTGTTCCTCAAAATAGACTCAAGTTTTGGCAATTATGCAATCAAATTAAACAATCCTTCTGGAAGATGTGGTATAAACAGTATCTTAATACTTTACAAAATAGACCTAAGTGGTTGAATGTCTTCCCTAATATAAAGGTAGGCACAATTGTTATTCTAAAGGAAGATAATGTACCAATAATGTCATGGCCTATGGCCAGGGTGACCAAAATATTTCCTGGTCATGATGGGCACGTAAGAGCGGTAGAAGTCATAAACGCAAAGGGAAATACCCATGTGAGATCTGTCACAAAAATTTGTATCTTGCCTATAGATGATAATGCTAATTAATATTTAGCTTACTACCTAAAACAATTTTGTCTAAAATAGTAATTGATATTTTAATTTCCTATCTTAAGGTAGATAGAACATATTGTTTCAATAATGTTAATTGAGATTAATTTAATTTACTAGCTTAAGTAAATACTGTTTCAATAATGTTAATTGAAATTTAGTTTACTAGCTTAAGTAAACTTGTTTCTATAATGTTAATTAATATTAATTTAGTTTACTAGCTTAAGGTAGCTAGAACATATTATATTGTTTCTGCAATGTTAATTGATTTTGTAACTTACTAGCCTAAGGTAGCTAGAATGTTTGTTTATATTCATTCTCTTGTTTGTTTCCTTTCGTGGGGCCGGAGCATGTTGGAATCCCAACACTAAAAATGACTTAGTCGATTGAACATTCGCATCACTAGCGCGTCACGTCCTAGGCGCATAGTCGCAGTTTTTAACCAGTAGCAATCTAGCCAGCGTGCGGGCCGCCACGAAACGAAACACTGTTTTCAACCTGTGTAAAATTGGTGTGTCCGCAATAAAGTGCATTCAGATATTACAAGGTGCATCATTTACGCGGCTCCTACTCTTGTTCACTGACTTCTTACAATGCTTTCCTTCAGCGTTTCCGAGATCGTAATAGGCCACAAAAAGACGGAACGGAAAATATAGCACGTGTTTTATTCAAGGCCCTTAAAACCCTCGTTTAAATTCCCGATTTTACATCCCGATACAGGAGAGGAAACGAGATTCTCTCGAGATTTGCGTCGAGATAAATGGCGGATAATATTGTAATGTTATAAGTCCTACGATATACCTGTTTGTTTATTGCCTGGCGCTTGGAATATTCTGCTGCCCATTAGGATAATGGATGATATCTGTTTGGAGTTATGAGAGATGACTTTATGGTTATAAGTTCAATATATCCCGGGTATACGCTATGTGCAAAGTCGGTGGCGGGCACTGTCAAATTGATCAAATCGCGAGATGTAACAAAATCTGTGAACTAACTGGGGACACCAGCGCAGTGACACGATGACTTACGTGACAAATTTAAAATCCACCACAACCATTATAGTGTTTTTTTTAGTTTTTTTTAATGTTTAATGAAGAAAAGCCGTAAAGTTTATAAAAATCAAAAATTAGCAGATGTTGTGTCCCGAATTAATGTGTTCTTAAGGAAGCGCTGTAATCGGGCACAGAGCTTATATGCTCGAGTAATACAATAACTTTATTAAAAATATGAGCTTATTTCCATATACTCGTACAAATGGTGATTTTTTAAACGTGGGCATCAATTTAAGGGAGTGAACTATTCATAAATATGAACAACTTTTACTTTAAAACTATCTCAGAAGTGTTAGTTGGTAAAGCTTGCTGTATTGGTAAAAAATCTGCTATCCTTAAGTAAGTATTACACAATAAACATGTATATCAATTAGGTACTACAATCTGTCTTTGTCTTACAACTGCACCACAACGCGTTTCGCTTTAAAACGGCAGAAACAAATCTATCACGACAAGAACTATCAACCACACAGAAATCGATTTTGAGTCGTTCCATCTTCGTTCATAATGTGTAGGTAGGTAAGTTCCTTTCTCGGTGAAACCTAGTTAATCGGACAGGACTATATTGCGAGCATGTAATACGCGGCCATTTCTTTTTAAACTAGACCGTATGGTCATCAATTTTGAGAGGAACGAGCTGAACATGAATTTCTTTTCGCATAGACGCAGTTTAGGTAAGGACTTTATTTCATCAGCTTTTTCAGACGAGTAAGTAGTTCTAGTTTGTTAGTGATTATGGCTCCTGTAATTTATGTGATTGCTCTCATTTTGTACGTGTAGTCTGTTACAATAATTACGTGTTACGTTTATAGCTGAGTTAAGGGTTTTGTTGTAGCATGTTAATTACAATGTAGCGTCTTAAATGGCTACGTATTTTTGGTAGTTAATAGCTATACTCTTACTACCTTATACCCTTAAATTGCGTCCTAGCGGTGTGTTAGCAAAAATCAGATCAGAGAATCAGAATTGGTATATTAATTATAATAATAAGTACTTAGGTAATTTTCCCAGCAATGCGACAATAGGTATAAGTAGATTAAAGAAAAATATAGTTGTTTTAGGCTATCACGGTTTGTTTCACAATTTAAAATGTCACTTAGGGGAGATAAGCCCAAGACGGGTAGCCCGCCTAAAACGGGTATGCATGTCAAATTACGCGTCGTTCTTGCTAATGAGATAGTGTGCGTGCAGGACGCGGCTCCTCATAGGGAGAGGCGACGCGTCCTGCACGCACACATAATTTAAAATGAACAACGACGCGTAATTTAAGAGCCGGCAGTACGCCATTGACCTTGGTCATGTGGGCGTGGCTAAGTCAAAGTCTCCCCGCGCGCGCCTCCCACCCCTAACAATACTCACGTGCAACGCGAAATATAATGTTGCATCGCAGTGCCCGCCGCCCGGCCCCCGCCGCCGCCGCCCGCCGCATTCTATCTACCTATCGCTTCCAGTAGCTTTATCTAATACAGAGGTGTAAAACATTTTGAATGTCCAAGACCGAAAGCAAGGGAAAATATAAGGCCTACCCCACATTAGGCGCGCGCGTTCCTCGGGCGTATGAGCGACGCGGCCGCCGCGTGCACGACGCGAGCGCGCTGCGTCGCGTGTTGCCGCCGTGTGACGTGTATCAGGGAGCGCGCGGCGCGCACGCGGCGCTCGCTTTGGCGTTTAAGCCCCTTGTTCAATTAGTCTACAGGGTTCTTGAATGAGAAGAATAAGTACTGCTTTATTAATAACTCTTTAATTTAAACTTTCCAGTACAATCAATTCTCTCGGTTCTCTCATGAGTCTCAACCAAAACCCCCAAAAGGCGGGCTGTCATCATTCGAGCTGTCACTGTCACAACATCCCCATCGTCAAGACTTAAAATAATATTAAACATGTTACAAACTTATATTATTACAAACATAATCTTCTAACCACTTAGGCTTAGTTCTTACTCTTTTAGGCAAGTTATTCACCTCTTCATATGATTGTATTTCAGGATTTTCATAATCATTAGTTCCCAAATTATTATCATGACTTTCTAAATTATTTTCGTTTTTTTCGGAATCTGTTTCTTTTAAACTGTTTTCCTTATTTATTTCTTGCTGATTTTTTTCCACTTCAATTCCCGAAACACTATCATTATCACAATCATCATAACTTAGATCTCTACTATCCTCCTTTTTCTCTTTGAAAGGCGCTGGAGCCAAGTGCCATCTATTTCTCCTGTACTGAACTCCTTCTATTGCAACAAAATAAGATCTTGGCTCCTTCGCCTTTCGTACAATAATTCCATACTTTCTTAAATCAATAACCCAAACCTGATCTCCTACCTTTAAATCCTCTAATTTACAAACTTTATGTCTTCTGTTATAATTCTCTGCCATTTTTTCTCTATTACAATTTCTCTTATCTCTAAATGTTTTAGTATCTATTTCTACATTAACATTTAATTTACTAGGATACATTGGCAATATCTCTCTAATTTTTTTGTTAAACATTAATTCACTAGGACTATATCCAGTCTCATTTGGAGTGTTCCTATATACTAACAATGCTAAATATACATCTGCATTCTTATTTAATAGGTTTTTAGCAATTTTAACCCCTGCTTCTGCACAACCATTACTCTGAGCAAAGTAAGGACTACTGGTTATGTGATTAAAATTATAAAACTGAGAAAATTGTTTGAATTTACCCTTAAATTGTGTTCCATTGTCAGTCCTGACTACTTCTGGAATTCCAAACCGGGAAAAGGTTTCTTTACAATGCATAATTATACTATTTTCTGTCAGATCTTTCAATACAAATAATTCCAAATATCTAGAGAAATAATCAATTATTACCATATACCACTTATTATTGTTTTTAAATAAATCTATGCCTACCTTCTGCCATGCTCTATTTGGAATATCTTCTACTATCAATGGCTCTTTACTGTTAGTTTTTTCCTGAATGCACTGTGGACAGTTCTCTATGAGTACTTTAATTTGAGATGACAACCCTAGCCACCACACTGATTGTTTGGCTCTCTCCCTGCATTTAGTAATGCCTAAATGACCTGCATGAATATCCTCTAGAATACATTTTTGAAGCGCAATTGGGATTACCAATCTATTGTTAAATAACAAAAAATCCTCCTGCACAGAAAAATTATATCTGTACTGATAGTAATTTAATAACTCTAATGGTATTTTATTTTTATTAGGCCAACCACTCAGAGTGTATTCTTTAATTATCTTACAAATCTGGCATTTATTCTGCTCTCTCATAATATTGTTCAGTTTATTATCAAATAAACACATACTTGAAATGGAATTAATGTGGTGCTCCTGTTGCTCAGTGTCTACCTCTGTAACATTTACTGGAGCCCTGGACAGTGCATCAGCTACTACTAATTTCTTTCCTGGAACATAATTAACTTTATATATATATCTCATCAGCTGAAGTCTAAATCTCAGCAACCTAGGTGTAAGGTCATCTATTGGTTTAGTTTGCAAAATTTGCAATAGAGGTTTGTGATCTGTCTCTAATAAAATCTCTATCCCTACTATAAAATCTCGAAATCTATTAACAGCCCATGCCAAAGCTAGACACTCCTTCTCTATTTGAGCATAATTTTTTTTCTGTTGAATTTAATGTCCTGCTAGCATATGATACTGGCCGTCTATTCCCCATTTTATCTTCTTGTAACAGTACTGCTCCTAGACCATAAGAACTACTATCAGCAGAAATTATGATTTTCTCTCTAGGATCATAATGACACAATGTAGGAGCTCTTGATATAAGGTATTTTACTTTTTCAAATGATTGTTGTTGACACTTATCCCAAATAAAGGCAACATCCTGTTTTAATAATCCATACAAAGGTTCCAATAAAGATGATTTATCAGGAATGAAGCGACCTACATAATTTACTAATCCTAAAAATTGCATCAACTCTTTTTTGTTAGAAGGAACTCTGAATTCAACAATGCTTTCTATTCTCTTAGGATCCAATGATATGCCTTTACTGTTAATAACATGCCCTAAATATGTAACTTCTTCGACCATGAATTCACATTTGTCTTTGTTTATTGTTAAACCTTCTCTATCCAATCTACTACAAACTTCCCTTAATAATTTAATATGACTGACCCTGTCCTTACTGTATAACAATATGTCATCAACATGTATTACTACCCCTTCTAAATCACTGAAAATATTGGAAAATTTCATAGAAAAGTATTCAGGTGCACAGTTTAACCCCATAGGTAATCTATTATACATGTACCTACCAAATGGTGTAAGTATTGTTGTCAATTTCCTAGACTTATCACATAAACGAATTTGGAAAAATCCAGATGTAGCATCAATTTTCGAAAATATCCTTGCTCCTTTCAGTCTACCTAGTGTATTTTCTACTTTATGAATTGGAAAAATAGGACGGACAATATTCTTATTAACCTGTGTATAATCTCCACAGATTCGAACACCATTCTGACCTTTTGGTACAACCACAATAGGAGATACAAACAAAGTTGGCTCTTCTACTCGTACAATAACACCTAAACTTTCTAATCTATTTAACTCCTCCTTGACTTTATCCAGTAGAGGTAATGGAACTACTCTAGGCGATGACTGGACATATGGAACTGGGTTGGCGATCAATTTAATGGTAAAAGTATCCTTAAACACACCTAAACTGTTAAATATATTGGGAAACTCTTTCTCTACATTTATTTCACTTTCACTAACATGACATGTGTTACATAATCTTAATATATTCATTTTTATAATGGCTGGTCTCCCTAAAATAGGTACCTGTAAATTTTTGATTACAAATGCTTTCCCTCTATATACACTACTTTTATGATATAATTGTATCCAAATAAAGCCTACTACATCTAATGGAATACCTTCGGGTCCCCTAATAATCTCTGAACAAGCCAATATGTTACTTGTATTCTTTAACAATTTTTCAGG
Source organism: Agrotis exclamationis (assembly GCA_950005045.1). Lineage (NCBI taxonomy): Eukaryota > Metazoa > Arthropoda > Insecta > Lepidoptera > Noctuidae > Agrotis > Agrotis exclamationis. The sequence goes on along the minus strand of OX465417.1, from coordinate 7,931,196 downwards.
TATAGCCACAATATCAGCCCCAGTATCTACTAAAAATTTTACCTTTTTCTTAAAATTTTCTGTTTCAACATCCACCTCCAACTCAAAATCATCCTTTCCCGTGTCCATGCTATTGATCTTTCGCTCTCTGCAGCATCTAGCAAAATGTCCCCTACGCTTGCATTTATGACAAATTTCTTTTGAAGCTGGACATTTCTCTTTATTATGTATTTCCCATTTTCCACACCACCAACATTTTTTATTTCCTACCTTTTCTTGCTGTTTACCCATTCTATTTACTGTCACTTCCTCTTCCCGACTCCACATAACCTTGGTCTCTTGTGCTTGAATTTCAGCCTGCTGAGCCATGTTGACTGCTTCTTCTAATGTCAATTTTGCCTTTAACAGCATGTTTTCACTGACCTTCTTGTTCCTTAACCCAACTACGAGACGATCTCTTATAAGCTCTTCACATAAACTTCCAAATTCACATGTCTCTGCCTGCGTGGTCAAGGCTCCTAAAAAATCACTCACTGACATACCTTCCTTTTGTTCAAGCATATTAAATTTAAATCTCTCATAAACAACATTTTTCTTAGGATTGAAATGACCATCTAAAGCCTCCAATACCACGTCATATTTTTTTTCGTCAACGTTCAATATCTTGATAACTTCTTCCACCTTTCCTCCCATGCTGTACAACAACATATCAATTTTGTCGGCATCCTCTCTGTTCTCACTGCCACTTATTTTCATAAATCTCTGGAACCTCGTCTTCCAAGTTTTCCATGATGCCGGATTTGTAAAATCGAAGGCCTCCGGCGCCCTCACATTTTGCAATGGCAGGAAATTCATTACCTTTTCTTCTCCCATCTTTATTTCTTTATTCGCACACCGCTGCCACCATGTTCAATTAGTCTACAGGGTTCTTGAATGAGAAGAATAAGTACTGCTTTATTAATAACTCTTTAATTTAAACTTTCCAGTACAATCAATTCTCTCGGTTCTCTCATGAGTCTCAACCAAAACCCCCAAAAGGCGGGCTGTCATCATTCGAGCTGTCACTGTCACAACACCCCTTCAATCAAGTCAGACGGACGAAGGGGTAAGAACGCGACACGAGCGCCGCGCCGTTTGCTCTTTTCACACACGCCGCAGGGTAGCAAAACGGGCGCCCGCGCTTCTCAGACGCCCGAGGATCGCGCACGCCTAATGTGAGGTCAGCCTAATTATGTATAATTTTATATTTTTTTTATAATTAAATTGTTAAAACTTATTGCAGAAGAATTACAGGAAAATAAAAAATCACAGAACATAATATGTAATGAAATATTTAATCTCAAAATTCAGAAAAGTTTAACTGCCTTAAACACTGTCGCTTTGGTTCTGGTTCACTATATGGTTCATCGATACCATTTTCAGTGTCCGATTTTTCTTCATCACCATGTTTTTGTTTGTTTTCCTTCCCAACTTTTTGTGTTATTTTTTGGTTTATAGCCTGAGTTATGTATTCAGGATCCCGTATATTCATTTTTCTTGGGAGTAAGCCGCAATTCAAAGGCCCATAGGATGATATACTCTGTAGTTCTTTAAAAAAATGGCTTACATTTATAATACGTCTACCAATAGAGTTTAGTCTGAAACAAAATTAATTTAAGTTAGTGGAACAAGGGGTGCTAAGACAGGAAACCTCCACGTGCGCCCGTGGACTGGAGTTCCCTCTCGGATACGTCTGGGGGGAAGACCAGTTTTTCGGGACGGTGCACCCTGGGATGCGGGCAAAAACTCTTCCTTAGGCACTGTGTGCCTAAGGGGTCTCTTTGCCCGTATGCGAATAGCCTGTCGGGTGGACGCTCCAACGCGTGTCCCTCTGATTAGCAGAGGGCACAGTGGCGGAGCGGGCTTGCGGACGGTGAGTAATGGGTAGCTCGCCGTCCGACCAAGGACCAAGCCCGGGTCGGTGGTACGTCGTGTCGTGTTTCACGCATGCCTTCGGGGAGTTGTCAGCAAACTGACGGGGCCCCTTATGGGGCCAAATGCCTGCTGGGGTCGCGGGTTTTTCTCAACCCAGGATACCGTGGCCCCGGAACGTAAAGGGCATCGGAAGGAACACGGGTGGATTTTAGTCAGTAAGAATCTGACAGTCCCTTCTGCCCCACCCAGGGCGGAAGGACTCATTTGATGATTTTACCACCTAAAAAAAAAAGTAAGTGGAACAAACTTCAAAATGTGTTCTATCTATTTCACTCAAGATTGTAAAAGAACCTGGTATCTTCTGTTTCTTGTTCATCTGTTATTTGGTTTTGCTCTTGCTGCAAACTATGTACAATAGGTGGTGACTCTTGAGTACTTGGGGGACTCTTGGTAGTAGAACTGAAAAGTCACGAAGATCATTCATCATCATCAGCCTGTATTCGTCCACTGCTGGACATAAGCCTCTCCCAATGTGCGCCACTGAGCCCTGTCTTGAGCTTTCCTCATCCAGTCTCTGCCGGCCGCCTTTCGTGGGTCGTCACTCCACCTGGCCGGCGGGCGTCCCACACTACGCTTGCCAAGTCGCGGTCTCCACTCAAGGACACGTCTACCCCAGCGTTATCTGTCCTGCGAGAGATGTGGCCAGCCCACTGCCACTTCAGCTTACTTATTCTTTCTGCTTACTCTGACGGATTAATTCGTTCCGGATTTTATCCATCAAAGTTACTCCGAGCATAGCTCGTTCCATAGCTCGCTGAGCGACTTTAAATTGGTGGACTAGTCTCATTGTGAGTGTCCATGATTCGGCACCGTAGGTCATTACTGGTAGGACGCACGCATTGAAGACTTTAGTCTTTAGGCACTGTGGTATGGACGACGAGAAAACCTGACGGAGCTTACCGAATGCTGCCCAATCCAACCGAATCCTTCTGTTGGCTTCTCTCTCAAAGTTGTTTCTACCCAACCGAACCGTCTGATCAAGGTAGACGTATTCTTGAACAACTTCAAGAGTTACACCATTTCCTACGACTGGTCCCGGGGCAGTGATGTCGTTATACATGATTTTTGTTTTTTCCATGTTCATCCCGAGACCTATACGTTGAAAAGCATCAGTTGGTTCGTTCAGCATCTGTTCCAGCTCCTGCAGCGATTCCGCCATAAGGACTATGTCATCGGCGAATCGTAAATGTGAAATGTACTCACCGTTTATATTTATGCCCTTTCCTTTCCAGTTCAGCGTCTTAAACACATCCTCCAAGGCATTAGTGAACAGTTTCGGGGATATAACATCCCCCTGTCTCACCCCCCTGCGTAGCGCGATATGTTTAGACTGCTGGTTCTGTACTTGGACACTCATAGTCGCGGCGTCATACAGACATTTCAGCACTTCGATGTACCGCCAGTCCACTTGACATCGCTGCAGTAATTGTAGAACAGCCCAGGTTTCAACGGAGTCAAAGGCCTTTTCATAATACACAAATGCTAAGCACAGGGGTTGGTTATACTCTTCGAACTTCTGTATAACCTGCCTCACTGTGTGGATGTGGTCTACGGTGCTAAATCCTCCGCGAAACCCAGCCTGCTCCGGAGGCTGAAACTCGTCAAGTCTTCTTGCGAGACGATTTGTGATGACCCTCGAAAACAGTTTATAGACGTGGCTCAGGAGTGATATGGGACGATAGTTTTTCAATAGGGTTTTGTCGCCCTTCTTGAAAAAGAGGATCACAACACTCCTGTTCCACGCCTTTGGAGTTCTCCCGGTGTCTAAAACAGAGTTGAAAAAAAAAATATCTTAGCAACCTTAATATCATTTTTAAAGACCTATTCATAGTTTTTGAGTTTCAATTCTAAGTATGGGAGGGTACCCCCAAAATTAGTTTTTGTTTAATTTTTGTGTGAAAATCCTAATGTGGTTCACATAATACATCTACTTACCAAGTTTCAATAGGATAGCTCTTATACTTTCGAAGAAAAGTGGCTGTGACATACGGACGGACAGACAGACAGACATGACGAATCTATAAGGGTTCCGTTTTTTTGCCATTTGGCTACGGAACCCTAAAAAAGAGTGAAAGTGTCGATATTCATAAAATAACCGCTGTCACCAAACTGACACAAAATTATTTTCAAAAAAGATTGTGAAAACTTTTACCTTTCGCCCTCATTTTCCATTTAGTTTTGTTGTAAAAGAAAAATGTGAGGTAAGCTAGGTGGCATTGGTCGAAGCCATACTGCGGGGCGAGGCGGAAAGAGAAGTAGTCACCTCCTTCTGTGAAACAGTCATGCTAGCGCCTTCGCTAGCATGACTGTTTCACAGAAGGAGGTGAAGGTTCTCCTTAGACAGAACGTGTGAGGGAGGACAGCCTCCCCCTCACGACCTAGCCGCCGCGTGAATTACACAAGGCGTCGGAAGTCGTGGAGCGATTACCGGCCACCGTAGGTGCGGGTTTGTGGACGGCGAGTAATGGGTGACTCGCCGTCTGATCATGGACCATGCCCGGGTCGTCGGCGGAGGCGCGTCGGTTTACACGCGCACCTCAAAGAGCTCTCAGCAATTTGACGGAGGCCCCATAGAGGTTCTGGGTTCTCAAAAATATATTCAATTTGAGAAAAAAAGAAATAGCTGTCATTTTAAAAACATGCCGCTGTAGAAAAAAAAATATAAATTGATCTCAAATATTTATATTATGTTTAAAGATTATATTTTGATTATGCGAAACCCGATACACTTGTCTAGTAATTTTTGTGTAAGGAATCTATGTATAGACGCCAGCAGGTCAACCTACCCGAATCTGTCAAATTGTGTCAAAATGTGCTGTCTGTACGAAATTTCAAAACTGTATCATAAAAAATCACGAAGTTATAAGCTTGTTATGTGACTGGGTTGGGCGGCGGATTCAGGTTTCACATGAACTAAAAAAAAGTGACAAAATGTTTAACATCCATGCAGCGAGCAGAGACAAGTCAGGGTGACGTATGTCAGACCGGTGTGATTTGACATGACCGGCAAATTCAAGTTACAAGATGATAATTATATTTTATTGAATAAATTGTAGATTCAGTAATGATTCAGTTTTCCATTTAACAGTAGGTATGCACATAAAATATTAAGTAATAAGTACTTACCAGTTTATTCTTTGGAATCTCCTCTTGTATGCTATTTTCATCAAATTACGCTTCTTGTGTATTTTTTTTGTCACCCATTTTGATAATATAATAAGAATTAACGACAACTAGTCATTATTATTTACAACGTTATACCTAATTACACTCTTAAATAATCTAATATTTACACACACTATATATAAAACCAAAAAAATCTAGTTGGTCAGGCTATCGACAATTTTTGTTTTGCGGAGAAAAGTGTCACAGGTCCATTCAGCACCGCGTCTCGTCCCGCACTAAATATTGGGCGCCGGAGGGGTGGCTACGCGATTTGCGAGTAGTGATTACGTATAAAAATTCACATAAAAAAAATAAGAAAGTTATTGGCAAAAATAAGAACAAGGTCCCATCTGCATTAATTAATGTAATATTTTGGTGGCAATTAAAAGATCTTGTGATTGATAATTTAGGAGAAAAATGGTAGTAAGTTATAAAAACAGACGCCACTTTGCGTATTTATTTAACATATTTAAAATATGTTTTTATTTTTTTTGAAAACAAGAGGACATGCTTCATATTGTGTAGATTAATATATATTATTTTGAAAAAAAATCTTGTAAGGGTTACGGAAAAAAAAGGTTCTAACGTATACTAAATGAAGCCCAATTCACGTATATCTACGCCTTAACATGCATACCCGTTTTTAGGCGGCCTACCCGTCTTAGGCTTACCTCCTCTACGTACGGGACATCTTCCGTGATTATTCATTATTTTGAGTTCCCGATATTTCGACGCTGTTGCAAGCAAAATAATTTATAATCACGGAAAATATCCCGTGTGTGTAAGTGACATTTTAAATTGAAAAAAATAGTTCAAGAATATTAGAGGCTTAACTGACCAACTTGATCAGATGATGAACACGCTAGAAAAAAACAGGAGTTTGTAAAAGTTGTAGCAGATGGTATTTTATTTTTTCTAGCGCTATTGAGAAATGACGAGGCCCTCCTATAGAGGGCCACAGCCTGCCGGGGTCGCGGGACTTATCTCATTTCTGTGACCCCGGAACACAAAGGGCTATTGAAGGACACCGTGGATTTTAGTCAGAACGAGTCTGACAGTCCCTCCCGCCTTGCCCGGGGTGGGAGGACTCATTTGATGATTTTACCACGATGAAAAAAAGAGCGCTATTGAGAAAAGCAGAGTTTATGATTTATACTAACAATTGTCAGCGGCTTTGTCCGCGTGTATGTCGAAAAATTATTCCACACTGGAACGTTATACTGGAATGAAAAGTATCCAGATTTTAAGCTATCTATGTACCAAAATTCAAATTAAGTAGCAAGGGCGTCGCCAGGGGGGGGAGGGGGGGTCAGCTGCCCCCCCCCCTAGAGATCAAATGTAGCCAGCCGCAAAGCGACCAAAGTGCGAGCAACTGACTTCCTTACTTAATAATAAATTCCGCATCGCATGACAAAACGTAAATAAATTCACAAGGTTTAATGTATATTATAATTATAATTTCATTAAGATTTTGACATCCGTTTTAAAATCGCCGCTATTTTCATCACGACTATATCAGATTTTCCAAAAAAGTGTAATTTGTAAGTATACCTACCCTAGGTATGTGTGAAGTTTTATACATTTATATTAGAACCGTTCTTATTACAATCGTCATCAAGCAAAGACTTCCAAAGTATAACGCTTCATATCTGCCAGAGGCTGTACGCCGATGTTGTGCGGTCCATGGCCTTCTACGGGGCCCCGTGTGGGCCCTGAGCATACAATATACGGACCCGATCAGCAAAGCTGGGATACCGCATAATCTCTAGCGAATCGGCCAACCTCCTTGCCGGATTGCTGCCCTGGGATCTGGAGGCGACTGCCCTCCAGCGCATTTATGAGTGGCGCGTGGAGGCGCAGCGCCGCCTGGGGCGAATCCTAGCTGCCTCGAGAAGTCGAGGCGCGGCGGGAAGAGGTCCGGCGCGATCTCAGGGCAGTATGGAAGGAGCGACTGCCGCAACCGAGGTCCGGGCACGCCGCGATCGTGGCGGTAAGACCCTCATTGAGGTCGCGGGATTTATCTCATTACCGTGACCACGGAACATAAAGGGCTATTGAAGGACACCGTGGATTTTAGTCAGTACAAGTCTAACAGTCCCTTCCGCCCTGCCCGGGGTGGGAGGACTCATTTGATGATTTTACCACGCTAAAAAAAAAGACCCTCATTGAGGAGTGGCTGGATAGGCGTCACAACGTCCTGACCTACCGCATGACGCAGGTCCGCACCGGACACGGGAGGTACCTGTGTCGGATAAGGAGAGAAGAAACGCCTGGGTGTCACCCCTGCGAGGATCGCCCGGAGGACACGGTGGAGCATACGCTGCAGAAAAACCCCGCTTGGGCAGAGCACTGCCGTGTCCTCACGATGGCGATAGGCGGAGATGTCTCGTGCCCGGGATTGGTCGAGGCCATGCTGCGGGGCCAGATGGAATGGGAAACGGTCGCGTCCTTCTGCGAAGCAGTCATGCTAACGAAGGAGGAGGTGAGACGCGTGAGGGAGAGGACAGCGTCCTCCCTTCACCCCAGCCGCAGTGGTAGACCCCACGGCGACGGGCGTCGCTAGACGATCTCCGGCCACAGTAGGCGCGGCGCGGGCAAGCGGGCGGCGAGTAATGAGCGACTCGCTGTCCGACCATGGACCGTGCCCGGGTCGACGGCGCGTTGTGTTCCACGCGCGCCTCAAAGAGTGTCAGTAAAATGACAGGGCCCCCTTTAGAGGACCAAAGCCTCCCGGGGTCGCGGGAATTACGAATTACCGTGGCCCCGGAGCGTAAAGGGCTATTTAAGGACACCATGGATTTTATTAGTCAGTACGAGTCTGAAAGTCCCTCCCGCTCTGCCCTGGATGGGAGAACTCATTTGATGATTTTATCACGATAAAGAAAAGTGTAACGCTTCATGCTCTCGGCATTCATATTTTTCATCCTCCATAATATTGCCCCACTGCCCCCCCCCTTAGTCAAAAGCTGGCGACGCCCTTGTTAAGTAGATTGTGTGTTAAAGAGTAACTAACATTCATCCATCCTCACCAACTTTCTCGTTTATAATATTAGTAAGATAAGAAGTGAGGTAGTAGGATTAGTTAGATATTTCTGTCAAACTACCCATATTTTGTTAGGCAAACTTGCATTGCTGAGCTAAACAACAGTGTTGCGCTTCGTGCTCCCAAGGCTTTATGCGATAACACCCCGGTAATGCCGTGTAATGACATGTCAACAGTTCCTAACAACGTATTACAATTTGCGCAGAGATCGTTACAAACTGTGTTGGTTCGGAACGGTTTCTGTATTACTATAAGTAGTATTTACTAATTGGTACATAGTCAACCGGACTATTGACTATTGTTCAGTACTATGAATACTTATCTTAAGTAGTTTTACCACAAAAAAGTGTACAAAGGAGATCTGTGATTTTTATAATACGGGCTACAGTCTTGATATGATAACAGATGGCCCATTTGTCTGGTGGCTATAGATCTAGAAGCATGCATTATTTACCAGAGTCCCTTTTATGTAACGAAGGCAAGGAGTTGAGTAATGGAACGATTTTTGAGTGTCATTCATCTTTAGAAGAGTGCGTAACTTGGAGTAACTTTATTTGGCACGCGGTTTGTTCAATTGTTAAAGCTAAATTTTGCAAGCAGAACCTACCGTTGTTGCTTAAGGATTAATTGTTAAATCAAATAGATCAATGTATTGATTTTTTTTTTAATATATTTATATGCAACACAAAAGGTACATAGGCGGACTTAGCGCCTGAGGCATTCTCTACCAGTCAACCAAGGGTAGTAGAGAGATAACATGGCAGGTGCACAAAAATAATATAAAATTGAACATATCAAATGACAGACAATAACAAAACAAAAATGCAAAAATTAAATAAACATACAAATATAAGTACTATAATAAATACATATCGAATAAATAAATATATATTATATATATACATAAATATATATACAACGTAAAAGAAAGATGATTGAGATAACTCCACTAATGGGGCAGAAAATAATGCCGCAACTTCCGCTTGAATGCAAATTGACTGTAATTGAATGTAATAATAAACGTAGTTATTTCACTAACATTTTAATTTGATTGTGTTTTGTACGGTACAGCGGTGTACACAAATAATTTTGAAATCCTTTGACTGATCTCTTATTAAGTGAGCTTATTAAGCTTTATGTTGGCTTTATGCGTGTAGCTAATTCTACTTTATGAAGATTCAATTATGAACGAATAAAATTGGATAGACATTCTAAGGCATTTAGGCGCTACTTTGGGCCTAATTAGGTAAATGGCTATGAACCTACCAAGATGCTTAATCTCCATTAACTAGTTAATCTTATTTTCAAGATAATTCTAAGTCTCGAGAGAAAGTTATCCACGTAATCCAGCTATGTATAATGCCATGTACACGACTCTCGTATTAATGTCTTTATTTCGTTCCACATTTGAAAATTGTTGGCAACATTTCAAAGGGAATTTCGAGGAAAGCAACTTTTTTCCGCAGCGGTTTTGGTTCATTCATATTTAAAATTTTGTGCCTTTAAAGTAATGTGAACGTATGTTATATATGTATGTAGATTTAGTTTTTTTTTATGAAATTCTTCACAAAATTACAGATTTTCAATAATTGTATAATTTATTACATAATATTCAGTACCCATCACGTTTTTTGCGTGAATAAAAAATATTTCAACGATTTCACGAAAAAGTTTTTAAGCCACAGAAAATGAATAAAACAAACTGGACACTTTTTTGAAAAACAAATGGAATGCTATAAAGTTCACAGACGAAAAATTAATTATAAGTAAAATTTTGTGGCATCCTCTATTTTTTTGACCCATGATTGCCAGTACCTGCAGAATGTTAAAATTAAATGAGGTTGACTTTCGATTTCTGACAACCTCTCTAAAGGATGTATCACGCTACACCATGCCATGACGGCGGCGGCGCGGCGCACGGACATCATGTTTAATCAAATTTTCTGTGAAATTTGCTTCATATTACAGTACCCCTATTTATTGGGATTAAAATAGACTATAAAAGTTTATTAAGTAGGTAGGTACTTCACCTAATAACCTGGTATCTGCGTCGTAAGTTATTCAAGGCCAAATGTCACAAGGAAATAGATTACTTATTTTATTATCAAATCACGTATGATAACAAAAAAGGCTTGTTGCTTGTGTACAATAAATTATGTGTGTCAGACGATGTTACCGAGATAAAGAGGCGGATGTGGCCCGGAACGGAACCGACCTCGTAGTGCACTTATCTGAAAAACTCTTTAGATCTGTGCAAACGAGGTATATGTATCCTCAGATTCTCAGTGAACAAAAGTTCACTGAGGAAAATCTCCGGAATATGGCTGCTCAAAATAACTCTTTTAGGAAAACCTACATAGGTAGGTAGTTAAGGTAAATTCATGCTTGTAATCTATTGAATTGAAGGACACCGAGGATTTACTCAGTACAAGTCTGACAGTCCCTCCTGCCCTGCCCTGGGTGGGAGGACAAATTTGATGATTTTACCAGCTTAAAATAAAGGTATGTTTTATGAGATTTGCCCACATTCTTTGCTAAAATAAAATATCTGAAGTATTAAATTGTTGTTCACGGTGCGATCAAGTGTTGTTAGTTTTTGAAGTGTGTGCAACCGAAATTGTTAAATGTAATCTCATTGTTATAGTTTTATACTGGCCACAAAAAAATAGAAACCCAGAAACCTTCTACAATTCACTAGAAAAACTCTTACAGATGTTATCACTAAAATATAGTAAAAAAGATATTATTATTGGAGGAGACTTTAATACGAACACATTCGAAAAATCAAATAATACACGTTACCTAATAAATCTCATGAAAAGCTTCAATTTTATCCAACACATTAAAGAACCCACCAGAATAACTAATACAAGTGCAACTTGCATAGATCTAATATTTACCAATTTCCAAAGAAATGATTTTAAAACTTCCGTTAACGATTATGGAATATCAGATCATAAAGGCAGATTAGTAACTATGCCAAAACCTTCTCCTAACGAAAGAAACACATGGTATATAAATAAGCGAATATTTAATACCAAAAACACTCAGAAATTCACAGCAGAACTAGAAAAAGTAGATTGGACATCCGTAATTACAAACGACCAAAACGTAAATGCCAACTATGAAGCTTTCCACAAAACAATCAATAATATCTTGAACATTTCTATACCAAAAACCCGAATAAAACTAAAAAACAAACCCAAAAATACCTGGCTAACTACTGGACTAAAATCTTCATGCAGACACAAACGCCTACTAAAAACATTCCTGTCACAAAATGATAACCCAATATTAAAAAACTACTACAAAAAATACGAAAAAATATTTAAAAAAACGGTCATAAAATCAAAAAAACTACAATATATCCAACAAATAAAAAAAAGCGATAATATTTCAAAAACTATGTGGCAAATTATCAAAGAACGTACAAATAAGAATACAAAAAAAATCAAGAAAAATTTAAAATTAAACATTGAAAATAATATAACTGAGAATCCAGAAAGAATTGCAAATGCATTTAATAATTATTTTATGAAAGTAGGAGGCGAACCGGGCACACATCCGGGCCGCCCAGTTATTGAACGCGCTGAGAATTCGATATTCATTGAACCAGCTGACCCTCTCGAAGTTTACAACATAATACAAAATCTAAAAAATAAAACTAGTTTCGGTTATGACGAACTACCGCCATCACTTATAAAAAAATGCGCTGCCAACTTAGTTTTGCCACTTACGTTCCTTATAAATCAATCTTTCACAGAGGGAAACGTCCCAACCCTTTTGAAAACATCCGTGATAAAGCCAATATATAAAAAAGGTAATGAAGCCGATTGCAGCAACTGTTTAAAATAAAATAGATTTACATTTTAGAGCAGCAAAACTTTATTCATGATCCAACAACTTGTCAAAGTCTCTAACCATAAAACTAGACACACACAGATTATATTCTCCAGAAAACTTATCATAGACTAAAACTAAACAGATACCTAATCACGGTGTTACTAGATGCAACCAACTCACATCACAACACCTCCCCCTTAAAGATTAAGTTTCAGTGGTGGTCTAATTGTTCTACCACTCCGGGACACTTGTGGTGGAATCAGTGGAGCTGGAGCCTTACTTCTCACAAGTGGTCCAGTAGGTTCTCTGGAACCTTCTGCCGGATTAATATTAGAAGGGCTGTTATGAGATGTACTTGGAGTATGCACACTATCAGTAGGTTCTCTAGAACCTTCTGCCGGATTAATATTAGAAGGGCTGTTATGAGATGTACTTGGAGTATGCACACTATTTGAACTATCATACATCAAAGGGATCAACGGGTCAGATCTAACAAAAGAAGAAGTATTATTTTTGCTATAAGACAACTTAAGCTGAAAATTATTGCGTCTTAAAGTTGATTCTTTTTCAGTATATATTACATAAGATCTAGGTTCTTTACAATGTTTAACAATTTTAGCCTTCAGCCACTTTCCTCCCTCTCTGTAAACTACATGGTCACCAGGTTTGAATGATACATTTCTCTTGGCTCTTTTATCATAATGTTTTTTTGTAACTGACTGTTTGAGCAACAGTTGTTTGTAGACATTCTGTTGTACCTGCGGTTTTAAGCATTGTAAGGTACATGGTACATGTGTTCTAACATTTCGACTATTAAGTATCTGGCTGGGAGTAATCTCTAACCCTGACAGTGGAGTATTATTGTACTGCATCACCCCCTCTCTATAATCTGTCCTATCCTCCGTACATTTTCTTAAAATTTGTTTAGATATATGCACAGCCTTTTCTGCCATTCCGTTGCTTTTAGGGTAATGTGGGGTGGATGTAGTTAACTGTATGTCCTTGGTTTTAAAGTAATTTCTACACTCAAAAGATGCGAAGGGAACATTGTCTGCAATTAGTTCTAATGGGTAGCCAAATCTTGTAAATACACTTTGCAAAGCATTAATGACACATTTTGAGTTCTTATTTTCTAATGGCAATAACTCTAGCCAATGTGAGAAGTAATCCACAATCACTAGATAACATTTTCCTTGAAAATCTAAAATGTCACAACCTACTTTAAAATATCTTTCTTTAGGAATTTTGTGTGGAAGCAATGGTTCATTACAATTTTGTGGACTGTATTTTTCACACACTCGACATTGTTTTACAAAATTGGCTAAGTCAGCTCGCATGCTGGGCCAGTAACAGATATGTTTTGCTCGGTTTATACACTTAGCAGTTCCATTATGACCCTGATGTACAGTCTCCATAACATAAGATTTCAATGAACTTGGTACAATTATTTTATTTTCAAAAAATAATAACCCATCCTGTAAGTAAATAGTGTCTTTTAGTTTCTCAAAAGTTTGACAATCTTTAGGTACACTTTTTGGCCATCCATGATAATAGTAGTTTATAATCTTACTCAGTACAGGATCATTGCAGGTAGCTTGCCTAAATATTATTTTCCTTTCAGGCGACATTGGTAAGTATCTAGATACCGAGTGAACCATTTGCAACATATCCTTGTCATATTCTGTGAATTTGAGACTGTTACGTGACAACATATCTGCAAAATGTACTAACTTGCCTGGCACATAGTATATATTGAGGTTATATGTTAACAGTTTTAACCGCAGGCGCCTCAACCTAGGAGATCCTAATTTACTGATATGTTTGGACATAATAGAAACAATGGGTTTGTGGTCAGTTTGAACATCCACTTCAATTCCATAAATAAACTTGTGAAATTTTTGTACTCCAAAATATATTGCTAACATTTCTTTTTCTGTTTGTCCATAATTTAATTCTGTATTATTCATAGTCCGAGATACACAAGCAATCAATCTGGGTATATCTTTTTCATCTTTCTGAAATAAGCAGCAACCCAACCCATTTTTGGATGCATCACATTGTAGTATGGATCTTTTCCTAGGGTCAAATGGGGTGAGTGCTGGTGCAGTACTAGCTCTATCCTTTAGCTTTTGAAATGCCTGCTCATGTACTGGAAGCCAAGTAAAATCACAATCTTTTCTTAATAATTTACACAACGGAGCCATTAGCTCTGCCATGTCCGGTACATATCTTCTTATGTAACTAAATGAGCCAATGATGCTTTTTAATTTGTCTTTACTGGTGGGGGACTCTAATTTTAACAATGATTCAACTCGAGCTTTGTCGATACTCATGCCCTTCTCACTAAAGATCTGTCCCACATACTTCACCTCAGACTTTTTATACTGAAATTTGTCTTTATTAAAAACTATACCTAAACTTTTTGCTTTTTCAATTACTATATTTAATGTTCTGTCATGTTCCTCTGGAGTACAACCCATAATTAAAATATCATCAGCCCATACAGCTACATTTGGTATGGTGCCAAAATGTGACTCCAAAACATCCTGGAAGAGCTCGGGTGCATTCATTAGGCCATAAGGCAGCACACAATACCTATAAACACCAAATGGTGTTGCAAAACAGCACTTCCACGATGCCTCAGCAGACAAGGTCAAATGATGAAACCCTTCTGTCAGATCTAACACTGAAAACTGTTTCTTTCCCTTTAATTTACATGCTAGTTCGTCGAGCGTTGGTAAAATTTTAGGTTTCTTTACAATATATTTATTCAGATCAGAGGGATCCAAACACAAGCGAATTTTCCCATTAGGACGTTCTACAATCACAATTCTGTTGATGCAAGCTTGTTCATTTATTTTATCAACCTTAACTATGGCATTCCTCTTCACAAGTCGGTCGAGCTCACATTTTAAGGGCTCATACATAACATTTGGAAGCCTAGGAGATGGATAACAAATCTGTTCTGGAATACTTCTTGTAGGAATATCAAACAAACCTGGTATTTTACCTGTTCCTTGGAATACTTGTATATTCTTGTTAATAAATTTTTGCTTTTCACCCTCATTGTTATCAATTTCCTCTGGCTTCACTTTACATATTCTCTTTAATAAGTTTAAGGCGACACACCCTGGAAGACCAAGCAACATAGAATTTGAATTTACTATTACAAAATTTTCCTGACATGTGTTGTCTTTGAACCTACACAGTAAATTTACCACACCAAGAGGTTTTGTCTTGTTACCATCAAATGACTCCAGTTTAATATTTGTGTCTAAAATTTTTAAATTTAAATCTTTATTTATCCTCTGAAAAATGGACAACGGCATCACACTAATATCCGCTCCAGTATCGAGCTTACACTTGATAGTTTTGTTTTCAATTGTAATGTTTTCATACCAGTCTTCAGTACTTACAGTTTTCAGTTTAGTCAACCCACAAAATAATTCCTCATTACTGCTGCTGTCCTCACTCTGATCTTCATGTTTAACTACTTCTTTGATCTTCTTTCCGGTCTTAAGAGTACGCCTTCTGCAACTAACTGCAAAGTGGTTCAAAGTACCACACTTTTTGCAAGGCTTTCCGAATGCAGGACACTCTCTTGGTCCATGTTTTTGTTGACACCTTCTACATTTAAATATCGTATCCTGTTCTCTTTTCGTCACTTGTTCAACTTCTGCTATGGGATTCATTTCAAGAACTTGTTTACGACTCTGCTCAGAAGTGCGGCACAAATTTATAGCTTTTTCTAAAGTTAGGTTTTCAATTCTTAGCAAACTTTCTTGAACTGCCTTGTCGCATATGCCATGTACAATTTTGTCCCGAAGAATTTGGTTTTCCAACGAATCCTCGGTACTAGATGCTTGAAAGACACATGTCTTCAACATTTCGCGGCAATCTGTGAGGAAAATCTCGAATGGCTCACCTTGTTTTTGTTTCCGTTCATTGAATTTGAATCTTTCGAAACAAACGTTTACTCGGGGCGATACATGAGATCTTATGGCCTCGATGACTTTGCTATAGACTTGTGACTCTTCCGTCGTGATTGGCAAAGTTTGCAATACTCGTGCAGCGTCGGCCCCCATCATGTTTCTTAGCAGGGATAGTTTTATTTTGTCCGAAGCACCTTCTTTTTCAACCGCTACTAAGTAGTCCTCGAACTGTTCGAGCCAAAATTTGAACTCGGTGGCCGCGTTCCCGCTTTGCAAATTTAGGTTCGGTGGTAGTTTTACCGCCGCTGCTAATGACTGCGCCATGTTTAAAATAAAATAGATTTACATTTTAGAGCAGCAAAACTTTATTCATGATCCAACAACTTGTCAAAGTCTCTAACCATAAAACTAGACACACACAGATTATATTCTCCAGAAAACTTATCATAGACTAAAACTAAACAGATACCTAATCACGGTGTTACTAGATGCAACCAACTCACATCACAACAGCAACTATCGGCCAATAGCTCTTCTTCCCACCTTCTCTAAAATAATAGAAACAGCAATGTCCAGGCGCCTGTACTCATATTGCGAAAAAAATAATATATTTAATGAAAGCCAAAATGGCTTTAGACAAAATAAATCGACCACTTACGCAGTCTACAGATATATACAGCAAGCACTTAATATAATAATAAATGAAAAAAAATATGCAATAGGTATTCTTCTCGACATGAGCAAAGCATACGACAGGGTCTCATACAAAATATTATTGAACAAGTTGGAGGGAATAGGTGTAAGAGGTATAGCGCATGATTGGTTCACATCATACCTTAATGACCGGACGCAATATGTGGAAATAGAACACCATAATTTTGAAACAGGCGAGATAAGTCATATTAGGTCGGAAAGGGTAAACGTTGGTAACTCAATCCCACAAGGTAGTGTGCTTGGCTGTCTATTATTTTTAATCTACATCAACGACTTACCTAAAGTAATAGATGCCGTAAGCATTCTATTCGCTGATGACATATCAGTAGTATTTTCATATGAAATAAAACAAAATCTCCATAATAACATCAATAGAATATTATCAGAAATAACAGCTTGGCTCGAAGATCACAATCTAGAAATTAACTTTACAAAAACTAAACTCATGCAATTTAGACCTCACCAAAAACAAGCACTTAATATTAATTTCTCATTCAATAATGTACACTTGGAATGTGTCGATTCTTTTAAATTACTGGGGCTAAATATAGATACCAATCTGAACTGGAAATCACATATTCAAATAATTAGTGGAAAACTATCCAGATTTACATACGCGTTATACGAATTAAAAAAATCTACCGATCTTAAATCAGCTACCAATGCCTACTACGCTTACGCCCACTCCTGGCTTCGCTATGGTATCATACTATGGGGCAATAGTACCGATGCAGATATACTTTTTAAACTACAAAAAAAATGCGTAAGAATCCTCGCAAATATAGATGGCATGGAAAGTTGCAGACCACATTTCATAAATTACAATATTCTAACTCTCACCTCTCTATATATTCTTGAAATCAGTATATTCGTCAAAAAGCACCACTACCTTTTCTCCCTTTCTCAAGACCACCATACACAACCTCGTAATTTACGGTACAAAAATAAACTGGCACTACCCACCTCTAGTTTAACCCTGTTTCATTCTGGGCCCCATGCCATGTGTATTAAAATATACAACAAATTACCAGAAAACATTAAAGAAACCAAAAATTTTAACCTATTTAAAAACAAACTTTCTCGATATTTGTTAAAAAAATGCTACTACACACTAAAAGAGTTTTTCGAAGATAAAATTAAATAAGTCACAACATAGAATTAGAGTAAGAACTGTTTTGATCTGTATTAATTTAGTATAATTATGTACCTACTCCTATAATTATTTTATTTACCAAACTTATAGATAAGGTATAGTTTCTTTCCATGTTCCTACTAATATTAGGTACCTATTAATTAATTCATTAAGTAAAATGTTTTATATTTGTTACTCTAAATATTCAATACTTGTGTTTTGTTATAACTTCTATGTTAATTTTGAAGTTGCTGTGCCCTTGCAGGGTTCATGTCAGGTTCTGGCAAAATTGTTTACCTAACATCTTGTAACACCACATGAATGCAATAAATGTTTGAGTTTGAGTTTGAGTGTAATGTGTATTTTTGTACTTTACATATATACATGTTAATATAATAGATACCTAGTAAAATTGTTCCCTGACATGCCACTTACCTTTATTTTCATACTAGTATGTATATTCGAGCATGGGGAGGGGAGATATGAGCAATATGAGCATCTGTCATGCATGTTACCACGTTTTGTTTACCTCAACATGTCGCATTTTCCTAAAATTTTTCCTTATTTCCTCATGCTTCTCGCTTCATAAGGAACAAAGAAAATGTTCAGAATCCGAAGCATTCAAGTGTGCTCTGATAACACCACAACTTGTGAGTAAACTTGTGATCTCGATTGATTTATGAGTCTTGTGTGACACTTCTTTTAGCGTTAAAATCTAGAAGTTCGGCTGAGCCGAAGTACTTGTACTGCTTGAATTATTAAAATTGAGCACATATTGTAGAAAATACGTAAAATAAACACATACATACAAGATACATGAAAGAATTTGATCTTTTTGATTTTTTTGATATGTTATTTGAATTGAATGAGATAAGTCCCGCGACTCCGGCAGGCTTTGGCCCTCTAGAGAGGGGGCCCCGTCATCATGCTGACGCTCTTTGAGGCGCGCGTGGAACACAACGCGCCGTTGACCCGGGCATGGTCCATGGTCGGGCAGCGAGTTGCCTTTTACTCGCCGCCCGCATGCCCGCGCCTACGGTGGCCGGAGATCGTCTTTCGACGTCCGTCGCCGTGGGCGTCCACCACTGCGGGTGGGGCGGAGGGAGGATACTGTCCTCTCCCTCATGCGGCCCGCCTCCTCCTTCGCGAGCATGACTGCTTCGCAGAAGGAGGCGACCGCTTCCCACTCCGTCTCGCCCCGCAGCATGGCCGCGACCAATGCCAGGCGCGAGAGGTCTCCGCCTATCGCCGCCGTGAGGACACGTCGGTGCTCTGCCCAAGCGGGGCAGTCTTGCACCGTATGCTCTACTGTGTCCTTCGGGCGATCTTTGCAGTGGTGACACCCAGGCGTTTCCTCCTTTCTCCTTAGACACAGGTACCTCCCGAAACTTCCGCGTGTCCGGTGAGGACCTGCGTCATGCGGTAGGTCAGGACGCCGTGACGCCTATCCAGCCACTCCTCAAAGAGGGGTCTTACCGCCGCGATTGCGGCGTGCCCGTGGTTAGTTTGTGTTAGCTCAAAGAACGAATAAATTGTTTCAAAGAACTGTGCCATTTTCCTTATTACGGTTTTCAATATTAGTTCAATAGAATTAAAGGACTCGATCGACTTATTTCTACCACACCTTTGTATAACGACACTAGCTTATACCTTTTCGTTCTCCCCGCCAGGTGGCGCTATATTGCTTTCAATTCGCCGCCCTCATTACCGCCCACATAATACATCTATAAGCAGAACAAAAATAAATACGTTGAAATTAAACGGCCTACTGTTGAGCGGTCGTTGTGTGAATGATTTGCATTTAAAGTGGAGTAATTTGGGTCAGCGAGTACAAAGCACAGTGTAATGTTTGCCTCGCTCATCCGGCCCTCTAACCGCTTTGCTTCTTTATTTTTCACATAAACACATAAGATGTGCGAGTTTAGCGAAAGAAGCTATGTTTTCTTTGCTACGTTAAACTTGCCTGAGATATTGGCTTTGAATTTGTAATGTGAATATTATATTTCCGCACGCTTGGTTTACTTAACCTGACATTTTGGGAAAAAGGAAAAGCATAAATAGCGTAAGCAATCAGTCTTTAATATTATAACACTGCTGGGACACAGGTCTTCTTCACTGGTGCGACAGAGTGGGCTGACTGTAGGCAATGTCACACACTACGTGGGCATTACGTGCGTTCATAAAAATCGGAAATTGAAAATTGACCGAAAAAAGCCCGCCTCATAATTTGATTTCTCCGTCGTTCAAGACATGGGGTATTATACCTAATAGTTTTAACGAGAAGTCAACACTGCTTCATAACATTACCACCCAACCATTTATCAATTTATTGGGAAAAATTGGCAGCTTTTTGTTGTTTCTACACTCATAAGAGGTAAATGGCGATTAGCCGTTAGGAAAACCCAAAAACGCTCCAAAGCTCCACTTCATCAGAACACTTCACGCAGTTTTCACGCTATTAACCGTGATACGACGTATAAAAAAACCATTTCGTGTTTGTATCACGGTATATAAAATTCGGTTTTAATACTTGCAATTCCGTTGTTCGAAAACACGTGGGTGGCTGGTGTGACCACAAAACTGTTTTGTTTCAAGAGCTAACTGTCCTAACTCGGCAGCAGCCACGTGGCTAACTGATTTACATGCAAATTGAAACAGGCCAATATTAGCTGAGTCGATTTAATTCGTGGCTGTACCGGAATCCGGACCGCAGGATATTGCTGAGTTTCGGCTGTTTTTCTGATATTATCACTGAGCCCAAATTGGATTATTGCAATATTGGTTTCTATATTTAGCTGAATACGATTGTTTATTCATAGGACATAGGATAAGCGTTTAATGTTTGCATGAATCACCGAATAGTAATGCCAGAGACTTCATTTGCGCGTATTTTGAAATGAGGATGAAAAGTAGCTTTCTCTAGATACATAATTATCACTCCGTATAATGACAACGATTAGTTCATTGGTTTTGTCGTCAAAAGGTAAAACAGACTTAAAACACACGAAGAGTTACTTTTGCATTCACTTCATAAACTAGTATTGATTTATAGTTGATGGCTTAGCTTTAGCATCCCCCAAGTACAAGTAATTTATTCAAGCAGCTTGCGAGAAGTTAATAACTTAAGTACGTAAATAGGTAAGTAAGTAGGTACTTACTGGGATTACTTCGATCTGGAACAGCTACGATTTTAATTTCCGTACCGTTCATCAGGCGGATGCACGCGGAAATACTCTATTGTTTTAGCCTGTATTGTTTTTCACTGGTTTGCAAATTGTTTCTATAAATGCCATTTCGATTTTCAATCTTGCGACTATTGTTGATGCACTTGGTATACATCTTGAGCGCTGTTTGCGCAGGTATGAAGAAAGGTTGGCAGAGCATAATTAATTAGCCTGTAATGTTCCCCACTGTTTGGAGTAATCAACCACGTGGGTCCGTCCAATGCGGGTTTAGTATGAAATTCTTCAACCTTCACTGGATCCGCGTATATCATTTGAAGTTTTTCTTCTAAGACATGTCGGTTTCTTCACAATGTTATCCTACACCGTTTTTTTGAAAGAATTTTTATTTAGTTAATAAAAGGAACCCTGAAGGCTATAACAGGCACATAGCATGTGCACAGAGTCAACTACAGGTTCTTGCGAGCAAAAATAGAAAAAAAAGTAGAAATCTAAGTATCTAAGAAGCATAATAAGCAGTATACAGGAAAGAAAAAATAAAGCGCAATAAGCACTTTGCACTTTTGAAAACGTTAGCGTTCAACGGAGATCGTTCGGAATACGTTGTGGTAGCGAAAATGTGAATGTGAACTCTTTACTTTTTTTTTTAATTGGGCTGCAGCTCTGTCCCACTCCTGGAGGCCTCCCTCTACTTCTTCAACTTCTCGCGAGCTCTTGTGAGCTTTTTTGGCCCACAGATTGTCCAGCATGCAACAGACATGTCCTGCCCTGTCCCATTTGAGTTGTGCAGCTTTCTGAGCCAGGTCAGGAATTTTTGTTTTGGAGCGCAATGTTGTGTTTCGAACGCGATCCGTTAATTAAACACCTAGTAGGTATAATATTAAAGTTCTGACTGGCTCGCAATAGTGCAAAGGTTTTCTCTCTCTCTTTTCATTTGTCTCTGCCTGCTGTCGTTTAAAATCAGCACCCAAATTGCGTCATATACATTCAATCACACTCCAAAAGGTTTTGAGGGAAAATTCTAATCCCTGTCGACATCTTTAAAACTTATCTGGGTCAGCTTTTGATGAATTTTGTTGAACTTACCTTTGATTTTACAAAATAAGTAAATAACATCGCCGCAATGTATCAATGTAAGTGTTTTTGCAATTATCTTGAGGTTCTTGTCGATAAGAATAAACGTTTTTCTGTCATCTCTTGCTGGGCCTGGTTTTGTGCTCTTTGAGGACTGCAAAGCTTCGATTCCTAGGCCAGGAATCAATGCTATTTGTTTTTCATATTATTATGGACTCACCCCCAATTTTGTTTTTTACCCCACGCATAATATTATCACCCCCAATACAGGTGAAATACCTTCTAGTAGGTTCATCTCTCTATTTCTACCAAGATTCTAGGTGCGATGTAAGTACCATGTCTCCTTCGCTCATACACAACCAACAGCTCAGTATTTACCTAGGCTCTACTTAAATAATCTGGCTAGGTAGACTCGGGTAAATATTTTCCCACTCGTAAAGAAGTGTACATAAACATGATCCACTTGCTTCCAGCGACTGAGTCTGAGTACACACGACAGTGCTTTGCCGATGAAATTCAAGGTCGCTGAAAGCCTGCGGTGGTTGTGTGCACGAGGACTTAGTCGAGTTTGTGGATATATACAGCGTGTATCAAAAATGCGTTGTCATATAACTCATGTGAGAATGTCACTAAACTTTCGAGTAAGTTAAGCTCCCTACTGAAAACCCACTGGCATCTAAGATTGATTTAGATGTATAAGTCTAGTTTTACAAACGATGTTTTCCTTAACTGATGTCAGTAATTTCCGAGATAAACTTATGAATTGAATTAGGTAACACATTGACACTTGAATAGGTATGAACCCACAAGTTCGTACATGATGGGTGTGTTGTGAACCTCTTGGCCAAGTATGTGGTATCAGATCATCAAACAGAATAACTTTCTCCATAACAATCGTCTCTGTTGACTTCCAGTCAAAACAAATGCAGCTGATTATTTAAATGGAGAGACTTCTTCTTTGACCCCACAGCCCAGTAACTGGGTAATATGATACCCCGCGGTAAGATAGATAAAAAATATGACTCGACTGCAATGTGTGGGAAGCTCATTATATTTTCACAATTGCCATCTTGTTCACTTGGAAAAGTTTTGGTCGGTTCTATGGTCTGTGTTATCCACCTTCAAATATGGTAACAGATTTCTGGTTCACGCTGTATAGTCACATAAACCCGCTTCAGCATTGAAATCAGATTGTGTTATGTTACTTGTGGTGGTAGTTGTACGTGTTATGTAGGTTGGATGGAATATAAATTAGAATTTGATGCAGTGCGGGATCGGAAATTAGATTACCTATTTGACTTTGGATTAAAGCTAATAAATAGAATGTTATATGAAATATATTATAATTAGAAATTAAGTAGATATTATAATTAGAAATTACCTGCCGGTTCCCTCGTCATGCAATGGCACTTGAAAGGATGACTTCGCTTGATATTTAGATCCTTATTGAAGACACAATTTGCGCAGTGACTGAGCTTTCAACTGCTGCGCAGCCTGTCGCGGGGTCGATTCCCGCACGGGATAAATATTTGTATGATCTACAAGTAGTTGTTCCGGGTCTGTTTGTGTATGTAGGTTTCTATGTTTGTAAACGCACTCGCAACGCAGGAGAAATTCCTAGTAATACAATGATTGTTAATTTCCCATGGGGTTAATTAATCCGACCTACACGAGTGAATACGAGGGCAGAATATAGTCAAAAAAATTGTATTACAGAAAAAGATATGTTTTTTTTTAAACTTATGTTTGAGCCTATCCATAGATACATCATAAGCTGCTTTTATTTAAAAAAGTGTTTCACCTGTACAAAATCACATTAACAGCGCATTACAGCTTGGCAAAAATGTCCTGAAACGGTACTAAAAATTTCATCGTTGGCAACTTCACCCACTGTCACGTCTAGTCAGTACATGTAATGTCATTTCATGTTATCGCTGGCTGTTTTTTGTGTATTTTTATTATTGTGTTGAATTTGGTGAGTTAAAGGGCTCAAAATGAACAGAAAAACCATTCGCAGCTCCGCTAGAGCGATAATTTATAAGGTGTATACCATATGTTTGGCGGAATTTGAAGCCGGACAATTTTTATCGAATATCAACGATGTTTATGAAAGAACTGATGAAATGACAGGTAATATGTTATTTTATGTAAGTAATTAGATATAATATGTTTGTTCGAACTTGCAATAGATAGTATATACCATTGTTATAAATGTTAATTACATTGAAAAACATTGATGAATTAGAGGTTATTTTTATTTGCAAAAGATGGACGCTCATATAATTTTGATACTTTTTGTGTTACTTACAGAATAAAAATAGGTAACTAAGTTTTTTTTTTCTAGGTAAATCCGTAAGTACCATACGGCCAATTCCTAAGGGCAAACAAACAAAGGCGTTTTCTTCACTCCAGGGAAACATAAAATAAGGCGACCCAAAAAACAGTTGGATGATTTTGACTTGTGCGCGATCAGTTCAATTCTGTTACACTGTCAAAAAGATTGTAAGTCGAATTTTTAACCACTAAATATGATATATACCTAAAAAGATACTTTTCTGTTGTTGCTTCAGCAACAACTTACCTTCTGTCTTTAGACACATTTACTTTATTAATAATAAAAACCACTTAAAAGAATCATTGACTTTTATTTTCCTCTTAGTGAAAATCAAGAAACAGTACTTACTTGCGCATTATCATACAAAAGCGAGCGTGTGTATCGAGTAGAGAAATTTGTTAATTTGGATTTATTTAAGTTTAAGTAATGTAAAACCCGTCAAAGACATCATCATCTGCCTAGCCTTTTCCCAACAAATTTTGGGGTCGGTCCAGTCTAACCGGATGCAGCGTAAACATTAGTATGTTACATGGAGCCACTGACTATCTGACCTCCACAACCAAGCAATTGAGTAATACAATACCACTTGGAAAGTCACGTTTTCAGATTTTTGAGTTTCTGACGCACAGTAAAAATCTACAAATAACATACAGGACAATCTTCAATCATGGCTTAACCTTGAAGATTGTCACGAGTGGTTGTTTTATTATTTAGCCCCGAGCTCCTCTAAAACCCGTCAAAACATATTTAAAAAAAATTTGAAAAAATAACCAAAGAAAAAAGTATCAAGATCGTTATTGCCGTACTATATAGGGTTACAATATGCACGATAGAGGCGCCACCATTATTTTCACGACTTTTTTGCCAAGCTGTACTTTCAAATAGCATCTGTGTGAAACCCACCTCGGCTTATAATAAACTTCATGATGCGGTAAATATTGTTTGAGCCACATTTTCATCTCATCTTGTTATAAGTGGTTTTAAAATCCTACAAAGATTTATATGAATCTAACTGTTGAACAAGCGTGCTGAGAGCATCTTTTACTGCAAAAATATCAGTAAAAATAAAATTTCGTGCTCAGAGCGAGACTCGCCTCGCGTCCGGTACAGCTGAGCTGAGATGAACAAGAAAATCAATAAGCGCTGTTCACTTCAAGCATGTGTCTTGATCTAGATATACAGGCTGTCCACGAATTAATTATGTTTTTTTTACTTACTGCAAGCTTTGGTTGACAGTGACACCAAAACAATAATAATAATATTTTTTTGATAAAAAAAATCTTATCTAAGAGAAAGAAAAAGAAAAGTAGTGAATCTACAAATTTAAAAGAGAACTGAGGATTGCCGATTTTTTGATTTGCCAAAAATGGCCTGTTTCGTTTTATGGCAAACAATAGAATAGACCATTGTAATTTTTGTAATATTTATATAAATATGTTCATACTATAATTATTCGCAATTCATATTATATTCTGATCGAGTCTTTTACGCCCTGTACTTTTTATCGTTCATAAATGAATTCTAAATCATCCCGTATGCTTCGTTATGATGTTGGCAACGACAACTCATAACATTCTTGCTCTTTTTACTTTCCCGATCCCATCACGTTGAAGAACTTACTGATTGCATGATCTCCAAGAAAAAATCCCGTTAACTTCTGTTTCTGATACTTCACAAGTTACAAGACGAAGTGGATTTTCCTTGACAACCACTCGTAGTCAACGTATGGAAGTTTGTAGCAACTTATCAGTTTATACGGGTAATATCTACAGAGATACGAATTCTGAAGAAGATATTTCACGATGAACCCTCTCCTGCCTTTTGTTTAAGGTAGGTCGATAGTTCAACAGGTACCGGTTAAAGTTACGAGCCTGCAAAGTTTAAGAGCCAAGACTTCACTTAGCTGTTTGAAAATTCAAAATGTGAAATATAAATTGTAGTTTCTAATTTTTGCCTATTTCCCACGTTCTACGAACATATGGTGAAAAAGACCGAGTATTTAATAAAAAATCTCTTCTCAAACTCTGTCAGTGTCAAATGAATGCAAGCGATAAAAAAGTTGGTACAATAAGTTTCTGATCGACGGGAGCGAGCACATTGGATCCGTGATAAATGACTTTCTGATCTCCCGAGATAAAGAGTAATGGTGGAAGCAATTATGTGCCCTGAATAGGACCAACGACATTTTCGGTAATATTGGAATGTATAATTTAACTTCATTATGTGTATAATAGATTTTCAGTCGCTTTTTATACAATTTTCATGACACCTCTGGAAAATATTACCTGGCTCATTATTGGAAATCGACACTGGACGGTCGATTTGTCTTGTGCTGTCAGTTTCAGTTTTCCTTTTAAAATGACTATAATTTCATGGGATTGAACTTGTACGAAGGGTGCTTAGGCCTCTCATTAATCGACCCGGTCGGATAAGCCGTTTAGAAACCTCGTAATGACACGAGAAAAGGGTGCGATAAACGCGTTTTTAAGCTGTTTTGCGACGGTCAGTGTTGGGTCACGATAAGGACCATAAGCACACATCAATATATTTTTCTTTCTGTAGGTCTAAGGAAAATTATCAGTCAGCTAAGGGATACGGATTTTCGTTTATCTGCTGCTGCGTTGGCAGCTATAAAAATATTGAAATTAGACATATGCTTTCGTTTAGCTGAAACCGTAAAACATTTTTTCCCAGAATTTATTTCCATTAAATTTTGACATCAAATCAAATTGTTTTTCTTTCTCATAGGTCCATGAGGGCACTTATAAAACGTCGAAAGTAGGTGCTCTTCTGCACAGGAAATTTGAAGTTTTCCTTTAACAATGGCACGTAAAAGAAGTTTCCGGGTACATTTTTAAATGCGGATGGAAAATGTCATTGGGCTCAGCTGTAAGCTGTTATATTATAATTGGGATTCTGCGGAAATATGAAGATAGGCGCTGTTGTAAAATTCTTTTCTAAAACATTTTTAAGTAGGAAATATCTATCTGAAATTAAATAAATTAAAAGGCCTTTGTGTTAATATGTATATATTTATGTTAATAACAACAAAGAAAGGTGAGTGTTATGCGATAGGTAAAACAATCTACAAAAAATAACAAATAAAAAAATAGTTAATTATTTTGTCCCGAGGGCAAAAGGTCCAAATGTTTTTACGAAGCCCTATTTTATTTATACAGAGCCCCAATCAAAATGTTCGGTATCGGCAGACAGCCATCCTTTTCCACAGCGGACGTAAAATAACAACATTAAAAAGTAATAACTTATTGTTTAAAAAAGGAAAACAAGGCTTTTGCGCGGTTTGTTTTATTATAAAAGACGTTTTGTTTATATTATCATGTAAAAAATAGGACTCTTTTAACGGGAAGGGGAATTCGGGTTGCTTTATGCGATACTGTAGTTGGTTGTATCTTTTTAATATTTTTCATTACTCATACTCTGAAAGTAGGTCATTACATGTCTGATTAGCCGTTTGAAAGTTATCCATTGCCGCCCTAGGGAAAATCGCTTTCAACTGACAGCTGCCAAATTTAAGAAAAAAAAAACTAGTTCTATTTTGACATTTCTATTGAACCATGTTCAAACTTTTTATACAGGCACGAAATTACAGAGCGATTTAAAATTAAAATAACATAAAGTTAAGTATTAAGAATATAAATAATGACTTTAAAATAATTTAGTTTCAACTACTTCTCTAAAATATCACAGATTTCGACAAATTCTTTGCCATTTTTAAAATAATGAACATGAAAAATCCTGGCTGTATAGCTGGACGACCACAGCACAAAAATTTAAAAAAAAAACAAGCGGCAAAGTGACAATCCGATCTATACTCATTTTTTCTTTAGCTAAAATAGTTTTAAGTTGTTAATTTTACTTTCCTCGTATTCGTAATGAAAAGCACAGTGTTTACCTCGGGTAAATTACTTATTTAGTCCCTCGAACTATTAGCGCCCTCACTACGTTACGGGCGCCAAACCCCGTCTCGGGACGTAAATAAGTAACTTTCACGACTTGGATAACAATGTACTATTACGACCTCAATGTCGCAGTCCAGCGCTATCTTGAAATCATTTCGCCTAAAGGGCTTGCTGTAATTTCTTTTCAAGCGCTTGGGTGAAATTTAAAACGTCTTGGAATGGGTTTTGAAAACAATAAATGAAAAAGTTTTGTTTTTTAATATCATAACCTAACTTAATGAGAAAAGTTATAAGTTGTGATAAGTTAATGTTAGAACCTATGACTGTAAAATGTTAGAGAACATATGACTGTAAAATTTGCACGTCATTAATATGACAAACATGTAGCACCAAAATAACAATGAATAATGTACCATTTTGCATGCATCTGTATGTACACACATGTTTTAGCAAATAAAATTTGTATTTGTATTTAGGTTCTATGTTCGACTTTTTAATGTAGTTGTCTAAAAAAGCAACTAATGTAATTCGGAAAAGCATCGTAGAAAGCGTAATTACAGAGTGTGATGTGGACTTGCCAGCTTTACCAAAGTACTGGTAGAAAGAAATGATCGAATTCACAATATTCAGCGTCACGTCGTCACATTCGTTACCAATGTTGCCAGTGCAAATATTTTCTTTTATGAATATGAAAACTGAACGCCAACATTGATACGTGCCCAACGCCCGCTCAATGGGTTTATTTATGAACTAGCTATTGCCTGTGGCGCCGTCCGCACGGAAATAGATTTTATTTATTTATGACACAACACAATCGAACTGTTGCAAACGGCTTTTGGTTAATAAATCGTACTTTTTGCGTAAAATACGAACATTGCTGAAATGTTTGTTTCCGATTGGAAGGAAATACATAAATTTTGGGTTAAAAAGTCTTAACGAGCGCCAGATCGCCCTACTTATTTTTTTTTTATTGTTGACCACTTTCAATTCTTTTCAAGAAAGAAATCGGCTACTCTTTTATCGTGAACGTTGCTGGCTTTTTTGTAATAGGCACGGTAGAAGTTTCTAAATTAATTCAATTACAAGGCGTAAGCTCGATGAGATTTCCCATGACGAACTTCCATACAAACTTTCTCCTATTTAACCGCTTAAGGGAATTAAAAGTCCTTTCCTAGCCTTCATCTTTTTTATTTAACCAACTCTTTTGTTAGACTTTATACAGAACATTTGAGATACATAATGATAAGATCAAGAAAGACCGACACACATAATAGTAGATTATGCACCGAGGGGCTAAAGTTGTGTCTTATGTCACGGGCGTCATATTGAATCTCGAGCGCAATGAAGGATTCGGGATTTAACTCCCGAGCGTAGCGAGGGAGTTAAGAGTTTAACTCACGAGCGAAGCGAGGGAGTTAATACAAGAATCCTGAATGCAGCGAGGGATTCAAGCTAGCCCAAGGCAAAGACACCTTTAGCCCAGAGGAGGATACTCTACTTTTTACACCTACTGTGAGAAAATAATAGCCATAGTACGAAAAACAAAGACAAGACAAGACACGATCAATTCGATTTTCGAAAAAAAAAAGTATCTTCTATGGTTTTGTCGTGTTTGTCCTAATGATATCACTCTCATGGATGTGGCGTTTGTGTAAACTAAGTTTTATACAGGGCTGGTAGAATGGTTTTGGATGATTGGCTGTATGCATTTTGAATTTAGAACGTCATTGGAGACGCTCGTGAAAATAGAGTATTTTTGATAAAATGTGATAAATCGACTATATTATAGATAGGTTTTATTATTTATTTATTTATTTACAAAATCCACAGCAATCTTAGTGCAGTTTATTTAAAATAAATTAACTAATGTTACAGCCAATTACTATTACCTACGGTATACGGCGCGGTACGGTATTTGTTATTATTAATGCCAGTTTTAATGTTATTTCATTCCTTTTAAAAAATGGTTCGTAGGTAGTTATCTAATTATTCTTACAATATTATGTCTTCGAAAACATGGCAACGATATGAAGAAGCAATCGTTATGATTTTTTAGGAAATCTAGAATATCATCCACGCGTAGTAAGGGTTTCGAGAATAGCTTTCCTCTTTCTGGCACACTAAATCAGACTTGGCTGTATGGGCTCAGCTCCCTTTGCCTGCCCCAAAGAGGGACGAAAAGAACCAAAAAAAAAAATCTAGGCTGCATGGGCTCCCTTTGTCTTCCCAAAAGGGAAAAGAAAATTAAAAAAAAAAAATCTTTCTGGCACCAAAGGGTGTTTGTTGTTTATAAACATATTCCAAATTCAAATCACATTATTGACCAGCGGGTAATAATGAAATCCAGTACAACATTATTGACCGGCTGTGCCCTCGGCCACTAATGACTCACTTTAGGTTAAGGTTGCTTGACATATAATTTGACATTTTCGAGCAGGTGGTGTGAAAATACAATTTACTCCAAGGAAACACGATGATTCTAACATTATTCTTATACGTACAAATTTCCTTTAGACAGTATACTCCTAAATTGCGCGAATAAATAACTCGGAACAAAATATTGAACCATTTGCACGTCTATTAAGGTGGCCGGAGAGGCAACATTGTGTATTTTATTGGACGAAAGGGTCCCGTAGGGCCTATTTATTTTTAACATGTGCCGTCGGCATGTAACATGTCAGCCAAAGGTATTTAAATTGTGATATGTTTGTCTGCCAACGTTCTTTATGCACATTGTATTGTCAGCAAGAGAGGTTTTGTAATACAAGATGTTATTTTCTAAGGTTTTGGGGAGAATTGTTGACTTGGGAATATTCTGGCTCAGTTATTTGTACGACTTCAAACTTAGTACAATAATAGGTACATGAAGTTTTAAGGCACTTTTGAACTTCAACCTATATAATGCCTCTTCTTGCTAACACTAAAAGTAACTTACATAGCAAAGTCTTTAGCGCGCTGTTGTAATTAGAAATCTCGACCAAAAGTCGATCAATGACAATTCAGCAAGAGAGCGCTTTTATTTTGTTATCACATAGTTTTAGTGAACTTTGACGCGCGGTGTCGTGTGCGAATAGCCTAACTACCCACCGCCCCGCACTGTAATTAACTTATAATATTAAATATTCCTTTTATTTAAACAACGCAAAAACCATTCGGAATCTTTGAAGATTCCTAGAGCTCCGTTGTAAGAGCAAAGTAAATATTATAATTAGACAATTACCATTACTGAGGTTTAGAGCCTCAATAAAAAACTCAATAGCTCAAAGGAAATTAATTCCATACGTTTCTACTATAAGTGGAAAGTTAATTTCCTGTCCTTTGTGGATTTGTAAATCATCTTGGAATTAACATGAATTAACGGCGGTAAATAATTACGTCCCCTGTGAAATATTTTGTTTGGGGAAGTAGGTACTATCTTTTATTATTGCCACATCACTCACTTTTATGGTTCTTTTATCATCCTGGAAAACCAATCGCTTTCCATCTCATTTATTGCACTTTCAACATGTAAGTTTAGCAAACCCAACTCAGGACTCTGGACAGCAGCATTGAATTACTTAGAACATTCAACCACCGGTTCCAAAACCGCTTCTAAATTGAGATTTATAAAGTTAATTATAAACATATCAAAGAAACACACACTAATTACATTCTGGGACACCTTCATTTATTACTGAGAGCCGTTACCGGGCCGTTTCGTAAAGCGTAGCGCTTTAAGCTCATGTTAATTCCACTTAAAGCCGCTGTAAAAACAATCTATTACGCGTGTTAGGGAATAATCAAGGTAACAAGGTTCTCTGTTGTTGTCTGCACGCAAATCTTAAGGGCTCAATCGTATCGTTAAGGATAATTAAGTATTGTTAAGAGTGGAGCTTAAATTAACGTTGTGATTATGATGCCTTCGTGTGGCTTTGGGCCGGTATGGTATCGTTAAGTACTTAGATGAGGATAACTTGGCTGCAGCTCTGTGATCACACTAAAAAGTTCCAGTCTAGTTTTACGATAGTAGCTATCTTGACAGGGCTATTAAAAGGGCTTTTTATCTACTTTTATGGGTTTTTAAGACTATCTGCATATAAAACTTTATATTTATATGCGTATTATAGATATTTCAATCTGCAAGGTTCTTATATATATAAGGCTCAATCATCTTTAAGTGGATTTATTAGTTAATTTACATACTATACAAAGTTGGTTATAAAAGTTACTTAATTTTCTTACATACAGGGGACAGAAACTGTTACCGCTCAGGTAAGCTAGGAAATCCAGAAAACAAATTGACATTGTATAAATAAGGTTTATACGATGATTGACGTAGGCTGCATGCTAAATTCGTTGTTAAAAAAAATAAATAAAAAAGGTGTTGATTACGACAGCTAAGCGAGGGTCCTTTGGCCACACTTAGCACCTTCATAAACTGGACTACACAATTAGTCTCCGATACGTTACGGCTTTGGTATCCATTGACGCGTGCCTATTACGGAACCTCTATGGATTTGCATTGTGATAGTGGCCTGGATACAGATACCGGCACGGTTCTTGAGCGCTCGGGTAAGACTGGGGATCGCTTTGCGCATCGTACACATATCGACAAATGAAACGCACAATAAAACAAATAAAACGCACAAAACAACGAATCCCGAGTGGCGCCTATGACGCGATGCGCTACGGCACGCTACGTGGGCCAATCACTGCACTTTCCCCGCCCCCGTTCCTCACTTCATCTACCAAAGGGACCTAATAACTCACTTCTGCGCAGGTGAAGGTCAGCGCTCAAGATCCATGCCGGTATTAGTACCAAAGTCGTAAAGCATCGGAGACTTGCTTCGCCTTGTACGATGGGGCTTATTTAGAGATGCTTTCATGGCGATTCCCACTTGTTAAGGTTTAATATAACCACGCTAATTCTTGGAACCATTATAGTTGTACAGGTTTTAAACCGAAGCTTATCCACCAATATGATTCAGAAAAATAACATCAGGTAAAACATCGAACATGATTGCAATATTGCATGTCATATGCAACGAGATATCGTTACCGATAGGCAGTTGTACCGTTAATGTGGGTTGTATTTATTTTATACCGTTATCAACACTTGCATATGTGTTTATTACCTAGGTAGGCTGTGAGTGCGGGGTTGAATAAAGGCTGATTTACATGATGCAATTTAATTTAAAAGGGTTGGGTGTTGAATTTATTATTTGTAGAAAATAAAGCATAGTATGGATGACATTCAGAAAGAAGGTAGGTGGTGAGACTTGATTGAAACTTGCGTAGACCAGGGTAATATAGTACATAAAGGAGGATGCCTTTGCTCAGTATAAGCGGATCAAGGCTGCCAGTTATGAATGAATTAATTACTTTTTTAGGATTTGTAATAATTAACTGATTGAAAAAGAGTGCCCATGGAATTTCTTGCCTTTTCTTCTCCATAGAGACCGTAGGCCCATTACATCTGACCTTTGATTAAAATAAAATAGCGGTAGATACGTTACGTTCTTGCGTTGAGTATTCGAACAGTGACTCTTATACGCACACAGACACATTTACTCACACAAACAATCGTTGTTATGACACGCCAATAGAGAGACAGAATAATGCACAAAGGTGGGGTGCGACCAAGACGGAGTATCGACGGTCTTCGTATTACTTCGTTAGTACTCGTGTAGTCACTCGTGTATGTTTCTATCCCGCTCTACAAAATGGCGAACTTTGAACGGGTACATCAAATTATAATAGAAAATTATAAAATAAATTATACTTGTACGTACATACACACAAAAGCCGTGTACTATCAGTAGATACAATATTTTATTGTACAATACAACTGACACGAGCCGAGATCTAGCTGCCCTGCAATAAGCAAGAAAATAAAAACTTCGCAATCTGAGGAACGTTTTTTGCAATAGAAACACCAGCAGTAAAAGATATATTAAAAGTTGTCGTTTGATGTAAACCTTTGAGCTTTAGCGCATTCTATTGGAAAGGCTTCTTTTGCGAATAATAGCTGCTTATTCAGATGTTTTTATGACCTACTCTAGTTTTTCTTTGGCGTATTTGTTTTACAATCTTTGGAACTTTTGGAATAACATCTTTTCTCTATATTTAATTTTTCAAATACAACGCACAGCCTAACTATTAGGCTTTGGGAGGAATGAAGTATTGCGCATGAGTTCTTTTGCCCTACAAAAGTACTATTGTTTTTGAAGATTCATGTTTTAAAGGGGTTTAAAAGTATAGGATAACGGTTTGTTTTGACGATGAGAAACTCTATCGAGGTCGCAGACTTAAGTTACTCAATATTTTCAGTTATTTTTCTTAATGATAATTTCCAGGAAAAGTTTTAATTTTTCTTGTTGGTAGTAACGTGGATTTTTTTTCTAATTCATCCTAATCAGTACTTACTTCATCTTGTG
The DNA here is from genome assembly GCA_950005045.1 of Agrotis exclamationis. Taxonomy (NCBI): domain Eukaryota; kingdom Metazoa; phylum Arthropoda; class Insecta; order Lepidoptera; family Noctuidae; genus Agrotis; species Agrotis exclamationis. Next base: position 7,896,487 of record OX465417.1, on the reverse strand, counting down.
TTTCTTTACATAATTAAATGTCATCCTAAGACAAGTGTAGACTCGTGATATATTATGTACTTAATAAATAAATATAAAAGATATTCTCTACTTCTAAAAACATAAATGAAAATGTAGATAAATATGCGTAGGTGTACATACTTGTGCCTAATGATGTACCAAAGAGATTCCGTTGGATGTACCGTATATAGCCCGAGGTGTGTTCTTATCTAACCAGAAGCGAAATTCTATGGAAAGGGAAAAGGGTACATTATGGGATGTGACAACTATACACATGTTTCAAGTTCCTGCATTTGTTGAATGCGTAGAATAGTTCTGTACTGACATTATCTTAATATAAATTTGGCGATATTGTTGTATCAGGATATGTAGCCGGATCCTGGTCAGGGACAGTCCTTTCTTTCATGTAGTCCATATAGGTATGGTATTGTAAGAATCCTTGAAGACCGTATAATACATATATGTACCTACTGAGCGATCAAAGCTGGCTCCGGTTAGATTGTTAGCCGATCCCAACATAGAAAAAACCGGCCAAGTGCGAGTTGGACTCGCGTGAAGAGGGTTCCGTACGATGTTACCTATCACGTTTTTTTTTAAATCTGACCCAAATTAGTACGCACAATATTGAATGATTTACCATGTTATTTTAATATCATGGACTTCTTATAGGTTTTCCTATCTATAAGTAGAAAACTAAATTCTGTATTTAAAAAAAAATTAGGTTCAGTAGTTTCGGACATAAATGGTCAAATTTCGTCTATTTTCTTGAATAACTTGGAAACTACTTATTTTAAAATTACAAAAAAAAAATATTTAAGATTGTCTCAACAAGACCTTTCATTTTCCCCCCCAAAAGTTACCTCCCATATACAGATATGGACTTCTTATAGGTTATCCTATAATCTATAAGTAGAAAACTAATTCCTGTATTTTTTTCAAAATTTTAGGTTCAGTAGTTTCGGAGATAAGGGGGGGGGGGGGAATGGTCAAGCTTCGTCTATTTTTTTTGAATAACTTGGAAACCATTTATTTAAAATTACAAAAAAAAAATACTTTTAAGTTTGTCTCAACAATACCTTTCATTTGATGTCACACGATGCACTTTTCAAATATTTTTTTTAAAATTTTCCCCTTCCCCCCCAAAAATTACCTCCCATATACAGATAGGGACTTCTTATAGGTTATCCTATAATCTATAAGTAGAAAACTAATTCCTGTATTTTTTTCAAAACTTTAGGTTCAGTAGTTTCGGAGATAAGGGGGGGGGGGGGAATGGTCAAGCTTCGTCTATTTTTTTTTAATAACTTGGAAACCATTTATTTTAAAATAACAAAAAAAAATACTTTAAAGTTTGTCTCAACAATTCCTTTCATTTGATATGTCACACGATGCAGTTTTCAAATATTTTTTTTAAATTTTCCCCTTCCCCCCCAAAAATGACCTCCCATATACAGATATGGACTTCTTATAGGTTATCCTATAATCTATAAGTAGAAAACTAATTTCTGTATTTTTTTCAAAATTTTAGGTTCAGTAGTTTCGGAGATAAGGGGGGGGGGGGGAATGGTCAAATTTCGTCTATTTTCTTGAATAACTTGGAAACTAAGTATTTATTTTAAAATAACAATAAAAATATATTTAAGATTGTCTCAACAAGACCTTTAATTTGGTATGTCACACGATGCAGATTTCAAATTTTTTTTTATTTTCCCCTTCCCCCCCAAAAATTACCTCCCATATACAGATATGGACTTCTTATAGGTTTTCCTATAATCTATAATTAGAAAACTAATTACTGTATTTTTTTCAAAATTTTATGTTCAGTAGTTTCGGAGATAAGGGGGGGGGGGGGAATGGTCAAGCTTCGTCAATTTTTTTTGAATAACTTGGAAACCATTTATTTAAAATTACAAAAAAAAATACTTTTAAGTTTGTCTCAACAATACCTTTCATTTGATATGTCACACGATGCACTTTTCAAATATTTTTTTTAAATTTTCCCCTTCCCCCCCCCCAAAAATTACCTCCCATATACAGATAGGGACTTCTTATAGGTTATCCTATAATCTATAAGTAGAAAACTAATTCCTGTATTTTTTTCAAAACTTTAGGTTCAATAGTTTCGGAGATAAGGGGGGGGGGGGAATGGTCAACCTTCGTCTATTTTTTTTTAATAACTTGGAAACCATTTATTTTAAAATTACAAAAAAAAATACTTTTAAGTTTGTCTCAACAATTCCTTTCATTTGATATGTCACACGATGCAGTTTTCAAATATTTTTTTTAAATTTTCCCCTTCCCCCCCAAAAATGACCTCCCATATACAGATATGGACTTCTTATAGGTTATCCTATAATCTATAAGTAGAAAACTAATTTCTGTATTTTTTTCAAAATTTTAGGTTCAGTAGTTTCGGAGATAAGCGGGGGGGGGGGGGAATGGTCAAATTTCGTCTATTTTCTTGAATAACTTGGAACTAAGTATTTATTTTAAAATTACAATAAAAATATATTTAAGATTGTCTCAACAAGACCTTTAATTTGGTATGTCACACGATGCAGATTTCAATTTTTTTTTTATTTTCCCCTTCCCCCCCAAAAATTACCTCCCATATACAGATATGGACTTCTTATAGGTTTTCCTATAATCTATAATTAGAAAACTAATTAGGTACTGTATTTTTTTCAAAATTTTAGGTTCAGTAGTTTCGGAGATAAGAGGGGAGGGGGAATGGTCAAATTTCGTCTATTTTCTTGAATAACTTGGAAACTATTTATTTTAACATTACAAAAAAAAATATATATTTAAGATTGTCTCAACAAGACATTTCATTTGATATGTCACACGATGCAGTTATCAAAACTTTTTTTTTCATTTTCCCCTTCCCCCCAAGAAATACCTCCCACATACAGATTTCATCTATTCACGTCACACCTCTGTGCTTGGGTCACAGGAATTGATATGTGTACCAAATTTCAACCCAATCGGTCTAGTAGATTCGGAGATAATTGACTGTAAGCGACAGACAGACGGACACACGAGTGATCGTATAAGGGTTCCGTTTTTGTATTCGGACGTACGGAACCCTAAAAAGCTAGGCAGGTTATAATCCTGACGACCACACATCTCGCTATGGAGAATTACAGCGAGAAATATGGAATGGTATCGTCATACTCGTTATAGACACGATTATTACCACTATGGCCAAGATTCTATAGAACTATTCGAACCATCTGGCTAACAGTTCTATTTTCAAAATTAAAAATTGCGTAACTCTGTCTGCAGAGATGAAAATGGAAAAACCTTTTACTTTCAAATAATTTAGGGGTATGAAGACATGAAAGAGAACTGACCCTACTCAAATACCCCAAAGTTTTGCATATAAATTGTCTGAATTAAGTTTTTCGTGACCCAAAGGAAAGTTGAACAACACAATTAGTTTACTCAAAGAATATGAAATAGAATGGAGGAAAATCTATAAAACTAAATGAGAGCAGGCTTTCACTGACTTTATAATTCCATGAAACGCTACTGCTTTTTAGATATTTTTTTTTCTTCATTTAATTACTGGAAAGGTTCGATTCGTTTTTTCATTAAGTTTTAATCAAGGGAACGTACGATAAACCCTTTATACACTCCACCCGCATAAATCGTTTATGTAACCTTAATTACATTTTAATGATTAGGTCAAGTGTAATATAGGTACATAGCTGAGTTACATTTTCCCATATGAGTAGGTACTTATAATTTAATAAAAAAATAAGAAAAACAATTTTAACGTGAAATTTGTTTATTGTGTATTGTGTACGTGAAGTTTATTTGTTTGTTATCTTTTCACGTCTCAACCACTGGACCGATCGTCCTGTTTTAAATATCCGTTTTCAGGTGTACAGAAACGGACATAGGATACCTTCCATAAAATAGGTCTAAAAAGTTCTACAGATGGAACTACGTTTCGCTAAATTGATTGTCAAATTATAAATAAAATAGAATACTATATATTCAACAAAAATAACTCAAGACAAGAAAAATCCCCACCAACGTGTCCCCACGTTGCCGTCGTGGTGGGACTTGTGTGTCTCGATGATCTCTGGGCCCCTGCCGGTAGAGGCACTCGTGCACTCATGCCGGACAGGCTCAGAGGGAGAGACCAGACCAAGAGGGACACACCGGGGAAAGGCGCGCCGCCTGGAGGATCGAGCAGTTAGCTCGAGCTTCTAGACGGCGCGGGGCCCGGTCTCAGAGACTGGGTCTAGGGGGGGAAAGGTTCACTTCCGGTACGCGTCTGATCTTCAGACGTAACCGTGAAGTGAACCAGGGGAGGGGAAATGGGGTTTAGGACAGAGGAACTCACCTCTTAAAAAAGTAAAAAATATGGAAAAAAAGGTTAGTGTACAGCATACCCAGGCGGGTCCCAGCTGCTCCGCAGCTGGGGAATCCCGCACCGGACGCGTCCGGTCATTCCCAACGTACTCTGGGGGGGACAGCAAGAACCGTTTTTACCCAGTCTTTGCTCCGGCAGTCGCCGCATCGAGCCAGGGGGGCTCACGTGCCCGTGGCGTGGAGTCGCTGGATCAGTCCAGCACGTCCACGTCACCGGTACCAAACGAGCGGGCACAGAGTGCCGCTCCGCGGAAGGAGGGGCCGCTGGTGCTTGAGTCGGAGTCCGACTCGGCATCAGACGCCACGAGCTTCCAGAGCATAGGCTCTGGAAGCACGGCGAAGAGGGATGAGGGGAGCGCCAGTAGGAGGAACGAGTTCCTGAAGCGCTCCCGGGACGACGTCTCGTCGTCAGAGGAGGATCCAGCGAGGGCGGCCCCTGGGGGAACGGCCCCGCAGAGCTCGGCCCCACAGAAGAAGAAGAGGAAGGATGTCACGGCGGCGGCGGCAGTGAGTCAGCCGTCCCAATCTGTCCCGCCTGCGCAGCCTTCGCGGCCCCCTCCAGCCGATGCCGAATGGCAGGTGGCTGGAGAGAGCAGGGCCAAAGGAAGGCGAAGGCGGCGACAGAGACAGCGGCGGCGCAAGCGAACCGTCGCGGCGAAACTCCGCGTCCCTAAGACCGCGGCTGTAGTAATTACTCTACAGCCGGACGCGGTCAAGAGGGGCGTGACGTACCGCGACATGCCAGGGCTGGGGAATGCCCTGCCGACCAAGTGAAGGCAGGCACCCTACGCCCTGACTTCACGGGGCTGCTGTCTATCACGGTCAGCTGCCCCGTGCCGGCGGCCAAAAAGATTGGGGAGGGCCGAAGGCTCCTTGGTCGGCTGGGTGTCCGCGCAGGTGAAACTGCTGGAGCCCAGGCCTCTGAGGTGCTTCCGCTGCCAAGTGGGTAACCATACGGCATGCAAGTGCACCTCGGAGGTGGACCGCAGCGACGACTGCTTTCGCTGCGGTCAGCCCGGTCATAAGGCCGGCTCTTGTAACGCCCCGCCGCACTGCTTCCTTTCCCGGGCAGGGGGCAAGTCCTGCGCCCCGCCCGCCAAGACCAGGAGCAGAGGTAGGCCCTCTGCCACCGCCGTCCCCGCTACTGCCGCTGCCGCAGCTCCTGCTGCCGCCGCCGCCGCCGCCGCCGCCACCACCGCCGCCGCCGCCACCACTGCCATGGCCGCCGCCGCCGCCGTGGCCTTACCCCCGCAGGCTGCAATGGATTCAGATTAATGTCTCCATTGCGCTTCCTCCAGGCGAACATCAACCACTGCGCCGCTGCTCAGGATCTCTTGCTCCAGAGCATGGCGCAGTGGTTGATCAACGTCGCCGTGGTCGCCGAGCCGTACTTTGTCGTGCCCAGGAATGACTGGGTGGCGGACCTGAACGGCTCGGTGACCCTTATCTCGTCGGCCGCCGCCGGTACCCCGCCCCTCGATCGCGTCAAGAGAGGGCGCGGGATCGTCGCAGCACGGGTTGGGGAGATCGCCGTGATAGGCGTATACTTCTCCCAGAACCAAACTCTCGCCGAGTTCCAGGACTCCCTATCGGAGCTGGGAGACGTCGTCGTCGCCTTCGGTTCTTTCCCCGCGCTCGTCATCGGGGACTTCAACGCCAAGAATGTGGCTTGGGGTTCCCGGTTTACGGACGTTGTGCGGGGCAGAAGGCTCGAGCACTGGGCCCTGGCGCATCACCGGTTCCGATCACCGGTATATCCGGTTTGACGTCTCCGCCCAGACCTCAGACGCGCCGGTCCGACGGAACCCGAGTGGTCCGCGATGGGCGCTGAAGCAGCTGGACCGGGAGCTATTCCTGGAAGCCTCAATCGTGCAGGCCTGGGTGTCACCACCGGACAGGCCTGCCGACATCAACGACGAGGCGGAGTGGTTCCGGGAGGCCATGTCAGAGATCTGCGACGTGGCCATGCCCCGGGTCCGGCAAGGACGCGCCCGGCGTCAGCTGTATTGGTGGTCGCGCGAGCTAGCAGCGCTGCGCGAGGCGTGCGTTGCCGCGCGACGCCGGTACACCAGGTTCCGCAGGCGCCGCACCCGACCTCCGGATGCGGCGACTGTAGAGGCGGAGCTATACGAGGGCTACAGGGCAGCGAAGACCGTCCTCCGCGACGAGATCTGGCGGGCCAAGGAATTGGCCCGCAAGGAGATGCTGGAGGCTCTGAACGGGGACCCATGGGGCCGGCCCTACAAGTGGGCGAGAGAGAAGCTCCGCCCCTGGGCTCCCCCGTTGACGCAGAGTCTCCAGCCTCAGTTCGTGGAGGACGTGGTGAGCGCCCTGTTCCCATCGCGAGGGGAGCATACTCCCCCGCCTATGGCTCCGTCTCCGACGGAATCTGACGGTGAAGCTGGCGCAAACGCGGACCACAGCGACGACGACGTCTACGACGCTCCAGAGGTGACCGAGGTAGACATGAGAGTGGCGGTACAGCGGCTCAAAGCCAAAAATACCGCCCCAGGACCCGACGGCCTGCCAGGAAAAGCCTGGGTCCTGGCCTCGAGGACTCTCGGGCCTCGACTGGGGCCCGCTCTTTAGCGCATGCCTGGAGAGGGGCCAGTTTCCGCTTCGTTGGAAGACGGGGAGGCTGGTCCTGATCCAGAAGCCCGGGCGCCCTGCGGACTCTCCGTCCGCATTCCGGCCCATCGTGCTGCTCGATGAGGTGGGCAAGCTCTTTGAGAGAGTCATTGCAGACCGCCTCGTCGGGCACCTGAATCGGGTGGGTCCGAACCTTGCGGAGAGCCAGTTTGGCTTCCGCAGGGGGCGCTCGACGGTGGACGCCATCTTGCGCGTGAGAGCCCTCACGACGGGGGATGCAGTAGCCCGGGGCAGGGTCGTCTTGGCGGTGTCTTTGGACATCACCAATGCCTTTAACACCCTGCCCTGGAGTTGCATCAGGGAGGCACTCCGGTATCACCGGGTGCCGACCTACCTCCGTCGCATAGTCGAGGATTACCTGACGGACAGAGCCGTCATCTACCCCGGTCACCGGGGAGAGTGGAACCGGCGAGAAATGTCGTGCGGTGTTCCACAGGGTTCGGTCTTGGGGCCGCACCTGTGGAACATCGGATACGACTGGGTGCTGCGCGGCGACCTCCCCGACGGCGTCAGCGTAATATGTTACGCTGACGACACGCTCGTCCTGGCGGAGGGAGAGTCGCACCAGGCGGCGGCCGACCTGGCAACGCAAGCGGTCGCGACAGTCGTTGGAAGGATCCGGCAGTTGGGACTCGACGTGGCGCTCCACAAAACAGAGGCCATGTGTTTTCATGGCCGTCTGAACGCGCCACGGTCAGGTCAGAGTCCCACATAACGGTGGGAGGGGTTCGCATCGGCGTCGAGAGGACGATGAAGTAACTGGGACTCGTCCTCGACGGCCGGTGGAACTTCAAGGAGCACTTCCTGCGTTTGGCCCCAAGGCTGAACCGGGCAGCAGGCGCCCTCAGGCGACTCCTGCCCAACCTCAGCGGGCCAAACGCCTCCTGCCGGAGGCTGTACGCCGGTATCGTGCGGTCCATGGCCCTCTACGGGGCCCCCGTGTGGGCCCTGAGCATGCGGACGCGACCAGCGAGGCTGGTCGCATGCCAGAGGGTCATGGCTATCCGGATGATCCGACCGGCGAATCGGCCAACCTCCTTGCCGGATTATTGCCCTGGGATCTGGAGGCGACCGCCCTCCAGCGCGTCTATGAGTGGCGCGTGGAGGCGCGGCGCCGGGGAGAATTCCCGCTGCCCCGACAAGTCGAGGCGCGGCGGGAAGAGGTCCGGCGCGATCTCAGGGCAGTATGGAGGGAACGACTGTCGCAACCGAGGTTCGGGCACGCCGCAATCGCGGCGGTAAGACCCCTCTTTGAGGAGTGGCTGGAAAGGCGTCACGGCGTCCTGACCTATCGCATGACGCAGGTCCTCACCGGACACGGAAGTTTCGGGAGGTACCTGTGTCGGATGGGGAGGAAAGAAACGCCGGGGTGTCACCATTGCGAAGATCGCCCGGAGGACACAGTAGAGCATACGGTGCAAGACTGCCCCGCTTGGGCAGAGCACCGCCGTGTCCTCACGGCAGCGATAGGCGGAGACCTCTCGCGCCCGGCATTGGTCGAGGCCATGCTGCGGGGCGAAACGGAGTGGGAAGCGGTCGCCTCCTTCTGCGAAGCAGTAATGCTCGTTAAGGAGGAGGCGGGCCGTGAGAGAGAGAGGACAATGTCCTCCCTCCGCCCCACCCGCAATGGTAGACGCCCACGGCGTCGGACGTCGCAATACGATCTCCGGCCACCGTAGGCGCGGGCATGCGGGCGGCGAGTAAAGGGCAACTCGCCGCCCGACCATGGACCATGCCCGGGTCGACGGCGCGTTGTGTTCCACGCGCGCCTCAAAGAGCGTCAGCACGATGACGGGGCCCCGCCCAAGAGGGCCAAAGCCTGCCGGGGTCGCGGGACTTATCTCATTACCGTGACCCCGGAACACAAAGGGCTATTGAAGGACACCGTGGATTTTAGTCAGTACAAGTCTGACAGTCCCTCCCGCCCTGCCCGGGGTGGGAGGACTCATTGGATGATTTTACCACGCTAAAAAAAAAAAAAAGACAAGAAAAATATTAGGTATGCAGAACTTATGAAAATATCGAGTACTTTCAGCTCAACGATAGAGATGCAACGTGTTTAATGCATGAAAATGAGCAGATTACCATATTTCATTCTCGATTCCGACTATTAAAGCCAACGGATTTATTTCTCTGCTTGAATTTCAAGCATTTGGTTTTCAATATGACGTTTTATGGATAGCATAGATTTAAATTCATCGAAGTTTTATTTATTTAGGCTTTGTGGATGTTATGGCTGATCGGGCTTTGGTTTGACTTCGTGAAACTGAAGGCTTATAAAAAATAAAATGGTTGGAGTTTTAGTTGTTCATTTTTTCTTTAGGTGTTTTAAATATACCTACGTCATATTTGTATTTGGTTTTCAAAAATTACTTTTTCTAGTAATTCTCTAAATGAATGGATCCGGTAATGGTGTACCCAATTTTTAATGAGTGTACATTATTAATCCATGTTCGTACCCACTGCTAGCAAATTTCAATTAACGATAAAAAGTACGGGCCTGCTTTCCTTATCAAATACCTCTTCTCATTTTTCCTTTCTAATTTGCTGTACAGTAGTCTCAGTGGTAGGTAATATAGATAAGAGATAATAATCTGAATCTCATTGCAAGAAACTCTATGTCCTCAAACACACTGCGAGCCTAGCGCGGTGGCGGCGGCGGGCGCGGAAATATTGAATGTATGAAATCGCCGCTCGTGGCCACATTGAAGTAGGTGGGGGCCTAGCGCGATGGCTACAAGCGATTTTGCGAGCCTAGGCGTTGCTAGGCAACAACCGATACAACGGGCGGGTGGCAGGTGTATCAAACCTTTTCGGTCTTTTAGTATCGCCATCTAGTTACCAGAACATGCACTAAAGTACTACCAAATTATGAGTACAAACCAAGTCACATATAGAAAAGCCCTTCAACTATTTATTGAACATCAACAACCTGACACTTGGAACCACAATAACTCAGAAACTTCAATAGGCGCAGATTTAAGAAATCAACCTGAAACATACAGTAATGTACTTACAAAATCCATACATAAACAAGGCGAAAACAGTAATTTTCAATCAGTACGGGAAAGATACAAAGAGCAATCGGTACAAAAAGATTCTGAACAACAAGAAGAGACGACTCAGAAAGGAAATTATAGAAATAATCAAAAAGGAAGAAAATCTACAAGGAAGAAGCAGAACGAGATGGAAATACCGATAGAGGAAGACTTAGATTGTTTTGATTCGCAAAGTGAAGAAAAAAGTTATCAGAGGGATGAACAATTACTATATAAATTTGAATTTAAGAAGTTTTTAGTTAAATTAAACAGAACACTTGTATCAGAAGGAACATTTCAAGATAAAATATTATTATTGTTTAAAATTGTGTGTGAAGAATTAAAGAAGATAATAGTAAGTTGTTTTATGAAAGGAAATGTTCTAGATAAAATTATTAATTTTATAAATGGATAATTCAAATAAAAATGTAAGAATTAATATAATCCAATGGAATTCGCAAAGTCTTCAGCCTAAATTAAGTTCATTTACAGATATATTACATAAACTAAATATTCACATTGCAATAGTGAGTGAAACATGGTTAAATAGTGAGTGTGACCTTCATATAAGTGGATATAACACATATCGACAGGACAGGTTCGATTCTTACGGAGGGGTTGCGATTTTTGTACATAAATCCATAAGATCACACTATAATTCATGTCAACTTTTAAATACAGGTATAGAGGTTGTAAGTGTTAAATTAATTAACTGTAATGATTTAGAAAACGTAGTTTCACTATATTGTCCATCTTCTGTCTCTACTCAACCTTCAGACTGGGAACAGGTATTTTCTTCATTTCCAAATAAAACTTTGATTGCTGGCGATTTCAATGGTCATCATGTAAACTGGTCAACTAAAACTGATACGAGAGGCACTCATATAATGGATTCATCCCTTGAAAGTTCTTTTATTTATCTAAATGATTGTAGTCATACAAGAATTAAATTAGTTAACGGGTTTTTACAGAAAACATCACCAGATATATCCTTTGTTTCCTCCGACATTGCTATAAAATTTAATTGGAAAGTAATTAATGAAAACTTGGGTAGTGACCATTTAATGATTAAAATTACAATCGATATTACTGATGATTTTACCGTGTCCAAAAAGAGAAATTATAAAAAAGCCGATTGGAAAAAATATAGGGACTATTTAACAACGATATCACTTCCCGAAGGAAGTAGTGTGCAAGAAATGTATAATTCCTTCCTACTTAGTATAATTACAGCCGCTGATAAATACATCCCTTTCATTAAAAGTTGTTCTAAACCCGCTCAAAAATTTCAACCGAAAAATTATTGGACTCCCGAGCTATCTCATATGATCGCACAACGTAGATTAGCTTTAAGAACGTTCCGACGCAACCCCACTCCGGAAAATTTAAATAAATTAGAAAGAAAAATTACAGAGTCCCATAAAATGATTCAAAAAGCGAAATCAATAGGATGGCAAAGATTTTGTGATTCCATGGATGAGACAGTGTCAGCTTCGGAAATGTGGCGTCGCATGCGATGGATAAAGGGCTATAAACAATCAGTTAGTTATCCTCCGATTGAAAAACAAAAAGAATTACTACGTTCCTTGACACCTGATTATGTTCCGAATAAAAAACCAGATTTTATGTCCAAAAACGATATGTTAGAATGCGATTTTACTATGGAGGAGTTAGAGAAATGTTTAAAGAAAAAAGATACCACACCGGGCGAAGACGGGATTTCTTATTCTATGATTTATAATCTATCCGACACAGCTAAAGCCTACTTACTTGACTTATATAATAAAATTTTTAGATCTGGTATTTTGCCTACTCAGTGGCGTAATATACAAATAGTACCCATTCCTAAAGCAAACAGCACTTCAGAAGATCCTAAATTAAGACCGATATCTTTAATGTCATGTTTGTGTAAAATCTTTCATTTAATGTTATTGAAACGTTTAGAATGGTTTACCGAAAAAACTAAATTATTATCACCATACACTGTTGGCTTTCGCAAATCGATGTCCTGTATAGATTCATTGGCTCGCTTAGTTAACTATATACAGATTGGTTTCTCTAAAAACATTCCCACATTAGCATGTTTCTTGGATATTCAGAATGCATATAACAATGTCTCTGTTGACACAGCAGTTAATATTTTAGACGAACTTCAAATCGGGTCACAAATCTGTAACTACATTTGGAATTTTTTAAGTGAAAGATATTTAAACATTAAATCAGATAATAGTGACGCAATAGCAGTGCGATGGACTAACAAGGGATTGGCCCAAGGAGATCCGTTGTCCTCATTACTTTTTAATCTAATTACATATAAGATCTTCCAGCTACCTCTTAACATAATAGTGTCACAATACGCAGACGACTTTGTTCTTTATGTAAAAGATAAAGATATAAAGAAATGTGAAAATTATATACAAAATTCATTAGATTATATTGTCAAGAGTTTAGCTGATCTTGGTCTAGAACTATCTTCAAGTAAGTCTACATACTCTGTATTTAGTAGGGGCCGGCGTAAAATTCTCCCTTCTCTTAAAATTAATGAACAAACACTAATATTTTCAGAATGTACAAAATATTTAGGTATGTGGTTGGATCGTAGTTTACGTTGGGGAAAACACATAAATGAAATTGCAAGTAAGTGCTTAAAACATTTAAACATTTTAAAAATATTAGCAGGAAAATCATGGGGTGTACATACAAAACATTTACGTAGATTATACATATCCCTCATCCGGAGTCGATTGGATTATGGTTCCTTTATTTATGGCAGCAGTGCGAAGTCTCACGTTTCTAAATTAGATAAACTACAAAATCAAGCTTTACGTATCATAGGTGGCTATATAAAGAGCTCTCCGATTCACGTCATGGAGTCGGACTTATGTATCTCCCCATTATTCTTACGAAGAGAATTTCTGGCATATAAATATTGTATTAAAATAATGTCATGGTCAAGTAGTGTTACAGTTGGTCTTTTGTCAGAATTGAGTACACTTTGTTTAACTTCCTATTGGGAAAACAAAAAAAAACCCTTGCTAGTAAAAGCTTACAATGATACGAAACATTTAGAAATTGTATCCTCAATTATTCTTAGGATGTTCACTTTAGAAATCTGGACAACTCGTATTAGGAGTAATGTTGTTAGAATTGATCTTGCATGTTTGAGCAGTGCTAAATCAAACTATAATCCAAACATACTGTTGAATGATGTCCTAATGGAATTAAATACCATTTATTGTGGATGGCATAAAATATTTACAGATGGATCGAAAAGCAATCAGGGCTTAGGAGCGGGTCTATACGACCAGGGTTTGGATAAACGATTAGGTTTTAAAATAAATTGTAATATATCAATCATGTCACTGGAACTTATTGCAATTTTTCAAGCAATAGAATACATTTTGAGCCAAAATCTAAATAAAGTAGTCATATTTTCAGACAGTAAGAGTGCTCTGCAACATATAGCTCGATGTGCCTCTGGTTATAGCAGAGGTGCATCGATAGCTTATGACATTTTAAAAGGTATAACTACACTAATAAATAATAACATAGAATTTAAATTGCAATGGGTTCCAGCACACATAGGAATACGTGGCAACGAGGAGGCTGACCGTTTATCTAAATTAGCTGTAGTAGATGGTACTCTTATTGATTACATACCTGATTATTGGGAATACATAACTCAATTTAAAACAATATGCTTTGATTCATGGAAACAACATTTCAACAATATTTCACAAAATAAAGGTATTTGGTACCGAAGTATACAAGGTCAACCATCTCCAGTGCCGTGGTTTGATAATATTAATTATAATAGGAAATATGTTACATTGATTTTAAGACTTCGCTCTGGACACTACCCATCGGCAAAGTTTGCATTCCTTATGAAGAAGAGTGATTCTCCGAATTGCACCGTGTGCGATAAAGTCGAGGATGTACAACATTTGCTGTTGGATTGTGTCCGAAGAGAAGATGAACGTGCATTACTCATGATCGAGCTAAAGCTAAACAGATTAGATGTAGGCTTAATACAGTCAATTTTATCTTCACCGTGTTCCAATATTACAAAAAAAATTTGTGAAGCGATGACAAGCACCTCCTGAGTAATTCACTCTCCTTGTTGTAAGTTAGTTTATAAGACGAAGATATTTTGTAAAAGGGTATGATGGGGTTGTCATATCTTAGATAAAAACCCCTAACTAAAAATAGAATAAAAAAAAAAAAAAAAAAAAAAAAAAGTACTACCGTTGGATGTTTTTGTACATATTTAAATTATTTTTACCGTACTTGAGTAGAAAAATGTAGAATGATTGATAATTAACTTGTAGGCAATCCTAAACAACCTATAAAACATTTTAAAATTAATTTCTTTAAACAAGATTTATAGAAACTACTTTGTACCACCGGTTTGCAACACCTGAATTCGCCGCTACAAAAACAAACGCTTGATCGGCAGTGTGGACACAGATCGCGCCCGCCGCCGCCGCCGCGCCCGCCACCGCGCCCGCCGCCGCCGCGCCGCGCCGTCGCGCTAGGCTTCCAGTGTGGACACACACTATGACATTTATTTGAAGCAGTTCAAGCTGTGTTCAGAACAAACGGTCACAGAGCATGTAACACGGATGTGCTAAAAATAGTAGCGAAACAAACTATAGTTCTTTAACTATTATTTTACCAACATTGCTGCCAAAATCATAGTGATTTTTATTCTCGTAGCAATACGGTTGCTTTTAGGTTACTATATTTTACAAGCCTATTACAACACTATAGTGATCTTTATTTTCATGAAATGAAGGTTGCTGTTGGACTGCAGTTTCAGAGGTAACTTATCTGTGAAAAGTCTACAGTGACATTGATGTAAGGGGGAGTACACACGCGAGCTCCATTGCTCACGACAGCGTGACAGGCCTTACTTATCCTCAGCACAGCTTAGCACGCTTAGCATATGCCAAGGTGTGGCTGCTTTACGATGTTTTCTTTTTCAATTGGGAACAAGTTTCATGCATTTTTGGAAATAGCATTCAGTATCAGAAAGAAACTATGACTGAAAAAAGAAGTAAGTAAACCAGCTTATACACGGTCATCAAGTTCGCCTATGCTTGTTTATTTATTACGCTTG
Organism: Agrotis exclamationis; assembly: GCA_950005045.1. Taxonomy (NCBI): domain Eukaryota; kingdom Metazoa; phylum Arthropoda; class Insecta; order Lepidoptera; family Noctuidae; genus Agrotis; species Agrotis exclamationis. Next base: position 7,881,298 of record OX465417.1, on the reverse strand, counting down.
CATTCCTAAGATGCAGAACCGCGGATGAGGTTAAATGCTATGTTTTTTCCTAAATTCGCAGAGTGAACAGTTCTTATTATAATATGTCGTCTGATTTGCATGAAATCTCAAGTTTTATCGCGGGAACAGCCACGTGAAATAGGCAGTAAGGAATAAAGTAGGTTTAAAGTCTGGTTAGGCTTAGTTTGCACGAACTATTTGTTACAACTGAAGTGACGTTGAACAGTCACAACTTACTATGGTTGATCGCTCGTGTCATTGATTCTACAAAGGATTTTTGACATCAATGGGTTAAAACGGCCTGAGCAAGTGCTTTTGCTTTTCTGACATTACAAACAAAATATTCCTAACATAACACTGACACGCTGAGTCCCTGATGTTATTATTATAACGTAACATCACGTCAGTAATTTCTGATAAGAAGGGCTGTACATGTGGACTAATACTAATACGATTAAATCCAATTAAATAGTGGCGAGTCTCTTGCTAAAAACTGAGCTCAATTCAAGGCTACTAGTAAGTTCTAATTCCTAATGGACAAGACCTAAGCCTCACTATACCAAGCCTGGCAATCTCAGTTGCTCTTGCGACCATTAGATCATCACGCAGCTGTATTTAAGTACCATGTAAAAGTGAGTCTAATGCCATAACCCGACATGCAGACTCCTAGCTGCTGACGATGAGAGAAACAAAACTTATGTCCATCATTTCATCGCTATACATCAGGGGAATAGACAAAAAATATCCCTATTATCCCACAGTATTTCAATAAATGAAAAGCTGTGTGTTCTGCGCCGCATTCACATTTATGATAACAAAGGAAAAATGGAAACATTTCCTAAGCACTGGGGAAATTAAAAATCGCATTGAACGACTCAGGAATGAGAGGGTTGTACAGCGATCATAAACGTTTGTGTATGATGTTGTGAAGTTTGTTCTGTGGTTTTGACCGTGCAGTTTTCGTGTAACCGCATTTAAGTTTTATTTTATTTGCCTGTTAATAATATTGTGGTATGTGTACCAAGGCAAAACTGTATTTTCTTTTTTTAGTGCTTTGGTTTTTTGTGGCCATGTTTGCAGATGACCTGATTTTTTTAGCATCTATGCAGATTCTGAAATTGAATTTATTTCTACACCGTAACTTATGTGATTCAATTAGTTATCGAATTCGGACAAACAATCCCTTGTAAATTAACGGAGAATCCACCTTCAGACAATCTTGATCAATTTAATTCAAACTAAGATTACTGTAATAAAAGCATTGGATGCCCGAATCCGAGTAAGATCTGTCGGTCAACCGAATACGGGCTAACGACCAAATGTAATTACGCTATTAAATTATTTCGTGTTAGCGAAACAAACCATAAATAGTATTTTGTGGTACTAAAAATATATTGAATACCAAGCCACTTAGTCGCATTTACCTTACCCAACGAACTCAACTAGTACACGTACAACAAGGTCGATTCGTAGCCATAATTCTTCACAATGACTCGACTACAATGAATAACTCAGTAGGACAACTGGGGCCAAGCGAACCAACGAGGGCTTTCACAGTAACATATCGATTGCCAGTACTCAGCTGGAGTCAATTTACAATGAGCATATAGACTCGACTGTCTTTCTGCGGCGATTCGCAGTTCCGTAGAGAAATGTTACATTGTTTGACTTATATTTCGCGAAGTACTCGTAGTTAGCTATTTGATATTCTTTCATTTTACTTTTGCAAGCTTTTTATGTAATTTACTAAGTTTGTTGAGCTCGTTTGTATTACAAATTAGGTACTCTGATTGTAATCCATTTCTCAACCACTAACTAAATACCAGTTGATGATGAACCCAGTGCTATGTCATAGTCCTCCTCTTAATGTATTCTTTTTCAGCTAAAATATCGATAACTCCCCAATTTTCAGGAGTTTTAGTTGCTAATTTCTAAATTCATTTTTTCTCTTTTTTATAATTGGCGATTGTGTAAATCCTAGTCGTATTATAATTATACATATACCTTAACTTTACTGTGCACAGAAGCTGTTGGAAGACCTTAATAAATAAATAAATGTATAGCGGTAGGGGTAATCCACACGGATATGCCTATGTCATTTATGTCTTCGATATTTTGTTCAAGGTCATGTTGGTTTCCTCAGCATGTTTTCCTTTACCGTTACAAAGTGGAAGTGACAAGTTAATTATACAGTTATTAGTGGTAACATCGTTGACAACGTAATACTAATGTGGTATCATGTATCTGCTTTGATGATGGAGCCCTTGAAAGGTAATGGGAATTCTTCAATAATTATTTTCTTATCTCAATGGCTTCTATTCAATATTGTTGCGTATCAAAGTGAGGAATCTTTTTAACGAAACGAATGAAAAAAATACTGAAATAAGAATGTGTATTAATTTGATTCCTTTATCTGCTTCAGTTTGGTGTGATTTTTTCGTAATAACACGTTGATTTTCATGTGAGATTACATTTATATTTTCTGTTGGTTGGCTGTGAATATTTCTTATATCTATCTACAGTTAAGACTGAGTATAAATTGAAATCGTACTGACTACATTTACTCATTAATTTAAAACTGCACAGTGTGAATCAACATGGTCATAGGTCAGTTAACTTCTGGCATTAATCATACAAAGTTCTCCGACTATTCACAAGTAAACACACTAACACCTTGTGTTGGGTACTTCTGGCCCCAGTATAACTAACTAGGTAACAACTAACACTTTAAATAATATAGTTTGTTCGTTCTGAAATTTTGCATACACGTTGTCAGGTGTACAGAAACCATAGATATATTAAAGAAGGAGATATGGCGTGGAATTCAAAATGTATAGAAATCCGGTGAAGCCACAATTGCCCCTCCATAACGCTAATATTGCGCACACAATTCTGTCAAAACAATACTACGAACAAGTGCACAAACGCGCCATCGATAACTCAGTCATTTAAATATAAACCTAATTCTTTACACTACAGCGTACTTTTTCCGTATAATTTACTCACACTAAAACAATTAAACACTAAAAAAATTCGCGACAACACACAATGATGTGTGTTGTCGCGACACGGGGGGCGGATACGACTCTCCCGCTCAAACACAACGGACGCACCATGCGACATTACGGCTTGGTGAGGTATCGTTATGTCAGTTTTACATTACTTGTCCAGTCACTCAGTGACAGACTGAGGTGGTTGTAAAAAAGCAATGTATTTAATGCAAAAACAATACAGTCGGAGTAATATAGGAAAACAAGAATAAAGTAGTACAAGTCAATAGCTGAGCGAAACGCTCAACACCACGGTTTCACCGACACGCCCCATTGCCACTTCTCCTGTTTTTAATATTTCTGTGACAGAAACGGATATAGGGTATCTTTCAACCCAAAAGAAAAGTACGTTGCCGGGTAAAACGACAATCACGTTCTTATGATAATATAGATGGCACCGCGTGACCGCGTGTCTTTTTGATCTATAGATTGAATATTATTTAAGAAGACAATATTTAATATTATTATATTACACGCAGCAGAGTACAATGCAAACAAATTGATAGTTTACGCGATTGGTTCAATCGCGTAAACTATCAAAATTCTAGTTTTTTATACAGACCATTTCTTTCCTTGAATACGCACCTAATATTTTTCTGTAATTTTCCTTATTCTTCCTGATGTTTTTCGCGACACCAGCGAAGTGTTAATTCTGTAAAGGAACGGCGAACCCTACAGGCTCAATTAGGATTAGTGAGGGTTTGTAAGAGCTTCTATTGAGCTGCTGCGGACATATTGGGGGAGAGGACGCAAATCCCGGTCAATATTGGACGAGCATTCTTTGGGAGAAATTATGTGAAATCCGAAAGATCGTTTGAATTGTTAAGTAAGACAGTGGTTTAAGATTGTCATTGGCTTTTCGCTTCTTGAAGTTTTCTACTGGATACTTTTCTAACTTTTTGGGTTTAACAAATAGGAGATTATTTATTTTGTCTTTGAAACTGATATTTCTTCTTTACATTTTGGAACTATACATACCTATACAATACATGTTAACGTTATATCTCAACCCTTTTTAATACCAGCTTGGCATCACATATTTACATTTATAATAATGTCAAGTTTATATCTTTCAGGCACCCGTCCCTCTCATTTATTATGTACATTTCACTAGTGTTTCATGTGACAGTGATATCCAAACAGCGTCTCGGTATTAAGTTTCAGAACACATGTTATACAGAGGCATTCGAATAAAAGCGTTCCCTATATTCTCAAAGGGACTCGTGTTGAAATTAGTCCGTCTGTGTGCCTGAAAGAGCAGTATTTAACTCAAGCGAGCGGAAGGTTTCATCCGGAGTGGTTGGAGTAGGTAGGTTCCTCTTGCATCCGGGAGATACCTCGCTACGTGCGAATAGGAGAACACAAATTGTCACGTAATGGTGATTGCGGACGGTGTCATTTGAATACGGGCTGAACGTGATCTGCGCAAAAAGTGGTGATTTTTTTCAATGATGTACATTTTTTGGACTTTATCTACGTGTTACGTAAAGTTACGCCATGTTTGAACAAAATGGTTGTTGTTTTGAAGTTGTTTAAAAATATATCATGAAAGTATTACTAACTTGTAAATAAATTGTGGGAATTCGACGTAGTCGGGAAGCTATCTAAGACGATAAAGAGGCCAAAAAACTTGATATTTAATATTACATCTAATATCTGAATGGGTTTGCGTTAGTCCGGATTCCCGAAAACTTTCTTTTTCCTTTGTTAAGTAGCTTTGAAGTTTGGCTCGATGATTACATAAAGTTTTACTCCAAATCCAATATTTTCTACGAACGCACATGATATGATGAAAAAGTCCCAATTTAACGTCACCAAAAATGATGGCAGAATTTTTATTCGTTTCTTGGTGGTTACATAATATATTCCAATTTGTGGTCCATTACGCGGTAGAGATGTATTAACGTTGTTGTGGTTTTTTTCCGAATGGGTTGTGTACGCAATGTAAATAAAACTGAACTTGAACGTTTTTAGTTTCGCCGTTCGCTGCACATGTTAAATAGGTTCCAGTAAAGTTTGAACTACGGAAAGTTAGCGTTTCATTTGTTAGACTTTTGTTTTTTAAACTGTATGTTACTAATGTTTCAATGTTTATTTTGCATTAGCTCGAGGTTTTAGTCCATGTTATTTGGGTGCCTTTTAAATTGCAAAGGAGGTGAGATAGATGGACAAATTTTATTGGCCCAAGTGTCAATATGTATATCGCATGTCTTTCCGGTGACGATTTCCTGCGGCTTTCACCAGGTTACTCGTATTTCTACTAATCTGTGGGAGACCTTTTAATGTTGCACTTTTAGGTTACATTTTAGTTTATTTTATATGGAAACCGTGGCCCTGAAACGCAAATAGTATACTACAGGAACGGGGTGGGTTTTAAATCAGAAAGCACCTGACAATCCCTTACACCTTGGATGGGAGAACTCATTCGACGTTTTTACCAATCCCCAAAAATAAGGACTGTTGTAGTTCAGTGAAAATATTAAAATCAGAACTAAAAATTACGAAAGAAAGCAACGTAAAGCTTACCTAAGTTCTGATGACTTTTCAAACCAGGCTGTATACAACTAGCACATAAAGAAACAAACCCAAGTGCGGGCACAAGTGGTGAGTGTGATCTCGTATTGTGTCACAAAAGAAAGGAGTTACTGACACCGATGCCTGTTGGCGGACTTAAATTCATCCGGCCCATTGTGTCCAACGACACGCCGGTTACAGGAAAGCAAGAAAATGGAACTGTATGTGGAACATAGGGATATTATATTGAATATGTGTGGAACATAGGGATCTATATTGAATATGTATGGGTCCCTATTGTGACGAGAAATCTTGTGTGATGTTTGAGGGGAGTCGGAAAGTTATTGTTTGTGAAAATTCTCTATTATGATACCTTCTTTTGTTGTTATTCACATATGAATGGCTGAAGGTTTAACAAATAAATTAGAGCAATGGTTGAAGAATAACAATTTTTCTGTTATTATCCCAATTTATTTGAGGTCACCAAATGACATCTTCTTCCATATTCCTCCAACAGTTGTAATTTCAAGAGTATGAAACCCGTCAGCTAGCTACATCATTTTTCACAAACAAGTTCATTGGTCTCCTTTACTTCCCTACCCTCCTCCTCCTCCTTGTCTTTTGTAATCTGTGTTCATAAACACAGATTACAAAAGACAGTTTTATCAACACAAAAGTGGTAGGCGTAATTTATTTATTTCATCACCACTACTCTCAACAGGAAAACTACCTTTATGTTCTAGATCCAAAAAATCGAAGACATGTAACATCTACCGTACCGCACTGGGCCCTCGTGGCGTGTTTGCAGTCTGTGTGCACTTTCTCTCACAAAGACAAATCCCAGCAGTAGGAGAAGTACCGCATCCCAGCAATGGGAGCATTACTGGCTGATTATGTTTATGCTATACTAGCGGCCCGTTTCGGCTTCGCACGGGTGGCCTATTCATTTGTTACAAAAAATGTGATAAATAAAGAACCGCTCTACCGATTTTGTGCAAACTTCACATAAACCATCTACTAAGTAGTCTGAACAAAGCCTAAACATTTGGTTTGGATAGGTGAGCCCGTTCTTGAGTTATAAAATTACAACGAAAAGTGGCATTGATTTTTATGTATATTGACTAGTGGCCCGTCCCAGCTTCGCACGGGTATGTTAAGAACCGCTCGTCCGATTTTGTGCAAACTTCACATAAAGCACCTACTAAATAGTCCGAACAAAGCCTAAACATTTGGTTTGGATAGGTGAGCCCGTTCTGGAGTTATAAAATTACAACGAAAAGTGGAATTGATTTTTATGTATATTGATTACACGGTACACATCTTTATGTACGCGGCGGTCAAGGACAATCTTTTGATACTATTTCATTTTCGTATCAGTGATACAATATCGATGAGTATCCAACTCAGAGCAGTGTTGTCCCGGTCAATTGTTGGACGGATTACTGTTCCTTTCATATCAAAAGCCTTCCGCACTTCGGAGAGCACGTTGAATCGTTGACTCAAGTTGTAATACTAATATTAGACGTTGCGTTGTTCAGGACTGATAGAAACTACAATGTATGTCTGTATGTTTGTTCTTAGTTTAGGTGTTGCTAGATCGTTTATTTGTAGACATTTTGTAATTCTAAAATTATCAATTTTGACACAGTTATGCGTTGCACTCTGTCGATTGTAGTCCTTATCGAAGTTTTGAATAAAAGTTCCTGTTCCTATTGCGACAATGGCTGACCGCAGCTACACAACGTTGTTCAATATAATTTTATGAAAACGTTTCCATAGAAAAAAAGTTGTATCGTTGATGATATTGCGAAGAAGCGACGTTGCTGATGGCGATTGCAATTGTTTTTTGAAAAGCACCTTTGTACTAGTTATCATGGCTCTAAATTAAATAGTTCTGCAAACGAAATTGTAAACTACTTGAAAATACAGAACTAAGATTTATAGCTATAACTTTGTAGAATAGAAATAGATACGTAAACATAATTATTTACATTTAGAGTTTAGAAGCTGATTCCAAACATATTATTTGGGTTTCTGCTAGAATTTGGGTATGCATTGGCACCAATGAAAGTTTCAAACAAACATTTGGTGGTTCGTTCAAGCATTAGTTCTGTAAAGTTTGATACCTACCTAAGTGTTATTTGGTGTCGTGGTTTAAAGTGTAACTGTGGTAGATAGAATAGTAGAGAGTCACTAACGAATTCCCTGACCCAAATTATGAAACAAAAACCTATTCTATAGATTGAATTATATAGTAGCCTCCAAAAGTTAGTTGGAATATTTATTTCAGTAAATTATAACAACGAGAAGTAAACGTCATGTAAATATGCTTTTAAATGGAAATGTGAAGTAATAAAGGTATCTTTTTTTTTTTGATCCAATTTTGAACGTAAAACACAATAAGTACCACAATTTTACTTTTTAGTACTTAACGTTTACTTTGCACATTCGTGCTAGCGTCTCGATTATAGCTGAAAGTAAAACCATAGTACATTTTTTTTTATTCAAAAATAACAACAAACAATGCTTTTAAATTCCCGAAAATAAACTGGCTAAAGCTTTCATAAACATTTGTTTACAGAGAGAAACTTTCAGAGGTCAAGAAGCATGTTTCAAATCTAAATTGAACCCGAAGAGCTTTTGTTCGGAACAATAGAAATAAAATCCAGCTGCACCTTGAATACTTTAAGGCTATACGTAATTTATGCCCACTGGGGGCTAAGTTTCAACAACCCCACCTTTTAGAGAGCTATTCTGCGTTGTTTGTCCATTTGCGAACGCCCGGGAGGGTTCTTTGAGGGTTCACTCTTCACAACTTTAAGCGTAGAGGACATGACCTTTTGCATGTATTATTTTGCATAAAGTTGTAAGGGTCATAAATGTACAGGATTCACAAAACAATGGATGATATATTTTAAGCCAACATTTGTGTTATTTAACGCATGTTTATGCGTTGCAATTCAGCGCTGCACTTGTGTTACCTACGTGTGTTTGCCCTACTTCAAAAGGGGTTAGAAGGTCAAGTTCAAATATATCAAAGCAAGGTCATGATGTGCAAACAGTAATATAGGTAGGAATGGGGTTAATGCTGTGGAATGGGTCCACAACAACGCATTGTTTAAGTGAATTGTAGCACAGATTACATGGCACTTATACAGGGTGATTTTTTCAACTGAGCGTGGATGGCTATATCCGAAACTATGAAGAATATCGAAAAACATTGAAAGGAGTCTTGATGCTATTTTGAAGAAAACTAAAACTGAATCATTGGATTTTAGAAATATCAATAATCCTGGCCAGGAATCGAACTAGCTGATTTTGGAAAAAAAATCACAACTTGTGTTATTACATCATTCGATAGTGTTGCTAATAAAGATCAAATTCTAGGAAGTCATCCTGTACCCTCCTGTGTCCTCTAAGCTTGCATTTTGTCGCACAGAGTCGTATCAAGCGTTGCACGGTAATGAATACGGAAATGGACATCTATACACTTTGCATGCTTGGAACGGGAACAGCTGCTTTCATCGGATCCCATCTAAGTCCAAAATTCAATTTAACTGTACAAGACCTTAAAGCCATGTATGTCGTAAGTTATTAGCATGTTCAGGCTATAAAAGAGACTGACCTTAAATATTTGATGAGCGAACATTATCTTGTTTGATATTTTTAATACACGACCGGATACGCGTACGTTTTGAAACGAAGCGTTTTTAATGAACAATTAGGTAGGCATCACATGTGGTTGCCGTTTGCTGTCCCATTTAAAAAATAATTAGGCCGAAAATGTTTGGAGCTGGCTGAAAATGTTTGGCATTGTAATTTCGGCCTTTTGTTTCGTCTTTAGTAAAGGTCTGTTTGAAAAATCAGCGTGAGACAGCTGTCTGGCATTATTGCCGGGTTAAATCTATTTGGTGAAGCCGTAACGCTCACATCACCCTTTATTTTTAGTACATGTTAGTTTTTCATTTTGCTCAATCGTGATCCCTGTAAACTGTACTGTACCAAATAAAAGCTACCAGATCCTATCTACATATATACTATCCTACTGCTAAGCTAAGGTCTCTTCATAACCTTTCACTTTTTTTACTTTAGCCATATAAACAGCCATATGAGCAGTGGTGGCCCAGTGGTATCGGCCTCGACTTACGATTTGTAGGTTATGGGTTCGAACCCCGTCAGGCGCATTACTTTGTGTAATTTATTTCAACGCCACTGCTCTCAAAACGGTGAAGGAAAACATCGTGAGGAAACCGGCATGTCCTAGACCCAAAAAATCGAAGACATGTGACATCTACCAATCCGCACTGGGCCCGCGTGGTAGTTTACGGCCCACTCCCGCTCACAGAGAAGAGGCTTGTGTCCCAGCAGTGGGAACATTTATAGGCTGATGATGATGATATAAACAGTGTCTTTTATTTTGATTCCTGTGTTTTATATGTTAAGCTTATTACGAAAATTTCTTAGACATTTTTTTAAACTGCCTGGGATTTTTTCCCACATCTCGTGGATACGTTTACAAACATTATAAACTCACAAACTTGCTTACAATTATTGGTAGATCACACAAATATTTACTCCGTGCGGGAATCGAACCCGCGACACGCAGCGCAGCAGTCCAAACGCTCAACCACTGCGCCAATCGTGTGGTCAAATCGATATCATAGGTGTAAGTTAGTAATTAATGATGCAACAAACTGTAACATTGACTGATAAGTTTGTCGTGCAGTGACGATACTCAAACTGCTAACAACTTAAGTACTAAGTTCCAACTTAGTCATCACTTAACATGTTAACTTGTTGCCACATCTTCTAGTACTCGTATATTGGAGCAAGCTATCAATCAACATCATAGTCTTTATACAGGACCTGTTTTTGCCGGAAAGGAGATCGGAAATTTTCCCTCAGGAAAGTAGGAACAGTCAGCATCAAAAGTTGCTGACCACATTTAGATTTTCAAAATTGTTGTACACCGTATTATTATGTATTATTACGGTGTACAGCGATTTTGAAAATCTGAATATGGTCAGCAACTTTTGATGCTGACTGTACTACCCAGATAAAAATACTCTGTCTTAACTCAGGAAATCCGGTCAGTCGTTCTGGCGTGAAATGTAAATAAACAGTCACATTAATTTTACATTTTTTCTTTTTGTACTTTTTTATGGCTTTTTGTACTTCTTCTTCTCCATTGGCTATTTCGTTGCCTCAGTTTTTGAATTTTTACTCTTATCCTATAAAATGACATAGTAACGAACAAAACCTAAAACTAATATACTGTACCTGTAACTATTAAAAGGTACTTTGTACGTAAATTAAATTAAAATTAAATTCGTTCGCATAAGTATTTTGATGGGCAACTACGGAACCCTACACTGTACGTGGCCCGACACGCACTTGGCCGGTTTTACTGTAATATTGAGGCTTTCGATTTAAACAAAAATTATTTATTTACCTAAGGAATGGGAAAAAGAAATGGAAAACATTGCTGTGACGTAATATCGGATCTAAACAACTTTTCATTATTTTTTTTGAGCAGGATATTTTATGGCAATGTTTCGTGCTCACAGCAATGCAGTTAAGGATTTCATTGGAGCATAGTTTACTTGAAGAGTGATTAGGGTAAGCTTAGCTAACAAGAGTAATAAATTAAATTGTCTCTGCATATAGAGAACTTGGTGTAACACGCTGTAATACTAGCGTTAAGTGCTTAAGGCTGCATAGTACCTCAGTATAATCTTACTCGCTCGCACTTGCACGTACCACGCACTATTGCTTGCTCTTTCTTATAGCTGTCTACACGCAAATCTATTTATTTTACGGCGAAAAAAAAGAAAATTCAAAAAAATAAATAACATAAGACCTGCTTTATAGTTAGTTCAGTTAGTATAATAAGTTTCATGATCTAATGTTAAGTATTTTATGATTGCCAGCGGTTTATTGTTCAATTTAGAGGTAACTTTGGGATTTTTTTCTATCGAGAAAATTTTATGGAATCGTGTTTTCGCCAAACATAAGACCTAACATTAATCCTCAACTTTACCATATATTTATTTCAAAATTAATGCTGCAGTATCTTCGACGTATCACAGGATTCTGCTAAGCCATTTGAGGTAGTATGGGCTCTTAAGCTGAAACTTAAATGCAATTTACAACAAGTGTGAGTAATTGCAACGGAATCTGGATCTTGCAACAGTGTTGTGTAAACCTGGATGTGTTACAATACCTTTTAAAAGTTTAAAAGGTACTTTGTACGTAAATTAAATTAAAATTAAATTCGTTCGCATAAGTATTTTGATGGGCAACTACGGAACCCTACACTGTACGTGGCCCGACACGCACTTGGCCGGTTTTACTGTAATATTGAGGCTTTCGATTTAAACAAAAATTATTTATTTACCTAAGGAATGGGAAAAAGAAATGGAAAACATTGCTGTGACGTAATATCGGATCTAAACAACTTTTCATTATTTTTTTTGAGCAGGATATTTTATGGCAATGTTTCGTGCTCACAGCAATGCAGTTAAGGATTTCATTGGAGCATAGTTTACTTGAAGAGTGATTAGGGTAAGCTTAGCTAACAAGAGTAATAAATTAAATTGTCTCTGCATAGAGAACTTGGTGTAACAGGCTGTAATACTAGCGTTAAGTGCTTAAGGCTGCATAGTACCTCAGTATAATCTTACTCGCTCGCACTTGCACGTACCACGCACTATTGCTTGCTCTTTCTTATAGCTGTCTACACGCAAATCTATTTATTTTACGGCGAAAAAAAAGAAAATTCAAAAAAATAAATAACATAAGACCTGCTTTATAGTTAGTTCAGTTAGTATAAAAAGTTTCATGATCTAATTTTAAGTATTTTATGATTGCCAGCGGTTTATTGTTCAATTTAGAGGTAACTTTGGGATTTTTTTCTATCGAGAAAATTTTATGGAATCGTGTTTTCGCCAAACATAAGACCTAACATTAATCCTCAACTTTACCATATATTTATTTCAAAATTAATGCTGCAGTATCTTCGACGTATCACAGGATTCTGCTAAGCCATTTGAGGTAGTATGGGCTCTTAAGCTGAAACTTAAATGCAATTTACAACAAGTGTGAGTAATTGCAACGGAATCTGGATCTTGCAACAGTGTTGTGTAAACCTGGATGTGTTACAATATTACTAACGAACTCCCTGAATGGACTATTTAGGTTAGAAAGACTAAAATAGTGATTTTACTCAAATATTGGATTCTTACTTTCTTAAAATATAAGCTAATAAGCTATCTTCGTCCTCAGTTTTTAAGCTTAGATTAATCATTTTCTTTTTTGCCATTCCGTCAAACATATTTATTATATGTATACTAATACCTATCAAATAATATCTAAGCTAATATTACCTGATAATAAACTATATACACCAGCCACAACAATTGTTTACAAAACATCCCAAAATAGAAACACCATAAAATTACTAAACAAATGGTGTGCCCAAAGTAGCAATAGACAATAAATTACCTTAACTAACCCTTTTCGGACGACCTTGCTCTAAAACTGTTCATAACGGTCTGCCAATTAAATTCCACGAAATGTAAAAAAATAAAAACTATTCTGAAACAGCTATTCTACTGACCTTCTGCCGTATATTAAAGCGAAACTTGAAGTTTAACTATAAAATGTTAATGGTTCTCGGAAGCCGGTCAATATTATTTTGTTTTTTGTAGAAAGGCATGAAGTTTTTATTAAATTAGTGTACTCTCGGAGTGAACATAGCACATAAGCAAATATGAGGCCTTTTTTTGCATGGTAAGTAAGGGCGGGATGGGAGGGACTGTCAGAATCTCGGCCCTCTAAGAAGGGCCCCGTCAGATTGCTGACAGTTCATTAAGGCGCGCGTGGAATACGACGCGCCTTCGATCCGGGCATGGTCCATGATCGGACGGCAAGATAGACGGAATCTTGAAGACGGCTATAGGCTACTTTCTTTATGGATAAAAAAGAAGGTCAAGAAGTACTATACGACAAAGTCGCTAGGTTTTAGGTCACAATTTCGGCAAAGATATTCTGTCCAAGTAACGGATTACGAATAGGTGTCAGATCAGTGCCAAATGTCAATACTTGGATCGTCTGCAAGTATTTGAGACACTTTGCCGGTGTCTTGTGCCTTTGTACTAGGCGGGATTAAACTTTTAATCCAAGACTTGGCAACAGAATTTCCGCGTTTAGAAATTCATGGATTAAGTAAATTTAGGTACTTCTATTTTTATCCTTTATTCATGCAAATACACACATCAAAAGTGTCTAGGGATCAAGCATTTTTATGCGGATTTCTTGAGATTGAGATGTGGCTTTGTAATAAATTTATGATTTTATAAATTTATATGGATCCTTTTTGGTGCATTTCATAATTTGAATCAGGAACTGTGAATCAAATTCGAGTAAAAGATGAAAATCAGCTGTCAATATTTTCCCTATAAAAACATACAACGCATTGAAGACATTATTAGTGCTACTGTTTCCCTACTACTGATTAAAACCAACGTTATTATGGAGCGGCGACGTCATTTAAGCAGGGAAGAAATGCTCAGAGCCGTGGGAATGATAGAAGCTGGTTCCCGGCAACGTACTGTGGCTTTAGCTCTGAATACAAGTCAGAGTGTTATCAGTCGACTTTGGACACGTTACCGAAGCACTGGTACCGTGGCTGAGCGCCATGGAGGACGGTATCGCTGCACCACACGGAGACAAGACCGATACATTCAAATCTTAACTCGAAGAGCTCCAACAATAACCGCCATGATGTTAGCCGTGAGGCTTCATCACTCTTCAGGGAACTTAATTAGCGACCAAACAGTCAGAAACCGCTTGTATGAAGTGAACCTTCATTCCCGAAGACCGCTACGGGTACCACCTATAGCAATGCACAATCGTAGGATTCGATATCAATGGGCTCTTGAACACAGAAATTGGGCAGAAGAACAATGGCGTTTCGTGTGCTTTTCTGATGAGTCTCGTTTCGGTATGAGACCGGATACAAGACGTATACGACACTGGAGAACCCCTGGACGCCAACAGCGATTAAAATCCTGCCAGGAAGTCCATCCTTATAGTGGTGGAACCATCATGGTATGGGCGGGTATTTGGATCGGCGGAAGAACTGAGTTGATTTGGATCAGAGGCAACCTCAACGCTCAAATTTATGCTGAGACGATTGTATCAGACGTCATCGTTCCTCTACAAGTGCAAATCGGTCCCTTATTTCAGTTAATGCATGATAATGCACGACCGCACACCGCAAGAGTTGTAAGACAGACTCTCGCCGCAGCTAACATCAATGTCCTGCCCTGGCCTGCTCAGTCGCCAGACTTGAATCCGATTGAGCATGCATGGGATATGCTACAGAGAAGAGCTCTGCCGAATATGGAGGGTATCCAGTCGCAAGAAGACCTTTTTTTGTTGTTGCAACGAACATGGGCGGCCATTCCACAGCGTGATTTAGATGAACTCATTTTGAGTATGCCAAACCGATGTTCTTGTGTTGTTAGTGTTCGCGGTAGAAACACGGATTATTAATTGTTTAAGTTACCCAATAAAATTTTAAAGAAAACTGTTATTTCAGTCTTTTTTTCGAACTTTTGTGTTAGTGGTTCAAATGTCAAAAATCCCTTTATTAGGAAAATGGCAAAAGACATGGCCAAAAATTGCATTCCATCAAAAATGCATGTACACGTACATAGTAAATACCATTATAAAATAAAAATATAAAAGTAAATTACTGCGTTGGTTTTAGCCTCTCTGAACTTGTCAGTTTTGAACCAACTTCAAAAAAAAAGTAGGTTCTCAGTTAAATCTGTATGTGTGTTTGTCCGCGATTATCTCGCGTTTGGCTCAACCGATTTGGATGCGGTTATCAGGAAAGTGTTCATTACATTCTGGAGAAAGTTTTTGTATATAACACTGTTGGATATCCCGTGACATTGCCTGCGTGGATCCGTCTTTGCTTACTTAGATTGTAGATTTTCAGCGACCATTGCATGTTTTTCCGCGATTATCTCACGTTTGGCTGAACCGATTTTGATGCGGTTTTCAGGAAAGTGTTCATTACATTCTTGAAAAGGTTTTTGTTATATAACACTAATGGATATCCTGTGACATTGCTCGCGTGGATCCGTTTTTGCTTACTTCAATTGAAGATTTTTACTGACCATTGCATGTTTTTCCGCGATTATCTCGCGTTTAGCTGAACGGATTTTGATGCGATTTTCAGAAAAGTATTTTTTACATTCTGGGGAAGGTTTTAGTATATAACAATAATGGATATCTCGTGAAGCGGCCTGCATAGTTCCGTTTTTGTTGCTTACTAGGATTGTAGATTTTCAAAGACGCCGATTAGTGTGGTGGACGCCCACGGCGACGGACGTCGCAAGACGATCTCCGGCCACCGTAGGCGCGGGCATGCGGGCGGCGAGTAAAGGGCTACTCGCTGCCCGACCATGGACCATGCCCGGGTCCAAGGCGCGTTGTGTTCCACACGCGCCTCAAAGAGCGTCAGCATAATGACGGGGCCCCTCTCTAGAGGGCCAACGCCTGCCGGGGTCGCGGGACTTATTACCGTGACCCCGGAACATAAAGGGCTATCGAAGGACACCGTGGATTTTAGTCAGTACAAGTCTGACAGTCCCTCCCGCCCTGCCCGGGGTGGGAGAACTCATTTGATGATTTTACCACGCTAAAAAAAAAAGACGCCGATTAGTGTAAAGATTTTTGTTGAATATCTAAACTAAAAAGTGTAAAATAAAAAACTTTTTGAAAAAAAGGAACTGACTTCAAAACGAAACAAAAAAAAAGTGTAAAATAACTTTTCTTTCGGAAGTCGGTGGCCATGATCAATGAAATAAAAAACCAAGCCACCGACTTCCAAAAGAAAAGTTATTTGTAGTTATGTTCAAAAATTATTGAGTAATGCAAGATGAATTCTAAATACCGTTTGTCAAGTTCCGCCCTAATGGATCTTAGAGAAAGATAAATATAATAAAGGATGTTCCAAACCACGTGAAGTACTTGTACAAAACGTGTGATATGGACGACAAATGCATTATATTAGAAACATTTCATTCATCATGTATTCATTGGTAGAAACTGTATTCATTGGTATTTGTTACGTTTTATAAAATACTCGTATCGTAATGATATATTTTAATGCATTTTATCCAATTCACCCAAAAAAGCTTTAAAACGTAACGAGTTTACTGGTTTACTAGTGTGGTTTTGTTTACGTCAAATGTCAATTTAATTTTAATATCAGTGCAGACGCTCTGTGATTGCAGATTCAACGTCTATTGTGTTTCTGTTTTGCGGCTATTTTCTGATATTTTTGACCCCCTACAGACTTATACCTTCTACCGTACGATTACCCTGCTAATAATACTGGATTCTGATTTGTTTTGCGTTTTGGATTTGTTTTGTGGATTACTATGAGGGGCATCAACTGCGGAATAGCCATGCAAAGGCTGCAGAGGCGTCTCATATCCTCGCTTTCTGCACACCATCAAACAAAAGTTTCACGGTGGTTAACCAATGCTCAAACCCAGGTATGAAGCCGGAACAGTAAAATACTTTTTGGACTGTATAATTTTTTACCTCTTTCAAATGATAGGCAACCTAAACTGTTTAATGAAACTAACAACAACCAATATCCAAGCTCCACCAGCAGGATTTTTGGATATCATATTGTTAACAATTCAAGAATATTAGGATAATGTATAAAAATGCAAATCTTTGTTCCGGAATCACAATTCTGAAATAATGTATTCATTTATGCTTGTATTTGTTCTACTATGTTCAAAGCAGTTATTTATAACATAACTGAATCATTACAAATCCTTACACTTAATGCTGATAAGAGTATGAAATAAAAATATAGTTTTATCTAAAGTTGACCTGTGACTCATTTAACACTAACTCATCATTTAACGTAATAATTATCTAGGTAGGCGTTTAGGACAGGTATATTATAATGTAACAAAATAATTTTATTTATTCTCTGTAATAAATTAATAATAATTGATACCTACTCTTTTGTTTAATTTGTATTTTCCTTGTTAATTGGTCATTAACCTTTTTCAGTCAATAATTCTTAAAAGTATATTTTAAGGCAACCCATAAAAATACACTTTAAAGAAAAACATGAAATTCTATTATAGGTACTTGGTTATTATTGTCAGATTTCAATATATAATTCATTAAAGCGCCTTTCTATTATAGCAAATCCTATTCTATGCACTTATTGCCAGCAATCTGACTAAAGGTTTAGTGTAACTGTTTTCGTCTACTCTGTTGTAATGACAAGTTCTGTATGTGTTTCATTTACTTCAATTTAATGTACCAATATTCACGAATATAAAACACCAAAAATCATTGGTGTACATTGAATTCAATAACTATGCAAACGTCCATACAAAAATTGGCCATGTCCTTTCTTTATTAATGCAAAGGTGACTTGGTTTATCGTTACTGTGACAAAAGAAAATTTTAATTAATATCAATCAGGAGAAAAGTTATTGCAAAAATATATGTTGATCCCTAGACACTTTTGATGTGTGTACATTCATGACTGGTCGGAGCGCAACTGCTGAGTTTGGGGCCCTGGGTTCGCTTAGGTAGGGTAAATAAAGTAGTTTTACTTATGGTAGGTGGTAGGTTTTTACTTATGGTATTTTTCAATTGCAGCCACTGAGTTTGGATTTGCATGCCTTAGGTTGCGGTTCCACTGAAGCGGAGTGGAGTCGAGCTGTGCCGCGATTCACCAATCAAAATGGCTGATGCACATGGCCAGGCACATGTGGATTTCAAGCCATATGATTGGTGGTTTGCGGCACAGCTCTGGTTCACACCGCTCTACTCTGCCTCAGTGGAACCGCAGCTTAAAACAAAAGAACACCGCCGCTGCTAAGAGCTTCACATAATTATACTTTTTGAAAAAAGAAACATTGTGAATTTACTTACAACCCTTACTTTTACACCATGTCTCCATGTCCTTTTCATTTTCATGACACTGAAGTGAGAAGGTAAATATAACGCAACTAGGGTTAGAAAAGTTTTTAGAATAACTTGAAAACCGTTCATGGTCATTAACATGGTCCTGGACTCCTGGAGGACATGGCCTCGCTCCACCTGTCATCGTGCTATGAGCCGACAGACGTGAATAAATCGTGTGCCAGCTATTCCACGATACGGCTTTACTTTAAAGGACATGGCCAATTTTTGTATGGACGTTTGCATAGTTATTGAATTCAATGTACACCAATGATTTTTGGTGTTTTATATTCGTGAATATTGGTACATTAAATTGCAGTAAATGAAACACATAAAGAACTTGTCATTACAACAGACTAGACGAAAACAGTTTTACTAAACCTTTAGTCAGATTGCTGGCAATAAGTGCATAGAACAGGATTTGCTATAATAGAAAGGAGCTTTAATGAATTATGTATTAAAATCTGACAATAAAAACCAAGTACCTATAAAATAATTTCATGTTTTTCTAAAAAGTGTATTTTTATGGGTTGCCTTAAAAATACACTTTTAAGAATTATTGACCGAAGAAAAAGGTTATTGACCAATTAAAAAGGAAAATACAAATTAAACAAAAGAGTAGGTATAAATAATTATTTATTTATTACAGAGAATAAATAAAATTATTTTGTTACATTATAATATACCTGTCCTAGATGCCTACCTAGATAAGTATTACGCTAAATGATGAGTTAGTGTTAAATGAGTCACAGATAGATAGAGAGATAAAACTATATTTTTATTTCATACTCTTATCAGCATTAAGTTTAAGGATTTGTAATGATTCAGTTAAGTTATAAATAACTGCTTTGAACATAGTAAAACAAATACAAGCATAAATGAATACATTATTTCATAATTGTGATTCCGGGACAAAGATTAGCCTTTTTATACATTATCCTAATATTCTTGAATTGTTAACAATATGTTATCTAAAAATCCTGCTGGTGGAGCTTGGATATTGGTTGTTCTTAGTTTAATTAAATAAAAAGCTAAAGCACGTTTAGGTTGCCTATCATTTGAAAGAGGTAAAAAATTATACAAAACTAAAAACTGAGGTACTGTAAGACCAGTCCAATGATGGCAAAAGTGGTTTGGCATTTCGGAGATATTTTCGAAAAAAAAACTAGCTTTTGACTTCATAATATTAATATGTCTTCTATATGGACATAACTAAATGCAGGATGTGTCCCATTCATTTGAGGTAATAAATGCCCCTGAGCGCTATACAAATGTGTTTCACACACTCTACAGCTGCGAGGAACATAGAAACCATGCTCTTGCAATAATATTCTTTTTTAAGGAACATCGGGACCAAATGTAACATTCTGTTTCTGCATTGTTGAAATATAAATATTTTTTTAGCGTGTTAAAATCATCAAATGAGTCCTCCCACCCCGGGCAGGGCGGGAGGGACTTTCAGACTTGTACTGACTAAAATCCATGGTGTCCTTCAATGGCCCTTTGTGTTCCGGGGTCACGGTAATGAGATAAGTCCCGCGACCCCGGCAGGCTTTGGCTCTCTTGGGCGGGGCCCCGTCATCGTGCTGACGCTCTTTGAGGCGCGCGTGGAACACAACGCGCCGTCGACCCGGGCATGGTCCATGTCCGGGCGGCGAGTTGCCCTTTACTCGCCGCCCGCATGCCCGCGCCTACGGTGGCCGGAGATCGTCTTGCGACGTCCGACGCCGTGGGCGTCTACCATTGCGGGTGGGGCGGAGAGAGGACGCTGTCCTCTCTCTCTCACGGCCCGCCTCCTCCTTAACGAGCATTACTGCTTCGCAGAAGGAGGCGACCGCTTCCCACTCCGTCTCGCCCCGAACGTTAGAGGCTGCCGCATTGTTGTCGGAAGCCAATTATGCACGTTGTCTAAAGCCAATTCCTACATGATGTCTGAAACCAATTCCTGCACCTTGTCCGAAGCTAATGCACTGCTTGTCTATTTACTCGCATCCAACACACAATATAACAAACATAGTTGTTTCTTGAGGGTTGAAAATAAACCCCAGTTAGAATAAACACATATAAAAGCTTGTTTTCAAGTTTTATATTTTTGTACAATGAGAAGTATTAATATATGTTACAACATGCCTACTTTAAGGAAGTATATGTAAAACATGGAAAATACATAACGATATATATTATAATCACACAAACATACTATGAAAAATCATTTATTACAGATTAATACTTAACTAGATATTTATTTTGTGATATTAGGACAGCGAGCAATGGACATTCCATACTGACATTATGTTGTCTTATTTTTCTGTCTGAGTCTCTCATGTTCACGAGTTTCAGTATTCAATAATAAGAAGCATGGTCGACAAATGATCTAGAGACATCTGAAAAAAAAAATGCACTGTTTAAAATCGCATACCATGAAAAACATAAAAAAAGATTTTATGTATTTTACTATTCCAACTTCATACCTGGGTTTGAGCATTGGTTAACCAACGCGAAAGTTTTTTTTTGATGGTGTGCAGAAAGCGAGGTTATGAGATACCTCTGCAGCCTTTGTATGGCTATTCCGCAGTTGATGCCCCTCATAGTAATCCACAAAAGAAATCCAAAACGCAAAGCAAATCAGAATGCAATATTATTAGAAAGGTAATCTTAAGTTATTAGTATTATTAGGTACGGTAGAAGGTATCAGTCCGTAGGGGACCCCCTATATCAGAAAATAGCCGCAAAACACAAACACAATAGACGTTGAATCTGCAATCACAGAGCGTCTGCACTGACATTAAAATTAAATTGACATTTGACGTAAACAAAACCACACTAGCAAACCAGTAAACTCGTTACGTTTTGAAGCTTTTTTGGGTGAATTGGATAAAACGCATTAAAATATATCATTACGATACGAGTATTTTATAAAACGTAACAAATACCAATGAATACAGTTTCTACCAATGAATACATGATGAATGAAATGTTCCTAATAGTATAACGGATTTGTCGACCACGTGAATACTTGTACAAAACCTGTCATATGACAGGTTTTGTACAAGTATTCACGTGGTTTGGAACATCTTTTATTATATTTATCTTTCTCTAAGATCCATTAGGGCGGAACTTGACAAACGGTATTTAGAATTCATCTTGCATTACTCAATAATTTTTGAACTTAAATACAAATAACTTTTCTTTCGGAAGTCGGTGGCTTGGTTTTTTTATTATTTAAAAGAAAGAAAGAAAAGTTATTTTACACTTTTTTTTTGTTTCGTTTTGAAGTCAGTTTCTTTCTTTTCTTTTCAAAAAGTTTTTTATTTTACCCTTTTTAGTTTAGATATTCAATAAAATCTTTACACTAATCGGCGTCTTTGAAAAGCTACAATCCTAGTAAGCAACAAAAACGGATCTATGCGGGCCACTTCACGAGATATCCATTATTGTTATATACTAAAACCTTCCCCAGAATGTCACAAATACTTTTCTGAAAACCGCATCAAAATCCGTTTAGCCAAACGCGAGATAATCGCGGACAAACATGCAATGGTCAATGAAAATCTACAATTGCAGTAAGCAAAAACGGATCCACGCGGGCAACGTCACAGGATATCCATTAGTGTTATATATAAAAACCTTTTCAAGAATGTAATGATCACTTTCCTGAAAACCGCATCAAAATCGAATCAGCCAAACGCGAGATAATCGCGGACAAACATGCAATGTTCGCTGAAAATCTACAATCCAAGTAAGCAAAGACGGATCCACGCGGGCAATGTCACGGGATATCCATCAGTGTTATATACTAAAACTTTCTCCAAAATGTAATGAACACTTTCCTGATAACCGCATCCAAATCGGTTGAGCCAAACGCGAGATAATCGCGGACAAACATACATACAGGTTGATCTGAGAACCTACTTTTTTTTTGAAGTTGGTTAAAAACTGACAAGTTCAGGGAGGCTAAAACCTACGCAGTAATATATTTTTATATTTTTACTTTATAATGGTATTTACTATGTACGTGTACATGGAATTTTGATGGAATGCAATTTTTGGCCATGTCTTTTATTAACGTTTAACACCGTCGCGTTTTGGTAATAGGTAACTTATTTTTAGGGTTCCGTAGCCAAATGGCAAAAACGGAACCCTTATAGATTCGTCATGTCTGTCTGTCTGTCTGTCCGTCCGTATGTCACAGCCACTTTTTGTGGAAAGTATAAGAGCTATCCTGTTGAAACTTGGTAGGTAGATGTGTTATGTGAACCGCATTAGGATTTTCACACAAAAATAAAAACAAAACAAATTTTGGGGTGCCCCCCATACTTATAATTGAAACTCAAAATTTTTTTTCACCAAACCCATACGTGTGGGGTATCTATGGATATGGATAGGTCTTTTCTTCTAAAATAAGAGAATGATAAATATAAAAAAAAATATATAATTTAGACCTCAACAAAAACTTCCAACGAAAATTGTTTTGGATGAGATACAGTTAGCAGTTTTTGAGATATAGTACATTTTAAAAAACCGCAAATATATCTTTGCCATTCATACAAACACTATGAAAAACAAAGTTATTTTTATTGTTTGTGTATATTACTTACTAATCTCAATATAATTATATCCTTAGGGCTTGCTACTACGGAACCCTTCATGGGCGAGTCCAACTCGCACTTGGCCGGTTTTTTGTTGTAAAAATCTTGTGCATCATCCTTAGTTCGTACGAAGGACAATGTCCACGTGTCGCATGAAAAGTCAAAGAATCTATAAAATAAGTTGAGTATTTTACATCTAGCACGCAAAACACAATATAATATAAATCATTTTATTCATCACAAACAATTTTAAAGTTAATGAGAACTAAAAAGCCTTGCTCCAAGACAACTTGAAGCAAAGCCACTTCAGACACTGTTATGTTTAAAACTACTGGTTTTAGTACTCAAAAACTTTTGAATTTGGTACATAGTAATAAAGAAAAGAATTACAATGAAGAAGAGTTATTTTACAAAACCATAATCACGAGTAATGAAAACAGAAAAAGAATAAAATTTAAAATAAATACCACACATTGTTTTTCTGTTACCATTTCTAGACAATTTAATATTGGAATAAAATGATAACGTATACCTACGCAAAAATAAAAGCAACAATGGTTGTAACCCGACAAAGCCGAGGAGATTCTTAAATATCAATATCAAAATATAATAACCGAACGTTTGAATTTCAGTTCCGCAAAGCAAAAAGGTCAATGTTGTCACTTGATTCCGCCTGGCCTTTTCCATCATCGGACTACAAGACGTACGGCAATGCGCCATCGGCATATGGTGGACATCCCTCCGGTACGTACAAAGCGTTTTGCCCAAACGTTTATTGTACGCACAGCTAAGGAGTGGAATTCCCTGCCGGCATCTGTATTTCCCGACAGCAACCTTGTGGTCTTCAAGTCAAGAGTGAACAGGTTACTTCTAGGCAAGCGTGCTTCACCGTCGACCACAATATCTTCGCTTACCATCAGGAGATATAGTGGTCAAACGCGAACCTATATAAAAAAAAAAATGTTCTACATATAAGTGCCCATAAAAGCAAAATTAGGTTGCAGTTTTTTTTTTAAAGACTAACATAGCTATGATATGATGGTACATAATATTCAACCCATACTTGCAATCTTCGAAACGATTTATTCTAAATTACCTGGAATTTAAAAATGCCGTACTGTATTTATCTACAAACCAAAAGAGTTTCAGGTTCCATTTAAAATGCGAAATAAACCTCCTTCAAAGTAATTTGTGGACGACTGGCAATCTAAGGTGAAAAATAAGGAATGCCATTTATTTTATTTTTCTTAATTTATTTCTTTTAAAAGACAAATGACATTTGACATTGATTTTGATGAAAACCGGCCTGTATCATGCAAACTTTTCAACTGATAAAACCTTCATGGATTAAAAAAATACAAATGAAAAAAATCTAAATATGAAAATACGGTTGCGATGACAACTCGTCTCATTAGCTATTTCGTCTCTTTCCCTATTACATAATACGTTTGAATAGTTTAAATCAAATACGGTACCTCGGTCCTTACACCACTGATTATAAAAGATGGCTAGAGTTCAGAAAGGACATGGCGTAATTACAAAACTTTCCTTGTAATCGTTAGCCTTTGTTGCCTCTTTTAAATCGAGCAGCATGATAAGCAGGAAAAGTACTTTTGAATTTGAAATATTATCATAAAACGACCTTTGGTCGGCTGAAAGTCGTCCAACGACCCTGTTCGCAATAATCCCTTATCCAAAATTGGCTAAATGACTCCATTATAAGCCAGATTAACAATCCGGGCTAGAAATTCGTGTGCAATTAATTTTTTTTCATTAACATTGAGTTTGAGTAACAGTTATTTTGGTTTAATAGGGTCTAAAATACCTGACTCAATAACTTTAATTTGCTGAGAGATGCCTATTTGTGCTTTTATACTTAAGTGATAAGCATTATTAACCCTAAACATTGCCATTTCGTATATAAAAACTCGATGATCTTTAACCGAAGCATTTTCTTTTCTACAACCAAAGAGGTTTCATAACCTTTTTAATTTATGTAAAACCTATTTCGACTTTTGAATAAAAATCGAAGACTGGCCATTTATCGTGAAAAAAATATAAAATGCCATAAGTTTATTATTTTTTATTTATTTCTTTTTAAAACATGCAGATGACATTCATAATGTCTTTTTTGAAAAGCGGTCTGTCTGAAAACCTTCTTAGATGAAATATTTTAGAAAAAGAATAATTTTCCATGTTACATGTATATTATAAATGTATAAATAAAATGAATTGACCTGCCAATAATTTGTTATGCTTTATCTATACATATAATAAAACAGTAAAATAACTGTGTCTGTACATTGAATATATTAAAAAAATAATAATTGAGGGGGGTTAAGAAACAGTAATAGAGCACGAATCCGAAAAAAAAAATTCTGTCTGTTTGTCTGTGTGTCTGTTTGTCTGTTTGTTTGTACACGCTAATCTTCGGAACTACTGGACGGATTTAAATGATTTTTTTTTGTTGTATGTCTGGCCAACATATAGGCTATAACTTATTTTGGAATCTTGAACACCTGATGCAGAACCGCAACAGACCAGCTAAACTATAAGGGATACAAAAATGGTGCCATAGCAAATATTGTTCCACGTGATGAGCTTTTTCTGTTGAGAGAATAAATTTGAAGATCTGGAACACCTGATGTGGAACTCCAAGAGCCCAGCTAAACTATAACATGTACAGGAATGACACCTTAGCAAAAGTTATTCAGCCCGATGAACACTTCCTGTTGACGTATAAAAAATGAAGATCTGGAACACGTGATGTGGAACTACAAGAGTCCAGCTTAACTATAACATATAAAGGAATAACGTCGTAGCAAGAGTTGTTCAGCCTGATGAGCACTCTCTGTTGACGTATAAAAATTGAAGATCTGGAACACCTGATGTGGAACTCCAAGAGCCCAGCTAAACTATAACATGTACAGGAATGACGCCTTAGCAAAAGTTATTCAGCCTAATGAGCACTCTCTGTTGACGTATAAAAATTGAAGATCTGGAACACCTGATGTGGAACTCCAAGAGCCCAGCTAAACTATAACATGTACAGGAATGACGCCTTAGCAAAAGTTATTCAGCCTGATGAGCACTTTCTGCTGACGTATAAAAACTGAAAATCTGGAACACCTGATGTGGAACACCAAGAGCCCAGCTACATTATAACATATAAACGAATGACGTCTTAGCAAGAGTTGTTCAGCCTGATGAGCACTCTCTGTTGACGTATAAAAATTGAAGATCTGGAACACCTGATGTGGTACTCCAAGAACCCAGCTCACCTATAACATTTATAGTAATGACGTCTTAGCAAGAATTATTTAACCTGATGAGCACTCTCTGTCGACGTATAAAAATTGAAGATCTGGGACACCTGTTGTGGAATTTCAAGCGCCCAGCTACACTATAACATATGTAGGAATGACGTTTCAGCAAAAGTTGTTTAATCTGATGTGCACTCTCTGTTAACTTATAAAAACCGGCCAAGTGCGAGTTGGACTCGCCCATGAAGAGTTCCGTAGTAGCATACACAAACAATAAAAATAACTTTGTTTTTCATAGTGTTTGTATGAATAGCAAAGTTATATTTGCGGTTTTTGAAAATGTACTATATCTCAAAAACTGCTAACTATATCTCTTCCAAACCAATTTTCGTTGGAAGTTTTTGTTGAGGTCTACATTATATATTTCTTTTAGTTTTATCATTCTCTTATTTTAGAAGATACAGGGGGGGGGGACACACGTTTTACCACTTTGGAAGTGTCTCTCGCGCAAACTGTTCAGTTTAGAAAAAAATGATATTAGTAACCTCAATATCATTTTTTAAGACCTATCCATAGATACCCCACACGTATGGGTCAGGCGAAAAATTTTTTGTTGAGTTTCAATTCCAAGTATGGGGGGTACCCCCAAAATTTGTTTTTTGTTTTTTTGTGTGAAAATCCTAATGCGGTTCACATATTACATCTACTTACCAAGTTTCAATAGGATAGCTCTCATACTTTCGAAGAAAAGTGGCTGTGACATACGGACGGACAGACAGACAGACAGACATGACGAATCTATAAGGGTTCTGTTTTTGCCATTTGGCTACGGAACCCTAAAAATCGAAGATCTGGAACACCTGTGGAACTCCAAGAGCCCCGGTACACCAAAACACATATAGGAATAACGTCTTAGCAAAAGTTGCTCGGCCTGATGGGTATTTCCTGTTGACTTATAAAAATCTAAGATCAGAAACATATGATGTGGAAATCAAAGCTATCGCTAATTTCACTGTAATTATAAAATAACTTAAGCTGAGAGTACCTCCACGCGGTGAAGGCGGTAAGACTTTAGGACTGATTATCGATGACGATGGTATATCATTAAAAATCTGACTCTACTGGCCGAAACTCCCATTTATATTTTTACCCGGGGTCTTGGTATTGGACATCAGACCAGTTTCAGATCTTCGATTTTGAAGATTCCGTTGTCGCTGGCATAAGCAACAGGATCCGCGTACGAAGTCGCGGGCAGAAGCTATTTATTAATAAGAGATGAGTATTTATTCGTGCTCATAAGTAATCTATTGCATTAATGAATGGTTTTAACTTAAACTAGCTTCCGCCCGCGACTCCGTCCGCGCGGATGTCGGTCTTCGCGTGGATGGTTTATTATCGGAACAGTAATCAAAAAGGTCGCGCTGAAAAGCACGGTTTAAAATTACACGCATACAATATTAATTCCACGGACGACCGCTCGCCACACTGGACACGTCGGCTCGCATCAAAATTCAGAATTTATATGCATCGCGCGGCGCGGAACGCGGCTCCTTATATAGGAGTCGGGGAGGCGTGGCCCGCGTGTGCCGCAAACGGTTCAAGCCAAATCCGACTTTCGGCGCTACAGGTTACGGCGGCGGCGCTGAATCCACTGCGGGTAATGCAACGTGTGTTCGCGGTTCTACAGAACAACGTCTATGAATAAAACTGAAAAATAAGATTTTTTTTTCTACGTATTTTTCCAGGATAAAAAGTATCCCATTTTATGCCCAGGATAATAAGGTATAACTATACCAAGTTTCATCGAAATCGAACCGTTAGTTTTCACGTGATGCCTGCATATACAGACAGACAGACAGACAAAATTTTTTTATACACATATTTGGGTTTGGTATCGATCCAGCAACACCCCCCGCTATTTATTTTTTCAATATTTTCAATGTACAGAATTGACCCTTCTACAGATTTATTATATGTATAGATAATTATGTTGGTTACTTTGACATGTTTTGAAGACAAATAATTTATGTTTCTTATAGTAACTTTGACTTGTTAAAAAACAATGTTTCTTATTTAAGGTGAATGCTCCAGGGTAGCTCGCGAAATTCAAAATTTCTTGGGTTTTCTGCAATTTGCAGGCCAGTGCTAGGTTGTATGTTGATTAAAATAAAAATATTTATCGCGGCTGTAAGACGTATGTAGTTACAGAATTATAATCAACAAAATCATCAATACAACGCTCTAAGTTCATAAAGCTTCAGGAATGACTTTTTATGTTATTTTTTTGTTCCTGAAGCTTTATGAACTTGGAGGGTTGTATTGGTGATTTTCATGATAATAATTCTGTAACTACATACGTCTTACAGTCGCGATCAATATTTTAATCAACATACAACCTAGCACTGGCCTGCAAATTGCAAAAAACCCAAGAAATTTTGAATTTCGCGGGCTACCCTGGAGCATTCACCTTAATTTTATTCGTTGTATTGAAAATAATGAGTACTAAAGATCTTTAAACGACCTCCGGACCTTATGTAGGTATGCCTTTCAGCTATTACATTAACAATTATTCCACAGTTTTGTCCCAGACAGGTCCCAGAAGAGTCATAACGCCGTAACTCGGAAAAAGTTTTGTATAAATCAAATCATTTCGCTTGAAATAAAACAATGGAAATAATAACGGGGAAAAAGTTGGTGTCTTGACACAAACGGGATCGTGTTACGTCAAGACCTTTGTAGTAGATTCTTTTGAATCATACGAACAAATGCGCACAGATTTAATAATATCCAGCCATATTGGTTACACTGCTGGGTTGACGTCTGTTACAAAGTGACTTCAACTGGTGATAATGTACAGTCTCGAGCACCAACATGTTTACTGGTTCTTTTTTATTTTCTGAGATAAGGCGATTTTCTTTTGACAGGCCTGTTGGTCTAGTGGTTAGTGACCCTGACTGCTATGCCGGAGGTCGTGGGTTCGATTCCCACCCAGGACAAATGTTTGTGTGATGAGCACGATCATTTGTTCTGTGTCTGGGTGTAATTTATCTATAATATTTATGTTTTTAGAAATATATAAGTATGTTTATCAGTTGTCTAGTACCCATAACACAAGCTCTGCTTAGCTTGGGACTAGATGGCGTTGTGTGATAGTTGTGGAATATTATATTATTATATTTTATGATAGACTAGTTCCCCTCGGTTTCATCCCCGTTCCTCGGATCCTATTCGTCTTATCGTGATGTTATATAGCCTAGCTTCCCTTCCTCGATAAATGGACTATCCAACACAAACATATTCTTTCAATTTGAACCAGTATGTTCCTGAGATTAACGCGTTCAACCATAAACAAATAAACAAACTCTTCAGCTTTATAATATTCGTAAGTTAGCACGACAAGATTTGGGTTCCAAATACTGCACAATAAATAGCTTTTATTCATGCTTTGCGTATTAGATCTTGTTGGTGACTGTACACTTAACATCAAATTTTAATACTCGTAGAAGTGTGATCAGAGTATTTTCGTATTGCGAATTTCATAAACATACAACAGTCAACACCAAGCATTCAAACTTTTTCGCCAGAAACAAGTAACCTCTTTTTTTACCACGCGTTTCAGTGGTCTCGATTTTTTGTTGAAGTATCTCTACGATTGATAGCGTCAAAATCGATATTCAAAGTACCTAACTACAAACTTTACAACTTTTTTATACTTCTTTTAAGATCGTGAAAAAAAGTTAATGTCTTAAGTTCAACAATGACTCTTCAACTTAACTAATTTGTTAGATCTCGGGGCACAATGTCATCAATCATTACACCTAAAGGAAATTCAAATTGTTATTAGAAACACGCTAAAAGGCTGTTTTCTTGTTCTAACTACGGAAATGAGAAAAGTTTTTGTTCCTACTTACCGCACGGAATGGGCAACGGTAGTTGATCAGTTATAAACATTGACAAGTGTTTAATGTTTTACAATAACTTACAATTAACCGGACATTTAACGATACCGGGCAAGTTCTCTAAACGAGAGACATTTTGAAGGGTCTTATCAACTCTTGTCATTGGTTTCCCTCTTCCAATAAAATTAAAATTGAGAATAACAACGTAAGCAAAAATATGAATCGCAAGCGAATGAATTGGTGCAGTTTTATTTCCACCTTTTCTCCTCTACTTCGTCAATACATTTCCTTTGTGCACGAATCATAGATATTTTGTTCCGCAAATCATATAGGTACCTACGACTTTAGCGAAAAGAATACCGAAAGATGTCGAGATTGCAGCTACGAGTGCTACGGCGTAGCGTCTGTGTGCTACGCAAAAAACTTGTATTCGGCGAACAATTGAAACTACACTTCCGTAATGGAGATAGTATCAGAATTCGGAGCAATATTCTTTATTTGAACCACACATTATGAAAAGTTTCCTTCCAGCTGCAAGTCTGTTCAATAACATAGAACTGTGTGTAGGCAACACACGTACCTACCTACTTAATTAAGATACGGACGGAGTATCAACAGGACAGTTCTGTATTTGGCAAGCTGCCAAGCTCGTTCCCACTATCTACGAACCACTGTAGAGGCATTTTTAAGTTATTTTTCACGAGGTTCAGAACCATCCTTTTGTTCCAGCTACGTGACACCCTTTTTATTTCCTTGTAAATCAATAGTCGTTCCTTTTTATGTAATTTACGATGTGAACAGCCGCGGCATGATTCAGGCCGAGAATGTCGTTTGGCAACGTTCACCTTGCTTATAATTTGCTCGCTTATAATCTGCTTGTCGCGTAAAACATGATTATACTCAGAGGAACAAACAAGGAATGAACATACAAATTCTTGTATGTCAAAATGAGTTTCATAACAGCTTTATTAAATATCTAGGACGTGTAGCATCGCATATTTAGGGGCAGTTTTTGCTTTGTTGGGTTTTGTGGTGCGATTATGGGGCGTATTATGCGTTGTAATTGTTTTTGTTCAGCGTTCCTTGAAACTAAAGCTCGTAAAACGGTCTAATTAGTAACGTTAAGGTTTTTGTTTAGCTGGAATTTTTGTTGTGAATGTTCTCTTTGAAAATTATTCACACCGACTATACTAGGGATGTTAATGTGCTTTTGCTTATTTAATTAATCATCATTAGCATATCTTTTCTCAACTAATTTAAGGTTACGTCTATTCAAACCAGGTTTGTCAAAACTGACATTCAACTGGAATGTCAGTTTTATTAAATGGAGCCACTTAAACTTACATAAATAATTCAATTAAAACATATACACACCTATGCATTACATTATTTTCTGCCCCTAAAAATCTGCAAATCCTTTTGGAACAGTATGGTATCTTTTCAGTTTTTAACCGACTTCAAAAAAGGAGGAGGTTATCAATTCGACTGTATTTTTTTTTTTATGTTTGTTACCTCATAACTTGCGACTGGGTGAACCGATTTTCATGATTCTTTTTTTGTTTGAAAGCTGGTGCTTCCCGTGTGGTCCCATTGTCACCATTTCAATATCTGATGATTGGATCCAGGAGAAATCGAGGGAAACCCTCAAATTTTATAGGCCGACGCACCGTTTTTCGCAAATATTATGAAGTAATTTAAGGACTTGCGTATGGTAACCATCATCTCATGTAGCTGAGCTGATGATGGAAGGTACAACTCCTTAACAGTAAGGAGTAGGCATCGACTGACTTAGTAAATTATTTTTATCATTAAGTATTTCAAAGCACTACAATTTAATAAAGGTCTGGAGTATATCTGATGATGGAGCCGAGAGACAGTCGAGGGAACTCCTCAACGATTCACAGCAGCTATCTTGTGTTTGAGCTTGATTAATTTGTTTTGATAAGAACTTTACACCTAGATGGTTTGTAACTGTCATTAGGGTTCTGATGATGAAGACGAAGAACAGTTCAGGGAATTCCTCAACGGTTTATAGCAGGTATCTTGTATTTGGACTTAATTCATTTATACTGATGAGAACTTTGCACCCATATGGGTTATTGTTCGATGCAGTATACCTGCCATTTGGTCCCATAAAAAAACATTTATTTTGGTGTTCTTGCTTATTGGGGACATGAGGGATGTTATAACCGGTGCTACGGATAGTAAAATTCTAGTGCATATGTAAGAAAATTATGTATTTGACAAGAATTTGGGTTGAATATTTAAACTGAAAAGGATAAAATAAAAAAGTTTTTAAAAAAAATCTAACCGACTTCTAAAAAAACAACCACGAAAAAGGGTAAAATAACCTACCAAAAAACTTTTCTTTCGGAAGTCGGTGGCAAAAAAGTCAATGAAATATAAAAGCAAAGCCACCGACTTCCGAAAGAAAAGTTTTTTGGTAGGTTATTTTACCGTGGTTGTTTTTTACCGACTTCAAAAAAAAGGAGGTTATCAATTCGACCCGTATGTATGTAATATTATCAGAACTGCCCAGTTTTCATATATGTTAGTCTATATCAGCGTCTGAACAAATGTGCCAAATTTCATAAGTGTATGTATGTATGTATGTATGTATGTATGTATGTATGTATGTATGTTTTTATGTTTGTGCACGCATATCTCCGGAACTATAAGTTCGATTTAAGTAATTCTTTTTTAGTTGTACTAGGTATTGTTCAAATTAGGGTACACTGCAAGTTTCATCAAAATCGGTTCAGTAGTTTTAGAGATATGGATTTTTTTATGTTGTGACGGATTACAAGATTAGTGCATATATAAAATTTTGTATTTTACAAGAATTTGGGTTGAATATGTAATAAATAAACTAAAAAGGGTAAAATAAAAACTTTTTTTAAAAAAAGTACCGACTTCAAAACAAATACAAAAAAAGTTTAAAATAACTTTTCTTTCGGAAGTCGGTGGCTTTGTTTTGTTGTGTCATTGACTATTGCCACCGACTTCCGAAAGAAAAGTTATTTTAAACTTTTTTTGTATTTGTTTTGAAGTCGGTACTTTTTTTAAAAAAAGTTTGTAGAAGTCGGTTAGATTTTTTTATACCATAACAATACTGTATATTACTTCCATAAATAAGATACATTTTCCTGCGTACATTTTACCGCCACCGCGCCGTCACAGAAACGCGCGGCTGTCATACAGATACACAAATGGTCGCGTCCCGGCGAAGATACCGCGATAATGCACGGCTATGTTGCTGTCGTGGGTTTAGACGGTTTTACCGTTTGCCTTCAGGTAAATAAGGGTGTTTTATTTTCGAGTGATGATATCTCTACTTACGAACATGCTTACTGCCAAAATTTTACACGACCGTATAAACCTGAAATACACTTTTTCATGGCTTCTCACAAAACTGCGCGTTTTTTTTTTGGGATGGTTTCTCCCTTGACTTTAGTCTAGGTTAGAGGTGACAAAGGCAAAGACGTTATCAAGTGAGCTTACCCAGAATAAGCATGTTCAGTGTTCACTCTACTTTGAAAGGATTAGGTTTAATGTTATTTCAGAAAGACAGACGCAGGCAGAGATTCTTACTCCTATGCTGTGCGCATAACTTAAAGAGGTAATTAACGAACATTTAAAATGAAGGATTAATTATTATCTTTTTGAAGTAGCAGGTACTATTAGGTTTCAAATAAAATATACTGCCTTAACCGGCGTAAGTACAAGAAAGTAACCAAAAGTCTCAACCATAAACCATAACCTGTCGTGTCTTGGTGTACAAAAATGTATCTACACCTATTCTATCTAAGTCTATATCCAAGTTTAATGGAGATTGGTTGAGCAGTGAAGCGGTGAAAACGAGAGTAACAACCTCATTTTGGGATTCAGGGACTCATAACATAAGATAGGAATGCCTAAAGCAACAGTAAATAATAGCACGGGCTTATGTAGACTCATTACGTTGGCAGTCATGTATGTACTTAAGTACATTTTTATTCGCTCAGCGACTAATGTTTCATTTGCTCACAATCTCAGCACATTTATTCATGAAATTGGATTAGAATTCTTGATTCAATTTCAAGGGGCGCCTGTTTTGCATTTTTGCCTTTTATATTTTTATTTAATTTAGCAATTATCTCATCTCATTATAAAATACGTGTGTTTAATTTTGGTTACTCATACGACATGTAATGAATAATTTGTTTTTAAACTTCGGAGATTATCACACCATACCGCTTATCCGCGCGGTTGAGCGGTGAAGCGGATTTTTGACGCAATGACTTGTAGGACTCCGTGCGGATGGACGGTGTTTTATAAGAATTGCCTTAGTTGTACAGACAAATATAATTATACTACCTAACTCTTCTTTAGTAAAACTTCTCTAGGTGTTGCTCAAGTCTCGTAAATTATCTCGAAGTGCGACACGGTGATCGCTTAATCCCGTTTAGTCTTAATAATGAAACATCATTGTCCTAGCAGCTTAACCAGAATGCAGTTGGTACAAAGATTTCTTACCTTCCATGATGAAACTAACGTGACTTGCTGAAGTTTTGTAACACAATTTTGCACTTTGGAAGTAACTTCGCAGTTGGTATTGTGAAGGGCACTTGGTCGTCGATTAAAGCGTCCTCTTACGGACAGCATTACGAAACTTTGTTGGTCAATTTAGTAATATCGTGCGAATGTGTAGTAGTATAGTGTGTGTTGTTAATTTAATGAAATAATTAATTAACTTGAGGTACTTAATACTTAGCAGTTTCAGACTTTTACTCACATCTACCCGCTATATTGGTTTAAAATAAGTACTTTGGACTAGTGCAAAAATAAAGAAGTCAATGGAAACAATCACGACTTTAGAATTGTCGAAATATTCGATTTTTAACCTAACCGGCGCCGGCTCCTAAAGTAGTGGTACCTAATGGTACGAATAATGCAACCCATATGATATTTCAACTTCGTTCGAATTTAAAATGTTTCACTTTCAAAAGTGTGCAAATGCTAGCCAAGGTTCAGTGGTTTTCAAAAGAGTTTTAAAGTTTGTAACAAGTTACCATCTTAAAAGCTTTCTATTCATGTACTTATTATACTTTTTATGTTGTTTTCCGAAGGTCTCGTGTTAATAACCGTAAGAAGTTATGATCACTATTAAAAGTTGCCATAAAAATTTATTCTATCATTTTTATGACACAATAGCTTTCATTGCGTCATTGAATGCTGATCACATTAATTCTCCTCAGAATTTGACTATTTTGAAGTCTCGTTCTATATACAAAGTATGTTTGAAGCTAATGGTACAAATACCGGCACGGTTCTTGAGCGCTCGGCGTAAGAGTGGGGATCGCTTTGCGCATCGTACACTTATCGACAAATTAAACGCACAATGAAACAAATAAAACGCACAAAACAACGAATCCCGAGTGGCGGCTATGACGCGATGCGCTACGGCACGCTACGAGGGCCAATCACTACACTTTCCCCGCCCCCGTTCCTCACTTCATCTACCAAAGGGACCTAATAACTTACTTCTGCGCAGGTGAAGGTCAGTGCTCAAGATCCATGCCGGTAACTTGTAATGGCACAACGGAACACTTTGTCAATGTATTTCCGACGATGCATTGTATGTATATGATGATGCCGTTTGTCCCGGTGCTCAAAGCCCGGGATTACACGAGTTTTGATTGCACAGTGTAAAATACGAGCCGGATAACAATGAAACATTTTTTACCTTAAAAACGTATACACATTAATTCTTGTGCCCGAAACGGGATTGGTCGTTTGGTACCAACTCGCATCGGTGCCCGCTTTGATTCGTTTTGCAAAGGAAACATATTTCGCTCATGTTATATTCATACTTTGGGGTCAATTGCTGATCAAAACGGCGGTTTCGTTCGGCGAATGGAGAGCAATATTGGCTGATTGCTCCGATAAATTGGGCCGAACTAGTCCGAACTATGTGGGTACCTACTTAAAGGTTGCAATTGGTTTCTAAAAATATTTATTCACGTATTCTAAATTTCTTCTTGTTGCTGCCTACTTTTCTTCGGAGTTAGTATCGAAATGAAAAGAAAAAGAAAGTACCTAAGTTAATTGTTCATTATGCTAAAACCCTACGCCAAATTAATATTTAAGAAGATTCGACAAGGAAGTTCCGACCTGTATTAAAAATTTTCAATTAGGGTTTTTTTTTCTGGCTGTAACCGAAAAATCGATGTTGAGTTTCCGTCCAATCATACCCTTTTTTCATTTAGGCTGTACAAAAAATATCCGTTTGCCATTTGGCCCGCTTCAAATTATTATACAATTTATCAATGACCCGCCCGCCGTATTATTTTGGCAGATGGAGCCTGAAGTTGGAAGGGACAAGACTTTTTTTTTTTTTTTTTTAGCGTGGTAAAATCATCAAATGAGTCCTCCCACCCCGGGCAGGGCGGGAGGGACTGTCAGACTTGTACTGACTAAAATCCACGGTGTCCTTCAATAGCCTTTTATGTTCCGGGGTCACGGTAATGAGATAAGTCCCGCGACCCCGGCAGGCTTTGGCCCTCTTGGGCCCCCGTCATCGTGCTGACGCTCTTTGAGGCGCGCGTGGAACACAACGCGCCGTCGACCCGGGCATGGTCCATGGTCGGGCGGCGAGTTGCCTTTTACTCGCCGCCCGCATGCCCGCGCCTACGGTGGCCGGAGATCGTCTTGCGACGTCCGACGCCGTGGGCGTCTACCATTGCGGGTGGGGCGGAGGGAGGACGCTATCCTCTCTCTCTTACGGCCCGCCTCCTCCTTAACGAGCATTACTGCTTCGCAGAAGGAGGCGACCGCTTCCCACTCCGTCTCGCCCCGCAGCATGGCCTCGACCAATGCCGGGCGCGAGAGGTCTCCGCCTATCGCTGCCGTGAGGACACGGCGGTGCTCTGCCCAAGCGGGGCAGTCTTGCACCGTATGCTCTACTGTGTCCTCCGGGCGATCTTCGCAATGGTGACACCCCGGCGTTTCTTCCTTCCCCATCCGACACAGGTACCTCCCGAAACATCCGTGTCCGGTGAGGACCTGCGTCATCCGATAGGTCAGGACGCCGTGACGCCTTTCCAGCCACTCCTCAAAGAGGGGTCTTACCGCCGCGATTGCGGCGTGCCCGAACCTCGGTTGCGACAGTCGTTCCCTCCATACTGCCCTGAGATCGCGCCGGACCTCTTCCCGCCGCGCCTCGACTTGTCGGGGCAGCGGGAATTCTCCCCGGCGCCGCGCCTCCACGCGCCACTCATAGACGCGCTGGAGGGCGGTCGCCTCCAGATCCCAGGGCAGTAATCCGGCAAGGAGGTTGGCCGATTCGCCGGCGATCGTGCGGTATCCTCGGATCATCCGGATAGCCATGACCCTCTGGCATGCGACCAGCCTCGCTGGTCGCGTCCGCATGCTCAGGGCCCACACGGGGGCCCCGTAGAGGGCCATGGACCGCACGATACCGGCGTACAGCCTCCGGCAGGAGGCGTTTGGCCCGCTGAGGTTGGGCAGGAGTCGCCTGAGGGCGCCTGCCGCCCGGTTCAGCCTTGGGGCCAAACGCAGGAAGTGCTCCTTGAAGTTCCACCGGCCGTCGAGGACGAGTCCCAGGTACTTCATCGTCCTCCCGACGCCGATGCGAACCCCTCCCACCGTTATGTGGGACTCTGACCGTGGCGCGTTCAGACGGCCATGAAAACACATGGCCTCTGTTTTGTGGAGCGCCACGTCGAGTCCCAACTGCCGGATCCTTCCAACGACTGTCGCGACCGCTTGCGTCGCCAGGTCGGCCGCCGCCTGGTGCGACTCTCCCTCCGCCAGGACGAGCGTGTCGTCGGCGTAACATATTACGCTGACGCCGTCAGGGAGGTCGCCGCGCAGCACCCAATCGTATCCGATGTTCCACAGGGGCGGCCCCAAGACCGAACCCTGTGGAACACCGCACGACACCTCTCGCCGGTTCCACTCTCCCCGGTGACCGGGGTAGATGACGGCTCTGTCCGTCAGATAAGCCTCGACTATGCGACGGAGGTAGGTCGGCACCCGGTGATACCGGAGTGCCTCCCTGATGCAACTCCAGGGCAGGGTGTTAAAGGCATTGGTGATGTCCAAAGACACCGCCAAGACGACCCTGCCCCGGGCTACTGCATCCCCCGTCGTGAGGGCTCTCACGCGCATGATGGCGTCCACCGTCGAAGGGACAAGACTTAAAGAATTTAATAAGAAGATAAAAGAGGAACACGATTTCTAGAAATTTAAGTGTAACGTGAATTCGAATGATCCGATGAAAGATGGCGTTTACGCGTTCACGTAAAGCATGCCCATAAACCATAAATATCATCTGCAAACAACGTTTTAGTTTAAAAATAAACTTGGACGAGGCTTGCGCTGGAGTTTGAATTTGTACAATAAAAGAGATGTCGACAATAAATAATCAGTGAGTGAATTCGGGCTCTGGCTGAAGAAATATTGTAATTTACTTATTGGATCGAAATGATAATTTGCGTTTTAGAATCGTTGTTAGAATCAACTTATCGTTCTAGCTAAACCCAAAGACGGCACAAGTTTGTAAAGGATCGTGATCTAATCTGAACCATTTAACAGAACTAACTTTCCACCTTTGTTAAAGATAGGCTGCTTAGGTTGTTATCATCCATCGATTATGTCATTAACTTTGAATGGATGAATGAAACTTTTATTGGTAGGAGTAGCATAGCGTCATAAAACAAACTTTATTAATGAATGTCTAAGTATTCGGGGACATACCACATTATGGGTGAAGCTGCGATGACGCCATATATCTTAAATAAACAATCTTATGAAAATAACAATAACAAGATAATTACGATAAGTTTTATTTGTCAAACATAATTTTCAAGTGACAGTTGACAGATGGAGGATTTTACCGGTATCCTAGTATCATTATTTCTGCTCTAATAGCGGCCATACACCATACTGCCTATCGTACAATCGGCATGACGATCGATTTGATCAAATTGGCAGTTCGTCCATATACACCATACACCATACTGCCTATCGTCCAATCGGCATGACGATCGATTTGATCAAACTTCAAATCGGCAGCAGTGATGCCAGCTTAGCAACTTTATAGCTAGATCTAGCTATTATTCGGTGACCGACAGCTACAATTTTATAAAAGTTGTGGCTTAACTTTTTAGCTACTGTTTTACCGACTTGTTTTTTTACCGGTCTATCCCACTGGTGGGAATCAGTTGGTAATACAAGTGAAGGTCGGAAAACATTTGCTTATCGTTAAGCAAATGTTTTCCGACCTTCAAGCGATTTTCGACCTTATTGACATTTATGCAAACACCGGATTTTAATGAAGGAGCAATGTTAGCTAACGAGAATGTGAGAAAAAACAAACTAAATTTTAAATGTCAATAAGGTCGAAAATCGCTTGAACCAGTTTTTTCCACTCCACTCCACTGTAAAAAGTGTCGTGACAATTTTTTCCGCCTAGCCCCCTTTCGCAACGCGCCATAAGGAACTTCGTTCCAAAAAAATAAACGTTTCGAATTGAGAACCTCCTCCTTTTTTTTACGTCGGTTAAAAAGTAGCTACCGAATATTAGCTAGATCTAGCTATAAAGTTGCTAAGTTGGTATCACTGCTGCCGATTTGAAGTTTGATCATTCCGATTTGATCAAATCGATTTGATCATGCCAATTTGATGGATTCCACGCCCACACACGGTCAAATCTAACTGATCAAATCGGCAGCGTCATGCCGATTGTACGATAGGCAGTATGGTGTATGGCCGCTATAATTGGGTTCTCTTGTCATCCTGGGAAATTCTGTAATGTCAACAAGTCAGGCAAGACGTCTGTTTTCTCAATAACAGATAAGTTATTGTCAAAACATGAGCTCCTAATTATACTTAACGATGTAAAGTACAAAATGAACATCAACGCTACACCATGATACACCACACAATATTCCGTAACATCGTGAAAATCGAGGAATTTCTTCACTTTGCAAACTTTATTTGGCGCGAAAGAGGCCCAAATATAAATTGCGTTACTACCTATGTACCCACTCACTTCGCACTTTTATGGGAGTTTTCGTAAATGGAAAGATAAATGTCGTATACGAGTTCAATATCATCTTTGAGACATACAAGTATATTTTTTATTACTTTTCTCAAGGAAAATTGATAAGCGAGTGTCAATTTTTGTGTTATATTGAAAATATTTCAGGGTAATCGAATACAGTTTTATTCAACGGATTATACATATTTAGATTCGACGCGACGATATTGACGGTTTAAGTTGACGCAAATCGCTAAAAAGAAAGATCTTAAAACTTACTGGTAACACGCTTTAAGCGTTCACAAAGAGCTTTTATAATATGAAAATCAACTCCCGCTAGAATTTTCATAGAAAACGAATTCTGAGACGTTGTAGCAAGTCTAGGGTTACCAATTACCATACGTCCGCACTTTTTTGGACATGTCCGGAATTTTAGCTCGCAGTGTCTGCAATGCGGGAGATTTATAAAAGTTTCAGAATTTATAAAAATTAGAGGTAGGTAATATAATCTAAGTAGATAATTATTCTTTACTTAGTTTATATTTATAATTTTTCTTTTGCCTTTTTTTTAGTAGGTACTATTTTTTTCTGTTTCTTCTTTTCTTAAACCTATAATTGGTAAACAAACATTGTATTAATAAAACGTCTCTTTATGAAAAGTCCAGAATTCTCAAAAACTTCTCTATAGTATCATGCTACGAAGAACATTAAAAAATTAGCGTCGTTGAATTTTCATTTTTGTTATTTATGTAGATAAGAAAAATGAAAATTCATCATAAATGTCACAACTGTTATTTTTTGTCTCCTTGATAACATCCTCTGCATAACAGTGGATAACAAAATGCCTTTTTGTTTCCGACCGGCCCAATAACATCTTACAACATCAATTTCGACAATAAAGTCAAAATTCGAGTAAATGGAGGTATTAAATATTTAAATCTTTACCAAGGTACTGTTGTGGAATGTTGGCTCACATTATTTTTATCTCGTGAGTTACAGTAGCCTGCGGCTTTGACCTCGTCCGAAGTACGTATGGCACGAAATATCTACAAGACCTACATGTCAAATACGACTACAAAGGTACCTAAATAAAGCATTTTTTTGCGTAAAAAATATATTAAATTCACATTAGTCGTGTATTATTATGGTAGAGAGAAATATAATTGAACAATATTCAGGCAAGAACGTGTTTTGTACTTGAATAAACACGAACATTTGAAGATTACATTAATTTTCACTCTGCATCAACGAAGCCAAGGGAAAGAATGATGCGTATAGGTATAGGCAGATACGTATTTTCAATAGCAATAAAGGCCAAATTGTGTTAGCAAAATTTCGATCTCAGTCAGTACTCAGTACACATGAATAAGAACATTATTTATTTTAGTTTAAAATTCAAAGTCAGTTTTGGTTATGAAAACTAAATAGAGAGCCTAAGTTTCATAACTCTGTCCGAGCCAAGGTCCAATGGATTAACAGGTAGGTAAGCCTTAAAATTATAGTCACGTAACTCTAGTTTAATACTGAATAAGTAGGAGACCTAGTCAACCTGAATTTTGAAAAGGTTGAGATTTTACTTTTAATTTTTTTAAATTTTCTAAATAAAAGGAGGCTTCCATGCTTCGGTTCATTCCACGAAGGTTGCGTTCAATGATAAAACAGAACTTTGTTATTTATTTCATTAACCATTTTACCACCGACTTCCGAAAGAAAAGTTATTTTACTCGTTTTGTGTTTGTAATCGCGGTTTTGCTGTCATTTATTAAAAAGTTCCTTCAAGTTCGCGGTTGATTTGCTGACATTAATTAAAGAGTTCCATCGAGTTCTCCAGGATCACACCCTGACTTGATATCATTGGGCGATCTGGGTTTTTTTTTTCTCAATTGGTCCAGGCGTCTTCGAGAAATCGGGGAAAAATCAAAATTATATAATTATGAGAATCATGATGAGAACCTTCTTTTTGACGTTTTTTTAAAGAATCTTGGATTGGTTTTTTATTTACTTAATCAAATTGAGTGGTTTAACTAGTTTCATAAAATAATTGCTGCCAGTGAAGCTTAACCTGCGCGCAGAACCCTGAAAATAAATACCCGTGGTTTAGCCTCCGCTGAGATATTCAAATCTCTGAACATTGATATTACTGACGAGAGATAAGAATGCTTATTTGAAGTATTAAATTCCTTAAGATCAGCTCTGAATAAGCCAAGCGGAAATGATAGATACCTATCTATTTCAAATATATTGTACCTACATTGTTGTTATTATGTGACTTACCATGACCTCGACCTCATAAAGTAATATTATTTATACATTTAACTTCAGTGCGTACAAGGAATGGCATTAGACAGATCTATAATTTTTATTAAGAACTATTTACTAACAAAAAATTTTTTTTCTGAATGAGCCATTTACGCAGTAATTTAATGTAAAATCATTAATTTTATTGTAATGGAAATGAATTAAAAGTAACTTCTTAGACTGTTAAAAGTCTAAGAAGATTTTGATCACCTAAGATTCTTAACAAAAATCATTCAGACCGCTTTTCATCAAAAACCAGAATGAATGCCATTTATTTTCATTAAAAGAAAATAATTTAAAATAATAACCTAATGGCAATTAACATTTTTTTAGCAAATAGTAGCCAGTCTTCTACACTATCTAGGAGATTTTCGTCACATAAAAGACAATAAACCTTATTTGTTTTGAAATAAAAAAAATACTTATGTCATGGTTTTGGTTAGAAGTCATGGAGGTTTTATACGAAGTGTGCCAATGGTTTTTAGGTTTGAGTAATCTAAATAAAAAAAACACCTCTCAAACGTAGATAGGTACTATCTCCGAAACCACCCAACTGATTTCTTGTGAATGAGTATAGTTACTTCCACTTTGGGACATGAGAGTCTACTAACTACTGCGAAGGAGGCACTGTTGTTGATTAATTGCCTAGCGAATTCTGTATTACACGCTTAACATGAACAATTTTATCTTTACTCCACCTAGTATGGACATACTTTTATCTATAGAATTTGACATTTATTATGTCTGAGCGTGGCACGACATCATAGACGACTGAAGAACAATATTTTAAGAAAAATATTTTTTTTGTACATTTTAAACTTGGCCATGCTTACGCAGATAGTTTTTTTCTACTTTCTATCACTTTGTCTATGCCTCCGTCGACTTAATTTATTTTCTACGGTCTCATGCTACCCGTGCTTGTCGCTGGTATTGCCACCTTCCTTTTAATCCGTCGTGTTCGCGAAGCTTAATTTAGATTACGTTAAATATAACCGGAATTTATGAGTAAATGAAAAAGTAATCCTTTATAAAG
This sequence comes from Agrotis exclamationis, assembly GCA_950005045.1. Classification (NCBI taxonomy): domain Eukaryota; kingdom Metazoa; phylum Arthropoda; class Insecta; order Lepidoptera; family Noctuidae; genus Agrotis; species Agrotis exclamationis. The sequence continues at coordinate 7,837,587 of OX465417.1, read as the reverse complement.
GCTACCTATCTTTTCATGCGAAATAAACGACGGCAAAAGTTAGTTATAAAATAAATGAGATCTGTGTTGTGTCGTACTTAACTGAAAAAAAAAGGTTCTATGGGTAATTCATAAATTATAATTTTAAAGCAGTGATATCATCTGGCTTTATTACTAATTCAAAACATTTTCGGACTTTTCATGCGGCATAGTCTGCAGATAAATGTTAGTTATAAATGTACATAATAATCATTATTTTGCTTTTCCAGAGACAAACATGAAACTTTTTAAAGTATAAAAGATAAACAAAATGTTTGTGTATTCAAGTTTTTGTCGTTTATAAAAGTGTGCTTGTTATGTAAGTTGTTATTTCATACAATATTAACGAGTTACACAGGATAGAGCGCATCCTTCATTTTAAAATTCAAGTGAGTTAGCCGCTACTACAATATGAATGAAAGCAGTGGACTCCTAAATGTATTTTCATACTCGCACTTTACTAAGAGTTCACGTTTTTGACTAATAAAGCTGGCCATTTGACAAAAAAAGCTATCAGTTCGAATGTGTTCGAATTTAGATTTTTTTTTATAACATGCTGTGTTCTTTGCCGGCTAGTTATTTTCTTACTCTATAGAAATACTTCTTTCACAGAAAAAAATATTGAAAGCTAGGTATTTCTTTTTTTTTTTTTTTTGGTCTAGAGTTTTTCGGTTAGGTACAGTCATGAGGTGGTTTGAATTGAGAATCATTCTTTTTCTATAATTTGATGGACTTTCCCAGCAAGTATTATTCCTGCTAAAGGGCAATTAATAATAATTCTAACTCTGAATAAATACAAGTTACAATTAAATTTTTAGTACTATTATGCTGTGTGTACCAAAGATAATAATATAATACTAGCGTAATACGTAAAAACGTACTTTCTTGATAATGATATTAAGGGTACAAGTATTATGGGTCGCGGGACTGTCAGGTTACCGTGACCCTGGCTGAAATGTTAAAGGCAATTGAAGGAACACAGTGGATTTTCAGTATACGTCTGACAGTCTATTTTGCTCCACTTAGGGAAGAAAACACATTACCAAATATTGAAAGGGCTCAAGATCATCTATCCATTTAAAGGTGGACGCACATTCATACGCGCCGAACGCGCCGAATTTCAGAATTCCCTATAAGAAATCTAAAAATCCTTTCGTTCGATTCGGACGATTCGGCGCGGATTCGGAAGATTTCTACGTAAACAGAATTCTAAAATTCGGCGCGTTCGCCGCGTTCGGCGCGGATGAATGTGCGTTTTGTAATTATGTGTATGTCTATACGGTTGTTGTTAGCATTATTAATTCATGAGAAGCGTCGGTGTACCCACTACCGTACCGGAACACTGACGAACTTCTATCGGAGATCAAAGTAAGTGAACTTTAATCAAACATACAGGAACAACCGTAGTGCTTGTAAGTTTGTGCACCCTTGTTTCTCTAAGGAGATAAAGGTTTATCTTCTGATGCGCGTTTAAGTTATTATCAAAGTTTACTTTGTAGGTAATAGACATAATTTACCTATTAAATATGATATAGGAAGCATCAATATTCTTTGAAGACTTCAAGGTATTGAACTATGAAAGGTACGAAGTTCGAAGATAGATAAGGAAGACTGAGCAGAAGAGATTAATTCATCCGCTAAAAAGGTGTAAAAGAAAAAGTTTTAATACGCATGAATCCACGAGTAACAGCTAGTTTCAAAAATACAATATAAGGTAACATCCTACCCACCTACTCGCTCCTATGTTCTCTGCATACCAATATGATCACGTATAACATTACTAGTTAATTTCGGTTTGGCAAGTAAACTAGGACAAATTAACATCCAAAATGGCGACCGAGGTGAACACAAATACATAGCAGTTGTTAATAACTGGAATTAGTCCTAAACAAGCTGGTCAATAACTAAGTATGACTGTTTATACGTTGGAAACTAAATTAATTCCTACTTAGTGGTGTTTTAGCTATGATTTTGAAACTATTTGGTTGTATTTCAAATAGTTTTTGAATGAAACGTTTGGAACTAGATATATTTTTTTTTTTTTTTTGGAAAAGGTAGCTTAAACCGTTGGCTAAAGCCTCGTAATCATGGTGAACACATGTTTAGAAACATGATTGCATAAACATGTTGCCGATTTGCTGTCAACATATTGCGGGCAACACTTGTGTTGCGGAGTTGATCCCGCCGTGTTGCAGAGTTGACGCCCGGTGAGCGAAAACATCAGTTAATCAACAAATTTTGACGTGTGTGGAAGTGTTTGCAACTGTTTATAAACATGGCGGTAGTGTGGAGCAATTATTGTGTCGATAGTCATGTCAGGTACTGGCGTAATAGTAAATAGTTTCAACTTGCACTGAGCAGGCAGATTCAACTGCCTAGCGAGAGCTAAGCAGTTGAATCAAGGGCTTGGTTTAGAAAGCAATACGTCTGGGCACGGCAAGTATTGATAGAGTTCCTCACTCAACAGTCCTGACCATCGCTTTCTTCTGGACCCTGTTCATGAATACTACCTGGCTACTATTTGACAACTATTTACACGGATCTTTCTTTCTATCAGGGCGTTTAAAACACAGACAATTTTAAATCCGTATTCTGTCCAAACGACCTAACACCCGTGTGAGAATATAACCTCCATCAAAAATTGTTACATCCCTTTGTGAAAGGTTTCCAAAAGTACAGATGGGTTACCGTAATACATAGTAGCATTAGTATCATGCTTATCATTTATCATGTTGACAAACTGTCGCAGGTATGGGAAAATGGATTACACAAGAAGTTTGCAGAATATGAAAAATCTGAAAATACATAAAAATAAAACAATATCGAATAAAATTTGGGCATTAATGAAAAGATCTGTTTGAGGATTGAAAAATGTAGTGAGGAAATTGAAAACAGTATGCTTAGATTGTTTTGTCATGTTGAGAGGACGAGTGAAAGGCAACAAACAAAACGTACATAATTACGAGATAGATGTGAGTGACAACGTCGGAAAGGGACGCCCTAGAAAGATAGGTGACGTTGAAGTTCAAACAACATCACCTGTTTTCAACGTTCAAAGAAGATTGGCATCAGCCGACCATTTTGAAGGTGTACAATGCAAAAGGAGGATTTTAGAAGCACGCTTGGCACGACACCGTAACAACGGAAAAAAGACAAACACTTATTTACTATTGTTTTACCCATGGCAATGTTTATAATGTAGAAAAGAAATGTTTATATTCTTCAATGATTACTCGTGAAAAAAAAAACAGTTTAATTGTACAGTAATAACTATCAAATTACTTTGTCTATTCTTGCTAGAATAGATATAAAATGATCACATACTAGGCGTGTAGGTAGCGTTCTGTGGTTAAGTCTATTCCCATGGGAAAAAGTAAGTGTTTTGGTTATTATTCACCACAAGGGCTCCGTGAGGCTTCCTTCTAAAATTACAACAACTTATACATCTTAAAGGATATTGGCTGAAGTAATTAGTTAGGCAATTATTACGTTAAAGTGATGCGGGTGTTGATGGGCTCACAGGCCTATAGATCCATCCATCCTCTGTCAGGCCTAAAGCAATATATTAGTTAGACAGTTTCAAACCCTTGAATATTAGCGTTTTGGCTCTCGGTAGTAATTAAAGATGACAGAAATGTGACTTATTTATTAGTTTAGTTAGCTGAAATAGTTTTTCTTGCAGAAAATGAAAGTAGGACCGTTTCCTAAGATTAATTATTATGAAACACAGGCTGTTTTGTCCTGTTAATTTAAAAAGGCCTATATTATTTGCAGAGATCAGAAAAATAGTCTGTTTGGTATAATTTATAGAAGTAAGTAAAATGTGGATATTTATTATATTTATATTAAACTACTTTTTAAACAACTTTACTTTGGAACATAAAAATAATCTAACGAAATTTTATACGAACGTGTTATCCTTAAATACTTACTTCCTAAAAGTTTTTCAAATAAATTATACTTATTCCTGGAACTGATTATTAGATACTGCTAGTATTAATGACTTTACTACAATCATGACCCCGCTTATGAAACCGGACATGGAAGTTTGTGAAAACCCCTCGCCAAACTGTAATAAAAAGGTACCTTCAAAAACCATCACCCACTAATAAATATGTTAATATTTTCCTAACAAGAAAACAGAGAATAAAGTAGTTCCATTAAATCAAGTTATTTAAATACCAAGACTAACTGTTCTACTGATTGGAATTCTCTGAGCCACTACCAGTCGTTTGCAAGCTGTAGGCATCTCAACGTCTTTCGTACTGTCTCTTTTTACCCAATGGAGTGAAAAGAGACGGATAACTCCTAAATCCTCTTTGAATAATCTCTCATAGGGGATCAGTGACGGGCTTGGCAGTAAGTATTGAGCCGTTGTTGACGCCTCTGAACGTAAAATTGACTTAAACAGAAAACATACTTACCTATACTAACATAGGTAAGGTGCATAGGAACTAGTAAAGTCAGTTGCTCGTCTAATTTTAGATTAGAATGTGAAGTAGGCAGGTATCTACCATAATATAGTTTCTAACTAAAAGTTCCAGTAGAGTTGTACTACGTTGATAAGATTTCACCAGTCAACACCCAAAACATCACACGATATTGTGAGAGCCTAATTTTGGACCTATCTACTCTCTTCATATCTTTTATGACAAAATATTTGTGTATTGCTTTTTTAAAATGAATATGGCGGGCTTGACTGGTATTTGTCTGATATAAAAGTCATGGCTTTATAAACTTTTTAACTGACCGTAATTATGCTAATTGCAGTTTCGACCACTTTGGAACTGGGCCGCAATAAAATTTAAATGATAATGTACTAGTGAATCATCCCTGCTCGTCAGAAATGTATAAAAAAACGAGATGTATGTCTCGGAGTGTATCTTTTTACGCACACCAATCCATAAAATCTAGCTTTTTTATTTATGATACCTAAAACAAATATGTGAGGAAAAAAGTGCCTACATTTTTCACATCATGATAATAATAACGCTTAATTTGATTACGCTGTTCCCACTTATAACAGGAAACAAAAAGCGTTTCCTAACTTGACATAATAATATGAACGGTGACAGAAAGGCGAAGGAGCACGAACATTCTAATACCTACCTAATTAGCCAATTGCTCAAAGTTGTGTTCATATTACTGTTACTCGAGCAAGACTTTCAGCAGTCGGTAAATCTACATTAATGTGCTTTTGCAGAGCAACTACAACCACTTATATTCATTAGGTTTAGAAATGGAATTAACACGAGTGAGTATTCCAGTATGTATTTATTTCAAGTAAGAGAACGCAAGAACGTAGAGTAGATTTAGTAAAATTATATTAGAGATCAACTACTTTAACGTTCTTCAAACACTATAAAGACAGGTAACGTTATGAATCATAACTTATAACAGCCATTATCAGCATTTAGAACAAGATGGCACATAATACAAGTTGAACTTACAGAGCACAACAACCATTGTGGTCCGTTCTTGGAATATTTTTGCACAGACATTCAAAAATAGAGCGTTCCTAAAACTGCTGTTAGAATGTGCAATTTGCATAGCTTAGTTAAAGGTTAACAATACGTTTCAAAGTATGCAGTGTTTGTCCACACTATCATTTAGAAACAAACAAACGTACAAAAGAGAAAATTGTTTCTACTTTGCATATCTGCTTTTAATCCGCCTTGTACCGGTAACCTCCCACAACCTCGGATGCAGCGCAAACAAAAAATAATCAAATCTTTGTTTGAATAGAATTACCGGATGTTTTCACTGAAACGACGATAGAACAGAAAATGAAGCGAAAACAGCGCTTGAATAAATATTAGTATGGAAAAGATCTCCGCTTTATGTAGCGAATGTGGAGCAGGACATATAGTTTAATTGTGTGAATATGATGACCGCTGAGCAGCTATAATATCTTATTTTATTACCTAAGTTTTATTGCCTCTTATCATTGTTTTAGTGAGACTACTGGTAAGGAGGTGTACGTAATAGTGGACCTATACAAACGATAAACGTGGAGTAAAGTGTTATGGATGTTTCAATCAGGCATTTTTATATGGATAACTAGCAGTTCGCCCGCGACTTCGTCTGCGCGTATTTCGAACTTTTTTATCTATGAATTTCTACTCCCGGCCACCCTCCTTATGGGATACTTTTGGAAAATCTAAATCAATATCCAACAAAAATTCTATCAACCCAAAAACAACCCCTCAGGGGTTCAAATTTCGCAAAATCCCGCCTGAGGTAACCTACGTCCTAAAACAAACCCATAAGCAAAATTTGAGACTCCTAACTTTCAAGAACAAAGCCGCGTCTTAGTGAGCATCTTTTCTCACCCAGGGCAGGGTAGGAGGGACTGTCAGACTTGTACTGACTAAAAGCCACGGTTTCCTTCAATAGCCTTTTACGTTCCAAGGTCACGGTATTCGTTAGTCCCGCGACCCCGGCAGGCTTTGGCCCTCTAAGGGGAGGCCCCGTCATTGTGCTGACACTCTGAGAGGCGCGCGTGGAACATAACGCGCCGTCGACCCGGGCATGGTCCATGGTCGGACAGTGAGTCGCCCATTACTCGCCGTCCACATGCCCGCGCCTACGGTGGCCGTAGAGCGTCTACCACTGCGGCTGGGCTGAAAGGTGGACGCTGTCCTCTCCCTCACTCGTCCCGCCTCCTCCTTAGCTAGCATGCCTGCCGCGATTGCGGCGTGCCCGAAAGTATGCGATGGCCGCGTCCTAAAAATCTATATGCATGTTTTGAGTTTCCCAGCATTTGTAATAACGAAGTTTCATGCAAAGTATCAACCCCAAAAACATCCTCTTAGGGATATATTTTCAGAAAATCCCGTCCTCGGCAGCATCTACGTCCTAAAAAGAATCCCTATGCAAAATTTGGAACTTCTACCTCTCAACCCCAAAACAACCCTTTAGGGGGTGAATTTCGTAACATTCCATCTTAGTGAGCATTAAAGTCCTTAACATAACCCCCATGCAAAATTTGAAACTCCTAGTGCTTGTAGTAACAAAGTTTCATACAAACTATCAAGCCCAAACACAACCCTTTAGGGGTCGAATTTCGCAAAATCCCGCCTTAGTGAGCAATTACTTCCTAAAAAGAATCCCCATGCTAAATTTGAGACCTCTATCTATCGACACCAAAAACAACCCCTTAGGGGTCGAATTTCCCAACTTCCCGTCTTAAGTATCAGCTACGTCCTAAAAAGAACTCTCATGTAACATTTGAAACTCTTAGTACTTGTAGTAACAAAGTTTTATACAAACTATCCATGCCGAAAACCAACCCCTTAGGGGTCGAATTTCACAACATCCCGTCTTAGTGAGCATCTTTGTCCTTAAAAGAATCCCCGTGCAAAATTTGAGACCTCTATCTATCAACACCAAAAACAACCCCTTAGGGGTCGAATTTCGCAACATCCCGACTAAGTGAGCATCTACCTCCTAAAAGTATTCCCCATGCAAAATTTGAGACTCCTAGCACTTACAATAACGAAGTTTCAAACAAACTATCAACACCAAAAACAACCCCTTAGGGGTCGAATTTCGAAAAACCCCTTTCGTAAGTAGCACCTACTTCCTAAAAAGAACCCGCACGCAAAATTTAAAACTCCTAGTACTTGTTGCAACAAAGTTTCATACAAACTGTCAACCCCAAAAACAACCCCTTAGGGGCGTAATATCGCAAAATTCCTTCTTAGCGAGCACTTGCGTCCTAAAAAGAACCCCTATGAAAAATTTTAAACCCCTAGCACTGGTAGTTTCCGAGATTTCGTGTCCTATGAGTGAGTGACCTTTTGCTTTTATATATATAGATTAGAAATATTTAATGCACTTTATTATCCACATCATATAAATTACAGGTATATATAAAGTAGATCTTATAAATATGGTGACGTCTCTCTTCTTCGTCTCTCATCTTATCGCTTATAGCGATTTTTTCTAAACAGAACTTTTCAGTCTACATTTGGGAATATCACATCAAACCGTGTTTGTTTAACATCATACGTTATGGTTAAGATTTCGTTAGTGATTTGTTTTTTATATCATTTTTACTATATTGGCCTATTAAACCCTTTATGCTGATTTTCTTGAAACCCCTCTGACCCGAGTCAAGCATATTACCGTATAATGCTCGTAAATGGTGGCTTCTGAATATGTTTTATTAGTCTTAACTACATAGTTTATATGGTACAACCCTTTAAGGCTCCCATTTATTACTGATAAATGGGTTGGCGTTTATACTATATAAGCGACCAGTCCATATTTCGCATGGCGTCACCTATTGGGTCCAAAAATGATCTTAAAAACCGAAAATTTATTTATTTACTATTTTGAAAAACTAAGGGGCCTATAAAGTAAACGTGTTCATCAATCTGTTTTCTTTTTTACTCACGCCTTCACTGGTTAATAAAAAAATAATCATATAGCTTTCAAATGTGTTAAAATATCCTCGTATTTTGTGGTGAAAATAGCCAGTATTTGTCTCTATTTACTCCACCAATCTTGTTGACTACAGCAATTTATTGTCTTTCTTGAGACCGAAAATGTTTAAGACATATTTAGAACAATCATTTATTATACAAAAATGTATCATAAATGATTCGAATAATGTTATGTTTCGTGTAATTAGTGGAATGACATTTTTTGTTGGTAGAAATTAGCATTGCTAACTTAGCTCGTGATAGGGCTCCTAATTTATCGTTACCTGCAATAATTGGCACATCTTAAATAAAAATCATATTGAAATCCTGTGTTTAAAAATATTAGTTTATAAAATCACTAGCTTCTACCCGCGACTTCGTACGCGGATCCTGTTGCTTATGCAAGCGTCAACGGGGTCATCAAAATCGAAGTTCTAAAACGACTGATGTGGTATTCTAAGAGCCCGGGGACGGGAAAACAACGGGATGCGCAAGACGATTCGTGACTTTACAGACCTTTTATTTTTGTAAGTCAGTAGGAAATACCCATCAGACTAAATAACTTTTACTAAGACGTCATTCCAATGTAATGGTAGAGTGTCGCTGGGCGCTTGGAATTCCACAACAGGTGTTCCAAATCTTCAATTTTTATACGTCAATAGAGAGTGCTCATCAGGCTGAACAACTCTTGCTAAGACGTCATTCCTTTAAAATAAATGTTACAGTGTACCGCCGCCGCAACCGCTATGTCGCTGCATTTTAATTTCTGTAATATCTTTGAAAATATTCATTTTAATTACATGCTGTAAAAGGCGATGTTGATCTATATTATATGCACAATGTACTTAAGATACTTAGTTGGATACAGATTAATGCTGTATTGCTTAAAATCGCTTTTTCGTAAATAAGCCATTATTTTAGGTAAAGTAAAGGATAAAAAAAATGGTTACCTATTGTGGGTTATCCCTAAGAGATAGACATATTATATATATCGCGGACTTTTTTGTAGACCTTTTTAAGGTGTATATTTGTATATACAATAAGATATGTAGATACAAATCTGAATCTCGTAGGGTTCAGTCAGCGTCTGCAATGTAAGCGCATAAAAATGTATTTATCTACGACCTTACAAAACCTCTATAATTATCAGGGTTTCTCTACTATATTATGCATGTATTATACATATAAGCCTTCCTCTTGAATCACTCTATCTATTAAAAAAAACCGCATCAAAATCCGTTGCGTAGTTTTAAAGATCTAATCATACAAGGGGACAGGAAGCGGGAAGCGACTTTGCTTTTTACTATGTAGTGATGATATCACGCCTCATATAATCTCAAAGGGTAGAAGGCCAAAGAAAAAAAATAAAAACGAATTATAAGTAAATAATCAGTATCCTCATCGCGTAGACACGCTACGCTACGAGCTAAGTTACGGCGTAGCTCTATGTTTGCTACGATCGCGTAGACGTCTTTGTAGCGCTTAAGGAAATACTGTTTTAACTTTATGTGTTCTATTTTACCCGAAATATGTTTTTCACCGCTACCGCCTCATCCCAGATAACTTTTCTGAAGATACCAAAAATAAAAAACCAATTATGTTGTCTCATATCCAAAGGGGTTTGAACATTTTTGGTATGGGCCGTGTACCAGGTGCCACCCGCCATTTTTTTTTTTTTTTTTCAAAACGGAGGTCACGAATGAAACTTTCATAAATCAATAGATCACATCAAAATACAAACATAAAATGTTAGCGGCAAAATCTCGTAAAGCGTCACGTTTCCGAGTTATGAGCTGTCAAACATGTGCAAATATAGTGACACATTTTTTCTTTTTTTAAATATTTTGTTGTTTAATGATCAAAAGGGAAACTTCCGCAATAAAACTAATTGAATATTAGGTTTTCCACGCATTTTAAATGCTGAAATTGCGTTAAACGAAATAATCCTATCTGAAAGCAGCAAGGCACAAAGCCCTTTTTATAAAAATATTAAATAAGATAGCTTGCGGCTACAAAATTCAATTTCCTATCGTGACGTCATACGATGTTTTCCCTTAACCAAATCTTATCCTTTATGAGTAAATTGCTTGAGGCGTTTAAGACGCGATAGTAACATACTTACTGACCCTAAAAAAACCCTTCGTTGCCCTTCCTGAAGGAGGGTAGAAATAGCCTGTTATTTAATTTTCAATGGTAAAAAGTATTACGGTGTACGCCGACCCAGTCCTAACTTTAAATAAGATCTTAAATTCAGGATTTGTGGTAAGAAAAGAAATGAGGAAGAAATTGGACTAGCCTTGCAGAAGCAGTGCCACGAGTGTACGTACGTTAGTATAAAAATGTTTATTGAAACATACATATTAGGATTGTAAATAAGGTGTAACGAATCTTTTGTTTCTTTTTGTTGGAATTTATCTTTAGTGCTGATTGCGTCTGCGACGTGCATGGCGGAATGGTTGACCAACCGTTAGATTGTCTGTCTGGTATGGCCTTCTGGGTTTAGCTGACTGGCTTTAGCTGGCTTTGGCTGGCAATGACTACGGCTATCACTACAGTGGCAGTGGTGAAATCTCGGCTACGCGTTACATAAGCCACATAATACCACACCACAAGACTTAATTTCATAACTCTGATGTTACCACCCAATGTTTTATTCACGATTTAAAAAAAAAATCCAATACCATAATTATGCAATATCAGCATGTGCGGGCACATAAAATCCAATGTGCAATTTATTATATACATTTGTACAAATCTAGCCACCGAACTGTTCCAATTTGTTTGCGGCGAATATTTTAACGGGAAAATATTGCTATTCCTCTGGGAATGGAACGTAAAGTGGTAACTTCTATTACTTTCCTGAGGCTGACAGTGTCAGGGTTTCTTTAAAATAAAATATGCATTTCTCAGGCAAAACTTCTACTACCTTATTTTAATTAAAATTCAAAACAACCTTCTTATTTTGTTGGGTTGTCCTGAACTAACAACAACCTGTTTTTGTTTTTCAAAAGATATTTTAAACATGTTTTATATTTTATGTTGTTAACTGCCAGGGGGTAATTAAATACATAGGTATACATCGCTCTTTTCGCAATTTTACTGAAACACCTACAAGTTTTCTTAAGAATGTTTGTGGAAATTATTTTGTTCCGAAATCAGAATCTATTGCGGTCCAAAGGTTGAATAAAGATTATTTAATCAAGTGTGAAAATCCACTTAGAACTGGGTTTTTTCTTGCAAGAATTGTGTTTTAATCATTGTGAGGCAAAGCGAATAGAAATTCTTTCTTCAGTGTGTTGATTTCTGTGTTTAAATAAAATTGTAAGGTCGAAATAAAATGTTTGAAAACTGTTTAAAATAAACGAAGAGCATTCTTTGTTTCGTTATTTCGTAGACAGAAAGCTTTCGGTGGGGGTGACAAACAAGATAAGTATTCTATTTTCCGCTCAAAGTCACATTATTGATTGGGGACACAATGTTTTATGTTGTCAGCCAATTACTTTCAATCCATTGGGGTGTAATCCATTTTATATCATCATAATTGTTTGGAGGATTTTTAAAAGAAACTTATTTTATTTTGATTTTGAGTGCAATCTGTTTAATGGCGGTTGTTATAAAGTTTACAAAGAATTATTTTACAATTAGTAACTACGAAAAGTTTTTTACCAATTGTAAATGGGATTGACTGCCTTAAAAAGAAAATGAAAAAAAAAAAAAACGACTCTTACAAGAGTGTGTCACACTTTTAAAAGTCAAAAAATGTTAACAAGAAAGCAACACAATGCTCAACTGATGCATGGCTCACAAGAGTGACGTACTGTATGTGGGTCAGAGACCCCGCTGTCAAGTCGCTCACATCGGACGCGGGAATGCAAGCAGCTGATGAGCTGACATTTCTGCTACCCTAGTACAACAAAACAAACATTCGATTAAAAAAAACGTGTTAAAATACGTTATATTATTCCTAAGTGGAATAATTAAAAGCTTAAATAAAACTTTGTTGTTTAATTTTCACCGTTTTTGGTGCAAGTTATTCCACAAATTATTAATTACCAAAGTTCCGTATGGACCTAACAAACGTAAAGCGAAAAGTAATGTTACCTTGAAACTTTGTTTTGAACTTGTAGCTGTTATATAAATAAGCGCATACCTGAATTAATTGTGCTGTTGGCTGGAAAAATATTTTTAACCTTATGCTCTTGAAAATAATGAATACAATTGTTTTGACCTTGGTTTTTACGCGTGACCTAAATTCTATCAACTGAATTATGTAAATGTTGTAGGAATATGAGGCCACGGAGATCTATAAAACATGGAAATATCTATCACGAAAAATATTTGAAGGTAAAATTCTCACGCAGAATTTTTCTTTTTCACTGATATTAAAAAGAAGAAATTGATTATTTACCTTTAGATTCAGACATTTTCTATTGAATTTTTATGTCTATCTAGAGCAATGTTAGTCGCTTTCAACCTTCCTTTACCATTAGAAAGCTATTGTTAGACTTCTTTCTAGGTCGGTAATCTTTCATTGTTGGTGTAGATTCAGTGGCGACAAAATATTGAAACATTTCTTTAATGTTAGAACCATATTTCCCGAATTTTATATAGTCGGACCGTATTTTTGGGACGCTTAATAAAAATAGGGCAATATTATGGGTAGATACAAGCCGTAAATGTTCAAAAAGCACGAAAGTATAATAATTTAATTAAGTTATGATGTTCTTTAAAGATAAAATTGTTCGAATTAAAAGGTTTGTGTGTTTAAGAGAAATAATATGAAATAATATTTTTTATAAACTATTTACTCCGAGTGAATAGGTGAAAGCAAAATAATATAACATAACTTTTAAAATAGAGAATACAAGAAAAAATAATAACTGGTCATAGGTAAAAAAATATCGCATAATACAAGCTATTTTCCAACAGTTCATTTATCCAAGCCACGTAGTGCAAACTACATTCTTTGTTCACATCACAGACTTATGAATAGATAGATGTGGCAAGTCTGCTATCTTTGTTTATGAAGGTGCGAAGAGTTTGCGAAATGCACAAGTTTTTTTTCTTCTGATTTAATTTTAGCCACGACTCTCTGTGATAGTTATTCTTCGCAGTCGCAAAAAATATAACAAAAGACGGAACTCAGAGAGGAGGTCTGTGTCATCACTATGGGAACGTTATAGATTTTAAAAATTCTTTTTTTTATTGGGGGTTTTCATCCAAACGGATATGTCAACCCCATACGTTATAGATAGATTTGGCAATGTTTTGCACGATGAACCTTTCTTCAAATCTATTTATTATTTTGCAAAAATTTAACAGAAATTACAAAACTTATTGACATTTCTGTTCAACAAACTTTTTGAAAAAGCTCTTTTTTAACCGCTTTCAAAAAAAGGAGGAGGTTCTCAATTCGGTCGGCTTGTTTTTTTTTCTGCTTTATATCTATGTTCAGATACAGTTTGTTGTTTCAGTACACACACATATAATAACCCCAGCCATTATCGATAGAAAATTGTTTAATGGGCGGCACTGATTGGCTAACTCAGCTCTTAGCCAGTTCCAATATTTGGTCTGTGCGTACTTTGTTGCTGTGTTTTGATAAGGGAATCTTTATTGCCCTTTGAGTCCGCTAACAATCCTAAATAAGCATGGTAACTAAACTGTACTTGCCTAGGTGATTGTACTATCCTAAACTAACATTAATTGTAGTGTATTTTGCACGTTGTACTTCTCTTACACAAATTAAATTGCAGAATAAAAACTGTAGGTATTTACTAGTCAGCACAAAAGTTCTAATTGAAAAAGGTTTTTCTGAAAGGTCGTTACGATTTGATTTCCAATTGTTAAATTTTCACAGACAGTACAATAATACGGTGTGAAAACGAATCTTGATTCTGTTTTTATTTCATTAGCATTTCTATTTATTTCGACTGAATAGAAAATTAAACCGTTTCTCTGTTCTGTCTATGCGAAAATTTCGGCTCGTCGCATTGATTGTTTGCAACTCTTCATTTGAGACAAGAAAGGCTTTGAAACCCTAGCACGACTTTTCACGTTTTTATGACGTAAACTGGAACTTTGACGTTATTAGATGAAAAAAAAAATGTTCATCGTCCTTGTTCGTAAAGGGCCTCTAGCTTTTTAAATTTCCCTTACAAGAAACTCAGTAAATACTCTAAGGCCTCACGAGTACGAGTGAATGTGTGTTTTCACGTCCGGCGCATGCATCTATGTCATTTCCCATCTACCTATGATATTTGTTTTATATTTTTTAAAAGAAACAACTTTCTTATTTTATAAGTTGGTTAGAAGTAACATTGTTTTTTGTCGAATGGTAGGCATGGCTATTGTCGCATGTCGTAGGTATATAATCCATTTTATAAAATGAACACTAACTAAGTACAAAACCACACTATTCTATCTCTTTTAATCTGGAATATACTGAGCCATTTCCATAATTACACCCTCGAAACAAAACGCTGCACGCAATATTTTATGACTGAACAAAATGAAAATGTAGTAGGTAACTGTGAACGATTAATATCTCTCTTTCGTTCAGCTCACTGGACTGAACGAACCTAATGAACATAAACAACGAAGTAACAAAAGATAGCTAAATAGAATTTCCTGGCTATTGTCAAGGCGTTCAAATGGGGAAGGCCAGTCAAAGCTAATTGTAGATGGCGCCACCATAGGTAAGTCCTAATCCGACCAATGAGGTAGTACTATTTTGAAGTACCTATAAGATTTGAGCCAATGACGATGCTTGGAACAAGCTATGCTAGCGCCATTAGTTCCCCAGTTGCCATCCCCATTGGTTCGTCAGGTCCATAGGTATAGAGAATGGACTGATAGCGGCCATACACCATACTGCCTATCGTACAATCGGCATGACGCTGCCGATTTGATCAGTTAGATTTGACCGTGTGTGGGCGTGGAATCCATCAAATTGGCATGACAACAGGCTTGATCATGCCGATTGGATCATGCGGATTTGATCATGCCAAGTTGATCAAACTTCAAATCGGCAGCAATGATACCAACTGAGCAACTTTATAGCTAGATCTAGGTAATATTCGGTAGCTAATTTTTAACCGACGTAAAAAAAGGAGGAGGTTCTCAATTCAAAACGTATATTTTTTTTGGAACGAAGTTCCTTATGGCGCGTTGCGAAAGGGGGCTAGGCGGAAAAAATTGTAACGACACTTTACAGACTGCGCGACGCAAAGGAGGGTAATGTGTGTCTGTGTATTACCATGGAATGGATTATTATTATGATTGGCATCACTGCTGCCGAATTGAAGTTTGATCAAATCGATCGTCATGCCGATTGTACGATAGGCAGTATGGTGTATGGTGTATATGGACGGACTGCCAATTTGATCAAATCGATCGTCATGCCGATTGTACGATAGGCAGTATGGTGTATGGTGTATATGGACGAACTGCCAATTTGATCAAATCGATCGTCATGCCGATTGTACGATAGGCAGTATGGTGTATGGCCGCTATGACTTAACCTTCTTGAAATGAACCACTCTCTCGATTTCGCGGTAATTTGTATTCAATGAAAAAAACCGTCGATAAAAGTACTTTGTTTCTTTCATACTTTTGTGCCTATATTTACTTCAGAGCTAGAAAGTGATCATTCAGCCCATTCTCTATTCTATGTCTATGTGCTGGTCCCACAAAAGCAGAGAAACAGTCACTAGTGTTAGGAGTGTTAGGTTTAAATTGGATCGGGCCGACGCACTTTGAGACCATTGGCTTTAAAAGCCGAAAACTCAATTAATGGTAAAATTGGCTGCGCAGTTCCTGAACACGAGTCGTGTCGGCTAGGTCAAGGATCGAGTTCGTCGTGTGACTCGTGTTGTGTGCTACTTCGATGTTAGAATCAAATAGTTTTGAACGGCGAACATGCAGAGGAATTTCGTGGACCTTTTTTTTGTTGTAGTTCAAACAGTTTCGAGCGCTGTTGGAAGTGAAATATAGGACTTCTATCTTCTTTATGCTGAAATGTTTTATTGCTGTAAAACCTTAGGACCAACGCTATTATTTTTTGACCGACTGCTAAAAATGAACTACTCAGGTGTTATATTATTAATTAATTTAACATAATTACATAATTATGTAGTATGCATCATCAGTAATTAAAATGTAATTAGTTTTATTAACGTTTGTATTTTTTTTTGATCGTCATACATAAGTGAAAAATTAATAATCAAATACAAAAACTACTTAATTAGCATACTTACCAATATTTAAACCAAAAAGCTTAAATACTCTACAGTTACAAGCTAATATGTACTTACAAGGCAAACTACCTGTCAACCATTGATCGTTATCATCAAGCGTATCGATTCCATTGTTGTAGCATTTGGTCGGTTTCTCATTATTACAGTATCAAGCCATTTGTACGTATAATTACTAAATTGGCCGGTAAACGGTGGTTAGTTGTTAATTAAACTATCAGGCACGTTACACCAATAATGTTAAAGTGCAACTTGTATGTAGGTAATGAGAATTACAAGGCATTTTGGTTTCGATCAAATTATTGATTTTCCACCATGTGCATGTTTTTTTTTATGTAAAATGGGTTTGCTCTTGACCTTAGTCTAGGTCAGGAATGACTAAGACAAGGTCGACGATGGAGCGAGCTTACCCAGAAGAAGCCTATGTTCACTCTAACTTTGAAGAGATTAGGGTTGTATGCGTTCGGAAACACAGACGCAGGCAGAGAGTTCGACTCCTTCGCTGTCCGCATTATAAAAGACGTTTGGAAACGCTTAGTGCGAATTGGTGGTATAGCAATAAGGTAAGGATGGTATTTTGCCGTGCGTCTAGATGTGCGATGATAGAAGGGGGCTGGTGGAATGAGGTTGTGGAGTTCTTGGGCTCACTCTCCGAAGTACAATCAAGCTGTTAATTGTAAGACTTGGCTTTGGACTAAATCACTCCATTTTTTTTTTTATATAAAAATTCTCGCTCCTGGACCGTGAGTGCGAGTGCTGAAATAAACAATAGATAAGTCATGATTTCTTCATTCCTTGTCTAAACATACCAGAGTTTTGTTGTTAAAAAACCATTGTTTTTGTTACTGTTGTTGTTTTAAATGTTACTAATATTGTTTTTAATACTCGAATAAAGATAATTCTATTCTATTCTATTACGTAAACCTGCCCATTCTTTGTAATCCTTTCCAAACGTAATTTATTACTCCAAAACAATTGTAGAATCCAATTTCAAGTTCCTATATTTTATGTGGTCCTTGGAAATTTGTATGTAGCTAACTTCCTCGATTGCTTTAAAACTTTAGGAAGTGAAGCGTACATGCGAAATATATTCGAAGTAGGAAGCTACTTGAATGTTTTTACTGCTTACTTAGTTACCCTAAGAGTTCAAGCTAATTTCCTTGGAGTACGTGTTTTAATAACGATTGCATACATCCTGTTTTTGTCGTTCTACTTAATATATTTGCTTAATAGTGCATGTAGCTAGGTAGCTAGCGAAAGAGATCGAGGTCTGAGAAAGCGGTTTGCCACTGCGGTTTTCAGGGGTGCAAACATTAACAAAATTACCACAATACAGTCACAAATAACACTGGCTATGGACCTTTTCGCATACAGGCTAATAAAATTCTATATCCCATCTCTAGCGCCTCGGTGCCTACCAAAATACGCGCGAACGGAACGCGCGTTTGAATAGATTCTCCTTGCACATAGAACTATAACGCCAGGTAGCGATGCAGCTAAGCGCTTTTATGAATAAGCCCTTCGTACACTCGGCGACGCAAGTTTCCGATACCTTACGACTTTGGTACAGTGACCGGCATGGATCTTGAGCGCTGACCTTCACCTGCGCAGAAGTGAGTTATTAGGTCCCTTTGGTAGATGAAGTGAGGAAGGGGGCGGGGAAAGTGTAGTGATTGGCCCGCGTAGCGTGCCGTAGCGCATCGCGTCATAGCCGCCACTCGGGATTCGTTGTTTTGTGCGTTTTATTTGTTTTATTGTGCGTTTCATTTGTCGATAAGTGTACGACGCGCAAAGCGATCCCCACTCTTACGCCGAGCGCTCAAGAACCGTGCCGGTATTTGTATCCAGGTATATACCATTATCGCAATCCAAATCCATAGAGGTTCGTATACAGACGCATTTCAATGGATAACAAAGTCGTAACGTATCGGAGACTTGCGTCGCTTAGTGTACGAAGGGGCTTACACGACGGTAACGGAGCAAAAAGTCCTAAATGTTCTGTGAAACTATACTTATTCTCTGTTTTTTTGTATTGTAAATAATATATATTACCTTGTTTAATAGTCTGCCTTCTTTGTCGTAGGAACTTCACCTTCGTGGGAGCAGTTCGTGAGGGAGTCACTAGTGCAGGCGGCGTGGCCTGTAGCGTTGGTCGCTCCGCCCCGGCGGGCACTTACTGTTGACCACCAGTGAGTAACATTCTTTATGTAGACCGAGTATACTATGTTGATGATGTATTATCTTTCAATTTCGAAATATTAAGTTTCTTACAAAATAAACTTTGTAGGTAGGTACTCTTGTATAATAAAATTGATCTAAATACATTATAAAAAGCAACATAACTCCTTACCAAAAGCAATTTTGATACGGAGTGTGACAGACATACAGATTGATAACTCAATCATACGATAAACGTGTGGCTTTTACTACAGCCGTGAGCCGGTATGAATTCTCAAAGAATATTACAATAATATTTTTAAAAGAGGTTGTGCGGCACGAGAATCGAGAAATAGCGAGATTCGATTTGTATTTCGATACTTTGACGAGGCAAATTGTGTACACAACTACACAGTGTAGGATTTTTAGCAAAATACGTTCGAATGGTTCGGTAAATAAAGCCGTAGAATGTTCATTCACATGTTTTTATGAATGTATGTGGGGATGGTTACTGAAAATAAAAACAGCGATATACTCGTATTTTTAGACCTACGATAGCATGAATGATACCAAATTGTGAGGTGGGTTAAAAATGTATCCATATATATCGCGGTAAATGTATTTTAGAGTCTATTGTGAGCTCAGTAGGTACGATAAGGTTCGTGAGAACATCTCAATAGGTTTTGTTCCCAGATTAAAGCGTCGCATTTCATAAGAATTTCAGCATTCGAGGCGACGAGGGTATACATGATTTATGAGACCGAATTGTTACCTAGATTGTACCTTTTAATATTGGGGTTGATGAAATATCACACAGAGTAAAATTAATCCTTTTCTGTGTAGGTAGAATGCTGAAGAAAATTCAGGTGTGCAGATAAATCCTTTTGAAGTTGTTATAATTTGTGAGAACATTCTACTTAACATGTGAATCCCACCCCAAATTATGATTTGTAATGAAGAACAACGGAGAAATTGGGGATACCTTTGAGGGTGGGTTATACCAATGAATGATAGTAAAGAAAATGCGTACTCGAGTTTATAGTAGTAGTGAACGCAAAAGTAATACAATCTAACATAGAACCTTCACTTGTTTTGAAGGTGGTTAAAGTTTAAAATTTAAAGTGAGTTTAGAAAACGTGATCCAAATCTATCTTGTGAAATCAATTGAACGTTAATGGAAATTAATGACAATGTGAGACCCGATTTGTGTTGAAGTTCGTTGAAGTTGTTCGCTCTTGAAAATGAGTTTTGTAACAAGAACGGCTAATTTCTACCCTTATATGTATACCATGTATTAAGAAAACGTAACCTAATAAATTGTAATAGTTATTTAATACATAGACTAAACTATATTCCCTAACTGCTCGCTACAAAATTGTTTAACGTGATCAACAAATTAATGTTTACAATGTAGCAACCATAAATGATGCACAACACTAATTATTACATGTTCCATTTCTAAATGCATCAATTTAGTAAAATGCGTGTTAATTAGGTATAACATTATCTATTAGTTAGCTAATGGTTAGAGAGAATATGACCGCTAAATGATGTTGGTTGGTTATAACTAAAATATTAGGCCTTATTCCCCCTACGTTATATTACATAATTACTACTACTTAATTACTTACTGGGGTTGTCTTTATTCCTTATAAGACATGTAACTTTTGAGCTTAGCTCTTCTACCATTGTATAATATGTAACCTAAACTAATATATATACAGTGTGTCCGGACACGAGTTAGCGATACTTGAAGGGAATATTATAGACTCATTTTCATCGACAAAACTGCTTTTAAAAAAATTCTTACTCCAACACCTCGCGAATGGCGGCCATTTTAGTTTTTGGATTTCTCGAACTGGGGTATGTACAATAAAATGCAAATATCTTTGAATCCAAGAGACCTACATACATGCAAATGACTTTATTGCAAAGTTAAATGTTAAGGCTTTTCAAAAACTTGCAAAAGTTTTCTAAATAATATGTAGGAAGAACCAAAAAACGTGGGCAAACACGAAATTGTACACAAAAATTACTGAATATTTTCACATTTTATACTCTAGCTCGAAAAGTACCCCGGTATTTTGCTTAGGTTTTTGCATTAAGTTAAAAGTATTTGAGTCAGGCTATAAAATTTTATCAAAATTATCACTCTACGGTAAGTATTTTAGGAGTTATTCTCACTTGAACATAACCCTTCCTTAGCGCATGTACCACCAATGTTACAGAAGCTGCATTCTTTGGGCGAGCTAAACCGTTTCAACGTAAATTTATGAGCTGGCATTACTAACCACCATGTAAATGATCCCAACGAATCACCATTAAACTGAAATAATAAATTTTTTTTTGCTTAATGAAATCGGTTTCTTTGAATAAATTAAAAAATGGGCCATTTCAGTTTATGGGTGATTAGTTGGGATCATTTACATGGTGGTTAATAATGCCAGTTCATAAATTTACACTGAAACGATTTAGCTCGCCCAAAGAATGCGACACCTTGTAATATTGGGGTACATTCGCTAAGGAAGGGTTATGTTCAAGGAAGAATAACTCCTAAAGTACTTGACGTAGAGAAATAATTTTGATACCATTTTATAGCCTAACTCAAATACTTTTAATTTAATGCAAAAACCTAAGCAAAATACAGGGGTACTTTTCGTGCTAGAGTATAAAATTAATGTGAAAATATTCAGTAATTTTTGTGTACAATTTCGTGTTTGCCAACGTTTTTTGGTTCTTTTTACATATTATTTAGAAAACTTTCGCAAGTTTTTGAAAAGCCTTATCATTTAACTTTGCAACAAAGTCATTGGCATGTTTGTAGGTGTCTTGGATTTAAAGATATTTGCCATACCACAGTTGGACAAATCAAAAAACTAAAATGGCCGCCATTCGCGAGGTGTTGGAGTAAGAATTTTTTTAAAAGCAGTTTTGTCGATGAAAATGAATCTATAATATCCCCTTCAAATATCGCGCGCCTTGTTGCCGCGCACAATAAAAGAATGAGGCACAGCGGCGGCGGCGCCGGTCTGGCGGGCCGGACAGAGCGCGAGCAGGGAAATTTTTCAATCTACCCGAATATTTTAAAAGTGCGAAGTTGCCAGTACAATGAAGGTACTACATGTGTCTATTATTTATCTGAAGAATGAAACGTACGAAATATAATTGTAATCAAAGTTTATAATAATACTTAATCTAATTCTATCCTCTAAGCTGCTTGGAATGTAAACTCTAGTTCATTTACTTTTAGAAATGATTTTCATAAAATAAACCAATTAATATTAAATGTTGGTCTTAAGAATTACGTTTTGTTTCAGCATTTCTTAGTTATTAATGGAAACGAAGTAAACGTTCTGAATTAGAAATGAGTTTTTTTATTGCGTGGAAATGGAAAATTCTTAAGTTATAATGTGAGTGATTGTTTCCTTAGGAATGTAAAACGCGAAGTTTAGATATTCTTATCGCTGTTATGACGTCATTCTTAATATTATAAAACTTGAAAAAAACCGAGAAATAACTTAGCATTTATAACATAGTAACACGGAGCAAGGACGCGACAACTTTTCCCACGACGTTTCCCGTTTTCCTCATTTCTATTCCGTTTGCAGATAGTTAGTAATTTCCTTTAGGATGTAGGTAGGTACTCGTGTCTGAGCGATCTCAAACAAGGTGAGATGAACATCTTAACCTTGTCTGACAGCCTTGTCGAGGGTACTTTAGTCAATGAGCTCTTTTCGTGCGCTTTAACGTTGTTCACTTAGAGCACCTCCACACGGGCCACCGACGATGTGTCCCATACATTGTGTTCGTTTCCGCTTCAACACAACCTCTGAAAAGGAAACCTCCTTTGTGTTGACTGAGTGTTGGTTGTGTATACGTCAGGCAAAGTTAAAAAGGCTCAGAAAAAAGTAGTAATGTGTGAGAGCGGTTTTGCGTGAAGTCCTTAATCCAAGCCGCCATTGTATGTAGCCTGTTCAATGGCCATATATTGAGGTAAAAGTGGCAGCCATTGTTTTGTGGATTATCCGCAGCGAGCTCGTAAAAGGTAGAAAAAAGCTACTCACCGCAGGGAAACTTTAAAAGCGACGATTAATTGCAAATTGCGGTATCCCTGTAGTTAATCTGTTTCAGCCTGATTCTTTCCTGCTTTTAACCATTAAATAGTTCTTAACGTAAAAAGAAGCACCTTTTTAAGTTTTTGGAAGGATTGATTCCGATTTTCAAATGGTGTATGCCCGTTGTCCCCGTAGGCCATGTCCCCGTTAACGGGGACAAAGGGAATTTAATAAAATTATATTAAATTACTTCCCGTTGTCCCCGTACGCTGTCCCCGTTAATTTCTTGTAATTTGTGCTTTTCAATTTATGCCCGTTGTCCCCGTTGAGTTAAAAAGTGAGAGTGCCTTCATACCTAGACAGAATATTGTACCTATACAAATGAAATGGTACTAATGACTACAAATAAATAAAAAAAACACATAATATCTTAATAATAGCTACACATGTTACACGACACAAGTATTTTTATCACTTTTTTAACATTGCTAAAATCATCAAATAAGTCCTCCCGCACCCAGGGCGAGGAGGACGGACTGTCAGACTCGTACTGCCTTAAATCCACGGTGATCCTTCAACAACCCTTTACGTTCTAGGGTCACGGTTACCTTATGAGACAGTCCTGCTACCCCGGCAGGCTTGGGCGCTCTAAGGCGGCCCCGTCAGATTGCAGCTCCATAAGGAGCGCGTGGAACACGACGACGCGCCATCGACCCGGCATGGTCCATGATCGGACGTCGAGTCTCATGACAACTGTTTCGCGGAAGGAGGCAATCGCTTCCCATTCCGTCTCGCCCGCAGCATGGCCTCGACCATTGCCGGTCGCGTGAGGTCGCCGCTTTATCAGTTGTGAAACCCAGGCGTTTTCTTCTCCCCAATCAGACAAAGGAACTTTCCGAAACTTCCGTGTCTAGTGAGTATCTGTGTCAAGCATGACGCCGTGACGCCTCTCAAGTCACTCCTCAAAGAGTGGTCTTTATAGCCGCGATCGCGACGTGCCCGAACTTCGGTTGCGACACGTCGTTCCCTCCCCACCCCTGAGATTGCGCCGGAGCTCTTCCCACTGCGCCACGACTTGCCGAAGTAGCGGGGATTCAAACTGGCGTTTCGCCTACACGCGCCACTTGTAGACGCGCTGGAGGGCTTTCGCCTCCAGATCCTAAGGCTGCAGCCCGGCAAGGAGATTGGCCTATTCACCGGCGATCGTATTCCCAGATCGTCGGGATAGCCATGACCCTCTGGCACGCGACTAGCTTGTCTGAGCGTCTCTGTATGCACAGGGCCTACACAGGGACCCGTAGAGAGCCATAGACCGCACGACACCGCCGTACAGTCTCTTTGATTGGGCAGGAGCCGCTTGAAGGCGGCTGCCACCCGATTCACCTTTAGAGCCAAACGAAGGAAATGTTCCTTGAAGTTCCACCGGCGGTCGGGGACGAGTCCCAGGTACTTCATCTACGCCGTCAGGGAAGTTTAGTATTTTTTTTAATTATATAGTCTTCTATACATGAATTAACACTAACGAAATATGTGCTGTATATGAAATATGTTTTATAATTACATGTAATAATAATGTGTTAAAAATAAAAACTAAAAATTAAAGGGGACAACGCCACGTGAAATTTTAACTGCCCGTTGTCCCCGTTGCCCATATGTACGTAACGGGGACAACGGCCCGTTAAAATTTCACGTGGCGTTGTCCCCGTTAACGGGGACAAAATCACGGGGACAACGGGCATACACCTTTCAAATTAGTCTTAAAATTCATAGTTTGCAGTAACGTACCTTTTGGTAGGTATTGATTTTCTGAAGTAAGTGAAATTTTGACCAAATGCCTTACTAATTTGATATTATGACATCTTACAGATTAATACAGCTTCATTCAGTATTTGGAAGAGTGCCTAATATTCAACAGAATTTAGGTTCCTGGGATTAATAAACAAACGCTTATATTATTTGGTATTTACATACTTACTGTATTATCTGTGTTAATAACATCCCCAGGGATGTGCATACAAGGTCATGAATTTGTAATTGTGTTTATTTGAACATTTGTGCAATAGTTTCAATGTTACGACCATAAACCTACAAAGTACAGTCAGGTAAACAGGTGTACAGGTAGCAATTTTCAAACGGTTTTCCTGATATTATATAATATGTGAAGGCTATATGCTGTAAGTATGCACTTTTTGTCTGTATGTTGATTGCAGCCAAAGAGTTTGGCATGTAGAATTGTAGACACATTGAAACTTATAGCACAACATTGGAAAACCGTTTGAAAATTGCTGCTTACATACCTGTTTTGCTGTCTGTACATACAATGCTACATCTAATACGTTCAAAGTTTAAAATTCACCGTCAGCGTTGCTTTGCTGAAAGCAGGGTCACTAATGTGATTACTTTTTGTAAGATCTGCAAGATTGTAACGTAAGTTACAATTTAAAAGGAAGAAAAACACCTCCAACATCTGCAACATTTTTGTAAAACTACACTAAAATGTGTAAAGTGATGGATTTTTTATACACTTCCACAAAACAACGGCTGTACGCTTTAGGATGTTTGGCATACAAATAGTTTTTAACCTGGATTAATAAAAAGCATTTTTAGGGTTCCGTACGTCCGAATACAAAAACGGAACCCTTATAGGATCACTCGTGTGTCCGTCTGTCTGTCGGTTACAGTCAATTATCTCCGAATCTACTAGCTAGACCGATTGAGTTGAAATTTGGTATACACATCAATTCCTGTGACCCAAGCACAGAGGTGTGACGTGAATAGATGAAATCTGTATGTGGGAGGTAATTTTTTGGGGGGGAAGGGGAAAATTAAAAAAATATAATTGAAAACTGTATCGTGTGATCAAATAAAAGGCCTTGTTGAGAAGATCTTAAATGTATAATTTTTGTAATTTTAAATTAAATATTTTCCAAGTTATTCAAGAAAATAGACGAAATTTCACCATTCCCCCCGCCCCCTTATCTCCGAAACTAATGAACCTAAAATTTTGAAAAAAATACAGAATTTAGTTTTCTACTTATAGATTATAGGAAAACCTATAAGAAGTCCATGATATTAAAATAACATGGTAAATCACTCAATATTTTGCGTACCAATTTGGGTCAGATTTAAAAAAAACGTGATAGGTAACATCGTACGGAACCCTCTTCACGCGAGTCCAACTTGCACTTGGCCAGTTTTTTTATATGTAGCTACGTCGCTGGCATAAGTTAATGTTGGATAATTAATCAAGTACCTATAATATTGATATTGGATGTTATAACCATTCTACTATCATCGACCGTCATTGTTTGGTTTATTTGATACTTATACTTCGCGTACTTAGCTTATGCACGTCGTGTTGGCCGCGTGAAGTTCTGGAATTATCCCAATGGAATGTTGTACCTACCTACTGGGATAAAAATTATTGTAATGTATAAACTTTTTGTGTGAGCGAGTAACACCATCCTTCCATCTATCTATTCTCTCTAAAAAAAATCTAAAATATATTATAATAAATTATTATAATAAATTTTAATATATAAATTATTAGTTAGATAAAAAGAAGTAAGATAGATAGATCTTTTTCCAGATGTTACATGTTTCTATATACATCTTTATACAACTGAAAAACCAAACTAACATAGAATAATTAACAATTTTCGCAACCATATTTGTTCTGGTTAAAATATACAATATCAGTGCCAAATGTACACAGAATTCACACAAACGTGTTCACAATTAATCCAAGTCACCTACTATTAGTTAATTAATTTGGAAATGTTGACAGCAGAATGTTTGTTCATTATGATAAATTACATACATAATTATGCAGGGTTTTGTCCTCCATTTTGAATTTCTGACATCTTTCAACGATACGAGGATAGGGACTTTGGCAGAATTTTGTATAGGATAACCGCCAAATAACTTTCGAGCACTAGAATAGCTCTAAAGAGTTTAGGATAGGCCAGGCCCTGCAGTCTCGTCAAATATAACGGCAAAAAACGGTCGTTAAATCTAATCGATGTCAAATTTCTTTAATAGATTTTCAACCTTATGCTTTCGAAATAAAGTTGAAAATCTGTTAAAGGAATTTGATAACGATACGACTTAGCGACCGATTTTTGTCGCTGTCTAATGTCGAGACTGCAGAGGCAGGCTTGGTGCACTCCGCAGTGTAGCACCGACCAAGGTGCGCCCGCGTGTGCTTGTAGTATGAAACTGCAAGCATACGCGGGCGCACCGTGGACGGGTTTCACAGTCGGCTGCAACCCGCCGCCCGCGCCCGTTTCGCACGCGCTCCGTACATATTTTTACTTGATTCTCGCGAGCAAAGATTTTACATTTGTTTGTTTTTGGCAAGTGACCCTTCTGTACGTAGTACTATTAAGTATTCTGTGGTTAGGCTAACTAACAGGTGTAGGTATGTACTACGCAAAACTTTTGCTACGTGTAGCTATAAGACTTGGCAAGATATTCTAGTAAGACCAGTACTGCATTGTTGCCATAAAGATGAAATATTAGTTCCTACCTCTAAGGCCGTGTGGCTACCAGAGGACTTATCATGAGTTTTCACTTATTGTGACGTAAACTGGAACTTTGACATTTTCAATTGTCAAATTTCAAGGAAAAAATTAGTTCTTTCTTCGTACACCAGAGGCGCTGTTCCATTTTCCATACAAGAAACGCTGTAAATACTGCAAAGACGCTGTAAAGTAAAATAGTGAAAACTCATGATAAGGGCTCAGAGGCCTTATCACGATATTTCACGTTTTTGTGATTAAAGTAAACGGGGACTTAGACGATAATTTGATAGAAAAAAAAATTGTTCCTCGTTCGTACACTAGAGGCGCTTTTTCATTTTCCATACAACTAACGTCATAATACTTCAAGTATATACGCTGTACGGAAATGTTGTGGTAAGACCAGACCAGAGCCCTTATCACGAGTTTTCACTATTTTACTTTACAGCGTCTTTCCAGTATTTACAGCGTTTCTTGTATAGAAAAATGGAACAGCGCCTCTGGTGTACGAAGAAGGAACTAATTTTTTCCTTGAAATTAAATGTCAAAGTTCCAGTTTACTTTACGTTACAATAAGTGAAAACTGATAAGGCCTCCGACCAGAGTTCATGATTCTTATGCTGAGGAACTTTTTTCTGACTTTGTACAATTAATTTTAAGACGAATTTAACCCTGATGAGGTAGGCGTAGATATACTCGTTCTTAGGTACCCAAAGGATACAAAATTCAGCAACTTGGGTAAACTATTTCTACACGAGTTGTAAGTTAATGTTGCTTTAAACAATATGTGAGATGGTTTACTTAGGTATGTTAATTTTAGACTTTAATAAGATATTTTAGCGCTACAAACTAAGTTTGAAACGCTTCGGTAAATTAATTTTGCTTGGAATAATTATGTACCTATATTATTTCAGCCCTTTTTGACGTAATTTTCTTAACTAAATTAAATAATTTTAGCATATAGGTTTTAATTCATGTTATTTCTAAGACTTTTTTATACGAGTATGTTAAAAACTTAAAAAAAAAATTAACCGCCTTCAAAAACAATCACAAAAAAGGGTAAAATAACCTACAAAATAACTTTTCGTTCGGAAGTCGGTGGCTTTGTTTTTTTTATTTCGTTGTCTTTTATGCCACCGACTTCCGAAAGAAAAGTTATTTTGTAGGTTATTTTACCCTTTTTTGTGGTTGTTTTTGAAGGCGGTTAATTTTTTTTTTAAAGTTTTTTTATTTTACTCTTTTTAGTTTAAATATTCAACCCAAATTCTTGTCAAATACATCATTTTTTTTTACATGTGCACTAGAATTTAGTAATCCTTAGCACCGGTATTAACATCGCTCATGTACACAATAAGCTAATAAAATTCCCTATCAAAAACTGCTGAACCGATTTTGATGAAACTTGCAGTGTTCCCTAAAGTGAACTATTCCTCGTACAAGAAAAAAAGAATTTTGAAAATCGGTCCACAATTGGCGGAGTAATCCCGTAACAAACACTCAAAAAAGTAAAGATCATCACATCATCCATCAATAAAAATGCTCACAAAATAAAAAGTACTGAACCAAATTGGATGAAATTTTTATGGGACCAAATTGCAAGTATACTGCATCGAACGAAAAAAGAATTACACTAATCGGACCAGAAACCTGGGAGTAATCGGTGTACATACATAAAAAAAAAACTTTTTCAAAAAAGTAACCGACTTCAAAAACAACAACAAAACAAAAAAGGGTGAAATAACCTTATTAATAACTTCTTTCGGATGTCGGTGGCTTTATTTTTTTTTATTTCATTGATTTTTAGCCACCGACTTCCGAAAGAAGTTATTAATTAGGTTATTTCACCCTTTTTTGTTTTGTTGTTGTTTTTGAAGTCGGTTACTTTTTTGAAAAAGTTTTTATTTTACCCTTTTTAGTTTATTTATTAAATAGTCAACCCAAATTCTTGTAAAATACAAAATTTTCTTACATAATATACACTAATCTTGTAATCCGTCACAACATAAAAAAATCCATATCTCTAAAACTACTGAACCGATTTTGATGAAACTTGCAGTGTACCCTAAGTTGAACAATACCTAGTACAACAAAAAAAGAATTACTTAAATCGAACTTGTAGTTCCGGAGATATGCGTGCACAAACATAAATACATACATACAAACATACATACACTTGTGAAATTTGGCACATCTGTTCAGACGCTGATATAGACCAACATATATGAAAACTGGGCAGTTCTGATAATATTACATACATACGGGTCGAATTGATAACCTCCTTTTTTTTGAAGTCGGTAAAAAAAAAACATACCGACCGAATTGAGAACCTCCTCCTTTTTTGAAGTCGGTTAAAAAGAGATTTCAACCTTTTCTTCAAAACATGTGTCCAACCATAGTTCATGCGAAAATGATCTTTATTTTCTTGCTCTGACTTCTAGTAAATAATGGTTTTTCATTGCCACAAGTAGGTAAGAAGGGAACAGGGAACAAAATACATGTACTTCCATTTTTCTCTATAGAAATGATCAGCATGCAATTATTCTTCAAATACTCGTTTGTTTCAGATGGAAATTGAAAATTATGGAAATGGAGTCGGACATTTTCTAAATTTTCTTTACTTGGTAAATGTGTTCTTGAATTAAAATGGTTTCATTTCTCTTCTGTTTCATTGTTCTAGATTACTTGTGATCGCTTTCTTTCGAGTAGGCGGGAAAAGTTGTTCAAAATCTGAGCAGAATAAGTATCTATAAATAATGCACAAAATGATCATCATTCTTTACAATTTTATATTGGAACGTTATAAAGGATCTATCTCTTGTTAAGGCCGCATAACCAGAAAGTTGGCAACGTCGCAAATGGCTGTCAAATATTTACAAGTTTTAATTAATCTGGCAAATTTACTGTATGTAAATAAGAAATATTGCTCTGTAGTGCACTTAAAATAGATATATGAATGCAATAAAACACTGAATTTAATGGTGTAACCGTTTCAGGTGTAAAAAATGCATTTGTGTAGTTTCCAAATACTTTTTTTACATCTTAAACTATATTATTCGGTACAGTATAATAATATTATGATTGCATTCCCTTATCAATTTTCTAGTGCACTACAGAGCCATATTTCTTATTTTCATACAGTAACATTGCTAAATTAATTAGAACTTGTTAATATTTGACAACTATGTGCGACGTTGCCAACTTTCAGAATATGCGCTCTTAAATACTTCTACAGATAATCTGTTTTTATCTCAGCACATTTGTCAGTCAGTGCGTACAAAGTGTTGGCTACAGAATTTAGCGTAAATTACACCGTACATTTTTGTTAAAGATCTGCTTTTAATTTTGTTTTTGTTTTTTTAAAAACGTTGCCCCACACTTATTGAATTGACTGAACTACCAACATAGGTAGAATAAGTAATTTTGCGGGATTAATTAGGAAACCGGATCCCAAGAAGATTGGTTTGTGAGCTACCTGTAGTTTCTGCGAACAATGGCTTTCTACTTTCAAAGTACCGTAAGTAAAGTTGGTGTGGGAAGCATGTTAAACACGCTATAGTACCTATGTCAATAGTGCAGTGATTGATGATATTGAATATCGTTGGTGACAAAAAAAAACGATAAACTAGGAAAAAAATCCTATTGAGGTGTCCATCATTCATGTGGCGCTCAGTTTGGGATTCAATCCATTTTTCTACCGAATGATAAAAAAATCTGAAAAGCACACAAATATACGTCAAGGAAAATTAAACAAATCTTCGAGCACGAGTAAATTGGAATACCATTTTAAGTTAAATAATATCCGAATCCAATTTACAAGATGGAAAATTTAATTCATTTAAAAAAATAATTCTCAATTTTTCGCGTAACCTCGAGGGTAAATTATGAAATCAACACAAAAACAAACACTATTAATGAAACTTGAGCTCTGTATTTCACTAATGTAGAGGCACTTTCAAACGTTAACCCTAGAAATGCGCGTGACATTTTGAGGCCGTCAATTTATGCCTATCGGGAACATTTCAGTGAAATGTTTGTACGAAGCGGGATTATCGTCTAAAAGCGTACTTTACCGAAAGGTTTGGTGACTGTTTATAAGATCTTGTGTTTAGATGTTTTTGCATCAGCGTTATACGAGGTTGAGTTACTGTTGATGTTATTTTTACTCATTTCCGTTAAACAAATGCGAAGTCTTAGAAAACTGATCGATAATCGAGAAAAACTTTATGTGACTTTGTGGTAGGTAAAGATAATTTTAAAAAGATCAAGCAGTTTGTTCGTAAAACATAGTTATATTTTATTCTCTCTACATAGCTTAACTCATGTTCGGAACTGAAATTTTATGAGGCACATTATAGACAAATGATGTGGGGCAAGCACCATTACGATGAATTATTGCACTGATTAAATTGCATAAAATACTTATTATGGAACCGTTTAGGGGATTCATATTTTTTACTTCTAATTTTAATCAAAATCGTTAGTCTACTAAACCTGGGTGATACGAATAGGGACCTTAAATAAGAGACTAATTGCAAGATTTACAACTATGCTGATAACAAGCATAAAATAAGCAGATTTAGTTATTTTATATTTTTAATATTTTACGAGGGCTGACTCAAAGTTTCTAACCACTGCTGGGTAAAGATAAAAATACCCAAGCTTTGTATACTTATAAATGTAAACCCTCGCACCAGGAAGGTTAAGAATATTTATTTGGGTGCCTATCACTTAATAGCCTAACGACGACGGTCTTAAGATCCTCACGGAAGCACGTAAGCTTAAATCAGGTAGGTTATACAGTAACCGGCACGGTTCTTGAGCGCTCGGCGTGAGAGTGGGGATCGCTTTGCGCATCGTACACTTATCGACAAATAAAACGTACAAAACAACGAATCCCGAGTGTCGGCTATGACGCGATGCGCTACGGCACGCTACGCGGGCCAATCACTACCCTTTCCCCGCCCCCGTTCCTCACTTCATCTACCAAAGGGACCTAATAACACACTTCTGCGCAGGTGAAGGTCAGCGCTCAAGATCCGTGCCGGTATTTGTACCTAATACTCGTATGTACAAGGAAGGGATTTTAAGGCCTGGGGGGGTATTACAACTTTTTTTAATTCCGGGCAGTTTTCGAGCAGCTGAATTTACGGCTATAAGCAGGCTTGTTCTATTTCGTATTATGGCGCACGTAATTCTGCAAGGAATCATCCAGGATTATTTGTCTCTGGATGATTAAGATGGGCTAGCGAATTCGTTCTAAAATCGAATCGACAAGTTACCGATGATTACCGGTTTTATAATTGTGGGTGAAAAACATCTTTTTACATTGTAAATTTAGGAGATATTTGAGTTAAACTGTATTTTAATAACAGTTTAAATATTTATAATCAACTTGAGCAATATTTACTGTTATTTTATGCAAAAACTGAATACTAAATATTCAACTCTCGCAAAGGGGTTTGTTTCTGAACGATCGTGTTGCAATATTTTTTTAGTCTGTGACGGTTTTGATAGCCAAAACAAACAAGAATAATAATATCGTATTCTATTTATTTATCATTCCACTATGTAGTGCAATAATAAAGGAGTACAGTCTTTTCCTGCCGCAGAGAAAGTAAGAAAACAATGGACTAAGTCACGAGCGGAAAAAATTGAAAAACGGAGCTGTACCAACGTTGTTATTATTTTTAAAGCAAGAGGCTCCAAAATCAAAGAGGCGCCTAAGATATGAAGCTAGAAAATGTTTCAGCAAGAGAAGGAATGATAAAACCTAGGACGTTTATTCAAACCGAAAGACAGTGTACCTAGTTCTTGCCATGTTAGTGTTCCTGAAATTGGCTGTGAAATTGTGGTACCAGAAGCAATCGAGGAAGTGAACTTAAAATGTCTGTTGATACATCAAAGACTGCCCAATGTACCCAAATAAAAATTGAACACAAGTTTTGGCTCCATTGGACTATACCGTTTCAGGAATGATGCTGAGGCTATTGATTTTAACACAGGGTTTGAGCCCTATCATACATTTTGTTTGGTTTATTCAACCCATGGTGACTGAAATAAGTAATCTTTCGTACCAATGGATAAGTCCATTGGTACGAAAGATTACTTATTTCAGTCACCATGTCTCAAATCTAAGCTCTTTTTTTTTTTTTTAGGGTGGCAAAATCATCAAATGAGTCCTCCCGCCCTGGGTGGGGCGGGAGGGACTGTCAGACTCTTACTGACTAAAATCCACCCGTGTTCCGTCGGATGCCCTTTACGTTCCGGGGCCACGGTATCCTGGATTATGAAAAATCCGCGACCCCGGCAGGCATTTGGCCCCATAAGGGGCCCCGTCAGTGACGCGTGAAACACGACGCGCCACCGACCCGGGCTTGGTCCTTGGTCGGACGGCGAGCATACCCATTACTCACCGTCCGCAAGCCCGCTCCGTCGCTGTGCCCTCTGCTGTTCAGAGGGACACGCGTTAGAGCGCCCACCCGACAGGCTATTTGCATACGGGCAAAGAAACCCCTTAGGCACACAGTGCCTAAGGAGAGTTTTTGCCCGCATCCCAGGGCGCACCGGCCCGAAAAACTGGTCTTCCCCCCGGACGTATCCGAGAGGGAACTCCAGTCCACGGGCGCACGTGGAGGTTTCCTGTCTTAGCACCCCAAATCTAAGCTCTTGATAATTTTTTGTTACATTGATGGAACTACAACAGAATAAAACATTTTTTTCTGAAGAAACATGTTTTTTATTTAGAACTGTATATTATTATATGAGTAAATGTTTACGAATATGAATCTATTTATTGCTTATCGTTCAGCAAATGAGTGTAGGAATATGTGTCGTAAAATGTAATAACTTTGTCGACTTTATAAAGCTCGTCAGCTGACATTATATCGTGTATTCAATCTCCAGATATTCGGTAGTGAGTGCCTCCATTATTAATTCTAAAGCTTAATTTAGGTAGTTTAAACTGTTTAAAGACAAATTAAAAGAAACAAGTCAGTAAAAGTTACTAAAAGGTGGCGTAAACTGAATGATTTTGGAGATACCAATTTTGACAGTTAATCCGGCCTTGAGATGTCATTATGTAGCTTGTAATACGAAATTTCCAGGCACAAGCACAGGCAGAAGTCGGTAAGAGGTCACGTGACTGTTTACTGGCCGTCAATGTGTGTTCATAATACGACTAAGCAAGGCAGCTCACTTTAAGGCGTAAACTGACAGGAATTAAAAGGTTGTAATACGCCCCCTGGTCGTAAAAACGTGAAGTACCTATCTTTAGTCCCTAGAGAGTTACCACTTTGAATTTATGCTAGCCTAGTACTTTTACTGGTTAACACAAGACAATGCATGCAGGTAACTTGAGGCACCAAACACCAAGCTGTTACAAATTAGAGAGCAGTATAACGATGGCTACAAAAGGGATATTATTTTCCCGTTTGTCACTAATGGGGACAAACGAGATTTTTTTCCCGATCGTCCCCAGTGGTCACAAAACATTGGTACATTAGTACATAAACGTAATAAAATTATAGAGTTGTTATTCTATTTAATATTCGTGCTGAAAATTGTCAGGCGTTATCAAGTATTTTTAATTAATTTACACGTAGCCATTGTAGCGATAGTGTGGCATGTGTTATCAAAATGTCATGCAAATATGAGTGTTTGCAAACGTTTGAAAAGTTTAATCAATAGCCGTAGAAAAACGTGTCAGAAAATTGAATGAACTGTAGTAGGTACTTGTGCGAAGTGAACGTTTTAGTAAAATACGGCAGAAGCGGACTGCAGAGCCATCTGCCGCAGTTGTCGCGAACTATTGTTGCAACGTAGCATGCACTGAATCGCAATGTCAAGCTAAATGGCTCGAGCGATTTGATGGGATCATAACTTTTACACACAGTAAACTAGGAAATACTCATAAACATTTTATTTGAAAATTTTATAGACATTTTAGATTAAAACAGTAACGATTTAGTGTATAAAAATGTTAATAAGTGATTCATGGAAGATAAACATATCTGATACTGATTCACGTAATATCCCCTCATCAGCCGCGCCTACTATTGGACTATTAAGTCTAATTTATTTCATTCGCATTTGATTAGAAGTGCAATGTTTGTAAACGTAATCCAACAAAAAAATTTGGGCTCGTCCGGGATTTGAACCCGGGACCTCTCGCACCCAAAGCGAGAATCATACCCCTAGACCAACGAGCCGCTTATAACATACTGCGAAATTACTGCGTACATTCTCCAACGATAAAAGAATGCGTCAAAAAATTGTAAACACGCTTTAATTAGTTATTCATGGAATTCGAAACGGTTTTCTGCTATTAAAGGTATTGATGACGTCATTACCTTTTACCGATTATATAAATGTTTTCTTTAAAATCTATCCATTTTTGTACGTTCATCTTTTTTTGACGACATCTTAATTATATTCTCTTAGATGAAGTGCTTAAAAAAATGACTGTTGAGATTACCCAATAGAGAAGCGGGGAAAAATAAGACATGCCGCCGGGGTTTACGCCTTCGATCAATATGAAGTTGACTCCAAACAACTTGTTATATTATTGGGTAACTGCCTCGTTAACTTAGGTGTGGCAATTGCGGCGGCAGAGCTGAAGTCCCAGATTCAATTCCCAGGTCTGGCATTGTGTTATTGGGTTTTTCTTTTAGGAATTTTAACAACAGCTACGGGGTCTGGATTTGTGCCCAGTTGATAGCAATAAGCTCGCCCCCTATTACATGGAATTTGGGTGGTAGAACCTGTGGGTAGAACTCATTGGATGATATTACCACGTAAATAAAAAGCGGTGTACTATTAGACACCTACGCCTCTGCCTAACACTTCGGGATCACAGGCGTAATAATATGTTTTTTTTTTAATAATAATAATATTCCACAACTATCACACAATGCCATCTAGTCCCAAGCTAAGCAGAGCTTGTGTTATGGGTACTAGACAACTGATAAACATACTTATATATTTCTAAATACATACATATTATAGATAAATTACACCCAGACACAGAACAAATGATCGTGCTCATCACACAAACATTTGTCCTGGGTTGGAATCGAACCCACGATCTTCGGCATAGCAGTCAGGGTCACTAACCACTAGACCAACAGGTTATTGGTTTATGAAGAGTTTTTTTTCGGCACAGTATATGTATAAGCACATGAGTAAATATTTATTTACTCATGTGATATAAGTATGTATATTATCTCTACTGAATGATCTTTATCTACAGAAAAATATTTTTTTTTTCTGATTAATTAAATTATTTATCTATCTAGGTTCAAGAGATACGAATCGATTTGGATTATAATGAAGCGAAAACCTACGCTACTTACTGTCGGCTAACTTTACGGTATTAGGAAATTGTTTATTCATGAAAAGAGATAAGCCTTGCCTTTCAGTATCTAGATTAGGTTAGAGTTTTAGACGAGTTTTAATTACTTAGTACAAAACATAGCGATAGCACGCTGGTAGGAGAAGTAATTAGCTGAATTAATTTTATTAATTGGTAATGTTAATAATGGTGTCTTATTCAGTCTTATAAATAAATTTTATCTACATTAATGTGAGATAAAGTATTATTTTTAAACAATTTAAATTATAACATACATAACAGCACGCCTGTAATACCCGAAGGGTTCGGCATAGGTGTATCCCACATTTTAAGGCTGCGTTTCCACCAGAGATGTGCGAGGATGCGAAGCGAGGGATGTGTTTGTAAAGAACCAATAGAATCGCTTCATTTAACTCGCCTCGGCCAGCACAGCTCTGTTGGAAACGGCTCAGCGGATCTAGATTTTTTTGCGTACAAAACAAGCGAAGGATGTGTGCGAGGGATGTGTAAGAGGGATGTGTGAGTGAGAAGTGTTGCGAGGAATGTGTGTTGAGAAGGATGTGTTGCGAGGTTTGTGCATACATGGCAAGTTTGTCACCGCACCCTCGTCGACACATTTCACAGCTTCGCTACACTTCCTCATAGGCACATTTTCATCGCACAGCTTTGGTGGAAACAACCACAAATTTTCACAGCACAGCTAGACATCCTCGCACGACACATTTCCATCGCACATCTCTGGTGGAAACGCAGCCTAATAGTTATGTTTTTAACTCTCACTGTAGGGGGTGAGCGTGAGACGCAAATGCAAACTATGTGACTTCCACTGAAAAATTCTGAAAGGAAAAGCGAAATCACATTTTGCTCGACCTGGGAATCGATGTAGGGACGTCATGCTCATCAGTCGCTTTTATATTTTTTAACTTACTTAACTTACGTTTTTCCACTAATCTTTTGAGTGAATAATAGTGAATATCTCAAACAATTTTATGAACAAATTCATTGCTCCCTAAATAGATGTGAAACCCATTCACCAGCACATTCATTGAACACCTATTAGAGATGTGTTGAATTCAAACGATTGCATGCAAAACCGCAGCCTGCGGGCTTTAAATTCAGTGAATTGACAATCTGTTTTCACTTAGTCACAGGTTTAAATTATTGTATAACTTACGTGTTTAGTCTATGTATATTCAATTAGTATTACAGGTTGGCTGAAAGAGATCTCTTGAAACAGACAAGCTTACCTTTGTGAACAAAAACAATACTTACACCTTAGGCATTTTTAGTTTATTTCATTGTTAACAATGAAAGACGCGAGCAGTTATGAATACTTTTTGTTGATATCGAAAAACGTAAAACGAGAGACTAGAAGAATAATACAATACTTACCATGTGAAGGAACTGTACTTACTGGCTACTTGCCGACTACGTTGGAGTATCTACTTGTTACAACAGCTGTCGTTAAGTAAACAAATAAGACTGAATGCAAACGAAGAGACGTTTAGACTGCCCTTACTTCGACCCCCTTTTTTGAGGTGTAAAAATCATGCTATTAGTTCTCCCGTCTTAGGTGAAGCGAAATTGTCAGACTGTTACTGTCTAAAAACTACCCTTTACTACCCTGTGTTACAGCTCTTTGCTTTTCAGAGGTGCCCCATTAAGAAAGGCCCGCGACGCCGGCCGGGCGGCGTTCCTCATACTTTAAAGCCTCCTGCAGAAACACGCGATTAATCGCGCTGCGACAACGAGCCAAGCTAATTTCCACTCTAAAAATACTGCGAATGGACCGCGACATGTCGCCCCGCGCGATTAATCGCGTGTGTCTGCAGGAGGCTTAACTCTGCAATATAAAATATCTTTTCTCGGGACAGTTTGACGGCACAGTTAGCGCAGTGGTTGAGCGATCGACTGCTGCACTGCGTGTCGCGGGTTTGATCCCCGCACGGAACAAATCTTTGTATGATCCGCAAGTAGTTGTTCCGGGTCTGGGTATTTGTATATGTAAGTTTCTATGTTTGTA
Source organism: Agrotis exclamationis (assembly GCA_950005045.1). NCBI lineage: Eukaryota > Metazoa > Arthropoda > Insecta > Lepidoptera > Noctuidae > Agrotis > Agrotis exclamationis. The sequence goes on along the minus strand of OX465417.1, from coordinate 7,798,781 downwards.
AACGCACCCACGATACAGAAGAAATTCCTAGTGTGGGGCAAGGTTTATTTAAAAAAAAATAAACAGTACACAGAGGTGACTCTTGGCCCGTAGCAACAGCAACTCTTCAATCATGCTTCATTATATTGTTTTATTCCAACGAATTCAATGTATCAAGTAACAAGCTTTAGTTTGTAATATCACAGCAAAGTATGTAACTTACACAGAGTAGCTAGAATACTTTTAACACAGAATCCTTACTCTTGATCCCAGTGCATGGGTCAGAGTTTTACGACGCGACGCTGACCCGTTCCAGACCGGAGGGACATTAACTCGTCGATCACGTTACGTGATATTGTGTAGTTACACTGGTCTTATACTTAGGAGCTGTTGTTTGTGACGTCACAGAGTAAGTTATTGCTGGAAAGTCTTATAGGAAATTTCTTATAGGAAAGAACAAGCTGTTGCCCACAGTTTAGTTTGTTGGACCTGCTTATTGGCTACCTTGCCCGATGTTTATATTCAATCTCAATCCATCTCGTTCCTTTGTTTTTGACGGCTCCGAAAGTCGGTCGTTGGTTGACACAGACGAAGATCTAACCGATGATAGCAACCGAGATAGTTTATTAATTTCCTGTGTAAATCATCCATTGATTTACACTCTGGTGACCAACTCCTTTCCCACTGGAAGCATATGCGTTCTCTCGGGCTATAACAAGCACTCAAGAATTCTAGATATTGAAACACAAGACCTTACACTGGTCTACAATATCCTCTCTTCATAGTCTTCCAACCTTATGCCGGTTATAAAGTTGTTGCAGACTTTCAAAGGGAAGAAAAAAAACTGAGCACATATTTTAAACATCATAATATCGGTTTTCAGGGTTAGCAACCAATATTCAAATATTCAAAACATTGAGCCGTACCACGATTATAATTTCGGTAGTGTGTAGTTTGGATCCCACGTAACGATCCATATCGAACACGGTTTACCTTTTATCGTTCAATCGTTAACAATTCGTCGATAAAAGTACCAGCACTTATGTCATTAATGAAATTGATATTGAAAAGTATCGAATGTTGGGATTAAGTAAGTAATTGTATAGACAGAGGCGACTAGACTGGCAAGTAAGTGTTTTGAGTAAACTGAGCCTCTACGAGAGTTATTTTGCTACAGACCCCAATCTTTTGATATAGAAGCCACAATACCTAAAGTTTGAAATAAAGGCATTACACATGATTAGTTTCTGTCCACGTGTGTCTAAAAGTTAAACCGTCGTAGAAACGATGGGGGCCCGACTCGGACAGGTTAGGTTAGAAGAGGATGGCGGATTCTGGAAGACCCCGCCATCCTCTTCGTGGTTTTTTTTTTTAAACCACCCAGAAGTAGGAGCACCGCGAAGCGGAAGCCGCGCAGCGGTGCTCCGTCGACACAGGTATAACTATGTGACGGTATATAATTATATCCCTAGGGATATAACTATGTTACGGCTTTATCTATCTTACTGCGACATATCCATCAAATCAGCACAAATGGTTCTAGCACACCAGCACAGAACTGAGTTTCCAATTACTTTCGTACAGACTCATGTCTTCGGTGACGGACTTAAAGAGAACCCTGGTTTGTCGATGTCCCTTACTTTCTGCATACCTACTTGTTGTCATTTACACACCTGAAACTTTCGGATCGGATATTTCAAAGATATACCTAGTATTCGGGTTTCCCCAAAAGCCCCAACAAGGTACTATCATAATTTTCTCCCAATCTTCTTTTATTGTATTTTCGAACTATCATCCTACTTTCGAACTATCATCACCGACTTTCCTACTTTGTTGTGATCAGTTTCCAGTCCATCGGGATTCCAGTCCACTGATATTTGAATACCAATTCACACTGTAACATGTTCGGTAGAATAATCTCATTCATGATTAAGCATTGCTTCAAAAATAGCAATAGCATATTTGATTTCAAACTCAACATAGACCATACAGTCAATCTTGCAAAAGTGGTTATAAATATTAATAAATGTTCATACTCAGCTATGATGTATTGAGACTGGTTTTCATGACGTTAGAAGAAGTTGGGTTTATGTTGGTCGTGTAAGATCGCTTTAACATTTCGCGTCGCGCGACATACGCTGCTAAAGCTCGACTATCTTTATTAAATTTGAAGGAATGTGCTTCTGCTGCGCTACGGTGGCTCTGCTAACGTCCTGAGAAAACGGCCTACAGATAGTCTTCCCTAGGTATCTTTATTTCTTGCTGGCCGACAGAAAAATGATCTTAATTGTTTTTAGACAATTTTCGTTGTGAATTAAACGAAGAGCGAAGTACCCAAGATATAATGAGGATGGCTTTTCATCGCTACATCTCTTCTGATATCAAGGCAGCACTGCCTTGACAGAAGCTGCCAGGACATCTTAAAGCATGAATCTTGTTTAGGTTGTGGGAAAGAGACAGAGCTATACAAGTCGTCTAGCGCCATCTCGTTCCCTGAGCCACCTGACCGTTGAATACGGTGGACTTACATACACATTTCAGGCTACATATATATTGTTACGAGCTGGGTATCGGGATAAATTAATTAACACCAATTAAAACCAAATAAACTTTATTGACACACGAATCACTAATTAAAACAACACTTGACACTACTCAACACTTATAAACACACTTAATCACACGTAAAAGTCACTTAGATATTGCTTCCAGTTCACTTCGAGTTGCCGCGATCGTTGTCAAAACCAGACTGACTGAGGTCGCCGATCGGCGCCCCTTTTATACCCCGGCCGGACCCACTAGATGTTTCTAGAAGATGGTCGAATGTTCTGGAAACATCCATAGACTTCGACATAGTCCCATACCTTCTGGAACATTCCAGAACCATCTCGAAACATCTAGAACAGGGTAGAATTTTCTAGAAACTTCCAGACCAATCTTCGGTAGAATTGTCGAGAACCTTGTGGAACTTTCAAGAAGCTTATAGATAGGTCTCGCAATTCGATCGACGTAACAATATTGATAGTGTTCCGTGACCTGTCTGATTTCTGAAAAGTACATTGTTGTATGAAAATGCCCAGAAGCGTCTCAATTTTGTATTTTCGGCTTGATTTCTCCTAACGTTAAGCCTCCTGCAGACACACGCGATTAATCGCGCTGCGACAACGTGCCAAGCTAATTTCCACTCTAAAAAAATACTGCGAATGGACCGCGACATGTCGCCCCGCGCGATTAATCGCGTGTCTGCAGGAGGCTTTAAAGAAAATGTAAACGTATTTCTGTACTGAAACACTTTTATTACTGGCTAATGCTAGTACTTACTTCACAATTTTCAACTAAATATGATTAATGCTCATTTAGTTTCACTTGACTTTGCCCTCAATCACGAAAAGCTGAAGGTTCTCATAAAAGGCCGGAATCCTATCAAGATTAATAACGATAGAAAAAAATATATCAGAAACAAAAAATCTTGATATTTCGATTTAATACTAACAATTTTTATGAAATGGTAGCCTTGAGTATGATTTATTGTCCTTACGTCCTGCCCTGAAGCGGTAGAGACATCTGAAAGGAAACATTAATAAAATATAGGTACCTACTGGTAAGGGCCTATGCACACCACGTTTTTTAAACGAGCCGTCGACGCACGTCTTAGAAACGCGCGTCGACGACGGCGCGCTTTTATCAAACAGAGCAGTTTTTTGTCGTTTGTATCGCGTCAAACGCGCGACACTGGCGCGTCTGTATCGATACAAACGCGCCGGTGCACGGTGCCGCGCGTTTGTTATTTATACATGTGTGACTTGCGTGCGCATCGCGTCTGTATCGCGACAAACGCGCGTCAACGGCGCGTTAAAAAACATGGTGTGCATTAGGCTCTAAGAATATCAAAGTGATCGTTGATATTATACAAATTACAGGAAGAAAGTATAGTGAAATGACTGAAACATTCCGAAGAGGACCTCAAAGCCTCGTTACGGGTACTTTACTTATAGAATCCTTTTAAATAAATAAGCTATTGAAGTCCCAAGTACCGGATACTCTAGATTGGCTTGGGTACGAAGTGTTTATATTTACATTATAAACATTTTTATATAAAACACTTTGTTCCTAAATCGTCTATCGGTAACGTAGGTAGGTAATTACCAACATTTTTACATTTTTTCGTATGCCGTTAGTTTTCGACTTTCTTATTAGTTTTCAAGATGCCATTAAAATAGGCAAATGCCTGTTATTAAATAAAACATTTCCATCACAGGTGTAGTAAATAAAATCTATTTCAGGTAATATCGATAGATTGAGTAGGTAGCGGTTGCCGCGTGTTGTGGTTAGGGCATTTTAGTTCCTAATTTTGTACCTAAATGTAGCAAATTCTGTGTACCAATTTTGTAATACAGTGCGTGGTAAAATTTTACGAGCTACCTACGTAGTAGCAGCGATCTAGCAAAAACATGTTTACATTACGAGCTCAGACAAAGTTTGTTACATAAAACCTACAGAGTGTAGGACTTGCAATAAATATTAAGTTATTTGTCTTAGGGATTCAGCTTTCGTTACATATTTAAGAAAAGCTTGTTTGTTTTATGCCCCGTGCACGACCTCGGACCATGTGACTGTGCTATATACGACGACACGCGCGCGTATGACTTGTTGGCTTCGCGTGAAACCGTTGTGTTCAAGTCGCGTAGTTTGACGGTGATTCTTGGCATGATACAATTTTGGTTTTCGTTTGATTTATCTGAAATCGCTGTCGCAACACATGTAGTCTTGTCTTACCTCTTAATATTCGACTTTATATTCATGAAAATCTGGTTTGTGTCCCATCTAAAATATTCAGTAAAACAATAAGTATTCCGTTTGAATAAAAGTAAATTATCTCAGTTATGAATAACTGAAGAGATTGTAATGTAACGTAAATATTGTACAGAATTTATTTGATACAAATTCTTAGATGGATTATTTCCTTTTGCATAAATTATGAATTTGAGGAAATAAGCCGGAGAATTTTGTTTTTATTTCAGACTACCCTTCGATCCCAGAGTTTTCCGGGTTTATTTAGAAGTTATAGAGATTTTTTTAACAGTAACAAAGTAGCCTATGTATTCCAAAACACAGACTAATTTCTCAGTGTGGTGTACATCTAAATCTGTTTAGCCGTTATAGCGTGAGAAGGCTACAGACAGACCTGTCAAAGTCTGGACTTGCTAAGTTATTTTTGTATTTGAATATTTGAAAATATTATACATAATTATTTTTATTATGTAATTAATCATAACAATCTTAAGGTACTGACAATAATTAAATTCCAATCCTTTCTTAGAGTGTCTCTAACGTGGCATAAAATTCATCTGACAGTTTCTTTGGAGATTCTTTGAAAACTATTGCTTAGTTATAGCTTTATAGTTTTGCATCGTCTATTGTATATATTTCATCATCATCATCATCATTTCAGCCATAGGACGTCCACTGCTGAACATAGGCCTCCCCTTTAGATCTCCACAAATACCGGTTGGAAGCGACCTGCATCCAGCGTCTTCCGGCAACGTTTATAAGGTCGTCTGTCCATCTTGTTGGTGGACGTCCTACGCTGCGCTTTCTAGTCCAAGTTGTACCTATATATTTACTCGTATTATATATATTATTAGGTATTAAATACTAAATGAGAGGTTGAATAGTTGATGTCGTTGAAAAGATGATTATTTTATACTCTACTCTTTCTTCATAGTAAAAGTAGTTTACGTATGTTTTAATATAGATATACTTTAAGTAACAGTAGGTACACTAGAGAATCTTAATAAAATATAAATATGAACAAAGCTGAACACTCGTATATTCTATCACAGATTTATAGCTTCGATGTAAAACGTAACGATCATAAATATTTCACATCTTATGAGAAATTTATTGTGGAAACCTCTCCAATAACTTGTAAACAGTAACTTCTTTTATCTTCAGTTTTAATAAAATAGAGCTATGGGACCTATAGGTATTTCTGTTTTCTTTTAAAACAAAATTCGTTTAAGCTATTTAATTTTTTGTCTGTGATCATCATTGTACTCGTTATCATAATTAACAGCCGTTTTAAAATTTTCCCTGTAAGTCGCAAAAAACATCTAAACCAGTACCCTGAGCACGAGTTTTCAGTATTTGAGACGTAAAGTAAACTGGAACTTTGACAAGTTTAAATTGACAATTTTCAAGGAAAAAATTAGTTCCTTCTTCGCACACCAGAGGCGCTGTTCCATTTTTTCATACAAGAAACGCTGTAAATACTGAAAAGACGCTGTAAAGTAAAAGAGTGAAAACTCGTGCTTAGGGTAGGTACAGCAGATTTCATCCACGACTTCTCTTTAACCATTCAGTAGATCTCGATGTCTTACTGCCATTACCACGTTTTACCACGTGGTTAAATAAATCCTTAGATTCAAAACTCATCCTGGCAGCACGGATCTTTAGTTTAAAAAAAAACTTTTTCAAAAAAAAATTTAACCGACTTCCCACAAAAAAGTTCAAAATAACCTACAAAAAAACTTTTGTTTCGAAAGTCGGTGACTTTCTTTTTATTTCATTGACTCTTTGTCACCGACTTTCGAAAGAAAAGTTTTTTTGTAGGTTATTTTGAATTTTTTTGTGGGAAGTCGGTTACATTTTTTTTTGAAAAAGTTTTTTATTTTATCCTTTTTAGTTTCAATATTCAACCAAAATTATTGTCAAATACATAATTTTCTTACATGTACACTAAAATATTGTAATCCGTAGCACCGGTAATAACATCGTCCATGTATGTACTCTTACACAATGAGCTAAAAATGAAAACTACTTCACCAAACTAAACGAAAATTTTATGGGACCTAATGGCAGATATACTGTATCGAACAAAAAAAGAATCATCGAAATCGGACCAGAAACCTCGGAGTAATCCGTGTAGACAATGTTGAAAACTTTTTAGGTTTTTGTTGATTTTTCAAAAAGTGCTGGTCCGATTTCGATAAAATTTTAATGGGACCATTCGGGAAGTATACCCTATCCAACAAAAAAATATTTTTTCAAATCGGTTGGTAAACGACGGAGTTATGCCCGAACAAACATAAAAAAAAATATATATATAAACATCCGAATTGAGAACCTCCTCCTTTTGGAAGTCGGTTAAAAAAACATCATCAAATTGTCTATGATGTTGAAAAAATAAGAAAGCAACGTTAGTTCCAACTATTTATAAAAGATTTCGAACATTATTTACAACATCAAATATTAAAACTCAGAGTTTTCTTTTTGGTTTTTTTACTGTCACCAACATTTATGTAACATGTTGCCAGAATAAAAATATATTTACGATTGTTGTCAGTTCGCAGATGAGAAAGAATAATTTATGAATCCGATCGACGACGTGTTCGTTGCCCGTGGCCGGTTTGCCATACCTTTGCTGATCAAAAAAGGCTATCATCAATTTTATATCCCCTATAATTCTCCACCTATCAAATACATAGCCTTTTTTATTTGAATGTATAAATCAAATATCGTTTCTATACAGCCATATATTTTCCAACTCAAACTTTTGGTAAAAATAATTTTACCCCAACATTTTAAAGGAGTTATTTTTCAGCTTCAGCTCTGAAAGTTCAGTATAGAGTAGTGAAACAGAATTGCAAACGTGGATTACAGAAAAGAAATAGCTTTTCGTGATTCAAGTGAAGCTAAGTTAAGCTGCAAATGACCTCTTTCGGATTTTATTAGAGCTTTGGATTTAAGTGAATGTATAATATACCTAAATATATAATATATATAATATAAGTGAGCAGTGGTGGCCCAGTGGTATCGGCCCCGACTTACGAGTAGCAGGTCGTGGGTTCGAACCCAGCCAGGCGCATTACTTTGTGTAATTTATTTCATCACCACTGCTCTCAAAAACGGTGAAGGAAAACATCGTGAGGAAACCGGCATGTCCTAGAACCAAAAATTCGAAGACATGTGACATCCACCAACCCGCACTGGGCCCGCGTGGTGGATTATGCCCACTCCCTCTCTCAGAGAGGAGGCCTGTGTCCCAGCAGTGGGAACATTTAAAGGCTGATGATGATGATGATAATATAACATAAAGTTTATCTCTGTGAAGTTTGTGCTATTTTACAGCGAAAATAATGAAAAGTAAAACACAAACCTTTATTATCTTTAATTACAGTTACGAACATAAAAACCATAGGGCTGCCCTGAAGCGATCCTCTGTTAAACATGTTTTAACTGGTTTTAGTTATATTCAAAAAGGATACTTATAATTTTACACTACTACCTAATCTTAAGTAATGACGTACCAAGATATTAAGTAGGTACTATTGTATAATGACTATAATTCATAGCATGTATACAAGTAAGTATTCAATATAGATTAAAAGAACTGAGTCTTCAAATACTCAAGTGGTCTCAAAAACTTTCAAAGACCCATAAGATACGCATAAATGTCAATGAACGCAAAACCGACCAAAACTTTCCCAAAGTCATTCTATCTTCTAACCGCACCTCCCCCAATGCCAAGGTTGGTTAAGTTCCATTGATCGAGCCTCCAATCCGATTATGTTCTGCTAAATCACCGCAAAACGGCAATACTAGTTCTTGCGTAAAATCGTTCGCGAACAAACTTTGCTTGCTTTTACAATGACAAGGATAAATGAGCCACTTGCCTTCGTATTGTTGCTACCTTTTAGAATTCTCTTTATATCTTCTTTGATAGTGATTAGACGATAAAAGGCGAAGTTTCATTTGAATTTCCAACTTCTTAAATGGCGTTTTGGGAATAGAGAGAGTGGAATTTACTTTTTGCGCTTTGGAACTGATTACTCTCTGTTCGTTCATTGCCAATTTACTTCGAATTTTGCAGTTCATTGGCTTGAATTCTTGTTGTCATGAGATTTACGTTACAGCTAAAAGAGCCTAAAATACTATACCTACTCAGTTCAGTGCACGATGTTCGTAAGTAAAAACTCCTTGCTCAATTTCTCATTTACCTTCCTATATAACAAACGTTCAGAAATCTAATATAATGACTCTTTATTATTTAGGTCTTTACCAGTTTCGTTATAAACATAAATTTTAATTATAGTAAAGGCCTAAGTTACGATAACCCGTTTCTCTTCGAAATAACGATGAGTTGCTTTTTACTTTAATTGAGATAAATTAGTTAAATTAACTAGCTAGTTAGTTCGTTACTAGCTAATAGGAACACCCTATTTTATAGCAAAGTAAAAGCTGCGGGTCTAACACTAACAGAGTAATGTTTACGTAATGGTAAATTAGAAACTATTTAGAAGTAAGAAAATATTCCTGTATTATTTGCTTAGTTATTTACGCAATATCATGCTTGGTAATCTTTAGGAGATAGACAGACGTATAACCAGATGTATTATAATAGTATACCCACAGTTTCGCCAGTTTGTATTGGGGCCAGCCTATTCCCAGCAAACAGGCACACATCCAGACCGCTACCAAGAATTTTCCTAAGGTAAAACCACAATAACACTTAACTCTACCCGGGATAAACCCAGGATCTGAAGCTCCCCATAACAGCATTCAGGTCTCCTAAAAATATGATGATGATAATAAAAGTCTAAGTAACTACAGTACGTTATAAACGCAAGGTATTGTGTGAGTGGCTCTTATCTCTAGCGGAAAATGTCTCTGGATGATAAGGATTGCTATCATCAAGGACATGACAGTAAAGAATAATGGCTTAACTATAGTTATTTGTGCAACAAGAGAGCAAAGTCGTTTTTTGCTGCGAGTGCTGATTTTGAATCCTGAGCAAGCGAAGGATTCAACGATTGAATCACGAGCGTAGCGAGTGATTCTAAAGTTGAATCCTGAGTGTGGCGAGGGATTCAAAGGCACGAGATGCAAAAAACTTTGCTCTCGTGTAACACACATAACTTTTCACTTCAGCAGCGAGAACACTTTAGGAGATAAAATAATAAACAGGAATAGATTTAAATAACTATTAGCTTATTCAACTCTTTACGCCAGCCACGAATTTTATTCCCGCTCTTTTATTTAAATTAAGGCGTGTTCGGAAATTATAGCACCCATGATATTTTATTAATCAAAATATTTACGTAACATTTTATTGAAACTAGAAATAAATATTTACAGGTTAAATATCAGTTTTATTTGCAGTAAATACTTATTTTCGTTTAAATACTACGTATACATATAAGTTAAAAATTCAATAAATTACACTAAGACATAAAAAATATCTTTTTGCAAAATTTCTTTAGTTAGTACAAACCGAGCGTGTTTGTCTTTGAGGACGAATTCAAAATCGGAATTTCGAAAGGGCTGGTCTTTGTCCCTCTCTCTTTCTAATAGCGGGAAAGAGATGGAGTGTGAATGTTTCGAATTGTATGATTAACCCAAGGCTGAATAAGATATTCGCGGCTTTCTGAAAACAAAAATTAAAAAGTTACTTTGTCTCACTCAGTGAGCAAAATCGCATTTTGCTTACTGATTTCAGGCAGCAAAACCTACATGTTTGAGCTACTGAAGTGAAAAATATATTGTAGCACTCATCGCTGTTACACTTCGCGCAGATGGTATAAACTTTGTTTAAGATGTAGTGAGACGATAATTATTAATGTATACCTGAAATACAACCTGAAATAAAACGGTCACAAAGGTCAATTAAAAAACAAAACCTTTTAAAATTAAATATTTCACTTAGAAAGAAACGTGTGATACTTACAAACAGTCTTGATATCTGCTGTAGTGAGTTAGATCAATGTAGGGAAAAATATGATATCGATACTCAGCTCCTCCAAAATGATTTATTATATAAGGAGTGCTTGCTGAAGGACATTTTTGAAAAATATGAAAGATCACAGGAACAGTTAAGTGACCGTCTGTTTGAAGCCGGGGAATTGCTGGACTTGGTGAAGTGCAATGCAGAGAGATATGAGTCACTGACAAATAATCTCCCTTGCAGCTGTGCCAACAAAACACCTCCCCCTCAGCCCCAACTCAACTTGTCAGCTCTTCCAGCAAAAACTTGTAATTATAATCAAAAGAGTAAAACTATACTTTTTAGTGATGAGTTAGGGTCAGGCTTTGGAAAAATATTACATAACTACCTAAGCCATAGTTTTACTAACCATTGCTATCATAACATAAGTTTTAAACAAATGATTAATAGAATAACTAAATCAAATCTAGAGGACTGTTCTTCTATAGTTCTCCTTTTAGGAAATAGCTTAAATGTAACAAAAAAGGACATAGTGGATGGTGTGGACTCCTTACTGAAGTTGAATGTAGGAAAGCTGATGTTGTGTGCTTTTCCTTACTCTGATAGTTTAAGTGTATGTGAAAATAACCATATTTATAAGTTAAACCGTTGCATTCACATGTTGACATGTTGTCATAGTGACAAATTATTGTTTTTTGATTCTAACAATTTTGTTAGTAGTTTTGTTTTGAATCGGAGACATTTATCTCTGTCTTGGAAATGTCGACATTTGATTGCTATGTTAATAGCATATAATATTAACCATGTTGTTGCTGATGTATTAGACTCTAGGTTAAGTAGTAGTTTAAGTGACGAGTCTGTGTTGTTAGGTTGTCCTAACAACATAGTGATACAGTGTTCTGTTCATGCATGCTGTACGAAGGAGGATCTTCCTAGTATACCACCAGCCTCGGAGACCATTTCCAGTCAGATAGGGTATTCCCTTCCTGCTAGTACACTTAATGGTTCTGTTGTGGGGATCATTCCGGATAATTCTTTAAACTAGATTGTAAGACAACAGAAGAGACCTCTTCAATTAGTAACTCTTTATCAGTGAACAATGAACAGGTTTCTTCTAGCAAATTAGTTAAATATAAATTATCAAGGGGAGAGCAACATACTTTAAAATTGTTTAATTTAAATATTCAAGGGTGCTCTTCTAAACTATTGGAAATAGAAATGTTTTTGGAATCAACCAAGTTTGATATTGTTTGCCTTACCGAACATTGGTTAAAAGATCACCAAGTTACGTCTATTTGTTATGATAATTATTGTGTAGTTAGCCATTTCAGCCGCAAACGTATGTTACATGGCGGATCATTAATATTAGTTAAGAAATCAATTAAATCAAAAACTCGAAATGACATTGTTGAACTGTCAGTTGAACACATCATTGAATTGTCCTGTGTTGAGCTTGATAAGCATGTTATAGTGTGTGTATACAGACCCCCAAATTACCAGACTCTTCCTATATTCGATACTATAATGGAAGAAGTGTTAAATAAAGTATGTAGTAGTAGTAAATCTATCATCATCTGTGGTGATTTCAATATTAATATATTAGAAAATAACTCCAATAGTATCAGATTTTTGAGTCTTTTTAAATCATTTAACTTGTCACATATTTTTATGGAACCTACCAGAGTGACAGCTTCTTCTGCCACTTGTATAGATAACGTATTTTCTAATTGTGATTATTTGCATAAGGAAATTATTAATAAATTGCCATCTGATCACAGTGGCCAAACAATAACGTTTTGCGCCTACACACCTATGCAAAAAACTCAAATAAGGTATAGGCCAATTACAGATAAAAATTTAGAAAAATTTAATAATACACTAACAAGTAAATTATGTGATCAAGATATCTTTAATAATAAAAGTGACCTAAATGAGTTTTACGCCGAGTTTTTTGCAATTTTAAATACACAATTTAGTCACACGTTTCCAGTAAAAACTAAAACTATCTTTACAAAATTCTTATTTAGTGATTGGGCGACACCTGGAATTCGTAAAAGCAGAGAAAGGCTTTTTGAACTTTATGGTCTAAAGAGACACAATGTGAATAATACTACCTTTCACCAGTATGTTGCCAAATATTCAAAAACTTTTAAAAGAGTATGCAAAACAGCTAAAGCTATTCATATTAGCAATAAAATAAAATCAGCCGATGATAAAATTAAAACAACTTGGAAAATTATAAATAATGAGACAGGTAGGAATAAACAGCGCAATAACGAATTTAATTTAGAAACTGCACATGGTCCTATAAACACAGATATAGAAGTAGCTCAGGAATTTGAAAAGTTTTTTTCGAACATTCCTCATAAGACGACCGAGTCTTTAAATTCGTCACCCGCACTCTCGGCTGCCTTACTTAGAAATAATGTAAAGGCTTGTCCGATGGAGTTTAGGTTTCGGCACACAAACCCCCAAGCTGTGATTAAAGCATTCAAAGATCTTAAAATTAAGTCAACAGAAGATCTCTGGGGAATGTCTGTGAAGGCCTGTAAATCTATAATAGAAACCGTTGCGCCTTATTTAGCTTTTATATTTAATACCAGTGTAGACCAAGGAGTGTTTCCGGATCTCATGAAGCTTAGTAAGGTAGCTCCACTTTTCAAATCGGGTGATTGCAAAGATCCTAACAATTATAGGCCGGTGTCAATTTTGCCAGTTTTCAGTAAAGTGTTTGAAAAGTTAATGCTTGCACAAATGCTATGTCACTTCAATAGAAACTCCATCTTTCATCATCAACAGTTCGGTTTCACCAAAGGTCGTTGTACAACTGACGCCGGTGTTACCTTATTGAAGAACATTTTCAACTCCTGGGAGGAAGCGCAAGATGCCATAGGAATCTTTTGCGACCTCTCAAAGGCATTCGATTGCGTAAACCACGAAACGCTTTTGCTGAAACTGGAACATTATGGAATTAAAAATAAAGCTCTTGATTTACTAAATTCATACCTAAGAGATAGACAGGTTAAAGTTCAGATAAACGGTATAAACTCATTAGGAGCTGAAATGACTATGGGCGTGCCTCAAGGTTCTATTTTGGGTCCATTCCTTTTTTTAGTCTATATTAATGATTTACCCCACTTACTAAAAAATCAACCACAGATGGTGTTATTTGCAGATGATACATCGTTAATTTTTAAAATAGATAGACGTGCACAAAATCTAGACACTGTTAATGACTGTATTTCTAAGGTTCAAAATTGGTTTACTCTTAATAATTTAGCTCTCAATGAAAAGAAAACTAAATGTATAAGATTCACTTTGCCAAATGTTAGAAGTAGCGATTGCGACATTTTATTGAATGGAGAAAAATTGGAATTTATTAATCAGACAGTTTTCCTAGGAATCACGTTAGACGATAAATTACAATGGGGCCCCCATATAGCATCTCTAGCGGGGCGACTAAGCTCAGCCGCTTATGCTGTTAGAAAGATAAGACAGTTAACAGACGTCGAAACTGCGCGTTTAGTTTACTTCAGCTACTTTCACAGCATTATGTCTTATGGCATTCTACTGTGGGGGCGGGCAGCTGACATTGAGTCCATTTTTATTTTGCAAAAAAGAGCTGTCAGAGCAATTTACAATCTACGTCGTCGCGAATCTCTTAGGGAACTATTCAAAAAGATTAATATAATGACAGTGCCTTGTCAATTCATTTATGAAAATATAATGCATGTTAGGAAAAATCTTCATCTTTTTAATAAAATAAGCGATAGACATAATTTTAATACTAGAAATAAAGATAAAATTGATCAACCTTATTTTAGATTGGCTAAAGTACAAAAATCTTTTATGGGGTACTGTGTTAAATGTTACAATAAAATACCTAGGGAAATTTTAACACTAAATGAAAGAAAATTTAAAAGTTACATAAAAAATACACTTAGTAAACAAGCATATTATAAATTAGAAGATTATATCCAAGATAAAAATGTTTGGAAACATGCTGGTCCTGCTCCATAGTACAATGTAGGGCTTAAACAGAATCAAGCTGGTTGAAATTTGAATGCTCACACACTTCTTATATTGTATTTGTAAAAAAGCTGTAATTTCAATACTTTGTTAAATGTGAACACCATGTACCTTTTTGCTATTTTTGTTTTATTTCTTATTATTTTAATTTTTTATAATATTCAGTGTACATTTTCAAGGTACATTGCTTTCACATTATTTATTTTAAATGATGTAAAAAAATATTGTAAAACATTTTTAAAAAGAGTAAGTATGGAGTTTCTTGCCCATTCTTCTTCATACAACCTACCTTTGCGAATGGGTGTAGATTCATTCCCATCCCATCCCATTTCCTTAATTTTAATTATGCGACGTTTAAAAGTGCCTCTTTGATGGCCTAATTGAAATAAATGATTTGACTTTTGACTTTTGACAACGTCTAGTCAGCTTGTAGATATCTCGAAACTTTGACCGAGAACTGTACAGTAGATGCCTGAAGATCAGCGTAGATAGGTACGCAAATCACTGCACAACATAACGCCAAGTTTAGGAATACTTGAAGCCTTTCAGTTATTTTTATGTCAAAGCCTTCTTGATTGATGGAAATCGGGAGGACTCTAACATTCTGCATCCCCATCACTAGCACCTTCAAAATCAACTGTTTGCGGCCCGCCCCGGCTTCACGTGGTATCTTTGACCTACCCTGGGGATTTTCCGAAAACATTCCTGCATACAAACCTTATCCTGACAATAATATTTTTTTTAAGAATCATCAAATAGGAATGAAAAAATCGACCTGCTGAGCATGACTGATGGTAAAGCGGTAACCTAGTTGTAAGACAGCTTCAGAAAATAGCAGGTTCAAGTCTTAGTCGCAATCTATTTTTTTCACAAATAAAAGTTTTTTCTTCCAACTATGCTTTAATTTCATCACAATCACACTAAAAACTCAGTACAAAGCGAGTCTTTAATGCTCTAGCTAGAGCAATAAAAATGTATGAAAATTCATTATTGCACAGGTTTTTTTTTTAATCGCACCAAAAGGTGCCAATCTCAATGGATTAGCTCTATTCAGCCAGCCGAAATCAATACTTTTTTTTTACGTACGTATTATTCGTTTCTATCCTACTTGTTCCAAATTTAAAAAATGATTCTGATTTAAAAATGAAAGAAATTTAAAAAAGTGATTTGGCGGGAACTTTGTTCATTTTGCTTGACAATATTTTTGGAAACGATCAGGCACTCAGTGCAATAATAAATTACTTTGTGCTCGATGCAATAATCTACTATTTGATAAACAAGATGAAGACTTAAAAACAACACAGACTGTAAAGACTTGCTGAATGTTCATCCTTTATACGAAACGAAATTAATCCGTACTCAAATAATACAGCCAATATTAAGAAACAAGGAACCCTACCACATTAACCACATGGACCACATTAATCTAACGCCCTCATTAACATCAATGAATATTCTGGGGCTCGGATAAAGGAACCCACTTTAGCTGGACAATGACTTAACGTTTACTGCTAGGTATGCGTATAATGTATACGCCATAGCTAACTGCCTTTATTTAAAGTTAGAAAATTCAGGATAGTCATGAAGATAGATTAGATTTTTAGACTATTTGGTAAGTTAGATTAAAGTTAGACACTGTATTTTAAGGTAGATTGAATAAAAGGAGAAAATAAGTTTTCTAAAGAGGTAATTTGACTTGGGTCTATTTACTTTGATGAACTTACTTTGGGATGATAATGTAGTTCTTTGTGAATAAAAGCTGCCAATAAAAGGGTCTCCTGAATTTTATCGATTTTTTATATCTTTAATATAATTTTCTCAAAGTGTTCACTTAAGCCCCTACTCAAACTTGACCAATCTAAGCCAACTGTTCAACTTATTCCATAACATTCAAATTGATTCTAAATTCGTTTGAGTGATCGAATTCAGCCTCAACTATTTTTCAGCCAGCCTCACTAGCTGGTATAATGTAACTTTCTCTCTGGTTTGTCTGGTATTTGTCTTTATTAAATTGGCTCACTTGTGTGAAGTTCGGTTACTGACCCACGGGATCATGCTATCACTATGAACATGTTCCTATTGGTTATCCAATACGGTATGTGCCAAATAGTATCCAAAGCCGTTCAGAATAAGTTTCAGTTTAGTCTTTATCCATTAACTATCGCATTTATAATAGTAGAAAGACACAATGTCAGTTATGAACACAATCGATTTCTAGAGAGCTTCCTCAGTAAAATTTAATTATCATTCTACGCTTGAGCTGCTTTCCATAGTTAAACATAATAACAGTATGCTTAATAAGCATTGCTTATGCTACAGAACTTAATTTCAATATTAATAACTGGGTTAATACACAGAGTAAATTGATTACCTTATTCATATTCGGTAGGTACTCTCCCTCATCCGATTACCGTTATTTAAGCTTTTCCTCCACAATTATGGTTAGCATTCTCATATATAGGGGTGCTAAAGATATGTTCGAGTCAGCAAGTTCAATTTGGCGGTAGTTTATGAATGAATGATTACGTTATTAAACAAAGGTGACCGGAAACGATTAGTATCAAAATCATTATTTCAGCCGTAGGACGTTCACTGCTGAACATAGGCCTCGTCTATTGATTTCCAATAGGACCGATTGAAAGTGGCTTGCTTCCAACGCGATCCCGTAGATTATCAGATCGTCTGTCCACCTTGTAGGTATGTGAACGTCCTACGCTGCGCTTGTCGGTGCGTGGATTCCATTCGAGAACCTTACGGCCTCATCGGTTAGTATATTTGGTTTTATTCGGCTCAGGATCCTACCCCACTTAGGTATGTTGGGTCCGGTACAAATCTAATTAACCGGAGAAGACTTTTCCGGACTGTAGATCGTATGTAAGGTAGAGGGTTGAAGGCCCCTGATATTTTTTCTTCCGAGTCATGCTGCCCTAACATGAATGAAGCAACCTTCACAACAATTTAGTGTTCTTGTAAATAAATAGACACATATCTATCATAAGGGGCGGTAGAGCAAGATAATTTGATACCAGCCGCTTATTGAGAGCTCAAATATGAAAAAAGAACAAAGTACGGTACCTAAGCATACTTTTTGTTACATCGCTCTTTTTACTTAGGTTTCTTATTCTCTCGAGTGCAAAAAGAGGGCAATGGACCTCGAAATAGGGTATGAAACTTTTTGTGAGAATAGGCTTCAGATATTGATGCCACATTTCTTTCATAATAGAATATGAAAAATGGATCGCACTTAAGTTACTCGTATTATTATCTTTGTTGTGTGAAAGAGGACATGATCAAATATAGGATAAAGTTTCAGCCGTAAACGTGCGAGGTACTCAGCTATAAAATTACTTTACGGTACTCGTATGGCGAAGTGGGATTACTTTCCTTTACCATTAAATGTTTCCCACCGGAATGTCGTAACTCTAGTCATTCTATACTCATCACAGAGATAAATTATCTCGAACTAAAATTGAGTTGAGAATTGGTATTGAAGTCGATCATTTAATTACGCTAGTCGAGCAGCGTCCTGTACCATAGTACAGGACGCTTCGGAAGGAACAGAATGCGTCTAGAGCGGTCCATTTTTCGGAATGAACTAAAACACCACCCCACTGTAACGATGCTCATCGTAGATTTCTACGACGCGACGTCGTATCGTGAAACGTTCGCCGCATCGTTGTACGACGCGACGTCGTATCGTGTTTATGTGTGGGGCCCTTAGTTAAGGTCCACAGTGCAGAAATTTGAAGAAAGGGGGAATTAAAAATCGTTTAAAAGAACTCAAATAAAATACTTGCCCCAAAAGGCTCTTATTTCGGCATTTGAGCAACGGGTAAGGGGTATGTTAGAGAAACGAAGTAATACAGAGCTCGGTTTTTACGAGTCACTGATTGGTTTGTAAACGACTCAATATGTTCGCTGCCTAACTTTCAAGACCACATGAATGCGGAGTATTCGCGGAAAGAGCACACCTTTATGATGAATATCACCTGCGAAACGATTAAGACCTATAGGTATATAAACGTTCTTCTTTAGGCGTCGATCAGACGGTATGCCATTGTCATACTAAGTGATACCAAAAATGTAGGTAGGTAAAGACGAAGAAATATGAATGGGACGAAGTGACTCAAGGGCATGATGAATAATTCGGATGTTTTAAGATAAAAGCCTTACTGGATAATCTTATTACATAATGCTTCAAAGACTGATAAATCTCTGGGTACTGAGATCCGGATATATCTAAGGTTACTAATTAAGTTAAGACAACTGTCTCTGCGAGATCGACTCAGAAATGAGGAGATTCGTAGACGAACCAAAGTTACCGACATAGCCCAACGAATTAGCAAGTTGAAATGGCAGTGGGCAGGCCATATAGCACACAGAACTGATGGCCGATGGGGCCGTAAGGTTCTCGAATGGAGACCACGCACCGGCAAAGGCAGCGTAGGACGTCCACCCACAAGGTGGGCAGACGATCTTATGAAGGCCACAGGATCACGCTGGATGCAGGCCGCTTACAACCGGTCCTATTGGAAGTCTAAAGGGGAGGCCTATGTTCAGCAGTGGACGTCTTACGGCTGATATGATGATGATGACTGTCTCATCTTAAAGGAAATACGTTTGAAGACCACCTATTCATTTTCTTTATCCTTCTCTCTGTATGTTATTTACACAAGACATTCTCCTGGTACATATATATTTAAAGTTATTTTCTTTGTGTATCAAGTTATACAAAATTAACATTACAAGTAGGTACATGCCTAAGCATAAAGATATATCTACTAACAGTGGCGGTTCCTTCATACAAGCCCAAAAGCCCGGCATGCCTTATTAAAAATGCTCGACAGAGAATCATAATCAAACCCGAACTATTTAAAAGTTCGCGCGCTTAATTCTTATCAAAATAACACAAACTATGCACGTCACACACTTTACATCGCAATTGTTCGCGCCCAGTTTCGTATTTGCAACATCTATATATAGCTATCTCGCTTACACGTACCGGCTTTTACCGGGCTTTCAAATACTATCTCTGTCCCTTTCGCACCTAAAGCGTTGTGCCGTATAACGAGTTAGAACCTTGTGCGTCTACAAATCGATCAGTATGGAAGATTTAAGCCGTGCATGCGTATGAAGTTGCACGCGTATGCGTGACCTTGCACTGTTACTCTGCGTAAGTAGCTCACTTCAGTTTCATTTGCTTGAGTTGGGAAAGCTTTGTTGTTAAAGTTTTTTGTGTGTTTTGTTAGATTTTCTCAGTGATACAATTGTTTTGGTGACTTACCTGCAACAATGGAGGTAATTGTACCTTGTGAGGATTTAAAATGCGTTCAAATTTGATTGGCGAAGATAAGGTAAAATCTTTAAACTTTGCTCAGAAAAAACAGTTAATTTCTTCACTATAACCGACGCCGACGCCTAATCTGTGTATTTCTCAGACTAGTAAATAGCATAAACGAAAATTTCATATGTGTATAAATCATGCAATAGAATTCAAGAGGTTAGTTTATTTTTTTCAGCCCTTCAGGCTTTGTGTAATTTTTTTAGTACCTAATAGTACAAAACGAGCTGCTTTTTACGATACTCATTGCAGCAAAAATTCGTTGGACATACCTACATGTCGCGAGTCGTAAACACGGTTTTTGAACAAAAAAGTAAACTTATTGAGTTGTTTTCTGATCTGTGCGACAACCCACAGAACTGGGACGAGGATACGATTTTAGCTATTGAAAAACAGTTGTTGGTAGAATTAAAACGATCACCAACATTTTACTCTGATGTAATTAAATCATTTCTTAAGAAAGATAGACGATTCCAATTGGAATATAAATAATTTATTTAAATTCCTTATTACATTCTATCTAGCTATTTTTTAACTTTCGTTTTGTAACTTTCTGTTTTGTTTTTTTTGTCTGTAACCTGTTAGTCCTGTTACAAAACAAGCAACTACTTACCTACCATAACTTTGTTCCCTCAAGCAACAAATGACTTTTTTCAAAGCCACCAAAGGTATGCAATTGCTGATATGTTTATTATATTCAATCTAGCACTAGCATGCCTTCAGTGTGCTTTGGTTACCTCATTCACCGCACGACAAGCAAGAGTGAAATTGAAGAAAGAGGAGGAAAGAAGAAGATGGATGAATTCACTTTTAATTTATTGTACCTAACCAGTAGTTTATGAGAAAATTGCGATGATACATACGTAGGTACCTACACACTCAGTTGAAAACTGAACTTTCTTTTTTTGAAATCGGTTTAAATTTTATTGGGCTTGCCTTATATTGAAACCCTAGGCCCGCCACTGTCTACTAAGGTACAAGCAAGCCAACTTTAGAAGAAGCCTAGCAAACTCCACAGAGAGATAATTTGAGCTACAAACAACCGGGCCATAATTCCTACCTTTACAAATGTATGTATGTAATATCCAGGTACATTTATGCCTAAATAATAAACAAAAGGTGCAAATTCAGCGCTCCTTACAACGCGACATGATTACAAATGTTGATAACATGCCAGTGGTCCCCGTATACTAAGTTAAGGCGTGTGCAGACGTAGAACTTTGGTCGCTTTTAGAATGTATGGACTGCGTGTGTGACATTTATTGATTTTTGACAAAAAAAGGATTTTCACTTAATGAAAAAATAAAACAAATTATTTGTAAAAACTATGTGTCATTATATACTAAACTCATTAAAATTCAAGTCATTATTGTAACAACCGGCAAGATTTGGGATTATTTGGAATATAGACAGACACTTTACAGTATGCACACATTCTGCCCATATATATATTATGTTCCGGACATTTTTAGTTCTCCACAGGCAGAAAAGTCTCTCGTCTGCGCCGGCCTTTATTTACCATATCTTTTACGAGAGACATTACTCGCACGAAAATTTACGACTACTAGAAAGAGATAACACAGTACACAGCCTTTTCGTGGTTCGTTCTGTATAACGACGAGGTAAACAACATGAAATTAATGCATTGTTTGTTTGTTATGTAATAAAGTTAAGTAAGTAAGTAACGTTCCATGTTATTGTGGTCAGCATTGTAATCCGCTCAAAGGCTTGGAAAAAAAAAAGTGTGAGTTTTCTATTTAACATTTCTTTCATGCAAAATACACACATCAAAAGTGTCTAGGGATCAAGCATTTTTATGCGGATTTCTTGAGATTGAGATGTGGCTTTGTAATAAATTTATGATTTTAATAGATCCTTTTTGGTGCATTTCATAATTTGAATCAGGAACTGTGAATCAAATTCGAGTAAAAGATGAAAATCAGCTGTCAATATTTTCCCTATAAAAACATACAACGCATTGAAGACATTATTAGTGCTACTGTTTCCCTACTACTGATTAAAACCAACATTATTATGGAGCGGCGACGTCATTTAAGCAGGGAAGAAATGCTCAGAGCCGTGGGAATGATAGAAGCTGGTTCCCGGCAACGTACTGTGGCTTTAGCTCTGAATACAAGTCAGAGTGTTATCAGTCGACTTTGGACACGTTACCGAAGCACTGGTACCGTGGCTGAGCGCCATGGAGGACGGTATCGCTGCACCACACGGAGACAAGACCGATACATTCAAATCTTAACTCGAAGAGCTCCAACAATAACCGCCATGATGTTAGCCGTGAGGCTTCATCACTCTTCAGGGAACTTAATTAGCGACCAAACAGTCAGAAACCGCTTGCATGAAGTGAACCTTCATTCCCGAAGACCGCTACGGGTACCACCTATAGCAATGCACAATCGTAGGATTCGATATCAATGGGCTCTTGAACAC
Source organism: Agrotis exclamationis (assembly GCA_950005045.1). NCBI lineage: Eukaryota > Metazoa > Arthropoda > Insecta > Lepidoptera > Noctuidae > Agrotis > Agrotis exclamationis. The sequence continues at coordinate 7,776,261 of OX465417.1, read as the reverse complement.
AGAAATTGGGCAGAAGAACAATGGCGTTTCGTGTGCTTTTCTGATGAGTCTCGTTTCGGTATGAGACCGGATACAAGACGTATACGACACTGGAGAACCCCTGGACGCCAACAGCGATTAAAATCCTGCCAGGAAGTCCATCCTTATAGTGGTGGAACCATCATGGTATGGGCGGGTATTTGGATCGGCGGAAGAACTGAGTTGATTTGGATCAGAGGCAACCTCAACGCTCAAATTTATGCTGAGACGATTGTATCAGACGTCATCGTTCCTCTACAAGTGCAAATCGGTCCATTATTTCAGTTAATGCATGATAATGCACGACCGCACACCGCAAGAGTTGTAAGACAGACTCTCGCCGCAGCTAACATCAATGTCCTGCCCTGGCCTGCTCAGTCGCCAGACTCGAATCCGATTGAGCATGCATGGGATATGCTACAGAGAAGAGCTCTACCGAATATGGAGGGTATCCAGTCGCAAGAAGACCTTTTTTTGTTGTTGCAACGAACATGGGCGGCCATTCCACAGCGTGATTTGGATGAACTCATTTTGAGTATGCCAAACCGATGTTCTTGTGTTGTTAGTGTTCGCGGTAGAAACACGGATTATTAATTGTTTAAGTTACCCAATAAAATTTTAAAGAAAACTGTTATTTCAGTCTTTTTTTCGAACTTTTGTGTTAGTGGTTCAAATGTCAAAAATCCCTTTATTAGGAAAATGGCAAATTTCTTTATTAATGCAAAGGTGACTTGGTTTATCGTTACTGTGACAAACGAAAACACTTTATTTGATGAATCCTTAAAGAAAATTTTAATTAATATCAATCAGGAGAAAAGTTATTGCAAAAATATATGTTGATCCCTAGACACTTTTGATGTGTGTATATATTATTATCTTTTTTTAGGGTTCCGTTCGTCCGAATACAAAAACGGAACCCTTATAGGATCACTCGTGTGTCCGTCTGTCTGTCGCTTACAGTCAATTATCTCCGAATCTACTAGACCGATTGGGTTGAAATTTGGTACATATATCAATTCCTGTGATCCAAGCACAGAGGTGTGACGTGAATAGATGAAATCTGTATGTGGGAGGTAATTTTTGGGGGGGAAGGGGAAAAAGAAAAAAAAAAGTTTTGAAAACTGCATCGTGTGACATATCAAATGAAATGTCTTGTTGAGACAATCTTAAATGTATTTTTTTTTGTAATTTTAAAATAAATAGTTTCCAAGTTATTCAAGAAAATAGACGAAATTTGACCATTCGCCCTCCCCTCTTATCTCCGAAACTACTGAACCTAAAATTTTGAAAAAAATACAGTAATTAGTTTTCTACTTATAGATTATAGGAGAACCTATAAGAAGTCCATATCTGTATATGGGAGGTAATTTTTGGGGGGGAAGGGGAAAATTAAAAAAAAAATATTTGAAATCTGCATCGTGTGACATACCAAATGAAAGGTCTTGTTGAGACAATCTTAAATATATTTTTGTTGTAATTTTAAAATAAATAGTTTCCAAGTTATTCAAGAAAATAGACGAAATTTGACCATTCCCCCCCCCTTATCTCCGAAACTACTGAACCTAAAATTTTGAAAAAAATACAGAAATTAGTTTTCTACTTATAGATTATAGGATAACCTATAAGAAGTCTATATCTGTATATGGGAGGTAATTTTTGGGGGGGGGAAGGGGAAAATTAAAAAAAAATATATTTGAAAACTGCATTGTGTGACATATCAAATGAAAGGTATTGTTGAGACAAACTTAAAAGTATTTTTTTTGTAATTTTAAAATAAATGGTTTCCAAGTTATTCAAAAAAAATAGACGAAGCTTGACCATTCCCCCCCCCTTATCTCCGAAACTACTGAACCTAAAATTTTGAAAAAAATACAGGAATTAGTTTTCTACTTATAGATTATAGGATAACCTATAAGAAGTCCATATCTGTATATGGGAGGTATTTTTTGGAGGGGGAAGGGGAAAATTTAAAAAAAAATAAAAGAAAAGTGCTTCGTGTGACATATCAAATGAAAGGTATTGTTGAGACAAACTTAAAAGTATTTTTTTTGTAATTTTAAAATAAATGATTTCCAAGTTATACAAAAAAAATAGACGAAGGTTGACCATTCCCCCCCCCTTATCTCCGAAACTACTGAACCTAAAATTTTGAAAAAAATACAGGAATTAGTTTTCTACTTAAAGATTATAGGATAACCTATAAGAAGTCCATATCTGTATATGGGAGGTAATTTTTGGGGGGGAAGGGGAAAATTAAAAAAAAAATTGAAAACTGCATCGTGTGACATATCAAATGAAAGGTCTTGTTGAGAAAATCTTAAATATATTTTTATTGTAATTTTAAAATAAATAGTTTCCAAGTTATTCAAGAAAATAGACGAAATTTGACCATTCCCCCCTTATCTCTGAAACTACTGAACCTAATTTTTTTTTAAATACAGAATTTAGTTTTCTACTTATAGATTATAGGAAATCCTATAAGAAGTCCATGATATTAAAATAACATGGTAAATCACTCAATATTGTGCGTACCAATTTGGGTCCGATTTAAAAAAAAAGTGATAGGTAACATCGTACGGAACCCTCTTCACGCGAGTCCAACTCGCACTTGGCCGGTTTTTTTTTTGAAAGGGCTCAAGGATGTATAAATGTTAGCAAGCCAAGCGTCATCTCATTTCTTGTTAAGGCAAAAATAATGAATATTTATTCAGGACAGTGCCATCTGGGTCAAGCTTTAACCCCCGTTTGTGTGTCAAGTGCGTCAAGAATTACAAGAAAACCTCAAATAAGTTTACGAAGGAAAAAATTCAGATCGTTTCATGTTTGCGGATGTAAAAACTGTTTACGCTAATACACATAGGAGCGAGCTCCTCATCATAATTAACTCATCAATCTTCACAACGCCCATTGTGACTGTAAGCTTTCCCGTCCCGTGCCCGTCCCGTGCCCGTCCCGCTCATGGCCCGCAGAGCGGATCCCCAGCCATTGTTTCACTAACGTACAAGCGTCACCCCAGACACTCAACCAATATGATAAAAATAATAATTAAATTTCGCTAAAGTGGAAATAATTTAATTAGAAATTGAATTTTCGTGTCGGGTAACATTCACGATAGGATCAAATCGTTGGATCAAGTAAAGTGCTTTGTAATCCAGATTGAGAGATCTCAGTAATAGTTTTCTTTGCATTAAGTGGATAATTGAAAAGTCTTGTTACTTTATTTTGCAAAGCTTCTTAACCGAATAAAATTTTACATTCAAATATTTAAATCAGTTGTGTAATTAAGAGGTTGTCGTCTTAATAAGTACTAGAGAGATCTCGAATTGCCGACAGAGCTTTATAAAGACTATCTAAATGTAGGAGGAGTCTTTAGAACGGCTTAGATGATGAATTTTACGTAGTTGGACTCTTAGAACTCGGTCGTAAGAAACTGTTGTACAAGTGAAGTGTTTAGAGTAATTGGGTTCATGTCCTAATTCCAAAATCCGGCTGTCGTACCGTGTTATTCGCGTTTTGCCCGCAGCTTCGAAAAATCCTTACACAAATTAGGAAAGTGTTCCTGACAATACGTTTTTAGTTAAAGTTTACAAACTATGTCTGCTGCTACAAACTAACATTAGGGTCGCAGAAAAAAATTAAACTTAAAACCCTACCAATAAGGGAAGTAGTGGTACACCGGCTTCATACGCTATAGTTGAGGTACAGCGAATGGTACAACCGCCGGTCAATTAATTAGGTATTTTGTTGTAAGCAGTTGTTATTTCTCGTAACAGTCTATTTCTATTGTGCTTCGAAGTATACATATGTATTTTGTTCTTGCAATATTCGATTTTCTTTAATTATATTATTTATCACAATCCCTATTCTTTTGTCTTCATTATTCACTTCTTTTGCGTTTACAGATAATTTCAAACTTTGTTTTTTTTTCAATCTGCTATAATTGTACAGTTTATGATTACACTAATTAAAAAAAGACGAATGTCAATAAGATGTAAAATTCAATACTTTGGACGTTTTTTCGTTTTGCTCTCTTTCACCGTATTGAGTTATGGTTCGGTTAAAGTAATATGGAAATACTAAAGAGAAGAGAAACGAACCAGAAGTACGGACATCGGATTCAAAAAATCATGTTCATATATTTTGATTTCACATAGGTAGGCCGTAGGCCCATGAATGCACTTGTAAAACGTAGACAAACAGTGCTCGTTGTTGGTCATGTCCATAGAAAAAATCTGGCAAGAAACTCCATGGTTTCTGACTGACACATAAGTGATTTTTTGTCTGTTACAAGTTTCCGATGTCTGCAAGATTTCATTGACGGGTTTGATCAAACCTTTATGTCGGTTAACTTTTTAGTACTTATCTTACCCATAGGTATGTAACGTATTGCTATGTTTACGATTCTGCCATCTGTTACTGCTGTCGTAAAATTCCTTTCGTTTACATACCCAGTTATATTAAACTTTTAGACCTAAAATGCGGAAATGTTAGAGAAAAATTTTGACGTTACCTAAGAATCCTACCTAGATCTACAAGTACTTAGTTGTTCCGGGTCTGGGCGTTTGTGCATGTGAGTCTTTATGTTTGTAAACGCACCCACGACACAGGAGTAATTCCTAGTGTGGGGCAATGTTTAAAAAAAATAGCTCAAAATAGAGTTCAAATAAGAATAGAAGTGGTCTGAAGCGTGATTGCAGAGCTTTTTGGCGTGAATTCGATTCTGTGTAGAGAAAATTTTCCTTTAGATAACAAAGCTTTTGATAGAAAGTAAAGTAAATTTTCATTTTCCACCTTACACCTAGCGCCATCTGCCACATTTTCCAAGAATTTATCAAACACGGAACTTGTTGGTTTGGAAGCGAGTACTGAGTAGCTTTCCTTATTACCTGTATTTTTGTTATTTAAACTATGGAGGGCGTTACAAAACTCTTTTTTTTTTTTCAAAGTACTAACTACTACTCTATTTCTAAACGAAAAATTAACTTGAGGAGATTTTTTTTAGAATAAAAGGTTTTGTTTAAAAAAACTTTTTTATACAGACCTCTTAATATTACAGCGTGGGTTACACGTGCCGTATGTACCCACCTTGTACCTACAATGAAACACAACACTGCTACAAAGTAGAACGGGATCTGCGGTAATTCGTTATTCTTTTTTTATTTTTATTCCCCTAATGAGTAAAAGGCGGAGCTGGTAGGGCCGGGGTTACGAGCAAACAGTCGGCCAACCAGGACTAATTGGTGATGCGACCAGACACCTGATTCTCTACTAATGTGTACCTTGTGGATAAAACACCTACACATTTTCCGTGTACAGAGGCTCTAGCACGAGTTTTCAAGTTTTAGTTAACGGGAAGTGTGACGATAATTTGATGGAAAAAAATTAGTTCCTCAGTCGTACACTAGAGGCGCTTTTTCAATTTCCATACAATAAACGTCGTACATACTTGAAGTATTCTGTAGGTAAAATACGAAAATATTGTGAATAGTACCTGAGGTTAACCAACAAAAAAGTAGCTTGAGGATCAATAAACTCATAGTTCATAGATTTAGTAGTAGGGCTCTTAAATTCGCCCATTTAACAAACAGGGCCTCAAGTCTGCTAATTTTATTTAACTCACATGCTATTGATATTCAATTGAGAGTGAATCACGACTCCATTACGATTAGAACAAATTTGGTATTCTGCAAAAACTTGTATGTAAGCTCAATAGAGTCGTAATGTAAGTGTAATTGACTCTCAGTTGAACAGTAATTTTTTTAATAATTTTTCGTAGAGTGACTTGTTAAATCCTAAGATTATCTATTGTTGCTCAATCATACAACAATAGCGAAATTGACACCGAGTGTCCATTGACATAAATGTTAAACAAACGTCAAATAAGAGTAGAATACCGATAAAGTCCACAATCGATTTACAATTGTAACACGATTGAGGAGCAGACTAGCAAATATTCTGATAGCAGTTCAATGGAATGTCACTGGAAAACCATTGGTCTTAAATTAGTAGCAGAATACCAAATGTAGTTAAAACTGCTACTGAGATCCAATTGATATTCAATTGAACCTTTCTTAAATTAGCAGACTTGGGGCCCAGATATTCATAAATAGGATTATTACATAGGATACTATTCATCTTCGTAGTACAATCCTTTGATTCCTTCGTACTTAAAAAGCTGAAGTTTTTTTGTTTGGTTGAACACACTTATCTCAGGAACTACTGCTGGTTCGGACTGAAAAAAAAAACTTTTATGTTGGATAATCAATTTATTGAGGGAGGCTATAGGTTTATAGTAGTCGGGCAGCAGGTTTTAAACCACAGGGAAAGCTAGTTATATAATATACCTACATAATAAAATTCCCAGACCAGTTTGATCAGTATGCTGAATGATCTGAATCTCGGTATCGGCAACATGTTTACCCAATTTTACATAAATAATAATGAGCAAAAATATTGTTTTCGAAGAATTTATAAGGCTAAAGGTTAATCGGATTTGCTCATTAATATTATGTTAAGTCGTTACACGCGTAATTCGTTCAAAAATAATATTTTAGTTTTCACTTAATATTATTTTAGCCCACTGAAATTAGCAGGATTTTTCCAATTTTGTTATCTCTTCTCATAAAAATATCTCATAATAATGTGAGTAACAAAGCTTATTTTCAAACAACAAAGATTTTAGTAATGTAAATTATTTATTCCGCCATTCTGGGTCTTGGTTCATTATAAAGCTAATTAATAACGTACTCATCAAATCTAACTAAAATAATAAATGTGAAAGCATAAGATGTGTGGTTTGTGAGAATGGATGTTTGTTGGTGTGTCACATAAAAACTACTGAACCGATAGCGCGTAGCATGGTGCTACGTTACGTAGCACTCTAAGGGCTGATTTTTCAATAGTCAGATAACTTTGATCGGAGGAATTTAAATAGCGATTTGACATATTTTCTATAGATAAGCTGTCAAACCGCCATTTTTATTCTCCAGATAAAAGTTATCTGACTATTGAAAAATCAGCCCTTAGTCTAAAATTATTACTTAAAAGTTGATGATTTTTCAATTACAACTTAATAAGTATATAATGTTCTTTACAGGCTTCTTATTATTTTTTAAATTAAATGTTTTTGTAAACGACGCAGTGAAGGTCAGGCTTCCCAATTCATAAATTCCAGTATCCAATACCTATTTATTTAAATAGAATCTCACCTTAAATCCTCCTTTGTTTTATTATAGTAAAGTAACTGAAACAAGAACAACTCGGTTAACACCAATTACAAAACAATCTCGTTTAGACGAACCGTTTTCGCAAACTTGTTTTTCATTGTTGCGAAGCAATACAAAAAACTTTACCCTGTATACATAGCCCTATCTGAAATTGGCGATTGGATCTTCGTGCTTAGAGAATAGGTGTCAAAATAGAATGATCGTGGCGATCGATCTTGTAGATTGAGTTTCGTACGATCCATCAGCAGCGATTGGAATGAATGAAACCTACCAACCAACCCTTTTCCTTAATGATCAGATCGTATCTGAATAAGTAATGTACTATACACCGTGTTCTTCACGTTATCCATAAACTTTAGCAAATACTTCTATGGCTTTTACAAATCAAATCCAACAAAGGAAGTAGTACTTAAAAAGGCTTCGTTACAAAGATATTTGTAATTTCATTTAATGAAATTTAATTGAGCTATGCAGTGAGAAAGTATCTTAATTTGGCCTATGTTGCCGCTTAGTGCAAATACTATTTGCATTTCATTTGTTTCAGCCCGCCAAATGTTATGAATGAAAATACGACGTTGCCAATTCGGATAAAGAGGCATGCATATCGGGTTATTTACGTCTAGGTATTTAGTTTGTATGAAAATTAATAAAAAATAAAAAATAAGAATTTATTAATGTGTCCATAATGAAAAATGCTTACTTCCGTGGTTTGAACATCTGGTCGAAGTTTATGTATATCGTCCGGAACACGGTGTAGATGAGTGCCCTAGTTATACCTATATCGTTAAAACAGCCTTGAATTTTCATTAAAACATACAGAAAGTTGGGAACTTTTTGTTTTGTTTATTACTTCAAAAATTAAAAATCACTCTTAGGACGCGCATTAGCTGTGCAATTGTCTGTTACTCTGCGTCTCACTGGTTCGATTCCCGCACTAAACAAGTATTTTTATGGGCTACAGTTGTTCCAGGTCTGGGGATTTGTGTATGTGTGTTTAAATGTTGGTAATTAAACGCACCCACTATACAGGAGAAATTCCATAGACAGTGAAAAACATTAAATGGTAAACAGATATGAGTTTTCATTAAAAATCTCGTTATTAATATAATGATCTACAAAACAACCACCCACAGAAATTAATAGTACAATTAAATCAAGAGTTTTACAAAAAAGCCTCCAGATTCTAACAGTAAAAATAAATCCTTATTTTCTATATAAAAAGGACAACGTCCATGTGTCCAATGGTCGCTGAATTCAGATAGCCCCTGAATAAATAGAGAGGTATTAGGGAAAATTTATTCAATTCCCTGATACATTGCCTCAATCCATCTGCAATACGGGCAGATTTACCTAGATCTAGTAGGTAATATTTACGAAAATTCGTTTGGAAGGTCCAATGGAAAAGGTTACAGTTTTTGCAGCGTCATCATCATCATCAGCCTATAAATGTTCCCACTGCTGGGACACAGGCCTCCTCTCTGTGAGAGGGAGTGAGCCGTAATCTACCACGCGGGCCCAGTGGGGATTGGTAGATGTCACATGTCTTTGAATTTTTGGTTCTAGGACATGCCGGTTTCCTCACGATGTTTTCGTCCTACAACTCGTAAGTCGAGGCCGATACCACTGGGCCACCACTGCTCTGTTTCTCTGTTTTTGCAGCGTATGAACAAAATTACTTGTACTCTATTTACATAAGTATTCGTTGTTTTTTTAAAAACTATTTTATTATTTGTAACGTGCAGAAGTTTTGTGCAGATTCAATTCAGTAGTTTTTTCTTTTTAAAATTAACTTTTTTCTGAAAATTAATTACAAACAAAAATAAAACAGAATTGGTTCTACTATCCCGAGCTTTGCCCCAAGCAATTACTTTTATTTATAAGAAGATTAATTTAAGATTATACTTTCATGGATTAGGTAAATACTGCTTAGATAAAGTTCTTAGAAAATAGCTAACTTTTCGTTACTGAATTTAAATTTTAGTCACTATAATGTTACTTATTGTTCACAATTCAGAATTGTGAAAGATAATACGACTATTTCATTACGGAGACGGAAAGGTGTCTAAGTTACCATGTCTATTTGAATGAATGATTATTGAATTTAAAAATAACATCAGAAGATACTGAACCTACTGTGTTACTGTCAATTTTTCCCAATCGAAAATGAGCTTTCTACATTTGTGAACTAATTTGAAAATAAATTAAGTTTGACGGATTAGGGTAGGTTGATGTGCTAGCGTCTACGAGTCTGTACCATTAAGTAAATGAACACGAAAAAGTCCCCTAAAATTATAAATTTAAATTTAGACTAACATAGAGATAATCACAACAATTTTTTTGTTATTCCCTGCCTTAAGCCCAGACTTAAACCTGCTTAATCCATGCTGGCCTAATTAAAATTTGTAATTAAAGCTTAGCTGTCTAGCGTCCGTTAAAAATGCGGCCTTCAATATAAATAATGTCTGCATTGTATCGTCCAGGGTTGTAGTTTCAAATTTCATCTCAAATTTTTATTATTATTATATTATGAAACATAAAATAAAATTTTATGACGCGCAGCGGCAACGTGATACTAAAATGTAAAAGTTATTGTTAAGTATGATGACATTTGTGTAATAAATTAAAATTGATTACTGCGGAATAGTGTGCTGAAATTATAGCAAAACTGTTATGTGTAATCTATGAGTATCTGACTAATTTATGTCGCCACGTATAAATATTTTTAGTGTTGGATTTATTTCACAAATAGCAATTAATTTAGGTGGAAACCAAGAGGAAACCTTTAATTATTTAAAAACAGAATATTAAAGAAAGGTGAGTAAAACTGAAGTTAAAGTTTTCAGTCAATAATGTTAGTCAAAGAGATTAAATTACGAGACAAGGCAAACCTAAACTAAATGGTTTGTTAGATTGGCACGCCGCTATCGCGGCGGTAAGACCCCTCTTTGAGGAGTGGCTGGATAGGCGTCACGGCGTCCTGACCTACCGCATGACGCAGGTCCTCACCGGACACGGAAGTTTCGGGAGGTACCTGTGTCTGATGAGGAAGGAGGAAACGCCTGGGTGTCACCACTGCGAGGATCGCCCTAAGGACACGGTGGAGCATACGGTGCAGGACTGCCCCGCTTGGGCAGAGCACCCCCGTGTCCTCACGGCGGCGATAGGCGGAGATCTCTCGCGCCCGGCATTGGTCGAGGCCATGCTGCGGGGCGAGACGGAGTGGGAATCGGTCGCCTCCTTTTGCGAAGCAGTCATGCTCGCGAAGGAGGAGGCGGGCCGCGTGAGGGAGAGGATAGCGTCCTCCCTTCACCCTAGCCGCAGTGGTAGACGCCCACGGCGTCGGACGTCGGCAGGCGATCTCGGGCCACCGTAGGCGCGGGCCTGCGGGCGGCGAGTAAAGGGCAACTCGCTGTCCGACCATGGACCATGCCCGGGTCGACGGCGCGTTGTGTTCTACGCGCCCCTCAAAGAGCGTCAGCATGATGATGGGGCCTCCCTCTAGAGGGCCAGAGCCTGCCGGGGTTGCGGGACTTATTACCGTGACCCCGGAACATAAAGGGCTATTGAAGGACACCGTAGATTTTAGTCAGTACAAGTCTAACAGTCCCTCCTGCCCTGCACGGGTTGGGAGGACTCATTTGATGATTTTACCACGCTAAAAAAAAAGTGGTTTGTTAGATACCAAACCGGTTTTAGAAGTTTGAGTAAAATTCTAATCAAGGGTTTTATTTTTCACCCACACACGTCCTGAAAGCCTGTTGAGATAGGTTAAATAAAATCTTTATTAAATAAGGAATTCCCTCCACGCAACAAAGCGACACCACTATCGCTCCGCAATTAAGTATCTTTGCTCCACTACCTCTACCTAATACTTTTTATTTCATCTGGATAACTTTATGGCGAGCTTTTTATAAAATATCCTTAAGCTCTAAAAACTAACCTCTAACTAATATTATAAAAGCAGAAGCTTGTGAGGATGGATGGATACATGAATTTTTGTTACTCTCTCATCGAAAAATTACTAAACTGAGTTGACAGAAATTTGGTAGTACTCAGATAGTTTATAACACATGATACTTCTTTTCCCGGTATGATTTGGTGGGAAAATTATTATCGAAGTACACCCAGGTAACGCCGCGGACATAATCTAGTGTTCTATTATGTTATGACGCTACCAATATTCAAATCCTGTGAACACCACTGAATAATCGCACTGCGTAAGTTTCGCATCACTTTGCGTTCTGTGTACCAAAATCTTAAGTACCTACCCAAAATCAAGTATCGATTCTTTGAAAACCTATTATAAGATAAGTGTGCCAGTGTTAGTTGAACGTGAATGAAAGTAAATAGCAAAGCCACTTACAAACCAGTGTCATCCATTAAGGAACAACGGGAGTCTATTAGCGATAATACCTAAGTTAGTGGGTAGAGCCAAATTAGATTTGTTTTCGTATATACAGGGAGCTTTAGGAGTACGCACTACTTAAGACATGTTAATGGGTAAAAACTGACAACCGGTGGGCAAGAAAACTTCTCGAGTGGCGACCATGGACCGCAAGACGTAGCGTAGGCAGGCCTCCCACTAGGTGGACCGACGACATCGTGAGGGTCGCGGGCAACCGACGGATGCAAGTGGCGAATTGTCGTTCGGCGTGGCGGTCTAAGGGGGAGGCCTATGTTCAGCAGTGGACGTCTTCCGGCTGATGATGATGATGAATGGTCTATAGGCACGGTTTTGGTTTTCATTAGGGTTTCGTTACAAAAGGGTAAAACTGGGCCCAATTACTGAGATTTCGCTGTCCGTCCGTCTGTCTGCCACTTGACTGTATCCCATGATGATGATGTAATTTATTTTGTCGCTTTAACAAACAAACCAGAATTAAATAAATATTTTGGAGAGCTCTCGGAGCTCTAATATTATTTTTGCCGTTTTATAGATGACATAGATATGGAACCTTTCGTGCGCAAGTCTGACTCGTGCTGGGCTGTTTTGCGAAAGGGGGCTAGACGGAAAAAATTAAGATGAAAAGTTGTAACGACACTTTTTGCTATACTAAGCTATTGTAAGCCGTGCGGCGTGCGCATGTATCTCTGTCTGTCTCTCTCTCTCTTATAGAAAGCAAGCCAGATATTTTCTTTCTATTTCGCACTGAGCAGTGTAGTGTCGCGACGATTATTTTTGTTGAGTGTATACAGTAACTTCGTTCCATCCGGGTGTCCCTTGATACCTCTCAAGTTTTTATTTTTTTTATCATTGCAACGTACTAGGAATTTCAACTGCACCGTGTGGGTTTGCCGTTACCAAACATTTAAAGTCACATACACAAACACATAGACCCGGAACAACTACTTACAGATCATACAAGTACAACGATTTATTCCTTGCGGGAATCGAACCCGCAACACGCAGCGCAACAGTAAATCGCTCAGTCACTACACCAATTGTGCCGCCTGATTTAATTTAGGTTACTAGTAATGACCTGCATAGTATGAATGAATTCAGGCTGGCCTGCTAGTAATGACCTTAATTTACGATGTTCAAAACCTCACTAGCTCCAGTTCCAAAACCTTAGAGGAGCTTTATTTTGTACAGAGTTTTCTTTTTGTTATTATTTGTAAGCTCTAAGTAGTGTAGGAAAATGTTGTGAGAAAAGCGGCAAAGGAGGTCCCTCTCTCATATGATAGGATGTCTGTATCCCAGCAGTGGAGAAGTTACTTTTGGCACTCAAAAAAAGTGCTTTAATTAATGTTAAAGCCAGGGATATTTCGGGTGTGGGTCTGATAAAAATAGACACGCAAAACAAAACACAAACCTATTACACATACCTACTATACAGGTTGAAATTTTATTAATGAGCAATATTTTAAACACTGGATTTACTAACGATACTAATTGTATTACGGAACTGCGCTTTAAGGGTCAGTTCAGACCGAGACGCGAAGCGACGCGACGATGCGTGAAGAGGCCTGTCATTTCACGCTGCGTCGCGCTACGCCTCGCGGCGCCGCGATGCGCCTCGCTGCGCCGCAAGACGTATCGCAACGTCGCGAGGCGCATCCAGACGCCGCGCGGTGCAGCAGAACGTGTCTACATTTTCCACGTGCTGCCGCCCCATCCCGCGTCCTCCCGCAGTCCCATTTGCAAATGGCGGCCTCAGCTACATAGTCCAGGGGCTAGAGGTAGTTGAATATGCAAAATCCGAGTGACGGCAACTATGACCGAATTCATAAACATAATATTATTATGCGCTTTATCTGTCCCGCAAAAAGCTGTGATCTGATTTTTCTATAAATTATAACGGAAGTAATCATTAAAATGATTGCTCAATACATTCCGTATACGATTAAGAGAAGAGGGCGAAAAAAAATGAACCAAAAAATTGACCGGCAAGTTCTACATTGTTATTCTTTGACCTTTTCTTAACTTAAATCGGTTGGCGAAATTCGTTACTCACAATTATGCATACTTAGTCACCTCTAGCTCCCGGTCTTCACCTCGCATCGTGGAGCGGCCGCGAGCGGCGTCTAGCGGCGCCGCGCTGCGTCGTGAAGCCTTGAGAGATGCAGCGCAGCACCGCTGCTTTGAGATGCGTCGCGCGGCGCATCGTGGCGCATCGCTGCGCATCTCAACGTATTCTAAATTCTCACAACGAAATGTGTATCTTTTGTTGTAGAAAATAAAGTCGTATTTTGAATGGCTCTTAAAAGTGTGCGTGCATCGTCGCGTCGCTTCGCGTCTCGGTCTGAACTGACCCTAAAATATACTTTAGGACTTTTGGGGTTTATCGATTTTTTTTATTACTTTTAGTGTTTATTTGCAATAATAAGCCTTTGCAATGTGATATACTACATTTTTAAAGGTGTCCATAATTGCATTAATAATATTTTTGATTTGCGATTTATTAGCCGTAATGCAATCAGCATCATGAGTAGAGCCTTAGTTTAAAATATTGCCCATGATTTCGATTTCACCCTGTATAACACAAAATAAGGAAGACAAGGAATGAAATCTGCAAAAGATTTCATAATTATTTTATGCAGTCTCTTTATTCCTCACAGTTGAGCTGCAAACAATATCAGGGTATGCGTGATCCCGTCGAGTGCAATCGGTTTCCTTACAAAACCAACGACTAAGCCAGGATCATTCTTGAATTCTACATTCGGAAAACTATTAAAGTCTATTATTAACTTTCGGTAAGGCTTCCAATAACTGTCTCTATTATTAGCAACAACATTTGTATAGGCAGAAACAGTCCAACAAATCGTGGCTTTGGCGTTAATTAACAGTAGGAGATGGAGACTGTTCCGATTCGCTCCAGCGCACCCAATCATAGTAATCTGAGAGCCGGATAGGTCACAGCGTAAATAAATGTTTCTACTGACCATGGCGTCCAATTTTCGGTGATGATAAATGACTTAATAATACAAAACATATTTTTTAATAGCAAGGAGCAGCTCTGCCTGCCGTTGGGAGATTCATCATCATCATTATATCAGCCGTAAGATTTCCACTGCTGAACATAGGGATAGGCCTCCCCTATAGACTTCCAATAGGACTGTTGGAAGCGGCTTGCATCCAGCGTAATCCTGTGTGTGCTCTTCCTCTTCATAAGATCGTCTGTTCGCCTTGCGGGTGGAAGTCTTACACTGCGCTCTCGTTGGGAGATTGCATCTCATAATTTAAGTTTTTGTCCTGATTTTGACTCCGACTATGTTTTTTTTTAATCGTATTAAAATCATCAAAGGAGTCCTCCCACCCATTACTGTAAAGCCTCCTGCAGACACACGCGATTAATCGCGCTGCGACAACGAGCCAAGCTAATTTCCACTCTAAATGTACTGCGAATGGACCGCGACATGTCGCCCCGCGCGATTAATCGCGTGTGTCTGCAGGAGGCTTAAGTCTCACTGACTAAAATCCACGATGTCCTTAAATAGCCCTTTACATTGATTAGCGTGGAACCGATGTTTGATTAAAGCTGTCATAAGATTTTAATAAGCATGTATAAATAGCAGTTAATTGTGTGTTTAGTTGTACGTTATATGTAAATAATTGAAAAACTTACTGGAGTGTGTCAAATAGTTTGTGGATAGCATTGCACCTTCTGGCAAAAATATTATCAACATTTCCAAAAATTATCCCTAGGTAGGTATTTAACTATTTAATAAGTAGGTAAATATCTACCTCGTTAGAAAATAAATTAAACTTAAGTGCCTATCTAATGTCTCTACAACGTAGGCAAGCAAATTGGATAGATAAGTAACGTCCCAAATCCAATTTCGTTAAAAAACGTCCTGAAATCTCATTCAAATGCAAATTATGACTAACGATATCTCGGAGAGCCGATGTTCGAGGTAAAAAATAAGTTGTTATCTATCTCATAAAAATTGGGTACCTATTCGGAAAAGCTGTTTTGGATTCGCAAAAACATATTTCTCGAAGCCACACCACTTGTGTTGAAACATAATTTACTGAAGTTTAGAATAAAATATGGTAGCCTTTCATAAAATATTCGTAAGCCGTGATAGGTTTTTTTCAGGATTCATAGCAACACACTTAGGTGCCTATACAGGGTGAATTTTTCAACTGGGCGTGGATGCTATATATGAAACTATGAGGAATATCGAAAAACGTATAAAGGAGTCTCGAGGCCGATTTTGACGAAAACTGAAACTACATCATTGGATTTTAGAAAAATCAATAATCCTGGCCAGGAATCGAACCCGCTGATTTTGGAAAAAAATCACACCCTGTATCGTTTATTTATATTCCTTATAGTTTCGGATATAGCCATCCACGCCAAGTTGAAAAATTCAACCTGTATACCTATTACTAGCTACACACACCATTCCACTCGATTTATCTATAGGTACTTCTATACTTAAGATTCTGTTTGGTTCTCTCAGGAACTACTGGTTCGAATTGAAAAAAAATCCTTTTGTGTTGAATAGCCCTATTAGGTATCGAGGAAGGCTATAGGTTACCTATATAATATCACGCTACGACCAAAAGGAGCCGAGCAGTCTAGTCCCGGATAAACGTTACCTTCGTATTCGGTACTTCGGAGATTAAAAAAGAAGAAAGAATAATAATAATAGAGAAAATGATAATAAACAGTTGATTTTTATTGCCCTCTGTAAACAGCCAATTAAGGAATTTGTTTCATTCCCTAATTTTTTTACCTACTTACAATTTAATGTCATTAGCTACCAAGAAAGTAGTACCTATTAACAGAATTAATTTTCCTGTCAATTAAATTCAGAACGTTTTGTAGGTAGGTGCCTATATTATAGAAAGATACATATTTTACAGCGCCGCCTTTTGAAAATGGCAAACATAGTGAGAGTCTGTTGTGTTTGCCGTAATGTAAGTAGGTACTTAATATTTTCAGGATCTCAAAAGAGGATTAGGTATTGGTAAAACCACGTCCATCCGTAGGTACATCTAATAATATGACAAATGATAAATTATCATTTGTCATATTTTTTGTATTATGAAATTATGAATAATGTAGATCCAATTTTAGTCTCATCAATTTGTCGAACAAGAGCGCGCTACTCACCACGCGGGACATTTTTACTTAGAACATAGTGGAAATAATCATAAACTAGTATAAATAACTACAAAATATTTAAGAAATAATTAACTGATTGTAATTATTTTCAGTGTATCAAAGCAAAAGTGGACCAGGGTGAGTTTGTTTGATTCAGTAGTGTGCTTTGCACTGACACGCTTTAGATCATGAAATAGACATGATCGAGTCCGATTTGCAAAAGCGCTTAAAAATATTGTGCATGCAATCGAGATTTAAAAAGAAATGCGCGGTGAGGTTAGCATGTGGCCGGTGTCCCTTGTTACCCTCCAATCTCTATAGGTATCTATCTTGGATAGAGGGTACAATAGAGAGTGCGAGCCGTGTTCAGTGTTCCAAGCCAGTGCATCTTCATCAGTCGCCGCGGCCGCCCCACTGCGGGAGCTCACTCAAACTTTGCTTGCTGTGTAAATTAATAAAATGAGCATTTTAGATCAATTAGATGAAAATAGCGTGGCTTGTGTGATAGTGGTTTTAGTGATAATAGTGGCATGACTTCAACACATAAGTTGGTGTGGTGTTTATTTTAAAATTTAATTAAATAGCAAGGGAATTAGTTTAATCAAACAAAAACGAGTTATTTAATAAATTAGTTCATTTATTGCAGTTTACACAGGTTGTCACACTGAATTTGATTTGTCAGCTTAAAATATCTTCACAGCACAGCCAATGAACACGAAAAATATGAGCTTTCTTGGTTTACACAGGTTGCCGCACAGGAATCAATTTCTCAGCTGGTAGCAGCTTCACTACACAGTCTGTGCAGTAGTCAGTGCCGGTATTATCGGTCCACCTTGCACCCAAGAACCCAGTTTTTTGGCATCCAACACACATAGTCTTAGTCTGATAAACAGGAGTTGCTTCATCCAATAACCTCTGTTCTTTTGCAGATTTTAGCAAGTCTAGCATGTATCTGTTACTGTTCCTCATTTCTAGTGAGGACATATTGTCTTGAGCCTCTCCGCTGTCATATGGATCCTCCATGGTTACAGGAACATGCAGTTGTGGGAAAAAGGTGGATTTCTTGTAAAACATTGCCTTATTTTTGTCTTTCCCTACACCTTTCGGAACTCTGCCTGGTATTGGTAAGCCTGCTTTGGCTAACTTAGCAAAGTACTTCTGTATCCTGCTCATAACTTGTATGGGAGTCCTTGTTCCTAATGCTTGAGCTATTTTCTTGTACCGTCTCGCCTCAATAGGCTCTTCAGGGTAGATTTCAAGTAATTCTTCTAATCTTTTCTGCTCTTCACAAGACCACAGTTGGTTAAAAGTTTCTGGTTTATTGTCTGTGAACTTTCGTCCTCTTACTTTAGTACTGGAATCGAAATCATCTTTGTTCGGCTTTGTGTCTCTAATATCATCACTGTCCAATGTTGAGTCTATGCCATAGCTACCCCAGTCAATGCTAGGTAGTTCACCAATGGTTTGTCGAGGAGGGAAGTTCGCACACCCTGCTTTCATTTCGTTTAAAAAAGACATGGGGTCATTCAGTGCCTTAATTTGAGCTTCTGATAATTCTTCTATATCTTTCAATGCCTTCACTTTCTGAGCTTCCAATTTGACGATATACTTTAACAAGTCACAATAATCTTTATTTCCACGAAGAGCCAGGTGATCGGTTTCAAAGGCGAATTCTTCATCCGACTCCATGTTTTCAGAGCCTATGTTTTCCATATTTTATCTGTAAGGACCAATATTACTGTAATTAATAAAAACTAAGTTTTCTAAAATTTTATAGTAAAATGAGTGTTAGTTCCGGAATAAAATTGCCGGGCAGTCCAAAGAGGCTGAGTGTAAAAATTAAAAACAAACTAAATAGTGTTCAACAGAAAAAATGCAAGTTACCTGAATACAGGAGCGCTTCTCTCGAGGGATGGTCTGGACGGTAAGTAAGTAAATTATTAAGAATGTGTTTTTGTTTTCAAAACATATTTTTTTCTATTTATTTGCAAAAACCAAAATAATACTTTCTGATTTCACCCTGTTTTTGGCAGAAACGTCAAAAAGGTTACGTTCCGAATACGAATCTACAGTCATTCAAGCGAACGTTTCAATGAACATCGAGCTCTTTCTTTTAAATAAATACCTATAAATTTAAGAAAAGGATGACTAATCATATGATAGTTTGTATACTAGTAACTTATTTTCTTATTAATATTTAATTTTATTAGAATAATAAACAAAACTGGAGCACTGTCGTGTCTAACACATATTGGTTCACGTACGGAACGTACCTATTGGTATTGTATTTTGCGCCCTCTAGTGGCTATACTATGAACTTTTATGTCGGTCTTCGTCTCGTGGGTTTTTGCTAGCTACAGTAGATGTCGCTGTTCGTGACTTTAGTTTTGTATATCTAAGATAGATGGAGCTACAATATAATTGGTAAATAGAAATTAAACAATGGACGAGGGGAGGGCTTTTCTATACGTGCTATGCTAAACTATTATCAATTTGTGTATTATCAGTTTATAGGACTTGTGGCAAAAGTTTTTAAATATAACTTTATATTTAAAAACTTTTGCCACAAATCCTATAAACTTCAAGATAAAGTGCAAACTATTGATTACGCAGTAGTAGCTGCTGCATTAAGCATTTTGATACGGCAAGCAGTCCAAAGAAAAGCGCGTTTCCACTCGATTTACCGACAAGGGTCAAAGCCCAAAGCGCGAATTCGATTAAGCCTACCTATCTACAACTTGGTCAAATCTGTCACCGTCATGAAAAGGGGTCTCCAGCCCTGTTCTAAATTTAAACTCGTACTAATTCAAATGAACATAACGTACTCAATGAACGTAGGTACTCAAATTGCTCAAGTTGAGCAAATTAATTTGTACGCGTCAGCTTTTGCTAATTTTATTACCTACCTTCCTACCTAGGTATAAGTATCTAGGTTTCAATTTTATTGAGAGGAAGATATACGTAAGTACTTAGGTAGGCATTTTAATAAATAATTAGGGGTGTTAGACCCGTAATTGGGATTCGACTACTTACATTTGCAAGTACCTAGGTACTTTTTTATACCTACGTGGTAAAATCATCAAATGAGTCCTCCCACCCAGGGCAGAACGGGACTGTCAGACTTGTACCTACTGATTAAAATCCACGGTGTCAACAGCCCTTTACTTTCCAGGGCGATGGTTACCTGATGAGTGCCGCGACCCCGGCAGGCTTTGACCCTCTAAGGGGGCCCATGTTAAATTGCTTATACAGCTATTTAAGGCGCGTGTCGAACACGATGCGCCGTCGAGCCGGGCATACCGGCATGGTCCATGATCGGACAGCGAGTCGCCCATTACTCGCTGTCCGCACGCCCGCGCCTACGGTGCCGGAAATCACTAGGTACCTAGGTACCTACTTATTACTTACTTAATAACATAATTACTATTGTAGGGACTAGGGAACCTACCCAAATCTGTCTTTTTCAGTTGGGAATGAACCATCTCATTTTGCAATAGGTAACGTTGAAACCTTCGATCATTAATAACAACTTATTTTTGATCTTGTTGTTATTAATGATCGAAGGTTGAAAACCTATTAAAGAAATTTGACAAACTGGGGTAGGTAGATGTACTTTGTGTTACTACTTGGGTATTACCAATTGATGAAGATCACAGTGCCTAGGTACTCGTAGGTACTTATTTAATTTAGTTGCTCTATTCGTCTGCCGGTTGTCAGAGCTCTTTTAAACTAACAAGAAGCCATAACTCACATTGGTGTTACCTACCTAGTGGCTTCCCTGGAAATTATAAGTATTATCTCGGATATGGATTGAGATTAAATTAATTTCGAGATTTAAAATTACACTCGGGCATATTCGTTACAAAAACATTCGAGTTACAAAGTTTAAAGCCTCCTGCAGACACACGCGATTAATCGCGCGGGGCGACATGACGCGGTCCATTCGCAGTATTTTTAGAGTGGAAATTAGCTTGGCTCGTCGCAGCGCGATTAATCGCGTGTGTCTGCAGGAGGCTTTAAAAAGGTCAAGTAATATTTTTTGTATAATTCTCATCCAACTACCTACTTAGTTGTTTTTTTTCATATTATCTTATTCTCTTATTGTTTATTTATCCTTATTATTTCTGAACGAGTCGCTGAAAGGTCACGGGTCTAACATAAAACATAGTAAGTAGGTTCGTGTCATACAAAGTAGGTGGTTTCCACTCGGATTATGAAAGGCTTCGTAGGTCAAATGTAGGCGGGCGGACGTAAACGGACAACCATGCCCAAAGATTTTTATTAATATTTATTAGTTGGCGATTAATGCCGGTATTATTTACGAAGTAATAAGAACCTCTTAAAAGCCCCTAGTGTGACGTATGAGGTACCTAGGTACCCACGTCACAAACTTTCCTTCATAATATTAGAATATGCGTAGGTTCCTATCCTACCTAATTAACAAACATAATGTCACGCCTGAATCCCCCAAAGGGACAGGCAGAGGTGTACTTTAAGTAAAATACGTATACCCGCATAAAATCCTATGTTTAGAGACCACCTCTAGTGCCGACGGACACAAATCCAACTTCAAAATGTCAAAAATTTTGACCAAGACACCCACGCTCAGAAATCTCTAGCTACTGACTGAGGTATTCCCTAGGTAGGTACTAATCTTTAACAAAAACCAGAACTATGTACTTAGGAACATAGGAATCTTCTTCCATCGGACATAATCTAGACGTACTGCTAATTACCATCCATATTTAGTTGCCATTCCACCAATTCACACTAAGCGCTTCAAATCTTCCTTCATAATGTGCACAAGAAAAGAGTGGAACTCACTACGCGCGTCTGCGTTTCCGAATGCATACAACCCAAATCTCTTCAAAGTTAGAGATAACAGGTTTTTTTTAGGTAAACTCCAAGGTAGATTTTGTCTTTGGCACCTTTGACCTAGACTTAACTAGACCAGAGTCAAGAACAAACCCATCTCAAACAATAAAAAAATACCTAGAAAACTTCATACTACTGCTAAACACTTCTTTTAAACACATTTAAGACTATTTCCAATACCTTTAAACTAGCATTTCAATACAAGAATAGATCGCTTTCCAAGTTGAATCCGAGAACAGTTCGTGATCTGGACAGGTGCCAGCCAAGCGATTGTCTTCTAAGCGACTGTTGCGAATCAAGTTCAAGTTGGAATTACGGCGACATTAAACTGGAGCGAAATTCATTTAAGTTGAGCTTATAAACGGGGTTACCGGTTTTATAATGCGGAGATTTGAATACAGAAATATTTTAGGCGTGGGTCGAAGGGAAAAAGGTCAATTTTTTGGTATTTTTTCAGGGTAGAACAAAAGATTTTTATAACATGTAAACAAGTTGCGTAAAAAAAATAAGAAATTCCATCACATTTTTCGTGTTGAACTTTTTCACAATATTTTAATAAATTTCATTGGACTGGTAGATAAGGATGGACAAACAGATAACAATGGTTTTTAAAAAGAAAATCAACACACAAGTACTTCAATTCAAGTGTGTATGAAATACTATATGCCTGGTATGCAATCCAGCTTACTATAATCAAACCGATCAGACCTGGTACTTGTTTACTTGGTTAACATCTCAACAATATAAGGTAGGATAATATGAAAGCAAGTTAACAGAAACGCATTAAACGGAACCTACGAACCTACGTTAGCTTGGACCGTCTTCCTATTAATATTCTTTACCTACACAAATAAAAGCAACTGCCCTTCCGAGGGTACGAAATCTTCCCACTCGATGCAAAGGGGTCGTGTAGACATTTCTATACCTAACATATGCAATGTCCTTTGTAGCTTGTTTGTAGCCACTTATAGCCTAAAGGGATGTGATGAGAAGACAGCGGGTTACCGAGCTATTATTAATTTGTAGCCGTCAATGGGGTTATTTTTATTAACCGTTCAGTCACTCGAGTGCCCTATGTGGTCTGTTTTTAGATTTGGTGTGACATTTGACGCATTATTTTAGATACTTTTAATGTCGCATCATTGCGTCAAATAGATAGATATGTCGAAGAATCGTTATCAGAAGGGTCGCGATTTCGGAAATAACACTCACAAAACCTTCGTTAACACTTTTAATTACTTGTTAAAACACACTGAATACAAAATAACCAAGGATGCCCGAGATATGACTCGATTAAAAACTTAGGAACGCGGGAAGTTTATCGTAGATGACGTGGCGTGACCAAGATGTCTACAAAGCTTGACGGACCGATGCAAAGTGTTCACTTCACTCAACTGTCCGTCCAAGTGGCCTACCCCACACAGGTTTGCCAACATATCTGTCAACGTCAGTACCTGCCAACGTGGAATACCTGATTAAACTTCCGAATCGATATTCAACTCGACTAGCTCGCTCGGTGTTGCCATTACTCCACGCTAACCATCCCCAAGTGTAATAACTTGGCATTCCTAAACGTTATCTGTCAAATCTAACTTCGTAGTTCCTCCAATGAGAGATAGATGGCCTTATTCTAAATTAACACTAATCAATAAAGATTCTAAATTGCGTTTCTGTTTTGATTCCACACCAACGATAATAGATGGCGTTATTCTAAATTATTATGCTTCTGTGTTGGTTCTGCGACAGATATATGGAATACCTACTTATTTGGGCATCAACCTTTTTCATAGGTCTTAGATTTAAAACACTAGCAGGTAGGCTAAGGAGACTATCATTTGATTTTACATTTCAAACATTTCTGGTTTCTAGCTAAGAACTTCCAATAATCGTCACGGTTGGCTCAGTACTCAGTAGTAGCTGAACTAATATTGGCAGGTATGGTATGCAAACGCACACATGTTGTACAAAATCCTAGAGTTGAGAAACATGAAAAAAAGTATTGTCATTAAACGGTAGTCATTAGGGACCATGCACACTTCGACGGCACGTTGTGATCCTCGCGCGCCTTATAGAGCTGTCAGCAAACTGATGGGCTCTCCAAAGAGCCAAACGCCTGCCGGGGTCGTGAGACTCTCTAAACAGGCTACCGCGACTAGACAACGTAAAGGGCAATTCAAAGAACATGGTGGATTTTTGTCAGTATGAGTCTGACAGTCCCTTTCGCTCCACCTAAGGTGGGAGGACTCATCTGATGATTTTACTACCTAAAAAAAGATGTAGGTTTTCTGCCACAGGATAAGTTCCTAGAGTGGGGCAAAGTAAAAAAAAAATTAAATACCTATGTAAGTACTTAAATGTTATAGGGACTATTAATGTGGACTACCCTGCGCTCTCGTGCTAGATAGAACATGTCTGTAACCATTGTAATCATTTAAAGTTAGAGTGGACAGCTGGCATCTTTTAGGCACTGTTGGTCCTTTGCAGTCAACATCAGTCGATTTCTCAAAATTGTGTATCAATTACTCATCATTCACCGTCTTTTATCATCTAAATTAGGAACTACGAGTGCAGCATTTGCACCAACTAGCAATTTACACAAAAGTCTAATTTTTAGGGTTCCGTAGCCAAATGGCAAAAACGGAACCCATACAGATTCGTCATGTCTGTCTGTCTGTCCGTCCGTATGTCACAGCCACTTTTTGTCGAAAGTATAAGAGCTATCCTGTTGAAACTTGGTAAGTAGATGTATCATGTGAACCGCATTAGGATTTTCACACAAAAATAAAAACAAAATAAATTTTGGGGGTGCCCCTCATACATAGAATTGAAACTCAAAAAAAATTTTTTCACCAAACCCATACGTGTAAGGTATCTATGGATAGGTCTTTAAAAATGATATTGAGGTTACGAATATATTTTTTTTCTAAACTGAATTGTTTGCGCGAGAGACACTTCCAAAGTGGTAAAATGTGTCCCCCCCCCTGTAACTTCTAAAATAAGAGAATGATAAAACTTAAAAAAAATATATAATGTAGACCTCAACAAAAACTTCCAACGAAAATTGGTTTGGAAGAGATATAGTTAGCAGTTTTTGAGATATAGTACATTTACAAAAACCGCAAATATAACTTTGCCATTCATACAAACACTATGAAAAACAAAGTTATTTTTATTGTTTGTGTATATTACTTACTAATCTCAATATAATTATATCCATAATCTATGCTTGCTACTACGGAACCCTTCATGGGCGAGTCCAACTCGCACTTGGCCGGTTTTTAAATGCACCTGCAGCACATATCGTAGTCTCGTCATCAATTTACTTGTTGAGCGCATATTGATGTTGTCTAATCGACTTACCTTCGGAATTCCATCGGACCACTTTGCTAATTGCGCCGCGGCATCATATTATCTTGATAGACAAAGATGGGGCTGAGTAATAGCCCGTAAGACCATACATACATAGACCAACGCACTATTTTTAAGGAGGTGGTAAAATCATCAAATTAGTCCTCCCGCCCTGGTTGGAGCGGAAGAGACTGTCAGACCCTTGCTTAATAAATTTCATCCAGTTCCTTCGATTGCCCTTTGTGTTCTAGGAGACAGTCTCGTGACGCATAACATGATCTACTTTTAATCTTACATACACCTTTCACTATAGCAGACAATAGGGCAGAAATAATGTAGTTCAATGGACGTCGTCTATTTTTTTATAACTTATTCAATCAAACCTGAGTGACTCCTTGCTGTAGTTTTGTTAAATGTGCCAGATAAGTTAGTAATAAATATTCTCGTTGTTTCATAAAAAGCAGTTTAAAAATGTTCTGTGCTTTAAATACCTATACATATTATTGGCGCCTGTAACTGCGTGGGTCGGTAGGTGTTAAGCCTCCTGCAGACACACTCGATTAATCGCGCTGCGACAACGAGCCAAGCTAAGGTAAACGGGCGAAATGTATGGGAAAAAAACCCACGGCGGACATAAATGAAAATGTAAGGATATATCGCTAAATGTGTCTTCTTTATCATGGTAAGGGTCGCATTCTTGTGGGAACTGGGAATTTTGAGAAAATTGATCTTAAATATGTATTCATATTTTACAATATTTATTCGGCGTAATCAATGCAGTTTCGCAGTATAGCACAGGATATACCAACAACAAATCGATATATATAGGGCGTCGAAATAATTATACTATAATATTCTTGAAATCGATCATTTCTGACCTCTATTAACCATCGACACATTGTAATTAACCGTGAATAATTGGCATCTGCGTCGTCAATTGTTCAATTCTCCTCCTAGAATCTAGATGTTAGCACATGTGGAATATTATCACATTATTCAATTAAATCATCTACTGTGGACGTCCATTTTGTAATTGTTCTTTAATTGTTATGCGGACCAATTGGTCCGCTCAACATTTCAAGGGTTAAAGGAATTGAACCGGTAATCGACTAACCATGTATAATCTCCGATCTAATATTAAAATGTTAATATGCCTTTAAAAAATGCGAAGGAGGAAGGTGGACATGAAGGTCTACCCGGCTTAGAAGGAGAACAATCATGTGCACTATTGGCAGTGGCAAATTCTTGCGCCCGGCGCTAGTTCAATCCATTCTGCTGGGTGAGGGGAAATGGGAAGCAGTCATTCACCTTCTTTTGTGAAGCTTTACTTTTTTTGTATCGTGGTAAAATCATCAAATGAGTCCTCCCGCCCAGGGCGGGACGGGAGGTACTGTCAGACTCGTACTGACTAAAATCCACGGTGATCCTTTAATAGCTCTTGACGTTCCATGGTCACGGTTACCTGATGAGACAGTCCCGCGACCCCGTGAAGCTTTACCTAATGTTGGCTAAGGAAGAGGCGGAACGCCTCACGGAGAGGACATCCACCAACTCAGCCCCAGCCTCCGCGTAAATCGCCCAGGGCGTTGGAATTCCTGGAGCGATTTCCGTCCACCGCTCGGAGAATACGGTGGAGCATACGGTGCCGCGTTTGGGCAGAGTACCGCACTGAGGCGATAGGTGGCGACCTCTCGCCCCCGGCATTGGTTGAGGCCATGCTGCGGGGCGAGACGGACTGGGAAACGGTCGCCTCCTTCTGCGAAGCAGTCATGCTAACGAAGGAGGAGGCGGGACGCGTGAGGGAGAGGACAGCGTCCACCTCACGACCCATCCGCCTCGGAAGACGCCCACAGCGACGGACATCGCGGGACGTTTTCCGGCCATCGTAGGCGCGGGCATGCGGACGGCGAGTAATGCGCAACTCGCTGTCCGACCACTGAACATGCCCAGGTCTCAAAGAGCTGTCAGCAATATGAAGAAAGGCGGGCCCCCTTTGAGGGTCAAAGACTGCCGGGATCGCGGGACTATCGGGTAACTGTGGCTCCGGAACGTAAAGGGATATTGAAAGACACCGTGGAAAAGATAACGTTCGACCACAGTAGTCTAAACTTTTTTTTTAGCGTGGTAAAATCATCAAATGAATCGTGAGGGCGGGAGGGACTGTCAGACTTGTAAAATCCACGGTGTCCTTCATTAGCTCTTTACGTTCCAGGGTCACGGTAATGGAATAAGTCCCGCGACCACGGCAGGCTTTTCCGTCATCTTGCTGACGCTCATTGAGGCGCGCGTGGAACACAACGCGCCGTCGCGTCGACCCGGGCATAGTCCATTGTCGGGCGGCGAGTTGCCCATTACTCCTCGTCCGCATGCCCGCGTCTACGGTGGCCGGAGATCGTCTTGCGACGTCCGACGCCGTGGGCGTCTACCACTGCGGCTGGGGCGGAGGGAGGACGCTGTCCTCTCTCTCTCACGGCCCGCCTCCTCCTTCACGAGCATAACTGCTTTGCAGAAGGAGGCGACCGCTACCCACTTCGTTTCGCCCCGCAGCATGGCCTCGACCAATGCCGGGCGCGAGATGTCACGGCCTATCGCTGCCGTGAGGACACGGTGGTGCTCTGCCTAAGAGGGGCAGTCCTGCACCGTATGCTCCACTGTGTCCTCCGGGCGATCTTCGCAATGGTGACACCCAGGCATTTCTTCCCTCCCTATTCGACACAGGTAGGTACCTGTGTCGGATAGGGAGGGAAGAAATGCCTGGTTTCGGGAGGTCCCGAAACTTCCGTGTCCGGTGAGGACCTGCGTCATGCGGTAGGTCAGGACGCCGTGACGCCTTTCCAGCCACTTCTCAAAGAGGGGTCTTACCGCCGCGATTGCGGCGTGACCGACAGTAGTCTTAACTTAGATATTTGTAGTCTTGCCTCCACTATTATCTGTGCTGTATAGCTTCTTCAGTGAGCTGGCAAGACAATAATTATTACCTTGACAGTTTAAATGTTCGATTCAATCTCACGAGGTTTATTAAAAAAAATGCATAACTGCATTACATTACATTATACACAAATTCTTAAGTTAATGTATCTTAGGGTAAGTGCATTTTTGTCAAGTGTTTTTATGCCTAATAAAGTTTATTGAAAATGAATGTAAAACTTACCGGTGTGGTGTTATTTACAGCTTGGCCAGAACGTCTTGAAACGGAACTAATATTTTTATTTGCTGACAACGTTTTAAAATATTTGATGTAAACAAAGACGCAGGTTTGCAAGATTTATTATTGTGCCATAAAACTAACGTAATAAGTGAAAATAAAATCATTCAAAGTGCTGGTAGCGAGAGGACAGTGGCGACTTCCGGTTTTCTACTGCCAAGCTGTATTGTACGCGAGAATGCCCGGAGGACACAGTAGAGCATACGGTGCAAGACTGCCCCGCTTGGACAGAGCACCGACGTGTCCTCACGGCGGCGATAGGCGGAGACCTCTCGCGCCCGGCATTGGTCGCGGCCATGCTGCGGGGCGAGACGGAGTGGGAAGCGGTCGCCTCCTTCTGCGAAGCAGTCATGCTCGCGAAGGAGGAGGCGGGCCGCGTAAGAGAGAGGACAGTGTCCTCCCTCCGCCCCACCCGCAGTGGTGGACGCCCACGGCGACGGACGTCGCAAGACTATCTCCGGCCACCGTAGGCGCGGGCATGCGGGCGGCGAGTAAAAGGCAACTCGCAGCCCGACCATGGACCATGCCCGGGTCGACGGCGCGTTGTGTTCCACGCGCGCCTCAAAGAGCGTCAGCATAATGACGGGGCCCCCTCTCTAGAGGGCCAAAGCCTGCCGGGGTCGCGGGACTTATCTCATTACCGTGACCCCGGAACATAAAGGGCTATTGAAGGACACCGTGGATTTTAGTCAGTACAAGTCTGACAGTAAGGGGGTGGGAGGACTCATTTGACGATTTTACCACGATAAAAAAAAAAGCTGTATTGTACCACACGAGGTAGGTTAACTAGTGAATAACACTAGGTGGTTCCGATATCTTTCTAAAAACAATTCTGAAAGTATGTGTTTTCTGCGATGTAACAGGGATCAAATACGTTTATTAACAAAGATATTCCAAACAAACTGTAAAAATCAGGTTGAGTGGCTTGTAAACTATGTATCTAGTAGATAAAAAACAAAAGATAATCTGAAAACGTACAAATTAAGAGGAAAGAGAACGAACGGAGATTTTTTATATAAATGTATTTTTGGTTATAACTTTGTTTTCCCATCGATTACAAAAAATATATTTTTGTATATTATTAAGTGAATTATGCGCTTTCACTCCAGACCATTTTCATTCATGTCCGTGACCGGGTCGGATTCCGCCCGATGACCTTTCCACTCTAAAAATACTGCGAATGGACCGTGACATGTCGCCCCGCGCGATTAATCGCGTGTGTCTGCAGGAGGCTTAATAGCGTGTTTGGTGAAAATAGGCAAAGCCGCGATTATGACTGTAATTTACAGGAAAACATGTTTATTTTTATGTTGGTGATATACCTATTTACGACAAAATCCGTAGTTTATAGTAGGTAAGTAACAACTATTTACATCATCCCACACTTTATTTATCTTCAAATGTACAGAACATCAAATCAAATACTTATACGAAACACAACAAGTAGCTAATAAGCTCGCCCACATATAAATATTATTTGTTATGCATATATATTTTGTTCCTTTTCCATCAAAGGCAAATTCTATTACGTTTTGTTGGCAAAAGGGTTTTTTATTATTTGCGAGTACGTTTGTGGCAATTCCATATCAATCTGGGGTTATACCGAATGCTGTGGAGCAGGAAATGAAAATCAAAATGTTGCCGACAGGCGTCAACCCACTTTGTGCCGCACTTTGTACATCATACATAAATCGGTAGGTCGGTTTGGTATGCATAATATTTTTCAACACATTTGCTCTAAAAATGCGTTTACGAAGCCTGTATACATTGTTCGAAAGTTAAAAATTACGCACCATACAACGGAACGTGCGGTAAAATAAGTACTCTCACCTAAGTACCTATTTTACGGCACGCCCCGTTGTATAGCACCGTGCGTTTTCTTTACGGTTTTTTTTTTAATTTCCATTAATAAAAAAGAACTCCACCAAAGAGTTTCACATTATGAGAATAAACAACCTGACTGGTCGAACCTCCTTGAAAGCGCTTTTGCTCAATACGTTGTCTCATTTTAATACTAAAGAGTAAATGAGACGAAAGATGTAGTTCTATTTTTCACCACGTGCATGTGGCGCCATTTGCAAATTCGCGCCATTTTCATATTAGAAACTTCTAAATAAAGTTTGTTTAATTACATATTGTACTGTTTTCTCGCAAATGTGTTGAAAAACATTGTATGACACACGTGCGGAAATTGTGATGACTTTACCACGATAAAAAAAACCGGCCAAGTGCGAGTTGGACTCGTCCATGAAGGGTTCCGTAGTAGCAAGCATAGATTATGGATATAATTATATTGAGATTAGTAAGTAATATACACAAACAATAAAAATAACTTTGTTTTTCATAGTGTTTGTATGAATGTCAAAGTTATATTTGCGGTTTTTGAAAATGTACTATATCTCAAAAACTGCTGTTTCTCATCCAAATTTTTTTAGTTGTATCATTCTCTTATTTTAGAAGTTACAGGGGGGGGGGACATACATTTGACCACTTTGGAAGTGTCTCTCGCGCAAACTGTTCGGTTTAGAAATAAATGATATTAGTAACCTCAATATCATTTTTAAAGACCTATCCATAGATAACCCACACGTATGGGTTTGGCGAAAAAAAAATTTTTGAGTTTCAATTCTAAGTATGGGGGGCACCCCCAAAATTTGTTTTGTTTTTATTTTTGTGTGAAAATCCTAATGCGGTTCACATAATACATCTACCTACCAAGTTTCAACGGGATAGCTCTTATACTTTCGACAAAAAGTGACTGTGACATACGGACGGACAGACAGACAGACATGACGAATCTATAATCCCTAAAAATGTACTATGCAACGCTAGTTATAGGAAACCCGTCAATGACCGCCATCTGTCAAATGTAAATTGAAAATAACGTTTACCAATAAAAAACTTTGTGAAAATATTTTTTATTAGTGTAATATAACTAAAATACGATTATTAGTTCGAGTCAGTAAAATGACATTTCCAGTGTTCAGGTTTGTTTCATTTTGTATGTATCAGTGACAGTTGCACTTGTCATTTTACTGACTCGAATTAATAATCAAACTATAGCATCTTGTTAAAAATATTTAATGTCAAAAGTGTTAAAAAGTGTGCAAGACGTCATAAAACCTTCCTTAGAAATTTTGTGGCATAATACTTTGTACTCGACTTATACATAATTGTAAAAAACATTTTCTTTTCTTCTTTTCTCTGCTTTCGTAAATTATAACAAACTTAAATCCAAAGAGGCTCGCAGGTGATGCACTACACTCGTAGTTGGCAAGTTTCGTTAAAATATTGATTTTTGGTAAATAGAGAAAGCCATAAACTCCTCGACAATAACTGACGATCTCTCGACCCATTGACCATCGGCCATATTTTCACCTCTACATTTGTAACATCAGCTAGAATCTTCTTTATACCGCCTATCCTTTTTTCCCAAATTCAGTTACGGAACTTCGTTCTTCTTTGCAATTCTAAATTTTAATATGTCTACTTTAGCATGAATGTGAATTATTCTGTAAAGAGCCGTGCAAAACAACAAGCATGCCAAGTTGTTTTCATTCATAACTGTACCTAGGTATAGACCGAATGCCAGGGCAGACTAGCAGGCGCCAGAGTCGAGCAAGTGTTCCGTATTTTAGTTCTTATATTTGTAGATAACACTGACTTGAGTTACGATGTGTGAACAAGGAAAAACTCTTACATAAGAAGGTAATTTAATGTGTTTGCCGAGTAATAATATTCTGGATAGTTGAGGATTCAGTAAATATGGGGGGATGACTCATAGGGCTCAAAATATTTTTGTTTATTATCTAGACTTTCTAAAACTGGGGTCACACTAATGGGAATTGCGATTATGGACATTTATACGAACATTAACCCTTGTAACACAAAAAGTTAAACATAATTATGTTGAACATTTCTATATTTTTTATATAAGTTGAATATTTATATATAGATAAAAATATAAGTTGAATATATCATTGAAAACGACCCATATTGATATATGGGTCGTTTGCAATTACACTTTTTTTTAACAAACTGTCCATTGCAAAACGGCATTTTAGACAAGTTTTTTTAGACAAGTGTTCAACAGATGTTTAACTTTTTTATATTACGATGGTTAAAGTCCTTTATTGCAATATTTAACGGCATTTTCCTTTAGTGTGGCCCCCGTATGTCTGTGTACTACGCAATGCAGTGTTGCCAAAACTTTTAGCTACGATTAGACTGGAGGTTACTTTTACGCTACGCGCTACGCCACGCAAGCACTGCGAGTGCTACGAAGCTCAATTTTTGGCAACGTTCCTTGAATTTAGCTAGCGATGGTTCTACGTGATTGGTATAGGTATATCTAAGCCAATTTCGATTCAGTCGATAAAAGTCCAACTAAACGGGTTAAGGGTTGTCTACACTGTAACCAGCACGTGAAGCCTTTCACAGAATAGCTTATTGGATTGTAAAATCACGAGAGCTAGCGAAGTGACGAGTTACACATAATACTATAGTCGTTGTGGCTCACTCGAGTGTGACAATTTATAAGCTTTCAGATTTTATAAGGTTTAGATATAATAAGCAAAGTTTTAAAAATTACCTCACTCTTTTTGGCTGTATCCAACTATCTATGAAATATACTTAACATAGTAGTTGTATTTTCATTGGAATAAGTAATCGCTACAATGATTCTACAAGTACCTATCTAGAAACTCTTGTATAATTCAAAAAATATTCAGCTTTATAATGTACTATCTAGACGCCATATTTTTTAACAAATCAGGTCGTTGATCTCATATCATCTTTACGCAAATGAACAAAATACCCCGGGTTATTTTACTCTTCCCGACTTTTCAAGCACTTTTCAGGGTTCATTTTCGAGACCACTCAGACTGCCTTTTATAAAAATATAAAATGAATATCATAAGTAAAAATTAAAAAATAAACCTGCGTACTAAAAAGTGTATTATGGTACGCTAGTATTATATTATCTGTGATTTGAGTTTATGAACGCTGTCGGTATCTTTTACCTAATTAATTTGAGGGATTGGAATCAAAAGGAATTCCGAAAGAATTTTTTTGGCTATGCCAATTAGGATGCGGCTTTAAGGGTTCCCTATCCAAGGGGTTAAATGGGACCCTATTACTAACTATTACTATTTTATCGAGTGGTCATAAAATATGTTTATCTTATTTATAGAGCACGATTAGAGTGGAGATTAGAAGGAGTTTTATTTTTAATTTGTGATCAGATAAGAGATAATATTTAAAATTGGTGTATTTAATCATCATGAGGTTCCTATCTCAGATGCCACCGGCAACCCGGACCTTGTTCTAGATGCTATTTTTAAATGTTTTTTTTTTAAATTTTGTAAAAATATTTGAACATGTACCTAATGAATAAGTAAAAAATGAATAAAGAGAATCAAATGTAAAAGGGGTTTGGGCGTGGAGTCCATTAAAGTTTGGAACCAATACACCAGGGAAATATTAGATTTTAATTTTTTCGACAGATCAATTAAAAATATCATATGACTCGTGAATAACTAGACGTTTTTAAAAATATTCTAACATTTTATTTATTGTTTGCGTCATTAGGTGCGTCCACACAGGGCGCGCACCCTCACGAGGCATTTGCTGCGCGAGGAAACTGCCTGGCTGATCGCCCTGTTTGGACGCGTCTATTTTTCTCGACCGAGGCATGAAACAATATACGCGAGCAAAACAAAAGCCGACAGTGGATGGCTCGGGCGCTCGGTCGGTCACTCGCGCGCGCGCTTTCCCCGGCCGAGACACGTCCACACTAACCGAGCTGTTTTGCGCGGAAAATGCCTCGCGAGGCTGCTCGCTCTGTATGAAGGCACCTAATTAATGCTTCAGTAAATCAGTATACCTACCTTTGTTGTTTGTAGCTGACATTAATACAAAATGGTTTTAGTTACGAGTATGACACATTTACACTCACAACTTTATGGGCTATGAAGTCATACATATTTAGCTTTAATATTTATTATTTTCTGCAATAACGATGCCTATAAAATTTTAGAGTACAATCGTTTACTTTTTAACGACATCAAATACAAAGTAATATTCGTTTAGGAAGGCGCCAGAAAGTACCTAGTGACAATTATTAAACATGTTGGGCGTCATTTACCAGTTAGTACCTCGTATCTAAGTTACGGTTCGGTTTTTTTTTTGCCGTACCCGAATTGGCCGTCATGATTATTACAATTTATGACTTGCTAAATACTTAAGTTCACATTGTGGAATGTCAATAAAGTTTGTGTATTTGATTGAATATTGTTGCAATTTGAAAAATACCAGTCTGGTACTTTATAAAAAAAATTTGCAAACAAAAACAATCCAACTGTAACTTCTGTAAGGTAACTAACTAACTGCGTAGATACATTTCTATACTTGTGTGAATTTTCAGTTTGTTTATTTGGTCCAACGAGCTTATCTCAGGAACTACCTACCTCGTAGTTTATTTTTTGGTAGAAGTTATAAAGTTTGGTTTCAATTATAAATTGTTCCTATTATGTTGGATAGTCCATTCACTGTGGAATGTTTCAAGCTAAACAGATTTTTTTTCTGCAATTACCGCGGTTGGAACAGCAGGGCACAGCTTGTATGTACACATAAATTCACGCCTTTTCCAATGACAAAACTACAAAACCTAAAAACTTAAAATCCTCACAAACTCCTCATCCAGCATTTTCAAAGTTGGAATGCATTAAAATGCAAACTGAAAGACTGTAAACAAAAAAAAATCAAAGTAGTGTTTCTATCTACATAAACTATAGGCAATTGTTGTAGTTCCTAACCCCCATAAGCTGTTACAACGGGGTCCCACGGGGTGCGGTTCCACAGAATTTACTATAATTACCAAGATAAGTAAGCCGATTGTTAATTGTAGGATTAATAAGTACAACATTCGTTACTATACAGACGAAGGTACTTTCCTATCTTATCATGTTCAATAGTTGATATTATATTCTACTCTTGGTGAATTGATCTTTCTTTCCTTCAATCTTTAGCCACCCAATGCTGAGTATAGGTCTCTTTCAAATCTCTCCACTCCTGAATTGATTTTTAGCAAAAATATCTGCCTGGAGCTCCGCTCTTCTCCGCTTTGGTGGAAACCGGACCTCAGAGAATCTATCGGATTTAACGACCTTATTCAGTGCAATCTGTGGCCCAGTAGCATATCATCACGATCAACTGTTTTTTTTTAGTCAGCCAATCACATTCGATTAGGCTTTAAAAAACCAAATGTCTACGTGTTCGCAAAACAAAACATGCAAAATCTCAATGATTGTAATCGTTAGATATCCTTTCGCTGTATTTAGACCGCGTGAAACGGAAGCAAAATGTTTACATTGAAAACAGCTCGCACATCCCACGTGAAACAATAGACACGATTATTAGAATGAGTGAGTGAGAGAATATTATTGAAATGTCTCTGTCAGAGAAACAGAAATGTCGACATTTATATTGACGCGCCAGTGACTTTCACGATTTAAACCTTCACAAAGTGTACTACAAATGTTTGTATTAGTAGTTTTACTACGTTGAAACGAGTTCAAAAATCGTTTATTGATATAATGACGTCACGCGATAGTCGGTGCCGCTTTTGGCGAGGGTTTTGTGCATAAAGCGTTCGTTGACACGACCCGGCGACCGAGTGCCACTGTAAACATCTGCAGCGGACATTTCCACTTTAGACCAACATTTTATGTACAACGGACTAAAGTATGTTTAGGCATCTGGCATAGGTACTTACCCTTTGGGAGGGAAACCTAAGTTATATTTGACCTTGGATGGTATTTACCTTCCCCAAATGTAATATCTGGTTTCTATGTATAAAGTATAGGCATAACGTATGTACTTGACTATCATAGAGCTGTACCTATATGGCTTCATATTTTCATCATCAACCACAGAGGTTGTTGGCTGTTCATATAAATGGATTTCACAAAACTAACCCCCTTTATTAGTGAAATCACAACCAAGTTCTCTCTGAAACATACCGTACTAACTTATTAATAAGTTTTTAGGTTCACACTAATTTCATTTTTGATCAAAGCTTCAGAAAACAGCTACAGACCTTTATCTAGATTGCGTTACAATGTTATTAGTTCACAGGTGTAAAATTCATCTTTAGAGCTTAGTTATAACAGCCTGGTGAGCTGGTGGTTGCCTACGAGCCCCGTGAGGATATCTCGCAATCCTAATCGTAATAGGATCCTATGACCTTGAGCTTGGAGTGTTGTGGGTTGCATGAGCAATATAGAACACTAGCATTGCGTGTGGCGTCGCCTGTGTCTTGGTCGTGGTATGTGGGTCTTTAGCCGTTTAGCAGTTAAAGTGTAAAAATTACACTTTACATTCAATCACATAAAAAACAAACCTTTGTGCAACGACAATGACGTTAAATGTGATCTGATCGCATAAGTAACAAATAGTGTTCCTTCGACAAATTCTTCAATTCCAACTTGCGCTTTTCAAAATTCGTGTGTACAATACACAAGTAAGAAATCAACGGAATAAAGAAACAAATTAAATCAAACGAAAATATATAACATCTAAAACAAGACAGGCAGAAAGCTCAGCAGTTTCTCAAACAGCCTCATTAGTCAGGCCTTCAGAGATCTGTTTCTTTCCAAACTCGCCTCAAATCTGTCAACTTCAGAATTAATCTTACTTTCTTTTATATTACTACACTAGCGACCAGAGGGTCTAACCTCTAAACACAAGACTCGTGGTTTCGGCCTTAGTTATACGCGCCGATGACATCGAACCCGAACTAAGACATGATCATATTGCGATTTGATAGATAGCTCCTTAGAGTCGTAGCCACCATTCACGACCATCACGACCTGCGGAAAACTCGTGGTTTTACATTTTTTTAATACTAGCTTTTCCCAGCGGCTTCGCTCGCAGTCGCCCCCCCCCCCCCTTATTGCCTATGTCACTCAGGACCAAAGCAGCTTTCAACTGGTGAAAGAATTTTTTCCTCTTTATAATATTACTTTATTTATTTAAACATATTTATAACAATTTGATGTAATGACAGATAGGTACTAGCACCGCGTCAAAAGGAAGTCGTGGCGGTATTAAGACATATTGTATTTCATTTTTCTCATTTTAAACCAACCTATCATGTTGGATTTGTAAGACACAACTTGCCACACGTGTTTCAATAAAGGAAACAATCTTTCTTCCTTACTTCGACCGTACTATAGTCCTTTACTGGGAAACAGTAGCCATTGCTGTGGTCCAATTGAAAACGCTTGCAATCGCTAGATGGGCTTCAAGGCACGTTTTTAATTTAAAAAAGCTCAAAGTTTGCAAGTACCGAGATAATCATCACTTCCCCTCGTGCAACCGCACAGTGTAGAAGTGATTCGTTTCGCTGTCGTTAATAATTAATTTTTACGTGTTTCGTCGTCGATTACCGGCTTGTGAATTGATCCTAGCTGTGTGCTTTGTGCTTAGTGACGGTATTGTGAGTTTTTAAGTGTTATTACGCGTATTTTATTGGTAAATATTATAGTTTTAAATTAGTTCTCAGCGCTCGGTGAGTACTTTTTATTTTTTGGGTGTGGGGGTACTTACAGCTAAGAAAAAATTTTTTTTTTTTTTTCTCGAGTTCTTTTTTCGTTCTGATATAAATCTATTTATTGTTTTAATTCAATATGTTGTCCAGTAATGATGAACCACCTGATTCGGGAGGCACATCGCGTCGAATAACAAAACCACACAGGTCACCGACCTCCGCTTCTTCTAAACGTTTGTTTACTGAAATGTCTCCGTCATACTTAACTCCGGAGGATAGATCAAAGAGGCTGCATCTAACCGATTCTGTCGAAAAATCTCCGCCGGTAACATGGAATGTCAGTAACTCGAACGAAGACTACTACGATTTAGTTAATCAGGCGTCTACATACTTATCGAAAATAAACGACCTTGTGAACGATCAGGGGTCCCGTATAAATATAGCCAATAAATCCGCGATTATGGACATGACACAGCGGATTACGTCCATTGTTTCTTTGTTAGCCATACGGTCATCTTCTAATGAAACGAAGTTAGCTAATATTGAGCGCGAATTGGATAAAGCAAAATTAAATAATCATAATAATATCAGCATTGTCAAAAAAGATTCAAACAAAGTTTCTTATGCGGATTCCCTTAAACTTCGCCTGCCCAAGGTCGCTCCGGTAATGGAGTCTAGACCACCGCTGCCGTGCGTAATAGCGTACCCCTCTAATGAAAGATCAGCTGATTTCGCGACGTCCTCAGCTACTAAAGAAGCGCTTAAAAAAGCGATTAACCCAAGTGACGACGGTTTTCAAATTATAGGCATGAAAAAAATCGCGAAATCGGGCGTTGTATTACGTGTCGCTAACGACAGTCAAATAAGTAAACTTCAATCGGTTGATGCTATTAAGACCGCCGGGTTAAGACTTGAAAAACCGAAAGGCCGCAGGCCACGTTTATTAATTAAAGACGTCCCATCCTCAATGGAAGACAAACCGTTTTTGCATGCGTTGTACCGTCAAAATATCAAAGACGAAATGGCAATTAGTGAGGAAGAATTTATTAAGTCGACAAAAATTATACGTAGACGTGCATTAGATAATGGTCGGAAGTGGGTAGGCATTGAAATCGACAACGCCGTACGAAAGCATTTAATTAGTTCCAAAGAGAAGCTTTTTATTGACTTCGCGACTTGCCGATTTTTTGATGATATAGATGTAGTTCGTTGTTTACATTGCCAGCAGTTCGGTCACGTGAAAAAATACTGCGTTAATAAATCGCCTACCTGTGCTAACTGCTCAGAAGCACATGAAACAAAAGAATGCCCGCATAAGGATAATTTAAATTTTACACCGGTATGTGTGGCGTGTAAACGTATTAAAAAACCGTTTGACCATCGGTGCGGGTCTCAACAGTGTACCACCTATAAAGTTAGGCTCGAACAGTTAATACGCAACACTAATTATTAATAAAATGGATAGTTTAATAATAGGACAACTAAACCTTCACAATGATAGGGTGGCGACTTCTGAATTGGACAAATTAATTATCGATTACAAATTAGACATTGTACTGGTTCAAGAACAATACCAAAACACGCGCTTGCGCCACAAAGTAGTTCAGTTGGATAACAAAGCACGAGCCGGAATTTACGTGTCGCGTTCTTCTAACTATACAGTAACGTCTTTACGTAATCTCATGACGCCTCACTGTGCAGTTGCGGAAGTCTCATCCGCTACCTTTAAAGTTTACGTTGTCAGCTGCTATTTTCAATATTCAGACCCTGTTGCTCCTCACATACATAACCTCCGTCACGTCTTGCGGTCACTCGCGGGCTGCAAAGTTATCGTAGGCGCAGACGTTAATGCGTCTTCGTCCCTGTGGTATGGCAAAGTCCGGTCCACGGATTACGTACGGCGTTGCGCTGTTGAAGACTTCATTGCTGAAATGAACCTTACTATTCATAACACCCCCGACGCACCACCTACTTTTTGCAGCCAAATGGGCGAATCTTGTATTGACGTCACACTTTCTAGTGCAGACGTACGCTTGGATAGGTGGCGTGTCCTACCGGACGCGTCTTGCAGTGATCATCGCTTGATCGTGTACGAATTTGTTCCGGTTTCTACTCATGGTTCTTCACATGTAATTGGTAACTTTAGGTATAAAAGTAAGGGTGCTAATTGGGAATTCTTTAGATCGCTTTTTGCGTGTCATGCCAAAGATTTTACTCGTGATGGGCTGTCAGCTGAAGAAAGTGCTGAAATTATGTCAGACACCTTCACTTACTGTGCTGACATTGCCATTGGTCGCGGACCTATGACCAATGTACGTAGGTGTGATTGGTGGTGTGACTACCTAACCGAACAGCGTAAAATCTATCGTCGTGCGCGTAAACATCTTAATAAGCTTAAAAAACGTCAAGTCACCGGAGACTCACTAACCTCTGCTTTAAATACATTTAGAGTTGCCAAGTCCCGTTACAGAGCTTCGGTTGAAAAATCTAAGGGTAATTTGTTGCGTAAAGTAGTGAATAAATTAGAAAAGGAAGGTCCGTGGTCTCCTTTATATCATGAGTTTAAAGCCAATCGATCGGTCGACCTCGCGTTTGTTCAGAATATTAAAGTAAATAATAAACACACCACCGGTATTGAAGAAACAACGGAAGTTTTATTAAATACTCTTATCCCTGATGATTCACCTGTTAATGACAATGACTACCACCAACAGATTAGAGCATGGGCTACAGTTCCGCCTAAATCACCAGCGTCAGACCTTCCATCCACTGACGAATTCATTAATGTTGTTAGGAGACTGCCCCTTAACAAATCATCAGGTGAAGATAAAATATCTAATCGTATGATAAAGGAAGCGTGTAAAACAGCGGGTGACGCGATATTAACTGTTTACAACCGGTGCATTGCTGAAGGTGTTTTTCCTCGTATATGGAGACATGGCTTTATACGAATAATACCTAAAAGCGGCGACAAGCCACCAGATGACCCTAAGTCTTACCGGCCCATAACATTATTACCATCTTTGGGAAAGCTCCTGGAGCGTCTTATCGTCCCACGATTGTTACCGGACGGGCCCAAATTCCATAAAAACCAATTCGGTTTTACTATCGGCAAATCAACCGTTGACGCGGCACTTTCTGTTAGAAAAATAGTTAATACCTCCGAGCACAAGTACGTACTTGGAATCTTTCTAGATATTTCCGGGGCTTTTGATAACGCATGGTGGCCAATGCTACTACTTAAGATAAAAGCTCGTGGTTGCTATAATAATATATTTAATCTTCTTTGCTCGTACTTTTCTAATGGTTCCGCGAAACTTAAACTCGGACATCATTCCGTATCGAAACCTCTTACCATGGGCTGTCCTCAAGGTTCGGTTATCGGTCCTCATTTGTGGAATATAGGCTTCGATGATTTCCTCGCGATTCCACTTCCAAGTGGTTGTTCTCTAACTGGTTATGCGGACGATGGCCTTCTGCTCATTCAGTCGAGTACTCGAGCTGGACTCGAGAATTTGGCTGACACTTGCCTACGATTAATATCTCAGTGGGGCGATCGAAACCGTCTGACCTTTGCACCACATAAAACCTATCAACTCATTTTAAAAGGTGACCTTAAATCGTGGCCTAGTATTAAATTCAATAATGTTCCCGTTAAGAGAAAGCAATCTGTGTGCTATCTTGGTTTAGTCTTAGAGAGGAATTTCACATTCATAGAACATATAAAAACAGTTGGTGAAAAAGCTAAAAATAACTTTTATGCCCTAACGAGAATATCTAAATCTACTTGGGGTTTGTCGTTTTTAACCTTAAAAACTATTTATGGGGCTACTTACTTGGGCTGTGTGTGCTACGGAGCACCTGTTTGGGCCGATAGGGCTACCATAGGGGCGGCACGACGTAAATTGCTTCAAAGCCAGCGCTTGGCTTTGTTATTCTTATGTAAAGCGTATAGGACCGTCAGTACTGAAGCTTTACCGGTACTTGCTGGTGTTCTTCCAGTAGATCTTGAAGTGCAGCGACGTGCTGCAATGTACTTTTCCGCACGGGAGACCACTGACGCTGATTTCCTACCGCAACGTGACCGTGATAAGATATCTAGATTATTCAAACCCCAGAGCGACGTCTGGGAGGATCTTTTATCCGAATGGCAAAATAGGTGGGATAATTCTGTCAAGGGGCGGCACCTCCACCAGTTCTTCCCATCCGTTCGTGAGCGGCTGGCTAGGACGTGGCTGGAGGTGGATCACTGTGTTGCCCAATTTCTCACGGGACATGGTAACTTTAAAAGTAAATTGTTTTCCTTTAAGCTTGTTCCCTCGCCTTTTTGTCAATGTTCGTCACCTGACTGTGAATATGAACAATCAGCACATCATATTCTTTGGGAGTGTATTCTCTGGCAGAACGAACGCAATATTATGTTGGATACTATTCAGACTACATCTGGAGTCGTTTATTATACGGACCTTGTGGAAACTCGAACAAACTTCCGTGCGTTCAAGCGTTTTTGCCATACCTATTATTGGAATCAAATTTAGCAGCTCACAATTTAGGACCCATTAATATTAGTAGTCATTTTTACCCGTGGTGCAAGGCAACTGGGCTTCTCCCAGTTGTAATTGTCCCTTTGTGCCTATTGGCCTTGTTTTGTTCTGTCTCCTGCTTGCATGGAGGGAAGTGGAAACATATTTTTTCCTACTCCTCCACTATTCTTTTCTGATTAATTTCGTGCAGGATCCAAGACAGGTAAATTCATTCTCCGGGACACGTCGAGCTTCATTGTCTCGGCGCTTTTCTGGTGGTTGCCACTGTTGATTCTGGCTCTCAGGAGTTGCAGTGGTTTGGGAATAGTGTGGTGGGTTTGTCCCAATAAAAAAAAAAAAAAAAAAAAAAAAGTACCGAGATACTAGAAACTGAGTAGGAAACTGTTTTATTATTTGCCAAGTTTTAAAGTGAAGTTTCCTTCTTTCAAGCAGTTTATTCTGAAAGAAATTGAGTTTCAGTTCATGTTTAATTGATGCCTCTTTTAAACGATACGCGTTGTTGTTTTATTTTTTACATCTATTCTTGAAGCTACATTTATTCTTGCGTGCTATAGGGTTTATACCATGCACGTTTATACCATGCATATTTGTCGAGCAAGTCAAAAAAGTAATAGCATTCAAGTCATTCATTCGCGACGGGATGAGAAACGGCGAACGAAGCTGGTGTTGTTTATTCTAAGCGAATGGACCTGCCTACAAATATTTTATCGCATAATTTGATTTTATGTTGACCCAAACAAAACATCCATTTCTGTGAATCCCCCAATGTTTTTAGCCGTACTTGGAATGAACGCTTTAAGGGTGACATTATTACAGTAAACAATGAAAAGTTTCTATGAATATGTTACGCATAACATAGACTCAGATTTATGTAAATTGTTACGAGATTATTTTATGGGTAGTGTTATCTTCTATTATGTAAATGTTATCAATTAAAAACATACCCGCCCTATTATTGAGATGATGGTAAATAATGTAACTTTCGTTACATAAATAATCTTAGCTTGTACTTGAATTAACAAGGTATAATTCTTTTATAGAAATATTAATATCATCACTTAGATTTTTTTTTGGGTGGCAAAATCATCAAATGAGTCCTCCCGCCCTGGGTGGGGCGGAAGGGACTTACCCATTACTCACCGTCCGCAAGCCCGCTCCGCCGCTGTGCCCTCTGCTATTCCCGACAGGCTATTCGCATACGGGCAAAGAGACCCCTTAGGCACACAGTGCCTAAGGAAGAGTTTTTTCCCGCATCCCAGGGTGTACCGGCCCGAAAAACTGGTCTTCTCCCCGGACGTATCCGAGAGGGAACTCCAGTCCACGGGCGCACGTGGAGGATTCCTGTCTTAGCACCCCAGCATCACTTAGATAGTAAGTTTTTAAGAAGTAGTAGGTACCTAGTTAAACATCAATTATTTGGCATTAGTTACTTAAACAAGCTCTTACTAAATAAGTGGCAAATATTTTCTCTATAAACACATATTAAACATTCCAGGTTCATTATCAACTTAACAAAACCCTACCTGTATTAATAACCAATATTTCCGCAAATGAACCTCAATATATGCGTCCATTAAAGTAAGCAATTACGACCCTGATTAAATTGTACGCGCTTGTGACGACGGCACTTATGAAACCCGCCGTGATATATAGCACCCAAACTTCACGCAACTTTGGGTGACAACAGCGCGTCAAACTTAGCCGCGAGGAGCGAGGCGCGAGGGAGCGCTGTAATATATCGCTTGTGGTGAGACACGGGACGCGGCGAAGGCGTTTCTACGTCGTAGACACGGCTACGTTCCGTAGCATTGCGCCGCCGAGCTCGCTCAGTCGACGAGAAGCGCTCCGAGCGACACGACACCGCCCCCGGCGGCCGCGACCACTCGCGTCGGCGGGAAACTTCTAAATAAACATCCCGATTACTTCGCAATCTACTACCGATCCTATCTCCGCCGCCGCGGCTGTCAACAAACTTCAAAGTTTCTCACAAGTTTCGCTGCACTTTCTGTCAGTGCCGATAACGCCGGGCCTACCTCGCGTGATGTAACTACTACGACTTTGCCCTATTTACTAATGCGATTGTTTCTCCGTGTAAGCCATACTTATCGGCCGACGTCTACCACATGATAAACTCTGTGATTAACTTTGTTCGTGAAGTGGCACATCACTAACTTGCGCCGCTACTCAAAGTTTAATTGTTCCGGTGAATATTTGATTCGCGTGTTCTCGGTGGCGTCCGTCCGTTTTAACCCCAAAAAGAAACTTAAATCACAAATATTGAAGAAAATATGAGCGTGCAAATAGAAAGTTTGCTTTAAATATTATATAAGACCGCGGTATTCAGTATATCATTTGTTTGAGTGGTTACTTGCAGGGTAGTGAGCGAGTTGCACTTTTAATGCATAGAGAAGACGATGTGAACGTCGTCATACATTTGAATGAGTCACGTTCGCAGTGTGGTCTCGGGCTGCGCCATTAACCAGCTCGCTGTTACGGCGATAAAAAGATCGTAAGATATCGGAGTTAGTTGTAAAAGCAAGTTGTAGGTTTGATGTGTTGAG
This sequence comes from Agrotis exclamationis, assembly GCA_950005045.1. Classification (NCBI taxonomy): domain Eukaryota; kingdom Metazoa; phylum Arthropoda; class Insecta; order Lepidoptera; family Noctuidae; genus Agrotis; species Agrotis exclamationis. The sequence continues at coordinate 7,731,380 of OX465417.1, read as the reverse complement.
TGTGGGGGTGGTGTTGGGTGGTGGGGCGGCGGACCCGGATGGTGTGCGATGGTGGCGCCATGCTGTGCCTGGAGTCGCTGATGGCTCGGTGGCGCGAGCGCAGCGCGCGGGAGGGGGAGCGGCGCGCGCGCTCGCGCAGCCTGTGCTCCTCGGGCGCCGACGGCAGCCTACTGCAGCTGCTGCACAGGAGAGCTAGCAGTGCTATGTAAGTTGTATGCTTACTCAGAACTTGTTCCAAATATTTCCAGGAGATGCAGGGCAGTGGGACTTTCTTAGAAAAGACATAGTAAAATAAAGTTTCCTAAACGCTAGGTCCCGCGTTTTTATTATCATAACAGCCCAGCATCACATACTTATGTAACGATGCCAATGCAACATTAAATTTTCATCGTATATTCTCCAAAAAAACTTTGAAACATGACGAACCTACATTTTTGCGAGACGTTCTAAAATCCCTGTTGAAGTTTAGAGAATGTACAGACGCATGTCAACCTACCCGATTTGTCAATTACCAATCGTACAATTTTTGATTTAAAGATTAGTTCGCGATTGACCTCTATCTCGCCTGATGGTAAACAATGAAGTGGTCGACGGTGAAGCACGCTTGCCTAGAAGTAACCTGTTCACTCTTGACTTGAAGACCCCAAGGTTATAGCTGTCGGGAAATACAGATGCCGGCAGGGAATTCCACTCCTTAGCTGTGCGTACAATAAAAGTTTGGGCAAAACGCTTTGTACGTACCGGAGGGATGTCTACCGTATATCGATGGCGCATTGCCATCCGTCTTGTAGCCCGATGATGGGAAGAGCCAGGCGGAATCAAGTTGTGCAGTTCCATCGCACACTCCCCGAAATGTAACCGATAAAAAACCGACAGGCTACCAACACGGCGTCGATATTCACGTTTCTGGAGCTTTGAAGCGACCAGAGCATCGTTAACGATTAGCCTCTTGACTCGTTTATCTATTGATTCAAGTGCATCTAGTTGGTATTTGGCGAACCCATCCCAAAGGAAGGTGAGAGCAGTACTCCATGCATGACCGAACTTGCGCTTTATATAAATTAAGCAGCTGTTCAGGTGTGAAGTACTTTCTCACCTTGGAGGGGATCCCCAACTTTTTCGCGGCCAACTGAGCCTTTGCATCAATGAATGGACCGACATTAACGTTCCACTATTGTGATAAGGTTGAAAATCTGGGGTGCTAAGACAGGAAATCTCCACGTGCGCCCGTGGACTGGAGTTCCCTCTCGGATACGTCCGGGGGGTAGACCAGTTTTTCGGGCCGGTGCACCCTGGGATGCGGGCAAAAACTCTCCTTAGGCACTGTGTGCCTAAGGGGTTTCTTTGCCCGTATGCAAATAGCCTGTCGGGTGGACGCTCCAACGCGTGTCCCTCTGAACAGCAGAGGGCACAGCGGCGGAGCGGGCTTGCGGACGGTGAGTAATGGGTATGCTCGCCGTCCGACCAAGGACCAAGCCCGGGTCGGTGGCGCGTCGTGTTTCACGCGTCACCGACGGGGCCCCTTATGGGGCCAAATGCCTGCCGGGGTCGCGGATTTTTCTTAATCCAGGATACCGTGGCTCCGGAACGTAAAGGGCATCCGACGGAACACGGGTGGATTTTAGTCAGTAAGAGTCTGACAGTCCCTCCCGCCCCACCCAGGGCGGGAGGACTCATTTGATGATTTTGCCACCCTAAAAAAAAAAAAAAAAAAGGTTGAAAATCTAATTAAGAAATATGACAGATTGAGGTTGGTTGATGTGCTGGCGTCTGTACCATACATAAAATAATTGTTTTCACATAAATAGCTATAAATAATTAATCACATCGCAGATATCATATGCTGCGGTTTGTATTATAAACGTATAACTTCCATAAATAGTTTTTAATAATAGGAGGATACTAAAGTGTCTGTAATAGGAAATCAATATCCATTGGTATTGTTTATAATGTGTCATTTATACTTAATTACCAATACATAAACCATTTCAGTGCGATTCATTTACTGAGTAATCTATCTATATAAATTTTGTGTTTCATGTAGGTAATTTACGTACATTGTGATCCCTTTGTTGGACGAAATTAATGTCTGTCTATTGTTTCATATCTAAATCTATTTACCACTATTACAGTGGAATAATGACTGTATTTTCCTGTTTATAATAACTACCTAGGTAATTGCAATGTTGGTTCCCTATCTATTTGCATACAATTTTAAGACCTAATATAACTTGGCATAATTTTGTTTAGCATAATTATATTTTCGCATAATATAATTACACATAACAGCTTACGCATAATTTTTTTAAGCATAATTTCTCTAACCATAATATTTATTAAGCATAATATTCTAAAGCATAAATTTATTTACGCATAATGATATTAAAACATATATTTATATATTTATGTGTTATTTCTATAAACTTACCTTGGTAGGTGGTAATCTGTAATATACGCTCGCCCTTGCATCCTTAGTCAAATTGCCGATTACTACCTACCAAGGTAGCTCGACGGAGCCCCGCTTCGCGGGGCTCCTATTTCTGTTTGCAAGGTTTAAAGTAACCTAACACGAGGGAACTTAACTTTTCCGAGTAGGGGTGCCCCAAGTCCCGAGCTCGCTTCGCTCGCTCTTGCATCCTTAGTAAAATTGCTGATTACCACCTAATGATTAATTGATTTGCAATTTTCATGCAAATTAATAAATCATTTGCATGAAAATTGTTTTTGTTATTTATATTAATGTATGCCTAAACATTATTATGCTAAAAGTCATTAGGCCTACTAACGTTATGAGAATCAAAATGCCAAAACAAATTAGTCTTTAAGATGATTAGATTATGTCAACATAAAATGTATGCCAAAATCGTTATGCCGAAGTATATTATGACAACGAACATTATGCGAAAAGAAGGGATCCCTGCACGAGTTTCACTTCTAAATACAAACATAACATACCATGCCAGTGGCTCCACCTACGTTTTTGATGATAATTATCCCACGAGAAAGGAATGCTGGAATAAAAGGTATCCTATGTATTATATCAGATTATAACCTGTCTCTAAACGTAATTCATCCTAATCCGTTCAGTAGCTGTGTGACAGAGTGACACAAATCCACCCATCCGTCCATCTATCCTCACAAACTTTCGCATTTATAACATTAGTTAGAAGTTATATGTCAATCTTCTAAATTTCGCATCAACGAGATGAATAGGCTGTACCTTCCCTCCCATGTCAATTGTCCTGGTGAAACGTCTTCTCTTGTCTTTACATTCCCCTGAGAATGCTGACGACAAACCATTGACCGCTGGGTCACACGACATGACAAAGGGAAGACATATTACCAATAAATCACAAGCTACCACTCCCGAATACATTTCAGTCAATGGCAAAAACAAAAAGATATTTTATGTGCCCATTTTCGCTCAATGCGGCTAGATAAAACTAAGTTAGGGTACAAAAACAACCCTGAAAGGTATTACTCTAGTTCTATTCAACCCATTATGGGGAAAATAAAAGAGAAACAGCGTAATCCGGTGCGTGGACGGAAAGTGTATTACAAGATTTTTGGGACATTTCATTCCTTCAGACGTGTCGCCTTAGGGCGGTAGAGGAAGATAATCAATGCCATTATGATGCCTTAGTGGTTATAGATTCCGGTTTGCTTGTTGGTGATAGCTATGTGCTATTCAATTACAATAACAAATGCTATGCTTTAGGTTAGTGCCTACATTCCTAGCACAGATTATGATGGCTGAATGTTTCTTTGTTTGATGGTATAATCATCAAATGTGTCCTCTTGCCCTGACTAAAAATCCACTATGTTTTTTCAATTGCCCTTTGCGTTCAGGGTCACAGTTACCTTTCCAGACGATCTCAGATTATGGTGCCCTTTACGCAAAAGATATCAGCACGCAATATCTTCTCTTTTTATAAAAAAACCCAGTCAATTAAAATGCCTACTGAAATACTGAAAACGATGAGTCTTATCAGCGATTAAATAATAGCTTACAAACGTTGAAATGTACCTCCACCGGCTTTACCAAGTAATTAACGATACAGCCCTCTAAATATAGTTGGAGCCCCTGTGTCCGAATCATTTGTAACTATAAATCTTCATAAACTACGCTACTACCTTTGACCTACAACGCAAATTAAGAATTTTTGATCATTTTTCTTTCTTTCAAAGCCTTTTGCTTTATACTGCCACCATTGTTTTCATTTTAATGTTCATTAACCAATAATGATTTTCTTTAAGCAATTTTTTTAGGTCTATACGATTTTTATAATAACAATTCGATTTGTATTGCTCTATTACCTATATATTTTTTGCAATAACAATGCGACACCGAGATAGATCGCTGCCCAAAAATAAAACAATACACAAAGCTGAGGAAGACAAATCCCCACTGATTGGGGAGGAAATAATAAAAGAAAATATATCATTTGCTTATCTTTTTACAAGTCGTGACTGGTGGGGCCAACTAAGAAAAATAGGTTACTAGGGTGTCGCCAACCGACTACCGGGTTGCTCCAATGCACATTGTGTTTGTAGCTTTGGCAATGCTTTCTATGCGTAGGTCCATAGTACAAGCCGTGAAGTGTAAGCACAACGGAGGAGTATAATGATGGCACGTTTGCTGCAGTGGCTAAGTCGCTGCTTCGAGTCTTCGACCCCCCCACCAAACAAATATTTGTATGATCTATAAGTAGTTGTTCGGGGTCTGGGTTTTTGTGCATGTGAGTTTCTATGTTTTTAAAAGCCACGATACAGGAGATAATTCCTAAAGTGGGGCAAAGTTTTAAGGCGCCTTCTGCTCCATATCCGAATCGACTAGTTCGATCGTTCTCGGTGTGCTCGCTAAAGAATCTAAGCCGAAAGTATTCAGTGCGGAAGCTCCCATTAAATAATATGTACTAAGTAAAGAATTACAATTAATACTTTTGTGTCTATGTCTATTATACATCATTGTTGATAAATATGACACATCATTCATTTGGGTATCAAACGTATAATGTCTTTACCATACAACAAAGTGTTGCATGGTCTGTTTAGGTTATCAAGTAGGACAGTGTGACTGGAATTGCTGTACAGTTCCTAAGATGTATTCAAGGCGAAACGCGGGCGCAGTCCAGCCTACTGGGGCCTTACCACGAGCTCTTAACGCGATCCAGTTTTGGCTATGGGAAAGAGACAGAGCTATACAAGTCGTGTAGCGCCATCTCTTTCCCGCAGCCTAAACTGGATCGCGTTAACAGTTTACGGTAGGCCACCTGCACTTCGGAACGTCATAGTCGACACCCGCGGCGGTAACACGCGTTATTTGAACTTTGAACCATACAGGATAAGGTGCCGCGCAGACGACAGACTTTCCGTGACGCACTTTTTAATTTATGAAAATATTTAGAACCTTTTTTTATCGTGGTAAAATCATCAAATGAATCCTCCCACCTAGGGTAGGCCAGGAGGGACTGTCAAACTCGTACTGACTAAAATCCACGGTGTCCTTCAATATTCCTTTACGTTACGGGGTCACGGTATTCGATAGTCCCGCGACCTCAGGTGAAAATTGATCCTTAGCAAATTTTAATGCCCGTCCTTACAGTAATCTCTTCGATGACATAGGATGTACCCAAATTCTCTATTTTTCTTTCTCTGTACATCCTTCAAGTGTATAAAAATACATCTCTACATTTCCATAGCTTCCTTGACCACAAGAGCACAAGAGATGAAATATTTAAAGATGAGTCGTACTTTATAGCAGTACAATACTTGCGGTCATGCTATTCTTCATTGTTTGTAACAAAAAACCGAGTCATTGATCAAATATAGACATAAAAACAGGAAAACTAGGTTTAAAATTCTAGTGATCTATTACTAACTACAACTACTAATTAGTCCCATATTATTATAATGTAATAAAATAATATTATGTTTTTATTGTGCTGTACCACTAAAGGCGATGTAGTGGACCTCAAACAGCAGGGTCTACCGAAGGACACATGCGATGAGGACGGCTTCATCAAGGTGGAGAGAAAGAAGAGGAAGCCTTCTTATCGCAACCAGTGCGGGACAGCGCAGGTAGGAGCTAACACGCTGCTAAGTCCTGCAGTACCGACGACGCAGCTGTACGTGTCCCAGTTGTACCACGCTACGAAGACTGAGGACATTGTAGAGTACATACGAATGAAGACCAACTGGACCTTGAGGGTGGAGAAGTTGGAGGCGCGCCATAACACTAATTTCAAGTCGTTCGTGGTGCGCGTTTCAACACAGTATTTGGCGACCTGCCTCAAGGAAGATTTTTGGCCAAAAGGTGTGCTGTATCGGCGTTTTCGAGGCCGGCTACGCGACCCCTCGCAGCGTAACACGACGCCGTCACTTCGTGTGCAATAGTTTTAAGTTTATTGTTTTATAAAATATGTATTAGTTTATAGTTATTATTTTTTATACTTATATATGTATTGTGTTTTTATGGGCCTTAGTTGCCTGAAATAAAGGATAAAATAAATAAATAACTATTTACCTTACTAAGTGAACGTGAACATGTGGCTTTTATTAGTTTTAATCAGTCCTGAATTCATGATATACATATTAGAACTTCAATTAAGTCAACTAGTCAGAAACTTAAATAAGTAAATATGGTATGATAGCTAAGACTATTACCGAATGGCACCGCAGCTCTGAAACTCAAAGGGAAATGAAAGGAACACGCACGTTAGTCTTTTATCAGTCACGTCTGTCAGTCCTTTCCTTTACATCCCGAGCGAGAGGACCCATTAGAGGACTTAAAAACTCCAATACAAAATGGCTATAATTGTTACTACTCAGGGTTGTCATGTTTAAAACAAGTTGTTTTAAAACATCTGTTATAAACAGTGTTTAAAACAGTAGTTGAAAATAAACAGTGTTTTTTATTACACGTTCTCACTACTTTTCATGGCGGATGAATGCATGTAAAATGAAAATAAATTAATATTCAGGAGTCTTAATAGCTTGGCATTAAATCATTTGGGTGTTTGCCCTTGCTGTGTCACATTTTTTTTTACTTTTATTGACATTGTAATGAAATAATACTTCAAAACATTAGAAAAAAAACAGTAGATGTTTTTTCCATTGATAATTTTCTGTAAATATTTTATTAAGTACAAACAGCGAATTTAAAAATATCTGGTCTAGAAATGAAACATATAATTTATTTATAAGTTAAGACGTCGACCAAAAGTCGAATAAATATGAAAAAATGACTGAAACTAAAAAAAAAACAAAAAAAAACCACTTTTATAAAACAATTTGAACAGTTTGTTTTAAAAAATTTTAAAAAAGAACTGTTTTTTTTTTCCAACCCTGCTACTACTTAACAGGGCACATTACTATAAAAAAAACTTCATTGACTCATGCAAGTATAACCAGCTGCGGCCATAACTCGGCTTCTAGTGATGTGCCAGCAACTGTTTACACAATTTAGATGTTTGTTTACAAAGTAAGGAAGCACGAAACCCATAGGAAGCTGTTATAAATTAACATATTTGTTTATAATGTATGCATCGTTATGATCCCATTAATATTACTTATATTAAACTTTCCCTATGTATAGGTTACGTGTTTACGTTGCGGTTGTTTACGAAAAAATATGTTTATCAAGCCATTAAGGCCGTTTATGATTCAAAAGAATTTTTTTTTTTTTATTACGTTAAATTTCTCAGAAACTTTTGCATTTGGGGATGAGAAAAGAATTTCAGGATTGTGCTGTCCAGTGTAGTTCTAATCACCGATTTTTCAAAGTGGACACAGGCTTCCTTTCTGTTAGAGGGAGTGACCTACTATCCGCTACGTCCATTGGCCGGGTGCGGTTTAGTCTTCACATAGCTTCGAATACCTGGTTCTCTGGTGCCGTGCGTTTTCTCAAGATACTTTACTTCATCGTGTTGAGAGCAGTCGTGATGGAATAAATTACTCCTAAGCCCAGTATTGCACCTTGTTGGGTTTGTACACACTCTATAACTCGTAAGTTGAGAAGAACCATTTCTACTGGCCCACCACCACTGCTCTACCATTCGAATATATTATGTGTGTGAAAAATTGATCCCTCCGTTCAATTTCATTTCACCAAATCCCCAAATATTTTCATTATGGCTTCCTTCGTTATCATCAAGACGTTTCAGGCGTTTAATTCCAGGATTCTATTAAAATATTAGGGAAAGAACCTCGTAAACCGCTACTTCGCTGAGGCCTTTTCTAAAGAATTCTTCTAAAGATTTTTATGAAATAATATTGTTTCAAAGTACAAAAATACAGGTTTTCGAAGGAATAGGTATCTTCCAAAAATAAATTGAACTGCGTGTCGCGGATTCATACTCGCATGGAACAGATAATTATAATATGGATGGTCTTCAGATGGTTGTTGAGGGTCTGACTCTCAGTGTTATTGGATTTTTCATTAGGAATTAGCCAGTCCAGTAGTAGCCTGGAGATTAGATCTGTGCTCAGTCATTCATGGCTTGCCACGATTACATAATATACTCGGAACATAAACATCGAAGTACATAGATACATCATCAGCCTATAAATGTTCCCACTGCTGGGACACAGGCCTCCTCTCAGTAAGAGGGAGTGGGCCGTAATCTACCACGCGGGCCCAGTGCGTATTGGTAGATGTCACATGTCTTCGAATTTTTGGTTCTAGGACATGCCGGTTTCCTCACGATGTTTTCCCTCACCGTTTTGAGAGCAGTGGTGTTGAAATAAATTACACAAAGTAATGCGCCTGACGGGGTTCGAACCCACGACCTACAACTCGTAAGTCGCGGCCGAAACCACTGGGCCACCACTGCTCTGACATAGATACACTTCTACCTATCCCATAGGGGATTACAGGCGAAATGTTTACATTAGAACTGTGTCTATGCTCCTCTTTCTGTCACCTCGCAACTACCACGATAACAATTTAATAAAATTAAATGACTCAACAATTTCCGTATGGGGATGAGGAAACATAAATATTTATTTATAGGAATGGTGTCCCAGTTCGCGGCTTTTCAAATTGGGTCATCTTGATTAGTCAAGATGCATCCCGGCTCCCCAATGTGAACAAAACAAGATCCCCGCTGTCGCTGTATTGAAACGAACGGACTATTGGACTAGCTACTGTCTTATAGTAATTATAGTTACGCTTTGACATCGGGAGTGGACGGGGGCCGCGGAACTTTCTGCCTATAAAATATTGTAAAGAACTGAAACCTTTTTTTTTTTCTTGTAGAAACTTACATTATTCCTGAATATAAATTATTATGCAAATTGGCTATTGGGGAGCAGTCTGTGATGGTCCAGTGGTATCGGCCCCGACTTACGAGTCATAGGTCGTGTGTTCGAATCCAGGCAGGCGCTACTACTTTGTGTAATTTATTTCATAACCACTGCTCTCAAAACGGTGAAGGAAACCGTCATGTCCTAGAACCAAAAATTCGAAGACATTATATCCACCAATCCGCACTGGGCTCGCGTGGTGGATTATGGCCCACTCCCTCTGACAGAGAGGAGGCCTGTGTCGCAGCAATAGGAATATTAATAGGCTAATGATGATATTGGCTATCGCAATTTTTGTCAAACAACTCGGAAAAATGAATACCGCGATGGGATACGACGCGGTGGGTAATGGTCCAAAACAAAACGTGACCCATTTCAAGCGCAGAAACTAGTCAACAATAGACGCAAAATAAAAACTATTTTTTTTTTTTTAAAAAGTGCCGACTTTAAAAACAAATACAAAAAAAAAAGTAAAGAGAAAGTTTAAATAAAATAACTTTTCTTTCGGAAGTCGGTGGCTTTGTTTTTTATTTCATTGACTATTGCCACCGACTTCCGAAATAAAAGTTATTTTAAACTAATTGGACCTATTTGTTTTTGAAGTTGGTACTTTTTTATTTAGTTAGTTTAGATATTCAACAAAAATCTTCGTATAATCGGCATCCTGAAATCTATACTCCAAGCGAGCAACAAAAACGCATCTATACGGGCAACGTCACGAGATATCCACATATTTATATACATATACTCGTCAAAACAAAATAAGGGCCACTTTTTAAATTGCACTTTAAACAAGTATTGCTCTTATTCTGGGTACATAATAAATACTAAATATCTTGTTATGGTTTCTTTCAAGTATTAATATTGTTTCTACTGCATAATTGGAAATTCATAACTTTTTTTTAATTAGATATTTGAGATTACTTAGAATTTACGGTATGGTGTTTTTTAATTTGCAAACTTCTAACGGAGTTTCCTTCGACTAATACAGCAAGCAGGCTATAATGTTCTTTCAATCTCATAATGTCATGTATTCGGAGACATATGGACGCAAAAACAGCCACTTGGGGTGTCACTTTAATCCAGGGGGCCCGTAGCCAGAAGAGGTAGGTTTAATGGTGGAATATTCACAACGAGTGGTTCAAAATGCTTGAAACTGGTCTTAAAAGACGGGTAATATCACCAGACGCCGTCATCAATGAAGAAAATAAGTAAGTAAAGCCCAAGAAGACCATTAAGTTTGTTTAACCGCGCAAATAGAGCGAAAACCTACTGCGCGGACCGTACAAACTCCATTGCGTCGAGCTACAGGCACCCCTATAATTGACTCACACTATTCCGAATCGACTCCATAAAGACTAATAATACTCAAGAAGATGCTTGGTTTGCCTCCAGTTAACTGCAGCGTATGGTTCAAATCGTGAAACATTTGCGAATGTGAAAATTTATTGAACGCAAAAATGAGCTCGCACTTCTTAACGAGGGTGCTGTAACTCCTCAAAATTGCGTAGAGAATGTGGTGCAACTCCACATTATCCCATTTGCATAGCAAGGAATACCTGAGTTCTTCTTGAAGCAGGATAATGCTCGAGCGAACACGACGTGACTAACAGTGCACACATTCCCTTACGCTCGAATGACGATGTTACTGTGGACACTCAGGATTTATACCTGAGTTCTATTGAGCATTTAAGAGATGAGTTAAAGAAGAGTAAAAAGAAAGTAAAATTCCCATCAACACGCAGCTGCAAGTCATAAATTGTCTGAAAACTTGGTGGTAGAGATTCCCAAAAAAAATGTTCGCTATTTAATCGAGACCATTCCACCTCCCATAAAATGACCAGAAAAGGGAGAACAGAGTTAAAAGAGAAGCTTAAAAGAACACTTTGGAACATTAGAGTCGTTATTTTTCGATTTTTTTATGTTTTATGTAACTTGATACATTCCTGCAATTCCTCACTTTTCATTCAATTTGGTTTATTTTAACGATTTATTGGAATAAGAATTTAATTTTTGTGTATTACCATCTAAAACCATTAATATTAATCAGATTCAGTCATTGTAACTAGTAATATTTAAACATTATTTAATAAAACGATAAAAACCAGGTGGCCCTTATTTTGTTTTGAGTAGTATATATTTAAACCTTCCCTAGAATGTAACAAACACTTTTCCGAAAACCGCATCAAAATCGGTTCAGCCAAACGCGAGATAATCGCGAACAAACATACAATCGACTTTGAAAATCTACAATGCAAGTAGGCAAAAATTCCCTATCTCAAAAACTACTGAACCGATTTTGATGAAACTTGCAGTATTTCCTAAGTCGGATAATATCTAGCACAGCAAAAAAGAATTACTTTAATCGGACTTGTAGTTGCGGAGATATGTGACCACAAACATAAAAACATACATACATACGCTTTTGAAATTTGGCACATTTGTTCAGACGCTGATATAGACTAACATATACGAAAACTGGGCAGTATTATAAATATTACATACATACGGGTCGAATTAATAACCTCCTTTTTTTAAGTCTATAAAAATGAATAAAATAACACAAGCCAACCGGAAAATATCGGTAAATCCCGTTGAAAGTCTCAAAAATAAGTAATACCTAAAATGTTTAGTGTCACCTTCTTTAGACCCTCAGGACCTATAACCGAGATTTATAGTGGTCATACACTTGCTTCTCACCTTGCTTGGGCCCTCAAGAGCACTAGACCTAAACTAGATTAAGTGGTCGTACCAGCCTACCACGATAAACATTGGTAATTGAAATCGAAACATCAAGTAATTTCAGAAACTTAATCTTCATTAGACCATCTAAGTGAGAAGGCTATATGCCAAATATTAACTAATATTGAGTGGAGAAGCTCGTGGTTAAGTTATTATAGTCTGTAGATGGCTGACCATCTATTATGGCGAATTTCCTCTGTGCCTCGGAAAGCACGTAAAGCCGTTGGTCCCGGCTGTCATATATTTTGTAGACTGGACAGTTGTTTTTGTTAGTCAAAAGCTCGAAAGTCTACCATGGAATATCGTATTACCCAGTTACTGGGTTATGGAGGTCAAATAGGCAGTCGAGTCGGTCCATGTTAACATAAATAATGCTAATAATCATCCGGTTCGACTGGAAGCTGACCCAAACATAGTTGCTAAAAAGTTGGATAATGATTTATTACGTGTAGACTAAACTCTTCACTTATAAAACTATCGACTACAGCCTCTATATCGAAATACATTTTACTTCTTACAATTTCCGTGTTCTACCCTTCTTCGTCCAATGAAACGAAGATAGTTCTTCTTGTAAGTGTTTGTATTGTCTTGCCTGACTTCGAGGTCCACTTTCCTGCTTCCGTCCCCAACTTTATCTGTTAGACCTTCTCAAGTAAACAGCGGTACCGGATCTTTTTAAACGACACTCATCTATCAACATAAAATATATGGCTACAACTTTTTCTGGCTGGGGAAGTCAGCTCTATTTAATTAAAAGTCTTAAAGTATTAATGAGCTTACTCTTTCAGTCTTGCCAAGCGACAATCTTAAGACTGGATATAAAAGGATGATTATCTTAGTAGATAAGAATCTATTGGATGAAAAAACAACGACTTTTTACCGTCAACATGAAAGATTTAAAATTTTAGACAGCCTCTCTGTCTGGTCAGTGAAATTAAGAACAAGGCCGAAACTAAAAAAGAATATGATAAAATAAAATGTTATTTAATATTAACAGACTTTTTTTAATAAGATCGCTGTCTTAGACACGGCCTACGTCTTACTCTATAGCACCGTTCAATTAAACCGTGTTCTGTAATCAGTCTAAGTCGGTTTAACAAGCGTTATATCTAGACTAATGATCAGACGGGTTTATTACCATAAACACATGCAATCTACTTTGTTTGCGTCCGCAATCGTCGGCGCTGTCTACGTGGTCCGCTAAGGTAAACAGACCGTTCATTGACCAAACTGATAATTAAAAGCTAAGGGTAGGGTCGGTGATAAAACCTGGCGACAACGACACGATTGGGGCCCACAAAACTAGGTTTATACCGCTCTTGTGCTCCACTTTTATGCATGTTACCTAATACTTCTCACCTGAAAATTAAGTATTTTTGACGTAGGTACTCGTAGTCATTATTAGTTACGAGTCTTTTGTTATTATTAGTATGCTAATATGTGAGGTATAAAATGTAGTAGGAACCAAGCTACTGGGTGCTTAAAGGTGGCTACAAGGCAAAGATGACGAGTCTAAAGAAGTATGGAAGAAGAAATCCACACCAAATACATTGGGATATGGACAAGAGAATGATGTAAGAGATGATTAACGAAAGTGCTGGTTTTTGGAAAAAAAAAATATCATCATTTTATCTTTTTCCTCCATAAATACCCAAATACTCATGAACTCCTAAAACAAACACGTATCTTAGTTAATATCATGAAACGCAGCATGCAAGTACCAGGCATGCAGAACTATCAGGAAAGTTTTAATACTAAGATAACTAATACGGCGACAGTCAAATGTTGGTACATGGAGCAGTTCCCACCAGAACTTCGTCAATAAAGCAGATCCTGCTCCTAATGGCCGCTTCGACATGCTAATTCATGCGAATTGCCCGAACATATTTCAATGATAGCTCAAAGTTTTGATAAGTTATTCAACTTTTTTTATATTCTGAATGGAATTTTATGTTTCAGTGTTTAATAAGTTTTAGAGGTCAACGGTTTTTGGTTGGCTAGATTTTTGTTAATATAATTACTGTGTACTGCGAGGCACTCTCATATGAAATGCCAAATGATAAGACCTCTTGAGAAACGAAACGGGCAGGCTGCTTAAGAGCGCTTATTCTGAAAGTTGGCAACGTCGCAAATAGTTGTCAAATATTAGCAAGTTTTAATTAATTTAGCAATGTTACTGTATGGAAATAGAAATATGGCTCTGTAGTGTACTAAAACATTGATAAGGGAATGCAATAAGTAATATCGTAACAACGAATAAATAGTTTTAGATGCAAAAAAAAAGTATTTGGAAACCTTCCAAATGCCTTTTTTAAACCTGAAACGGTGACAACATCAAATTCAGTGTTTTAATTGCATTCCTATATCAATGTTTTAGTGCACTACAGAGCCTTTTTTCGTATTTTCATACAGTAAATTTACCAAATTAATAAAACTTGTAAATATTTGACAGCTATTTGCGACGTTGCCAACTTTCTGGTTATGCGCCCTTAACCGGCTATCTCCTTAATTGTATTAGAACATTGAGGACATGTTATTGTTTTTCGTATTACGTAGTATTATTAATTGGTTTGTTTATTAGAAAAGGCGTAGCTTAATAATATCTACTAACTCCAAGTTCCATATTGAAAGTTATGAATTGAAAAAAACTGTAAGCATCTTTAGGTATGTTAGGATCGAGAAATCGTAATTTACGAGGTATTCCTCGTAGCGCTCCCGTTTTGAAACGCTCCCATCTAAGCGCTCCCGTTTTGTTCCTCGTAGCGCTCCCAAAAGGAGCGCTTGGAGGAACTATTAAAAATATTAAAATTTATTTCCTCGAAGCGCTCCCACGTTTAAAAATAGGGAAAAGCATGAAGTAAACGTAATGAATTATATCGATAATTTTTAAAACTCATGTGTGCATCATCGACATCGAAGTTGCTTAACCAAATTGAGAGAATAAAGGCAGATTTACATTGAGTCAGTAACTGACGTCAGTCCACTGACGAGTCAGTGCTGACCTGGCACTGCCATAGCGTAAATTGATTTCAAGTCAGTACAGTACTGACTTCAATATTCGCGCTTCAATATTTTCGGCGTCAGTTCACTCCCCCGCCACCCGCGCCAGTGTAATGGCCGATTTACATTGAGTCAATGGCTGTCGTCAGTGCTGGCGCCGAAAACTGACTCATGCTATTTGGACGAGGTCAGTATTTCGTCAGTAGCCGAGGATATTCTTTTGGTGTACACACGTTCATAAAGTCAGTGCGGAAATATGAATTCTCAAAAACAGCAAAAAATTCAAAGTTGGAGCAATGCTGTTGCACGCATTTCTTTGTTTCTATAATTTTGCGATATGAGATCCCACAGGCATTCATTATCTCGGTATAATTGAACAAGTTTTAAGTTTTCCGTGTCGCTCAGTTTTCGCGTCATTTTGTGATGCGGTGCGAGGAAGCGTGGTCACCATACAACAGAGCGGCAGCGACTGACTTGGGCATATTTACACGCCGTCAGTTGCACTGGCGCGGGTGGCGGGGGGGCGAACTGACGCCGAAAATATAGAAGCGCGAATATTGAAGTCAGTACTGACGCGACAGTACTGTACTGACTTGAAATCAATTTACACTATGGCAGTGCCAGGTCAGCACTGTCTCGTCAGTGGACTGACGTCAGATACTGACTCAATGTAAATCTGCCATAACTGACGGCGTGTAAATATGCCCAAGTCAGTCGCTGCCGCTCTGTTGTATGGTGACCACGCTTCCTCGAAGCGCATCACAAAATGACGCGAAAACTGAGCGACACGGAAAACTTAAAACTTGTTCAACTATACCGAGATAATGAATGCCTGTGGGATCTCAAATCGCAAAATTATAGAAATAAAGAAATGCGTGCACCAGCATTGCTGGAACTTTGATTTTTTGCTGTTTTCGATAATTCATTTTTGCGCAGTGACTTTATGAAAGTGTGTACACCAAAAGAAATATCCTCGACTACTGACGAAATATTGACTGCGTATAAATAGTATGCGTCAGTTTTCGGCACCAGCACTGACGACAGCCACTGACTCAATGTAAATCTGCCTTTAGTTAAGAAGTTAGTATCGCTATTTTTGGCAAAAATTAATTATAAAATTGTTTTAACCATTTTATCAATCGCATAGGTCATCACCGTTGAGCGCAATACGTTACTGGGTCCCGGCTCAGAGCAGGTGATTTTAGTTAGTTGGTGGTTTTAGTCAGTAAGAGTCTGACACTCTCTCGCCCCGCCTAGGACAAGGAAAGTCATTTCTACCATTGACGTAAACGATAGACACCTCATTGCCTTATTTCTACGAAAAACTTCCGACTACACATTGAGGTGTGCGGGGAGGGGGGTAGTAATGGGAAACATAATGGAGAGAAATCATAAGCTTTCTAAACAATAAAAAATATGAATAGGTACATATGTCGGCAGATTATATTCATCTATTTGGTGGACTAAAGGATTAACAATAAAACAAAAAAAAAATTACCAAACCCGTGCGAAGCCGGGACGGGCCGCTAGTTGTATATTATAACAATGTGTTCTACTTATTACCTAGTTATTATCGATAATTTCAGTTCGTATAGTCCCATCTCTATCCGAAAGTTAATCATGGGAGCGCTTCGAGGAAATAAATTTTAATATTTTTAATAGTTCCTCCAAGCGCTCCTTTTGGGAGCGCTTGGAGGAACAAAACGGGAGCGCTTAGATGGGAGCGTTTCAAAACGGGAGCGCTACGAGGAATACCTCTAATTTACAGGTGTTCTTTTTATATTCTGCCTATTTATGGAAGGAGTTTCATTAAAATCGGTTCAGTCATTTTGTAAAATGAGGATTTCAAAATTTGTAAGAAATGCCATTTAACATACACGCTCTTAAATTGAAATTTATTCGCAACTGGAAATTCTGAGAGATAGCGGGCCGAATATAAACTTGGTTGTACACGAACCGTAATTTTAAATTACGGTTCCGGTGAAGTTGGGTGAAAATGATATATCACTGTGAAAGAGCATCGCATGTGTTCCGGATATTGTTCTTCAAATACATCTGTGACGTGCGGTGTAGCATTTCATTATTTTATACGGATTATTTTCATAATGGTATATACTCGTATAGCTACCAAGCGTTATGCAACTGTTGAGTTTCAAAATTTTCTAATTTAGAGGAAAGTAAGATTGATTATTGATTTTTTTATCGAGCCCTCCCCCTATAGTCGTTGTCTCTTGGATCTCGTCTATCACTGAACCAAAATTCATCAAAAACGATTCTGCCGTTACGAAACACACATTAAAATATTTAGTCACCAATGCCTTTGGACAATATATCACAATCACATTTATCAATACATTACCGAACTTGAATCAAATAACAGATACAGAAAAACTAGAACAATAACTAATACTGCTACAATATTCTACCAAAAACTTATGCAATAAATCTTCGTATTACGAATACGTACGGCACTCACATTCGCAGATATTTCTGTCTGAATTTCAACCTTATGTCTTTAGCTAAAACCTCAGCTAAAACTAAGTTCTAGTTGCTAATACTTAGCTCTATGACATACGTAAATATGTGAGCCATAAGTCACTCTAACTTAAGCCTCCTGCAGACACACGCGATTAATCGCGCTGCGACAATGAGCCAAGCTAATTTCCATTCTAAAAATACTGCGAATGGACCGCGACATGTCGCCCCGCGCGATTAATCGCGTGTGTCTGCAGGAGGCTACAAGTTTCGCGCTTCTTAGATATGGAATGTATTTGCATACACCAAAAATAACCACTTATTCGTATATTTAAGTTTCATAGTTTGCATCATCATCGTCCTGTTCCCACTGCTGGGTCACAGGTCTCTTCTCTGTAAGAGGGAGTGAACACCTCTCTGACACAAGCCGCATCCTAATGAGTTTGATATTACAGTTAACGCGTAAAGTATCTAATGTCTAACTTCGAAAAACAGATTGCTTGCCTCGATCCATTACTCGCAGTCAGAATGTAACACGCAGCTCGGAACTTCTTGCAGTATATCTAATTAATGTTATAACTTAACAACATTACAACTTACCTATAAAGGGTGCCCCGGGTAGTGTGAATCAATTTGATCTGAAGGTTGTTTCCAATATTTTTACCTCTGAGATATACGGTGCTATTTTTACGGTTCAAAAGTTATGACCAGTTTTCGTGTCCAGATAATGCAACAAAAATGCCAAGAGATTGTCATTAATTTATTTGATCCACACTCTGTATAATAACTAACTAATAACTCCTGTGGTATTTTTGTAATTGAATAAAATAAACACCATCAGCATAAAATAAACCCGAAGCGTCTAAGTTTTAAGTAGAGGCAACACTGCCTTTATTGCCTGGCAAGCAATAAAAACAATGACAACGTGAATTAATTCGTGCCAAAGTTTTAGCAAATTAAATGTCCGCTGTTTCGCTGTCGCCTCTGATCTATTAATCACTCTGTGGAGAAACAAATGCATCTTTTATTACTGTTTATTGTTTGGGTCGACATTTTGATTTTTATTTATTCCGTTTCCGTATCTCTTATAAATAATGGTGTGAAAATCCCTTACCAATATTACAAAGAGGAAAAGTTTTTGTTTGTTAGTTTATTTGCAGCATATAATCTCCGAAACAACTGAACTAATTTTGAAAATAAGTTTGATAATAAGCAGTTATCTTCGGAACCGCTTATGTGATTTGGAACATTCCTTTCAAATGGATAGCTACATTATTTCCAAGTGTACCTACATTGGCGGGACTAACGAATTGCCGTGATCCCGGAACGTAAAGGGCTATTGAAGGTCACCGTGGATTTAAGTCAGTATAAGTCTGACAGTCCCTCCCGGCCTGCTCTGGGTGGAAGGATTCTGAAGATTTTACCACGCTAAAGAAAAAAGTGTCACATTAAATACATTCCTTGTTAGATTATTTTCAACCATGGCACAAGAAAAGCCCTAGTGGAAATATCTGGTATTACATAGAAAACAGCATATTTTTTCTTTCCAATAATTAGTGATATTAAACTCTGCAAAACATGTTTTGGACTTTTGATCTATTTTTTCTTTCCAATAATTAGTGATATTAAACTCTGCAAAACATGTTTTGGACTTTTGATCGACAGCTTGTCAACCTACATTTTTTTCCGACAAACAAGAACAAATGACTTTTGTTCCATTCTTTTGCTCATTTCTTTCTCAATATAATAGCGGCCATACACCATACTGCCTATCGTACAATCGGCATGACGATCGATTTGATCAAATTGGCAGTTCGTCCATATACACCATACACCATACTGCCTATCGTACAATCGGCATGACGATCGATTTGATCAAACTTCAAATCGGCAGCAGTGATGCCAGCTTAGCAACTTTATAGCTAGATCTAGCTATTATTCAGTGACCGACAGCTACAATTTTATAAAAGTTGTGGCTTAACTTTTTAGCTACTGTTTTACCGACTTGTTTTTTTACCGGTCTATCCCACTGGTGGGAATCAGTTGGTAATACAAGTGAAGGTCGGAAAACATTTGCTTATCGTTAAGCAAATGTTTTCCGACCTTCAAGCGATTTTCGACCTTATTGGCATTTATGCAAACACCGGATTTTAATGAAGGAGCAATGTTAGCTAACGAGAATGTGAGAAAAAACAAACTAAATTTTAAATGTCAATAAGGTCGAAAATCGCTTGAACCAGTTTTTTCCACTCCACTCCACTGTAAAAAGTGTCGTGACAATTTTTTCCGCCTAGCCCCCTTTCGCAACGCGCCATAAGGAACTTCGTTCCAAAAAAATAAACGTTTCGAATTGAGAACCTCCTCCTTTTTTTTACGTCGGTTAAAAAGTAGCTACCGAATATTAGCTAGATCTAGCTATAAAGTTGCTAAGTTGGTATCACTGCTGCCGATTTGAAGTTTGATCATTCCGATTTGATCAAATCGATTTGATCAAATCGATTTGATCAAATCGGCATGATCATGCCAATTTGATGGATTCCACGCCCACACACGGTCAAATCTAACTGATCAAATCGGCAGCGTCATGCCGATTGTACGATAGGCAGTATGGTGTATGGCCGCTATTACGTGGCCTCGAATGACCTGTCAAAGTTAACAGGACAAACAACAAGTGCTTACTAAGTAACACTTGTTTTTTACATTGCCAATATTAAGTTTCCGTCGTACTGGAACACGGCTTCACACACTGACACTGACATATTCAGTTTATTAACAATATTATCCTATTTTTTATTTTTTGTAAGAACGTTGTCCCACACTTGGAATTCCTCCTGTGTCGTGAATGCGATTACGAACATATACAGGAAGATTTTTTTACTACCGTCCAAATTTCCGAGGCATTAGGTATCAATCACTAACCCCATTTCTGAAAAAAAATCGATACGTAAAATTTTCATATTCGTTCAGACGTTGCGCTAACCGTGCTGTCAAAAATTCACGTTAGACTAGTAGTCACAAATGCTGCCCGGGTGTTTATTCCCAGGTCAGGTAAGGCTTGGTTTTTCCATGAGGAACTTCTCAGTATAAATAGGCCATCTTGATAAAAGGCTTACCTTTATCAGAAAGGAAAATCACATTAAAGATAACTTGCGAAAAGTGGGTGAACTATTATCCTCTTCTTAACCCTTTTGGAAATTAAAGTCGTGGGTACACGTTATGTTTTATATAGGTTATCTTATTTATATCACGTCTTTAATTTTGCCGTATCTTTTACGTTATTTATAGTTGTTTACTTCCACAAAACGGCACGGAAGTGACAAACATCAGAGTCATCTTCGACGTAGATACCAAGCAGTGGCGTAGGGTAAATATTCTTGAAAGTGAAGCCGGACCAAAACGTGAATTCCAGTAACTATAGCTTTGGCCTAATTTTAGCCTTTTTAGTTTAAATATTCAACTCAAATTCTTGTCAAATACATATTTTTCTTACATCAATCAAGCTCAAACACAAGGTAGCTGCTGTGAATCGTTGAGGAGTTTCCTCAACTGTCACTCGGCTCTATCATCAGATATTATTCTCCAGACCTTTATTAAATTGTAGTGCTTTGAAATACTTAATGAAAAAACTTACAAACATACTACTCGCCCCTACGATTTATGAAAGTTTTACTCGATTTCTCTGGTTTCCGTTATCAAACCCTGATTTCCTTATCTATCATGAACCTTACTTTTGAACTTTCTTCGTTTCAACAAAAAAAAACATCAAAATCGGTTCATTATTGACGAAGTTATTATCCCGCGAACAAACATAGAAAAAACAATAAATAATGATTATTTATTATAGCGATGGGTAGCTATAGCCATAACTAGCCAAATACCGGCTATGAGCAAAATAGCCACGGCTATGATATCCGTCAACACGATAGCTAGCTATCGGCTACTGGTTGGTTAGATAACTGACAGGTTATGATATAGCCGCGTAGCCGCTCGTAACCGCGTAGCCGCTCGTAGCCGCGTAGCCGCCACGAAGTATAGCTAACTGCTACGTTTTATAGCCGTCCCGGTATTCGGTAGCCGGGTAGCTAGAGTAGCCAAAATAGCCGATAGCTGTGTGCGCACTCACTGCGCTACGCGTGTACGATCTTCATTGGTATCGTCGATCTTTTTCTCACAATATTCACAAAATAGATTAGACAAAGAAAGAGCATTATACTTAGTAATTTCGTTCGTTTAATGAACGAACTTATGAAATACGATGATTAGAAAGCTGGTTAGTCACCGTCAGGTATAAAATAAATAAAAATTTGATAGTTAGTATTTTGGTTATTGTGACCTCAGGAAATCATTTCTTTTTGATTTAGGATCGAATTCAGATCGGGCAGTTGATGTTGCGTAATTTAAGTCCTACCTAGCTACACCGGCGCCGCTTCATTGCGCCGCTAGTTACTAAACGCTATTGTTCAATAGCCAAGTAGCCAAATAGCTGGCTAGCTAGCTGGCTATTACACCACAAATAGCCGGTTACCTAAGCTATTGAAATTTCGGCTAGTTACCCATCTCTAATTTATTACACGGACGAATCGAGTGACTACTTCATCAAGTGAAAAGATATACTTCATTCATTTCTTTTTACTGACACATTTTGCGCATCTCTATCGAGTAACATTTTTCATTCAGAGTAATATACATAGTGCACAGTTACAAATAAAAAAAAATATTTTCTAAAAAGCTTATACTAATCGCCTACAGATCTTAACACCGCGATTCAGGATCGTGACGTAATTGCACAACGCCATCTAGTTGAAAACTTCCAAACTAACATGACACTGTTTTACTGTGACCGCTTATCAAACAATACCATTGAACTGAAATAACCTTGTTGTTACTGCACTAACTACGCAAAACTTATCAATTTTAACAATAACACCAAATCAAATGCAAATGGACAGGTGAAAACAATAAATACAAAACTATAAATAAACGCGAATCAAAACTAATGTGAATCTGTCATCCAAATAATACTATCTAAATGAATTACGAAGTCCAGTATCATTCCATCTCGTTCTGACGTACGCATTTCATATCTCTGTCCTTATAATAAGCCGGAGACATTCGGCTTCCCAACGTCCTTAATTTAGCGGTGTTACGTAGCGTCGAGCTCACGATCGCTACAAGAGGAAGGATTCCTGTTTTGCCTTACGGCTTGCCTGTTTTGCGCGAGTTGAAATTGCACGGAAAAAAAATGGTGTTTATTTATTTCTTTGATTTTTATTTTCTTAAGTAAATGTTTATTATTTCTTTGATTGTTAGTTTTAGTTTGAGTGTTTTTCTTTGATTGTTATTTTCACAAGCAATGTAACTTAGTAAATAATTAATTTGTCTAAATGATAAATGAAAATCTTTGATATTAGTATTTGCTATATTTCGAAAGTGAAGCCGATAGGAATCGGCATGTTAGGGGCCTTCGGGCCTGATACCAAGGCTTGTCTGCGTGGAATGGCGTTACTCTGTTGCTGTTGCTTTGTCTAGCAGATGGGCTACCAGCTTGAGTAGTTCAGCTGTGGAAAAGAGATGGCGGTAGACGACTTGTATAGCTCTGTCGCTTTCTAGGCCACCTGGTGTAGATTGCGATACAAGGGCAGCAGCATCCACTACAGCAACCATCCGCAGCCTCCGCAGATTTTAATTCTATTGTGAGATGATGAGTATTTGAAGAAGCAGGTTCATGAGGTTGAAGAACCGAAAAAGTGGAAAGTCTCAATTTAGCAAGATTAGTAGAGGGTTTTTGAGAGTTTTTAAAATACATGTCTGTATCTTTGAAACCGTATATTGAGTGTGCATCATCTAAAATTTCTTCTTCAATTAAAGTACTGACGATGTCTGCTTTTAACCTATTTCTGGGCCCGAAGATAACTGCATTATAGCGGAGGTACCGGAGTACCAGAGTGTCGGCACGTATTGTATTATTGATTTGAGTAATTATTGGCGATGGCCGGCGCCGGCAGCCGGGAGCGAACCGGGACACGTCCGGCCCGAGAACGTTACGGTTTTGTGATTGATAGCGTTGAAGGGGTTGAATTTGAAATTGAAGGCGCTTCTGTTTTCTTTTCATTGTTGAGTTTCATTTATCGTTTTGGAAATTATTTTCTTTGAGTATAGTAGATTCTATAATCTTTTGAAGTTGTGAAAAGTACGTATAGGTACCGCTTCTAAATAGAGAAAGTAGTGTTTGAGAATTATTTAAAACCTGTTATCGTCCTTCTTGAATTCGGTATTATATAATACTGAAGTATTAAAAAGTATGTTTATCTTAGATCTAAAATCTTGAATGAATGGATGTTTACAGTCGTGTAGCTATTTTTTAGAAAAGATAGCTTAATAAAAATATAGACTTCAATACCATGTGATACGCTTACATTTCAATTCAAACAATAATGGGATCGAATGGGCAAGAAAAATACATGTGGCACTCGGAGACTTTTTTTTTATTTTAAAAGAAAATATCGCCTACAGAGCCCGCGATAAAATCTATGCAATAGCTTAAAAACATTCATATTGCACGCAAATTAACTTTCCGTAACCGAAGTGCTACGCTGCTACGTGGCTACGTCCGCTACACCGAGTCTACGACACTCGTTAATATTGCCTTTTACCTTTTTTTTCTTACACCAAAGGCATACTTAAACATCCCATTTGCATCACAAAATACTTACTTAGCCATACATTTGCATTTTAAGTTAGTAAGAAATTAATTTTCAGTAGCTCTTTGAACTAAATAGAATTTCTTCTGGCTACCGTGGGCTCATTTCCTTGGCACTGAATTTTTTCTAATAAATTTTCATTCTACGTCCGATGATGAATTTTTAAATTTGTTTATCATAAAATTGATTGATCTTAGAAGGGTATATTAAAATGGCTATTTTATTCCCTGTTACAAATTGTGCTGTTATTCAGATAACACAGATTAACCGTGTTTAATTACGGTTTCTTCGGCCGGTATGTTATGTAAATTAAACGCTGCCTTACAAGTAAGTATTTATTGTATCGCGGCCGGAGTTAAGTGGAAATCGAATTGGCTCACGTAAGGCAAGTTACCGCTTCCACACATTTTAACTGTTCGCAATTTATACGGTTAGCACTTGATTTGCGATTAGGTTTACAATAGCTGCTGTTCTAGGTAGAAAGTTGAGCCGGGCTTCGGAGGAAATGTCATAAATGTATGGTTTTGATACACGCTACCGAAAACTTGCATCTAAATCCTAATGGAAGATTTTTTAGAAACACGAAATTCAAAGCTATCGTCTATCGTCACTGAAGTTAAAAGTTACTCGCAATGTTTTCATTTTGAATCGTGTATGTGAGTTTTGTTGTTTGTAAACGAACCTACGATACAGGAAATTCCAAGAATGATGCAACGTTCATCTAAAAAAAAAAACTAAACCATTTTCCTTTTCCACACCGCACTATCACTTTCCACACCAAAATTAACCCAATATCGGTGATTCCTGTTTACCTACACTTACGCAAGATTCACCGAAGTTTAAATAAGCGCGGTCTCTTTGAACCCGGCTGACTACAACACGCCTTCATCACTGATGGCCGTATTGCCGTAAGCCTCCCTAAGGAAACGTCCACGCGACCAGTGGACCGTGAAAAACAGGATTTGCCCTACTTAGAACTTGTTTGCTACTTATTTATATAACGTTCAAGTGTTTGCGGATAAGTATTTATAAATAAAGCCTTTCCGTGTCTGTACTTGTGTAGATGTTGGCTGATGATATATCATCATTGGTATTAGTTGCCGCGTTGGTTGACGTTGATTGAGTGATTGTGGCGTAACTTGGTCTTAGGACAGTATTGGTTGCAACAAATTAACCTTATTTCGTGTTTCTAAGGCCCCTCGCGCACGGCAGCTTTTAGTAGCATCGCTACTAACGCGCTACTGAAGCGATGCCAACGCGCTACAGCATCGCGACAATGTCGAACGACATCGGGGAGAAAACGGAGCGAGAGTGGCGCGTGTGTGGAGAACGAGCTACTGAATCACGTTTGCATTGCGACAGAAGCGACACAGTACAGCGTTTGTATCGCGACAGAAGCGACACAGTTAGTGATGGGTTTTTATCCGGATAAATACTCAAAATGGATAAATACTCAATAAATATCCGTTTCTTCTCGAGTATTTACTCAAAACAGTGGATAAAAACTATTTACAGTTTTAATTCCGTTATTTCACGGGTTTTTATTTGTTTTATGAATAAAAGGGTGGGAATAAATGAAAATCTGAAAATATAGATTATAACCAAGGTATATTAATCGCTTTAATAAAAACAAAATTACTGTAAACTCAATAACGAAAATTTTCGTTAAGTACTGACAAACTTGGGGTGCTAAGACAGGAAACCTCCACGTGCGCCCGTGGACTGGAGTTCCCTCTCGGATACGTCCGGGGGGAAGACCAGTTTTTCGGGCCGGTGTACCCTGGGATGCGGGCAAAAACTCTCCTTAGGCACTGTATGGCTAAGGGGTTTCTTTGCCCGTATGCAAATAGCCTGTCGGGTGGACGCTCCAACGCGTGTCCCTCTGAACAGCAGAGGGCACAGCGGCGGAGCGGGCTTGCGGACGGTGAGTAATGGGTATGCTCGCCGTCCGACCAAGGACCAAGCCCGGGTCGGTGGCGCGTCGTATTTCACGCGTCACCGACGGGGCCCCTTATGGGGCCAAATGCCTGCCGGGGTCGCGGATTTTTCTTAATCCAGGATACCGTGGCCCCGGAACGTAAAGGGCATCCGACGGAACACGGGTGGATTTTAGTCAGTAAGAGTCTGACAGTCCCTCCCGCCCCACCCAGGGCGGGAGGACTCATTTGATGATTTTGCCACCCTAAAAAAAAAAAAAAAAGTACTGACAAACTTCCCCGCGCTCGTCCTCGGGGACTTCAACGCCAAAAATGTGTCCTGGGGTTCCCGGTTTACGGACGTTGTGCGGGGCAGAAGGCTCGAGCACTGGGCCCTGGCGCAGGGCCTGGTCATCGAGAACCGCGGGGTTCTGTCCCCACGTGCGTGCGATGGGCGGGCGAGTAGGTGGTGGACGTTACGTTCGCCACCTCAGACCTGTCGCCGCGCGTCACCGGCTGGCGCGTTGTGGAGTAGGTGTAGACCTATTCCGATCACCGGTATATCCGGTTTGACGTCTCCGCCCAGACCTCAGACGCGCCGGTCCCAAGTGAACGGAACCCAAGTGGTCCGCGATGGGCGCTGAAGCAGCTGGACCGGGAGCTATTCCTGGAAGCCTCGATCGTGCAGGCCTGGGTGTCACCACCGGTCAGGCCTGCCGACATCAACGACGAGGCGGAGTGGTTCCGGGAGGCCATGACGGATATCTGCGACGTGGCCATGCCCCGGGTCCGGCAAGGACGCGCCCGGCGTCAGCTGTACTGGTGGTCGAACGAGCTGGCAGCGCTGCGCGAGGCGTGCGTTGCCGCGCGACGCCGGTACACCAGGTTCCGCAGGCGCCGAACCTGACCTCCGGATGCGGCGACTGTAGAGGCGGAGCTGCGCGAAGGCTACAGGGCAGCGAAGACCGTCCTCCGCGACGAGATCTGGTGGGCCAAGGAATTGGCCCGCAAGGAGATGCTGGAGTCTCTGAACGGGGACCCATGGGGCCGGCCCTACAAGTGGGCGAGACAGAAGCTCCGCCCCTGGGCTCCCCCGTTGACGCAGAGTCTCCGGCCTCAGTTCGTGGAGGAAGTGGTGAGCGCCCTGTTCCCATCGCGAGGGAAGCATACTCCCCCGCCTATGGCTCCGTCTCTGACGGAATCTGACGGTGAAGATGGCGCAAACGCGGACCACAGCGACGACGACGTCTACGACGCTCCGGAGGTGACCGAGGTAGACCTGAGAGTGGCGGTGCTACGGCTCAAGGCCAAAAATATCGCCCCAGGACCCGACGGCCTGCCAGGAAAAGCCTGGGTCGTGGCCTCCGGGACTCTCGGGCCTCGACTGGGGGGGCTCTTCAGCGCGTGCCTGGAGAGGGGCCAGTTCCCGCTTTGCTGGAAGACGGGGAAACTGGTCCTGATCCAGAAGCCCGGGCGCCCTGCGGACTCTCCGTCCGCATTCCGGCCCATCGTGCTGCTCGACGAGGTGGGCAAGCTCTTTGAAAGAGTAATTGCAAACCGTCTCGTCGGGCACCTGAATCGGGTGGGTCCGAACCTTGCGGAGAGCCAGTTTGGCTTCCGCAGGGGGCGCTCGACGGTGGATGCCATCACGCGTTTGAGAGCCCTCACGACGGGGGATGCAGTGGCCCGGGGCAGGGTCGTCGTGGCAGTGTCTTCGGACATCACCAACGCCTTCAACACCCTGCCCTGGAGTTACATCAGGGAGGCACTCCGGTATCACCGGGTGCCGACCTACCTCCGTCGTATAGTCGAGGACTACCTGACGGACAGAGCCGTCATCTACCCCGGTCACCGGGGAGAATGGAACCGGCGAGAGGTGTCGTACGGTATTCCACAGGGATCGGTCTTGGAGTTCTTTCTCTAATCTTCTTCAGAGTTTCGCTCATATTTGAGTAATCACTAATTTTACTTGGTCATGACGTAAATCTATGCACTGCTAGGACATGCGGCGCGGGGGGATAGAGAGCAAGACAAACAAAAGAGACAAACTGGACAAAAAGGTAGCGGGATAGGGCGCAGTGAGAGCCACGATGCTTGCGCGCTGCTTTGTCTTGACATTAGAACTAATAATAATGTTATATTGTTGTGTTTTGGAACGCCTTATTGACATTACTAGTCATTTTGAATTAAAAAAAAACACCCAATACGCAATAAATATAAATATCCACCATTTTGAGTAAATATCCGATAAACCGGCCAAGTGCGAGTTGGACTCGCCCATGAAGGGTTCCGTAGTAGCAAGCATAGATTAGGGATATAATTGTATTGAGATTAGTAAGTAATATACACAAACAACAAAAATAACTTTGTTTTCCATAGTGTTTGTATGAATGGCAAAGTTATATTTGCGGTTTTTTAAAATGTACTATATCTCAAAAACTGCTAACTGTATCTCATCCAAACCAATTTTCGTTGGAAGTTTTTGTTGAGGTCTACATTATATATTTTTTTTAGTTTTATCATTCTCTTATTTTAGAAGTTACGGGGGGGGGACCAACTTTTTACCACTTTGGAAGTGTCTCTCGCGCAAACTGTTCAGTTTAGAAAAAAATGATATTAGTAACCTCAATATCATTTTTGAAGACCTATCCATAGATACCCCACACGTATGTGTTTGGTGAAAAAAAAATTTTTGAGTTTCAATTCCAAGTATGGGGGGCACCCCCAAAATTTGTTTTGTTTTTATTTTTGTGCGAAAATCCTAATGCGGTTCACATAATACATCTACTTACCAAGTTTCAACAGGATAGCTCATATACTTTGGACAAAAAGTGGCTGTGACATACACGGACAGACAGACAGACAGACAGACAGACAGACATGACGAATCTATAAGGGTTCCGTTTTTGCCATTTGGCTACGGAACCCTAAAAAACGGATAAATACGAGTATTTATCCATTTCGGATAAATACTCGAGTATTTATCCTCTGAGTATTTATCCTCTGCCCATCACTAGACACAGTAGGTATTTCGTTTGCATCACGACTGAGAATCGTGGTGTGGGCGAGCGTAAACAGCTAGCGACGGCATCAAGACTGTATCGATGACAACGTGCAACAGTATCGCTACTGCATCGCTATAAAAAGTCACCGTGGGCGTGGGGCCTAATATCCTATCATTTCCGGAATTACTAAATAAATAAGGTTGGCCTTAAACATTCAGTACGTTTATTTTTAACGTAATAACATACCTGTCCACTGAAAGTTTAACAATAGACTTGACCGTTACAAGAGAATGAAGAAACATGGACGTCACACGTAATATTTACGATAACAATAATAGATCTGAGTTATATTTACGATACCTCGTCATATAGGTAATCTAATATTAATCTGTATAGACCTTCAATTATCCAAAATATTTTTCATCAGTTACGTAAACGTACAATGTACAGTATTATATTTAGACTGTTACGTTTTTTGGTACAATAGTCATTATTTTTCAGTAGTTCAAATAAATAGAGAGAATTAATTTTGAGATGCGTCTTTCTCTTCATATAGTTGCGCTAGACAAAAGGTCGCGTCTGTCAAGTGCACTAAAGTTTACAATTTATTTCAGTCATTGAATAAATATTGATTAAAATCTAAATAAAGACCCCAAATGAACTTTCAAAAGTCAACTTGAACTTTTTCTATATTTATACGTTCGAGCTTTTAATATCAGCAATTACTCCAGAAAGAGGTCAATTGGAAATCCGAAAAATATTATGTATTTAGACTTTCAGAGGTTTGAGCTTTTACATGTGATTTCATCTATGTTTTTAATACAAACAGTTAGAGAGACAATACTTACTTGAAAATGAAAGTATAGCTTATATTTTAGAAGACTATTGTTTACACTACACTACACTGAATTTATTATATAGAGTATATACTTAGGTAACTAAAGCTAGCAATTTAAAAATAAATAAAACTGGATATTTACAACTAAACTTAAAGTAAAATAAAATACGTAATTTAAAAAAAAAACAGAAAGGCAGAGACACTTAGGCGTCCAAGTACTCCTCCGCATCGCTGTCATTCGGAAACGCGCCCAGAAGACTGGCAGCATTGCCACGTTGGATGGCAATGCTTATTCTTTGACCAAAAAAGGAACCAGCCCTCTGGTCACGCGAACTGTCGTTCAGTCGACGAGAAATTTCCTTAAAAAGGACACGCACTCGGACCCCATGACCCGAGCGTTTCGACCCCAAACGGCTCAAAACTGTAACAACCATTAAGGTTACAGTATTTGCGCCCCTTGAGGTTCTCAGCAGCCGCAGCAGCAGCGACAGCACAGTCCGCCGTGCTTGCTACGTGGGATGGCGCAAGGGTATCGATATCGACACAGGTAGCGTCCCACACCAAAGGCCTACCCACCTTCCAAGGCACCAACGTCATACCGTCTGGTCTTTTCCCATCGTCACGTACCAAGCCATTTGGTTCTGAATTTTAAGCAAAAAGTTCAAACGTATTATAATATCAATGCGATAAAAGTAATCAATCGTGCCTTCATTAATTCAGATCGCCACTCGAGTGTCATCAATTCATCTGATAAATATCTCTCAATATTGGTTAATGAAGTGATTTACTGTTGCGGTGCAACGCCCTTTTATTGGATTGTTTTTATAACCGATATATTTTATTACTACATATGTTATTTTTGTTATGAAATCCTACTGTATTTCACAACAATTACTCATACTTCTATTGTGGGTTACAATTTTAGCAAATGATATTGACATTTCCGATCAAATCTTATCCTGTATTTTTACTCAGTCAACCGTACGTCACGTCCTCAAGTAAAATCCATTTTAGAATCATTACGTCCAAATCTTTCAAATCATTCGTCCGCCCCCTAGTTCAAAATAAAACTGAACTTAATCTCCATTCTTAAATCCGTTTAAAAATAGCTCGGCAGAAGCGACACCCTACGAGACTAAACTGGGAAAGTCTCCGCATTAGTCAAGAGTAGCAACCCGTGAAGCATTACTTTCGCTTGGCAAAAAATAGCTCCTAAGACCGAATTAAATCACACCTCGGCGAATTGCGCCGTGAATTTAAACTCTCCAAGTCGTGACACCAATACTTTTCAAGTCACCTCACACATTTTTTTCACGCTCGACTTGATAAAAAAGAATTGCTAGCTGAAGACTCGGTTTTGTAACCGTATTTCAGAAAATATATTTAGATTTGCCTGGCGCGTATATAGATATCGTAGAGCCTTTGAAAAAGCGTGAAGACGTTTTTGTGCTTCAATGCGAACCCCTGACTCGAGAATTGTAATGTTTATTGAGGGATCCGAGCGCTATTGTCGTCTGCAAGCTTTTGTTACTCGCCTGAATACTCGAAACAGTGCTACGTCAATGGACTTAACATCACGTCGTAAGAACAACGAGGAAGACAAACTGTAAGCTAACGACTTCTCCGGCTTGTACAAGAAGCTTTTATTACATTTATAAATCATAAGAAACGTGACGTACATCATGTCCTAGGATCTACTTCCACAGCGACTAACAATTACACTCGGGGGAAAGTTTGACATAGCACTTTAAAAGTTACATTTGAAGGCTAAAAAGTTTCTGGTCAAGATCGATCATCGCTGTTCGTCTGATGGTCTGCAGGCACGTCTGACCTCCTTTGACAGACCTTGGAATATTTTCTATATCCATTACAGGTGCCTTATTGTGGTATACCTACATAAATAAGTACAAAAG
Source organism: Agrotis exclamationis (assembly GCA_950005045.1). Taxonomy (NCBI): domain Eukaryota; kingdom Metazoa; phylum Arthropoda; class Insecta; order Lepidoptera; family Noctuidae; genus Agrotis; species Agrotis exclamationis. Next base: position 7,699,484 of record OX465417.1, on the reverse strand, counting down.
GTACACTGAGGTCGAAGTCGTGGGGCGGTGCGGCAATGTTATGAATCATTTCCTATGTCCCCACTCGTAAATCACTGAACCAAATGTTGTGTTGTGACAAATTGTGTGTCATTTATTTAATTTGTTTTTGTTGAACTCATGAAAGTCTTATATTTATTTTGTTGGAATGTGAACAAATAAATGGAGTAGTTACTTACTCTAACATAATATTCAGTGGCAACACATCAATAGCTTATCTATTTTGATTGATATTTATTCGATTGTTAAAACACTTTTTATTATACATATGTATAAACCTCTTGTTAACTTCATACATTTGACACAAGTATGATCTAACAACAGCGGCGGTCAGGATTAGTGAATCGTACCGATGTAATGATGACAGGGTACAAATGTTTACCATACGAAGGGTGTTATTGTGGCGCATGTCCGTGGTGGCGGCAATTTGACGCCGTTTGCCGCCAAAACGACAAATATGGCCGACCCAGTTCCCGCGTCGATGACTTTGTGACGCACAGCGCCTGCAACTATACTTGTAGACAGGGGAAGGATGGATGATATGGGAGATACATCTTCCTCATTTTTCCTGTGAATCTACATAGATAAGTAGGGCCGGAGGTATGAGGCTACTTGAATGCCGTAGGTGATTTGCGTTCACATTTATATGGTTCCTTCAGGAAAATTAATGCGACATCTCACTTTTGGAACAAACAATGTACACTTTTGTACTTATACTGATACAGGCCACCATATATTTAACCTCTGACTTTGCTCTAATCTGTGAATTCTAATAGCGCTTCACCATAATTATGTATTTGTATAATCTATAGTTGGATTATGGAAAAGAAAGGAAGGAGCGCCGAGGGTGTGAAGCGTCTATTTATTTTATTTATCAAATAGTAAACACACGGATTTGTTATTACTAAAATAGAACACAGGGCATTTTGCATTCCCTCTTAACTTTCATTATTGGCTGTTTAAGTTTTAGACATAACCCACACTTTGTTAAATAAAAATAGTCTTGACATGGACTAAATAATTAAAAGACGCCTGAGTAAGTAAGCACCTACATAAGAAAAAGTGTCTTTGATTTGAAACAAATCTTATTGTTTCAGTAAAACCACTGACGCGACGAATCACTCACAAAAGATGGCACAGAGACGTTCTCTGATAACACAAGAACACTTAACGCATCTGACGTCTCCTCGTTTATCTGTGCCTCGTCATAAATAACAAATCACAAAAAAGCAAACCCCACATTTGGAACACACAAATTCCTTTTTTATTTTACTTCGCCGTACGTACTTCGGCTTTTATCAAATTCATTTGAGCTGACTGAAATAAAAGTAACGTTCCAACGAGCACTTACATGACATGCCCGTACTTAACTGGTTAAATCAAGAATAGCCATGACATCAGTTTTAACTGACAGGACGCGGGGAACTGAGTAATTGGACAAAATGCTGATTTCTAAATTAGCTTTACAGCTTTTGGTCACGCCACTGACTTCGACTGACGTTAAATGTCGCTCACTTATTCTGTACACTCGGCATTTAAGGGTTAAGCCTACCATGGAACACCTGCACGCTATTTCTGACGTTATCGTGTTAAATATAGGGGCTATAATAGTATACATAAAGTAGGCGTATAAAACACTACTAAAGAACAAACACTATTTTTATTTGCGTCTAAAATAATTTATTTAGATTTTGCGTTTTATGATACCATTTGATGTATCAGACTGAATATAATAAAACGAGGCAGTACAAATTAAAAGAAATGTTTCGCTGTAAGGTATAAACTTTATCTTCGGTAATCTCATCGCTTCCCATGGGCGGCATAAAGATCTACTAAGAGATTTTATCGAGGGCAACAAACCTGTGAAATAATAAAAACAAATTGCGATAAGCATTCCACAAAATTGGAAAATATTCCGTCGTTTTGTGAAGCTACCAGTAGACACCCAAAAACAAAAAAAAAATCAAGAACTTTCTTTCAAGAATTTTCTTCAAATTGATTCATCAAGGTGCCAATAACAGTTTTTATTACACACGTGAAAAAATATTACTTAATTTATAGCACTATTTCTTTGATAATAAATCTGGTGTAAATGAAGTCAGCAAAACGCCTTCATAAATAAGATGGCCAGCTCCAGCACTGAGATAACTCAAAACAACTTGTTTGTGTTACTAGATAAAGTCCAAATTTGTTTGTGACCTTGACGTAACAAATTGCGTTTAAGTACTGAAGATGGAGCGGAGAGGATAATAGCGTCCAATCCAGGCAATCACAGGTTTCATCGTAGTATTCTGTGTTCTATAGACAAACTTGTGTGACAGATATAGGCCTACTGTCGCTTTCAGGGTTATCTCAAGTTCATCATTGGCTTTGCATCCTGTGTTTTCGACCAGCTTCTGTGTCGAAATAATCGGGCGCGCCAAAGTTCACCTATTTAAACTCCGATCATTGGAAACCCGAAAATTGTATTCCTAACATTTTTAATCCTAATGATCACAACTCCTAATTGCTCTGTCACTAATGTTCATAATTCCGAATCATTCGACTTCATAATGTCAGTAGCAATAAACATCTATTATACTATTATTTGTTTTCCTATATTTTCTCAACATAAACATCTTTTACACTATTTTGAATAATAGTCATATCTTTTTTGTTTAGATATAAAAGGATGCAAGAGCGATCGAAGCGAGCTAGGGACTTGGGGCACCCCGACTCGTACAGGTTCTGAGATTTTTCTAGATTTTTGACGTGACAACGTCTTATAATTCGATGGAGCCGGCTGCACGCACGAAAAAACATGACGTCATGCGGCGTTACCTCGCTCTGAGGCGTTCTAATTTTCAATTGTTTATAGCAACGTAACTGCAGTATTTTCTTATGACGTTGTCACGTTCAAATATCGTCAGTAAACTGACTTTACAGATAACCAATTTTTTTTTACTAGGTGGTATATTCTCCAAGTTTGTCTCCCCTGTCGTCTCCAGACTGAATCATAAAAGAGCTATACGACAATAAACTTGACCTTTGCTAATCACACGTTATGTCTTTAAGACCCCATAGCCATTGCCTTGTTAGACCTCTCCAGTTTACGACTGTTCCGTTTTATTTTTATTGAAATAAAAAGCTTATTGTTTTGCTGAGTACGCTGGACGATTTAATGCGATGAGCAGTCTGAAGAAATGTGTTTTACTCTGTTGTTGTTTTAATGAAAGTATTTGCGTATTATTTTCTGTGCGATCATGCATGATGCAATTGTAATTAATCCGTTTCTGCTAAGCATGAATTTTTTTCGTTGAAAAAACATCCAATCATCCTTGTTCACTTTCGCATTTTAGTAATCATGATCTACTGTGTAGATACTAACAAGAAAATCATAGAACTTTTCTAGCATCTCCTTGACCTGCCGTGATCAAAGCTTAATATAATTTTCAAACAACTCCCATTATATTCTTAAGTGTCCTACTCAATTCAGACCCACTCCCTGAAGAGCAGTTATCTTCAACGTATTGCAAAATTAACAATTCCTTTTATCTAAAACCTGTCTCTGAATAAATCCCTGACATTAACAAAATGTAAACATTTAAAGTGTAGTGGTCCTTATGTTCCCAGTAAGCTTGTTAGTGGTATCCCAAAGGACCATCGGCCAACACCGAAGGGTCACTTATCGGCAGATACGCCGTGCCTACAAATCGCTCTCGTAAATCTCCGCACGCCTGACTTTGCTCATAAAATAAGTTAGTCGATAAATTGAATGCGGATACCATCTACTGGATACTTTCGATCGCAGTAATCCTATAAGGATTTTTGTTTCTGGTTCTTCTCATCCGGGATTTACAAGGATAGCTTCGATTTTTTGTGGGTGAGGGACCTAGGGTTGTGTGGTGTATCTAAGTGAGAAATATTTGAAAACTTTTAGAAATTTTAGTTTTCATTCATTTTATAATTTTCTCTCAAACCCAAAATCATCCAACACAGGCAATGTAGTCGAATCAATTCCATTGCCAAAGAAGAAAGAAAGGAAAAAGCTTGATCCAAAACATATTCTGATATGATTAGATCTTTCTTCAATTTCAATTTAGTATTCAAATACTTAGATTACGGTAAACGGACTTGAGTCTACAAAAACAAACCCAAATAACATGCACCTCGATAGAATCGATGTTTGTAAACACCAGAATTTCCTTCTAAAACAGCAGAACAAACACAAACACCTCAATGTTGACACCCACATCGAATTAATGATCAAAAAGAACCAGCAAACCAATTCCCGCTGCGTCAAGTATCGATTAATGGTTGAGGAATGTTTGTGGGGCGATCGAGTGCGAAGTGTCCTTTACAAGTCCACACACACTTGCGTACCTCACCAATCGAAGATAAGGTGTGTAAACAAACATTCGGGTTTACTTTAGATTTGATTTGTGCTCTTTGAAGTCTTTGACCCGATACACGTGCGTAGGTACAGTAGACCTTACGGCTGTGGTAATAAAACTAGTATAAGCCTAATCTTATTGTAAGCGTGTCGATGGCAATCTAAATTGAATCGGCCCAGAACTATTGGCTACGAGTTACGCACCTTCAAATTAAATAAAAATCTATGGAAACTTTCTTCTACGATTTACTTAGGATATAATCTTACCACGGAATAATGCAAAATCAGAATATCACGTAATACGGTAGGCAAAGTTAGTTATCATCATGGCTCTCCTCTCCTATCTCTGACTCCTTCTCTTTTGATCGTTATCTCAGCAGTCACGCACTTTCTAGCTTTACCATCTCTTCACATAGTCCGGCCAGTGTCCATCATATTTAGGTAATTCACTGTATTGAGTATTCAGCCTTTTGCCCTACCTTTTGAATTAGTACTCACAACTCTTCGTATCTAGCTTACTGCAGCTAGAAATAAAATGATATTATAATATCATTTTATTTCTAGCTGCAGTAAGCTAGATACGAGTACTGTGTCAATGTGTGCTTTGTTAACACAATGCCGATGTAACATGGAACAAGAGGTCTACTCTTTTAGTCTGTCAACGAAAATACAGAGAGAAACTCGAAAGATTTGAGTGAAACCACATCGGGGCAACACATCGGGATTCGGGAAAACTGTCCAATCATGTTAAATAATAGGAAACGCCAGAAACGTCGGCCGAAGCTACGGGCTTCGTGTTTAGAGATTAGACCCCGTGATACAGAACATACATGACAAGTACCGACGTCACTTTCGCACATAGACATGACACGGACTTAACATGACACACTCACGTCTTTACACGTCCGGTCCGCGTGTCATCTACGTCCTGACCACTACTCAAATACATGACACATATATGGTGTATGCAATACAATTATATAAAGTATAGAACACTAGCGACTCGCTCCATATTCGCACGATTTTTACAACTTGATGTAACATTGATTTTCTAACTTCTAACTATTTCATTATTAACTTAACATTTTCATCTTATCTTACTTATATTGTTACTACTTACAATTAATTTTATAATTATGAAAGTTTGTAAGGATGAATAAACTAATGGCAGTACAGAAAATTATTTCGAAACTCGTTGCATACTTTAGTAGCACAACGCAGTAAACATAGATCAAGCAATATAACTGGATAATCTCCACTTTCCTTACACAGCAACAGTTCCTTGAGCCGACCAGTGTCCATGGGCGTAGCCAGCCATGGGATCAGGGTGGGGCAGCAATCGAAAATAATGTTTATTTTTTATTTTTGTGTCAACTGATGACTGACAAGGTGTAAACTTTTTTACGGATATTAAGTATCATAGTAAGTACCTAGATAATTTAGTTTTTAAGGTTTGGTTAGGTACCTTACAGGTCAGAGTCAGGGTGGGGCGAGCGCCCCACTCTGCCCCACCGTGGCTACGCCCATTCTAGTGTCTGATGGGGGGTCTGACGGGAGACTGTCTAAACACGGTACCACGTTTCTGAAACATAAAGGGCGACTGAAGCAAGAAGCAACAGGGTGGTTTCTAGTCAGTAGAAATCTGACAAGGCCTTCCGCTCCATACAAAGCCCCGGACTCATGAGATGATTTTACATCCCAAAAAAATCGGCGCGTTTGTTTGGTACTTAAAACAATAGTTCCAATAATGTTTCATGCAAAAATCAAATGCATAAAACACCCCTACTTCCAGTCGCATAAATGATGTCTGGTATTTTCAATGTTTAAAAATGAAATAAACCTCAAAAAACTCATCATTCGACCTTCCTTCTCGCAGCTGTTAACGCTTAGTGCATTAGCGTAATCTAATGCGACATAACTCCCCCGAAAGCCACCAGGGGGCGCTATCCTTGAAAGATGTAATCGCGGCGACCTACTGAACGAAATATAATTACTAACCTCGTAACTCAACTTTTACTATAAGTATAGTAAAAGTGAGTTTGGTAAAAGTTGAGGTACGTACTTGTTTATTATAGGTAAAAACATAACACAACGGTTTCATTACTTGATTGAGTAAAGTAAAATTGGATGAGAAGTGTAATTTTAAACTAATTTTCTCGTGAAAGGGTCTAAAATTAAACTTAAATTTATTAATGAAGACTGTTTTCTCAGCCCTTTCCATGTCAAGACTAACCAGTTCTCTAAAGCTGGGTACTCACTTAGCAGTGTTGCATGTACCGTACGAGTATCAGATACTGCGTCAACCTGCAAGTGGGTACGGCTTGTCCGAGCACAATGCGAGCGGGCTCGTGCCTACGTACTCAGTTGATACCGTATCTAATACGTTACATGCAACACTATTAAGTGAGTACCCAGCTTTAGACCAGTACTCTAAAAAAACTATTGAAGAAAGACAGATTGTGGTAGCTTGATATCCTGGCGTCTGTACCAAGTTGCCTATTGTGAATTGAAAAATTATCTGTAATTTGTATGGCATGCATAATAAAGAGTATTCTATTATATTCTATTCTATTCTTGTACGCTGACTTACATACTGAAACAGAAATCAACATTTCAGCACCGTTCCACCCTTTTATAATAAACAGAAAAAGGAATCCCACCAAAAACATTTCATGAAAATGTTGTCAAGACGACCACATAATGTTTGGCCTGTGAAAAAGATATCAGATCTCATGTTAAGCCAAACTTCTGAATCTACACGGCCTAACTCTACCGACCCAAACTTCACAAATTCTACATATCAGTAAAATTGTATGGCTTCGCCGTTTCGCTATCGTGTAGGTGATGCGAATATTTAGTTTCTGAAGCAACGAAACAGCTTGACTCGTCTTGGCGGGGCCACTACCGTGGCCCCAGATAAACATTCATAAAAACATTAGTTCAAAGTAAATAATATCGCAACTTCTCACAGCATCCTCCTTTTGAACAAAAACAGTAGTTTCATTCAACGCAATTAAAACAGTAATTAAATACTCCCCAGAGCCGTAGGCGATGCAATTTAATTATTAGGATGAAAAATATTACTTGGCGTTGCTCTACTTAATGATAACTTCATTGCAAGGACTTTTTACGCTTAACACAACTTACTTTGATCTCTAAGTACTTAGGGCTGTTATTTGATCAGTAGTTAAACAAACTATTAATTAAAATCCTTTACATTGTTTAACCACTAGTCAAAAAAATATAGAATTTTAACTTATGTCTAACAAGGGTTTAAACAACTCTTAACTTAATATTTAGAGGCTTCTTTGATATAAAAATTTGCCAAAATCAATTTCTACTATAATTTGAACGCAAATATTTCTAAGCAAAACTTTAAAAGTTAAATGACTTTTTGTTGACCTTGTATGAAGTCACAAGATCGACTACTGAGTATGAGGTCCCGAGTTGAATGCCCAGATCGGCCATTGTTATTCAGTTTTCCATAAAGAATTTTTCAGGAGCAACCACGGATTCTGGATTTCTGCCCAGAGCCCTTATTACGAATTTTCACTAGTTTACTTTACAGCGTCTTCCCAGTAATAACAGCGTTTCTTGTATGGAAAAATTGAACAACGCCTCTGGTGTGCGAAGAAGGAACTAATTTTTTCCTTGAAATTTGTCAATTGACAATGTCAAAGTTCCAGTTTACTTTACAGCAGAATAAGTGAAAACTCGTGATAAGGCCTCAGTTGAGAGTAATAGGCTCACCCCCTATTGCTTAAGGCTAAAATATAAGTGGAGAAATATGAGTATACTATTAGATGCACCTTTTTTTAACCCTTCGGGGATTACAGACGTGATGTTATGTTTTGGTATTATCATATCTACCTATACTTGAGAGCAGTGGTGGCCCAGTGGTATCGGCCTCGACTTACGAGTTGTAGATCGTGGGTTCGAACCCCGTCAGGCGCATTACTTTGTGTAATTTATTTCAACACCACTGTTCTCAAAACGGTGAAGGAAAACATCGTGAGGAAACCGGCATGTCCTAGAACCAAAAATTCGAAGACATGTGACATCTACCAATCCGCACTGGGCCCGCGTGGTAGATTACGGCCCACTCCCTCTCATAGAGAGAGGAGGCCTGTGTCCCAGCAGTGGGAACATTTATAGGCTGATGATGATATCTATACTAATATTATAAAGCTTGGTTGTATGCGCTAATCTCAGGAACTATTTTTGAAACCACGGGGAACAGGTATGGTCTTAAAAAAAATATTATTATCATAATATCTTTTGGAATTAATTATCACAATATCTTAACTTCATATTTTTATCATACACGTTTAAATTTATACCAGTCTCCTACATATTATTTAATATTGTATGACATATTTTAATATTCGTCGACTTTTGTGTAAGTACAGAGAAAAAAGCTGTCGAGCTATCGCGCTGCAAACGACAGATTAATTTGTCGGTGACCGACTTTAAAGGACAGGCTGAAACAGCTCTACATTCTAAGGAAATTAAATATTTGGCTTACATATGAAAGGCCAGGCTAAATTTTCACTTAAAATCCAGACCTTATACACAGTATAAAGGTCTGGCAGCTAAATAAGTAGCACTTTCTTTTTAAACCGACTTCCAAAAGAAGGGCGTTCTCAATTCGGTCGGTATTTTTGTTTAAGAATGTGTACCAATTACTCCGAGTTTAGTCCCATTTGTGTGATTCTGTTTTTATTCCTGCCATTTGGTCTCAAAAGAATTCATTCAGTAAGGTTCAGTAGTTTTTATTTTAATGGGTAGTACATTTGTCATTAATAAAGGAGGTCCAAAATGTGGAATAATGATTGCTGATTTCTAATCAGTAATATTCTCGACCCCTTGCTAATTGGAAAGGGAAAAGGATTTTTTTAAATTAATAAGAAGTTTTAATTGGTTTCATTAGTGTTTTTGTTACGCTGGAAAATTGCCAAAGTATTCTCTTTCACAATTTTATAACATCTACCTTTTTGCTTTGGAATCTACCTAAATCAACTTTGGCTGTACTAAGTTTTATTTTTTATGAACGGCGAACTATTCTTTTTTTATCCGTAAAAAGTGTAGGTCTGTAACATGCCTTCTTAATGTTTTACTGAGATAAACTTACTGTATATTATTTTACTTAAAAAATAAAAGACATTGCCCCACACTAGGAATTCTTGTACCGTGCGTGGGTGCCTTTACAAACATAAGAAACATTTTTTTTTATTTTTTTTTAAATAAACTTTCCACGATACAGGAGAAATTCCTCGTGTGGGGACACGAGGAATTTCTCCTGTATCGTGGGTGCGTTTAAACATAAGAAACTCACATCACTTGACATCCAGATCCGGAACAACCACTTGTACGTCAAACAAATATTTATTCCGTACGATCCAACTCGCGACACGCTGCGCAGCACTTGATGGCTCAGCCACTACGCCAAACGTGGCGACAAATAATTATACTTATTTTAAACTGACTTTCTAATTGATAATCGCAGGTATTTTCGTCTCAAAGAACCAATTTCTAAAACGAACCCAATAAACAATTTACTTGTTTTGCTTATTAAAGTTCGTAGGAGTGTGTCACAAACAGCTTTATTAGTCCGCAGTACAGTTTCTAGTTCAATTACAAAACATAAATGTTGGAAACTGTTAAATTGCATTAAACTTTGGAACTCTGCCTGAAAGCAGCTGAAAATGAGCCTGGCCTTTGAAATCGTTTACCGGATGCGAAGGGTAGGTGCAATAAGTAATACAAGCTGCCATTATCGCTGATAGCCTCCTTCCAGCCTGCCAGCCAGCCAGTTAAAGCTCTCGCTCTATTGTAGAAAATCTTAACTTAATACAGAAATAAATACCTACTTTATCTTATATTATCTCAAGTCTTAGCATTAAAGGGAAATAGATATAGTCTAATCTTATCTAAATGGGAAAATCTTTATAGGTTCTTTTACCGAGGGCAATGAAAAATCAGTGTTAGATACCGTCACTTCCCTTCATTTTTCGAAAGAAATGGAATATTATATTATAGTTATTTTACTACAGGACGATAGGTCTTTGACATAGCAAAAAAACTAGATATTAAAAGTGTGATTCTGACAAACGTTTAACATACGTATTTTAATATAGATAAAGTTCAGTTTCTTTAGAATTCCTCGATCATTATGAACAGTCTCTTCGCGCTTCGTCTCGATTATTGACACCGGCGGAAAACAATTAACATGTGCCCCTTCCATACTATTCATACTTGACTCAAATATGAATGGATACAACTAAATTAATTGGCAGTTAATAGGACATCGGCTCAATCGCTTCAAGCGTGCGATTCGTATCCGAGTCACGTCGGTCATAGGGGCAGGTTGTACGTATCGATTCGCCCAGACCGCACCGATTGCCTCTCATGTCAAATGGAAACTACAAACTACGCGTTGGTTTACGGTTTTACGGTTCGATATTTTGATTAAGTTCAGCGGAGAGGTTTAAATCAATTGTTCGAAATTAGCGACTCGAAACGTTTGGTGTGTGGTTGACTGGATTTCATTTAGAAAAGGGAAGTTTAAATTGTGTTGGTCTGAAATTGCATTGGGAAAAGTTGACCTGTCCAATCTCTTCTTAGAAGACGACAAAAAATTATATTAAAATCTAAAAGTAACAAATAGTAATTGCAGTACTATTCCGAAATGTCCCGTATCGTCACATCGCTACCGCCCGCCTCACTATTACCTAACAGATAAAAGCATAATATAGCGCATAGTCATATATTTAGCACGTAAGAAAACACCACATAGAATAAATGTAGCGCTAAATAGGTCGCAATTAACTAAATGTTAATAAGATGGCTATTTTTAGGTATTCTACAATCTCATTCAACATGAACACATTCATTACAAAATTAGTAAAAGATTTACAAATCTCACATACACAAGTCATTCTGAGCAAGCAATTAACGGCTCCACAGAATTCTTAGAGGCTCTATACAAATTCAATTTAGTTTCGTTTATCGCTTTCAGTCTAATTTCGGTCTAAGTGTTCCCGTGAAAACGAATTTTAGAAGCTAAACAGGGGTATTACTATCTAAGCACGAATGCCGTAGCTTCGGCCGTAGTTTCGGGTGATTCATATTCTTACTCACTTACGGACATATGATTAGTTAGTGATCAGAACTAAAAATTGTTGACAACATGATTGAACAGTTGTCCCGACTCCCGTCCCGATGTGTTTTCAAAACTTTGAATTCAGAAGTAGTAGGAAGTAGGATTCACTTAAAAGCTTCGAGATTCTTTCCGTATTTTCGTTGATGGACTAAGAGAGTAGTCCCCAAAGAACATAAAAAAGTATATAGACCATTTTGCTGTATGTTTTATAGTTCCCTCTAAATTCGGTTCATGAGTGTCCATTAAAAGTCGGTACTCATCAACAAGTGTTGAAGTAAATTGCTCTCTCGGAGCTTTACAATAAAGCACACTTCGATGTCTATTAATTTTTGTCATGAGCCACAATTTACGGGAGCGAAATTGAATTTCGTGTGAAAAATACGATTATAATTATCGTTAAAAATTATTGGGGAACAAATTGCAAAGAAATATAATTTTTGTTAGACGGTGTTTGACCGATAATAATAACTACCGCTGTGGAAGATAAATAAGTAAACATAGCTTTCATTCTCTTTTTTCTTTAGAACTTGACAATGTGTATCGCGATCTACATAGTAAACATGGTTTAAATGGGGCTTCATTATAATACTGTCTCAAATCATTATAACAGTTATAAAAGGCGTTAGTACACCTATGTAAGTCTATGAATACAAATTAATATCTAATTAAACAAGGTGTAAGAGTAACCCTCACGAAGTCGTCAGCCAGATATTCTGTTCATCAAACAAAGTAAACACTGTACAAACATTTTATTGCTAAGAAACGACTTTTATAATACTTAAAGTACCTAAGTAGTCGAATATGATGCGTAAGATCTGACATCTCACTCACCGCTTAGCTTTAGTCTTAACCTTAGTCACCCATCCAAAGACAGTACTCGACAGGAGTTGCTATCATCAGATGGCCAACTCTATCACCGCATGCGCTCATTGATCAAATCAAATAGCGCGCGCTTCCCCGACTTCCTGTTACACACTTCCGTCCCATTCCACGAAATCACACAAATTGCAGGAAAGCGAAAAGAAAGATGTTTCACATCAAAACAATTTTGAGCTTTGATCTTCGAAACCTCCGTAACCAGATAATTCCCGGCGGGAAGAGCTCCGGCGCGATCTCAGGGCAGTATAGAGGGAGCGACTGTCGCAACCGAGGTTCGGGGACGCCGCAATCATGGCGGTAAGATCCCTCTTTGAGGACTGGCTGGATATCCCCGCGTCCTCACCTACCGCTTGACGCAGGTCCTCATCGGACACGGATGTTTTGGGAGGTCTTTTTTTTAATGTTTACCCTGTGAAAAAGATATCAGATCTCATGTTAAGCCAAACTTCTGAATCTACACGGCCTAACTCTACCGACCCTTCACAAATTCTACATATCAGTAAAAATTGACAGGCCTGTTGGTCTAGTGGTTGGTGACCCTGACTGCTGTGCCGGAGGTCGTGGGTTCGATTCCCACCCAGGACAAATGTTTGTGTGATGAGCACGATCATTTGTTCTGTGTCTGGGTGTAATTTATCTATAATATGTATGTATTTAGAAATATATAATTATGTTTATCAGTTATCTAGTACCCATAACACAAGCTCTGCTTAGCTTGGGACTAGATGGCGTTGTGTGATAGTTGTGGAATATTATATTATATATTATATTAATTTTTGGTTTGGCTGTTTCGTTACTTACGAGTACTTCAGAAACTAAATATTCGCATGACCTTCACAACTGTAGCGAAACGGCGAAGCCATAAATTTAAAGCTATTGCATAGCTTTTATCGCGGGCCTTGAGCGCGGCGCGACGCGGCGACCGAATCAAAAAAATTCCAAAAACCTGACAATACATGTCATAATAAAGGTAAATAAAGGAAAATACCTGACAACACGCATCGTCTAACATCGTTTCAGTTCGGGAGACTTCGGCAATCATAAAAATATCCGCCATAAAAACAATTTACTTTTTCTTACTGATTCTAAACGGCCAGCTACAAAAGGAGTTCTCACAATGAAACCTACTTATAAAATTCTCCTACAACAAAGAAGTTCTTTATTACAGTAGTGCACTACAAGCATTTTAAATAAATTATATTCTCTTTAAATATACGCGGTAGGCAATTTTATTCTTTTAAAATAAAAATAAATGTTATGCAATAGCTTCACCGCGGCAGTCTCCGAGTGCCACATGTATTTTTTTACTGATTTAGGTATGTAGAATTTGTGAAGTTAGGGTCGGTAGAGTTAGGCCGTGTAGATTCAGAAGCTTGGCTTAACATGAGATCTGATATCTTTTTCACAGGCCAAACATTATATTATGGTCGTCTTGGCAACATTTTACATGAAATGTTTTTGGTGGGAGAGTGATTGTTCTTCAGTAGTCTTTTTTTTGAAAATGTTAAAAATGCAGATTAGCTTGTTGAGCGATTTACTGATGTGCTATGTGGTTCTTGCCCAAATGGAATAAATATTTCTATGGTAGATGTTCCGTCTATCTATTTGTGTATGTACGCATGTGAGTTAATTCTTTTGTAAACGCAGCCACACACAAGAGGAATTCCTAGAGCAGGACGATGTTTATAATATAAATAAGCGACGTACGATGATGAAATCGCGCTTAATATTAACGCAAATCACTAAGAAGAAGTACCGCTACCATTTTTTGCCCCCTACTTCGTCGTTTATTACCTATCGTTTGAAAACGTTCTATCGGAATGAAAAAAAAAAAACAATTAAAACTTAACAAACAAACAGATTACTTGACATTCTCAATTTATAATGATAGTGTGGATATCTAACTAAACTATTTGAAATGTTATCTAAATTAATTGACCTTATACCTAAATTATTTGACCTAATATCTAAACTACACACATCAAAAGTGTCTAGGGATCAACATATATTTTTGCAATAACTTTTCTCCTGATTGATATTAATTAAAATTTTCTTTAAGGATTCATCAAATAAAGTGTTTTCGTTTGTCACAGTAACGATAAACCAAGTCACCTTTGCATTAATAAAGAAATTTGCCATTTTCCTAATAAAGGGATTTTTGACATTTGAACCACTAACACAAAAGTTCGAAAAAAAGACTGAAATAACAGTTTTCTTTAAAATTTTATTGGGTAACTTAAACAATTAATAATCCGTGTTTCTACCGCGAACACTAACAACACAAGAACATCGGTTTGGCATACTCAAAATGAGTTCATCCAAATCACGCTGTGGAATGGCCGCCCATGTTCGTTGTAACAACAAAAAAAGGTCTTCTTGCGACTGGATACCCTCCATATTCGGCAGAGCTCTTCTCTGTAGCATATCCCATGCATGCTCAATCGGATTCAAGTCTGGCGACTGAGCAGGCCAGGGCAGGACATTGATGTTAGCTGCGGCGAGAGTCTGTCTTACAACTCTTGCGGTGTGCGGTCGTGCATTTCATGCATTAACTGAAATAAGGGACCGATTTGCACTTGTAGAGGAACGATGACGTCTGATACAATCGTCTCAGCATAAATTTGAGCGTTGAGGTTGCCTCTGATCCAAATCAACTCAGTTCTTCCGCCGATCCAAATACCCGCCCATACTATGATGGTTCCACCACTATAAGGATGGACTTCCTGGCAGGATTTTAATCCCTGTTGGCGTCCAGGGGTTCTCCAGTGTCGTATACGTCTTGTATCCGGTCTCATACCGAAACGAGACTCATCAGAAAAGCACACGAAACGCCATTGTTCTTCTGCCCAATTTCTGTGTTCAAGAGCCCATTGATATCGAATCCTACGATTGTGCATTGCTATAGGTGGTACCCGTAGCGGTCTTCGGGAATGAAGGTTCACTTCATGCAAGCGGTTTCTGACTGTTTGGTCGCTAATTAAGTTCCCTGAAGAGTGATGAAGCCTCACGGCTAACATCATGGCGGTTATTGTTGGAGCTCTTCGAGTTAAGATTTGAATGTATCGGTCTTGTCTCCGTGTGGTGCAGCGATACCGTCCTCCATGGCGCTCAGCCACGGTACCAGTGCTTCGGTAACGTGTCCAAAGTCGACTGATAACACTCTGACTTGTATTCAGAGCTAAAGCCACAGTACGTTGCCGGGAACCAGCTTCTATCATTCCCACGGCTCTGAGCATTTCTTCCCTGCTTAAATGACGTCGCCGCTCCATAATAACGTTGGTTTTAATCAGTAGTAGGGAAACAGTAGCACTAATAATGTCTTCAATGCGTTGTATGTTTTTATAGGGAAAATATTGACAGCTGATTTTCATCTTTTACTCGAATTTGATTCACAGTTCCTGATTCAAATTATGAAATACACCAAAAAGGATCCATATAAATTTATAAAATCATAAATTTATTACAAAGCCACATCTCAATCTCAAGAAATCCGCATAAAAATGCTTGATCCCTAGACACTTTTGATGTGTGTATTTGACCTAGGTATACAAATGTCAAAAACCAAAACAATGGCGGGTAGATAAGTGACCTGCATGCTTATCTGTTTTGCCCATAATGCCTTAGAACTATCGCAAAGAAATCTCGTTCGACCTCGTTTTACGCCTGTCCGTCAAGTGTCACGAAGGTAAGATACGCAACTGATATAATAATAATTTACGTGCTGGTTTTCAAGAAAAAAATTGGCCAGGAACGAGTTTTGAAAAAAAAATTGTCTTTCTACCCTTTTGTGTATGGTAAGCTTCAGAGAAAAGTCACCTTCCCTTAGGCCTAGGCCGCACTACGGTTAAACCGCTTTGCTTTTTACGGTTAAACCGCCGTGGTTTTTAATCGCGTGAATTTGTGGCCCTAGAAAACTAATACAAGCGGCCGCACCTGCGGTTTTTTCCCGCGACTGATTTTAAAACCGTGATTTGCTACAAAATGCTCGCGGGTAAAAGCCGCGGCAAAACTGTAATCTATAGAACTTAGTTGACGCGCACGCACTGGCGTTAACCGCGGGCGGTTTTTTGGTCAGTATTCGATAGACCGTTCGGTAGAGTCGTTTCGCGTATTTAATCGTGGTGTGTGCGTCTCAAGCGGTTTCGTGGTTGTAGCGATTAATCGCTTGGTGAAAACATCGTAGTGCGGCCTCAGCCTTAAGTAGTGATGTCACTATGAAAGAGGGTGACTCTGAAACCGACTGCACCAGGATCAATTTTTTTTTAAATGTCCGATTTTGGCGACAGAGCAATAGTCGCCGATAAAAACAATATTTTTTTAAGTACCTACTAAATTCTTATCTTTATTTTTCACTCTCCATGAAAAATTTACGGCACTATACCTAGTACCTAAGGTTTAAAAGATACAACCTTATGACACGAGCGGACACCCATCGGAACCTTAGCAATAGGCAATAGGGTCCCATTGAAACACTTTGGTTACGAAACCCAAAAAAAAATTCAGTATCATTTTTCGCATTCGATCCTCCTGATTTATCGTCTACTAAGTTATAAATCGGAAATGACATAAAAAATAAGTGCTTAGCTTCGCGATATTGCGTTACCAGGAAAAAATCGCGAAAAATGAAAAGTGGGATCAGACATTGGAAATGTATAACTAGATGGAATATACATATAGTACATGGAACGTACATTACCCCTTTAACATATTATAAGAAAAAATTAACAGGGGCTTTTTATAGGTATAAATAAATATAGGTTAAAACCCATCTTTATCTATAGGCTGATATCAATACAAACAATTAGTGTATAAAATCTTCTGAAGCGTGAACTTTGATGCCATAGAAGACGCTTTTGTAATGAATCTATAAATCGTAACAAAATCGAAAAAAATGCAATAAATAAAAAATACAAATATAAACAATCAATAAAATAGCGGAGGTTAGGCCAGGCTTATACAAAAATATTCGAACATAAAAAAAAAATATTACTCCATCATTAATACCAATGGGAAAACTATTTTTTCATATACCTACAACTAGATTAGTGTAAAAAAGAAAATCAATATTCGTAGAAACACTTCAATCACAAAACTACATACCTACCTATTGATAAATTACCATGATTTGTTGTAGATGACAATCTGTGGTATAAACTCAAAACAACCCTTCACTGCCACAGTGCTTGCATGGTCACCGCCAATTAACCCTACATGCGTCGCACAATCCTATTTTGAAACACAGAGGTAGAAAACATTTCATTTCAAATTCAGCAATAGAACAATCGAACCGTTACGTATCACCGGACCAGAAATTTTGGTCCTTTGACGCTACTATTGGATGTCGTTTTGATTAATGGTGACGCTTTGTTCTCGATAGTTCGATACTGATAGGGGTTCGGAAAACGTTGTCTGTGTGTTTTCCGCATATGATTGAACTCGTTCAGTAGCGTATTACTACGTCGTCGGCGTCGTAAAGTAGCGTAGGAGTGGCGTAGTGCCGGAGTTTCTATAAAGCAAATCAGTAAACAATTACTCCCACCCTTATAAATGATTGCTATGCCGTGTGTTAGCGTAATTTTAATTGATTTCTAACATTGTAAGCTGTAAAATACACCTACGGACCTCAATGAGGCCAGTGTAGGCAGTACTTACCTAAACACAATTTTAATGTCCTTTTTTTTAATAAAATGTCGTCAATTTAAGTGCGCCGCCTTAAACTCGGTCGGCGAAGACGGTCTATTACTCGCCTCATTTTCTGCCATTTCGTTCCCATTTCAATTCCGTTTAGTTTTTTTATTACGGAGAAGTAGATAATTCTACTTATCTGTATACTGTTCCATATCAACAATACATGTAGTGTAGTAATATTTGTTTGTGTCAGTGCCCTTTTCACTTTGTGTTATGACAAACGCGTTTCTGTCTGTGACAGTCTCTAGTCTTATATTTTGTAGCTTTCTCATTTTATATTAGATGTCGGTACTCGGAACACGAGGAAACAAAGGAACCTGAAGCACCTAAAGGACAAATGAAAATGTTTATTCACTAGCATTACGTATAAATTGTAAAAATGTTGAACAAACAGTGAAGCTTTCCTTTTTTCGGAATTCCGCAGTACTAAGCCATCCTCGAAATACACGGCCACGTTTATCGTTTGCGAAATTCCTAACCTTTTTTATATCTAAATAAAACCTTGAACAAAACAGAATTCGAAAAGCCGCACCAACAAATTGAGAGTTTTCACGACGCGATGTTCGGGGGTTAAAAAACGAGTCCGTGAATTAAAATGCAGAGTGTGAGTCTTGCTTTTCCAACAATTTTTGGACGATATCGTTATTTCCGTACGAGTTTTCAATGGCAAGCACAAATTTATTTTTAGGGTACACAAAATGTATTTATATAATAACATTTACAGAACTCCGTTCTGTACAGTAGCAATACCTTAGTACATTTTTATTCTATTTTATGACCTAAAAATCGTGTAATTAAAAGTTATCATCCCACGCAAGGCCCGATTTGTACGGGTATCGATAAAATCTTTATTACAATGAACTGAATCTGAAACACAACGCCTTCAAATATACTTTCAATTCTTTTCAACCAATATCTTTCATTCATTTTATTTTATTGGAAGAATTTTACGAGTATAGCCCCAATAAGGTGGAACTTGCTTCAGGAAGGTAGGCTTCACGAAAGGATGAAATATTTTTCGTCAGTAAAAAAAAAGTTGTAGGAACAGACGTAATAGAAAACTTACTTTCAAATTAATTACTTCCACAATTGCTTCCACACATGCAAAACTACAAAAAAACAGCCATATTAAGCACATTAATGCAGTTTAAAAAAAAAACTGAATTGCACTTCACATTTTCAACTCACGCCATACGTACCATTTCAGTCATACAAAATCCACTTACACAAAACTGTGTTTTTAAATGCCTAGTAAAGTTTTAATTGACTTTTAACCCCTATGT
Organism: Agrotis exclamationis; assembly: GCA_950005045.1. Taxonomy (NCBI): domain Eukaryota; kingdom Metazoa; phylum Arthropoda; class Insecta; order Lepidoptera; family Noctuidae; genus Agrotis; species Agrotis exclamationis. The sequence goes on along the minus strand of OX465417.1, from coordinate 7,680,082 downwards.
GAACAGAGTGCACTATGTAGACTGCAAATCGGGTTACATTTTCATACCGCAAAAAGTTTTCAAACTGTTTCTCAGTAAATTAAGGGCTGAGAGTAGTAAGTTTAAGTATTTAGGTAAGCTCCTAGATGCATTTGCGTCTTAAGCCTCCTGCAGACACACGCGATTAATCGCGTGTGTCTGCAGGAGGCTTTAAAGTTTTGAAGTTTTTGTAGCGTTCTTACTCGAACTTTCCAGTTTTAAAACTTGTATCCTTTATCAAACCGCTAAGCAGATGAATTAAAAAACAAAAATTCCTTGCTTATGGTAACTTTCGTTATTTATCATTTAAAAAACTATGTTCTTTTTTAAAACATTCTTTTATTGTTAAAAAGTATTTACGATAGACAAAGTACTCGTCAAGACCAATCAAACGAGTCTAAACTCATGCAGTGGGTTTGCGGCGTTTCATTACAGAGTTCCCATGGCCAGCTCCATCATAATCAGCTCCATGTCATCATAATTTTGCATTGTCACGCGATATACATATACGTGAAACATTTCAGCTCAATCGGAAACGGGGAAGTGGATCAAAACTTGCAAAATTTGATTAGGTACAGACAACGGGACAGGTGAAAGTACATAAAAGCTTGTAAAAAAAATACTTGCATAAAATGACTCTCTCGAAAATATTGCGTAGTAAGTTACTGAATGAATGAATGTAGGTAGGTACTTACATCGGAGGCCTAGCATGACTTTGCAAGTTTTTGTGACGTAAAGTAAACGGGAACTTTAACGTTAATTTGATGGAAAAAAAAACAGTTCCTCGTTCATACAGAGGCGCTTTTTAATTTTCCATATACACCGTGTTCTTCACGTTATCCATAAACTTTAGCAAATACTTCTATGGCTTTTACAAATCAAATCCAACAAAGGAAGTAGTACTTAAAAAGGCTTCGTTACAAAGATATTTGTAATTTCATTTAATGAAATTTAATTGAGCTATGCAGTGAGAAAGTATCTTAATTTGAAATCTATCAAATACTATTTGCATTTCATTTGTTTCAGCCCGCCAAATGTTATGAATGAAAAAACGACGTTGCCAATTCGGATAAAGAGGCATGCATATCGGGTTATTTACGTCTAGGTATTTAGTTTGTATGAAAATTAACAAAAAATAAGAATTTATTAAAGTGTCCATAATGAAAAATGCTTACTTCCGTGGTTTGAACATCTGGTCGAAGTTTATGTATATCGTCCGGAACACGGTGTATACAACAAACGCAGTAAATACTTCAAATACGCTGTAAACAAAATACAGAGTCTTGTGGCCTCTGATGTTTATTAAGTAAATATTCCACTGCGTACTTTTATTCTTACAAAATATCACTGAAATGGAAATGTATTCTATTATATTTATTTTGCCCTATCATTCATGAATACAATTAAATCCATTTTATTTTGAATGTGTAATGTTCGCCCGGGAGCTATTGCGGGTATGTCATGAAATGTTTTGTTTTGAATGCCAATGAAGTGGGTTTAAATCAGGACCCTAAAAAATCCTACCTATTATTAACGAATTTGTGAAAAAAATCAACCTCTTCGTGTCGTTAGATAAAGGTTATCTATTATGTTTTTATAAAGGTTACTCGTGTAGTTTATTTTATAAATAATCCTGTTTTCATTTCTACATAACATCAACAGTACTTCGTAATTTAAACAAAGAACGATTATCGCCTGAGGGCCTATTTACTGCTTTATGGAAGTTTATTTTCAAAACGAATAAGTATGTATAGCTCCCTTGCCAATTTCTGGGTGACAGGTCATAGCTTATGTAAATCCGGGCACTTTGTACTATGAAAGGGCCTTAAAATACAGGTACTTACTTATTTTAAAATACTTCATTTAAAGGACATGGCCAATTTTTGTATGGACGTTTGCATAGTTATTGAATTTAATGTACACCAATGATTTTTGGTGTTTTATATTCGTGAATATTGGTACATTAAATTGCAGTAAATAAAACACATACAGAACTTGTCATTACAACAGACTAGACGAAAACAGTTTCACTAAAACTTTAGTCAGATTACTGGCAATAAGTGCATAGAATAGGATTTGCTATAATAGAAAGGCGCTTTAATGAATTATATATTAAAATCTGACAGTAATAACCAAGTACCTATAATAGAAGTTCATGATTTTTTTTAAAGTGTATTTTTATGGGTTGCCTTAAAAATATACTTTTAAGAATTATTGACCAAAAAAGGTTATTGACCAATTAACAAGGAAAATACAAATTAAACAAAAGAGTAGGTATAAATAATTATTCATTTATTACAGATTTCAAATAAAATTATTTTGTTACTGTATAATATACCTGTCCTAGAAAACTATTACGTTAAATGATGAGTTAGTATTAAATGAGTCACAGGTCAACTTTAGATAAAACTATATTTTTATTTCATACTCTTATCAGCATTAAGTTTAAGGATTTGTAATGATTCAGTTATGTTATAAATAACTGCTTTGAACATAGTAAAACAAATACAAGCATAAATGAATAAATTATTTCATAATTGTAATTCCGGGACAAAGATTTGCCTTTTATACATTATCCTAATATTCTTGAATTGTTAACAATATGTTATCCAAAAATCCTGCTGGTGGAGCTTGGATATTGGTTGTTCTTAGTTTCATTAAATAAAAAGCTAAAGCACGTTTAGGTTGCCTATCATTTGAAACAGGTAAAAAATTATAAGTACAGAACTAAAAACTGAGGTACTGTAAGACCAGTCCAATGATGGCAAAAATGGTTTGGCATTTCGGAGATATTTTCGAAATTAAAAAAAAAATAGCTTTTGACTTCATAATATTAATTGTCTTCTAAATGCAGAATGTGTCCCATTCATTTGAGGTAATAAATGCCCCTGAGCGCTATACAAATGTGTTTCACACACTCTACAGCTGCAAGGAACATAGAAACCATGCTCTTGCAATAATATTCTTTTTTAAGAAACATCGGAACCAAATGTAACATTCTGTTTCTGCATTGTTGAAATATACAGTGAAGATGAGATTGAAGCTCGCTTTTAATTGGGTAATAATGTGGTATTACTTTCCCTTCGAAGTGGATCACTTTGAACAGGCGGTAATGGCGGTGGATCTGGTGGGATAACTACTTGAACGTTAGAGGCCGCATTGTTGTCGGAAGCCAATTATGCACGTTGTCTAAAGCCAATTCCTGCAGGATGTCTGAAACCAATTCCTGCACCTTGTCCGAAGCTAATGCACTGCTTGTCTATTTACTCGCATCCAACACACAATATCTATACATATAATAAATCTGTAGAGGGGTCAATTCTGTACATTGAAAATATTGAAAAAATAAATAGCGGGGGGTGTTGCTGGATCGATACCAAACCCAAATATGTGATTAAAAAAATTTTTGTCTGTCTGTCTGTCTGTATGTGCAGGCATCACGTGAAAACTAACGGTTCGATTTCGATGAAACTTGGTATAATTATACCTTATTATCCTGGGCATAAAATAGGATACTTTTTATCCTGGAAAAATACGTAGAAAAAAAAATCTGTAACAAACCCTTATTATGGAACCACTGGCGACACCTATTATCAAGGTAGAACATTACGCCACGCCTGCCTCCATTGATTTCTAAAAAGGTTCCACCACTCACCACTAGATGGCGTTGTGCCTATGACGCGCATTTCTGAATCGCGCAATTTTGATGCGAGCGGCGGACGTGCCCAGTGTGGCGAGCGGTCGTCCGTGGAATTAATATTGTATGCGTGTAATTCCAAAACCGTGTTTTTCAGCGCGACCTTTTTGATTACTGTTCCGATCAGTTATTTGTAAATACAAGGTCGGAATTACTATGAAAAAAATACTTACTACAGAACGCGAGCTCAACAGCAGTAGCTCAATAGATCTCCTTAATTATTATAGGCTTAGCCGTATTTGGGTCCAATAGATATTTATAAGATGTCATTGTCAGAGTTACTCAAAATGGAGAAATAAACCATCCACGCGAAGACCGACATCCACGCGGACGGAGTCGCGGGCGGAAGCTAGTAACAAATATAGTTGTTTCTTGAGGGCTGAAAATAAACCCCAGTTAGAATAAACACATATAAAAGCTTGTTTTCGAGTTTTATGTTTTTGTTCAATGAGAAGTATTATGTTACAATATGCCTACTTTAAAGAAGTATATGTAAAACATGGAAAATACATAACACACAAACATACTATGAAAAATCATTTTTTATATATTAAAACTTAACTAGATATTTAAAATAATGAATTAAAAACAAAATGCTTACCACATTAATGGTATTTTGTGATACTAGGACTGCGAGCAATGGACACTCCATACTGACATTATGTTGTTTTATTTTTCTGACTGAGTCTCTCATGTTCACCAGTTTCAGTATACAATAATAAGAAGCATGGTCGACAAATGATCTAGAAGCAACTGAAAAAAAAATGCATGATTTAAAATCGCATACCATGAAAAATATAAAAAAAAAAACATTTTATGTATTTTACTATTCCAACTTCATACCTGGGTTTGAGCATTGGTTAACCAACGCGAAAGTTTTGTTTGATGGTGTGCAGAAAGCGAGGATATGAGATGCCTCTGCAGCCTTTGTATGGCTATTCCGCAGTTGATGCCCCTCATAGTAATCCACAAAACAAATCCAAAACTTAACTAGATATTTAAAATAATGAATTAAAAACAAAATGCTTACCACATTAATGGTATTTTGTGATATTAGGACAGCGAGCAATAGACACTCCATACTGACATTATGATGTTTTATTTTTCTGTCTGAGTCTCTCTTGTTCACCAGTTTCAGTATACAATAATAAGAAGCATGGTCGACAAATGATCTAGACGCAACTGAAAAAAAAATGCATGATTTAAAATCGCATACCATGAAAAACATAAAAAAAAAAAACATTTTATGTATTTTATTACTATTCCAACTTCATACCTGGGTTTGAGCATTGGTAAACCAACGCGAAAGTTTTGTTTGATGGTGTGCAGAAAGCGAGGATATGAGATACCTGCGCAGCCTTTGTATGGCTGTTCCGCAGTTGATGCCCCTCATAGTAATCCACAAAACAAATCCAAAACGCAAAGCAAATCAGAATCCAGTATTATTAGCAAGGTAATCGTACGGTAGAAGGTATCAGTCCGTAGGGCGTCAAAAATATCAGAAAATAGCCGTAAAACACAAACACAATAGACGTTGAATCTGCAATCACAGAGCGTCTGCGCTGATGTTAAAATTAAATTGACATTTGACGTAAACAAAACCACACTAGCAAACCAGTAAACTCGTAACGTTTTAAAGGTTTTTTGGGTGAATTGGATAAAACGCATTAAAATATATCATTACGATACGAGTATCTTATAAAACGTAACAAATACCAATGAATACAGTTTCTACCAATGAATACATGAGGAATGAAATGTTCCTAATATAACGCATTTGTCGACCATATCACAGGTTTTGTACAAGTACTTCACGTGGTTTGGAACATCCTTTATTATATTTATCTTTCTCTAAGATCCATTAGGGCGGAACTTGACAAACGGTATTAAGAATTCATCTTGCATTACTCAATAATTTTTGAACTTACAAATAACTTTTCTTTCGGAAGTCGGTGGCTTGGTTTTTTATTTCATTGATCATGACCACGGACTTCCGAAAGAAAAGTTATTTTACACTTTTATTTGTTTCGTTTTGAAGTCAGTTCCCTTTTTTCAAAAAGTTTTTTATTTTACCCTTTTTAGTTTAGATATTCAACAAAATTCTTTACACTAATCGGCGTCTTTGAAAATCTACAATCCTAGTAAGCAACAAAAATGGAACTATGCGGGTCACTTCACGAGATATCCATTATTTTTATATACTAAAACCTTCCCCAGAATGTAACAAATACTTTTCTGAAAACCGCATCAAAATCCGTTCAGCCAAACGCGAGATAATCGCGGACAAACATGCAACGGTCGCTGAAAATCTACAATCCAAGTAAGCAAAGACGGATCCACGCGGGCAATGTCACGGGATATCCATCAGTGTTATATACTAAAACTTTCTCTAGAATGTAATGAACACTTTCCTGATAACCGCATCAAAATCGGTTCAGCCAAACGCGAGATAATTACGGACAAACATGCAACGGTCGCTGAAAATCTACAATCCAAGTAAGCAAAGACGGATCCACGCGGGCAATGTCACGGGATATCCATCAGTGTTATATACTAAAACTTTTTCTAGAATGTAATGAACACTTTCCTGATAACCGCATCAAAATCGGTTCAGCCAAACGCGAGATAATTTCGGACAAACATGCAACGGTCGCTGAAAATCTACAATCCAAGTAAGCAAAGACGGATCCACGCGGGCAATGTCACGGGATATCCATCAGTGTTATATACTAAAACTTTTTCCAGAATGTAATGAACACTTTCCTGATAACCGCATCCAAATCGGTTGAGCCAAACGCGAGATAATCGCGGACAAACATACATACAGGTTGAACTGAGAACCTACTTTTTTTTGAAGTTGGTTAAAAACTGACAAGTTCAGGGAGGCTAAAACCTACGCAGTAATTTATTTTTATATTTTTATTTTATAATGGTATTTACTATGTAAGTGTACATGGAATCTAGCGATTAAGAACACATTTTATGGGAAACTAGTGACTCGCCCTGGTTTCACACAGGTCGCAGATTTTTAAAGGTGAAAGGTTTTTAGAAATCGGTTATGTAGTTTTTGTGTTATTATGACACACTATTTTTCTTTATAATATTAGTTCAGACACAGAGTGCTCGGCTCTGGTAACATACTTACAGAGTAACCCCTTTGATAGGCTTTAGTTAAAATCTCTTCTACAAAACTTTTTATTTGAAATCCGACTTTAAAGAAGACATTATAATTTCACGTGATATAGTGGGTTGGTAATAGGGTTAGAATCTTCTTTTAAAGTCGCTCTAAGTCTACATTTTCTAAGCGGATTACTAAACCTACGGTCTGAAGTGGTTGAACTTCAGCTTCGGTAAGGATTTACAATTATTATTATGTAGTATACCTACCTACTTATCATGCATGGCACTGCTTAAAGTATAAAACTTTATTTATATTTGTGTAAGTCTGATAATATTAAAACTATCTATGAAGAACTACAAATAATTTTAGCCGCTTATATTCGTAGCGTTTTCAGAAACTAGCTTTTACAGATACAAAATTAAAGTAATGAGTGGGGGTAAGTCGGAATGAAAATTTGATTAGATGAACAGTGTTCATTTGAAACTGTTGTCAAATAAAAGGATTCAAGGCAAGCACTACTTCAAACTAGATTCAAACCATTTGATTGGTTGAAACTAGTTGTAAGTTACGCTTGAGTTTTGAGGTGCGTTCTGTAATACGGCCTTAGTGCACACCTCTCACAATTTGTTCAAATATCGCTATACTAGTACCAATTAGCACTGAAACCATAAATCATTAAAAACTCCTAGTACGATTAATTAAAATAACCTACAGACCTAACAAGAAAACAACACAGAAACTTTTTTCATTATTTCTCTAAGCTGTTCTCATAAAGAAATTCTTGCACTCATCAACCCAACACGGAACCCACTAAGTACTAATTAAAAAGACATGGCGCCCATTCGTCTCTACTTTACTTTTGACTTTCTCTCACTTTTTAAAGGGTTGTCACAAATGCCGGTGTTGTATGAGATTAAAGCGGGTAAAGCCGGGTGAGCGAACAATGTGTAAAGTGTTGCCAATACTAATTAAATTATGTTTGTACTGCGATGGATGAGTTGCTTCGTTAACGAACAGGGAAAAGCGGATATTCTGTTGCCAAAGGACAGTTAAAAAAAAAACATCCATTCAATCATTTGTTTCATTCAGTTTGTAAGTAGATGACGATGACATCGTTATCGGTAACACACGGATTCATTACCAGCCTTGTTTCACCATCTGCCGAATTTAGGTTTACTGTCTTTTTGCGCCAAGCTAACATGGTCTGCCGTGCTCTTGGGTCGAAGAATTATCTGCTAAAGTTGCAAGAATATCTAAAAGGGCTACCGCGGCTCCAGAACGCAATGGGCAACTCTTTAGTTGAACATTATCATGTTCAACTAAAGAGTTGTTGTTTTAAGTCAATCAAGAAGAACAGCCCTTCCGCTCTGCTCAGTGCGAGAGAACTCAAAAATATTGTGATTTTCCACTCCAATTTAAAAATTGCTTTCATAGTCTATGCAAGTCTGTGCAAGGTTATAACTTTTGATGAACGACCCATCTGCCTGACGTGCCAACACTTTCAACAATTTCTCAATAGCTATACAATGAGGTCTCCATTCCATATAATAATCAACTGGTTAATTTCAAAGCCACTATTAATTTTACGACATATAAAATTTTAGTCCTGAGGCCTTATCATATAATATTTACACATAGTATTTTATTTACAGCGTACTTGAAATATTTACTGCGTATATTGTTTGAAGAATTGAAAAATCGTCTCTGTGTACAAAAGAAAAATTACTAATCTTTTCTGTCAAATTAACGTCATCATTCCAGTTTGCGTCACAAAAACATGAAAAGTCATGTTAGTTCCTCTGTAAATTTAGTTTACTTAGTTCAGTATTTTTTAAACTTCTGAGCCCTTATCACGAGTTTTCACTAGTTTACTTTACAGCGTCTTCCCAGTATTTACAGCGTTTCTTGTATGGAAAAATGGAACAGCGCCTCTGGTGTACGAAGAAGAAACAATTTTTTTCCTTGAAATTTGTCAATTGAAAATGTCAAAGTTCCAGTTTATTTTACGTCACAATAACTGAAAACTCATGATAAGGCCTCCGATTCGACCTTTTAACTTTAGCCACTCCCACTCAATACTGTCATACTTTGAAGGTTGAACTATTTACAACCAATACGAAAACCACCTTTATTATTAATTTTATTTACATTTAACTAAAATACCAGTGTAGTTGAGGAATCTAACTTTCACTGATTGAACAATAAGGAAACTTGTGAAGTGTTGAAGTATATAATTCAGTCTTTACCGTCGCCTAGCAACAGAGTTAGTTGTTATATTGATTAACTGTTATTTCCGTAAAGGCGCGTTTCCATTGTACTTACAAGTTATTTGTATAGGTACAAGTTGGAAATTGTATGCAACTTGAACAAACCTGCATACAAGCTACAAATTGCAAGTAGGAAGTTTGAACTTGTTACCTACTCAACTTTGTATGCAGGTTTTACTTGCATAGTTCCCGCAAGTAAAACCCGCATGCATGCAATTTGCACACTCTCGAAAACATGTTTCGAATTCAAGCTACTTGTATGCAAATGTGATGTCACGCGTCATACTTGTATACAAAACTTGCCATATGAAAACGCGCCTTAAATTCAGAATTGTTTCTACATTATAGTATCTATTTTCTGTGTTGTAGAACTAACTATTATTTTGGTGATGTGCCCGGGAGCTCTGAGTTTTGTGGTTGAAACTGTGGCAAACTTGAATTACATTACATACTATTGATAAGATTTATCGTTAAAGAATAATACCATTTCTTTGTCATTTTCGATCGAATTATAAGATTCTTCATCCTTAATAATCTGCCTAGCTGTCTGCTTTGATTTGGTCCTAATGTTAGTTTATTTAATTTTTTTAATACTGATTTTACTTCAATGTTATAATTTAATTGTATTTATTTTAAATTCACTGTATGGATCAAGATAACTGATTTAAATGAATTTTATTTTATTTTATTTTTAGAGTTCCTGGTTCTTGGTCCGTAAGTTTATGCCCGAAAAGACTAAGTTAATTCTATAATCTTATAACATTCTACCGTCTTATTGTAATAATAATAATAATAATAATTCTATAATCTTATAACATTCTACCGTCTTATTGTTAGAGATTAATTATTTATACATAGATAAAGTATTGCTTATTGATTTGATATGAAATCTGACCTTCTACAAACATAATTCGCATTTCAAATTCGGGTTAGACCCCATGTGGTTAATCAAAGAACAAGAACATTCATCAGTTGCAATATCTGCACATTTAAGTGGTTCCACAAAGAGGGTCACGCGATACAAAGAAGCCTTGTTACAGCACTAGTGTTCTCAGTATTGTATCTCATGTTATTACAACACTAGTGCCGAACATCACGACCAAACAGCGGCGAAGTCTCATTAAAATTGTACTCTCAAAGCAAACCGTATAGTTTGTATTATATTAGTACTTCAGACAAATAGACGGTTCGAGCGCCAACTGTTTGTTTTCAAATAGTGATCAGAAATTGTATTCCAATTGTTAACATTTGTAATTTAGGGTTCTAACCATAGTATTAGAGCATAGACCGAGCATTATCGACTTGAAATTGTCAGTCTCTGGAAAGAGAGAAATACAATCAAAGGACCATCTTCCTCTTTCCTTTATGACATAAAAATTTCTATAGTCATGTCATGACACGGCGGTGCTCTGCCCAAGCGGGGCAGTTCTGCACCGTATGCTCCACCGTGTCCTCCGGGCGATCTTCGCAGTCGTGCCACCCAGGCGTTTCTTCCCTCCCTATCAGACACAGGAACCTCCGTGTCCGGTGAGAACCTGCGTCATGCGGAAGGTCAGGACGCCGTGACGCCTATCCAGCCACTCCTCAAAGAGGGGTCTTACCGCCGCGATTGCGGCGTGCCCGGACCTCGGTTGCGACAGTCGTCCCCTCCATAACACACTTGTGCTGCGATCGTAATCTGCCAGTAAAACGTCACCTTGGCCGCCAAAGCAACATCGGAAAACGCACCTTTGTCATGCAATCGACACGAATGTAAGGAGACGCCTTTCACACCAATGTTTGAGTGTACTTAAGGTGATTCCTCAGTAGTACCCCACGAAATTTGTTTATCAGTGACAAGTAGTAACTTGATCAAAATATGATTCGCGACAATAACAAGTATAACTTTATATATAAGAATGATTATAACATTCGCTCCATTCTTTTTCACAAAGATTTGGTCAAAATGAGTTAGTTTTCTGATTTTTTACCAACTTTGACCAAATCTTTATGAAAGCGAATGCAGCGAATGTTTTGATCATTCTTATATGTAAAGTTATACTTGTTATTGTCGCGAATCATATTTTGATCAAGCTACTACTTGTCACCGATAAGCAAATTGCAAAAAACACATTAAATTTGAATTTCGCGGGCTACTACTGAGGAATCACCTTAAGTTAACGCTTGACACCTAAGGGCGCGTTCTGTGCCCTTAGCACGAGTTTTCACTCTTTTATTCGTCTTTTCAGTATTTACAGCGTTTCTTGTATGAAAAAATGGAACAGCGCCTCTGGTGTGCGAAGAAGGAACTAATTTTTTCTTTGAAAATTGTCAATTTGAAATTGTCAAAGATCCAGTTTACTTTACGTCTCAAATACAGTGTGCTTAGTGAGAGTTTTTTTACGTTTACGCTATAGTAACGTTTACCGCGTTTGGCGCTCTTATTGGCTCGATCCAAAGGCGTGAGAACTCTCAACCAATGCGAGCGCCAAACGCTGTTAAACGTTACTATCACGTCAACGTCAAAAAACTCGCACTAAGCACACTGAAAACTCGTGCTAAGGGTACTGTTTGCTTCCCGCTGCCCCGACAAGTCGAGGCGCGGCGGGAAGAGGTCCGGCGCGATCTCAGGGCAGTATGGAGGGGACGATTGTCGCAACCGACGGCCGGGCACGCCGCAATCGCGGCAGTAAGACCCCTCTTTGAGGAGTGGCTGGATAGGAGTCACGGCGTCCTGACCTACCGCATGACGCAGGTCCTCACCGGACACGGAAGTTTCGGGAGGTACCTGTGTCTAAGGAGAAAGGAGGAAACGCCTGGGTGTCACCACTGCGAAGATCGCCCGGAGGACACAGTAGAGCATACGGTGCAAGACTGCCCCGCTTGGGCAGAGCACCGACGTGTCCTCACGGCGGCGATAGGCGGAGACCTCTCGCGCCCTGCATTGGTTGCGGCCATGCTGCGGGGCGAGACGGAGTGGGAAGCGGTCGCCTCCTTCTGCGAAGCAGTCATACTCGCGAAGGAGGAGGCGGGCCGCGTGAGGGAGAGGACAATGTCCTCCCTCCGCCCCACCCGCAGTGGTGGACACCCACGGCGACGGACGTCGCAAGAAGATCTCCGGCCACCGTAGGCGCGGGCATGCGGGCGGCGAGTAAAGGGCAACTCGCTGCCCGACCATGGACCATGTCCGGGTCGACGGCGCGTTGTGTTCCACGCGCGCCTCAAAGAGCGTCAGCAAGATGACGGGGCCCCCCTCTAGAGGGCCAAAGCCTGCCGGGGTCGCGGGACTTATCTCATTACCGTGACCCCGGAATATAAAGGGCTATTGAAGGACACCGTGGATTTTAGTCAGTACAAGTCTGACAGTCCCTCCCGCCCTGCCCGGGGTGGGAGGACTCATTTGATGATTTTACCACGATAAAAAAAAGGTACTGTTTGCTACTATTTGTGAACGCACTATATCTTTTATCTGTTTATTTGGCTTTTAGATTCGTTTTTGTAGACCTTTCTTCAAAAGCAATGTCATAAATTAGATCTTGTATTTCAACCTAAACTACATTTATATTGATTTAGGCCGCGGGATGTGTGGGTGTCGACGATCTTATTTTGTTTGCGGATCGAACAGGGTCAGAGACAGAACAAGATTATATAGAGGTTTGGAAAGGGAAATGGGAGGTTCTTGTTCAACAGTGGGACAATTAGCAGGCTAACAAAATAGCTGTTTAATTAAATTCAAAATTGTTGTGTTGGATTAGTAGGTATCGAGAGATTTTACACAAGTGTCTTAAGAAACTGCCCTGGGATCTGGAGGCGACTGCCCTCCAGCGCGTCTATGAGTGGCGCGTGGAGGCGCAGAGCCGGGGTGCTTCCCCGCTGCCTCGAGAAGTCGAGGCGCGGCGAGAGGAGGTCCGGCGCGATCTCAGGGCAGTATGGAGGGGACGACTGTCGCAACCGACGGCCGGGCACGCCGCAATCGCGGCGGTAAGACCCCTCTTTGAGGAGTGGCTGGATAGGAGTCACGGCGTCCTAACCTACCGCATGACGCAGGTCCTCACCGGACACGGAAGTTTCGGGAGGTACCTGTGTCTAAGGAGAAAGGAGGAAACGCCTGGGTGTCACCACTGCGAAGATCGCCCGGAGGACACAGTAGAGCATACGGTGCAAGACTGCCCCGCTTGGGCAGAGCACCGACGTGTCCTCACGGCGGCGATAGGCGGAGACCTCTCGCGCCCGGCATTGGTCGCGGCCATGCTGCGGGGCGAGACGGAGTGGGAAGCGGTCGCCTCCTTCTGCGAAGCAGTCATGCTCGCGAAGGAGGAGGCGGGCCGCGTGAGAGAGAGGACAGTGTCCTCCCTCCGCCCCACCCGCAGTGGTGGACGCCCACGGCGACGGACGTCGCAAGACGATCTCCGGCCACCGTAGGCGCGGGCATGCGGGCGGCGAGTAAAGGGCAACTCGCTGCCCGACCATGGACCATGCCCGGGTCGACGGCGCGTTGTGTTCCACGCGCGCCTCAAAGAGCGTCAGCATAATGACGGGGCCCCCCTCTGTAGAGGGCCAAAGCCTGCCGGGGTCGCGGGACTTATCTCATTACCGTGACCCCGGAACATAAAGGGCTATTGAAGGACACCGTGGATTTTAGTCAGTACAAGTCTGACAGTCCCTCCCGCCCTGCCCGGGGTGGGAGGACCCATTTGATGATTTTACCACGCAAAAAAAAAAAAAAAAAAAGTGTCTTAAGAACATATTACATAATATTGTGAGGAGGTCATAGTAAGTAGGTACAGACGCATGCACATCACGTACCTCAATCTGTAAATTTTAAAGTAAAATTTGAACTTTATTGTAAAAAAAAATCGCATCTTCTATTGGGAAAATTTGACGGAGCTTTTTACTATAGCTTGAGAGAAAATAAAAAAAATTTACGCTATTGAGTACTAAGAAGCTTTTAACTGAGTAAAAATATCATTACAACAGTATTTTATAACTAGAATGCGCCGCTTTATTGCATTAAAAGACATAATGTACCGTGGTACTTTGGACAATCACTTACTGTTGATGCACGAACTGATAACTAAAAAGATTCACAATACCAACGAGATTTAGAACGGTACAAGATACTTTATTGTTTGACCCAAAAACTTTTTGACTAACAAAATTCATTGTTTCGGTTGTGGAACGCATTGTTTTAAAAATTGGCTCAGTTAACCTTTTAGATTTTTAGAAGCTGAAAAAATAAAAACAACAATATTCCACTTGAATTGAAAACATTGATAATATTTATTATTAAATGAATGCGTAAATAATTATGACCTCAATCACTGTCATAACGTTTTAACGAACATCCAATTACTAACAAAAAAAAGTGTCCCAACATCGAAACAAAAAGGTCCTAATGAATGTGACCCTTCAGATTATATTGTTGCCAACGCGAACGGTTCCATCCGCCACAACTCGAAAATTATTATCCTACGGGAAGATAAAATCGAAGTAAAAACTAAACATGGATCGATAGATAGATGTATGTTACTCTTTGTGCTCAAACACACTGCGAGCCTAGCGCGATAGCGGCGGCGGGCGCGAAAATATGAAACGTATGAAATCGCCGCTTGTGGCCACACTGAAGTGACTAAGGCGGGGCCTAGCGCGATGGCTACAAGCGATTTTGCGGATTTGCGAGCCTAGGCGTTGCAAGGCAACAACAGATATAACGGGCGGGTGGCAGGTGTAGCAAACCATTTCGATCTTATAGTCAGCGCCATCTAGTTATCAGGACATGCACTAAAGTACTACCGTAGGAGGTATTTGTACATTTTTAAATTATTTTTACTGTACTTGACTAGAATCATGTAGAATTGTTGATAATTTAGTTGTATACAATCCTAAACAACCTATAAAACATTTTAAAATGAATTTCTTTAAACAAGATTTATAGAAAATACTTTGTACCACCGGTTTACAACACCTGAAGTCGCCGCAACAAAAACAAACGCTTGATCGGCAGTGTGGACACGAATCGCGCCCGCCGCCGCCGCCCCGCTAGGCTTCCAGTGTGGACACACACATTCACGCAAAAACTTCTGAAGGGATTTGGATGTTTGGTAGGTACACAAATAGTTTATAACCTGGATTAACACATAGTTTTTATGCCGATTTTATGCTCCCATGGCATACTTTTCAACGTCGCTTTATAAATGATTCAGGTAAGAAAGCATAAAAAATACAACGGTGTTGACAACCTCCTTTTTTAGTAAATCAGTTTAAAAGACAAGGCGTATGATGTGGATTATGTCACAAGCAAACATAAAGGGGTGGAACTGAAGTCATAGTATATTACTGGGTTCACGAATGAGGGTAGCCGATAAAGAGATTAGTTGCAAACACTTCACCCCGTAATCCCGGGTAATGTTATTAGCATAGTTTCGGAATCCACGCATGTAATTGTTTAGACGATACAGATGCAGAAGTTGTGATCTTTCTAGTATAATATGAGTCTGGAGAGATCGAAGTTATTTCTTAATCTGTACTGTAAGTTCTTGCTTCTGATCAAATTTCATAATTCTAGGTCAACAGGAAGTACCCTGTAGGTTTTGATAACATCGCACGCTTCAAAATATGCGGCAAAACAGAGCCTATACGGCCGGATCTTTTGATTCTGTTGACATAGAAGTATGATTTCTGCTCTGCTCCAAGGGATTATAAAGTCTTTAATATTAATTTCAGCTTGATACGTCCACGCGTTCCTGAGGCTTGACTGACAGCTGGAAAACAAAGTGATCCTATAAGGGCTCCGTTTTTTTCAGGCACAGAACCCTAAAAAGAACAACATAATGGTATCCGTCTGGACAGTATACGTAAAATGCAACTTCCGATTTGTCCCGAAAGCTCATGTTAAACTGTGGACGTTTTAATAAAAAGAGAAACAAAAGTTAATTATTACAGCATCCACGAATGAGGCAGACCGATAAAGAGATTTGTTTAAACTTTAAAACATTTTGCCTCGTTTTCGGGGATATAATTAGCATATTGTGGGCTTCCGCAAAGCAGCGAGTAATGACTCAGATGTTACTGCAGTGAAGATACCACTTTATTGCATTTATTTTAAAGTCCTGTTTGTGTTAAAAAAAAACATTGCAATAATCGTAGTATACCTTATCTTTGTGCACGGTTATATTTCATACTTAGATTTTAATCAAAGGCTTACAGAAAAACCATTGATCTGGGTTAGGACATTATTTAGGCTAGCAATGAAATACCTGATGCAAATATGTTTTCAGTAGTATTTATTAAAGTTATTATCTTATTAATTATTCAAATCACTTATAATGTTATTTATGTACATTAAAAAACTAAATTAACAAGCCTAATAATAATTACTACAACTAACAAAGAGCATCAAAAAATTCATCCACATCGCTGTCAACGGGACAAGTTCCCAGAACGCTGGCAGCATTGCCACGTTGGATGGCAATGCTAATTCTTTGACCAAGAAATAGGCCAGCCTTCTGGTCACGCGAAGAGTCGACTATTCGTTTAGCAAGCTCTTTAAAAACTTGGTGAGCACTCGGACCCCATGGCCCTAGTGTTTCAACCCCAAACGGCTGAAATACATAGCTGCTAGTCAAGCCATTGTATTTACGCCGTTTGAGGTTTTCAGCACTTGCTGCAGCCGCACCAGCACAGCACGCCGTACCGCGAAGATGGGATGGCGCAAGGGTGTCGACACATGTTGCATCCCACACCAAAGGTCTACCCAACTTCCATGGCATTATAGTCATCCCATCTGGTCTCTTCCCATCGTCGCGTGCCAAGCCATTGGGTTCTAAAACAGCTGGCACCCCGGCGATGACAAGAGCACGACGGATAATGTCATTTAAGCTGGCGTGCCGTGCTAACCGACCCGCACTTTTGCTGCAGGAAAGGCCATGGTGCCCGAGGCAGTCGACTGCTTCGCCACACTGACAGCGATGTGGAGCACCGCAAGGAGCGCCCAAACGCAGACATGTAGCGATCCGGAAAGTAGTGTCACTCAGCATGGTACCTATGTTGAGTGACGGTAGTGCCTGAAGCCATAGACCCGACTCCCATTCGCCCACAGCCAGCAGGCGAGCACGCTCTACAGAATTGGTTGACGTATTAACAAGATTGTACCGTACCAACCTGCAGAGCGGCTCATCCCACTGCCTCTGGGAAGATGGGTTCACGGGTCGATCTGAATCCGGGCAAGTCATTTTCCAGGCGTTCTCCGCATCGGTCAAGCACGGCACTTCAGAGTCAACCAGGGAGAGACTTAATATCTTCCTGGTTAAGGTTTCAGTGCTATGGACAGAGGATAGGAACGCCGGTAAACTCACACTAGAAATTTTGCGGACGCCGAGTCCACCAAAACGGATAGGGAGGGTGGCTTGCAGCCACGCTCGGTCGTCCAGGGCCACATTAAGGATGGATGTTAAAGTATTACGAATAATTTGGTCAATTTTGTCCAAAATGTGTTGATGCTTCCATAGAGGAGAACACCGGAGATAGTACATAAAATTTGGACCAAAACAACAATACCTAATAAGGGTGAATGCTGAATGTAAGCTGATTTGGGAAAGTCGATCTGAGATGTCATTAAAATGATTAATTTTTTCGTCGATGAATGATGAGAAACTATCTTCGAAAATATGGGAACCTAGGAGGTTTAGAGAACTTTTATCTAAAATTTTGATTTGAGGAGCTATTGCATTGAATTTGTCAAGAGTTGTCTGTCTGTCAGTCGTGTCAGAAATAAAAATTTCGCATTTGGATGGGTTGAGGTCCAGACCGATTGATTTAAATTCCTTTTGGATGAATTCAAAGTCATTAATAACGGTGTCTACGTCACCTCCTAGAGTTCCGTCATCTAAATACCAAACATTAAATTTAGAATTTAGTTTTTGGATGATGGGATGTATGGCTAGGCTGAAAATGACAGGCCCGAGAGGGTCACCTTGTTGGCATCCAACTGCTGATTCCAAAACATTATTTTTGTATAATAATTTAGAAGGGTGCCGGTAGCACTGCCACAAAAAACCGAAAATTTCGGGTAATTCCTTTTTTGCCTCTTATTAATTGTATTCTATGTAAATTATTTACTTAAAAGCGTGAAAGTGTAAGAAAAACATGCTTGATGTCACCATAATGGCGCCATAACCGTTTCCTTCTTATGTTGGTCACATTCTATACCTATATTTTTCTGATGGTTCGGCCAATTGGTTCGATATTGAAAGCTGAATGTGTATGTTCTGTATTATTACGTGCCTCTGGACCTTTTCATGTGATTTACTTCAAGTAAATTAAAAAGTAACTTTAATAAATAACTTGAAAACACCACAAGCTCGTTCAAACTGATAGAGGAACTTCCTTCTTTATTTTCCCAATGTAAATTCGTATCCACATGTTCTATGTATTTTCTATTCGGCCGGTAGTTTCCAGGACCAAGCCTAGATTTCGTATACGTAATGTAATTGGCTTAAAGGAAAGCCTTATTGCAGAGCTTTTGGACTTTAGTTTTACGACCAGCTTTTGTTGGTACAATTCATTCGTGAACGAACTTTGATCGACTGGACTCAAAGTGGGATGAAATATGTGAAAAATATTGTTTCTTGATAAGTAGCATAGCAGAATATAAGTATTATCAACGGAGGCCCGTGTCCCAAAAGTTCCCACAGCTGGGACATTGGCCTCCTCTCGGTGAGAGAGAGTGGTCAGCAATCCAGATCTAGTGCTGGATTTAAATGTCATATGTCTTTAAATTTCCCAGTCTAGAACACAGCTTTTAAGATATCTTTCACCGTTTTAGGAGCAGTGTTTATGAAATGAGTCACAGGAATCATAATTTCAGCTCTTAAATCGTATCTCTTATGACTCCTATACAGCTCCATATAAGTACTTAAAGTGCCTGCATCTGGAATAATCTGGCTAATATCCCGCTTGCAAGTGAGAACATCCTTAATTCGTAAAATACGTAAACCAGGACGTGTTCCGAGCGTAGTTAATGACACTTATCACGCGCCCCTCAACTCGTAACACACAACGACACCGTCGCCTCCTTCACTTACTCCTGCCATTCGTTCCTTAACGTCCGATTTACTTTAGAATAGGGACACACGACACGCGTTCTCTTGCAACAGTACCTCTTCTTTTTTACTCAATTAGTCAAGTCTAAAAATTCTCCCATACATCAATTAAATAATGTTAGAGTATGTTGCATAACATGTTTTCTAACTTTTTTTACAAAGAAAAGTACGTAATGCTACACGATATTATAAAATGTTATCGTTTTATAATATCGTGTAAATGTTATACAATGTTTTATAACGTCATATAATTGCCGTAGCAACTTGTGTAGTCAAGAGCAATAAAATATAAAAACTTAGCAATATTCAAAAGCGATTTCTTGTGAAATATAACTTCCGGAACGCCGCCACTTTTCCAGGACATTGTCGAGACAATTTCGCAAATCCCTGATAATGTCATTCAAGCACCAGAATATATTTGTATAACGTTAAAGAGTGTGTAAGAATGAGAGGACGAATGGCTAAACGAGATAGGGAAATGAATTACCCCTAATCACACATAGTCCAATCCATTGGTAAAAAGGTCTAACCCTTCTCTTGTATCTGTCGGGCAATACTTAAGCGGACAATTTGGCCAGTTTTAAACGATCACTACTCAAACACTCTGACCGAACAGGATCCTAATCGACATCGGTATAGTCTAAGCTTAAAGTGAACTGCAAACTTTCATGACATTTTACGCTTTGTTGATCGCAGCGCACTGCAGTCGCCTTAATCGCTACTTATTATCCATTCATAATATGATATGGTTTGGAAACACACGTCAAATAGCTAGTTTTATTCTCGTGACTCTCCAAAAGGTAACGGTGACCCTCAAAAGTAAAGGGCAATTGACGGAAAACGTTGGGTTTTAGCCAATATGAGTCTGACAGTCCGTGCTGCTCCAACCAGGACGGGAGGACACTTTCGATGAACACCTTGAAAAAATAAGTATAAAATCCCGACTTACTACAAAAAAGTTAAATACGTCAGTTGTTTGCAGTTATACTTTTTTGGACTAATGTTCAACAAATATTTAACATTTTGTAGTAAGAAATATTGAGTTTTATACTCACATCACACATACCACCTGTCTTCTAAGATTTAGAGACATATGCCTTGCTGACACTGGACTTTTTCATTAAATTCGCGTGACGTAATAGGTCCTTACGTGACAAAAAACGCGTCCTAATTCTTCCACTGCATTAAACAGCCTCGACGAAGCTCTCTGAGATATTGAACGTAAAGCCCTTTCATTCAGATCGTGATTTGATAATGAATTGAAGTGTTTAATCCAGCGGGCTTCGTTGAACTGACGCGGGGCACGGGGGCATAATGAAGCGATTTGGAAAAGGGCAAATACGCGTTTGTAGGTTACGTTTCTTTAGGCAAGGTGAGAACAGAGTATTTTGCCCTCGAAGAAAATATTGCTTACCCTCAAGCCTAATCAACTCAGCAGAAAACGTCGCAACTATTGTACAGGTTAATATTTTTTTTTTATAAAAACCTATCAGCCCGATTTAAGAATCAACGTGGAACCTTTAGCAGTAGGTAGTTCACTATATCAACAGAAGCCCTAGCATGACTTAACAGTTAACACGTTTTTGTCAAATAAACTGGAAGTTTGACGTTAATTTGATAGGAAAATAAAAAACTTAGAAAAAAATGTACTTAACCGGCTTTTTTTGTGGGAAGTCGGTTACATTTTTTTTAAGTTTTTTACTTTATCCCTTTTTAGTTTTAACATTCAACCCAAATTATTGTCAAATACATAATTTTCTTACATGTACACTAAAATATTGTAATCCGTAGCACCGGTAATAATATCGCCCATGTATGTACTCTTACACAATGAGCTAAAAATTAAAAAATAACTACTGCACCAAACTAAATGAAAATTTTATGGGACGAAATGGCAGATATACTGTATAATAATCATCGAAATCGGACCAGAAACTTCGGAGTATTTGGTGTAGACAATGTTGAAAACTCTTTAGGTTTTTGTTGATTTTTCAAAAAGTGCTAGTCCGATTTCGATAAAATTTTAATGGGACCATTCGGGAAGTATACCTACCCTTTCCAACATAAAAGAATTTTTCAAATCGGTTGGTAAACGACGGAGTTATGCCCGAACAAACATAAAAAATATATATATAAACATCCGAATTGAGAACCTCCTCCTTTTGCAAGTCGGTTAAAAATGGTCCTTGTTCGTCCACTACAGGCGCTTTTCCAATTCACTATACAATAAACGAAATAAAATACAGAAATCCTGTGATTAGGCCTCTGTACAGGAATCACACATAATCAGGTAACGAATGGAGTATAGTATGTACAAGAAATACATTAAAACCATTTTTTTTTATTTGAGATGGGTTTACTCTTGACTCAAGAGTCCCAACCCATCTGACGAAAGAAAATTAAGACAAAGCCTGCGATGCACGAGCTTACCCAAAAGAAACCTGTTCACTCTAACTTTGAAGACATTCGGGTTGTATGCGTTCGGACACACAGATGCAAATAGTGAACTCCGCTCTTTTGCTGAATTATAAATTATGGTTCCTTAAATGACGTTAATCTAAATATTATTAGCTAGAACAACGTGAGGCCTAAAACGCTTCCCTTCTCGGTCAGTGGACTGAACCCTTTACTAAGTCCCGGGTTGACATTTATTACCCCGATGCCCCACTTTGAGCATGCAACATGTAAATTTTGACCACCATGTTTCATGAATTTTAAACAGCGCAGTGAAATATGTGGTGCAAATGCGCCCACATACTTGTTCGAATTGATGAACAGAATTAATTTGGGATTAACCTTAATATTTGTTGGAGCTGTGACTGTTGGATAAGCCTTTGTGTAATTTTCTGTTTTTCGACTTGAACTATGGACTTACACACTATTTTTCTTTGCACACTCTGCATGAAGATTTCAAAGCAGATTGCTTATTTAGACTTTAAAGTTCATTTCACACTAATCACCATCAACACTTCACCAACTTGTGGGTATTATTCCCTTCTTTGTTTGTGTAAATTTAAGTGCAATGACAACTGATGTCCCATGTAGGTCCTGGACAGCAAAACGATGAACAAAAAACCAACCCTTTTTTAAGCATGATGGAATCATCAAGCGAGTCCTCCCAAAATCCACGGTATTCTTTCAATAGCCCTTTATGTTCCGGTTTCACGATTACCTGTTTTAACAGTCCCGCGACCCCGGCAGGCGTTATTAACAAACCTTTAAAATTCATTTAACCCTAAAAAATAAAAACCCTTTAGAATAAAATAAACCTTTTAAGCTTGAAATATACGGAATAAAAATACAGCCTAATACACACGAACGAATTTCCCTCCATACATTATTCATATAGCAAAGCCGATATTACGGTCATTAGGTGTCATGAATGATGGATTAGCCCTACAGCAGTATGTGCATGAGTGCATACTTAGAAACTTATTTAATTTTTATGGTGCACGCTGGTGTACGCTGTGCAGTTCTGCAAACATGACTTCGTGAAAAAAAAAAGAATCATACTTATTTAAATAAGGTAAGGCTCTCGAATTCTCGATAGGTTAAGGTTCTCGAATGGAGAATAGGTACGCATAGTCAAACCGCGTAAGACCCCCAATACAAGGTGGACAGACGATCTTAAGAAGACCACAGGGTCCCGCCGGATGCAAGCCGCTTCAAACCAATGCTATTGAAAATCTGTAGTGGAGGCCTATGTTCAGCAGTGGACATCCTAGGGCTGATATGATGATGATGATGATTATATAAATGCAAATGTAATAATGTCTATCTGAAATTGAGGTCGTAACGGCTGTAAGAATTCGATGTTTGGCACATTAGTGTACACACATCAAGCTATACATAACCAGTATAAGCTGATCGTTGAATATACGGAAAGACCATGCAAAGCGAGACCACGATAAACTGGTTTTGCGTAGCCGTGTGTACCGGAATATGACATAACAGATTCTCATACCGGTGGTACGTTTTTGTCAGTTATTATTGCCCTCTAAAACCTATCTTGAAAGGTTTCCTTACAGTTACGACAGTTTGTTAACTAAGTACAACTTTGCGACCATTCAGTTGGTTTCAAAATGGAACAAACACATAAAATCAGAGCACGGAAACTATGCACATCTGTGTTTTATGCCAAGCAATAACAGTACAATATCGGGGTCGGGTAGCACTTTATATTATAACTTTAAACTGTAAAGTTTCGTGGACAAAAACTGTCGCTTGAATTAAGTACAATACACATGTTTAATTCTCTTCTGGACGCCTAAAAATTTTAGCAACTTTAGCAGAATCGAATAAAATGATTTTCGGTAAAATTCGTAGTAAAATGGACGCGGACACAGTAAAGGAGCATTCACACTCATCAGTCACGTCACCGTCACGGTCACGGTACCGAATGAAACTTGTATGGAAATATGCCAGACCGGTGACGTGACTGATAGATCACATGCCGGTGACTAGCCGGTGACTGACGTGTGGGAACAAAATAAATATCATATAAGAGTGTAGAAACATTTTGTTTTTTAAACCGGGCCGGTGACGTGACGTAAGAGTGACTGATGAGTGTGAATGCACCTTAAATATAACGACTATAAAATTATGATTATGTTAAAATTACCTTTTTAACCGACTTCAAAAAGGAGGAGGTTATCAATTCGACGGTATGTTTTTTTTTTTTTCTTTTGTATATTTGTTACGCGATTACTCCGCCAATTGTGGACTAATTTTTAAAATTCTTTTTTTATTCGAAAGGAGGTACTTCTGAGGTGGTCCCATAGTCACCAAGTTGGGATCTGATGATTGGATCCTGGAGAAATCGAGGGCAACCCTCGAATTTAATAGGCCGACACACCGTTTTTCGCAAATTTTATGAAGCAATTTAAGTACTTGCGTATGGTAATCATAATTTCATGTAGCTGAGCTGATGATGGAAGGTAGAACTCCTTAATAGTAAGGAGTAGGCATCGACTAATTTAGTTTGAGTTCGCATATCTCTGGAACGACAAGTCTGATTTAAGTAATTCTTTTTTTGTTGTACTAAGTATCATTTAACTTAGGGAATATTGCAAGTTTCATCAAAATCGGTTCAGTAGTTTTTGAGATAGGGAATTTTATTAGCTTATTGTGTACATGAGCGATGTTATTACCGGTGTTATGGATTACAAAATTCTAGTGCACATGTTGTTTTTGACAAGAATTCGGGTTGAATATTTAAACTAAAAAGAGTAAAATAAAAACTTTTTCAAAAAAATGTAACCGCCTTCAAAAACAACCATAAAAAAAACGGTAAAAAAACCTACAAAATAACTTTTCTTTCGGAAGTCGGTGGCAAAAAAAAGACAATGAAATAAAGAAAACAAAGACACCGACTTCCGAAAGAAAAGTTATTTTGTAGGTTTTTTTACCGTTTTTTTTATGGTTGTTTTTGAAGGCGGTTACATTTTTTTGAAAAAGTTTTTAGTCCCTTTGGTCTAGGCCAGTTAACAAATACAATTGTTTATACTCTTCAAATAGTCAAAGTTATGTCTACCGAAATCTAAGGTTAGTGTAAAAAAAATATTTATTATCTGTTATAATTATGATACAAGTTAGCACCGCAAGCCCATCAACATAAAAGCAATAAACTACAAAATTAATATACCTACAGGGTGGTCCAGGACAAATGGGTAAAAAAAATTTTTTAGGTAGTCCGTTTAGGGACCTATTTGTACCCGCCAGGAAAAAAATCGCTTGTCACCCTCTTACAAGATATGTTTTTTTTTGTAATTTTTGAAATATCACCACTTTTAATGTTTTCATGATTTTTATTTACTTTGAGAATGAAAAATTATATTATATTTTTATTTTAGGTGCTTACTTAGACATTGCTTTCTCTTATCATATCATTTATATTAATTTCATATCAATGCAAGAATAATTACTTTCCTTGAAAACGACAGATTTTTCGTAAACTCTAATTAAGGAAGTTTTTTTTTAAGATTTTTTTTTAGATTTTCTAAAAAAAAATCTTAAAAAAAAAACTTCGCTCTGGATTCAAAATAGCGCCCTCGCCGTAAAAATATTAATTTGCTCCCTTGTCATACAATCTACTATTTTATCCATTTGGCCTGGACCACCCTATATATTATTTCGATACAAGTGGAGACCGAGCCGTGCAGCGGCGAAGGAGAGACCATTAAGGCTCGAACAAACACACGCGATTAATCGCGCGCGATTAAACGAGCCAAACTAATTTCCACTCTAAATGTACTGCGAATGGACCGCGACAAGTCGCCCCGCGCGATTAATCGTGTGTGTCTGCTCGAGGCTTTATGTTGACTATTTAGCATGTTATTTTTTACTATAATTTTTTTGGACTATATCAGTCATTAGCATAATGTTTTTATTAAATATATAAATAAAACAAATCCCAAACTCAATTTTAGATTAAAACTGTCCAACCAGTCAAAACTATACGCCTTAATTGGATTTGAGTCTTGCAAATGATTAAAATTCGGGACGGAGACCCAAATTGAACGGTGTCAATTAGAGAAGAAAACTAATACTATGGATTTGGACGATTTACATTCGTTTTGTAATGGGGTGAAAAGCATTTAGAAGTACTTAAACCTTGTGTAGTTCCTGACTCTATTTTGACTGTTTTTTCGACATGTCATGTTCATTTACGGCACAGTGCAGCGGTTTCGTTTCCCACACGCAACAAAATATGTATAGTTTTATAGCCTACAAGTCTTGTTTCGGATATGACTATTTTTGATATTATGTAAACGCATTCACGATACAAGAACAATTCGTAGTGTTGGCAACGTTTATTATAAAGAAAAAAAAATGTTCTTAGCATTATTTACAAATTTTAACAGACTAAAAATATCTACGGAGAATTTATTTAATATGAAATGTAACCTTTTTTACATGTTCGTTTATTTATTAATTAGTACTAGGTATTCCAATTTGATCGAGGAATTTCAATCAGCCATGTTCAAGGGTTATCCTTTCCACAAATTGTTTGCAATAACAGAGATACTTTTAAAGTTCTCTTCAACTTCAACTTCTTGACACTGGACATACATTCTTGCAGATTTGCTCACATACCAGATACATTGTGAGTCACGAAGCGTTGTAGTAATAGTCCACCTATAAAATGTCTGACTTCATAGAAACTACGAATTTTATTATATTAGAATTCAGAAGCTTGTGACTGTGGAATTATTGTGGATAATAGAAAATAACTAGCTTTCACAAAAATAATGTGTATATGTTACTGTAAAAGCTCGAACTACGGTAAATAAGATTTTCCAGTAAAACCTCAGATTTACCCACATGAGTTGGTAAATGTAAGTATTTATTATAAAAGGACGACTATTTCGGACTTTTACCATTCCAATTCAGTACATGCTAGGTTTTACCAATGTGGACTGGTAAATGTTGGTTTTAGGATTAAAACTGTTACGGTTAAAGCCCGAAGTGCGGTTAAACCTAGGTGTATCATTCCTTTATAGGAGCAAGACGACGGAGCCCCGCTTCGCGGGGCTCCTACTTCTGCGTGGTTTAAAAAAAATTACCAGCAAGTCCCGAGGTTAGACCTAGTTTTAACCGGCTAAACCTAGTTCTAACCGAGACACACAATACGCCCTGTTCGGTTCGTGCACCTGTATTTTTGCACCTTAAGCGCTATCTGCGCTATATGTATCTTTAATTAGCCTTGCCAACATCCGAAGCCAAGACGAGATTTGCTCGCCAACCGATAACCCATCAATTTCTGATGCATGTGTTAGAAATAGGATGTGTGTATAATAAATAGAATGTGTATTTCTGGTTTTATTGATATTAATATCGACGTTATTGTCAAGTTTAGATATCAGGATGGTTAATGTTATTTATTTACTGTATGTAAAGTATCTCTAAGGGCTTTCTTATAGGAATGGGTTTATAAAGAAAAGCACAAAATCAAAACTAGGTATTTTATTATCAAGCTACCTCCGTTCGTAAACCCTAGGTCTTCGTGGAGAAGAACGGAGAAAGAAACTCCACGGCAACATATTTTATCATATATACACTTCATAAAAATACATAATTAACAGCAATATCCTTATCATAATAAATATCAATTAACTTACATTTCCATTGTAGAACATTAGGACACTAATTATAACTTTCAGCATCACACACTTGTATTCTCTATTATTATATCACATTAAATATACAGAACACCACTTCGGACACGTCTTAACTCTTTGAACAGTTGCAGCGTAATGACTGCCGATCTGAGGGTACATCTATTTTTATAAACTTAGTATTGTACCACTTCCATCAAATATTACCGCCATCATTAACCAATCACAGATCATCAAACACTGTATTTAAATAATTAATAAAATAGGTAATAATAAACAAATCCTGTACAGTAGAACCATTTTAAAACTTAATTAGATATTTAGAAATTCAGTAAGTATTTATTTGCAGCCTTAATTTAATTCGATAAATATTTGAACGTCAATTGATTTCGTTCGGAAATCAGTTGATCGTTGTTTTAAATATTTTACTATTTACAATTAACATATATTTTACTATCAATTACATATTATAAATTATTATTAATTACTTATTATTTATTAGATAAATCTAACACGGCCATACTGACAAGTACTTCGCTCTCGAAGTACCTAATTAATTATATTCAAGAAGTGTCTGGCCTTGGCATATTAGTTCTATTATTTGCTGCACATGAGTTTCAGACTAATATCAGGGCAGTGACCGACCAGCAGTTCAAGCAGTTTAATAGTCAGTTCATAATTACAATATTCAGTTCATAATTAAAATATTCAGTTCATATTTACAATATTCAGTTCATATTTACAATATTCAGTTCATAATTACATTACTCAGTTCATAATGACTACATTCAGTTCATAATGACTATATTCAGTTCATAATGACTATATTCAGTTCATAATGACTATATTCAGTTCATAATTACTATACTCGGTTCATAATTACTATACTCAGTTCATAATTACAATAGTCAGTTCATAATTATAATAGTCGGTACATAATGTCTATAGTCTGTTCGTAATGCATATAGTCAGTTCGTAATGTATACAGTCAGTTCATAATGTATACAGTCAGTTCATAATGTATACAGTCAGTTCATAATGTCTATAGTCAGTTCATAATGTCTATAGTCAGTTCATAATGTCTATAGTCAGTTCATAATGTCTATAGTCAGTTCATAATGTCTATAGTCAGTTCATAATGTCAATAGTCAGTTCATAATGTCAATAGTCAGTTCATAATGTCAATAGTCAGTTCATAATCATCATAATATCAGTAGTCTGTTCATAATCATCGACCTTACTTGGCATACCATACAACCGCGGTCAGTGAAGCTTAATCACCCGCAGCCAGTGAATGACATACCACTGCTCTGCCCTGCCAAGCCAAAACACTGTAACCTACAAAAACCAGTTTTGAGATAATTGACAAAACGTGTTTTTTATTAATATTTGCTCTTATAAGAGGTAATTGGAGCATATTATATAATTTTGTGCATTTAATAGTTAGGTGCACATCTCTAGTATATAGCCAAATAGTTTTTTTGAAATTATTTTATTACAGAAAGAAGTTATTGCCACTAACTTGTCTTGACAAGACAATTATAAAATTTTAATGTACTTCAAACAAGGCAAAACACTGTAAAACCGGATACAGTGTTTAATCTTTGTCTGAAACTCTAAACTCATTATGCCAAAACACTATACACTGTATCCAAGCACACAGTTTTTTTAAGAGGATAGATGGAATGAATTGTAAATTATAGTATTTTTCACCTTAGTATGATTTCTGTGACACTTGTGAATGCAATAGCAATAAGTTAGATGAGTAATATCTGCCATTGTCTATTAGCTAGTCCTCTAACCTTTCTGCAAACCGGCTTCTTCGGGAGGCTGGTGGAAGTCATCAAACCTGCGTTCGATACGGTTCGTAATGACTCTTGAGAACAGTTTGTATACATGGCTTAGAAGTGAGATTGGTCTGTTGTTCTTCAACAAGGTGTTGTCACCCTTTTTGAAGCAAAGAACAACCACACTCCTGTGCCATGCTTCTGGTGTAGTACCTTCGAGTATGACGGAATTAAATAACTTCTGGAGGACTAGAAGTACCGGTTTTCCACCCGCTCTCAGAAGTTCTGTTGTCATTCCGTCCTCACCCGGCGCTTTGTTATTCTTGAGCTGTTTATGAGCCATTCTTATCTCGTACAGGCTGATGACCCAGTGTCAGTACAGCTCGAGACGCAAGAGCTAAACTGACTCGACACTACACTGAAACTGACTCGACACTACGCTGAGGATTCAGTGTAGTGTCGAGTCAGTTTAGCTCTTGCGTCTCGAGCTGTACTGACACTGGGTTGTCGTGTTGATGTGTACTCGTATAACTGTCCGTAAAACCTCTCAAGATCTCTCAGGATCTCCGGTTTCGTCGAAATGATGCTGCTGTTGTTAATCTTCAACTTTGTCATTTGGCTTTGCCCAATAGACGAATTCTAGCCCTGCCTCTTTAATCCGTGGCACGCTGGTCACGTCGCATTGATTTAGAGATTCGTCTATTGAGTTTGCCATGTTCCGACATATCAGCTGAAGATTGCAGCCTCATCTCGGTCTGGTCTTGCATCAACTTGATGGTTCCGTTCGAGAGCTTTTGAGGCTTATTATGGCATGGGGTGCTGAACTTGGACCCCACAGCTTGGACAGTTTCCACCAACCCATTGTTAATCTCGTCCACAGTTTTGCATTCGGTTAGGCACTGGAAGCGATTGGGCAGTTCGAGTTGAAAGTCTTCGGGGTTCTGGATGTGGGCAGGACCAGGTCGGAGCGTGGACTTCACCAGACGAGACCTTTCAAGCTTCACATTGATATTCAATGTGCCTGTGACGATTCGGTGACCGCTACCGGTTTTTACCTTGGCGATCACAGTGACATCACTGAATATATTCGCTTCTTGGTCGTCATTATGAAGTCAATCTCATTTCTGGTAGTACGATATGAGCTTACCCACGTCCACTTCCTGGATGGCCGTTTCTGGAAATAGGAGTTCATTAAATGGAGTTCTTCCTTTTCCATGAAGTCGACCAGTCGCTGCCTGGCCCCTATGGTTTCGCTGTCCATACACAAATGGCAAACTCTTAAACTCATCGCCATTCCATGCGCCCACCTTCGCGTTGATGTCCCCCATAACAATGGTGAACTATGTTTCGGCCATACATACCGTATGGCCTCGGATATCTCCTCATACAATGCCTCTACTACATCATCAGAATGTGTCGAGGTCGGTGCCTGTATGACCTTCAACGAATACCATTTGGTTATTCTGAGTATAAGGTATGCTACCCTACTCGATACACTGTCAACTTTCATAACGTTGTTGATGAGGATCCTGCGGACTAGAAATCCAACACCACCCTGGGATTAACGGTCTGTATTCTGATGCCGGAATCTAGAACTATGGTATCCTGACCCTCTCTTCGGATTTCAGAAAATCCCAAGATATCTCAGCGCATTTTGCTCAATTCTTTCTCCGATGGTAGCAGGGCATCTGCCGGGGATTCTTGTTGTTCACCCCCTGCTCCGCCGTTACCCGATCCGCTACCCAGACCAGGAATAGCGGAGCTGCCGTGGACTGGGGGCCGTGTGCTATCGTTGTCAATCATAATCGGGGGGGGGGGGGGATCCCAGTGAGGTCACCGAAAGTTTACAAAGGACGCTGCTGCCCGTCCTTCGGTGGCTGGTCGCTGCTGGAAACAAATCACTCAGCGCGCGGAAGTCGGAACACAACTAATGTAAATAAAACTACTTGAAAGAGATGAACAAGGAAGAGGAATAATAAAGGCACAGGAAAGTACGAGATAGCAATACTGTTGTCGATTCTGCTTTCACTGGTTGAACAGTAAACGAGCGAACACGTGCGGGCAGTGCAAAACACTGTATTTACCTACGCATGAGCAAAATGCGTGTAGTCTAATTCGCCAAAACACTGTATACTTTGTTACAGTATTTTTCTGTGTTTATGTCTTATTTTTTATGTAATACAGTGTTTTTTTGTTTGCTCTATCTTGCAAAAAAACCGTTGAAATGAAAATGTGATCGATCATAGGTAATAAACAGACTTTAAGAAACTGATTGGGCCTTGTTAAGCGAAAACACTGTAAGTCGACTTACAGTCTTTTGGATTGGCACGGCAGTGCTAAGGTTTTAATTCATACATAATACAATCATGTCTTAAAACTAATCATAATAAACTTTTACCAATATAAAATACAATTCATAAACGATAACAAAATAACACTTATTTCACTTAATCACTAGATTCCACTTAGCTTGATTTTTTTTATTTTTTTTACGGAGTATACCTACGTATATCAAGGACAATATGACGTCTATCACTTGTTCATTTTTCATTTTCTTTTGCATATAATTTCGTATGCTCTGTACTGTACTAATAAAATATTATTTCCTTCTCGTTTTTTTTTTGCTGCATTAATCAAAGGATTTGCATTTTATTTTCCAAAGAAATTTACGAAATTTATTAATTTTCTATTTCATTATTAAAATCACCAGAGCTCGGTTATTCTGACAATTATTATCATCATTGCACATAGTGTTGTCAAGTCGAGATCTTTTCAAAATCATGATTTTTTAACCGATTTACTAAGCTATACTTTTAATTTTTAAGACGAAGATTCAAATCGTATTTCAGTTCCTTTGATTAAATAATAACTAGTTTTCACATTATTCAAGTCGAGTTTCGTTCCATTCCATCATATTTAAGTTCTTTAAGACATCAAGTTTTCGAAAAAAGCCATAATTAAAGTACCTTTTTTATTTTATGAGACATACAGTAAACTGATGTTAAAACCACAGACCCATTGCAAAATCAAAAAGGATTTCTTATTTTTCTACAAATATAAACTGAATCGTATCTTATGAAAATGAACTCCCGATTAACTTGGTCATTGACCAGAAGATCGACATCTACTCTGGCTTTTAATATCAAAGCTTATAAGCCAGTCAAAATACTACTTCAAAAAGACCATCAATTTGTATAAAAAAAAATGTTGATAAAAGAGTGTTCAAATTGTTTTAAAGAAGTGTTTTTTGTTTTGTTTAGGTCACCATTTGTAATTCATTCGAGCTTTATGTTTCTTTTCTAGACTAGATCATTTTTTTTTTTTTTACTAGAAATAGTACATTATATATTTACAAAAATGATCAACGGGTAAACATTTACTTGTAAGCTGCGTAATCTTTCCTAGTAGTATCGGATTTAATGTCGATTTTTTTACATTGGGTTGGCATAGGGACTTTTCTAGCGGGGCCGGCGGGGCGTATGAACTATGAATTTTGTTCTATGAATAGGGGAAACACCAACATGTATATTTTTTAAAAATGAGGGGAACAACCACTAATCCATTGAATAACTTTCTTCTGACAGTCGAAATTAGGAGCCACAATTTTGATTTGATAATAACCAATGTTGTTTATCTATTCACATTGTTATAACTTTGATTGTTTTGAAATTGAAATTATCATATGCTTATGTTTCAAAAATAGGAGTTACCTTGTACCAAACAAATCCTGGTACTAAGGCATTTTCATAAAATAATTTACTAATCAAAACAAACAAAAAACAATGTTCAAAAATATAATATACTCGTATCAACAGCATTGACTCGAATAGGTTTTATGTAAAGTAAACTATTTATTTTATGCTCCTAAATATTAATTTATTTTCATATTATATCTAGTAATTTGTTATAAAAGGTAATTTTAAAGCTTTATACAATGTTTTAAACTTGTTTAATCTTTGCTTTTAAACGTGTGATAAAAAAAAACACTGATTCAATTCAAACCGATTTCAACTTGTGTTTCAAAACAACCTGTTTTAATCATGCCAACTCTGGCATTTTGCAAATGACAGATAGATTAAATAAACAAAAATGTCAATAGTTTTAACTCTCATAATTTTTTCGGATCAAAAGATTTTGTCTCGTTTACCCTTTTTCCTTTCTCAAGCAACAACTATTTTTTTTTTTTTTGTTTCGCGAAAATAATACTTTTATGCCTAAAGAAACCTGATGTGTAAATACATTTTTTTTTCATTGCTGTTTTACTGTTTGTTGGCCCTAGTACTTACATTTAAAATTTGATTAACCAATTTGAGTAACCAATTTCTTATTAATCGACACGTCTTTTCTAATACTTAGTTATTTAAAGTTGGTAATTATGCAACAGGTATTGCAATTTCATCGACCAATTATTTTAAAACAGTATTTTTTTATAAATAAAATGTAAATAGTCTTTTTTTATATAACTGCCCGACATCACTTTCTTTTGATGTATTTTCCTTTCTTTTTAAATTTCGTTAAA
Source organism: Agrotis exclamationis (assembly GCA_950005045.1). Taxonomy (NCBI): domain Eukaryota; kingdom Metazoa; phylum Arthropoda; class Insecta; order Lepidoptera; family Noctuidae; genus Agrotis; species Agrotis exclamationis. The sequence continues at coordinate 7,646,477 of OX465417.1, read as the reverse complement.
ATTCTAAGAAAGCCAAACCCTCAAACAAAATTTCAAAAAAAAAAAAAAAAAACTATTCATATCTAGGACCTTTTCAATTCACTTTTGGATTAAAACATTAAATAAATTTTAAAACAGAGCCTCTGGAGGCCTTACCGACATTAGCCCATAAATCTTATTGTGGTGCAGAAGTTCTCGTTACGATATCCTCGGCATGGCTTCGATCCTTTTCAGCAGCATCGCAATCCAGCGGCTGTTCAAGATTGCAGCACGTTTTCATCGCCCTTCCAAATCCCGATTCCTCCACCCGATGACGTCTCAGCTTTCAACAGAGATGTGCCGATTGATAGCTCCAACGTTGATTATGAAATGTAAAAAGGAAGTTCATTAGAATTAATAAATAGGTTAGGGCACTTATCCCACTTCTGATGTTAGAAATAGGATGTGTGTATAATAAATAGAATGTGTATTTCTGGTTTTATTGATATTAATATCGACGTTATTGTCAAGTTTAGATATCAGGATGGTTAATGTTATTTATTTACTGTATGTAAAGTATCTCTAAGGGCTTTCTTATAGGAATGGGTTTATAAAGAAAAGCACAAAATCAAAACTAGGTATTTTATTATCAAGCTACCTCCGTTCGTAAACCCTAGGTCTTCGTGGAGAAGAACGGAGAAAGAAACTCCACGGCAACATATTTTATCATATATACACTTCATAAAAATACATAATTAACAGCAATATCCTTATCATAATAAATATCAATTAACTTACATTTCCATTGTAGAACATTAGGACACTAATTATAACTTTCAGCATCACACACTTGTATTCTCTATTATTATATCACATTAAATATACAGAACACCACTTCGGACACGTCTTAACTCTTTGAACAGTTGCAGCGTAATGACTGCCGATCTGAGGGTACATCTATTTTTATAAACTTAGTATTGTACCACTTCCATCAAATATTACCGCCATCATTAACCAATCACAGATCATCAAACACTGTATTTAAATAATTAATAAAATAGGTAATAATAAACAAATCCTGTACAGTAGAACCATTTTAAAACTTAATTAGATATTTAGAAATTCAGTAAGTATTTATTTGCAGCCTTAATTTAATTCGATAAATATTTGAACGTCAATTGATTTCGTTCGGAAATCAGTTGATCGTTGTTTTAAATATTTTACTATTTACAATTAACATATATTTTACTATCAATTACATATTATAAATTATTATTAATTACGTATTATTTATTAGATAAATCTAACACATGCATGTAAACCACAATGTCAGCCACACATTGTACCAAATAGAGAATTAGGGCCACTGGGCGGCTGGAGCCGCGCCGCCGCGCCGCCATCGCCACCGCTCCGGCGGCATCGTGTACAGGAGCCCTTAAGCCTCCTGCAGACACACGCGATTAAATTAATCGCGCGGGGCGACATGTCGCGGTCCATTCACAGTATTTTTAGAGTGGAAATTAGCTTGGCTCGTTGTCGCAGCGCGATTAATCGCGTGTGTCTGCAGGAGGCTTTAGTTTATTTTCCAACTCGTATATTCATGCAGTTTCGCTTTTTCTCAAGAAAATAGTTTACTTTTTATCTAGCTATCCTTAATAATTTAATAAAACGAAAGTTTGGATGGATGGATTGATGGATGGCCGTTTGTTGCTTAATTACGCTAGAACAGCTGATCGTTTCTGGATGATTTTTTTTTTTAAACACAATACTAAAACCATCTGTTGTACCGAGCGTTTGCGTTTATCTTCATCGTTTTCATTTTAACACGCCCACAGCCGGTTATGAAGAACCATATCATTTGTTTCGAAAAAGAATTGTAAACTAAACAGGGGGTCTACAAAGGCCGCTAAATTAATCATAACATGTAAAACGATAAAATTCATAACATGGAATATTCTATTGCTTGGGCAATAATATGCTCTAGCATGCAGTCATTGCTCAAGCAATAGAATAGATAATAAAAAGTTTCCAAAATTCGTAATTATTACACTGAGAAAACTGATAATCATAAAAGAGGTGAATTCAGCTTAAAGTATGATGAATTCACTCCAAGGACGGAGCATAGTGATTCACCAAAAAGAACGATGATAATACTGATGTTGATGATAACAGTATTTAAGATGATGTGTCACCATGGATTTAGTAGGACGAGCATACATTATATTATAATATTTCCTACAATTTTTCAGTGACGTTATCATATATCCAGTTACGTCCTACTATTTTTCCTACTATTTTACGATGACTTCCTCACCTATCCAGTTACGTCGTACTATTTTTCCTACTATTTTTCGATGCCTTCCTCATATATCCAGTTATATCCTATTAGTTTTCCTACTATTTTTCGGTGACTTCCTCACATATTCAGTTATGTCATACAATTTTTCCTACTATTTTTCGGTGCCTTCCTCATATATCCAGTTATATCCTATTATTTTTCCTACTATTTTTCGGTGACTTCCTCACATATTTAGTTATGTCATACAATTTTTCCTATTATTTTTCGGTGCCTTCCTCATATATCCAGTTATATCCTATTATTTTTCCTACTATTTTTCGGTAACCTCCTCGTATTTAAGGTTAGGTCCTCTTACTTTTCCTACTATTTCCTCATATCTCTGGTTATAGCCTATTATCTTACGGAGGTCGCCCTCAATAGGAGGATTGTGTTTTTTAATAAACCAATTAATATCTCTATAATACACCAGTGATTAGTTGTAGTTCTACTCATTCTTCATCAGTAGGACTACAACTAATCACTGGTGGATTACACAGAAATTGATGGATTATTAGAAATCACAATCCTCCTATAATTGAGGGCGCCACTGGACTTACATGATCTCCTTATTTTAAGTATCCAATATTGGTTCTTTTTTTTTTAATATTATTAGGTGTGAGCTCAATATTAAAAAAAAACTGAAGAACCATATACTTGAACCTTAAAAAACTGGGGAGCAAGTAAAAAAATAGGAAAAAGTACCTTGGCAAGAATGGTAAGAAGGGATGTATGTATAAATTAAACAGAAATTTGAATCAATGGTATTTTTATTTCCATAGTATGAATGAATATTATAAACTCTAAACATTTAGGTATTCAGTATAAAAGAAGATTGTTTTGTTTAGAAACATTATTTCTAATAAATTCATTCCGAAGCGCTGGCCGACTGCAACTGCAGTCGGTGAATTTAATCATACAATAGCGGCGAGGTGATTGCTCCAACCAACAGAAATCCAGAATATCAGCTATTTTTCGACGAAGAAACTTGTCCTTTGTGGTGTTAAGCTTCTGTTGAGCAGCTTTTAGTATGTTTTCCGATGAAGCATCCAAGGCGTCGAGGCCCCCGGATTTATCAGGGAACAGTGTTTCGTAGTCATACGTCAGGAGTCGCCATCCATCACTTGACTTCAGGATAGGATACTTATTGAAGTACTCCTGTAATGTCCCTTCCTCGTAGTACAAGTACCGGAGGCGAGCTCGCACCGTCTCCCGCCAGAGGGCACTGACCTCCTGCCACGGACCAGCTGAAGGACTTGACAACTGCTCTAATGCTGACGCTACGTCCTCCACTTCACCTGCACACAAAAATTAAAACGATTAATAATTAGTACAATAACAATAACGGTTCTTAAATTCAGATATTTTGTAATTTGTAACGAAAATTTATACTAATTCAGATATTTTTCTCAATAATTTTGTTCTTGATAATTTAATTCAATCTGAAAACATAAAATTTCTGGAAAAGGAGTTACCTTCTTTAAGTTCGGTTAGGTCAATTCCAGCGAGTGAAGGGCTGTCTAGCCTAGGACTGGACTTGGAGCGAGAACGTGACTTGGGTTTTTCAATAAGGCCCAACGAAACTAAATGCTGCCGTCGAGCCCTTCTGGCGGTGACTAACCAGCCAGAGATATTGCGCTTAGCCTGGTAAGCATCAGGCGGCAGGTACGGCGCGTAGTATAGGGGTGGTGACTCCTCTTTAAATAATCTGCCAATGTCGTAGGATAGAGCAAACAGCTGCGAATCTGTCAGAAGTACCGGGTTTTCGGCCGTAATGAGCTTCTCCATAAGCAGCTTGCATAAACGCCCACGCACGTTTGAGGGTAAGGCGCCCGTTTTCTGCCCAATTGCTATTATTTGTTTTCCCTCGACTGATGAATTCAGTATGACATTCACCTGAAACACAAAATAGTATAAGTATGGCATTATAAACTAAATATGTACGGTAAAAGTTAAAAAAAAAACTTGCAAAAATGTCACTAAAATGTTGAAAATACAGGTTCAATACCTATCTTCTATTCAGTATAATGATCAGTTAGAGTCAGTGCCAGTCTAGGCATCATGAATTTAGTCGTTAGTTATAGCTGTTACCAACTCCAAATATATTACTGATCTTTGTGACAGTATAGCTCCTAAACGGGAGTCCGTACGCACATACAGGACAGGACAGGTACAGACGTTAAACTTATCTGTTTACGCCGGGGGTTAAAAATATTTAATGTCAATTTAAATTCCTTATCAAAAGTACAGAGTAATAGGCAATAACTTACTAAATTGCTCCCGGTGGACTCTTGTGTAACTGCTTCACCCACTGACGACGACGAGTCCAGTGGTATCACCAGTATGTCACCATCCTAAAATAATATTTAATTTGAGACAATGTTATAATAGTACATGTAACAAAAAGGTGTGATAATATGAGTATGTACGGTCAGTTAACCTCAATAATCGTTGAAATAATCACTAAATGTGTCTGAGTGCGACCGTTAACTAACAGGCTATAGCTAGCCCTAGCCGGGGTTAACTCAAGGGAAGTGTTATATTTTTTTACTAGTAATCGGTTCAGCATTGCAGGTGTGAACGGTCCTGCCCTCGTCCCTTGATCCAGCCCTGATAAAAACTAATCGATCAAGATCAGGACTGATCCTGGTCTCAAAGAATGTCTATACCAAATTTTGCATCGGTTCAGTGTCTTAGGTATGAAAATGTGAAAAGGTCCTGCCCCAGCCGACAGATAGACAGACAGACTTACTTTCGCATTTATAATATTAGTATGGATGTAAGTACAAATTATTACATATTGCTCTTGAACCAAAAAACAGTAAGTACGAGTACTTTTCTACAATTTTGCATAACTTACCTTTTCCTGGTTAAGTCCTGCTTCGCAGTCTTGGTTGAGGATTGAACTTTGCAGTCCTTCACACGGTGGCAGAGGCTCTAAGTTACAAGGTAGACTAGTTAACAAGTCATTCCTCAGGACCTCTTCAAAGAGTGATGAATTGCAGGAGTTATCCTAAAATTAAAGAAGAAATTTAAAAAGGTAATAATTAATGTACTTAGTTGGTAAAGTAACAAGACTGATGAAAAGTTAGGTTTTTATTCCACTTTTTAAATAAATACTGCACCGGTTAAATTGTTAGGTATCTTAATTTAACTTACAGACTTTAAATAAAAGTTAATAAGTAGGTACCTACCTACATGCAAGTAAAAGAATGTGTATTTAAGCGACGCAGGGCATGTGTAAGCAAAAAGTTTAAAACAAAATTTACTTTTTTTAAAATAAAATATAACATGGAAACAAACCATATCTTTTGGTTGGTCGCTTTTTAACATGGCCAGAGCTGCTTCAAACCGGAGTCTGTCCCCTATTTGAGGGAACATACTATGTATGTCTTGTTTAAAAGGTAAATTTAACAGCGCCCTGATTGCAGCTGTGAAATGCACTACGTCGCATCGACTTTATAAAATGTAGGTTGGTACTCGTACCTATTTGTTTTTTTTTGGGTTGCAATTGCACATCGAACCTAGTGTATAATATAAATATGAACGTATATCTAGGTAGGTGGGTAGGTACCATACGACAAGACTATTCTTGGTTGGAGTGTAAGGCGGCCAAAAAAGTGTTATTTTCGCAAATCGTTTATTTTCTCGATTCTATAGTATGTAACACCTAGAAAGGCTAAAAGTGTCTTGGTGTTTTTGTCTCCGACCAACCGTTTGTCGTAAAAACGATGTCGAAGGGATCCATAGGTTAGGTTATGTTAGAAATGTGACCTTGAAATTGGTTGCGAAATTTTTTTAAGTATTTTTTTCATAGTGTCCCTAAGACGACACTCTGACCCTATTCTTGCTAGAAATCAGAATGTGTGAATGTAATGTGTGAGCTCATGCTAGCAACTTACTAGGTTTGTCAACTTACTTTCAAAACGATCGATGTAGCGTTCCAAATTCCACTTCTTCAAAAGATCACGCGTAGGCATTTCCCTTTTTTGCACTGATCAAACACCTTCACTGGCACTGATAGAATTGTTATTGCTATAATAATTAAACGAGTCGTGAGTCGTGACCGGCTGGCTGTAGCGGTAAAATAAAAATGGCGCGGCGGCGGAGTGAAGTGAGAGAAGAGAGGCTCAATAAAAAATTCGGTCACCTTAAATTTGTAGGACATCATTCAAAATTTGATGCTACTCGTAAATGGGTTTCTGTAATAATAATTTAGTAGGATACACTTAAAATAATATGACTATATTATTGAACTTTGATGCTTACTCTAAAAATATGAGATTAGATGAGATTATTTAATCGTATTATCATAGGATTCACATAAAATAATATGACTGTAATATTAAAAAATGATGCTTACTTTAAAAATATAAGTTTAAAGCATTATAATTTAATATAGTACATTAGGGGGAGGTCATCGTAGTTTTTAGAGATACTTCTTCATAATAAACTATGAAATCTATTTATATTACGGTGACTGTCATTGTGTTTTTTAATTAGAATCTTATTAATAATTATCATACTAATTTATGGGACAGTGGACCATTTTCTATTACATTGTGTAATTATTTGAAGAAGACAATGTTATTTTATAATTACAAATACTTACGATGACAAGTATCATAATATTGCATTATTTACCCAAACAATTCGATTCCATCTTAACACATTTCAGTTCTAGCGTAATATTTACTTATTATCAACATATTTTAGGACAACGCATCTATTTTAAACCAACGTCACGATATTTTAAGATTATGCCAAAATGACATTTTTCTCAGTGTACTTCAGCCGTATGAATATTGTGCCGGACGGACGTGATCGCTCGGACACTATGGTTGAGGATTGCCCGGAGCGCGTTGACGTCCTGCACCTATAGGTTCCAGGTATTTCTGCTATAACCCGAAGTCTTGTGTAGCAGGGACTGTAGAACGAGGTTTCTTGGTGCGGAGTAAATAAAACAGCTAATTCTTCATAACTTTTCAGGAAGCGGGTTGCTTGAGTCTTCAGGAGAGAGAGAGAGAGAAGATAGTGCCGTACCGTTGACTACGATTTGACCAAAATTTCGAGTTACTATCGTACCCCAGAACTTTACCTTAACGAAGCCCGCAAACCGCTTCCTTGATTTATTATCAATTTTTACGAACTTATAACTATTTAACAATGGATATTCTTATCTAAATAACAATGGATTACGTGTCGCTTCATACCGTTGTAATCCTTATGAAATTACCTATCTCCTGACATAAATAAAATGTCTTTGACTGTAACTGAAACGACTGAAAAGTTAAAGCGAGTTAAAGGAAAAAAATATTTAAATTTTAATTAAAATTTCATTTTCAAAGGCCATTATCTCAGGAGTTTTAGCAGTAATCCCGTGGACTTAGGTCACGTTAGGTAGCCTGGCTAACAGCCTAACGTGATCTAACATTTATATCGATACATCTATATATTTCAGGAGTCTAGGGCCTGAATAATGAAAGGCGAGAAAAAATAATCTTTATTAACGGAATAAATTGCGTACAGGACATCTTACAGCGTCAAATAAGTGAGTTTTCGAAAGAATTATGACTCTAAAGTTAGGTCCAGGCCTAGGTCTCAATCTAGGCTACCTGGATACATTAAAAACAAAACTATATTATGACTATAAACCCACTCAATTGAAGCTACAAAATGCACTGTACTTACGGTTTACAACGAATTCTTAACTGTTAGGTTCTATTTAAACACTTTATATACACTATTTTCACATAACTATATAACTCACTTAGTTATTTATCACTATGTACAGACACCAGCAGACCAACCCACACGAATCCGTCAAACTTGCCAAGCGAATATCGATATATAAGGTTGAAAATCTATTGCAGGAATTTGACAGATCGAGGTAGGTTGATGTGCAGGGTCTGTGCAACACTTAGGTTTTTAATGATGACGCTTCGTCGCGAACAAATATTTTGATTGATTTTGTCAAAGAAAAGCAAACTTTGATAAGTTTCTGTATAGCCCTCTGCAAGCCAAATTAGGTATATCGATAACTCTCGTAATAGAAATATTTTAGCCACAGTTTTAATTAAAACGAAGCGTGATGAAATTAATTAAGCTCAAATGCAAGGAAGGATTAAAGACATATTTTTTATTCTTTTAAACGGCAGAGTGAAACCATTTTGGGAGTTACGGCAACCATTGATAAATTATTCAACTTTGATTAGTATATAATAATTTGATTTATGGTATGTCTTATATTGATACGTTATAATTATCAGCTATTCTGATAATAATTAACCCGTAGGATTCATCGCGAAATCATATGAGATATTATCCAAGTATCTATTATATTATAGATACATACTTGGATTTGTGCATCAAAACTTTCTAAGGACTGCAGACATTAAAAAAGATAAGATAAAGACGATAACAGCGACATTTCATGATCTCGTGAATGTGATTCTGCAACCATTCACCGACGACCGGTTCATCATTGGACGTTTCGTCGACAGGACGATTCATTTATGTCCATTTCATCGACGGATACTTTCAACCATGGAGTGAAAAAAAAAGGTACTCGTCTTTATTTTCATTTTTTAGGTATAGTATCGGTACAGTGCACACAGCCAGACTCACTCCCCGCCTATCACATGGTCTATGACGTAGCTAAAAAGTGTGGGTGTTTGTTAAAACTTTTAAATAATAATTATATTTGTGCTTGATTGTATGCAATCAAGCACAGCTCCTCCTACAGTCGTCACTTTAATCTACTGTTATTGTTTATTTACCGATACAGTGAATTATTTGTTAGTAAACAACATTATTTTTTGTTTATGCCTAACCCGATTTACCCGATACACCTGTCTAGTATTTTTGTGTTAAGAATCTATGTGCGAAATTTTAAAATCGTATCATTAAAAATCACAAAGTTATAAGCTTGTATATTACCTGGTTGTCCGTTCAAAAACATGCTCGGAACATTTCGCGGTACAGCCGCGTAAACCGCGTCTTCTGTGTTAAACACTCGTGATAATGTTTGGCAACAGCACCTAACCGTACGGTGATTGTATTGTAATTAACTGGTAATAAAATTTAATTAAAATATTTTTGAAAAAAAAAATATAACATGGTGTAAAAATTATTGGAATCGAATCAGTTACTGATTCTGAACAAACTATATTCAGGTTATATATGCTAAAAATAATGTTGTATAGCATAGCTTAGAACGAAAATTAATACCTACCATAAAACGGAGCATTATCAAAAAATATTCATAAATCTCAATATCATTTTGAGCCTGACTTGATTTGCTTTAAGCTCCCTAGAGTATTATGGCACTGTCTGTAGAATCACGAGCATTTATAGTCCACACTTACTCATAAAGAATTATTACTTAGTTTATGATCTTCGAATATAATATTCTCGAAACCAAACTATCTCGATAATATGAAATAGATGTTTCTCAAAGTTATACGTACTATAGTAATTTTATGAGGATATCTATTCGCCGATTATGTTAATACATTACTCCTTATAACTCACCACACAATTGACATTCACGACGCCGACGTATTTGTCAAAACGCAATGAAACTATCAGAAAAAGCACACGTTTCAGTGAAAACAGCTGAATTTTATACTGAAAATGAAATATAATCCTTTCAATTATCCAATTACTTCATAGCTAGAAAGCTCATAGTTTGATTGGCTCACAAAATCTGGTAAATATTAATAATTTCTGCTAAAAGGTCATCTTAGAAGTTTACCTGTAATATTTTTATGACCTTTTATATTTGTAAATACCTACCCGTTATTTCTATATACATAGGTACAAATGTAGAAATAAAGTTCAAAAGAAAATTGTTGTGATAATAAGCTATTAACTACTAAGTTTAGCAATAAAGTGGGAACAAGAGAATTCTATTAAATATGGTTGTTCGCTCGATCGTGTTTCCGTTTTGTGAAGGGTGGTTATCCCATTAAATGTCTTTGTACATCCAGTCGGTAACATACTATTGGCATTTATGTCGCAAAGTGGGAATGATCGCTTCGCGAGAAAATTATGCCATTAAATCCCGGTCTTTATGGCTTTATGAGTTGTAAATATCTGATGTTATGGGATTATGTATTAGATGAAGGACCAATTTTGTATGGAAGCTGAGCTTATAACGCGTGAAAATCACTAGAGTTATGTTATCTTTATGCTCAACAAACGAAGTAATGTTACTGGGATTATAATGAATTTTACTATGTGGGTGTTATGATTACTCTGAACCTCGGGAAGCACGTAAAACCCATGGTCTCAGAATTTGATCGCCTCTCAGGCGAAAGTCGATCAGGCTCTATGGTCAAACAGCAGACGACAATCGTTATCGCTCAGCATTCACTAATACATTTTCAACTTTATACCCTAGTACATAAAGTTAAACATCTATTAAAGATGGCTGAGCGATAGCGAACGAAATAAACGAAAACGATCTGTAAACTTCAATCAATTTTCAACTTTACGCGCTGGGGCATAAAGTTGTAAATGTATTAGTGACTGCTGAGCGATAACGATTGTCGTCTGCTGTCGTCTACTGTTTGTCTATAGGGCCAGGAGGACGACACTTGTATACAATCACGCTATATGGAGGTTCTTTGATGCCTACGCTCTTTGGGTTTTTATAGTCATATTTATATTAGTAATTTACATAGTTTATTGTTTTTAGTAAATATTTAGATTTAATTAATTACACTGTATATTATAGATACTACAAAGTGATCAAGGTGGTCATCATCAGACCGTGGTCTGATGATGACCCTGCGGTCTTCATGCAAGCCGCTTCTTACCGGTCCTATTGAAAATCTAAAGTAGAGACCTATGTTTAGTAGCGGACGTCCTACAGCGGTTATTGACGATGACACTATATTGTTTTAAATAATGTATAAATAAAAAAGTATATCACACAAGAAACATCAGAGGATTTGTTGTCAAATTATAGTCTGTGTAACACGACTAATGAAGGTATCTATCTTGATTAGCCGTGTCTAGTATTACATATCATGCGCACAGAATTTCGTCGGCGCACGTAAACTTTAATGGGGCTCCACAAACTATGTGTACACTGGGACAAGGACAGACAGTCTGAGATAATATCAGGTGGATGTGCGAGACGGTGGTAAACACATAGCGGCTAGTTTATTTTCGACACAGTAAGGCCTAGGGCAGAATGAAAGAGACTAGTATATTTTCGACATAGTAAGGCTTAGGGCAGAATCATAGCGGCCTGTTTATTTTCGACATAGTAAGGACTAGGGCAGACACATAGTGGCTAGTATATTTTGGTACTATTAAAGTTTTGTCTGAATGGCTTTGCCAACTAAACTCCACCAAGTTTTGAGAAGGTACCGTTATGAAGAAATAAATAGTACTTAATATTTAGAATACAAAAGAGATGACAATCAGCCCGGATAGCTAACAACCCCTGTCGGGAATTAAAAAGTAGGTTAATTTCTAGAAATAATCCAAACATGTAGGATGCTTGGTTCGGGTGCCACCGGGAACGCTGAGTTCTCTACTATGTAATGTAAGGTTCTTTGGCAATAGGTGCGTCCCCACAGAGCGCGCAGCCTCGCGGGGCATTTTCCGCGCGAAGCAGCTCCGTTGGTATGGAGGTGTCTCGGGCGAAGCAAGTGACAGCGCTGCCGCGATCGAGCGACCGAGCGCCCGAGCCATCCAGTGTCGGCTTTTGTTTTGCTCGCGTATATTGTTTCGTGTCTCGGTCCAAAAACAATAGACGCGTCCACACAGAGTGAGCAGCCTTGCTTGTCAGTTTCCTCGCGCAGCAAATGCCTCGCGAGGCTGCTCGCTCTGTGTGGACGCACCTAATCAGTATTCCGATCCATGCTCCTCTAACCTAAAGATGTACTGCCAGCCAGTTTCTTTATCGCATAAGACATATCTACCAATCTAACTCTTGAAGGATTCCTGAACAAATCAATTAGTTTTGAAATACAATTTCGATTCTATTCTGAGAGTTTTTTACGTATTCGCCTCGCATTCGGCTGCAATTCGACAACAACGTGGCACGACGCTCATTTGTATGGGCGATGTATCGGTTCCCTGTCTCCACGTGTTTCAGAGTTGTTTTGTGCTGGGCTGTTTTTTTTATGTTCCATCCATGATTTGTGTTCCAAAGCTTGTGACTATGAAGGTGTTCAATTACCTACCTATTATTAATTGCAAAATTATATGGAGTTTTCACAAAAATTATCACAGTCAAATATGTGCAGAATATTTCTAAAAGTGAGCCTGCTTTTTTTTAAGTCTGCGTCTAACGTAGAAATTATTTTTCCTAAAAGCATTTTCTCGACGACATGGACTTGAGTCTGCCTTGAAAGTGGAAATAAGCAAAGGAGAATGAGTGTTCATGGTTTTGCTTTTTGAAGCGTATTCTATAATTAATGTTATTATTTTAAATTTGTTTTAGCATAATTTCACTTAAAACATTTGTGGGGTTTTTATTTCCAATATTATTAGATTACTATTATTACTATTATATTTTTGTTCCGGTATAGTGAAGGGCTACGTTACCAGAACCGATCGATTAAACAAAGAACATAGTCGTAAATCAATTAAATGAAAAAATCTATAAACTCTAACATGATTTATTTTATGATAACACATAATTATTATGGAGGTATAATAAAAGTAAAGATAATATAATCGATTATGTTAAGATGTCGTAATTGACTGATGTGTCACAACACTATTCCATGAAGTGTCAATTGTCAAAGTCAAACTCATGATTTTCGTATTGGTCAAGACTTTGGTCTTGATTTCGATAATACCGGCGAACTACTATTTCTTGCTTTTCTCTGCTAGTAAACTTTATTTGTGTCGAGTAGAGTCTTAGGATACCTCCACGTCGATATACAACATCGAGCAATTGGACTCTTTTTGTAGTGCGCTGTTATAGTGAATTTATAGGTCTACGTTGATTTCTACTGGATAATAAATAATGTGTCGTGCTGTGTGAACTGTGTTTTGTTATTATCGCATCCACTGCCTAATCGCCAAATAAGAGAGGCAACGGATGGTTAATCGTTTAAATATTATTTTGTACATGATATTGTTTTGACGTCTAATATAACCTCAAATAATATCCTGAGTAAGTAAAGTTTATTGTAAAAAGCCCACAAAATATCAATCTGTATTTAACTTTGCTTTTATGTAAGTCAATAACCCTAACTTGTGTCCAATTTTCACTACTATACTGTGTCAAAAAGGAGCGCAACCGAGTGCCATAGAGTTTGCTTATCTCCTTTCCTAAGTTAGGTATATTATTAGGACAAGACATTCAAAGCCGCAAGCTGTTCAACTGCTTTCATTAAGTTCAGATGAATTGGAGCAGGATTTTATTCATATTCTTCAACAATAAGCTGAAATTAGATTATGGTTTTCTGGAGAACATTATATTAAAATTTAACAATGTGTTTTTGTAACCTGCCTAATATAATTGCACTAGCTGTTCGCCTTGGTTTTATCCCCGCTTGACGGCGGCTATTGGTCGTTGTGTGATGTTATATAGCCTATAGCTTTCCTCTATTAATAAACTATCCAATACAAAAAAAAATGTGTTGGATAGTCTAATATATTTGTAAACATTTATTTTTTTTGTATTCGAACCTTTAGTTCCTGAGATTCTCTAGCCACAAATGACTTAAATAATTATAACAAAGTTAGATAATGATCACATCACTATTGTACAAAGTAAATAGATCTGTAAATTATCTCTATTCTCCTTCAATGACAGCCAAGTAATCGGTCGGCATTGTATCGCAATACCTGTTCAATAACGAGTGACGTGGAACATGAGGCGTCATGTATCGGTATCGCAGCGTCAATTCATCAACGACGCGACGCTATTTGTCATCGTCGGTTTAACTGCTGACTACTTTTATCTGCTTTGAAGATACAGCTCAACAAATTATTATTAGCATTATATCAGAGATTTTAGGAATCGAGGTATAAAATCTTTTCTTCTTGATCTAAAACACAGCTTAGCGAGAATTGTTAATGAACATTGGTAAACCGGACAGTTTTTGACAAATTCCTCATCTAAAAACCCAATATAACATTTTTTCATACAACTCTAATCGCCATGTTTTTTTTTCTATTCTCCTTCAATGACAGCCAACCTGTTCAATAACGAGTGACGTGGAACATGAGGCGCCATGTATCCGCATCGCAGCGTCAATTCATCAACGACGCGACGCTACTTGTCATCGTCGTCGCTTTACCTGCAGACTAACGAAGCTAGTGTTTGTTAGTAACGTGAAACGTATGGTAACTATCTTCAAAAGTTACTCAGCTTTGCCCGCGGCTTCGCTCGCGTTATAGGTAGTAGAATTTGACAATCAATTCAGGTCGTATATGTGGCTCTATCTATTACGTATATCTTATGAAATGGATGTTATTGTATTTTTCGTCTCGGTAACAGCAATAATTTGCTGTCCATCTGCTGACACCTGACAACGTCAGCAAAAACTTGACTGGTACAATAGTTTGGACGCAAGTCCCATGAAATATTTCACTTAAATGCATATTGGTAGTGTCACACAAATGCAGATAAACACAAGGTTTTGACATAAAATATTACTCTTCACGAAAAAAAGTAGATTGCGTCATTATATTCATCATACTAAAGATATTACTTTATAGTCTGTATTTCTATCCTTGTATCAACTCTATAATCTAAACACTAAACCCACACGTGCAAACATCTTATTGGAAGCGCAGTGACCGTATCCGCCGCCGCCGGTAGTGGCAACAATACGCATATTGTCAATCCGAAGTCAGACCCAATAAGAGCGTGTTCCATTGTGTACGGCCACCGAGATAGCTTGCTTGACATGCTGCTTGCAATATTATGGCGTATTCAGATAGGATGGGATACACTTGCATTGCCGAGAATAGACACTGGCTAAGGTCATTTGTGACCTTAGTAAAGAAGGTTGACTTATCTAGTAATGTGCAAGCCACGGGTAATTAGAGTGAACTAGCAAGCTTCATGATACGAGTAATTATGTATAATTGACAAATGTTTGCTCTGAATGAACAGATCCGCTCAAATCTGTGTGAATCTTTCTTCAATACACGCTTTTCTATTTACATGACCATCACATACATTGATCTAGAAAATACTAGGACTTCAATAAAGGTGACCTCTGAATTTTATTCGGCTGTTCTTTTTATAGTATTCAATTACGAAACATCGGCCTCATTGAGCACAAAAAATAAATTATTATAACTTGTAAAGTGTTTGTAAAAACCAATTTACAAAATAAACATGATTTAATCGTCAATTTAATCATTTGAAGTCCACGGTAAAACGGTGGCCGTGTCTCCCAAAAGCTGAAATGTTTTGGTATTATACGAATTTACGCCTACTACGTTGGCTCTGATCGGTTACGGCACGGTCCAGCATAAATCATCGTTTAGCGGTAAAATAGTAGACACGGCGCTATTTACGGGCTATAGTTATTTTTGAGACTGGGCTAAATCCATAGCTGGTAAAAGGGGTCCACAAAAAAATACAAACAGTATTGTAACATACCACTCTTGTAATTTCGAAAGGATAGGTAGAGGCGTACGTATGGCTCTTTTTTACGGTGTTCCTTCCATAGCCCTTTGCGTTCCAGGATCACGGTACCTATGGCTTGTCTGGCGAGGAACTATAATGTGTATAGGTACTACGGAGGCGATTCTATTGCTATCTACCGGGTGTAGATTGCACGGTACAAATCCACATTCCAAACGACTACCAAGAAATTAAAAAGAAAACCTGATGCATAAATTGAATTTTACTATGCGAGACCCTAAAACAAACCCAGGAAAAGATCCTGAGTTTGATTTCAGAGTCTCGCACTACTGTTGAGGATAAGGATCTTCGACAATAGTGCTAAAGACCATTAGAGCAACGAGTCAGTCAAAAACGAGACATTCCCGTTTGAGCAACAATTTTAGAGCAACGATGACGTGCCGTATGTAAAGTAGCCATTACCAAAATGACTTTCAAATCATCTCATAAACCAAGTTTTCCTTTACTAGCTGTTTTGACAAAAATTGATGCTTAAATCGAAAATTGCGTCATTATTCAGAACGTTCGTTCGTGGAATAGTCAATCAAGTAAATGCAAATTTCCTTTACGCCGAACTCCTAAACTAGAACGGTGCCTAAATCGTTTGGTAATTTCCACGAAGACCTGTAATAATAGTCGTGGCATAGCTATAAAGTTAGGTCGAACAATAATACACGTCGTAGGAACCTATAGATAACCCTCAGCTAAGAATAACCCTCTTCAACCCTTTCTGTGGGCGTCTTAAAGCTTTTGTTTATAAAAAGAGAAGGGTCAGGTGAGTAGAGTTGACGTTTCTGGTCAACTTTTTGATGAAGTGTACTACCTACACATAAGGTCATCTTATACGTCAATTGGTATAATTATGTGAGTACTTAATTGTTTCCGGAATTTAATAATTTAACATCACGAAATCTAAGTGCCGTAAAATTCAAGTTCCTAATTTTGCATGGAGGTTCTTTTTAGGACGTAAGTGCTCACTAAGATGGGATTTTGCAAAATTCAACCCCTAAGGGTTGTTTTTGGGGTTGATAGTTTTTTTTTATAAAATTTCGCCACGCGAACATAGTCGCGAAATTGTATAACTTTGTGGTCTATATTTTCGTCCTTGAATCAGCTTCATATTCTAAACACTAAGCCTACACGTGCAAACATTTTATTCGTCATCCAATACATCAGTTAGCAGATGTGTAATTTTTCCGATTTTTATAGTAACCGTAAACAGATGTCTATAAATAAATGCATGTAAGTTAACTCGAAGCTTCTTTACCTGGTCTGTGGTTTGGTTTTAATTTGTTTGAATATATCTTTAATTTTAAGATAATTATGGCCTCCGCGTCCAAATATAGTTCCTATTTTTAATTCAGGTAGATTTCGATACTGCTTTTTTAGAGACTCGGAAACGTGCCCCTTTTATTTAGCAATATATTATTATGTAAACATGTCTCTAACTCTCTATGTATCCCTAGGTATATTGTGTACCGGATATTAACAAAGGTATGCTCCGATTTATTCGCTTGGAAAGAGGTTTAGCGGAAGGAGATTAACGAAAAAGATTTACCGACGAAATGTATGGGTGTGCCCGGGGAAAGTTTGGATACGCTGTTAAACGACTTAAAGAGAAAAACCGGCCAAGATCGAGTCGGCAACAGCAACATAATATAAAAATTCTTGTAGTTGGTTGTAACTTTGAAAGGTAAATTGCGGTTTTACGATTTATGACGTTTAAAAAAAACTTATTACTTGATCCCGTTCAAACCAATTTTCGCTGGAAGTTTGCATGGTAATGTAAGTATTAGTAGTTTTTTAGGGTTCCGTAGCCAAATGGCAAAAACGGAACCCTTATAGATTCGTCATGTCTGTCTGTCTGTCTGTCTGTCTGTCTGTCCGTGTATGTCACAGCCACTTTTTGTCGAAAGTATAAGAGGTATCTTGTTGAAACTTTGTAGAAAGATGTATTATGTGAACCGCATTAGGATTTTCACACAAAAATCAAAACAAAACAAATTTTGGGGGTGCCCCCCATACTTAGAATTGAAACTCAAAAAAAAAATTTTCACCAAACCCATACGTGTGGGGTATCTATGAATAGGTCTTTAAAAATGATATTGAGGTTACTAACATCATTTTTTTCTAAACTGAACAGTTTGCGCGAGAGACACTTCCAAAGTGGTAAAAAGTGTGTCCCCCCCCCGTAACTTCTAAAATAAGAGAATGATAAAACTAAAAAAATATATAATGTAGACCTCAACCAAAACTACCAACGAAAATTGGTTTGGATGAGATACAGTTAGCAGTTTTTGAGATATAGTACATTTTCAAAAACCGCAAATATAACTTTGCCATTCATACAAATACTATGAAAAACAAAGTTATTTTTATTGTTTGTGTATATTACTTACTAATCTCAATATAATTATATCTCTTATCTATGCTTGCTGCTACGGAACCCTTCATGGGCGAGTCCAACTCGCACTTGGCCGGTTTTTGTTTTTTTTTTGTTTTATCTTTCTCTTATTTTAGACTTAGTTTTTTTTGCCATTTGGCTACGGAACCCTAAAAAGCTTGATTTATTTTCGACTTAATCGGTGCCTATTGTGTTGTAACGACGGCGACGTAGTAATAAGATAAAACTTACAAAGAACTGCACTATGGTTTTAAAGCATACGTGGTTCCTAATCTTGGCAACATTTACGTAATTATTATTGCCGTGACGATTTTTTCTAATCCGTTTCATTATTAGCAATTCGTCATTGTCATAAAATTACCTATTTGGTATACAAAAATAACTTAATAAAAGTAACAAAAATTTTCACAGCCAACAACATTTTTCTTCTCATACGTATATATCTTACATTGTGTATAAGTTCGAAAATGAAAAGAACATAGCACTCTAAATATCTTCTCATTAGACGCTGTAAACTTTAAAAAACCCGAAAAACCACTTTTCGTAAGCCCCTGTCTTGCACTTGTCCTTCACAAAGCCATATAGACAACTTAATAACACTTTAAACACAATGTAAGATTTGGAACGTGTCGCCAAAGAGTGGAGTCCCTCTCAACATTGAGTCTGAGTTGTGTCGAGTGCCATCCACTGGGAGGGTCGCAGTAAGCGATATTTCAATGGCCCCCGGAGAGGTCACCCAGCATCAGATCAATGCACTCCAAAATATTGGAAAAATTTCATGAACAGTAAAACAGCTGAGCTAAATGGAAATGTCTTTTTTTTTTTTTTTTTTTTTTTTTTTTGCGTGGTAAAATCATCAAATGAGTCCTCCCACCCCGGGCAGGGCGGGAGGGACTGTCAGACTTGTACTGACTAAAATCCACGGTGTCCTTCAATAGCCCTTTATGTTCCGGGGTCACGGTAATGGTATAAGTCCCGCGACCCCGGCAGGCTTTGGCCCTCTAGAGAGGGGGCCCCGTCATTATGCTGACGCTCTTTGAGGCGCGCGTGGAACACAACGCGCCGTCGACCCGGGCATGGTCCATGGTCGGGCAGCGAGTTGCCCTTTACTCGCCGCCCGCATGCCCGCGCCTACGGTGGCCGGAGATCGTCTTGCGACGTCCGTCGCCGTGGGTGTCCACCACTGCGGGTGGGGCGGAGGGAGGACATTGTCCTCTCCCTCACGCGGCCCGCCTCCTCCTTCGCGAGCATGACTGCTTCGCAGAAGGAGGCGACCGCTTCCCACTCCGTCTCGCCCCGCAGCATGGCCGCAACCAATGCCGGGCGCGAGAGGTCTCCGCCTATCGCCGCCGTGAGGAAAATGGAAATGTCTTGGAAAAATTAAAAGGTTAGGTAGTCTTGAAATTTTTAATAAAATAACGACGGCAGCAGATATTTTGCATTTTCATTTAAAAAAATATTATGGTCGGAAGTTGGCACTTGGCATGGTCAAATCGTCGTCGATATCCTTTTTTAGGGTTCCGTAGCCAAATGGCAAAAACGGAACCCTTATAGATTCGTCATGTCTGTCTGTCTGTCCGTCCGTATGTCACAGCCACTTTTTGTCGAAAGTATAAGAGCTATCCTGTTGAAACTTGGTAGGTAGATGTATTATGTGAACCGCATTAGGATTTTCACACAAAAATAAAAACTAAACAAATTCTGGGGGTGCCCCCCATACCTAGAATTGAATCTCAAAAATTTTTTTTCACCAAACCCATACGTGTGGGGTATCTATGGATAGGTCTTTAAAAATGATATTAAGGTTACTAATATCATTTTTTTCTAAACTGAACAGTTTGCGCGAGAGACACTTCCAAAGTGGTAAAATGTATGTCCCCCCCCCTGTAACTTCTAAAATAAGAGAATGATAAAACTAAAAATATATATATAATGTAGACCTCAACAAAAACTTCCAACGAAAATTGGTTTGGATCAGATACAGTTAGCAGTTTTGGAGATATAGTACATTTTCAAAAACCGCAAATATAACTTTGCCATTCATACAAACACTATGAAAAACAAAGTTATTTTAATTGTTTGTGTTTTTGTTATTACTTACTAATTTCAATATAATTATATCCCTAATCTATGCTTGCTACTACGGAACCCTTCATGGGCGAGTCCAACTCGCACTTGGCCGGTTTTTTTTATTTTCTTGCATAGTTGCTGCAATTTTCGCAATCATTTGCGGCATATTTTGAACCTTAATAACATCAGCATTAACATCAATTACTTCTAAATGAAAACTTTGTTTAACTGTTCAACTAAACACAGAAATGCTAGCTCTCTAATCGTCTACCACGTACTGTGTTCATATTATTTAATAAACAGACGAACAAAAATAAGATCGTACAGCGAAATGAAGTTGCAACAATTATGTTGCAAGTTTATAGAACCATAATATTTTGTATTATTCCTCCTACCTTGTTTAATAATGTTAGGTACGTAGGTACAATGAAGCAATACGGTGTTTTTAAAGACCCGAATAGAATGAAATGAAAGAAAACAGTGGAGAACGTATAGATCACTTCACTTATTTCACAAACAAACAGAGAATGTGCTTCATTTACTCGATATTACTTTTGTTTTCTTCAAAAAACTTAAAGATCTTGAATACTTTCTCTATAGTTTACTAATGAGGAGTCACAGAACGTATCTAATATTCGAAGTCTAGGAATCCGAAAGGGATTATTTTACGAGTAAGTAGAATAAAAACAAGATGATAAAAAGCTAGAACCGTCAATAGAATAAATTCCTTCTCAAGTGCAAAAACAATTGTTTTCCACACTTGTACGTAAACAAGGTTCAAGGCACGTATAATTCGAAACGACGCCGATGGACAAAATGGACCATTCCATTTGGAACACCTTTCAATGAAATTAGGAGCTCTATCTTTTTCATTACACAAATGGTTCGAGTAAAAGGTATGTACAAGATGCTTTTAGAGTTTAGAAAGGGGTGAATGTTTTACAGGTTTTATTTAAACGATCTTAACTTATTCCCAAGAGACTGTAACAACTGGACAAAAAGATAATGACAAAGATATTATGGACAGTACCAAAAATAGCATTGATAGAATGTACAAAATTTTTGTCAAAATATGATCACTTTCCAACCTATCTAAGCATCCGTTTTCTTTTAAGAATGCTGCTCAATAGAGTAGTAATTATTTTAATCTCTTAATTTAGTTGGTTGGCGACTCCTTCAGACTGACAATTTCATGAGGCGCGAATGCACGAACCGTCAACTCAGGCTTGATCGGACGGTGAGCCGTAAGCCCATGCCTCCCGTGGCGGTGTCCGGAAATTGCCTCGCAATTCTACCTGTTCTTTGCTTCCCTCAGTTATTTACTTCCAAACTCAACTAATATTGTATTGTGCTCAAGTTAGCAGGTCACAAGGTCGGCCGTCACTAACTTTATCTTATTGAACTCATAACTTTTAACTTTACTTCGACATCAACTCTAACTTCTAGGATATTAGTTCTGGTGACAACAGAATTGGCATGTTGTGTTCTTGCCAATAATGTTTAGAACTGGGTAGCAGTATGGTAAAACAAGTAAAAGAAAGAGTTTTCTCAAAAAACAAACACTTTAATTCGGGCATTTTTGTTTAAATTTGGGATGTTTTTGCTCTTGATTCAGGGTCAGATGAGACACAGACAAAGTATACGGTGGCTTTTATTTACATTTCTGACGCGAGCCACCTCTTCGTGGCATCAATTAATTACTAGCATTTTTTCATTATGGTAGGAGTATCATTTCAATTCTTCCACTAGCCACTATGCGGTCTTATAACGGTTGTTACATTTAAAGTTTATGGCAGAACATGGGGTGATAAATCTGTTTACAGTCATTTAAATTTAATGACCTTACCATATTCGTAAACAACTTTATTACTGACCATGACGTATACATGTCACAGTTCATAGGTACGTCATAAAATTACATAATAAATATGAAAACAGAGAAGTGATGGCCCAGTGGTATCGGCCCCGACTTACGACTTGTAGGTAGGTCGTGAGTTTGAACTCAGCCAGACGCATTACTTTGTGTAATCTATTTTAACACCACTGCTCTCAAAACGTTGAAGGAAAACATCGTGAGGAAACCAGCATGTCCTAGAACCAAAATTTCGAAAACATGTGAGATCTACCAACCCGCGATGGGCCCGCGTGGTGAAATATGGCCCTCGCCCTCTCACAGAGAAGAGGTCTATGTCCCAGCAGTGCGAGCGTGATGGAACGCAAAAGGCAACTGAGGGAACAGGTTGGTTATTTTAGTCATGTCTGACAGTCTCTTCCACTCCATTCAGGGAGGACACATTTAATGTCTATTCAACACAAAAAAAATCAAAGTAAAGGATCGGAGCGTGACTTTATTTTATTTTATTTGGGAAAACGAACAATTGTACATTGTAGTTTAGATTTAAGTACATCTTAATAACTAGGTTACAGTACAATTCACTACGTTTCCACCGGTTACAATTTTAGAGTACAACTTGTGCCTTATTCTAGCCAAACTTAGTAACAATCAGTAAAATTGAAGATGTTAGTAAATAAATAGCCTTTCCTGCAAATGTGGATATCAAATTCAAAAAGAACATCTCAAATCCGACTAATAGTTCCGTGGATTAAACGCGTTTCAACAAACAAACTCTTCAGTCAGGCAAAAAAAAGTGTGCAAAAATAACATAATTATACAAAAACACTTCATAAACATAACATGGCTTTCAATGTTCATGTTCCGACAATGAATAAATAACTGCATGTTTCTATGTAAATCTGAACAATATATGAATCACTTATGTAGATACATCTCTGTGCTTATTTTCCATCGCTGCATGCAAATGAAGTCTTTATTTTTATAGACAGTGATGAATGGCAAAGCAATGCAAAGGTTAAATATTCATAAAATGTACGGAAGAATAACTCACATCATATTCTCAAATCAACCGTGACGATGAGGAAATCAGAAGATGAAATACATTTCCTTTCATTTTCTTTTTAAGCTATTGTTACAGTTTGGAAGTGAGACCTGGGAATCCTGTATATAATAGACCCACATATATCGTCATTATAATTTATTTTCTTTATTACAGTAGTGCACTGCAAACATTTTAAATAAATGATATTCTCGACTATGCGGCCAGGTTAGATATCCTAAAGCCGGGTCCAGACTGGGGTAAAGCGTAATGTAATCCACCGTGTAATGTAACGCGAATTAAAAGTGTGGACGACGGCATACGATCATTAGCATTGCTCGTAGTGCCGTCCACACCTAAGGTGGCGTGCCTGAATTGGACCGCTAGGAGTTAAATGTTTTACAGAGTATATTTTTCAGTTTATTATCGTGAAAGATGTATATTTTATAACTTTCCACGTATTTTTCCATTATAAACGTCTTAGTTCCGAAATAAAATGAGCAATTTAAGTCAAAATCATTTTGGTAAATGTGTAACTTCTAAAAGTTTGTTATTAAATTAATTATATTTTGCCACCCACATTGGTCTCATTATTATGTACTAGCTTCCGCCCGCGACTCCGTCCGCGCGAATGTCGGTCTTCGCGTGGATGGTTTATTTCTCCATTTTGAGTAACTCTGACAATGACATCTTATAAACTATTGGACCCAAATACGCTATTGAGCTACTGCTGTTGAGCTCGCGTTCTGTAGTAAGTATTTTTTTCATAGTAATTCCGACCTTGTATTTACAAATAACTGATCGGAACAGTAGTGTGATTATTCCTTTACATTTCAATTTATTGATGAGGAAACTAATTATTTATATAATATATTTAGTAGGGGGAACAGGGGGGGAGGGTTTTTGGTCCTCTAAACCAAAAATAACAGAATTGAAATTTGAATTACTGTTTAACTTTATGATAAAACTTAGTAGCCGAGTCTTGTGTAGCTATTCCAATTAGGACGTAGCCCGCAAGTGCACTGCTAGTTAAGTCACACAGAAAAATAATAAAGTCGCAAGTCGGTAGTCATTAACTCTCGGAGAATCTTAACACCGCGATTCAGAAATGCGCGTCATAGGCACAACGCCATCTAGTGGTGAGTGATGGAACCTTTTTATAAATCAATGGAGGCAGGCGTGGCGTAATGTTGATAATACTACTACTTGATAATAGGTGTCGCCAGTGGTTCCATAATAAGGTTTGTTACAGATTTTTTTTCTACGTATTTTTCCAGGATAAAAAGTATCCTATTTTATGCCCAGGATAATAAGGTATAATTATACCAAGTTTCATCGAAATCGAACCGTTAGTTTTCACGTGATGCCTGCACATACAGACAGACAGACAGACAGACAGACAGACAGACAGACAGACAGACAAATTTTTTTTTAATCACATATTTGGGTTTGGTATCGATCCAGCAACACACCCCGCTATTTATTTTTTCAATATTTTCAATGTACAGAAATGACCCTTCTACAGATTTATTATATGTAATAGATGAACGCGTATTCATACAATATATTAGCATAATACCCTTATTAATATTTACTTTGAAATATTTTCATTTCAAAATAAATGTAGTAAGTACAAACTACATGAACACGTCATTTTAAAAGCCTCATCTTTTCCAAGATTTCTTGCTAGTCAGCTATGAATAAAGAAGGAACTGCTTAGCGTTCATTTATTTTTCTCTCCTTAGAAAGGATTTAATCCATTCCAATTTATCGGTCTACTATAATCCTCGATTTCATGAGAAAAAGACTAGCTACGTCTAAGAACTGAAATAAACTAACTATTTCTCATTAAGTTGAGGATTATTTTTAGCTAAATTCAAGCCTTAGATGATCAAAATGTTCAGATACCTATTACTTAGGCCATTGAGAATTGAAGCAAAAGAAAACGGTAAAAATTATCTCTTTTATTCAATACCTACGTCAAGAAATTACATTTAAAAGTGAACGCGGCGCTCACTCACACATTTATAAAATAGACCTCTATTTTACACGAAAAACTTTCCGTTTTATTGTTTTGAACACGGAATCTGGACATTTTATAATCTAAAATTCAAGCGTTATTATGTCAAAGCAAGCTGGCACATAATATGCATGATACGACTTCAGCACATGTCCAGAAAATTTTTTTCAAGGTTTTCTCAAACATTTATCTCTTACAAAATAGGAGACATTCCTTGGAAATTTGATGACAAAGGTGAGATGATGTCTAGGACAACATCGATTGTCGACCGCCTATTGTCCTGCCGGACATGACAAAATTACGATCAAGAAGGCTGTGGCGGAACTCTCAAGATTTATAAAATCTATATCTTTACGTGGTAGAAGCCTTTTCTATGATATTTATGAACATTTTCAAAAAATATGAAACAACTCTGGAGCTGAAAGAGAGTAGAAATAAAACTTAATAAACACGGTCAAGTTAATCATCTTAAAATCTAACTATCTAAAAGTAATCTCCAGCTATGCTATTCTCTATAAGAAATCTCATCGTTGGACTCTACGATGTGCTCTACGACGAGGCGGCTTTGAGAAGATCCGACTGAAGCACGAGCGGTGAGCGCTAGTGTCGCTGTCAGTAGCTTAGTAAAAGACCCGTCGTAGCGAGAGCGATGAGGCCGCGCTGTCAAAAGGCACTGCTGGTCTAATAGAGAATGGGAGTACGAAACGATAACACTGCTGGTCTAATAGATAATGGGAGAAGGAAACGATAACACTGCTGGTCTAATAGAGAATGGGAGAAGGAAACGATAATAGCTGGTCTAATAGAGAATGGGAGTAAGAAATGATGATAGCACTGCTGGTCTAATAGAGAATGGGAGAAGGAAACGATAGCACTGCTGATCTAATAGAGAATGGGAGAAGGAAACGATAGCACCGCTGATCTAATAGAGAATTGGAGAAGGAAACGATAGCATTGCTGGTCTAATAGAGAATTGGAGAAGGAAACGATAGCACTGCTGGTCTAATAGAGAATGGGAGAACGAAACGATAGCACTGCTGGTCCAATAGAGAATGGGAGAAGGAAACGATAGCATTGCTCTTCTAATAGAGAATGGGAGAAGGAAACGATAGCACTGCTGGTCTAATAGAGAATGGGAGAAGGAAACGAAAACACTGCTGGTCTAATAGATATTGGGAGAAGGAAACTATAGTAAGAAGAGATACATAAATGAGGGAGGATGATGATGGTTTATCTTATATACCTTCTTATTATATTCTATGATTTACACTTTATTTTCCTTTTATAATTTCTAGCCGATATTATATTATTGTAGTTTTTAGGTTAATATCGCATAGTTAGCAAATAAAAACGTTTAATGTATTTTTTGGAAAATGTTGTTGGTAACACATTTGCTCATACTTACTTCTGTTTTTATCATAATACTAGCGGCCCGCCCCGTGCTTCGCTACGTGTTACAAAAAATGCGATAAATGAAGAACTGCTCGACCGATTTTGTGCAAACTGCCCATAAATAATCTACTAAATAGTCCGAACAAAGCCTAAACATTTGATTTGGATAGGTGAGCTCGTTCTTGAGTTATAAAGTAACAACGAAAGTGGCATTGATTTTTATATACTCGTATTAGATATAAAATGTAATGTATCACTGTTTTTTCTTCCCAAATAAATAAATAAAAGTACTGTCACGCACTCTGAAAACAATCACTTTTCTATGAAACAGTATCAATATGCGTACTGCGTTTAGAGATAGTAGGCATTGATCCCTCACGTCTTTACATCACGTGAGCGTCAATCCCAAGATTGCTTTCCTTTAATGATAAAAGAATACCCTTTCTTTTATCCAGATTACATAAGGTTACACCCGTTTCTTTTTATATCGGTAGTACTTTTGATTTACAACTAAAACTGTACTGTAATTAAATTGGGAATAAGTAGGTAGATCTTGGATCGGATCAAAGTAAGCAGTAAGCAATAAATTAAGTACAAAACTCATTAGGGTAACTAATAGGCACTTATGTTCCTTCTAAGAAACATAATGGTCAGGTAAAATCGTGCCTGTGTCTATTTTTAGTACAAACAGGCCACATTTATGGTGTATTCCACTTTTTTCAACTGCGTGATATCACCCAGGTGAACCAAGTGGAATTAATCACATTCATACCCTAAAAACACTTTCGTTATGAAAACATTATTGGAAGATTTTAAACTTTCGGTGTTACATCACACACTGCGCAACTTAGTGATGAACGACACATCCAAAAGTTCTAGCTAGACATTTAAGCGCAGCTAACTAAAAGTTAATACTGAATGAAGCGCCGAACTAAACGTTTTGAAACATTCTTCATTCTTCACTCCGACAGATGCTAATCAAGGCCATACTCGTACCAATGCATTTATCCACACACTACGTCTAGAAACACTCGATTTTTCGAATCTAGAATTCGATTAAAACGAAGAAAAACCAGCGTAAAAATAAAATACGACCGCTTAAAAAGTTTTTAGTGACTTTGCAGTTCTTCAATGTCAGTTTCGCTCCACCGCCGTTCGGTTGCTCCATGTCAGGTACTCGGAACGATTCGATCAATCAAATCAAATCAGCGAACCACATCTGCTGGACTCTCGACCTCTATTTGCCTGCGGTTCCATCCGCCAAATAAACGTCATAGGTCACGAAGGGCTAACTTTACATTGAATTCAATAAAGATCTGACCTTTTCAAACCAGTTAGATGCGTGTTAAAGTTGTCAGATGGATCTGGATTGCAATTAACTCGCAGGAAACTAGCTCTCGAAGTGTATTCCAGTTAATTGGGGCTCTAAATCTGACTGATGATATCTATTGATGCTGTCTGATAGTTCACTCGCCCTAAGGTTCGCTCGCCTGAACTTTGTGATGTCGAACTATCAAGGAGACATTAGCTCGGTCTGCGTCGAATGGATTCTGTAGTGTATGCAAATAGTGGCAACACTGTCTCGTGTGCTCATGGGCAATGTCGCTACGTCAGTGTCACGGGAGCCGTAGGCGTGGGTGGACGTGGTGACAGTTGTGTGTGTGCATTGACGAGCCAGTGATACAAATAAGTGGAGATACTAGGCGAACCCTACAAGTGGCGACGAGAAAAAAGGTAAGAATTTAATTGTAAAAAAAAAAAAAAAAAAAAAAAACTTAAATTCTGCATCATCAAACGTTAACTAATTTATTTTTACAATAAGTGATTCGGATTGTATACACATACAAATATGGAAAAAAAAACCGCAATGCTGAGTGATCTCACTTTATTTCTACTTTCCTTTTACCTATATACTTACCGTACCGTTAATCAGGAGGTTGGTGCCGTTTAGTAAAATTGCCTCGTAATAAGTTTTGTTTACATTACATCTCTGCGGTCGTAACAATTGCAAGTAGGTAGGTACACAAATATAAAACTGCGTCGCGTCGGGCGGTGCACCGTGGAACCTGTTATGATGATGGATAGGTACGCATTGTCCGTCCTTTATTTTTCCTATTTATTATATATAATATTATTAGTAGAGATGTACATAATACTTATATGGCTTGTTTACGTGACGGAAATAATTTGAATTACCATTAATTCCAGAGATTATATAGGGTTAATGGTTAAAAACGCGCATACATACAAAGTGTTTCCTCGCGACTTCGTCTCGTCTTTTGATGGATTTTGATAACGGCAAAAAAAAAAAAAAAAAAAAAAATATATATATATATACATGGAGACTGTATGGTTATTACATATATTAATGATCATACGAATGTTTTGGCAATAAGCCTCCATTAAATTGGAAATATTGTTTGGCAACAAGCCTCCATTAAATTGGAAATATTGATTTGGCAATAAGCCTCCATTGAATTGGAAATAGTGTTTTGGCAATAAGCCTCCATTAAATTGGAAATATTGTTTGGCAACAAGCCTCCATTAAATTGGAAATATTGATTTGACAATAAGCCTCCATTGAATTGGAAATAGTGTTTTGGCAATAAGCCTCCATCAAATTGGAAATATTGATTTGGCAATAAGCCTCCATTAAATTGGAAATAATTTTTTTTTTTTTTTTGGCAACAAGCCCCCATTAAATTGGAAATTGTGATTTGGCAATAAGCCCCCATTAAATTGGAAAACATGACAAAATTAAACGTCATTACAGGTCGCCCCATCGGAGCCGGAGTAACTGCGATGGCACACCCCTTGCCCCCCCTTGAGGTACTAGACGTAGATGGTGACAATGCATCTATAGGGAGTAGATGGGAAAAATGGAAGAGGGCGTTACTTATATATCTTGATGCTACCGAGATCAAATCTCCTGGAAGGAAAAGAGCAACGTTACTGCATTTTGGCGGAACAGGCCTTCAAGAAATATACTATAACCTGCCCGGAGCTCATTTGGATGCATCAGATGGAGATGGTGTTGATGTGTTTAAAGTCGCTGTTGAAAAGCTCGATGAGTTCTTTCTTCCAAAACAAAATAGAGTATATGAACGACATATGTTTAGGCTTATCAAACAAGAAGTTGGAGAAAAATTTGAAAGATTTTTGGTAAGACTCAGAAAGCAAGCTGATAAATGCAATTTTGACAAAAAGGAAGAACATTTGATCGATCAAATTACGGAAAAGTGTACATCGGCTGAACTACGCAAGAAAATTTTAACCATCGGAGACAGCATTACTCTAGAAAAAATAGTGACTGAAGCCAATACACTAGAAGTAGTGAACAGCCAGTTAGAAAATTATGAAAATAAGAAACAAGGAACAGAAAGCAACGAAATTAATGCCGTTCATCGGGAAGGATTCAGACAACGTGAAAAAAACAATAACAGGAATGAAAAGAAATGTTGTGGAAGATGCGGAAGCAGTAAACACAAATCAGATGATAGTGAATGTCCAGCCAAAAAGATAACATGCTTCAGTTGTGGAAAAGGTGGGCACTTTCGTCAATACTGCAAATCCACAAAAGGACCGGTGAAGAGGAAGTTTGAAGAAAATAGGAAATCTGAAGGCTCACATAGAAACGAAAAACATCAATATCAAAATGAAAATAAAAAGAAGAAAGTAGAAGTAGATTACGTATTCAATGTAGACGATGATGCGACTGTGGATTGTTTATTAGGTGGCGTCAATACAAATATGCTCATTGATTCGGGCTGCAAGGTTAACTTAATAACTCAAGAGACGTGGGAATCTTTGAAAAATCAAGGTGTTCTCATTAAGAGTCAAACCAGCAAGCCTGAAAAAATTTTATTTGGGTATGGAAGTACAAAACCTCTTAATATTCAGGGATCCTTTGAAACTACGATCGAAATTAACAATCATAAAGAATACGCTACTGTTTACGTCATAGCAGGAGGGACAAGAGACTTACTCGGAAAAGACACAGCAGTAAAAATGGGCGTCTTAAAAATTGGAGTTGGGATCAACACGATTGAAGACCAGGCAACGGGTACGACCTTTCCCAAATTCAAAGATGTGTCAATTGAGATTCCCATCGACACCACTGTTAAACCAGTATCCCAGCCCTATCGAAGGATACCCATACCACTAGAGGAAAAAGTAGAGCGGAAAATCAAAGATCTTCTTGATCGTAATATAATCGAAGAGGTTCATGGACCTTCAAGATGGGTATCGCGTATGGTTCCTATAGTAAAAGAAAACGGCGATCTGCGGATTTGCGTAGACATGCGAGATGCAAACAATGCTATCATGAGAGAAAACCACCCATTACCATGCATGGACCAACTATTACCGAAAATAGGCAAAGCTAAATATTTTAGCAAACTAGATATTAAGGATGCATTCCATCAGCTGGAACTGCATCCAGATAGTCGGTATATTACTACGTTTATAACAGCAAAAGGCCTGTATCAATATAAAAGATTAATGTTCGGGATCAACTGCGCGCCAGAAATCTTCCAAAAGGTTTTAGAAAAGGTCTTAATTCAATGCGATGGAGCTGTCAATTTTATTGATGACATATTGGTTTATGGTCAAGATGAGGAACAACATGATTCTAGACTTAATAAAGTGCTCGATGTCCTAAAGAAACACAACGTCTTGCTAAATAAAACCAAATGCATATTTAAAGTCAATAAAGTAAATTTCTTAGGGCATGAACTGACTCCGAGCGGTGTACGCCCACTGAACAAATACATTGATAGTATTAGGAGTTTCAGAGTACCAAATATAATTGAAGAATTGCAAAGCTTTTTGGGTCTCGTGAATTATGTTAACAAGTGGGTACCAAATCTTGCTACAAGGACTGAGCCATTAAAAGAATTACTTCGCAAAAAACTTGGAAAGAACGCTGACATTCGTCAATTTTGGAGTGACACGCAGGCCAAAGCATTTGAAGATTTGAAAGAAGTGCTGTGCCGTATACAATCATTGGGCTATTATGATGTAAAAGATGAGACCCAAGTTATAGCAGACGCCAGTCCAGTTGGACTTGGTGCTGTTTTGGTTCAAGTCGATGCTAATGGACCACGAATAATCGCCTACG
Organism: Agrotis exclamationis; assembly: GCA_950005045.1. Taxonomy (NCBI): domain Eukaryota; kingdom Metazoa; phylum Arthropoda; class Insecta; order Lepidoptera; family Noctuidae; genus Agrotis; species Agrotis exclamationis. The sequence goes on along the minus strand of OX465417.1, from coordinate 7,614,670 downwards.
GGAATAGAACATTGACTGAGTGTGAAAGAAAGTATAGCCAAACTGAGAAGGAGGCGTTAGCCCTTGTTTGGTCTGTAGAGCACTTTCACATATTCCTCTTTGGAAAAGTATTTGATCTTATCACAGATCACAAACCATTAGAAATACTATTTGGGCCAAAATCTAAGCCATGTGCCCGGATTGAAAGATGGGTGCTTAGGCTACAATCTTACAAATATAAAGTGATTTACAAACCCGGTAAAACTAACATCGCCGATCCCTTGTCGCGACTGTGTGTGCTTTCAGAAAAGGATACACTTAGAGGGGAAGATTACCATGTTCACCAAATCATAGAACAGTCTCGGCCTAGAGCCATCCCAATGAAAGACATAGTCGAACATTCTAGCAACGACAAAGAAATACTTATGGTTCGGAAAGGAGTCTACGATCAACATTGGGAGGAAGACGTAAAATGTTACAAAATAATTGAAAACGAGCTTTGTTTTTATGACAATATATTACTAAGGGGCAACAGGATAGTGATACCTCTCAACTTACGTAAAGATGTACTTGATGCTGCACACGAAGGCCACCCAGGCGTCGTAGCTATGAAGGGACGGTTACGTTCAAAAGTGTGGTGGCCACGTATTGACAAAGATGTCGAAAATTTCGTAAAGTCGTGCAAAAGTTGTACTTTGGTAGGCATGCCGAATCCACCAACACCAATGAAAAGACGAGAACTTCCTATAGCTCCTTGGATGGACGTCGCAATGGATCTACTTGGTCCTTTGCCAAATCAAGAATATATACTCGTCGTGGTAGATTACTACAGTCGCTACAAAGAGATTAAAATGACAAAGCCTATAACTAGTGCTCAAATTATAAAACTACTAAAGGAAATTTTCAGCAGATTGGGTTATCCTGTATCAATAACCGTAGACAATGGAAGACAATTTGTGAGTGACGAGTTTCGATCGTTTTGTAGGGACTGTAATATCACGATATACAACACAGTGCCATATTGGCCGCAACAAAATGGTGAAGTTGAAAGGCAAAACAGGGATATATTAAAACGCCTAAAAATTAGTTACTTAGAAAAAAAAGATATGAAAGAAAGTTTGTGGGAATATCTTATTATGTATAATAGTACACCCCACGCAACAACTGGTAAATCACCATCGGAACTATTCTTTAATCGTCAGAATAGAGATAAGATTCCATCTATTGACAAATTGGACAATGAAGGAGTTGATGACGAAGTAAGGGACAAAGACAAAATTCAAAAAGAAAAAGGGAAAGAATATAGTGATAAGAGAAGAGGTGCAAAAGAATCTTGCCTTGATGAAGGAGATAAAGTATATGTAAAAAGCATGGAAAAAGGAAACAAATTATGCCCTAATTATGATCCAACGCCACATACGGTTGAGAAAACTAAAGACGGTGACATCACAGTTAGAAACGACCAAACAGGACAGATACTACGAAGAAATGTGGTACACCTGAAAAGAGTCGAAGGAAAATGGACAGCGGTAAAAGACAAGGACCAGGACGATGGGACAGGACAGAGAAACGAATCAAATGAGGAAGATGAAGACTGACTCTAAAAAGATTTCAATTGATAGTTATGTTGATTCAGTTTGGATGAATAAATGCGTTAAATCATAATTGTTTGCTTTTTAATAAGGAAGGGATGTAGTGTATGCAAATAGTGGCAACACTGTCTCGTGTGCTCATGGGCAATGTCGCTACGTCAGTGTCACGGGAGCCGTAGGCGTGGGTGGACGTGGTGACAGTTGTGTGTGTGCATTGACGAGCCAGTGATACAAATAAGTGGAGATACTAGGCGAACCCTACAGATTCGAATAAATTACACTTTGGTATTGCTTTGCAAAGTACATAGTTTAATGGTTCCAGGGAGATTTTTTTTTCGATTTTCTTGTATAGTGAACGGTGCAAATAAATGGCGTGCTATTATTTTATCATATGTATATTTTTTTTAGTTCAAAATAGAATAAAACGATGCAATTATATTTGGGCCCTTATCATTCTAGCTAGACTGAACAGCTACTGAAGCACAACAAAAATGTAGAAAACACCATATTTTCTTTTACACAAACACAACATAGCTCGAGTCTCATGTATTAATCATCAGCGCGGTTGCCAGCAAGAATTTCAGACCTGTCAGATATAAAATTCGAAACATTACGTTTAAACTCCCGAACGTCGGGAACGAACGGTGAAAAATTTGCACGATATGCACTTTGCAGTTCCCCGTTATCTGAGCCAACGTTATTTGCAAAGTTAAAACGACGATTTCGGGAAAGTTTTAATGCTATTACTTTGTACTTAAACTAAGTTAGTATAGTAGTAACGAAAGGTATTGTGGCAGTGAACTTATTGCCTTAGGAAATGGAAAAATTAACGATCGCAATGAAGTTGTCGTTTTGTTAAAAGCTAAATTATTGTTTTGTTTACATTTTTCATTGTAGTGGTAGGTGTGTGTGTTTGTTAATCGGACTAACGGTATATCCGGATAGATCGTTTAAAAAATATGTCAGTCAAGTTACTGAGTAATCTAATAACCATTAATTTTGTTTGTCTACAGATCATCGGCAAGCGAGCTAATCTCGAGGCGAGGGGTGTTTTCTAGAAGACAGTATGGATCCGTTGAACAAGTAAGTTTAGCTGATAAGCTAAATAACCCCAATATAAAAATCGTAACAATTACACTCGCGGGAAAAATAAAAAATAAGACAATGTTAAATAGTCTGAATTTTAATGCTGCAAATTCCAACCCTACCCATACCAATATTGGGTTCTAAAAACAAAGTCAAATGCTCAAAAAAGGCTTCTAACAAATATTTTAATATGACATTACGAGTATCAAACCCTTTTATACGCAGAAAAGAGAAAACTAGTGTTAATTAAAGCCCTCGTGAAAGCCCCCGCTTTTTTCTTCTAGTTAAGTACACTTTAACTCGCTAATTAAAATGGATGAAAATGCTGAGTAGTTAAACAGCTTAAATGCCTTATATTTATTCGTATTGCGAAATATTTTCAGGTAAAAATATTACTTTTCTTTGAAAGAATCGAATCTACGAGTACTTCAGGAACTTTAGGCTTAAATTATTCTGGGCTTTTTTTTATCGTGGTAAAATCATCGAATGAGTCCTATATTATTTTCCTACATTATTGTTTTTTTTTTACTTTTGAGTTAAGTCATTTTAGTTTTATTTTATGTATATTTTGTGTTTTTTTATGTCTGTGTTTGTTTTATATTAATCTTCATTTTCTATTTTATTTTTTTTAAACAGTTTTAGTTTATCTTTTTGTGCCTTCTAGTCACGGTTGGGATGTAATTTCGAATTGATGTATGATGTGAATGTTCTATTAAATTGTATAATATCTTGGTTCTTCTAACCGTACAGACAGATGTGTTGCTGGGGAGTTTGTTCCGCCACTTCTTGTTCCCAGCCAAAACACTAGAAAGTGTCGAAGGGGGGGGGGGCGCTTTGGGGGACTGTCTTATGTAAAAAATTTACCTTCAAAAAGTGCTGATAAATCAGCCTAATTTGAATAAATGACTTTTGATTTGATTTTTTTGATTTTAAGACGATCACATTGTGCAGTTGATCTGATGACCATTCGCCAAAATAGCTATTTCTAGTGAATATGACCTATAACGGTCACCTTCACTTATTATGTTTTACCTTGTGCGTCAATTTCCTTAACTTGTTTCATGTTCTATCTCGTCTCATTCTGAATTCGAACTGATGCATCGGTGTTGGAAATGTCAGTTTAATTGATGAATTATATTCAATTAAGATAGTTATCTAGGCCTCCTTACGACAGTAATTGGGTACCAGTTACGAATGTGTTATGACTGCTACCTGTACTCTAATTATGTAGTTTATAGTGTATTTAATTGGGTTGGCGCAGTGATTGAGTATCGACTGCTGTGCAGCGTGTCGCGGGTTCGATCCCCGCGAGAAACAAATATTTGTATGACCTGCAAATAGTTGTTTCGGGTCTGGGTGTTAGTATGTGAGTTTCTATGTTTGTAAACGCAGGCAAAATTTAGTATGGGGCAAAGTTTTTTTTTGTTTCATTTTGCTACTATTTCACGCTCAAACAATATGCTCATTTGGTCGCCAATGAAACAGAGCTCGCGATATAAAGCAGCGTTTCAGCCCTAAAAGATACATAGAACAGGTAAAATGTTCAGTAGAGCATTCGAACCGGAGTGTAGGATACCGCAGAGCTTGCATCTGGCAAATGTAGCCAACATTTTCAGCATTAAGAGTTACGACTGCTGTATATAATAGGAGTTATACGGACCATATCTGTTGGTACTGAAGTGAATGATATCTTGTTGGAAAATATTTTATCTGGAAACTTTTCCTGTTAATGGGTATATCTACCTATAACATATGTTTTTTTTTTATAATTTCTCTTGTAAGAAAGATAAAAACTGCAATTTGAGTACTAGTACTAGTACTATTACTTCATTGCTGTAATATAATAGGTAACAAAGATAGAAGTCGTATTAGATCACGTGAAGTCTAACTTTTAAATTTTACTTTTCTTTATCAATCACCACTCATGAAAGTAGTATTAAAATAAATTAAATTTTGATAAGCTATACTTATTATAATTATATGAATGAAATGTAAAATACGACAAATAAAATAACGATTGAAAGGCAAATATTTCGTGCACATAATTAAAGACAAATAAATTCCTCATTCAAAGACAAACAATTGAAAGCTCCATTCTCAACAGAAAACGTTCATTTTGCTGTCAAAACATTTCTCAGAGTTTAAATAAAGAACCACTTGAGCGTCTCAAATAATATACTAGCGACAAGCATCATTCGCTTCATTACTACATGCATATAAACTTTACAGCGAAGAATATCAAGTTCTAACAATGTACTTCTCTTCTAAAATGTCTGAGAACTCCAATAAAATAAATATATGGAGTGACTGCCATTCTCCGACGCTGGTGAACCGTAAAACTAGTAGAACGGACTGCGACCGTCCAAGCCACATTTTTACGTTTTCATAACTTACATATTTTTGAATTGCGGTCTTTTACTTTCTGCAATTCGTATCATGCGATGTTTATTCTGAATCTAGCTGAGACACGTTCTAGACCTTATTTTTTTGTGAAAAATAATTTATTGACTTACTTTTTGCTTATGACAAGCGTTTATTACGAAAGTTTGAGTTGAATTTATTTTGTAAGGGACTTATATAGGTAACTAGGTTACTATTCATCTAGATTGAAGTTACTTGAATTTTTTGATCGATACAAAGTGACCGTTTTAGTTTGTTGGTGTTTTTTGTTAAAACTGACAAAAGGCTCGTTGTTACGTAACATTATTGTATCTTTAGACGTCGAAAATATTTTGTAACAAAACAAAAATAATAGTTATTTATGATACTAGTGCGGTAAGTTGGTTTTTACAAACGAGTAGACGAATGTAAGCCCGAGATGAAATCGAGGGCTTACCATAGTCACGAGTTTGTAAATACCAATTTCCGCACGTGTGTCATACAATGTTTTTCAACACATTTGCAAGAAAACAGTACAATAATGTAATTAAACAAACTTTTTTAGAAGTTTCTAATATGAAAATGGCGCGCATTTGCAAATGGCGCCACATGCACGTGGTGAAAAATAGAACTACATTTTTCGTCTCATTTACTCTTTAGTATTAAAATGAGACAACGTATTGAGCAAAAGCGCTTCCAAGGAGGTTCGATCAGTCAGGCTGTTTATTCTCATAATGTGAAACTCTTTGGTGGAGTTCTTATTTTTTTTTAATGGAAATTAAAAAAAAAAACCGTAAAGAAAACGCACGGTGCTATACAACGGGGCGTGCCGTAAAATAGGTACTTAGGTGAGAGCTCGTACCTATTTTACCGCACGTTCCGTTGTATGGTGCGTAATTTTTAACTTTCGAACAATGTATACAGGCTTCGTAAACGCATTTTTCGAGCAAATGTGTTGAAATAGTTATTTATGATACTAGTGCGGTAAGTTGGTTTTTACAAACGAGTAGACGAATGTAAGCCCGAGATGAAGTCGAGGGCTTACCATAGTCACGAGTTTGTAAATACCAATTTCCGCACGTGTGTCATACAATGTTTTTCAACACATTTGCGAGAAAACAGTACAATATGTTATTAAACAAACTTTATTTAGAAGTTTCTAATATGAAAATGGCGCGAATTTGCAAATGGCGCCACATGCACGTGGTGAAAAATAGAACTACATCTTTCGTCTCATTTACTCTTTAGTATTAAAATGAGACAACGTATTGAGCAAAAGCGCTTCCAAGGAGGTTCGATCAGTCAGGTTGTTTATTCTCATAATGTGAAACTCTTTGGTAGAGTTCTTATTTTTTTTTTAATGGAAATTTTAAAAAAACCGTAAAGAAAACGCACGGTGCTATACAACGGGACGTGCCGTAAAATAGGTACTTAGGTGAGAGTACCTATTTTACCGCACGTTCTGTTGTATGGTGCGTAATTTTTAACTTTCGAACAATGTATACAGGCTTCGTAAACGCATTTTTCGAGCAAATGTGTTGAAAATATTTTTACATTACTGTAAGAAGTACATACCATTAGGAATCATTTAAACGCAAAGCACGCTCAAAGTTTCTTAACTCAATCCAAACAGGTTTTTCCTCTCGACTACACGAGGCACATACAATTCATTACCAACAAAATTAATACACTATTATGTGCGGACGCCAGCAGGTCAACCTACCCCAATCTGTCAAATTTTACCAATCAAATATTAACATTCCCCTATTGTGATAAGGTTGAAAATCTATTAAAGAAATTTGAAAGAATGAGGTAGGTTTATGTGCTGATGTCTGCACCTGTTCCAATTAGCTCACCCACTTGAAAAGAATAATTAGCTTTTAAAAGCAAAGGTTTTATTAAATTAAACAAGATTTTAAATTCCACGATTTCAATTTCACAGCCTACTTCAGTTGGTTTTTGACTTAACTCGATATTAAAGCTTTTATAAAATGTTACCTCGAATTTGTTTTCTTATGTCTACTTCAATTTATTTGTTTTATTCTCAACCTATCTTTAATAATTTTCTCAAAGACAAAAAAGGGCATGTTTCAATTTCATAAAATTAACGAAACGAGAAATTGTCTATGATGTAACACAGACAATACCGTGAAATGGTTCTCATTAACGCTTCGTTGGAAACTTTAGGAGGAATGTAAAAAGTTTGTACAAATAATTAGCTCGACTTGTTAGCTGACTGAAGTTTGACTTAATTAGTACCTGCACGTGTTGCCGCCATTATTTATTTACTACTAACGATTCTTACTTTTGTTTTGCTTAAACAGCAGTTAGGTAACTGCTTCTATTCGCCTTTCTTATAAGTCTTATAACCGTAATAAAACTTTTTTCAACACATTCTGAATGCTGCCCTCTTCTTCATCAGGGTAGAACTAGACGTAGGTATTAACGTTTCATTGATCTTAAAAGGTTTTTGCCTTGTAGACAACTTTCGAATCTCCAATTTAACTGTACTTGAAGTGTATTGTACACATAACTACGTACTGCAATGTCCAACTATTAGCTCCAATTACTAGCTCATATTATGTAATATGAAAGAAAATAATTATGTTTGTTGGGACATAACAGCTGAATGGGTATAGACGTGGCTTAGAAATAGACCATAACCTGGCTTAGAACTCAGATCATACACTCGAGAGCAATGAATCCGGGTCACTTAAAGAATCCTAAAAATCTCGGAAACTAAAAATGCTAGGTTAATGCAATAAATTGTATTTAATAGACAATGTAATACTCCTTAAATGAAGGTATTAAAACTTCTTAGTTATTGTAAAGTTATATCATAAAAAAAAAAAATTTGAAAAAGGGCCACTTTCGAAGATGGAACTACGAAATTACAGCATTTGGTTTTGCTTTTGTTTGTAATCTGTCATTTATGTGGGTACATAAACCATGTTGATAGTGCTCTATGTTCATTATTCAAGCTGAAATTATGCCGCTTACGCCTGAAGAATGCACCAGAATACTTACAATGCTGGAAACCGGCCGGAGTCAGCGCGATACAGCCAGGACTGTCGGTGTGTCGCTGTCAACAGTACAAAGAGTTCTCCGACGTTACGAAGAAACTGGTTCTAACCTACGTAGACCAGGAACGGGCAGAACCAGGTGTACCACAGCACGAGAAGACCGATACTTGGTGAACACCATGCTTCGAAATCGTTTTCTCACAGGAACTGAACTCACCAATCAGTTTCGACGCCTCGGAGGAAGTAACCCAAGTGCATGGACAGTAAGACGTCGGCTTGCTGAATCTAACTTAAAACCCCTTAGACCTGCAAACGGCCCTAAACTGGAGTGTGGGCATCGTATTTCAAGACTAAGATATGCCCAGAGCCACGTAAATTGGAGTATTGAAGATTGGTCAAAAGTTATGTTCTCCGACGAATCAAAATTTATGCTCTACAAGCACGATGGAAGACGCAGAGTGTATCGAAGACCAGGGGAAAGATTCAAGCAAGCATGCATCGAAGAAAAAGTAGCCTACGGTGGTGGGTCTGTACTTGTGTGGGCCGGAATTTCTTTTGAAAGTCGCACAGAGCTGGTGATCATAGAAAACGGCTCTTTAACTAGCGTAAGATATGTGGAAGAAATCCTCAATGATCACGTTGGTCCATTTATGGTCAATTTAGGTGAGGATGCTATATTTATGCATGACAATGCCCGACCTCATACAGGTAGGATTGTGAATGACTACCTTCAAGAGATGAACATTACTCGTATTGAGTGGCCAGCGCGCAGCCCGGATATCAAATCGATCGAGCATGCTTGGGACGAGCTAGGCAGATGCGTAAAACAACGAAACCCTCCCCCAATCACGCTTCGTGAGCTCAGAATATTCCCCAAAATCGTATAAGGAACTTGGTGTATGTACAGCATGCCAAACCGCGTAAACGCAGTTATGGAAGCACGAGGAGGCAATACGAAGTATTAAAATTCAAGAAAATCGTAATAAAGTTCAAAAATTTCATGTTTCCTATTTTTGTTTTAAGGAGAGATCAGCAGTTTTTTTCTTTATGTAATTTTGTGTTAATAAAATGTATGGTGACTCATGTTTTTTTTACTTTCATTTAAGGAGTATTACATTGTCTATTAAATACAATTTATTGCATTAACCTATCATTTTTAGTTTCCGAGATTTTTAACATTCTTTAAGTGACCCGGATTCATTGCTCTCGAGTGTATATCCCTGTAGGATTATCATTCCCTAACGTACCTCATGAAATTTCCTTCGCAAGTGAAACCGAGGGCGAAAATTAGTTATGTAATATTTCAACTAAGTTATAATCTAACGAGTTGTATTGTGCTAATTCTAGCTTCTCTACCTGAACACGTATGATATGGAATAGTGCCACAATGCTCACACTTCGAGTTCTTGGAACCTCTATCTAGCAAACTTTGACATCACCCAACCTGAGTTCTAGAGAGCATGAATATTCCAGCTTCGTTGATAACGAAGTTCAGACATGGTCATACCTGTTTTCAGTAACAGTAGGTCACAATTAATGAAGACCCTAAATAAAAGCATGTTGTTGGGTTTTCAACGCTCGGTTCTCAGCAACTAGAGTTGTAATTGTTTAAACTTCGTACGCGTCTAAGAAGCATATCCTATGGCATTTGATTAAACTATCGCTTTCAATTTTTTTTTTATCAAAACATACAAAAAAGCGTATCATTCACGGCTCATACAAATGACATCTTTTATTTTGATCGCCACTGACATTTCGGTCAAAAATTAATGATCTTTTTTAACTTCTTTTTAAAATAATTATTATTTGCTTTAGCCCGCAACGTACCCCGAAAAAGAATTTGAGAAATCGGATTATCAATCTCAAAGTCATTGATATTGAGAATTGGGGTTGCCTTAATTTACTATAAGTGTACACTTTCAGCCGGAACACTTCAAAGCCGGTAGCAAGAGCAACATAAGTAACAAATTCTATTAGTGGAATAGAGGGCGCTGTTTATAAAATAAAACTATATGTTTATCGGCCACCCCACACGTTTCATATCTATATTTAGTTTCTAATTACAAGTTAACATCCTCTTTGCTACATGGATATTAAAACAAAGTTATATTTTTAAGTTAGAGGAAACTGTTATAAGAATAGCCTGCTCCCTGTGTTTATTAAATTTAGCTCTTCGTTCATAAAAGGTTATTAAATGTTGGTCTTCGTTAATCACTGGCTGGTTTTATTAATGGCTATAAAAGAGAAAATATCTCATAATGTTTATTCTTAATTTATGGAAAGGATCTGCGTAAAAAAATCAAATTGCGCATTCGATCAATAATCCAGTCTGGGATATACAGGGGTTTATCCACTCTAGTTAAGGAGAATTCTGAATGAATGAGAGAAACCGTTAACTTGAAGAAGTATTTGTATTTCAAAATTGACTTTTACGCTACTTTTTCAAAGAAAACTGCAACGATAAGACGCAGCGAAAATGTCACGAAATTACATTGACTCACTGCAACAACTCCTCTAGTTTTTAGGTAAATCAATGAAAACAGTAACAGGCGGTAATGTCGACATCTACGGAAAAGCAGTCGTATGGATTCTATTGCATTTAGATTAAAGATTTCAATACATTGCCAAAACCACAGGGGCATTGGTGCATGTAAGATTGGAGTGGCTTCGAAACTTCGAATAATAGTACTAACCGTTATTCTATAGCGTTCGTCGTTATGAAGCGGTTTATTTTACAAATTTCGGCTGCGACTGCATTTAGTTGACAAATTGTTTTCAACACATTTCCAAAATAATAGAAGGATTGGTGTATGCAAGTTTGCAGCGCTATAAGGAGAAGCAAATGAGTCCACCCACCCAGGGCGGGACGGGAGGAACTGTGATTGAAATGACTAAAATCCACGGTGACCCTTCAATAGACTTTTACGTTCGAGGGTCAAGGTTACCTAGTGAGGCAGTAGATGTCGACAGTAACAGGCGTAATGTCGACAACTAATGTTAAGGAAATAGTATTCATTGACTTACATAGAAAGCAGTCGTATACATTCGACTGCGGCTGCTTTAGATTTAATTTAGATTAAATTTAATTCTATTTAGATTTTTTTTTCAATACATTGCCAAAACAACATTGGTGCATATGATTGCAGTGGCTACGAAAGTTTGAATAATAGTACTAACGGTTCTCCATTCTTTAGATCCAAGCATTCATCGTTATGAAGAAGTTAATTTTACAAATCCTAGCATTGTATTGCTTTAATCATCAAATGAGTCCTCCCACCCAGGGCAGGGCGGGAGGGACTGTCAGACTTGTACTGACTGAAATCCACGGAATCCTTCATTAGCCCTTTACGTTCCAGGGTCACGGTAATGGTATAAGTCTCGCGACCCCGGCAGGCTTTGGCCCTCTAGAAGGGGGCCCCGTCACCTAGCTGACGCTCTTTGAGGCGCGCGTGGAACACAACGCGCCGTCGACCCGGGCATGGTCCATGGTCGGGCAGCGAGTTGCCCTTTACTCGCCGCCCGCATGCCCGCGCCTACGGTGGCCGGAGATCGTCTTGCGACGTCCGTCGCCGTGGGCGACCACCACCGCGGCTGGGACGGAGGGAGGACATTGTGTTCTCCCTCACGCGGCCCGCCTCCTCCTTCGCGAGCATGACTGCTTCGCAGAAGGAGGCGACCGCTTCCCACTCCGTCTCGCAGACTGTGTTACTTGGGCTAGCATTGTATTGCTTATGTTTTCCTACTCTCTACTCGCATATTGCACGCCTATTATCATCAACCAGAGGCCTTTGCATGATTTCACAATTTTTGTGACGTAAAGTAAACTGGAACTTTGACTATAACATGATGAAAAAAATAGTTCCTAGTTCGTACACTAGAGGCGCTTTTTAAATTTTCCATACATTAAACGCGGTACATACTTCAAGTACTTGTGATAAGAAAATTATCTACTAAGTTATTGTATTATTTTATGAATAAACCTTATACCTTATCTTTACCTATATAATGTTGTTAATCATAAATTTCACATCGTAAAATAATTTATTAATTTGTGATCGAATTGTATTTGTTAAATTTCATGCCATAATGAAAATTGCTTGTCATACGATAATATCACTACAATGCAGCTGTCGATGAAATGAAATTATTTTATTTTTGTTTTAGTAAAATAAAGTTGTGTTTTAGTGAAATAAAGTGGTGTTAATGTAGGCTGGTGAAAATGCCGATGCATTAAGTCTGCCTTAACTAACCTGACCTTAAACAACATTTTTTTACATATTCAATAACGGCTAATAAACAAAAAATAAGAAAATAAGATGTTTTATAATATAAACCTGAGACAGACAGAAATGCAAGTGACATTTAGAGTAAGAATCGCTCCCTTCAAATGTATCAACTAATTTTTGTGTGAAAATGGTGTGAATTTTCCTATTCGTAATAACAATTGACGCCACTGTCCCTGATCGCAAAACATCATCATCAGCCGAAAGACGTCCAGTACTGAACAAAGGCCTCCCCCTTAGACTGCCACGTCGAACGACAATTCACCACTTGCATCCATCGGTTGCCCGCGACTCTCACGATATCGTCGGTCCACCTATTTGGAGGCCTAAAAACATATGAATGTGTTATTATTTACAAAGCATTCGTAATTAATTCTCCCAGGAGACTTTACAGGCAACATCCTCAAATAAAAAAAAAACTTGGAAGTAAAATCTATGTTTACTCAGTTGGCAGGGTACATGAGATTGAAATGATTCGACAACAAGGCAACTTTGATAAATTAAATTTGAAATATGCGCTCTCATAAAGCTCAAATAACAAAGCCCTTTGTTAAACAGATTTTGTTGAGGTTTTTAAAATTAAAACTCCAGAGCGCCAAAAAGCCGATGCGAAATAAATAAAACTGCTTTTTTTCAGTTGTCTTTGTAATGAAAATACGAAATGCGAACACATATTTAGTAGTAAAATTGACAACATATTTTTATGATGAAAGCGTAAATGGTACCTACCATTATATAGCAAAACTTGAATTTTGAGGCCGGCGGAGGAGAACGTTTCTTAACGTTTCACTTGATAGACGTGGCTGACGAAAGCCTAATTAGTACAGTAATAAATATTATTATGCTATGCTATTATGCTATTCATTTTAATTATAATTAAAATTAATAGCATTATTATCATTTTAATTATAATTTAAATGAATAGCATATCATTTCATATTCAAGTTTTGCTTTAAAATGGTACCTCGCTTTTATAAGTAACTTTAGTCAAATGCATTGATAACTTCATGTTTTTGATTTTATACAAATGCGGAAATTAGTAGAGCCAAATTAAAAAAAAAAACAATCCTTGGTTAGGGTCGACTTATAATTATATTACATACAATCTGACATTTATAACAATTTTTTTAAACAATCTGACATTATAATTATTGTTGTTTTTTAGGGTTCCGTACGTTCGAATACAAAAACGGAACCCTTATAGGATCACTCGTGTGTCCGTCTGTCTGTCGCTTACAGTCAATTATCTCCGAATCTACTGGATCGATTGGGTTAAAATTTGGTGCACATATCAATTCCTGTGACCCAAGCACAGAGGTGTGACGTGAATAGATGAAATCTGTATGTGGGAGGTAATTTTTGGGGGGGAAGGGGAAAATGAAAAAAAAAGTTTTGAAAACTGCATCGTGTGACATATCAAATGAAACGTCTTGTTGAGACAATCTTAAATGTATTTTTTTTGTAATTTTAAAATAAATAGTTTCCAAGTTATTCAAGAAAATAGACGAAATTTGACCATTCCCCCTCCCCCCTTATCTCCGAAACTACTGAACCTAAAATTTTGAAAAAAAAATCAGAAATTAGTTTTCTACTTATAGATTATAGGAAAACCTATAAGAAGTCCATATCTGTACATGGGAGGTAATTTTTGGGGGGGAAGGGGAAAATTAAAAAAATATATTTGAAAAATGCATCGTGTGACATACCAAATGAAAGGTCTTGTTGAGACAATCTTAAATATATTTTTATTGTAATTTTAAAATAAATAGTTTCCAAGTTATTCAAGAAAATAGACGAAATTTGACCATTCCCCCCCCCCCCCCTTATCTCCGAAACTACTGAACCTAAAATTTTGAAAAAAATACAAATATTAGTTTTCTACTTATAGATTATAGGATAACCTATAAGAAGTCCATATCTGTATATGGGAGGTAATTTTTTGGGTGGGGAAGGGGAAAATTAAAAAAATATATTTGAAAAATGCATCGTGTGATAACCAAATGAAAGGTCTTGTTGAGACAATCTTAAATATATTTTTATTGTAATTTTAAAATAAATAGTTTCCAAGTTATTCAAGAAAATAGACGAAATTTGACCATTCCCCCCCCCCTTATCTCCGAAACTACTGAACCTAAAATTTTGAAAAAAATACAAAAATTAGTTTTCTACTTATAGATTATAGGATAACCTATAAGAAGTCCATATCTGTATATGGGAGGTAATTTTTTGGGTGGGGAAGGGGAAAATTTAAAAACAAAAATTGAGAACTGCATCGTGTGACATATCAAATGAAAGGTATTGTTGAGACAAACTGAAAAGTATTTTTTTTTGTAATTTTAAAATAAATGGTTTCCAAGTTATTCAAAAAAAATAGACGATGCTTGACCATTCCCCCCCCTTATCTCCGAAACTACTGAACCTAAAATTTTGAAAAAAATGCAGGAGTTAGCTTTCTACTTATAGATTATAGGATAACCTATAAGAAGTCCATATCTGTATATGGGAGGTAATTTTTGGGGGGGAAGGGGAAAATTAAAAAAAAATAATTGAAAACTGCATCGTGTGACATATCAAATGAAAGGTCTTGTTGAAACAATCTTAAATATATTTTTTTTGTAATTTTAAAATAAATAGTTTCCAAGTTATTCAAGAAAATAGATGAAATTTGACCATTCCCCCCCCTTATCTCCGAAACTACTAAACCTATTTTTTTTTTTTAAATTCAGAAATTAGTTTTCTACTTATAGATTATAGGAAAACCTATAAGAAGTCCATGATATTAAAATAACATGGTAAATCACTCAATATTGTGCGTATTAATTTGGGTCAGATTTAAAAAAAAACGTGATAGGTAACATCGTACGGAACCCTCTTCACGCGAGTCCAACTCGCACTTGGTCGGTTTTTTTTTAATATGCAATCCGACATCATGATTATTTAATTACTGTTATTTGTGAATGCGAGAATTTATGTGGGTCACGCTTTTTTTTTTCAGTTTATTTATATTATTGTCTGACAATTTGAGAACTTATGCAGCCAACATAAATGTCCTTTGTTTGCTATTGTTCGTCGTTACGTTGAGCTCCTTGAAGTACGAGTCGAGCTACCCGATAACTGACAAATGCTTGCACTGACTGGACAGGTCCACTGAAATCTGTGTGGTTCTTTCGTCAAAAGACCATCTCAGACGTTAACCTACATGGCCCTCGTATGACTACCAATTTAATGTCTGGACTTTAAAAGATACAGTAACTCTGAGTTTGTTTCGGCTGTTTTTTCTCAGAGTAGTCAGGTAGGTACGAAACACCGGCTTCATCTAGTTTGTAAAAAGACGACGTGTATATATTAACCTACTTGCAAAAATAAATATAATTTCATCACTTAGCTGTCGCAGGACTGTCTTTGTAGCGGGAATGTCTTATATAACCAAGGACATTCGACTATGGAACATAAAGGGCTATTGAAGGACGCCGTGAATTTATGTCAGTACAAGTCTGACAGTCCCTCCCGTCTCGCCCTGGGTGGGAGGACTCATTATATGATTTAACCAATAAATAAAAACGGTTGACTTAGCTATCTAGTAGCTTCATCAATAGATCAGTTATTATTGCACATAAATTGAAGAACCCTTTGCTATCGAATCATCGATTACTAACAAAGTATCGAATAGAGATCTACAGACTTACGGGTGTCACAAAAAAAAAATATAACAATAAATTATTTAAGTACTTTATTTATAAATTATTTAAAGCTTGCTTAATTACCAAGGTAAAAGGACAACTGAGTACGACGAGTCACGTTTAGGCGTTAAATATCTATAAATCGTTAGCAGGATGATTCAGCTCAAAAGGCTGTATCAATTCTACGGCCATTGTTGTGTGATAACTGCTGACAATGGCGCATTGTTCGCACTTGTCCCATGTTATAGTGAATAGACACTTTTGCTTTTATCGTTAAATTTTATTGCGTTAATAAAGCCAATGCGTAGTCGTGTGCTACGCTTTAAAGGTCTTCAGAGTAATTACGATTAGAACCTCATAAGGCTCTTCATTTCTTCAATGATTGTACAGCTGGGCCTATTTAATTGGCGATAATGGAAAATTGTGTTAACGAGTTCATTAATTGTTTCAAATAAATATGGAACTAGTAAATTTTCGTGGAATATTCCGATTTTCATATAACCTTTTCGAGATTTCGAAGTCGCTGATAATTCAATTATTCGCTACAGTGAACACCACCTCTGGCAGTGTTTAAACGAATTAATTAATATAAAATTCATATTTCTTTTTACGTCAGATTTTTAAGTAATCTCTTCTTTACCAAATACGCGAAAGCGAAGCGAACAATAAATTCTTCACAATATAATTTTAGACAGGTCATCCCTTATTCTTGGTAATTCAATTTTTCCGAGATAAGCGTGAAAAGCCCACAGTGTGCCTGAAGGGAGAGATAAGCAAATAAATAGCTCTGACATACAAAACAACTATTGAGTTTGAAATACGACGATATAAAGCCAGCCCTCCGTCCTATCTCGAAGTGTTTTTGATGTTGACGGCGGCATGTTGATGTGGATTTAATAAGTTAATGTAGATCTCATTTTCTGTATGATGCTAGAATTCTGGGATATACGCAGTAAAAGATTCTCAGACGTACACCGCCCGTCCGCGCGGATCATAATCACTGTACCTGCTTAACCTTCTTCGGACCGCGCGGAAGGTATGTCACTGTAGAATAAAGAGATAAGACACACAGTGGATTATGAAAGGAGTTTCTATTAGAACAAAATAATAAAACATAACTTTATTATACTGTGGGCTGATGTGCTTTGTACCTACTAACCGTTTTTTAAAGTTACCACCAGCTACGACCCTTGCAAACCTACTAAAATTGGGTTTTATTTTCACAATACATTCAAAACGTATTTTGGAAATAAAACCCATTTTTTCAATTCATATAAGAACCATACTAACGAATCACTCTACAAATTCAAATTTACTTCTAAAATGTCACAGCCCAGTTCCTTCCACTTGACGGGCCTTATTAGGAAAGGGTCAGCACTAGTTGGGTTCTGCCTTAATGATACAGAAGTACCTCTAAATAAGGGCAGGGGTTTAAAGAGCACGGCGGAGCCACGAAATAGGTTACAACTGAAGTAATACTCGATTGCCAAGGTAATGGAATAACTTATGAGGTATTTCATATTGTATAAATGAACTTTGTTAGACCAAAATCGTAGGGTTAGGAAAATACTATACGAGTTTAACTTTGAAGCTCATAGAAACCATACGTTAAATGATGCCGGAAAAGTCCCGCCTTAGAGGGCCAAGGCCTGCTGGGATCGTGGGACTGTCTCATCAGGTAATGTAATCGTGACCTTGGAACGTAGAGGGCTATTAACGGATCACCGTGAATTTGAGTCAGTACGAGTCTGACAGTCTCTCCTGTCCCCTGGGTGGGAGGACACATTTGATGATTTTAACAAGATGGGCTGGGATGGGATTAGGCAGCTGATGATGACGGTTTCGCTAAACAATTTAATTTTACTTTACACCCGACTTTACACCCTACAGTTCCTGTGGTGCTTAATAAATTGTCTTCATATACCTAAAGTTTTTCAACAGAAAACGTTTTCTTTCCACTATGTATGTACCACTGCGACAGGATATTATGTAGGTATCTTTTTGGTACTGACATAACTGTTCAGATCCAGTCGTCATGCGAGCCAATTTCCGCGACGTCAATTCGTCAATTCATAGGGAAATTTCCCTATTCACATTTTCCTGTGGCTGTTTGGTAAAATATTTTCTGTCAAAGTTGTTTCTTTATTTTCTTTTATGCTGTTTAGTATTTTAGAGCTGCATGCTTTTTATGTAAGTTTTACCTTTAATTCACAGACATACCGGATGTTTTAAAGGGAAAATTGAAATAAAATTTTTAAGATGTAAAACTAAGCTAAACTTCTATCCTGCCTGCCGGGGTCGCGGGACTAACGAGCTACCGTGAACCCGAAACGTAAAGGGCTATTAAAGGACACCGTGGATTTTAGTCAGTACAAGTCTGAGTGTTCATGTACACGACGCCGCCGCCGCGCCGCCCTGACAGTCCCTCCTACCCTGCCTTGGGTGGGAGGACTCATTTGATGATTTAAACAAGTTAAAAAAAAATAAACTTGGTTCCTAATATGAGCAGAACAGAATGCGATTTTCGTATTCATTTGTTCCGAAAACCCTAAGATCAATGGGAATAGATAATGTAACCCAACTAAAACTGGGAATAACTAAAAAATGGAGTCAAAAACTGGGATTTAACGAGAATAATTCAGAAAACCGGAAGGTGCAATATGTTAGCACTATCACATGTTCAGTTTCGCTGAACAAAATGCACGCAACTTTCAATCCTAACAATTATTTTGGTTTGAACGCGGCCTTAGACGTTAACTTAAGTCCTCAATACATTGCCCTTGAGCAAAATATAAATCGTGTCTCCGCAAACATTTACGTAACTCTTATTTCTTTACACGACACCCCAGAGAGCTGAAATCTTCCACGTGTAGAACTCTACATAAGTTGAGGTCCATTCTGGTTCATATTAGAGAAACAATTACAACTACGATATATGAATCCTTTCACGCCAGCACAACCTCGAAGTGATTACATTCAAATTGAGACTTGAAGCTTTTAACGCTTTGTTGACTACCTCTAAAGTATAATTTACCTAAATGGAATGAGTAAAATGTTAGACTTATTATTAATGAATACTTGAAATACCTTTTCTTGTTTTGGAACAGTATTTCCTAATTATCCGCAGATTTTAGGGAAATAGTTGTGCAGTACGGTTTTTGCAAAAATTATAGCGTAACTATGAAAAAATCCCCAGAAAAAAAAACTCTTTATAATATTAGTTTATTTTGGATTTTAGACTATAATTGCGATTACGATTACCAATCCTTCTACAAAACATAGCTATTTCGCTATCTCCTATGACAATGTTCAGTTATAGGAAATCTATTTTCAACTCTGGATGTTTGCACTGACTAACATAATGAAAAGCCTTGCCTTGGGCAACGATGTGTCTAGGTACTATGCCTGGTAAATAGTCGCACCATCATCACTACATATATAGGGTGTTAAAAAATCAACTGCAGGAATTTCGTGTGCGTACTCGGTATCAAAAACCAAGTACATTCCAAAAAAAAATTTTTTTGGAGCATTTAAAAAAAAAAAAAATTTTTTTTCAATTTTTTTTTTTCAAAATTTTTCATTTTTTTTTCAAGCATTTTTCTTTTGACCTATTAATATGGCCAATAAAATAAGTTATTTGTAAGTACTTCGATAAATTGCCAGTCCAGTCTGCAAAATGTGATGGGAAAGTTGGAATCAGCTGTGAACGCTACACACGGGTGAACGACCTCAAAGAGCAATCAAAATCATTAATATGTTCAAAAAAAAAATGCTTGAAGAAAAAAAAAAATTTTTTTTAGATGCTTTTAAAAACTTTGTACTCGGTATCAAAAACCAAGTACATTTTTTTTTTTGGAATATACTTGGTTTTTGATACCGAGTACACACACGAAATTCCTTCAGTTGATTTTTTAACACCTTATATAACTCTTCAGTGATAGAGAAAGAGGCGACAGAGAGAGAGCCCGATAAGCAAAATAACTTAATTAGATTGAAAACCGGTTCAGGGATGACGTTAATCAAAAGTTGTTTCCAAGAACGATTTCCCGATCAATAGAGATCATAGCGATTCCCAGAACTAATTAGTCAATTAATCTGACAGGTCACCAAAGCGTATGAAACAATCGGGCTGTCATGACGGTCGACAATGAGGAGCTCTGGTGACGTCATTCGTCGCACTCCGATGACTATAATTAATAATAATAATAGGGTTAATTAAATTTAATTGTTGGTTTCAGTAAACAAGGGTTGTTAGTGAGTATTTTAGTGGTGTAATAATGATAGCGTCTATTTGCCTGAAATAGATGTTTAAACGATGAATTGCTTTGGAAACATATTTGTTGATACACATATAATTATAAATCATAGAAATTATAAAATATCCATTTTTTTTTACTTGGTGAAATCATTAACAGTCTTCCCACCCAGGGCGGGGCGGGAGGGACTATATCAGAGTCGTGACAGATTGCTGCGCCATTGAGCCGGGCATGGTCCTTGATCGGACCACGAGTCAGCTATTACCACAGCAGAATCCTATTACTCGCCATCCACATGCACTAAATAAAAGCCCTTTTTTTGCGTGATAAAATCATCAAATGAGTCCCCCCGCCCAGGGTGGGGCGGGAGCAACGGACTGTCAGACTTGTACTGACTAAAATCCACGGTGTTCCTTCAATAGCCCTTTACGTACCAGGGTCACGGTTACCAGGTGAGACAGTCCCGCGACCCCGGCAGGCTTTTTTTTTTTTTGCGTGGTAAAATCATCAAATGAGTCCTCCCACCCCGGGCAGGGCGGGAGGGACTGTCAGACTTGTACTGACTAAAATCCACGGTGTCCTTCAGTAGCCCTTTATGTTCCGGGGTCACGGTAATGAGATAAGTCCCGCGACCCCGGCAGGCTTTGGCCCTCTAGAGAGGGGGCCCCGTCATTATGCTGTTGAGGCGCGCGTGGAACACAACGCGCCGTCGACCCGGGCATGGTCCATGGTCGGGCTGCGAGTTGCCCTTTACTCGCCGCCCGCATGCCCGCGCCTACGGTGGCCGGAGATGGTCTTGCGACGTCCGTCGCCGCGGGCGTCCACCACCGCGGGTGGGGCGGAGGGAGGACACTGTCCTCTCTCTCACGCGGCCCGCCTCCTCCTTTGCGAGCATGACTGCTTCGCAGAAGGAGGCGACCGCTTCCCACTCCGTCTCGCCCCGCAGCATGGCCGCGACCAATGCCGGGCGCGAGAGGTCTCCGCCTATCGCCTCCGTGAGGACACGTCGGTGCTCTGCCCAAGCGGGGCAGTCTTGCACCGTATGCTCTACTGTGTCCTCCGGGCGATCTTCGCAGTGGTGACACCCAGGCGTTTCCTCCTTTCTCCTCAGACACAGGTACCTCCCGAAACTTCCGTGTCCGGTGAGGACCTGCGTCATGCGGTAGGTTAGGACGCCGTGACTCCTATCCAGCCACTCCTCAAAGAGGGGTCTTACCGCCGCGATTGCGGCGTGCCCGACCCCGGCAGGCTTTGGCCCTCTTAGGGGGCCCCGACAGATTGCTGACAGCTCTTTGAGGCGCGCGTGGAACACAACGCGCCGTCGACCCGGGTATGGTCCATGATCGGGCGGCAAGTCACCCATAACTCACCGCCCGCATGCCTGCTAATTAAACGCCCTGTGGCCATTTTCTACAAAAAAACTTTTTCGATAAAAAAATGTAACCGCCTTCAAAAACAACCATAAAAAACGGTAAAAAAACCTACAAAATAACTTTTCTTTCGGAAGTCGGTGTCTTTGTTTTCTTTATTTCATTGTCTTTTTTTTGCCACCGACTTCCGAAACAAAAGTTATTTTGTAGGTTTTTTTACCGTTTTTTATGGTTGTTTTTGAAGGCGGTTACATTTTTTTATCGAAAAAGTTTTTATTTTACTCTTTTTAGATTAAATATTCAACCCGAATTCTTGTCAAATATAACATGTGCACTAGAATTTTGTAATCCATAACACCGGTAATAACATCGCTCATGTACACAATAAGCTAATAAAATTCCCTATCTCAAAAACTACCGAACCGATTTTGATGAAACTTACAATATTCCAGTCCAAGTTAAATGATACCCAGTACAACAAAAAAAGAATTACTTAAATCGGACTTGTACTTCCAGAGATATGCGAACTCAAACTAAATCAGTCGATGCCTACTCCTTACTATTAAGGAGTTCTACCTTCCATCATCAGCTCAGCTACATGAAATTATGATGACCATACGCAAGTACTTAAATTACTTCATAAAATTTGCGAAAAACGGTGTGTCGGCCTATAAAATTCGAGGGTTGCCCTCGATTTCTCCAGGATCCTATCATCAGATTCCAACTTGGTGACTATGGGACCACCTCAGAAGTACCTCCTTTCGAACAAAAAAAGAATTTTTAAAATCGGTCCACAATTGGCGGAGTAATCGCGTAACAAATATACAAAAAAAAAAACATACCGTCGAATTGATAACCTCCTCCTTTTTGAAGTCGGTTAAAAATAATACTAAAATAATTCAACAAACAAAAGAGTTAAAATAAAATTGAATAAAACACATGTAGCAAGCTTTTCGAAGACGGTCCGGCCTGGATAGCAAACGTAGTCAAAATCAGGCAGTATTGACTCTCCAGTCACATGTGATGTGTGTCCACACTGAATGTTTACAGTTTGTCGCGAATTGGACCAACATTTTACTTTAGTGGTCGGCGGACTTTCAACGAACAGTCTGTAAATACTCGAAGCTTGAGACTTCAATGCATCCGAAAGATCTAGGTTGACCTGTTATATTATGAGGAACAAAGTGTTTTTTTAGGGTTCCGTACGTCCGAATACAAAAACGGAACTCTTATAGGATCACTCGTGTCTGTCTGTCTGTCGTTTACAGTCAATTATCTCCGAATCTACTAGACCGATTGAGTTGGAACACATATCAATTCCTGTGACCCAAGCACAGAGGTGTGACGTGAATAGATGAAATCTGTATGTGGAAGGTAATTTTTGGGGGGAAGGGGAAAATTAAAAAAAAAAGGTTTGAGAAACTGCATCGTGTGATATATCAAATGAAAGGTCTTGTTAAAAGAATCTTAAATGTACTTTTTTTGTAATTTTAAAATAAATAGTTTCCAAGTTATTCAAGAAAATAGACGAAATTTGACCATTCCCCCCTTATCTCCGAAACTACTGAAACTAAAATTTTGAAAAAAATACAGAAATTAGTTTTCTACTTATAGGTTATAGGAAAACCTATAAGAAGTCCATATCTGTATATGGGAGGTAATTTTTGGGGAGGAAGGGGAAAATTAAAAAAAAAATGAAAACTGCATCGTGTGACATATCAAATGAAAGGTATTGTTGAGACAATCTTAAATGTATTTATTTTTTGTAATTTTAAAATAAATAGTTTCCAAGTTATTCAAGAAAATAGACGAAATTTGACCATTCCCCCCCCATATCTCCGAAACTACTGAACCTAAAATTTAAAAAAAAATACAGAAATTAGTTTTCTACTTATAGATTACTTATAGGAAAACCTATAAGAAGTCTATGATATTAAAACTAACATGGTAAATCCACTCAATATTGGGCGTACCAATTTGGGTCAGATTTAAAAAAAAACGTGATAGGTAACATCGTACGGAACCCTCTTCACGCGAGTCCAACTCGTACTTGGCCGGTTTATTTTTTTGTAAAAGCAGAAAAGAAAATCTATGAATAATAAAACTGAAGAGTAAAATTTAATCGAAATCAACAAAAGCACCAACCTAAATAACAAAACTAAATGAAAATAAAAGCTAATAAATCTTTCATTAGATGTCATAATTAAAGCAGCTAATTAAACTATTACTAATTATTTTGAAGTGGTAATTAGTGCGACTGAAGCCTTACGCTTCAATAGTAATTAATAATTATGTTCATGACTTTACAAGTAAATTTTTTTTTTTTTTTTGAGACAAATAGGTACACATATTGAAAACAAAAAAAAATATTATCCGCATAGGTTTAAAATAAATGCAGCAGCAACCAAAATTTGAATCCATTTTATTATTATTTTATCAATTCTATTATTTTATCAAACTCAAACATATAATGGGTAATGAAATGACAATGACGACTTCATGATTTGAAAAATAGTTCTCATTTACCTCATACCAGTATTACAAATAGCAAATAGGTGGTATATTATGTTATGAGTCATTATGTAATTAAGAGATATAAACTCCGAAACGAAAGGAAGAATTTAAAAAAATAAAATAAAATGTTTATTTCGATTACATAAGTTACTACACAAACAAGTGTTCCATTTAATCGGGTCGCTTAGACGCATTGCGCTTTATTAATACGGATATAAAAGTATCCAGGGATTTTCTATATATACGTTTTGTTTTTTCATTGAAGGCATACGAATGACTAATCGGGTGAACATTTTATTGAAAAAAAAAAAAACGGTGAAATTTTGTGGGTCAAATGTTTTGATGCTTCAGAAATTGAAAGCTTATATAGGTGGGTAGGTACTACAAATTATTATTATACGTGAAGTACGTTTATGTTAGGTTAAATGAAGGATATATTTTAGTAGAGTTCAGCAGGTATTATACTCGTACTTATGAAAATCATCAAATTAACGTTTACGATAATGCCAAATCATCATCATCAGCCTATAAATGTTCCCACTGCTGGGACACAGGCCTCCTCTCAGTGAGAGGGAGTGGGCCGTAATCTACCACGCGGGCCCAGTGCGGATTGGTAGTTGTCATAATTATGTCTTCGAATTTTTAGTTCTAGGACATGCCGGTTTCCTCACGATGTTTTCCTTCACCGTTTTGAGAGCAGTGGTGTTGAAATAAATTACACAAAGTAATGCGCCTGACGGGATTCGAACCCACGACCTACAACTCGTAAGTCGAGGCCGATACCACTGGGTCTCCACTGCTCTGCCCACTACTGAAATGTAAGAAAATATCTATGATCCTTATATTATGTTGTTGAGTTGTGAGAACAATTATTATTACAGACCATCATCTGATTCTGATCATGTCTTCAAGATTAGTCTAAGAGGTTTTCAACCATTTAAAATTCTAAACTAACTTAGAAACAAAGATCTTTTCATGTTTAATAAAAAAATAGAAATGGGTAAACTCAAAATGTAATCCCGTTTTAAAAAAATGTTTTCACAATATTAGAATGTTACAATGTCAGCGAGTACCATAGGCTATAATTTATTTCCAAATTAGACTTGTACGAAGTTGAGATGGGTCGCTAGTAAAGTGTGAAGTCCCTCGTTTAACTTATCACACATTTGACAAAGGGACCAATGAAAGTTCTTAAATCCGCACAAGCAGCCGTTGCTTTCAAATAAGTAGAAAAATAAGTAAGGCCGTCTAGTATCTACCTACTTGTATGTACGAGTAAGAGTTTTGTTATAGAAAATCACTTTCTGATTCGTACCCATTGTTTTTATACTGGCGGCGCGCTCAAAGAGAAACTTTACAGTTCCGGACTTTGATTCCAATTTATTATACCACTCTAATTACGTTTCTTATATTTTATGGTTCAAACTTGTCGCCAGGAAAGGTGTGGCTTTTTAAAATTATACGACTTATTCATTTAAACCT
This sequence comes from Agrotis exclamationis, assembly GCA_950005045.1. Taxonomy (NCBI): domain Eukaryota; kingdom Metazoa; phylum Arthropoda; class Insecta; order Lepidoptera; family Noctuidae; genus Agrotis; species Agrotis exclamationis. The sequence continues at coordinate 7,589,026 of OX465417.1, read as the reverse complement.
ATATCTTTTAAATTACTTACTGATTCAACGAAAAGTAGAGTAAATATAAAATAACAATTATTTATTCTTTCATGAATATTTAAATCATTAATTACAGAATCAGGCGTTACTTTGCGAAAATCTATGACATGAAATGTTATGAAAAATATCCAGTTCTAATTCCACGACAAAAATCCAGACTTGGATGCAGGATGCAGTCCCACCCTCCCGCCCTCATGCATATGCAGGAAAGGTAGATTTATTTATTTATTAAAAGTATACTGTTAAAACTAGATACTATTTATCATAAAATTTTGTTTAAATCATTAAAGAAAACAAAGATTCAATAAATAAAAATTTATGTTCAAAAAACTTTAGACTCAAATCTCTCACGTTTCTTAAACGTTTCTTGTATTTAGAAAATTACAGCAGTGATTTTCTGCTGCTATTTGAAACACTGTAGTCTACCACTCCAGCCTACATGTTCCCCATACTAAGCCTCATTAAACCCTATCAACGAGCTAAGTACTGCAATGTTCTAAAGCCTAGGCTGGCTAAAAGCATAACACAGCTTGCAAAGGATAATCTAGGTAATAAGCCAGGTAATAAGTCAGTCTAATCCCGAAACCGTTATTAAAGTTACGCACAGCAAGGCTTTATTAACATTCATAAAGAAATCTTAGGATATTACATCGTAAATATAAAAGTTTAAATTTTTATAAAAATACTAGCGGTGCCCCGCTGTTTGAAACGCCGGCTGTTTCTCCTTTTGCTCGGCTCCTAAGGGGCGTATATTGATGTTACGCTTCCTCAAAAATTGGGCTATCAAACAGAGAAGGATGTTTCATATCGGACTAGGTAGTAGTTATTGAACGATCAAACAAACAGACAAACCAATCTTTCATTGTTGTCTATTTGATATTATAACTGAACAAAGTATTGTATCAGTCAAACACATGTTTATACTTAAGTCAGACTCAAGATATTTTTCTTATTATTTTTATCGAGTACATAAAGTCTTTAAAATAACATTTATTCTAACTGGGTTATAAAGTACACGAGTTCAAAATCTACCCTCCTTTATTGTGTTTTTGCATAACCGCATCTGATATGTTTATATTGTTCACTTCCTATTGTTTATTAACCGCCTATTCAGCGAAATTACCGGCACTAATATTTTCAATGAAGCGTGTGCACATTTACACCAACGTAGTATTTTAAAGTTAATTTCACGCCTCAGTGAGTCAATACCCTTAATCACTACAAAACATACTTATAAACTGTACAGTGACTGCGATTTATAATAACGAAATGAATCATAATTCATCACCGTTTCATAATTGTGCAAAGAAAATAACAATATTGGGAAAACCAATATGTTATCGATTTTAATTTAGAAACGTTGGCCCTCCACGAAGTTTACTTTTACTGCTTTGACCTTAAGAAGTTTGTTTTGGTTATCAAACTCGTATAAAGGTTAATCTAATTCCGGATAACACATACATACATTTTTTGATTCAAAACGGGACTTAATTTTTATAAGATAATTACGTGTTTCAATTACGGGCAGTAACAATAAAAGAGCACGATTATTATCTAAAATGGCAAGTCACACAAAAAAGAGACATGATGAATCAATCGAAAGAAATCGGTAAGATGCTGCGAAATCGTAGCACCGTAGTCGCATTGTCAGCTACGCCGTAGCAGATAGGCCACGCCGTAGCAGATAGGCTACGCCGTAGCAGATAGGCTACGCAGACCCAATTATTCTATTTCTATTAACCGATGTATTTTTAGACCAGTATTGATACTGATTATAAAACCCCTGATGCTCATTTCAGTGGAAAGTTTGCGAAACTTTAGCCAATAGTGTGGCAGTTGTTAGAATTTATTTTTGTTTGGAAATATTTCGTCAACCCCGGCGTAGTTTGGTGATCCAATTATAAATAGTACAGTGGATGAGCACCTATCGGAGATAAGGGTTTGATTTATGCACAAAATAAAATATTCTTACTAGCTAGTTTTTCTTTCTCCAGGATGATGATTTCATATGTCACATTTCAACTTATGAATAACCAAATTATAGAAAAATTATAGAAACAATAAAGATTTTTTTTCAATAAGTCTTAGTACCTACCTACTATAATGTTGAATTCCGCACCGATAAATACCACCGTAAGTTATAAGGGTTCATCTGAGGAAGCGAGGAAAAAATTTACCCTTTTTCGTAAATTGAATTAATTATTTATCTTAAGACGCGGACTGACTACGATTTTAATCGCTTATGACCGCGTAAACTATTGTCACCACTACGGAGCGTCAATAAGATTGAAAATTGAAAAAATGACATTTGTGTTGAAATGTGACGTAAGCTGCGAATGGGCATTTATTTTACTGCTTTTCTTTAGATTATTTAAAATATAGACATAAAATTAAATAATGGTTCGGTTAAAGTTTTAAAAAAATGGAAAACCTACTAAATTCTTAAAAAAAAAAACTGTTGTTATCGCTGGAAATACAGAGATCTTAGACGTCAAAGTTTATTTTTGTGCTACAACTTCCCAATTTTTATTGGGAATATCAAACTCTTATTTATTATTCTGTTCGGTTTAAATTCTTCTTTATACCCTTCTCTGTTCACTGTATTTTTCGCGTTGCTTATTTTTATTACATTACGTCATACTCGACGTTCTAAGAAACCAATTTTTGGGAATATGAGATAAGACCGCGCCTTAAATGATTTCCAATCATACTATTTTTGCTTACTATGGAACTGAGAGTAACATAGAATGTAACATACAAGCAAAATATTCACGAAAAGTAACTCTTTTTTCTCCTCTTTATTCAAATAAAATTTTATTCACTCAATTCTCTACACCAATATTCTCTCACTGTTAAAACATTGATATCTCTCTAAAATGTGTTATTCAACATTTCTGCAGGTGACCGCTTAAAATTATTGAATTCAAAACAAACAAATAAGGCAATTAATTTGTTGATGGTACAATCCGAAGGTAACTTTTAAAACAAACCGACTAAAGTGTAGCGACACACTTTCTAAAATTAATATTGCAGTAGGCAAATCCAATATCGTATTTGAAAAACAAACCGAAGTTTAAATAACAAATGATTTGTGGTTTATGTTTAGAAAGCTTATTAGTTGATCTCAAAATACTTTTTTGTTGCATATTTTTTGGGTTTAATTATTTTTTTTCTATTTCATTTGAATTGTATTTTTTTGATTGTTGCATTTTCTTTATTTAGTTTAAGATAGACTTATTTCGACAATCAACTAAATAATACTGATAAATAATTCTTTGGATTTGCTTTTGTATACAAAGCATCAAACAAATAACGTTTCTGATTGAAATGACATTTCAATATTTATAATTGTCTCGCTCGCCACTAAGCGTTAAAACTTTTTTGCAAACCCAAGTACGGTCAAGTTAGACCCAACAATTTTAAATATTTGTTAAATTCAGGATGATATCCTCTGAATGAAAGGTACCTATTTAGCCTTTTAAAAAATCTATAAATATTTCTTCTGAAAACTAAACGAACTTGACGTTTGGTTCTACTTTGTTGAAATTATCAAGTTTATTGAATTTCAAAACCTTGTTCGAAAATTATCTTTATAAGATCAAAAAATCTTCTTAGTTCAAAAAGTAGTATTTAAAAAAAACCTTACACACAATTTACAGGAAAACTCGTGAATGATCCTTATTTTTAGGGTTCCGTAGGTCCGAATACAAAAACGGAACCCTTATAGGATCACTCGTGTGCCCGTCTGTCTGTCGCTTACAGTCAATTATCTCCGAATCTACTAGACCGATTGGGTTGAAATTTGGTACACATATCAATTCCTGTGACCCAAGCACAGAGGTGTGACGTGAATAGATGAAATCTGTACGTGGGAAGTAATTTTTGGGGGGGAAGGGGAAAATGAAAAAAATAGTTTTGAAAACTGCATCGTGTGACATATCAAATGAAAGGTCTAGATGAGACAATCTTAAATATATTTTTTTATAATTTTAAAATAAATAGTTTCCAAGTTATTCAAAAAAAAAATAGACGAAGTTTGACCATTCCCCGCCCCCTTATCTCCTACCAAACTACTGAACCTAAAATTTTGAAAAAAATACAGGAATTAGTTTTCTACTTAAAGATTATAGGATAACCTATAAGAAGTCCATATCTGTATATGGGAGGTAATTTGTGGGGGGAAGGGGAAAATTAAAAAAAAATTGAAAACTGCATCGTGTGACATATCAAATGAAAGGTATTGTTGAGACAAACTTAAATGTATTTTTTTTTGTAATTTTAAAATAAATGGTTTCCCAGTTATTCCAGAAAATAGACGAAATTTGAGCATTCCCCCGCCCTTATCTCCGAAACTACTGAACCTAAAATTTTGAAAAAAATACAGTAATTAGTTTTCTACTTAAAGATTATAGGAAAACCTATAAGAAGTCCATATCTGTATATGGGAGGTAATTTTTGGGGGGAAGGGGAAAATGAAAAAAATAGTTTTGAAAACTGCATCGTGTGACATATCAAATGAAAGGTCTAGATGAGACAATCTTAAATGTATTTTTTTATAATTTTAAAATAAATAGTTTCCAAGTTATTAAAAAAAAAAATAGACGAAGTTTGACCATTCCCCGCCCCCTTATCTCCTACCAAACTACTGAACCTAAAATTTTGAAAAAAATACAGGAATTAGTTTTCTACTTAAAGATTATAGGATAACCTATAAGAAGTCCATATCTGTATATGGGAGGTAATTTGTGGGGGGAAGGGGAAAATTAAAAAAAAATTGAAAACTGCATCGTGTGACATATCAAATGAAAGGTATTGTTGAGACAAACTTAAATGTATTTTTTTTTGTAATTTTAAAATAAATGGTTTCCCAGTTATTCCAGAAAATAGACGAAATTTGAGCATTCCCCCGCCCTTATCTCCGAAACTACTGAACCTAAAATTTTGAAAAAAATACAGTAATTAGTTTTCTACTTAAAGATTATAGGAAAACCTATAAGAAGTCCATATCTGTATATGGGAGGTAATTTTTGGGGGGAAGGGGAAAATGAAAAAAATAGTTTTGAAAACTGCATCGTGTGACATATCAAATGAAAGGTCTAGATGAGACAATCTTAAATGTATTTTTTTATAATTTTAAAATAAATAGTTTCCAAGTTATTAAAAAAAAAATAGACGAAGTTTGACCATTCCCCGCCCCCTTATCTCCTACCAAACTACTGAACCTAAAATTTTGAAAAAAATACAGGAATTAGTTTTCTACTTAAAGATTATAGGATAACCTATAAGAAGTCCATATCTGTATATGGGAGGTAATTTGTGAGGGGAAGGGGAAAATTAAAAAAAATATTGAAAACTGCATCGTGTGACATATCAAATGAAAGGTATTGTTGAGACATACTTAAATGTATTTTTTTTTTGTAATTTTAAAATAAATGGTTTCCCAGTTATTCCAGAAAATAGACGAAATTTGAGCATTCCCCCGCCCTTATCTCCGAAACTACTGAACCTAAAATTTTGAAAAAAATACAGTAATTAGTTTTCTACTTAAAGATTATAGGAAAACCTATAAGAAGTCCATATCTGTATATGGGAGGTAATTTTTGGGGGGAAGGGGAAAATTAAAAAAAATATTGAAAACTGCATCGTGTGACATATCAAATGAAAGGTATTGTTGAGACATACTTAAATGTATTTTTTTTTTGTAATTTTAAAATAAATGGTTTCCCAGTTATTCCAGAAAATAGACGAAATTTGAGCATTCCCCCGCCCTTATCTCCGAAACTACTGAACCTAAAATTTTGAAAAAAATACGGTAATTAGTTTTCTACTTAAAGATTATAGGAAAACCTATAAGAAGTCCATATCTGTATATGGGAGGTAATTTTTGGGGGGAAGGGGAAAATTAAAAAAAATGAAAACTGCATCGTGTGACATATCAAATGAAAGGTCTTGTTAAGACAATCTTAAATATATTTTTTTGTAATTTTATAATAAATAGTTTCCAAGTTATTCAAGAAAATAGACGAAATGAACCTAAGTTTTTTTTAAAACTACAGAAATTAGTTTTCTACTTATAGATTATAGGAAAACCTATAAGAAGTCCATGATTAAAATAACATGGTAAATCACTCAATATTGTGCGTACCAATTTGGATCAGATTTAAAAAAAACGTGATAGGTAACATCGTACGGAACCCTCTTCACGCGAGTCCAACTCGCACTCGGTTTTTTAAAGATTGGAAGGATAAAGAGTTGTTTAAATTTTGAGGTTGTACAGGAGGATTTATGAGATGTAGGTCGACGCCGCTTTAAGAAATGTGTCTAAAATTCTAACCCGTAAATATAATTCAGTAAACTCAGTGAGAACGTTGTCTGTGAGGTTTGAGATAACTTCTATTATTTGTCAACCCTATTTTATTCATTTGAACAATATTTCTTTTTCTGTTTAATAAGCACAAACTCATAACTACAGAACGGATTTTTATTCGGCGTTTTCGTGTGTTGTATGCAGTAATAAAGTGGAATAAGGAAGATGTATTATTTTAATAAATAGTACACAATTCTCACGAATGACACTGTCTGCTTTTGAAATATGATTACACTCACATTTCAACTAGTTGTAAATTTCGGACAGAGTCAAATCACCTAGGAGCCTCATCGAAAATGCTACCTAAAACTTTTGATTTTTTAAATAAAAATTATACCCATGTCAAGCCAGGGCTGATCGCTATTAAAGTCTGAATTAACAAAACACTATCAACTTATTAACAAAGTAGACTTGTGAGAGCAAAAGTTTTGCAACTCGGCAAAATACTTCACTTTATCTAAACAGCCTTCATGAACCACTTACTACATAGATTTATTAAGAAACTTTGCTAAACGAAGCACTTCAGTTTACTAAATAATAAAATACCAATAGTTATGATGGACTTTGACGGCAATAGTATATTGAAATAGTTTCAGGCACCTTCGTGTTTCGATTTTTGATAGCGATGCGTTGCGCGTACCAATTACGAGTATGTTACCTATGTTAGTTTTGCAGAGCTGAACAAACAGCAAACTTGATTTTTTATCAAGATGATGCGTGTGAGCCGACCGACTTTTATGTAGCTGAGTACACTTATGTTTTTCATAAAATCCTTTTAAAAGCACACAGATTTGTTAAATATTATTTTAATATGACTGGCTTGTAAAGTTAATAACATTTTATGATAATGAAATAAAAAATACGACAAGATTTCATTGAATCAAGGAATACTTTTCTATTCTGAAGGTGCACCGCACCACTATCATCTGAAAATATAATAATAATAATAATACCTATTCCACAACTATCACACAATGCCATCTAGTCCCAAGCTAAGCAGAGCTTGTGTTATGGGTACTAGACAACTGATAAACATACTTATATATTTCTTTCTAAATACATACAAATTATAGATAAATTACACCCAGACGAATGATCGTGCTCATCACACAAACATTTGTCCTGGGTGGGAATCGAACCCACGACCTCCGGCATAGCAGTCAGGGTCACTAACCACTTGACCAACAGGCCTAACTAAAACTGTTCCAACCTTGAAATAAGAATAATGGAAACATTCTACATTTTCTTCTGTCAATTCAAAATGCAAAGGGTAAGGCTATCATCGATAATGTTTAATAGCACAATTTCATTCAGCTCTCTTCCATGTTTCTGCTTACGTAATAGAGAACTTATATAATGCTGTTTGCAGCCATCCGCATGCATAACCCGTACGTGCTACCCACTTTAGGCAGATAGATTCCATTATATATATATTAAAACCTAAATGGAATCTATCTACCTAAAGTGGGTTTCTTCTTCTTCCCATTGGGATTTGCGATTGTAAAGCTTGAGAGAATAGAACTAAACAAACGCAAATATCCAACACAAATGCAACAGCCGATAAATTGCTAATTGTAATTCAAATAAGTCCGATTTATTGGTGTAAAAGATAATCGCATGAATAGAAAAACATTTTTTTTCCATTTTGAGGTAGTATCAAGAACGTAGATTGTGGTAAGTAAAAGTTTGTATTCTGGGTATCTAAAGGCACCTTTATCCGTGACGACATAACAGGCCAGAGTGAGCCGTATCGTGCATACATTGTATCTCTTCGTCACGCCCTTTCCACGAAGCCGCGTGACTTTGCAATATGAACTGACCCTTATATTTAGGCCGACGCGGCGACGGTTGCGCCCCAGTTTTCCAAGAGACGTATCGAAAAGCCGCTTTGATGGATTTTTGCACGAAAAAAATATAATAGGCGGAAACCCGGCAGGCGGACAGGAAAATTCTCAAAAACATACAAAAACACTGTCAGCATTTGTAATACCGCATGGATGAAACTTTTTGATCCTTTTGGAAGTGTCGCGAATCCTTTTTGTGATGTCGTATTCAAAACAGACCTTTTTATCCATTGTTTGTCCCTCACATAGTGAAATTCACCCGATATCGGCTTCCGTTATTCGGTATTCAAAATCCTTTAAACACTCCACAGATTATATAGAATCGATATCCGAAACAGATCATAAACAATTTTGCTAACGGTTCCCGCCACGTTCGCGAGCATAATTATCTTCTGTCAAAATGCGCCATTATCGTATCAATGCACATTTTATGATGAACATGTTGGCGAAAATGGCAATAACCTCACGGACGTTGTAGCGTATTTAGCAGCTGTACTGTCTGTATAGTTATTGGGAGTTATTGTAACTCGTTGCGCTGCTTGCCAGGCGGACTTGACATTAAACAGAACGTATAGGCTGGCTTGAGGCAGCAAGGTTACTACAAAATGTCGGTTAAATGTGATGTGTGTTAGTCTTACAGGGTAATAGGATTTTCGAGCCTTTTCTTACAATTTTACGAGAATAATTATTTTAGAATGGATTTTAGTTATGATAGAATAACTACCCTATCATTTGTGATCAGGTGCCTACTAACATCACTACTCCACTTTACAATCTCCTTGGTACCATAGAGTCTGCTAAGGGATATTAAACCATAGTGCGATATATCAAACCGCGATCACCAACGCCCCTAGGGCCATTCGTTATGGCAGTTACGGCGTCTTTATGCGAGGCCTACTTTCCGTGGAATACGATTTGATATATTCACTTTTGCTAACAATGAGTCAGTAAGAAAACAAAATGTAAAAGAACCTCATCCAAATTCGTAGTGACTTAGGTTAATTTATTTTGCGTAAAAGTTCTATGTTGATTTATGGTCTGGTTCGCTTATTACCATCTCTTGTGCTTTCAAGACGATAGGGTAAATATGCATGTTTAGGGTAGGTTTACGTCAATAGTGAAACGGGTTGGATAATCGTAATATTTTGCTCATCCTCGTTAGTTTTCTCTGTTGGGCCCTTGCCAATTAATTGGTCACCGGTTTCATTAATATTCAAGTCTATAGGGAATATAGTAGCTTTCCTACCGTCCCAGATACAAATATATCTATAGACTAGTGTTTGCCCTCTGGCTTCGCTTGCGTTAATTTAGAATTTGAGAAACATTACGGATCGTGTAAGTGGCGCCATCTGGAATATGAACGTAATTGTTTTTTCTCGGCAACAGCTCTCTTCTGTTTGTCGGGATGAAAGATACCCTATATCCGTGTCTATACTCCTGACAACGTATATGCAAAATTTTGGGACGATCGATTCAGTAGGTAGTTTGCGTGAAAAGGCAAACAAACAAACAAATATACTTGCATTTATAATATTAGTTTAGATCAATAATGTTATAGGTACTTACATACATAGTTTGCATAGGAAACGTCCTTGTTTGAGCGACGTTAATTTTAAAGATCCGTGTTTATCTTAAACATTAGACTATCATTTTTGGTCGATTTACAGTATCGCTGCAATTTGGTAACGAAATTGAACGTACGATAGCACTGCTCTTCCCCCTTTAGCATACCGCGTGATACCTAATAAAAAATAGCTTATTATTTGACTCGATGATTAAAACTTGTTGTCGTTTAAAACATAGTTTTAAGCATAGATTCTATGCACTGGTTTGAGCACTAATTTAAAACATATATAAACACAAAATAACAAAAAGATTTGATTGTTTTTGAATCATTACCATTACCTACACCTCGAACAATTACAGTTTAAAAAAATATCCAACTTACTACCTACAATTTAAATCAGCGTAGATATATCCTAGAGAACTATTGAAAAAAATTAGTAAAAAATAGAATTGCGAATAATATTAAAATAAAAGTATGCATAAATTTATTTTAATTTATTTTAAAAACAAAAGAAAAAGAAACGCAAAAAGTGAAAAAGAATAATCCTAGATTTGATCCTGAGACCCATTGCACGAAAGGCAAGCAGGTTATTAACCAGACTGGCTGGCTTGCTGACAGTGGTTTTCAAATAGCGGTTCTTATAAAAATTTCAACAATGACTGAAAATCAACATATTATAACATTGCTAATCCCCCAAGGGGAATAGCGTAATTATACATACCCTATTAATTGAAGAGCAGTTTAAGGAATATTTGAGAAAAAATTGAATAAATATTATCCAGTGGTTAAGCCGCAAACTCAAAACATACATTTAAAAACAACATAATTCAAAATTGCTTATCTCCCAGTGACAATAGCGTAATAATACTTAATAATTAATAGAAGCATGTTATTAGGAATATATGAGGAAAAGATCGACAACTTTACAGTAGTTTCGGAGATAGATAAAAACATAAAAAAAAACCAAAAAAGAAAAGTTGATTTGGCATCAGAATCGAACGCTTATCTCGAAAAAATACAAAAAGAAAAAAAAAAACAATGTACAGGAATGACAGCTCTACGATTTTTTTATATGTAAAGATAAATAGATAAGCTACTTTTGGTTTTGTTTTTGGTCAAAATATGGAGTAATTTAGTTCGCTATAGAATCCTCATTGTTTCTAGACCACCAACAGTAATGACAGGCATTGTTTTCTTGATTACATTCACCGACTGAATAGAAAGCAGTTAACCGAGAGATCCAGAGTTTGATAGCGTTTAACTGTTTAAAACGAAACGTAGGTGTGTAGTAATATTTTAATTAAATTGGTTTTGCCTTACTAACTTTTCTACAATTCCTTTACCCTTGAAATGTGCGCTTGATCAACAAATATGCGAATTACTTTCAGCAGATTTCATTACAAACACAAATCTTTCATTACAATATATTTGATTCGAGTTCAATATTTCGGAAATAAACTCTGTTTTCAATTCAATTCATATTTTGTGGGTATATTCATTTATAATGACATACAAGATCGTCATAAATAACGTCTTATTAGGCTTGCCTTGTTATACGTAATCAAATATTCATAAGATTGAGAAATTCCCAATAAGTTGGATCAGTACCTAACATTCCCCGTTTATGCCTATACTTAGATTGATTTTTATACGCCTACTTCACTTTGCCAGGTCTTTAAACTGTGTCGAATTCTCATTCATCATCATCATCAGCCTATAAATTTTCCGACTGCTGGGACACAGGCCTCCTCTCTGAGAGAGGGAGTGGGCCATAATCCACCACGCGGGCCCAGTTTGGGTTGGTGGATGTCTTCGAATTTTTGGTTCTAGGACATGCCGGTTTCCTCACGATGTTTTCCTTCACCGTTTTAAGAGCAGTGGTGATGAAATAAATTACACAAAGTAATGCGCCTGGCTGGATTCGAACCCACGACCTAATACAACTCGTAAGTCGGGACCGATACCACTGGGCCACCACTGCTCTTAAGCGAGCGAATTCTCATTAGACTTGATTAATTACGAACTTTCGATCGACCAGCATTTGACCATGTTGTCTCAACTTAGAGAATCTGTCTCAAATGTTAGGCAACTATTTTAGAACAACTTCTCGCGGGAGCATTAGGAAAATTAAACCCGTCACCGTCAGTCAAGGTATAAATACGAATCCAACTCGTTATAAACAGACTGATTGTGAGAGTGTCTAGTCACGCATATTTAGATGGAGCTTAAAGTGTATTTCATTTAATAGAATGTTGGCGATACCCTGATTCGCAGCATGTAGGTATAATCAATAAGAGTCAATAATATCGGCTTGCACCGCCGCCGCTGTAAATCCAAATATGGAACAGTGATATTCATTTGTTTATGGTTCATTCCGAAGCACGGTTAACGATGAACATTGATACTCCTTTGAAGCACTCGATAATGTGTAGTTTTTCTTTTATTATTTTTTACGACGCGAGCTTTGTAATACACTGCGAAATAAAATATTCCACTCGTTGAAGACAGCTTTGATTCATTGATACGAATATAATGACAGAAAATTGTAAAATATCAGCGCCTGTTAACTCCTCTCGCGAAACAAAAAATGAATAATAAGTACAACATCATAAAATATGAGTACGTACAATTCAAATAATGACGAATAAGTGTTGAAGCTGTTCAAAAACATATATCAATCCCAATAAACCCGTCTCTATGCCTGCGATCGGTATCGTATATCTTAATAATACATACAAACATTTTGAAACTCACTAAACTTTCAAACAGTCTTTATCCGCATGATTGAGTTTTTCCATTCCTATCATCCAATTTGTAAACTTCGTAGTCTCAGGGATCAAGTAACCAAAATAGGAGCAAATTTTGTTGTTGGGAGGTATTTATTTTCATCTCTTGAATATTATATTTTCTAAAAGGTACTTATTTATTTTCGTATTTGTTTTCTTTTGAGGCCAAACAATGTGGAAAGTTTGTGGTATTTAGAATTTTTGATAGGTATAATCATTGCCATTTTCATTTTCGTGGTAATCATTTTAAGAGGCTTGTAACCAATACAAAGGAAAACAAATAAATTATTTATTAAAATAAATCTCAGCTCCAGACTAGATAATTTGCAAAAACAAATTCTAATTGGTAAAACCTTTTCCATTTCAATCTGAGGACAATGCTGCGTGCTGGTCACAAATATTTAAGGCGCGGTCTTATCACAATATTCCCAAAAATTGGTTTCTTAGAACGTCGAGTATGACGTAATGTAATAAAAATAAGCAACGCGAAATACAGTGAACAGAGAAGGGTATAAAGAAGAATTTAAACCGAACAGAATAATAAATAAGAGTTTGATATTCCCAATAAAAATTGGGAAGTTGTAGCACAAAAATAAACTTTGACGTCGAAGATCTCTGTATTTCTAGCGATAACTACAGTTTTTTTTTAAGAATTTAGTAGGTTTTCCATTTTTTTAAAACTTTAACAAAACCATTTTTTAATTTTATGTCTATATTTTAAATAATCTAAAGAAAAGCAGTAAAATAAATGCCCATTCGCAGCTTACGTCACATTTCAACACAAATGTCATTTTTTCAATTTTCAATCTTATTGACGCTCCATAGTGGTGACAATAGTTTACGCGGTCATAAGCGATTAAAATCGTAGTCAGTCCGCGTCTTAAAAAGATGTTTTAAAAAAAGAAATTGGATAATGTTTGTGAGTGGCAATAAATTAAAGATGGCGTTATTTGAAGTTCAAAATTGAATAATTATCTAATCCTTTTTACGTTTTTTTTTTATCGTCTTTGAAAAACATTTACCGTAGGTAGCTGTAGGTAACATTTTTACTTTAACTTTGGAAAAAGGACAAAAAGATTTTCCTTTTGATCAAAATTTAATTTTCAAGTAATTTAAATCAGGAATCATTGAACTATAATGTACTACCGTAATAATAGCTCAATAGGGATGCTTTACATTGTTCAAATCACACCAAGACTTGGTAATAGAGAGACTTAGTAATGGATTTTTTAAGTTTTCCGTATGAATTACTGTATCGTATCCAGTAGTCAAGCGTGTTAATTATAGACCCAATCGTTGTATTCTAGCTTCCTTCCTATTCAGCAACAGACGGCTTGTAAACCGCCATGACTTGACAACAAGCTAAAAGTTCATTAGCTCGTACACTTTGGCAATGATTAAAAGTGTCAGTCATTAATAGTTATGTTTCTTTCACAGCTTTCGGCGTCCGGCGACCCGGGAGCCTTGGACGCGGTGGCACGAAGATATCGCCTTGAAAATGGCAACTCGCTTGGGGAAAAGGATGAGGTAATTATATTTTTTGGAAAATGCTTTAAGCTCTTTAATGCCTCGAGCAGACACACACGATTAATCGCGCGGGGCGACTTGTCGCGGTCCATTCGCAGTACATTTAGAGTGGAAATTAGCTTGGCTCGTTGTCGCAGCGCTATTAATCGCGTGTGTCTATTCGAGCCTTTAAGCCTCCTGCAGACACACGCGATTAATCGCGTGGGGCGACATGTCGCGGTCCATTCGCAGTATTTTTAGAGTGGAAATTAGCTTGGCTCGTTGTCGCAGCGCGATTAATCGCGTGTGTCTGCAGGAGGCTTTAAGCTTGGTTGGTATGATTTTTATAGTGCTGTCTCTCGAAACAAACTTATTATAACTTAGATTATTATTTTATGCAAGGGAATTCTAATAAGTTAGTAGTATACTTACATGATGTACCTATTACAAAAGTACCATGTAACTGCTATTCGCGTGTACAATAGTTACGGCAACATTTTATAGACATATTTCCTTGTCATCAATTGCTTGATGACATGGAAATAAGTTTATAAGAAAATGATAATTGATAATGTATTTTATAATCTGCATTAATTTTGTAAGTTCTTAAATGCATTGTACTATTACATATTCGATATGGGTCGTAGTGTTGAGAACAAAATGTTAGTAATGTTTATGATAAGAACGAAATGTACACAAATATGTAATAGGTATGCAATATAAATATATCTTTATCTTAATTTCATATCACTATTCACACAGTATTCGCAAAATAATACGCTTACGTTAAACCATCCCCCAGGACGTAGCTGACCCGTTTGGTAACAATGTTCCCTCGAGCTCATAATATAATAAATCATGACAATGACATAACGACCGTAATTACTCATCCACCCAGTATATAGCAAGCATTCTTTAAAACATCTATAAAATAAAAAAAGACATGAATATTTTACCAACAAAATGTTGAATAGCGGAATGAAGGCACAGCAAAAATCATTGTGGGCCTTTGTCAAAAGTTTATTGCCAAATATCCGGCCAACCCAGGCCAGGCTCACTCATAAATGCTCAGGAATTCGAGAAGGGTATACATCTTACAAATGATAACATTATACATAGTATATAATATACATATGTATGGCTTGCTTTACTACGCGTGTGCTGAGCGAGAAATAATTAGTTATGAATAATATAAACCTAATCTGTGGGAAATAGGTATAATTAGGGAAATCTTTGTAGCAGGAATACATAATATATAAATATTTACTTAATACCAACAAGAGAACTAGCTCATGACATTTAATTAATTTGTGATATTAAAAGGTTTTTTTTTATAACTCAGAATTTTCATAAGTATTCACAAATTACAGTCTCAAAAACTTAAAAAGAAACGAGGACTTTCATAACCTGCTCAAAAAGAATGGACAGTCGACAGATGTTTGTGAGATAAAATTTTACTAAGTTTGAAGCCACAGACATTTAAATGTCGAAATAAAAACTTTACGAGACATTAAACGCAGTTGCTTTAAACGACACCTTTTTGTTTTTTTATTAGTTTGTTCTATTGTATTAGATTTTTTATTTAAGAACAATGAAGTTGGTTAGCTCTAATACTTGTCTTTAAATCTGTTTTTAGGAAAAGTCTTTAATTCATTGAGAAAGGGGTACATTTTTCAATGTAGCCCAACTAGCCCAAAAATCGCTTAAAAAATATTGTGAGGAAATTAGATTTGTTGTTAGAAACGAAAAAAAAAATCTTTTTCGATTAACATTCTGTCAGCTACGCTACCTACGTAGTTCGTGAGAACATTGATAACTGATTTCAATAGAGTAAAGTGTAACATTCTGTTCGGCAGCAGGGAGTTTTTGAAAAGATTTTTTACATAGTCAGTTACTAGGTTAATGAAAAGTTATGTCCAGTTATAGGTTGATTTTCAACCAAAATCCTGCCTTTTCTTTTCGTTTTACTAAAAGTCTTATAAAGATAATAAAGATCAAGAAGTACGAGTATATCGATACCTGACCCTCGTTTACACCAAGAACAAGTTGTTAAACACCAGTTGTATACCAGTAGATATAATTAATTGCTCTATACGCGTATTGAGACTGTATCAAACATTAAATGCCTCCTTCATCAAGGTATAAAACTTGTATTCTTAAATTAGTCTAGTATACATTTTTTATACCTGTTGATCTAGTGGTTAGTGACTTTGACTGCTATGCCGGAGGTCGTGGGTTCGATTCCCACCCAGGACAAATGTTTGTGTGATGAGCACGATCATTTGTTCTGTGTCTGGGTGTAATTTATCTATAATATGTATGTATTTAGAAATATATAAGTATGTTTATCAGTTGTCTAATACCCATAACACAAGCTCTGCTTAGCTTGGGACTAGATGGTGTTGTGTGATAGTTATGGAATATTATTATATTATACATGTACCTACATAATTGAAAAACGAAAACATTGCGTAAGTATATAAAAACAAGGGGTAAGCGACCGCGTTATGGGTTAAGCTGCGATGGCGCCATATTGTAATGACATGCATGCTTTTCTAACACTTGCACGCTCTTACATGAACAATAATCATATGAGAGACAAGATAATAGCGATAGTAAGAATTACTGAAAATATAGTATTTGCACATAGCTGTACTTACTTTTTTTCCCAAACTTAATTTTCATGTGACAGTTGACACAAGGTCATTGACGTCTTCATCCATAACGTAGTAAATACCTACGTATATCTACGCACAAAATGGTTGGATAACATTTCTGAGAATCTTAATTGAAGGCGGTTTACAAAACGGAAGATACCTGTCAGTGAACGGATATTAGGCAGCAGTCAGGCTGAAAATCGATAAGAAGAAAAATGATATATATAAAATTGGGACCTGCCATAACAACGCTTGAGTTTTACTAAAAGAAGAATTACTTAGTCAAGTGAAACATCAAATTGATCTTGTTTTCGTTTCTTCACAGTTATTTGGACCTCCGAGCGCGCCTGTACTGGAAAACCCTGAATTTCAAACACGATGGTACTTCAAGTATTTTCTCGGAAAAAGTGAGTATTCATTTATTTTCTCTTAAAATCGTAAACAAGCATGTAAATTACTTCTTCAGACATAATAATTATCTTCTTTAGAAATCATCAAATCCTTAATTTGCGGGAATTACTGAATTGGAAAACATATAACCTTCAGGAAACCATTTGAGCTTTGACAAATATTTTCTGCGTCAGTGGTCTATACAAATATGAAACCCAAATTAAACTCACAACTCTTCGCCATTTTATCATTGTTCCACCCCACTTACAAAATGGTAAAATTGTGAAGAGTTGTTCAGAACTGACATTCTTTCATCGGAATTATCCACTCCGCTGGTAAGACAGAGGAAATACGAAAATTATTGTAATTTCCTTCGAGTTAGGTATGCTCTTTCAAGGACGTTTTGTTTAGTGGATAAAATTGAAATAACAAGAGACATGTCGCATTGTTTCTTTGCTACGAATTTCAGGGCTGGCTTTAAACTCAATAGTTTTATTCAGCGACCCGTCCCAACTTGCTTCAGGTGCATTCTAAACGGATATTATACAGGGTTATTTGAAAAACACCAACAACCTCTTAAGAGGTCATTCCACTCATTATAATGAACAACTTTTACTATGGGACCAAACCTGAAATCGTGTAAAAAAAAATCAGGTGTTCCCTACATTTTGACGAGTTATGCGAACATAAAGTAAGTACGGAACAGCTGATTTTTTTTTGATGATTTCAGGTTTGGTCCCATGGTAAAAGTTGGTCATTATAGGTAATGAGTGGAATGACCTCTTAAGAGGTTGTTGGTGTTTTTCAAATAACCCTGTATAGGTAGCTAAAGATTTTGTTTAGTTGAACGCGCTAATCTCAGTAACTACTGGCTTATTCATGAATAAATATTTTTGGGTTGGATAGTCGATTCATCGAATAAGCCAACCAATGGGAGGTTTCACGCAAAGCTCGGCTCAGATGGCGCTACCAGCGCATGGTGTCATTTATTGTATGATTAACTTGACATACACTACACCACAGATAATAAAATACACACGCGAATCTACACTTGAACGTTGTTTACGTTATGCGCTTGTAGTGCCACTGACGGCTAAAAAACTCGAAGTGAAACCCCCTACGAGACGGAGTGGGAAGCGGACGCCTCCTTCTGCAAAGCAGTTATGCTCGCGAAGGAGGAGGCGGGCCGCGAGAGAGAGAGGACAGCGTCCTCCCTCCGCCCCGGCCACAGTGGTAGACGCCCACGGCGTCTGACGTCGCGGGACGATCTCCGGCCACCGTAGGCGCGGGCATGCGGGCGACGACCATGGACCATGCCCGGCTCGACGGCGCGTTGTGTTCTACGCGCGCCTCAAGGAGCTGTCAGCAATCTGACGGGGCCCCCCTCTAGAGGGCCAAAGCCTGCCGGGGTCGCGGGACTCATTCCATTAACGTGACCCTGGAACGTAAAGGGCTATTGAAGGCCACCGTGGATTTAAGTCAGTACAAGTCTGACAGTCCCTCCCGCCCTGCCCTGGGCGGGAGGACTCATTTGATGATTTTAACACGATAAAAAAAAAAGTGAAACCCCCTATTGGAGCGGCGCCGGAGGTTAAAACCACGGAAAACAGCTACCTAGTCCTTAAATTAAATATGTCTTATATTACTTACGGATAATGTAGCTTTCTACAGGTGAGATTTTTCAATCGGTTAAGTAGTTTTGAGTTCATCCATTACAAACAAACACATAAAATATAATTTATTTTCTCTATAAAATGTTAGTTTACAAAACATTTTCGCCGTATCTCATAAAATACAGTCCACAGAATAAATATCCAGTTTCACGCAATATGAACAAACACAGACACATAATTACGTCGTGTTCGTCAAAATTATACTCTATTCAGCTTTCTTTATGCTGAATAGACAGTACTAATGAACTCGGAACGACAAAAATTACAAACATATTTCGGTAATACATATAATGTTGGCGTTATTTTTTATGCATGGCATTAATAAATAGGTATAAAGTGTAGGTACAGACAAATAAATGTAGTTTTAATTAAAAGTCTTTTGATTTTCCTAGTCTTCAAGGATCTTTACTTTACTGTGTATCGCGTGAGTGTGCCCCGGGTCTAAGAAAGATGTGACTAAAAGTCTTTCTCTCAGTGAAGTTTCTCATCTAGTCTCAACAAACTTAGACTGTGAACCTCAGACAAGCAGATATTAAGTTCAAACTTTTCAACAAAGTTCGACAAAACCGCTTGGGATAATATGGAGGAAAGCTGCTCACTCAAAAATAAAGTAGAGAATCTTTATCAGTAGATATTATTTTTTTTAAAACAGTGCCGCTTGCCATAAATATTATTTGTCAAAGTGATTTTATAAATAAAAAAATAATACACGTCGTCTAACGAATTAAGTCTACGCACTGTTGCGTAGAATTGAAATTTAGGGCGAAACTGTTACACAAAGGTTTTCAATTTTTAAACACATATAATAATTCACATATTATTTTATGATAATTCGGATTATTGAGAATATTTCTATTTAACATGCATGCATGAACCCTAAACTGAAACAATTTACATTTCCGACGGCAAGATAGTCACCCATCGTTAGAGTTAGATTAAGAGGTACTAAATTGGGTCGCGGGACTGTCTCACCTGGTTACCGTGACCCTGGTACGTAAAGGGCTATTGAAGGATCACCCATCCCTCCCGCCCCACCCCGGGCGGGAGGACTCATTTGATGATTTTACCACGCATAAAAAAAGAGGTACTAAATTAAGGAATAAGTCAAAAAACTATAAATTTACGAGAAAAAATCGTGATTAACCTTAACCTTTTGTAATCTTTAGTACCTACCTAAGGAAATATGTTATACATGTTCTCTGGAACAGACGCAGGTCCTACCCATAAGTATATCTAGGTACGTGTGTTGTTATTGCGTCCCTTGATTCGGGATGAATTCCGTCATGTACAACAATGGCGACCCATTCCGACAGCTGTTCCTGACAGTACCCACCTTTTGTAATTCGACGAATTATTTATTACAGCTAACGATTATGTTTCTCCAGCGAGGCAGGTTCTGGGGTTAATAACTTTCAATGAATGTTTTACCTACCTAGTCATACTCTATTGACAATGAACCTTTATTGATTTCAGTTGGTGTCTCTCAATAGGGTAAAACCGAGATACTTCCCATACTATTTGAAATAACTTTATATCTCTCACCACAAAAAGTAAAATATTTAATTTTAAAAATTGATAGATACTTTGGTTCATTGTTTTCAAGTTTTTGAAAAAAAAAAACATCGTCTTTGATATGTCTAGAATGGTGGCGATTTTAGAGTACCTAATTAGAATCGAGGCAACTATGTAGTTATACCGCTGGGACAACTATCCCGGTATTACCCTATTAAAGACTTCTTAAATAAACTTCTAGATTAAAAAAAAAAGCCAAGTGCGAGTTGGACTCGCCCATGAAGGGTTCCGTAGCAGCAAGCATAGATTAGAGATATAATTATATTGAGATGAGTAAGTAATATACACAAACAATAAAAATCACTTAGTTTTTCATAGTATTTGTATGAATGGCAAAGTTATATTAGCGGTTTTTGAAAATGTACTATATCTCAAAAACTGCTAACTGTATCTCATCCAAACCAATTTTCGTTGGAAGTTTTTGTTGAGTTCTACATTATATATTTTTTTTAGTTTTATCATTCTCTTATTTTAGAAGTTACAGGGGGGGGGGACACACATTTTACCACTTTGGAAGTGTCTCTCGTGCAAACTGTTCAGTTTAGAAAAAAATGATATGAGTAACCTCAACATAATTTTTAAAGACCTATCCATAGATACTCCACACGTATGGGTTTGGTGAAAAAAAAAATTTGAGTTTCAATTCTAAGTATGTCCCGCACCCCCAAAATTTGTTTTGTTTTTATTTTTGTGTGAAAATCCTAATGCGGTTCACATAATACATCTACCTACAAAGTTTCAACAGGATAGCTCTTATACTTTCGACAAAAAGTGGCTGTGACATACGGACGGACAGACAGACAGACATGACGAATCTGTAAGGGTTCCGTTTTTGCCATTTGGCTACGGAACCCTAAAAAGGAAAAGGTAGGTATGTATCTCTTTTCCCAAGTTTCCCAATTTGCAGAAAAAGCAGACCAATAAAAATCCCGAAGCGTTTCCGCAAAATCTGTCTCAGTGGTTTACGTGAAAAATTGCTATACCCGTTTCTCGTGTGTGTAATGGAGATGGCTCAATCAATGTCCAAGCGGACATTTATAGATACATTCTCCTTATAAATCGCTTCGTTTATTTCTGAAGAGATGACACTAATCGAACACATATTGCAATATGGCTGAAGATTTTTTAAAAGTATTGATTTACACTTCGTGTAGGTACTGGAATACGAAAGTGGCGTGTACAGCAACAAGGAAGTCTTGTTACATTATTATCATACCAAACGGCTAGCTGATTATGATACAACAATCATCATTATAGTATAGGTATCTAATCATATGATCCAAATACCTGCATGTTAAATAAACTAGACAAGACCACAGACATTAATTTGGTACCTACTTGTCCCACCGGACTGGTCCTAAAATAGAAACACGGCTTCCACTGCACTTGAAGTCGAGATTGTATAACTTGAAAGATATATGTGAGCTCAAATTGAGCATCTCCTTCATTCTGAGAGCCCAATTCTGTGTGTTATGCGTCAGTGAATCATACATATTAGATGTGACAGGCGAATGCGATGCTCCGCTGTGTAGAATATTCTGTGTTCCTCTTTCGGAAGCCGTCATAGTCCTAAACTATAAATATTGTTTCTACTAAAGCAAACAATACTAAAAATAGGCATGTTTTTTTCTTTAACCCCAGGTGACAGAAATCGTTAGAACAAAACTTGTTGAACGCCATCAGAATAAGAAACAGATCATTTTCATCAGCAGCTATTCGAAATAACCGTCCGGGAATTTAATGGTAGTTCCGTGACGTTCTCGTGCCGTCACGAAGTGCTAAAACTTCTACTTTTATAGCTTTATTATCTTCACTTTGTATCTTTCTTCGAACGGCGAACGTAACATTATGTAAGGAGTTTGTTGACAAAGTTGACAAATTAATTTCGGCAGACGTAACTACTTAATTTTAGGGCAACGACACACATAGCTAGTCATTATTCCAAGTTTGTGACAGTTGAAATAGTTATTGACTTTATTAGTATGCGGGCCTTAACAGTCAATTGTTTAGTTCTTATCTTATTGTCTATCCATTTCAACGTCGCAAACATTCGTCAAGTCACTGTCACTCAAACATCGATATTGCAAACGGGAACTTCTTAACAAACATAAGTCTGACTAGAAACTATGGTACTGACAGATTAAATGCGGATATCTCGGAAAGATTTTTTGTTAATTTTTTTTAGGATTGTTTATTAAATCAGATCTTGTAAATAAGTTAGGGAAAGACTTTTATAAAGAGACACTGCCATCTTTTTAGGGTTCCGTAGCCAAATGGCAAAAACGGAACCCTTATAGATTCGTCATGTCTGTCTGTCTGTCTGTCCGTCCGTATGTCACAGCCACTTTTTGTCGAAAGTATAAGAGGTATCCTGTTGAAACTTGGTAGGTAGATGTATTATGTGAACCGCATTAGGATTTTCACACAAAAATAAAAACAAAATAAATTTTGGGGGCGCCCCCCATACTTAGAATTAAAACTCAATTTTTTTTTTTCACCAGACCCATACGTGTGGGTTATCTATGGATAGGTCTTTAAAAATGATATTGAGGTTACTAATATCATTTTTTTCTAAACTGAACAGTTTGCACGAGAGACACTTTCAAATTGGTAAAATGTGTAACTTCTAAAATAAGAGACTGATAAAACTTAAAAAAATATATAATGTAGACCTCAACAAAAACTTCCAACGAAAATTGGTTTAGATGGGATACAGTTAGCAGTTTTTGAGATATAGTACCTACATTTTCAAAAACCGCAAATATAACTTTGCCATTCATACAAACACTATGAAAAACAAGGTTATTTTTATTGTTATTGTATATTACTTACTAATCTCAATATAATTATATCCCTAATCTATGCTTGCTACTACGGAACCCTTCATGGGCGAGTCCAACTCGCACTTGGCCGGTTTTTTTAATATTGAAACCATACCTACCTATAACTAATATTAAATTCCTTCGAACGTATTTCTGTAGGCAGAGGAAAATGAGTTTTGTACAAGAAAATAAGAGTGTCGTCAAGGCTGTGTCAGCAACAGAGATGTCCACCGAACCTGAAACAATGAGGTTAGAACCGCCGCCGACAACGTAATCCACTCACTCTGAACATTAAAGTTTACGCTTATATGCCATTATTTTTATGGCTGTTGCTATCTTCTTAATAAAAATAGAATTAACAGACGATGCACTACCTAAATCGCTAGAATTATTTACAAGATTTTCCAGAGCGACAGTGAAAAATTTAGAAAGATTTTTTGAAAATTCATCCTCTAAAGAACTAAAATAGGTGAAGAAATTGTGTTCTATTTATTCATTTTGTAAAACTTTTGATAAAGGGAGAACCATCGGAGCACGATGATGTACAGTCAGCATCAAAAGTCGATGACCACATTCTGATTTTCAAAATCACTGTACATTATAATCACCCATAAATCGCTCAACAAGATAGGCGCCAGTATTGAATGAACATCATTAAAGTTCAAAATTAACTGAACACAACTCCTCAAAGGTCACTGAACACCATTTTGTTAAAAATTGCTGATCGTTATTTAATCCGAAAACATCATTACATTCAGTTTTACAAAAGTCACTGAACAATATAAAATACTTGTTTTAGTTATCTAGTGTAATCACGACCACGTCCAAAAATAACTCAACATCATAAATAACAAAAGTCACTGAACAACATTAAATGCTTATTTTAGTTACCTACTGCAAGACGTCCAAAAATAACTGAACATCATAAATAACAAAAGTTACTATACTATCTTCAGAGTTATACTTATATCCAATCTTGTCATATCCAAACTAAATTATTTAAAAAAAATACGTGTGCCACTCGGGGACTGCCGCGGTAAAGCTATTGCATCATCATCATCATCTCAGCCATAGAACGTCCACTGCTGAACATAGGCCTCCCCTTTAGATCTCCACATATACCGGTTGGAAGCGACCTGCATCCAGCGTCTTCCGGCGACCTTTACAAGGTCGTCTGTCCACCTCGTTGGTGGACGTCCTACGCTGCGCTTGCTCGTCCGCGGTCTCCACTCTAGCACTTTTCGACCCCATCGGCCATCTGCTCTGCGAGCAATATGGCCTGCCCATTGCCACTTCAGCTTGCTAATCCGGTGGGCTATATCGGTGACTTTAGTTCGTCTACGGATCTCCTCATTTCGGATTCGATCACGTAGAGAAACACCGAGCATAGCCCTCTCCATAGCTCGCTGAGCGACTTTGAGCTTTGAGATGAGGCCGATAGTGAAAGACCACGTTTCGGTGCCGTAAGTCATCACTGGTAACACACATTGATTGAAGACTTTCGTCTTGAGGCACTGAGGTATGTCGGACGAAAAGACATTGCGTAGCTTCCCGAACGCTGCCCAACCGAGTTGGATTCGGCGGTTGACCTCTTTCTCGAAGTTGGACCTACCTAATTGGACTACTTGTCCTAAATAGATATATGAGTCAACAACTTCGAGTACAGAGTTTCCAACAGAGACTGGGGTGGGCACAACATTGGAATTTGACATAATTTTCGTCTTGTCCATGTTCATTTTCAAGCCCACCCGTTGTGAAACTCGGTCGAGGCCATCGAGCATCATGCTGAGTTCCTCCATCGACTTTGCCATGACTACGATGTCGTCGGCAAACCGAAGGTGAGTGATGTATTCGCCGTTGATGTTGATGCCAAGTCCTTGCCATTCCAGGAGTTTGAAGGCGTCTTCCTTTGCGGCAGTAAACAGTTTAGGGGAGATAACGTCCCCCTGTCTTACGCCTCTTCTCAATGAAATCGCCTTCGTGCTCTGCTCCTGTACTCGGACCGACATGGTGGCGTTATTATACAAACACTTCAACACCTCGATGTACCGATAGTCAATACGGCATCGCTGGAGTGACTCAAGTACCGCCCATGTTTTCACCGAATCGAAGGCTTTCTCATAGTCCACAAACGCTAAGCATAATGGCAAGTTATACTCTTCGGTCTTCTGTATAACTTGCCGCAGCGTATGGATGTGGTCTATGGTACTATAGCCTCTTCGGAAACCGGCTTGTTCGGGAGGCTGGAAGTCATCAAGTCTGTGTTCGAGACGGTTCGTGATAACCCTTGAAAACAGCTTATAAACATGACTCAGAAGCGTGATGGGTATGTAGTTCTTCAATAGGCTGTTATCACCTTTTTTGAAGAAGAACAACACCACCTCACCCCTGCTCCACGTTTGAGGCGTTTTGCCCTCGTACAGGACGGAATTAAAGAGTTTCTGGAGGACTTTAAGTACCGGTGTTCCACCCGCTCTCAGAAGCTCTGAAGTGATTCCGTCCTCGCCCGGCGCCTTGTTGTTCTTAAGCTGCTTCAGGGCCATCCTAATCTCGTACAGACTGATGTCCGGGATATCTTCGGTATAATGTCGGGACAGCTTGGCTCTTGGATCTCTTACCAAGCTGTCAACGGGCTTTGCGACCGAAGTGTATAAATGTCCATAGAACCTCTCGATCTCGCCTATAACCTCTGCTTTGGTCGACGCTATGCTGCCATCCTCCCGTTTCAGCTTTGTCATCCGGCTTTGCCCAATAGACTTGTCCTTTGCGAACACTTTGGAGCCTTGGTTTCGCTGTATGGTCTCTTTAACACGATTCGTATTAAAGAGACGCAGATCGTGTCGCAAGGACTTAGATATACGTCTATTGAGCTGCCTATATGACTTCGCGTCATCGGAAGACTGCAGCTGTAGCAAGCGTCGTTCAGCCATGAGGTTTAAGGTTTGCTCGGTCAATTTCTTAGGTCTATCTTTACGGCAGGGTCTAAAAAACTTAGAGCCTACCGTGCGGACAGTTTCCACTAGCCCGTCGTTGATCTCGTCCACTGAAACTAAGTTCTCAAGGCAAGCAAAGCGATTAGAGAGCTCGAGTTGAAAGCTTTCGGGGTTTTGAATATGGGACCGAGTAGGTCGGAGCGTAGACTTCATCAGGCTGGACCTTTCAAGTTTAACATTGATATTCAGCGAGCCTCTTACGATTCGGTGATCACTACCGGTTTTTACCCTGTTGATCACAGAGACATCACTGAATATCCGTTTCTTGTCGGTCATGAAGAAGTCTATCTCGTTTCTCGTGAAACCATCGGGACTCAACCAGGTCCATTTCCTGTGAGGTGGCTTCTGGAAGAAAGAGTTCATCATGAAGAGTTCCTCTTTCTCCAGAAAGTCGGCCAGCCTCTGTCCCCTAGGGTTCCGTTGCCCATACCCAAATTGCCCCACTCTCAACTCATCACCGCTTTTCTTGCCCAACTTTGCGTTAAAGTCCCCCATAACAACAGTGAAGTGGGTTTTGGTACTATGTATGGCCCTACTTACGTCCTCATACATAGTCTCCACTTCATCATCGGAGTGTGACGAGGTCGGTGCGTATACCTGAATGACCTTCAGCGAATATCTTTTGGATATTCTGAGTATTAGGTAAACCACCCTGCTCGACACACTGTCGATGGTTATTATGTTGTTTACGAGGGACTTGTGAACGAGAAACCCGACACCACCTTGGGACTGTTGGTCGCCCTCCCGGTAGTAGAGCAAGTTACCAGACTTCAGGGTTACGGTGTCCTCCCCCTCTCTACGGACTTCGCATAGCCCTATAATGTCCCAGTGTAACTTGCTCAGCTCCTCTTCCAGCTCGCAGATCTTTTCGTCAGTCCTCATTGTGCGTATGTTGTGTGTTACCAGGGCCAGTCGTCGTGGGGGTGGGTAGCCGGATCTCTTCCGGAGATTCTTAGCACCCCCTGCTCCGCCGTTACCTTGACCGCTACCCGCGCCAGGGATAGCGGAGCTGCCGGGGACTGGGGGCCTGGTTTTTGTGCTTTCGATCATTTTGGGGGTAATTTGCCTTAAATCGCCACGCTTGGCAGGCGGGTTGGCGATCGCAGTGAGGATGTGCAGTAGGTACACGGAGGACGCTGCTGCCCGACCTCCGGTTTGTCCCTTAGTCGCCTCTTACGACACCCACGGGATGAATTGGGGGAACGCAATTCTAAGCCGGCGCCCCACGGCCGAGCCGGCGCCCCACGGCCGTCAGAACCTCTAAAGTCTGACAACCAGTCTTACCATGGAGTATGATATTACCCAGTTACTGGGTTGTGGAGGTCCGACAGGCAGTCGCTTTATATAAAATACTGATATCCAGCTGTATCTGGTTTGACTGGAAGCCGACCCCAATTTAATTGTAAAAGGCTAGGCATATGATTACTGATTCTAAACAGCCAGCTACAAAAGAAGGTTTTCACAATGAAACCTACTTATAAAATTTTCCTACAACAAAGGTATGTGGCGCAGTGGAAGCGTGCTGGGCCCATAACCTGTTAAAATTTTTGACCCAGTTTGGAAGTGAGACCTGGGAATCCTGTATACAAAAGTCCCACTTATATCTTCATTGTAATTTATTTTTCTATTTTACTGTAGTGCACCACAAACATTTTAAATAAATGATATTCTCGTTAAATATTCGCGGTAGGCGATAGTTTTTTCTTGTTTTTTTTTTTTTTAAATTGCTATGCAATGGCTTTACCGCGGCAGTCCCCGAGTGGCACACGTATTTTTTTTAATAATTTAGTTTGGATAGGACAAGATTAGATTGGACCTAGTATAGGTGTTAGGGACAGCCCTCCGCAAACTTTCAGGGCTTGCTCAGTAAACGAAACTGAACAATCTTCTACAGTTATTTTTTTGGAAATGAAAAAAAAATCAGCCTCTCCATACAAACTGTCCAATCAAGTTTATAATTTTCTATGGTGAAGATGATTTTTTTTTAATTTCCTGAAAAAAAAATGTGGCAGATTGTTCAGTTTCGTCTACTGAGCAAGCCCTGAAAGTTTGCGGAGGGCTGTCCCTTACACCCAGTATTACTCTGAAGATAGTATAGTAACTTTTGTTATTTATGATGTTCAGTTATTTTTGGACGTTTTGCAGTAGGTAACTAAAATAAGCATTTAATGTTGTTCAGTGACTTTTGTTATTTATGATGTTGAGTTATTTTTGGACGTTGCCGTGATTACACTAGATAACTAAAACAAGTATTTTATATTGTTCAGTGACTTTTGTAAAACTGAATGTAATGATGTTTTCGGATATTATAACGATCAGCAATTTTTGACAAAATGGTGTTCAGTGACCTTTGAAGAATTGTGTTCAGTTAATTTTGAACTTTAATGATGTTCATTCAATACTGGCGCCTATCTTGTTGAGCGATTTATGGGTGATTATAATGTACAGTGATTTTGAAAATCTGAATGTGGTCATCGACTTTTGATGCTGACTGTACCTACAAAACCATAATTTATTGTAGGTTAGGTTTACCAAAATAATGCAAGAAATACTTTTACCATCAGTTGTTACTTTGAGTTCTCAGTCAAGCGATTGTTCAGTTAAATATCTACCTATCTATTCATATAATGTTGATGCACAGGTAATTATACCTTCAAATGACTGTTTCAATGATCGTACAACAATTACCTGAATTCCAATTAAAGCAAATTGGAATCACTTCGCGGATTTGATATTCGTAACTTCAAACTAAATCGATGTGGAATATCTAATATTTGTGGTAGTCCTCTAATCCGGTCCAATACACCGGAAACTCGAAACTGGCCAGAGAGGTTCAATTTACATTTCACTTTAGTGATTCAATGCTCTCTGGTCTAGACTTCTAATTTGGCATGCCTCCCAGACTTGAGTGAAGTCAATACGTATTAAGAAGAAATATAATGCGTACTTACAATAGAAATAAAAGGCGTATTTGATCTCTAGCTCTAAGCCAGCATAAAAGCTCCAAGTTATTGGATTCCTTTATCAACAATACGTTTCATATGTACTGTATAGATGTTATGTGCGTGTGAACTGAGGGACCAAACTGGAATTCGCAAAATAAAAATCGTAGGATTTAGTAGTAGACTTAAAACAATTGTAGAACAAATCTGGGAATTTTCGAACAAATATATTAAAAACTATAGCCCTTAAAGTGCGGTCCCTAAGTTCTCACAGATCATTAGCCATATCTCGAAAAGTATTTGATTAATTAAGGTTTTGTGACTACAGACATTTAGTAAAGAATTTGTAAAGATAGTGAATATTATTTATTTATTTATTTAGTGAAAAAGAAAGATTTACTATGTAATATTCCCAAAAGTATTTTTTTTTCTTATGAGGATTGAGGGACCACAGTTTAGTCGTTATATATTTTTTACCTTTGATGCTTTGCGATCTGTAATTCAGTAAATATCTTTACAAATTCTTTACTAAATGTCTGTAGTCACAACACCTTAGTTTATCAAATACTTTTGGAGATATGGCTGATGGCCTGTGAGAACTGAGGGAATACACTTTAATTAAGGGCTGTAGTTTTTGATACATTTGTACAAATTCCCAGATTTGTTCTACAATTGACTAAATCCTACGATTTTTATTTTGCGAATTCCAGTTTGGTCCCTCAGTTCACACGCACATTAGATGTTTACGTATTTTTATTGTTCTTCGTTTAAAGCATAAAATTAATGTATAATTACGACGTACTCGTATATTATAACCTACGTTTCATGTTACAGTATATTTGTTACACAAAATGTAGACCGAACCTAAATAGTCTATTTTGAACTCGCTTTGACCCTCGTTAAACTCGTTATTGTAGATTTATACCTAAGTGCTCACGAACCTGCCTACTTTTCATTCTGAAAGTAAAATTCCGAACGAAAAATATAGGTAAACACCAAGCCTTTTAAATAAATTCCTTTTTATTTATACTGCCCATGAAATTCCTGGAATTCTGAAAATTGAAACGTGAATACTCTCCATAGCATTGATGGAATGCATTATGCCTGCGATAAAGATAGTAGTAATATTGGGAATTGTGAAATTACGCGTATAAAAAGTATTTTTCATGTGCAAAAACTTTTTGAATCAAAATAGCCATTATCTATTAAGCCTCCTGCAGACACACGCGATTAATCGCGCTGCGACAACGAGCCAAGCTAATTTCCACTCTAAAAATACTGCGAATGAACCGCGTGTGTCTGCAGGAGGCTTTATTCGCACGAGTTTTATGAAGCTTTACTAAAATTCATTTATTTATTCTGTTGGGGAAATAAACACAAATGAATATAAACCTAACTATAGTTGAACCTAGATTCCATGAATGTAATTGCCTATTAGCCACCATTGGAAAACAAGTAGGTATAATAGCCCTATACAGATCGCCTTCTTATACCAAAGTTGATCCGTTCCTCTTGTCGTTGGATAATATATTGCAATCAGTGTCTTCTATCGAGCACATCGTTGTTATAGGTGACATGAATATAGCAATTAACTCTAATAAAATCAAATCTGAAGGGGAACGCTATCTTACCTTAGCTGCTTCGCACGGCCTACTGCCAGCACACACTTTAGTCACACGCAGCGCTCACCAAACATGCATAGACCATGTTCTTATCAAAACTAAAGTCTCGTCGGTCACCATAGTCCTTAATGCAACTTTAACTGATCACCATCCCGTATTACTTAGTTTAAATTTAAAAAAACCACGACAATTTGCAACTGTTTCTAAAACTATAATCAACGAAAAAACATTAGCACAAGAAATCTCACATATAAACTTTGAACCCATCTATCAAACAGAAAACCCAAATATTAGTTTAAATTACCTAACACAATGCCTACAAAACTTAATAGAAAAGAATACCAAAATCGTAACATTATCAAGACGTCAAAAAATTATCAAACCTTGGATAACCCCAGGACTAATACGTTGCATGAGGAACAGAGACCAGCTACATAAGAAGGCAAGTGCTGATCCAGAAAACGAAGTTTCGAAAATTATTTACAAACGTTACAGAAATCATTGTAATAATCTACTACGAAGGTTAAAAAGAGAATTCGAAAAACAACAAATCCTGGAAGCACAAAACAACAGCAAAAAATTATGGAAAGTCATTAAAACCATCACACACACGCGAAAAACAACACAACAACATACTGACCTTTTAAATCTCTCGTCTTCTCCTGAACATTCACTTAATGCAGCAAACAGTTATTTTATAAATGTGGGTAGCTCACTAGCGGACAAAATTAACCACCAAAATCTTCGGAATAAAACACCACTAGTTCCTACTCATAATAATGCACTAAATGTTCCTAACTCCTTCGTCCTTATTGAGACAGATAAATACGAAATTGGATATTTTATCATGGATCTTAAAACTGATAGTGCGCCAGGATGTGATAATATCAGCAGTAAATTCCTAAAAGAACATAAGAATATTCTCGTACATCCCCTTGAAAAAATCTTCAACGATTGTTTGAGAACTGGAGTGTTTCCCGATTCCCTTAAACAATCGGAAGTATGCCCAATATATAAGAACGGAGACAGAAGTCGTATAAACAACTATAGACCTATATCCATACTACCCGCAATATCCAAAATTCTAGAAAAAATCATAAATATCCGACTAGTAAAATATCTAGAAAAAAATAATATGCTCTCGGTAAACCAATATGGTTTTAGACAGGGAAAATCTACAGAACAGGCAGTCAACAGACTTATAAAATTTATTAGTTCTAATCTGGATAAAGGGAAAAAATGTCTATCCATTTTTCTTGACTTGGCTAAGGCCTTTGATACGATTTCTGTCTCTCTCTTACTCTCCAAATTGGAGGCACTGGGTATCAGGGGAACACAGCTGGAACTTTTCAAAAGCTACCTCTCTGGGCGAACTCAGTGTGTCCGAGTGGATAAATACAAAAGTACTCATCTTCCGGTTACACATGGCGTGCCCCAAGGAAGTATACTGGGGCCCAGCCTTTTCCTAGTGTATATAAACGAGCTTACCTCTCTTTCACTTACCAAAGGTGAAATAATATCTTTCGCTGATGACACTGCGTTAGTGTTCGCGGGTGATAGTTGGGAGGAGGTCTTCGCTCTTGCACAAAATGGCTTTGATACGACCAAGGGATGGCTGCAGAAAAATATACTTACCTTAAACGTGGAGAAAACGAAATATGTTTGCTTCAGTATTAGGCAGGTGGTGGATATCCGCGACGATTTAAGGATTGTCTCACATGAGTGCAATTCTGAGGATACTTGCGTATGTTCGTCTCTGGAACGCGTCAATACTCTAAAGTACCTTGGAATTACCTTAGACAATAAGCTTAACTTTAAAGAATACATCAAAACTCTTTGTAATAGAGTACGTAAATTAATATACGTATTCAAAAACTTACGTCATGTCGCGGACCCAGCACTGCTGAAGCAGATATATCAGGCCCTGTGTCAGTCGCTTCTTACCTACTGCATCTCATGCTGGGGAGGTATCTGTAAAACCACACTCAGGGCAGTTGAGGTTGCCCAGAGAGCAATACTAAAAGTCTGCACGTTTAAACCAAGGCTTTTTCCCACCTTTACATTGTTCCAGATGTGCGAGGTATTGACTGTAAGACAGTTGTTCATTCTTAAAGTTATCCTGCAAGAACACAAGAAACATCCCTATAACCCAATGTTATTACTGAGACGTCGAAAACATCATGTATGTAATTATCCTTCCTCATTTAAAACAACCTTTATTAAAAGATTTATTTGCTTCCTAGGCCCCTACCTTTATAACAAGCTAAATAAATCACTTCATATATACTCCATGACTATAAAACAATGTAAGGTAAAAGTAAGCCAATATTTGCAGAAATTAACCTACGAGGAGACAGAACAACTATTATACTTACCATTCTAAGAATACGGCTAAGAGTACATAAAATAAAATTATATTTCCTCCCTCACACATACAATCATACATACACCTACTCACACACACACACACACACACACACACACACACACACACACACACTCACATATACACTCAATTCCACTATAAATAGATATATGTATTTAGGTACTTAATTTACTTAACTGAATAATACAGTTGTAATTTACTTTTCTATTAAACTGTTTCATTGCATGTATGCCTATATTGCTTGGCACCTATTCTTGTTTTCAAAATACTCGAGGGGAATGGTACTGATAGCCGAAATACAGGCCATGCCTAGTTCGGCTACAGACGCTAATCTCTTCGCCAAAATTGAAATTGTTGCCACTTTGCCACTGTAAAATAGTTTTAAGTTTTTTGGAAATAAACAAATTATTATTATTATTATTATTAATAAAATACTAATCGGCTAATACATTCAGCTTGACCGAGTTCATAACAAACAAGAACCTGTACCAGTATGTTTTGTTTACCTTCGTATTCTAATTTTCATATTATTGTTTCGTATTTCCATATTATTTTTTTCAACACGTAGGTACTTATCTATATGAAACAGTTATGAAAATAAACCTTTATTTATAACAAAAATGGTAGGTATCTTTAATATCATGCGAATGATGATAGAAATACCATAATTCAATAAAAAGTAACCAGCATTTCATAGAATTCTTCACTGAAATTGTATTTCGTTTAGTGGCACTTCCCGAAATTGTTTACACGGGTCCTAGGTAAAGTTTACTTTCTTGATAGAATCCATAGTCTTCGGCAGGTGTCGGTTCTCGAAATGTGGGTATGTAACCGAAGTAGCCAACTTTACGGCTTTACTCAGAAATCTAGTGACCCTCACATATACGAGTATGTTCCAGTAGGTACCTCTACCTATACAATTTTCATTATTAATTTATACAGGACTGTTTGCTGATTTAATTTTCTCCTTTGGTGTACTGAAAATTAGAAACAAAAACACATGGTACATACTCGTATATAAGTGGTATCGATGTACCGCACGACCGCATACCTACTGTAAGTTTCTTTCAGAAAATTCTGATGCTCGCTGGAAGTAGGCACTCGGTGCATACATTTTCAAAATTTCTGATGGTATGCGGGGTGCAAGGTTTACAAGTCTACAGTTTACAAGTTTACAGTCCTTCCTGCCCGGCCTTGGGTGGGAGGACTCATTTGATGATTTCACCACGCTAAAAAAAAAGAAAATGCGGGTTGCATCCGTGGAGCATAAGAATTTTTCTGACAGAAATTTCTTATAGATATTATGCGGTCGCGCTAAGGTATCGATATCGGAATGAGTTACTTTATGACGAAATGTGGGTGTACTGTTAGGTTTAGGTCTACAAAACTCTTCTGGGATATACATACTTATTATAGGCGTTAACATATTTTGTAACGAATATAACTGTACCTACAACACCGATTTTTTTAATGATACAGAGTAGTTATAAAATGGAGCTTCACCATTCCAACCACATCAGTCTAAAGCCTGTAGCTATTGTAGCAATATACTACAATCATAAAATGTTTACAGTGCATCAGAACTACATCGGAGTGGATGGAACCAGAGAACCTTACCTGCTAAGTGTGGTGCAGGAAGGTGGAGCGGGCCTTTTACGAGCCATCCTCTTCAATAAAATGGTGAGAAGTGCTACTTACAGATATGGCACGCGCCCTGCAAGATTTCAATCACTTTTATTTCGCACGACAGCGCTAAGTTTTACCGTCCTTTATCGCACGAACAATAAAATTGAAAAAAAAATATCGCCCTTGATGTATTCAGAACGACTGCTTGTTCCAAATGGTCTCCGTGACAGAATAATTAATTTATTGAACCGTGAAATGTAAAGCAGTTGATTTCATCTTAGTCAATTGCTTGGTTTTACCACTTTATTACCTGATTTATTTATTTGAGCTTAATCTTACTACCTTCGTGACACGTTTCTGTTTTAGTCCAAAGGTATGCATAAAAGCTGAAAGCCATATAGAAGGAGAACGTAACCATTTATTGGAGTGCTTTAACGAACAATAAAAAGTCTCGGTGGAAAAAACGTTTAGAACCATGCTTTACCAATTTAAATCTGTTTCCATAGGGTGCCCATAAGATATATCTGCCACCAAGTGCATGGAACAGCGGTGGTGGACAGGCGCCGACTAGACCAACAGTCAAGCAGATTCTATCACAATTCCCTTCAATGGAACGAGTTGATAAGGTCCCGAGAGAGGTTAGTTGTTGTCCTTACTAAACAAATAATTACTTATACAATTGTTATTACCTCCATTTACGAGCTCATGCATGTAATGATTTCCTCCCGTATAGATAACATGTGCCGAATTACAAAAGGACGTTCTGCTACTGGAAGAACAGGAAGGCTCTGTAAATTTTAAGATAGGAGTAATGCTAATGAAACCCGGCCAAAAGACTGACGACGAAATGCTCTCCAACGGTAAATATAACACTAAATATTAAAAGCTAAATGTAATTCTGAGAAAGGACATTGAAATGTTGAAAATCTTTCAGAGAAAGGCGACGAGAAATGGGACAGATTTATTTCACTTTTGGGAGATAAAATTCGATTACGAGGCTGGAACCGTTTTCGAGGGGGTCTGGACGTCAAAGGTAACATTCATATTTCTATTTAGTACAACTTATTACGTAATAACAAACAGTAGGAAATGTTATTTTCTTTGACCCTGAGGCTACACGCGACGAGGCATCAATGAAGTTGTTGTTGCGATAAATCTGGCAAAATATTCGTCAAAGCACATGTACTCGTAATTTGCAAAAACATGATATTTTAATGAAGCCCAGCGAGTGAAACATCAGCATAAAAGGAAAATAAATTGCTTAAATTCGTCTTATCCAGACTCATCTTAATCGTGCCCGTTGTAACAGGTGACATGACTGGCAGCCATTCCATTTACACGATGCATCAAGGACACGAAATTATGTTTCACGTCTCGACAATGTTGCCGTTTTCCAAGGATAATAAGCAACAGGTGAGGACCATAAAATTATAATAACGAACATTTATATGTCGCAGCGTATCTTTTAATTAAATTCTTCGAAAAATATCTACTTTTAATTTTGTAATTATTGCTCATGTTGGTATTCTGAAGTAATTTGGCTTCTCAACGTCTCGTCGGTGTCTGCTACAGCTATCTACAAACGCCTATAAAATATTCTCAGTTCAGATATTGTAAACTTCAGTAAAGTTATCCAGTCTAACAAAACCAGCTTAACTTACTTAACTCCATTAAACTTTGGGTCTATGATGCGTCTTTCCAAAATTTTTGAGGCATTCTTTAGCAAGAAACCGCAAATCATATTTTAAGATTTACAAGTTAGTTAAACTTTTTGCTTCAAAATTCATTTACGAAGATTTCAGAGATGAGATAGGTTACCGTTAGTCGCAATGCGGAGACTCGGGCGACAGCGTGGCATTTTATGTGTTTTTAACTAGTTTAATTTGGCTTCTAGCCGGTTTTGATAGGAGTAGGTGAATTAAATTAATGAAAATAACCGAAACAGTCTCACACTTTCTTCCCAAGTATTACCACGCTACTGTGGCATTCGTAAGAATATGCCTAAGACTTACAATTCTGTTTGCGTATTACACTACTAAAACACAGGCATAAGTAATCCCCGAATCATTTACCATCTTGCTCCTTCTAATCCCATTTCGGTTGTTTTGTTTCAATTCGCACCCGTCATTGTTGATGACGGCAGTCCAATGTTACTCCAGTCTAGTACAGGGCTAGAACACATTTCACAGCGGGAACACAATCAAAACAACAAACAATTACACAGTGTTGTTATCGCCAGACCCAAAGTTTATCCTGCATACGATTCCGTCCAATTCCATTGCAATCATGAAACTTCAGTACCTACAAAGCAATTTGGAAAGCGTACCCAAACCCAACCTTTTGTATAGCATTAACCCGTTAATAAAACTGTTCTTCATATCGCCTCAAGGCGCTATTCCACTTAGTTGAACCGAATTGAGTCGTCTGAACTTAGACGTCTTTTTAGGATGCATCCGCATCTGGCGAATGCGCAGCTCGCGAGCCGTCGACCCGGGCATGGTCCATGGTCGAGCGGCGAGTTGCCCATTACTCGCCGCCCGCATGCACGCGGTGGCCGGAGATCGTCTTGCGACGTCCGACGACGTGGGCGTCTACCATTGCGGCTGGGACGGAGGGAGGACGCTGTCATCTCCCATCTCGCGGCCCGCCTCCTCCTTCGCGAGCATGACTGCTTCGCAGAAGGAGGCGACCGCTTCCCACTCCGTCTCGCCCCGCAGCATGGCCTCGACCAATGCCGGGCGCGGGAGGTCTCCGCCTATCGCTGCCGTGAGGACACGGCGGTGCTCTGCCCAAGCGGGGCAGTCCTGCACCATATGCTCCACCGTGTCCTCCGGGCGATCTTCGCAGTGGTGACACCCAGGCGTTTCTTCCCTCCCTATCCGACACAGGTACCTCCCGAAACTTCCGTTTCCGGTGAGGACCTGCGTCATGCGGTAGGTCCTGATGCAACTCCAGGGCAGGGTGTTAAAGGCGTTAGTGATGTGTAAAGACACCGCCAAGACGTACCTGCCCCGGGATACCGCATCCCCCGTCGTGAGGGCTCTCAAGCGCATGATGGCATCCACCGTCAAGCGCCCCCTGCGGAAACCAAACTGGCTCTCCGCAAGGTTCGACCCACCCGCCACAGGTGCCCGACGAGACGGTCTGCAATGACTCTCTCAAAGAGCTTGCCCACCTCGTCGAGCAGCACGATGGGCGGAATTGCGGAGATG
Organism: Agrotis exclamationis; assembly: GCA_950005045.1. Classification (NCBI taxonomy): domain Eukaryota; kingdom Metazoa; phylum Arthropoda; class Insecta; order Lepidoptera; family Noctuidae; genus Agrotis; species Agrotis exclamationis. The sequence continues at coordinate 7,551,040 of OX465417.1, read as the reverse complement.
CGGACGCACCCTTAAAAAATATTTAGAAATCTTCTGTACACATTTAATCAGATACTGAATTCATATGCAGATTTACGAGTAAGTGCGACACAGCCCGACGTACCGCGATCTTAACTTTTTTCCAGTTAGATTATAACGATATCTTTGAATATTAATGTCACGCAAAATTCTGCATTGAAAGCAGCAACCTGAACGACTGTTGGGAATAAACAATTAAAAAACAAAACCGGTCTGGTTGGAGGGACTTCTATTTTCCACGAACGTCACAACTTGCTAAATTCAGTTCTGAACTATTTCGTCATCTGGCTAGGGGAATGAACCCTTTAACAGACCTGCAACTTTGTATGTATTTATTGCAGCTGGAGAGGAAACGCCACATCGGCAACGACATCGTCAACATTGTGTTCACAGACGACTCGGTGCACAATACATTTAATCCGCAGTGCGTCAAAAGCCATTTCACACGTATCCTTTTATCAATATTTTTCAGTCTGCTGCATATGTATTTTTATTGCTCACTGTGGAGGTTTTAGTGGTTGTGAATTTTTAGTGGCATTGCTTTCTCGTTTGAATATTTTTCGTTGAGTTAATGTTCTGGATAAAAAAGATAATATATGCTTGAGAAAGCGAAGACTTTTTTGTTTTTGCTAACCCGTGTTTTGTTTCGTCATGAATATTATGTAGGTAGACTACCTAAAGTCTTAAAGTATTTTTCAATATAGCTGATATATTTTCCTTAAAGATAAAACAGATATATTCGCAGTAGTTTCAGAGGTGGAAGAAGGATACAAGCTGAGCGTTTACAGTGACGATACAGTACCACCGTTTGGACCATCTTTACCTTGTCCACCAATATTCAATGATCCGCAACTGTTTAGGGAATTTTTACTGGTAAGTTGAGATCATGCCTTTCACTTTTTACAATGTTTGCTGTTTCTCAATTCGTAAGTAAATTATTTCTAAAACAGTGATCAAAACAATAGTCAGTGACCGCTTCTCTTTGACGATTTTTCTTTCCAAGAAATATTTATTTCTTTGACATAAAACAATTCAAAATCCCCAGGTAAAGTTAATGAACGGAGAGAAAGCAGCCTTCCAAACGCCTACATTTGCATTGAAACGACAACGAACCCTGGACACGCTTATAAGGGACATCTACGCGGAACACTGCTCCGACCATAAGGTGGTAAGTTTCACAAAGACAAGCATTTGTAAATACAAAACTTTTCATAGAATAAAAGTTTTAATTAGTCCCTCTGTTTAGGATCCACTTTTGCGAAGTTTTTTAATTAGGGCAGAGATCTTAGCTGCACCTGTACCTTAAAATTGTGAAGTTAGAAGGACCGTACTGTGTTTAGTTTATGGTTTTTTCAATTCACTTCTACACAGATGTTGTAAGTGTTCCATGTTCCACGCGCTTGTAATTTAGTTAGCAGGTAGCACTGGCAAGCAGTTGGAGTGTATTTTTGCGCAGCTTTCTAGTTAGGATCTAAACAAAGCAGCCAAGCTTGTAGTGTGCTAAAGTTGCGCTTCTACCTACTTGTAGAACTACATTTTGTACCCGTTTTAAAAGTTTCCATAACATCTTCTTTTCATACACAAACAAGATTTCTGTACTTCGTTTATACGCGCTCATTTTAAAAACACGCTAGCATTATTTTTTGCAAACATTATGCTTACCCGTGCATCGTTCTAAAAACATGTTTTTCTTTCATTTCCAGATCATATTCATATCATTATCATCATGCCCGTGAGGAAAGTCTTGAGAGGCATACATTCAGTTGAATGCTTACGAATCGAAAGTGGAACTACGAAGTCTCATCTCCCAGTATTAGGCGACGAGTCAACGACGGCATACTCAGGATATTGGCCACAACTTTGCTACAGTTTCATTGAAAGCTGGAATGGAAGAATCATTTTCACGCATTATTCTGGCACTACACACTAATAATGCAAATACGACAAAAGAAAAAAACTTCCTTTAGTACCTTTTACGATCTCCTTCTCCCTCCTTCACCATTTTAGCATTTCTCTCTCCTTCTTCAACATCCTTTATACAACTTGAGTCATTCTTTCAGCCGATGCTATCTCGCCGAGCGCTCTCAGATGTATGGTCAGGCGGTGCAGGTGCCGGCGGCGCAGGCGCAGCGAGAACAGAACACTTCTTGCACGTAGGACAAGCGCTCAAACTTGATGCGGTGTTGCGAGGCGATGCTCCCACTAGTCTAGTTTCATCAGGTAGCTAGTCTGATATCCGATTTAATATATCAAAACTTCTGCTCACCAAAGTAATTACCGAATTTTTGTGTTAATACCTACACATTAGTGAGAAATATTGCTGTAACATAATTAATGGGTTTAGGATGTGGCGGTTCCCGACGAGCCCCATGGGAAGGTAAAGTGTGGCGCGCTGCACCGCTCCCAGCCACGCCGGTTTGCGCCGAACAACTGTCAGAGGGACGACTTTTGCTATCTACTACTTCCAACACATATATTTTAGAAGGTACGTACCTTTTTGCACTGAATTTACCTGAAGTTGAATGACCCGTAATCCTTAGACACCCTCCCTCGGGACCACTCAGTGTCACTCAAGAAATCTGTGCCCATTCTTATTGTATAAAACCTTGTCTCGACATTTTTCTTTTGTAAAAGGCATGTCATCTCTCATCTTTCGTCATGAAGAAGGTAGGTACTTCAAGGTTGGACCTTGAAGTACCTACCTTCTTCCGTAGAATTATTTCGGAAAAATGTATTTAGTTATAAACAGACGAATATCTCGACGATATTTCAAAGTCTTGTTCTTCAACAGAAAGCGGGACTACTCGAGTAGTATTAAGATGGGAAGGCTGCGTTCGAGCGGCTCGTGTCAGTGAACGAGCGGGTCTCTTCCGAGTGGGCGCGCGGGTGATTGCGGGGGGAGGGTCCACTACTGGCGGCGCGGGGGGCGCTGGACTGTACGCTCTGCCCATTCAGGAGCTGTGCGCCGGCGCATGGGCCATGCGACCCTTACAAGACTGCAAGCATGCCCGGCTTCCACGGACTAAAACTGCACATTATTTTGATCTACTAGAAACTGGTATGTGTATTTTTTCCAAATTTTTCCAATTCGTGGCGTAGTTATCGCAATGAAAACAGATAAATTAGTCCGATTCACTCTTCATAAACTTTTAAAACCCAGGATCCAATTGAATCAGGGGAACGACTACATTTTGTGACTGCTTTTAGGTGAAGGAGGTAAAACAACATTAGCGGTAGCAATTGGTAGAAGAGTAATGATTATGATTGAAGAATCAAAGACTGACAACGAGATGGGTTTCGAATTTACACATATCAAAGTGAGTAGACCTCTGAAAACTACAACAATCTTTTAAAAGTTAGATTAAATACCTAATAATTTGTATCTATTCAGGATATCCAACTGAGTGAATCTCCCATACTGATCAAACTAATGGATGGAGAAGTAGGAATAATGGTAGTAGGATACAAACATCATTGGGAAGTTTTAGAGTCCGGAACAGGCCAGGTAAGATCTACAACTCGAGCTTTATTAAGAACTTTTATATTGAATACTTTCGATATTAATTTGATAATCGATACTTTCCAGGCAGTAAAACGAGCAGAAAACTCGGAAGATAGCGGACCTCGCCGTGGAACTCTAGTCAACGCCTTACGCATAGGAGACGAGAGAGATGGACAAATTGTTTTATGTTATAATCGTAAGCATATCCTACCATGATATACAAACATTGCTTTTCCTTTTGGACACAGTTTTAAATAATAAGACAATGATTGCTTTCAGATACGTGCCATTTTGAAAGACTAACAAGTAAAGGACTGGAAAGTGATACCGAATATGACTTTCATTGGACAACTGTGCCTGCAGCAGTAGGTAAGAGCGAACATAAGAATGATTTCCAACAAACTCAATTTGTCCAAAAATCTTCCAAATCTTTTTATGGTTAAAATACTACTTTGTTTGCTAACACCAACTTAATAAATTAATTTGATTTCAGTTTGCGCTTTCCCCTACATTATGGCATTTGCCGAAGATTTATTAGAGATACGACTAGTTGCTAATGGATCCCTAGTACACGCAGCCTGCATACCTGGACTGAAATTACTTTGTGGGCGAAGAGTAAGTACCATACCCGATTTATTTTGACTATATGTTAACTGGTTCTTCTGAAAATGTCTAGTTTATCTTAAATCGCATATAATTTGTTTTTGCGCTTATTTGGTGCCTTGGTGCCTCATTACTCACGTCCTAAGCCATTCTTAGGACTCACAAAAGAAATTCGTAGACTTTATCAGACATTTTGAACAACTATTGGCTCGCCACGTAACCTTACAAGCTTAGTTAATGCCATTGAACTGTGGAGTTAAGACTTTGTTTATACGACCATTATCTTTTGGGTCTAAGCAGCATGATTGGCAGTTCTCTCGTCTCGCCTATTTTTTTTTCTAATTCTTCAAGTCGGTAAAAGTTGAAAGCCTACTTTAGTAACACACATCAAGTTTCAGGATATATTCTATGTGGCATGCGCACCGGAATACGTGCCTTTGAGTCGGGAGATAGATCCGTGCCTCAGTTTACACGACGAGCTCGTCAGGCAGATGAGCAAGCAATGCGGACCTTATTCCTTAGATGAAGATGAGAATCATGACAGGTGAGATATTTTTGAACAGGTGCTAATTGAATCCTAGACAACATTGCAGACTTAACGGAAATGCAGAAGACTGATTAACCCGCATACGTAGCATGACCAATTCTATCGCTATTTTACCAAGAATGGACAAAGTTATTTCATTTTTTTCCCCGAGTATCACACTACCCGTAGACGATAGAAGAATAGAAACATATTTCTTTTCATTTTGAACATCGTGGCTATTCTAGCGCGACATAAATCTTTTCACATTCTGTCATTTTGTCTATTCTTCCGTCGACAAAATCCTATTTCTAAGGTGTCATGCTACCAGAGTTGTAGAGATTGAAAAGCTAAATAAGACTTAAAACTGGTTTCTTTATAAATCTTCTATTTACAGAGACCCATACAGTTTAAATCGCACTGCACCTTCGGAGAACAATTCAGCATCGAGCAGAAGCAGCTCAATTTCTTCAGAACAAGAGAACATTAGACCACCTCTGACACGAATGGCTCCAATCTCACCACCTACTTCTCCTCAAGGTTTGTACCTATTTTACACTTTTTTTTTAATTGTTTTAATTTAACTGGCTATTTATTAGCATTTTTTTGTTTAGCGTCGTAAAATCATCAAATGAGTCCTCCCACCCACGGCAGGGCGGGAGGGACTGTCAGACTCGTACTGACTAAAATCCACGATGTTCTTCACTAGCCCTTTACGTTCTGGGGTCACGGGGTAATTCATTAGTCCCCGGCAGGCTGGCTATTTATTAGCATAGGAAAAAAGTTATAAATGAATGAGGTTCTATCTATTGCGAAGACTTCGACGCCTTTCAAAAACAATGCCGAAAAAAATTTTTTTTTTTTTTGTTGACAGTGTTCCTGCTGTCTGCATCGATAACATCAACATCCTAAAAATAAACATGAGATACAACAATTTCTTTACAATTTTTTTTTCTGTTAATTTCCAGTGCTGCCTGAAAACAGTGGACGGTGTGTGAGAATTTACAAGATTCCGCAGAGCAACTTGAGCGCGGGGGCGTACCAACGACAGTCGGTCTCCGCCGACCAAGTGGTCACATCCTACTTTTCCGACAGGTGAATATAATCATGAAAACGTTAATTTTGTAAACTACGAAAAACAACCTTACAGCTACCAAGTCAAATTGTTACCATGGACGCTTGACTTCACGAAAAATACTAATGAGTTTATAATTAAATTATTGCATTAACTAAACTAACAGAAAACTTCGTTCTTTTTCAGGCCAAATAGCATCAGGCAGAGACTAGCAGAACTGAGACTAGACAGCAAATCACGAGGAGGAGGTGATGATGAAACCTTATAAGTGATACGAAGAAAACCAAACTAACTTCGTAGCTTGTTATCGAATACGGAACCAGGTGCACAATTTTAATGTATTAGTAGCTAGATACGAGTATACAACCGTAGGTACCTATAGGTATTGAGTGTTGGAAAGGTTGCCACACACGACATAACTTTCGAAATCGCAAATATTGTCTTAGGGAAACACTGTAGAAAACTCTTTTCAAAGCTTATGTCGTGTACAGCCAGCCTAAAATGTCTAGGTAAAAGATGACCTATAAAGAAAATTATTATAATGAAGTAGCAACGTTACATGTAGACATAGTACGAGTAGATCTTAGAGGGATACTTTTGAATGGCAAAGATGTGATAAAACAAATATGGGTGATGTGTAGCGAACAAAACTATATTTCGTAGAGCGTATGAACAAATTAGTATGAAGCTATTTTACGTTGACTACTATAATATTTTATCATTGTTGCAACATTGGAGATTTATCTGAAAGAATATTATATTACAATAGATGTATATTTCTCTTCCCTGCTATTGAAATAAGATTCATTTCAATATCTATACAGTTAAATTAATTGCTCTGCACAAAATATATGCTCAATATAAGGGAAACATACTGTATAAACAAAATTATATTTAAAACTAACAGTTACGATGTAGTTGGTCGTTCAATGTTAAAATAATTTTATTGGATAAGAAATTTTATGACCTAGCAACAATTTTTACAAAAATATACAATGTACAGTGTAACTACAGATACTATGTAATTCAAATAATTAATATTTATAATTAAATGATGAATCTCATGTTTTAATGTAATATTCTAGTCACTTGACTTCAACATGTAAGACAAAAAAGTGATGTAAAATAGTTCTCTTTAGGATTAAACGAATTATGAAGGAATGATTATAATATTATCTTTCGAAAGTCTATTTGACACCAGAAAAGAAGTGCCATCCAATTATTTGGTTATCTTTCTAGACTTAATAGTGTAAAACTGTAATATTTTGCGATGCAAGAGAATTGAAATCTTATTTAAGTGTTAATACAGATTATCTTCAATGTACATAGAGAAGTAACAGTAGTGTTAACATTTCAAACGTATTAATTAAAGTTACCTATTTACTTGTATTACACAAATCTAGTAGTGTGTTGAATGTTTCAATGTCGTGCGAAAATGTATATTACTAACCAAAGAAAAGAACCAAACTGATAGTAATAAGTTTAAATCATAAGAATAATTATGAATGCTGACATCACATGAGAATTAAAATTATGTGTGTACAATATGTTAGTCATAAAGTTTTGTCCAATTGAAAATGAAATGTATTGTGTAAAATTGACAAGTCTTTTAACATGTAAGCTTTTCGATAGTAACTAAATAACGAAGGGATATTCGATAGCGATCCTTCTTTTATTTCTTTACTACAGGCCTACCACTGAATTGAGATGACGCCTGCACGCGTAACTTGACTCCGAAGACACGGGTTTTGGCGACGAAAGAATATACAAAATTACATACCTAATCTAGAAAGATCGCTATCGTCCTAAGCATAGCGTTGCTACTATGACAAATTCTATATCTATTCCACGAAAGAAATCTTTTTCCTTTCTGTCATGTTGTCTATTCTTCCGTCGACAAAGCCTGTTTCTACGGTGTCATACTTACTACGCGTGCAGGAGGGCATAAAGTAAACATGTCGCGAGGGCTCTGCCATTGGCCTATAGGTCATCAACAACTCCCCGCAAACCGCGCACCTTCCTCAAACACCTTCTCAACTAAACTTTAGGCCTGTATCTACGTATGTGTCCCAATAATGTACCTATGTTGAACTATTAGTGTAAATAACTACTTAAGATTGTACATTTTTTATAATATTTCTCAGTTTATGATTGTGCTGTTCTAGTTCCCACTTCGACATAGGAAAGAGTTACGATAAATATTGAAAATATTATAAATGTCTTAGCAGAATATTGGTGTATTATCATAAATATATTTTTATTGCCATATCCAAAGTTATGGAAGTACAATTTTATTGCCTGTGAGAGATATTGAAATACCTCCGAAAGAAAAGTTATAAAGATGTTATAGTAGTTCACAAGTTTATCAAAGATCTATATATATTTTAAATTAAAAGAGTAAGAAAGCCGCATGCACATTAAATAAAAAATACATATTCCACGCATTCAGTTATGAAAATGCATGCGTGTTATATGTATACTTTTAATAGCACATAAATCTAGTCTCAGTATTAGTCAAAAAGTATTTCTACTAGTGTACATGCGGCTTTATTTTCCTAATCACCTGTTTCAACAAAATGTGATAATACGTGAAACAAAAATAATAAAAATAGCACAGTGTATAAAATGAAATTTATTGTTTATATCATATACGTAGACAAAATTAATGTATATTACTATAATACTTCATAATAAACCCGAGATACTGAACAAATATAATAAGTGTATTATAATTAAAAACAACTGTTCCACTAACAAAATAATACCTACTTATATAATGTAGGGTTTACTCTGTTATTTTCTCTGAGGTTTTAAATAAATGTCTGTTCAGAATCTGGCGTCTTTTTTATTTTTACTCTATAAATACACCTAACATTAAAGCTAAGTAGGTCATTAATAAATCTAGTCAAAACTAATTAACAAATTCAGTAAAAGTTAGACTAAGAAGTGCACTTACTTGTAAAAATATTAATATCAACACTACAGTTAACTATAAAAACTTGGGTTGCTGCTTCAAAGCAGTTATGTCTAAAAATCGAGGCATCTCACCTGGCGTTGGCGACTTTGACGATGGTGGTATACCTGGAAAAACAAAATACTTAATGTAGAATTTTAGACCATTATTATCTACCGTCGACTATTTTCCATCCTTATAAATAGCCACCAATGCAATAAAGGCCTTCAATGACGACAATCTTAAAAGATTTTTTTTGACCAAAAACTGGTTACCTACTACAAGTTTGGGGTGCTAAGACAGGAAACCTCCACGTGCGCCCGTGGACTGGAGTTCCCTCTCGGATACGTCCGTGGGGAAGATCAGTTTTTCGGACCGGTGCGCCCTGGGATGCGGGCAAAAACTCTTCACAGCACACAGTGCCTAAGTAAGGGGTCTCTTTGCCCGTATGCGAATAGCCGACAGGCTACGCGTTGGAGCGTCCACGTGTTCCTCTGATTAGCAAAGGGCACAGCGGCGGAGCGGGCTTGCGGACGGTGAGTAATGGGTAGCTCGCCGCTGATCAAGGACTAAGCCCGGGTCGGTGGCCCGTCGTGTCGAGTTTCGCGCGTGCTTTCGGGGGAGTTGTCAGCAAACTGACGGGGCCCCTTATGGGGCCAAATGCCTGCTGGGGTCGCGGGTTTTTCTCAACACAGGATACCGTGGCCCCGGAACATAAGGGCATCCGAAGGAACACGGGTGGATTTTAGTCAGTAAGAGTCTGACAGTCTCTTCCGCACCACCCAGGGCGGGAGGACTCATTTGATGATTTTACAACCTAAAAAAAAACTTACTACAAGTTTCAGTCATTTGTATTTCCTACAAGTCACCGCTTTAATCTCTTGTTCCTGTTGTAACTATTACAAAGCGAGACTTAAATGAATACTTAAATTAAAGCGACCTGGACCCTGAGTCACCAAGAAACAGGAATGAATAAGACAGTGTCTTAACAACCATATTTCCTACCTTGCCTGAAGTTTCGCGCCCGCAAAATATAAATAAAATGCCAAATAATATTATTATACACAGTGGGAGTCTTTATGATGTGCACATATAAAAATGAGGCCATCTATGCTTAATTTTACACATGGAAAAAAGTATAAAAAACAATTTTTTTTATTTGTTCCAAGTGTAAACAAAACAGTATAACTTTTAAAATTATTGATCTATCCCAATCAAAGAAACTCCATAATGATAAGAAGCAATTAGGCATTCTCATAAAATGAAAATTACCTAAGGTTTTTTTGCAATAATCACACTTTTTTTCGCGAGGTGGTTATTGTTGATCGTGGTGACGCAGCGAGTAGTGGGGGGAGGAGCGGTGCGCTGTCCTGTCAGATCTCGATCACTTTTGCTCGTGAGCTCAAACATAATGGACGTTAAGGACCTAATTATACCGGTTCTGTTAATTTCGTGATATATCGTAGTTGGTTTTCGTTTATTCTTTCATTATTCTAGTACAGCGCAACACACCTTGCAACAATTTATGCCTTTCCATATAATTCCTGGTCGCGAAAGACATGTCGATAGGCACAGGCGCGGGTCGAGGCGCCGGTCGCTGTGGGGCTGCTATAGGAGGCCCGTTCTTCAAGTACTTGGCAGCTAACTGGTTCATCTTCAAACTGGTGTCAGTAGACGCATAGAGGTGTGGTTGATGTAGCCCGAGGGGGTCGTCGCCGAATTTAACTCTGAAATTACAAAATTTGTTGAAAATCTCTAGTTTTTCTATCAATCTACCCCCAGAGACAGCTGATGTATTACTGGAGAGTTTGTTCCGCCGCTGTTTATTATGAGTCCAGGAAGTTGAGAAGGGCAGGAATAAATTATTGACATTCGAAAAGTGATCTCCCCTACTAAAAACAATGACGTATTATATATAGACACGCCATGAACGAACATCGCGGCGCTTAAAAACGGCGACAATACTAGAACTACTTATACGCGTGAAGAAAGAGAAAGAAAATATGACACCGTACGGCGGGAGGGAGACACAACTACGCGCAATGTGGCCAATTGGCTTCATTTTTTGTTGCCATTTTAGAATGCGGACAACGTATCTATAGTTTATATATCATTGACTAAAAATTACTTTTAATTTTAACAATCCAGATTCCTTTATTTGGTTGGGTTCCTAGTAATCAGAACTGATAATCTATACTTCCATTTACCTTTTAGTTACACTAACATTAGTCTTGTCAATTTGCATTTGCACAGTCTGCAACTGTTGTCTTGTATTTCTGTATAGAGCACTGGCTGATGACGGCATGTCTGAGTCCTGCAGCATGCCATTGACATGAGTCTGAAAATTATTGAAAAAAATAACAAAATTAATTTTGAATAGTGGGTTCACTGAATATTAAAAAAAAATGCAATAATCAGATCAGAGAAGTGTATTGACATTACCATAACTTTATTGTAATATGTCCATCCAACATTAGACTGGTCATCACTTCCTGCTTCAGAACTAAAAAGAAAATCATATATTATCATGTGTTACATATTTTCTTGTTTCATATTTATGCTGGTAAAATGGATCTAAAAGTGAACTAAGGTAGTGGATACATGTAGTAATCAACCAATTTCAAATCACAGACATTGAATATGGAAGAATTATAATAAGGTTATAAGGAACAGATATTGAAATTTCGAATATTGTGAGTCACACTACCTATGGACTGCATGTGCATTATTTTGTGGACAAATAAAGCATACTGTGTTTAGTTTATTATATGCTTTTAGAGAAATTAATTTCATGATTTTAGAAATCAAGTCCCTAAACTTAGGATATTGATAAACTTACTCGCTATAATCCCGTATATCCAAATACAAGCTCTGTTCAGGTGACATCAGAGGTGTTGTAGCATTATCTATCTGAACATTGTACAAACTCAATTCATTCAAGGTTTTCTCTTCATTCATACCAGCAGGTTGGAGTACACCACCATTAGTTACAGCATTGCCCTGGGCCTCAAACTCTGCCCTCATAGTTTCACCCACAGGGGCAATACCATCCAAAAAGTTTGGATTAGGGGACTGTCCCTTAGAAAGGACCTCTTTTATACTTATTTGGGACCTGTTACATTGTATCTGAGCATTGTCATTGGTTTTCAATATTTCTTTGTTGATTACTGTTGAGGTTCGAACCATTTCAAAGCTGGTCATGACTCCTATAGATATTTTATGCTGTTCATTGCCAACATTTTGTATAGCTACATGTTCTGTTGTGTGAGTTTGTGTAGGCAGTTGGGTCTGTTGACTAGCCGAGATGAATTTATCTACTTTCTCTTGTAGCAGTTGTAGTTGCTCATTCTGGAGCTTAATAATTTTGAAAAGATCAGATACAGTAGGTTCCCTCTTCTCCTTGCTTACATTTGTCTGTTTTTCAACCTCCATGGAGTCAGACTTCTTGCTTTGTTCATACTTTTCTATAGCCCAGGTTTTTTTATCTACTGCATTCATTTTTGGACTGACAGCTGCCTGGTCCATCTCGCATGTATTGTACTGGTATTGTCTAGATGGTGTATGGTTACAACAGGAGCATCTACTGGGTGGTGGAGGCAACCTGCAGGGACATTGAGTATTCCTACCAGCATTTTGATGAATAAAATGAGGGTCATGCCTCGCCATGTGATGCTGAGGTGTTTGTTCTTTGGTCATATAGTGTGCACTGGGTGATGCAATAGGTTTAATGCAATGATGACAACTACAGTCTAAATTAGCAAGACTAGTAGGCTGTGGTACATTTTGTTTTATAATTTCAGGCACAGTAATTGCTGCCATTTGCATTATTTCTTTTTTCTTAGCAAAAGGGTCATTCTCTTTGTCTAAACTGAGCTTACTTAATTGCTTCTGTACAGGATTCATATCCAAATGGAATTTGTCCAAGTTATCCCTTTTTATAAAGAAATCATTGTCTTTGATATCCTTGATAAGAACATTTGGAGGTTTTACTGTTTTATTCTCAATGGAAGTTTGCTGTTGGGAATTGTTTTGAGGAACATATTTAATTGTATTACTTTCAAAAACATTGTGGTTGATATCTGCAGGCTTTAAGATAGACCTAGTGAAAGAAGGTTTTCGAGGCTCGTGGTGTGAAGCATCAAGCATACTTAACTCCAAGTCGTTAGACGGCGACCAGTCAGGCCCTTTCTGATAGCCCGGCAAAGGCGTTTTGTTCATCGTCGGGTAAGGGGAACTATTACTACATTCAAACAGTTGCACTGGGTCATTGCTATAAGGTAAAACTTTAGGTTGACTATACAAGTCTGGTATATTGTTATGTAACTGCCTCTCAATAAGTGGACGAGGTGAGTGGCACTCACGCTCGTTCATGTTGATAGATTTAAAAACTTTAACAGGGCTCTCAAACCGAACTTTCTTCATGAAGTCCACACCTTTTCAATATACGCCTCGAAATTTCATAAAAAACATCAATAAACTATTCACTTTAACATTTAGTTAAAAATCTTATCAAATTACACAAAAAAATCATAAAAACTAATTCCCACGTAAAATGCGTAAAATATCACAACAAACTTTTGAAAATACCGTCTTGTATTGTCCTCATTTGACATTTGATTGACACTTTGACAGTGATTGACAGTTCAATTTTGACAACTTTGGCAGAGAGTATAGAGTGATCTAGTGATGATCATCTAAATGAAAACGGATCAAGATCCACAAATAACGCAACCTAAACGGTTATTGCAAAAAGGTGACTATTGGTGATTGAAACGTTTTTATATTTTTGTAACCAAATAAAAAATAAAATAAAATAATTTATTTCAGATAGAATAAAGAAAGAAGAATAAGTTTTATTTGGCGTCAGTTCATGTAGCACACATAATATTTAAAAAAAAAAAAAAAAGTACAGAGAATAATAAAGATAAACAAAAAAGGTTTTTTTTTTTTTTTAAATAAAGGAAGCGAATACATAGTACTGTGCTGTGTGCCTCACGGCTGCGCCAAAAAGGTCCATTTCAGCATTCATGCCAGACAGGGTGAAACTGTCTGACGCTGGTCTTCCAATGAACCTTTTGGGGTGAGTGACGCTGACGGAACAACAAACAAAATACACATAATTATTAGATACCCATAAATAAATGAATTAAATCCGATGTCTAAAAGATCCATAGTAGTTTTCCACATTCATTAAATTAAATTCATTAAAATTATAAAAATTAAATACATTATGATTACATTCAAATACATTAAAATCACAGTCATACATTAAAAATAAAATTCAGTCATACATTCAAAAATTTAACTACAGCTTGGCAAAAAACAGTAGAAAACCGGAAGTCGCCACTGTCTTCTCGCTACCAGCACTTTGAATGATTTTATTTTATTTATTTTCACTTATTACGTTAGTTTTATGGCACAATAATAAATCTAACAAACCTGCGTCTTTGTTTACATCAAATATCAAATATTTTAAAACGTTGTCAGCAAATAAAAAAATTAGTTCCGTTTCAAGACGTTCTGGCCAAGCTGTACATGAGAAATATACTCGTCAAAACAAAAAAGGGCCACTTTTTAAATTGCACTTTAAACAAGTACTGCTCTTATTTTGGGTACATAATAAATACTAAATATTTTGTTATGGTTTCTTTCAAGTATTAATATTGTTTCTACTGCATAATTGGAAATTCATAACTTTTTTTAAATTAGATATTTGAGATTACTTAGAATTACCGATATGGTGTTTTTTAATTTTCAAACTTCTAACGGAGTTTTCTTCGACTAATACAGCAAGCAGGCTATAATGATTTTTCAATCTCATAATGTCATGTATTCGGAGACATGTGGACGCAAAAACAGGCACTTGGGGTGTCACCTTAATCCAGGAGGCCCGTAGCCAGAAGAGGTAGGTTTAATGGTGGAATATTCCCAACGAGTGGTTCAAAATGCTTGAAACTGGTCTTAAAAGACGGGTAATATCACCAGACGCCGTAATCAAGGAAGAAAGTAAGTAAGTAAAGCCCAAGAAGACCATTTAGTTTGTTTAACCGCGCAAATAGAGCGAAAATCTACTGCGCGGACCGTACAAACTCCATTGCGTCGAGCTACAGTCATCCCTATAATTGACTACACTATTCCGAATCGACTCCATAAAGACTAACAATACTCTAGAAGATGCTTGGTTCGCCTCCAGTTACCTGCAGCGTATGGTGCAAATCGTGAAACATTTGCGAAAGAGAAAATTTATTGAAGTGTTTTAACTGGGCTTCATTGCTTTTTACTGACGAAAGGTGGGTTATTTTTTTTTTCAATAAAAACTGTTTCATAAGAATGTAGAGAAGATCTAAACAACAGGTTTCAGATCCTTGCACTCTTAAAACAGACTGTTCTGGCGAGTTCTGAATTATGCTCTGGGGCGGTTATCTCTATCACGCAAAACTGAGCTCGCACTTCTTAACGAGGGTGCTGTAACTCCTCAAAATTGCGTAGAGAATGTGGTGCAACTCCACATTATCCCATTCGCACAGCAAGGAATACCTGAGTTCTTCTTGAAGCAGGATAATGCTCGAGCTAAAACGACGTGACAAACAGTGCACACATTCCCTTACGCTCGTATTACGATGTTACAGTGGACACTCAGGATTTTTACCTGAGTTCTATTGAGCATTTAAGAGATGAGTTAAAGAAGCGTGGAAAAGAAAGTAAAATTCACATCCACACGCAGCTGGATCTCATAAATTGTCTGAAAACTTGCTGGTAGAGTATCCCAAAAGAAAATGTTCGGTATTTTAATCCAGACCATTCCACCTCCCATAAAATGAGCAGAACAGAGAGAACAGAGTTAAAGAGAAGCTTAAAAGAACACTTTGGAACATTAAAGACGTAATTTTTTCGATTTTTTTATGTTTTACGTAACTTGATACATTCCTGCAATTCCTCACTTTTCATTCAATTTGGTTTATTTTAACGATTTATTGAAATACATATTTAGTTTTTGTGTATTTCCATCTAAAACCATTAATATTAATCAGATTCAGTCATTGTAACTAGTAATATTTTTTTTTTTTTTAGGGTGGCAAAATCATCAAATGAGTCCTCCCGCCCTGGGTGGGGCGGGAGGGACTGTCAGACTCTTACTGACTAAAATCCACCCGTGTTCCGTCGGATGCCCTTTACGTTCCGGGGCCACGGTATCCTGGATTAAGAAAAATCCGCGACCCCGGCAGGCATTTGGCCCCATAAGGGGCCCCGTCGGTGACGCGTGAAACACGACGCGCCACCGACCCGGGCTTGGTCCTTGGTCGGACGGCGAGCATACCCATTACTCACCGTCCGCAAGCCCGCTCCGCCGCTGTGCCCTCTGCTGTTCAAAGGGACACGCGTTGGAGCGTCCACCCGACAGGCTATTTGCATACGGGCAAAGAAACCCCTTAGGCACACAGTGCCTAAGGAGAGTTTTTGCCCGCACCCCAGGGCGCACCGGCCCGAAAAACTGGTCTTCCCCCCGGACGTATCCGAGAGGGAACTCCAGTCCACGGGCGCACGTGGAGGTTTCCTGTCTTAGCACCCCAACTAGTAATATTTAAACATTATTTAATAAATCGATAAAAACCAGGTGGCCCTTATTTTGTTTTGAGTAGTATACCTATATTACAATTAGAATAAGTATGATTATTCAGATTATTAAATTAAAATACAAAATTACCCTTCTCACAAACGACCTCCAAAGTGGGGATGACAACCTATCCGCTACAGTTTCCAGGATTTTGTTTCGGCGCAATCTGCAGATCAGCCGTCACCGTCTTTTTGCGAATAACGGCGTGAAAACCATCAGTGCGATATAGCGCGAACATCCCCGATGCACTGCAGAATCGGGGCAGCCCCAACATCATCCTTAAGATATTGTTATATTGGATGCGCAGGACATCCAGCGATCTTTTGGTGTGACTGACCCACAGACTTCCCATGTAAAAGCTCTGACAATATGCCTTAAAAAGCTTAGTCTTAACTTCCTCAGAGCAGCAGAAGAATCTACGGACTAGCATTATTACCTCTGACCGCTAGAGCCCTGCGCAGGGAGCCAAGGCCGTAGGTAAGGAGATGTCAAAGATATTTAAATTTAGTGACACGATTTACGCTCAAGCCATTTATGGTAACACTGAGTGAATTATGGAGACATCTACAACCGGCCCTGAAGATCATGTATTCACTCTTCTTTAGGCGCCATCTCCACGAGCGAGAGAATCGCGACGATATTATCGTCGTGCCACGTATTTCCATACACTCTCGATGAATGCGTCTCCACACGGCGATATTATCGCGGCGATGTGACGAGTGGCAATGTGTGACATTAGTCGGGCGTATCGCCGCGCGCTCGTGGCGCTCTCGCAGTGAGCGCGCGCTCGACGACTCGCAACGGAATCGCCGCGCGCCCGCGACAAGCGCGTTACCAGTAGCGAAACAAAGCATAACGACTCGTCGCAGGCGCGCGGCGATTAATTCCGTTGCGAGACGTTGCACGCGCGCGGCGTTTCCGTGACGATTCGCTGGCGGAATAAACACTCGTCCTGGAGATTCTCCGACGATAGAAGGACGGACTCGCAACGTTTTCCTCGCTCGTGGAGATGGAGCCTAACATTGTAAAGAAGACCATGTACATCAGCATAGTCCTCACACACCTCTAACATCTCTCTAAGACTACCTATCGTCGGGCTCAGCAGCACCATATCGTCCGCGTAGCTTACGTTATATACACATACACCGTCTGCCGAGTAACCGAAGAGACTGCTGCTGAGCTCAATCAATGATGAGGTTATTATTAAATAGATTGAAGAGCTTGGGAAATGTCAAACCCCCCTGTCTTACCCCGCTCTCCAACCTATACGCTTCAGAAAGTGTATTAGCCAATGATATTATAAGTAGAAAAGGTGTAGATACGTTATACGCGCTCAAAAACAGACGCGCTCAAATGTGGTTGATTCACAAACCTTGACCTCAGTCCGACGTTGCCAGCGACAACGGATGCACTTCAAGAACGACAGAGTGAGTCAAAAGTAAAAGTGACTCAAAAACACCGAAAATGTCGTCGTGTGTGATGAAATATTGTACAAATTATAAAAGCAAGACTTCTAAAAGTCAAAGAATCACTTATCATTCGTAAATATATTATTTATCTTAATATTTTCACAAATAAAACATTACGTTTCTATAATATGGCGTCGTAAAAGAAAGAGTGCGAGTGAGAGTGCGAGTGAGATAAAAGAGAGAGCGTCACCATCTAGCTGTCACTTTTTTTCATATTGGTTTTATCAAGCTATCCTTTTTACTTGTAGTGAAATGTAATGTGTGTGAATAAAAAGTGTGTATGTGTGCTGCCTCTCTGCGCGGTACGCTTTTTTCTGTTGTTTTGTACGTGTATAACATATCTATGACTTATAATATCATTGGTATTAGCCCACCTTACAAGGAGGGTTATGATTTTGACCGGTATGTATGTATGTTTGTCTGTTCCCTCATAACCTCTAAACTACTTATCACTACATGACAAATGAGGTGTCGTTAGAAGCGTCTCAGTTGTCCGCTGGATAAAGGGTAGGTGACGTGTCACCAAATCCAATATGGCGCCCTCTAGGGGATGTAAAGTCGTAACCGGAAAATTATACCTGTTATTGCAGCGAATCATATTTTGATAAAGTTACAACATGTCACTGATAAGCAAATTGCAAAAAACACAAGAAAATTTGAATTTCGCATTGCATTCGCATGAATACGGCCCATTGTATGCTAAAATTGCTATAATGAAAAATATAATAAACGACATAAATTTTTTTTGTATTGCAACAATATTCAACAGAACAATATTTTTGTTTGGCATAAAGGCCTCGAAGCCATGCCAAAAACATTTAAAAAAAAAAACAATATTTTTGTTTTGAGGTTATAAAATAAAGTCTTGATATTATTTGTATAGAATTAAAAATGAATAGGCAATTGTTAAAAGTGTTTAGACCTTTGGTTTCAATAACCAGATCAAAAGGCTATAAACCGCCTGGTGGAATTCGATATCCTGGGGGCATCGTTTATTATCCAAGGTACCTAAGACAACCTTCCAAATGTATTCAGATTTCCCAATAATTTACTATTCCATTTCATATTTACTACATTAAACTTTTTCAGGTATCCTGATCACAAAGATCCAGAAGTTACACCTGCTAAATTATTTAGAATTGAGCGAATCAAACCCAGCAAACACCAGACACATTTTCTAAAAGATATTCTCCGGGAATTTAATATTTTGGAGGAAGTACGTTGAAAATACGATATTAATAAGAAAAACAAATGCTTTTATATAGACTAACACATCTATACTCTATTGATCTTAAGAATGTTAATAATTTTGTATATAATCTAAAGTAATTTTGTATAAACCACAAAGTACTAAGTTATTGTAATAAGTTGAACCAGTTGTTCCTGAGATTTGCATGGTTAACCAAACTATTCAGCTTCATAATATTATAGTATGGAATATCAAAGCTTTTATTTCCAGTCCTCTAGGATATATCACTTCAGACTTTAAATAATATCTTTCTTGTTTACAGTGTGAAAATAATGTTACTATAGTGAAAAATATACCAGAAGTAAACTCAAAGCTTTGGAAAATCAAGCATTTGATAAAAGTAACACCAATTCAATTCCCATATGGAGAGCCTACCAAAGATGACATCAACTACACCATTCTGAAGGAAAATGGCCAATGTTTGGTCACAAAGAAGTTGGAGCCAAAGCAGGAACAAGTTGAAGCCTTGGAACAGTTTGAAAACAGTAAAACCAAAATGGATTCAGACACTTTGAAGAAAGATTTAAGACACAAGTGGAATAATGCATTTGGTGGAGGATTTTAAATTTATTTAATGTAGATTAGTTAATTAGCAGTTATATTAAAAAAGTTATAATTTAAATTTTATTTTTCATTACAGTCCTAGCTGGTATTCAGTTTTTGCAGGATCTGATTGAATCAGTTTATAAAATGAAAATCTGATCATACATTAGTTTTTATAAACCATTCTTTATTAAAATCAACAGCTCTTTACATCTAGAACTAAATCATAACACTACAAATTAATATTTACAGAACTTATTCAAGAAATAATTCAATCATCATTATCAGGTTTATCAGCACTCCTCTTGTTCAGCAAATAGTTAAAATGTTCAGGAGTTTTGAAGTAATTCTCTAATATTATCCCATGCTTGTTTCCAAGATCAAACCTAGCATCACCCCATGAAACCACAAAAGTAGGATTTAATTTTTTAAAGTCCTTCACATTGAATTGATGTTTGCTTATTCTATTGAAGAAATGACCTCTGAACACTGCTAAATACTCATCACCATCTTGATACATCCGGATGACATATTTTGATATCAATATTTTTACAGCAGCATGTAATGCAATAAAAGCTCCGAGATAAACAAAACACTCCATAGGGCTGTTGGCAATGACTACATTGTCACCAATTGTCACAGGGGTATATGCATCAGCTTTATCATATATACAAGTAGCATAGTAGAGTGAGCCGGCTCCAACAATAGATGTTGATATTGTTAGATAAGTGGAAGCCCAATTCATTGCTGTGTTCATAGGCGCTTTGTATATCAGCTGCCATCGTTTAGAAACACCATCCTTTTCTCTCCACATGTTCTGGGTTTCCATGAAACGCATAGGTTGACTTGAGACATATCTAGCTGAAGTTGCCTGGAACACTTTGAATTGTTGCCGTTCGGCTAAACGTAGCAATTTTATACAGTTCATTGTGCAAGCACTTAGTAACTAATTTGATAATTCAGCAGTACTCAATGTTTTAAAATTCAGTCATATTTTTATTTACTCCGGCTGAGCTGTTTATTTTTGAGGTTATTTTTTTCTGTCATTTTTATTGACTTTGACTGACTCTGACAGTGACGTTTTGTTTATGACAGCCCTCACAGCCAATGACAGCTGTGCTCTAGATGTTGCGTTCAGAAAACTAAAGCTGCTATTTTTTCCCTACAACGACAATGAAAAATTATTAAAAGTGAGTTTATGTTTTTATTCGTAAGCTTCTGATAACTTAATTATGTAGGTATAATTATATCATTCTGAAAAATATTATAAATGCGAAAGTATGAATCGAGGAGATTCATCTGTTACTCAGTCACGCCGTCACGCCAGAACGTCTGAATGGATCTTGATGACATTTTGCTCATAGATAGGTATAGTCTGGAATTATAGCACATAAAATAGGTATCGTTCATCCGACACTTCGTTCCTTTGGTATAATTTCATAATTTCTGAGTTACAGGTGGCTGGCAACAGCTATTAGTTTTCTATTCCAAATATAGTTTGGATGGATGTCTATATCAATCACGTCAGACCAAGACCAGCTGAATGGATCTTGATGAAAGGCTTAGATGATTTATATTCTGGTCCTAAATGTTCTTTTCTGGTTCTGACCAACTTGTTTTATTAATTTATCCTAGTACAATGTATTGTTCACTTCGTTGTGTATTATACCAATTTATTATTTTATACATTCATAAAATTCAAAGACTATTAAAATTTGAAAAAGGCAAAAGTTTATTTTTACACATATATGTACGTTTTTCCTGTGCTCCCCTCTGCGGAAAAGCTTGGAAAAATGAAAGGTACAAAATAAATGAAACAGTGTATAAAAATGTATATAATTTATTTTCAACTTGAATATTCGATTCACGGAATAAAAAAAAACAATACTCATTAGTAAGATTTGTATACAAAAAGGTGCTTAATATATTGGAAACTTAAAATAAGTGATAAATTATATCCCGTGAAATAAATTCAACATAATTAAACAACAAGTTAGTGATAAAGTATAAGTTATTTTTGTGATAGTTATAAATATGACAACTCTTCTTATTAGTAAATAATATTAATAGTTATCTATCAACATTACAAATTAATAGCTAGTTATTCCAGTCCTAGCTCAAGTAAGAGCATGAAATACAGAACTAATTTAAGAAATAACTTTTCAATATTCAGTTCAGACTGGATCATCATCATCATCATATCAGCCCGGGATCACCCACTGCTGGGTATAGGCCTCCCCCTTTTTTCGCCATATCTCTCGGTTCTGTGCGTCTCTTATCCATCTATTCCCCGCGATCTTGACGATATCGTCAACCCAACGAGCTTTTGGGCGGCCCTGGTTTCTTTGGCCTAACCTTCAGACTGGATACTAGGAAATATGTCCTAAACAACAAATAACTAAGTTGAGGTTCCAACATTAATTTTACTTAAATTATGGACAGTAGAACTAAAACAAAGTGTACCTAATTTTACCTTAGTTTAAGTCCTCACATTAGATCCTCACATTACATCCTTAGATTTTTTTAAAACATGTAAGATATCGGCCTAATTCAAGCAGGAAAATCGAATTATGTAGCATGCCACACTTTTAAGCTGAAAACAAACTATGGGACGCGTCCGTCAGCCGCGGCTGAGAGACGCAGCTTATTGATGTCTACAGTCTACCCACCCAGTACATTGAATACTACACTGTGCAAACTATCGGTCGTAAGCCGCGGAAGTAACCTTGAGTCGCCCTTGAGCGTTCGGACGTCCGATCAGAATCTGGCCGGCTGGATGTTTGTGCGTCCGAAGACGCCGTCTGAACACTACCGTGCACATTGCTAAGCCGCGACTGACGGACGCGTCCGATTCCGATCAGTCGTCATGAATTATAATTTGTTCTGAGCTTTATATATACATCCATGCTACAGGCCATGCGCGCACCATTGAGGCCAAGACTATTAGACTAGCATTGATTAACAATATAATGAAACTATACGACCAAAATAGATCAGTAAATGGAATATTGCATATTATAACAAACCTATAATATTACACACACACAGCCAACGATGTTATAAACTTTTGGCTTAACATATACATAGGCTTGTCAAAAACTATATCTCTATCCTTTTCTACGATTATTTACAACATTGTAACATAAATATTTTCAGGTAAATCTTTTATAGCTATCAAAACAATAATTACATAGGTTATGGTTCCGACGTATTGAGATCGATACATAATTATTAACCTTAGTCTATTGTTTTTGTTTATAATTATTTAATAAATTTTATATTTAATGGAAAATGCCAAGAAATTGAGACTTTTCGTTCGACCCCTCTATGGTTTTTTCCGGTTTTCCTCTTATTTAAATTATCACTCTATTTATATTTTCGTTTGAAGATGAAATGAAGTGATTTGTGATACTAGCAAACCTAAAGATCAAAAAATATTTTTACATATTTTGAATGGCCTACAATACAATCATGGTCGTAGAACTATGAAAAACAGTCAGTTACAGAATGAAAACACAGATTGATACTGTACAAATTGCCATCATTTTGAGGTTGGTACCCAATGGCTCTTCGGCTTCATTAAATTCATGTTGAGCCTAAACTATTATTGGTAAAACTACGGTTATCTTTTTCCACATTCCTATTACTTTTACTACGTGGCCTTTTCACTGGATTATCTTTAGAACTTTCGTATTTAGAAAATAAGTAGTGGGCAAATGTATCGTCTTTGCCCAGATCAACATCTTTTTGTGGCACATTTAGTTTTTTTGAATTATGTGATATACTATTACTAGCGTTTTTTAAGATATTAGTGTCAACATTTCCGTTATTTGTTTTATAATTGCTTGTAGCATTTTCTCGTTTATCCTCATTGTCCGTAGTATTATCAGAGGGTGGTTTTCTTAAACTCTCGGGCAGTGCATCAGATTTTAACTTGACTAGAGTTGTATTAACGACGGAACAGTCAATTTGCATCAGTGTTACATGATCATTCATTAGAGAATCTGTAAATGAACAATACTGATTAGACAAAGTAGTCTATTGTAATTTGAATCTTATTTGCATTTTCATAAAAGCCAAAACGCATTTTTTTAGTTTAAAATTTGAAACTTACCATTTCCGCTCCTAGCTGGCAAAATCAACGCCATTTTTGGTGGTCGAGTAACATTATGTGATACAGCCGGCAGCAATAGATGCTCTCCTTTACCGAAGCCTACAATATAGAACGTATCATCTCGTCTATGCAAAGCTTGAAGTAACGCATCCCATTCACCAATATCATCAATATTGAAATCATTGACAGTTTTTCTCATAGGTTTCCGGTATAGAGTTTCATAGTCTATGACTGCGTTTTCAGCGAAGTCTATTTCTTTATTCCTCCTCAGTCGTCGTAATCGCGACTTATCTTTGATATTTTTGACCTGATTTCGCACGCTAGGGATTTCGACGAGATTACCGTCTAGTTGCATTTTGTTGAATAACCTGTAGGTTTCTAACAAACCACCTGGAAATAGAGAATAATGAATGGTTTATAATCAGAGTAAAATTCCAATTATTGCATGATTATTTATGCTTAAGTTAGTAGTAGAGAATCATCATGATCGTCATCATCATCATTTCAGTCTATTGCAGTCCAGTGCTGGGCATGGGCCTCTCCCATGGAGCGCCACAGTCCACGACCTCCCGATTTTTCAACTACTGCCTTCTTCAGGACATCGGTCTATCTTGCCGGGCGGAGTCCCTCACTACGTTTACCAGAACCTACGCGCGGTCTCCATTCCAGGACATTCCTAATGTAGAGTAGGAATGCTCTCAATCTTTCGTAGAGAATCATACAGAAAATAAAAATTATGTACTTTTAGTGTTATTGTTTTGACAGTCATAATCTAGTTATTTACGACCTTATGAGGCCCTCCGTTCAATACATTTTGAAGGTAAGACCGCACTAGGCGGAACTGCACCGCAGCAGAACTGCGCGACACGACGCCGACGCGTCAAAATATTCTTTATATGAAATTATACGAGACATCACACACTAACCGGCAACGGAACTGCACTGCAACCGAACTGCGTGGCAAAGAAACGCGTCGTGTCGCGCAGTTCCGCCTAGTGAGGTCTTACCTTAAAACTAAACCTGTACCGATCATTGAAATGAAGATACAGCCAGTTAGCTCGAGAAAAATACTTAAGTACTGGCAACAAAAGTACATTGTCGCAGGTGATCAGCACACTACAGCTACAACCAACAAAATAATTACCATTAATCTTTTCTTCACTCAGGTAAGGTTGACGTTTTTTCCTCGGCACATCATACGTCCAGTTTAACGTCTTGCCTCCACCGATCCAGCGGTTCAGCTCGCCCGCTATTCGTATGCTCTCCGTCTGATTTATATTCACGAAGTCTGTCGCCTTCATCGTCGCGTTCTGGCAATCTGTTACGTATGTACCGTTGCTTATGTCATCTGTAATTATAATTTATTCGGTAATAAATATTTTAGCTGTATAAATACACTAGCGAACCGCCCCGGCTGAAGTATAATGGCTGTAAATTTAATGCGGTTTTATCAGTTCTGTCTATTGATGAAACCGCATTAAAATCCGTTGCATAGTTGCAAGATCTAAACGTACAGCGCAAAACGACTTTGTTTCATACAAGTAAAGATACTTGTAAATAGGTTTTACCAGTACGATTTTGGTTTACTTTTATATTACCAAGCTGTTAACTAGATTTATTGAAGAAATTAAAATTTAACTGATACCAAAATCTTGTTGACGGTATTAAGATTGCCTTCCTTATTGCATAGGACTGGCGAAATATGGCTAAAGCCACAATCTGTTTAGGTAAAATGACATAAAATCTACATAATACAGAAGGTGATAACGGTTTTGTAGTCACGACTTGAAAACCAGTTTTACATAGTCGTAGCTAAAAATAAGCTGGCATTTAATTGGCTCAGACATTACCGAAAAAACGTTTTTAAAGACATCGACATTTTCGAAACAAGTCGAGGTCAAGTTTAGAATGTGATTTTGAATAACATTTATCTCTTATGAAAATGTGCCGTATAACAGTTATTAATAAGGTTCATAATTATTTATGAAACGCATATATTTTTTTAGATTTTATAAATGTATTTTATATTTAATTCTAATGGCTATCGCAAATATACAGCTCAGCTAAGAGTTAAATCCATTCAGCCGTTTTGACGCGATTGTACTGAATCACACCACAAACATCCATCCATCATTCTATTATGAATTGATATAGGGTACACACCATTCGCAATATCTACAGCAGTATCCTCTGACCACAGTAGATGTCTCGTGTGATGTGGAGCGGAGGGCCCGACAAAAGGCTTTGCGTTCCATCTTCAATGAAAAACGAACAAACGTGAGCAACATCGTAAAACAGCAGGCAGTTAAATTGTTAATGGATTTATTAGTAAGGTAATCGTAATTGAGATAACCTAACTTAATTTACGGTTAATTTTACTACTAAGGAATGGTTAGCAAAACAACTTTATTGCATATTTGTACCTACTAACACGAAGAGACACTTAAATGTACTGGCTATTATTGCCAAATTGCGGCAATGTGTTAAAAGGTTATACGCCCTGGAATAGGTAAGTGAAAGAACAGAATGGGTTTTAGTCAGTTCAAGTCTGACAGTGCCTTTTGCTTCATCCTGAGCTGACGACACATTAAAAGCGTCATGTTGAATTTTCAATGGGCATAAGGCTGCTTTTCCACCAGAGATGCGCTATGTAGCTGTGCTGCGAGGATGTAAAAGCTGAGCTACGAAACTGTGTGACCGTTTCTACTGATGCTACGCTATGTAGCTGTGCTATGAAAATGGGTAGCTGCGCTACGTAGATGTGTCACAAGGTAGCTGCGCTATGAAGATGCGCCGCCACAAGGTAGCTGCGCTATGAAGATGCGTAGCTGCGCTACGAAGATGTGCTGTCACAAGGTAGCTGCGCTATGAAGATGCGTAGCTGCGCTACGAAGATGTGCTGTCACAAGGTAGCTGCGCTATGAAGATGCGTAGCTGCGCTACGAAGATGTGCTGTCACAAGGTAGCTGCACTATGAAGATGCGCAGCTCGAGCTATGCGATGTATCGATACTAGGGAAAACGACCCATAGCACGCATCCACAGCACGCAGCCATAGCACGCAGCCACAGCACGCAGCCATAGCACGCATCCTTACATATAAAAAACACATCTTAGTTGAATCCGTTTCCACCAGTGGTTTATGATTGGTGGATATCAAACGCATCCGCAGCAACGTAGCATAGCGCATCTCTGGTGGAAAAGCAGCCTTAGGCCGGTGTTAGCCTACTCATTTCGGTGTCACGTTTTATTGGTAAGAGTATGCATATTACTCATAAACTCAGCTTGGTTTTCTGACATTACTTTTTGAAAAAATCTTTATAACTATGGATTTCTAAACAGGCCACAAAAATAATTTATATGACGGAAGAAAGAAGTAGCTATTGCTACTGGAACAGATTGCCATGTAGCAGAAACAACAAAAAAAAAACTAAAATATGATGGGAGATGTGAAAATGAACAAACTTGAAATTCATGAGTTTCTGACCTTTGACATTAGAAACAAATGCATAAGAGTGTTTATGTTGTTTTATATTTCAGGAAAACCATGATTGATGGAGAAACAAACATATTTACAGTTTACCTACCCTAAAACATTCCAATTAAGTGACACCATGAATACCATAGCAAATATAACAGCTATATTCTTCTTAGGTATTAGGAGTGAAGAGTCGAGGAGTCGCGGCATCTGTGGACACAAAACCATCTGTGTTTGACAATAAATAAATAATTAATAATGTAATTATTTAATGTGAAATGGAACAAGGTCATAAAACACTTGTATTTACACATTATTTAATCAGAATAATGAGCTGGTTTAAATTCTTCAGAACTTAAGTACTTTTATGTAGGTAATTCATTATGTTGTAAATGAGGCATAATTTTCCTCATTTTTAACGGAAATATCATGTTGAAAACGACGAGGTATAGTTTTTATATATTAATAGTTTGAAGTCAGACGAGCGTTAATTTTGAGTTGTGAATCGCGTAATTTCGGCCGGTTTCATAGATAAATCTTTTGCGACGTAAAATGAGTCGTCTGCATTATAATACCAGAACACGAAATTACGTGACTCACAAATCAAAAACGCAGTGGTTAGAAGTAAACTTCTTTAATAAATTTTCAACTTTATCACAAAAGAAGAAGATTAATCTTCAATTAGAAAATATTTCACAGATTGGGGCAGGATCAACCGCGCTCGTCTGTGTATTGTTATAGGCTCGAGGTCAATTCTTTCATTGGTGTCAGTCCCATAATTGACTTGCTAGTACCACCAAAAAAGTTTGGTAGTACTAGTTTTGCCTGCGGAAGCCGGGCCTGCGCGTACTTGCCTGTGTGGTTGGGCGTTCAGTGTTGCCGACCGTGTATTGTTTTTTCAGTTTGCGCAGGTAGAACTGTGGTGAAGCTTGTGCGTGTGGTAGGCCCATAAGTCAGAGGTGACAGAGATATGTCTACGATGGAGTTAGCTTACCTAGAAGACTGCTTACTTTAATTTTAAAACTATAGCTAAATTTTACCTTTCGTCCCCTCCCGCTGTTTTCAAGCTGGTCTCTTAACAATTTGTTCTCCAGTCGTAGCCTAGCGTTCTCTTGCTGTGCCTCAAACAGTTGCTGTTCTAAAGCAGACACATATTCTTTCTTTTTCTGTCGAGACTGACATGCAGATTCTCTAGAAAAATAAACAATTGAAATTGTAGATCTTGCTGTGTCATTTTAAACCTTGAGACAATGATGTAAAGCTCAAAAACCGACACGCTTAAACGATGACGCTTATACAGTTGACTTTGGTTTTTTAATAGGTATAAGCAATTCAATGAGGAAAATTTTTATAAAAATAAAGACCAAGGTGAAAAAAAAATTGACCTATCATTCATTTCATACTATTTATCTTTCTGTCACCAAGCTGTTTCTCATGAATCGTGATAGCTAGACAGTTGAAATTTTCAAAGTTGAAGGTTTTTTTTTGCTGCTATAACAACAAAAACTAAAAACAAGACTAAAATAAATATTTAATTTTTTGGTTGATAATGATGGTAGACGCATGAAATATTCAAAGATTTATTTATTTTTAAAGTGTATTATACTTCTTCTGCCTCGCTTAGTTATACTTTAAAAGAAATAATAAAAATCTGTTACATTATATGCCTGAGTCACTGTATTTAGTAAAATGTTGTAAGCACTTCTTTGACGCCCGGAGGACACGGTGGAGCATACGGTGCAGGACTGCCCCGCTTGGGCAGAGCAGCGCCGTATCCTCTTGGCGGCGACCTCTCGCACCCGGCATTGGTCGAGGTCATGCTGCGGGGCGAGACAGAGTGGGAAGCGGTCGCCTCCTTCTGCGAAGCAGTCATGCTCGCGAAGGAGGAGGCGGGCCGCGTGAGGGAGAGGAGAGCGTCTTCCCGCCACCCCAGCCGCAGTGGTAGACACCCACGGCGTCGGACGTCGGCAGACGATCTCCGGCCACCGTAGGCGCGGGCAATGCGGGCAGCGAGTAATGGGCGACTCGCTGTCCGACCATGGACCATGCCCGGGGCAACGGCGCGTTGTGTTCCACGCGCGCCTCAGAGAGTGTCAGCATGATGACGGGGCCCCCCTCTAGAGGGCCAAAGCCTGCCGGGTTAGCGAGACTTATCTCATTACTGTGACCCCTGAACATAAAGGGCTTTTGAAGGACACCATGGATTTTAGTCAGTACGAGTCTGACAGTCCCTTCCACCCTGCCCTGGGTGGGAGGACTCATTTGATGATTTTGTCATGGTAAAAAAAAACAATTCTTTGTACAAATTTTAAATATTTATAATATTAGTATAGATTTCTTTACCTATTCTTTATCATCCTCTGCTGCTTCTTGATCGCTCTGATCTCAGCTTCACTGAACTTCGAGAGATCTATTGTAGGGCTCATTGGACTATCATTTTCTTGCTTAGGAGGTATCACATGGTTTTGTACTATGTTTGGAGTTGGGCCGTTGGTGGGCACAATAGGCTTAGGATTGATCACTATACTGCTTCTTGGTGAAGTAACCTTGAAAGAAATATTTACATTTTAATCATCTGTTCTGCAGCTTCTGGAAAATCCTCCCTATTTAACAAGAAACTTTAAAATATCAATAGAAGATCCAAATATTAAAAAAAGGAATGAAAATTAAAATTCAGGGAAATGTGAATCCAAATTAAATATTTTACGTTTTTTTAGTCCATCAATTAATTATATGTATAATTATTGTTATTATCTATATATATAAAAGAAAGTCGTGTTAGTTACACTATTTATAACTCAAGAACGGCTGAACCGATTTGGCTGAAAATTGGTGGGGAGGTAGCTTAGAACCAGGATTAACATATAGGATACTTTTTACCTTTTTTTATTTTGTTTTGTTTTATCCCGTTTCTGTGGGACGTGACATAAAACGTGGTATAATAAAACGCAACTGACATGAAGTGACAGCAAAACGAAAAATTTATCAATCAAAACCTGTGTCAAAACATCAATTGACCGGTCGATGTGTTTGTATTGAGTTTCTAGCTTATTGTGCCGATATTATCATAATTATTAATGCTATGCCGCCACCAAGATGATCAAATTTTTATCCTGTTTCCGTGAGACGTGACATAAAACGTAGTAACATCATCACGAAGATGGTGTTGGTGCCGAAATTGAATAAGGGATCTGAACAAAAAGTACTATAGAGTGAGATCCCAGAGCCCCCAGACCTACGTCATTTTAGCAAAGCTGAAATTTTGATTGTAGTCAACTATTAAGTTAAGACAGTACCGGTATGCGTACTTACTATCTTGAAAGCGGGGCCCTTCCACAGATAGCGCGACCTGAAGGTGGATAAAATCAACTACGTCATTTTAGCAAGCCTACATGTTACATGATGTTACTTATGGTACTATTTCAAGACCTTTTGTAAGCTGCCAGACCAATCCGATGGGCCAATCATTCTGCCAGACGCCTTAAAGTCCTTCCCTTAAACTTGAATACCCCGCCTCTGTCCTGCCTCTCCTGAGCCAAAACCGCTTAACGCAGAAGTCTAAATTTTGGACACAAATTTTCGCTTTCGAGTAAGTAAGTACACATGTTAACTTTATAGTAGACTACAAACCCTCCCTCTCGCGCTCGGCATTGGTCGAGGCCATGCTGCGGGGCGAGACGGAGTGAGAACCGGTCGCCTCCTTCTGCGAAGCAGTCATGCTCGCGAAGGAGGAAGCGGGCCGCGTGAAGGAGAGGATAGCGTCTTCCCTCCACCCCAGCCACAGTGGTAGACGCCCACGGCGTCGGACGTCGGCAGGCGGCGAGTAATGGGTGACTCGCTGTCCGACGTTGAACCTTTCCCGGTTATGCAAAGAGTGTCAGCATTATGACGGGGCCCCCCTTTAGAGGGCCAAAACCGACTTACGATTTACCGTGACCCCGGAACGTAAAGGGCTATTGAAGGACACCGTGGATTTTAGTCAGTACGAGTCTGACAGTCCTTCCCGCTCTGCCCTGGTTGGGAGACTCACATGATTATTTTACCACGCTAAAAAAAATTTCAGTTGCATTTAGCCACCAACTTTCCAATTGAATTAAAATTCCTTGGATATGCCTGACTTACCACCGCACAATTTACAAATAAAGGTTGGCTTCGTAACAGTCATGCTTCGAAACATAAACCAACCAAAACTGTGCAACAGAACGCGTTTGGTGGTAAGTAAATTGATGAACAATGTGATTTACGCGACGATACTCAAAGGAAAATTCGAAGTTGAGGAAGTTCTCATTTCGAGGATCCCATATGAATATGATAGGTTTGCCGTTTGAGTTTAAACGACCTCAATTTCCGATCCGTCTTGCATTCGCCATGACCATTAACAAATCACAAGGCCAATGCTTGAAAGTTTGTGGTCTGAATATAGAAAATCCATGTTTTTCACATGGTCAGTTAGGTGTATATGTGGCATGTTCACGAGTCGGATGACCATCTGCGTTATTTGTTCTTGCGCGTGATAATAATAAAAAAATGTCGTCTATCAGAACGTGCTTTACTGTACAGTGCAACCCATGCACAAAAATACATGGCTAATAAAGAATAAATTATTGATTTTTGACTTGATTTTTTAAATTATTTTTGATATCCTAATAAAAAATCGAAAATCTGCTCATTTATTGCTTCTAAGGCGGAACAAAGTTCGCCGGGCCAGCTAGTTTTATATAAAATTATATGTATAATTATTGTTATTATTTTATATAAATTCGAATCAGACAAATAGCAGTATTGGCCTGTAAAAAAGAGGCTTCTTAGTAAAATATTGCATTCGTATGTCATGGAGTAACACAACATAAAGTAACTGGAGTATTTAAATCAAGATTGTATAGGTTGCTTCTGGGCAAGCCTGTTTCGCGCTCGACCACATCATTGCTTACCATCAGGCTAGATAATGTTCAAATGCGCGCTTACCACAAAATAAATATTAATTTAATTTAACCCATAACATTTTTATCGTTGTATATAAGTAGCCAGTTTAAAAATATTTATACCTGTACTTGCTGATCCTTGGCACCATTAAATTTAGTCTGAGTCAGCGGTGATATGGCAATCTTCCCGCCTTTTGTGCTTTCAGCCGGTATCACAATACTGGGCTGTTTAGTCAGTACATTGGAATTCCTCTTAAGTATACTGGGCACCTTCTTATGTTCTACTCCTACCATCAACTGAATCTGACCATGCACTGTTATTTGCTTATCATTTGGAGAATTGTATGTGTTTTCATTCACTACTTTGAAGTATGAATTTTGCTGGTAACCATTACCTGAAAGAAAAAGGACTTATGGGTAATATACACAACCAGCCAGACTAGGAGAGGGCAAGACGCCTCTGCGAGGTCTTTTTCTTTCAAGACGATAAATAAGACTTGCCTCTGATCGGTGATCGTGTAGCTCGACTCAGACCTCAAGGAGCTCAACGAAACGACGAACAATACCAAAGAAAGGACATTTTGGTAGGCCGCTTAAAGTACACAAATTGTCAGACAATTATTATAAATCAAAAGCAAAACTTCCCCACCTAGCCCCCGCCTAGCTACGCCACCAGCACTACGCAGCCAGACCCACAACAGCTATCTATAAGATTAGTTTTTCCCAGCGGCTTCGCTCGCCCCCCCCCCCCCCTCCCCTTATTGCCTATTTCACTCAGGACCAAAGCAGCTTTCAACTGGTGAAAGAGTTTTTGAAATCGGTCCAGTAGTTTTTGAGCCTATTCATTACAAACTTTTCCTCTTTATAATATTAGTATAGAAGTAGTAGATTTTTTTTTTTTTATGTGTAATGGGTTTATGGGTTTGCTCTTGACCTTAGTCTAGGACAAGAGTGACTAAGACAAGGTCGACGATGGAGCGAGCTTACCCAGAAGAAGCCTGTTTACTCTAACTTTGAAGAGATTAGGGTTGTATGCGTTTGGAAACACAGACGCAGGCAGAGAGTTCCACTCCTTCGCTGTCCGCATTATAAAAGACGTTTGGAAACGCTTAGTGCGAATTGATGGTATGGCAATAAGGTAAGGATGGTAATTTTCCGTGCGTCTAGATGTGCGATGATAGAAAGGGGCTGGTGGGATGAGGTCGTGGAGTTCTTGGGCACACTCTCCGAAGTACAATCTGTAAAAGACCGACAGGCAGGCAACTTTGCGGCGATGAGTCAAGCTATGGAGCTTTGCATTCACCAATTTTTCGTCGCCAACGAGCCTTTTAGCTCTGCGTTCCACTGAGTCAAGAGCGGCAAGTTGATATTTAGCTGAGCCATCCCAAAGGTGGCTACAATACTCCATGCAGGATCGGACTTGTGCTTTGTAAAGAGTTAAAAGCTGTCCAGGCGTGAAGTACCGCTTCACTCTATTTAGGATGCCCAGCTTTTTGGCCGCAAGTTGGGCTTTGAACTCAATGGTGGCGCCAAAGTTGAGACTAGAAGCCAACTCCATGCCTAGGAGCTCGAGTCGGTCATTCACAGGTACAGATGCACCCCGAAAAGTAGGAGTTTGTTCCAAACGACTCCTTTTTGCGGTAAACAGACAAGCCTGTGTTTTGGTGGCGTTAAAAGAGACCAAATTGTCGTCACCCCACTGGGAGACAAGGTTTAAGGCATAATTTGTTCGCTCAACCATGGCCTCTCTCAAGGAACAAACTTCATCCCCGGTGGTTTTTGCGCTGGACAAGTATCTCTCTGGAACCGTACTGTCATCTGCGTACCCAACAATACCAGATTGAAGTAGGTCATTGATGTGCAGCAGGAAAAGAGTTGCAGAGAGAACAGACCCCTGAGGAACACTGGCATCAATAGCCATGAGGTCAGAGGAGCAGCCATCAACGACAACTCGGATCGACCGCTCACTAAGGAAGTCTGATATCCAGCTACAAAAATCACCTGGGATGCCATAAGCAGGAAGCTTGCTAAGTAGACCAGCGTGCCAAACCCTATCAAATGCCTTCGAGATATCAAGCGAAACCGCAAGTGCTTCACCGTGTTTCTCGATGGCTTCGCCCCAGCAGTGCGTGACATACACAAGAAGATCACCAGTTGACCGTCTCCGACGAAAGCCATATTGACGGTCACTCAGTAGATCATTGTCTTCAAGGTATGTCAGCAGCTTACTGTTCAGTACCCTTTCCATAACCTTGCAGAGAATGGAGGTAATGGCGATCGGACGGTAATTGGCAGGGTCTGCACGGTCGCCCTTTTTTGGCACAGGTTGTACGTTCGCAAGCTTCCAGGATTTTGGCACCATTCTTTTCTCAAGAGAGAGGCGGTACAGGCGTGTCAACACTGGAGACAGTTCAGGCGCACACTGCCTCAACACTCTTGCTGGTACGCCGTCCGGCCCGCTATCCTTGTTGACGTCTAGACTGCGCAACACTCTTCGTACCTCTTTAATATGGACTGTGACCTCCGGCATCGAAGAGTCACAACGAGGTATAGTCGGTGGTTGCTTGGAGCCAGTGTCTAGACGTGAGTTGCCTACAAAGAGAGATGCTAAATATTTGTTCCTGGAATCGAACCCGAAACAGCAGCACAGCAGTCAATCGCTCAGCCACTGCGCCAATCCATCATAGTATGAGTAAGGGTCAGTGCACACCGAGACGCGACGTGACGTGACAATACTGGAAATATGTATTTTTCGTGTAGTAAATAAATTATAAGTCGATCTATTGAAACGTGCGCCACGTATCGCGTCTCGTTAATTGACACAAATTGAACACGTACAAAAGTATGGATTAAGTTATTACATAATTATTTATGTTTATACAAAGTATGGCTACATAGTAACATGCTCGTAAAAATGATTTTGAGCGTGACATAAACAAGAAAATAACACAGCTGCAATTAATGTTACTACAAGCACATGCAAGGTCACTGTTTCATTTTTATTTTTTTGTTCTCATGCAATGATATTCCCACATATTGTTGACATTATAACTGTTCTATTTTAGTATTAGTTTAAAGTAGTATATTTTATAATAACCTGTTCTCATGCTTTACTTAATTTATATGCTAATGGTTTAATTTTAATAGATAAATAAACTCACCATTGTGTAAATTAGAATAAGTGTTGCTTAGTTCAGTATCACAGTCTTCAATCTCCATTTTAATGCCCTGAAAGAAAGTCAATTAATTGAATGTGCTCCATAGAATACAAACTGATCAAGTATTTAGGGTGCGGTTTATGTAGAAGAGACTGGAAGAAGGTGTGTGGCTGTAGCGGATAATCCAAAGAAAATGAGAAACCTAATAGTTATGTGACATAGCATTGTTTTTGTCAGAAAGAGATTGTGGAAGCGCAGGCTCATTTATAGCACCTAGTGTAAGATAAGTAAGCAAGTAAGATTCATGTAATGTAATGAAGACTTGGAGAGCTTAAAACAAGATGATGAGTACCTTAATAACACCATTTTCAATAGCCATGACAGGTCCATTTCTTTCAGGAGATATTCCATTTGTTTGAGGTTTGTGTAATGGTGGGTTAGCTGGACTCGGAGCTGTGTAGAAATAACATTTACTATTAAATACTTACCTTTAACTTTTGTGACTTAATATTAACAGCTTGCATTATTTGTTTTTATTTAGTAGACATTACATAAGAAGCAATTTTACAGTCATCTGCTAGATCAGTGGGAATAAATTAATAATACCAATTGCAATGAATCAATGAAGAGCGATGAATGTAGCAACTTATTGATTTATTAATAAATAATTACTATTACTTTAGTCTTTCAGTGCTATTTCAATGTTTACTTAGGAAATAAGAAGGGTTTAATAAATTAACATACCAGTTTTTTGCAAAAACAGTTCAATATCTTCAAGATTCAAGTTGCTAGTAGGTTCCTCACTAAAATTGCATGTCCAGTCAAAAGGTGACTGAGATGACTGTCTTGCTGAAGTGCTACTAGAACTGCTGCAAAATAAAACGAAAAGTATCAAAATTAGCTCCCCAAGTCAACTACTTGATTAAGTAATTTTTTTTTGTTTTCTGCATCTTCATAAAATTGTGATAGTTTTTTATCCAACAATAAAATTAAAAAGTGAAAGTACATGTGCTTTTACTCCAAAAATTATGTAAAATTCAGTTACAAGAGTGAAAGTGTTTGAAACTGAAAGTAACTGATCAGCTTACTTCTTGGAGTCATCTTCACTACCCGAATCTGAATTGCTGCTTCCTTCTGACGACTTGATACTCAATATAGGCGATATGGGCGGCACCAGGATCGGTGCTGCATCAGCCAGGATCTCGCTTGGTGAGGCGTCTGGCGCGTCCAATAGGGAAGTCCATTTGTACTCGTTTGATAAAAACTGATCAAGAAAATCTCCACCTAAAAATATGAGCCATATAATTGCTGTAATGCAAGTGACAATTCTTATCGGCAGTGATAAAACACGAATAATTTTCATGCCTGTATGCGATAAAAACAGAATTCGTGGGGCGCATGTTTCCGAGAAATCTTCTTTGGAACTAATTACGTGCTTTGAAATAAAACTGAAAGCGTAGTCAAGGGCACGTGCGATCAAAAAATAAGTTTGAGGGGTCAATAACATGATTGAAAGAAATTAGCAGCACATTGTTGTTGTAAATTAGCCGGAGCTGAGCGTGAGAAATAATATCTGATATTACCATATAAGCCGTCTTTATTGTCAATCAATATGTCTGTATCCATTGGAACAATAACACAGGATCCATAAATACGCCGATTTAATTACTAATTTATTAATACGTAGGAAAATTACACATCATAAATCCACAACAACACGACGATGATCACAGAGCATGTAATTTTAAGAGTCGGAACTTAGAACATTTAGGTCATAACGAGTTTATAACGGAAGTGGTACCAATCACAACAAAAAAACATGGCTACCAACATAAAAGTTTCACATACACAAAAATAGGGATGCCCAACACATCATAGAGTTGTCATACCTTATCGATATTCAGTTTATCGATATCGATAAAATGCATACTACGCAGGTAGTAGGTAGGTTGCAAAATTTATTGATTTTAAAATAAAATTTGGTGAAATAAAACACTGATTTATATAACTTCAACATTTATTAATATATATAAATTATTAGCGACCCGCCTCTGCTTCACAAGGGTAAACCGATCGTTACCAAACCGCTCCTAAGCCTTCAGAGTGAAGGCACAACTTTGCAGCAAACACCTCAATAGCTGGCTTGTAGAAAGTATCTGAAATGAAACATAAGAATTTGTTAATAATATTTTGGGAAAACGAAAAGTATCATAAAAAAGACTTACAACAAAATAAAAACAAACCGTCTTAAAAAAAGATAAATATCTCTTGAAAACTAAAGCCTAAAATAATTGTCAACATCAAAACAACATTTCATGTTGATATCTACGGGTTGTTTTGGAACTCAACTCTTTTTTTAGAAAACCCTTCAACAGTTGTTTATTTTTATGTGGTGATGCGGTAAGGCTTCACAAGTGTTATGAATCTGCTACAGAAACTCAGCTTTTTAAACATATTTATTATTAAAATATCTTTGAAAGTCTGTTTGTTATTTTTTACATATTAATAAAACTCACGTTTTTCTTTTTATAATTATTTACTTTTTGACTCTGAATAGGTGTAATGATGTGGAAATTTTGATAATTGTCTGTCAGTGAGAGGTAAAGCGATAAAATTCAAAGTTGGGATTGCATACCTTCCAACGGTTTCCATATTTATTGAAATCCTTTTTTCCGAAGAGTTAAGCACATACATTTCGCTGCACATGATGTTTTACTATTGGTAGATTCACCGATTCTTCAATACCAACAGCATTTAGCCCTCTCCTAATAGCTGGAATAAAAAATATAAAACATTACTTCTCACTGGCTGTTTCTCTGCAAAATAAAGTGTGATTTAAAGAAAGCACTCTTTACACTATCAGAATAACTAAATGAATATATAAATTATTATGCTTGGAACATGAAATTCTAAGATTAATTATAGATTCGCAGTATAATGGTGTCACAGGTTGATAATGTCTTTAGACTCGACCAACATGAACCAAAATTATAATTTTGTATGTAGAAAAATATTTAAAACTTTTCTTCACTAGTTTCAGCTAATTTTGATTGGTGAGGGTTGTATTACAGATGTTGATGATGCTTTTAATTTCAAATTA
This sequence comes from Agrotis exclamationis, assembly GCA_950005045.1. Classification (NCBI taxonomy): domain Eukaryota; kingdom Metazoa; phylum Arthropoda; class Insecta; order Lepidoptera; family Noctuidae; genus Agrotis; species Agrotis exclamationis. The sequence goes on along the minus strand of OX465417.1, from coordinate 7,512,719 downwards.
GTGCTGTGAGAGTTTGAGAACAAAATCACATCAGCAGATGTACTCACCGGTTTGGATACAGGGAAACCTTGGAAAAAAGTTATTTCCAGTATGCCAGGACTCCTTTATGACCCTAATCCCACAAACTTCGAGTCGATGTCTAGTTTTATGTTCAACAGTTCTAAATTATTCATTTTCTCGTTAAAAATATGTGAGGATGAAATTGAAAAGCAAACCACTTCTAAGACGACGCACTGACTAGACACTCCACTCAACGTAACGTTAACACAATCACAGAAATTATTCTTGTAAGTTATATTCCCAAATCATACAGAAAAAGGAAAAACAAACTGAAAAACACAACACGAAGGCAGACATATTTGTTTCGGTCTCCATAATTTAGTCACGTGGTATCATTATTTAGTACTGTGATGTTGGTCAATATGATTTTCTGACGTGTTTTTGAATGTTGGCAATGGATTGGGAATAAATTCCATACATTGACCTGAATGTTCTAAGTTACACAGGGCTGACGATGATGAATTTACGTTTTTTTAATCTGTGCATTGGATGTCGCAGGCTGTGTCACAAGTGCATTCGAATACTTATTCCATGAAAAAAAATCCAATTCCTTGTAAAAATATAATAATACGATGATATATAATAAGACGATAGTTTGGGATTATTTTGTATTTAATTAAATTAATTAGAACAAAGTTCATAAAATGGTTTCATTTTTACATGATTCACGTTTTTCAACAAATCATTCATTCATTTCAGAACGATTCTCAAGGACGCCCAGCCAATTTTAACGTTCCATTTTTCATAACAGTATACAGATTTACATTACTAAACAACAGGTAATTGCTACCTAATTAGTAGATATGATTATTTTTCAGACTAAAATTCTAAGAAAATCTAAAATAAGATGTGTGAAAACACTTTTTTAGTGTACGTTATTTCTATAATTTAAACATCTTAAAATGAATCACATTGATCACACAGCTGATTTAAGATAAACGGAACGAAATTCATTTGACAGTTTTCTTCGGACCGATTGATTTGTCGATTCTTGTTTCTTCGATGTATTATTTTAATATTTTTTTACTTGATAATCTAGAATGAAAATATAAGAACGATCGATCAATATTGTTAAGTTATCTTGAAATATTTTAAGCCATCACTAAAAATGGGTGTGTGAGTGAGTTCAAGGCATCGGTTGCGAAAATGCCTGTCCCTGACGACCAGGACGATTTCATATTTCGTCCTCAGCACCATTTGGATGCAAAATGGTTAAACCCTGATCTTCAGGAAGCCCTACATAACCCTGATGATCTGGCCACTTTGTACAACAGTCTCTTGCTGGATAGAGAAATATATTTCGACGCCGGAAATGGGCTCGTAAATAGTGCTGGTGTTACTGCTAAACTTGGTGACAGTGGGAAATATTACTGTGGGTTAAGGGTAAGTGCTATAATTAATGAGCTTCCCCCAGTCCACGAACAAAATGCTGATTGTTCAGTTTAAATAAGGAATTATGATTTCGTCCCAATTCACGAAACATGGTATTTTACTTTGTGAAAAAAAAACACCACGACTGGAATCGTCACGATTCGTAGTAATTATTTTACGAAAACAAATACCACCGTTTAAATATCCTAGATACCACAAAACATTGTTTTGATTATGTAATGCTGATTCTATTTCCAATTTTAATGTATTTGAAGATAATGACCCAGAAATAAACTATGTATTGCAGTCCGCCTCACAATGGGCTGTCAATGGAAGAAGTATTTTTTACTTATATACGTGGAATATGACTGATAATTTGTAACTGCATAATTTAATCATTTGGTTAAAAATCAAAATTTATTATTCACCAGAAAATTTTGGTCTTTTATTGTGGTTTTAGGGTAATCCTAAACTATCAAAAAACTGTGCATAATATTTGATGAAAGAAGCATACATCACACCAAAAATAGTAATATCTAGATGTGATAAATCCACTAAATGTGTCATTTAATCATTATTTTTTGAAGTTGCTTTGCTTGTTTTACAAATTGTTTAAGATGTGTTTATCCAGTAAATTATTACCATATTCTTCTTATTTAATTTGATGCTATTAACAAGGAATTTCATATATCAATAACAGTGTCATTTTAATAATCATAAAAATCTCACATAAAATCATAAAACATTTTTTTACCCTCCTAGATATTGACCTGCACCTGTTGTGATGGCCTCTGTGGCCCACACTCAGGGTGTGCCTGCCCTCCATGTAGTGCTCTGTCAGCAGAGGAGGAGCTCAGAATCTCTTTACAATCTAAGCCAGTGGCACCATCACCTTCCCATCAAATAATTGATGATTTAAAATGGAAACAAGAACCAGGTAAATATTTATTCTGCACTTACTAAATTACCATATAGTGCCTTTGTTCTTCAATTCATTTTTAGGGTTCCGTAGTCAACAAGGAACCCTTATAGTTTCGCCATGTCTGTCCGTCCGTCCGTCCGTCTGTCCGCAGCTTAGCTCAGAGACGCCCAGCACTAGAAAGCTGTAATTTGGTGTAAATATACGGATTTGTTGCGTCAAAAAAGTGGTAAAATAAAATCTCGTAAATTTTTTTTTTTGGGTACCTCCTGTACACGTAAAGCGGGGATGTTTTTTTTTTTCTCGCGTACCCCTTAGTGTGGGGTATTATTAAATAGGCCTTTAAAAAATATTGGTAGTTTCCATGAACAATTTTTTGATAAAAAGATTCGTTTGTGAAATATTAAGCTTTAAAGTGCTAATTTTTGCCCTACTCGAGTGTCCCCCCCCTCTACCAGCTAAACGGTTATGTTTGGGGGTGTGAAAAAATTTACAATAGTAGTATATATAACGAATTTTAAAAGAAAATTATCATGACTAAGTGGGCTTTACAAGTTTACGAGTAATAGTTGACCAACTTATAAAACGTACTGGGATAACATTTTCCTAAACAAAATGTATCGGAGAACAACTGCAAATGTAAGTTTGTCAACTTCATTTTTACAGCTATAATAGGTAGTGGAGTGGAGTGGAGTGCAGTGGAGTGGAGTGCAGTGGAGTGGAGTGGAGTGGAGTGGAGTGGAGTGGAGTGGAGTGGAGTGGAGTGGAGTGGAGTGGAGTGGAGCCGAGTGGAGTGGAGTGGAGTGGAGTGGAGCGAAGTGGAGTGGAGTGGAGTGGAGCGGAGTGGAGTGGAAGGGAGTGGAGCGGAGCGGAGTGGAGTAGAGCGGAGTGGAGCGGAGTGGAGCGAAGTGGAGCGGAGTGGAGTGGGGTAGTGTGGGGTGGAGGGTCGAAAATCACTTGAACCTTTTTAAGAGGTTCATAGCGATTTTCGACGTGCCTTGACACCTCTCAAGTTTTTTTTTTTAATACGTCATAAATCGTAAACCTTTCAAAGTTGGAACCAACTACAAGAACTTTTATAGTATGTTATTACTTGCTGCTACGGAACCCTTTATGGGCGAGTCCGACTCGCTCTTGGCCGGTTTTTTTTTGTTATATCTGACTTGTTTTATTCCTTTTTGTGTAAAGATAATAACAGAACTGTATATCCAGGTCCAGAATGTCTGCAAAGTCTAATGGAGGCACTTGTCTGGGAACAACGAGTGAGAGCGATCAACACAGCTGTTAGCTGTCCATTTATATCTCAAGTCCGTCGACTCATTGCATTGTGTAACAGGCATCTTGTAGCTGTTATTAGGTATTGTTTTTTTTTCAATGGTGATAAATACTTCACAGTTCAACTTCCAAAACAAAAAAAATGTTACAATTGGATTGGCTTCATCCCAAACATTCTTTTTTTAGAGATCAAAGTCAGAACAAAGAAGTCAAAAGAGTAAGGTTAGACAAGAAGCCACCTCATGCAGTTAGTAACAGAGCATTGAGCAATGTTGTAGCCACCTTGAACAAGCCAGGAGAAGGGAGTTCTGAGAGTCAGGAAGATAGTGAGGAGCCCACTGATGACTCAGAGAGGTAACCAAATCTTTTTTTCAATTTCTTTTCTTTGAAAACCTTTTTAGTTATTGGTTGGTGTTGTAGTCAATTCTAGATCAATTTTTAAATAGCGATTTCATTTATAAAACAGTGTGTACAAGTGTTTAAATAAGCATTCATGTTGTGCAATTCACAGGATGCAGTTGGTATAAGTATTGTGACTGTTAATGCAATTCGTTTTTGATTTATTCATAAGGTTTCATTAAACAGAATGTGAACTTGAACTATATTTTGCATTTGGTTGTGGTTAGCCATAATTTATGCACAATCAATGTGATATATTGTCATAAATAAGATAGTGGTTTGTTGTGTGTGATCTCTCCTTGGCAATCTGAGGGTCTAGAACGGCGACTTAGAAATATCCCAAATCATTCACCTTCGTGAATGAATAGCCAATGGCGTTGCGGGAATTGCACGAACTTTTTATTTCCGGCAACACCATTGGCTATTCATTCACGAAGGTGAATAATTGGGATATTTCTAAGTCGCCGTTTAGACCCTCTTTCCACTGATCCAACTTAACACAACGTCCATTGACCTCTAGGGACCTTTCATTATTCTTTCATTCTGATTCTTAAATATCAACCATTTTTTTATAGTGCCATTGGTTTAGCTCGCGTCGGCGCCCGCGCCGCTCTTCGCCTAGCCCTCTCCCTCGTCCGCCGCGCTTGGCGTTGTGGCGAAGACGCGGACGTATGTTCAGCGTTACTCCGCGATGCCCTCGATGCAGTGCGTGCGCTCCCTGATGCGGGACTGTTTGCCGGTACAGGATCAACTCCTGCGCCGCGGTCGCAGAAGATATGGGCCGAAGTTGTTGATAGTGCTGCTAAGTTCCTACATCAGGTTGTGATTGGGTATGTACAAATATTTTAAGCCATCAATTATACAATTTTAAAATCAAAAGTGGATAGTGTGTGCTTAGGGACTGTTGCAGTTTCGAATAAATCAGACAATCACAGGTGTGATTAAAAAGGCCTATGCATGATAGTTATCATGCATGCATAGGCCTTTTCTGTGTTGTCTTACAACAATTGGTTTTGTCTTCTGCATTGAGTGTGACCATCACCATCTTTTTAAGGTCTCAAATGCCAATCCTAATATGCAAAGTCACATGAAATTAGCTTTATTTTTTGGGTGGCAAAATCATCAAATGAGTCCTCCCGCCCTGGGTGGGGCGGAAGGGACTGTCAGACTATTACTGACTAAAATCCACCCGTGTTCCTTCGGATGCCCTTTACGTTCCGGGGCCACGGTATCCTGGATTAAGAAAAATCCGCGACCCCAGCAGGCATTTGGCCCCATAAGGGGCTCCGTCGGTGTCGCGTGAAACACGACGCGCCACCGACCCGGGCTTGGTCCTTGGTCGGACGGCGAGCTTACCCATTACTCACCATCCGCAAGCCCGCTCCGCCGCTGTGCCCTCTGCTATTCAGAGGGACACGCGTTGGAGCGTCCACCCGACAGGCTATTCGCATACGGGCAAAGAGACCCTTTAGGCACACAGTGCCTAAGAAAGAGTTTTTGCCCACATCCCAGGGTGCACCGGCCCGAAAAACTGGCCTTCCCCCCGGACGTATCCGAGAGGGAACTCCAGTCCACGGGCGCACGTGGAGGTTTCCTGTCTTAGCACCCCAGATGAAATTAGCTAGCAAAACTCGTCAGACGTGATGAGTATCAAAATGTACATACAACCAATACAACTTTTTTTACATTTTAGAAATAATACTTTTTTATTTAACCAACAGAGAAGTAGGCTGTAATGTCCCTCAAGGCGACTGGCGGACTTCTCTATGCGTATGGGTAGAGTTGTGTGCAAGGAGGGCGGAACTACCCGCGTTGTTAAAGGCCGCCGATGTTCTAGTCACTTTACCTCCTCGACAGAAACGTCAACCGGACAATAGGTAAGTTTAATATTCACATACCACTACAATTTTAACGTTATAACAATGATACAAGGCTTAGTATTCATTGTGTGCAGCTTCACTAAATTTTGTTTTGTTTCAGGATTGTTATAGAAGAATGCACAGCGCCGTTAGGACCCTTTTTAAGACGTATGGCAAAAGTAACAGCGCCTAATCCTATTCTCAATGGTGAACCAAGTACTGAAGTTAATCATACAGAACTTTTCCTCAAGTAAGTAATTTAGAAACAGATATTTTCTTATTTTAGAAATTTAGAGGTTTAGAAATCTATGTTTTGTTCTATTTATATCAAGCCCTAGTTTTCCCGCAGTTTTATCGCTGTTCAGCGTCTAAGGCTCATAATTTGATGTTATTATATAATTGTTATTTTGAATCTCTATGATTCAAAATAACAATATTTTTATTTTTAAATACGGTAAAATAAGGTGAATAGACAATGCAGAGGTAAATCGAGAACAACTCTTAAAAGTGATTTTAACCTTGAATAAACACAATAGTACATGTTACGAACGTTATGTTACTTGGTTGTACCAAAAAATGAAGAGATCTTGTTGGCAGACCATAATAATTCAACATTAAAATCCCTAAATTTTAGTCTGAATTCACCCACCCCTGCGAGATACGAAATACCGTAAAACTGGGTAAATAGAGAATTCATCCCGTTTTAAGGTATTTCGTATCTAAATTATTTGTCGTTGCTTCAGGGACTTGAACATCCCAAGTGGCGACGGATTGATGGGCGTAAGAAAAGCTGGCATCGCTTTACTATGTCATTTGGACAGACTTGGAGCACCCTTATTACCACCATTGAAAGGTTTTGTTACTGTAAGTATTTCTTTGCTACCATTTTATATAAGACTAGCTTATGCTCGCAGCATTGCCTGTGTGAAGTTTGGAAAGTATCTCACGGAACGGTATCTAGGTTAAAAAGAATGTGTGTATTTTATCCTAATCAATTCCGTAGTTTTTATGTGAAAGAGTAATGAACATTCATTAAATGTTTGTAATAGTAGTAGGATTCTTGTCCCTTTTGCTAATTAAATTTTTGATTTGTTTATTCACTGTGAAAAAGACACAAGTAATAATGTTTTTTTCTTTTTCTAGTGCACAGAATCGGCGCAAGAAGTAGTATCAGTCGGTTCAGAACCTCTTCATTTGGGAACACTAAGGATTCAACAGATAGCGTGTGCTGAGAAGTTAGCATTGTTATTGACTCACGATGGTGCTGTGTACACTCTGCCGTATGATACAATGACTCCACAGCTAGTTCCAGGTAAGACCAATCTTTAAAAATGTATTTTTCTTGAAACGTAAAGATTGATATAAAGTCATACCGTCGTACCACAAAAAGTTAAACATTGTTGAACATTTGTCTAAAAAGTGTAACTGCAAAACACCTTATATCAACGACAAATGCCGTTTTGACTTTGTCAGTTTTTTTTAGGCAAGTGTTCAACAGATGTTTAGCTTTTTTGTAGTAAGACCATTAGCGTTAACAATCGAGGGCATAAGAGTTATAACGAACATCTCGATAACCCGAAAAGCACAAAGAAATAAAAAAAGTCCTGTAAAATCTTTATATTTCTTGATACATAAAGTTGAAATTGCACTAAAGTCCACCTGATAAATATCTCATCATCTTCAATTACATTTCTCCCTCTTTCCCCCTCAATAGGTCTTGAAAGTAAAACAATCACACAAGTATCCTGCCACCCTGCTGGAAAACACTATCTGTGCTGTTCATCGTGTGGTGGGGCGTGGTCGTGGGGATGCGGTGACGATGGCCGGCTCGGACACGGTGACACTGCACCAAGAGATGCGCCCGCGCATTTGCACCATCTAGCACATCATGAGGTCGTGAGAGTTGCTGCGGGTGCTTCGTGCAGGTACACATCAGATTATTGAAGAAGCCTCCTTGTTTTTTAGATAAAATTTGGAAGGACTAGGATAAATGAACTAATGCTATAAGGGTTAAATAATTAAAACTATTTGCTCATTACATAATTATATAGAATGGACTTGGTAATTTAGCTCGATAGAGGTTCTTAGTGTCATAAGATTTGTCATAAAATAATAATCATAGTTTATTTAGGTTTTACATTTAGGTTTTGTAGTACATGAGCTACACACAAGGTATGCATTATTAAAATATCATGTCGTTCACTCGAATCCTTGGGTGAAGCGCTGCTCTCTTATTTAGATCACTGTGTAATCTTTATTTAGCAGAGTTTGCTTATTTATACTTTAAGTAAAATGTATAAAATTGATACAAATGAATGAAACCTTTCTAGACTGTGTTTGTTGATGTCTTTCAGTGCCGTCATAACATCTCGAGGCGCTCTGTATACATGGGGTCGAGGTGCGCAAGGTCGCCTCGGCCACGGCACTATAGAGAACTGCCTCACACCACAGCCAGTCTCTTTCAACGCACACAACATTGAACGAGTCATCGATGTCGCATTGGGTAATAAAAAACTTTTAACATTAGAAATATACATAATTATTATGGTCTAGTTGTTAAACGCGGTCTCACCCGTAGCTCGGCTCCTATTGGTCGTGGCGTAAAGGAACCTTACTTGATAAATGGACTACCTATCTATGATACAAAAAGATTTTTTCACTTCGAACCGTATATATCGAATAGTTTTTCCTGAGATTAGTACGTTCAATCAAACTCTTCAGCTTTATAATATAAGTATAGAAGTGTAGATTTGATAATTATTGGTCTCAAGCTTTTTTAGTTATAGGTTCATTCCCCCTTTTTGCGTGGTAAAATCATAAAATGAGTCCTGAACCCTTGGTGCATTGGAAGGGACTGTCAGACTTTTACTGACTAAAAGTCCACCTTCTCTTTCGGTTGCCCTTTATATATGTATCCTGTATCCTGGCAAAACAGTCTCGCGAACCTGCTTAGACAGTCGCGCGAACCCAAGGTTCATTTCCCTAGCACTATAATCTTCTTAAAAGTTCATAAACCTGACTAAGCAGCTCTTAAACGAAACTACGAGACGCCTTACAAAATAAAAACAACATTCAGAAGCCTTTCAAAGTAATCTGAGGTCTAATGACACTGTTTATTTTATTGTAGGAGTATTGTAACTACTTGAAACAAATACATTTTAAATCACACTGCTCACACCATGTTCTGTACCAAAAATTACTTGCAGCTTAGTGCAAAACTATCAGACTAAAATACGACTTAAGTCTTTGTGAAGACACAATGCAGTTTTCTTTTTAACCTTCGGTGATCCACAAGAACTGTTTCATGTATCTTGGGTTCGTTTACCAAGATGTAAACTGTCATGCACAAACTACCATGGTTTGCACCATGCAATATTTGTTCCGTACAGGAAACAACTCGTGGCGCGCAGTGCAGCAGTAAATCACGTAGTCATTGCGACAACCGTGCCGTGACATGACATAAGTTTTTTTAATAATATTTCTGGCATGGCATCTGGGCCTATGCGCCATATACGATTCCTTAACACTTTCCCATTCTCTAGGTTGGGGCGAAGCACAAACTTTATGTTGCACATGGGAGGGCGCGGTTCAAGTATTTGGAGACAGCGAGGGCGGCGTCCCTCGCGCTCTGACGTCACTGTCTGTGTTAAGGATCACCCGCGTCTACACGGGAGAACATTGGCATGCTGCTTTAACTGATGGGTAAGTTCACTTGTGTTTTCTTTCCAGGAGGCCACCTAGTAGAACACTAGAGTTACTATAATGAGAAAAAAAGTTGATAGCAATTCTCTTTTTTAGACCAATCAGGTTTTCAGTCTATATAAATATTTTTAAATTTTGATAACTTTTGTGATTTGATTTCAGTGGTCAAGTGTACACTTGGGGTAAAGGAGAAAGCTATCGCCTCGGTCATGGCAATCTCGAGAATGTGAAGATACCTAAGATTCTTGACGCACTACAAGGTAAAATAGTCTTTATCTGCATCACTTTTTTTCTTAAATAAATACCAGCCTGTTACTATCCCTCTGCTGGCAAAGGCCTTTTCTCATACAGAGAAGGCAAATACATGATCAAGTGATCAAGATTCGTACCTGCGAGAATGCTGAGGATTCCTCGAGACGGATTGGCGATTCCAGACTTCTTTATCTTTACATAGTATAAAACAAAGCCGCTTAAATCTGTCTGAACGCGCATAACTTTCGAACGACAGCATCAAATGGGATATTTAAATATGACAGGGTAAGATTTTTATGCAAGAAAGTTTACAGAAAATCAACACGGCTAGGTCGAAACTTTGAGCCCGTGCGAAGCCGAGGCGGGCCGCTAGCATATGTATATATAAGTACTATTTATACTTTTCTACTAACCAGTTTAAAATATTCCTAGGTATAAGAGTAGTAGATCTATCTCTGGGGTCAACTCATGGCGTTGCTCTGACGTCAGAGGGCGCTTTGTACGCATGGGGTACGCACGAGCGAGCACAAATAACAAGACCAGTGCCGCAACTGTTACAAGTGCTCAACCCCTCTTTTAAGGCCCACGGTAAGTTTTTAGATACTTTTGTAGCGATTGGAGTGTCTCACAGCCTTTTCATATCACAGTATTGCCATATGAAAAGTACACTTGCTTGCCTGATCATTTATACCACATGCAGAAACTCACTCTTTTTTCACATTTGTACTCCGGGTAGAAACTACAGAACGCCACCTGCTACAATGCTTACATACTCCTTTCGTCACCTTCACGATCATATATCGCAAGCTGCTTTAGAGTATCACTAATTATATCGACTATCATGAGACTCTTTGCTTAAAGAATCATTTTGCAAAATGCTGTGTAGTGCTACTCTTTTACTATTTAACTACACCACATGTTATACTAACACAATTACACAAAAATAATTTACATTCATTTAAATAATAATATAGTTATTAATCATCAATTTTGTATGTCGATAATCGATAGTCGATAATCTTGACTTGCGACTATCGATTTTATTTGCAACTGGCTTAACGCGACCAACTTCATTCTAGCTGCCGATCCTGAATTTCAATCCATCTCATGAGATAGAAACAATATCTCTGTCTCGAGTGAGGTAAAATCAGAGACAGAGATAGAAATAGACTTGCTATCTCTAGTAAGAAATAGAGATCTATTGTATAATAATCAGCTTTAGATTGAATAATAAGAACGGTTCAGCGCAAACGAAATGTGTGTCTTTTATTTTTAGGGTTCCGTAGCCAAATGGCAAAAACGGAACCCTTATAGATTCGTCATGTCTGTCTGTCTGTCTGTCTGTCCGTGTATGTCACAGCCACTTTTTGTCGAAAGTATAAGAGCTATCCTGTTGAAACTTGGTAGAAAGATGTATTATGTGAACCGCATTAGGATTTTCACACAAAAATCAAAACAAAACAAATTTTGGGGGTGCCCCCCATACTTAGAATTGAAACTCAAAAAAAATTTTTTCACCAAACCCATACGTGTGGGGTATCTATGAATAGGTCTTTAAAAATGATATTGAGGTTACTAACATCATTTTTTTCTAAACTGAACAGTTTGCGCGAGAGACACTTCCAAAGTGGTAAAAAGTGTGTCCCCCCCCCCGTAACTTCTAAAATAAGAGAATGATAAAACTTAAAAAAATATATAATGTAGACCTCAACCAAAACTACCAACGAAAATTGGTTTGGATGAGATACAGTTAGCAGTTTTTGAGATATAGTACATTTTCAAAAACCGCAAATATAACTTTGCCATTCATACAAATACTATGAAAAACAAAGTTATTTTTATTGTTTGTGTATATTACTTACTAATCTCAATATAATTATATCTCTAATCTATGCTTGCTGCTACGGAACCCTTCATGGGCGAGTCCAATTCGCACTTGGCCGGTTTTATTTTAATGTGTATTAGTGCTGTTGTAGCTACCAAATAGTAACTATTGTGTTTGTACCTGCATGACTAATACGTAACTAATTGTTTGTGAACTTATGTTGTGAACGTCTAAAAATTTTATAACCGTTATACCGATACATCAATAAATAGTGCATTATACATTTACATCCTTACCGTGATTTATTTCCAACATACATTTTTTATTGCACCTTCGAGACTCTATACCTACTGTGGATCTTAAAACGCCACTTTGCCAATGTTGCTACTACAGTTATTGCTATAAAATTGTTCTGTATCAATTTTATTATTGCTTGAGCAATAGAATGTGACGTTCCATTTTACGAATTTTGCCGGAATTTATATTGTGAAAATTGCTAAAGTGGAATTTTTTGACACTCCTGGTATTGCCATGTTCATTGTTATACAACTATTAAAAATATAGGTATAATTTGCAGGTGTTTCCAGCGGACCTGGTCAGATTTTAGTATGGAGTGAAGAGAGTCCACGAGATTTACCCTCTTCTATGCCTTTTGTGATTGATTTATCAGAAAGCACTTTCAAGTGAGTGTCTAAAATAGTTGTATATTTTTCTTCGCCGAATAAATAGAACTTTTACTTATGTAGATGTACTTTTACAGACTTCTAGAAAGATTATTGAGGTTAGTCGTCGAACAAAGCAGCTCAGCGAAGATAAAGGAGGTGGAATGTATGGCCATATCCTGCTTGAATCTACTGAGACTGCAAGTAAGTAATATTCAAACAAACCTGTACAGTGTACAATACTTTCACAGTTGTTTTGCTTCTTTATTGGGATCACTGTCAAAACAAACACAATAATATTGTAACCGTCGGGTTAAGAGCCATTCAAGTATTTTTTTTTAAACTTTGCCCCACTCTAGGAATTTCTCCTGTTCGTGGGTGCGTTTACAAACAAAAATTCACATACACAAACACCCAGACCCGGAACAACTACTTGTAGATAACTGTTTATAAGATTTTTAATCATTTTAAAACCGAGGGAGGGTAACACTATGAAAATAACTGAAATATACTAAACGGGTTGTTTCTAAAGCGGGTAGAAATGCTTTCTGTTACTCTTCATTTTGGTGGTTTGTGTAAAAAACCGGCCAAGTGCGGGTTGGACTCGCCCATGAAGGGTTCCGTAGTAGCAAGCATAGATTAGGGATATAATTATATTGAGATTAGTAAGTAATATACACAAACAATAAAAATAACTTTTTTTTCATAGTGTTTGTATGAATGGCAAAGTTATATTTGCGGTTTTTGAAAATTTACTGTATCTCAAAAACTGCTAACTATATCTCATCCAAACCAATTTTCGTTGGAAGCTTTTGTTGAGGTCTACATTGTATATTTTTTTTAGTTTTATCATTCTCTTATTTTAGAAGTTACAGAGGGGGGGGGACACATTTTACCACTTTGGAAGTGTCTCTCGCGCAAACTGTTCGGTTTTGAAAAAAATGATTTTAGTAACCTCAATATCATTTTTAAAGACCTATCCATAGATACATACACGTATGGGTTTGGTGAAAATTTTTTTTTTGAGTTTCAGTTCTAAGTAGTGGGTAGTAAGTATGGTGGGTACCCCCAAAATTTGTTTTGTTTTTATTTTTGTGTAAAAATCCTACTGCGGTTCACGAAGAAAAGTGGCTGTGACATACGGACGGACAGACAGACAGACAGGCGGACCGACAGACAGACAGATAGACATGACGGGTCTGGGTTCCGTTTTTGCCATTTGGCTACGAAACCTTAAAAATGGCCTTCATCTTCAAGGTCCAAGCATGGCAGTGTTCCCGCGGCCCTGAGCCAGATGAGATGGAAGGCGAGGCTCGTTCCTGGTGCAGTGGCGTGCACACTGCACTGGTGGCGCTGGTGGAGGGGCGCGCGGGGGCGGCAGTGGCCACTGCTGCCAGGCGCGCGCTGGCAGCCGCCTGGCCACTGCTATTGCCTACCCCGCAAGTGCGGGCGCATCATCTTATCACGCTACTGCCTCAAGGTGAGATCAAATTAATGTTTTGGATAATATGATTGCTTGTGAGGAAAACCTGATAGAAAACCCCAATAACACTTTGCCCGACCTTTTCCTTAGTAGTAGCGACACCTGAATCACTAGACCAACGAGTTAGCAAGATACTAGTTTGTATAATTTTAGCCTATTGCTCCCATAAACAAGTGAACTATTGTCTATAGGATCAGCACCAGCGAGCGCCGGCGCAAGATTCATGACAGAGCTGCTAGTTTGGTCTCTACTCGGCGGCGGTGGGTTGCGAGACGCGTTACGTAACGCGTTGCAAGCACACTCAGCGGACGCGTATAATCATCTACAACTTGATGCGTATGTATTACTTCATTTAGTCTGTGAAAGAATTGGAGTCACTAGCAAAAGAAAAAAAAAACTATTGCTAAAAATATGCTGTTTAAGATTGCCAACAAAAGAGGTTTTATTTTTAGGGAATACGATCAAGTTGACATAATAACAGGACAACGTGGATCACCTCCTGCAACTGATGGCGACGACGCTGATACTGTAACAGGTATGTTATCTTCAATCATACAGGTACCGGTGAAAAATATTGTACTTTGATCTTTAAAAAACGATAATCGTCTAGTTTGCGTTGTCTTTGTCGCACGAAGCTAAAACCAACCACAGCGAACGACGAACCAGCGAAAAACGTCACTTATGTAGCTTTTGAAAAAGTAACTTTCTATGAAGCCGAAACTCGCCGATTATTTGTTTCTAAGAGCATTATCTCTGTCGCATGAAGCTCAAACCAACCACTAACCAGCAACAAACTTTACATAAGTAGTGTGTGACAGAGACAACTCTACGAATCGGAAACTAGCCGATTATCTCTTTCTGAAAGCCGATCTGCAATATTTATTGTTTTCTGCACTTGCTGTTGATAATTCAGTGTCATATTATAATGTAAATATTGTTTTTTTTGATGATGACGAAATTGTGTTTTTTTTTGTAGGTTGTACGGAAGAATATCAAGTAAACAACGCGACATCGTCCGATAAAGGAGCATCTGTACCTCTAATGCATTTGGTAAGTCCAATATCAGTATTATATTACGTTCATATTTGGTTGGTTCTCCATGTTTCTTCTTTGTGTGTCAATTGCACGATGTTTTCAATATGTTTGGCCCTAAGTTCAACTCCGCGACGTGTGTTGATGCAGTCGTAATACCACCAAGGGCACAGTCGGGCCATAGTTTGTGGAGACACGATGCTCTTGATATCTGAGACGTCTGCTAACCAAAAAATAATTCAAAATCTTGAAGTTAACACAGCCAAGTCTGAAGAGCCAAAATAATCACCAATTCATGAAAAATCTTTTTTGTGAATCTGTAATTACTCTTGTCAACAGGTAAAACATCTAATACGCAACACGTCGTGCCAGACTCAGATGCATATAAATGCTATAATGCACGGCGATACGAGCAAGGCGGATGATCCTAAAGGACACGACACTGTCAGTCCCAGCTGTGATCTTCTCATACGTTTTCAAAGGTAGTCATTATTTTTCACATTACACAAAATAGCATAAGAATCGAGTATCTTTTTTTTTATATTAATTAGAATAGAATTTGTCTTTTCTCATTTTTTTTTTATTTAGATAAAAGGAAGTCCTAAACCATAAGAGATATCGGAATATCGGAGACTGTGATAGATAGATAGATAGAATACACTTTATCGTACACCAAAATTGTTACAACAAAAACGGTTTTACAATACTTCAAATTCTATGTGGTCCAACTTAAAAGAATTAGTCTGTATAGTGTTCATTATTTCGTTGGTCTACTTCTCACAAGCGCAAGTACTGATCATGAGGTTCTGCTATCACAGTTGTAAGGTTTTTCTACATGGAATTTCTCAGCAGCCGTGGAATTAATATTTGTGCCTGGTTTATGCTAAAAGCCTATATTATATGGGACTTGACCACAGCAGGCATTTGGCCCCATAAGGGGCCCCGTCGGTGACGCGTGAAACACGACGCGCCACCGACCCGGGCTTGGTCCTTGGTCGGACGGCGAGCATACCCATTACTCACCGTCCGCAAGCCCGCTCCGCCGCTGTGCCCTCTGCTATTCAGAGGGACACGCGTTGGAGCCTCCACCCGACAGGCTATTCGCATACGGGCAAAGACCAAAGAGACCCCTTAGGCACAGTGCCTAAGAAGAGTTTTTGCCCGCATCCCAGGGCGCACCGGCCCGAAAAACTGGTCTTCCCCCCGGACGTATCCGAGAGGGAACTCCAGTCCACGGGCGCACGTGGAGGTTTCCTGTCTTAGCACCCCATATTATATGGGACTTAGCTGAAAACATAAATAGCTAAATATTGGTATACTATTTGGTACACCTCTGAAGCCTTCTAGGATTTTAGACGTGATGTTATGACGATGATGATTCACTGAAATCATCATCGTGAAATTGATCGATGGTCGACGCCCATAGAGCAAACGAAATGCTGGAGATCCCTCAAGTAGATGGACCGACAGACTGAATGCTGATGGTAGATAACGCAGTTTAAGCCAGGCCTAAGTCTAACAGTACCCTGCTATAACACAAGCAAAACAGTGATTGTCAAGTTTTTTGATTCATAAGCTGGACAGTCGTTTTCTGTGTAAGAATTCCACATTGTCCCTTTTCCTACTTTTAACAACAACTAAAGAAAGATGAGTAGCTTAAATTTTGTTTATAGCTTGACTAACATTCTATAATTTTCTCAGATTGCTATTCTGCGAAGCCATGTGGTCTCGCGGCGGGCGCAGTACTAGAGGCGGCGTACGCGCACTCCTCACCCAATACATAGAGTTACTCGCAGAACACGTGCAGTCTACTCTAAGTTCCTTCACGAGAGCGGTGCATAGAGCTGATAATATGCAGCTCGTAACACTCTGTGACCTTATAGCTCAAGATATTGTTGGTAAGCTATGTGTTTATTAACAAAATTCCGTTATTAAGAAATATTTTTACATAGACACAGACAAAATCTGACTCTAGTTTCGTTCACACAGAATATCCGCATTCGTTTTTAACGGATCCGTCGCTACTGAAAGTGATGTTCACACCGCATTTACAGTACCGTCGGAAAAGTAATTTAGTGTAGTTTTAGTGTGGGAACTTGGTAATAAAATTACATGCGCTATTATCGAATTAAAACGTATACGATAAAACGGATCTGTTAAACGGACCTCTGTATGAACGAGAACTTGCAAGTAGAAGTTGACCTTGTACCAGACTTTCATTACCCGACTATGGCGAAACAAAGAGTACAGTTTGATTTACAGTGTCAGTAGGTATGTCAATTTGTTTCATTTAACATTGTATTTCCTTAGCATCTAAATATTCTTTGATTTCCCAGGTCGCGTTGTAAGCGAACTCGGCGCTTGGATATGCGCATGCGCAGCTCGATCCCCGAACGCGCTAGCCGACTCAACAGACTCGCTAGTCAAGATAGCACGCGCTTGTGACGACTCCGCCAAGTCCCTTCCCTCGGCCGCCAAGTTAGACGCTGACTTACTTGGCTGGCCAGGTCTAGTGTCCAAGAAGCAACAACTTAAGAACACTGTTATTCGCAAGTGAGTAACTTTATTGTACCGTCACTTAACAAAATTAAAGCGATTTTCTCGTGAAATTCTTGTTTCTACTTTAAAATAAACTACATAATTTCGTAATAGCATGGCTTCTAAAATAGAAGGTTCATGAAAACGCAAAAGGTTAATCAATATGGTAGCAGAACATTGCTTTTTAATTCTACTAAGTCATCATCATCATCAGCCGGAAAACGTCCACTGCTGAACATAGGCCTCCCCCTTAGACCGCCACGCCGAACGACAATTCGCCACTTGCATCCATCGGTTGCCCGCGACCCTCACGATGTCGTCGGTCCACCTCAACGACCATTTATATCTAGACTCCTAATCACAGGCGACCGATGTCTGTCAACACATTAGGCAAAAAAGTCTTATGAACGTCGTGACTCGACCACTCCTGTGAGTCCCCTCGTCGCACTGACCTTGAGTTAGCCAATCAGAACGCAGTACCCCGTCCCGTTAGCCAATCAGAACGCAGTACCCCGTCCCCCTCGCTTACGTCGTACCTCAGTGACTTGGCAGAATAATTTTCGTTAGTCAGATCGTGCATGAGGCGTCTAGATATAAATGGTCGTTGGTCCACCTAGTGGGAGGCCTACCTACGCTGCGTCTTCCGGTCCGTGGTCGCCACTCGAGAACTTTTCTTCCCCATCGGTTGTCAGTTCTACGAGCGATGTGGCCTGCCCATTGCCACTTCAACTTGCAAATTTTATGAGCTATGTCGGTGACTTTGGTTCTTCGCCGAATATCCATGTTCCGAATTTTATCCCGCAAAGAAACTCCGAGCATAGCTCTTTCCATTGCTCGTTGAGTGACTCTTAGTCTCTCTAAAAGGCCAGCAGTCAGAGACCACGTTTCAGAGCCATATGTCATCACTGGCAACACACACTGGTTAAACACCCTTGTCTTGAGACACTGTGGGATTCTCGATGAGAAGATATCACGTAGCTTCCCAAACGCTGCCCATCCGAGCTGGATTCTTCGGGCGACCTCTTTCTCGAAGTTGGACCTACCTAACTGAATAATCTGTCCAAGGTAAGTGTAATGGTCTACAACTTCGAGAGTATCATTCCCAACAACAACCGGTACGGGTGCCACATGGACATTCGACATGACTTTCGTCTTGCCCATGTTCATTTTAAGGCCGACCCGTTGGGAAACGATACTGAGGTCGCTGAGCATAGCATTGAGGTGCTCCAACGATTCTGCCATGATGACTATATCATCGGCAAAACGAAGGTGAGTGATGTATTCGCCATTGATGTTGATGCCGAATCCGTTCCATTCCAAGAGCTTGAAAACGTCCTCCAACGCGTTCGTGAACAGTTTCGGAGAAATAACGTCTCCCTGTCTCACGCCTTTCTGCAATTGGATTGGTTTCGTGCTCTCTTCCTGAAGTCGCAAGGACATGGTGGCGTTTCTATACAAACACTTCAACACTTCGATATACCTATAGTCGATATGACATCGTTGGAGGGACTGCAATACTGCCCAGGTTTCGATTGAATCAAAAGCTTTTTCATAGTCCACAAACGCTAAACATAATGGCCGATTATACTCCTCTGTCTTCTGTATAATCTGGCGGAGCGTGTGTATGTGGTCTATAGTACTAAAACCTTTTCGGAAACCGGCTTGTTCGGGAGGCTGGAAGTCATCAAACCTGCGTTCGAGACGGTTCGTAATGACTCTGACTCTCAGAAGTGAGATTGGCCTGTAGTTCTTCAACAAGGTGTTGTCACCCTTTTTGAAGAAAAGAACAACCACACTCCTGTGCCATGCTTCTGGCGTAGTACCTTCGAGTATGACGGAATTAAATAACTTCTGGAGGACCAGAAGTACCGGTTTTCCACCCGCTCTCAGAAGTTCTGTTGTGATTCCGTCTTCACCCGGCGCCTTGTTATTCTTTAGCTGTTTAAGAGCCATTCTAATCTCGTACCGGCTGATGTCCGGGATATCCTCAGTGTAGTGTCGAGTCAGTTTAGCTCTTGCGTCTCGAACTGTACCGACACTGGGTTGTCGTGTTGACGCGTATAACTGTCCGTAAAACCTCTCAAGCTCTCTCAGGATCTCCGACTTCGTCGAAATGATGCTGCCGTCGTTAATCTTCAGCTTTGTCATTTGGCTTTGCCCAATAGACGAATTCTTCGCGAAGACTTTTGAGCCCTGGTTCCGCTCGATTGCCTCTTTGATCCGTGCCGCACTATGGCTATGGCCGTGCGCACTAGGCACGCAGGTCACGTCGCTTTGATTTAGAGATTCGTCTATTGAGTTTGCCATATTCCGACATATCAGCTGAAGATTGCAGCCTCATCTCGGCCCGGTCTTGCATCAACTTGATGGTTCCGTTCGAGAGCTTTTGAGGCTTATTGCAGCGCGGGGTCTTAAAGAACTTGGACCCCACTGCTTGGACAGTTTCCACCATCCCATTGTTAATCTCGTCCACAGTTTCGCATTCGGTTAGGCACTGGAAGCGATTGTGCAGTTCGAGTTGAAAGTCTTCGGGGTTCTGGATGTGGGCAGGACCAGGTCGGAGCGTGGACTTCACCAGACGAGACCTTTCAAGCTTCACATTGATATTCAATGTGCCTCTGACGATTCGGTGATCGCTACCGGTTTTCACCTTGGCGATCACAGAGACATCACTGAATATTCGCTTCTTGGTCGTCATGATGAAGTCGATCTCATTTCTGGTAGTACCATCGGGGCTCATCAACGTCCACCTCCTGGATGGCCGCTTCTGGAAGTAGGAGTTCATTAAATGAAGTTCTTCCTTTTCCATGAAGTCGACCAGTCGCTGGCCCCTATGGTTTCGCTGCCCGTACCCAAATGGCCCCACTCTCAACTCATCGCCATTCCGTGCGCCCACCTTCGCGTTGAAGTCCCCCATAATAACGGTGAAGTATGTTTCGGAGGTATGTATGGCCTCGGATATCTCCTCATACAATGCCTCTACTTCATCATCAGAATGTGTAGAGGTCGGCGCATATACCTGTATGACCTTCAACGAATACCGGTTGGTTATTCTGAGTATAACTACTCGACACACTGTCGACTTTCACAACGTTGTTGATGAGGGACCTGCGGACGAGAAATCCAACACCACCCTGGGATTTACGGTCTCCTTCCCGGTAGAAAAGCATGTTGCCGGAATCTAGAACTATCGTATCCTGACCCTCTCTTCGGACTTCAGATAGTCCCAAGATATCCTTCATATCATTTTGCTCAATTCTTCCTCCAGCTCGATAATCTTCTCATCGGTCCTCAGTGTGCGGATGTTGTGTGTTGCCAGGGCCAAAGTCCGTTGGGGGTGGTAGCGGGGCATCTGCCGGGGATTCTTAGCACCCCCTGCTCCGCCGTTACCCGATCCGCTACCCAGACCAGGAATAGCGGAGCTGCCGGGGACTGGGGGCCGTGTGCGATTGTTTTCAATCATAATGGGGGGGGGTTGTCATAATCCCCACGCTTGGCAGGCGGCTTGGGGATCGCAGTAAGGTCACCGAAAGTTTACAAAGGACGCTGCTGCCCGTCCTTCGGTGGCTGGACGTAGTTTAAGGACGTACCCAGGTCCATTCTACTAAGTATACAGGGTGAATTTTTCAACTGGGCGTGCATGGCTATACCCGAAACTATGCGGAATAGCGAAATACGATGAAAGGAGTCTTGAGGCCGATTTTGAAAACTAAAACTGCATCATTGGATTTTAGAAAATTCAATAATCCTGGCCAGGAATCGAACCCGCTGATTTTGGAAAAAAAATCAAACCCTGTATTATTACACCAATCGATAGTGTTGCTAATAAGGATCAAATTCTGCGAAGTAACCTTATACGGCAAACTTAAGGAAAACGTCTAATTATAAAAAAAACTGATCAATCTCAAGGCAATGACTTGTATTTGAAACATAAGTTAACCGTTTCTTCTTTGAAATAATGATACTTTTTGTTAAATTCAATAATTTCGTATTGCTGAATACAGTGCGGTTGTTGAGGCGTCAAAACCAGTTAAACATTGAAAACAACGAAATTTTGTAATTTCGAATAGATTTATGGCGGATGGCTAGAAGTAAAGTGACATACAAAAATAGCAATTTCATAAAAATATACTATTTTCTTAAGTTTGCCGTATATCATTCTCAGAAATTGATCCTTATTAGCAACACAATGGTGTGATAATACAGGCTGTGATTTTTTTTCAAAATCAGCGGGTTCGATTTCTTGGCCAGGATTATTAAATTTTCTAAAATCGAATGATGCAGTTTTATTTTTCGTCAAAATCGGCCTCGAGATTCCTTTCAACGTTTTTAGATATTCCTCATACATAGTTTCGGATATAGCCAACGGATATAGAAACGCCAAGTTGAAAAATTCACCCTGTATACATACACCGTGACTTTTTAGTCGTCTTACAAAAGCAGCCCAGTTCATGTATCCAATGACTAGTAAACGTTCATGATAAAAAAATAGGTATTTATGAGATTTGAATAAATAAAAATTAAAAATATTATTCATTATTATGACGCAAGGCGCAGTTTTAGAAACACCCTATAGCGAGCGCGGTCCGAGCCTTGTATCACTGCGCACTGTCGAGCGGCAGCGGCGCGGCGCGGGCGGCGCGGCGTATTATCACAGTTCATTCACCCTAGCCATGTGCCCTAGCGCAAAATAGGTTTCTTACTATTGCCTATTGCAGTCTTAATATTCTCAGTAAGTATGTAGCAGTTTGTTCATTAAAAGCCACTTAATTCCAATTCTTCCTTCATTCTTTTACGGGCTTAGGACCGTCAAACACATTTTTCATAATCCTACTCGTAAAACTGAAACAAAGTGATGTACGGTACGTAAGTACCTAATAAGTGGAGATTAGGTCAGTGGGTCGTCTTAGCGTTAACAATGTTCGATATCAGTAACAAACAACACTGATCAAAATTTGATAAAAAGAAGAAAAGATAAAATTCGACTGTTTCTACACATCCTACTTACGAGTACATTTAAAATATCCAGAATTACCTATTATTAATAACGTGATAAATACCTAGCTAGCAATCAAAAAGATGGTTATTGAAATAAGTAGTATGTAAGTTGTTTGCGGTGTATTGAGAGAATGGGAATCAACTGATATTTTACACTAATTACTAATTTCGTATTTACAATTAATGATCACTTTTTATTTGTCATAAGTAGACCTAAGCGGCTTTACCTGTATTGTAGCAACTGTTCAAATTGTCTACCACCTTGTTCGATGCACAAACGAGCACGTTTTTGGATGTTGTCTTTTAATTATTTATTTAAAGTCACTCTTACACTCTCACGCTTACGTAGTAACATTTCGAGTAAATTGTCACCACTTATTGCGTACAGGCGCAACATTTGTAGATACTCGATATTCGAGTACCGATAGTTACTATCACTTATTATTATGTAGGTTTACCTACTCGTCGTTTCACTAAGTATCGATCGCGGACAACAACGCTTGACTCCCGGTAGCGCGCGCGCACACTTCCACTTCCGGGGTTTCGGACGCAACTAAAGTAAGCAAGACTGACCTTCACCTACTTTTAAGTGAAAGGGGCGGGGCGTCGCACGCGCTGCACTTGTAGGGATAGCGTTGGACAATCTGATTGGACGACAGTCCACGTGGACTATGTTAGATTGGCTTGCGATATTTTGTCTCATTGAAAATGGAGATGGAATGATCTGCTCGAATCGTGCAGGGTAGGTATACTCTACGTACAGTTTGATACGTAAACATTTTTAACAGGGTGTTTCATATTTCTAATGTATTATTTATTTTTTTCGTACCTATTATCTTAATTAATGATAAAAAAATAATAATCGCGCCTAGAGGTATTTTATGTCGGATACATTAAGTGGACCACTTTTGTAAGACGACTAAAAAGTCACGGTGTATAATTAATGATGACGCTGCCAAGTCTCTGCCCTTGGCTGCCAAGTTAGACGTCGTATAATTGGCTTGAATACCAAGAATGTTACATTCAGTAATGCTGTTTTTGTAACCAACGTTATTATTCCAGATGCGATCTCCAAAACCATACAAAGGAAGGCGGGTCTTGGGTCGTCATAGCGGGATACGTATTCGACGTCGAAAATTTCGAATGCGATAACGCCAGTACAGTCGAAATGATAAAGAAACTTCGAGGATCTGACGCTACGGCCGCTATGAGCGTGGACCCACACGCGGCGTATCTGTCGAGGGTAACTGAGAAGTGCGTCGGACTGTATGCTGATCAGATCTACAGTTATAGGTGCTATGTGAGTAAATTATATTGTAAATTATTCAAGTTGCTTCTATTTTACTGTTAGTCTGCGTCATACCACTGAGATTGGGAAAGATGACTTCCAGCTCTTCCAATCCAGGGCCAATATAATTATGTCTATTTATTTTTGTTATTTTCTATGTAATTTTATGATAGATATTTCACATTGTTATTGTAGATCTTATCCACTGCCTTCAGAATCAAAACAAAATAAAAAATAACTTCTGATTATTGTCCAGCTCGTGAATTTGGATCTCCAATAAATATGTGATAACAATATTTAGCGTTGGCACAGACACAAAAAGAACAATCGTTTATATTTTTATTAAAAAAAACGTTGCCCCACGTCACACGAAGCCGAAACTAGCCGATTATATCTTTCCAAAAAATGACACAAAATTTATCGCCGGTACTTTCAGTTATTTAATGACGAATCATGTCATAAATTACACAGGAAAGCGCATCAAGTCTCCGCACCCTCCACATACTATCAACATGCGCGTTCAACATAGCTGTGGGGCTCACACAGTGTGGGTCACGTCTGGCGCGCTCGCTGCCGGTACAGCAAGCAGAGAGAGACGCTGCGCCCTATGCCGCCGCTGTGTTCCTCAGAGGAGGCCTGCAGGTTTGTGTTGTGACTAAAATGTAACAGGTTTTGGGAGTATCAGGAACAGGGTGTAATACTCCTCGATACTTCGTTGACACATACTATCAACATGCGCGTTCAACATAGTTTAATACTCCTTGATACTTCCTTGAAAAGGATCTTTTAGATGTTTTGTTTCTTGGACTTATGTTCGAAAATTGTACTCAGTTTAACTTTAATTTTGTGATCCTGGATTTTGACTTTAATTTACTTGCGCTAAGGATTGCGTTAGTATTCTTTTAAATTAAAATATGATAGCATGGCACATTATTACAGGTTCCTCAGCTAACAAATCCTTTTGATGAGGAAAAGGCAGAGGCCCGTAGTGGATCGTCCACGGGTGGTAACAGTCCGGCCGGTGAGGCGCCGCAGCCGACACGTACGTCCCGTCCCCCGCGTCCCCCGCCCCGTGTCGGTGTCGCACAGTCGCCGGCGAGGGCTGAGGCGTTGTTACATGCGCTTGCTGAACCGAAACTACATGTAAGTCTCTTTGTCATTCCTCATACTCTGAAAGTAGGTCATTACATGTCTGATTAGCCGTTTGAAAGTTATCCATTGCCGGCTTAGGGAAAATCGCTTTCAACTGACAGCTGCCGAATTTAAGAAAAAAAAAAAAGTTTTATTTTGACATTTCTATTGAACCATGTTCAAACTTTTTATACAGCCACTAAATTACAGAGCGATTTAAAATTAAAATAACAAAGTTAAGTATTAAGAACATAAATAATGACTTTAAAATAATTTAGTTTCAACTATTTTTCTAAAATATCACAGATTTCGACAAAATCCTTGCCATTTTTTTAAAAATAATGAACATGAAAATCCTGGCTGTATAGCTGGACGTTTTTTTTGAAAAAGTTTTTTTATTTTACTCTTTTTAGTTTAAATATTCAACTCAAATTCTTGTCAAATAAATCATTGCCTTACATGTATGTGCACTAAAATTTTGTAATCCGTAGCACCGGTAACAACATCGCTCAAGTGCACAATATGCTAATAAAATTCCCTATTTCAAAAACTACTGAACCGATTTTGATGAAACTTGCAGTATTCCGTAAGATAAACAATACTTAGTACAACAAAAAAAGATTTACTTAAATCGGACTTGTAGTTCCAGAGATATGCGAACACAAACTAAATCAGTCGATGCCTACTCCAAGCCGTTGAGGAGTTGTACCTTCCATCATCAGCTCATCCACCTGAGATGATGATTATCAGATGCAAATACTTGAACAGATTTAGAAAATATATGAAAATGGTACTATGTGCCTATAAAATTTGAAGGTTGCCCTCGATTTCCCTGGGATTCCATCATCAGATCCTGACCTGATGATCATGGGACCAATTGGAAAGTATACCCTTTCAAACAAAAGAAAAAAAATCCAAATCGGTCCAGGCGTCTTCGAGAAATCGGGGAACATACATAAAAAATAAAAAAAGATTCCGACGAATTGAGAACCTCCTCCTTTTTTTGAAGTCGGTTAAAAAAACAAAATAAGCTGCAAAGTGGCAATCCGATCTACACTCATTTTTTTCTTTAGCTATTAATTTATGGGGTCGCGGGAATTATCGGGGTCGCGGGACTTATCTCATTACCGTGACCCCGGAACATAAAAGGCTATTGAAGGACACCGTGGATTTTAGTCAGTACAAGTCTGACAGTCCCTCCCGCCCTGAAAAAAAAAAAAAAGCTATTAATTTATGTTTTTAATTTTACTTTCCCGGTATTCGTAATGGAAAGCTCAGTGTTTACCTCGTATAAATTACTTATTTAGTCCCTCGAACTATCAGCGCCCTCACTACGTTACGGGCGCCAAACCCCGTCTCGGGACGTAAATAAGTAACTTTCACGCCTTGGATAACAATGTACGATTAAATGCGTATAATGTGGTATTCAGCTTAGGTCACCAAACAGTGACTAATCGCTGCTAGTGCATTCGCTGCGATTAACATTGAACATGCTCAATTCAAACCACGGCGAATATTCGTTGCGAATGTCACAATACAGCAAAACCTTATTTCGAGTAGGCATTCGTCAGGATTGGTGCAATGGTGTCACGGAGCACCTGGTTTTGTACCGTTGTGTACCCTTCAACGGCTAAGTCTCACAACATTTACTATAATAATAAAGAAATCGCAGTAAGGAACCTTAGACTTGGCACGACTTTGTCTAGATTTCATTACTTTTTAGAGATAAATAAGCAGCTCTATCGAGACTTTGGCTAGTTTTTTACAGAATGTTTTTGGTGGGATATAACATCATTTTACGACCAAAAGAAGCCGAGCAGCGAGGGTGAATCCGTTGGAAACAGCTTAAATCATAAAGTTATTGTTTTGATTTTAACGTCAAATAAAGATGTGTAACCTATTTTTACTAACCTATTTTTTCGCTGCGAGCGTCACATACCGCGAAACCTTATGACGAGTAGGCATTCGCAGCGATTAGTCACTGTGTGTGACAGAAACCTGAAACTATCGTCTCCAAGCTGTGGAAGCTGGTGATAGTTAATTAAGTAAAACATCTCGTAGTAGAAATTTAAGGGGATTTAATCCATATTACATAACCTCACGCTTTCTTCCCATGGGGGTAGGCAAAAACTAGAAAGCGCCGCCTGCTATGATCCTTACATACTTCTTTTGCTTCATCCTAATTCATTCATAATCCACATTGTCTTGTTGTAATTGTATTTTAAGATCAAAAATATGTTGTCTGGGCTTGCTTAGAGATCTTATCTTCCGAGTTTTGATTGATAAGTTTCTATTTGCTAATCAGAAATCACCCTGGTTTGAAGGCGAACCAGCAAACTATCGTAAAGCGACATAGATTTTTTTAGGTCACAGCTCATTAGAGCCACCCGGCACCCACTCCGCACCGCCTCGCCTCCTGCAGCTAGTATTCTTTATATGGTCTTGTATGGATATGCGCTCACTATATCAACTCCGTAGCGTCACCGGATCGCCTCGATCGTAAGCCTTCCACGCACTGATGGCGGGTGGACCGCTCGGTGACAACCCGCTACTCGCATGCTTGCCTTGCGTTAACTACGCATTGCCAACGCGCGGGTCCAGAGTGGACCGCGCGCTGCAAGCGAATGATTTACGTGAATGATTTACTTTTTTTCTCGTGGACCAAGCGACGTCCACTCGTTGACCACGCGGCGTTCACTCATTGACCGCGCGGCGTTTATTGGTGATAACGTGGCGTCCACGCGTGGACCACCTGTCGACAAAGAGATGGACGCCGTGCGACGAGGCGGTGCGGAAGGGTGCAGGGTGGCTCTAATGAGCTGTGACCTTTTGTCTTCAAAACCCGTTGCTTTAAATTAAAACTGTAAAATAAAGTTGTTTTCTGTCTGTATAGGACCCATTAGCACTACACTTATGGTGGGCATGTGAAAGACGCGAAGGTTGCGCTCCACACTTCCCACCTGAACATCCGCTTGAAGAGCTGCGTCGAGCGCTGCTAGCGGCTTTATTGTACCACGCTGGTTTGAAGGAGCATGCGCTGGCGACAGCTATGGCCGGTAAGAAAGAAAAATGTACTACATATTTGAATTTGTTAAGGGCCTCTTTAATGATAGGAATATCGACTACAGAACCAAACCTAATGTAGAAAACAATATTCTTCTTAGTTAAGTTTGTATTACGACAATCTTTTGCAAGACTTGGCCTCAATCTGGGCTAGATTTCATCATATAGAATTAAAGATACGGCTAAGATGGGACGAGCTGAATCCAGAAGGAACTCCTGCGCATCACAGTAAAAACATGATGGTGGCTGCTAGGTAGGCCGCCTTGGTAAGGCCGCCACCGCCTTTGGGAGATCGCTCAGCCGTCACCACAGGTCACAGGTAGGTCCAGCGCCCACCGCTGGAGGCGCGGCGAAGAGCAATTGAAGACAACAATTTAATATAAATCTTAACTACCTTGACATACGGTCAATATATGAATAAACTCGGACACAGTGCTCGGAGTGCCCTCAAGCTACCACAAGAGTTTGCGCGCGACCGTATGTCAAGATGCCCGGAGAGGACTGTTAGGAACTGGATCCCACCCACCCCAAAATCATTCCACGTATTGATGAATAATTATAATGGATTCAGAATCTAAAATTAAAGGTTTTTGTTTTAGAAATGGAAAAAGGCGAAGTAAAACTATCCCCTGCAATGTCAGAAATCGTAAAAGCAGTTCAGCAAAGTAAATGGACTTTAATGAGGACGAGGCAGCAACTTTCACGTGGTTATAAAGAGGTGTGTTACGAGACATTATGTTTATACGTCCATTCATTATTTACTATACGTCTTTCTTACTAAAGCCATATAAAATATGTCTAGGTTTGTGCAGCGCCTCTAGAAAGAGCACGATTCCTTTTACACGAAGTTCGAGCGGCGATATCTCCAGCCGTATCAGCATTGCACTTACGACCACCGTCCCATAAACCACCGACCGCCAAGAAAATATTCCAGAAAGTTATGCGGGCAGCCAAGACTCCTGGATTCAGTAAATGGTAACAATTAATAGTTCCGTACCCTATTACCATCATTTACTGTTTTAAGAACTTTAAAAAGGCTTTATTACATACTTATATTATCATTTACAGCTTTGAAACTACTAAGGATCTTAGGAATAGACAGAATAGTTTGAGCAAGAGTATGTTCAAGGCCACGAGCAGCCTTTTACAAGGGGATGCACTCCTCATAAAGTCATCCATCGCCCAAGCTTCAAAAACCCCTGAAGACGCTCCGTCCATCATTGTCGAACATTCCAAAGGGCATGAAACCCCAGCACCCACAAAAGACCCCATACCCCGATCAAAAGTCACCTTAAAAGTCAAAGATAAACCGCTAGAGAAAGATTTGAAAAATGCATCTAATAACGATGACATGAAGAATGAAAGTCGCGGGGACAGAGACAAGGGGGACAGAGATGATGTGTTAGACAAAGACAACGATGATAAAACTCCAACGAACGAAATGTCGATTAGCTCGATTAACGATATTACCGATAACTCGATTCTGAAAGAGTCGATGGAGAGTGAGAAGCAAGTTTTGTTGCTCGCTGATGATCTGAAGACTGATTTGATTATGGCTGATGAAGAGAAGGATGATGATAATTCGGAGAGGAATAAGTTTGTTAATGCGTGGGTTTCGAGACTTGCGTGTGAGGAGAAAGGTAATAACATCTTTTATTATTAACAGACTTCAAAAAAAAGTAGGTTCTCAGTTCGACCTGTATGTATGTATATATGTTTGTCCGCGATTATCTCGCGTTTGGTTGAACGGATTTTGATGCGGTTTTCAGGAAAGTGTTCATTACATGCTGGAGAAGGTTTTAGTATACAACACTAATAGATATCCCGTGACGTTGCCCGCGTGGATCCGTTTTTGCTTGCTTGGATTGTAGATTTTCAGAGATGATTGCATGTTTGTCCGCGATTATCTCGCGTTTGTCTGAACCGATTTAGATGCGGTTTTCAGAAAAGTGTTCGTTACATTCTGGGCAAGGTTTTAGTATATAACAATAATGGATATATCGTGAAGTTGCCCGCATAGATCCGTTTTTGTTGCTTACTAGGATTGTAGATTTTCAAAGACGCCGATTCTATGAAGATTTTTTTGTTGAATATTTAAACTAAAAAGGGAAAAATAAAAAACTTTTTGAAAAAAAGTGAACCGACTTCAAGACCAAACACAAAAAAAAAACCGGCCAAGTGCGAGTTGGACTCGCCCATGAAGGGTTCCGTAGTAGCAAGCATAGATTAGAACTATAATTATATTGAGATAAGTAAGTAATTTACACAAACTATAAAAATAATTTTGTTTTTCATAGTGTTAGTATGAATGGCAAAGTTATATTTGCGGTTTTTGAAAATGTACTATATCTCAAAAACTGCTAAATGTATCTTATCCAAACCAATTTTCGTTTGAAGTTTTGTTGAGGTCTACATTAGATATTTTTTTTAGTTCTATCATTCTCTTATTTTAGAAGTTACAGGGGGGGGGGGACACACATTTTACCACTTTGGAAGTGTCTCTCGCGCAAACTGTTCGGTTTAGAGAAAAATGATAGTAGTAACCTCAATATCATTTTTAAAGACCTATACTTAGATACCCCACACGTATGGGTTTGGTGAAAAAAAAATTTTTTGAGTTTCAATTCTAAGTATGGGGGGTACCCCAAATTTGTTTTGTTTTTATTTTTGTGTGAAAATCCTAATGCGGTTCACATAATACATCTACTTACCAAGTTTCAACATGATAGCTCTCATACTTTCGAAGAAAAGTGGCTGTGACATACGGACGGACAGACAGACAGACATGACGAATCTATAAGGGTTCCGTTTTTGCCATTTGGCTACGGAACCCTAAAAACAATAAAATAACTTTTCTTTCGGAAGTCGGTGGCCATAGTCAATCAAAACGAAAGAAAAGTTATTTTGCAGTTTTTTGTGTTTGGTTTTGAAGTCGGTTCCCTTTTTTTCAAAAAGTTTTTTTATGAAAGTTATTATTATGAAAGTTTAGCTATCCCACTGCTAAGCAAAGACCTCCCTCAGTTTCTTTTGTAATTTTGTTTCTTGTGCCGCATCTAAGTAGCACTGGAGCGAAAGGATTTTGACGTGTACCTACACGTCAAAATCCTTTCGTTACGTCTTTCTTGGATGGCCTCTGAGGGGCCACCCTTCGCCAGGCAAAAAAAAAAACAAATATTCTTAGCTCGCTTGTTTTTACAACAATACAATAAAGATTGCTTATTTACAATATTCATTTCTGTTTAGATTTATACTGGTTGCTAGAAGAAGTGACTCAAGAGCAACAAGCTTTAACAATAGCCATTATTGACTTCGTCATGACTGAAGAACCCTGTGATATAGACATACTAAGAAGAGCGTTGTATTGCCAGGTATGTGCTCTCAAATGAAAATTTTACCTTATTCTATTACAAATAAAGTTTAACGTTGCAAATTATCATGAATAGCTTAATGACGATTGAATTTTAACTCTATGTTACTAAAAATGAGGTCCAATTTCAGGTACAAAGGGCAGAAATAAGAAAGAATGGGTACTGCATGATAAATAGTATTCTCAACTCGTCTCAGACGATGTCCGATAGCGTCAAATACGCGGCCCTCGCCGGCTTATTAGGGGCTTGTATGGCCGACGCAGTTCCATTCGTAACATTAAAACCTACCATGCCGCTAACCCATCCATTAACTGGCATAGAATCTGTGATACCGTACTCGAAATATATGGTTCTTCTAGAAAGATCGAAACTGATGGATTTTATACTAATAGAGTTAAAAGCGAAGGTGTTAGAAGGAGAACACACTCAAGCCCTGCCGCTGAAAATGAGCGCGAATTATGGAGCTCATGCGTTGTTGAATCGGCCTTCCAGAGCCAGGTAAGATTTTTATCTTTAGGTTTTTTTATCTTTAGGTTTTTTTTTAACGAGCTACCGTGACCCCGGATCGTAAAGGGCTATTGAAGGACACCGTTGACTTTAGTCAATACAAGTCTGACTTTCCCTCCTACGCTGCCCTGGGTGGGAGGACTCATTTGATGATTTTACAAAGCCGGAAAAAAAATGTTATTTTTTTAAGACAAAAAAAGTCATAAAATGCCATTCTGCTAGTGGCCTTTTATCACAATAATTTTACGAGTTGTATCGCAATTTTTATTATAATTCTGCTGAAGTAGCAATTTAAGACCCCCTTGTTTGGTGTTTTAGCTTGCACTGAAAGACCACACTGTACCTAAGATCCAATTTAGATAAAATTAAAATGACTTGAGTCAACAATCAACTTTAGAGTTATGTACTCTAAGCTGATTTTCGACTAGCCACGCGTTAAATCGATACTAAATAAGTAGAAGCTGTAATGGAATTAGAACTGTATTGTCTATGCCAATGAGTTTGTATTCCCTTGAGTACTATTTGTAATTTCTGGATATAAATAATTATTTATTCAACTTTCAGGTTCTTGATAACACTGCTATCACTTCTCATAGAGGGATGTCAGGGTCCCGAATTGGAGCAGCTTATTAATGGCGGAGCGCTAAGTTCATGTCTTACTTTACTGAAGCAAATCGGAGGCGATACAACTCAGCTTACATCTCTTATTTGTAATGGATTGAAGTCGAAACGTAAGTCATTCTTGTACGAATTTTATAGATCCCTTTATCACGATATTTATCACATAGATAACTAAGTAGTCTAGACTAGGAATCACAGAGCACGGAACCTCTGAATACGTATGACATCATGTATTATTTTGTTCATTTTATCCTTTATTTCAGGCACCTAAAGGCCATTACAAGGGCAATACACATATAAATATAAAACATAACTATAAACTAATACATATTTTAAACAATATACTTAAAAACTACTGCACACTAATTAATGGCGCCCTGTTACGCTGCGCGTTTAACTCGTTTAACTGATCCCCCCGTTTAACCGTTTAATCGACTTTAACCGGTAAAATTCAAGTGCAACTTCTCTTTCAGCGGATTGTCTGATAATATTTGAAGACGAGAGACTCGGCGCTCGTGCTCGTGGAGCCTCATTATCAGGTCCAGAACTAGCTTCACTCATGAAGATCGGTGCACGAGTAGTGAGGGGCAAGGATTGGAAGTGGGGTGATCAGGTAAGGATAATATCGTACCCGCAACACGTCAATGCGGGTACTTATGAAATAAATAGTGAGTTCTGGTTTGTGCAACTACTAATAGAGGTACTCCTTTAAAGGCGACTAAAAATCAAAGAGCAGCTGCAACGCTTGTTAATATTACAATACCAGACTGCAACGACACGACTGACTTCGCTGATGAAAATGCTTCCATAGACGAAGACACCTTATTTATAGAGCTACCTGGAGTCTTAAGTCAAGAGTGAATAGGTTACAAGTAGGCAAGCTGCTTCACGGTCGTTCTCATCATCACTTACCATAAGGCGAGATAGTGATCAAACGCGAACCTGTCGCTAAATAAAATAAAATGTACATTAAAGTCAGCCGCCATTACAGTACAAATGAGTACAGGCCCAGCTTTATCCCTATATACTTTACAGGATAACATCTCCATGTCGTTGATTTTGTTCTAATTAATTACAATATAAATTAATTATTTTTTAAACGCAACAAAGCATGTGACGCGCTTCGTAAAGTTGATTTTTGAGGAAAGAAAAATTCAGTTGCAAGTGGGATTCGAATCCGCGACTTCTGGATAAGTACTCCAGACGCCTTACCGAAAAACGTTCACCGAGGGAATAGAGAATTTCAGCTTGCAAGTGTGTGTTGCGATGGCCTACTTGGTAAGGCGTCTGGAGTACTTATCCAGAAGACGCGGTTTCGAATCCCACTTGCAACTGAATTTTTCTTTCCTCATAAAGCATCTTTACCTTATAAATACCCATATTTTTGACAACATACAAACATGTAATTGTTTCCTAGGACGGTGTGCCTGGTGGCGAAGGTCGAGTCATAGGTGAACTAGGGGAAGATGGTTGGGTACGGATAGCATGGGATGCTGGTGGTACCAACTCCTATCGAATGGGTAAGGAGGGGAAATATGATCTCAAGTTGGCACGCTCGCCGTCACCGCCGCCTTCCGTAGATGAGACTGTCCATGGACCTGGTAAGATTTCTTCATAATATTATGAATTATGTTATTTTTCGATGATTCTGCTAATGGTAGGATTACACAAATTGAATTTGGTCCGACATAAGAATGATAAAAATATATTTCAATAAGTTTTGTTTTCCCTGAAACAAACATCATTATGCTATCATTATGTGGTTTGTTTTTATAACTCTTGAACTTTATTAACGCAGATCTCAATTACAGGCCATTAAGCCTTTTAAAAACCATTCCATTCTACTACCATCCATTCTACTATAAATGAAATGTCGGAAAAAGATATACCGCCTTACCACAAAAAGATAAACACCCGTTGAACGCTTGTCTAAAAAAAGTGTAACTGCAAAACGACCTTTATATAAAGGAGAAATGTGACGTTGGCAATTTTTTTTAGACAAGTGTTCAACGGGTGTTCATTTGTTTTTGTGGTAAGACGGTTAATGTTTTTACATTAGTAGTTCCAATTTTAAAATACTACTCAAGGCTTTTTGTCTGGTGATGAATCAAAAGGGTGACTGACCGATAAAGCTTTTATTTCTTTTCCTCCCCTAGCCGCCGTCGTAGACACAAGTGTAGAATGGTGGCCAGTAAGTGAAGTCCGAGCGGCCTGTACGGGGGCCATCCGAGCACTCTGCGCCGGCGCAGGCGGGGTGCTCTCTAGCGTTGGTACAGTAGCAAGGCGCAACGTGGCGGCTTTACAAAGGAGACTGTTGACTTTAGCACATACGCATTCAACGCCGCCACCCACGGCGTTCGCTACGCACTATCATACGGCTTTGGCGTTGTTGCGAGGTAAGGAACCAGATTGACTTTAATTTCTCAAACTTTTTTGGTCATATCTGGTCATATCAATGTGGCTGGTTCGAGTTGGCGTCCGAAAAGAATACTTAGAAAAATACAGACGAGAGCTTTGCTCAATAGTGTTAAAAAAAAAATTACCCGCACTTTACCAATGTTGCTAATAAAATTGTTCTTCATCAAGTATCTACTCTATTGCCTAAGCAATAAAACAGAATATGTTGCTAAACTGGCCTTTTAACATCAGATTTAATGAAGACTTCTGGTGCGAAATTTTCATTAAATATGGCATAAGTGATTCTGCATGTTGTCAGAACATAATTAAACTCATTCACACACGTTTCTTACAGCAAGTGCACAAACTCTGGAGATGCGTATATCTCTATGCACTGATTCGTGGTTCGAACTCTGCTACAGTATTATCTCGGCTGCCGACAAGCCTATCACACAGGATCTCATTTATTTACAAGTAAGTGACATTTACTAGCTATCCGTTAAAGCGCGTTTCTATGAGGGGGAAGTCTTGCACACTAATATGGCGTCATATTAGTATACAAGTTGCTAGAATTGTAAAAAAAAAAACAATCTTTAGTTCAAGTAGAACAGAACAGTGAGACAGAGTCCTGAAACTTTGTCAAAAAGCCGTCGCTCGAAATTAATATTCGAACTCAATCCAAATACCGTTCCTTCGTTTTTGAGGACTGCTGTCGTCGATTGGTCACAAACAAAGATCCAAGCGAAGATAGACTATTAATTTCCAATGCTAGAAAACCTAGAGTTATCGTAATACCCAGTAACTGGTTTGTAGAGCCCAGATGTTCTAAATACTCCTTATTTCTACAGATTCAGTCGCTCTGGCTTCTTCGCAGAGTACTAGTAGAACATACAGGACCGCCCGAGTGGCGTCGAACGGTCGGGGCTCAGTTATTGGCTCTGATTGGTCGATTGTGGCTCGAGACTCACTCGTGGGACCCCGCCTTCAAGCCCCACCAGGCGGCCATTACCAATACTCCTGCTGATGAAGAGGAAGTTGGTAAGGATTTAAGGTTGAATCTCGCTTGAATTTCGGTTCGCAGTCGCATCGCAGTGGCCGTCTTTCGGCTGATGATGGTGATGTCAAGTAAATACGGGCAGAAAAGTGTGAGAGACAAACAATAGCCACGATCACACTGTCTTTGTGTCATTATCTAAATATCTATGTCGAAGAAAGGTATGGGTCGCCGAATCGCTCTCTCGTTCTATAAAATTTTGAATTTCATGAGAGTTTTGCTCAGTCCATTCTTTATATCTACGATAATACGGTATATGTTACTGTTTTTGAACGTTAGGAATATTGGTACCTAGTAATATTTTTTACGAATTTATTAATTATTTTGGACACTTACGAAATATAAATTGGAACCAGAATCAAACCTTACACAACTACACTACTCTCTCCTTCAAATTACAGTCCCTCCATCTGGTACACACACCACACACAACACATACCACCCCACATCTCATTACACTCACACATACATCCCTCTCTTTTTA
Organism: Agrotis exclamationis; assembly: GCA_950005045.1. NCBI lineage: Eukaryota > Metazoa > Arthropoda > Insecta > Lepidoptera > Noctuidae > Agrotis > Agrotis exclamationis. The sequence goes on along the minus strand of OX465417.1, from coordinate 7,476,431 downwards.
CACACACTCACAAATTCCTCTCTTAACAATCATCCCCCTTTAAAGTCAGTTCATTATGGGTTTATTGATACACATAAACAAATAAAGGTTATTTTGTACATGAAGTTACAGTAGAACACTGACTCCTAGGTCACAGGGTTACCCTAGTCTGGGAGGCAGGGTTTTTCACTATTTGTGCAGCCTTTTCCGCAAATCGAATGTACCTATTATTTGCTATGTATATTGTTTACAAAGGTTTTTATGTCAATAAACATATTTTTTTATTTTATTTTTATTTAAATACTGCTCATCATATTCCTTTTAATGTGGGGTAGGAATTATTAATAGAATCGTTTGCTTCTTTCATGTTACTTTTTAGGGTTCCGTAGCCAAATGGCAAAAACGGAACCCTTATAGATTCGTCATGTCTGTCTGTCTGTCCGTCCGTATGTCACAGCCACTTTTTGTCGAAAGTATAAGAGCTATCCTGTTAAAACTTGGTAAGTAGATGTATCATGTGAACCGCATTAGGATTTTCACACAAAAATAAAAACAAAACAATTTTTGGGGGTGCCCCCCATACTTAGAATTGAAACTCAATTTTTTTTTTCACCAAACCCATACGTGAGGGGTATCTATAGATAGGTCTTTAAAAATGATATCGAGGTTACTAATATCATTTTTTTCTAAACTGAACAGTTTGCGCGAGAGACACTTCCAAAGTGGTAAAATGTGTGTCCCCCCCCCTGTAACTTCCAAAATAAGAGAATGATAAAACTAAAAAAAAAAATATAATGTAGACCTCAACAAAAACTTCCAACGAAAATTGGTTTGGAAGAGATACAGTTAGCAGTTTTTGAGATATAGTACATTTTCGAAAACCGCAAATATAACTTTGTCGTTCATACAAACACTATGAAAAACAAAGTTATTTTTATTGTTTGTGTATATTACTTACTAAACTCAATATAATTTATTATATCCCTAATCTATGCTTGCTACTACGGAACCCTTCATGGGCGAGTCCAACTCGCACTTGGCCGGTTTTTCTTGACTGTTGTTGACTGATTATCTTCAATCTTTTCATACGTTCGTATCTAATAAGTTATCAATTTCAGACAACAGATGGCGTGCTCCAGCGACCGCCAGCTACACAGGTGCAACGTGCGCAGCGTTAGTACAACTTGTGAGACAACTACACGCCGCTTCACAGTGGCACACTCCAATCACAACCTTGTTATTGGATAAACTTCAGTTGGCTGCACAAACGGTACTTTTTTTTTAATCTGGTGAATTATCGCATTCTAGCTGTTGCCAGCGACTTCACCCGCTACATCTCGAAAATTTTACCACGGGAAAATAAAATCAAGATAAAAACTATCCTATATGTTAATCCAGGTTATAACTTATCTGAGTACCAAAATCCAAATCCGTTCAGTAGTTTTTGCGTGAAAGAGTAGCGAACTTCCATCCATCTAAACTTTCAAGTTTAATATTAGTAAGATCGGTCTTCGATTGGTATTATTGGTTGATAACTAGGTCGTTTTATTTTTGACAAGCTTTATCTCTGTCGGACACTATTTTTATTTTATTTTTATGACGTTTGTCGCTGGTTCGTTTTTGGTTAGTGCATCGTGCGAAAAAGATAGTGCTCTATGAAGCTAAAACTAGCCGAGTAACACTTTTCAAAGGTCGATCTGCATTGCATATCACTGGTATGTACCTCTAAACAGATGTGCATATGCAAAATGTGCCCTTTTGACGATTAGTTACGGACCAATTTACAATACAGCTCAGGAATACACAAAAAACAATCACACGAAATTCGAAAATCGAATATTTATCAACATTCTTTTTTTAACAGGTAACAAGTGACTGGCATTGGTGGCCACACACTAGTCAAGATCTAACACAGACGATGAAACCTTCACCACCCAGCCTTGAGAACTGCCTTATTGGTAAGTTACACAATCAATATTATACTTTATTGTGATAGTGTTTAAGTTCATAATCCTTTATACCTTAATCTCCACTTACGAAACTGTATTTCAAGGTCTAAGGTATAAGGTTGATTATCACTTACAGCGGGTGCACTTGGAGTGGTCGGTGGTGTAGAATGGCGTATTCGCCTGGGACAGAAGGTATCAGCCGGATCACCGCCACGTAATGCGATTGTGACTCAACTATGTCCTAAAGCGAAGATCTCTTTAGTACATGATGATATGACTACAACCAAGGTTAGTTCTGTTCAGCACGTAAACTTTTGGAATTTTCCTAAACCATTATAAAATCACCGTAATACGAGAATAATTCGATGTTTGTGAGCATGACCGCGATAGCTTGGCTAGCAAGAGCATCTGTTATGCTGAACCAGAAGGTTCAAATCCTACTCGCAATCTTGTTTTTGTTTCCATAAAACAGCTTTATTAGAAAATATCGTATGTTCAAAATTCGGAACAAGGGTATGCTGATTTAATAATAATTACAAGTGTTTAAATCTGAATTATTTAGGTGAAAAGGCATTTGAAACCAACCAAAGTTTTCAAGTGTCTATTTCATTCGTCATGTAAAGAATTCGACTGCGAACAGCAACGCTGAAACAGACTCGTAACTAACTAGACTATCGCAGTTCTGCTCAACGAGGTTGAATATTTTAAATCCACTGTTTAACGTCTTTCGGTGACGTTCGTTTTTTTTCTTTCTGCCAAAAAAGCTTTCAGATTCGCGACTCAGTCGTTAGTTCATATAAAACATTTAATAATTTCTTATATTTCAGACTGAACTAGGTAGTATACAAAGCGCGGAGAGCGACCGTCTTTCCCTACCGCTAGGTGGCGGTGAGAGCGCTCTACGTGTGTGCGCGGCGTTGTTAGGTGCTGGACCGCAAGCCTCGCCTATGCATCCTCATCATTTGCCCGGTAAAAAATATTCCGTTTAGAAATGTTTTCATGTTCTACTGGGGTCTAAAAATGACAACATTTAGAGTATGTTATTTGTTTCTTTGTAGCTGAACTCGATGTATACGGACTAAGAAAACAACAAATGGAATTGCTAACATTATGTGCAGTACGAGGCCTTTTAACTACAAGAACAAGACTACGGAAGGTTCTCATGCAGCCACCAGATCATGCCGGTATGTTACTTCTACAAATCGTCACACTCAAATAAACATGTTAAGTCAAATTCCACCTTAAAAATACGAGACACAAAGTTGAAAATCACTTTACCACTATTTCGAAATAAAATCAAAAGGATCTACTGTCTCTTACGGAAACATCTTCTGTGTTTATGTCAAATTTAACTTAAAACTTACCAAACATAAAGTTGAAAATCGCATACGCCTGCTTTTTCGTTTTGAAACGCGGTAAAATCATCAAATGAGTCCTTCCGCCCTGTGTGGAGCGAAAGGGACTGGGACTGATTTCTTCATAATCGCATACCAACAAACAAATACCTAACCAACAAAACATTTCAGGTAACATAGACAGAACAACAACATTAGGTACAGAGGGAACATTACTAAGACGGTTACTGGCGCTAGCTACTCGCCCGAGTCCACTAGCCGCGGCCCATACACCGCGCGACCTTGAATCAGCAGCACTTACTATAGTTCAACAGTTGGCTGCACATGTCAATGGTAAGTATATTTGAGCTTAATTTCCGCCTGTAATGTGACAATGAGTAAAGGAGACCATAGGCCTTGTAGAGCGCTGCTTCTGTCACTCAACCACAATTGGGTGTTTGAAACCACCAATCATTTTACATTATTTTTATTAGCTGTCAAAACGACGATTCTCCCAAAGTTGGGGCACCCCGACTGTGACAGGTTAGTTTAGAAGGGGATGGCGGGGTCTGGAACACCCCGCCATCCCCTTCGTAACTGCTGCTGGACGTCTGGACTCGTATGTATTTTGCTCTAGTATTTTAAAGCAAAATGTATTTTGATTCAGACAGTCTCTGAATAGGTATACAGTTTGCTCTTCAACTACAAAGGCAAACTGCGATCGAACTCAGAGCAACCCCGGTCTGGGTCAGCAAACACTTTAGCAATACTGCACCCGGTTTGCCCAAAAACAACGAGCTATGTACAACATTAGGTCTAGAATTTCAGTATTCGCATAAAGAAATCGTAATGTTAAAAAAAAATATAATTGTTTTAACAGGAGAAGACAAAGAACACGAAACCCCACCCGAAATGCCAATCATAGACAAAAGCAATGTGATGCAGATCTCTATGGGTCCTTCAACTAGTACGGCGTCACTGTGTAAGTAATAAAACAAACCTTATAATATTTTATAATATGAATTATTTTACCTTATTTTCAACCTTATTTTGCAGCTAGAAAAGATCTCAATACATGGGCGAATTCTTCCCAAGTACAACAAGTCATTGAAATGGGTTTCTCTAGACATGCTGTATACGGCGCTATACAAGCTTTAGGTATGAAAACATCTTATTTAGCAGTGGAATTTAAATTCTACCTTGTAAGCTACAACGATCAGTATTGTTTACTGGTGTAACTTGTCGACTGTCAGCACAAAGGTCTTAATTGTAAACAATTTTGAACACTAATAATTAAACTACTAAGCCGAATATTCCTTACAAATGTCACTATCTCTATTCAATCGTCAATAAAGCCTCTACTTGCAAACAATTTTCTACTCAACCACTTAAGAAATAAAACTCAATATTCCTTACAGGTGGAGCAAGTCTTCCTTCAGTAGAATCCCTAGTGGTATACTTATTAGAACTTCCTCAACACGGAATGGACGACTCGGTCTTCGAAACCAGGCCTTTGAGTGCTAAACCAGAGAAGAAGCAGATTCCGTATAGATGGCGCAGTTGTTTCGCCTCTGAGGAGGAGTATGCGCAGTACTTGTCTGACGTCATCACGCCGGGGATGACTGTGCGGTGCTGTAAGGCGGTTGAACCGGTAAGTATAATATTAAGTAGGTATGTATTTTTACTACGAAAGTACCACAATAAACACATCTAATTTTATTATGCTTCCAATGCTATAAGCAGCTGCTACTGTTTTTGCCAGGAAACCCTTTTAGCCCCCTTATACACATGTAAGGGATTGTTAGACTCTTACTAACCAAAATTCCACCCTGTTCCTTCAGTTGCCCTTTGCGTTCCAGGGCCTTAGTGTCCTTTAAAGACAGGTTCCGCGTCCCAAAAGCCTACACCTTGACTTAATTTGCTTTTCTATTGTATAAGGCCTCCAACATACTTTGATATTCATTTGGTGGAGATGAAAAACAGCACTGCAGCAAAAAGTGCATCTGCACTGCAAAGCAATCATTTTTTTATTTTTTATGAATTTCTGACCTTTATCGGTGCAGTAACTGTGACGGCTTGATGAGGTTACTAGAAGATTTTGAATGTTTTCAAGTATGGGACTTGCTCTAACCTAACTCACAATGGCGCCTTTGATGTTTCCTGACACTTTTTCCTATACTTTCAAGTTTACCGCTATTGTTGTACTAGATTTTTGTTATTACAAGGCCTTGCCTCAGTGTAACACCGACATTTTCATCTTAATTGAATTCATTTAAGAAGCTTTTTCAGTAATTACGCTTGCTTCAGTTATTTTGAGAGTTTATACATCTTTTTCAGGTTGCTTTAGGCGATGTGGGTCAAGTACAAAAAGTTGAACGTGATATAAAACAGAACGTCTTCTTACACGTAAGTTTTTACTTATGCGTAGTTTATTTTATCGCTCAGATATATGTTTATATGTGTACTGCATTAATTACCCATATTTCAGAAGTCATTTTTATATATTTATCATTATATTGTTTCGACCAGGAGCCTTTAATTATTTGCATTTCTCACGCCTTACATTGTGTTAAATAAAGTGTGAAGTGTGATTAACTTGGTAAAAACTGAGACCAAATAATAAATACCTAAACGTAAAATTTCTAGCAAAATTCGGTACATTCTCATTTATTGGTTTTGTCTGTACAAATCGGTACGAAACCTTAAGTTAATTATCGGTTAGACAAATAAAGGTTTATTCCCATTTGTCAGCACTGGCGACGAACGGAAAAAATATCCAGATTGCACCCGCGGGTGACGACCAGGGAAGAATAACCCTTTTAATCTGGAGTTATCTTCCTATTTGTTACCAGTAGTGACAAATGGGCATAGACGCAAATACAGTAATCAAAACGTTATTACGTTAAATTTTACGTATAATTAAGATTGATTTTCTAAGATTTTGATGTTTATAATTTGTATTTTGTTGACAGTAAAGATGAACAATAATTCTTTCTAATATTAATTTATCTTAGTTTAGTACAAACAGGTATTACTTTTCTGTGTACCTAAATCTCATTTTAAAACTCCAAAACCTAATTTTCCAATCCATTACTCAGGTGGAATGGCGCGGCCTAGGTCGCGTGTTCGGCGTGCGCGCAATGCATGCTGAAGTAGTATCGGGCACGCCGCCATTTGCGGTGGGCGACAGAGTGCGCGTGCGAGCTGCGGTCACGCAGCCGCGGTACAAGTGGGGATGTATCGACCATACTAGCGTTGGAACTGTTACTTGTAAGTACTTTTTGTAAAACGATTAGATAGTCAAAAAAGCATTAATTATGCTGATTGTACTTGTTTTTTTTTTTTATTTCCCCGTCAATCTCAGCGGCTCTTAATGCAATTATTATCATCTGCCTAGCCTTTTTCCAGCCATATTGGATTCGGATTCCAGTCTACTACTACTACTATTTTACATGGCTTACCTACCTATCTGATTATTATTTCCTTTATTCATTATCTATCATATTTGATACATTTTTAAATATTATTACAAAAAAATAAAAACATTTAAAAATATAAAAAATAGGTGCCCACCAGCATCGGGAACAGGGTCCAAGCTGCCGGTGGTTAGGGCTCCAGAGACAGGAACCTCCTCACTATGCGCGCCGTGTCCAAGAGAACTGCTTTCTGTATCAAGCCCTTGAGCCAACTGCACAATGAGAGCCTCTTAAGATGTTGGTCGAGGCTCTTCGCAATAAGTCCATTGACCGTAACGACTATCGGTACAATGACTGCTGAGTCCACGTCCCACATGTCGACAATCTCGTGTGCTAAATCAAGATACTTGATTTTTTTATCATTTTCAGCTTTCACGAGATTCTCGTCATGAGGGACGGTGATGTCAACAATCATTGCACGGCGCTCTCGGCGATCTACCACCACTATATCAGGCTTATTGGCTACAATAGTCCTGTCAGTGATGATAGATTGATCCCAATACAATATGGCATGACCGTTTTCAAGAACTGGGTCGGGCACATACCTGTAGTATGGTACTTCAGAATCCACAAGGTTGTACTGCAGGGCAAGTTGCTGGTGGATAATCCTAGCTACTAGATTGTGTCTGTGCAAGTACTCGCCGTTAGCAAGACGAGAACAACCGGAAACAATGTGTCTGATCGACTCACCGGGACGGTGGCATGCCCGACAGATGTCAACCGTACCGTCCTTGACAATATATTTCCGGTAATTGTTCGTCATGATAACTTCATCCATAATCGCACAGACAAAACCTTCGGTTTCTCCGAAGAGGTCACCGAAACGTAGCCAGGCTACAGATGCCAAAAAGTCTACATCAGGCCCGTGAAGGGCCTTGTAGAACCGTCCGTGTAGCTCCTTGCTCTGCCATACCTCCCTGCGGCCATTAGTATCCAATACCACAGGTTTGCGCCAGTTCTCGTTAGCCAAGGAGAGCGGGGTAAGGCCTTTGTCCACTGAAACTACATCTCGATGCATCCCCACGTCGGCTTCAAGGAAGTATTCCCTGAGACTGCATACCTCGCGGTTGTGCAAGGTCTTAGCATTAAGTAAGCCACGGCCTCCACACTTCCGCGGGATATACAGTCTCATCACCGATGACCGTGGGTGATGCATCCGATTTGCAGTCAGCAGTGTACGGACCTTTCTATCTAAGGCGTCAAGTTCCGTTTGAGTCCATTTGAGTATGCCGAAAGAATACATCAGAACCGGCATGACCCAACTATTGAAGGCGCGCACCTTATTTCCGCCTGATAAAAGACTATTTAACACTTTGTTCAGGCGGCCAAAGAAGCGCTCCCTCAACGATTGCTTCATGCCAGCAACATTGATGCCCAATGATTCCGACATACCCAAATACTTATAGGTTTCGGTTGCTGAAAGGGATCTAAGGTTTATGGAATCTGAGAGTTGGGTGCTCTCAGACTCCATAATCTCCCCTCGCCTTACATGCATGACCGCACATTTCTCCACACCAAATTCCATCATAATGGCGCTACTGAAGGTTTCAGTGATCTTCAGTAGCCCCATCAGCTGCGAATTGGTGGGGGCAAAAAGTTTCAGGTCATCCATATAAAGGAGGTGAGATATAACCTGACCGCCTCTCCTCAACCGATAGCCTAGACCTGAATCCTCCAGCAGTGTGCTAAGAGGATTTAGGGCTAAGCAAAACCAAAGCGGACTCAAACTGTCACCCTGAAATATTCCTCGCTCAATCCTTATCGGTTCGTCGCTCCCGAGAATCTGCCGACGTCCCGGATAGAGAAGGAACGTCCTCCATTGCCGCATACATGACAACAAGAAGGTGCGAAGTGTTGCATTTATTTTATACAACTCTAGCACCCTCAGGAGCCACGCATGCGGCACAGAGTCATAGGCCTTCTTATAATCTATCCAACACGTCGACAGATCCCTCCGGGATCGACGAACCTGTTGGCTTACGGCCATGTCAATAAGGAGCAGCTCTTTAGTACCGCGGGACCAATTCCTACATCCATTCTGAGAGGCAGACATAATTGAATTACTATCAATATGATAAGCAATTTTTGCTCTCAGAATGGATGTTAGAACTTTATAGATCGTCGGTAGACACGTAATTGGTCTATAGTTTTTTGGTTCCGCGGTACCACCTGATTTATAGAGCAGGTGGGTAACACCTGTGGTAAAAAACATTGGTAGCGACCCTGTCTCTAAAGATGACTGAAATTGTGAAGCTAAACAAGCGTGCGACCTTCGTAGCCATTTTATCCAAAAATTATGCAGTCCGTCCGGCCCTGGAGATTTCCAATTAGGTAACGGACGGACTGCATGGGCCACGTCAAGTGCGGTTATAGAGATTTCTTCCATTTCTGGGATTGAGTCACACGCTCGCTCAACCACACGTATCCAGTCACCCTCAGTGTGACCAACGGGCACCGACCAAATACTTCGCCAAAAAGCACTCATAGCTTCATTATCTGGCAAGTGCCCGTCAGTAACACCCTGATTGAGAATGGGTCGCTCCCATGTTCTATATACCCACCTTTCATCACTTTGGAACATACGATTCTGAGTATATCGATCCACTCTTCTCCTATACCGGCGGATACGGTTCGCCCATGCATAAACTTTCTGCTTCAGGAAGTCAATGCGCTCTGTGAGACGGGACATATAATCTCGAGAACTGATTCCAGTTCCCGAGAACGCCCGCCTCACAAACCGCATCACCCTTGGGCGTGTATTTCCCTCCCTGAAGCAGATGAGCTTCCCAATGAGCACCCTGGCCTCATTGATACGACGCTCAATCCTGCACTGCCAGGCTGGCACGGCAAGTTTCGGTCGTGCAGCTCTTTCTGTGTTCGGAAATTTGACATGAGCTACACGACATGTCGCGACAGCCGTACAATACAAGATTGAGTGTGTATCGCAAAGGTTTGCGCTGCTCTCAATAAAATCTGGTAACAGCGCATCCAGGGCACACACTAGGGCTCTGTTTTTTTTATTCATGGGCAGACGGGATAGCCGCGGTCTAAGATCAGGTGATGTGAACCGATACTAACGAATCGCATCCTCCAAAGCACTCCTTATTTCCACATTGCATTGGTTATCTGCAGATATAACCCTGTCGGCCTCCTCTTCAACATCCTGGTTAACTCGCGCAGTGACAGGTGAATGGGTGTTTATCTGTGTTGCGAGAGGGTTGTCGACAGGGTTTCTCTGCACTTCCGAGCGCAGCCGATCAAGTGTAGCATCATCCAACCTATGACTACGTTGAATCACGCGCACCTGATCCGACAATCGTTGGGCCGAAACGTTGACAGCGGGCTCAAGCACCTGAAACAGAGAGAGCATCCTGGTTCGGTACGCCGTAAGGTTAATTCCTCCCTCTGTAGCCCCATAATATGCGCGCATCACATTTTCGTTAATGGACTGAGTCCAACGAATGCGCGACACATTTCCACCGGCAGCGGGGACCCTGTTCGGGGCCTGTTGGCCTCGAGGTCCCAAGCCCGCTGGTGGCCGTCCTCTTCCTCGTCGTGGCGGCGGTGATTATTATTATTATTTGTTAATTCTTTTTTTAGCAATATCAAGCAATGGTCGCGACTTAACAGTGGACTTCCCTCAACAACCAGGTTGGACAGGACAAGTCAGTGAAATGGAACTCGTCACTGATCAATGTGAGTTACTAAATCTTTCGAAATTGTTTTCTTTATGAATATGCCTAGACATGTGACATCTACGAACCGACACTGGGCCTGCGTGGTGGGTTCCAGACCACCTTCTCTCACAAAGGGTTGATTATGATATGGGTCTGTCTGTCTTTCTGAATTCACAATAAGTTTTTAAGTTTAGTTTAGACATCGGCAAAATAAAAATATCATTTGGAAACCTGAACCCCTTCTTGAATGAATAGCCAATGGCGATGCGGGAAACGCATCATGCATTTCCAGTTCATTTCCAGCTTCATGCATTTCCAGTGATTTCCAGTAACGTCCTTGGCTATTCTTTTATTATTCATTCACGAAGTAAATCATTTGGAATATTGCTATGTGGCCGTTTTAGATCCTCAGTACTCTCAGATACTGACGAACGTAGTATCATTTGAAAACTTTTTATTATTTTCTAAATAGCGGAATGGGGTGAAAGCGCCGGTGGAACTGCAGTAGGTTGGCGCGGTGCAGTGCGAGCCGTGCGAGTCTCGTCATGTAGACCTGGCGCAGGCGCAAGGAGGTTGTTAGACTCACAGCCTCATACGTATTGGCAGAGTTCTAGTGGAAATGGGCAGGTAAGATATTTATTATATATTCTATCACACCAGAACAGAAGAAGTCTTCAGATTCCATAATATTAAGTCGACATTATCTTTTAAATGAGTTTATTCCTTATTAAAAGGTAAGAGGGTATAAAAAAATACTTGCAATACTCAGAATTGATGATGATATTGAATCAGAAAAATGTTGAATTAAAAAAAGTTTTTTTTGAGTGATTGCCCAGTCCCACTCCTAAGCAAAGACCTCCCTCAACTCTTTATACTTCTCGCAAGCCTGTGCAATTAAATTCATTAGAAAAAAAAACATTGGTCAATTTAGCGGTCATCAAAATCTTACATCAAAATATTTAAATTCTCCGTGAAATTAGTATAGTAAAACTCGACTAGAATTTCCGGAAGTCCACCAGACACAATGCTCAAAGAACCCAACATCCATCCAGGACTCTTTCTTCAACGGATAATCAAGAAACTTAGGGAACAATTCGACTGACTTCGTCGTCGTGGCGAGCGTGTTTTGTTTTTCATCTACCCGTAGACAACCACACGTTTTATGTCATATGTCGTAGTAGTAAGGATGATTTTTACTTGTAGTTGAAATCGATAGAATTGCGTCATAGGCAAGCTCCCTTACTTATCTCTGTGATTGCAGCACTGGATCCGCGTAGAAATGCGCAGTGGTGTCCGTATCCGCCGCCTCGGTCTCGGCGTAGGTGGCGGGGCGCACGGTCCGGCCGCACTCGCAGTACGTGCGGGCGCTACGTTCGACGACGCTGCGCTTGCGCCGCTCGCTGCCGTGCCCTGCACGCCCGCCGCCTCTGTGAGGGACAGGCCGCCTGCGCATCTAGCACAGATACAGCTACTGGCTGATTGTAAACAGGTTGGTGGTCTTTTATTTTAAGGAAAAGGTTTCCTGCGGCCGTCATAATTGACGTCTTAAAACCAGACTTGTCCAGAGAGTGAAAGAGACAGAACTATACAAGTCGTCTAGTGCCACCTCGTACACTCACTGGAACTATTCTAGCTTTAAGAAGTCATAATACGGCCCCTGAACTGGGAATGTATCGTGGTACGGTACAAATAATTTAAGTTAAATGTAGAAACAGCGTGATTCGGAATAATCTCTTGTGCATAGCACACCACACAAATGTTTCAGTTTTGAGAGTAATTTATACTATTCAAAACTTTAATAATGGATCTTTCAGGAGGGTTATTAACTCTCTTGAAAGATTCTCTAGAGAATGTAAGTTAGTAAAGACAAAAAATCGGTTCACCCAGTCGCAAGTTATGAGGTAACAAACTTAAAAAAAAATACAGTCGAATTGATAACCTTCTACTTTTTTGAAGCGGTTAAAAAATAACATTGTCGTAATTTTTATAAGTAAGATTGAAATCATTTGGAAATATTGTAAAATCATTTAGTTAAGTTTCTCTATAAGTGAACTGTAATTTGTTCTTTGAGAAAAATAAATGTCTTTAAACCAAAAATCCAATATAGACGTCGTGATTGTTTTTTAACTCGAAACAAAAACCGTTTGGAAGCTCAACCTACAACTTATACTTTGTTGCAGTATTATCCCTGCATTGAAATTGGCATAAAACAAAATCGCAACGTGAATGCCGATTGCCGAGTCCATGGTCTCTACATAACGGGCTTCAGACCAAATCCTCTATACACTGAAGTGTTACAGGTGAGCAATGAGCATACAACATTAGTCTCTAAACATACTGAGACAAGGATGAGTTTTGACTGTACTACCTGTTTCAGAGCATGAACTTCGTAGCAGAAGATTGGATGGAAAAAGATACTCCAACGGGTGCAGTATCTTCTGATAACAATCCACCAGCAATACCAAGTGATTGTCCTAAAGTAAGTAATTTATTATTTTTATTCCAAAGTATTTTTTTTTTAAATTATTTTTGACCAAGAGATCATAATGATTTTCTTTTTGTATATTTTTTTTGTCGGCGTAAAAAAATTCAAGCCTGTAAAAATAAATAATTTTCATTTCAGCCAGAAGCTTGCTCTATGCTTTTCTAACTGTTGTGTTGTGTGTGTTACCTTCTTTATATTATGAATATGTTTTCGCAGGTATACGTATGGGGATTAAATGACAAAGACCAATTAGGTGGTGTGAAAGGCTCCAAGGTTAAAATTCCTGTGTTCTCGCCAAGTCTCAGTGCTTACCGCCCCGTGCATATAGCGGGGGGTTCAAAGACACTGTTCATTGTATCTTATGATGGAAAGGTAAGTTTCTTTTATCTTTTTACTACGGGATGACTGAGAGTATGTTTTGCTGACTCCACAGGGAAACTTTTAATGAAATGTATAGGTATAGGTTGACATTTGTCGATCTTTGATTGGCAATCATATTGTTATACTTCTACAAAAAAAATATACCATGCGAGTATGCTGCCTTATCAATGCTTTTTCAAAAGCGAACATGGTATAGCACTGCCACCGTATAGTGTATAAGCGCCATAAATAAAGAAGAAAATCATCTTTATGGACGTTCACTGCAACGTGTGCTAAATGAGCATTGAGGGCATATGACGTAACATTTTATATGAGGGACAAGCTGACTGTGTCTCACGCAGCATCGTTAATTTCATAGTCTTAGTAGCGTAAGCAGTTCCTTATGGTCAGCTCAGACCGAGACGTGACGCTGCGCGCACATATCAATAGAGCTATTCAAAATCTAACTCTATTTCCCACACGAAAAGATACACCTGTTACAACCCAGCGAGGCGCAGCGCGGCGCCGTGCTGCATTTTATTGGCGACTCAAAATCTAACTTTATTTACTACACAATAAGATACACATTTGCAGTATCGTTGTGTCACGTCGCGTTGCGTCGCGTCTTGTTGTGAACTGACCGTTACTGCCATGATTCTGTGCCCCTATGGGACTAGATAATTATACAAAGCGGCCAGGGGACGCCGAGCCGAACATTGTCACTATACAAATACTTGCGTTCCGGCCACGCAGTTTTTTTTTTGCATCGATCGAAAGCTGGTAGCGCGAGCAACATTGTGAACATAATCCTTGGCCGCTTTCTATATCAAGTCCCAAAGGGCAGGCTTATAATGATTTTAACAAATTATGTTACCCTCATTTCTACTCATCGTTAAAAAAATAGTATATTTCATTACAAGTGCAGAAAGGCTGTTATTGCAAAGAGTTCCGACAAATGTCTACCCTAGCCAAGGCGCAGCCGAAGACGAGGGTCGACAGTCGGAACAAGTCGCAATGACGGTTCCGCACGTGTACTGAACGACTATTTTTAATACAGTTGCGAAAAAATGAAGCAATTTAATAAATAATAAAACATTTGGGGAAAATTTCTGGAAAATGACGCCAACCGTTGATTTTTTTTTCTTCGTCCGTTAGGATAGGCAAAGAGTCAAGCCCATACAGCCAGGTCTGTACCCATTTTGATAGGCAAAGGGAACGCCATACAGCTTAGTCTTCAGTAGATTTTTTTATTGATATGAAATGAAAATGAGATGAAATGAAATGAAACCTAAATCATTCAATTAAATCATTAAATCTGACATTGAAATAAATTAGTAGCTTCTTTTTAGAAATATACGTTTTTGTATGAATCAAAAAAACTCTCTAGTAAAAACTTCATGGTTGGTTTTTCTTTTTAAAAGACATTATTTTGATGCCGGCTCCAGACTATTGCCGTGAATTCGCGCCGCGAATTCTCGCCGTGAACTCTCGGGGAAAAGGCGCGAACACCCGTGAACCCCGCGAAACCATCCACATTCTCGTTCGCGCCTGTTCGCGGGATTCACGGCCATAGTCTGGAGCCGGCATGACAGTTGGGAAAGAGAACGCACTAGTGCGGGAAAGGTAAAAAAAAAAGCACTAGTGTGTAATAGCCCACTTCCCGAACGCTATACCTCCCTGCAATATGCCACTTTTTGAGCAACTGTATTAAAAAATATGTTACCAGCTATTATAAAAACTTTCGTATTCAACAGCTATTCGCCTGTGGTGAAGGTACAAACGGACGCCTCGGGCTAGGACATAGCAACAACGTGTCCAGTCCGCGCGCCAACCCGTACCTCGCGCATGTGCTCGTGAGACGCGTCGCCGTGCACTCGGGCGGGAAACATGCGCTTGCGCTTACTGCTGATGGAAAGGTTAGATTATAATTTAAAGCTGTGTAGTGTATAGAGGGTTTAGAAGAAATAATGAATATAATATCATTACTCTTGTAATATCTGAAGCGTAAAGCTGAGGCGTACTTAATAGTAATAGCATTTTGAAGTCCCATGTAACAGGGAGCAGGCCAATTACCTCCAACCGATCACAAATCCAGGCTTCGTGGCTGCTATGTGAAACGTGTTTTCTTTCAAAATCAAGGGAGCTATTCCATGGCCATGAATATTGGTTTTGCAAAAAATCACTTACTCAGTTTTTGTTTTCATTAAAATTGGCCTCGAGATACCTGGGGTCTTCAAGTCAAGAGTGAACAGGTTACTTCTAGGCAAGCGTGCTTCACCGTCGACCAAATCTTCGCTTACCATCAGGCGAGATAGTGGTCAATCGCGAACCTATCATTAAATAAAAAAAAATCTTTTAGCATTTTTCGCTTTTCCTCATGGATTCGGATTTAGCCAAGCCCAGTTGGAAAATTTACGTATACTAAGCTAAACAATTCCCTCCCAATATCCAGGTCTATTCATGGGGTGAAGGTGAAGACGGTAAACTCGGTCACGGCAACCGCATTACACTAGAAATACCGCGTCTGATAGAGACGTTAGCCGGGGAGAGGGTCGTGGGCATTGCGTGTGGGTCCGCACACAGTGCGTGCGTGACCGCGCGCGGACATCTGTACACGTGGGGCATGGGCGAGTACGGCAGGCTGGGTCACGGAGATGATACGACGCAGCTTTATCCTAAGATGGTAAGAAATTAAAAACTTTTGATGCCTCATTTTTTTTATTTGGTGAAATCCTCAAATGATTCCTCCCACCCAGGGCAGAGCAGGAGGGACTGTTAGACTTGACTGACTAAAATCCACGGTGTCCTTTAATAGCCCTTCACGTTCCGGGGACACGGTAGCTCGTTAGTCCCGCGACCACGGCAGGCTATGGCTTTGATGCCCCATTGGTATAGTTGACACTTTTAGTTATTATTGTGTTTATGTAACCTACTTTGCAATAAAGCCCAAAAATAAACACGATTGGCTGCAGCATTGAGTGCCGCGGGTTTGACCTTGCACGAAGTAATATTTTAATCGTCTAAACTAGGTTTCGGTCTTACTGTTTGTATATATGAGCTAAATTTAAATTATTTGTAAACTCACCCACATTACAGGAAGAATCAAAGAGATATACGGAAGAGATATTTGTAGACATGTTGCGAAAGCTCAGTCATTTTCTTCATCATAGGTGCCAATATCCAGGCACCACGTAGGAGCTTTCTCAAGCAGCGTTTGAGTTAAACAGCAGACCTTATTATTTAAACATTAAGGTCCGATGCGCCGCGTGCCTTTGTCAATTCTTGCCGCTTCTCCTAGAACGCTCTATTACATCGCTGTCTGTTTGTTTTTCGAGCAGCCCGCCGCGCCCGACGAGCTAATTGTCCTTGTTCGAGGCCTAATATTTAAAATCCTTCTATTTTCTAGGTGGAAGCACTATCAAGTCTAAGAGTAGTTCAAGTAGCTTGTGGATCACGAGACGCTCAAACTTTAGCATTGACAGCGTGTGGAAAAGTCTTCTCTTGGGGAGACGGTGATTTTGGCAAGCTAGGTAAGTTACGGTTAAGAATTCATGTGCACCTTAAATATTTAAGTATGAAAGTCTACCAGCAATACTCGAACCAGGTTCCTCGGTTTCAGGTCGTGGTGGGTCCGATGGGTGCGCCGTACCGATGAATATTGAGAGACTGAACACTCTTGGAGTTATTCAAGTTGAATGTGGTGCACAGTTCAGCCTAGCTCTGACTAGGGATGGGGAGGTACGTATTTATTGCTATCCTAAAATAAATGATGAAACTTCTTTTTATACTAACATGCATTATTCTTGACAAATATTCGAGTTATTTGTTTAAATATGCTGAAATATTTTAGTTAAATATGCTAAAAAGAATGGATAAAGTAAGGAATGAGTTTATAAGGGGAAGCTTGAAAGTGACGCCTGTTACAGAAAAAATGAAAGGGAATCGTCTGTCTTGGTATGGACATGTGATGAAGAGAAATGAGACTCACGTGACTAAGAGAGTGATGAGTATGAATGTTGATGGATGGAGAGGAAGAGGAAGGCCAAAGAAAAGATGGATGGATAACTGTCTAAGTAATGATATGAATGAAAAAGGAGTACATAAATGATACTGTGACGTCTGATAGGGGAGAATGGAAGAAAAAAACGTGTTGCGCCTACCCCAAGTAAAATGGGATAAGGGCAGGAAGAAGAAGATGCTGAAATATGCGTTTCTTCTGTATTTCAAAATACTACATTTTGAAATACAGAAGAAACGCATATTTTATACCACTAGGTGGACCGACGACATCGTGAGGGTCGCGGGCAACCGATGGATGCAAGTGGCGAATTGTCGTTCGGCGTGGCGGTCTAAGGGGGAGGCCTATGTTCAGCAGTGGACGTCTTCCGGCTGATGATGATGATGCATATTTTTATGAATTCATCAAATGAGGGACCAGCAGTTTTGTCTTTGTTAAATTATGTGAATGTAAAACTATTCCAGATGTCAGAAAACTAAAGTAACTTACCTATCTCTGTGCTGAAAAAAACTAGGACTGGTTTGATATTGATAGTGAGATATGTTAAAAAAAAATTACAGCTATAATTCGTATGAGTTTATTCCGATAACCGCCATGACAGATGCTCCTGAACACCTGTCAAAACCACCGGGCTGGAAATAATAAAATGCCTACTGGCCATACATAACAGATAGGAGACAACTCGACCTGCAGTAATTTATTGTCATTGTTTTGTCCCAGGTTTGGACATGGGGTAAAGGCGACTACTTCCGCTTGGGACACGGATGTGACGCGCACGTACGTCGGCCGACGCTTGTGGAGGCGTTGCGCGGGCGCAGAGTTATACACGTTGCTGTCGGCGCACTACATTGTCTCGCTGTTACTAGTGAACATCAGGTAAAATATTTTGACGGCAATTTATCCTACGAATCCGAAACCAACCGATTGTATCTCTTTCCAAAAGTCGATGTGCTAATTATTTTTCTTGCCGGTACCTGTAACATTGATAGAAATGCCTTTATATCGGAATAGTAAGGTGTCATATTGAATGCATATTTTGTTGACTTGTTACGTGCGCGCCTAATTCGAACGACAAGTACAAGTAACTTAACGACATCATTTAGGTATGCTGTAGTTAGTATGGCCTTGGGCTAATATATATATTTTTTTTTTATTAAAAACGCGTCACACTAAGAATTTCTCTTGCATCGTGGGTGCGTTTATGATAATGATATATGATATTTATTTTGTAAGTTGGTTATAAAAACACTTACACGTCACAACCAATATTTTTTATAACTAGATGAGGCCGGTGTTTCGTACCTGACTGCTCTGAGAAGAAACAGCCGAAACAAACTCAGAGGACACAGTCTCTTAAAGTCCAGACATTGTTTTGTTCAGGTCATATGAGGACCATGCGGGTGTCTGAAATGGTCTTTTGTGGAAAGAACCACACAGATTTGAGTGGACCTGGTGGTGGTGGACTGACTGGATAGTCAGTGCAAGCATTTGTCGGTGATCGTGTAGCTCGACTCAGACCTCAAGGAGCTCAACAAACATAGAAACTCACATACCTACACCACCCAGATCCGAAATAACTACTTTCAGATCATACAAATATTTGTTCCGTGCGAGGATCGAATCTAGTTGATTGATGATGAAGATTCGGATGCAGTTGAAGTTTCCACCTCCACCAATATTACTTACCGAAACCTTCGGTCCCTTCAAACGTACTCGTAGTATTCGTGAATTGTGATGTGTCGTTCAACAAACTCAGAGCGAGTTCGTTGCTCGAACGCTAACTCCAGTGTTGCCATACCTAAATATGAAATTCGCTTTTTTTATTTATTATTTCATTTATGAATTTTCTATTTATTTGCCCAGGTGTGGGCATGGGGTGACAACGACCACGGCCAGCAAGGCAACGGCACGACCTGCGTGAACCGCCGGCCCGCGCTGGTGGCGGGCGTGGAGGGAGTACAGCGGGCAGCCGCGGGCTCCTCCCACTCGGCCGCCTGGTCACTGAGACCTGCTGCCTTGCAGAGCGATGCTCATTCACAGCAAGTAGCTCCTCTATCGTTCCCGGTGTTAAAGGATCCTTTGGGGGCTCAGAGTCTTGGTAAGTAACGACAAGTTTTTCTTGTCATATGACATGATATCTCATTGAAAATGCGCAATCTTGTCATATATACACAATATTCTATCCAAACTGGATCTGATTTTTATAGATTCAATTCTTTATTTTAGACATCTGCAATAGCTACTTTGACAGAATTAATTAATTGCAAACCTAATTATACTATCAGATCAATAAATATTTCCAAAATTCAAGGATCGGCACAACTCATCATGACGTGAGAAGCAAGTAATAAATGTAATTGATTGTGACGTATTGCCAATTTTAAAAGAGTCGTATTATTTCGTCAACTTTTTTACTTAACAAAAGAAAAAATACGGATCAAATGTACATATTTACAAATGCTCTTATTACCCTCATAATATACTAACATAATTAAATTTTCTCGTTCTTCGCAGGACTGTACTCTGAAGAAGTAACAGTAGATGAGCCTCATGGGCAGCGAGCGTCGCTAGCGGCTGCAGCGTTGGCTCTAGAACCGCCGGTGGCCGTGCAACATGCACTGTCCTTGATTCTACTGGCACTGCATATCACACAGGTAACCAAATACTTATACAGTTCTGCTTCGATCATAAGCTGGCAAAATAGATAGTCCCTTTACTGTTTACTG
Source organism: Agrotis exclamationis (assembly GCA_950005045.1). Taxonomy (NCBI): domain Eukaryota; kingdom Metazoa; phylum Arthropoda; class Insecta; order Lepidoptera; family Noctuidae; genus Agrotis; species Agrotis exclamationis. The sequence continues at coordinate 7,456,427 of OX465417.1, read as the reverse complement.
GGCAGGTGTACACCTGCTTAAAATAGGAAATAGGCTTGTGAGCGTGTTATTTTGTTACTATTGTTTTGTTTTATGTTTTACTAACAGATTACTAACATATAATTTTTTTTTCATGTGAAGCACTAACCCTAATAACACTATCTGATGTATAATAGTATGATGGACTGATGTCTGAAATAAAGCCAATTAAATTAAGGCATGTCAAATCTACTCATTCCGGGCGAAAACCTCAGTTTTTTGTTCGGCCATAAAAGCATCTAAGTTTTTTGTTGACATAAAAGCATGTTTCACAATGTTCGAAGCACTTTTAGGAAGTAAAGGAGATCTGAACAATCAGAGTTAGATCCCAGTGTGAGGTGACCATAGATATATTAAAGAAGGAGATATGGCGTACAATTCAAAATGTAAAGAAAACCGATGAAGCCACAATTGCCCCTCCATAACGCTAATATTGCGCACACAATTCTGTCAAAACAATACTACGAACAATTGCACACACGCGCCATCGATAACTCAGTCATATAAATATAAACCTAATTCTTTACACTACAGCGTACTTTTCCCGTATAATTTACTCACACAAACAATTATCATTGTGTGTTGTCGCGACACGGGGGGCGGATACGACTCTCCCGCTCAAATACAACGGACGCACCATGCGACATTACGGCTTGGTGAGGTATCGTTATGTCAGTTTTACATTGCTTGTCAAGTCACTCAGTAATAGACTGAGGTGGTTGTAAAAGAGCAATGTGTTTAATGCAAAAACAATACAGTCGGAGTAATATAGGAAAACAAGAATAAAGTAGTACAAGTGATAGCTGAGCGAAACGCTCAACACCACGTCTTCACCGACACGCCCCCTTGCCACTTCTCCTGTTTTTAATATTTCTGTGGAGGTGACGTTTTAAAAAAGCCTGTATAAGCTCTGTACAATGTCTCGTACTACGTTTTCTGCATTCCATTATTTTTCTTACACTTTTAATGAAAAAGCTCGGGTTTTGAGTCACGTGCTTAATTCAGGGCAATGGTTTACAATTGCATTTGCATTCCGTGATTAGACCTGTCGTATTGTATGGATCGGAATGCTGGGCTGTGAAAAAGATGGATGAGAAACGATTGCATGTAGCGGAGATGAGGATGTTGAGATGGATGTGTGGAGTGACAAGAATGGATAAAGTAAAGAATGAGTTTATAAGGGGAAGTTTGAAAGTGGCGCCTGTTACAGAAAAAATGAAAGGGAATCGTCTATCTTGGTATGGACATGTGATGAGGAGGGATGACACCCATGTGACTAAGAAAGTGATGAGTATGAATGTTGATGGATGGAGAGGACGAGGAAGGCCAAAGAAAAGATGGATGGATTGTCTAAGGAATGATATGAAAGAAAAAGGAGTAAATGATACTGTGACGTCTGATAGGGGAGAATGGAAGAAGAAAACGTGTTGCGCCGACCCCAAATAGAATGGGATAAGGGCAGGAAGAAGAAGAAGAAGGTTTACAATTGCATTCTTATGCTGTGTATATAGATAGATACATTAATTTTCATATTTCTTTCCATAACCCAGGCGCGAACCTTACTAGTGGAAGCCCTACGTGCTCACGAGGCGTCTTCAGCGGCGGTGCCTGTGGTGACTACCATTGATACGGAGGACGAAGACGCTGAGGCCGACGCCCGCACTGGAGGAGGGGAGGCGCCTGCTGATAGGGCTACTTTACCAGTGAGTTTTGAATGCGTATAAATGCTTCAATGAACTGACTGTTCTCTTGCTGTAATTTGACCACTTTTTGTGATAGACTTGCTTCCTGGTGACCTTCCTGAAATGATATATTATCGTTAGTCGTGGTCACCCAGATGTCCTTTAGCTTGCCTCTCATGCCTGAGGTTGCGTATTCGAACCCTGGTAAATAATGCTGGGCTGGCTAATCTTTTTAAATGCATCTTTACTACCTAAGTATATTATTGATCGGTGAAGGAAAACATAAGTTCAAAGCCACGTCAGGACAACTCTGATACCAGATGATCACACCCTCACACGAAACGTCAAAAATTGTTATCGAATTCGCTCATTCTTAAGTTGTTGGCCATCCATTGTAAAGGCTTTCATGTTTTGTACCTACAGAGCGGTGCAAGCAGTCCATTAAGCGGTTCGATCTCATCTCGACATTCAGCTGTGATGTCGTCGAGCGCCGTATCAGTGGCCGCTGCCACAATGACAGTGCAGCAAGCTGAGGCACCAAAGGTAAACTATATGTGTTACTTTTTAGGGTTCCGTAGCCAAATGGCAAAAACGGAACCCTTATAGATTCGTCATGTCTGTCTGTCTGTCTGTCTGTCCGTCCGTATGTCACAGTCACTTTTTGTCGAAAGTATAAGAGCTATCCTGTTGAAACTTGGTAGGTAGATGTATTATGTGAACCGCATTAGGATTTTCACACAAAAATAAAAACAAAACAAATTTTGGGGGTGCCCCCATACTTAGAATTGGAACTCAAAAATTTTTTTTTCACCAAACCCATACGTGTGGGCCATATCTATGGATAGGTCTTTAAAAAATATATTGAGGTAACTAATATCATTTTTTTCTAAACTGAACAGTTAGCACGAGAGACACTTCCAAAGTGGTAAAATGTGTGTCCCCCCCCCCTGTAACTTCTAAAATACGAGAATAATAAAACTAAAAAAATATATAATGTAGACCTCAATAAACTAACTTCCAACGAAAATTGGTTTGGATGAGATACAGTTAGCAGTTTTTGAGATATAGTACATTTTCAAAAACCGCAAATATAACTTTGCCATTCATACAAACACTATGAAAAACAAAGTTATTTTTATTGTTTGTGTATATCACTTACTAATCTCAATATAATTATATTACGGAACCCTTCATGGGCGAGTCCAACTCGCACTTGGCCGGTTTTAATATTTATTTTACCACTGTCCCACTGCTGGGCAATGGTCTCGCCAAGAGCTTTCAGCCCGCGCCATCTTGATCCAGCCCTCACGGTATACGTCCGGCTTGTCTTTAGAGCTGCCGCTCACTTAAAATCAAAATAAAAGCATTTATTTCAAGTAGACAAGTTACAAGCACTTTTGAATTGACAAATAAAAACAAAACATTACAAAATTATGGTGCTACAGTGACAAAACTTATAACTGTGAAAGAACCATAGATGCCCATTCCAAGAACTAGGTCTCTATGGAGAAGAACGGGCAAGAAACTCCATGGACACTCTTTTTAGATCGCCAAAATTATTACAGAATCTTTGTTGCATCTTTCACTGGAGACTTTGTCGCGGAGACTTTTTGTTTCCATTTTTCTGCTTCTTGTGTTTTATTTATTTTGTTGTGTGTTTGTTGTGGTTTTGTGTCAAATAAATGTTTATTTTTCTTTCTTTAGTTTTATTTTTGGTGAAGGTTGAAATAAACTGTCTCACATAGAGTCTGACACACGAAACATGAGCCTGAAAAAATAGCGGCAAATTCAAAAAATCTACATCTGGTATCACTGTATATAGTAAGAAAAATACATTTTGATACTTGAATTTACATCATGGATTACTAAGTAATCCATGATGTAAATTCAAGTGTCAAAATGTATTTTAGATGATATATAGAGATTTTAGATGTAGATTTTTTGAATTTGCCGCTATTTTCCAGGCTCATGTTTCGTGTGTCAGACTCTACATCTTGTTAATCATTCGTTTCGAACACAGTCTTTTGTGCTGTTGCAGTTGGCGCTGGACGAGTTCACGTCTCAACTGGGGGAGTCAGACGCGAGGGCGCTGGTAGACCTCCTGAAATTAGCGGCAGCCGGCAGAATACCTGACTCGAATAACGCGGTGAAGATTATCACTGATGTTCTTATGGGTAAGATAATATTATTTTTAAAGACACTCGTTCCCTGTTTAAATAATACAGTTTACACAAAAGTGCTAGAGTGGAGACCACGGACTAACAAGCGCAGCGTAGGACGTCCACCAACGAGATGGACAGACGACCTTATAAAGGTCGCCGGAAGACGCTGGATGCAGGTCGCTTCAAACCGTTAAATGTGGAGATCTAAAGTGGAGGCCTATGTTCAGCAGTAGACGTCCTATGGCTGAGATGATGATGATGATCCCCGCCCTAAAGTTAAAAAAAAACTCCTATTATAAAAGCCTCCTATCCTTCAAAACAAATAAATACTAAAACAGAACTACATTTTAAACTCATTTACGTCCGAAATTTATTTTTAATTTTAATTTTGATTTATTAACAAGTAACTTATGACTCTAAGTGTTAGTAACAATATTTCTTAATCACTATGTTAGTATTCCTAATCTACACATTTTACAAGTACTTACTTATATCTATAGAATGAATGTAGTGTGTGAATCCCTGCTACAGGCTCAGCACCGAAGTAGACAGCCTGCAGCAGCGGTTCACACACAAACAGTCCAATCTGCTCGTGACACATCGCAATATAATGTTGGGGCTGGCCCGCACGCGGCGCACCAGGGAGGCGCATCTTTTACGCATTGTAGCGTAAAAACAATCGACGCGAGCTTCAGCAAACATCCCCGACGCGCTACAGTAACGTGACAGCCCCATTAACACCCGGAACGCGTTATTGTATTGTACGCGAAGGGTGCTGTACGATTTCTGAGTGTAGACAACCCACAGGCTACACGTGTAAAAAGGAGGTGCAATACGCTCGAAATAAGGTTTTCTTCACCTCTCTAGAACAGCGTGCAAACCTGCGAGCTATCATGTTAGCTCTAACCGACAGCGCCCTTCGTTCCCTCTCTATGTCATCATCATCCTTGAGGTCGGCGGTCAAAATATGTCCTAAATATTTAAATTTGTACACCCTATTTAATTGTGCTCCATTTATTTTATATTGGTAAATTCGGACTTTGATTCGTTACAGACAAGATTGTGCCCAAGATAGATTATTTAATTTAGTATAATTATTGTGTGTTCAACCAGCTCTCTGCTCAAGCAAGCCAGCAGTAGCAGATATGGTGGTGGAAGTATGTGTGTGTGAGCTGGAGGAGGCAGCCTCGGGCGGAGGGAGGGCACCTCCTCAACCGATCACTGTGGACAGTCCACACCCCTATGCTGATGATAGTGATATATCAGGTATGTCATACGTCAAGCCCATGTTTAAAATAAGAACAAAACAGTTTTACGAGATTTAAACCTAGGTTTTTAGTTAAATCGCATTTTTTCGGTTTCGGTTGAGTAAGTTAGGACTAGCCTGCCATTTCTGAAGAATCTTCAGTGGTGAACACCTCAAAAGCGAAGTCACAATGAAGTTTGACGAATCTTATGCTTCCACACTTTACTCTGTATAGATCTTTCAAAATGTAAAGCTTTTTTAAGGAAAGAAAATTTGAATTACGAAAAATGAAATATGAAAATTTCGACTACGAGCAGGAATCGAATCTGCGACCTTCCGGAAGAGTGTTTTCCGGTTAAGCATGTACCTCTTTAATTTCCTTGTTTGAACGTTTTGCAGTAGATGGCGCAACGTTACCGCAATACGTTCGAACAACAAAATGAAGTATTTGGCTTCAACGAGCAGTACCCTTAGCACAAGTTTTCACTCTTTTACTTTACAGCGTCTTTCCAGTATTTACAGCGTTTCTTGTATGGAAAAATGGAACAGCGCCTCTGGTGTGAGAAGAAGGAACTAATTTTTTCCATGAAAATTGTCAATTTGAAGTTGTCAAAGTTCCAGTTTACTTTACGTCTCAAATACTGAAAACTCGTGCTCAGGGTACAGATCTGCGATAACCTAATTCGAGTCCTACTCACAATAAAATTTTTGTTTCCTCAAAAAAGTGTTACGATACGCTACGCAGGCGTTAATGCGTATAAAATATTTTTCAACACATTTGCTCGAAAAATGCGTTTACGAAGCCTGTATACATTGTTCGAAAGTTAAAAATTACGCACCATACAACGGAACGTGCGGTAAAATAGGTACTCTCACCTAAGTACCTATTTTACGGCACGCCCCGTTGTATAGCACCGTGCGTTTTCTTTACGGTTTTTTTTTTATTTCCATTAAAAAAAAAATAAGAACTCCACCAAAGAGTTTCACATTATGAGAATAAACAGTCTGACTGATGGAACCTCCTTGGAAGCGCTTTTGCTCAATACGTTGTCTCATTTTAATACTAAAGAGTAAATGAGACGAAAGATGTAGTTCTATTTTTCACCACGTGCATGTGGCGCCATTTGCAAATTCGCGCCATTTTCATATTAGAAACTTTTAAATAAAGTTTGTTTAATTACATATTGTACTGTTTTCTCGCAAATGTGTTGAAAAACATTGTATGACACACGTGCGGAAATTGGTATTTACAAACTCGTGACTATGGTAAGCCCTCGATTTCATCTCGGGCTTACATTCGTCTACTCGTTTGTAAAAACCAACTTACCGCACTAGTATCATAATAGTTATTTATAATTAAACAAACTTAAACAAACAGTACAATAATGTAATTAAACAAACTTTTTTTAGAAGTTTCTAATATGAAAATGGCGCGCATTTGCAAATGGCGCCACATGCACGTGGTGAAAAATAGAACTACATTTTTCGTCTCATTTACTCTTTAGTATTAAAATGAGACAACGTATTGAGCAAAAGCGCTTCCAAGGAGGTTCCATCAGTCAGGCTGTTTATTCTCATAATGTGAAACTCTTTGGTGGAGTTCTTATTTTTTTTTAATGGAAATTAAAAAAAAAACCGTAAAGAAAACGCACGGTGCTATACAACGGGGCGTGCCGTAAAATAGGTACTTAGGTGAGAGTACCTATTTTACCGCACGTTCTGTTGTATGGTGCGTAATTTTTAACTTTCGAACAATGTATACAGGCTTCGTAAACGCATTTTTCGAGCAAATGTGTTGAAAATAACTATAAAACTCTTGAAGTATGTTCCGGAAAATATACATTATTGTCATTGGAACCATATAATAAACTAATATTCTGAACAATACTTTTTTAATAAAACACAGGTGTAGTAAAAATCCCCGGCGCATCATCTCTTCGCGTGGTTTTCGAGCAAGGTTGTTCTACCGAGCGTCGTAACGATCCGTTAACGATATCGGACAGCACCGGCCGAGTGTTAGCAACACGTTCCGGACGAGAACCTTGTGACTGGGCGCAGGAAATTGTTGTCAACGGTAAGAGTGTTAAGCTGAGAACATATTATCGGACGCGTCCGTCAGCCGCGGCTGGGGGACGCGGCTTAGCAGTGTGCACGGTAGTTCGGACGACCCTCTTCGGATGCACAAACATCCAGCCGGCCAGATTCTGTTCGGACGTCCGAACGCTCAAGGTCACGTCCGCGTCTTACGACCGACAGTTTGCACAGTGTGGTATTAAATGTACTGGCTAGATAATGAGTAAGCCGCGTCTTTCAGCCGCGGCTGACGGACGCGTCCGATAATTTGTTCGCAGCTTTAGAGTTAACTAAGCCGCCTCTGGAACCTCTCAGGCGTCTGACAATCATAAAATTATCGAGATCGCGTGTTAATGTTCTGAATAAGATAGTGGACAAGCCAATCAATTGACTTTCTAAGAGAAAGGAAAGTCACATAGAAGTTGTATGACAATATGATACTTGATATCACTAATTTGTAAGAAGCCTAAGTTTTCTAATTAAAAACAAAATGGACGGAAAAACTTAGCCCTAAAACAAAGTTTTCATTCAAAGAATCTGTTCGTACAATTACTAGTTTGTGGTGTTTACGAAACTTCGTTTTGCAGTATGAATATGTATAGTCATCATTTTGCTATCTTTATCCTATTGTACACAGATGTCACGGCATCACACTTAGTCTTCCTCTACATCCATCTACATTCATCACACCCAAAATTCTTTTCATCATTTATGAAAACTTGGTTACAAAACAATGCCTTCCTTTAATCAGGTGACGAATTACGTTGGCGATTCACGAGCGATGGTTCCGTCAATGGTTGGGGCTGGAGGTTTACTGCTCATCCTGTGCTGCCTTCACATGCTATCAGCGTAAGTACTGTTTTCTTTTACGTCTCCCTCCTCTCGCTTCATCTTTTCTCGTTATTTCTCTCTCTCTCTATCCCTCTCTTTCTCCGTTTTTCTCCCTCTCCTTCTCTCCTTTCCTGTCTTCCTTCTCTAGGCACTCAATGAAGGTTCTCTTCCATATCTTTCCGATCTAGAACATCGACGTGACGACGCTCGTTTTTAGGGTTCCGTAGCCAAATGGCAAAAACGGAACCCTTATAGATTCGTTATGTCTGTCTGTCTGTCCGTCCGTATGTCACAGCCACTTTTTGTCGAAAGTATAACAGCTATCCTGCTGAAACTTGGTAGGTAGATGTATTATGTGAACCGAATTAGGATTTTCACACAAAAATAAAAACAAAACAAATTTTGGGGGTGCCCCCCATACTTAGAACTGAAACTCAACTTTTTTTTTTTCACCAAACCCATACGTGTGGGGTATCTATGGATAGGTATTTAAAAATGATATTGAGGTTACTAATTTATCATTTTTTTCTAAACAGTTTGCACGAGAGACACTTCTAAAGTGGTAAAATTTCCCCCCCCCCTGTAACTTCTAAAATAAGAGAATGATAAAACTAAAAAAAATATATAATATAGACCTCAACAAAAACTTTCAACGAAAATTGGTTTGGATGAGAGTTAGCAGTTTTTGAGATATAGTACATTTTCAAAAACCGCAAATATAACTTTGCCATTCATACAAACACTATGAAAAACAAAGTTATTTTTATTGTGTATATTACTTACTAATCTCAGTATAATTATATCCCTAATCTATGCTTGCTACAACGGAACCCTTCATGGGCGAGTCCAACTCGCACTTGGCCGGTTTTTTAGTTTAGTCCATGTGACCAACACAATTTAGCAAGCTTCGGGTTTAAACGCAATTGAACATCAGATGGATAGTTCAATGCCATCATAATCGTTTCTTATGTTATCAGGAAAGTGGATCAGATCGCTTCGTGCTATCATGTCCATCAGTGGACCTGGCATGGCGGTTACTGGATGGTCCATTGTTGGCGGCGATATCAAACGACCATCAATTGGCTCCTCGTTTGGCCCAAGCTTTGGCTATATGTGCTCAAATGCCTACATTATGTGAGTATCCAACATTATTATCTGTCATTTATTGGTACTGATTATTATTATTTTTCTTTACTTTTAATTTGGAATTTTGTATGCAAAACCTGACATCGCAAATTCTTCCTAAAACAAAGACAAAGGAAGACCACGTGAACGAGCTTGCATATTACACAACGTGATACAGGATTGCATCGATTGACGATATCGGTCAGATATATACAAACGTCCGGAGTCCGTCCGGGCGAAGAAAATGTATGGAAAATCGCTAGTGCTTGCTAATGGAGTCACACATGCTGACGATAACACACACATCTGTTCGATATCGAATTGCGTGTACGTGCCAATGACATTGCACGATTCTCAAAATTCGATTTCGATTGCGCAACTACTACCTCACTGGGGCCATCTTTCGTTTTTTGTTTGTAGCGCTTTTATATTGTAGTAGTAAGGTGGATATTCGTAGTTCACGGTAGAATTGCATCGCGTCGCTCTATACTTAATTCTTACATATGCCAACTGCGATTCCTTCTGTCACTTATAGCACTATTTTAAGTGACAGAGTATTATTGTTGTACTTTTTGAACCAATAAACGTATTTATTTATTACATACGTGCGATTTTAATCGGTAATCGATTCGATATCACACGCATCGTGTCGATCAACAAGCTGGCTAACGAGTATTGTACAAAATGCTAAATATTTAATTCTCTTACAGCATGGCGTGCCCGCGTGTGGTGCGTCCGTCGCCTGCGCGGCGTGGTGTGCGGCGGCAGCGGCTGCGGCGCGGGCGCGTGTGAGACCAGCACGGGCACGCCGCCCGCGCTGCACCAGCTGCCTGCGCTGCTGCACGCGCAGTACGAGCACGAGGAGCCCGCGCTCAGGACCGGCACGCATCTGCAGTACACGCATTATATGAAGGTATGTTGTATTACGACTTGCAGGCGGCGAGTAGTTGGTAGCTCGCCGTCCGATCAAGGACCAGGCGCGGAACAAGTGGATCCTCACCCAGAACGGTATGACTTATTTGATGATTTTACCACAAAACAAAAAGCAAACACACATATATGTGAATCCATACAAACTGACCATCTTTCGCGTATATTTTTATATCAGTGAGAAAGAAGTAAGTGAAATAAATGAAATGAGAAATAACACAGGAGTAATTTATTTTTATTTACCGTCCATAAAAATTTTCCAATAGAGTCCTTCCGAGTAGATGGTTTTGCCAACATTTTTCTAACCCAATTTCCTTTCCCCAGGAACTAGCATGGCTCGCATGCGGTCTCCGCATGGACTCCCGAGTATGCAGCGGCCCGGACTCAGCACGCTGGTCGTGGTTCAAGCGCTACTGCCTCGCCTTACGAACAGCTGATGCACTCATACGACGCACACCATTACCCACACCCTTCATAGCAGATGTGCGCAAGAGATTGGCAGACCTTGGGGTCTATAACAGCGATGAGACGACCAGTGATTCGATCTATCAGTGGGAGGATAATACTAAGTTCACTAAACAGCATGATGAGCAACTTCTGCATTGGGTTAACAAGTAAGTAATTAGTTCTAGACACTTCTTAAAAGAGGCAAGAGATCTTCTAGCACATTGTTTCCACCATTTGTTTATTAGACTTTCTATGTAGCGGCTCATCATCATCATATCAGCCGTAAGACGTCTACTGCTGAACATAGGCCTGCCCTATAGATCTCCAATAGGACCGGTTTGAAGCGGCTTGCATCCAGCGCGAACCTATGGTCTTCATTAGGTCGTCTGCCAACCTTGTGGTGACGTTGCATTTGTGACGTGCGTAGTCTCCATTAGAGCAGCTCACGAATAACTAGACAGATTAACCAGTTGTTGCCGAAATTATTACAACACTGATAAAAAATTATAACTGTCATAGTCAACACTCATATATGCATCCGTGTTTGGCTTCAATTAAACATAATATTTTTACGTACCAGGCGCCCAGAAGACTGGTGTGGTTGGTGGGGCGGCGGGTCCCGCGGCTGCGCAGTTTACGGGTGGGGCCACAACCACCGCGGACAACTGGGCGGGGTGGAAGGGGCCAAAGTACGGACACCGACGCCCTGCCACGCCCTCGCTGCGCTCAACCCTGTGCAGTTAGTGGGAGGGGAACAGACGTTGTTCGCTGTGACGCCTGATGGGAAGGTTTATGCTACTGGTAAGTCTGTTTAAAAGCCGCTGGCTTTATTTATTTTTATTTTATCCTTTATTTCAGGCAACTGAGGCCCATAAAAATACAATACATATATAAGTATAAAAATGATAACTATAAACTAATACATATTTTAAAACAATAAACTTAAAAACTACTGCACACGAAGTGACGGCGTCGTGTTACGCTGCGAGGTATCGCGTAGCCGGCCTCGAAAACGCCTATACAGCACACCTTTCGGCCAAAACTCTTCCTTGAGGACGGTCGCTAAATATTGGGTTGGCACGCGCACCACGAACGACTTGAAATTGGTGTTATGGCGCGCCTCCAACTTCTCCACCCTCAAGGTCCAGTTGGTCTTCATTCGCAGGTACTCTACAATGTCCTCAGTCTTCGTAGCGTGGTACAAACGGGACACGTACAGTTGCGTTGTCGGTACTGCAGGACGTAGTAGGGTGTTAGGTCCTACAAGCGCTGTCCCGCACTGGTTGCGATAAGAAGGCTTCCTCTTCTTTCTCTCCACCTTGATGAAGCCGTCCTCATCGCATGCGTCCTTCGGTAGACCCTGCTGTTTGTGGTCCACCACTGCGCTTTTAGTCGCGGTCGAAACTGACCGATTCTGCTTACCCCCTTTTGGTTTAACTGCTGGTCGTTTGGTTTGCGACAAAGCAGGTTTTGTCGATGTTCCTATTACACGCGTCGCTTCCCCGGCAGGTACGACGCAATCAGCCGAACACGATGCAACGTCTGCATTCTTGACAGCCGGCGACGTAGACTCACTCGCCGACCGAAAACTGCAGACTGAAGCATTTTGTGCTCCGCGACGTGTGTTCACGTTGGAGCCCTCCGGTGACCCACTTGTCGGAATAGCGTTGCGCAACAACGCCACTTCGGCTCGTAATTCACCAATGATGTTGTCTGATGACTCCAACTTGGACTTCATCTCGGCCTGGCTCACCTTCAGAGACGTGATGTCCTTCAGCAGCCTGGTGACGTCGACGTGGTCGAAAGTGACGGGGGGCAGCTTGTGCAGCTCCTTTGCCACAAAATCAGGCACGTCATCCGGATCGGTCCTCTTGAGCAGGTCGATGATGTCCTGCAGACTCTTCTCGCCACCATCCCTCCGGCGAGATAGCATCTGTCCGACTTGGTCGAGTGATTGAAAAAGCAGCAACTTGGCACTGCATACCTCTTCCTCTTTGTATGAGGACTTGATCTGCAAGATGCTGACCTCGTCCATGTAATCGATGGCATGCTTGATGAATGCCAAAAGCTCGTTGACAATGAGCTGCTTTGTAGCCATTGCAAAACAAAATCGGGCAGCGGTTATTACTGCACAATACGCGAATAAAATATTCGTGCTGAGTAGCGCAAACGCGTCCGTTTCCGAGCGCGCATGGCACTAGACCATTTATGGCCGCATAACCAATTTATTGTTTGTAGTAGTTTAAATTGTAGTCATGTTAGACTATTATCTGTTCTAAACCGAATTAGGACGCATTATTTAGACTACCAGAAGTTTATTAATTTGTTACGTCGATGTTTTTTTTTTTTAATTTTGTCTACTCGGAGTGTTCTTTCTCGGTAACTAAACCTAATTGTTTTTTATTAGGCTACGGTGCTGGTGGCCGTTTGGGCATTGGTGGCATCGATTCCGTCTCACAACCCACTCTATTGTCTTCAATACAACACGTATTCATTACAAAGGTAAAAACAAGAATCAAGAAATTCAAAATATCTCACGTTAGTTCTGATTGGTTGTATTATAAATTTGTGTGTGGTGTTGCCAGGTCGCTTGTAATTCTGGTGGCAAGCATTGCTTGGCGCTTTCTGCTGACGGTGATGTTTATAGCTGGGGTGAAGGCGAAGATGGCAAACTTGGACATGGGAATAGAGTGTGAGTATATGATATTTATAGTGAATACACGACACCATGATTCGTTAATAAATCAATTAAATTAGTTAACAAACTAACATGTTTTGGCTATTCCGATTCAACAGGCAGAGGGCCTCCGATAAAAATGTTAATCGAAAATAGGTTTCGTCTGACGTGAAATCACATCTGCATATTTATGTCTTGCTTCGTCCCACTTCGTAACACTTGCACGCGTAGCGTGGCGATTCTATCTCTATTCTACCAAGAAAAGACAAAGTTATTTCATCGTTATTTCTATACAAATCGACTGTTTCTTGCACAAGTATGACACGATTCTTACACCATTAAAGAATGGAAACATATCTTTTCTATATTTTAAACATTGCTATGCTTAAATTGATAAAAATCTTTTGCGTTCTGCCATTGTCTATTCTCCTGTCGACAAAACCCGTTTCTAAGGCGCCATGCTACGCGTGCTGTTAAAATATGCTTATAAAATTAAAGCAATACGCTGTTTTAATTTTGGTGAACAATTCATCTTGTGTCAATATTAAATACTAAACACACACTGTTTAACTGTTTTTTTTTATTTTTAATGCTTTGTTTGTTGAAAAAAATTATTCTTTAGGAGTTACGACCGTCCCAAGCTAATAACAGCCCTATCGGGATTGGAAGTGGTAGCGATCGCATGCGGGGGCGCCCACTCCGCGTGTCTGACCGCGCGCGGACGGATATACACGTGGGGGAAGGGCAGGTACGGACGACTGGGACACGGGGACTCGGAGGACCAGAGTGTACCTAAAATGGTAAGTTTAAAAGTACTGACCAAGTCTATAGTTTACTTAAAGAATTCGTTGTTACTGATTTAAAAAAATCTTGACTGTGATTACGAACACTATCTAAAATGTAAAAAATTGCAGAAATTGAAAGTCCTTATAAAATACTGTCAGAAAAACATTTTGAAAAAAAAATTCCTCATGTTTTGCATCGAACAAAATAGAAACTGCAACTGAATTCTAGGTCAAAATGAAACTTTAAGAGCGATTTAAAGTTTCATTTTGACCGTAAAGTTAAGTAAAGTTCGTAATTTGCAGTTTCGATACTGTTCGTAGTCACGGTCGATTTATAGAAAAAGAGCCGCGAACAGAAGTAAGTATGGATTTACTTGACTTTCATGCCGTTTATTTCAATCGAAAAAAACTTTGTTCTTCTTTCGACATCATACTGAATCTAGTTCGGGTTGGCTCGACACAATAGAAGCAAAATCTCTTATTCAGAACATAAGATAACGTTCTTCGAAGCCAAAACTAGCCGATTATCTCTTTACAAAGGTAGATGAGCAATATTAATTATCGCCAATATCTGGAACCCTTCTGACCGTATACAGGGTGATTTGTAATTCGATGCGGTCCTTGAAATGGGTGATACTAGACCTTATTTGCAATAATTTCAACCCCGACAACATGGGGTCTAAACTGACTGGTTTTGGAGATATCGAACTTTAAAGGTTTTTAGAAAAATTTCTACCTCTCCATCATTAAGTGCTTATTGTTAGAAAGTAATGATGGTCACCACTTAGAATTTATACTTTTATGATAGAATATGAACGACTGAATCTAGTGAATACAAGTTTGTAGTAAAACTAATCATATCTAGGGAAATAAAGTGTCATAAAGTTTCTGTTTTGAAGTTTTCTGAAAACTTCCCTTGTCTTTCAAAGCATATTTAAAAAAATAAATGTATGACACTTGGTTTAAAAATTACAGAAAAAACTTTCTTGTCTCATTACCTTTCTAAAATGGTGCCACAGTACCTACTTTTAGTTAGTGTCTGACCAGAAAATTAGGGTTGTTACTGACAAGGTAGTAAATCAACGAAAATAGGTTGTAATGTTTTTTCGACCCAACATTTCCTTTCTGTGGTTTTTGTCCAAACTGCTATCTAATATTAGCTTTTTGAGTCAATGCGCTTAATCCTGGCCATAATCACATAATCATATCACGCAAAGTCGGTTTTTATTTGGAGTATTTTACCTATGGACCACATAGACAAACCATCAATTCTCTTCCATTTAAAACAGCTACTTGAAACATAAGTACAATGACGGAATGTTTGTAAACTCTGGTTTCATAAAAAAACTAAACTGGCGTGCATAAAAGTTAGGTCACCCTACTGGTAGGACAGGTAAAAATACTCCAGATAAAGCGCGATTTTGCCTGATGTCTTCGACCAGGATTTAGCGCATTGACTCAAAAAGCTAATATCAGATAACAGTTAAGACAAAAACCACAGAAAAAAAATGTTGGGACGAAAAAACTTTACAACCAATTTTCGTTGATTTACTACCTTGTCAGTAACAACCCTAATTTTCTGGTCAGACACTAACTAAAAGTGGGTACTGTGGCACCATTTTAGAAAGGTAATGAGACAAGAAAGTTTTTCCTGTAATTTGTAAACCAAGTGTCATACATTTATTTTTTTAAATATGCTTTGAAAGACAAGGGAAGTTTTCAGAAAACTTCAAAACAGAAACTTTATGACACTTAATTTCCCAAGATATGATTAGTTTTATAACAAACTTGTATTCATTAGATTCAGTCGTTCATATTCTATCAGAAAAGTATAAATTCTAAGTGGTGACCATCGTTACTTTCTAACAATAAGCACTTAATGATGCAGAGGTAGAAATTTTTCGAAAAACCTTTAAAGTTCGATATCTCCAAAACCAGTCAGTTTAGACCCCATGTTGTCGGGGTTAAAATTGTTGCAAATAAGGTCTAGTATCACCCATATCAAGGACCGCATCGAATTGCAAATCACCCTGTATTTTCTTTTGCGTCATTTCTTCCCACTGCTATCATTATCTAATTGTTCCATGATCAAAACCGACCGGTTTAATTAGTCCACCACACCCGTGAGTTTACGTAGGGTTATATCGACTAAGGAGACCGAAGGGGGATACATTAAAACGGTCTTCAGTGTCTTTCATAATCAATGTTCAATAATCACTAATTTTATAAATTAATGTATTTTAGGTGGATGCATTATCGTCATACCGCGTGATAGACGTCGCCTGTGGTTCAGGCGATGCCCAGACGTTATGCATCACAGACGATGACAATGTTTGGTCCTGGGGAGACGGAGACTATGGTAAACTAGGTAATTTAATTATACTTTTATGGGTTCTGAACAACAGAATCCGGCAACGAGGTATGAAAAATTCCGGCCGGGGTCATAGGGCTATCTTAAAAGGGTACCATGGCCCTGGATTGCAAAGGAAAACTGAAGGAACAGGGCAACCCAGGGCAGTGGCGGGCCTAGGGTTTCAATATAAGGCAAGCCCAATAAAATTTAAACCGATTTCAAAAAAAGAAAGTTCAGTTTTCGACTGAGTGTGTAGGTACCTACGTATGTATCATCGCAATTTTCTCATAAACTACTGGTTAGGTACAATAAATTAAAAGTGAATTCATCCATCTTCTTCTTTCCTCCTCTTTCTTCAATTTCACTCTTGCTTGTCGTGCGGTGAATGAGGCAACCAAAGCACACTGAAGGCATGCTAGTGCTAGATTGAATATAATAAACATATCAGCAATTGCATACCTTTGGTGGCTTTGAAAAAAGTCATTTGTTGCTTGAGGGAACAAAGTTATGGTAGGTAAGTAGTTGCTTGTTTTGTAACAGGACTAACAGGTTACAGACAAAAAAAACAAAACAGAAAGTTACAAAACGAAAGTTAAAAAATAGCTAGATAGAATGTTATGGAATTTAAATAAATTATTTATATTCTAATTGGAATCGTCTATCTTTCTTAAGAAATGATTTAATTACATCAGAGTAAAATGTTGGTGATCGTTTTAATTCTACCAACAACTGTTTTTCAATAGCTAAAATCGTATCCTCGTCCCAGTTCTGTGGGTTGTCGCACAGATCAGAAAACAACTCAATATAAGTTTACTTTTTTGTTCAAAAACCGTGTTTACGACTCGCGACATGTATGTCCAACGAATTTTTTGCTGCAATGAATATCGTAAAAAGCAGCTCGTTTTGTACTATTAGGTACTAAAAAAAATACACAAAGCCTGAAGGGCTGAAAAAAATAAACTTACCTCTTGAATTCTATTGCATGATTTATACACATATGAAATTTTCGTTTATGCTATTTACTAGTCTGAGAAATACACAGATAAGGCGTCGGCGTCGGTTATAGTGAAGAAATTAACTGTTTTTTCTGAGCAAAGTTTAAAGATTTTACCTTATCTTCGCCAATCAAAACTTGAACGCATTTAAAATCCTCACAAGGTACAATTACCTCCATTGTTGCAGGTAAGTCACCAAAACAATTGTATCACTGAGAAAATCTAACAAAACACACAAAAAACTTTAACAACAAAGCTTTCCCCACTCAAGCAAATAAAACTGAAGTGAGCTACTTACGCAGAATATTGTTGGCAAGGCGACACAAGGTCACGCATACGCGTCCAACTTCACACGCATGCCTGGCTTATATTTTCCATACTGATCGATTTGTAGACGCACAAGGTTCTAACTCGTTATACGGCACAACGCTTTACGTGCGAAAGGGACAGAGATAGTATTTGAAAGCCCGGTAAAAGCCGGTACGTGTAAGCGAGATAGCTATAAATAGATGTTGCAAATACGAAATTGCGCGCGAACAATTGCGATGTAAAGTGTGTGACGTGGATAGTTTGTGTTATTTTGATAAGAATTAAGCGCGCGAACTTTTAAATAGTTCGGGTTTGATTATGATTCTCTGTCGAGCATTTTTAATAAGGCATGCCGGGCTTTTGGGCTTGTATGAAGGAACCGCCACTGACCCAGGGCTCTAGAATTCATTTGGTGACTTTACTACTAAAGGTGAAAAGTCGGATAGAAAGCCTTTGTTCTACAGTGGAACTCATAGTATGGCTCATAGTAAAATAATTTTATTAACTTGCCAGACAATTTCGTTATCCGTGTTATGTTTTGAGACTGGTTGTTTCTAATCTGCCAAGAGTAAATATTGTCCGACCCACCCGCGGTGGTGGACGCCCACGGCGACGGACGTCGCAAGACGATCTCCGGCCACCGTAGGCGCGGGCATGCGGGCGGCGAGTAAAGGGCAACTCGCTGCCCGACCATGGACCATGCCCGGGCATGGTCCATGGTCGACGGCGCGTTGTGTTCCACGCGCGCCTCAAAGAGCGTCAGCATAATGACGGAGCCCCCTCTCTAGAGGGCCAAAGCCTGCCGGGGTCGCGGGACTTATCTCATTACCGTGACCCCGGAGCGTAAACGGCTATTGAAGGACACCGTGGATTTTAGTCAGTACAAGTCTGACAGTCCCTCCCGCCCTGCCCGGGGTGGGAGGACTCATTTGATAATTTTACCACGATAAAAAAAAAAGTAAATATTGTGACAATTTAATTCAAAACTAGCTGACCCGGCAAACTTCGTACAGCCTCAGATTCGAATCTTTTTTATTATGTTTATGCACCTTATAAACCTTCGCTGGACTTCCAAAAATATAATTCAAAACCAAAATTAGCCAAATCGGTACTGCCGTTCTCGAGTTTTAGCGGGACTAACGAACAGCAAACATTTATAGACTAGTATCCTGCTCTGACTTCGCATGATTGCAGTTTAAGTGAATAAAAAGTAATATTTTTATTTTCATACATGTAAAATTACATACTGGCTACAAACACGACGAAAACAGAATTAGTTGTGTTGATATATCCCATCTCGAGTTATTAAGATAAGTCTAACAAAATATTTGTGCATATTTTTAGGCCGTGGTGGTTCAGAAGGATGTAAGCTACCAATGAGAATAGACTGTTTGAAAGGACTGCGAGTTGTCAAAGTCGAATGTGGATCTCAATTCTCTGTGGCTTTATGTCAATGTGGAAGTGTTTATACGTGGTAAGTAAATACTTGTATACTGTATAGGCAACGATTTTAATCGTTAGATACGCCCAACTGCTTTTAAATATGACCATTTCTTTACATGGTTGACAAGGATAACTGAATAGCATTGTCTCACTCATTCATTAAAATCGTTTCTATCGTTCTCTGTGGTATGTAACGGCTCGTTCACAACTTTGTTCTAAGCAGTAAGCGGTGCGACGGGCGGCGTGAACTTTGTAAGACAGCGAATTTGCCACTGGCGGCGCCTCGTGGCGTGTTTCAAACATTTTTATACATTTAATCATACCGGTCACAGCGGCAAGGCTGTGAACGGGCCGTAAGAGCTCTGCTCATTGTGAATACCTACTTTCAACTTATCTCTATGAGCAGGTGGCCTATCATCACAGTCTTTAGGCTGTGGGAAAGAGACAGAGCTATACAAGTCATCTAGTGCCATCTCGTTCCCGTAGCGGTATCATTTACGCTTTAAGGCGTCATGATAGGCCACCAGGCTCTTTACTATTATGGACTGATATAACGTAATGTTTGTTTGTAAAGGGGCAAAGGCGACTATCATCGACTTGGCCACGGCAGCTACGAGCACGTGCGGAGACCTATGAGAGTTACTGGCATGCAGGGGAAGACTATTGTCTCTATAGCTACAGGTTTGTTACATATTTTTCACTTTCGTCTTAAGGATTCAAGTGGAGATGAAGATTCGATACAAGCATATTACAATTTAACTAATAATCTGCCCCTACTTCGCACTTCGGGTATCAGGGTAAAGCTTCCAATCATTTTTCCCATAATTCTGTACCCTTAGTGAAAAGTGATACAACGCGACTGCAGTCTTTAAGCAAAAAAGTTCTTTGCTTTTTTTGCACATCTGCGCAAAAAAAGCAAAGAAAAATAAGCCTGAGACAAGAAAAAACTATGATCAACATTTCAGTATTTTTTATTTTTTTATGATTAGGGAGTCTCCACTGCGTGGCGTGTACAGACAACGGCGAGGTGTACACGTGGGGTGACAATGATGAGGGGCAGCTGGGAGACGGCACAACATTAGCTGCACAGAGACCCAGGCTACTGATGGCTTTGCAGGTAAGCAAGTTAATAAACTAGCAAAGATTAGGACTTTTCTTGACCAATCATTGCTTCGAAATGAATAATTCTTAAATTTCGTTTATCGGAGACAATACTCGAACAATCTGATTCACTCAAAAGAATTTGATGTTTGACAAAATATAAAGTACTAGCTGACCCGTCGTTCGTACTGCCTCAGAATCATTTTTTTTAACTTTACTCACCTCTTAAACCTAGACCCTGGACTTCCAAAAATAATTCTTAACCAAAATTCCCGATTTGTCTATGTGAGTTTAAATGTTTGTTACGAAAAATGTAGAAGTACCTAGTACGGGGCAAAGTTTTTTTATTATTAAAAATGATTATTACATTGAATAGTGTTATAATTAGGTGTTGATTTTTTGCTGTTCAGGGAAAACGTGTGACCAAAGTAGCATGCGGCAGTGCCCACACAGTAGCTCTGTGTGTAGAAGCCCCGCGAGCCCCGCGCGCCCCGCCCGCGCCGCCACTCGAGTGTCACGTACTACGAGACATCGCACCACAACTTGTTTGCAACAGACTGGTAACTACTTTTATCTACTATCATGCTATTAATCCTCTATAAAAGAACCTATAACAATTAGCTTATTGCCAACATTAAAACACTCGATGATATTATGATCATTATATCATCCAAACGCGTGATATTATGAATTTCAAAAAAGAACATTCTCATGCAATGACATTTTCACCACCAGATCGCTAAAATTTTGAAAAAAGAACAATAAATTGTAGACTAAAGGCCGATCCGCACACAACAGTGCCGACACGTGCCGTTCCGTAACGTATCGATCAGTGTCAGTGAAATATGATATTTACTTGACTTGACTTAAAGTCCAATGTCCTATGTATGCTGTTCAGTGATCACTGAACAGCACGGAACGTCACTGTCACTGATGAGTACGGATAGCGTCGTACAAAATGTATGCGATAATATCATATTTCACTGACACTGATCGATACGGTACTGATCGGCACGTGCCGGCACTGTTGTGTGCGGATAGGCCTTAATTCGTAATTTCGGATTCTCGTCTTATCGTGTTATTTCCCGCCATTTTTTCACTCGAATATTCGAAATCGCAAACAAACAATTACTCTGTGCGTTGTTTACAAAAATGAGTGATTCTAGCTTTGATGACAAACCACCAGAGATTTCTAAAGCAGCAAAGGAAATTTCTAACAAATTGTTACCGGAAAAAGTTTGTTTACTTTACATGCTTCGCAATTAGACTTTTCTTGAATTTACATAGTTTTTACAACACTGTACAACACCCTATGGTATGAGAATCTTTTATAGAGGATTCACATCATGATTGTAGATAAAGTCTTGTATGCAACTGTTATAATTAGGTATTAAAACACTCATGTGATACTATTATCACACCCACATTCGTGTTTTAATACCCCTGATTATACAACAGTTGCATAAATAACTATTATTCACCCTTTCTTTATGAGCCTGCACGCACTTAACGACTTTAAGTCCTTTGTATTGTATTGCGATTGAACTATCGGGAAAATGAAATAGGCAAGTGCGCGAAGGCTCTAACTCATCATGCCTTTAATCACTGAAAGGTTAAACAGAGATTTATCTGTAGTACCACATCCATATTTCGCCACTGTTTAAACCTCATGTAATAAGGCGTGGGCCCAACATTTCCCAACCTAGAAAATGAACGCAGGACACCTCGCTCGGGAGTCGCGTTTGCGACCACTTGGCCACATAAAATCTGGCGGACCCTTTAAAACAAGAAAAAATCTAAAAATAACTGTTGTTACAGGTATTACTGCATCAGTTCTCGGACCTAATATGTCCAAATCTACCGCTGTTGATCCTAGACGGTCCCCTAGATCAGTTGAGGACATTGCTGTTCTACAGTGTCAAGGAAGCAGCGTTTAGAAAGGTAAGAATATAATTATTACGATCTTTTTACTTCGCATTGTGTTTCGGCCTTCTATTGTCGACAGAGATACAATTTGTATTAATAATGCATTTAATTTTATGTTATGGAAGACTTAAAAAAGTTATGGTAAAGTAAGTACAAGAAAAAATATTGCGTCTGTAATTCTCGAAGGGTTAAATAGAGGTGTACACATGTACACTTACATTTCGATAGTTATTTTTTAATTCTAGAAGGCAAGCTTATTGCCATCCACAAAGGAATTCTCAATGGAAAGTCTCAATTACACTTTACCCGATCGAATGCGGCGATTGTGTCACTTGTAAGTTTAATAAAACGAAAAAAAAAATCACATTGTCGCTTATGACATGTCGCTGCTTAAATATAAAAAGGTCACAAGTCATACTTTTGTATTAAAGCAGCGATGTATCGAGTGGTCAGATAGCGAGCTTTATAAAAAAAAACCGGCCAAGTGCGAGTTGGACTCGCCCATGAAGGGTTCCGTAGTAGCAAGCATAGATTAGGGATATAATTATATTGTGATTAGTAAGTAATATACACAAACAATAAAAATAACTTTGTTTTTAGGGTTCCGTAGCCAAATGGCAAAAACGGAACCCTTATAGATTCGTCATGTCTGTCTGTCTGTCTGTCCGTCCGTATGTCACAGCTACTTTTTGTCGAAAGTATAAGAGCTATCCTGTTGAAACTTGGTAGGTAGATGTATTATTTGAACCGCATTAGGATTTTCACACAAAAATAAAAACAAAACAAATTTTGGGGGTGCCCCCCATACTTAGAATTGAATCTCAATTTTTTTTTCTCCAAACCCATACGTGTGGGGTATCTATGGATAGGTCTTTAAAAATTATATTGAGGTTACTAATATCATTTTTTTTTCTAAACTGAACAGTTTGCACGAGAGACACTTCCTAAGTGGTAAAATGTGAGTCCCCCCCCTGTAACTTCTAAAATAAGAGAATGATAAAACTTAAAAAATATATATAATGTAGACCTCAACAAAAACTTCCAACGAAAATGGGTTTGGATGAGATACAGTTAGCAGTTTTTGAGATATAGTACATTTTCAAAAACCGCAAATATAACTTTGCCATTCATACAAAAAGGGGGGAGTTGCACCCAGGACCTCTCAGTCCCGCAAGAGCGGATCGGAGTCTCAACATCGTATCTTTTCAGGCTATAATGGCAACAATGGTCCGCGAGCGCCAGCACGGGCCGGTGGTGGAACTGTCCCGGGTAGCAGCTCGTCGTGCCAGACGCGGCGGCGCGGGGCTGGCGGGCCCGGCCGGCATGCGCTCGGTGTTCGGACAGATGGTGGCGCGCCTGTCCGTGCTCACGCAGGACGCGCTCGCGCTGCCGCATCGAGTGTGGAAGGTCAAGTTTGTGGGTATGTATTGATGTGACCTGTACTCGGCGGCGCGGGGCTGGCGGGCCCGGCCGGCATGCGCTCGGTGTTCGGACAGATGGTGGCGCGCCTGTCCGTGCTCACGCAGGACGCGCTCGCGCTGCCGCATCGAGTGTGGAAGGTCAAGTTTGTGGGTATGTATTGATGTGACCTGTACTCGGCGGCGCGGGGCTGGCGGGCCCGGCCGGCATGCGCTCGGTGTTCGGACAGATGGTGGCGCGCCTGTCCGTGCTCACGCAGGACGCGCTCGCGCTGCCGCATCGAGTGTGGAAGGTCAAGTTTGTGGGTATGTATTGATGTGACCTGTACTCGGCGGCGCGGGGCTGGCGGGCCCGGCCGGCATGCGCTCGGTGTTCGGACAGATGGTGGCGCGCCTGTCCGTGCTCACGCAGGACGCGCTCGCGCTGCCGCATCGAGTGTGGAAGGTCAAGTTTGTGGGTATGTATTGATGTGACCTGTACTCGGCGGCGCGGGGCTGGCGGGCCCGGCCGGCATGCGCTCGGTGTTCGGACAGATGGTGGCGCGCCTGTCCGTGCTCACGCAGGACGCGCTCGCGCTGCCGCATCGAGTGTGGAAGGTCAAGTTTGTGGGTATGTATTGATGTGACCTGTACTCGGCGGCGCGGGGCTGGCGGGCCCGGCCGGCATGCGCTCGGTGTTCGGACAGATGGTGGCGCGCCTGTCCGTGCTCACGCAGGACGCGCTCGCGCTGCCGCATCGAGTGTGGAAGGTCAAGTTTGTGGGTATGTATTGATGTGACCTGTACTCGGCGGCGCGGGGCTGGCGGGCCCGGCCGGCATGCGCTCGGTGTTCGGACAGATGGTGGCGCGCCTGTCCGTGCTCACGCAGGACGCGCTCGCGCTGCCGCATCGAGTGTGGAAGGTCAAGTTTGTGGGTATGTATTGATGTGACCTGTACTCGGCGGCGCGGGGCTGGCGGGCCCGGCCGGCATGCGCTCGGTGTTCGGACAGATGGTGGCGCGCCTGTCCGTGCTCACGCAGGACGCGCTCGCGCTGCCGCATCGAGTGTGGAAGGTCAAGTTTGTGGGTATGTATTGATGTGACCTGTACTCGGCGGCGCGGGGCTGGCGGGCCCGGCCGGCATGCGCTCGGTGTTCGGACAGATGGTGGCGCGCCTGTCCGTGCTCACGCAGGACGCGCTCGCGCTGCCGCATCGAGTGTGGAAGGTCAAGTTTGTGGGTATGTATTGATGTGACCTGTACTCGGCGGCGCGGGGCTGGCGGGCCCGGCCGGCATGCGCTCGGTGTTCGGACAGATGGTGGCGCGCCTGTCCGTGCTCACGCAGGACGCGCTCGCGCTGCCGCATCGAGTGTGGAAGGTCAAGTTTGTGGGTATGTATTGATGTGACCTGTACTCAAGAAACATTGTTAGCGGTTTCCTTGAAATAGACTTGCATATTGAAAAAATCTAATGTTTTCGTCAGTTTCATTGTAATAGTTATTCGTTATAACTGGCTGCAAACTTGTTTTTTGGTGCAAGTACTTGAATTGAAAACTGAGCAAGCGTAGGGTTCTAGGATTGAAACATGAGCGAAGCGAATAGTCCAAATACAACATCCTGAGCGTAGCGAGAATTTCAAGCGTACGAGAGAACAAATTTTCTGCCGAGCGCACAACTTGTCGCCTCACTACAGCGAAGAAAATTGTAAGTGTACGAAAAACAACTTAAGAATATACATACAATTATTAAATTATTGTTTATTTTTAAAACAAAAATTAAATAGTACTTGTAAATGTACTGGGTGTAATTTATCTATAATATGTATGTATTTAGAAATATATAAGTATGTTTATCATTGTCTAGTACCCATAACACAAGCTCTGCTTAGCTTGGGACTAGATGGCGTTGTGTGATAGTTGTGGAATATTATATTATATTATTATATTATATTATTATATATTATATTAAAGGCAAAACATAAAATAGAAGATTTTTCACGTCTATAACGTCCCTTAGGTGAAAGCGTGGATGACTGCGGCGGCGGCTACAGTGAGAGCATAGCGGAGATGTGTGAAGAGCTACAGAACGGGTCACTACCGCTCCTCATGGCCACGCCCAATGGACGCGGAGACGCAGGCGCATCGCGTGACGCGTTCCTACTGAATCCCACTGCTAACACTCCGTTACATCTCAACTGTTTCCGGTTTCTTGGTAAGATTCATGTCATCATTCAATATCCTACTGGACTAAGACACTCTCACATACTCCTAACGAGCTTGCTCATGACGCGATTCGTCCAATTTGCAATATCTACTAAGTAAAAATAAAAATCGTCCTTGCTACTACGATATAATGATGCAATTCGACTGACTTAAATAGCGGGGCTGCGCGTTTATAAAACTCGCCCACTATCGGTAGTCGGCTAGTTTGAATGCGCCACTGCCGCTACATTCCTAGCTGACTTTGAGTCCGACACCTGTGTCTAAACACACTATGCCGAAGTTACGCGACCGAAGTTCGGCACAATTACGCCTGCAATGCTATTTGAATTACTGACGAAACACTATACCGAAATTACGTCGCGTCATAGCGTACAGCGTAACTTCGGTCGGGCGTAAGTTCAGCGGCAACTTATTCTGTGACCACACATTATACGCGACCGAAGTTCGGTTCGATTACCGACGAAGATCCGGGAGCAGCAGGGAGCCGCCCGCGCCACCCGCGCCGAATTTCCGCCACGTAAGTTCGGCACTTATGGTGTGTCATGTCAGCCAAATACGTCGGAACGTGAAATCAGCCGCCGAACTTCGGTCGCGTAACTTCGGCATAGTGTGTTTAGTCACTTAGGCGGTCGTCGCATACCAAGGTGGCTCGACGTAGAACGTTTTTCAAGCAGCAAATCATTGTCATGTGATCAAACAGTACCATTTATACACTATTCCATAATTGTATTTTTACCTCCATTTATGTGTTATCAGACATTTCTGTTCTAATAAAAGGTATAATAATAAATTGATAACAATTATTATTATTTTTATATGTTTTTAACATTTCGGGATCATAGGATCTCGGACTTTTGGAGAGCGTGCCAGGAACCGAAGCCATCTTGCAGAGACCCGTTGCGCATTATTATAATTTTCTATAAAAAATAGTCTAAAACTCCCTCTTCTAATATAATTACTTTATGCAGGTGTACTAATGGGCATCGCGATCCGTACCGGGTCACCACTATCCCTATCACTCGCGGAAGGTGTATGGCGTCAGCTAGCAGGTCAAACTCTCCGACCACAGGACTTGGCCGAAGTGGACAAAGACTTCCTGCCTGCACTGCTTTGTATTAGGGATATGACGCCTAATAATAAGGTAAGAGAATACATTTGTAACTTATGTAAATAATCTTCGCTTGTAAAAAAAATGCAAAGAGATGGACTTAAAAAACTTGTTCTCACGAACTCTAAACGACATATCAATGTATACATTTGTGCTTTAAGACGCGACATTTTAATAAGTGCTGCTGACGCGGGTAGAACGCAATCAGGACGGTCAACAAACGTTGTTACCTTTGTACAAAATTCTTGAGATTGTATTGTATTGCTATAAACCCGCTAATACATCATCACAAAAGCGCATAGCGGCAATGTATCAGCTTATAAGAACAACATGTACTCGTAATAAGATTTTGAATTTCATTTAGGTGTCGCAACATCATCGACCCTGGGAGAAAATATAAGTTCCACAGTGAACAAAAACTGGTCATATAAACCTTACATTTTGTTGTTGTTGACAGGAATTACAAAATCTCGAGCTTCCATTCTCAATACCGTCAGCGGCGGGTCATGAAGTTCCTCTCTCGACCAGACACAAAAGGGTGACGCCAGACAATAAGGATGAATATGTGCAGCTGGCTTTACATTACAGGTAACATAATATAATTTAAAGCCACATAAAGCATGAAAATTTTTATTTAATTTTGGAAATTTTGAGTGAAAGGTACTAACAAAAGTAATTTATAAAGCAGAGGTGAGTGGAAACGCCGCGCTAGGAAGACCTACACTGATCTTATTGGTGAAGTGCGTGCGTTGATCTGTAACCTTAGCACGAGTTTTCACTCTTTTACTTTACAGCGTCTTTTCAGTATTTACAGCGTTTCTTGTATGAAAAAATGGAACAGCGCCTCTGGTGTGTGAAGAAGGAACTAATTTTTTCCTTGAAAAATGTCAATTTGAAATTGTCAAAGTTCCAGTTTACTTTACGTCTCAAATACTGAAAACTCGTGCTCAGGGTACAGATATATGATTGTGGATGAGGCGAAAGGAGTGCGTAAAGATCGTAGCAGGTGGAGCTCTGTAGTTTCTGTCTATCCCCATGGGAAGAAGGCGGGAGTTTATGTATGTCTAAATGTATATCAGATTTTGACCCTTCATTTTTAACCGACTTCAAAAAGGAGGAGGTTATCAATTCGACTGTATTTTTTTTTTTATGTTTGTTACCTCATAACTTGCGACTGGGTGAAAATTCTTTTTTTATTTGAAAGCTGGTGCTTCCCGTGTGGTCCCATTGTCACCATTTCAATATCTGATGAGTGGATCCTGGAGAAATCGAGGGCAACCCTCAAATTTTATAGGCCCACACATCGTTTTTCGCAAATATTATGAAGTAATTTAAGTACTTGCGTATAGTAATCATCATCTCATGTAGCTGAGCTGATGATGGAAGGTTCAACAACTCCTTAACAGTAAGGAGTAGGCGTCGACTGATTTAGTAAATAATTTTTTTTTTCATTAAATATTTCAAAGCACTACAATTTAATAAAGGTCTGGAGTATATCTGATGATGGAGCCGAGAGACAGTCGAGGGAACTCCTCAACGATTCACAGCAGCTACCTTGTGTTTGAGCTTAATTAATTTGTAATGATAAGAACTTTACACCTAGATGAGTTGTAACTGTTATTAGGGGTCTGATGACGAATACGAAGGACAGTTCAGGGAATTCCTCAACGGTTTATAGTAGCTACCTTGTGCTTGGATTTAATTCATTTATATTGATGAGAACTTTACACCTAGATGGGTTGCAACTGTCATTAGGGTTCTGATGATGAAGACGAAGAACAGTTCAGGGAACTCCTCATGGGTTTACAGCAGCTATCTTGTATTTGGACTTAATTCATTTATACTAATGACCCATATGGGTTATTGTTCGATGCAGTATACCTGTCATTTGGTCCCATAAAAAAATCATTTATTTTGGTGTTCTTGGTTATTGTGTACATGGGCGATGTTATAACCAGTGCTAAGGATAATAAAATTCTAGTGCATAAGTAAGAAAATTATGTTTTTGACAAGAATTTCGGTTGAATATTTTAACTAAAAAGGGTAAAATAAAAAAAGTTTTTTAAAAAAAATGTAACCGACTTCAAAAAAAAAACAACCACTAAAAAGGGTAAAATAACCTACCAAAAACTTTTTTTTCGGAAGTCGGTGGCAAAAAAAATCAATGAAATAAAAAAGCAAAGCCACCGACTTCCGAAAAAAAAGTTTTTTGGTAGGTTATTTTACCCTTTTTAGTGGTTGTTTTTTTTTAAGTCGGTTACATTTTTTTTTTCAATGGAGGGACAAAGCCAGCATCTGCGAATTCATAGATGAATTAGTTCAGAACCATAAGCCAGACATGGCTAAATTTTTTATTCAATATTCGATGACGTTATTTTTCGCAGGCTCCACGAGTTCGACGAGCAAGTCCGTGCAGTTCGCGATGGCATGTCCCGAGTGATACCAGCACCTTTGCTGTCTTTGTTCAACGCGGCAGAGCTTGAGACGTTAGTGTGTGGATCGCCAGACATACCCGTGCATTCGCTCAGGGCTTCTGCTACTTACAAAGGTAAATATATTTCGATTTGTATGAGAAAAACTTATGCTTTATCCAAGTAGCTTTAGAACTTATATTCCTTACAAACTTATATTGCCACAATCATTTCCCTGATTACTCGCGATTTTTCGATAAAAATCGAGGCTAAAACCATGCTATACTCGTATATCAAATAACTAGCTGTGACCCACTGTATAACACGACTCTCGGCTCCATAGGGTAGTAGCGTGATATCAAGTGAGTCCTCCCGCCCGGGCCAACACGGAAGGGACTGTCAGATTCTTACTAACATCCACGCTGTTCCTGCCGCCCTTTACGTTCGGGGGTCACGGTTTCTTATTAAGACAGTCCCGCGAGTCTGATATTAAAATAGCCCTTCCCTAAGAATTGGACTTTCAAAATTAAATGGAAAAAAACTTTTTTTAAAAAAAGTACCGACTTCAAAACAAATACAAAAAAGTTTAAAATAACTTTTCTTTCGGAAGTCGGTGGCAATAGTCAAAGACACAACAAAACAAAGCCACCGACTTCCGAAAGAAAAGTTATTTTAAACTTTTTTGTATTTGTTTTGAAGTCGGTACTTTTTTTAAAAAAAGTTTTTATTTTACCCTTTTTAGTTTATTTATTACATATTCAACCCAAATTCTTGTAAAATACAAAATTTTCTTACATATGCACTAATCTTGTAATCCGTCACAAAATAAAAAAATCCATATCTCTAAAACTACTGAACCGATTTTGATGAAACTTGCAGTGTACCCTAAGTTGAACAATACCTAGTACAACAAAAAAAGAATTACTTAAATCGAACTTATAGTTCCGGAGATATGCGTGCACAAACATAAAAACATACATACATACATACATACATACATACATACATACATACACTTATGAAATTTGGCACATTTGTTCAGACGCTGATACAGACTAACATATATGAAAACTGGGCAGTTCTGATAATATTACATACATACGGGTCGAATTGATAACCTCCTTTTTTTTGAAGTCGGTAAAAATAGGTTCTCAAAATCTGACTGGCAGTTCCAGAGATTAGCGTGTTCATAAAAAAAAGAAACTGTTCAGCTGTATTATATTAGTATAGATAGAATGGCTCGGAATACTGTTAAAGTCCCCAAAAGTCCATCATTCATTAAATTTTAAATCTTTGCATGTCACATATGGGGCAAACATGTCGAACTTAATTTATAATAATATCTTATATGCATGATTTCACTGTTCTTGTATGTATACACATGTTTGAACAAGTAAATATACTTACATTACATCAGGAGTGGAGCCCAACGCACCTTTAGTACAGTGGTTCTGGGAAGTAATGGAGGAGCTATCAGGCAGTGAACGAGCGCTCTTCTTACGCTTCGTATGGGGACGGACGAGACTGCCCAGAGCACCACAGGACCCCAGGCAGAGAGACTTTGTGTTACAGGTATGGATCGTAGACCAGATAGAGGTGATTGCATGATCGATTGTGAACCGAGTAGCGCAGTGGCTCAGCGATTGGACTGCTGCGCTACGTGTCGCGGGTTCGATTCCCGCAAGGAGCAAATATTTGTATGATCTACAAGTAGTTGTTTCGGGTTTGGGCGTTTGTGTATGTGAGTTTATAATTTTTTGTAAGTGCACCCATGACACGGGAGAAATTACTAGTACGAGGCAAAGTGTTTCAAAAAAAATTATGCCTTAAAAGTGAAAAAGGCGTTCCTTCAAGTATAGAAGACATGATTCGACACCATGTCGCAAGAATGCGTCAACTTTGCTATGCTGCGTTATTAAATGAAGGGGATTCCGTGTCGAAAAGTGTGGTCACTCCCTTAATCGCTATACATTTTTTATTGATTAATTGTAGTGTGTTGAGAGGTATGTAAAGCTCCGATGTTATTAAAGCATCTTTATAATGATGGTATTTGGTTTTAGGTGTTAGACAAGTACCAGCCACCAGACCACTTTTTGCCCGAGAGCTATACCTGCTTCTTCCTTCTCAAAATGCCAAGATACTCATGCAAGTCTGTGCTACGGGAGAAACTCAGGTAAAAAATCGAATAAAAGTTTATAGGTGTTGTATCGCGAGAAACACTGAAATTGCTTGCTAATCTAACTTTTTCGTCTTATTTTGAGTGATACGTTCTGGAATGTTCTCAGGTACGCGATCCATTTCTGCAAAAGCATAGACACGGACGAGTACGCCCGTGTAGCTCTAAGCGCGGCTGAACGTGTTTCCTCAGAAGAATCCGACTCCGAAGCAGACGCTGCGCCTGCGCCGGTCAGCAACCCCCCGCCACTGTACTCCCTCACACGAGCGCCCACGTGGCTCTGAGACCGCGCCGACGGTCCATGGACCATACACGAGGACCTCGCGCTACTAGCTGCACGACAAGCCTAGTGGATAGAGGTTGATGTGATCGGCTTGTTGGTTACCTTTCAACCAAAAAGACAGTTATAGAAATAAATTAACAGGAAGATCTAGTAACAATAGACCTACCTTTTTGTGGGTTATTTAAAACAGTTTAAAATCGCACTTATTTTGCCCGCGATTGCAGATATCTTTTATGAAATAGTCAACACTAAAGTCTTATCTTTTATGATTAATCCATAAGGACCAAAAAGAAATACTCGGCTATGTATTTTTCTTCCCTTTTAAAGTGTCTAGTTTTATAAAATGTATTTTATTTTTAGTTTTATTCTAGGTTAATTTAACTCGCCTATGCGCATGAGCAGTTGCCAATGTCTTTACTCTAATTATTTAAGATCACTGGCACCGTCTACGCCATGCACTTGCAAGCATTCATCCTAGTCCAGTCGTAGATATTTAAACGTTGAAGTACGTGCGCTTCTTTGACATTTTTCCATGTGGAAACATTGATGAAGATATCGGGTAGAAACACATTGATTTTGGGAATGTTCTCACATCAAATACTCGTAGAAACGACTCATTAAAATCATGATATTTAACTGTAGTCACATTTTATAACATATATGTTCACTTTTAAGTAAGACTTCCTTATATTGTGCGTGCAATATAAGTTAACGTTATTCGTAAAGCAAATCGGATTTTTCAATTACTGCATTCCATCCATAGTTTAGGCACCGGCGCAGATGATCGAACAATTTACATATTAGTGTGGACGTGTTTATGAATAATATTGTATACAACGATAGGCAACACTGCCACATTCCATTTTATCGTAATGTAATGTAACACTTCATAATCTCTTACTCGTTGTTTACCTCATAAGTTTGTCACGAAAATTAGTCTTTTTGGTCGCCCATTTTCGTTTAAATCAAATTGATATTATACAGATGTTGCAGAAATTTTTGTTTTTGCAATTACAAGCAATAATACATTAAGACAGAGTTTCTAAAAGGACTGATTTTGGTGACTTTTAGATAATATTTTTAAGGAACGATAAAGCTCCAACGAATGGCGTTAATGAGGGAAAGGAATGTTATTGATGGCATTGCAGAAAACATGCATGTAACTCGTGTATTTAGGTTCCCAATCCAAGTCCCACACCAATGTTCCTTATTTATATTGTCCCGTATGAGGCTGTGGCTCTGAAAACGTATACTCACTCACTATCGTGTTACTGGAAGCCAATAGTTTCATGCTGTGGTTTTAACCTTTTTGAACCAAAGTAGACAATAGTAGTCATCCTAAAACAATTAAATTAACTTTTCGAACAACTACTTTACTCAAAAACCATAAGTGAACAATTTGAAATCAAAAAGAGATTTCTGTACTATTATGAAGAACCAAATTAATACAAATTGACTGATTAAACCATGGAACTGTGATGATATTGGCATAAATCGAGGGTACGAATGAATTAGATAGGATTTGTAAGAATGGCGCATTTCTCAGATCAATCATTTTTAAAGCTAGTCATTTGCAGCAATTTTTATGTAGAATGCCGACATGATATTAAGAACGTTTTTTAAGCAACGTAATCAAAATGCTGCTTGGGTTTTAATAATTATAGTCGATAAATACGTTTAAACATCTAACATGTTGCCAATTATTATAAGTAGCAATTGGTAGAAAACAAATGAAAGCAGGGTAAAAAAATTACAACTGACAACACTGAATGGTTGTTTATAATCGCAATCCTTACTCCAACAAATAAACCTTGCCTTCAATGTTTATTTTTACCACTTAAATAATCACATTGTAGGATCAGAAATTACAGGTTGCTTATCAGAACAATATTTTGTATTATGAATACATTTTTTTCGGCAATATTATGAGGTCCATTTGAGGTTCAGTGGGTCTAGAAATGCAACCTTATCAGCACCAAAATGTGAATAAATGGAATAGGATATATTATTCCATTCTATTGCTCAAGCAATAAAATATAAATAATTTTACAAAAATGGCTTTTTAGACCCCCAATTTAAGCTATAGTTAGGTAATAAATCTACAACTCAAGCCCGTGCATAACTTGATGAATCGAAACTTGTATTTTAATCTCGAATTATTTATTAATAATAAATTCACTGAATAGTTGCTTTGCTAGTGTTATTAATCTGTAGGCTTTTGGTGCTAGAGTTTCACGATTAGTATTAAATTTTTATACTGAAAAATATAGAATGCACAAATGATTAAATAAAACAATTATTATGCATTATGTCCTGCAAAGTATGTAAGCTTTGTTATTATTCTATAATATGTATATCTTTAAATTTATTGAACAATTTTATTATAAATGTTGGTTTTCTTAAAAAGAAATCTCATGAATTTCAAACTACTCAAAGAAAACAGTTGTAATAAAAAATTTAGGAGTTCTACGCATCTATTGCAATGAAAAAGAATTTTGTCACTGTGCTCATACCTCAATTTTGCTTATATGTTTATGTAACACAGTTTAAAACATGAGTACATACTGCATCATATCGTTCTTGCTTCCAGTGGTGTGCAGAACTCCTAACCATAAACAGAATTTCTATCAATTTCCTGTTCTCATTTGTTAATCAAACAAAATAATCTTTCTTTAACAACCAAAGATTACCTAATTAAGAAATGTGACTGTTCTTGTTCTTTTCAAGATCTGAAACTGGGAAGCTTTCTTGTGATCTATTATTCTGTGCAGCATTATTTTTTTTTATATGCATGTAGTAATATAAATACATAATATTAATTTTAACATTGAATTTAATTTTCACCTCAACCTCTTAGAATATTGTAATCCTTATGACCAATACAACTTTTAAAACTTTAAATTTTGCGAATTCCTGCGTTTTGCCACCCACATTATTAAAAAAAGGTTTTTCTTTTTCAAAGCTGCTTACATCAGAAATGCGCTTTTGATTTTTGGTAGTGGTGGGTATCAAACCAATCCAAGTAAATGGCCACTTTCAAAACGTCAGAAACAAAAATATGTATTTTCAAAAAGGAAAAAAAAATCATATAATCGATAGGTAGTACCTACAGTATCAATGGTGACTGGGGAAATGTAACCAGTCTCTTCCAGCTATGGCATCTATGCAAGGTTTGATTAGATAACAGAGTAACTGCACAATTACCACTCTTTTTAAAGGGGAAAAGCGATGTAACTAAAAGGGTTAGGTACCAATAAAAATGATCAATCAAATTCAACAGTGAGTTCACATGATTTATTTGCTATATAACTTACATGTTGCCCTTAATGAAAATAAACATACTAAAATGATCACAAATGACGATAATTACTTCTTTGCTTTAGGTTTGAGTGTGAAGTATAGAATCATGGCACCCATGAATGCGTATGTTGCCTTGGCCGTCTGAAATGAAAGAAAAAGTGTTACATTTTTCTATAGGCATATCAAAATATTTATTTAGAGAAATAACAGGGATACCCAAGAGGGGTTTAGGAAAATGACAGTCACAATCAATGAATTAGATAACTAATCAATCAGTGGGTCATTTTAAGAATGGATCAAAATATGTATTAAAATTATCGGTCAGAGGCCTTCCTTTGCCCAGGAATGGGACAGAGCAGGCTATAAAAAAAAACGGTCTGAAGACTTGGAGCCCGTAAAATAAACAGGATTTGTTAAGAACTCGATCAAATATTTTTATATTATGATGTAGAGAACCACCCAGCAAAATGCAACAGCAGGATAAATAAGAAAAATACGTAACATCTACAATTAAGAGGGGAAATGGGAGCTAAGATCTATTGAAATATAAATTTACTTCTAATTGTCAGGATTGGTTTACAAGAACATCGCACATAACCTTAAAATATTTTCTAGGTACTGTGATTTTAATAATAATCGACTGTTAAATACTTACGTTAGCTCTGCCCCTGTTCGTTTGACTGTTGAAGTATTTGGCCAAGCCTTTAAGCTGGGATTCATCGACAGAACTGTCTCCGGCCATTCTAAAATGAAATATTGTACAGAAAAATAAGTTATTAGAGCACTAAAAAAGTTCTAAGTATAGGATTATTTAACTAATGATTAGCTAACATGGTAAAATATAATTGCTGATATAAAAATATGTGAAATTATGAATATTACCTGTTATAAAGGTATTTTAATCCTTATGTAATAACACAAAGTAGGTACACTTCCCAAAGTCGTGTAACAATTTGGAACTCGACAGTATTTATAACATGAAGATGACAGTGGAAAGCCATAGCGCATTATTCACAAGAGTGACAGAGACGACATCATAAAGTAATGCTAGAAAACCAATATTGGATCCTGTCAAGCTGTCAAGAGTGTCAGTCAGGCAGCGTTTCGTTCGTTATCACTTGCGTTTAGAGGCGTTTAGGTACCTACCCTATTTTAAGCAGAATTAAAAAAAATAATACATCTCAGGCGCACTTACGACTGACTTTTTATAATAGCCAGTTATTTTCTTCGATACATCAACAGAAAAAGTTTCAAATTTTATAAAATGACGTAGGTAGGCACGGATTTCACTTACCATTCTAATTTTATTAATGTGAAGTCTTTTTCTTAGGTGATTTCAAAAACTTGTAGTAAATGATAACTACTGCAATTAACCCCATTGTCACTTTAGTTGTCTGCAAATAAAACATTACAGTCACAGTCAATTCACAATGTGGATCTGCACATACAGTACTAGTCTGACAGTCGCTCCCGTCCAGCCCTAGGCTCATATTTTGATGATCTATACATATTATAATAAATCTGTAGAAGGGTCAATTCTGTACATTGAAAATATTGAAAAAATAAATAGCGGGGGGTGTTGCTGGATCGATACCAAACCCAAATATGTGATTAAAAAAATTTTTGTCTGTCTGTCTGTCTGTCTGTATATGCAGGCATCACGTGAAAACTAACGGTTCGATTTCGATGAAACTTGGTATAATTATACCTTATTATCCTGGGCATAAAAAAGGATACTTTTTATCCTGGAAAAATACGTAGAAAAAAAAAATTGTAACAAACCTTATTATGGAACCACTGGCGACACCTTTTATCAAGTAGAACATTACGCCACGCCTGCCTCCATTGATTTCTAAAAAGGTTCCACCACTCACCACTAGATGGCGTTGTGCCTATGACGCGCATTTCTGAATCGCGGTGTTAAGATTCTCCGAGAGTTAATGACTACCGCGACTTTATTATTTTTCTATTCCATATAAATTCTGAATTTTGATGCGAGCGGACGTGTCCAGTGTGGCGAGCGGTCGTCCGTGGAATTAATATTGTATGCGTGTAATTTCAAACCGCGCTTTTCAGCGCGACTTTTTTGATTACTGTTCCGATCAGTTATTTGTAAATACAAGGTCGGAATTGCTATGAAAAAAATACTTACTACAGAACGCGAGCTCAACAGCAGTAGCTCAATAGATCTCCTTAATTATTATAGGCTTAGCCGTATTTGGGTCCAATAGATATTTATAAGATGTCATTGTCAGAGTTACTCAAAATGGAGAAATAAACCATCCACGCGAAGACCGACATCCGCGCGGACGGAGTCGCGGGCGGAAGCTAGTATGTAATAATAGGCTTGAAAGGAAAGGTAGGTTCCGAATTCGGAACGTACTATCGCGGCCTCTACCGCTTGACCACCATTAATTTTAGTTATAATAATTTTAGTTATAAAAATACTTCACTTCTACTGTGTGTTTTTTAAACTTTTGTTGAAATTGGCTTATGTTCTCTTCTGAGATTTCTGGTAGACATTATGCACAAAATTTTCTAGCACAAGTCTCAGGAGTCCAATATTATCGCACAGGTCAACATTTAGGCAATCAAAAGTCAGGTAAACAGAGCAATGGTCAATATTCAAAAGGTCCGGTAAGCGCGCCAAACTTCGTCAGTAAAATTTTCAAAAAAAATGTAGAGAGGATACGTCACAGCGAAGCTGCGTAAGTAGCGCAGATTGCAACTAATTATGTTGACGCTTTCCTGATAGGCCCACACTTTAAGGGGCGTGTTTCGGCGCCTCCGCATGATTTAAGCGAAAAAAATTTTAACTGGTCATGCGGAAAAGGCTCCGATAGTACCTTCACCATTATTATGAAGATACGGAGTTTGTATAATGGGCGGTGGGTCTACCTAACGCACAAGCTTCATCACAGTTTTGCCTGCGCAAGCTTCTCGCATGAAAAAATTGTACACGGACGGCAACACTGAACGCCCAACCACACACACAGGCAAGTACGCGCAGGCCAGGCTTGCGCAGGCAAAACTGTGGTGAAGCTTGTGCGTGTGGTAGGCCCTTAAGAACCGGAACAGTATTGGCCAAGGCAATAGGCTCACCTCCTATTTTATGGGAGTTAAGCATAACTAGTATCAGGTACACCTCTACCTAACCGTCCTGGAATTACAGGCGTAATGTTTAGTTATCATTATGAAGTTGAGGCGTTTATTTTTCATAGAACTGGCACTAACAGATACCTACGTGACCTACGTCCCCAATGTTAACGTAAATTGTAAACAGAGGAGGGGGTCTTTTTGATTGTATCAATAAATGGCCATATCCACTCCATTTTGTCAGCGTGCAGCCTCCTAGATAGTTTAGTAAAATACTTACATTTGCTCTTCCTCTGTTCGTTTGGCTATTAAAGAGGCGGGAAAGCCCTTTCAAACTTGGATCATCGTCTTGGCCATGTCCTGCCATTTTACGGTACTGGAATCAATTTTATTTTTATCCCAAAAACACAAAATAAAACACACAGAGCATGTAAATAAAAAATGTATCTATGTCAATGATGTCAAGATGTCATTGCAGGACTATTTTTTTTTGTAATAAATGACATTATTATCCATCAATTCATCATGGAGGACGGAAGCCGAAAAAATTTGTTAATTTTTTATTTTTGCCTGATTATCTGGTTCTACCAGTTTCGAAAGTACTTAGACGCTCACTGTAAGAAAAATTCTGACTGATCGTCCGCTTCTGATGCTCGCCGGACGCAACTCGGCATACTCGTTCCTGATCGTATGCGGGGGTGCATCCGACGAACATCCGAATTTTGACCGAAACTTACAGTATGCAGCTGCGCTAAAGCAAGTAAAACATACTCTGGAAAGATAAAAATCATTGAAGGCACTATCTATGTCTTCAGTGACGTTATGACGTATTAAGACTATTTGATGCCCTAAGCAATTGAAGCCTTTGGTGCCCCCTATCCACGAGTTTTTTGAATCATTCATTAAATGAGTCTTCCCGCCCAGGGCGGAACGGGAGGGACTGTCAGACTTGCACTGTCTAAAATTCACGGTGATCCTTCAATAGTCCTTTACGTTCCAGGGTGCCGGTAATTTGATAAGTCCCGCAACCCCGGCAGGCTTTGGCCCTCTAGAGGTGGGCCCCGTCATTATGTTGATACTCTGAGGCGTGCGTGTAACACGACGCGCCGTCGACCCGGGCATGGTCCGTGGGCGGACAACGAGCCGCCCATTACTCGCCGCCCGCATGTCCGCGCTTACTGTAGCAAGAGATCGTCTGCGGACGTCCGTCGCCGTGGGCGTCTACCACTGCAGCTGGGATGGAGGGAGGACGCTGTCCTCTCCCTCACGTGGCCTAGCTAGCCCAGCAGCTGCCTCTTCCTTCGCGAGCATGACTGCTTCGCAGAAGGAGGCGACCGCTTCCCACTCCGTCTCGCCCCGCAACATGGCCTCGACTAATGCCGGGCGTGTGAGTTCTCCACTTATCTCTGCCACGCGCGGGGCAGTCCTGCACCGTATGCTCCACCGTGTCCTCCGGACGATCCTCGCAATGGTGTCACCATACCACCCCAGGCGTTTCTCAGACACAGATACCTCCCGAAGCTTCCGTGCCCAGTGAGGACCTGCGTCATGCGGTAGGTCAGAACACCATGACGCCTATCCAGCCACTCCTCAAAGAGGGGTCTTACCGCCACGATTGCGGCGTGCCCGGACCTCGGTTGCTACAGTCGTTCCCTCCATACTGCCCTGAGCGCCTGCGCCGGAGCTCTTCCCACCGCGCCTCGACTTGTCTAGGCAGCGGGGATTCGCCCCGGTAATGCGCCTCCACGTGCCACTCATAGAGATGCTGAAGGGCAGTCGCCTCCAGATCCCAGGGCAGCAATCCGGCATCGTGCGGTATTCTGGGATCATCCGGTTAGCCATGACCCTCTGGCGTGCGACCAGCTTTAGTGGTCTCGTCCGGATGCTCAGGGCCCACATGGGGGCCCCGTAGAGGGCCATGGAACGCACGACGCCGGCGTACTGCCTCTGACAGGAGGCGTTTTGCCCGCTGAGATTGGGCAGGAGTCGCCTGACGCCCTCAGGCGATGCTGCTGCCCGGTTCAGCTTTGGGGCCAAACTCAGGAACAGGGATATGCAAGAGTGAGCGAAGCGAGCTCGATTTTTTTTTTGCTTCTTTCTTCTATTTACAATAAAGGTAAGGTAAGGTAGCCAAGCCTTGCACGATGGAATAGCGAGCGAAGCGAGCTAGAAAATTTAAGCAGTTTCAGTAAGTTTTTGGTGACGTGAGAGTGAGACGTGATGCCCATGGGGGGCACCAGAACAAGCACAAAAAATTCGTCCTTTGGATTTTTTTGTGCTTCTTCTGGTGCCCTTCCAGACGTGATGCCCTAGGCAATTGCCTAATTTGATTAAGGGTTAATCCGTCACTGTATGCCTTACAGGAAAGAGTATAAGTAGAGGTAATTTAGGACAGATAACGCTTGGTCTAGATACTATATTATCTAAAGCATTATCTAAAGAATCCGAGGCCTGGCGCTGACAGATGTACATTGATAGTGTGCGAGAGAACTCTAGGTAGGTACTGCGACTTACAATAGTTCGAATACATGCTTGTGCGACCGTGTGACAACATAGAATGCAAGAGCGAGCGCGCGAGCTCGGCACTTGGGGCACTCCGACTCGGTCAGGCTTGGTTCGAAGGACCTACAGCATTCTTGATGTTGCAATAAAACATTATGAACTGTTCAACAGAACTTCGAAGTATGTCGCACAAGCCTGCATTCTATTGAGTGTTAATGAGGCGCAGAACAATTTTGTCGCAATAAACAACTGCACATTTGTTTCGAACTCGAACTCACGTAGTAAGTGCTCCGCGTCGTCATCAAATACTGCCGGAACCGCACTAGGCGGAATTGCACTGCAGCGGAACTGCGCGACACGACGCGTCAAAATATTTTTTATATTAAATTATACGAGATCAGACATCACGCACTAAGCGGCATCGCGGCAGTGGAACTACACTGCAACCACACCACTGCGTGGCAAAGAAAAGCGTCGTGTCGCGCAGTGCCGCTGCAGTGCAGTTCCGTAGTGCGGATTGTAGCCTACTTGACAGAATTAGTTATTTATGATACTAGTGCGGTAAGTTGGTTTTTACAAACGAGTAGACGAATGTAAGCCCGAGATGAAGTCGAGGGCTTACCATAGTCACGAGTTTGTAAATACCAATTTCCGCACGTGTGTCATACAATGTTTTTCAACACATTTGCGAGAAAACAGTACAATAATGTAATTAGACAAACTTTTTTTAGAAGTTTCTAATATGAAAATGGCGCGCATTTGCAAATGGCGCCACATGCACGTGGTGAAAAATAGAACTACATCTTTCGTCTCATTTACTCTTTAGTATTAAAATGAGACAACGTATTGAGCAAAAGCGCTTCCAAGGAGGTTCGGTCAGTCAGGCTGTTTATTCTCATAATGTGAAACTCTTTGGTGGAGTTCTTATTTTTTTTAATGGAAATTAAAAAAAAACCGTAAAGAAAACGCACGGTGCTATACAACGGGGCGTGCCGTAAAATAGGTACTTAGGTGAGAGTACCTATTTTACCGCACGTTCCGTTGTATGGTGCGTAATTTTTAACTTTCGAACAATGTATACAGGCTTCGTAAACGCATTTTTCGAGCAAATGTGTTGAAAATTTCAACATTGAAATACTTGTTTACACAATGCTCATGTACCTTGAGTATAGGGTTGCCAACCGTACTCTAAAATAGAGTATTGTACTCTATATCACGTAGGCGTACTCTATAATCTATAAGACTAATAGAGTACGCTAAAATACTCTTTTTTACACAATGTTTATTATACTAGTGCCAGTCATGTAATATTATGCAAAACCATGATCATAAACAAAAAGTCGACCATTTCTGTTCTAAATCATATCTGTTTTAAAATTTTGGTATCCCCAATTCCCCAAGCCACATTCGGACGTTTCTGAAGGCAACCAATAATGTTATTAAGCCAAAATGTCATGTCACTGTTTGATTTATTTACAAAAATGGTTTGATTTTAGTTCATAGTTATAACTGGCTTTCTTCACTAAATAAAACATCTTTAAGAACTAATACTGAATTTAATCAGAAATATGGCAATTTTTTTATGTCTTGACGAATTTGTTTGTTTAAAAAATTATAAGCTATTATATTATATTCTCTGTTCCCGCCACTTCAGCATTTACTGAAAGAGCCTTTTCGATTATGAATGTGAAGTGACGGGAAGAGAGAAACAGAGCTTCATTGAAATTGATCAAAAATGAGCTCTTGATCTATATGTATAAAAGAGTGAGAATGTTTGGAGTATAATACTTTGGAAAACAATGAAAAATTGTTGTGTGCTGCAAAAAGTACAAATGCCTTTTTAAAAATATTGAATAAATACTCGTAATAGGTACTCTTTTTTGGAAGTCCGTACTCTTTATTTACCTCCTTTGAAATCGGAAATACTCTATTTCTTCTAATAAAAGTTGGCAACCCTACTTGAGTAGGCGCTGTGGGATAAACTGATAAAAACGAATAAGTTGCATTTCTTAGATGCGTTTATTTTAATCTTGATTGTATTCCATTATAAAACACATCACAAAGATTTAATTATTTTCGAAAACGCTGGTTGTCGCATTCAGTTTAATAGAATAAAATTTATATTTTTCTTCATTTCATCAGTCAATGAATCTTTGGATAAAAAAAATGTGTCGACAGAAATTATAAGCAAAAATTTACATAGAGCGAATTAATTAGTAGAAAATAACAACCGTGCCTATCAGTACATAAAATTATTGCAAATAGACATTTTTGTGTACCTACTTATCAATTACTTACAACATAATTTCATTCCTATTGGAATTCACAAGCTTAACTAATGATGGACTAGTATTCAATACAATGAGATATATCAACATAATACTATCCGACCATCTTATGTATCAAAAATATATAATGCTATATAAAATTTATAAATTTGCTTCGATTTTAATACAAGCCATATAGGTAAGTTTCAAGGACATTACAAACCAAAAAATCACATAGACTAATTAAGTACGCCAACTTTTGAGCATGTCAAAAGATGTAAAAACATTTTAGTCTCTTACAAATATCTTTCAAATCACAACTTCGCCGTCAATTATTACTAAAAAATAGCATACACTATAAAAATCATGTTGATATTGTCCTCTTTTCACAGAGAAGATCACAGTTTAGTTAGGACCAGTTGTTTTAAGCTTTGACAATAATATTGCACCATTCCCTAAGATTTACGTTAGAGCCACAGCTTGGAAAAAGTTACACGACTTGTACGATGCAGTCTTTTATAATAAATAAACCCGTTCGTACCACTCATGCTCTAGTTGACCTGTGCCGCAACTCCTGGCCCTGAATGCATAAGTCCACAAGAGAGCACTCTTCTACATAATGAGGTCTTCCTCCCAGTCTTCTTTCTCTCTTTCGGAGACAGACACTGTGGGCCGCGACAGTTGTTTCAGTTCGTCGTGCGTGCGCGGCGGAATGGGGTTGTCACTGAGGTCAACGTACTCTAGGGCGCGGGATCTGGCTAATCTGTCTACATCAATTTCTGTAAAAAAGAAATGAAAATATTCGTAAAAATAGGGCCAAGTTCGAAACTTTATGACTACTGGACTGCATGGAGTTATAAAAAAAAAACTTTTTTTCACATTATCTTCATAATTTCTTTCTAGGTTCTATAGCATTAATAAAGTATCTAGCACTAGACACACACAAAAGAGTATGCCAGTCAATGAATTACCTTACAATAGTTTTACAATAAAAGTTCAAGTACCAATGATCTGATTGTGATGGGCCAGCAGTGTGTGCAGACTGGGGCACTGAAAGGTGATGTGGGGCAGCGCCACAAACGTGTTGTGCGAGATGTCCAGCCGCTCGAGACACGCCAGTGTGCACAGCTCGTCAGGGAGCTTCGCCATTTGGTTGTTGGACAGGTTTAAATCTGAAATTGATACAATACAATTAGTTATGGAGTTTTTATTAAAATGGGGTAGTTATGTGTTAAACAGTAGCATAAGGATTTTCTCTTTTTGATAATTTAATCTGTTTAAATTACAATTAAAAAAGAAAATAGTAAATTATTACCTACTCTGAAACTTACCTGTAATTAAACTAAACTTGACTGCAAACTTAGGAGGTATCTTAGTAATAACATTTCCACTGAGATCACAACTCTTGAGCTCTGTGTGTCGCATGAGGTGGTACACAGCATCAGGTACTTGCATCAGTTGACATTCTGATAAATCTGAAACAAAAAAAAATATTGTAGAACTTGGCCAGTTCCACAACCATGCACAAAGATTATAATGGTCTAGTCTAGTATATACTAATCATATAGATGGTTTTAATACATTTTCTTATCAGTCAATGATAGTGCAACTAATTTAATGGAAATATTTTTTCAATAAACTTTCAGGATGTGTCATAATCAATTTATATCTGTGATAAACTATTCTAAGATATCAAATCAGTTAATAATTGCATGATATTCAAGAAAAACAACCATTAGTGAGTAATTCCTGTCTCAAGTATGCAATAATAGTACAAGTGGAGGAATAATTACTACAATGCGGGGTTAATAACATGAGCACT
Source organism: Agrotis exclamationis (assembly GCA_950005045.1). NCBI lineage: Eukaryota > Metazoa > Arthropoda > Insecta > Lepidoptera > Noctuidae > Agrotis > Agrotis exclamationis. Next base: position 7,411,740 of record OX465417.1, on the reverse strand, counting down.
TGTTTCTTGCTTGTTACATTTTAGTAATCTAGCGAGCTTATTCTGAGTAACTGGGCAGAAATCCAGCCATTGAGCTATTACTGAGTTTCTGATAAAAAATTCAAAAAAATAATAAAATATTTTGCTTGCAATCAATCAAGAACTTCATATTCCAATGAATTCATCAACAAGACATTTTTATAAACAAGGACCTAGGCGCTAAGTCCTTATTTCCTCCTAGGTCCTAAGAGAAAATAAGGGGCCCTAAGGAATGCTGGCCGGTATAGTATTGGTCAATACACTAACATCCACTTTCAATAATTCATAGTAAATCATGTTTTTTTTTAAATTATTCTAATGTAGCTGTTGAGACTGTGTCTGAGACTGAAAGCTCTAACTTTCTAATGAAAATATTGTAGTCAAAATTATATATGCAAAACCTTTTAGGAAAATTATGAAATGGAGACATTTGATCCAGTAGGTCTTCAAAAATGAATAGGCCTACTAAAGTAATAACCGCCTATCATCAAAAACCATTAAGTAGGTTAAGGAAAAAAGACAATACCTATGCCATAAATTGTCTAAAAATTTTTAGGGCACATTGCAAACTGTTTATTAGAGCAGAAATCATCAGTAGTTACGTCACTAACTAGCGTTATATGTTTCTAGTTTTAATTACAATTAGCCTTGTATTTAATAGCAGTTAATCATACCTAGTACTTGAGTTTTTTGAGCGTCTTCGCATTTTAGAATCACTCGAGTCACAGCTAAAGCCATGTTTAAATTAAACGCACTTCTCGATTACGATTAACTAGCACCGGCTGCAACTAACTAGGAACGGGAACACGAGTATCGGCGCGAGTTCCAAAAGTTATTTTTAAATCCATAAAATATTCCGAACTTCACACATGAAGCGCGTGGCTAACTATTAATAAATTAGCATTCCAAATTATAATCTGTTTGTAGGGAAACGTAATTGAGTTTCTAGGTTAAGTGTTTAGAACAACAATGCTTTATAGATTTCTTTGCATTGTTTTTTTATTAAATTCGGGGTTTTTTCTTCTTGTTTTCGTATTGCATTGCATGTTGACGTTTCAACGTTTCAATCAGCAGATTTTGACGTTTACTTTGATTGACATTGACAATCAGCTGACTAGTTTAAGAAGTTAGCTGTTATTTTACTTTCTTTGTTTCAAAAATAAAACGTAGAGAAGTGGGTCTGTAGCCCACTCCAGAATTTGTACTACCCAACAAAAAATAAAATATGAAAATTTAGAAATCCTCCAGCAGTGCTATTGGCTTACTTGATAGTCACCAATAGTCACTGACCAGCAGTTGTTAACCTGAACTTGAATGGCTTGATACCTGTTATGAGGCTAAGTTGAGAAGTGGAGTGCCTCAAGGTCGTTAGAATAGTTGATTTTAGGGAACATTTACCAGTTTCATTGCAAATGCAAAAGCCAATACGAAAACCTTTTGACAGCCATTTGATGGTCACCACATAGACACCGAGATACGCATTAGCGCGGCCCCGCTGAACACAAAAGTCGAGAAAGTTTGGCAATTTTTTTACTAAATTGCATTTTCTTATTTCGAAGCCAGGAGGCCGGGCCCCTAGTTACGTTAAAGATAATTTTACAGGTCAAGTATTTTTCCTGGCAACTTCAGTGTCTGCTTCGTTCGGAGTTATAGTCCGTCTCACGGAAGAAGTCTCGCAGATGCGGCGCTAGCGCTACAGTCATGTCACGGAATTTTACCAAACTCCACTGTTGAAGACTCTCCAAAAATTTCATCTACATAATTATTTATGATTTCAAATAGAATTTTTGGTTAAATCCGATTTTATTATTTTTAATAATTTAATTAATATCATTAAAATAGAAAATGAAATTAGTTCCAATTATTGCCGCGGGACTTCTTTCATGAGACAGACTCTAGTCACGAATCTCACCCCGGGACTAATCCGTAAGAAAGGCAACGGCGTAGATCCTATATGTCTCGAACAAGTTCTGTATTCCCAGAAGTACTATGATGTATGGCCGGAATAAATGACAAAAGCGAAAAAAGGCATTAGGTAGTTAAAAAAGGCAGAAGTTAGCATAATCACACTAACAAGAGAACCCTGATAAGTTCACATGATCCAAGAACAGCAAAAACAAAGCCTTTTTGTTACATAGCATTTTTTCTCCGGCTTGATTACAGATTACTTGTTGTCATAATCAACAATAAGTGATTCACGTCGCTACAAGGAAGTGTTTCACGAGCAGTGACCTCTCTGGCAGGCAGTGTTACTCTATATGGCATAAATTGGTCAGCTAAGGCCAACATGTGTTCAGCTGGCGAGTTCAAGCCCTGCGAGTTTGTAAAATCAGACGCACACGCATGTGAGATGTTCTAAATCGATCGCACTCGAACGGCAGCGTCGACTATGGTGCGGAATTGTTACATGATTGTGCGTGCGGGTCTTCCGCGTTTGCGCATTCTTTGTGCTTAGTTTATGTTTTCCGGGAGCCGCATACGGATGCGAATGTGGATTATGATGAAAAAATAATAAATGTTACGAATGGTTTATTAAAATGGAAGTTGATGTCTGATGAACCGTAAAATAATAGCTACCTAATCCTAAGCGCGCAACTAATAAAAAAGATAATGAGGTAATTGATAGAATAAGCAAATTGCCCCGATAGCTGTTGAAACTAAAGTGTCAGAAGGCAATTTAAGTCTTCAATATCCACACATCAACATACAACTCCGCAATTAATTAATTAAATACACGCAAAAGTAAATTGTAATCCGCGTTCTTGTTCTGGACGCTAGCACATGATTGTTTACTGCGCAAAAGATTTCACTTCTCCAAAATAACACACTAATTTTAGGTATTACGACTTTGTACGGTAGCCAGAGACGGAGTTGTTTTTTCAGTGTTTTGTTCGTCTATCTAAAACATTGGGGTTAACGAGTACATATTACGAAATATTAATAGAGTAACTTTAAAAGCGTGCCAAAAATTGAGTGACTAAACTATTCCATAATTATTTCTGTAGTATAGGTACCTACATAATGGACGTGGCCACGAGGTGAAGATGATAGCAAAGCCACAAAACAAAGTTCGATGAAACCGTAGCAACTTTTTTTTAAATAAGAATTATTTAATATAGGCACTAGTGGTTGCAAAAAGTGTGATTGTGATACACAAGGAATTAATTATCCATAAGAAATTAATCCGTGTAACAAAGGCCACTGTTCCAAGTCAGCCGGCCTCGCTCAGTTTCACAATTTTTACACGATATCTTCGTTTACGAAAGTCGAATGCAACAGAACACTCATTTGAACCTCGTTGTTGCGTAAACGGGCATATTTCGCGTAATTATTCATTCGAGATACCGCATGCCATTAGCTACGCTAGGTCAGACGTAATAAGGTTGTGTTTTGCAAGTGTTTTGATGAATGGGTCGTTAGTCGGTAGTCTTGCGGTTGTCTGATGATGTCCTCGAGGGAAGATAAGCGTGAAGATTGCACGTAACGGTGTGACAAAAATTTGTAGGAGTAAAAAGCTGTTACATAGGAAAGAGAAATGGTGATGAAAGGCTTTATATGCACTAATCTATTGTTGACGAATATATCTAGGCAAAAATGTTACATGTTTCACGAAAATTGAGCGGCCGAAGAAGCCATATTTGGAACAGTTAAAGTTTTTAAGTAGAACGAGTGCTGAAGGAGTAGAAATGAAGCTTTCTAACTTCATTTCTAATGAATTTTGGTATAGTTTCCAACACTATTTGTTCAATTACTTATATCATTTTGGTATGTTAGCTTGTGTTAGCTGTTTATGTATTACCACAAACCAACATATTTAGTCGGTGGATGGGTGCGAAGCGCAAAGCTCGACCAAATAATGCTTTTTATCGCGTTGAGCAATGCTCCATCGTTATATTATAAATCTTTGGATATTACTTATTCATTCGCATAATAATCAGAAGAGTTATGGGCTGCATATGAATTAGAAATAAAAATAATATTAATGTGTATGCTGTAACATGTTATTGAAATTATGAAGTAATATTACGAACTCCATCTATCTTGTTATAGAGTGTACTTTTAAATATCTGATGTTATTTATACATAAATATGCATAATACTTTTATTTATCGATGTCAAATATGCGAAATATTTTAATAAGAAAAAAAAATGTTTATGTAATAAAGACACAACAATAAAATACCTAAGTTTCTATTAAAACAATTACATGTGTAGAAATTGTCAACAAACGCACAGTGAATAATAACAAAAGAAAATTGAGCATATTTTCGACTTCACGAGAATCGAACCAGTGACGAACGGAACAAGTATGGCATGCGTTTGGTGCTGTACCGTTCTTTTATAGTTATTGTTTCTTTAACTTTGTGTCACTTTTGAAATCATAATGATCTTAATTTTCTTAGTTTTATGGTTATTTTTAGGTTACTATCACAGAATCACTACACAGCTCACAGTTATAATCATCATCAATAGCTAGTTTATTTTTTGGCAATAGAGCCGATATTAATTATTCTGTCAGCGCCAAAATGGTGTTTATACACGTTACGGTTAGGTTGCTATTGGATTTCTTTGTCGTTGAACATTATTATTTTAATTAAATAGCAATAAAACAATGATTCTTTTACAGCTACGGTTACGTCGATCAACGTAAGTGCAATCTACGTAAGAACAATGACAATTAAATTGATTGCCCTAAGACATTGATTGTCTACGCAACTACGCACGTTCTCATGACTGCGAATTTTTTTTTCAGTATTTATATTTACAAGCTTGCTTATTTATTTTCCCTGTGTACAATGCGTTCCAAGTAAGAAAAGGACGGCCTTGGCGCCATTTGTGATTTCATTGGAAAATCGATTTAATTTCGGTAGGTAAGTTAAATTCCGCTTTCGCTGTATAGTCATCATCGTCATTAAAAATGTGCCATTTTGCCCATTTCCATTTGAATAAAAATTCAAAAATTAAATAAGTATATTGTATTGTATAACGGGCTGGTATCCGCAACTCCACGCCATATCGCGTATTAAGCGTGCGGCAAGTATAATAACGGTAATAAATATGACTGAAAAATAATTGGCACAAATTGTATTTTTTTTCTGTTGGCTGTACTTTCCAAGTAACAATTTGGAGGTCATTGACGTTCTTACTATTATAAAAAAAATGCTCACAAAATAAAAAGTACTGAACCAAATTGGATGAAATTTTTATGGGACCAATGGGAAAGTCTACTGCAGCGAACGAAGAAAGAATTACACTAATCGGACCAGAAACCTCGGAGTAATCGGAGTACATACATAAAAAAAAAAACGTACTGACCGAATTGAGAACCTCATCCTTTTTTTGAAGTCTGTTAAAAAAAATCTAGGTAGGAACTTATAAATGACATATTACAGTGTTGTTAATCATTACATCTTATCAATAAACAGCTGACTTATAATAATTAGTCATTAATTACGCAAACAAACGCAATTTGAATATCGAAACAATTTCATTGAACTTTAATATGATGATTAGTGTTTGTTGATGCACTTTTAATTTTTATTTGGCCTCGTCAATAACTGGTAAGGTCATTAATTTCTTTACAGTTTTTATACGAGTTATGAGGTCACAATATAATAATTCATGTTTGTAAGCCCTGAAGCTGTGCCTGAAGGGAAAAGATCATGGGACCGTCTCACCGTCTGCAGGGACGCGGGTCTTGTAAAGGTAACAATGACTCTGAAACACAAAGGGCAACTGAAGGAGGACAAGGATTTTTAGTCAGTTAGAGTCTGACCATTTAAAGTCAGACTCTGACTAGACTATGAATGGTCAGACTCTGATTGACTGACAAAAGGGAGGAGGCATAATACTCAGTGGGTAGAACAGGGCTGCCAATGATGACGATGAAGAGTCCAGCTGACAGTCTCTTCTACTCTACCTAGGAAAGAAGTACTCTTGATGATTTTGCCACCAAAAAGGAGAGGTCCTATCCTATTGCTATTAACCGGGCCTAATATTCAAACTCTGTAGCTACGGCTGAGAAATTACTTAAGGAAAAATCCCGATGGCTGTCCGTTCAGCGGTCGGGTTTAATGACCACTATTAGTCTAAAGCAGTGTTTCCCAACCTGTGGTCCGCGGACCCCTGGGGGTCCGCGAGTATATGTATGGGGGTCCGCAGCATCATCTCTGGACAATACAAGTTTTTGGGGGAATATAAAGACAGATTATAAGGAGATATCGGACGAAGCACTGAAACATTTACTGCTTTTTTCAACCACATATCTAGGTGAAAAGACATTCTCTACTCTTGTATCAAAAAACAAATACAGAAATAGATTACAAGTAGAATCTGATTTGAGATTACAACTTAGTAGCTATTATATCAACCCGAATATCACTGATTTTGTTGCAAAAAAGCAACACCAACTTTCACATTAAATTTTTTCATATTTTTCATAATAACAGTTATGACTTATGAGTACCTATTTTGTATCTGTAATAACTAAAATAAATATCTAATCCGATTTTTATTTGCTGTTTATTTTATTAAGGGGGTCCGTGAAAACTGTGCTTGATTTCCTAGGGGTCCGTGGCTGAAAAAGGTTGGGAAACGCTGGTCTAAAGCAAGACGAGGTCAATGTGATTAAAATGAAGGTGCTGTATTAATTAGATCATTATAAAAAGATGAGTGTTTTCAAACCTGTTTTATCAATGCCGCTACCGGAACAATTCTCAAAGACGTAAAAGATATTATCAGCGATAACGATAAAATTAAAAACAAAAGGAGAAATTATTGTTTATTATTGAAGTGTTTACTTATCAATTTTAATTGCGTTTAATGTTAGACTTGTTTATTTATTGTGAATTCTATTATAAGAGGGAAAGTAGTGGTATCTATAATTATGTTCAAGTTTTTTTTTAATCAACTTTTCTTCGCGCTAGAATTTCCCCCGTAACGTGGTTGCATAACCAGAAACAACTACCTGTAGGCCATACAAAGATTTAATCCAGGCGGGAATCGAACAGCGACACGTATCACAGCCATAGATTAATATATGATCACAGCAGCCAAGCGAGCACCACTGCGCCATCCGTGATTGCATCTTTTAGAACGTTCTTATTTGTAATTCTAATTTCGTAAACTAGATAATTCTCATGTTCTTGAACTTCTTTGTGTTAAGTAAATAATAAGTATGTGACGTCTGTTCCAACCAGCTGTAACACCTTGTTATGACATTAGATTGGATTTTATCATAATGTTGTTAAGCCACAGTTTGCTAGGTCGCTCTCGATTATGTGTCACGGACTTAGTTCATTAATTCATTGACTAATTCTCACACCGCTTATTAACGATCTTCGTAAACATTTACCAATTTAAAGAGGTCATCGTCTATCCATTAATTTATACTTAGATTGACCGTAATTTCATTGACAGACGCTCTACTTCATAAAAAGTACAAGTACGTTATCATACCTTCGCGAATCGATAAGATAATTAATGATGATCATTAATTTACATTTATAAACAATGATGCTAATAAGGATAATTTTTGTGCAAATATTTAGGTTTCTGGATTAGATCGACGACTCTTTTGTTGCGCGATTGTAGAATTAATTACGATTCGCATACCGGTGTTTAGTTCGCTCAATGACACTGATATTTTATTCATACTGTACACTTTGTTTATAGCGTCTCATACAGGAACTGAGTAGTTGTTTTTATTATTTTTATCTATCTTGTTTATTTTTATTTCGACGCAGTAAAGTTTACTTTGTTGTGTTGAGTTTCCTCGTATGATTAGATTTTGCTCAATGTTTTTTTACTACGCACCTAGTTGACTATTTTCCTGAGCATCTTCACACCTTCCCACAACTCTGATGATGGCGCGTCCCGCCAGTCTCGCACAGATCATCATGGGGCGCGCATCAGGCCGGTTTCCTTCCTCCGCCTCAGTGGGCACCCTCGCTCCTCCTTCGTAGTCCGTAGGGGGCCTCATCACTGCACTTGATTATTAACAGTCACTGCACAATCCCTTAGTTAAGTCACTGCTAGGCCACGACTATGAAAGTCTTTCACAAGCTGAAAGAATCACGAATCATCTACCACCGCAGCGAAACGCGATGCGCCTGGGTCCACGGTAGCACTCTGGTAAAATTCGCGCTCCGCGTTTGCTGCCTGCCTTTATATCGTTGCCAAAACAAAGAAGCGTGCTGCGGGAGGGAGAACACAACAACAACAAATGTCTGTCTCCCTCGCACTGTCTGCTGCGCAGTTGACGCAAGCTGGCTACTGGCGGAAACGTACGGAAAATGTTTTATGGGAGATAGATGAAACTTCGTCACGGGGTTTTGTCCTGTCACAAAGGAAAAGCTGTTTTCCGCTTGAATAAACAATCCTGCGATCTCGGTGTATTGGACCGCATTGTCACGTCGTGTCGTCAATAACAGCATTGTGATTACTGAGCCCGTTATCTGATTGCATTGTTTGTCGAATAATCGTTTGAATGCATGTAGTTGATCAGCTCAATGTGAAAGGCTGGGTTGGCGGTCGAACATGATTTTCCGGCCTAATTCACAACGGGCCATCAATGTGGTACATGTTGCAATTTATTGCGGACACGTTCGATGCGCAAACTTGATTACCTACGATGAATTAAAACGGTTTTATTTTTGAGTCATGAACATGTTATTCAATATATTTCCTGAAATTGCATCATTTTAAAGTAAAAGTTACGGTATAGAACATCAATTACCGTGATTAATTAACGTATTGGTACCTTTATTTTGATCAGAAGATATAATTTATTATAATTTTAATAAACAGGTTCCACTACCTACAATTTTCATAACAGCCTTGGTTCACTTTCCGTCATCGGTCGTGATTGATGAAATCCATAAGAAAGTGTTATAACTTACTAATTAGTAACGCTTCGTTCAAGGACCATTATTTTAAACTTTTCCGGTGTAAAAACCGTGAGCTAAATAATATTGTGGAAGTAAGCAAGTAGCTAGCTAACATTGCATCGACATCATGTTGCACCTGATCGATTAATTATAAACAGGTCTAAAATTCATCCAAGTTCAAAGACCGAACGAAACGCAAACAGTTATTAATAAATTTTGTGTTATAGATATGTGCTATAGGTCCTACATTCATACGTGCAAATAATTACGTCAATTAAAAAGTTGACGTCCATTTGTCGTGCGTTCAACGCACTGCCTTGAAGTTTCGGCCAAAGAGAGTCGTAGATTTTCGCCACCGCCAACCTTGAACGGGTGCCAGAAACTATATTCCCGACTGCCGTGATCCGATTATTTTATTATTTGCGCTCAACTATTTATTTTTGGAAAATAAACAAGGAACTTTGAAGCAGACCATGCGGTTACCTTTCCCTCAATATTTAGAACATTTTCAATGGAAACCTTTGTCTTATATTCTGTCTGCAGTTCTTACGCCATTATTATGATGAAGGGTTTAGCTTTTCTTGTTTAATTATTATTTCCGTTCTAAGAACCGAACCCGCGACTCGCAATGCTGCAGTCAGTTGAAAAGTCTAACAATCTCAGACTCTTAGGTGCAAACAACTTTTGAAAAATTCAAATGAAGTACCGAACAGTGTTTCTTTGTTTCGTGAAATTTTATTTATATTGAGGTCAATGCCGTTTCTGTCGGATCTGCTTTCTGTTTTTGGACCAATTTCAAGAAAGTAACCCATTTTACATTTTTTGTTTTGATAATAAATCGATCATTAGACTATTACTTACTGTATTTTCAACAAGAGGCGGCCTCGTGTCTACGAAAGTACCCATTCCATTTTTTATCACGGCCGACTTTTAAACGTAAATATTTTCCTCATTTTATTGGGTTACTGGTACCTAGATTTCATGATGACACAGAGGTAAAGGCCTCACCTCTCATGTACGAGGTTGTGGGTTTACATCCGGGCAAGAACCTTGACTTTGCAATTTATATATTGCGTGCACTTACACACTTTCTAAACTTTTCTTACGCTAGGGCCACACTAACGTGAAATGCCGTTAATTATACCGATAATACGACCATTTAAAGATTGCTATAGCGAAAATCGACATTAGTGTGGCCCGGTTATTAGACATCACTGACATTGGTGAAGGCAAACATAGTGAGTAACCTGCAATGCTATTAATATCTGAGTTTATGGTTTGACAGAGATACTAGAACTTAGAGACGGTTATAAGATATATAGGGAGGGAAGTTGGCGAGCGAAGCCAAGGAAACAGCTAATTTAATAATGAACACGATGATAAATATTATGTTCCCTCTTTTACCCTGATGCACGCCAAACAAAGGTTTCATGTAAGTAGTCATATTTATTCACAGTTTGAGAATGGATAATGACGGATCTCCAAATAACAAACAAGATGACACAGAATTACTTAGAATTTAAGGATGCTGCATGAGATCGTGCCAGAAACACCTGTCAAAATATTACTGAAGATACATAAGGGCAAAGAACCTGTATACGCTAAGATTTCATTTAATTTAATTTCATTGTACCTAAAGGGTTCTTTACTTACAGTTGTAAGTTTATAAAATAAACACTTCTTGCTGCTTATTAGACTTTTTAGATTTAGGTCGTGTACAAAACTCGAACATTATCCCACAATATGATCTTCATACCAGGACAAAAGTTATCCTGTGTGTTAATCAAGGTATTAAACTTATTGTCTAAATTGAAATTAAAACCATTCAGCCGTTTAATAACGTAAGTAACAATCAACCATCCGTAAATCTTCACAAACTTTCGCATTTATAAATAGTAAGATTGAAATATTATTAATCAAATCAGTCGGTAGGCCAATAAAATTGAAGAGCTAATTATACGATGTACTTAGTATCTAATTGCACTTAAGTGTCTCTGTGGTGTTGTTAGGTGTCTAGTGAGCCAGAAAATGCACAATTCCATCTTCATCACTGACGATGACAGGCATTTGACATAGGTATGTTTCTGTCGTTTCTAAGAAAGCATAACAGGAAGGCAGTGGAATTAGAAAAAGAGGAATTCATTTTCTACACATTACTCTTTCGCCCGAAAAGAAAAAATCAAAATTGCAATTGCGGTGTGGCTCTTTGTAACCCTGCAGTCTGCATCTAGTGGAAAGCCGGATGCCTCTTCTACGTTGCGCTACTACACCTTGATGTTCTTCGTTTCCCTCAATAAATCTGTCCCAGTATTATATGAAAGAACTGCAAGTTAATTTGTCTGGGGGACTCTTAAGCACGGTTTCCTCTACGAAGAAATAGAGACACTATACACTACACGTACAGTCGTTTGATTCCCAGAAGCGAGCTCATTTTTATTACTCTTTTCTTTTGTTGGTGGAAACACATGTTAGCAGTTTTCTCTTACGAAGAAAAATAAGTCATTTATGGGACCGCTCCACTCGCGATGGTTACCGGGCTTCACACTATGATTGCTGGTACGCGGTCTCTACTCCAGACCTCGTTTGCCTATACGAGTCATTGCTGGAAGTGGCTGGAAGGCTACCCTTTCTTAATGACGGCTTCATAATAATATTGATGTCGTCATAATCTAAAGTGTACGTACCTTCGTACTTATCTATGTATTAAAGAGATAGAGAGTACAGTCGTTTAGTAATTTCTGACTCACACTGATAAGGGCTTAGGTCCTGTTGGAAAAACTCCTCGATCTTATTGCGTTATTCAGTCATACTTTTATGATTAAGTATCAGGCTCTGGGTATATTTATGTACAAATATCTATCTCAAGTAATTTGATTCAATAAATGAGGGTATGTAAATGGAATTATGGGTATGTAAATGAAATTGGAATTACGAGTGCCATCTTTTCAGCCGTGCCTAGCTTTTTCAAGCAATTTACTGATTGGGTGATGTAAAGCAGCTTAACATTGCTAGATCACCGTGGATTTTAGTCAGTACGAGTCTTACAATTCCTCCCGACCCGCCCTGGGTAACAGAACTCATTTGATGATTTTACCACGATAAAAAAAAAACGTTTCTGACGAAATATGGAGGAACTATTAAGTACATAACATCTCTCCCCTGGCTGGAGGCTTTAGAGTCATTTAAGGCATTCACAGAAAAGGCCGGTTAAGCAGCTCTCAACCTCCTTTGCCTCGGCTGCCTGCGAGATAACACAAAAAAAAAAAACCGGCCAAGTGCGAGTTCGACTCGCCCATGAAGGGTTCCGTAGCAGCAAGCATAGATTAGAGATATAATTATATTGAGATTAGTAAGTAATATACACAAACAATAAAAATAACTTTGTTTTTCATAGTATTTGTATGAATGGTAAAGTTATATTTGCGGTTTTTGAAAATGTACTATATCTCAAAAACTGCTAACTGTATCTCATCCAAACCAATTTTCGTTGGTAGTTTTGGTTGACGTCTACATTATATATTTTTTTTAGTTTTATCATTCTCTTATTTTAGAAGTTACGGGGGGGGGGACACACTTTTTACCACTTTGGAAGTGTCTCTCGCGCAAACTGTTCAGTTTAGAAAAAAATGATGTTAGTAACCTCAATATCATTTTTAAAGACCTATTCATAGATACCCCACACGTATGGGTTTGGTGAAAAAATTTTTTTTGAGTCTCAATTCTAAGTATGGGGGGCACCCCCAAAATTTGTTTTGTTTTGATTTTTGTGTGAAAATCCTAATGCGGTTCACATAATACATCTTTCTACCAAGTTTCAACAGGATAGCTCTTATACTTTCGACAAAAAGTGGCTGTGACATACACGGACAGACAGACAGACATGACGAATCTATAAGGGTTCCGTTTTTGCCATTTGGCTACGGAACCCTAAAAACATAACATTACTATCTGCCTAACTCTCCGGGGATTACAAGCGTGATGTTTCTTAGTATGTATGTTCACCCGGCGCACCATCATCATCAGCCTATAAATGTTCCCACTGCTTGACACAGGCCTCCTCTTTGAGAGAGGAAGTGGGCCATAACCCACCACGCGGGCTCAGTGCGGGTTAGTGGATGTCACATGTCTTCGAATTTTCGGTTCTAGGACATGCCGGTTTCCTCACAATGTTTTCCTTCACCGTTTTGAGAGCAGTGGTGATGAAATAAATTACACAAAGTAATGCGCCTGCCTGGATTCGAACCCACGACCTACAACTCGTAAGTCGGGGCCGATACCACTGGGCCACCACTGCTCTCACCCGGCGCACACGCATGGTTAATGACGCACAAAATTTTCCGTTGGTCGACCGCTGACATTTCGCAGAAGTTTTTTTCACAACCAAAGTTGAGGTCGCTCCTTTGTGCTATTTCAGGAAAATTTGGACACAAGCCAGTTCCCTGTTCGGTAGAGCATTCGACGCAGTACACGCGTTCCTTGATCCCTTCGTCCTTACAAACAAAAATGAACTTTGTGTAGTTGGAATAAGAATGAAAAGGTTAATGCCATTGAGTTTGTTGCTGCTTCTGATCTCGTTTATTAATTTTCTTTTGTTTAAAGCTAAAGTCTAGATGGGTATATTGCCTTGGGATTGCTGCAATATTTTGTTTTACAGTTTTTTTTACGAGCTTTTCATCGGGTCACAACCGTAAACCATCACTAATTTATCATGTTTTGACTCGAATTTTAATTTTCTGGAGTTTTTCCGAATTTTAACTGGTGGTATGATGTGGGTGTTACTATTACGAACACTTCTGCCTAGCCATTTGGGTATGACAAGCGTACACATCCTCTTATTATTTCTCGACTTCCGTTCGCCCCCTTCCTTTCACTATGAATGTGTCAAAGTGAATCATTTCCGAACGAAATAGGAGAAACATGCGTCTCCAGTTTTAGAATTATTGACAATTAGAAACATCCGGTGCATTTACTGATTCGACTCGTGCCGCCGCGCCGTCACGACTTTTCATTGAGTTTTCGCCGTTCGCCGTTTTCGAAAAGTTAAACAGTACCCTTAGCATGAGTTTTCACTCTTTTACTTTACAGCGACTTTTCAGTATTTACAGCGTTTCTTGTATGAAAAAATGGAACAGCGCCTCTGGTGTGCGAAGAAGGAACTAATTTTTTCCTTGAAAATTGTCAATTTGAAGTTGTCAAAATTCCAGTTTACTTTACGTCTCAAATATTGAAAATTCGTGCTCAGGGTACTGATTACCCTCCACACAGTCGGATATAAATGAATAAAAACTCCTTCAGTAAAAATTGCGTCTTAATTCGACTTTGTTTACTAAATATACTGTTCGTCGAAAAACTAGCTCGTGTTTTGATAGTGCTTAGTAATGTCATGTAGAGTATCCGAAGTCCAAAATAGAATAATTATAGCTGTTGAACAAGTTTGATATAACGTAGTTTTTGTACCAACACGACTTCTATTGTCAAGGTCAGTTATGAGTTAATAGTTGGCAGTTTTGTTTAAAATGTTGTCGCTTCTTCTATAACTGAAAAAAAAAACACAGGAAAATCGCATCGCACGCACTGCCACATAGGATCACATAAGATTTTTTTTACAAGCAGATATCGTACCCTTATTGCAAAAACCGATTATCTGCATAAAAATTCGAGTGATAATGGGTTTTACCTGTAGCTTCGTCGTGACTTGAGGATTCGATATCTATATTTAACTAAAAATTGGTAAAAAATGCAGATAATCGGTTTTTGCAATAAGGGTACGATATGGTCTAGAACAAAAAAATCTGACTTATCGCCAGTAGAATTGAAAATGTCACATCCCTAGCTTCCTAGGTGGCCTACCATGACGTCTTAAAGCGAGAGTTATTCCATTGTCGGAAAGAGACAGAGCTATACAAGTCGTCTAGCGCCATCTCGTTCCCACACTGGAATAAATTAATCTCGCTTAAGACGACATGGCAGGCCACCAGTAGATAAGTCTGTGTGGCAAAAATGTTTCAGCCGGTAGCATTTAGAAGAAATCTAAAGGTGCTTTTCACTGTAAACCGTACCGGGATCTTGCTATCATCAAACGTGATACTGCGATCTTTCATTGTGACTAGATAATATTCCACAACTATCACACAACGCCATCTAGTCCCAAGCTAAGCAGAGCTTGTGTTATGAGTACTAGACAACTGATAAACATACTTATATATTTCTAAATACATAAATATCTATATATATAAAAGAAAGTCGTGTTAGTTACACTATTTATAACTCAAGAACGGCTGAACCGATTTGGCTGAAAATTGGTGGGGAGGTAGCTTAGAACCAGGAGTAACATATAGGATACTTTTTACCTTTTTTATTTATTTTTTTGTTTTATCCCGTTTCTGTGGGACGTGACATAAAACGTGGTATAATAAAACGCAACTGACATGGAGTGACAGCAAAACGAAAAATTTATCAATCAAAACCTGTGTCAAAACATCAATTGACCGGTCGATGTGTTTGTATTGAGTTTCTAAGCTTATTGTGCCGATATTATCATAATCATTAATGCTATGCCGCCACCAAGATGATCAAATTTTATCCTGTTTCCGTGACACGTGACATAAAACGTAGTAACATGATCACGAAGGTGTTGGTGCCAAAATTGAATAAGGGATCTGAACAAAAAGTACTATAGAGTGAGATCCCAGAGCCCCCAGACCTACGTCATTTTAGCAAAGCTGGATTGTAGTCAACTATAAAGTTAAGACAGTACCGGTATGCGTACTTACTATCTTGAAAGCGGGGCCCTTCCACAGGTAGCGCGACCTGAAGGTGGATAAAATCAACTACGTCATTTTAGCAAGCCTACATTTTACATGATGTTACTTATGGTACTATTTCAAGACCTTTTGTAAGCTGCCAGACCAATCCGATGGGCCAATCATTCTGCCAGACGCCTTAAAGTCCTTCCCTTAAACTTGAATACCCCGCCTCTGTCCTGCCTCTCCTGAGCCAAAACCGCTTAACGCAGAAGTCTAAATTTTGGACACAAATTTTCGCTTTCGAGTAAGTAAGTACACATATGTATTAACTTTATAATAGACTACAAACCCTCCCTCTCGCGCTCGGCATTGGTCGAGGCCATGCTGCGGGGCGAGACGGAGTGGGAACCGGTCGCCTCCTTCTGCGAAGCAGTCATGCTCGCGAAGGAGGAGGCGGGCCGCGTGAAGGAGAGGATAGCGTCTTCCCTCCACCCCAGCCACAGTGGTAGACGCCCACGGCGTCGGACGTCGGCAGGCGGCGAGTAATGGGTGACTCGCTGTCCGACGTTGAACCTTTCCCGGTTATGCAAAGAGTGCCAGCATTATGACGGGGCCCCCCTTTAGAGGGCCAAAACCGATTATTATTATTAAAACCGATATTTACGATTTACCGTGACCCCGGAACGTAAAGGGCTATTGAAGGACACCGTGGATTTTAGTCAGTACGAGTCTGACAGTCCTTCCCGCTCTGCCCTGGGTGGGAGACTCACATGATTATTTTACCACGCTAAAAAAAATGTCCGTTGCATTTAGCCACCAACTTTCCAATTGAATTAAAACTCCTTGGATATGCCTGACTTACCACCGCACAATTTAGGTACAAATAAAGGTTGGCTTCGTAATAGTCATGCTTCGAAACATAAACAAACCAAAACTGTGCAACAGAACGCGTTTGGTGGTAAGTAAATTGATGAACAATGTGATTTACACGACGATACTCAAAGTAAAATTCGAAGTTGAGGAAGTTCTCATTTCGAGGATCCCATATGATAGGTTTGCCGTTTGAGTTTAAACGACCTCAATTTCCGATCCGTCTTGCATTCGCCATGACCATTAACAAATCACAAGGCCAATGCTTGAAAGTTTGTGGTCTGAATATAGAAAATCCATGTTTTTCACATGGTCAGTTATGTGTATATGTGGCATGTTCACGAGTCGGATGACCATCTGCGTTATTTGTTCTTGCGCGTGATAATAATAAAAAAATGTCGTCTATCAGAACGTGCTTCACTGTACAGTGCAACCCATGCACCAAAATACATGGCTAATAAAGAATAAAATATTGATTTTTGACTTGATTTTTTAAATTTTTGATATCCTAATAAAAAATCGAAAATCTGCTCATTTATTGCCTCTAAGGCGGAACAAAGTTCGCCGGGCCAGCTAGTTATAGATAAATTACACCCAGACACAGAACAAATGATAGTGCTCATCACACAAACATTTGTCCTGGGTGGGAATCGAACCCACGACCTCCGGCATAGCAGTCAGGGTCACTAACCATTAGACCAACAGGCCTGTCAAGATGATGTTGCAGTCCCCCTTTCAAAAGACTTTCATCGATTCATTTCTGGGAAAACTGTACAGTCACGAGCAATAACATGTATACACTTAGCAGAATTCAAAATCGATTTTCTCCTACGGTTAATAATAATTTACCTTTTGCGTTTTCATGAACCTTCTATTTTTGAAGCAGGTCTATTACGAGACAGGTCTTATTTCAAAGTAGAAACCAGTATTTCATTAGAAAATCGCTCTTGAATTTTGTTAAAATTGTTAAGTGTATACATTTCATTGCTCGTGACTGTAAGGAGCTTCAAAATAAAACAACAAGAATCACAATGAACAGTAATGTAATATCATCAAGTGGGCGCGTTGTCGGCGCGCTGCTGCGCCAGCTGTGCGGCCGCGCAGCAATGAAGCATGAGCGCAGTGAGGGCGCACCCGCGGAGCTCGTTGCTATCCCCGTTGCTTGCGCCGCAAGCATCATCCGCTGATAGTTCTTCTCGTACAGCTAGTAACTGGGAAAGAAAAAAAAGCTTTTAAATAGTCCTAGGTATGGGTTTCCCCGCGGGCATGCAGGCGGCGAGTAATGGGCGACTCGCTGTCCGACCATGAACCATGCCAGGGTCGACGGCGCGTTGTTCCACGCGCGCCACTAGTCACTTGGAGAGCCAAAGCCTGCCGGTGTCGCAGGACTAACGAATTCCTTGACCCCAGAACGTAAAGGGCTATTGAGGACACCGTGGATTTTAGTCAAGTCTGACAGTCCCTCCAGCTCTGCCCTGGGTGGGAGGACTCATTTGATGATTTTATCACGCTAAAAAATAAAAAAAGTTTCGGTTTTGAGGGATAAAATTCCGAATAAAACTAAAACTTCATAGTCATGTTTATACTCTAGAAGTCAGGACTGAAGTGCATTTGCTGTAAACTATGCCTAAAATATACGTAGATGACCTAGGAATAAATCGTGCAGTAGCTTTATAAATTACTACCAACACTTGTTTGATGTTACATTATTTTGAGAAGGATTTACAAAAGCAATCTTTAGAAGATGGTGAAATAACGTTCCATGAGTCATTAATTTCTTTGTTGAAATGATCTATAAATTCTATCGGCGGGTCAATGACTCTCATGTACGCGCTATTTGCTAACTCATTGTGTAGGTCGCTGTGCTCAATGATATTATAAGTAAAAAAGGTGTAGATACGTTATACGCGCTCAAAAACAGACGCGCTCAAATGTGGTTGATTCACAAACCTTGACCTCAGTCCGACGTTGCCAGCGACAACGGATGCACTTCACGTACTACAGAGTGAGTCAAAAGTAAAAGTGACTCAAAACCACCAAAAATGCCGTCGTGTGTGATGAGATATTGTACAAATTATACAAGCAAGACTTCTAAAAGTCAAAGAATCACTTATCATTCGTAAATATATTATTTATCTTAATATTTTCACAAATAAAACATTACGTTTCTATAATATGGCGTCGTAAAAGAAAGAGTGCGAGTGAGAGTGCGAATGAGATAAAAGAGAGAGCGTCACCATCTAGCTGTCACTTTTTTTCATATTGGTTTTATCAAGCTATCCTTTTTACTTGTAGTGAAATGTAATGTGTGTGAATAAAAAGTGTGTATGTGTGCTGCCTCTCTGCGCGGTACGCTTTTTTCTGTTGTTTTGTACGTGTATAACATATCTATGACTTATAATATCATTGGCTGTGCTTATGAAAACGTGATGTTGTTAGGAGATTTTCTTCGATGAATTCCCGACAGAAAATCAAATCAATAGGTTCTAATGACCGCCCGCGCCAGTTGGTTATTAGTAAGTAAAGCTTTCTATTAGTTCAAATACGTACAGGATTTGAAGAAATAGTTTGCCTGACTACCGACCAATATTTCGGTGGATTTGCCTGGTGACTATTCGTGCGTGCCGTACGGCCTGCCGTGTAGTCACCAGCAGTCGCATCGCTTTTTTTTTTTTGCTTGGTAAAATCATCAAATGAGTCCTCCCACCCCGGGCAGGGCGGGAGGGACTTTCAGACTTGTACTGACTAAAATCCACGGTGTCCTTCAATAGCCCTTTATGTTCCGGGGTCACGGTAATGAGATAAGTCCCGCGACCCCGGCAGGCTTTGGCCCTCTATAGAGGGGGCCCCGTCAATTATGCTGACGCTCTTTGAGACGCGCGTGGAACACAACGCTCCGTCGACCCGGGCATGGTCCATGGTCGGGCAGCGAGTTGCCCTTTACTCGCCGCCCGCATGCCCGCGCCTACGGTGGCCGAAGATCGTCTTGCGACGTCTGTCGCCGTGGGCGTCCACCACTGCGGGTGGGGCGGAGTGAGGACGCAGTCGCATCGCTTGCAAAAATAGTAGGTAGTAAAAGACTTTTCGCTTTTAGGCGCACGGTAAAATCGACCCGTGTAAGGCCGGGACTCTACCAGCCGAGACGAGAGGATACGAGTATCTGTTTGAATAACCAATCAGAGATCCACATCTCCTTCGGTGGAAATATCTGATTGGTTATTCAAACACATCTCCTCTTGTCTCCGCTATGGTGGAGTCCCGGCCTAAATGTTCCATTAACGTGTGTGCTCACCATGTCATGTATCTGTTGCGCGGTGAGCTTGCTGGCGAGCTCAGGCGCGGAGTCCCGCGCGGCCGCGAGCAGCACGTCCGGCGGCAGCGCGCTGCGCAGCGCCGGCGCCAACATGGCCGACACGCCGCCCTTCGCCAGCCACGTCGCGCCGCACGCGCCGAACGGGTTGCACGACTCCAGCGACTGCTTCCTTTACGTCACACGGGCTGCTCGTCAACAAACGTGTAGGCTCTTTCTTTCTTTAACCACTTTGTATGAGAAGAGTTGGAAATGATTTGAGGATAGTCTAGTGTTTTGAAGTGATATGTTTTGTAGCTAGGAGCAGAAAGACACTACTTTGTTTGTGTATCGAGCTGTTGGTCTATAAAGGCCACTTTAGCAGGATCGTAATAGGATAATAATGTGAATAGCGATACAATTCTCAAATAGATTGACAATTCATAATTTGATCGACATTCATGTTATAATCTTATTTTGATTCATACTCAAGTGATCTTTTTAAGTCCCCTTAGTTAGGTATTTATAGCTTAACATTGATGTACGTTGTATGTGTGTGAGTATTGCAAAATGAGTCATCAATTGTGTACCTATCTGATTTGGAAAAGCAAAGCAAAAGTAGTTTTATGAACCTTATTTTAAAAAGGGGGTCAACCAATGGCCCCTATTACTCAATGTTCGACATTTAAAAAGGGAAGAGGGTAACAAGTAAGTAGGTAAGTAACAACTTAATAGGGCCAATCAAATACACGGTCACAAAGATGAAAAACACGAAAATCGAACTACAAAATAGAAAAAGACAGCACATCAGCAATAATCGGAATTAGGTAAGCTAAACATAGCTCATCAAATTCAAATTACGGCACATTGATATCACACAAGGTTTACAACTGGATTGAGGGGTGGAGTGTTACAAATAAGCTTTATCTTATAACTTGTACAATCAACATCGATAGATAAACAACAAGCAAGACAGACGGCAGTCTAGAATTTTCTTTTCCATATTGGGTCACATGGCCACAATCAAGGTGCAATTTGTCACAGTCACACCAGTCGCAAGGCAATAATAATATCTTCTGTAATAAGTTCATAAGGTCATAGTACAGCTTGATTTTGTGTCTTATATTTTGTTGCGAAGAATTATTGATTCAAATCATTATAATGTATCGTGTTTAAGTACAGTTTAAATAGCTTTATCATTATTTTAATAACAAGACTATTATTTTAATTGTAACATTATTAAAGTTGTATTAATTTTTAGATACACCAAACAGCGTGAGAATTAGAACTGTTCAAGATTTAGGGGTGAAGAAACATTTAAGAAAATAGAAAAACATTCTGAAAACGGCAAAGGGGAAACAATAGGATTGAAGAAAAAACAGGTAGGTAACGATCAATGAAATACCTTGTGTGTCTTCAAAAGTTGAAGGACATAATGATGTGCGAACTAAAAACAAAGTATAGTATTATCACGCAACTCTTTCATAGATTATTTCGCGATTTCTACAAATTTTGATAAATATAATAGCTGTTTTGTAGTTATTATTGTGTGAAGAGAGAGAAAGAGAAGTCCTTTTTGGAAAGAAGAGCCTACCTATTGCAATAAGCTCGTTAAAGACCGAATTCACGACGCGATTTTCCAAATGCCCGTATGCGATTGTCAGCCCGCATCTTGAATATGCTTACTTAAATAATTTTCATTTCATCATGCGTTTTTGTCTAAAATTGTCTATAGTTGATTATAGAGATGTTTGCAGTTGTAGAAATGAGAAAAAAACCGGCCAAGTGCGAGTTGGACTCGCCCATGAAGGGTTCCGTAGCAGCAAGCATAGATTAGAGATATATATTGAGATTAGTAAGTAATATACACAAACAATAAAAATAACTTTGTTTTTCATAGTATTTGTATGAATGGCAAAGTTATATTTGCGGTTTTTGAAAATGTACTATATCTCAAAAACTGCTAACTGTATCTCATGCAAACCAATTTTCGTTGGTAGTTTTGGTTGAGGTCTACATTATATATTTTTTTTAGTTTTATCATTCTCTTATTTTAGAAGTTACGGGGGGGGGGACACACTTTTTACCACTTTGGAAGTGACTCTCGCGCAAACTGTTCAGTTTAGAAAAAAATGATGTTAGTAACCTCAATATCATTTTTAAAGACCTATTCATAGATACCCCACACGTATGGGTTTGGTGAAAATTTTTTTTTTGAGTTTCAATTCTAAGTATGGGGGGCACCCCCAAAATTTGTTTTGTTTTGATTTTTGTGTGAAAATCCTAATGCGGTTCACATAATACATCTTTCTACCAAGTTTTAACAGGATAGCTCTTATACTTTCGACAAAAAGTGGCTGTGACATACACGGACAGACAGACAGACAGACAGACAGACAGACAGACAGACAGACAGACAGACATGACGAATCTATAAGGGTTCCGTTTTTGCCATTTGGCTACGGAACCCTAAAAAGGGCTTGAGAAAATCGAACTGTGAATTGGATCTCTTACATGGTACCTAACAAAAGCAAAACACAGCACTAAATGTAGGTGCATAAGTGTCATATTGCCAAAATGGTGCCTTCAGAAGCTGGTGTCTATACCGGTTGAAGGCATAATGTTCAGTTTCAAACAACACGACATAATGGTGTGTTTAACATACCTGGGTGTATGACTAGGAGACGGAGGTAAAGACCTGGAGGAGGCGTTATTTTTAGGCGCAGAGAGGGAGTGAGCGGAGCCAGCGCGCCTTAGTCCAGCCACGAGCGCGCTCATAGCTCCACCACCTGGATATTATTGTATGTAGTTTGAATATAAATTGTAGGTTAATGATGCTGGCTATAAAGGAAGTGACCACAGTTATCGACGCGGAGTTTGGTAAAAGCAAAATACATGTTTACATTTGGCTTGCTTTGTTTCGGACGAGAGACGTGTGTTCTGCGTCGGACTTTTCAAATTAGACATTCCATTGGAAATTACCTTACTGTATAAGCAATATAGTTCAAATAACTATATCCCCCCCTTATTTGTCATACAAGCCTTTTAGTAACCTTTTTAAATGGTTTGAAATATGGTATTCCGACTGGCTCAGTCAATTCTGCGTAGATAAGTGTGGACACTACCTTTTATTAGAAAAGTGACTAAGTAGGCGTAGAAGTGAGGTGTACAAAGGAATGTTTAGGACTTATAGATGCAGGATTAGGGATACAATGGGACAGGAACTAAGGGAAGCTTCTAAAAGGGATTGACTAGCTAATCGCCACCGGAAAGGTCTTTGGTCAACTGGACCCGCTTGCTTCTGGACCCGCGGGCTCTCATGACCAGATAATATATTTTCTGTATTTTTATTGGTTTATTGGAGCCACAATCAAACTTAACAAAACAATTTGTTGTTTAAAGCTACCAGTAGATACAAGATTCGACTTTATTCCGCGACTGTTATAATAATGAAAATTGGGCAGTGGGTCCAGTTGACCTATTCAAAATGTGATTGGGTAGAGTAAGTAGGTCCCGCGGGTCCATTTGAATGGGTCCAAAGACTCAAGGTTATCATTCAATTGGTTCATAAAAACAAATGCAATAAATCTGTATTAAATAAAAAAATTCTTAATAGATGTAACAAATATTTTTGAACACTCATTTGTACACTCTGTAACAGATATATTATATGCAAAGATGTTTTTCTAACATTTCCAAAGACGACTAATTAGTTAACATTACAGCAACGCAATTAAAACTGAATGTAGAAATTATAATAAAATTTAATGAGATATTTCGCGGTATTTTGAAAAATCTGATGTTGAGTACACTAGATAGGTTATATGCAATCCTTGGTAACAAACTTAATCAGAGCGTTAAAGGACAAGTGAAAATATTACCACATCTACAAGGAACTGAATGTATTTAAACGGCTTATGTCTAAACTAGAGATGTGCCGAATAGTCGGTAAAGCCGACTAATAGGCCATTTTTGCAATCACTGGTCGGCGACTTGTCAGCAAAAGCGCTAATTGACTATGAAATTGTAACCTTACTTGTGGATATTCTTTACTTAATCAGCCCTACAGTTTATTATATTAATACAATTTTTATGACTTTCAGAATTATTTTTTGTATGTACATACTCTAAGAGTGGTGTGGATGAGTCCATTTTATGTTCATGAAACATCACTGTCATTTTCAATAGCCTCTGAACTGAACAGACGAGAATGATCAGCTTAGCTGTCTAGTCGGCCTTTTTGTTGTAGTGGTCGGCCAAAGTTAGCACGTCTCTAGTATAAACTAAATAGGAAAATACCCAGTGTCAAGTGGGTTAATTTTTGTACACTTGGTAAATAATTTGTTGCATCGTTCTGATATATGAGATTGCTTCACGTTATGCCACTGAGAAATCTGCTTCCTGCATATTACGACGTTTGAAGCGATTTTACTGGCTTTCCCTTTCTAAATTATAATAGGCTAGTAGGCATATTTATAAATAAAATTACAAATCTATATTTACACGGATTTTGGCTCTTGGCGGCCGCAGGATGATGGTTACGAACCCACAAACATGGATAAAAAAATGCACTAGCTTACATTTGTTTGGACCTCATAAGTAAGCTCAAGATAGCCCAACGAGCTATGGAGAGGGCTATGCTTGGAGTATATCTGCGTGATCTAATAAGAAATGAGGAGAATCGTAGACGAACCTATTTTGCCGACATAACCCAGCGAACTGAGAAGTTGAAGTGGCAATGGGCAGGCCACATAGCACGCAGAACTGATGGCCGATGGAGCAAGCGCAGCGTGAGAAGACTACCCACAAGGTGGTAAGACGATTTGATGAAAACCATAGGAACGCGTTGGATGCAAGTCGCTTCCAACCGGACCTATTGGAAGTCTGTAGGGGAGGCCTATGTTTGGCAGTGAATACGATGATAATGAATTTATCAGAGGAAGCAATTTTATTTTAGTCTAAAATTTCTATGGACTAGTTTGAAAGCTATGAATTGGTCCAGACTGGTGAATTGACATTATACGTTGCAATGTTAATATAATATTATTTACGTTTTGGGGTTAACGGGCGCGATAGTCATGGTACGCTCTTGTAATGACACTTGTACTTGATTTTATTTATATTTTTATTGCTCTAAAGTAGGTTAGTTATGATGTAAGATGCATTATTTTTATGGGCCTATGTTATGACATGAACACCATGGAATGTTATAGGAAGAGCTGTTTTTATTCAAAGTACATAATTACTGCTCGTTGACTGCATCATCATTCCTCTGCCTCTATTACAAACTTATTTATTTCTCAAGAATACACGGATAAAGTTTTACTTTTAAGGTCTACGAACACAGTCCTTGAAAAAAGGATCAAATAAAAAGGAACATGAGCAAGGTCATTTCCAAACATGGGTGAGGAGCAGTGGTCCAATTGCTCTATACAACTAGTTGGACCGTGGGTTTTTACTAGGGGCAGTTGTCCAACTTTAAAAATAGTTGGACCACAGCACTTTTCAGGGTTCCGTGGTCCAATTCATTTATAAATATTTTACTAACCAACCCTTAAAATCTCAATTTGATCTTTATGTGTGAATGGTACCCACTGAAGTAAAATAGCAAAATTAAAGTCGGGTGTTTTTTATATATTTTACAACAATCAACAAAGTTTTCTAAAGCATGACCTACAGTAATATCACCTGAACTCAGTTGTAGCTGAATTTCACGTTGTGATTTTTCAATTTCATTTATAATCATCATTCTCAATTTGGACCTTACGTCTTATTTTAAAATGAATTGGACCACGGACACGGAACTCTCAAAAGGTGCTGTGGTCCAACTATTTTTAAAGTTGGACAACTGCCCCTAGTAAATGCCCATGGTCCAAGTCCATGTCAGTCCATGGTCCTAGTTGGACAGAGCAGTTTGACCACTGCCCCGTACCCCCAAACATTTAACCTCAAGTATATCGGTGCTATTTTTTACTGTTAAAAAATTTGGAAATTATCTTGCACATATTCGAATTGTACTATACTTCCATGGACACCTTTAATACTTAGTTGTCTTTCTAGGAAAAACGAGCAAATGCCGATACTAAATATTATTTAGTGTGGAGTAGTTAATTAGACAACACAGGATCCTCAAGCATTTTATTGACTTCACAAGGGTCACACATCACTCACAGGCAAGGAAAACCTAAGAGGAGTTTTATGTGAATTATTCATAAAATAATGGAACCAGTTTTTGGTCTATTTTTGTCCATAGATTGCCTTTTTCAACCACCTTCAAATAAAAGAAGGAAGTTCTCCATTCGACTGTCTTTTTTTCCATCGATTTTTCCGCCAGTTCTATATTCTTTTTTTTTTTGAGGCTCGTCACTCATTGCACTAGTATTTCATTGCATTTATAGTGCTATCTATAGCTGTGCTATCGGATAGCATACAAGCAGGCGGGCCACCAGATGTACGGTGGTGATTGACATCTACAGTAATCTGCTAAAGGCATTATTGCTGCATTGGTGCGTTAGTATGCCAAAGGCACTGCAGTAGATGGCTTAGACATGTGGCAAACGATAAACGAAACCGCTCTGTAGTATTTAATAGATTTTCAGCTTTAGTTTTTAGGATGTAAAGCTGAAAATCTATTAAAGGCTACAAAGCGTTTTCATGCGTTCGTGTCATATAGTCTTTAATAGAATATCGACTTTATGCTCTAAAGAATAAAGTTGAAAATTTATTATAGACAACAGAGCGTTTAACTTCGTGTCTAGGGGGCTGGTGCGTTAGCATCCCAAAGCTGAATTATACTCGTTTCTTGAGCCTGTAAGGCAAGAAAAGCTGGTGAAACTATTGTGATTACCCCCCTTTTGGTTTTATCACTGTCAACTAAGAAGTACATAATTTGTCTTGTATGTACAAGGGGAAAGGTACCACGTTCGGACTGTTCACAGACTAAACATATAGTTGCAGTTAAATATATAGATATAAAAAAAAACCTGTGTATATCTGTGTACGTGACGGGTGGAGCCGGAGGTGTTAATATAGCGAAAAGTTCTCCGTTTGTCAGCATTCGTATAATTCGTCTGTGCACAAACAAAAATAAACAACTTATTTTTTATATAAATAACATATTGTCTATGAACCTATAAGATAAATAACTTTTAATAGAAACAAAATTTTGCTCTGAAAGAATACAGAAACATAAATGTGAATTAAACTATTTGAATTATTTTTGAAATTTTTATTCCAATTTGGATATTACTGTTGTTGCCAGTGAGTTGACGACGAAATAACTAAGCCATATATTTATTTGATACAACATAATACAATTTATAAGTTACGATGACAGTTTGTAGAAAATATGAAATAACAGCCAGAAGTTGCCAAGCGCCGCACATTGTTGGCAGTAGATCTATCACGCAACTAACGCAACGGGAAGTACTAGATCAACACAAGCGCCTCTATCGTTTAAAGCCTCGAGCAGACACACACGATTTACCGCACGGGGCGACTTGTCGCGGTCCATTCGCAGTACATTTAGAGTGGAAATTAGCTTGGCTCGTTGCCGCAGCGCGATTAATCGCGTGTGTCTGTTCGAGCCTTAACACGGAACTAACTTATAGTAATTATCATGTCAAACTTGCTTTTCAATACATATTATATGTACTAATAAAGAAACTAGTTGTGACATAAAAGATATGGCTAAAGGTGTCCCATAATAATTATCAACTGGTGGATGAACCACGGATGGCCGGATGGCCCTATATCCCAATTCTTTAGTTCGGTCAATTATAGCATTCCAATAATTTGATGTTTTCAATGATCTTAGTTCATACAGGTATCGTAGCTACAATCTTAGGGTCTTTAACTTTTGAAATGAATCTTCAATCTCAATCCAAAACCCGTTCCTTCGTTTTCTTGACGGCTGCTTCTGCTTGAACTTCTTAAAGACTCGGATAGACAAATTCAGTCGTTACTCGTTGATTAGTTATAGACAAAGATCCCACCGAATATAGCAACCGAGATAGATTATTAATTTCCAGTGTAAGTCAAGAAGTAACTAATTTTTCTACTAGGGCCTAGAAGTAGAACGGGTTACATGCTCAAGCATGGTTCACCGTCGACCACGAGACAATGTCAAATACAAGTCCATCTTAAAATTAAAAAAATGGATGTTTTAGCTCCGTGTCTGTTGTCTGTATTAATTAATAGAGGCACTTGTGGAAATCACATCGATTAACAATTTAAACTATTTAACATACCCTCTTCATGGACATCTAGGGAGTCTTTTCTCTCGGGTTCATCATCGGAGTCAGGGTCAGCAATGGCATCGGCTTCGGTCATGATCAGCTCGGGAAGTGGACAGTTCGATGTGCCAGACGAATCTGTAACAAAAGGCAAGTATTGACAAGGAAAACTTCATGCTTTGAAATACATTACAAGCCAATAACATTCGGATTTTTTGGGCATTTTCAGTTTCTGTGAGATAGAGTTTCGGTTGTTGGCTGAAGAACCTGTCTATGGAGGGACCTGTAATGACTTCCAGACGGACAATTGAGTGGACACCCTTCGATTGACCATCTGTTAGTTGGTAAATTGTCTGGAAACTAGGAAAGTACAATCTAGGAAAGTGGGGCTACCTCTGTAGATCAACCGCACGGTGTGGATATGGATTGTGTCCTAAACTATGCTCCACCTTTCTATTCTACCCGCTGGGACAAAAATGCAGCCAAAGCGACCTCTTTGCTAGCAACGGCAAAACCGTGGAAGTTGCGAAATTCTGGGTAAATGAAATACAATGTTGTGCCAGCGACATGAAGAAGTGTGTCCTTATTTGCGATGAAAATCAATTCCCTCATTAGAACGATAGGTATATTATTATACATCATTCTAACCCTTGCATAGACCCAAGTTTAATACTTGGGTCTATGCAACCCCAAATAAATGAAGTGATTGATTACTTCGTTAATCACCAATATTGTTATCGAGTCCATTTACGTGTGTACCTCAACATAATAATAAGAACATATTAATAAAAGCTATACTTTCTATAGCATACTCTTTTCTATCTTAACGACGATCATGCGACTCTTATCCGTCGTTACTACATCGTAAAATGTGTGTAAATATAGTTTACGCAGTATTGCAACGCACTTGCTCTGTAAGGCAATTGTCACACTGTCGAAGATTAGCGTCAAGCAAGCTATAGTTATTAAATGGCTTGGTGAGAAACGAACAGCGACTGGTATTCGGATGGTTATTGTTCGACTGTCGCTTTGCTATGTATCAGCCAGCTAGTTTGCGTGTGTAAGGGCAATTACTCGCGCACAGTCATTTATTGCATATATAATTATGTACGGTGGGCTTCATCAATTGGTTACCACAATAAAGAACATAGACACATATTAACATAGAGGTGTTTCCAAGGGACCCAGGTAACCATATCGTGACGCGGACTGTAAAAGCGAGTGTTCTACCTACCAAGCGAGCTTCGCTAAATGAGTATTTTCATATTGGCGTATTATACACAGTCAGTCGATAGTTAAATGTAAATGTTTTATACATCTTTTAATGAAATTAAATCTACATCTATTATATGCTTCGAGAGTGAAAAAATATCCCACTTAAGCAGTGGGAAAGATTCCTTAAGAATAAAGTAATGGTAAAGTAGATCATATCTCTTCCGCATCAACGTTCGCAATGCACGCCAACCTTCAAAATTTTTATAATACCTACTTATGGCCGTGTTGGAATTCTTGTCAGTTCTAGTAATAAGTAACTTTATTTCATTATCTTAGTTGCACATATTACTGTAAATAAGGAGTAAATATCTAGTTCTAGAGTGACTTTGCGAAATAACTGATGTAACGTAATTGTTGCAAAATGTGACGGTTTTCAGACATATCGTGATACGTGAAGCCATTCACATTTTACTTTCTGTAGAAGGTTTTTGATGCTGAATAAGATTTTATCTGGATTTTATGAACAGTTTATACTAATGGTAGCATTCCACAAACTAGAGGCTTTGCTCTCAATTTCCGTATGGTGATGTGCGTTGAAGAAAATTATTTGGTTAACTGTCTAGATACCTATATTTTGTCCTTTAATCCGAAAAACGTTTTCTTTATTTGCCATGGGTTTGGTCTGGCCCACAAGCAAAAATAAGACCTAAGATGAAGCGACCTAACCCAGAGGAACTGCAACTTCGTACCGACAGAACCCAATAAAAACTGTTTGGCACCGGTCTGACAGGATGATGGTGGCGAACCAGGCGGCCCCGGTGTTGCCTACCATCGCCAATAGCGGTCCGATTTTAGCCGTCACCGAAGGTTACAGGGAAGCCTGTGGTGCTATTGCTCGGGGAAGGCCACTGGGAGGTAGCTCTTTAATTAGGTAAATTAGGAGACTACGCTATTCTATGCGTGCTTCATCGTCGACCACGTCGTCGCTTACTATCAGGCCGCTTGATGGTCTGATTCAGGCGAGATAGTGGTATCCAAGCATTTAAACAGTAGTATCAAAGAACCACACAAAGGTAAATTGAACACCAATAGCAGAAAAAGTACAATTTCCTTGTTGTGAATGGATACGATGCGTCAGCTTGAACTTTCAAAGAAAGGCAAGTTTTATACAGAAGTTGACTCAACGATTTTAAGATAATTCCACTTAAATCTGTTGTTTGTTGCTTTTTTCTTTTGCTAAACCTGTTTACGTCTAGAGATTTCAATTTACTGCGAACACTTCCTTCCTTGAACTGATCTGGATAACTGCAGATGGTATGTCTTTGTTACTTTTGTATTGTATACATTCGTCTGCCGACAAGTTCATTTATTTAAAGACAGTATTTATTAAAATCACGTGTTTCTAAAGGTAAATATAACACTTAAACGCAGCAGGTGAAAGATGTAAACGCTTGCCAAATTTCTGCTCACTTAAGTGTTCCCGAGAAATATGGCAACGTGGCTGTAAAAGCAAAATAACACCAAAGCTATTTATTTAATAACTCTGTAGATTAATGGTAATTTGGACTAGAATTGATACAGATCTGTCTTTAATTTGGCATGAGTCTTTTGTAATTGGGTGAAGCTGCCATAACATGTGCTGTTTGATTGTTGACGTATCGCGTATGATCTTGCCAACAAATTGGATCAATTACCTATTTCAGTTTTTTCCTTTCCCGTTAGCACTTTTATAGCATTAAGATTGAGATAAGCGCTCTTTAGAAAAGGGTGAAAGTTGACCTTGAGAGTAAATTAATGAAATCAGGTCGTAGAAGGCTAATTTTGTTTCTAGTCTATTGTAAAAAAATACCCATGATATAATGAAAATAATCCAACATCACTGAGAAACCAATTTAATTTCTCTAAAAAATCCCCAAGTTTATCGACCTCATTGGTCAATGACACATTTCAGCGGTTTTGGCGCGATTTCAAACTAATTTCGATTAAACACATTCGCGAATTTTATCCCTTTTTGCAGAATATATTCTGTACAAAAACATTCCACTACATAAGAAGTTTAAACATGTTTTTAAATAGCACTTCGTCAGTAATGACCTGAAAAAAAGAATCGCAGAACTGTGTTTTCAGGTTTTCCCGAAATATATATTGAGGAAAGTTTACGAATATGTTTTGATATCAGCGTCTGACCTGGGATACGGCGTAATATTAGTTATTTGTAAACAAGTTTTTAGAAAAAAAAAACCATTAATCGATTTACGTACTTACGAATAAAAACAATTTTTTTAGAGTCTACCTGTTTCTTTAATCTGAGGAGTCTACAATAACAAAGTGTTATTATAAATACTATCACTATGGTCAGAGCAAGAATTATTCAATGATACAATGACTGGCATTAGGTACTCCCCTTATTTAGTAGTGTGATTGATAAGGACTGGCTCAGAAGATATACACCGTGTTCTTCACGTTATCCATAAACTTTAGCAAATACTTCTATGGCTTTTACAAATCAAATCCAACAAAGGAAGTAGTACTTAAAAAGGCTTCGTTACAAAGATATTTGTAATTTCATTTAATGAAATTTAATTGAGCTATGCAGTGAGAAAGTATCTTAATTTGAAATCTATCAAATACTATTTGCATTTCATTTGTTTCAGCCCGCCAAATGTTATGAATGACGTTGCCAATTCGGATAAAGAGGCATGCATATCGGGTTATTTACGTCTAGGTATTTAGTTTGTATGAAAATTAACAAAAATAAGAATTTATTAATGTGTCCATAATGAAAAATGCTTACTTCCGTGGTTTGAACATCTGGTCGAAGTTTATGTATATCGTCCGGAACACGGTGTATAGATAGTACCTACCTACATCTATTACACTATAGAGTTTTTTTGGTCGAACGCGTTAATCTCAGGAACTACTGGTTCGAATTAAAAAATAGTACATTGTTATCCGAGAGGTGAAAGTTACGTATTTCAGTCAGTCCCGAGACGATTTTTGAAGCGTTGTATCTTCGTCGTTTTGGTTTACGAAACAAAAGAGAAAATACGGATCAAATATTTTTTCTAACTTTCAGACTACTAATTTTTTTGTGTAGTACAGCCTATTGCTCAGCAACTGCATCAACCGTAATTAAGCCTAGCTTTTTGACTGCTCTAAAATTATTATATACTGTCCTTTAATACTCTTCAACACACAACAATTTCTCTACTAAACAATTCATTCGACACAAAAACAGAATGTCGACGTGGGAGGTAACCTAGACCTCACTCCAAGGTTTGTGCAATTAACAGATAAATGTTACAGGAAATGCGTCCAGTTACCTAGTACTAGTATACCAGTCAGTGACTAATACTTGGCAGAGCGTGATAAATGTGACAAGACAAGGGAAATAAGTGCGAGAGTTGTAGGTATGTCATCCGAACAGCTGGCTTGGAGTGTGATGAAATGTGTGTTTTGGTAAAAGATGAGTGAGTATCAGGAACGAGATTTCGATGTCATTGTCAGTACCTCATCAAATGATTCCTCTCCTAAAGTCAAAACCCAATAACACTGCAGGAACTGGAAATCACACGCGGGATCTCTCGTTCGGGATTTGAATTTGCGATCGCTAGACCAACGCGAGGCAGTCTAATCTTAATCCTAAATAAATGCTATAGTAAGTTTGTTTGTCACCTTTCACGCCTAAACCACTGAACCGATCATCTTGAAATTTTGCATTACGTCGTCAGGTATAAAGAAGAACGGCCAAGGGGTATTTCATTTCGATAATGTCAATTTTTTAAATAACGCGAGCGAAACCGCGGGAAAAACCTAGTATTTTTGTGTTCTAAAATTAGATTTTTAAACTGTATTTATAGTTTGAATTTCATAATAATCTTATTTGCTCTTCAAGGCAATGATTGATAGAATAAAGTATTAAGGAGCTTGGTGTGCGTCATAGTAACGCAACGTACTACTTACTGCAGGGAAATAACATGACTACACAACAAAACGCAATTCATTCCGTACGTCAACATGAATTTCACCAATTCCCGAGTTCCGTCGTCAATTAAGTTGTAAATCATATGATATTTAGCATCCGGCTGCTACCTAGTAAAAATTGGCAAACATTCTTGGCATGAAGGATTACAAATAGCATAATTCATCTGCCGCGCGTGCTCTCCATGTTTTTCAATCTGTGTTTGTGTCATGGTTATGTGCCCGATGATCTCACTAGAACAATAGTTGTTCCAGTTGTGAAGAACAAAACTGGGGATTTGTCGGATGAGGGTAACTATCGACCTATTTCGTTGGCCACTGTATTGGCTAAGGTGTTTGACAGCCTGCTTAATAACTCCCTTAGAACGTACCTAGACCTGCACGACGCCCAATTTGGTTTCAGAAGTGGGCTTTCGACAGAGAGCGCTATATTTTGTCTTAAGCAGGCTGTCCGATACTACACTGACAGGGACACGCCGGTATATGCGTGCTTCCTGGATTTGTCTAGAGCTTTTGATACTGTTTTGTATGGGAAGCTCTGGAGGAAGCTTCGGGACGCGGGTGTGCCGGCGGAAATTGTGTCGTTGTTACAACACTGGTATAGTTGTCAGCGAAACCAGGTGCGATGGGCGGGGGCTCTATCCGACGAATACAGCATGGAGTGTGGTGTGCGGCAGGGGGGCATCACCTCTCCTCTGCTCTTCAACCTGTATGTTAATGACCTTATCGGTGAGCTCAGCAGCACACATGCGGGTTGTTATGTGGATGGAGTTAGCATAAATAACATCAGTTATGCTGATGACATGGTGCTGCTGGGCCCCTCGGTGAGGTCAGTTCGTAAACTGGTTGCCATTTGTGAGGCATTTGCGGCGGATCATGGATTGAGATACAACACTAAAAAGAGTGAAGTTCTTGTCTTCAAGAGTGGCAAACGTGGTCCAGTCCATGTTCCGCCTATCATGATTAATGGTGTGGCCCTGCAGGTAGTGACAAGTTTTAAATATCTTGGACACATTGTGACTAGCGAGCTGCAGGATGATGTAGATATAGAGAGGGAACGCAGAGCGCTGGCAGTTCGGGGGAATATGATTGCACGTCGGTTTGCGCGCTGCTCGAGGGAAGTTAAGATAACTCTTTTTAAAGCTTATTGCCAATCGCTTTACTCGAGCAGCTTGTGGATAAATTATACCCAACGGGCTGCTAGTGCTCTGCGTGTCCAATACAATAATATCTTCAGAATGCTGATGCGGCTGCCTCGCTACTGTAGCGCGTCCGGCATGTTTGCAGAAGCACGGACGGACGGCTTCCATGCGGTGATACGCAAGAGAGTAGCATCCTTGTGGCAGCGTGTGCGAGGCAGTAGCAACGGCATTCTGCAGATGATTTCGTCGCGAACGGATTGCCCAATCCAGAATAAATGGAGGCGTATTGTTCTGGGCGCTAGCTGATGTTTTGTTTCTGATTTAATTTAATATTTGACTGGTTTATTGTATAATAATTCTATGTTTTGTTTAATTTATTGTATGTTTTAATGATTTTATTTTATTTTTGAGATTTAGTTGTATATGGATTATTGTATCTGAAATAAATATATTAATAATAATCTCTCCTTGTGGAATCCGAAGTGCCGTACTACAGGTATCTGCCCGACCCAGTTCTCGAAAGTGGCAATATCACACTGTACTGGGATCAATCCATCATCGCTGACAGGACTATTGTAGCCAATAGACCTGATATAGTGGTGGTGGATCGATCAGAGCGGCGCACAATGATTGTTGACATAACCGTCCCGCATGACGAGAACCTCGTGAAAGCTGAAAAAGATAAGCAAATCAAGTACATATATTGATTTGGCTCGCGAGGTTGTCGACATGTGGGATGTGGATTCAGCAATCATTGTGCCGATAGTCGTGTCGGTCCATGGCTTAATTGCTAAGAGCCTCGACCAACATCTAAGGAGGCTCTCGTTAGGCAGCTGGATCAAGGGCCAGATTCAGAAAGCAGTTCTTCTGTACACGGCGCGCATTGTTAGGAGGTTCCTTTCTCTGGAGCCCTGACTGCCGGTAGCTTGGACCCTGTTCCCGATACCGGTGGGCCACTATTATTTATATTTTTAAATGATTTTTTTTTATTATTTTTGTGAAAATATTTAAAAATGTATTTAATAAGTTAAAAAAATGAATAAAGGAAATAATAATCTTATGATTTATTAAAAACTCTTTTTAGCACATTTCTCTATAAAATTATGCCTCTCACCCAGTTCATGGAGAAGAAATAGGTAGGTACCGACGCGTTAAAAAATACGAGTAAGGGACTGTGCGTATAATGCGTTTTTCAGAAACACCAAAAACTGACGCTGTGGCACTGTGTGCCGCATTCCCACACAATACAAAAAATATTTGTGTGATGTCCAGGTTGTTTATGTCATCATCATCAGCTGGAAGACGTTCACTGCTGAACATAGGCCTCCCTTAGACCGCCACGCCGAACGATAATTTGTCACTTGCATCCATCAGTTGCCCGCGACCCTCACGATGTCGTCGGTCCACCTAGTGGGAGGCCTGCCTATGCAACGTCTTCCGGTCCGTGGTCGCCACTCGAGAACTTTTCTTCCCCATCGGTTGTCAGTTCTACGAGCGATGTGGCCTACCCATTGCCACTTTAACTTGCAAATTTTACGAGCTATGTCAGTGACTCTGGTTCTTCGCCGAATATCCATGCTCCGGATTCTATCCCGCAAAGAAACTCCGAGCATACGAGTAGCTCTTTCCATCGCTCGTTGAGTGACTCTTAGTCTCTCTAAAAGGCCAGCAGTCAGAGACCACGTTTCAGAGCCATATGTCATCACTGGCAACACACACTGGTTAAACACCCTTGTCTTGAGACACTGTGGGATTCTCGATGAGAAGATATCACGTAGCTTCCCAAACGCTGCCCATCCGAGTTGGATTCTTCGGGCGAGCTCTTTCTCGAAGTTGGACCTACCTAACTGAACAATCTGTCCAAGGTAAGTATAATGGTCTACAACTTCGAAAGTATCATTCCCAACAACAACCGGTACGGGTGCCACATGGACATTCGACATGACTTTCGTCTTGTCCATGTTCATTTTAAGGCCGATCCGTTGGGAAACGATACCGAGATCGCTGAGCATAGCATTGAGGTGCTCCAACGATTCTGCCATGATGACTATATCATCGGCAAAACGAAGGTGAGTAATGTATTCGCCATTGATGTTGATGCCGAATCCGTTCCATTCCAAGAGCTTGAGAACGTCCTCCAACGCGTTCGTGAACAGTTTCGGAGAAATAACTTATAAATAAATAATAAATAGTACCTTCGAGTATGACGGAATTAAATAACTTCTGGAGGACCAGAAGTACCGGTTTTCCACCCGCTCTCAGAAGTTCTGTTGTGATTCCGTCTTCACCCGGCGCCTTGTTTTTCTTTAGCTGTTTAAGAACCATTCTAATCTCGTACAGGCTGATGTCCAGGATATCCTCAGTGTAGTGTCGAGTCAGTTTAGCTCTTGCGTCTCGAACTGTACCGACACTGGGTTGTCGTGTTGATGTGTATAACTGTGCGTAAAACCTCTCAAGCTCTCTCAGGATCTCCGTTTTCGTCGAAATGATGCTGCCGTCGTTAATCTTCAGCTTTGTCATTTGGCTTTGCCCAATAGACGAATTCTTTGCGAAGACTTTTGAGCCCTGGTTCCGCTCGATTGCCTCTTTGATTCGTGCCGCACTATAGGCACGCAGGTCACGTCGCATTGATTTACAGATTCGTCTATTGAGTTTGCCATATTCCGACATGTCAGCTGAAGATTGCAGCCTCATCTCGGCCCGGTCTTGCATCAACTTGATGGTTCCGTTCGAGAGCTTTTGAGGCTTATTCCGGCGCGGGGTCTTAAAGAACTTCGATCCCACAGCTTGGACAGTTTCCACCAACCCATTGTGAATCTCGTCCACAGTTTCGCATTCGGTTTAGGCACTGGAAGCGATTGTGCAGTTCGAGTTGAAAGTCTTCGGGGTTCTGGATGTGGGCAGGACCAGGTCGGAGCGTGGACTTCACCAGACGAGACCTTTCAAGCTTCACATTGATATTCAATGTGCCTCTGACGATCCGGTGATCGCTTCCGGTTTTTACCTTAGCGATCACAGAGACATCACTGAATATTCGCTTCTTGGTCGTCATGATGAAGTCGATCTCATTTCTGGTAGTACCATCGGGGCTCATCCACGTCCACCTCCTGGATGGCCGCTTCTGGAAGTAGGAGTTCATTAAATGAAGTTCTTCCTTTTCCATGAAGTCGAACAGTCGCTGGCCCCTATGGTTTCGTTTCGCTGTCCATACCCAAATGGCCCCACTCTCAACTCATCGCCATTCCGTGCGCCCACCTTCGCGTTGAAGTGCCCCATAACAACGGTGAAGTATGTTACGGAGGTATGTATGGCCTCGGATATCTCCTCATACAATGCCTCTACTTCATCATCAGAATGTGTCGAGGTCGGCGCATATACCTGTATGACCTTCAACGAATACCGGTTGGTTATTCTGAGTATAAGATATGCTACCCTACTCGACACACTGTCGACTTTCAAAACGTTGTTGATGAGGGACCTGCGGACGAGAAATCCAACAGCACCCTGGGATTTACGGTCTCCTTCCCGGTAGAATAGCATGTTGCCCGAATCTAGAACTATCGTATCCTGACCCTCTCTTCGGATTTCAAATAATCCCAAGATATCCCAGCGCATTTTGCTCAATTCTTCCTCCAGCTCGATAATCTTCTCATCGGTCCTCAGTGTGCGGATGTTGTGTGTTGCCAGGGCCAAAGTCCCGGCGAGTAAAGGGCAACTCGCTGTCCGACCATGGACCATGCCCGGGTCGACGGCGCGTTGTGTTCCACGCGCGCCTCAAAGAGCGTCAGCACAATGACGGGGCCCCCCTTTAGAGAGCCACAGCCTTGCCGGGGTCGCGGGACATACGTATACCGCGACTCCGGTACACAAAAGGGCTACCGAAGGACACCGTGGATTTTAGCCAGTACAAGTCTGACAGTCCGTCCCGCCCTGCCCGGGGCTGGGAGGACTCATTTGATGATTTTATAACGAAAAAAAAAGGGCCAAAGTCCGTTGGGGGTGGTAGCGGGGCATCTGCCGGGGATTCTTAGCACCCCCTGCTCCGCCGTTACCCGATCCGCTACCCAGACCAGGAATAGCGGAGCTGCCGGGGACTGGGGGCCGTGTGCTATTGTTGTCAATCATAATGGGGGGGGGGGGTTGCCATAATCCCCACGCTTGGCAGGCGGCTTGGGGATCGCAGTAAGGACACCGAGACGCTGCTGGAGTTACAGAATTATTAACTACATACGTCTTACAGTCGCGATCAATATTTTAATCAACATACAACCTAGCACTGGCCTGCAAATTGCATAAAACCCATGTTTCTGTACCTAGCACCAATGTACACTTTTATGCAATAAAGAATTTGAGTTTGAGTTTATGAACAGCAGGCGTAGCATGGCGCCGTAGAAAGGGGTTTTATCGACAGAAGAAAAGACAAAATGACAGAGCGTAGAAATATTTTAGCGTTTTAAGCATGGTAATGTAAAAAATATAGAAAATAAATTCTACCACGTCGTAATGGTGTCATATTTATGAAAAAAACAGACGATTTGTATAGAAATAACGATGAAATAACTTTCTCTATTCTTAGTAGAATAAAGATAGGATCGCCATGCTACGCGTGCAGTAATGGGCCGAGTTAGTTAAAGAATCAGGAACCACGATCTCATCCCGTCCCCTTCTCAGACATCTAGATGCACTGCAAGTTACCATCCCTGCCTTTTTGCTATTCCACCAATTCACAATGTTTCAAAACGCTTACAAACAGCGAATGACTGGAACTATCTATCTGCG
Source organism: Agrotis exclamationis (assembly GCA_950005045.1). NCBI lineage: Eukaryota > Metazoa > Arthropoda > Insecta > Lepidoptera > Noctuidae > Agrotis > Agrotis exclamationis. The sequence goes on along the minus strand of OX465417.1, from coordinate 7,372,578 downwards.
TGTGTTTCCGAACGCATACAACCCTAATCTCTTCAAAGTTAGACTGAACAGGCTTCTTCTGGCACGCTCCATTGTCGACTTTGTCTCTCTCACCTCTGATCTAGACTAGAGTGAAGACCATTGCAAATTAAAAAAAAGGAACAAACACATACCTCGATCCTTAGGAATACAAGGCGAGGATTCCTGACACTTAGTGACGCATTTCTTATGGCAGGACAGTCCACAGTTTCGGCACTGCATCGCGTCTTTCAACCAGATCTGAAAATATACGTGTTTTCAATAAAGGTTGAAGGACCCGAGAAAAAATAACTTGATTTACCGAAAAATATTTTTGAACGAAAAGTTCGTTGAAATGTAAATAAACTTTATTTTTGGAAAGCTTTTTGTACGTAAAGGGCTGCTGAAATATTTGAGTGCTTGTTTTTCTTTTGTTTTGGATGGATGGATTTTACGATCTGCATGCAAATTGCTTGTGAGAGTGAAAAATGACCATAGATGAAATCATAGATATAGAATTAAGTGTACTGCCAGAGTAGACACTAGACAGTTAAGCGGGGCAAGGCATCCAGCGTTTCGTATTAAACACTCTCATGCAAGCACTCGCGATTGTAGTGCTAATCTCTAAACAATCAGCGCCGTGGCAGCGCTGAAGCGACTGCTCTTTAGTGGATTATCAACTTTATATTGTGGAAAATCTCTTAAAGACAAACTGTTGGGTCCTCGCCGTTGAGATACATTTTTATCTTGAATTGATTTTCATAAGCTCGTCGACGAGCTTGTCACAGATTCGTGTACAGAATAGCAAAGCTGAGCACAGACTACTTTGGTCCTGAGTAGCACGGCGCGGGTAGCGTGTTTGTTTCTTTCGCTAGCACGCTTACTGTTCGTACACTTAGTGATTCATGAACAAATAAATAAATAGTAAAACGTTTCTCAGTATCTGATATTTGCCCCAAATACTCATTTAAAAACGATGACTCAACTCTTTGTTCTTAAGCATAACATCGCGCGTATATTCCGTCAAAACTTTTGAGAGGCACAGGTGCACCTAATAGGTAGTACAACTATATTTCGCCTGTTATGATTTTGTTTAATAGGGGGCGAGCCTATGGTCTTTAACCGGGCAGAAATCCAGACCCATAACTGTTACTGCAATATTAAGAAATCTTTGATGTAATATAACTCAACAATACTGTGCTCAACCTGGTCATCGAACCCGGGACCTCATACCCTTCTACCACCGCACTCGTGCTTGCAACAATTAAACCAATAAACGAAGTTCTCAAACTCACCTTCTTATTACAGAAATCGCATTGCGTCGATCTATGGAAGTGTGTGCGCACAAAGTCATGGCTTGCTCTGGTTGGTTTGGGTGGTCTGGGCAACACTGGCTCTCGACTTGTCCTGGGGGCTGCCCGGGCAGGCCCTAGCCCCTCCCACTCCCACCAAACCAGGGCATCGCCGAAGCACAGGCAGGGTTCGAAGCCCGCGTGAGATGATAGCTTGTGGCTTTTGCTGAAAATACATTAAGTTGTTTTTATTATTAACCTGAGTCTTATTAAGCCTTATTTTCAGCCTAGAGAGCAGTGGTGGCCCAGTGGTATCAGCCCCGACTTACAAGAAGCAGGTCGTGGGTTCGAACCCAGCCAGGCGCATTACTTTGTGTAATTTATTTCATCACCACTGCTCTCAAAAACGGTGAAGGAAAACATCGTGAGGAAACCGGCATGTCCTAGAACCGAAAATTCGAAGACATGTGACATCCACCAACCCGCACTGGGCCCGCGTGGTGGATTATGGCCCACTCCCTCTCACAGAGAAGAGGCCTGTGTCCCAGCAGTGGGAACATTAATAGGCTGATGATGATGATTATTAGCCTGTACTGTCCCACTGCTGGGCAAAGGCCTCCCTCCATACCTATTCGTCCCAACGGTCTCGATTGTGCGCTATTTCCTTCCAATTCTCAAGAAAGGCATCCAGTTCATTCATCAATTGAAGTGTTAGTTAACAATTTTAGTAGGTATGTCACATTTTTTCTTTAAGTAGTAAAATCATCAAATGAGTCCTCCCGCTATGTGTGGTGCGGGACTGTCAGACTCTAATTGCTCTAAACGACCCTGTATGTATCACTTTACTAGGGCTTTTTTCTGTATCGTGGTGCGAATTTACAAATATTTTAATTTATATAAAAAACTTTTTGAAAAAAGGGAACCAACTTCAAAACCACACAAAAAAAATTGTAAAATAACTTTTCTTTCGGAAGTCGGTGGCCATAGTCAATGAAAAAAAAAACAAAGCCACCGACTTCCGAAAGAAAAGTTTTTTTGTAGGTTATTTTGAACTTTTTTGTGGGAAGTCGGTTACATTTTTTTTCTGGGTCAAGCTGTTTCTTATTAACCGACTTAAAAAAAAGGAGGTTCTCTGTTCGACCTGTATGTATGCATGTCCGCGATTATCTCGCGTTTGGCCGAACTTTCTTTTTTATTTCATTGACTTTTTGTCACCGAGTTTCGAAAGAGAGGTGTTTTTGTAGGTTATTTTGAACTTTTTAGTTTCATATTCAACCTTCTTACATGTACACTAAAATATTGTAATCCGTAGCACCGGTAATAACATCGCCCATGTATGTACTCATACACAATGAGCTAAAAATTAAAACTACTGCACCAAACTAAATCAAATTTTTTTGGGACCAAATGGCAGATAATACTGTATCGAACAAAAAAAGAATCATCGAAATCGGACCAGAAACCTTGGAGTAAATCGGTGTAGACTATGTTGAAAACTTTTTAGGTTTTCGTTGTTTTTTTGTTGACTTTTCAAGAAGTGCTAATCCGATTTCGATAAAATTTTAATGGGCCCATTCGGGAAGTATACCCTTTCCAACAAAAAAAATATTTTTTCAAATCGGTTGGTAAACGACGGAGTTATGCCCGAACAAACATAAAAAAAAATATTGTTACGAGCTGGGTATTGGGATAAATTAATTAACACCAATTAAAACCAAATAAACTTTATTCACACATGAATCACTAATTAAAACAAACACTTAACACTACTCAACAATTAAACACTTATAAACTCACTTAATCACACGTAAAAATCACTTAGAGATCGTTTCCAATTCACTTCGAGTTGCCTTGATCGTAGTCAAAACCAGACTGACTGATGTCGCCGATCGGCGCCCTTTTTATACTACCGCCGGACCCACTAGATGTTTCTAGAAAGTGGTCGAATGTTCTGGAAACATCCATAGACTTCGACATAGTCCCATACCTTCTGGAACATTCCAGAACCATCTCGAAACATCTAGAACAGGGTAGAATTTTCTAGAAACTACCAGACCAATCTTCGGTAGAATTGTCGAGAACCTTGTGGAACTTTCGAGAAGCTTATAGATAGGTCTCGCAATTCGATCGACGTAACACTGCCCCCTCCTTAGACATGCTCGTCCCGAGCATCGTTAGTCCCGTTATATCGCGCTAAACGGTCAATATGGACAATCTTGGGCGCGCCACGTGGACCCTTTTGAATCCGGGTGACGTCGTTAATCTTGGTCACGACTCGGTATGGTCCATCCCATTTTGCTTGTAATTTAGGGGACTTCCCTTTGCTGCGCACTGGGTTATGCAACCACACAAGTGACCCCTCGTCGAAACCTCTATTGTTTATCTTCCGGTCGTATCGGGTCTTCATCTTCTCAGACATTTGTTGGCCGGATTGTCTGATATGCTCGTACACATCATTCAACTTGTTACGCAAGTCATTTGCATAATCGGTTACACTGCGTGGAACATCAGGAGGGGATCCGGTGATCAAATCAGCAGGCAACCGTAATTCCCTTCCAAAGTTCGCGAAGGCTGGTGTCACAGCTGTACTTTCGTGAACTGCACTACGATAGGACAGAAGAAATGGCTGTATGTGCTTGTCCCAATCTCTTTGCCTGCTTTCCACAACCTTTGCCAGATATCTCTCCAACGTTTGGTTGAAACGCTCCACCCTTCCATCAGATTGTGGATGGTAGGAAGTCGTTCTGGTCTTGTGAGTACCCATCAGCCGACAAGTCTCCTGGAATACTTGTGATTCAAAATTCCTTCCTTGGTCGCTGTGTATTTCCAAGGGTACTCCAAAACGACAGAAGACCTCCTGAACCAATTTATCTGCGACTGTTGTAGCTTCCTGGTTAGGAATGGCGAAGACTTCTGGCCACTTTGTGAAGTAATCCATGACAACCATGAAGTATTTGTTCCCGTTTTCACTTTCTGGAAATGGTCCTGCAACGTCTAGTGCTATCCGTTCCCACGGGGCTCCAACGTTGTATATCTGTAAAGCACCTCTGCTGCGTGTCTGGGGTCCTTTCACAGCCGCACAACTGGTACACTTCCGACACCAGTCCTCCACATCCTCCCGACAATGGATCCAGTAAAATCGCTCACGTATTTTCAGTAGAGTCCTTTTTACACCCATATGTCCACCTGAACATCCGTCGTGGTAGAGCCGTCCTTTTTCTTCACCAAGACCACAGGAGAACACCACGGACTAGATGAAGGCTCTATAAAACTGTTCTTCACCATGCGTTCAATCATTTCTTTCACTTCCTTTTCGCGTGCAACCGGCACCCTTCTTGGTCGTTGTCGGATTGGTAACTCATTGCCCGTATTAATTTTGTGCTGAACCAGCCCTGTTCTCCCTATGTCAGCATCATCTGTAGAGAACATGTCGGCATACTGGAGTAACATTTTCCTAGCCTTATCCATTTCTACTCCAGTTAGATCGCAGTTTTTCAAAAGTGTTGACACGTCAAATTTCAAGCGAAGCACTTTTCCTGACGGTGCACATTCCATTAAGATCTCTTCTGTACCACATTTCAATACTCCTCGATCAACATCGATATTTCCGCATAAAGTCTAAGCCCAAGATGCAATCGTCTACTATGTCAGCCACGATGACATTATGCCAATACGCTTTGTGACCTGGTTTTAACTTAACCTCCTTCTTGCCTTGGACGGTTATGTGCTGACCGGTAGCTGTCAGTTATTGTATGCGGTCGTGGTTATTGAAGAAGTCCCCAAGGAACCGACTTGCTAGGTTTGAATTGACGACCGTGTGGGAAGCTCCTGTATCGAGTGTCAATTTGCATGGATTTCCGTTGACTTCGCCTTTGATGATCAGGCTGTTTCCGTCATGGGCCTGGGATATCGAAATCCTCGGGGCTCTTTCCATACCAGCCAGCACCCGCCCCTCAGTCCTGGCGTTTACTCGTTTCCCTGCTGTTGCTGGGCAGTCTTATCGGTCCCTCTTCCCTGTTGGGATTGATCTTCTCTTGATGTATTTCGCTTGGGACAGCTAGACCGAAGATGACCTTTTTCCCCACAAGTATAGCACCTGGGACTGTACCCTTGTGGCCGGTCGCGTATAGGTGATTCCACTACTTCTCTGACGCGATGCGTGCGATGATCTTGCCTCACTGCTTCTACTTCCAACGCATGAGCCAAGGCGTCCTTCAATGTTTCGTGATGCCCAAGTCTTACAGCGGCTCTGACTTCCAAGTCACGTATTCCGTCGATGAATGCCTGTACAAGATTGCCATTGATCAGAGCAGGAGCAGACTGGTATGCCTTTCGGACCATCTTTTCAATTTCGAGGGCCCACTGTTGTAGGCTCTCGGCACTACGTTGAACACGATCCTTTAGCTTAGCGCGAAATACGTGCTCCAAGTGCGCGTCGCCGTACCTTGATTCTAACGCTTCCAGCAGCTGCTCATACGTCACATCCTTGCCAAGAGCCTCAAGTATGGTCAGGGCCTGGTCTCGTAGGCCTAGGGTGAGCGCGGTCATTGCTTGTTCTTTCGTCCACCCATTCGCCTTCATAACGGCCTCACTGCATCCTGTAAGCCGACCATGAAGATGTTCCGTCGAATGGCGGCACCTTAAACCCTCGTGCTGAAGGTGCAGCAATCACTGGACACACAACCCCGTCTCCGGACCGAAGTTCACCCAAAGCCTTCTTCACCCCGGCAATTTGGACCTCAGCTTCAGAGATGCGACTCTCGTGCTGATTGACTTGCTCTTTCATCACCTTGAGCTCCTTGCCAAATGTTGAGTGCAGGTCCTTGATGAGGAACATTTGTTCTTCTTGGCGACGGGCCTGCTCCTTTTTATCTTCTTGAAGCTGCTTTTGCAGTAGCCGGGCCTGCTCATCCTGCCGGCGGGCCTGCTCCTCCTTATCTTTCTGTAGCTGCTCTTGCAGCAGGCGGGTCTGTTCTTCCTGGCGGCGGGCCTGCTCCTCCTTGTCCTTTTGTAGCTGCTCTTGCAGCAGGCGGACCTGCTCCTCCTTGTCCTTCTGTAGCTGCTCTTGTAATAGGCGGTCCTGTTCTTCTTGGCGCCGGGCCTGCTCCTGCAGCAACGCCATATGCGCAGACAGGTCTGGAACCGCGGATGCTGAAGAGACTGCAGATGGACCAGCGGCTGGTTCCGTCGAAGGCTGAGCACCACCAGTCTGTATCGGGGAACCTCCAAACCGCCTCTGGTCCATGTCTTGCTGGCGCTGACTCCTGGTACGAATACCCTCCGTGTCGTCCTTTGGTAAAATTGGCATTATATCCCTCACTTCTGACACCAAATGTTACGAGCTGGGTATTGGGATAAATTAATTAACACCAATTAAAACCAAATAAACTTTATTCACACACGAATCACTAATTAAAACAAACACTTAACACTACTCAACAATTAAACACTTATAAACTCACTAAATCACACGTAAAAATCACTTAGAGATCGCTTCCAATTCACTTCGAGTTGCCTCGATCGTAGTCAAAACCAGACTGACTGAGGTCGCCGATCGGCGCCCTTTTTATTAGTATAATTCGACCACTTTCTAGAAACATCCATAGACTTCGACATAGTCCCATACCTTCTGGAACATTCCAGAACCATCTCGAAACATCTAGAATAGGGTAGAATTTTCTAGAAACTTCCAGACCAATCTTCGGTAGAATTGTCGAGAACCTTGTGGAACTTTCGAGAAGCTTATAGATAGGTCTCGCAATTCGATCGACGTAACAATATATAACATCCGAATTGAAAACCTCCTCCTTTTGGAAGTCGGTTAAAAATCACCTGTAGGACATACAAATAATTGTACTGTGTGGATTGGACTACAGAACAGTCACCGCTCATGACAACACCAGAACCACCGCCAAGATTATTATTGCCTTTGGGACCGCTGCCAGCAACACAGCCGCCGCCGCCGGATCACGGACTCGCCTTGCCTAAAACAACGCGTAGTGGCCGGCCAGTCATTCTTCCCAAGCGCTACGCTTAGAAAGGGGGATGTCAGAGATATGGAACGTGAATAGCGTTCCAGTGATGAATGAACGTTTGACAGTTGATTTTGACAAGTGACAGCGCACTGCAACAATCACTCTTCTGCATTCTATGTTGCTAATATTAATGTAATAATCGCATCTTATTTAATTAAAGCAAACTACCTATATGTTTCTTTGTATTTATTTATTAGCTCCAACTGAGCTTACAGTCCTCATTGAAATAATTGCCGAAATCAATAAAATTAACTCACGTATGGGTGTACTTTGCTGCGATGTTTTTCAGGAATTAATTGTAGTATTAATTGATTTTGGATCAGGATTTTAATGAAGCCAATGTCGAAAAAATGTACCCAAAAACGACTTATTGAAGATGATGTTTCATTTCTTCATTTACAAACCCTGCTTTGCGATATCGAGCCTTAAACTTTATGCTTTAACTCTCAATAGGTACTTGAAGGCAAGGTTTGTTGACTCTTGACTTTTTCGTCTACGCTGACATCTTTTTCAGAGCATTGAAACGACCTTGGAAAGCGTAACCTGGGTTTCCCCCGGGCACAGTTCCAACCCTGCAATTGTTACTGAGAATGCATCGTCAGAAACCTAATTAATAAGTAAACTGGATGAAATTTTCATGCTTCTGAAACTTCTAAGAAAAGTGATCATTGCTATAAGTGGCTCTGATGAGGTTCTTTGTCTGAGGTGTCATGTCTTATTCATTGATGTTGAAATTATTGCGCAACGGGAGAAATGTTGGCACACATGTTTGGCGCAGTGGTTGACGGCTAACTGCTGTGCTGTGTTGTGTTGTGGTTTTGATTCTTGCATGGAACAAAATAATATTATTTGTATAACATATAGTATAAGATCCCGATATACAACGACCTTCACCGAGATGCTTATTTAATGAAACGTATTTTATATTTAATTTAATATGTCAATAAATATAATCCATATGGGTTGCCTAGCAAATTTCAGTCCAGAGTATGTTTAATTAATAATTAAAAAAAAAAAAAAATTTTAAACATTTCACCGGTATGATTATTAGATAAATTCTATACCAATCGAAAGTATGAAGCCCATAGAATATGCAAACGTTAGGTTGCCTATTCTTTTCCGGTCACAACTATCGGGTTGCCAGGTATAAAAAAAACTCGCGAGATCCTTTGCCTCTCTATAATAAAAAAACCGGCCAAGTGCGAGTTGGACTCGCGTGAAGAGGGTTCCCTACGATGTTACCTATCATCATATCATTTTTTTTTTTAAATCTGACCCAAATTGGTACGCACAATATTGAGTGATTTATTTATTTTTTCCTGTAATCTATAAGTAGAAAACTAATTTCTGTATTTTTTTCAAAATTTTAGGTTCAGTAGTTTCGGAGATAAGGCGATGGTCATATTTCGTCTATTTTTTTTTAATAACTTGGAAACTTTTTATTTTAAAATTACAAAAAAAATACATTTAAGATTGTCTCAACTAGACCTTTCATTTGATATGTAATATTAAAATTTTAGGTTCAGTAGTTTCGGAGATAAGGGGGGGGTGGTCATATTTCGTCTATTTTTTTTTAATAACTTGGAAACTATTTATTTTAAAATTACAAAAAAGATACATTTAAAATTGTCTCAAATAGACCTTTCCTTGATATGTCACACGATGCAGTTTTCAATTTCTTTTTTTACATTTCCCCTTCCCCCCCAAAAATACCTCCCATATACAGATATGGACTTCTTATAGGTTATCCTATAATCTATAAGTAGAAAACTAAATTCTGTATTTTTTCAAAATTTTAGGTTCAGTAGTTTTGGAGATAAGGGGGGGGGAATGGTCAAATTCGTCTATTTTCTTGAATAACTTGAACTATTTATTTTAAAATTATAAAAAAAATACATTTAAGATTGTCTCAACAAGACTTTTCATTTGATATGTCACACAATGCAGTTTTCAATTTCTTTTTTTACAATTCCCCTTCCCCCCGAAAAATTACCTCCCATATACAGATATGGACTTCTTATAGGTTTTCCTATAATCTATAAGTAGAAAACTAATTTCTGTATTTTTGTCAAAATTTTAGGTTCAGTAGTTTCGGAGATAAGGGGGGAGGGGGAATGGTCAAATTTCGAATATTTTCTAGGATTTCTATTCGGTGATAATTGACTGTAAGCGACAGAAAAACAGACACACGAGTGATCCTATAAGGGTTCCGTTTTTGTATTCGGACGTACGGAACCCTAAAAAAGTAACGTTTGTTTGTAATCTTTGACTTCTTTTTGTATTCTGTGACTGATATTTCTTGTTGCGTCATCATCATTCATAAAAATTCATTTGTTTGTTGTAGTAGAATCTGTGTGTCGTAAAGCGAAATAAATACTGATTTTTATGTAGTGTTTGTTTCAGAATAATAACTAATTGTAAACCAATACATTTAATAAAGCCTATAAATAATAAAGCCTAACATTTCAAATATTTTTAATGTGTTTTTGTAAGATGAAATGTTTAAAATATTATAATAATAGGTAGAAACGATACTAAAATTAAATATATTATTTCTAACGTAAGGTGCCGTAGGCACTATGTATTAACATTCTGTGCTACCAATCGATAATGTATGTAGTAACGAAACCAAAAAGAAATATACCGAAGATAAAAAAACATCCCTGAAGAATATTTATGGTAATATGTAGTGTAATTTAACAAATGCATAAAATACACCTACTTACCTAACTGTGCCTCCTAAACTAGCATGTCGCAACTCTATAGAGCTTGACCGACAGCACACCGATAGCAACACTGTAATGTCGTTAGCGTCAGATAAACCAAAATAAACTCTCGCGCGTAATCATTCAGTACATTTTTGCTTGTGCATGGGAAGTTTAGGCTATATAAAAGTATGTAAGCGATGCCAATGCTAGTAAAAATGTACTTTATTCTCTCGGGCATAGATTTTACATTTGTTTGATTATTTTTGGGAAGTGACCCATCTGTAGTAATCTGTGCCACTGCGCTTACCGTGCCGTCAAAATGCATGAAGTGTGTATAAATAAATACTTTCACTCATTAATCTCTCTTTAGATTATTATTATTATTTCGTTTATTCATTTAACTTACATATAATTACATTTTTAAATATTTTACATTAAAAAAAACAAAACCATATAAGACATATAAAAATAGATTTAAAAAATCTAAAAACCCACGTTTTTAAATGTCCTAAAAAGAAGAAAATAACCCTACGGGGCTGAGAGAGGGGCCACTCAAAACGTAGGGGCGTATATTATATAAGGGATTATTTATGGGATATATTTACATGACGTGAGATCGTAGGTGTAACTTGCAAAGATACGCCCCCACGTTTTGAGTGGCCCCTCTCTCAGCCCCGTAGGGTTATTTTCTTCTTTTTAGGACATTTAAACACGTGGGTTTTTAGATTTTTTAAATCTATTAATTATTTTATTATTTTTATCATTGTTCATCGGGTTTGAAGCTACCCTGAAAATTTCAGCCTGCTAGCTTATCGGGAAGTACCTCAAAGCCTGTCCGCCATCTTGGACGTCCGCCATATTGGATTAATAGCCTAGCGTAGCATAAGCGACATGACTATTTTTTTCGTATTCCTGACAGCAAACCCTTTCATTTGATACCCATATCACGGGGGTGGATTTCAAACAGCCAGTCCACCATCTTGGACGTCCGCCATATTGGATTTAAGTCACGTGACTATTTTTTTCGTACTCCTGATAGCAAACCCTTTCATTTGATATCCATATCACAGGGGTGCATTTCAAATAGCCTGCTTGCCATCTTGGATATCCGCCATATTGGATTTAAATCCCGTGACTATTTTTTTCGTATTCCTGACAGCAAACCCTTTCATTTGATACCCATATCATGGGGGTGGGTTTCAAACAGCCAGTCCGCCATCTTGGGGAGGCCGCCATATTGGATTTGTTATGCCGTTTCTTAGCTAGTCATGTATTGTCATCAGAACTCAAAGCGTGTACAAAATTTCAGCCTGCTAGCTTATCGGAAAGTGCCTCAAAATTGAGTTGCAAAAGTCCAACCGGAACGACAAACAAACAAATAAACAAACAAACAAACAAGAAAAGTGAGTGTATAAAAACGTGGGAAAATAGAGGTCCGCCGGTGTGGGAGCAGGGTCCAAGCTACCGGTGGTTAGGGCCCCAAAGACAGGAACCTCCTCACAATGCGAGCCGTATCAGGGAGTACTACCTTCTGAATCTGGCCCTTGATCCAACTACCCATATTACTTATTATTATTATTATAGGTGTAAGGAAAATTTGATAAAGATTTTGATGACTTTCTGACAATGACTTGCATCGCTTATGGGCTACACGAGGGCAAGTGTTTCAAGCTAGGATAGCAAGCTAGTTCTCTTTTAAAATGTCTTGGTTAGCTGACCTGGCTTGGAATATGCTAGCAGGCAGCTCTGTTTACATGAGGCTATATTATTGTAAGCTAGTAAGTATTATTGCTGTGACCGAGCGAGGTGACCGAACGTCCAAAATGAACAGGACGCGAAAAAAAAAAAACACTATTCGACTGAAACAGTCTTCAAAAACTATGCCAATTCGCACAAGACGAACTAAAAGATGAATGACAAAAAAACCTTTTCAAAAAAACAATGTAACCGTTTTTAAAATCAACCACAAAAATTGAAAAAAACACAAAATAACTTCTCTTTCGGAAGTCAGTGGCTTTGTTTTTTTTTATTTCACTGTCTTGTATGCCACCACACGTAAACAAAGCTCATAAATAATGTATTTCCACCTGATTTCCACTGTCTATTTTAAATTTCCTATTAAATACTTATTGTGATCGCTTATTCTTTGTGCCTAAAGATTTTTGCGTGATTAGGCAAATATCCAATTTTGTAATATTGGCATAATCAATTTAGTCATAGTGCGTGAGTCATAAAGAACTAACTAACAAAGAATACTCTTAAAATAAGTTAGACAAAGAATGCTTACTTGTAAATTGTGTGAAAGACATGCAATAAAAGAATCTTATTAGTGTCTAAATTAAACTAGTTCACTTAAAAATATTCTACATTTGCGCATCGAGCGATTTACGCACAAACAGCTTTTATAATGCGCAAAAAGCTGTGCTGTATTCAGTGATTGAAAGTACGTAATTTTACAATACATGCATGGCTTCGAGGCTCTGAAAGCGTGAGCTCATTCCTATAAAGTATTAGCAAATGAGCAAGCGCAGTAGACCCTCAGCAAAAGCGTAGCAACACAGGTCCTTTCAGAGCAAATAAAAATAAATAGCTATGCGTCAACAGTAACGCTATCTAGCGGCTTATTACTTTACTTTCTATTCTCACCTGAACTTGATATCGACATCTGGCGGCAGAAACTGGTACCTCTTCATATGATGAGGGACAGTTGAATCTTGGCATTCGGCCAACAAAGCCGTTAGAGGGATATTAAGATAGCCTAACAGTATCTCTTCCTTCTCCCCAGCTACGGTCGCCCATACATTGATGTTCAGATATTTGTGGTTCTCATTGAGCTTGAACTCCGTTTCTTCGTCAAAAGGTATGATAGGTTTTAAAGGAGTTTGTTTCGTCCAAAACATTTGGCATATTTCGACGTGTTCGCACTGTCGAGGTCCTCCTACTTCGAACATTTGCTCTTCTTCTTCAGCTGCCTCCTTCTCTTGTATCCTACATTCTGAGGAGTCTGTTCTGATAATGGGTATATCTGGATGTTTGACAGTTTTATTTATAACATTCGCTTGCCGTAAAGGTGTGCTCGCGCCCGAAGCTGGCGGGGTACTTCCAGCTGAGCTGTCGGAAGACTTATTTTCTACGGAGCAGCGTCTCTTCCGAAGCCCGAAGTTAGCCGAAGCAGGCTGTTCGGAAGCTTTCGGTTGTCGCGCTGGCTCAGTTTTTGTGTTTGGTTTGGCTTGTGCTTCAGTCTCGATTTGTGGTTCTACTGTTTTTGCTGGGCTGGATTCAGGTTCCTGATAACAAAATATAGATGAAAGAATAAAAAATACAGTATTGATACCGATGCTCCTACAGCTTTCTGGAGTACTTCAACTACAAGTTATGTAAGAATGAGATTTCTTCTAGAGACGATTTTTGACTATTCTTATGAACTAAATTTTTATGATTATCTTATTTTAGAAATACACCTACGAGCAGGCTTCTTGTTTAGCTATCACACAAGAAGTTTTTCGTATTTACTTTCAGTATAGTGCTATTGTTTTTCACATTGTCCACCCATAGTTTCTCTGGGTTTCCCTTACTCTTATGGTCATCCACATTCATACTAAAAACTTTATCACAGCGTTCTCTTTCTCTAATTCTCTAACTCTTTTCGTGGGTATCATACAATATAGGTACCGCCAATAAATATATATCTCCCTCTCCCTCTCTCTCTTTAATCTCGATTATCAGTAGTTCCGGTTTTGTACAGCGTTATCTGTCACACGGTTGGTTAGTGCTTTGTGCTACAGAGACAACGCTCTACGAAGCCGTAACTAGCCGATTATCTCTATCCAAAGGTCTATGTGCAATCGCTGGTATCTGTAATTATTGTAACTATCTGCCTAGCCCTTTCCCAACTTTATTGGGGTCGGCTTTCAGTCGAAACAGATTCAGCTAAATATCAGTATTTTACATGGAGCAGTGGTGGCCCAGTGGTATCGGCTTCGACTTACGAGTTGTAGGTCGTGGGTTCGAACCCCGTCAGGCGCATTACTTTGTGTAATTAATTTCAACACCACTGCTCTCAAAACGGTGAAGGAAAACATCGTGAGGAAACCGGCATGTCCTAGAACCAAAAATTCGAAGACATGTGACATCTACCAATCCGCACTGGGCCCGCGTGGTAGATTACGGCCCACTCCCTCTCTCAGAGAGAAGGCCTGTGTCCCAGCAGTGGGAACATTTATAGGCTGATGATGATGACATGGAGCGACTGCCTATCGGACCTCCACAACTCAGTAACTGGGAAATACGATACCCGATAATGACAGCCGGGACCAACGGCTTTACGTGCTTTACGAGGCTTGGAGGAAACTCGCTATGACAGATGGTCAACCTCGGCAAACGCGGCTTAACCCGGAAGATCGGCCTGTGCGGCTGTAATTATTTAACCACGAACACCTGTAATTATTGTACTGACCTGTAAATTACTCTTGGAAGCGGCCGCCCTCATGCCCTGCAGCCGCACTCCCTCCATGACCTCAGACACCCGTCGGAAGGAGAAGTTCGGCTTCATCCGCTTCGGTTCACTCGCCTCATCCCGTCGTGCGCCCGCGCTGCCTCCGCCGCGCTTCACCCGCACGGTGACTGCCCTACGTTCTACTAAGCGTAGGAGTTTGCCTACCTGTTGGTTAGTCGGATATATTTTAATCGAAACGTTAATTTTTCTTATAAAAAGTATTTAGAACAGGTGTCTATGTTACTGTAAAAAGCCGAAGTACGGTAAATTTTAAGATTTCCCAGTAAATCCTAATGTTTACCGGCATGAGTTGGTAAATGTCCGAAAAGGTTTGCGATTCGAACTTTTACATTAAAGTCACGGTAAATGTTGAAAAAAATCATGATGTGGTTCTGCGCGGGGCTCCTATTTCCGTGTGCAAGGTTAGTAGGGTTAAAGGAACCTAACCAAGCCGAACCTCGGAGTGCCCCAAGAGTTGTTGGTGCCTTTGAAAGTAGACGTCAGTGGCTCCGTCTACCTGAACCACATCCATTTAATTGAAATAAATGATTTAGAATTACTCATTGTTTTATTCCTAAAACCAACATTTACCAACCATCATTGGTAAATCTTAGCGTCTCTTTTTTTATAAAATTCAGACATTTACCAACCCATGCCGGTAAATTTTAGGATTTACTGGGAAATCTTAAGATTTACCGTACTTCGGGCTTTTACAGTAACATCTAGATTGATTTAAAAACAATTGCTATTGTGTTTGAATTTCTACTCTAGGTGTTCCTGGGGGGTATTACGACTTAAAACCAGGTTTGTTCGTGTGAGTGAACGAGATGGACTTGTATAGCTCTGTCACTTTCACTCGCCGACGTAATACCCCCCAGGTCTGAAAACTGTAGGTACGCTTGAAAGCCTCTTCATTTAAATTTAGAACACCTTTTCTTAGGTGTTAAAATCAAATGATTCCTCCCAGGGTGGACTGTCAGACTCGTACTAAATAAAATCCACCGTGTTCCTTCAATGCACTTTACGTTCCAAGTCACGGTTATCCGTTTGAACAGCTTCACGTCCCCGGCAGGCGTTTGGCCCTTTTTGGGGCCCCCGTTAGTATTAACATGCACACGTACAGAATGGAGTATTGTCACAGATTACTACAGATGTGTCACTTCCCAAAAACAAGCAAATAAATGAAAATCTGTGGTATTGTATAAACTCTCAGATGGATCTCCAACAGCCAGAAATTTTAGAACTAATCACAAAAGTTTAATTTAGAATACAATACCTGAGCAACATTATTAACAGGCTTATTATCGATAGCCAATACGACATCATCTCTGCGCAGGTCGGCACGGTAGGCAGGGGACATTGGCACGACAGTGTCCACGAGCACGGCGCCCACACCCTGGCAACACACGAGTCCCAGCGGCCCCGCTACAGCTGGCAACACTACGTCCAGGACTAGCACGCCGCGGCGAAGAGATACCTAGGTCAAGAAGTAAGAAATACTTAGGTATTGTTTATTGTGTAAAAAGTAGACTCATTAAAAAGACTAGCGGAACTTGGTCTATAGTCGCGTCAATGAAGCCTTTGCTTCGGAAGTCCTCAAGAACAGCTCCGATTTTGATGATTTTTTTTTAAATATTTTGTTTTTTTATATTCTTTAAAATCAGAAACCTCTTAAAGCGGGGACTGAACTATTTATATTGTTTAAACAATATCAACGACATTATACAGGGTGATTTATAATTGGATGCGGTCCTTGAAATGGGTGATACTAGACCTTATTTGCAACAATTTTTACCCGACAACATGGGGTCTAAACTGGATGGTTTTAGAGATATCGAACTTTAAAGATTTTTCGAAAATTTTCCACCTCTCCCTCATGAAGTGCTTTTTTTTTTTTTTTTTTTTTTTTTATCGTGGTAAAATCATCAAATGAGTCCTCCCACCCCGGGCAGGGCGGGAGGGACTGTCAGACTTGTACTGACTAAAATCCACGGTGTCCTTCAGTAGCCCTTTATGTCCCGGGGTCACGGTAATGGTATAAGTCCCGCGACCCCGGCAGGCTTTGGCCCTCTACAGAGGGGGCCCCGTCATTATGCTGACGCTCTTTGAGGCGCGCGTGGAACACAACGCGCCGTCGACCCGGGCATGGTCCATGGTCGGGCAGCGAGTTGCCCTTTACTCGCCGCCCGCATGCCCGCGCCTACGGTGGCCGGAGATCGTCTTGCGACGTCCGTCGCCGTGGGCGTCCACCACCGCGGGTGGGGCGGAGGGAGGACATTGTCCTCTCTCTCACGCGGCCCGCCTCCTCCTTCGCGAGCATTACTGCTTCGCAGAAGGAGGCGACCGCTTCCCACTCCGTCTCGCCCCGCAGCATGGCCGCAACCAATGCCGGGCGCGAGAGGTCTCCGCCTATCGCCGCCGTGAGGACACGTCGGTGCTCTGCCCAAGCTGGGCAGTCTTGCACCGTATGCTCTACTGTGTCCTCCGGGCGATCTTCGCAGTGGTGACACCCAGGCGTTTCCTCCTTTCTCCTTAGACACAGGTACCTCCCGAAACTTCCGTGTCCGGTGAGGACCTGCGTCATGCGGTAGGTCAGGACGCCGTGACTCCTATCCAGCCACTCCTCAAAGAGGGGTCTTACCGCCGCGATTGCGGCGTGCCCGGCCGTCGGTCTCATGAAGTGCTTAGTGTTAGAAAGTAGCGATGGTTATCACCTACAATTTATACTTTTCTGATAGAATATGAATGGCTGCATCTAATGGATACAAGTTTGTTATAAAAATAATCATATCTTGGGAAATTAAGTGTCATAAAGTTTCTGTTTTGAAATTTTCTGAAAACTTCCCTTGTCTTTCAAAGCACATTTTTCAAAATAAATGTATGACACTTGGTGTACAAATTACAGAAAAAACTTCCTTGTCTCGTTACCTTTCCAAAATGGTGCCATAGTACCCACTTTTAGTTAGTGTCTTACCAGAAAATCAGGGTTGTTACTGATGAGGTAGTAAATCAACGAGGATCGGTTGTTTTTTCAACCCAACTTTTTTAGGGTTCCGTAGCCAAATGGCAAAAACGGAACCCTTATAGATTCGTCATGTCTGTCTGTCTGTCTGTCTGTCTGTCTGTCTGTCTGTCCGTGTATGTCACAGCCACTTTTTGTCGAAAGTATAAGAGCTATCCTGTTGAAACTTGGTAGAAAGATGTATTATGTGAACCGCATTAGGATTTTCACACAAAAATCAAAACAAAACAAATTTTGGGGGTGCCCCCCATACTTAGAATTGAAACTCAAAAAAAAAAATTCACCAAACCCATACGTGTGGGGTATCTATGAACAGGTCTTTAAAAATGATATTGAGGTTACTAACATCATTTTTTTCTAAACTGAACAGTTTGCGCGAGAGACACTTCCAAAGTGGTAAAAAGTGTGTCCCCCGTCCCCCCCCCCCGTAACTTCTAAAATAAGAGAATGATAAAACTAAAAAAAATATATAATGTAGACCTCAACCAAAACTACCAACGAAAATTGGTTTGGATGAGATACAGTTAGCAGTTTTTGAGATATAGTACATTTCAAAAACCGCAAATATAACTTTGCCATTCATACAAATACTATGAAAAACAAAGTTATTTTTATTGTTTGTGTATATTACTTACTAATCTCAATATAATTATATCTCTAATCTATGCTTGCTGCTACGGAACCCTTCATGGGCGAGTCCAACTCGCACTTGGCCGGTTTTTCTTTTTTTCTGTAGTTTTTGTCCAAACTGCTATCTGATATTAGCTTTTTGAGTCAATGCGCTAAATCCTGGTTGATCATATCAGGCAAGAACGGTCTTTATCACGAGTATTTTTACCTGTCCCACTGAACATTTATTTTGAAAAATGTGCTTTGAAAGACAAGGGAAGTTTCAAAGACATGATCAGTAAACGAACTCTTGGCCCCAGTCTCTAAAGTATACCAGGTCAATTCAAGGGCGGGGACGAGATGGCGCTAGACGACTTGTATAGCTCTGTCTCTTTCCACAGTTGAATTAAGACGTCATGGAAGGCCACTAGGTGTTCTTATTGGTAAAATCGCAGAGCCCCGTTGTGAAACCATACCTAGGAAATTTATAAAAAGTCATGAATAATAAATGAGGTCTTGAAGTAAATTAGTGTCTGAAATTCTAATGTTTCCTGTAGTTGGTTTGTTTGTTTTATTCTGTTCCGTATCAGATACCTGAATTCTGAAAATTTATTTAATTTAAGTATCCTAAATGGTTTCCTTAATCATTTATTTAGGCAAAAATAAGGCCCAAATTGGCTCTGAGATTATTAGATTCTGAACAATTAATGTTTGCCGATTCTACTCTGCTTATCTCTTGAGCATAGGCCACGGAAAACATTTGGATCATCCATTTTATGACGGAAACATAAAAAAGAAAAACATGGCAATACACTTTGCCATGTTCAATTTTGTTCCATGGTAATCCACTGGTTGTAGTATTTAGATTAGACTGATGAATCAGTATCTCCACGATCTATGCGAGCCCACAGCTAAGGCTGCGCGCACATTGGTCACTCCTCCATAAGTCGCACCATCGTCAGTCGTCCTAGTGGACAGGATCGTTCCTCACGCTCTATGCTAACAGAGTCTGACGTCATAACTACAGTAACTCACCCATCCATGAGAGTCCACAGCTAAAGCCGCGCGCACACTGGCCGGTCCCCCGGACCACTGCAGTCGCGTTACCTCCATCAATCGCACCGTCAGTCGTCCGTGTGGACAGGGGCCTTCGTCGCCCTCTGTGCTGCCAGGGTCCGACTTCGGGAAGAATGGTTTGTACCTAGAAAAAGATATACATTCATCAGTGATAAAATTCCCTTGTAATATTTTTCAGATGGTATGTGCAATAGTAGTTTATGAAACTGGTACATAATGAGGGGTATTATACACGAGTGTATAATACCTAGTTATGTACAGTTTCATACACTACTTTATCTACTTTCATTGAACACGAATTTATAAAATAAAAGATAAAGATTGACACAGTATTATGGCGCCAAAATTCCCGTTATCACCGCGCATGGGCCACAGCGCGCGCAGCCACAGATAAAAAATCAAATGGATGTATCTATGATCTGTAATCTGTATCGTAATGAAAAAAAAATTATTATAACATTATTTTGTTAGAGAAATAGTGTCATAATTTAATTTTTTAATTTCATTTCGATATAGGTACTGTGTGTAAAGTCTTGTACGTCATTATAAACTCGTTTTGAGTTTTGTAATTTAACGATATGAGAGTAGATGAAATTCTTTTCGAACGGGAAGGGGGGTACGAAATAAATACTTTGTTTTAAAATTAAAATAAGAAGTTATTTTTACCATGAAATTTTAATTTTACCAAGTACCTACTACCTATTCGTACTTGATTAACCGCTTAACATCATTCTTAAAAGATTAAGGCCAGCCGCTCATCTGTGAGTTTTTGTCGCTAAAAAAAGTTTTTGTACTGTATTTAAAAAAAAACGTTGCCTCACTCTAGGAATTTCTTTTGTGTCGTGGGTGCATAATTGCATATACCCACATACACACACATGACCACAACAACAACTACTTGTAGGTCATGCCAATATTTATTCCGTGCAGGGATCTAACCCGCGACGCGCTGGGCAGCAATCGATCGTTCAAACACTGTGCCAACCGTACCGTCAAAGATGACGTAAAACCAGAGGCGTACTCGTGTAACTGATATTATTACTGATGTCATTAAGAGAATTTTGAAGGGAGCAAGAAAATTGACAATGCTGATAGACTGATCGTAGCTCATTTCTGACGACCAGATATTATACACTTTTTGAAAATTGAGCTGTGTTAGGAGTTCGATAATTGGAGCTTTATGACCACGATAAGTTTTCATTTAAGAGCAGCATTTCATGTTTTTATTTTTCTTCCAATCATCGGGGGTCCTTGACTCTCGGGGGCCCCTTATAATGGTGATGGCAACTCAAAGCTATTCGTAGATGACGCTGCGTACGTTTGTCTATATGTCAGATTAATGTCTAGCTTGTACAAAAAACAAACACGATTTATTGTGATAAAAATTGAGTTTAAATACAATTTGAATATGGAAGATTATTCTTCCATGCAAGTGCATAAACTAAAAGTTAAACTAAGTCGCCGCGGTGCATCAACAAGAGTTTAGTTGACAGGCTAGAAATTTGATTCTACTACATTAAACACACATTTACTTGTAGTTAGGATTTAAAATTGTAATTTTTAAGTAGGTATTACATGTGCTAGCCTCTACAAAGAAAATAGTACGTACTGCTAATAAAATTTTATAACACAAAAACTACTAAACCGATTTTGATGAAACTTACAGTATTCCCTAAGTTGAACGATCCCTACGATTCCCTAGTACAACAATAAAAAAAGAATAACTTAAATCAGACTTGTAGTTCCGGAGATATGTGAAATCAATTGATGCCTACTCCTTACTGTTAAGGAGTTGTATCTTCCATCATCAGCTCAGCTACATAAGATGATGATTACCATACGCAAGTACTTAAATACTTCATAAGATTTCAGAAAAACGATGTGTGGGTCGATAAAATTTGAGGGTTGCCCTCGATTTCTCCAGGATCCAATCATCAGATCCTGACTTGGTGACTATGGGACCACTACCTACAGAAGTATCTTCTTTCGAACAAAAAAAGAATTTTGATAATCGGTCCACAATTGGCGGAGTAATCGCGTAACAAATACACAAGTAATTACATCATCCAAATAATGGTAATCAAAAAAATGCTCACAAAATAAAAAAGTACTGAACCAAATTGGATGAAATTTTGATGGGACCAAATGGAAAGTATACTGCATCGAACAAAAAAGAATCACACTAATCTGACTAGAAACCTCGGAGTAATCGGTGTATATACATAAAAAAAAATATCGACCGAATTGAGAGATATTATTTTGAAAGGTATGTATTCGATTGTTTAGTTATGGTATAATCATACAATTTCATTAATAAATTCAACTAACGGCCTGTCCCGGCTTCGCAAGGGATCTACCCTTTTTTTATTTTCCTTAGTGATAATACAATTTTTGTTCTCACAGCAGTCACAGCAGCTACCCATTATTTCTTGATAGTTTGAATTGTCGAAAATTTGTATGTTCCATAATTTTTACAGTCTCTTACACAACATCTAATCATTTTACATCAATAAATCGTTTTTTTCACAAAACTCCTTAGATCTGACAGTTCTTTTGGGATAATCGGTAGCAGCGCCAGTTTGACACTTGCCTTCTCCATTGATACGGGCGCCGGGCCTAAGGGGGCGCCGAGCGCCCTCTAATGCGACACCTCCAAAGATGCGTCGATCGATGGCTCAGGCGCAAAATGTTGCTTTCGCAAAATGTCTCCTGGTAGTAAAATGTCTCTTTCGCAAAATATCGCTTTCTCATAATGTCGCTTTCCTAGAATGACTTCTTCTTGAAAGGGCTCAGGCGTTAAATGTCGCAAAATGTCTCCTAGTATTAAAATTTCTCATAATGTCGCTTTCCCAGAATGACTCCTTCTTAAAAGTTCGCTTTCTCACAAAGCCTCTTTTGCAGAATATCTCATTCGCAAAATGTCGCGTTAGTAACTTAGAAAAACCGGCCAAGTGCGTGTCGGGTCACGCACAGTATAGGGTTCCGTAGTTGCCCATCAAAATACTTATGCGAACTAACTAAATTGATTCGCTGAATTTAATTTTAATTTACGTACATTAACATTTATTAGGTACAATAATATCCAGCACCAAAGTCTATGTAAAGACGAATCAAATGAGCCCAAACTGGATGGGATTGCGTTATTGTATTACAAAGATCTCATGGCTACCTTCCAGCTCCATCATAAGAGCCTGGAAAACATCCAGTACAAAAGCTCATGTAAAGACTAATCAGATGACCCTAAGCTCAATAGGATTGAGTTGTTGTATAAGAAAGAACTCATGGTTACCTTCCAGCTCTATCATCAGACCATGGACATCATCCAGCATCAATGTCTATGTTATAAAGACGACTCTAACGAGCCGAAACTCGACAGGATTGAGTTGTTATTAAATCGCTTCAAGAATGATTTAAAATTTAAAGAGTTCCCACGATTTCTCCAGAATTCCATCATCAGATCCTGACTTGATGATCATGGGACCAATTGGAAGGTGTACTCTTTCAATCAAAAGAAGAATTTTCAAAATCGGTCTAGGCGTCTTTGAGAAATCGGGGAAAATACATAAAAAGATTACGACGAATTGAGAACCTCCTCCTTTTTTTAAAGTTAGTTAAAAATAGTGGACAATAAAAACCTACCTATCCCCAAAACATACCCACCTATTATAGCTGTAAAAATAAAGTTGACAAACTTACATTTGCAGTTGAAGAACATGTTCTCCGATACATTTTGTTTAGGAAAATATGTTATCCAAGTACGTTTTATAAGTTGGTCGACTATTAATCGTAAACTTATAAAGCCTACTTAGTCATGATAATTTTCTTTTAAACTTCGTTATACAGGGTGGAATTTTGTAATGCCACCTGGAGGGAAAGTACTCTTAACACTGCAGATAGAAAGTTTTACTCAACGGAAACATTCCTTTATTTTTGAATAGAAAGCAAACTGCATTCAAAGATTCCAAGAGAATGGAGCCCATTTCGAGCAACTAATTAGTTAGTTTACCATATTTTGTAAATAATTAAATTAATTTAAGATTTCCTGGTTTTCCTTTCATTTAATTTATCATGTTTGTTAGAGAGATTTCATCCTTATAATTGACCCTAAGGATCGATGCAATAAAAGTACAGGGTATATTTTTTTCAGATTTTAGCCGGTTCGATTCCCGGGTGTGGGAGAAGAGAATTTTCGAAAATCTTTGAATGCAGTTTGCTTTCTATTCAAAAATAAAGGAATGTTTCCTTTGAGTAAAATTTTCTATCTGCAGTATTAAGAGTACTTTCCCTCCAGGTGGCATTACAAAATTCCACCCTGTATATACTACTATTGTGAATTTTTTCACAAAACATAACCGTTTAGCTGGTAGAGGGGGGGGGGGACACTCGAGTCGAGCAAAAATTATCACTTTAAAACTTAATATTTCACAAACGAATCTTTCTATCAAAAAATTTTTAATGGAAACTATCAATATTTTTAAAGGCCTATTTAACGATACCCCACACTAAGAGGTATACGTGAAAAAAAAACATCCCAATTTACGTGTACAGGAGGTAGATTTTATTTTACCACTTTTTCGGCGCAACAAATCCGTATATTTACACCAAGTTACAGCTTTCTAGTACTGGGCGTCTCTGAGCTAAGCTGCGGACAGACGAACGGACGGGCGGACGGACATGGCGAAACTATAAGGGTTCCTTGTTGACTACGGAACCCTAAAAAGTTAGCCAGGTTTAAAAGAAAGGTTGTTTTTTTTCAATTTCTTAGTCTTGTTGGTTGATTCTGTTCTGGTTCTTGTTAATATTGTATGGCAACGTTGTAAATTCGATTTTTCGAGTGAATTTAATAATAAAAAAAAAATACTTTTATTATGAGTCCTTTACAAGATCTGATAAAGTGGTATTGTATTTGAAACATCTATACATATAATAAAACAGTAAAAAAACTGTGTCTGTACATTGAATATATAAAAAAAAATAATACCACTCTAGCAGATCTTTTAAAGGACTTTTTTTATTTCATTTTTTTATGTATTTCACTTTCACACACATTTTGCGAAAGAGATATTCTACGAAAGAGGCATTGTGAGAAAGCGACCTTTTAAGAAGGAGTCATTCTGTGAAAGCGACATTATGAGAAAGAGACATTTTACTACCAGGAGACATTTTGCGAAAGCGACATTTTGCGCCTGAGCCATTTAAAATTGCACAATTTGCATCCGAATTTCCGTTTGAAAATATAAATGTTAGTTTTCCATTTTGACCCCGCTCCTACTAGATTAGAGGGCGCCAGGGTACTGGTTGCACACGGGCGCCACAAGGGCTAGAGACGCCTCTGCGAGTAGTAGTAGTATGCTATTGTCTTTATTCTGCAAAATTATACACTTAGATTAGAAGGGCCCCAAGCAAGTTTTGATACGGGGCCCCTTCTGGCGTAGCTACGCCACTGCGTAAAACTTACCGTATCTTATAGTTGGGCAGCGTATGTCTCTGCGCCACTGCCCGTCTAATATGTGCAGCGACTAACGACGCCAGCCTAGGTTTGATCTGCCTGCCCTGGAATCTTCCTCGAACGCGGAGCTCAAGCTTAGGTGGTGACTCGAAGGCTAGTGCCCAATGGGTGTAAGGATTGCGACGGAACATTACCCTAACGTTGCCGCTTATGCTTTCGACTGAAAATGAAAAAAAAAAGTGAAGTTATAAATGGGGCTAGCTAAACTTAACTTATTTAGTGGAGTCTTCAATATACCTAGGTCCTTAAAAAGTTAACATAATCAGAATCTTTTTTTTAATTAAGTCTGGGCTTTATTAATTCTCTGAATTACCCCAACTGTCTTTTATGCGGTAAAAAGTTAATCACAATGTCGGGTAAATTCTTTTCTGGAGTTTTCAAAGTCAGATGAAAACAATATTAAAATATTCAAGGTTTTTTCAGAAGTTTTCAAGTAAGTCGGTGTCTGCTAAAGTTCATGCAGTAAGAAAGTTAGGTTTGTCTTCGTAGATTTATGTCGAACTTCAGTAACTATTGGCAGAGTTGTCGCGTTAATGTAGCGGTTAGAGTACCTACTGAATTTATTCTATTCCTTCCAATTTTTGCGGTTGAAACACATTAAAAAGGAAGAAAAATCTTTTAAATAAATGAAAACCCATACAAAATCCTTTATTTCAAGTGGAGTATCATGTTCCAAATTCTATGAGGAAAAGCGGAAATCACTGAAAGGTGTTTCAGGCCCAGCCCGATTTAAAACACAATTTTAACAGAAGCCAAAACTATGTTTAAAATTTGGCTTATTTCTAAACTGACAACTAAGGGCCAAAACTCCGTCCTAGAAAATTCACCGTGGAGTAAAAAAATAAAACTCACCAGTAATAGATATGTTAGCGATCTTCCCCAGCAGCATGACAGCATCGACATCGATGCGGAAGTTGCCGTCATACGCCAGGTCAAACTTCAGGTCAAGGGCCCTGAGGCGAGCCCCATCCTCTTCTAATTCACCAGACTGGAGCCGTAGGTTTGTTATGGTAGGGAACTCTGTGCCCACTTCTAAGGAGCGAAGCTGTAGAGGAAATGTTACGTTAATTTTGTAGCTAGGCCTGTAGCCAAACGACAGGCGACAATTGTTAACGCTAATCAATCTTTAATACATTTTCGACTTTATACCCTAGCACGTAAAGTTGAAAATCTATTAAAGTTTACAGATCGTTTTCGTTCTGTTGTGGATATAGATACTTTTTTTAGAGATGAGTCAGATTGTCTTTATTAAAAAAAAAAAAAACTCTTTTATGTCATTACGAAAAATATAGACGTTAGAAATAAAAATCGCTGCAAATTAAAGTTTATAGTTATTTTTCCCGACCCCAATCATAATATCTGGCGACCGTGACAATGGATAAGGTAAAAGAGTCGAGGAAAATAGCACGTCAGCGGTTTTCAAAATGCGTGAGTAAAGTTGAAAATTTTCTGTCTCAGAAAGATAAAAGCGCATTATTACCCGAGTACGAGAGGCTAGGCAAACTGTTTGACGAGCTTTCCGTCATCCAAAATAAAGTTATAGATATGTGGTTGAACGATGATCATAGGGATGAAAAGCAGTTGGAACAAGATGTAGATGCCGCCGATTGTTACGAAGCTCGTTGGTATGAGATAAAATATAAAGTTAAAGAACTTTTAGATGAAGAGTCGCAATGTTCAAATAAAGGCACTGTTAAAGAGATAGATAACAGTACCAATGTATCAGAAAGCGGCAATAAGCATCGAAACTTTAGGCTACCCAAATTGCAGCTTCCATCATTCGATGGAGAAATAAAGAATTGGATTGGTTTCTGGTCTCAATTTAAGAAGATTCACTTAGATAGCGACATTGACAATGATGATAAGTTCCACTATCTTCTACAATGTATGGAGCAGGGTTCAATTGCGAGAGAATTAGTGAAGAGTTTTCCTCCAAATGGAGAAAATTATGAGAAGGTCGTGATGCAATTAAAGGAACGATTTGCTAAAGACGAGCTTATTATTGAGCACTATGTTCGTGAACTATTAAATTTAGTGTTAGCTCAATCAAAAGGTTCAAAAATGTCAATAAGAGCACTTTACGACAAACTCATGACGCAGATTCTGGCACTAGATTCATTGGGTGTCACTCAAGAAAAGTATGCAGCATTTCTGTTTCCGTTAGTGGAGTCGGCATTACCTGAGGACGTATTAAAGGCTTGGAGCAGATCGCATACTCATGTAGGCCAAGAAGGCAATACACTCACTAAGTTGCTTGCTTTTGTCAAATTAGAGGTGGAGTCGGATGAGAAGATACGTATGGCACATTCTGGATTTTCAGAGAAAAAATCGGAAGCTGAGCCGACCGCAGCCTGTTTCACTACTTCGGATAAGAAAAATGAAAGGAACCAACCACAAAATAAAATAGAAAAAAGCGATAGGAAGTGCTTATGGTGCGACAAAACTTCACACGCTAGCTCCGAATGCCATGTGGCCATAAAGAAAACGTTAGAGGAAAGAAAGGACTTTGTAAAGAACAAAAAAGCTTGTTTTATTTGCTTGACAGTCGGTCATATGTGGAATCGGTGCAAAAGACATCCTAAATGTGTGATCTGTGGTAGAAGGCATTATCCCATTATGTGTGGTGGTCTGGCTAAAGATAAGGAAACAATCACTCAACAGACCACGGACGGCTCTAACCCACAAGAAACTGTGCTAAGCCAGTTGTCTTCTGCGAAGACTGTTTTGTTACAGACTTTGAAGATTAACCTCGTGCACGGTGACAATAAATTGACAGTAAGAGCTTTACTCGACTCCGGTGCACAACGTTCATTTGTAACGAGCGAGATAGTAAAAAAACTGGAACTTAAGCCTATTGATGAAGTAGAGTTGAGTCACACGTTATTCGGAGGAGCAGTCACCAAAAAGCAAAAACACAAACTGTATGACTTGAGCGTAAATAATTTACATAACAGCTTTGTGGTTAACATAAAAGCTCTAGAGCAAGAAGTAATCTGTGGAAGTCTCCCGAAACTGAATAAAAGCGATACGATCGTATCTCTATTAAAGAAGAAGGGTGTTGTGATTACTGATTGTTTAGATGATAATTTTACTATTGGTTTATTAATTGGTTCTGATGTTTTAGGTTGCATTCTGACTGGTCGATCAGTGCGAGTGGACGAAAACCTGTTAGCTATGGAGACACGACTAGGTTGGACTGTGCAGGGTCCAGTGGTTGGCACACCTTGTACGATAGTAAATAATGTAAGTACATTTTATGCAAGTACTTTTGACGTTCAGGATTTTTGGTCATTAGAGACAATGGGCATTAGAGACGATTCTGAAGTAAAAAGTCATAAGAAAGTAGAGTCAGATGTACTGAAATTTTTCAATAGTACGGTGAAAGTCAATGGTAGTGGTAGGTATGAAGTCAGGCTCCCGTGGAAAGATGCATCAAAATGTCTCCAAAGTAATTATGGATTAGCATTAAAGCGGTTAATGTCCATCACATCTAAATTAGAAAGCACAGGTATCATAGAAGACTACGACAATGTATTTAAGGAGTGGTTAGATAGTGGCATCATCGAAATCGTACAAAATGATGACAACAGGATCGGTCACTATTTAGCTCACCACGCAGTGGTTAAGGCGGAGAGCCTAACAACCAAGATTAGACCAGTGTTTGACGCATCTGCGGTGGACAAAAATGGCATTTCCTTAAATATGTGTTTAGAGAAGGGAACAAATTTAATAGAGCTAATACCAAAATTGATAATTAACTTCAGGAAAAATGCTATTGGCATTACCTCTGATATTAAAAAAGCATTTCTACATATATCATTATGGCCTGAAGATCGCGAATATTTCAAGTTTTTGTGGTGGAACAATATTAAAGACCAAAATAAAAAGTTGATCACATACAGGCACCAGCGTGTTGTCTTTGGAGTTACAACGAGCCCTTTCATACTGGCAGCTACAATACTGAAACATTTAGAAAAGTACGATTCGGAGTCTGCTGAAATATTGAGGACGTCGTACTATATATGTAGATAATTGTGTAACTAGTGTAAGTAATCTCGAAGATATGCAACGTTTTATACGTGAATCCAAAATAATCATGCTTGAGGGCAGGTTTGAACTTCGATGCTGGGTGACAGGTCCAATCATCACAGACGAAGAGGTCGTCACCACTTCAGTGTTAGGTCTTAAATGGAACCCAAGAGATAATACACTTTATTGCAAAACTCCTTTACTAACTAAACACAATACGGACAAAAATATCACAAAGCGATTTATGTTATCTGTAGCGCAAAGCATTTTTGACCCAATTGGTTTTCTCTCACCAGTGACTATAGTGCCTAAACTTATCATACAAAAATGTTGGATACGTAATATTGATTGGGATGAACCTTTACCTGAAGATTTAGTCAAAACTTCAAAAGATTGGTTACAGGAGATTACGCACATAGAGGCATGTAGAGTTCCACGGCGCATTAGTAAAGCTGATTTACGAGATAGTCATAACACTATTCACGTTTTTTGCGATGCAAGTTTAGCTGCCTATGCATGTTGTTTGTTTTTACGGTCAGAGTTTCATGATGAGGTCACTGTTCAGTTGTTGACAGCTAAGTCAAGAGTGTGTCCAAGTAAAGCTGTGACGATGCCTAGACTGGAGCTATTAGCCGCTTTACTAGCTGCTAGAGTAGCTGCGGATATAAGACGGGACCTTAACTTAAACTGTCCGGTATTCTACTGGACCGATTCGTCTATAGTACTAGCATGGCTTAACAGAAAAGTAAACTTAAATGTATTTGTGAATAATAGAATTCAGGAGATACTAAATAAATCTGTTTTACGCGAATGGCGCCATGTGCCAGGAGAATGTAACCCTGCGGACTTCCCATCGCGAGGCTGTAATGCAAAAGTCCTTCTCGAAAGCAGATGGTGGGAAGGTCCCGAATGGCTGAAAAAAGCGGCATCGGAATGGCCTCATAGTGAAGTGTCAGCAGATGAAAACGAAGTTTTGAAAGAGGAGAAGAAGTCGTGTCTTTGCGTAGTAAACACTCAAGAATTCTCAAAAAACCTACTTTACTTTGGGAAATATTCGAAGATAGTGAGAATGGTTGGCTGGTGTTTAAGGTTCCGAAATAACTGCAGGTTAAGCATGAAGAAAGAACACAGAAAAGCAGGAGATTTATCAGCAGAGGAGTACACAGAAGCTGAAAATCACTTACTCGCTGTTCTTCAAAGAGAATGTTTAGCGGATTTTTCTAAAGGCAATAAGAAATTGCAAACTTTTTTCAACGATAAGGGACTCGTTTGTGTTAAAACTCGTTTAACAATGAGCAATGACAGCGACGGTTTCATGTCACCTATATTGCTGTCAAGTGATAATATTATTGTTGAGAGAATTGTACAATATTTTCACGTAAAATACCTTCATGCGGGATCACAAACGTTAATTAGTAAACTTCGTGAAAGATATTGGATTATAAGCATACGCCGCCTTGCGAAAAAGGTAGTACGTCAATGTGTCGTTTGTAAACGTTTCAGCAGCAAGAGTTGTACAGCTCCCGCCGCACCGTTGCCGGCAGACAGGATACAATGTGGGAGTCCATTTGAGGTAACCGGTATAGACTTGGCTGGGCCACTGTATTTGAAGACAGGAGAAAAGTGCTGGATCGTTTTGTTCACATGCGCAACATATCGTGCAGTCCATTTAGAATTGTGTTCCTCACTGTCTACAGAAGAATTTATGTTAACGTTCCGCCGGTTTGTGGCAAGAAGAGGTTCTGTAAGGATAATATATACAGATAATGGAACGAATTTCCGCGGAGCTAGTTCAATACTGAAGAACATCAAGTGGAATGAAATAGTACAGAAGACCTCAACGCAAAGGATTGAATGGCGCTTTATACCTCCGTCAGCGCCATGGTGGGGAGGATTCTGGGAAAGAATGGTACGGACGGTTAAAGAAATGCTTAGGAGAGTGCTTGGTAAGGCAGCACTGAAGTACAATGAACTATTGACGGTGTTGTGTGAAACCGAAGCGATGGTTAATTCTCGGCCACTAACCTATATAGCAGACACTACAGAAAATTTAGTTCCGTTAACTCCTTCAATGTTTTTACATGTAGGAAAAGAAGGGAAGGATGTCCTAGATATGGGGCATATTGATGGTCAGCTCTTGACTGGACGTTGGCGTTATATTAAAGATTTGTGCGGCAATCTGAAACAGCGTTTTCGCAGCGAATACCTGGCTTTACTCACTGAAAAATCAACGAATAATAATATCAATCAACCAGTTGAAATCGGGGATGTAGTGCTGATAGGGTCGGAAGATACAAAGAGGGTTAAATGGCCATTAGGTATGGTTGTAGAGATGTTGCAAGGGGTGGATGGTCATAGGCGTGTAGCACGGGTTAGAACCGCAAAAGGCGAATTAATCAGACCTCTACAGCGTCTCTTCCCTTTAGAGGTTCGTCATAAGGATGTGCCAACCACTACACCTGCACAGCAGCTGCCTACTAAAGAGCATGTCACTCGTTCTGGTCGGCTGGTCAAACTGCCCATGAGGTATTTATAATTTTTACTTTTATTATTCCCTAATAGTGTAGTGTATTATTCCGCTTTCTCGCGGGGCCGGAGGATGTTGTGGATATAGATACTTTTTTTAGAGATGAGTCAGATTGTCTTTATTAAAAAAAAAAACTCTTTTATGTCATTACGAAAAATATAGACGTTAGAAATAAAAATCGCTGCAAATTAAAGTTTATAGTTATTTTTTCCCGACCCCAATCATAACACGTTCGTTATCGCTCAACAGTCTTTAATAGATTTTCAACTTTATGCGCTAGGGTATAAAGTTGAAAATGTATTAGTGACTGCTGAGCACTTTGACTGAACAATTATAATTAGTCCATCAGCGTCAGTTACATTATCAAAGAATATTTGACACGTATTTTTTTCTTACGTCACAATTTATTACAATTTTAAGTGAATTCTGACGTCACCAGTCCCCACTCTCGGGTTTTGATGCGTTATATCTTGGGAAAATTTCATTTATTTTGCAATAGAAAAATCTGTCTCCGTTTTTTTTTTCAAAACTGTCAAAGTCGGACCAATTATATTTGTAATTTATTGTTAAAAAACAGCCAATTGGCTTCACTCGGGCATCTGCCCGAGTAGATTTAGATGCAGCAGACTGTTGCGCTGTCCGAATCGAACATAGAGACGTTCTTTTTCGCTTTTTGCTGCCTTGTTGGTCTTCTATAGGTATGCAGAAGTAAAGGTATTAAAATAGATCATAGGATACAAAGGAATGTTGGGCGTCCGGAGCCAAGCAATAATATGGAAATTAGATGCCGGG
This sequence comes from Agrotis exclamationis, assembly GCA_950005045.1. Classification (NCBI taxonomy): domain Eukaryota; kingdom Metazoa; phylum Arthropoda; class Insecta; order Lepidoptera; family Noctuidae; genus Agrotis; species Agrotis exclamationis. The sequence goes on along the minus strand of OX465417.1, from coordinate 7,340,486 downwards.
TCTCCCTTCTGCAATCAATCACGTCCTGAATATCGAGCGAATATCATAGATGCATTTATTACCAGCTCGTACAAGTATGGATTCCCGTGTTGGGCAAAGTATTAGGGTGCACCCACATTTATCGACGCGGAACCGGTTAACACCGGTCAAAAAAATATTAATCGGCCCCTTGGGAAGATTTGATTGGTAAAATTTGAATGGGCCCCGACTGTGAGTCGTTCTGTTCTGCTTCTTCCCGCTGTTCTGTTGGGCTTGTTTCTTTCTTTTTAGTTTTTATATAAGTTAACTTTTTCACGTATTTTTCAAAATTAGTTTTTACGCAGTTGGGTTTTTTGTTTTTCTTTAATTAGAGAATAGCATTGCAGAAGTAGTCGAGAGTCGAGACACAAGTAGATAATCTAAACGAGACTATATGCTATTAAACATGAGTCTACGAACTCGTGAACACGTTCTAAAGAACCTTACAAGTTATATTACTCTAAAACATGACGTAAATATTGTTATGAAATTTCTAATAGTACATGTAACCCTCGAGCGTACAAGGATCCGATATTCCTTGAGAAAATATTACTTTACAAAGTAAAATGAAAAGAAAACATTATTTTCTTAGAGTTATCCTTGGGGATTGACTAAACACAAAAGTTTCAGCCTTCCGAACTTTCGTAGAAAATCACTGCTGAACATCGTAAAGAGGGCCAAAGTTTTTTTATGTCGTTAAGGTGAGGCAGCCTCTAAAATTGCTAAAGGCTATGTTTGGTCCACTCCATAGAGATTTTAAGAAGTTTAAAACTAAATAATTAGTTTACAGACAAGACCTTCTTGTTACCATTTGAAATTTTAGAGTTATGGGCGACTTTAAGCTTTACTATAATCTATGGTTAAACGTCCAAGAGCCCAGCTACACTATAACATACACAGTAATGACGTCTTAGCAAGAGTTGTTCAGCCTGATAAGCACTCTCTGTTGCTGTATAGAAATTGAAGATCTGGAACATCTGATGTGGAACACCAAGAGACTTGCTACACTATAACATTTACAGGAATGACGTCTTAGCAAGAGTTGTTCAGCCTGATAAGCACTCTCTGTTGTTGCCGTATACAAATTGAAGATCTGGAACACCTGATGTAGAACACCAAGAGCCCAGCTACACCACAACATATATAGGAATGACGTCTTAGCAAAGTCGTTCAGCCTGATAAGCACTCTCTGTTGACGTATAAAATTAAAGATCTGGATGTGGAAATCAAAGCTATCACTAATTTCACTGTATAATTTTAAAATAACATAAGCTGGGAATACCTCCACGCACGCTGGGAATACTCCTTCGGCGGTAACAGTTTAGAACTAATTTTTGATGACGATGAATTTAATATAAATATGAATATAAATTTGACTCTACAGGCCAAAACTCCCATTTTTTTTTTTTACCCGGGCTCTTGAAATTGGACATCAGACTTATCAGATCTTCGATTTTGACCTGTGTGAGTCTTAGGAACAGTGATATACGTACTCGTAGGTATACAGGCTCACTAACCGCTTGTGTATAGGTACATCTACATTATACAGGGTGTCCAGTAATGAATGGATAACCTTGGAATGGGTCATAGTAGAACTAAAGGCGATTCAGAAAAAAATACAAAAAAAAATCAATACCGAGTATTTCCTAAGATATGTCACTTTTAAGAATATTGGTTATTTTTGGTACCCTACTTTACATTCTTGCACACCACGACCACAAATTGATGAATTCCATCATTTTTTTTATTTTTAAAATAATCTACATTAACTGCGATAATAGATGAGCAGTAAAGAGTAACAATGCTACTAAACAGCTTTTTAAAAAATGAACACGAATTAGTACTTTAGTGAAAAAAATGAGAAAAAATTTCATTGTGACAAAGTTTAAGCAACCATAACATGAAAAAAATGTAAAGCAACACAGGTAACCAATAATTTTTAAAATTCATAAGAATAATACCATTCTGAAATCTGCATTAAGTGCATATTATTTCAAAATTATTGGTCACCTGTGTTGCCATATGTTTTTCGTCATTGTACCTATTGAAAATAATAAATAATTGCTATTTGTGTTTGAAAGGAGAGAAATTTGCTAACCTAACCTGGGTGAAGGTCGGTGAAGGTATCCAACAGATTTGAAATTGGTGTCATTCGAAGCGTCTAGAAGATGAGACTTTTTTTTCTTCAACTAACTTTTCTCAACAGCAATTTTCTCTCCTTTCAAACTCAATCAGCAATAATTCATTATTTACATTAGGTACAATGATAAGTAATACTATTTTGAAATCGGCATTAAGTGCACATTATTTTAAAATTATTGGTCACGTGTGTTGTCATACGTTTTTTTTTTCATGCTATGGTTGCTTAAACTTTGTCATAACGACATTTTTTCTCAATTTTTTCACTAAATCACTAATTCGAGTTAATTTTTTGAAAAGCCGTGTATTAACAGTGTTACTATTTACTGCTCATCTATCAGCTCAGTTAATGTAGATTATTTTAACAGTAAAAAAATGATGGAATTCATAAATTTGTGGTCGTGGTGTGCAAGAATGTAAAGTAGGGTACCAAAAATAACCAATATTCTTAAAAGTGACATATCTTAGGAAATACTCGGTATTGATTTTTTTTTTGTATTTTTTTCTGAATCGCCCTTAGTTCTACTATGACCCATTCCAAGGTTATCCGTTCATTACTGGACACCCTGTATACATTTGTTAGTATTTTCTAATAGATATACTTAGGTCCTCTGTTCCAAAGATGCAAGTGAAAGACGCTGTTTGTGTACGTGTGCAGAAGTGACTTGGCCTTTACTGTAATTTAAATTTTCTGAGGTATTCTAAATAAAAAGAAAATCAATTATGAGATCTACTTTACAAGCCTTATTACTTCTTAGAACCAAAGATTGGGTTCAAAATTTATCTTTTCAGTTTATTTCCAAGAAATCTCTAGTCTTAGGAAATAATTGGTTCGATTGTTCGTAGCAACGAGTTCTTTATTTCTAAGAAAATAGCAAATCAAAGATATACATTTATCCTCAAGAGTAGGTCCTTCGAGAAGTGTCGTTCTCAAAGCAGTTTTATTAGGTACGTATTTCGAAAAACAAGACATCTTTGAGCCAAGCATAAGAGGCCTTAATTAATAAATCTAAATCGAGAACTTTCTATCGCAGACGAGGGGCGCAGAAAGTCAAGACGTCCCGTCCCTATTTAGAATTGTTCGGAATCAAACCTTACGGACTAGTTCATTATTTCGGGTCGATGCAATACTTTTCATCTTACATTCTCCTCACACAATCCATCCGTCTTTTCTATCGCGCATTGGCAATGTTATAAACTACGAAAAGCAAAAGCGCGTCATCAGTTGCTTATAATTTTTTTCTCAAAAATTATTTTTGGGGTCAGTTAGATCTAACTGGATGTAATGGAATGTTAGTTTTTTACATGGAGCGACTGTGTATTGGACCTTTACGACCCGATTCCTAGACAAAAATAAAACGTTTCATAAGGATCTGAATGCGAGCCGGTTCAATATCGTCAATACCTACCGGCTTCACAATATATAATAAGTGGTAAACCCAGGGCCGCCTTTTCCAAGGGGCACTCTGAGAAGGTGCCTAGGGCCCCAAGTTTCTGTGAAAAACAACTTCTGTAGAAAACATAATTTATCCGAAGGGTTAATAAGATGTGAGCCGTGGGACTTGGTCGAAGCAAGGCACCGCGACCCTGAAAATCGAAGATTATTGGGAGGAATAGGGTAATTTTTAGTCAGTGGGGTCTGATATTCTCTTCCACTCAGGGCGCCGGACTTATTTGATGTTTTCTAAACTGCGGTCGCTTTAGCATACTACTTGTCTTCTTATGACTCTAGCGTTTCTGCATAACATAAGTCTATAGTTATGTATATTTTTGTGGAAACTCAAGGAAAACTCAACGTATCTCAGAATATCTGGAGTCCCTTAGTCCTAAAGTACCCTGCAGGGCCTCAAATACACTAAATACGGGCCTGGCTAAGCCCGCTTAACGTTCAATAAATACGTGTTGTCGGTACGATAAACATAATAGTATCCATTAGAGGTTTTTATAATTCGTTCCGAGTCCAATGGGGCGTTCTCACATCGTCGGTCGACACGAATCGTTGGCGCCGATTGAACCGCAAACCAGTGGTCGTTGGAGCGAATTGTTCGCTGGTCAACTAAAACTAACTAACCGTGGTATATTATGTACTACATTTTATATAGAAATATCAAGATTGTTGAGGATATCGGTACAAAAGATTTTCGCAACATTGAGTTGACAAGTGGCCCTTGGCTGCCTTTGAAGAATCTCTCTTTCAGATAATTTAGAAAGTCACTAGGACTTGCTACTATCAACATATTTATGAACTCGACAGAATGAAGATTAAGCTTAGTGTCTCTTCGTATTTACTTTGGTAGTCCGTCAAAAACTCGATTAACTATACGGGTTTTTTTTATCTTTAAACTTTAGTGATTCACAGGGCTTTTTATTTGGTCAAGGTAGGTAGGTAATGAATATTTGAACTACCCTAAGATTCTTTTTATGAATACAAATGAAAGGACCTAGCTGAAATCACTTGGACATTACAATCATTGTAATATCATCGCCATCTGTAATTTGTGCAATTCCGAAGACCAACTACAGACTGCTACGCATTTTATTTTGACCACCAATCGAATTTCTTTCTTTCATTCATATTATTTGAGAAGTTTTGTGTATTTTGGAAATCTACCTATAGTAGTTAAAAGTTTCTAGTACTTCAGACATCTGGAAGAAACGAAATATAAACCTTCGAAGGGTCTTCAAAGTTTTTTGGCTAGAGGTTCTGTAATTCGGCGAATTAAGAAAGTAGTTAATTCCAAGTAATCCAGTTTGGATTAGGAACTTTTTCTTATTTTAGTTTGCCAACAAACATGTACAGACGCCAGAAGGTCAAACTAACCCAATTTGTCAAATTTTTTAACCGACTTTTAAAAAAGGAGGTTACTCAATTCGACCGTATATAATAAGTATAATTATGCTTTTTTTTCTTTTATTAAGTTTGTTCGCGCAGAATGTCGTCCTATATGAAACGATTTTGATGATTCTTTTTTTGTTGGATAGAAGATATTTCAGTGGTAGTCCCATTATAAGGAAATCGAGGTTTGATGATGGAAGACCAGAGAAATTGAGGGGAACTTTCAAAAATGGTAGGGGCGACTGAAGCGTTTGTAAGATTTTTCATTAAGAATTTTAAAGCACTACTATTTAATAAAGGTCTTTTTTTTTTTTTTTTTTTAGGTGGTAAAATCATCAAATGAGGCCTCCCGCCCTGGGTGGGGCGGAAGGGACTGTCAGACTCTTACTGACTAAAATCCACCCGTGTTCCTTCGGATGCCCTTTACGTTCCGGGGCCACGGTATCCTGGGTTAAGAAAAACCCGCGGCCCCAGCAGGCATTTGGCCCCATAAGGGGGCCCCGTCAGTTTGCTGACTACTCCCCGAAGGCACGCGCGAAACACGACACGACGCGCCACCGACCCGGGCTTGGTCCTTGGTCGGACGGCGAGCTACCCATTACTCACCGTCCGCAAGCCCGCTCCGCCGCTGTGCCCTCTGCTAATCAGAGGGACACGCGTTGGAGCGTCCACCCGACAGGCTATTCGCATACAGGCAAAGAGACCCCTTAGACACACAGTGCCTAAGAAAGAGTTTTTGCCCGCATCCCAGGGTGCACCGGCCTGAAAAACTGGTCTTCCCCACGGACGTATCCGAGAGGGAACTCCAGTCCACGGGCGCACGTGGAGGTTTCCTGTCTTAGCACCCCTTAATAAAGGTCTGGAGTTGATCTGATGATGGAGCCGAGAGACAGTCGAGGGAACTCCTCATTGATTCACAGCACCTATCTTGTGTTTGAACTTGATTAATTTGAATTGATGAGAACTTTACACCAAGATGGATTGTAACTGTCATTAGGGGTTTGATGATGAAGACGAAGAACAGTTCAGGGAACTCCTCAACGGTTTACAGCAGCTACCTTACATTTGGACTTAATTTATTTAAATTGATGAGAACTTTGTATTCGATTCAGTATGCTTGCCATTTAGTCCCATAATAAAAAAAATATTTAGTTTCGTTCAATAGTTTTTATTTATGAGCTTTTTTAGCTTATTGTTTGAACGGGCAATGATGTAACCGGTGCTATGGATGGTAAAATTTTAGTGCATATTTAAGAAAATTATGTAATTGACAAGAATTTGTTATTTGGTAGTTTTTGAAGTCGGTTACATTTTTTTGAAAAAGTTTTTTTACCAATCGAACATTAACCTTTCACTACTGTGATAAGGTTAAAAATCTATTAAAGAAATTTGACAGATTGAGGTTGGTTGATGAACTGGCGTCTGTACAATATTTTTATGCTATAGGATTCTTTCTAGTATCTATCTAGATTAAAAAAACCGGCCAAGTGCGAGTTGGACTCGCCCATGAAGGGTTCCGTAGCAGCAAGCATAGATTAGAGATATAATTATATTGAGATTAGTAAGTAATATACACAAACAATAAAAATAACTTTGTTTTTCATAGTATTTGTATGAATGGCAAAGTTATATTTGCGGTTTTTGAAAATGTACTATATCTCAAAAACTGCTAACTGTATCTCATCCAAACCAATTTTCGTTGGTAGTTTTGGTTGAGGTCTACATTATATATTTTTTTTAGTTTTATCATTCTCTTATTTTAGAAGTTACGGGGGGGGGACACACTTTTTACCACTTTGGAAGTGTCTCTCGCGCAAACTGTTCAGTTTAGAGAAAAATGATGTTAGTAACCTCAATATCATTTTTAAAGACCTCTTCATAGATACCCCACACGTATGGGTTTGGTGAAAATTTTTTTTTTGAGTTTCAATTCTAAGTATGGGGGGCTCCCCCAAAATTTGTTTTGTTTTGATTTTTGTATGAAAATCCTAATGCGGTTCACATAATACATCTTTCTACCAAGTTTCAACAGGATAGCTCTTATACTTTCGACAAAAAGTGGCTGTGACATACACGGACAGACAGACAGACAGACATGACGAATCTATAAGGGTTCCGTTTTTGCCATTTGGCTACGGAACCCTAAAAAAAGTGTGGCACTCGAGGACTGCCGCGGTAAAGCTATTGCATAGCATATTTATCAACTTATGCAAATATAATTATTTATTTATTATATTTATTACTGTACTAATTAGGCTATGGTCTGCCACGTCAATCAAGTGAAACGGCAAGAAAAGTTCTCCCTCTCCCTCAATACAATTGCCCCTTGCTCAATAAAAGCATGCTTTCCTGCTAGTAATGAGCACGTTTGTCCATACCTTTATGAGCACGTCTGTCCGTACCTTTATAATTGCCGAAGTCTCCCGAACTGAAACAACGTTAGACGACGGTGTCAAGGATTTTCCTTAGGTTTTTAGGAATTACTTGATACGGTCGCCGCGCCGCGCCGCACTCAGAGCTCGCGATAAAAGCTATGCAATAGCTTAATAACACACCCTTTTCATCCAAAACGCTCAGGGACATGATAATTATAAATTATTATTATTATTACATATTATTTAAACCTCACAAACACTCTAAAAACAATAAAAAATGTGTGGCACCTAAAGAGATTTGTTATAAGAAGCACGCGCCTAAGATGCTACTAGATCCCGGTTTCGGTACTTGTGATTGTTTTGTATTGACTTACTGTTACTGTTAGCCTATTTAATCCCACTGCTGGGCAAAGGCCTCTCCCCATGATCTCCAGTTTTCTCGATCAAGGGCCAAAGTGGACCACTGGTCGTTGGTTTTATCCAGCTCATTCCGCCGTCTTCTACGAGGTCTGCCGCGACGCCTTCTGGCTGTGTCAGGGCTCCACATTGACTTAGTGTAACAAAATTAAAATGACTGAAATAAAATGATATTAACCAAACTCAACGAATTCATCATCATTGGCAGCCTGTTTAACTTTTCTATGTAATATTCCTCACCGTCAAAGACTCAAAGATCTTTCCAGAAGACGTCTTGGCAAGCAGCTCGGCGAGTTCGGTAGCCATGCGCCGGCGCAGCCAGCGGGTGTCGGCCGTGCTTTGCTGGAATATGAACTGCAGCATCGTGTTGAGAGCGCCCTCTGGCGTGCTGCCCAGCCCACGTGTGAGCTCGTTGAGAAGTTCCTGTTGAAGAAAAATAGATCAGTATTTCAGAAAACAGGAAATTATTCATAGGTAAAGCTTTTATTTGGAAAGAATAATTTGAACCGCGAACAGGATTTGACCCTGCGACCTCCGGATTCAGTACAGTAACCGGCACGGTTCTCGGCGTAAGAGTGGGGATGGCTTTGCGCATCGTACACATAGCGACAAATGAAACGCACAATAAAACGTACAAAACAACGAATCCCGAGTGGCGGCTATGACGCGATGCGCTACGGCACGCTACGCGGGCCAATCACTACACTTTCCCCGCCCCCGTTCCTCATTCATCTACCAAAGGGATCTAATAACTCACTTCTGCGCAGGTGAAGGTCAGCGCTCAAGATCCATGCCGGTATTTATACCTACATCCGACCCTCTTTCCAACCGAGCTTCCGCGGTTCGAATTTTTCTTTGCGCGCATTTTTCTTACGCATGCGTTAATGCGCCTAATATGTATAAAATTATTCATAGTTTATTAAAATACTTCTAAACAAAACACAGGTAAGCTAGAGAATATCACTATTTACTATTTTTATTGAGTTTTACTTCAATTAATTGTATATGCACCTGCCATGTTATCTCTCCACTCTTGGTTGACTGGTTGAGAAAGCCTCAGGCATTAGGGTCTGCGTATGTACTATCGCCCAATGTACCTATATACTGACCACCGTAAAGACTATTTTTGCTTGCAGAGTAATAACTTTCACTTCCTAGGCCCTTTGTTTTGAGTTTTTGACCATTCATCCTATTCATAAAAAAGGGTCATCTATTTCATAAAAAAGGTGGCCAGTTCACAGATGTGGGATACTGCGCACGCGATTTTGTTTTAAAAGTGAGCAGAGATTACATTGTTCGATAGTACCTTTTGTATAGCATGACGTTTTATATACATAAATAAGCCGTTATTTAATCTACGTGGTCGGTCTAATTCTAAAGAAAATACAGCAAAATAAACAGAAGGATGTATTCTAAAAAAACAACCTAAGTATTATCAGCTACTGAATGTTGTTCTCGATCGGCGAAAATAACGAGTTATTATTAATGTGATCGAATTAAAACCGAGAAAGGTCTATTTATATAGTATTTGATTAAAATATCTTGTGTAAATTAAATACAGGAAATTTCAGGAACATCGATATCCACTTTCAGTATAAATTAAATTTCAGTAAATTTCTTATTCTTCGGTGAATTCGTTCTATTTACATTGAAGGCTGCGTTTATAAATAGACCCTATAGGTATCAATAAACTGGTCCATTATAATGGTAAATCATCAAAGGTATCTTATTTAATAAGATTTACCCGGACAATGTTGGTATATTTCAGGTACCTGTTTTGCAATTCTCTTAACAATTTTCTTCAAAATTATCATAATTTCTACCTGAACTAGGTACTAAGAACGACGAACGATGAACTCGTGGAAAATGACGGAAAAGGTCAAACCTACGCCTGGGAGCTGCCAGGGAATTTTCATCGAAAACGCTGCATAATATGCTTTATTACCCGTACCCAAAGCAGGAGCACAGGGCTAGTTCAGTTAAAAAATACGATGATTAAGAACTTCCTTATTTTTTGTCGTCGGTCAAAAACGTAAAATCCTCATGTCTCGGAAAGCAAGTAAAGCATTGGTTGGTTGCCTAAATTTCCAGCTTACTTGTGCCGCCGCCACGAACGAAACTCGGTCGCGAGAATATACGATTATTACTATGATTGCGTAATTAACTAATATTAATGGTTTAAGTTGCAATTAACACCTTAACCGCACTATAAATCAAGTGCCGAGGTACTGTATTGCCGTGTATTTGCGCAGTAATTATGCACGTGCCCAATGTTGTGACGATCAATCTATTAACTATTGATGATGATGATGAGGGACAGCGTTTCATTAAGGCCAACTGTTCACTGGTGACTTTTTGTCACCCCTTCGATTGCTATGAAGATATTATGGGAGTGTGCTGATTATGGTGACAAATAATTTCTAGCGACCAGTATATTCAACTGGGTGACAAAAAGTTTCCAGTAGGCCAACCGCTCACGGTGTATTTTTGTCGTGGAGAAAATCAAAATCACAAGTCATTTATTCAAATTAGACTGATTTATCAGCACTTTTTGAAGGACAAATTTTTAAATAAGACAGTCCCACAAAGTACCCCCCTTCGACACTTGTCTAGTGTTTTGGCTGGGAAGAAGAAGTGGCGGAACAAACTCACCAGCAACACATCTCTCTGTACGGTTAGAAGAACCAAGATTTTATACAATTTAATTGAATAGATAGATAGATAGATAGAATATACTTTATTGTACACCAAAATTGTAACACAACTATTATAAACATTACTAATTCTATGGTTACAATGGCGGTCTTATCGCTAAGGTTAATTGAAAAATTAAATACAATTTAATAGACTTTTTGTTTCCCCGTCGTTACATAGGGAGTTTGCTGATTATGGTGACAAATAGTTTTGAGCGGCCGACACTTTCGATTGTACGATGAAAAGCAGCCCCGGGGAATTTTCATCGAAAACGCTGCATAATATTATGCTTTATACCCGTACCCAAAGCAGGAGCACAGGGCTAGTTCAGTTAAAAAATACGATGATTAAGAACTTCCTTATTTTTTGTCGTCGGTCAAAAACGTAAAATCCTCATGTCTCGGAAAGCAAGTAAAGCATTGGTTGGTTGCCTAAATTTCCAGCTTACTTGTGCCGCCGCCGCCACGAACGAAACTCGGTCGCGAGAATATACGATTATTACTATGATTGCGTAATTAACTAATATTAATGGTTTAAGTTGCAATTAACACCTTAACCGCACTATAAATCAAGTGCCGAGGTACTGTATTGCCGTGTATTTGCGCAGTAATTATGCACGTGCCCAATGTTGTGACGATCAATCTATTAACTATTGATGATGATGATGAGGGACAGCGTTTCATTAAGGCCAACTGTTCACTGGTGACTTTTTGTCACCCCTTCGATTGCTATGAAGATATTATGGGAGTGTGCTGATTATGGTGACAAATAATTTCTAGCGACCAGTATATTCAACTGGGTGACAAAAAGTTTCCAGTAGGCCAACCGCTCACGGTGTATTTTTGTCGTGGAGAAAATCAAAATCACAAGTCATTTATTCAAATTAGACTGATTTATCAGCACTTTTTGAAGGACAAATTTTTAAATAAGACAGTCCCACAAAGTACCCCCCTTCGACACTTGTCTAGTGTTTTGGCTGGGAAGAAGAAGTGGCGGAACAAACTCACCAGCAACACATCTCTCTGTACGGTTAGAAGAACCAAGATTTTATACAATTTAATTGAATAGATAGATAGATAGATAGAATATACTTTATTGTACACCAAAATTGTAACACAACTATTATAAACATTACTAATTCTATGGTTACAATGGCGGTCTTATCGCTAAGGTTAATTGAAAAATTAAATACAATTTAATAGACTTTTTGTTTCCCCGTCGTTACATAGGGAGTTTGCTGATTATGGTGACAAATAGTTTTGAGCGGCCGACACTTTCGATTGTACGATGAAAAGCAGCCCCGGGGACTTTTCATTGAAAAGTCCCCGCGACCAAAAGTTTCCAGTAGACCAGCTGCTCACTGGTGACTTTTTAACGCGAAGACTTTTTGTTTCCCCATTGACTGCTATGGCGATATACGGGAGTGCGCTGATTATGGTGACAGATTGTTATCTAGTGGTACATTTGAGTGACAAAAAGGTTCCAGTGAGCGGAAGCTCTAACACGTTGTAGTTTCACTATCGATTTGTGAATATGTGCCGCATTATTTGAAGCTTGAATGATTAATTACTAGCGATAATAAAATATAATAAACGGTAACATCGCCCTCGCCGTAGTGTGCTAGCAATAATGTTAAAGCTGTGTTTCAATTTTTTTATGTCTACAGTGAAATAATATAATATATTCTATATGTTTGTGTTTAAAAGCTTTTCTTTGGATCGATAGTGTCCTATTATTGTGCTAAGCCTATAACGGAGCAGAAAAAAACAGTGTTCTGCTTTTCGGTTGGTTCGAAGGAAAGCTTTTAAGTTTATGCATTTTCTTTGGTGAGTTTAAAAACTGCTTCTACTCTTCCACATTTACTTTTATAACAAATATTTGTAGTTTTGTTTTTTCGTGAGAAACAAAAATACTAAAGATCTTCAGGAATCGAAAGCGTATTCCATCTAGATCCGAAATAGTTCCCTAGTTTTAGAAACTAAATTCAACCGCACAGACTGTTTCGTTTTATAATAATGTTAATTGAAAATACTATCAACCACACTGTTTCCTAAGCTCCATTGTAGAACAGATTAAAGTAGATGTTACACCTTAATGATAAATGAGGTACTAAAGCGCCTATTAACCGGAGAACAAAGGCGAGATAACTGAATGCTAATCTCCTATCATTATCATCCGCCACCTTCCTAATTCCTTTTGATGAAAATAGCTGAGAAAATAGCACTTTATTATGGAGATCGTTTCTCTACATTGACACTTAAATGTCAGTGCGTAGGTAGGAATAGTCATGGTACTATTAGAGACTAAGTTGAGGAGTGGAGTGCCTCAAGAGCGTTAGTGTCTAAACATACTATGCCGAAGTTACGCGACCGAAGTTCAGCACAATTACGCCTGCAATGCTATTTGAATTACTGACGGCACACTATGCCAAAATTACGTCGCGTCATAGCGTACAGCCTTCGGTCGGGCGTAAGTTCAGCGGCAACTTATTCTGTGACCATACATTATACGCGACCGAAGTTCGGTTCGATTACCGACGAAGATCCGGGGGAGGGGAGCAGCAGGGAGCCGCCCGCGCCGAATTTCTGCCGCGTATAAGTTCGGCACTTATGGTGTGTCATATCAGCCAAATACGTCGGAACGTGAAATCAGCCGCTAAACTTCGGTCGCGTAACTTCGGTATCAACGACCATTTATATCTAGACTCCTAATCACAGGCGACCGATGTCTGTCAACACATTAGGTAAAAAAATCTTAAAACCGTCGTGACTCGACCACTCCTGTGAGTCCCCGTGTCGCACTGACCTTGAGTTAGCCAATCAGAACGCAGACCCCGTCCCCGTTAGCCAATCAGGACACAGTACCCCGTCCCCCTCGCTGACTTCGTACCTCAGCGACTTGACAGAATATTTTCGTTAGTCAGATCGTGCATGCGGCGTCTAGATATAAATGGTCGTTGTTCGGTATAGTGTGTTTAGACACTTAGAATAGTTGATTATAGGGAAAATGTACATTTATCAGTTTCATTGCAAATGCAAAAGCCAATACGAAATTTACCTTTTGATAGCTATTTGATGGTCAACACACAGACACCGAGATACGCAATAGCCCCGCTGGAACGCAAAGGGCATTTGTAGTCATTATTCTGAGCAGAGTGCTTTTTAGTCAGAGAGTCTGACAAAGACATTCTTTGTAGGTATAGACTTTTGTGTAATACAGATTAAAACCTCATTTAATTTTAAAACTTTTGATTTGAGTTTAAGAACTCAAGCAATTAAAACTTTATAGCCGTCTCTAGTTATTGAATACTGGTAATTTTATATTAAAATCGATTGATGGTGTTATTCACTGATTACACGTTGTACTAATATGTCTATGATATATATCTAGCTGAAGACAAACAAATAGTTGCTGGATCACGGTTTTAGTTTTTAACCGACTGAAGGAAGGGTTATATTTTTTGGCTAAAATTATTTGTTTTGCAACTTTATTCCTAGTTCTATTTTTGAACAGGAAATTAAACAAATGAAGTCATGTAAACCTATCTTAAGTTTAACAAATAATTCCGAGAATATAATTTTAAGGCGTTCAAGGGTCACGAAGTCCCTCCTTACCGAATTTCCGTGACTCTAAAACGTAAAGGGCTATTGAAGGACACCGTAGATTTTAGTCAGTACGTGTCTGACAGTCCCTCCCGCTCTGTCCTGGGTGGGAGGACTCATTTGATGATTATACCACGATAAAAAAGGGAGGTGAGTGGAAAAGCCGTGAGGAGACGCCCCAGGAAAACCTACACTGACATATATTTGGTGAACTGTTTCAGAAAGGCTGGGTGCGTAGTACTCGCAATCGGCATGCGTGTCGTAAGGGTCAGTTCAGATAGAGACGCGAAGCGACGCGACGTGACGCAACGATACTGCAAATGTGTATCTTATCATGTAGTAAATAAAGTTAGATTTTGAGTCGCCAATAAAATGCAGCGCGTCGCCGCGCTGCGCCGCGCTGGGTTGTGAACTTGTGACAGGTGTCACGTATCTTTTCGTGTAGGAAATAGAGTTAGATTTTGAATAGCTCTATTGATATGTGCGCGCAGCGTCACGTCTCGGTCTGAGCTGGCCGTACCCTTAGCAAGAGTTTTCAGTATTTGAAACGTAAAGTAAACTGGAACTTTGACAATTTCTAATTGACAATTTTGAAGGAAAAAATTAGTTCCTTCTTCGCACACCAGAGGCGCTGTTCCATTTTTTCATACAAGAAACGCTGTAAATACGGAAAAGACGCTGTAAATTAAAAGAGAAAACTCGTACTAAGGGTACAGATATATTAATGTGGATAAGGCGAACGGAATATGTAAGGATCGTACCAAGTGGCGGTGTAGTTTCTGCCTACCCCCATGTGAAGAAGAAGGCAGTTTATATAATGTATGTAATATAATTTCGTCAAGAACAACATTATCCCTACAAAGGGGAAAAAATCCCCAATCTACCAATGAAGAGACAAACGGAGACGTTCACGTATCTACGAGACATATAACAGACAGCGACAGACTTGTGCGTCAATTCAATTTGTTTCAACCCCTCGTCTTGTTTCCGAGGTCGAATTTCCTGTGACAGATATCAGTAACTTATCAAAGCTTTACGGATGTCATGTGGTTAGAAAATCACGGGATTTGTATGATATTTTCTATTCCAATGAATCATATTTTTAACCGACTTCAAAAAAGGAGGAGGTTCTCAATTCGGTCGGTTTTTTTTATGTATGTACACCGATTACTTCGAGGTTTCTAGTCGGATTAGTGTAATTCTTTTTTCGTTCGATGCAGTATACTTTCCCATTGGTCCAATGGTCCCATAAAATAACTTTTCTTTCGGAAGTCGGTAGCATAAAAGACAACGAAATAAAAAAAAAACAAAGCCACCGACTTCCGAAAGAAAAGTTATTTTGTAGGTTATTTTACCCATTTTTGTGGTTGTTTTTGAAGGCGGTAATTTTTTTTTTTTAAGTTTTTTGTCGGCAAGGTTGGCAAAGTGGCTAAGTGATCGACGCTGCGCTGTGTGTTGCGAGTTCGATTTCCAGACAAATCAAATGGCCTATAAATATTTGTTCCGGGTGTAGCTGTTTGTGCCTGTCTAGCCTTTTTTATGGATTCTGTCAAATCAGACCAGTCGTCTTAAAGCGAGAGTAATTCGACTGTGGGAAAGAGACAGAGCTATACAAGTCATCTAGCGCCATCTCGTCAGGTCCGCGCCGACCCCTTGCAGCGCCTTTGTGCAAAACCTATGAAGCGCCTTCGAAGTATTCGTCTTTCAAATTTCTTTCATAAATTCAAATTTTTTCCTGAAATATTTTCTTCAGTTTTATCAATCTATCAGTTTCCCGCCAGTTCGCACCGTACCCGCGACACCACTAGCTAATACCCATTTTCGATAAAATGTTTGTAATTGTTGTGGGAAATCCCCGTCGGGTCGCATCGGGTTACGTTTATAAACTAATCCACGACACGGCCTTTGAAATAAAATACATAGATTAATTACTAATAATAAAACAGTCGGCTATCATAGCGAACTCGGCGCGGCTGGCGGTTCTTTTGATTTTTAAAGCAGAGCTCGTAATTCATGTAAACAAAGCCCAAAATGTAAACAGTGGGTCAATTCAAATAGTTTAGATAAGCATCGTCTTGGGAGACTTGTATATACTTACTCATCGATACTCAAGTATTAATATGTTGTAATGTGACAATAGTTATTTGTGCAACAAGAGAGCAAAGTCGTTTTTTGCTGCGAGTGCTGATTTTGAATCCTGAGTGTGGTGAGGGATTCAAAGGCACGAGATGCAAAAAACTTTGCTCTCGTGTAACACATATAACTTTTCACTTCAGCAGCGAGAACACTTTAGGAGATAATAAATATTGTTACGTCGATCGAATTGCGAGACCTATCTATAAGCTTCTCGAAAGTTCCACAAGGTTCTCGACAATTCTACCGAAGGTTGGTCTGAAAGTTTCTAGAAATTTCTACCCTGTTCTAGATGTTTCGAGATGGTTCTGGAATGTTCCAGAAGGTATGGGACTATGTCGAAGTCTATGGATGTTTCCAGAACATTCGACCACCTTCTAGAAACATCTAGTGGGTCCGGCCGGGGTATAAAAAGGGGTGCCGATCGGCGAGCTGAGTCAGTCTGGTTTTGACTACGATCGAGGCAACTCGAAGTGAACTGGAAGCGATCTCTAAGTGATTTTTACGTGTGATTAAGTGAGTTTATAAGTGTTTAATTGTTGAGTAGTGTTAAGTGTTCGTTTTAATTAGTTATTCGTGTGTGAATAAAGTTTATTTGGTTTTAATTGGTGTTAATTAATTTATCCCAATACCCAGCTCGTAACAATATTTACATGTTAAATATCAGTTTTATTTGCAGTAAATACTTATTTTCGTTAAAATACAACAATAAGTTAAAAGTTCAATAAATTACATTAAATAGTACATTGGTATCCAAGGCGTGAAAGTTACTTATTCGTCCGATCGTCCCGAGACGGAGTTTGGCGCCCGTAACGTAGTGAGGGCGCTAATAATTCGAGGGACTAAATAAGTAATTTACCCGAGGTAAACACTGTGCTTTTCAATACGAATAAGAGGAAAGTAAAATTAACAACATAAATTATTTGCTAAAGAAAAAACCGGCCAAGTGCGAGTTGGACTCGCGTGAAGAGGGTTCCGTACGATGTTACCTATCACGTTTTTTTTTAAATCTGACCCAAATTGGTACGCACAATATTGAGTGATTTACCATGTTCTTTTAATATCATGGACTTCTTATAGGTTTTCCTATAATCTATAAGTAGAAAACTAAATTCTGTATTTAAAAAAAAAATAGGTTCAGTAGTTTCGGAGATAAGGGGGGAATGTTCAAATTTTGTCTATTTTCTTGAATAACTTGGAAACTATTTATTTTAAAATTACAAAAAAAATATATTTAAGATTGTCTCAACAAGACCTTTCATTTGATATGTCACACGATGCAGTTTTCAAATATTTTTTTTAATTTTCCCCTTCCCCCCCAAAAATTACCTCCCATATACAGATATGGACTTCTTATAGGTTATCCTATAATCTATAAGTAGAAAACTAATTCCTGTATTTTTTTCAAAATTTTAGGTTCAGTAGTTTCGGAGATAAGGGGGGGGGAATGGTCAAGCTTCGTCTATTTTTTTTGAATAACTTGGAAACCATTTATTTTAAAATTACAAAAAAATACTTTTAAGTTTGTCTCAACAATACCTTTCATTCGATATGTCACACGATGCACTTTTCAAATATTTTTCTTTTAATTTTCCCCTTCCCCCCCAAAAAATTACCTCCCATATACAGATATGGACTTCTTATAGGTTATCCTATAATCTATAAGTAGAAAACTAATTCCTGTATTTTTTTCAAAATTTTAGGTTCAGTAGTTTCGAAGATAAGGGGGGGGGGAATGGTCAAGT
This sequence comes from Agrotis exclamationis, assembly GCA_950005045.1. Classification (NCBI taxonomy): domain Eukaryota; kingdom Metazoa; phylum Arthropoda; class Insecta; order Lepidoptera; family Noctuidae; genus Agrotis; species Agrotis exclamationis. Next base: position 7,322,527 of record OX465417.1, on the reverse strand, counting down.
TTCGTCTATTTTTTTTGAATAACTTGGAAACCATTTATTCTAAAATTACAAAAAAAATACTTTTAAGTTTGTTTCAACAATACCTTTCATTTGATATGTCACACGATGCACTTTTCAAATATTTTTTTAAAATTTTCCCCTTCCCCCCCCCAAAAATTACCTCCCATATACAGATATGGACTTCTTATAGGTTATCCTATAATCTATAAGTAGAAAACTAATTTCTGTATTTTTTTCAAAATTTTAGGTTCAGTAGTTTCGGAGATAAGGGGGGGGGAATGGTCAAATTTCGTCTATTTTCTTGAATAACTTGGAAACCATTTATTTTAAAATTACAAAAAAAAATACATTTAAGATTGTCTCAAAAAGGCCTTTCATTTGTTATGTCACACGATGCAGATTTCAAATATTTTTTTTTAATTTTCCCCTTCCCCCCAAAAAATTACCTCCCATATACAGATATGGACTTTTTATAGGTTTTCCTATAATCTATAAGTAGAAAACTAGTTACTGTATTTTTTTCAAAATTTTAGGTTCAGTAGTTTCGGAGATAAGAGGGGAGGGGGAATGGTCAAATTTCGTCTATTTTCTTGAATAACTTGGAAACTATTTATTTTAAAATTACAAAAAAAATACATTTAAGATTGTCTCAACAAGACATTTCATTTGATATGTCACACGATGCAGTTTTCAAAACTTTTTTTTTCATTTTCCCCTTCCCCCCCAAAAATTACCTCCCACATACAGATTTCATCTATTCAGGTCACGCCTCTGTGCTTGGGTCACAGGAATTGATATGTGTACCAAATTTCAACCCAATCGGTCTAGTAGAATCGGAGATAATTGACCGTAAGCGACAGACAGACGGACACACGAGTGATCCTATAAGGGTTCCGTTTTTGTATTCGGACGTACGGAACCCTAAAAATGAGTGTAGATCGGATTGTCACTTTGCCGCTTATTTTTTTTTTTGTGCTAACGTCGTCCAGCTATACAGCCAGGATTTTTCATGTTCATTATTTTAAAAAATGCATGGCAAAGATTTTGTCGAAATCTGTGATATTTTAGAGAAATAGTTGAAACTAAATTATTTTAAAGTCATTATTTATATTATTAGTACTTAACTTTATGTTATTTTAATTTTAAATCGTCTGTAATTTAGTGGCTGCATGAAAAGTTTGAACATGGTTCAATAGAAATGTCAAAATAGAACTAGTTTTTTTTCTTAAATTTGGCAGCTGTCAGTTGAAAGCGATTTTCCCTAGGGCGGCAATGGATTACTTTCAAACGGCTAATCAGACATATAATGACCTACTTTCAGAGTATGAGTAATGAAAAGACATAATTATCCTTTTGCAAAATTTCTTTAGTTAAGTAGTACAAATTTCCGAACGTGTTTGTCTTTGAGGTCAAATTCAAAATCGGAACTTCGAAAGGGCTGGTCTTTGTCTCTCTATTTTTTTTCTAATGGCGGGAAAGAGATAGAGTGTAAATGTTTCGAATTGTATGATTAACCCAAGGCTGAATAAGATATTCGCGGCTTTCTGAAAACAAAAATTAAAAAGTTACTTTGTCTCACTCAGTGAGCAAAATCGCATTTTGCTCACTGATTTCAGGCAGCAAAACCTACATGTTTGAGCTACTGAAGTGAAAAAATAATTTTAACAATTGGCACTGGTCATCCGGCGCCTCTATTGCCCTGGCGCCTGTGTGCGCCGCACACTTCGCACATACCGTAGGGGCGGCGCGGCCCTGCATCTCGTTCCCAGTTTCCGACGTCATGGTAGGCCACCTGATGCAGCTGAATATCAGTATTTTATATGAGGCGACTGTCTCTCTGACCTTGACAACCCAGTAATTGAGTAATATGATACCCCTTGGTTAGACTGGTTATCAGACTTTCGAGATTCAAGCTGTTTCTGTATGTATATACAGGAGATTTCTAGAACAAAAAATATATGCAATTTCTCGTTATGCAAAAATATATCGACGGTATTAATAAATCGAATACAGGCTACTAAGTCACCTACTTAGCTAATTGTATTTTTACTACTTATCTTGGATGTAAACTACTATTTCTAAGATACCACCCTACCTTGTAAAAGACTGTTCTTTCCTTTATGAAATAAATAAATTGTAGGTAAATTGTAATCAAAGAGAAAATTCGGTAAATACCACAAATAGGTAATGATGTCACGCTGCTCATTAGTAGGCCATTAATTTCGACGCAGATGTATTAATTATATATTTCGCACTGAAATTGAGGGCAACCCGGTTAATTAAAGGGCCGCAAGCTATAATTGGGACACTATTTAATGAGGTACACTGATCGATACGGCACATCGTATGTACAAAGAAATGTTGGCAAATAATCATAGGCCTCCCCCAAAGAGCGCCGCAGCACACCATTTCCCGCTTTTTACGAACTTCAAAAAAAAGGAGGTTATTTTATCCAGCCTCTGGCTGCTACCTTCTTCAGATCATCCGTCCAACTTCCCGGGGGACATGGCACACTACGTTTAACTACGTGCGGTCTTCATTCGAGAACTTTCCTACTCCACTGCCACTTCAGCTTGCTACAATATCTGTGACGTTGGTAAATAAAAGTACAAACAAATACAATTTGTTTCATAACCTAGATAAATGAAGGTATTACGGCGTTTGGTTCCTAAATGGGTAAACATACTTATTTCTCGAATACTGGATTAGCGACTACGTGTATACGGGTCTACGTGAAACGTCTACAGTAATCAATAGCGATTTATTGATAGAACGTGGTACCTACTCAAACAAATCTATAGCCAAATAGTAGGTTAGGTCATCCTGTTACGTTCTGATTAAACGAGGTGGCTTTATGACTATTTTTTTTTTTAATATTCCACAACTATCACACAACGCCATCTAGTCCCAAGCTAAGCAGAGCTTGTGTTATGGGTACTAGACAACTGATAAACATACTTATGTATATATTTCTAAATACATACATATTATTATAGATAAATTACACCCAGACACAGAACAAATGATCGTGTGCTCATCACACAAACATTTGTCCTGGGTGGGAATCGAACCCACGACCTCTGGCATAGCAGTCAGGGTCACTAACCACTAGACCAACAGGCCTGTCAAACTTTATGTGGAAGAATGAGGTCTTGTGGGACGAGGCGCTTAAAATAGATACTGATTCTCATGGAATTTCCGTATTATAGGAGCTATTTTAACAAAATATTCTGCGTTATGTAATAACTGCTATTTGTTTGGTTTGTTTGTTTTTAAAAAATATAGGCACAGATAATATAACACTAGCTTAATCTTCATCACTTCCTTTTGTTTCTGAATAAACTCATGTTCGACTTCAATAAATCTTTCGCTATCAGCTACCGCAAATATACGTTAGTATAAAGTTTAGTAATATATAATTATTTATGTTTTATGTAAGTATTTTACGAAAACGGGATCGTTATCAATCCCCGAAACAGATGTCTGATTGTACAAAAAATATTTTGCTTTTAAAACTTTTTTCATTACGAACAGCCAGTTAACTCCTCGGCTGATGACGTAATAGAAGAAAGGAGACGGATCGGGAATGGATTAGGGAGCATGATTGTATTGACTAGGCACGTGCGTGCGGGTATTGAGGGTTGAAACAGGGGGTGAAACTTCTCGAGGGGCTTATTTACGCCGCAGCAGGGATGATTGCATGATTCTACACTTTTAGCTATTCGACAAATAAGTACGGATGGTTACAAGGAAAAAATGAGTAGGCTAGCTTTTTTAATTTTAACACGTCACCAATCAATGGTTTAGGTAACCAAGAAAGATTTTTCTTTAGCAAAAGGGCTCGTATTTGGCCACTATTTTACCTGATGGAAAGCGATGTGTTCGACACCGAACCTATTCACCGTTGACTTGATTTGAATGATGAAAAAATGTATTATAGGTATTATTGATTAGTTTTATGCACATCTCCAATCAGTAGGAACGCAGATTGTCACATCGCAAATGTCAAATATTGTGACCCTAAAAACATTTGTTCTTCTTCTGTGATATTGGGTAACATTTTTTCAGGCAATAGACAGGCCTGTTGGTCTAGTGGTTAGTGACCCTGACTGCTATGCCGGAGGTCGTGGGTTCGATTCCCACCCAGGACAAATGTTTGTGTAATGAGCACAATTATTTGTTCTGTGTCTGGGTGTAATTTATCTATAATATTTATGTATTTAGAAATATATAAGTATGTTTATCAGTTGTCTAGTACCCATAACACAAGCTCTGCTTAGCTTGGGACTAGATGGCGTTGTGTGATAGTTGTGGAATATTATATTATATTATTATATTATATAAGGTGTTAAAAAATCAAGTTAATGAATTTGATTGCTCCTTTAGGTCGTTCACCCGGGGGGCGTTCACAGCTGATTCTAACTTTCCCATCACATTTTGCAGACTTTGGACTGGCAGTTTATCGAAATACTTACAAATAACTTATTTTATTGGCCATATTAATCGGCCAAAAGAATAATGCTTGAAAAAAAATTAATAATTTTGAAAAAAAAAATTGAAAAAAAAAATTCTTTTGTAAAACTTGGTTTTTGATACCGAGTACACACACGAAATTCCTGCAGTTGATTTTTTAACACCCTATATAACCAATTATCACAACATTTTTTTTAAAAAAAAACACCCCCTTAACTTCACGCACATCCCCGGTCGGAAACGCAGCTTGGCAAAATCTTGTTCTCTTTCTGTGATATCGGGTAACAATAATACCTAATGTCAGGTCACACGGCTATTGAATATTTTTCCGTCTCGATGAAGCTATAAACCTCGACAAAGAAAAACACCGATTTGTCATATCGAAAAACAATTTTTGTACTTAATACATTTTTGTGTTAGTGAGTAAGGGTGATCGCACGCACAAGTTTACTTGTGAAGGAGTAAATCATCTCAATATCTACAAAATACTGTTGGGCTTCGTTCAAATAATCTATTCTGACAGAGATTCCCTCAGGGTCGGACTAGGCTGGAAGGGTCCAAATGGATCCGCAAAAGCCCGGATTACTGTCATTCAAATTTTTCAAAATTAGTTTCTGGTAGATGCGGCTTGCTCAGATTCAACCATTTCCCAAATATTTCTAATTCATTACTTTCTAATTGTACGAACAAATTATTTGAGACTAGACGCTAGCCTGCACGGGCGTTGGTTTCTATAATTATTATCTTCCGTCTGGTTTAGGGCAAGCCCTGTAATCCAGGCTTGGCTAGGATTTTTTTTATCGAGGTATAATCATCAAATGAGCTCTCCTGCCCTTGGTGGTGCAAGAGGGACTGTCAGACTCGTATTGACTAAAATCCACGGTGTTCCTTCAGTAGACCTTTACTTTCCGGGGTCATGGTTACATTTAGACACTTTATAAATCCGCCAAACAAGCAGAACTGCAGAAATACATCATAGTAATTGACTTGCAATGATAATCGTTCCTGGTCCAGAATTATTTTTAATATTTTTTGAGAATACAAGAAACAAAAAAATACGGAGAATAGACGTGCCTAGGTTTTTAATACTTTTCATGATAACGATAACGGCGACAGGCGGCGCAGTCGGCATCTAATATGTATAAAGTATAACTTAGAACAGAAACCAATAGTGTCGCTGTGGTCTAGTGTTGCCAGGTGTCCCGATTTGCGCGGGACGTCCCGATTTTCAGGGGTCTGGGGACGCGTCCCGATTTAGACCTGATCGGGACGCTAAATGTCCCGATTAATCAAAGAATGAAAAAGAATGTAAGTACCTATATTTTGCGCTACGTAATTTTTTTAACACGGAACGCCATCTATTGGCTTTGGATATGTCGCAGGGAGATGAGGATATCAGTGATTTCACGAAATCCCGGGAGATGTGGAATATTCTTGTTTATTACGTCTTCTTCTTCGTTTTCTTCTCGTTCAAATGCACAAGTTCAGCTGGTATTTAAGTAGGAGTGTACGAAACGGGGTACGGAGATAATAATAAATGTCGTTAAAGCGACTGGGGGCACCCCGACTCGGACAGGTTAGGTTAGAACGGCGGAGTCTGGAAGACCCCGCCATCCCCTAAAGTACGATTTTATTTTATAATTTCTACTAGTCTAGCAAGGCTGATTACTAAACTTGTTATCTAAGATTAAATAGACTTAAAACCCCTTGTTTTTAAGCTATTGCATAGCTTTTCCGAATCAAGAAATTCCGTAACGAAAAAACGTACACGAAAAAAACCTAACAAAAATACCTAACACCCCGCATCGTCTAACGTCGTTTCAGTATCGGGAGACTTCGGCAATCATAAAAATATCCGTCATAAAGACAATTTACTTTTTCTTGCTGATTCAGCTACCAAAGGAGGTTTTCACAATGAAACCTACTTATGAAATTCTCCTACAACAAAGCAGAGTGGCGCAGTGGAAGCGTGCTGGGCCCATAACCTGTTGAAAATTTTGACACAGTTTGGAAGTGAGACCTGGGAATCCTGTATAGAAGAAGACCCACTGATATCTTCATTATAATTTATTTTTCTTTATTACAGTAGTACACCACAAACATTCTCGTTAAATGTTCGCGGTAGGCGATATTTTTTTCTTGTTTTTTTTTTTTTTTAAATTGCTATGCTAAGTATGCAATAGCTTTACCGCGTCACTCCCCGAGTGCCACACGTATTTTTTTTTCGTTTACTGTCCCGATTTTCAACCCTAAATCCCGATTTTTTTGACCTCATGTACCGATTTACAACAAATCGGACCTGGCAACACAGTGTGGTCTGTCATAGCGCTTAGCTTTACAACTGAAGTTCGCAGTTGTAGTCCACAACCGCCAACCGCTTTGCAACTAAACTTGGCTTTACAAATAAACCTTTAACCGCAAGGTGTCAAATATTTGAACTAGCAACACCTAACAAATAAACATAGTTTACACAAACTCCGCAACCACATTCCGTTTAAACACTATACTATAAATTAACACACATTTTGCTGATTAGGTAACATTAATTAAATCTACGCTCTGTTGTCGTAATTAGACTTTATAGAATCGAGGAAATGTACTGGCTTGGCTTCCGATTCCGACCTTGGCAAGCGATCAAGTCATGCGATATGGGAATACTTTGACTTTATTACGCTTTTAAAGGCATTTTTAAGGTGTTACAAAATAGAACATTTTATAGGTCAATATAATATTTATTGCTTTCCTTTGAGAAGGCCCAGCGGCCACTAATGCGAGGTAAGTGTTTCTTTTTATCTCCCTTAATACGTTTGAAACCTAGGCTTTAGCTAGGTACGTCTCTGGAGACTTGGCTAAATGCTTTTAAGGGATGATTCGTCTTTTTATCATCTAGTTTCAGGACTGGAAGGAGGCCTTTTATCAGGACCTTGCGGATTAACTAAAAATAACAAACTATGTATATGTCAGTCTAATATATAAAATTCTCGTGTCACAGTTTTCGTTGCCATACTCCTCCGAAACGGCTTGACCGATTTTGATGAAATTTATTGTGCTTATCCGGTATCTATGAGAATCGGCCAACATCTATTTTTCATCCCCCTAAATGTTAGGGGTAGTCCACACCAAATTTTTTTTTAAATTATTTATATGGCAAAATAACGTTTGCCGGGTCAGCTAGTTATTATACTATATAAAGCTCGATTACCACTCACTCACTCACTCACTCACTGACATAATTGTTCTCCCAGATGGTGAAGGGGAAGGTGGGTATATTTTGACAGATTCGTAAACAAGCAACTCTCGTGAGTATGGGAAAAATCCCAAACCTCCCCTTTTCGCCCCCCCTCTCCCCCCTCCACGGCGTATCTCGGAAACTAAGAGACCAGTGTTTTGTTTTTTTACGGATTCGTATAGAGGAGGCTCGGAAAAGTAAAAAGCGTTTTTCAAAGTTCCCCCCTCCCTTGCCCCCTTCTCCCCCCCTTAGGCGGATCTCGGAAGTTAACAGACTTGCAACATTTTTTTTTTCAGATTCATAACAAGGGGCCTAGAGTTGGTCAAAATCATTTTTCCAAACTCCCCCCTCTCCCCCTCTTCACCGAGAGGCGTCTCTTAGTTTCCGAGATACGATGGGGGGAGACCCCCATCGTATCTCGGAAACTAAGAGACGCGTGTTTTGTTTTTTTACGGATTCGTATAGAGGAGGCTCGGAAAAGTAAAAACCATTTTTCAAAGATCTCCCCCCTTGCCCCCCTTCTCCCCCCTTTGGGCGGATCTCGGAAGTTAACAGACTTGCAACATTTTTTTTTTCAGATTCATATCAAGGGGCCCAGAGTATATCAAAATCATTTTCCAAAACTCATCGCCCCCCCCCCTTCACCCCTCCCCCATTGTATCTCGGAAAAACTAGGTAAAGCGTAGTGTAGGGATAAGGTCACGATAGCTTTCCGGTGGTAAGTAGGTCCTGAGTGGAGCGAGCCTGCGAGACCGAGTGGAGCGAAAGGGGGAGGTGGCGAGCGAAGCGAGCCGGCGACCTCCGTAGCGTAACGAAGGTTGAGTGGGTGAAGCGTAACTCAGGGGTGACGACAAGCAAACTTACAAGTAACTTTCACGAGTGTTGGAAACGTGCCAAACCCCCCTTTTTGCACCCCTCCCCCCCTCCCTATCGTATCTCAGAAACTCGGAGACCCGTGTTTTGTTTGTTTTTACGGATTCGTATAGAGGAGGCTCGTAAAAGTAAAAACCATTTTTCAAAGTTCCCCCTCTTCTCCTCCCCCCCCTTTAGGCGGATCTCGGAAGTTAACAGAATTGCAACATTTTTTTTTTTCAGATTCATATCGAGGGGCCCAGAGTTGGTCAAAATCATTTTTCAAAACTCCCCCCTCGCCCCCTCTTCACCCCTCCCCCCATCGTATCTCGGAAAAACTAGGTAGCCGTAAAGCGAAGCGTAGCGTAGCGTAGGGATAAGGTCACGATAGCTTTCCGGTGGTAGGTAGGTCCTGAGTGGAGCGAGCCTGCGAGACCGAGTGGAGCGAAGGGGGGAGGTGGCGAGCGAAGCGAGCCGGCGACCTCCGTAGCGTAACGAAGGTTGAGTGGGTGAAGCGTAACTCAGGGGTGACGACAAGCAAACTTACAAGTAACTTTCACGAGTGTTGGAAAAGTGCCAAACCCCCCTTTTTGCACCCCTCCCCCCCTCCCTATCGTATCTCAGAAACTGAGAGACCCGTGTTTTGTTTGTTTTTACGGATTCGTATAGAGGAGGCTCGTAAAAGTAAAAACCATTTTTCAAAGTTCCCCCCCCCCCCTTTAGGCGGATCTCAGAAATAAAAAGACTTGCAACATTTTTTTTTTAGATTCATATCAAGGGGCACAGAGTTGGTCAAAATCATTTTTCAAAACTCCCCCCTCTCCCCCTCTCCCCCTCTTCACGCCTCCCCCCATCGTATCTCGGAAACTAGGTCGCAGTAAAATGAAGCGTAGCGTAGCGTAAGGATAAGGTCACTATAGTTTTCCGATGGTAGGTAAGTCTTGAGTGGAGCGAAGGATAAGGATAAGGATAAGGATAAGGATAAGGATAAGGATAAGGATAAGGATAAGGATAAGGATAAGGATAAGGATAATGATAAGGATAATGATAAGGATAAGGATAAGGATAAGGATAAGGATAAGGATAAGGATAAGGATAAGGATAAGGATAAGGATAAGGATAAGGATAAGGATAAGGATAAGGATAAGGATAAGGATAAGGATAAGGATAAGGATAAGGGTAAGGGTAAGGGTAAGGGTAAGGGTAAGGATAAGGATAAGGATAAGGATAAGGATAAGGATAAGGATAAGGATAAGGATAAGGATAAGGATAAGGATAAGGATAAGGATAAGGATAAGGATAAGGATAAGGATAAGGATAAGGATAAGGATAAGGATAAGGATAAGGATAAGGATAAGGATAAGGATAAGGATAAGGATAAGGATAAGGATAAGGATAAGGATAAGGATAAGGATAAGGATAAGGATAAGGATAAGGATAAGGATAAGGATAAGGATAAGGATAAGGATAAGGATAAGGATAAGGATAAGGATAAGGATAAGGATAAGGATAAGGATAAGGATAAGGATAAGGATAAGGATAAGGATAAGGATAAGGATAAGGATAAGGATAAGGATAAGGATAAGGATAAGGATAAGGATAAGGATAAGGATAAGGATAAGGATAAGGATAAGGATAAGGATAAGGATAAGGATAAGGATAAGGATAAGGATAAGGATAAGGATAAGGATAAGGATAAGGATAAGGATAAGGATAAGGATAAGGATAAGGATAAAGATAAAGATAAAGATAAAGATAAAGATAAAGATAAAGATAAAGATAAAGATAAAGATAAAGATAAAGATAAAGATAAAGATAAAGATAAAGATAAAGATAAAGATAAAGATAAAGATAAAGATAAAGATAAAGATAAAGATAAAGATAAAGATAAAGATAAAGATAAAGATAAAGATAAAGATAAAGATAAAGATAAAGATAAAGATAAAGATAAAGATAAAGATAAAGATAAAGATAAAGATAAAGATAAAGATAAAGATAAAGATAAAGATAAAGATAAAGATAAAGATAAAGATAAAGATAAAGATAAAGATAAAGATAAAGATAAAGATAAAGATAAAGATAAAGATAAAGATAAAGATAAAGATAAAGATAAAGATAAAGATAAAGATAAAGATAAAGATAAAGATAAAGATAAAGATAAAGATAAAGATAAAGATAAAGATAAAGATAAAGATAAAGATAAAGATAAAGATAAAGATAAAGATAAAGATAAAGATAAAGATAAAGATAAAGATAAAGATAAAGATAAAGATAAAGATAAAGATAAAGATAAAGATAAAGATAAAGATAAAGATAAAGATAAAGATAAAGATAAAGATAAAGATAAAGATAAAGATAAAGATAAAGATAAAGATAAAGATAAAGATAAAGATAAAGATAAAGATAAAGATAAAGATAAAGATAAAGATAAAGATAAAGATAAAGATAAAGATAAAGATAAAGATAAAGATAAAGATAAAGATAAAGATAAAGACTTTTTGTCATCGACTTTCGAAAGAGCCAAAATAATAATAGAACTATGTCACAAGTATGATTTAAAAATTCATTTACCGGAAAATAACATGTCTAAGAGCCAAGCAAACATTTTAAATTTGAATTTGTTAATTGGTAATGTTGTCAGGGTAGGTGGTAATTTATTATAAATTTTAACTGTCATACAACTGGCATTTTTCTACTATAAAGTTGCAATCTCTGAGGAGGTACTAATAATTTCCCGGCATTTTTTTAATTTAATCTTTCATAGATATTTTTTTACATATAAACAAACTTCAAAAATATACAGACACGGAAGTGGGAGAATTTTTAATTCTTTAAATAACGGCCTGCAATGGTCTAAATATTCTGCTCCACTCATGGCTCTGATACATTTCTTTTGTACTTTGAACGCCCTGTCTACAGGGTGTTTGGCAGAACGTTGAACATACGAAAATGGTGGATAGGTGGGGTCAACTGCTACTTACTCAGCCCTAATTTATTTGGCCCTGGCCAATATTGCCTGTTTTACCCATTTTTAATAACAAATACACTTTAAAGTTAAGAAAATAGTGAAACAAGAAGAAAGAAAAAAAAAATTTTTTTGGATATCCAGTGGGCCATGGCCAAATAAATTAGGGCTCACTAAGTAGCAGATGACCCCACCTATCCACCATTTTCGTATGTTCAACGTTCTGCCAAACACCCTGTATATCCACTGAATTACCCCATATCACTAGACCGTAACGCAATACCGATGAAACATACCCATGATAAGCATTTAGAACTGTTTACTAGACACTAATCGTAACTTGCGAAGAGCACATACAAACTTATCAAGCTTGCTGCATACTCTTTCTACATGCTCCTTCCAGTTTAGTTTGCTGTCAATTATTATACCTAAAAATAAAGCATCTGGTTCTGGGTGCAAAATTATATGGGTATTACCATGTCGAATTGTTACTGCAATGGTGTTAATGACGAGTTGCATGTTTGAAATTGATCAATTTTGGTTTTATTAATATTAACATGAAGATTATTGTCTTCCAGCCATTTTATTACATTAATTTATTAATTCAGTGTTCGTATTATTTTCTGTCAGTTTTATTGAAGCATTTAATCGTTAAAGTAGTGTCGTCTGCAAATTGTATACATTCATATTTTAAACATTTTCTTAGGTCATTTATAGACAGGGTGGAATTTTGTTATGCCACCTGGAGGGAAAGTACTCTTAATACTGCAGATAGAAAATTTTACTCAAAGGAAACATTCCTTTATTTTTGAATAGAAAGCAAACTACATTCAAAGATTTTCGAAAATTCTCTTCTCCCACACCCGGGAATCGTAAATAATTAAATTAATTATAGATTTCCTGGTTTTCCTTTCATTTAATTTATCATGTTTGTTAGAGAGATTTCATCCTTTTAATTGACCCTAACGATCGATGCAAAAGTACAGGGTATAATTTTTTCAGATTTTAACCGGTTCGATTCCCGGGTGTGGGAGAAGAGAATTTTCAAAAATCTTTGAATGCAGTTTGCTTTCTATTCAAAAATAAAGGAATGTTTCCTTTGAGTAAAATTTTCTATCTGCAGTATTAAGAGTACTTTCCCTCGCAAGTGGCATTACAAAATTCCACCCTGTATAATGTGAATAGTGGCGGGCCCAGTATGCTTCCCTGTGGAACGCCAGAACTATTAGTTTTTAATTCTGAGCAATATGTCGTCCTTTTATTAACCGACGAAAAAAAAAGGAGGAGGTTCTCAATTCGACATGTATATTTTTTTTTTTTTTTTTATGTATGACCACGCATAACTTTTCCCAGCGTGGTCCGATTTCAAAAATTCTTTTTTTGTTGGAAAGAGTATATCTCAAAGTTGGTCCCATTTTAATTTCAAAACTAAAATCGGCCTCTAAGGGTAGAAAAAAAGGAATTGATTGTCAACTTTCCTACAGAATTTTCAGTTGTGAACCGATTCGTTTGAAATAAAGTTAACATATGTAGTTCTGAGGACATTACTATATAGCAGAGATGTGGAGAAGATAACATGATGGTGTCACCATCATCAGATCAACTCCAGATCCCTGTTATGTTGTGAAGTCAGTCCCAAGAGTTCCTCAACAGTTAACAACAGCTATATCGTGTTTGGACTCATTTCACTCAGCTTGATGAGAACTTTAGACCCAGCTGAGGTATCATTGTAATCGAGGGTCTGAGGATGGTGACGGAAAGCAGGGGCAAGAGGTCCTCAACAGTTAACAGCACCTATATCGTGTTTGAGCTCATTTCATTAGTCTTGATGAAAATTTTAGACCTAGCTGGAGTATAATTGTCATCGAGGGTCTGATGATGAGGACAGAAGGCAGTAGCAAGAGATCCTCAACAGTTAGCAGCAACTATATCGTATTTGGGCTCATTTCATTCATCATGATAAGAACTTTAAACATAGTTGGGATTTGACAGTCGTTGACAGTCTGAGAGTGGAGTTTTTAGTTGCAAGTTACAGGTCCTCAACAGTTAATACTAATTACTGTGACGGTTACGTTGACAATGACAAAAGGGAAGACGGGTTTTTCCATGTGTTAAACACTCTAATCATGGTATACAACTAAAAAGCTAAAAATAATAACTTTTTAACAAAAAAATCAAACCGACGAAAGATTGAACTGAAAAGCTAAAAATAAATTTTGAGGCGGCGCCAAAGAAACAATCAACGAAAAGTGCTACCTAGCTACAATAAAGTGATTCTTCGCTTCAAATAATTAATTTAGGTACATGTTTGTATGTTTGTTTGGCGCCGCCTCAAAATTTATTTTTAGCTTTTCAGTTCAATCTTTCGTCGGTTTGATTTTTTTGTTAAAAAGTTATTATTTTTTACTATTTTAGAGATAACAGTTCTCTGTTGCGATCAGACAGGTAGTTTATAAGCCATTTATGCGCCTTGCCTCTTATGCTGTACCTCTCTAATTTGTATAGTAGTCGTTCATGTGAGACGAAGTCAAATGCTTTGCTCATATCCAAAAAAACAGACAGAACAGACATTTTATTGTTAAGAACTTCGGTAATAAGTTTTACTAGGGAAAAACAGGCTAGACTTGTTGAACAATTTTTCCTGAAACCAAACTGACTCTCCACAATAATGTTATAAAAAAAAAAACATAAAAATAAGAAATAACCGATGGTCCAGAATCATGTCTCAATCTGTATTTGGCTATACAGCTTGACCAGAACGTCTTGAAACGGAACTAATATTTTTATTTGCTGACAACGTTTTAAAATATTTGATATAAACAAAGACGCAGGATTGTAAGATTTATTATTGTGCCATAAAACTAACGTAATTAGTGAAAATAAATAAAATAAAATCATTCTAAGCGCTGGTAGCGAGAAGACAGTGGCGACTTCCGGTTTTCTACTGTTTTTTGCCAAGCTGTAAATAGATTTATTTTGTCATGCATTGCTTTTCAAATTTTTTTGCAAAGATTGGTATCAGCGTAATGGACCTATAGTTACCATATCAGAAAGTTGCCCTTTTTGAAAAGTTGTTTAATAATAGACTCTTTAGTTTAGATGGGAAAACACCTTGTTCAAATGAGAGGTTTGTAAGGTAGCTAAGCGGGGGTGTAATTTTCGCGCTTAATTTAATAATTTTAGTGGTTACTTCGTTATATCCGGTCGAGTTCGTGTTATTTAATGAATTAATTAATTTAAAGACATCAACTTCATTTACTGGAGTCAAAAATAATGTATTTATGTTATTGTTAATGTCAATGTTGCTTAGGTCATGATTATTATTATATGAGTTTTGTGTCAGCTCAATTAAATAATTATTAAATTGATCACATATGTCATTCGGATTATCAATTTTTTTATCATGGATTAATAATTCATTTAAGTAGTTTTTGTTATTCGCGTTGTTCAAGTTATTTTTTATGATTGACCATGTCGCTTTGCATTTATTCTTAGAATTATTTAAAAAATTGTTGTTGTTTATCTGTTGTGATTTTGATATGCATTTTTTTAAGATGTTACTGTAATTGCGGTATCTTTTCTTTTGGTAACTTTTACTTATTAGCATCGTGTTGATATGCATAGTATAAAGCTCTCTTCTTATAAGCATGATATTTTTAAACCCCTACTAAGCCATTGGTTTTTTATTGGTTTATTGGTCTTTTTGACGAGTATTTCGGGAAAACACAATTTATAGAAGAGCGTAAATGTGTCGTGGAATACATTTAATGCGTTATTACAGTCTGTCTCTTCGTAAACTTCACCAAAACTTAAGGCTGCTAAGCAGTTCAAAATTTTTTTTATGTTGCTCTTATTGTATTCTCTCTTCGTATCATACCAGAACTGTACAGTTTTTGACTTACTATTATGCATTTCATCAGGGTAAAAAGTTAATTTTATGCCTCCCTTCTGAGTTATTAATAAGGTTTTTAGGATTGGATTAGGGGGTTCTTAAGGGGTTTCAAAATCTTTTAAGTGCTCTAATGGATTTTAAAATTCTTTTAACTATTCTAAAGTATTCGAAGACATCCCGGACATCAGCCTGTACGAAATTAGGATGGCCCTTAATCAGCTTAAAAACAATAAGGCGCCGGGTGAAGACGGAATCACTTCAGAGCTTCTGAAAGCGGGTGGAACACCGGTACTTAAAGTCCTTCAGAAGCTCTTCAACTCCGTCTTGCTCGAGGGTACAACGCCAGAAGCATGGAACAAGAGTGTGGTGGTTCTATTCTTCAAGAAGGGTGACAACACCTTATTGAAGAATTACAGACCCATCTCGCTCTTGAGCCATGTTTATAAGTTGTTTTCGAGGGTCATCACGAACCGTCTCGACCGCAGGTTTGATGACTTCCAGCCTCCCGAACAAGCCGGTTTCCGAAAAGGCTACAGTACCATAGACCACATACACACGCTGCGGCAAGTTATACAGAAGACCGAAGAGTATAACTTACCCTTATGTTTAGCGTTTGTGGACTATGAGAAAGCCTTTGATTCGGTGGAGACATAGGCAGTGCTTGAATCTCTCCAACGATGCCGGATTGACTATCGGTACATCGAAGTACTTAGGTGCTTGTACAATAATGCCAGTATGTCGGTCCGAGTACAGGAGCAGAGTTCGAAGGCGATTCCTTTGAAAAGAGGCGTAAGACAGGGAGATGTGATATCTCCGAAACTGTTTACTGCCACTTTGGAAAACGCCTTCAAGCTCCTGGAATGGCAAGGACTCGGCATCAATATTAATGGCGAGTTCATCACCCACCTTCGATTCTGCCGACGATATTGTTGTCATGGCAAAATCGATGGAAGATCTCAGCACGATGCTTGGCGACCTCAATCGAGTTTCCCAACAGGTGGGTCTTAAAATGAACATGGACAAGACAAAGGTAATGTGCAAAGGCCATGTTGTGCCCACCCCATTGTCGGTTGGGAACTCGGTTCTAGAAGTTGTTGACTCGTATGTCTACCTGGGACAAACCGTCGCACTAGGTAGGTCCAACTTCAAGAAGGAGGTCAACCGCCAAATCCAACTCGGCTGGGCAGCGTTCGGGAAACTGCGTAACGTTTTCTCGTCCAAAATACCTCAGTGCCTCAAGTCGAAAGTTTTCGACCAATGTGTGTTACCAGTTATGACGTATGGTGCCGAAACGTGGTCCTTTACTGTAGGCCTCATTAGTAAGCTCAGTATAGTCCAACGAGCTATGGAGAGGGCTATGCTTGGAGTCTCTCTGCGCGACCGACTCAGAAATGAGGAGATTAGTAGACGAACCAAAGTTACCGACATAGCCCAACGAATTAGCAAGTTGAAATGGCAGTGGGCAGGCCATAATAATATAGCACGCAGAACTGATGGCTGATGGGGCCGTAAGGTTCTCGAATGGAGACCACGCACCGGCAAGCGGCGCAGCGTAGGACGTCCACCCACTAAGTGGGCAGACGATTTTATGAAGGCCACAGGATCACGCTGGATGCAGGCTGCTTACAGCCGGTCCTATTGGAAGTCTAAAGGGGAGGCCTATGTTCAGCAGTGGACGTCTTACGGCTGATATGATGATGAAGGTATTCTCAATTATATTTTTAATTTTGTTTCTTTTTTTGATTTAATTAATTTTATAATGTTTTAGGGGGTCCTGTTTTTTTTATTCTATTCTCGACAACTTTTTCGAGTGATTTGGAGGTGCTGATTTAGAAAATGATCCAAAAAAGAAAGGAGGGCACTTAATTAAATTTTAACAACCTGATCCAGCTTTGAATTTAAATTTCGAAAATTTTGAAAACAAGAATATAAAAACGTGTTCAAGGCGTCGCTTTCTGCAGAATATCCACTAAACCTGACCACTATATTACTTCACAAACAAACATATTTTTAGTTGCGTCATCAGCTTTGATTTTTGTATAGAATAGAATATGAGATCTGAATGGAACTCCATTGATGCCGTAATAGTCTACTTACTTATTCTGCAAATTTACACGGTGATTTCATGTCGTTACAATCTAGCATTCAAGATCACTCATAGAACATACTCCAAATTCAAGTTGCATGGATCACAGAACAGAATCCGCAGAACATTCTTTCAAATCATAGACATAAACTGTGGATACGCTTTTACTATTTCGACGACGATGCTCAATTCGTATCATCCTTTGACCATGAACAGAAGACTAAAGATTGTTGAAAAAATATAATGCAAAAAAAATGCAGAACAAACAAAAAAAAATGGAAAACAAACAAAAAAAAAACGAACTAATGTGTACACTATACTTAGTTATTATAATTACTCTTTATAGCTAAGAAAAACGCTAGAAAGCATATTGCAGATGTGGTTCTTAAAGAAAGCTTTCCAAACCGAGTCAAAGTGTAAATAAATGCCTTTTGAATTGAGACGGGTCAGATTTTTTTATATTTACCTATATTTTTACCTATATCTTTGAATGGAACCTACAAAACTTATATTATTAAGGAATTAACTTAAAAAGAAAAATAATTGAAAATTGAAGCACTTGTTCTTGCGTTGCACTGAAAATAGTTACATTTTGATTCATACATTTTTTGGTCTGCTTAATTTACTTCTGTATAATATACTAAAAAGTAATACTCAAAATTAATACTAAAAGGAATATCATGCAAGATTAATATTCTATTTAGTTTACACTAGAGGTGTATTTAATAATAATAAACAATTTATTTCAGGTAACAAAGACCCATAGATAAAATACCTTAACCTAAATATACATAAATAAAAATATACAAAAAAAAAACTAAAACTTTCGGTATCTGCCATTGCCATTTACACACAGCAGTAACCGGCTCTTTATTTTTTACTTTACAGTTAAAAGTAACTGAGACATCCCACACTTTCGTGCAACACAGCAGTCCACGCCTTTTTTTTTTTTTTTTAGCGTGGTAAAATCATCAAATGAAGGACTCATTTGATGATCCCACTCCCACCCAGGGCAGGGCGGAAGGGACTGTCAGACTTGTACTGACTAAAATCCACGGTGTTTTTCAGTAGCCCTTTGTGTTCCGGGGTCACGGTAATGAGATAAGTCCCGCGACCCCGGCAGGCTTTGGCCCTCTGGAGGGGGGCCCCGTGGTATTTTTTTAATAAAAAGTAACTAAGACATTTGGTATCTGCCATTCCCGTTTACACTCTCGCGTTCTACAGCAGTCCCCGGCTCTTTATTGTTTACTCGACAGTTAAAAGTAACTGAGACATTTAGGATCTGCCGTTTACATCCACACCTTCGTGCAACACAGCAGTCCACGCCTTATTATTTTTTACTTTTTTATTAAAAAATAACTAAAACATTCAGTACCTGCCATTCCCATTTACACTCTCGCGTACTACAGCAGTCCCCGGGTCTTTATTTTTTACTTTACAGTTGAAAGTGACTGAGACTTTCGTGCAACACAGCAGTCCACGCCTTATTATTATTTTATTTATTTTTGTATAAAATAACTAAAACATTCAGTATCTGCCCTTCCCATTTACACTCTCGCGTACTACAGCAGTCCCTGGGTCTTTATTTTTTACTTCACAGTTTAAAGTGACTGAGACCTTCGTGCAACACAGCAGTCCACGCCTTATTATTATTTTATTTATTTTTGTATAAAATAACTAAAACATTCAGTATCTGCCCTTCCCATTTACACTCTCGCGTACTACAGCAGTCCCTGGGTCTTTATTTTTTACTTTACAGTTAAAAGTAACTGAGACATTTAGGATCTGCCGTTTAAACCCACACCTTCGTGGAACACAGCAGTCCACGGCTTATTTTTTTTTTAATAAAAAGTAACTAAGACTTTATTTGGTATCTGCCATATAACTCATAACTCTATGCCATATAACTCATTCAACCAATACAATGACTTCAACCACACCTTTGCACACTACGACTCATTACTGATAAGACAACAACTTTTACCCATTTTAACGGACATATCTTTCGTCTTAACCAATCCACCACAAGCTAGATAGCATCCACAACTTGACATCGACTCCCATCCTGATTTTCGCGCCACAGACAACGCAAGACATCCCAGCAATCAACCAACACCGACCACACTTTACTGAACTCTCATCACCGGTACGACAACTCACCTCAACGACGAATTCGCAATCACTCGGTTCTATTGACTTCATCACCAACCAGAGCGTGTTCTCGGCAGTAAGCCGACTCTGATCAGAATCCAAAGCCTAACTACTTACAGATCATTCGGTTGACAGGGCAACCAACCGTTCCCGATCAACAGTCGGTCAGATTTTCTACTGACCAGTAACATGGTTCAATAACGATCTCGCATTGGGTACGTATTCATCTCGAACTACCTTACGTTCCGTTTTATTTATTTATAATTGACGAATAGTTTGGGTTGGAGTGTTTGTTTGCCATGATTATCAATGACAATTTGTTATAATCATAGATTTATATTTATTTATTTTTCATGTACACACATTTTGCACGCACATAGTCCGTATTATGTCCATGGCTAGCAATTAGTATGTAAAATGTTGATTAAAAGGGTTATGAATGAAGTCAAGGGAAAGTATGTGTGTGTGTGTGTATGTGTGAAATTGCTAGCAATTAGTAGGTTTGTAGGTAAAATGTTGATTAAAAGTGTTATGAATGAAGTCAAGGGAAAATATGTGTGTGTATATATGTGAAAAAAAAGGATAATAAAAGAACGTTGTAGAATGTAGAAGTATTAAAGATGTAAGCATACAGGGGGACAGGAAGCGGAAAGCGACATGGCTTTATACTATGTAGTGAAGATATAGGCGTCTTTAGAGGGCCGTGCTGAATGAACTAACAATGATTTATTTTTCAAATTTAGCAAATTGTATGAGAAACCAATGCGGTACCTACATTATTTTACTTGCCAAACATCAATTATTATTTAATAGTTTTTGGCTAAGGTTGTGTTGTCTTTTTAAGATATTTTCTTAAGATTTTTTTTTCAGCACGACCCCCTACACCTACATCAATATATTATTTGTTATTACGAATTCACATTATCAGTTGCGGTACATATAAAGTGTTAATAGAGTACATTCCTTGAGTCTTTTTTTTTTTTTTTTTTAGCGTGGTAAAATCATCAAATGAGTCCTCCCACCCCGGGCAGGGCGGGAGGGACTGTCAGACTTGTACTGACTAAAATCCACGGTGTCCTTCAATAGCCTTTTATGTTCCGGGGTCACGGTAATGAGATAAGTCCCGCGACCCCGGCAGGCTTTGGCCCTCTTGGGCGGGGCCCCGTCATCGTGCTGACGCTCTTTGAGGCGCGCGTGGAACACAACGCGCCGTCGACCGGCGGGCGGCGAGTTGCCCTTTACTCGCCGCCCGCATGCCCGCGCCTACGGTGGCCGGAGATCGTCTTGCGACGTCCGACGCCGTGGGCGTCTACCATTGCGGGTGGGGCGGAGGGAGGACGCTGTCCTCTCTCTCTCACGGCCCGCCTCCTCCTTAACGAGCATTACTGCTTCGCAGAAGGAGGCGACCGCTTCCCACTCCGTCTCGCCCCGCAGCATGGCCTCGACCAATGCCGGGCGCGAGAGGTCTCCGCCTATCGCTGCCGTGAGGACACGGCGGTGCTCTGCCCAAGCGGGGCAGTCTTGCACCGTATGCTCTACTGTGTCCTCCGGGCGATCTTCGCAATGGTGACACCCCGGCGTTTCTTCCTTCCCCATCCGACACAGGTACCTCCCGAAACATCCGTGTCCGGTGAGGACCTGCGTCATCCGATAGGTCAGGACGCCGTGACGCCTTTCCAGCCACTCCTCAAAGAGGGGTCTTACCGCCGCGATTGCGGCGTGCCCGATTCCTTGAGTCTAAGATTTTTTTTAATACGCTATACATTTTTCAAGTTACACGCAAAAAAGGGGGCCGTGCCAGCCAAACGTTTTCAGCATGGCTCCCTTATTTGTATATTTCTTCAAAAGTATGGGATAGAGTAATTTTGAAAAGCATAAAAGTAGGAACTTATTATTTACTTAGTCACTCACAAGGAATATTATTTTATAGTTTATTCGTACAGACTTTTAAGTAAATCAACTGTAGGAACAAAAAAAAAAATTCATTTGATTTACTTAAAAGTCCATACATAAATCCGTAAATAAGGGTTTTCATAATATTAAAAATATTTTATATAATTTAGAAAATCTTTTAAGGACTATGTATTTTCCAATTCATCTAAAGATTCTTATAGATTCTCAAAATTTTATAAAGGTAAGGAATACTTCTCCAAAACACGACCCCGCGAGCTGCTTGCAGCTCGCGCAACGCGCAAATACTAGTTATACTATATAAAGCTCGATTACCACTCACTCACTGACATAATTGTTCTCCCAGATGGTGAAGGGGAAGGTGGGTATATTTTGACAGATTCGTAAACAAGCAACTCTCGTGAGTATGGCAAAAATCCCAAACCTCCCCTTTTCGCCCCCCCTCTCCCCCCTCCACGGCGTATCTCGGAAACTAAGAGACCAGTGTTTTGTTTTTTTACGGATTCGTATAGAGGAGGCTCGGAAAAGTAAAAAGCATTTTTCAAAGTTCCCCCCTCCCTTGCCCCCTTCTCCCCCCCTTAGGCGGATCTCGGAAGTTAACAGACTTGCAACATTTTTTTTTTCAGATTCATATCAAGGGGCCCAGAGTTGGTCAAAATCATTTTTCCAAACTCCCCCATCTCCCCCTCTTCACCCCTCCCCCCATCGTATCTCGGAAACTAAGAGACGCGTGTTTTGTTTTTTTACGGATTCGTATAGAGGAGGCTCGGAAAAGTAAAAACCATTTCTCAAAGTTCCCCCCCTTGACCCCCTTCTCCCCCCTTTAGGCGGATCTCGGAAGTTAACAGACTTGGAACAATTTTTTTTTCAGATTCATATCAAGGGGCCCAGAGGATATCAAAATCATTTTTCAAAACTCATCCCTCCCCCCCCCCTTCATCCCTCCCCCATCGTATCACGGAAAAACTAGGTAGCGGTAAAGCGAAGCGTAGCGTAGCGTAGGGATAAGGTCACGATAGCTTTCCGGTGGCAGGTAGGTCCTGAGTGGAGCGAACCTGCGAGACCGAGTGGAGCGAAGGGGGGAGGTGGCGAGCGAAGCGAGCCGGCGACCCCCGTAGCCTAACGAAGGTTGAGTGGGTGAAGCGTAACTCAGGGGTGACGACAAGCAAACTTACAAGTAACTTTCACGAGTGTTGTAAACGTGCCAAACCCCCCTTTTTGCACCCCTCCCCCCTCCCTATCGTATCTCAGAAACTGAGAGACCCGTGTTTTGTTTGTTTTTACGGATTCGTATAGAGGAGGCTCGTAAAAGTAAAAACCATTTTTCAAAGTTCCCCCCCCCCCCCCTTTAGGCGGATCTCAGCAATTAAAAGACTTGGCAAATTTTTTTTTTCAGATTCATATTTAGGGTTGGTCAAAATCATTTCTCAAAAGTCCCTCTCTCCCCCCCTTCACCCCTCTCCCCATCGTATCTCGGAAACTAGGTAGCGGTAAAGCGAAGCGTAGCGTAGCGTTGGGATAAGGTCACGATAGCTTTCAGGTGGTAGGTAGATTCTGAGTGGAGCGAACCTGCGAGACCGAGTGGAGCGAAGGGGGGAGGTGGCGAGCGAAGCGAGCCGGCGACCTCTGTAGCGTAACGAAGGTTGAGTGGGTGAAGCGTAACTCAGGGGTGACGACAAGCAAACTTACAAGTAACGAGTCGGGGAAACGTGCCAAACCCCCCTTTTTGCACCCCACCCCCCTCCCTATAGTATCTCGGAAACTAAGAGACCCGTGTTTTGTTTGTTTTTATGGATTCGTATAGAGGAGACTCGGAAAAGTAAAAACCACCTTTCAAAGTCCCCCCCTTGCCCCCCTTCTCCCCCCTTTAGGCGGATCTCGGAAGTTAACAGACTTGCAACATTTTTTTTTCAGATGCATATCAAGGGGCACAGAGTTGGTCAAAATCATTTTTCAAAACTCCCCCCTCTCCCCCTCTTCACGCCTCCCCCCATCGTATCTCGGAAACGAGGTCGCAGTAAAATGAAGCGTAGCGTAGCGTTAGGATAAGGTCACTATAGTTTTCCGATGGTAGGTAAGTCTTGAGTGGAGCGAACCTACGAGACCGAGTGGAGCGAAGGGGGGAGGTGGCGAGCGAAGCGAGCCGGCGACCTCCATAGCTTAACGAAGGTTGAATGGGTGAAGCGTAACTAAGGGGTGATGGACAGCAAACTTACAAGTAACTTTCACGAGTGGGGGAAACGTGCCAAACCCCCCTTTTTGACCTCCCCTTTTTAGCCTCCCCCCCCTCCCAATCGTATCTCAGAAACTAAGAGACCCGTGTTTTGTTGTTTTTACGGATTCGTATAGAGGAGGCTCGGAAAAGTAGAAACCATATAAAGATAAGGATAAGGATAAGGATAAGGATAGGGATAGGGATAGGGATAGGGATAAGGTTAAGGATAAGGTTAAGGATAAGGTTAAGGATAAGGTTAAGGATAAGGTTAAGAATAAGGTTAAGGATAAGGTTAAGGATAAGGTTAAGGATAAGGTTAAGGATAAGGATAAGGATAAAGATAAGGATAAGGATAGGGATAAGGATAAGGATAAGGATAAGGATAGGGATAAGGGTAAGGATAAGGATAAGGATAAGGATAAGGATAAGGATAAGGGTAAGGATAAGGATAAGGATAAGGATAAGGATAAGGATAAGGATAAGGATAAGGATAAGGATAAGGATAAGGATAAGGATAAGGATAAGGATAAGGATAAGGATAAGGATAAGGATAAGGATAAGGATAAGGATAAGGATAAGGATAAGGATAAGGATAAGGATAAGGATAAGGATAAGGATAAGGATAAGGATAAGGATAAGGATAAGGATAAGGATAAGGATAAGGATAAGGATAAGGATAAGGATAAGGATAAGGATAAGGATAAGGATAAGGATAAGGATAAGGATAAGGATAAGGATAAGGATAAGGATAAGGATAAGGATAAGGATAAGGATAAGGATAAGGATAAGGATAAGGATAAGGATAAGGATAAGGATAAGGATAAGGATAAGGATAAGGATAAGGATAAGGATAAGGATAAGGATAAGGATAAGGATAAGGATAAGGATAAGGATAAAGATAAAGATAAAGATAAAGATAAGGATAAGGATAAGGATAAGGATAAAGATAAAGATAAGGATAAGGATAAGGATAAAGATAAAGATAAAGATAAAGATAAAGATAAAGATAAAGATAAAGATAAAGATAAAGATAAAGATAAAGATAAAGATAAAGATAAAGATAAAGATAAAGATAAAGATAAAGATAAAGATAAAGATAAAGATAAAGATAAAGATAAAGATAAAGATAAAGATAAAGATAAAGATAAAGATAAAGATAAAGATAAAGATAAAGATAAAGATAAAGATAAAGATAAAGATAAAGATAAAGATAAAGATAAAGATAAAGATAAAGATAAAGATAAAGATAAAGATAAAGATAAAGATAAAGATAAAGATAAAGATAAAGATAAAGATAAAGATAAAGATAAAGATAAAGATAAAGATAAAGATAAAGATAAAGATAAAGATAAAGATAAAGATAAAGATAAAGATAAAGATAAAGATAAAGATAAAGATAAAGATAAAGATAAAGATAAAGAATAGAACAATGTCAGAAAGTATGATTCAAAAATTCATTTATCGAATAAAAACACATGTCTAAGAGCCAAGCAAACGTTTTAAATTTTAATTTGTTAATTGGTAATGTTGTCAGGGTAGGTGGTAATTTATTATAAATTTTAACTGTCATACAAATGGCATTTCTACTATAAAGTTGCAATCTCTGAGTAATTTCCCGGCATTTTTTTTATTTAATCTTTCAGAGACTTGTTCATTTAATTGAATAAAATTGAGGATATTTTTTTACAAATAAACAAACTTCAAAAATATACAGACACGGAAGTGGGAGAATTTTTAATTCTTTAAATAACGGCCTTCAATGGTCTAAATATTCTGCGCCGCTCATGGCTCTGATACATTTCTTTTGTACTTTGAACGCCCTGTCTACAGGGTGTTTGGCAGAACGTTGAACATACGAAAATGGTGGATAGGTGGGGTCAACTGCTACTTACTCAGCCCTAATTTATTTGGCCCTGGCCAATTTTGCCTGTTTTACCCATTTTTAATAACAAATACACTTTAAAGTTAAGAAAATGGTGAAACAAGAAGAAAGAAAAAAATATTTTTAAATATCCAGTGGGCCAGGGCCAAATAAATTAGGGCTCAATAAGTAGCAGATGACCCCACCTATCCACCATTTTCGTATGTTCAACGTTCTGCCAAACACCCCGTTTATCCACTGAATTACCCCATATCACTAGATCGTAACGCAATACCGATGAAACATAGGTACCCATGATAGCATTTAGAACTGTTTACTAGACACTTATCGTAACTTGCGAAGAGCACTTACAAACTTATCAAGCTTGCTGCATACTCTTTCTACATGCTCCTTCCAGTTCAGTTTGCTTTGTCAATTATTATACCTAAAAATAAAGCATCTGGTTCTGGTTGCAAAATTATATGGGTATTATCATGTCGAGTTGTTACTGCAATGGTGTTAATGACGAGTTGCATGTTTGAAATTGAACTATTTTGGATTTATTAATATTAACATGAAGATTATTGTCTTCCAGCCATTTTATTACATTTATTAATTCAGTGTTAGTATTATTTTCTATGTCAGTTTTATTGAAGCATTTAATCGTCAAAGTAGTGTCGTCTGCAAATTGTATACATTCATATTTTAAACATTTTCTGAGGTCATTTATATATAATGTGAATAGTGGCGAGCCCAGTATGCTTCCCTGTGGAACGCCAGAACTATTAGTTTTTAATTCTGAGCAATATGTCGTCCTTTTATTTTTTACTAGCTTCTGCCCGCGACTTCGTACGCGGATCCTGTTGCTTATGCCAGCGACAACGGGGTCGTCAAAGTCGAAGATCTGAAACGTCTGGTGTCGAATTCTAAGAGCCCGGGGACGGGAAAACAACGGGATGCGCGAGACGATTCGAAACGCTCCAGATCTTTCACTTTTGTAAGACTAAAGAACTTTTGCTAAGACGTCATTCCTATATTTGTTATGGTGTCGCAGGGCCTTGGAGTTCCACAACAGGTGTTCCAGACCTTCAATTTCCAAAAGTCAAAAGAGAATGCTCATCAGGCTGAACAACTCTTGCTAAGACGTCATTCCTGTATATGGTATCAGGTGTTCCAGATCTTCAATTTGTATACGTCAATAGAAAGTGCTCATCAGGTTGACCAACTCTTGCTAAGATGTCATTCCTGATATGTTATAGTGTAGCTGCGCTCTTGGAGTTCCACATCAGGTGTTCCAGATCTTCAATTTGTATACGTCAACAGAAAGTGCTCATCAGGTTGACCAACTCTTGCTAAGACGTCATTCCAGTATATGTTATAGTGTAGCTGGGCTCTTGGAGTTCCACATCAGGTGTTCCAGATCTTCAATTTGTATACGTCAACAGAAAGTGCTCATCAGGTTGACCAACTCTTGCTAAGATGTCATTCCTGATATGTTATAGTGTAGCTGCGCTCTTGGAGTTCCACATCAGGTGTTCCAGATCTTCAATTTGTATACGTCAACAGAAAGTGCTCATCAGGTTGACCAACTCTTGCTAAGACGTCATTCCTGTATATGTTATAGTGTAGCTGGGCTCTTGGAGTTCCAAATCAGGTGTTCCATATCTTCAATTTGTATACGTCAACAGAAAGTGCTCATCAAGTTGACCAACTCTTGCTAAGACGTCATATATATATGTTGTTGCTGTATATGTTATAGTGAGCTTCTGCCCGTGGCTCCGCCCGCGTGATAGTCGAAAATTATCCCAAGGGAACATATTCCCGGGATAAAAAGTATCCTATGTGTTATTCCAGACTATAATCTACCTCTGTGCCAAATTTCATCAAAATCCGTTCAGTAGTTTTTGCGTGAAAGAGTAACAAACATACATCCATCCTCACAAACTTTCGCATTTATAATATTAGTAGGACTATCTTAAAGATAAAAGTTCTCTGTTGGCGATCAGACAGGTAGTTTTTAAGCCATTCATGCGCCTTGCCTCTTATGCCGTACCTCTCTCATTTGTATAGTAGTCGTTCATGTGAGACGAAGTCAAATGCTTTGCTCATATCCAAAAAACAGACAGAACAGACATTTTATTGTTAAGAGCTTCGTTAATAAGTTTTACTAGGGAAAATGGTGGATAGGTGGGGTCAACGATGAAACATACCCATGATAAGCATTTAGAACTGTTTATTAGACACTAATCGTAACTTGCGAAGAGCACATACAAACTTATCAAGCTTGCTGCATACTCTTTCTACATGCTCCTTCCAGTTCAGTTTGCTGTCAATTATTATACCTAAAAATAAAGCATCTGGTTCTGGTTGCAAAATTATATGGGTATTATCATGTCGAATTGTTACTGCAATGGTGTTAATGCCGAATTGCATGTTTGAAATTGAACTATTTTGGTTTTATTAATACTAATATGAAGATTATTGTCTTCCAGCCATTTTATTACATTTATTAATTCAGTGTTAGTATTATTTTCTATGTAAGTTTTATTGAAGCATTTAATCGTCAAAGTAGTGTCGTCTGCAAATTGTTTACATTCATATTTAAAAAAAAAATTGAGGTCATTTATATGTATATAATGTGAATAGTGGCGAGCCCAGTATGCTTCCCTGTGGAACGCCAGAACTATTAGTTTTTAATTCTGAGCAATATGTCGTCCTTTTATTTTTTACTATTTTAGAGATAACAGTTCTCTGTTGGCGATCAGACAGGTAGTTTTTAAGCCATTCATGCGCCTTGCCTCTTATAAGTGGCAAGGCGCATGAATGGCTTAAAAACTACCTATACAAATACCTATAAAAAAACGACTACTATACAAATTGTATACCGCACCTCTCTAATTTGTATAGTAGTCGTTCATTTGAGACGAAGTCAACTGCTTTGCTCATAAACAAAAAAAACAGACAGAACAGACATTTTATTGTTAAGATCTTCGGTAATAAGTTTTACTAGGGAAAAACAGGCTAGACTTGTCTTGACAATTTTTCCTGAAACCAAACTGACTGGCGTTGTACAAGTTATTTTGTATGATTGACCATGTCGCTTTGCATTTATTCTTAGAATTATTTTAAAAAATGTTGTTGTTTAACTGTTGTGATTTTGATATGCATTTTTTTAACATGTTACTGTAATTGCGGTATCTTTTCTTGTGGTAACTTTTACTTATAGCATCGTGTTGATATGCATAGTACAAAGCTCTCTTCTTATAGCATGATATTTTTAAACCCCTACTAAGCCATTGGTTTTTTATTGGTTTATTGGTCTTTTTGACCAGTATTTCGGGAAAACACAATTTATAGAAGAGCGTAAATATGTCGTGGAATACATTAAATGCGTTATTACAGTCTGTCTCTTCGTAAACTTCACCAAAAAGTTTTTTTTTTAATTTTGTTTTTTTTTTAATATAATTTTAATGAATTACATCTAACTTAACAACAATACAATAATACATTAATTAAACCTAAATATTTACCAAATAAAAAACTATGAAATAAAACCAATTAAGTAAATTACACTATTATAGAGCATCGAAAAACTCATCCTCAACGCTGTCAGCTGGTAATGTGCCCAAGAGACTGGCGGGGTTGCCTCTTTGTATGGCTATACTTAGCCTCTGACCAAGGTAAAAGCCAGCTCTTGGGTCACGGGAAGCGTCAACAAGTCTTTTCGAAATGTATCTGAAGAGGCTGTGAGCACTCGGACCCCATGGCCCTATAGTTTCAACCCCAAACGGCTCTAAAATATAGTTACTACTTAAGTTACTATATTTACGCCGCTTGAGGTTTTCAGCAACCGCAGCAGCAGCGCCAGCAGAGCACGTTGAACTTGGAATATGGGATGGCGCAAGAGTGTCGACACAGGTTGCGTCCCACACTAGAGGCCTACCCATCTTCCAAGGAAACAAAGATATACCGTCTGGTCTTTCTTCTTCTTTACGCGTACCAAGCCGCTGGGTTCTAAAACAGCTGGAACGCCGACGGTAACAAGAGCTCGTCGAATAATGTCGTTTATGTTCGCGTGCCGCGCAAAACGGCCCGCACTACGGCTGCAGGACAGGCCATGGTGTCCGAGGCTGTTGACAGCTTCCCCAGAGTGACAGCGATGAGGAGAACAGAGGGGGGAACCTAACCGGAGGTAAACAGCGAGCCGGAAGGTGGTGTCGTCGAGTAAGGTGCCGATGCTCGACGACGGCAGTACGTGAAGCCAAAGACCCGACTCCCACTTACCCACAGCCAGCAGGCGAGCACGCTCAGCAGTAGTAGCAGATGTGTTTAGTAGGTTATTCTGAACTACACTGCAGAGCGGCTCATCCCACTGTCTTTGGGAAGATGGATTACCGGGTAGATCGGTATTCAGGCAAGCGATTTTCCAAGCGTTCAAAGCACGACACATCAAAATCAGTCAGTGTGGAAGCCAGGATATTCCTGACTAATTTTTCAGTGCCGTGGACCGAAGAAATGAACGCCGGTAAGCCAATACTGGAAATTTTGCGAACGCCGAGACCACCCATGCGAATGGGAAGAGTAGCTTGAATCCAAGCTCGGTCGTCCAAAGCCACATTTAAAATGGATGACAGTGTATGTCTGATAATGAGGTCAATTTTGTCCAAAAGATGATTGAGCTTCCATAAATGGGAAGCACGAAGGAAATATATCAATTTAGGGCCAAAACAACAATAGCGAATTAAAGTAATGGCTGAATGCATGTTAATTTCAAGCAATCTACCTGAAAACATCATGAAAATTTTGAATTTTTTTAAAGAATATGAGATCTGGACGGAACTCCATTGATGCCGTAATAGTCTACTTACTTATTCTGCAAATTTACACGGTGACATTCATGTCGTTACAGCCTAGCATTCAAGATCACTCATAGAACGTACTCCAAATTCAAGTTGCATGGATCATAGAACAGAATCTGCAGAAGATTCTTTCGAATCATAGACATAAACTATGGATACGCTTTTACTATTTCGACGACGATGCTCAATTCGTATCATCCTTTGACCATGAACAGAAGACACAAGATTGTAGAAAAAATATAATACAAAAAAAATGCAATACAAACAAAAAAAAACATGCAAAAAAAATGGTAAACAAACAAAAAAAAACGAACTAATATGTACACTATACTTAGTTATTATAATTGCTCTTTATAAAATTTAACTATAATACATATTAAAATGTCAGTAGGTAGCTAAGAAAAACGCTAGAAAGCATATTGCAAATGTGGTTCTTAAAGAAAACTTTCCAAACCGAGTCAAAGTGTAAATAAATGCCTTTTGAATTGAGACGGTTCAGATTTTTTATATTTACCTATATCTTTGAATGGAACCTACAAAACTTATATTATTAAGGAACTAACTTAAAAAGAAAAAGAATTGCATATTTAAGCACTTGTTCTTGCGTGGCACTGAAAATAGTTACATTTTGATTCATACATTTTTTGGTCTGTTAATTTACTTCTCTATAATACAGTAAAAAGTATACTAAAATGTAATACTAAAAATTAATACTAAAAGGAATATCATGCAAGATTAATATTCTATTTAGTTTACACTAGAGGTGTATTTAATAATAATAAACAATTTATTTCAGGCAACCTCAATATACATAAATAAAAATATACACAAAAAAAAATAAGACTTTCGGTATCTGCCATTGCCATTTACACACTCGCGTACTACAGCAGTAACCGGCTCTTTATTTTTTGCTTTACAGTTAAAAGTAACTGAGACATCCCACACCTTCGTACAACACAGCAGTCCACGCCTTGGTATTTTTTTAATAAAAAGTAACTAAGACATTTGGTATCTGCCATTCCCATTTACACTCTCGCGTTCTGCAGCAGTCCCCGGTTCTTTATTATTTACTCGACAGTTAAAAGTAACAGAGACATTTAGGATCTGCTGTTTGAACCCACACCTTCGTGCAACGCAGCAGTCAACGACTTATTATTTTTTACTTTTTTATTAAAAAATAAGTAAAACATTAAGTACCTGCCAGTCCCATTTACACTCTCGCGTACTACAGCAGTCCCCGGCTCTTTATTTTTTACTTTACAGTTAAAAGTTACTGAGACATTTGGGATCTGCCGTTTAAACCCCACACCTTCGTGCAACACAGTAGTCCACGCCTTATTATTATTTAATTTTTTAGTATAAAATAACTAAAACATTCGGTATCTGCCCTTCCCATTTACACTCTCGCGTACTACAGCAGTCCCTGGGTCTTTATTTTTTACTTTACAGTTAAAAGTAACTGAGACATTTAGGATCTGCCGTTAAATCCCACACGTTCGTGGAACACAGCAGTCCACGGCTTATTATTTTTTTAATAAAAAGTAACTAAGACTTTTGGTATCTGCCATATAACTCATAACTCTATGCCATATTATAACTCATTCAACCAATACAATGACTCCACCCACACCTTTGCACACTACGACTCATTACTGATAAGACAACAACTTTTACCCATTTTAACGGACATATCTTTCGTCTTAACCGATCCACCACAAGCTTGATAGCATCCACAACTTGACATCGACTCCCATCCTGATTATCGCGCCACAGACAACGCAAGACATCCCAGCAATCAACCAACACCGACCACACTTTACTGACCTCTCATCACCGGTACGACAACTCACCTCAACGACGAATTCGCAATCACTCGGTTCTATTGACTTCATCACCAACCAGAGCATGTTCTCGGCAGTAAGCCGACTCTGATCAGAATCCAAAGCCTAACTACTTACAGAGCATTCGGTTGACCGGGCAACCAACCGTTCCCGATCAACAGTCGGTCAGATTTTCTACTGACCAATAACATGGTTCAATAACGATCTCGCATTGGGTACGTATTCATCTCGAACTACCTTACGTTCCGTTTTATTTATTTATAATTGACGAATAGTTTGGGTTGGAGTGTTTGTTTGCCATGATTATCAATGACAATTTGTTATAATCATAGATTTATATTTATTTATTTTTCATGTACACATACACTTTGCACGCACATAGTCCGTATTATGTCCATTGCTAGCAATTAGTATGTAAAATGTTGATTAAAAGGGTTATGAATGAAGTCAAGGGGAAGTATGTGTGTGTATATGTGAAATTGCTAGCAAGCAGTACGTAAAATGTTGATTAAAAGGGTTATCAATGAAGTCAAGGGAAAGTATGTGTGTGTGTATATGTGAAAAGAAGTATAATAAAAGAACGTTGTAGAAGTATTAAAGATGTAAGCACAGAGGGGGACAGGAAGCGGGAAGCGACTTTGCTTTATACTATGTAGTGAAGATATAGGCGTCTTTAGAGAGCCGTGCTGAATGAACTAATAATGGTTTATTTTTCAAATTTAGCAAGTTGTATGAGAAACCAATGCGGTACATATGTTACTTGTCAAACATCAATTATTATCTAATAGTTTTTGGCTAAGGTTGTCTTTTTTAGATTTTTTTTTTTTTTTTTTTAGCGTGGTAAAATCATAAGATTTTTTTTTTCAGCACGACCCCCTGCACCTACATCAATATATTATTTGTTATTACGAATTCACATTATCAGTTGCGGTACATATAAAGCGTTAATAGAGTACATTCCTTGAGTCTAAGCAACTTTTTAATACGCTATACATTTTTCAAGTTACACGCAAAAAAGGGGGCAGTGCCAGCCAAACGTTTTCAGCATGGCTCCCTCTTTTTTTGTATATTTCTTCAAAAGTACGGGATAGAGTAGTTTTGAAAAGCATAAAAGTAGGAACTTATTATTTACTTAGTCACAAGGAATATTATTTTATAGTTTATTCGTATAGACTTTTATGTTAATCAACTATAGGAACAAAAAAAAAAACATTCAGTTGATTTACTTAAAAGTCCAAACATAGATCCGTACAAAAGGGTTTTCAAAATATTAAAAATATTTGATATCATTTACAAAATGTTTTAAGGACTATGGATTTACCAATTCATTTAAAGATTCTTATGGATTATTAAAATTTTATAAAGGTTATATAATACTTCTACAAAACACGACCCCGCGAGCTGCTTGCAGCTCGCGCAACGCGCAAATACTAGTTATACTATATAAAGCTCGATTACCACTCACTGACTGACATAATTGTTCTCCCAGATGGTGAAGGGGAAGGTGGGTATATTTTGACAGATTCGTAAACAAGTAACTCTCGTGAGTATGGGAAAAATCCCAAACCTCCCCTTTTCGCCCCCCCTCTCCCCCCTCCACGGCGTATCTCGGAAACTAAGAGACCAGTGTTTTGTTTTTTTACGGATTCGTATAGAGGAGGCTCGGAAAAATAAAAACCATTTTTCAAAGTTCCCCCCTCCCTTGCCCCTTTCTCCCCCCCTTAGGCGGATCTCGGAAGTTAACATACTTGCAACATTTTTTTTTTCAGATTCATATCAAGGGGCCCAGAGTTGGTCAAAATCATTTTTCCAAACTCCCCCATCTCCCCCTCTTCACCCCTCCCCCCATCGTATCTCGGAAACTAAGAGACGCGTGTTTTGTTTTTTTACGGATTCGTATAGAGGAGGCTCGGAAAAGTAAAAACCATTTTTCAAAGATCTCCCCCCTTGCCCCCCTTCTCCCCCCTTTGGGCGGATCTCGGAAGTTAAAAGACTTGGCACAATTTTTTTTTCAGATTCATATCAAGGGTTGATCAAAATCATTTTTCAAAAGTCCCCTCTCTCCCCCTCTTCACCCCTCTCCCCATCGTATCTCGGAAACTAGGTAACGGTAAAGCGAAGCGTAGGGATAAGGTCACGATAGCTTTCCGGTGGCAGGTAGGTCCTGAGTGGAGCGAGCCTGCGAGACCGAGTGGAGCGAAGGGGGGAGGTGGCGAGCGAAGCGAGCCGGCGACCTCCGTAGCGTAACGAAGGTTGAGTGGGTGAAGCGTAAATCAGGGGTGACGACAAGCAAACTTACAAGTAACTTTCACGAGTGTTGGAAACGTGCCAAACCCCCTTTTTGCACCCCTCCCCCCCTCCCATATCGTATCTCGGAAACTGAGAGACCCGTGTTTTGTTTGTTTTTATTGATTCGTATAGAGGAGGCTCTGAAAAAATCCATTTTTCAAAGTTCCCCCCCTCCCTTGCCCCACATCTCCCCCCTTTAGGCGGATCTCGGAAGTTAACATACTTAAAACATTTTTTTTTCAGATACATATCAAGGGGCCCAGAGTTGGTCAAAATCATTATTCAAAACTCCCCCCGCTCCCCTTCTTCACCCTCCCCCCAACGTATCTCGGAAACTAGGTAGCGGTAAAATAAAGCGTAGCGTAGCGTAAGGATAAGGTCACTATAGTTTTCCGGTGGTAGGTAGGTCCTGAGTGGAGCAAACCTGCGAGACCGAGTGGAGCGAAGGGGGGAGGTGGCGAGCGAAGCGAGCCGGCGACCTCTGTAGCGTAACGAAGGTTGAGTGGGTGAAGCGTAACTCAGGGGTGACGACAAGCAAACTTACAAGTAACTTTCACGAGTGTTGGAAACGTGCCAAACCCCCTTTTTGCACCCCTCCCCCCCTCCCATATCGTATCTCGGAAACTGAGAGACCCGTGTTTTGTTTGTTTTTATTGATTCGTATAGAGGAGGCTCTGAAAAAATCCATTTTTCAAAGTTCCCCCCCTCCCTTGCCCCACATCTCCCCCCTTTAGGCGGATCTCGGAAGTTAACATACTTAAAACATTTTTTTTTCAGATACATATCAAGGGGCCCAGAGTTGGTCAAAATCATTATTCAAAACTCCCCCCGCTCCCCTTCTTCACCCTCCCCCCAACGTATCTCGGAAACTAGGTAGCGGTAAAATAAAGCGTAGCGTAGCGTAAGGATAAGGTCACTATAGTTTTCCGGTGGTAGGTAGGTCCTGAGTGGAGCAAACCTGCGAGACCGAGTGGAGCGAAGGGGGGAGGTGGCGAGCGAAGCGAGCCGGCGACCTCTGTAGCGTAACGAAGGTTGAGTGGGTGAAGCGTAACTCAGGGGTGACGACAAGCAAACTTACAAGTAACTTTCACGAGTGTTGGAAACGTGCCAAACCCCCTTTTTGCACCCCTCCCCCCCTCCCTATCGTATCTCGGAAACTAAGAGACCCGTGTTTTGTTTGTTTTTATGGATTCGTATAAAGGAGGCTCGGAAAAGAACAAACCACTTTTCAAAGTCCCCCCCTTGCCCCCCTTCTCCCCCCTTTAGGCGGATCTCGGAAGTTAACAGACTTGCAACATTTTTTTTTCAGATTCATATCAAGGGGCACAGAGTTGGTCAAAATCATTTTTCAAAACTCCCCCCTCTCCCCCTCTTCACGCCTCCCCCCATCGTATCTCGGAAACTAGGTCGCAGTAAAATGAAGCGTAGCGTAGCGTAAGGATAAGGTCACTATAGTTTTCCGATGGTAGGTAAGTCTTGAGTGGAGCGAAGGATAAGGATAAGGATAAGGATAAGGATAAGGATAAGGATAAGGATAAGGATAAGGATAAGGATAAAGATAAAGATAAAGATAAAGATAAAGATAAGGATAAAGATAAAGATAAAGATAAAGATAAAGATAAGGATAAAGATAAAAATAAAGATAAAGATAAAGATAAAGATAAAGATAAAGATAAAGATAAAGATAAAGATAAAGATAAAGATAAAGATAAAGATAAAGATAAAGATAAAGATAAAGATAAAGATAAAGATAAAGATAAAGATAAAGATAAAGATAAAGATAAAGATAAAGATAAAGATAAAATAAAAGAAATAAATAAATAAGATAGATTAAATTAGGGCTCAGTAAGTAGCAGATGACCCCACCTATCCACCATTTTCGTATGTTCAACGTTCTGCCAAACATCCTGTATATCCACTGAATTACCCCATATCACTAGACCGTAACGCAATACCGATGAAACATACCCATGATAGGCATTTAGAACTGTTTACTAGACACTAATCGTAACTTGCGAAGAGCACATACAAACTTATCAAGCTTCCTGCATACTCTTTCTACATGCTCCTTCCAGTTCAGTTTGCTGTCAATTATTATACCTAAAAATAAAGCATCTGGTTCTGGTTGCAAAATTATATGGGTATTATCATGTCGAGTTGTTACTGCAATGGTGTTAATGACGAGTTGCATGTTTGAAATTGAACTATTTTGGATTTATTAATATTAACATGAAGATTATTGTCTTCCAGCCATTTTATTACATTTATTAATTCAGTGTTAGTCTTATTTTCTATGTCAGTTTTATTGAAGCATTTAATCGTCAAAGTAGTGTCGTCTGCAAATTGTATACATTCATATTTTAAACATTTTCTGAGGTCATTTATATATAATGTGAATACTGGCGAGCCCAGTATGCTTCCCTGTGGAACGCCAGAACTATTAGTTTTTCATTCTGAGCAATATGTCGTCCTTTTATTTTTTACTATCTTAGAGATAACAGTTCTCTGTTGGCGATCAGACAGGTAGTTTTTAAGCCATTCATGCGCCTTGCCTCTTATGCCGTACCTCTCTAATTTGTATAGTAGTCGTTCATGTGAGACGAAGTCAAATGCTTTGCTCATATCCAAAAAAACAGACAGAACAGACATTTTATTGTTAAGAGCTTCGGTAATAAGTTTTACTAGGGAAAAACAGGCTGGGGTGCTAAGACAGGAAACCTCCACGTGCGCCCGTGGACTGGAGTTCCCTCTCGGATACGTCCGGGGGGAAGACCAGTTTTTCGGGCCGGTGCGCCCTGGGATGCGGGCAAAAACTCTCCTTAGGCACTGTGTGCCTAAGGGGTTTCTTTGCCCGTATGCAAATAGCCTGTCGGGTGGACGCTCCAACGCGTGTCCCTCTGAACAGCAGAGGGCACAGCGGCGGAGCGGGCTTGCGGACGGTGAGTAATGGGTATGCTCGCCGTCCGACCAAGGACCAAGCCCGGGTCGGTGGCGCGTCGTGTTTCACGCGTCACCGACGGGGCCCCTTATGGGGCCAAATGCCTGCCGGGGTTGCGGATTTTTCTTAATCCAGGATACCGTGGCCCCGGAACGTAAAGGGCATCCGACGGAACACGGGTGGATTTTAGTCAGTAAGAGTCTGACAGTCCCTCCCGCCCCACCCAGGGCGGGAGGACTCATTTGATAATTTTGCCACCCTAAAAAAAAAAAAAAAAAAAGGGAGAAACAGGCTAGACTTGGTGACAATGACATGTGACATGTGACATGACAATTTTTCCTAAAACCAAACGGTGATGATGATGAACTCTCCACAATGATGTTGTAAAAAAAAACATAAAAAATAGGAAATAACCGATGAAAAATTCCAACACTTTCCCGAATCATGTCTCAATCTTTATTTTGTCATACAATGCTTTTTCAAAAAAATTTGCAAAGATTGGGATCAGCGTAATGGGCATATAATTACCATCAGAAAGTTGCCCTTTTTGAAAAGTTGTTTAATAATAGACTCTTTTAGTTTAGATGGGAAAACACCTTGTTCAAATGAGAGGTTTATAAGGTAGCTAAGGGGGTGTGTAATTTTCGCGCTTAATTCAATAATTTTAGTGGTTACTTCATCATATGCGGTCGAGTTCGTGTTATTTAGTGAATTAATTAATTTAAAGACATCAACTTAATTTACAGGAGTCAAATATAATGTATTTATGTTATTGTCAATGTTGCTTAGGTCATGATTATTATTATTAGACTTTTGTGTCAGCTCAATGAAATAATTATTAAATTGATCACATATGTCATTCGGATTATCAATTTTTTTATCATGGATTAATAATTAATTTAAGTAGTTTTTGTTATTAGCGTTGTTCAAGTTATTTTTTATGATTGACCATGTCGCTTTGTATTTATTCTTAGAATTATTTTAAAAAATTGTTGTTGTTTATCTGTTGTGATTTTGATATGCATTTTTAGGGTTCCGTAGCCAAATGGCAAAAACGGGACCCTTATAGATTCGTCATGTCTGTCTGTCTGTCTGTCCGTCCATATGTCACAGCCACTTTTTGTCGAAAGTATAACAGCTATCCTGTTGAGACTTGGTAGGTAGATGTATTACGTGTACCGCATTAGGATTTTCATACAAAAATAAAAACAAAACAAATTTTGGGGGTGCCCCCCATACTTAGAATTGAAACCCAAAAATTTTTTTTTCACCTAACCCATACGTGTGGGGTATCTATGGATAGGTCTTTAAAAATGATATTGAGGTTACTGATTTCATTTTTTTCTAAACTGAACAGTTTGCACGAGAGATACTTCCAAAGTGGTAAAATGTGTCCCCCCCCTGTAATTTCTAAAATAAGAGAATGATAAATCTAAAAAAAAACATATAATGTAGACCTCAACAAAAACTTCCAACGAAAATTGGTTTGGATGAGATACAGTTAGCAGTTTTTGAGAATTAGTACATTTTTAAAAACCGCAAATATAACGTTGCCATTCATACAAACACTATGAAAAACAAAGTTATTTTTATTGTTTGTGTATATTACTTACTAATCTCAATATAATTATATCCCTAATCTATGCTTGCTACTACGGAACTGGTGGACCCGGGTACGTCCTTAAACTACGTCCAGCCACCGAAGGACGGCCTCCGTTATTCCTGGTCTGGGTAGCGGATCGGGTAACGGCGGAGCAGGGGGTGCTAAGAATCCCCGGCAGATGCCCCGCTACCACCCCCAACGGACTTTGGCCCTGGCAACACGCAACATCCGCACACTGAGGACCGATGAGAAGATTATCGAGCTGGAGGAAGAATTGAGCAAAATGCGTTGGGATATCTTGGGATTATCTGAAGTCCGAAGAGAGGGTCAGGACACGATAGTTCTAGATTCCGGCAACATGCTTTTCTACCGGGAAGGAGACCGTAAATCCCAGGGTGGTGTTGGATTTCTCGTCCGCAGGTCCCTCATCAACAACGTTGTGAAAGTCGACAGTGTGTCGAGTAGGGTAGCATACCTTATACTCAGAATAACCAACCGGTATTCGTTGAAGGTCGAGGTCGGCGCATACAGGTATATGCGCCGACCTCGACACATTCTGATGATGAAGTAGAGGCATTGTATGAGGAGATATCCGAGGCCATACATACCTCCGAAACATACTTCACCGTTGTTATGGGGGACTTCAACGCGAAGGTGGGCGCACGGAATGGCGATGAGTTGAGAGTGGGGCCATTTGGGTACGGGCAGCGAAACCATAGGGGCCAGCGACTCGACTTCATGGAAAAGGAAGAACTTCATTTAATGAACTCCTACTTCCAGAAGCGGCCATCCAGGAGGTGGACGTGGATGAGCCCCGATGGCACTACCAGAAATGAGATCGACTTCATCATGACGACCAAGAAGCGAATATTCAGTGATGTCTCTGTTATCGCCAAGCTGAAAACCGGTAGCGATCACCGAATCGTCAGAGGCACATTGAATATCAATATGAAGCTTGAAAGGTCTCGTCTGGTAAAGTCCACGCTCCGACATGCTCACATCCAGAACCCCGAAGACTTTCAACTCGAACTGCACAATCGCTTCCAGTGCCTAACCGAATGCGAAACTGTGGACGAGATTAACAATGGGTTGGTGGAAACTGTCCAAGCTGTGGGGTCCAAGTTCTTTAAGACCCCGCGCCGCAATAAGCCTCAAAAGCTCTCGAACGGAACCATCAAGTTGATGCAAGACCGGGCCGAGATGAGGCTGCAATCTTCAGCTGACATGTCGGAATATGGCAAACTCAATGTACGAATCTCTAAATCAATGCGACGTGACCTGCGTGCCTATAGTGCGGCACGGATCAAAGAGGCAATCGAGCGGAACCAGGGCTCAAAAGTCTTCGCAAAGAATTCGTCTATTGGGCAAAGCCAAATGACAAAGCTGAAGATTAACGACGGCAGCATCATTTTGACGAAGCCGGAGATCCTGAGAGAGCTTGAGAGGTTTTACGGACAGTTATACACATCAACACGACAACCCAGTGTCGGTACAGCTCGAGACGCAAGAGCTAAACTGACTCGACACTACACTGAGGATATCCCGGACATCAGCCTGTACGAGATTAGAATGGCTCTTAAACAGCTAAAGAATAACAAGGCGCCGGGTGAAGACGGAATAACAACAG
Source organism: Agrotis exclamationis (assembly GCA_950005045.1). NCBI lineage: Eukaryota > Metazoa > Arthropoda > Insecta > Lepidoptera > Noctuidae > Agrotis > Agrotis exclamationis. The sequence goes on along the minus strand of OX465417.1, from coordinate 7,281,735 downwards.
AACTTCTGAGAGCGGGTGGAAAACCGGTACTTCTGGTCCTCCAGAAGTTATTTAATACCGTCATACTCGAAGGTACTACGCCAGAAGCATGGCACAGGAGTGTGATTGTTTTTTTCTTCAAAAAGGGTGACAACATCTTGTTGAAGAACTACAGGCCAATCTCACTTCTGAGCCATGTATACAAGATGTTCTCAAGAGTCATTACGAACCGTCTCGAACGCAGGTTTGATGACTTCCAGCCTCCCGAACAAGCCGGTTTCCGAAAAGGTTTTAGTACTATAGACCACATACACACGCTCCACCAGATTGTACAGAAGACAGAAGAGTATAATCGGCCATTATGTTTAGCGTTTGTGGACTATGAAAAGGCCTTCGATTCAATCGAAACCTGGGCAGTATTGCAGTCCCTCCAACGATGTCATATCGACTATAGGTATATCGAAGTGTTGAAGTGTTTGTATAGAAACGCCACCATGTCCATCCGACTTCAGGAAGAGAGCACGAAACCAATCCAATTGCAGAAAGGCGTGAGACAGGGAGACGTTATTTCTCCGAAATTGTTCACGAACGCGTTGGAAGACGTTTTCAAGCTCTTGAAATGGAACGGATTCGGCATCAACATCAATGGCGAATACATCACTCACCTTCGTTTTGCCGATGATATAGTCATCATGGCAGAATCGTTGGAGCACCTCAATGCTATGCTCAGCGACCTCAGTATCGTTTCCCAACGGGTCGGCCTTAAAATGAACATGGACAAGACGAAAGTCATGTCGAATGTCTATGTGGTACCCGTACCGGTTGTTGTTGAGAATGATACTCTCGAAGTTGTAGACCATTACACTTACCTTGGACAGATTGTTCAGTTAGGTAGGTCCAACTTCGAGAAAGAGGTCGCCCGAAGAATCCAACTCGAATGGGCAGCGTTTGGGAAGCTACGTGATATCTTCTCATCGAGAATCCCACAGTGTCTCAAGACAAGGGTGTTTAACCAGTGTGTGTTGCCAGTGATGACATATGGCTCTGAAACGTGGTCTCTGACTGCTGGCCTTTTAGAGAGACCAAGAGTCACTCAACGAGCGATGGAAAGAGCTATGCTGAGAGTTTCTTTGCGGGATAAAATCCGGAACATGGATATTCGGCGAAGAACCAAAGTCACCGACATAGCTCATAAAAATTGCAAGTTGAAGTGGCAATGGGCAGGCCACATCGCTCGTAGAACTGACAACCGATGGGGAAGAAAAGTTCTCGAGTGGCGACCACGGACCGGAAGACGCAGCGTAGGTGAATTGTCGTTCGGCGTGGCGGTCTAAGGGGGAGGCCTATGTTCAGCAGTGGACGTTTTCCGGCTGATGATGATGATGATGACTACGGAACCCTTCATGGGCGAGTCCAACTCGCACTTGGCCGGTTTTTTAACATGTTACTGTAATTGCGGTATATTTTCTTGTGGTGACTTTTACTTATAGCATCGTGTTGATATGCATAGTACAAAGCTCTCTTCTTATAGCATGATATTTTTAAACCCCTACTAAGCCATTAGTTTTTTTTATTGGTTTATTGGTCTTTTTGACGAGTATTTCGGGAAAACACAATTTATAGAAGAGCGTAAATATGTCGTGGAATACATTAAATGCGTTATTACAGTCTGTCTCTTCGTAAACTTCACCAAAACTTAAGGCTGCTAAGCAGTTCAATTTTTTTTTTATGTTGCTCTTATTGTATTCTCTCTTCGTATCATACCAGAACTGTACAGTTTTTGACTTACTATTATGCATCTCATCAGGGTAAAAAGTTAATTTTATGCCTCCCTTCTGAGTTATTAATAAGGTTTTAGATTGGATTAGGGGGTTCTTAAGGGGTTTTAAAATCTTATAAGTGCTCTAATGGATTTTAAAATTCTTTTAACTATTCTAAGGTATTCTCAATTTTTTTGTTTTTTTTTTTTTTAATTTTGTTTCTTTTTTTTTATTGAATTAGTTTTATAATGTTTTAGGGGGTCCTGTTTTTTTATTCTATTCTCGACAACTTCTCAGACTTGATTTTATTCAAAAATATTGATATGGGTATTGTTTTTGAGTGATTTGGAAGTGCTGATTTAAAAAAAAATCCAAAAAAAAGGAGGGCACATAAACAAATTGTAACAACGTGATCCAGCTTTGAATTTAGATTTTGAAAATTTTGAAAACAAGAATCTAAAAACGTGTTCAAGGCGTCGCTTTCTGCAGAATATCCACTAAACCTGACCACTATATTACTTCACAAACTAACATATTTTTAGTTGCGTCATCAGCTTTGATTTTTGTATAGCATAGAATATGAGATCTGGATGGAATTCCATTGATGCCGTAATAGTCTACTTATTCTGCAAATTCACACGGTGACATTCATGTCGTTACAATCTAGAAAACAAACAAAAAAAGGAAACTTTTCAAACCGAGTCAAAGCCTTTTGAATTGAGACGGGTCAGATTTTTTATATTTACCTATATATTTGAATGGAACCTACAAAACTTATATTATTAAGGAACTAACTTAAAAAGAAAAAGGATTGCATATTGAAGCACTTGTTCTTGCGTGGCACTGAAAATAGTTACATTTTGATTCATACATTTTTTAGTCTGCTTAATTTACTTCTCTATAATATGCTAAAAAGTATACTAAAAAGTAATACTAAAAGTTAATACTAAAAGGAATATCATGCAACATTAATATTCTATTTAGTTTACACTAGAGGTGTATTTTATAATAATAAACAATTTATTTCAGGTAACAAAGACCCATAGATAAAATACCTTAACCTAAATATACATAAATAAAAATATACACAAAAAGAAAACTAAAACTTTCGGTATCTGCCATTGCCATTTACACACTCGCGTACTACAGCAGTAACCGGCTCGTTATTTTTTACTTTACAGTTAAAAGTAACTGAGACATCCCACACCTTCGTGCAACACAGCAGTCCACGCCTTATTATTATTTTATTTTTTAGTATAAAATAACTAAAACATTCGGTATCTGCCCTTCCCATTTACACTTTCGCGTACTACAGCAGTCCCTGGGTCTTTAATTTTTACTTTACAGTTAAAAGTAACTGAGACATTTAGGATCTGCCGTTTAAACCCACACCTTCGTGGAACACAGCAGACCAAGGCTTATTATTTTTTTAATAAAAAGTGACTAAGACTTTTGGTATCTGCCTTATAACTCATAACTCTATGCCATATAACTCATTCAACCAATACAATGACTCCACCCACACCTTTGCACACTACGACTCATTACTGATAAGACAACAACTTTTACCCATTTTAACGGACATATCTTTCGTCTTAATCGATCCACCATAAGCTAGATATCATCCACAACTTGACATCGACTCCCATCCTGATTTTCGCGCCACAGACAACGCAAGACATCCCAGCAATCAACCAACACCGACCACACTTTACTGACCTCTCATCACCGGTACGACAACTCACCTCAACGACGAATTCACAATCACTCGGTTCTATTGACTTCATCACTAGCCAGAGCATGTTCTCGGCAGTAAGCCGACTCTGATCGGAATCCAAAGCCTAACTACTTACAGATCATTCGGTTGACCGGGCAACCAATCGTTCCCGATCAACAGTCGTAGTCGGTCAGATTTTCTACTGACCAGTAACATGGTTCAATAACGATCTCGCATTGGGTACGTATTCATCTCGAACTAC